>CANSGD010001328.1:6737500-9237500 GCA_947645195.1 Patellifolia procumbens
TTCCCAATTTCATCAACCCTACACCTGTCCATCATCCGGACAAACACCGTTTACTAAAAGTTTACGTAAAACATTTGGCACCGTCTGTGGGGAGGCGTGGAGATGACAGATTGCAATTCGTCCAACCGAGGACAAAGGATGAGTCCTTATGTCCAAAAATGTACTATGTTCATTCATTGATCTTCTATGTTCAGTGTGTTCATTCCTGTGAAAGTAGTGTTCATGTTCATTACTACTATATATGATGTTTAATGTATATGTACATGTTCATTGTGAGAAACTTGATGTTCATCGTTGTTCATTTATTTTTGTGAGATATTCAAATATCCATTGACATAAAACATGATGGTTCATCTTTCTTAACTCGGTGCTCTACATGTGTTCTTAATTAGCGTGCATGTTCATTATGAGAAATTGGATGTTCATTAATTGAACATCCATGTTCTTCATTGCATTCTGTGGGGTGTTCATTACTTGGACATCTATGTTCATTATATGTGTGAGAAGTCAAGTATTTAAATACCTCGAAAGAGGTACAGTTTTGAGAATATGACCGCATATGCTCTATAGGTTGCTGAGGAGATAGATCTTTATGAGCATCTACTTACAAGAAAGCTGTTTTGGGCAGTGAGTCTGCACAATGGCTCGCTGCAATGGGGGATGAGATAGAGTCTCTAGACAAGAATCAGACATATGGGAGCTTGTAAAGAAGCCTAAGGAGAGGAAGATTGTTACTTGCAAATGGGTCTTCAAGAAGAACGAAGGGATTTCACCATCTGAGGGAGTCAAGTATAAAGCTCGTGTTGTTGCAAGAGGGTTCACAGACAGGGAGTGGACTATAATGAGATATTCTCACCGGTGGTCAGACACACTTACATCAGGGTGTTACTAGCTATGGTGGCACATCAGAATCTCATACGTGAGCAACTAGATGTGAAGACAGCTTTTCTACATGGAGAGTTAGAGGAAGAGATTTATATGACTCAGCCAGAGGGGTTTGAAGTTCCTTCCTAGGGACCTGCACCAGTTGCAAGGCTTAATGTTTTTCGCAATTACGACAAAGATGAGCTTAGCTAGTACCAGACTCAATGAATTGTGTTCTCTACAAAGCTTGTCATTTCGCTCATGTCAGCAATTAGTATCATTGTGGGATCATGGTAACGTTGGGCGCCTAACTTCCCTCCATACCTTGCGCATCATAAACTGTCTCGAGTTGACATGTCTTCCAAACAGCATGAAGTTCTTGAAAGGCCTAGAGGTATTAGTGATCTCTGGATGTGAAAAGCTGAATCTAGAGCAAGGAGAAGGTTTAAAAGGCCTTGTAAGCCTTCGATCATTGAAGATTTTACGGGTTCCAACAATGAGACGTCTTCCTATTGGTATCAGATCTGCCGCATCATCTCTTCAACACCTCAAAATTTTTAATTGTGAAAATTTGACCAGGCTTCCAAAATGGTTGCAATACTTCGCCTCTATTCGCATAATACAGATCAGAAGATGTCTGAATCTGCTGGCTTTGCCACAAGGATTTGGTAATCTCACTTCTGTGGAATCGCTTGCTATTTGGGAATGCCCACACCTTTCAGAAAGATGTGCTGTACCCACTGGCGAAGACTACACACTCATACAAGAGGTCCCATACTTCAACCTTGATGGTGTTCACTACGATCCTAATCAAAATCAGTGAATCAGGTATTAGTTTTAGTTTTCGTTTTAGTTTTAATTATGAAATTATAATTCCATTAGTAATTCAGTTCTCATCTCTCAAGTTGATTTGTTTATAAGTTTCCTATTGGATAAAATGATAGACTTGGTGCATATATAGAAGAGATTCAACACTAATTCTTTTTCTCTTGCTTCTATTTTCAGAACTTGATCTCATTCATGGTTAAAGATTGACACCTAGATTACATGGCCGTCGAAAAGCAATAACTAGATTTATCCAAGAATAAAGAACTGTGGATTGTGATCCATTATTGTTGGTACCAAAAGAAGCAGCGTATGTGTTTCAGTTGTCAGAAGCTGCATGTAAAACTTGCCTTTAATTGTTTCAAGTTCTCTCTTTCTTTCCTTGTGCTATTTTATCAACTTCTGGAACGTAATTCTCATACATACTAGAGTAATTTTCAGATATTGAATCCTGATTTCATAGCTTGGGGGCACAAGAAATAGGCACTTCAATATTTGGTTAGATTGTACTTCTTTGAGACCTTTTATTTGACACAAGTTATCTCAGTTAGTCAGCTTACTATCTTCATTTTGGATTTGATTGTTTTGAGTTCTTAGTTTGTGGTTCTTATGGCAAATGAAGTACTAAATAGCTAGTTTTACAACACCTGATGAATAGAAGGTATTCCTATTGGGTGTTTAATTTTACTGATTTTACACACATTTCGGAGCTCAAGTCTATGATATTTGAAGTATGTTTGGAGGGCTAGTGATGAGTTGTTGACTTGTTGATGTGAGTGTTTACTTCAGCCTTCAAGTGAGCCATGGCATTGAAATTAGGTGTGCTCATTAAATGTTTTTTCACATCATCATAAATTTCACTTATTTCAATATGTAAACATGTCTAGTGGTCATTTGATTCACATGAGAAGTAGGAGTTTTTAAAAGGTTCCAACTTATGGGAATTTCCCATAGTTGTCCCGGAAGCGAAATCTTATAGTTGTCTATGGTCATTTGATTCACATGAGAAGTATTTCGTGACAAGTGAAAATTTCTTCGAAATTCTATATACCCTTTTCACCAAATTTTTCCACTCAAAATAATCTCAAGTATGCATTATTCTAGCCCACCGATCTGTTTTTCCGGCCCGCACCGGTTCAAAAATGGCCAGCCCAGCCCGCCACAAACCCGGCCCAGCCCAGCCCGGCCCACCCATTTGCCATCACTACCTCAAGAGCTAAGTATTTTTCTCCTCCTATAAAACATTCTATTCATCTTTTAGCAACAATTGAAATGAATTCCCTTGGTGGCTGCTTGATTATGAAAATTAAGGCTTTTCCAACAAATATTATTGCTTGTAATTACTAAGATGGTACGGGCATATTAAGTGTTCGATTAAATGCTCAAGAGAAATAGACTTGTGCAATTACGCTTATGAGCTAAGCAAACCTATTCATGGCTAATACCCTCTGTTAAAGCTAAAAAAAATAAGCTGAACAGACACAAACAGATCCAGCAGACCACATGTGTTCGACGACAAACTCGTCCAGCAGACTCAACAGATGACATTCTGCGAACGTATGAACTTAGCAAACCCAACAGAATGGGTAGTCTAAAAATGGCAGCCAGCATCGACAAACATCATACAAAGCCAAGCAAGTGGCAGAATACATCAAGTTGCGGAAGCAGACAACTGCGGGTCGATTGCAGACTCAACTAACAGGCTCCAAATGGATAATTGCAGATTGCAGAATGAAAACTGCAGACCCGTTTCGCAGATCTTGAGTCTCTGCGCACTCGAACTACTCTTGGTAACTCTCGACTACCCTTGATAGAGAGCAGACCCAGATGACTCAGTTTAGTAGACAACAACCATGGTCTTCAAATATTATTTCTCCGACTCCTCCCGGAGAGAACATCGAGCTAAGTGCTTTGCTCCCATTATTATTGATATAAATTTTGCTTACTTTTGGTGCAAAATTAGATTGAATTTCATGATGGACGTTGTATTTAGCTCCAAAAATTGATTATTTGTCAATGACTATCTGAAGAGTTAAACCAACACTCAATGTATTTAATTTTATGACATGATCAAATGGCGTTTTTCGACCTTTTAATTATAAAGAGTTTACTTACCTTAAGAATGTAACTTTAAGATAAGGCCTCCGTCTGCTTAGCGTTGCATGTTGATAGGATCTTGTACTCACTTATTCAAATTGGGACATTAAAATTGAATAAAGTGTCAAACCTAGAAACCATTGCATGTTTTAAGGTTGTTTCATAAACATAAACTGAACTTTGCCTTTTATTTTTCTGTCTAGAGGTACTATGAATAACAACAACAACAACTCTGTTTTCAACATTCGTCCTTTCCTTGAGAAGGATAGGTTGAATGGAGAAAATTACCTCAATTGGGAAAGGACCTTAAGACTCTTTCAAAAGGGAAAGGATTTTAAGGATAAATGGGCAGGCAAGAAGGACAAAGGCAAGAAAGTTGCCGTTGCTCCTGAAAAACCTAAGCCGACCGCTAAGCCAAAAGCAGCCGCGGAAAGCAAGTACTTCCATTGTGAAAAGATAGGTCACTGGAAGAGAAACTGCCCCAAATACTTGGAGGAAAAGAAGTCGGGGGCTTCCACCTCAAGTATTTATGTTATAGAAATCAATTTGACTTCTACTTCTTTATGGGTATTAGATACCGGTTGCGGTTCTCACATTGTTAACAATGTGCAAGGACTAAAAAGAAGTAGAAGGCTAGCAAAGGGCGAGGTAGAGCTTCGCGTTGGAAATGGAGCAAGAGTTGCTGCACTTGCCATTGGAAGTTATAGTCTACATTTACCCTCTGGATTGATTATAGAACTAAATAATTGTTATTTTGTTCCATCAATTACTAAGAACATTATTTCTGTTTCCGTTTTGGATGATGAAGGTTTTTGTTTTGAAATAAAGAACAAGTGTTGTTCCATTTCTTACAATAATATGTTCTATGCTAGCGCAAAATTGATTAATGGCTTATATGTATTAGATAGGTCAGTACAGGTCTATAACATAGATAGCAAGAAACAAAAATCAAATGATTCAAACCTAACTTACATTTGGCATTGCCGAATGGGTCATATAAACCAAAAGCGCATCCAAAAGTTACAACAGGATGGAATCCTTCCATCATTTGATTTCGAATCATTTGATGTATGCGAGTCATGCTTGTTGGGGAAAATGACTAAATCACCTTTTACTGGAAAGGGTGAAAAGGCTAGTGATCTCTTGGGCCTCATACATACAGATGTTTGTGGGCCTATGAGCACAAAAGCTAGGGGAGGGTTTGTGTACTTCATCACCTTTACTGACGATTTAAGTAGATATGGGTATGTCTATTTAATGAAACATAAGTCGGAATCATTTGAAAAGTTCAAAGAATTCCAAAATGAAGTACAAAATCAACTTGGTAAGACAATAAAGGTATTGCGATCGGATCGTGGTGGTGAATGTTTGAGCCAAGAATTCGATGATCAGCGCACATATGCAAGTTGTGTGTGGGATGACCGAGCCGCACTCATGCAAGTTATGTGTGGGATGGCCGGGGCACCCACATACTCTTTGTGAGTTCATGAAGGCCGAGGGACGCCCATATGTTGTATTGGGTGTCCGAGGGACACACATCTAGTGTGTGTCATTGACGGACCGAGGGACGCACATATTAATGGTGTGTTTATGTGGACATAGGGACGCATAAAGCCTTGTGTATTCACGAAGCCAAGGGACACACATTGCCTTGGACGTCTATGTAGCCGAGGGACACACATAACCTTGCGTGTCTAGGATGCCGAGGACACACATAACCTTGCGTGTATGTGAGACCGAGGGACACACATGGTTTTGTTGAAAAGGGCTTTGGTACTTGGCCATACATCATCCAAGTGATTGGTGTCTTGGGTGGTCGGATCCTTTAAGGGACTAATGAGCCCTTAATGTTTCCGAGGGCCAACCGTGATCTAGGTGGGGTGGGTCGGACTCATAAGGGGATGGTAAGTCCCATGAGAAGCCGAGCACCTACCTTTACCTTGTTGGAAGGGTTTTGATACTTGGCCAAACTTTTTCCCAGTGTTGATTGTTGGTAAGTAGGGTGGCTGGACCATTAAGGGACTGATGAGCCCTTAATGTTTCCGTGGGGAAACCGCAACCTTGGTAAGGCGATCGAACTTTTAATGGACTAATAAGCCCCATGAGAATCTGAGCGCCTACCGAGACCATCAAGTTCCATGTATTTGAGGTATGCCTTGATAGCCCAAGGGCTATTCGAACTCGGGGCCTTGTTTTTTGCGTTTTCAATGTGACACTTTGTTGGGGAGTGTGCAATTACTATTCATGTGGGTATCACTGTAGCTTGGATCCATAACACGATTTGGGCCTAATTTGGTCAAGTATGGGATTGACCAAGCCTATTAGAGGTTGTCGTTGCGCGGCTTTTTGAGAGGTGAACAGTGCGAAAGGGGAAGGTATATAAATGGAGTTGGAGATTTCACTTCTAACTTGTATTTTTACTTTGCATCCTGCTTTCTCTCTCTACTTTATCTCTCTACTTTCTCTTTGGTGTTCTTGAAGGTGTTTTTGTTCTCTTTGAAGATCTACTATTCAGGTACGCTTTTGTTTTGCTCTTCTTTTTGCTTTACTCGATTGTAATAAGACCATTGGCCAGTTGAACACTTTTATTCATAAATAATGAGTGTTCATTCTGAACCGAGCACCCCCTTCCTTTTTAAATAACGAGACCGAGGGGGTGCTAGGTGAGGGGTCTGATACAATAATACCCGAGGGTGTGCCTTTGACAAGTTCCTCAAAGAGTCTTGAGGATAAGTCCGGTGATACCATACCCATGGGAGGTGTCGGTTACTTTTCCTTCCAGAAAACATAGTTACTTAGATTCTTTTTTAATAAATGGTGTAGTGTCTGTCCGATCGCTTATGATAGCTGAAGATGAAGCCAGCACCTTGGGCGCCAAGATAGTCTACCCGCCTTTAGATTCGGATGGGGACCGGCAAACTACTTTAAGAAGCCGGTCTGACTAGCCTTGTTGAAAAGAGAGGGGCAGTATTTCGGGACGACCTATCATATAAGAGACCCATTTATATTGTATACCATAAAGGTCGTAGCTACTGTACTGACCCCACTGCCGGGGTGTATTGCTGTATATAAGGCAGATTTTGAATTGGGACTTAGGTTCCCATTACATGCATTTATCAAGGAGTGCTAAATGAGTACAACCTGGCCATATCCCATGTTTTGTCGAACACATGGGGTTCCATCAATGCCGTTTTCGCTATCTGCGGGTTGGCCACGTCCGTTATACGGTTCGGCTATGGAGGAACATGTTCAAGTTTATGCAGGCGCCGACGGAGCGCCATGGGGAAGGATGGTGGCACTTCCAGGTCCGACTGATGTATAAGGTCATAGATGGGGCCTTAACCTATCAAAAGGAATTCCGAAGGGAATTCATTTTTGTGTACTTGGGCGACGGTTGGGATATTTCGAGTGTTCATCAAAGGGATGAACCCAATTTATACCTCAACTTGCGCGTCCCGGAAATGTCCGAGGAGGGGGTAGTGGTGGCCCTTTATTTGAGGACGGTCGAGGACCATATTGACGGTTTTGTTTCTTAGGTTGCTCCTAATTGGCTTCCAAGGCCCGGGCACTTTGTCAAACGAACACTTTTTATCGGTAGTTGGGATAAGTTCTTCTTACAATAGAGGTAAATATCTTGGTTATTTCATTTGTTTGACGCCCAATTGTATTCATACTTATTGTGTTATTTCTTTGCAGATATTGCCCGAGGACTGCTTGATCAAGAAATGGCCGAAAGACTAACAGCCAAGCAATTGATGGCCGAGCAGATCCGCCAAGAGATCTTGGCAAAATGGAAGGTCGTGTCGTCGCCCCCTCTGGTAGGTGTTGTCCTTTCCTTTGGTTTTTACTTTTCGTCTAATGTCTTCTGTTTGCAGGACCCGAAGAGGGCTCAAAAGAGGAGGGTGAGGACGAAGAAGGTGGAAGTGGATTTTAAGGAGAAGCCGAAGGAGGCACCAATGAAGACTGCGTTGGCCTCGACTGAGGGGACTTCATCTTCCCCCCACAACGTGGACTTGATCGGGGAGGATGAAGAGATCCTCCCCCTTGCTGGGTTCGAGGACGAGGAACCCTCGTCTAAAAGGAGGAAGTTCGCGGTTACTGAGGTTTCTGTGACGTGGACTGAGTTGGACGAGGGTATTGTCCGCCGTCGAGTCGGAGATGCCATGGCCGTCCTTTACACAGAGGAGGATGAGACAATCCTTGACCTGGTCCCTACTGATGACGAGATCAGCCAGCTCCATAGTGCCTGGTTGGATGTAAGTTACTCGAGGCTCTATTATTGTTTTAACTTTTCACTTCAGGAATCCTTACAAGTTTTCTTTTTCTTGCAGCTCTCCATTCGGTTGACCTATTTGTCTCGTCGTTCTCATGACGCGGGAAAGAAGTTGTCCGAGGCCGAGGCTAAGCTGAAGACCTTAAAGGAGAAGGCTCGGAACACCATGATGAGGTGTGGAAGTTGACCGAGAGCCTTCGTAAGGCTAAGCTAGAGCTTGATCGAGCTAAGGAGGCTATTGAAGCTTACCAGGCCTCCTTTACCGAGGAGAGGGCTTCCTTTCAGGGGCAGGTCGGCAAGCTGACCTTGGAAAGGGACGAGGCCTAGCAAAATGTCGAGGTCCCGACGAAGGAGCTCGAATTGGCCAAGGAAGAATTGAGGAAGGCTCTGTCTTCTGCCTTTGATTAGCTGAAGAGGTTGGAGGGCTCCTCGAAAGGCAAAGAGGCCCTGTCTGCCTGACTGGAGGGATGCAAAGAGTTTAATGATTTCCAGGCTTAAAATGCCAAGGTGGGCCAGGGCAGCCTCAGGATCGGTCAAGATGTGGCTACTCGTCGGTTCTAGGAGGCTGCCATGAAGGTTGGCTTAGATTGGGCTGTGCTCAAACAAGCTATCTGGGCGTATGTGTGGCCGAGGAAATGAAGTTTTGGGCTGAGCTGGAGCAGGCTTATGCTACCGAGTTGGAGGAGCAACTCTTCTCCAAGGGTGAGGAGGAGGAAGAGGAAGAGGCAGAGGTGGAGGATTATGCTGATGAGGCTGCTCAGGCTTAGGTTTCTTTTTATTTTACTTTTTTAAGCCGAGCGTTGTAGCCTTGAACTTCAAATCTGTACTTTTTGTTTGATGAAATGAAAAACTTGTTCTTATTTTATCTATTCTTGCAATTGAACTTTCATTGTTTGCAAATTTCCGAGGGATGATTGTACGCGTCCTTTGTGTTAATGTCCGAAGGGTGTCGTTGTTTGCTGGACGTCCTCAAACTTGGCTGTTTTGAGGAGTCCTTCCTTGGGCGTCCGAGGGACATTGGACGTCTTCAAACTTCTTGGTTACTCAAGTTGTTTGAAGAGTCCTTCCATGATTGTCCGAGGGACATTACTCTTTAATTTGCTTGTTTGGACTTAAAATAAACTCTTCATAATAAGTGTTTCATTCCTATTAGCCCCAAGTACAAAGCAAGTAAATAAAATGCCCGTAGGCTTACATAGTTCAATGCTAAATGTAAAATTTCTTTAGATTGTCGGTGTTCCAAGGGCAGGCTAGTGGGTTTCCTTCACTGGACTCTAGCTGATAGGTGCCGGGTTTGATGACCTCCATGACTTTGTACGACCCTTCCCAGTTTGGGCTGAGCTTCCCTTATAGGTGAGATTTGCCAGTTGCTTCCAATTTCCGAAACCACCCAATGGCCCAATGACAGGCAGAAGTCGTATAACCTTATCACAAGTAGTCCTAAAGTGCTCTAACAAATAGTAGTCAGGGAAGTAGGGCCAAATCCACAGAGAAACAATGTTCCTTTCCTAATTGACAGTCAAATCTAGATTATAGGGAACGATTGTTGTGGATAATTATACTAAACTAGACTATAACTAAATCAAGAATATCAATAATAAAGAGTCTAGGGTATAGGTTCACCAATGAACAATATTTCGGAATGAAACACAACAATCAATAATTAATAATGTAGTTGAATAGGTTGATGTGCTATCTCGAATCGAAATCAACCATAGAATGGTATTAACAGGCTCTCGCAATTTATAAATACCAACTCTACCTATTGAAACTAGTCTTAATATCAAGTTTATACCTCTCGGCGCATAACCTAATATTGCAACACTATAACAATCAATTTTGGCCAAATTGGATGTTCATTTCCCATTACTCTATCAATCCTTGAAAAGACTCTTTTATTTCCCTTCTTGCTTATTGTTCCATGTATAGAAATTACCAGCTTGCTTCACATCTTGAAGTTTACATTCTTCATCACAAATAAAGGGGCAATCTCATGAATTCTAACTGCATTTCCAATCCTCTCATCTGCATTCAGGACACAATTGAAGTCTCCCAGAATTACCCAAGCCAACTGAGTGTTCCTGTTAATAGCCTTCAGATCCCTCCATAAATCTTCTCTCTCCTTAGCATAATTGAATGCATATACAAAGGTACATGCAAAACTCTCCTTGGAACTGCTATGTTGTACCAAGTAGTGTATCAATTGGCTTGTATACACCACCACTTGCACCTGAAAAGCACTTGATCTCCAGGCAACAACTATTCTAATTCCACGATGATGAGATATATTAGACGTAAAGCACCATCTACCAAACACGTTTAAGTAAATATTTCCAAGGTTGTGAATCTTTACCTTTGTCTCCAGGAGCCCAACCAAGACAAAATTATGAGTTCTAATGAAGTGCTTGATCTTGTCGTGCTTGTTGGCTAAGTTAGACCCTCTTACATTCCATGCAAGTATAATTTCCACACTGACCAGGGGGAGTCACCCCCTCATCAGCAAGACTCTCACTTTCCTGGCATGCAATCTACCCAACTTGTATAACACTCTTCCCCTCATCCAAGAGTGCATCAAAGGCATTTTTGGTGATAATGCTCTTTGGCTTACTTGGATTTCCTCTATTGTGTCTCTTGATAGTCAAAAAATTACTCTTCTCCTTCTCTGCATTAACACCACCATCCATAACACACCTTCCCTCCTGCACATTTGTATTTTCAACATTCACATCCTTTTCCACCACCTGAGAAGGTTCTGGCCTCACCCCCTGCTGCTGAGTTTTCTGCACCCATTTCTGTTTCTTTTGTGCTCTACACTCCTTAGACTTATACCCCACCTTTTTACAGATAGAGCATATCTCAGGCTTCCATTCATACTACACCCCTACTTGTACCCTCAAACCCATCTCATTAATGAAATAAAGATGATCAGGGTATTCCTGGGAGACCCCCCCCCACACACACACACCCCACCACCTCCACTTCCACCTAAGCTCTCACAAACTTGAGTTTCTCCCTGTTCTTGGTGGCTTGATCTACCTTCACAAAGTTTCCCAAATGACTCAGGATTTTCTTCAAGGATGTTTCTCCCAAATACTTTAGCTCCATATCCCATATAGGGATGTTTATGAACTCATCTTTAGTCAACTCCATGTTAGGTTCCCAAGGTCTCACAAACACAAGTTTTCTGTCAAAAAGCTGTCAGGTCCCTTCATCACCTTATCTCTTCCTTTCATTGTTAAGAATCTCACCAGGTAGATACCCCTAGACACCATAACCACCTTATCAACTCCATTTTTTCCCACACTCTTCTAGCAAAACCTTCTAAGATATGCACAGGAGGGTTTGCCCCAAATACTTGACATATTAGAGCAGATTGCCAGAATTCAATTTCCTCTTGTATATCATCTAACTCAATTTTCACATAATCAGCATTACCAAAGTTAACATCATAGGAGCATTCATTCACGGTTCTAGTCTCAACATTAACATCATTCACAACCTTATTCACATTAATCTTGTCATGATTATCATCATTCTTACCCCCCAAACTCAAATGACATATTCAGTTGAAAAATAGTATGAACAAAACAATTATCTTTCTCCTAGGTTTTCTCGGTCTTCGAGCTTTCCCCGTTTTCACCATGAATTGCATTCATCCATTTTGCTAATGTCCTCTTCACCCTCGACTGATGTGGGAGAGCCACCATGGCGAGGTGAAAGAATTTCCTCTTCCAGAAATTGCTCGATTTCTGGGTTCTTTTCTACAGCTAGTTCATCTTCCAACTGCTCCTGAGCTTTCTTCGATTTGTTGTTGTTTGCCTTTTTGTTATGTTGCTTTTCCTAGACTTTCTGCTGATTTTGCACAATTTTCAAAGCTGATTGGGTCCTTATCCCGCCATGGCGTCAAGAACCGAGGTTCATGAGAGAGCACAAGGAGACTCTAACTTTATTGTTTAGTTTATTGTGAGAGTTGTTATATTGCTTCTTGTATTCTGTTGAACAAAATTGTTTTATTAGGAATTAAGTATCCATTAAACACAGTGTTGTCATTAAGCATTTTATAATTTATTACCATTCTAGCTTTTCCACGTTTTTCTTCTGCATAATTCCTTATTATGAAACTGGACTTTTGTGTGGACTCTTACTACTTCTTATTAGTTTTTTTTCTCTGGTAGTTCTTTTATCTGTTCATCAAATTCTAAGATATCTTGATAATTTTAAACCATTTGTCTGACTCTAATAATCTTATTAGGATTATTTGAGTTATATTAGCCAACGTTTTATCCCTTTCCATTGTAAGGGTTTGTTGAATACAGTTTTTCACATAAATTTTCTTCTTGTATTTTAATCTTTTTTCTTAAAGACATTTCATGCTCTGATATTCTCAGCGCTATTCACGTTGGGTAGGTGTAACCCTCCCACCACGCTGGCTGCTGTAAAATCTTATAAATGTCTTTACTAATTTGTTGATTGGGACTGCATGACCATTTATGGTGAATATGATATGATTATTTATATGGGTGTATGGCGAATACAACCGCTGCAACTTATTACCAATAATCAGATCATATGATAGCTGATCAGTAGCCCATAATTTAGGAATTATACATTGGACTCCTCCAAATTCTATTAATAATTCTTCTATTACGTCTTTATGTTCCATCATACTATCATTTTCACTTCTAACTTGCAAATATAAGTATTAAGGAAACAAGCTTCTCTTTCCAAAACATACTGAACACCCATTGTCTATGTATGCACTCAATTCATATTTATTGCAGTCTTCTAGACAAATGTTAATAGAAATATAAATGCTATTGGGGTTTGTGTTGGTTATTTCGTAAAAGCTTTCCACTGTTATGTTTAGTTCATATTCATATATTGGCTCACTGATTGTTTTTGTTTTAAACCCAGTAACTTTTGTTTGTCCATTTTAAGATCTTTAGCTTTTTTCATCAATGTTGATCTTTGAGGTTGATCTCATATCTATGTTATGCCTTGATGGCTCTCCTTTTCTAAATTCGTATTTTTTATTTAAACCTTTCCAACTATATTGTAATTGCTCTTCATATTCATTGCTAGACGATTTTATAGGCATTGTACTTTCCTTATCACTCAAGGTAGGGTTAATATGCCAATCCTTTTTCACGATAGGGCTATGTCTACTTAGACTTATACTTTTGCTTAGGTTTGGAATTTTTACCAAAGGTTCTTCTCCAGTATGGAGCTCACCTACTTCATCTACCATGAGCATGTTTGACCTACTTGGTGCAATTTGGTTCATAAATTATTCTTTCCATTTAGTTTTATCACAATATCATTAGGGTTTGTTTTTATGGACATGATTTTCTTTTGTAGTTTATCACTCTTCTCATATTTTTCAACATTTACTACTCTTTGTCCAAAGGTTGATTTTGGTGGTAACCAATTTGTATATTACCTTCCACCTAATCATTATTCCTCTTGATTCCTTTTTTAAGTTTGATCCTACAGTTAATAGTTAAGCTGTTAAGAATCTAGGGGCATATGCATCATCCAAGAATGTAACACTGACTATCCCTTTGACTTAAATTACAAGTGATTCTACTTATAATCTAATCATAAAAGTCTTTATGCCTTATCTCACATACAAAAGTTAAACAGTCAACATTTTTTCCAAAGTTTTGTAACAGGTCTAGGCTTACCTATACTGCACCAATGCATATATATCCATACTTTCGTTTCCGGCAGTTTCCTAGATTGAAGTAGCCTTTCGTCGCGGTTTCAGTGTAAGCAGGATTCCCACGAAAAAGGCCTGCGGACCTGACCTACTAATCATCATCTCAAGCAAAAGGAGTCGACTCTAAGATAATGAAAATCGTTTCCTTTCTCTCTAAGTATCTTAATGTTTTTCCAATTTATCAAATTAACTTCAACTGCTTTTTTTTCTCAGTCTTATATCACTATGCTTCGTTCCATTTCATCACACACATAGGTTGCTTTGTATAGAATTAGAGAGGTTTTAAAAAAACTAAATTTTCGTAATTTGTGGAAAATCCAAATCTCCCTTTTTTAGGCTATCTACGTCTTCATCAATGGAACATCCTGCCTTTTCAAATTGACCTAGAATGGATTGTCTCCCTTCTTCGTTTTCATTTCCATCATCTTCTACGTCTCTATTTCCATCATATTGTTTATTTCTAATTCTTCTTCACTTCTTCATCGGGACCATATCCTTCTACACATTCACTTTCTTCGTATTTCTCTTCTCCATAGATTTCTATTACACCTTTGTTATTAGTGAAATTCTACAGCCTCATCTTCAGAAATTTCTATGTAGTTCCAGCTTACTAGGGCTTACATTAATTTAAGGTTGGCTTTCTTACATTCATTTTAATAATGACCAATTTTCCACAAGACCAACATTTGCAGTTTGTTTTCTTTTCAGGACCATATGTAGCTTTTTCTGGAAATCTTCTTGGTTTTTATATTTCTGTTTATA
The DNA here is from genome assembly GCA_947645195.1 of Patellifolia procumbens. NCBI lineage: Eukaryota > Viridiplantae > Streptophyta > Magnoliopsida > Caryophyllales > Amaranthaceae > Patellifolia > Patellifolia procumbens. The sequence goes on from CANSGD010001328.1 coordinate 6,752,041, forward strand.
GAAAATTTGCTTATAATAATCTCCTCTAGCCTTGTTAAATTTAATACGTCGATAGAATTTATTTTTCGTAGGGCTTTTTCTAGTATAACGATAGTCACTGGACATTTTTTTTCATTTGTTGAGTTCTCGCTACTTCTCAGCATTTTTTCTTTATCCATTTTCTTAGAAATGCTAATCTATTACCTAATGAATCTTTATTGCTGTTTTTTCTACCTATACCCGGTATTTCTTACTTATTTCTTCATTATGGGACTTGGTAGTTTGTCAAAGAACATTCCTAATTTAGTAATGTTTTCACCAATCTTATCATAGTTACTTTCAACTTCACTAATATAGTTTCCTACATACTTTATATTACAGATTGAAAGATTAATTAATTTTCTTTGAAATTTTTATCATGTTTCATCATTATTGGCTTTAGACCAATAAACTCAACTTTTATGTATTGATATAGTCTAATAAATATTTTAGTTGGTGACTCTAATTCCCTAAGCATTGCTTTGGCTTCTCATCTATTCCTTCATACCAATCAACAACACATCCATAGAAACTATGTTTTATGTAGTTAAAGAAATTTTTAGTGGACCGATCAGTGTTTAGATTAAGAACACTACGCATACTCTTTTTCAAATGTTCTACGAATTTCTTCTATGTTTCTTATATCATCTAAGTTTAACTTGTATCCAGTTTGACTTATGGGTTTCAAGGTTACTTCTTCTTGTTTTGGTACCAATTATAGATTAATGACAATTTATTTCATGTTGGCTGAAATTAATGGAAGGAGATTTGATATTGTTGATTACAAATTTCGAACAAAATGTTGTTCATCCTATCGCTTAAAGTTGGCGATTAATTTCTATATACTTTCATTAGTTTTAATCTATTTAGTTGGTGATTAAATTCTATATGCTAAATTGATTAATTCGAACCTTCATAGTTTAATTTTGGTGATTGAATTCTTCATGAATTAAACTTGAAGTTATTTTTCCGCAACCAAATTAAGTACTCGTAGCTTAATCATATCAGAGAGGGTGTTCGAGAGTGAGATGATACTCCACATTCAAGATCAAAACTTGGGCTTTTCGGAGGCTAACAAACTCATGTAGTGGTGTTCTATTGAAGCCAAAGAAGACTTAAGGCAGAACTCCGTACTGCAGAAGCAAACAACAATTGGAAGCTTTTGCTGGGTTGTGGGAAGTCTAGGAAGGTTGATTCTTGTAGTGAGGCCATTGGTTGGAGAGAGAATAACGTCTTTGAAGGAGACAGTTTCAGTGTCATCTACGGTGAGAGGGGTGGGTGTAGTACCCCTGATACACTCAACGGAGCCATCAGTGTAGCGTCAAATGATGTATGGGATCTCAACTTTAAAAATTTTGGCAGAAGACACCTTTTTAAAGAAAAATATATATAATCTCCTTTATAAAAAGATGAGATTATATTATGGTAAGAAGAATAGTCCTCGAGCTGCCCTCGTACAAGGCTCCCACCTGGAGGTCCATTACAAACCATACACACACACACACACCCTACCTTCTTCCCCCAAATCCCAAGCAAATGTTTGTTATAAAGATGGAAAAACTCACCACCTAAGCCAACCCTAACTCGTGGTGGAAAACATCTTGCATTGAAAAGAGTTGTGGGAAATGGGTAATTAGGAAAGAGTTGAGTTTATAATAGGATGAATATAGGAAGGAATGAGATGTCAAATTTACAGTCTTAGTCTTAGAGGGGCAAATGCGACGTTTCAAAATGGTGTTTCTTCCGTTCTTGACTTTGGTCATGAATGCCAGGTTTGACTCTATGAAGTGTTTGTGTTACATGTATAGGATGAGGCGTAAGAGGGAGGGAAGACAATCAAGAATTTCACCAACCCCATGAACCCAAAAGAATGAAGAGCGAGTTGAATATAGACGATAGGATCAATCTACAAATTAATTGTTGACGTCGTGTATTCTGATCAATCATTATGATACACACAATGTGGATAATGTAACGACATGCTTCGGTGGAAGAAGTTTATGACAAAATTGTTCAAAGGAGAGGGGAGCAAGTCGTAGTTAATGTTGTAGATTCTATTGATGCAAGAACATTCTCTTATGAAGCATTTTCTTCATCAAAATTGAAGGAGCATAAGAGATAGTTGGACAACACGTACTATAGCGATGCATATATAGAAAAGAAAAAGGCTAAATGAGAACTGTTTTAAACAGAGGGAAATAATCCATATGGAGCCTAAATCAAGTGAATCTACCAAATTGCCGGAAAGTATTACTTGACTTCTGCCTGCTTTTTTTCTTTTGGCAAATTATCATTCCACTTTCGAGTTTCAAAATGAATAACAAAAGGCAGCAAAATGTATTCTTTCATTTCATTATAATTTCCGTTAAGCAAAATAGGTCATAGCAAAGGTCCCAAAAAAACAAAAAAGGGAGTTTTAGAAAAGAAAAAGGTTGCAAATTTGGCAGTAAAAATTTATTCAACAAGCTGTCCAAAATGAGTTTTAAAGGTAATGGCTAAGGCAAAAAAGTATCATAAAAGAAAGTACACTTTTTTCTGAGAAAAAACCCAAAGCATTGCCTCCCAAACACGATTGCAGTTTCGGAGAAGTTATTCTGTTGGTGCAGGCCTTTTCTTGACGGTGTAAGGGTAGTACTCCTTACCATTGTCAGTTCTTGTTGTTTGACCTCCAACATCAATGAGAGCGGAAGTGACCGCCAATGCGGCTCCTGCAGAGATTGCTGTCGGAATACTCCTTCCTGAATAAGGTAAATACATCAATAAACAGAAACAGATACGAGAACAAGAATCATGATACTACACATTTCCAAGTGCAAAAGCAATAGACTTCCGGCAAAAGAATCACAATGAGGACCAAAGAACCAATTCTAGGTTACTAGAGTTTGCACAACATCTTAATTCATTCCATTAGCTGTTATATCTTCTAAAATTTCTAAACTCATCATTCCAAATTAACTCGACACCTTTGATTTTTACGGCCAAACTTAGACAGCTTAACCATTAACTTCATCAGTTTACCACTGTGAAAACTATAAACGATGATTTCATCATATAGAATCTTATCACAAATCAAGAGATGTCTTTGATAAATCATTATACTGAAATTTACAAGTTTCAAACAAAGAGAGACAGAGAGGACAGTCTTTACAATTGTATGATCATACTTGTGACTTGTGAGCTATTAAGCCTTTAATTTCCAAAATCAAATGTGGACCCCTATTATTTTGGGACAAAGGTTGTAAGTGCTAACTTAATTCCCCATTTAGTGGCATCAAATGTTTTAAAAATGAAAAAAGACCATATTTGATTTTGAGTGTCTCACGAGCCCTACTACAAAGCTGCAGCAAGCGCAAATCTCCCAGTCTCCTTAGAGCTGATTGGAAGGTTTGTTTGCAAGTGGAGTAGTATATAGCCAATTAGCTTTAGGATTTTGCTAGACGGGTGCCTAAGTTACTACTTGAAAGAAACAAGGATCCTCCACGATTTACAAATGAAAGAGAAAAAATAACCAACAAAAGTCTGAGAGATGGATGTGCGGAGAGAGTGACAGACAAAAAGCTCAGAGTTAGCTTTTTCCTCCCAGAGAACTTATTTATAACACATCACTCTCATACAAGAGGTGTCGGACAAAACAACAATTTCAAAAGCAGAGGCCACTTAGAGGCATCGATGAGATCCACACAGGCACACAGCAGCAATAAGAATGCCAAAAATTTAAGAGAAAGACATTGAAAAAAAAAAGAACAAGAGGGCAGAGGAGGAGGAGGAGGAGGTGGGGAAAACATGAAAGAAAAACACTAACAACTTGTTTGGATAATTAAATAGAAGGGAAAGGAAGGGGAAGGAAATAGGAGGAAGAAAGAAAGGGGGAGGGGGAAGATGGATCTTCATTTTCCCTCCAAATCTTTCCAATTTTGGAGAGATGGTGTTTCTAAAGAGGGAAGGAAAGTAGATCTCTCCCTCCCCCTCCCCTTCCTTCCTCCAACCTCTCATCCAAACAAGAGAACTTGTTCCCTTCCCTTTCATTTCCCTCCCTTTCTCTCCACTTCCTCTTATCCAAACAAGAGAACTTGTTCCCTTCCCTTTCATTTCCCTCCCTTTCTCTCCATTTCCTCTTATCCAAACAAGTTGTAAAGGTGATGTTAGAGTATTTCTTTTAAAAAGGCATTTTCCCACTATTCTGATCAAAGGTAGTCACATGAACAGATTAGAATCCATAATATTTTAGCTGGAAGCGTATTGCAAAAGCATATGAAAATCTATTATATATTAATCCATTATATTCAATTTTTTTAACTTCTAAAGGTGTGTTGTCGGCAAGCAGATCTATTACATATAATAGCTTAATGATCAATTGATCATAATGATAACTGAGAACTCGTCCTTGCATAGTTCTAATCTCCGAAATCCTTATGGTAGATTTCGTCTAGAAAAGGTAGGAAAAGGGGTGGAGCTGGCAATTGGCAAGACAATCATTATGTCTCAAAGCCATGTAATGGCAAGAGCTTCTAATAAGCAAAACATTGGTGCAACGACAATTTGTCACATCCACAAATATCCTAGAGGCTGGTAGCACAAAATCTCATGCATATGCAAAGATTAACAGCCCGGAACCACTTTGATTTAATATACAGAAATTATTTGAAGGAAAATCCAACAAACAACCCACTAAGGACAGCACATTTCCTAAGGTACCAAAAGCATTATGCAGAAATAGATGCATCAAAAGATTTCCAACCAAATCCTCTGAGAGGAAGGAAATTTAACAACTTCCCGGAAGACGTACGACAAATGTTGAACCGGGTATGAACTTATTGTAGAAAACTTGGCTAAACCAATAAAAAAGGTTCCAGAACTACGACGTAATATTTCAGGGTCAAAGGCATAGTAAGCATCAGCCAATTGTAATCAGCAGACATAACAAAGGTCTTTCCCACAAGGAAAAAAGAGAGATTTTCTTTTATATTCAGTAAACGATATAATTTCTCAGATCGGTAACTCCATAAGGTTTTATCATATACCGTTCCAGTAAATTACAGTAGAAACTACATTACGGATTACTTGAGATGGAAAATGAGTACCTTTGAAACCCAAGACAGAAGCTCCAGCAACGAAGCCACCAACCGCCCCGTTCACAAAGTCTCTCTTCGTCCTATAATGCTGCACCAACTGCTCTACACCAATGTAAACACCACCTATAGCAGCAAATGTCAGCCCATAGTTACCCATCATTTTCAAAGTCCTTATCAATCCTGGTAATGCGACTTTTCTCTCAACACGCGGCACATCATACCATGTTGCCACAACGGTACCATAAATTGTTCCCGCTGCTAAACCACTAGTTGTACCCTTAAACACCTTCATCATGGGGGAGTCATCGTCTTCAAAGTATCTGCGTTCTGCAGGGTCCATTGAGTCCATTGTGTTACCTAATAAAGCACAAGACAATTAGCTAGATAATGAAGTCCTTTGCTGTGGTAGGTACCAAGTATGTACCTTTCGCCGAGTTAGAAAAGGCACTTACTAGTCAACTTTTGAATGAGCTACTACTGGTCTGTTCTTTTCAACTTATTTTTGCTTATCTGAACTTATCTGAACTTATCTTAACTTTACTTATTTGAACTTATGTGAACTTATTTGAACTTATATGAACTTAATAGACCTTATTAGACCTTATTAGACCTTATTCGACCTTATTAAACCTTATTCGACCTTATTCGACCTTATTTGACCTTATTAGACTTTATTTGACCTTATTTAACCTTATTTGACCTTATTTAACCTTATTAAAATTATTATTATTATTATTATTATTGTTATTGTTATTGTTTCTGTCCAAGCAGCAACAGTGAATGTGGTGGTGGGTACTCGGTGGAATCGTGGCTCCCAAACGTCCTTCGTGGTGGTGGTTACCTGCAAAACAAGGAGAAACCTCGGGGGTGGTTCCGAGGATCGCCTCTCCGATGCCCAAGTTGAGCACAAGATCTCTAGCAGAGAGAAAACGAGTATCAAGTGCAAGTATTTTGTGAGTGTTTTATTGAACGTACCTTACCCATGCATGGGCATGGGTATTTATATGAGACATGAACTTGTAACTGACCTAGTAAAGTGAGTGGGCCTCTCTGAAAGTAGGCCAAGGTGGAACGAGGCCTTCATTAAACTCCAGCCTAAAGGCTTTGTCCAGAGCGATCTGTGAGTTGCTCTTCACAAACTCCAGAATGCTTCCATTTTTCCCGCCCATTCGGTTGGGGTGTTGAGCAAGGGTCATTAATTCATTTTGAATTGAGTTGAATTGATGGGACTCTTTGGGTTCCCAAGGAATGTAATGATGATAAGTTGGTGCCGAGTGGACGAATTATGCCTATTTAAAGGCTGAATCGACCTTTTGTGAAACTTTTCAGTTTCCTTTCCTTCAAACTCTTTGCTTTTAAACTTTCTTGTTGTTCTTCAAGAATTTCTTTTCGCCCTAGCCATTTTCGAGTGATTTCTCTTGATTATCCTGGGATTTGTCTGCGTTTGGAGCTTAATTTGATATTTGATACTGTTGCGTTTGTGGCTTTCGTCTTCTCTTCCTTGGCGTCTTCCGTTCTCCATCTAGGTAAACTCTTTTTCCCAGATCTACTTTTGGTTTTTTCCTTCTTGGATGGTTTTGATGTGATCTTTTCTGTGTTTATGGATTTCTCCCCCTTTTTCCTTCTGTACGCACATATTTGCATGTGTTTTTGAGGTTAGGGTTTCTTTCCTTTAGTCTTCAGATGCGATTGTTTACTTCTTTGTTTCATAGATCTGTTTGGTGTTGTTTCGTTTCCGTTCTGCAGCTCTGAATGATAGGCTCTGCCCTGCTTCTTCAGCAGGACTCTGCTCTGGTTGGTAGGCTCTGCTCTGCTTCTTCAGCTGAGTTCTGCTCTACTGTTGACATTTAAGATTTTTAGGGTTTGCTTTGTTTACCCTGTTATCCTCTTTACTTGCTGGGTTGTAAGCCTGCGATGTGTCTTCATTGTTTTGTCTGCGTTATTTGCAAGAAAATATCCTATTTCTTGGCCATTTCTGATCTTCACATACCATACACATCTGAGGTGCCAGACTATTTTTGCATGTATCTTTTTGTAAGAAAACCAAGAAAATATCCTATTTCTTGGCCATTTCTGATCTTCACATACCATACACATCCTTGCCCCCAGTCTGGTAGCTCAGTCTGTGGTTCTGAGGTGCCAGACTATTTTTACATGTATCTTTTTGTAAGAAAAGCAAGAAAATATCCTATTTCTTGGCCATTTCTGATCTTCACATACCATACACATCCTTGCCCCCCAGTCTGGTAGCTCAGTCTGTAGGTCTGAGGTGCCAGACTGTCTTGTGTTGTGACTGCAAGTCTGATGTGTTGTCGTCTGTTTCTTGTGTTGTGTAGAATGTCTACTTCTCAATCTGCTGCTTTCCGTGGGAAGGATGTGGTATCTACTTCTTCGTCCGAGCCGGATGAGCCTTACCCGATGGACACTCAGTCCCCGTTTTTAAAGTTGGATCTGCCTCGGTGTAAGGACGAGGTGGTTCCGGAAGAATGGGAGGTCTTTGACCCCTGGAACGGTCTTCGTAAGGAGTTGTTGGGTCCTGAAACCAACAGATTCCCTCCCAACTACAAGTTTAAGCCCACTCTGCCCGCAGTCAAATGGAAGTACAACGACCATGAGATGCGGAGTCTTGCCCTTTACGACAGCAAGGGTAAGCCTTATTTGGCAAAGAAATCTGCAGAAGCGTTCAAACGGGCGCATGCTGCATACTACCTTGAGATTGCTGCGGAGATCAAGCCGCTTCGCGAATCTTGGGTAGTGCTTCCCCGAGAGGGTCAGAGCCTGGCAGAGTTGCAATCCAGCGATGGCCGCTTCGTACTCTGATTCATTATTGGTTGCCGAAAACATGAACTTCAAGGCATATTCAATGATTTTCCCCTCTGGGGTTCCCAGAGCCGTTGATGGTTGCAGACCCATCTGTAAAGACTTCCCAGGCTCTGGGCTCTCCTACTGATTCCTGATAGGCACACTCTGCTAGGAAGTCAGCTAGAGCTTATGCTTTTATGGCGGTTCGTGGGGCGAATTTGATACCGAACCCTGTCAGCTCCAGGGCCCAGTTCATGATTCTCCCTGATTTGTCTACCTTCTCCATTGCCTTTTCCAGAGGCATATTTGTCAGCACAGTGACGGGATGTGCGTCAAAATATGCCTCAGCTTTCTGGTTGCCAGCACTTCTGCGTAGGCTGCCCTCTCTATCAATGGGTAGCGTGTTTCTGCACCCGTGAGGGTGTGGCTTACAAAATATACCGACTGCTGCTTCTTGTTCTCTTCCTTCAGCAGGACTGCACTCACAGTTGCAGCTGTAACGGCAATGTATAGGAAGAGAGCTTCCCTGGGGTCTGGCCAGTGTTGGCAGGCCAGAGAGGTGTGACTTCAACTTCTGGAATGCCTCCTTCTGCTCTGCTTCCCACCTGAACTCTTTGTTCCCCTTCAATATTTTGAAGAATGGGAGAGCTTTCTCTGCAGACTGAGCTATGAATCTGGACAGGGCTGTCATTCTGCCTGTCTGGATGTCAGGCTCTGGCAGATCCATAGCTGCTTTTACTTTGTCGGAATTCGCGTCGATCCCCCTTTCGCTGACCAGATAGCCCATGAATTTCCCTGACCGTACTCCAAACACGCATTTCTTAGGATTCAGTTTCATGCTGTGTTTGCGGAGGTTGGCGAAGGTCTCCTTTAGGTCTGCTATATGGTCAATCTCAGTTTTGCTCTTGGTGATGACGTCATCAACGTACACCTCCAAATTCCTTCCCCTTTGACCGGTAAAGACCTGATCCATCAGCCTTTGATAGGTGGCGCCTGCGTTCTTCAGCCCGAAGGGCATCATGACATAGCAGAATACCCCGATAGGGGTGATGAATGTCGTCTTCTCCTTGTCTGCAGGGTCCATGAAGATCTGATAGTATCCGCTGAACGCGCCCATGAAGTTGAGCATAGCGTGCCCACTGGTAGAGTCTACCAGTTGGTCGATTCTTGGCAAGGGATAGCAGTCCTTGGGGCAGGCTTTGTTGAGGTCTGTGAAGTCAACGCACATCCTCCAGCTCCCGTTCGTCTTCTTAACCATTACCACATTGGCTAGCCATTCTGGATATTTGCAGGGCTCTTATGAACCCTGCCTCAAGCAGCTTCTGAACTTCTTCCTCGATGGCTTTATTTTTCTCCGCAGAGTAGTTCCTCCTCTTCTGCTTCACAGGTCTGTATCCTGCAGCGGTGTTTAACTTGTGGTTGATGGTGGCTGGGTCCACCCCAGGCATCTCAGCTGCCGAGAAAGCGAACACATCTGCATTCTCCCTCAGCAGACTGATTAGGTTGACTCTGGTTTCAGGATCCAGGTCTTTGCCTATCCTGACTGCCCTGCCTTCTTCCGGTCCCAAGAGTACCTCTTCGGTCTCTTCCCCCGGTTCAGGCTTATTTGCCTCCTGCTCTGCTTCTGAGCATCGGCCTCACTGATAGCAGCACACTCTTCCTCTCTTTGCTTGGCCTCTTTGGCCTTTCCTTCCTTTCTTTCTTTCCCGGCTTCTTCAGCCTGGTCCTTCTTGGCTTCTTCGGCCTCTTTCCTCTTTCCTTCTTTCTTTTCCTTTCTCCTCTTTCTCCTGGACCTAGAGTGGTCAGGAGGAGGAGGTCTTTTATCCTTCTTTAGGGCGGTCAGATTGCATGACCTAGCTGCTCTCTGGTCTCCCTTCAGTCTGCCCACTTCTCCGGTACTGCTTAAGAAAAGCATGGTCTGATGATGGGTTGACGGGATTCCCTGTACAGCCTCGATGAACTTCCTTCCCATCAGAGCGTTGTATGGTGACGGGAGGTCTACCACCAGAAACTCTTGTACTACTGCTCTCTTCACTCCGTTCTGCCCCTCTGTGGTCACTGTCAGATGTATTTTCCCCTCTGGGATGATGGAATTCCCCGTGAATCCGACGATTGGAGTTCCTCCTTGCTTCAGCATTGAACGATCTAGCTCCATTTTATCGAAGGTATCCTTATAAAGGATATTCACGGCGCTCCCGCCATCTACCAGTATTCTTCGTACATCTATCCTGTTAATCTGCTGTGGAGGTCATGTTTGGTAGATCTGGGCTCAGCTCTGCCTGGTTGATGGAGTAGAGGTTGGGGTGGGTGAGTTGCCTTAGATGAGCCCTCTCTCCCCCTATTGACCTAGAACTGCCAAATATGACGTATACCGTCTTCTTTTTCCCTTCCTTGATCTCTGCTCGCTTGTCCTGCAATGTCTGCCCTTCGCTCTGTTGCTTCTTCTCCTTGATCCCCTGATTCCAGGCGAGGTACTCTTTGAAGTAGCCTCGTCTGATCAGGCTTTCCAGATCGTTTTTCAGGCTTATGCAGTCTTCTGTATTGTGGCCCGGCGCCTCATGGAAAGCGCAGAACTCTGCCATGTTTGAACCTAGGCTTCTCTTCTTGGTGGGTGGTGGTCTATGCCACCTGCTGTCATCTCTGTGGGTCAGAAAGATCTCAGCCCTTGGCGCGCTGAGGTTGCTATAGTTGTTATATTTCTCTTGGGCCTTCAGCCGGTCTGCTTCTCTCTCTGCTTCTTTTTGTTTTTCTCTCCCTCTGCTCTGATGGGGCCTGGGGCCTCCAAAATTCAGTCTGCCTCCCATGAACTAGTGCTCATTCTGCCCGGTATCCTGTCTAGCAGGTCTGCCTGTTTCTGCTCCGTGTGTGGATGCTTTGTTGAAATCTTCGACGGCTATGTATTTTTCTGCCAGGGCCTCGCTGAGTTCTTTCATGGTGACCCATTTAAGATCATCTCTGAATTTACTGGTGTGGGGTAGGGCGTTCCTTAGAGCGTGCAGAGCGAGCTTCTGCTCCAGCTCTAGGATGTGCACCAGCTCTTTGTTGAACCTCCCTATGAAATCCCGCAAGCTTTCATTCTGAGTCTGCTTCAGCAATAGCAGCTCATGTGTGGATTTGTTCCTCCTACTTCCGCTAACGAAATGCTCTTTGAATCTCTTCTTCAGTTCATCAAAGTTAGCAATCGTTCCCTGGGGAATAGTCCTGAACCAGGTTTGCGCTATCCCTGTCAGAGTGGCAGGGAAGTGTCTGCACCATGTGGCCTCATTGTAATTTCCTAGTTCCATGTGGGTCTCAAAGGCTGCCACATGCTCCTTTGGGTCTCCCTCCCCTTCGAACTTGAGATTGGACGGGAGCTTCGCTTTCGACACTCTGGCCGCAATGATTTCAGGTGTGAAGGGAGACTTGGAAGGAGATCTAATCTCCTCTGCTGGTGAGACCACAATGGGTCTGGAGTTGACTCTATGGGTTATGAGTCCTCTGAGGTCTGTGGGGGCTCCATTATCGCCAGAGCCCTCCTCTGGTATTGTTCCTAATCTCAGGCTGACATGCCTTCTGACCGTTCCGCCACCAGGCGCAGACAGGGCCTCTTCAGCTCCTGAGTTGTGCCTGGTTATGGGTCGCTGGGTCGCGGCTGGACATTCTGGGCCACACCCCTTGGATTTCCTCTGTGGACAGATCTCCGACTTGAGCCTGCCGTATACCCTGTGGGTGTCGGTTCTTTGAACATACTGGGATGATCTTGCTGCATTATTTCAGTATCCCACTCTGCTTCCTGCCAGCCCCTCCTGATGTACCCGGGTCCAGAGCGGCTAGATAGGCCATACTCCGACGTCGGGGTGGGTGTAATGTTCGTCATATTGTACCCGCATAAGGGGTCTGCTGTGGCCGTCTCCTCTTCAGATGACAGCCGCAGGTGCCTTCGAACTGAATCGTGTGTTCCGGTTCTTTTTCTCTTTCGAGCATGTTGGCTTCCAACAGTTTGCATAAACTGTTGAGCAGACTGCAGCACTTGAAAGGCTGCTTGAAGTTGCTCCGGTGTGGGCATGACCACTAAGCTGCTTGGCTGTGGGGTCTGCCTGGTTTCACGGTGAGGGGTGATGGTGTTTTCCCTCCTGCCTGATCTGGTGGTAGCAGCACTACCCCTTCTTGTTGATCTCGTGCTTGTTTCTCTCAGTGGAGAGTTGCTTTCTCCTCCTGAAATGTCGGAACCGGGCGTTTCTGAGGTTGGAACCACCATTGCGAAGCTGTAGATTGGGCTTTTCTACTCTTCCCCTCCTTCTAGCGCCAAATTGTTTCCGTCCAAGACAGCAACAGTGAATGTGGTGGTGGGTACTCGGTGGAATCGTGGCTCCCAAACGTCCTTCGTGGTGGTGGTTACCTGCAAAACAAGGAGAAACCTCGGGGGTGGTTCCGAGGATCACCTCTCCGATGCCCAAGTTGAGCACAAGATCTCTAGTAGAGAGAAAACGAGTATCAAGTGCAAGTATTTTGTGAGTGTTTTATTGAACGTACCTTACCCATGCATGGGCATGGGTATTTATATGAGACATGGACTTGTAACTGACCTAGTAAAGTGAGTGGGCCTCTCTGAAAGTGGGCCAAGGTGGAACGAGGCCTTCATTAAACTCCAGCCTAAAGGCTTTGTCCGGAGCGGTCTACCTGAGGAGGTCTGCTCTGCTCCAGGCGCTCTGACGTGGAATGGCAGGCTGCTGCCAGCTGGAGGTCTGCTAGGTAGACCCCATACAATTATTGTTATTATTATCATTATTTATACTATTACCATTATAATTATTATCATTCTTATCTCTACTATTATAACAATAATTACTCTATTATTAATATTTTTCTTATTATGTTAATCTTTATTATCATTAATACTACTACTATTATTAAATTATTATTATTCAAATTGTTATACTATTACTATTATATTACTATAATTGTCTATTATTATTGGTCTATAAGTCATTATTTGTTGTTATTGTTATTATTAATTATAAATTTCTACGAAGGCAAACTTAAAAGATGCATATCAATAGATTGAAGAACAACCACCAACTACAATAGTTTAATGTTCATTTACAAAGGACAATCCATAAAAATCGATATCCCTTATTCATGTAGACGAATAAAATTCTCAAGCACACAACAGACAACGATGATAGCCCAATGAATATAATAATAATAATAATAATAAATAACAATAATTATATTATTATAATAATATTGTCCATAAAAATAATAATAATAATAATAATGATAATAATAATGTTGTTATATAAAAAATATATAAGAACCTTATTAGACCTTATTAGACCTTATTAGACCTTATTAGACCTTATTAGACCTTATTCGACCTTATTCGACCTTATTAGACCTTATTCGACCTTATTAGACCTTATTAGACCTTATTAGACATTATTAGACCTTATCTGAACTTATTATACCTTATCTGAACTTATTTGAACTTATAAGGACTGAAAATAAGTTGAAAAAAAGGACCCTACATGTGTGTGTGCGCGCGCGCGCGTGTAGAAATGAATTCATGTGCAAAAGCTTCTTATGTGATAAGTGGGAAGATTTGTAACTCTAAGCATGAAGTGTTGAGACTCTAACCTAATAACAATAATGACCTCAATAATTTTATATAGTGACTCCGTAAAAAGTGCTATAATCTCGAGTCCTTCTCACTTCTCAACTAAAACCCCGAGCTTGATTATATTATAGTTCCTCCATTTTTTGTTACTCGCATCATTGAACCAGTTTACGCAACCCAATGTACAATTTAGACGTTAAATATCTTTAATTATATACAATAAAAATTATTCAAATTAGATTTTAATAATCTATACATTGAGACGAATCTAACAAGATCTCATATGACTATATTTTTTCTTACATATAAGTCACGATATTGATTTAAGTGGACATGTGTGAATAGTGTGAAAGATAGAAACGATGCGAGTACAAAAAAGGAGGAAGTATATGTATATATGTATATATGTATACATTTTTAACCTTCCCTTCCGATAAGCTCAAATATGGTGAGCCTCAATTATCAACAATGTTGCATTCACAATAAGTTTCAACACCCTTTAAGGATTATACTATCATAAAAGCACGTGGCCAGCATACTCATTCTCACTTCCAAATTTTTACTACAATAAAAGATACAGCACTATCGATAGCATGATTGCTAGCATTAGCTTAAAATTGACAGCGAGGCATTCCTTAATAAAGCTAAATGTGTTGGATATACTAAGTATGCTAAATAGAAATGGGCTTTACTCACAGCCCACATGTAGCTCATAGCCCATCTTGTAATAATAAAGAGTATAGATACTCTTCTAGCTGTAATAGATTCATTTAGTTAGTGTTAAAAATAAGAAAATCTCATTTCCCTCTTCTCTCTAAATTTTGTTGAATCTAAGATCCTTCAATGGAGCTCAATTGCTACTTCTATCATGAACCCACAGCTTATTCTTGAACTTCTGCAATCAATTCTTTCTTTTTTTGATTTCATATGATTACAATTTTTCCGTTTCTATTAAGCTTTTGAGCATTTCTATCTCAAAATCGAATCATTCAACAATCGCGTTGAGCAAGGCCAGTCGCAGAGACAAACACCAGTTAGGGATCCTTCACAAGATCCTACTAGTCATTCATCTAGTTATGCAGATTGATTCATTCATCTTTCTCAAGATAAGAATATGAAGATGGTTACACCATGTCAATGCATCTAGTTATGCAGATTGAAAGTGTTCAATGTCGATTGGATTATCAGCTAAGAACAAGCTAGGTTTTGTTGATGGATTAACTGAGGCGCCAATAATTACTCATCCTACTTTTAGAGCAAGGAAAAGGTGCAATGACATGGTGATTTCTTGGATCTTGAATGCATTAGAAAAGACAATGGCGCGAAGTGTACTATTTTTTACCATATCAAGAGAAGTTTGGCTTAATCGGGAAGAGAGGTATGGATGTTCTTCTGGTCCTTAATTATTTGCTTTTCAACGACAATGAGATGAATCAAGTTGAATCAAGGAAATCTCAGTGTAGCTGAGAATGTTTTGGGATGAAATGGAAAGTCTTAGTCCACTTCCTGTTTGTTTTTGTACTATAGATGCAATATTACACAAAAACTTGTTAAACTTCAAGAGGATTAAAGATTGATTCAGTTCTTTATGAAATCAAGTGAATCAAAGCACTTATTGGAGGTAGTATTTTAATGATGGAACCTGTAGCACAAGCTTTAGTTCAAGAAGAGAAACACAAAGAACCGAAGAAGTAGCAAATCTTGGTCTGATGGAATCAACTGCCTTTAAGGCTGATAAGGAGGAAGTATAATGATAATCAAAGGAATTTTAGATCACAATCAGTTTCAAAACAATCGGAATTCTCAACAGCCTCATAATTCCCATAATTCTCAATACACAGAATGATGGGACTCATAGATCTTTCGCTATAAAGCCATCCTATTATTGTGATCATTGTCAAATGAGTGGACATTCTAATGAAAGATGTTGGAAGTCACATGGATATCCACCAGATACAAGCCACAGCAATACAAGAATGTTAATGCTCTTGCTCATAATGAAACTCCACCAGATGATTCTTCTTGTTCATCTCCTCCGCCTCCTATCTCATTCTATGAGGGCCTCACCACTAATCAATACACTCGGTTGATTGATTTGCTTGGCAAAGCTACTGCTAGTTCAAGCATTTTTAGCCGGTAAAATTTCTTGTTATCTAATTCTGGTCTTGGATGGATCATAGATAGTGGTGCTAGTGTCCATATGTGTTGTGATATCACTACTTTTGATTCCTATAATGTGATCAAGGTGAAAAACATTATGTGACAATGCCTAACGATAGCCTAACGGTAGCATTGTTAGTGTTACTCACACCGAAACACTTAAGATCAATGAACATATTGCTCTACAGAATGTGTTGTATGTGACTGGATTCAAGTTTTACTTGTTTTTTTTTGTCCAAAAACCATGTACAAAATTGTGGTACCATATCATTCTCATTCTCAGCTGATTCAGCACTTCCGGAACAAGCTTCTTGGCAGAGCTCATTGGACTTTCTCATGTTGGAATTATTGTCACACTACGGTTAAGATACAAGAAGGTAAGCTAGTTAATCTTACATTGGGGCATCTACCTTTTCATCAACTTAAGCATCTCTCTTTGTCTTTTTCTAATAATACTCCTATGGTAGCAGTTTTGTGATTTGTCAACATAGAATGCGTTTTCCTAGAAGCTCAAGCATCTCAACTTCTTCACTTGGATGTTAGGGGTACATATCCACAATCTACTCATTGTGGTTGTAAGATCTTTCTTACTATTATAGATGACTTTACAAGATTAACTTAGGTACATTTGATGAAATCTAAAACTGATTCTGTTTCTGTTATGGCCAATATTCTCTCTAATATCGATACTCAGTTTCATAAGCAGTACCAGAACAGATAATGCCAAAAGAGTTGTGTGAGGGACCACTAAAACAATTATATCTTAAACACGGTATTAAACATCAATCTAGTTGTGGTGACACACCCCAACAGAATGGAGTTGTTGAGAGAAAACACGAACATCTCTTAGAAACTGCTAGATCTTTGTCTTTTCAGTATAACATTAGGGTAATCGTGTTCTTTGTGCTACTTATTTGATAAATAGAATGCCACTGAGTTCTATTGGATTTATATCTCCTTTTGAAAAGCTTTATGATCTCTGATTGTGGTTTCGTAAGAGCGTTCTAGAGTTCATGGAAACAAATTTATGCCAAAGAGCAATATCTCATGTTTTTTCTAGGATAGCCAATCTCGCAAAAGGGTTATAAAGTACTCAATCTCAACACCTATAAAGTTCGTGTTTCTAGGGTTGTTGTTTTTCATGAAAGACATTTTCCATTTCTTTAACTAAATTCAATTCCTCTACTTCCACCTTATGTCCCACTCCCTTTCATTTTTTCTTACCTGCTCATTTTCAGCCTGATTTTTCCTTTCCTACATAGTTTCATATCCCTCATACTCCACTCACTTCACCTTCCATCCTCATTTCTGATCCAACTAACTCTCCTCAAACTTCTGATTTCATAACTTCTCCTTCTCCATACAGATTCTCCTTTTACTTCTAATTCTCATCATGATTCTCCCACCTCACCAACTAAATCTACTAGCTCTCACCTACTTAACTTATATACCCTTCACCAAAATCCACCTTCTGATCAAAATCCACCTCTTGTTCAATCTTCTGCTTAGATGAGCAGTCATTTGTTCCAACTAGACAACTAGACAGTCCACTGGACCACACAAACCTCCTTCTCATTTAAAAGATTTTGTTTGCACTTACCCCTCTACATCTCATTGGGCTAATCTAGTAGCTTATTCTACTCTTCCTCCTCAATGGTGTCATTCTCTCTCCGCCTACTTCTTACAAAACAGCCATTCAAAACCCTAAATGGGTTGAAACTACGAACAAAGAGTTCCAGGATTAGCAATATTCATACTTGGGATATTGTTGACTTTCCCAAAAGTAAAAAGCATAAAAAGCCAATACTTATGTTCAATCTAAAAATGATTATTCACTCGTCATCAACACTACAGTTCCTTATGTTACTTATGTTGATGTATATGCGGACGACAGTTTTGTAACTCGCAATGATTCTGCTACTATTGATCATTTGAAGTCTCACCTCCATAATACTTTTATTATTTTCTTGGTATTAGAGTACAATATACACCTATTGGTTTTGTCCTCACACAATCAAAATTCACACATGATCTCCTATAGTTTCGTCGAGATAATGATCTAGATATTTCTAAACCGGTTGTTACTCATTTACCTTTACATCTGAAACTTTCTACTCTTGACACAACACCCATTCCTGATCCTTTACCATACAGATCCTAAGTTGGAAAGTTTAATTTTCTAACTAACACCCATTCCTGCGCAAACACTCGATCAATTCATGCGACATTTTCAAGCTCTTCTACACATCTCTTGTACCAAAGGCCAAGGTATTCTTCTTAAAGCATCTAATCATCTAAAGCTCCAAGCTTTCTCTGATTTTGATTCGGGTCACTGCCTAGATTCAATAAGATTTATTTATGGCTATATCTTGCTACTTGGATCAGCTCCTATATCCTGGAAATCTAAGAAGCAGAGTGTGGTTTCCAAATCATCCTCAGAAGCTGAACATAATGTAGAGCTATGGAAACTACAGGTCACATGGGTTGTTATACTCCTTGAAGAGCTTGGTCTTTCTTCTTTGAAGCGTGACACAATTCACTATGATAATTGCTAATGATCCGTCAGCCTTGCACAATGCAAAGAATCTTGTCTTCCATGAAATAACCAAGCACATTGATATAGAGTGTCATTTTACAAGGGAGAAGGTGCTAGAAGGCTTGTTGCAGCTCACTTATCTTCGTGTTTACCAAGATATTGCCTTCAACACAGTTCAATAAACTTCTTGAGTGTTGGATATACTAAGTGTGCTAAATAGAAATGGGCTTTACTAACAGCCCATACGTAGCTCATAGCCCATCTTGTAACAATAAAGAATATAAATACTCTGCTAGCTGCTGTAATAGATTCATTCAGTTAGTTTTAAAAATAACAAACTCTTAAATTATGTTGAATCTAAGCTCCTTCAATGGAGCTCAATTGATACTTCTATCATCCAGTACTCAAGCAAATTTAGTTAGAGCGTCAGATTAAACGAGCAGAAAAAAATGCAATCGACTTTAGCAAAAATGTCAAATAAAAAAAAGATCAAATCAGAAGCTTTAGAAAGCAAAAATGACCAAATTGTTCTCAACCATGTTTATAAAAGACAACTAAAAAAAAGCAAAAAAACAAGGTCAGAAAACCCTAGATTTTCATAATGATCGTATTCAAGCAAAGGAAAATCGGGAGGAGAAAAAAACGCAGAGATATGGGTTTGCAATCTTCTACTATTTATGAAAAATATAGAAAGTCAAGCAGAAACCCTAATGAAACTTAGCTCTAGCCAAGGGCGGATTTTCAGTGGGGGCGAGTTGGGGCCTGATCTGGCCCCTAAAAGCCCAAAATAATCAAATTACAGCAAATTAATATAGTTGCAGTTAGGAATAGGAATAGGAAGATCAATTTTACAAGCAGATAAATCTCTAAGTGCAGAAATTGCGTTACAGATTCGTAAACCAAACTAACTTACCTTACCAATTACCACTTCAGGCGAAACTCAGTGCTAGCGGCAGCAGGAGACCAAAGATGAGGACTGAGGAGCGACTAAGCAAGGGACGATACGAGGGTTATGATTTCTGAAGGAATACAAGGATGGGGCACTGCCCTGGGGATCGGGGATTGGGGATCGGGGAAGGAAGGTTTGTTTGTTTTCGCACTACAACATTATTCCTTACTTATGTACTAACTAATCACTATAGACCGATACCTACAATTATTATCATGCATTTGGGTGCATCGTGCGCATGGTGAACCCAGTGGTATTATTGTAATTAACGCGAAAATCTGGACAACATTATAAGTATTAAAAACGTGCCCAATACCATATAGATAGTTTAGCTCAGTTCGTCTTGAGGTTTATGTGTTTGACAGTTGGTCATGGGTTCGACTCTCATATCAACCATTTATAATTTTTTTTACGTTTGTCTTTTCCTCCTCTTTTGGCTTTGAATCTCATTGTTTAATTTTTTTTTTAATGTTTCTTCCATAGTCTTAGTTCTTATTTTAGCTTATTTTTATTTTATCTTTTTCAATTATTTTGCATATTGTTGTACTATAATTAGGTTTTTTGGAGGGATGTTGTACTATAATTGTTATTTTTAAATTTCTAAAAAATTTATTTTACGGGTAGAATATATAATTACTATAACACGCCTTTTTTTTAAATATTTTCCATATTCGGTTACAATATATTTTTTAAAAATTTTAAATAAAAAAATTATTTTATTCTTCTTTTCTTCTCCACTCACTAACTTTTTCCATCTTATAAAATACATTTCACTCATTTGATCAGATGAGCAATCGTTTTTGTGCAGCAAGATCAGTAAACATTCTGATCACAATCGAGCAATTTTATTTTACTCATTTGATCAAATGAGCAATTATTTTTGTGCAGCAAGATCAGTAAACATTATGAACACAATTGAGCGGTTTATTTTACTCATTTGATCAAATGAACAATCTAATTGCAAAGGAAGATCGGTAAAGATTTTGGTCTTGAGTGAAGTAAAATAAATCTACTCATTTTGTAACAATTAAAAACAAATAGTGAGAGTAAAAAACAAGGAAATGAGCAACATGATTTTCAAAGGAAAACATGAAAAAATATGTTTGATATAGTTCACATTATGATTTGATATTGAGTGAGTTTAATTACCTCTACTCATTTACAAAATGAACAGTTTTATTTTACTCATTTTGATCAAATGAGCAGTTTATTTTGTCTTGGAGATAAATCAATCTGCTCATTTTGACAAATGAGCATGTTTATTTTGATAAGTAAACATTCTAATGTCAAGTGAGGTAAAATAAATCTGCTCACTCACAAAATGAGCAGCTTTATTTTACTCATTTGATCAAATGAGCAGTTTTAGTTTACTCATTTGATCGAATGAGCAGTTTTATTTTACTCATTTGATCAAATGAGCAATCTTTTTTACACAGGAAGATCAGTAAACATTTTGATCTTGAGTGAGGTAATAAATTTTCTCATTCACAAAATGAGCGGTTACTATGACTTATTTTTTTCTTATTATATTCTTCTTTTAGTTTTTACTCTCTAAATTTTTCCAATTCTTTTTTGAATGTGGAGAAATAAAAACTAAACAAACAATAAGATACCCATTGAAAAATTAATGAAATAAGAAATATAGCTTTGAAATGAGTAAATATGTTACTTAGTGCAAAAAGGTCTTAAAATGAGCAAAAAACTGTTAGAATATTGCTCATTTAATGAAATTATTAATAATACCACTAAATATTTACGGAGCAAAAAATAATTTAAATGAGTAAAACATCCTTATAATGAACAAACATTGTCTTATTTTACGGTGTAGAATATATAATTTTTTTAAATTCACTTTAATTTTTAAGCTTACAGTATATCACTAGAATGAACAATACATATTTCTAATGAACGATGTATCTTTAATGAGCAAATTAAATGTCTATTTCTAATGTCTTAAAATAAAAAAATAAATAGTCATAAAAAAGAAGAAAATAAACAATAATATTTTCTAATTTGTAGTAGCTTAACACTGGTACATGGAAAATATAAATGAGTAATTTATGTTTTAAATGAGCAATTATATAATTCTTTATTGATTAGTAAACATGTATATACTGTTTCACATTGACGAATATATTACTAAAATGAGCATTATATATTTCAAATGAGAAATATATCTTAAAATGAGAAAATATATTTTCTAATGTGTTAAAATAAATACCGAATAGAGTAATCGGTTATAATATAAGTAAATGAGCAATATTGTTTTCGAATGAGCAAATAGATTGTACTTGAACTTGAAAAATAACTAAATGAACATCGTAACTTTCAAATGAGCAATAATATATTTCTTTTAAAAAAAATAGGAATAAAAAGAAGATTAATTAAATATGAGTTGAATGAGGAAAAAAACAACAAAGAGTAGTAGAGGGGGATTCGAAGCCACGACCCTCTAACGAGGAGAGAGTATAGAGGCCCAACCACTGAGGTAGCTTTCATTTAGTGATGTAAAATGGAAGGAAATAGTATTAGAGCTGTTTTGATGAAGGTTCGCGAAAACTACCATAATGCCACAGGGTGCACCATGCACCCGGGTGTACGGTGCATGGTCTCACTGATACCCCTAACGTTTTTATTGTTTAACTCGAGAATTTCAAACTCATTATTCTATTTTTATAATCCTTGTATTTACATGAAAAACTTAGTTCAAAAGTTCGCCCAATAATATTTGGAAAATTTGCTTCTAATAAAGTAACCTTTCGATTATTAAGGAATAGTGCAAACTTTATATCCCATTTATTTTAAATGAGACAAGTTATCGGTAACCTAAACAAAAGGTAATTTTTAATTAAAACTCTTAATTCTAATTAACTATATAATAAAAAATTCTAAAAAAACAATTAACCTTCTCCTCCCCCATCCACTGCCAACCCCCCAAAGCCCCCCCCCTTCGCCATATACAGGCAAACAGCCACACCCCACCCACAACCACCACCTCCGTTCCCTTCCCCGGCCACAAAACCACCTTCCTCCTTCTTTCCTTTCCCAGCCACGAACCACAACCACCATCACCAGCCACCGCAACCAGCGTCATCCACCTTGAAACTTCCATCAAACCCCAAATCACCTCCAACCACTGCCAACCATTCCCAAAACACCACCAACACCTTGAAACCACCTCTTACTCACGGAAAACCACCACCCAAATCCGCCCAAAATACTACCACCATCCTGGCCGAAACAATCAACCCAACAACCACACCATCCCCACTTAAACCACCTCTTCCTCATCGAAAATCACCAATAACCTACCCCCACCCTCGATTACCACCAAAACCCACCAATAAACCACCTCCACCATCGATAACCACCGAAAACCCACCACCCGAATATGCATCTTCAAAGTAAGAAATCTACACCACCACCGTCACCATCTTTAACGTTCGAACTCTCCTCCAAAATCATCAGAGATGGAGGATTTGCCGGCGTTTTTCAGATTTTTCGGGGAGTTAACGAGAATGGAGAGAAATATGAGAGATGTGGCAGGGGTGGAGAAGAGCGTTTTTACGGGGGGAGGGTTTTTTTTGTTTTTGTTTTTAAATTTTTTTATAAAATATAGTTATGAGAGCCAATCATTAAGTGACACGTATTCCATATAACCCATACTTTATGTTGTAACCGATTTTATCTCGTTTAAAATAAATGGGATATAAAGGTTGCATTATTCCAGAATAATCGAAAGGTTGCTTTTTTATTTGTGAACCGTCAAAAGGTTGCATTATTAGAAGCAATTCTTCCATAATATTTTACTACTACCGGTCACCTAAACCTTTTCCAACTTGTCAATTGTGTTTTGATCATTATAACCCATTAGAAAAGGTTCTTTTAAAAAGTTAGCTAATGTTATAATCAATTGGTCGGATTATCTTATATAATGAGTTGTTAGGGAAAATAGTCAAAATTGAAAAATATACTCCTTTACGAATAGGGACATTGATATTGTGTATGTTTGCTTATGTATATCGTTGATCACGAATATCTACAATTGTACATGAATAGAAATTATAAATAGTTGATATTATAAAAGTGCATATTAAGATGAATTAAGCAAGATCCCACATAAATATGTTTTTTCTTACATAAAAAAAACACAAGATGGTGAAACAACATAATATGAATAGTATAAAAAGTCAAAACACCTCTATTAAAAGAAACCCAGAAATCTGAAAAGGTAAAATGGCTAAATTTTAACAATATATTAGATCAATACCTCCAACCTTTCTATTGCTCTAACCCGTGAGCAGGCCCGGTGGTAAGGGAGTGCAAGGAGTGCCTCTGCACAGGGCCGCAATTCTGAGAGGGCCGCAAATTTTGTCCAAAAGCCCAAAAATTTCATTTGATCAAACTGAATAAAGGAAGCAGCTAAACAACATATATTCCTCAGATTTTTCACACCATAGTTAAGGAAAACCTTTCCATCTTCCTCCTTAAATTTCTCTCTCAAATTTTTATAGTTTCCAAATTAAAGTTAATCAAATCCCATGAAATCTTCTCCCATTTTCCATGAATTCCTCCTATCTTCCTTTCTCAATATTTCAACCGCAATTAAATCAAAAAATTTCCAAATCTTTTGGGTTTTCCATGAATCAATTAAATCTCCCTTTGATCTTGAATCAAATCATTCAAAAGATTAGTTTTTTGATATTATAAATTAAAAATGATTCTTCATTGCCTCCATACCTCTTCAACAACCAAAGTCTTGATAATCAGGTGAGTTCCTTTGTTCCAAGTCTCGAATTCTCGATCTAGAATATTATACACTAATTTGCTTTTTATTGCTTGATGTTTTACTGAAAATTAATTTGTATATGTAATTCGCATATTGCTTTGTTTTCTGTTTTGATTTTTGGATGAATTCGATAATCAGATTAATTGAATTTGTGTGGTTGTGATTAAAAAATTGTTGTAATTGTTATTGTTAGTTGTCATAATAGATTAATAAGTTTTTCGTCTTCGGATTGCGATAATTTTTTTTATCATATTGGTATTTTTTCAAATCAATTTTACAAACTGTGTTAGTGTCATTGTTTTTTTCCGCAAGAAGTAAAGCAGTAATGTTTATGTTTACTTTTTCAAATTGTGATAAGCATGAAATCCTGGGTACACAATTGCACATCACACAAAATGTTAATCAATGTAATGAAAATATATTTGAATATCAAAATGATAGTTGTCACTTATAATTACGTTTACAATAAATTTCATTCTATTTTGGAACTCTATGCTCAAGCTGCTGCTTAGATGCCTTATATTAAGACTAGTTTAGTCAGTTTAGAGTTAGTATGAATCTATTTTATATTTATATCAGATCCAGTTGTATTTGTCTTTGAAATAACATAATTTGCCATTATAGTAGTAATATGTTTGGTTTTTTAATTATAGTAGATATTTACTTATTGGTCTCCAAATTTTCCAAGCATATCCACTAACTCTATTGTTTTATTTGAAGGTTAATCTGAGATGGCCTAATTTAATCGGGGAAAAAAATTTTGGGGGCCTAATTTAATTACTAGCACAGGGCCTCCATATCGTTTGAGACGGCCCTGCCCGTGAGTTTCAAGCTCATTGTTGATATTCAAATTTCGGAAAAAAATTGTTATTCTATTTTCTCTGTGGATAAATTTCATATGTATTATATAATTATAGCCCATATATGTTTTTTTTAAATTCAAGTTCGATTAATAAATCTATTTGTTTGACATTAACATCAACTTCTCATCATATGTTCTATCATTTTGAAATCATTCTTGAATTTTTCTTAAAATGAAAAAATGAGACATAACATTATCTTAACCCATTTTATATAAATAGATATTATTATATGTTGTATCCCTATTAATGACTTTTATATAAAAAATTATGATTAGTAAGTGTCCAAAAAGATAAAAAATTTAAAATATTAAATTATCCGCATTTTAGAAAGGCTTTTATCCTATTAATCAAATATTTTGATTTTAACATTTTATCCTATTTATATGATTTAATTTCATTGATAATTTCGCTCATATGAAATTTAAAATAGTTGATTGCAATCTCTTAATATTTATACATAGTTATATTTATAAGATTGGTAACGTTAAAGTCAAACGGTGTAGATGAAAAGAAACAGAGATATTACTTGGTCAAAAACTAAATTTTAGAATTGAATAACAAACTGTTATGTGTCCTTTTAAAGGGATACATAAATTTTATGACACAAATTGACTGAGATAAATTTTTAAAAAATTACATTGGATATAATTAAAATAAGTATCATATCATGAACCTTTTTGTAATAAAATTTTGAACGCTAGAGTAAATACAACAACCATATTTTTTTGGTAAAAATATATAGTAACTCTATAGAACAAAATTTTTTATATCTTTATTCGACCAAGTGTTTTACAATTATAATATTTTCCAGTTTTCTAAACAACAACCTTAAAATTTCTATTTTGTTAACTACTTTTTATAATACAACTATACGTTTAGAATTAATTATTGAAAGAATTAGGGTAGGGTTATTATAAATTGCGAATTCTACCATCAAAAGGTAGTAATTCTTAGCAAAAAAAAAACTTAGTTATTTAAAAAAGTAATGCTCCCCCTTTATAATTTATCTACTTTCAACCACTTTTAAAATGGTTAGACAATTACACTTGTATGTCTAAGGTAAATATTTTATTATATAGAATCTCAATAGTTTTCATCAATTATAAAATGGTCTTTGTGTTCACCAGTATTCAAGGTTAACACAATTTATATTTTTTCTCCAAAAGTCCTAACTTCTTCACCCACAAAGCTTTAGATTTTTCAATAGTTTTTTTTATCTCATCTCTACCTGTTTGCACCTTTTCCATTGTATTTTTCCACATTTAATTTTTATTATTTCTATAATTGAAGTTTGGAGCTTTAAGCCGGTAAATTTATTAGTTTATTTTATACTTGCCAATAAGTAGCTTTGCAAGTTTTAATACTTACCAATGAGGTTTCTGAGTGTTAACCCGGTAAGTTATATAAGGTAGCTAAAACTAAAATTTTAATTTAATTGATTGATTATTGACTTTGGTATAAAATATTTTGAATGATGATTAACACTCCGGGAGCGTACTTTAGCAAGACCCATAATCTAAAAAAGGAATCTTTACAAATAGAAAACTAAATAATAACTAATAGTTAAGCACATAAGTTATAGTGAGTGTCGACCATATCTAATCATTTCAACCATAAAATCAATAAATCACTTTATCCAAAGACAAAAATAAAAATAGTCGATCTTTTTTCTAAATAATAATATAAATGATCTTTTTCTAAAAGTAGTCAATTCGGTTTATGTCGTACTCCTTCCGTCTCAATTTGATGTTTCCATTTGGAATATGGGGGAAAAACAATGTAAATTGAGGTGGATAGTAATATTTTTAATTTTATATTGTATAAAGTGTAATTTAGTATATAAATATTGAGATAGAGGGAGTATTAAATTCAAAGTGGGAAAAACTTTTTGAAATATCCCAAACGGAAAAATGAGAACATCAAATTGGAGACCATGCACCGAACATCCAGTGCACCCGGTGGCATTATGGTAATTTTCGTGAACTTCAGCAAAACAGCTCTGATATTATTTCCTTCCATTTTACGTCACTAAATGGAAGCTACCTTAGTGGTTGAGCCTCTATACTCTCTCCGCGTTAGAGGGTCGTGGGTTCTAATCCCCCCTCAACCACTCTTTGTTGTTTTTTTTTCCTCCTTCAACTCATTTTTTATTAATCTTTTTTTTATTCCTATTTTTTTAAAAGAAATATATTATTGTTCATTTGAAAGTTATATTGCTCATTTAAAAGTTACGATGCTCATTTAGTTATTTTTCAAGTGCACGTATAATCTATTTGCTCATTCGAAAACAATATTTCTCATTTACTTATATTATAATCGATTACTCTATTTGGTACTTATTTTAACACATTAGAAAATATATTTTCTCATTTTAAGATATATTTCTCATTTGAAATATATAATGCTCATTTTAGTAATATATTCGTCAATGTGAAACAGTATATACATGTTTACTAATCAATAAAGAATTATATAATTGCTCATTTAAAAGATAAATTACTCATTTATTTATTTTCCACGTACCAGTGTTAAGCTACTACAAATTAGAAAATAATATTGTTTATTATCTTATTTTTTATGACTATCTATTTTTTATTTTAAGACATTAGAAATAGACATTTATTTTGCTCATTAAAGATACATCGCTCATTCGAACTATGTATTGTTCATTCTAGTGATATATTGAAAGCTTAAAAATTAAAGTGAATTTAAAAGAATTATATATTCTACACCGTAAAATAAGACAATGTTAGCTCATTATAAGGATGTTTTACTCATTGAAATTATTTTTTGCTCCATAAATAATCAGTGGTATTGTTAATAGTTTCATTAAATGAGCAATATTCTAAGAGTTTTTTTTGCTTATTTTAGGACCTTTTTGCACTAAGTAACATATTTACTCATTTCAAAGCTATGTTTCTTATATAATTAATTTTTCAATGGGTATCTTATTGTTTGTTTAGTTTTTTATTTCTCCACATTCAAAAAAGAATTGGAAAAATTTAGAGAGTGAAAATTAAAAGAAGAATATAATAAGAAAAAATTAAGTCATAGTAACAACTCATTTTGTGAATAAGCAAATTTATTACCTCACTCAAGATCAAAATGTTTACGGATCTTCCTGTGTTAAGAAGATTGCTCATTTGATCAAATGAGTAAAATAAAACTGCTCATTCGATCAAATGAGTAAACTAAAACTGCTCATTTGATCAAATGAGTAAATTAAAACTGCTCATTTTGTGAATGAGCCGATTTATTTTACCTCATTTGAGATTAAAATGTTTATTTATCAAAACAAACATGCTCATATGTCAAAATGAGCAGATTGATTTCTCTCCTAGACAAAATAAACTGCTCATTTGATCAAAATGAGTAAAATAAAACTGTTCATTTTGTAAAGGAAAAATTGATAAGAATAATCCGACCTTTGGCCGGTCTTCCATCAGTGGTATCACCTTCAATTAATCCAGGTATAATCCGACCTTTGACACCCATATTCTCTCAATGGTATGGAATGATGGCAACCTGTTTGACCAGCCAAAATGACCGTTGACTTTTTCAAAAAATAAAAAAAATTGAAAATGAAAACCCCCCTCCCTCCCCCCCAGCCAACCCCCCATCCCCCTCCCCCCCCTCCTCCCCACCACTGCCACCCCCTCCCTCCCCTCCCCCACCACTGCCGCCCCCTCCCTCCCCTCCCCCACCACTGTCGCCCCCTCCCTCCCCTCCCCCACCACTGCCGCCCCCTCTCTTCCCTCTCCCACCACTGTCGCCCCCCTCCCTCCCCTCCCCCATCACTGTCGCCCCCTCCCTCCCCTCCCCCATCACTGTCGCCCCCTCCCTCCCCTCCCCCACCACTGCTGCCCCCTTCTCTCCCCTCCCCCACCACTGTCGCCCCCTCCCTCCCCTCCCCCACCACTGCCGCCCCCTTACCTACCCTCCCCCACCACTGCCGCCCCCTTATCTCCCCTCCCCCACCACTGTCGCCCCCTTATCTCCCCCTCCCCAACCACTGTCGCCGCCCTCCCTACCCTCCCCAACCACTGTCGCCGCCCTCCCTCCCCTCCCCCGCCACTGCCGCCCCCTTATCTCCCCTCCCCCACCTCTTTAAGTAGATTCTCTAGAATGTTGGTCTCAGTAGACAGAATGAGTCTTTCCCTTTCGCAGTGACTCCGGCGTTCCGACAGTGGTAAGTGGTGAGTGAGTGAGTGACTGAGTGTGAGTGAGTGATTAAGTGTGAGTGAGTGAGTGAAAGTGTGTGACAGTGAGAGTGCGGTCGCCGGAGATGCAGCGAATCCGGTGGGGGAGGGGGAGGGTGGCAGCAGAAGGGGAGGGGGGGGGTGGCACGCGCAGAGGAAGGGGGGAGGGGAGGGGGTGGGGGTTGGCTGGGGGAGGGAAGGGATTTTAATTAAGTTTTTTTTTAATAACTCTGATTTAGAATTTTAATTAAAAATTTAAATTTTAAATATACTTAATTAGCTATTAATTATTTAATTAGGAGGATTACCCATGATTGTAGGTCACCATGACTTACCAACAGGTGAGGGACCAATGAGAGAATATGGGCGTCAAAGGTCGGATTATACCTGGATTAATTGAAGGTGGTACCATTGATGGAAGACCGGCCAAAGGTCGGATTATTCCTATCAATTTTTCCTTTTGTAAATGAGTAGAGTTAATTTAACTCACTCAATATCAAATCAAACATATTTTTCCATGTTTTCCTTTGAAAATCATGTTGCTCATTTCCTTGTTTTTTACTCTCACTATTTGTTTTTAATTGTTACAAAATGAGTAGATTTATTTTACTTCACTCAAGATCAAAATCTTTACCGATCTTCCTTTCAAATAGATTGTTCATTTGATCAAATGAGTAAAATAAACCGCTCAATTATGATCAGAATGTTTACTGATCTTGCTGCACAAAAATGATTGTTCATTTGATCAAATGAGTAAAATAAAATCGCTCGATTGTGATAAGAATGTTTATTGATCTTGCTGCACAAAAATGATTGCTCATTTGATCAAATGAGTGAAATATATTGTAAGAAATGGAAAAAAGTTAGTGAGTGGAGAAGAAAAGAATAATATAATAAGATTTTATTTAAAATTGTTTTAAAAAATATTGTAACAGAGTATGGAAAATATTAAAAAGAAAAAAGGCGTGTTATAATAAATATATATTCTACCCGTAAAATAAATTTTTTAGAAATTTAAAAATAACAATTATAGTACAACATCCCTCAAAAAAATAATTATAGTACAACAATATCCAAAATAATTGAAAAAGATAAAATAAGAAAAAACTAAAAAGTCAAAAAATGTAAAAAGTTGGAGAGTGGAAAAAAGAAGAAGAATATAATAAGAAAAAAATAAATAAGTCAAAACTTGTACTGTTAGTGTATTGTTCAAAAAAAGTTTATTTATTATCTCTATTAGAAATTATTTTTTGCTCATTTTATTATTCAGTAGTATTGTTAATAATTTCATTAAATGAGCAATATTCTAAGAGTTTTTTGTTCATTTAAGGACATTTTTGCATTAAGAGTTGGGAGTCTAACCCGCGACCTACTTCAAGACTCCAAGTTGTTGGGTGCGCAATGGGAGACCAACTGAGCCAACTTCATTTGTTGGATATTTTTGTGCTTATTTTATTTAATCATTCACCAGGATTTCGCAAAAATTACCATAATGCTACCGGGTGCACCATGCACACGGTGAACCCGGGTGCATGATAATACTTCTATCAAATTAAGATAGAAGGAGTATTAAATTCCATTTTTAATCGGGTCATATTGAGTAATGAAAAAATCGTATTCAAATCGAGTTTATGTCGATTGAATTGGGTTTGATTGCGAATAGACATAATTTAGATTTCGGGTAAGAATCGATTTGAAACATCCCAAAAAGGAAAATGGGAACATCAAATTGAGACAGAGGGAGTATTAAGTTTCATATTTAATCGGGTCATATTGAGTAATGAAAAAATGTTATTTAAATCGAGTTTATGTCTTAAATCTGGGTTTGATTTCGATTGGGCATAATTTAGATTTCGGGTAAGAATCAGCTTGAGTTATTTGGATATTAGATTGATTTTAGATCGAGTTAGTTTTTTATTACATTTATCACGTATACAATTATTTAAATTATCTAAATCATATATTCTAAAAAATTTGGCCCCTAAACAAAAAATTTCAAGATCCGCCATTGGCTCTAGCTAATTGAAATCATAAAATGAGGAGAAAAAATTAGTATCGACGATAATGCTGAAATGCCTGAAATCTCCATATAAATCTAATATCAGCGAGGCTAACATACAACAAACTAAGAGACAGGTAAATAGATTAGGATGTACCTGATGATGAGGATTATGAAAGGTAAATAGCACGCGACAGGGAGCTCAAGAAATTGGCGAGGAGGGAGAAACCGGAAAAATGGAGTGAGAGCCTGAGAGGAGTGGTTACTTCTAGTTCTTTTATATTTTGGGAAATTGAGTTACTTTTTCGTCTCCATAAATTATTAGAGTTCTAATTTTATAAATTAAATTTGATCTCTATCTCTATTTGCCGAATTAGAGGAGGTCTAATTTTAATTTATAATTAAATGTTTTTCTCGAATAATGTTTAAATTATTGGTTTGTGTCGTTTTCAAATGTATTATGTTCTTTTTTTTTAACGTGAAATGTATCATGGTCTTTTTTTTTGCAGAAAAAGTATTAAATCGCTACTTGTAGAGTTAGAGTAATGATTTACAAAGTAAACCGCTACTTAGATTAAAGATTTACTAACCAAAACCACTACTCCAGGTAGTTGTCTTTTCTTTGGAAAAACACCCTCCCCTCCCCACTTATAGTCACTCGAAACTTAAAGAAAACCAAGCATGCAAATCGCTACTCTAAAACTGTTAAGACTAAAATCGCTACTCCAAGTAGTGGTTTTGAGTAGCGGTTTTAAGATCAAAACCGCTATTTAGAGTAGCGATTTGTGGTTGAAGCTAAAAAATAAGTTCATTCTTACACAATTCTACGTGGGCCATATGATGGTAAATAACTTTGCAAACGACGCTTACAAGAAGTTTAATATACTTAAAGCATTATTTGAGAAAAAAGTTCCTTATAATTAGACTAATTAAATTCCACATTTTAGTAACAAGTTTATTTCATTTAATTTTAATTCAATACTAATCTTAAACGAGACATCTCAAGTCAATAAAAGTTTTCCCTTATCTTTTTCTTTCTTTATTACCATTTCAATCTCGAACAACAACCGGCTTTTTGAAATAATTATCGCAACGAACTTATCGAATAGATAAGGTAGACACTAAATGGGTTAAACTAGTTATTGAATAAATTAAAGATGTGATTACTTAATGGTTTAAGTTGGTCATGAAATATATTAAACTTGTCACAAAATGGACTAAACTAGTCGATGTGTACAGAAAGACTCTTAATATTGAGCTCGGGTCATTGCCTAGTTTTAAGTGATCTTACAAGACCAACTCTTCAAAATTTTGAAATATATGATAGAAAGTTTTAAAATAACTTAAAGTTTGTCATAGATAGTAATCATGTTGATTTTCAAAAATGATAATCACAAAATGGAAACCGCCTATCTAGTTATAATATTTTGTATTTCATTTTCAAAAAAAACTGGAAACTACAAACAAAAAACGATAACGAACAGACCCTACACTCGTGAGTACGTAGAGCTACGTGCACACAATGAACATTGGGCTTTTTCCAATGATCATCAGAGAGCTAAACATCAACTATAAACCATCAAAAGATCACCCATTACCATAAAAGAATCAAACATATATCGACTACAACCATTCCTCTATTTGGATCGAATCCAATGGGAAAACAGAGAGCTAAACTTACACTGAAACTATGGCAATTACCATCGCCAGTCACCTACAACCACCTAAACCACCTCTAAGCAGTCTAATTCTAACCTGGACTAAAAGTCCATGGTCGCTGTCCACTAAAAAAACCACCACAGGCCCACTACATTCCCCCTCTCTATTTCGAACTAGACAAGAAAAAAAGAAAAAAAGGTAGGACGAAACCGAGTTGCAAACGACCCGAAAACCCAACTCGTGGAACCACTCAAAATCGCCATTGCCGCCCATAAAAAACCACCACGGAACTGACTTCATGTTAAAGATTTGGCCCCATAAAACATCACATATGAGAGTCACACATTGCTTAACTTGGAGAGAGAACTTCATCTAATAAGACTAGGGGGCTACTCCTCTTATTGCCATATGGTTTTAAGGTGAAACCTCCTTTGGTCTTGTGAAGTGGACTCTTTCTCCTCCTTATGGGTGCGACCCCCGCCCAACTTAACATGGTATCTGAGCCAGTCCTACAGCTAGGATCCTAATCCGTTAATATATTCTGGGCCAATTAAAAAAAGGGACCTCACATGTATGGAGGTGTGTTAAAGATTTGGCCCCATGAAACATTTACATGTGAGAGTCCCACATTGCTTAACTTGGAGAGAGATTTTCACATAATAAGACTAAGGGGCCTACTCCCCTTATTGCATATGGTTTTAAGGTGGAATCTCCTTTGTTCCTGTAAAGTGGACAATCTATCCTCCTTATGGTGCGGCCCAGGCCCATACTTAACACTTCACCCATCGCCAATCTACCATGCCCTCGTCTGTTTTGAATTAGGATCGAAAAAGAAAAAGAATAAACCTGAACTCACCGACTGCAGCCGCGACCTAAGGCACCGCGCAAGTCTTTTGACTGAACGACCGGTCTCTAGTGCCTCAGCCAGCCGCCGCCGCCTCCTTCCCTCTTTGTTTTCCTCTTTCTCCTTATCCTTTATATTCTTCACGAACTGGACACTAGTTCTTTCTCTCTGTATTTCCTTTCCTTTTGTATTTCCTTTTCCTTTTCTTCATTTAGTTTTACTTTTAATTCTTAAATTTATTTAATAGTAGTTGTTGCATCACGCACTATGCGCTCGGTATTATAATGTATTATACTTATTTATAAAGAATGAAGAGTAATTTATTGGTAAATAGGTCCAAAAGTACCTTTATGGACTCTATTTATTTTTTAAAGATGTAATTATAAACTATAACCCAAAATAATGACAAGTAAATAGAATGGAACATAGAAGAGGCATGGAGCATATTTCATTGCTTCCCTTTGTTTACTTTCAATATCAACTTGCTTGCTCTCACAACTTGTCTTCCAAACGCGCATAATGAATTAACCATACTATATGTAGTTATGAAGTAGGACTTGGTGACAAACATATCAAGCATTTAGCTCAATGCCTCACACAAGGCTCCTGTTTGACACGTTTTCAATATCATCACAAGCTAAATATCATTCCTCTGAGGGTTCTTCTTACTGTAATTGCACTAAGAAGTAACCATTTTTCATGGAAATTCATGTATGCAGTGAAAAATGCCGCATGCAATGCATAGTAAATAATATGGTTAAATAATTTATACAACTGAAATTAAGATGCTTCAATTCAACTACAAATACAGAATCAAAGTTTTTCTTTGTTATAGAAATTCTTATACGTTGTTTCATAAGAACAAAAATAGTACAAGCTTTAGCACATGACTCGCTGAAGTCCTAAAAGTAAATCTGAAATGGTAAAAGAAATGAAAATAGCGGGATCACCAAACCTTCAAAATGACAATATTAAAATCTAGATTTAAAACGCCCTAAAAATCGAGTTGAAGAGAACAAAATTTGTAATCACTCACAAATGCCGACGATAGTTGCTACAGTTGCATTTTACAATTAATGAAACTGTTAGAGCATGTATAATGGTAAGACTAGCATCTCACTAGTCTTACCATATTTCTCATTCTCTCTCATTTCCTCCTTTTACACCTCATATCCCACTAACTCTACACCAAGTCATCCATTTATACTCACAATGGATGGGTTAGTTTTAATTGGTCTTTTATTTCTCTCTCCTACTTTTACTATACCCCACCATATACTCTTTTTCATATTAAAAAATCTTTGTTTTATATAGAATATATTATTTATATTTAAAATTTAATTAGTGAGGGTTTAATTATTAATTATATTTAATTACGTTACGTATAATTCGATTAAACCAACCGATTACTTTTTAATATAATTACGTGTACTGTGTTACTCTAAATAACAATTACTTAGTTAAAATAACTTATTAAAGATAGTGATGAAAAATGAGGGAAAGTTTAAATTCATTTATTTATATAGCATTTCAAATTTGTTTGGAGAAATTTGTGGGTGATTTGAATTATTTTGGAAGTAAGGATTATTTCCATAATTTAAATTTTGTTGGTGATTTGGATTATTCTGGGAGTATGAATTATTTCCATAATTTGGATTATTCAAATCCATTTTATGAAAATGTAAATAAAATGGCTTAATTGGGGTGGATATAAATGATATTTGGTAGGAGAAAACAAGTAGAAAGAAAAAAAGGTTAGAAAGAAGTGTGTGAAACTATGTCAAATTTGGGCTCAATTTATTGGCAAAAAAAATATATGACCGTTGGTATATTTTTTTTAAAAAAATTATTAACACAATTGTTTTTATTAACGTTATAAATTTTTTTTTGGGTAAAAATATTACCCTTAAATAGATCCAAAAATAAAGAGAATTTTCATAGTGAAGAAAGAGAGAGCAAAGCAGACATGTAAGATGCAGAATTCCACGCGTCAAATATGTATACAAAGTTGAGGGAATCTGTCAGTGGTGACAGAATTATTTTTCTTTTCCGTTTTTTTTTTGTTAAACGCACTCCACACATTCCTTTTGCCAGTCGTTTTACATGGTAAAACTGCAAAAAAAATCACCTATATTTATTTTTCCACGCGTCTAATTCTTATAGGTAGAGGCACGCCATCCAAGGCTAAGGCTGGTCTGGCAGTTGGGACCAACTCCTTTTTTCTTAAAGCTAGACTAATTGTCTATAATGGTAAAACTATTTAAGACTTGGTCTTAGAATTCTTAGACTAATGAAAACCACACCATTGTACATGCTCTTGAGGAGTACTATTTACATTTATATACGCACCACAATATAAAAGGTTATAGGTTTGGATTTATACCTTCTGAACCAACAATAACTCTTTGGAACCATGAGTACTACCCAAGACAAAAGCTATGAATTGTGGCATCTCTGGACAATAATCCCACTTTGCATTAGCAGCACATAAGAAAAATTGAGCATAAAACCCTCAAATGTATAAATTAGTATATGTTGAAAATAAAATTTTAAAATGAGACACCTCCATACTACAACCATTATCATGGTTAAATTCAATTTGTTCCATTTCATTACTCTTTTTAAAAATTATCTAAAGTGAGATAGTTTGAAAAAAATTAATCTATTACCCAAATCTAAGGCCCAATTCCTCAACACTTATCCCAATTTTTCGAGAAAAACGATTGGTAAATTTCCTTACTTATAACCACAAAGTGAATCCAATTATTGTTATTAGATAATTTCCTCCTCAATGTAGCAACTACCTTTTCTTATTTCATCGAGGCACCTCCTCTGGCACTCACACGGTTGTTAACCACTCCCTTCCCTCTAGCACCGTTTTTGGCACTGACATTATAGGTCATACGACCCTAATTGTCCTCCTCAACTTCATCATCCCACCCTGAGTTGCGTTGGCCTCTACCCCCTTTGTCTATCCTCTTGATACTCCTCCATGATGCATGTGGAGATCTATGATTCTTCCACTTTGAAAATGATTTCTCACTGCATGAAAATTGAAGAGCAATAGAGTGACTAAGTATCTTAATCTTAAAACAGTAGAACAATTTCTAGGGAAATTCTATATGGTAGCATCGTACTTTACCTTTTCTATTTGATATCCATTTTTTCTTTTTGTTAAACATGGTATCATTGTAGTTTGAGCTCATTAAACGAATTTCTTAATAAAAATAATAATGTATATTTTATATATATATATATATATATATATATATATATATATATATATATATATATATATTAAAAAGTGTAAGCAAGTATTGCAATCCGCCACAAAAATGTTGACGTGAAGACTCGAACTCGTGACCTTGAGTATGCAATAAGAAAGTCTCAACCACCACTCCAACATGTTATTAGTACTTCTTCTATCAAAATCAATAATGATATATGAATAGAAACCAAGAGTTACAAGTTGTAAAGTTTTAAAATGCATGGCGTAAATGAGATGACTTTTTTTTGGATAATTTTTCACACTACATGACATCAATTATTTTAACTACTATTAAATTCAATGCACGAATATTCCGGAGCATCGTCGGGGCCTAAATACTAGTTTAAGTCTTTCAAAGAAAAGAATAAGAGCATCTACAATGGTCTACCTACTCACCTTGTTGCTAGCAATGCCACCTCACAATTTCTAGCTACATTACTTTTAAGCCACCATTTCCTCCATTGGTAAGCAACAATGTATATAGGTAATTGTTTACTACCAACATCAATTTTTATTCTTTAAATCGTAAGCTTTTATTGCTCTTTCCTCTTTGATCTCAATTGAGCTAGTAACTTGTTTTGGCTACCTAGCTCAAATAAACTACAATGTTCAATGGTCAGCTACTAGCTTGAAGTATCTTTATCTATAACCCTTATAAAAGGGAGGAAGAAATTATTGTTCAAATGAACAGTGAAATGGATCTTAAAACGTTGAATTTCACTGTTCAAATGAACAGTGCATGTTCAAGAGAGTATTGCTTCAGCTGAAATTAGTTCATGGGGGGTTTTGGCGTTTTGCCTTTTCTTTATCCCAACTGTATATTACCTGTAGGGGGTGTTTGTTTAAGGGGATTAGATGGAGGGATTGGGATTATATATCCCAATGGGTAGAATTCCCACGTTTGTTTGGAGGGATGGAGAGTTTTGAGGGGGATTGAGAGTGAGATTAAATACCCCATAATCCTACCAAAATAAGACATGGGGGAGGGCAGGTATTAGGGGGTGGGATTAAATTTTAGAATAAAATGACCCATTTATCCTTAATGAAAAGTAAGGAAAAGAAAC
Organism: Patellifolia procumbens; assembly: GCA_947645195.1. Lineage (NCBI taxonomy): Eukaryota > Viridiplantae > Streptophyta > Magnoliopsida > Caryophyllales > Amaranthaceae > Patellifolia > Patellifolia procumbens. The sequence goes on from CANSGD010001328.1 coordinate 6,789,859, forward strand.
AAGGTAGAGGATTAGTAAGGGTATTGAAGTAAAATCATAAATTAATCTCAATCAATTCCCAACTCATACCAAACAAGGGATAAACTTTATTTTATCCTTATCCCACCCATTAATTCCCAATCCCCATCCCTCCTTCTAATCCCTAAACTCCCATTCACACATACCAAACGCCCCGGTACTCCTTTCCTTCATATTGTCCTTTTTGTTCTCCTTTTACATTTTCATCTAAACCTGCTTTTTTCTCTCATTTCAAATCAAAGAGCGCCTATTCTCCTGTCATCTTCTTTCTTTTCTCTCTATACGTGTTTCTTGTGCTAATTTGGGTTCACCCTTCCATCCTTCCTAAATCTATTCATCATTATGGTTTTAATTTAACAAATCTGACTGCAACTTTTATTATTTTTCTTACTTATTTCGTCTGTTTGATAAAAATAAATTAGTGAACTGCTTTCTAATTCAATTTTTGCCCTTTTTCCTTTCACAGATTAATTCGATGGTGCATTTGAACTTCGATCTGGCTAAGAGGTTAGTTATCTCAGTCTTTAGCTCTTCTTTTCTATTTTTATTTAAAATTTGTTGTTATGAGTAAAATTTACCCAATCGAATTTTTCAGAAGTTTCAGTTCAATGCTAAGGAATTGGGGTTTTGATCTGGGTAAGTGGTTAAATTTTCTTTCTCCTTAAACCACTTTTTTCCTCTCAATTTGGCTTAGTCTTTTTGTTGTTATGAGTGAAATCTAACAATTTAATTTTATTCTGAAGTTTGGAGAAATTTACTTTGGATTTCAATTTGGATTTTTCAAGATTGCCATTGCAATCCTCCTGGTGACATATCTTTATCGTACTAATTTCATTGAGAGAGCCATATAGGGAGGGAGTTAGAGAGAGAAAGAAATAGAAAATAAACTAGCTGCAAGAGATGTTCTTCTAGAGGAACCCAAAGGTACATTATCTTACTTTTTCCTTTTTTTTCAATTTATTTGATTCACTTTCTTCGTTATTGTTTCTTTTCTCAATTGACTTTTCTTCCCAATTCATTTGATCCGTATGTTTCAATTAGGGATGGCAATGGATCTTGGACCCGACCCAAATCCAGACCCATAGATCCATTTATAAGGGTTTGGGTCCAACTTTTTAGACCCAATGGGTCTGAGGTTATCAGGCGGGTCTGGGTCTGGGTCCAACTATATCAGACCCAGACCCGGTCCAGACCCTACCCACAGACCCATTTACATAAAAATGGTTCAAAAAAATACAGTTGTAGTTTGTGACTCCATTTTAAGACATGTAATAATGTAAGTTTAGACATTTTTAAGATTTTATGATCTATATTATGTTAATTGTTTCAATACAAGGCTTAACCATGGTCACACGAACCTATAAAATAGGCGAAATAAATTTATTAGATTAAAAAATACTATTAAACTTGAAATTCAAAAGGACCCACTAAAGATCCTATAAGGACCCTAGACCCATCAGACCCAAAGGATCTGGGTCTAAAAATTCTAGACCCAATGGGTCTGGGTCGGGTCTGAGTCTGAAAGAAATTAATGGGTCTGGGTCTGGTCAGACCCGACCCAGACCCTACCCATTGCCATTCCTAGTTTCAATTATCAATTGTTTCAAGAAATTTATGTTTGAAATTTTGGAAGAAACACACACAATTTTCATATTACAATGCAATTTTATGTTGTCATTCACCTTTTTTTTACTTTGAACTTTTGGGTTTCGAAAGTTTGGAGTTTGATTTTATGTCTAGAAGCTTCAAGTTAAATTTCTCTTTCATTCTCATTTTGTTTTGAAGCTAAGTTGGATATTATATGGTGTTTTTGTTTGAACTTGTAACTTTATGGGTAAGATGAATTATTTTTCCAGCTTTATGAATGTAATCAACAAAAAGAACTTATTGTTAATTATTTTTACTACTTTGTTTGATTTCAATGGTAGATGGATAATCATCTCTCCATCTGGTTTTTCATTTTTAATATAAAGGGAAGATAGAAGAAGGTATTAAACATGTTGCTTCAGTTGAAAGTGGAAGATTTTAGATCAAAATGAATTCTTGGTGATGTTTTTAATTTGTTTTTCTGGAGATTAATTTTCTTTATAATGATTCAGCTCTTCATTTGGACATGAATTTTCAGCCACTCTTGAAGAGAAAGAAGGTATAATCTCCATCTTTCAAAGAAACTATCTACTTACTTTTTTCTTACTTTCTAGAAATTTGTTCATCAACTTCTACTAATTGATTGGGGAAATTTGGATTAACCCAATTTTTGACACATTCTCGTAGCTAGTTGTTTTTCAATCTGGGTATCTAAATATGGATAGGAACGATGTATATTCGAAATTGAGAGGTTGTGCTCATAATTCCCGAGTTTATTGATTGATGAAATAACTCATACTTTTCATTGAATTCAAGAATGTCCCAAACTCATGATGATGTTTTTCACATTCTTCTGGCTTAGCCTTATCTTGAATTTTCAGCTTTTAGTGACCACATTTGAATTACGAATCTCTTATTGTATGTTCTTCCATTTCAACTCCTCTACTACAATTCGTTTTTGGAAAATTTGTCAAGAATAAGTCAACCTTTGCGTTGACCGCTTTTAACAAGTCTACCTTCGTTTATTCCAGTAACAAGTAAACCTTGTACATAGTTTTGCTTTTAACAAGTTTTTTAAAATGTTTACCTGCAATAGGAGGTACTAACAGGTAAACAAAGACCTGTTATGTTTAATGTAATAAATCTTTATTTTTTTAAGCCATCAATCTGCTTCTTCCTCTCTCTTTCATACTCTGCTTGCTCCTCTCTTCTTCCTCTTCTTCGAATTTCTTTTTCCTCCCCTTAGAATCCATGTGGGTCTTCAACAATTCAACAAAAATCCAAATTGAAAAAATTCAAGCAAAGAATTGAAATGACTTAAAGTAAAGGAAAGTATAGATATGATACCCATTACATCTAAGAGGAAGTATTGAAAAATTCTCCACAAAACAAACTTGAAACATAACATCTATGTTTTTCCATTTGATAAAGCTTCCCGTGACATTGTTCACCAAGCTAGCAACAAGCATTTTCTAAGATAGATAAATGCCCTAAGAATATCTATTTTGGGCGTAATCAAGATAAATGGCACAACTAGACTTCCCTGTCGGAGATCCCTGTCCACTGTCCAGTTTGGTAGATCCTTAATTGTATATATAATTCCCAAAATGCTTCTAAGGGGTGTTTGATCCCAATTGTAATATATGTTTTTCCCAAAATTCAACTTCCTAATTATATGCCAACCAAATGACCAATAACATTTCTTTGTGTTATCTCAATTAGAATGTAGAATGGGGTTGGTAGAATTTCGAATTTAACAGCTATTGTGATACTAGAGAATAACCAAATTGTGACTCCTAATCATTCATCATCAGCATACCGTACCTCCTTCCGCTTCTCTCATCTTCACAATCGCTTCAACCAAATTAAACTCTTCTTACTTCTTCCTCTATCTCCTCTAATCGCAAAAACCTCTCCGAACAGCTCCAACGGGAAACCCTAGAATAGAGCTTACTTCGTTCCCTTCCAGCCTTCGGGAGAGATGCGTGGCTGGCCGGCAGTGAGCGGAGAAAGATTTGGCAGTGGGTGTGGGGAGGTGAGAGAGTGGGTTTATGGGGGTTATATATTTTTTTAAATTTTGTTTTTATGTGTTTTGTTAAATTATTTTTATAAAATATAGTATTTGTGAAAGCCAATTATTAAACGACAAATGTAGTGATTTAGCATTTAGGGGTTGTTTAAAATGAAAGTTTACAGGTTAACCAGGTTACAAGTTAAAAAACTTGTTAAAAGCAAAACTATGTACAAGGTTTACTTGTTACTGGAATAAACGAAGGTAGACTTGTTAAAAGCGGTCAACGCAAAGGTTGACTTATTCTTGACAAATTTTCCTTCGTTTTTTGCAAAGTTTTGTTGGTTTTTTTCTTTTGTAGGTAATTTCTTTTTGTTGCGTATGAGCTACTAAGGTGATGTGAGAATCGATCCCAGGACCTCGTAGAATCAGAGAGATACTCTAACCAATTGAGCTATCCCTCAATCTCGACAACAGGTTTGAATAAGGTTTCTCCTTTATATTTTTGCACTCTCTAGACCATATTAGAAGAGTTCTGGTTTTGGCCCACTTAGGTGCCAACCTGATTGCATTGAAATATTCCGAATAAAGTAGAAGTACAAGTATTTATCATATCTGAAATTTTCCTACTAAAACTGATTTTTGGGTTAGAGTTTTTATCACAAGGTTTTGCATCTGACAATTTTGTTAATTGGTCCTTTATATATTAAGTAGATAGATTCAATATATTCTTTATCATTAATGTCTCATGGTGGGTTGTAGGTTACTTTGTCTATTTCATCTTGAAGTTTGTACTTTTGTTCGAAAATTATTAAATCGATCCACTGGATAACTGACCCACCACTAATATAATATTAAAATATGATTAAATATATTGAGTTGAATTCCACTATCACTACTCTCTATTAGAGGTGGGTAGTCCAAGTTTTTTCCCTTTTGATATGGGATGTTTTAAATTCATTGAAGTATGTGTTTTGTCAAGTCAGAAAGTCCAAAATTTGTGTTTTGTCAAGTCATAAAGTCCAATATTTGTGTTTTGTCAAGTCATAAAGTCCAAATCAAGTTTGGTCTACGAGGCTCACAATATAGTTTGATATCATTTGTTTGACCCCTCCTGTTAAGGACTTGTTGGATTTTATAGTTTGAGAGAGCTGACTGCAACATGGTTTAGAAGTCTAGACAACTATTCAAAAATCCGAATATATTACGTGGTTGAATGAAAAAGAAGTTGTGAACTTGTAAAGAAGGAAAAAAAGCAGCTCATAGGCTCATCCATAGGAGAAAGAAGAAGCTCTGGAGGCTGGCTTCTTTCCTTTTGGTTTTTCTTTGGTTCTGTGGTTAACTATTTGAATATTTTCCATTTTCTAACAAAATAGATCTAACATGGAGCAAAGAAAGAAGATTTGAAGCCTAAGTTTTATTTACATTGGTTGTGTTTTGTTCATGTCTTTTTAGCACAATGTTATAATATACTAAGACTATTAGATTGTAGAGTATAATTCACATGTAGCATCTTCGCATGATTTTGGACATTTAAGTGCAAGTTGCAATGCTTATATTTATTTCACTTGAAATACACCCTCTTGTTTGAACATAGTGAAGTGTGATGGGCATGCTACAATCTCTACAACAAAATACACCCTCCTGTTCACAGATTGTCTACTTTGGTATTTGATTAAGATTACAAGTTACAAGATGAGACTTTTTTTTTATTAGGGTCTAATTTTCTAGAGAAAAATTTGAATTTGAAAGCTCGATACATAATAGAAGAGCCTAATTTTATATTTGTACTTGTCATTCTATTCACAGGTGTGTAATTACATCCCAAGTCGAACATGACATGATACTTGGACACCTCAAAGGAGAATAGAGTTGTTGGAAGTTCATTAGTTGGATCTAAACTTGTACCCACTTATGTGTAATATTGATCATGAGAGAACCACACCTTATCCCCCCACCCCCACCTTTTATTTAATTTCAAAACAATATAAGTTGCTGAGTTTATACATGAGGAAAATAATTGGAAAATGTGGTACCTTTCAATAATTAGATAGTTTGTTGGCTAAGCTCTTTGCTTGGGAGCACAAAACAGGTTTTGGAAGTTAGAGTTGGGTATAGGTTGAACACATTGAGTGGTGGTGTAGTATATTGTTCGGAGCATTCCACTAGAAGAAAAAATGTAGTACATGGTGCAAATATGTCGATAAAGTTTTACTCAGTACTTATGTTACTATGTAATCAACACCTTTCTTCTATGGCGCAAATTCATGATTGAGTTTTATATGATTTCAACTTACATGTTCTAGAGGGAAATATAAGAATGTACTAATATATATCCATTCATCGTTTAATATACCTAGAAAAATCCTCAATTAAATTAGGTTAGAATATATTCAATGTAATTCGTTTATATTCATATAGGTTATACTTTCTCCATTTTCTTTTACATGTTGCACTTTTTATTTTTGGAAGTTTTTAATTAGATGTTACACTTTCCTTTTTTGCAAAAAAGTTTCTCTCTATCTTTCTCAAACACATGGTCCCCACTTACTTTTTTTTCTCTATTTCTCTTCTACCCATAAACTGCGTAGAAGTCCATGAACAAAAAAGTGTAACATCTAAATCAAAACAGCGGAGGTAGTATAATGTTTAGGTTATATAATGTTTAATTCAGAATCTAAGGGCATGTTTGGTTCACTGAACTGGAATGGATTGGTATGGATGTCCATATTAGAGTGGTATGGATCTAGAATCTCATATCAGCTTCAAACTGTTTGGTTCAATCGTGTAATGAATTCTATATCCATTCATGCTGTCTGGTTCACTATCCGAATGAAATCTATGTTCAATTTTATTTTAATACTTCCTCCGTTTTTTTATACTTGTATTATTGAGTTGGGGCACAAGATTTAAGGAGAGAGATAGAGAGGGGGGGGGGGAAAGGGGACCCATGTGATTGGAGAGAGGTAGAGAGAAAATATTGCTATAAAAGGAAATTATTCAAGTACTTTATAACTTTCAAAAGTGGTAAATGATGCAAGTAAAAGAAACCGGAGGAAGTATAATTTTACCAACTATATGTATATATGACAGAAAAATAAAAAAATGGGAAATTCTACATGACGACCTCATGTTATTGATTTTTCTACATGGTGGAAACAAAAAAAATTCATTCTATCATATGTCCTTATAGTTTAGTGTATTTCATATAGTGCACTAAAGATGTATTAAACAACTAATTTGAACCTAAAATAGTGATTTAAGTAACCCACAAATCACTTAATCAACCCTTACAAAAAATCAATTACTCATCCTCAAAGGTTTAGTGATTCGAAATTGAATTTTGTCATCAATTGAATACTTTAAAATTTCTGCAATCCAATTTCTTTCTGTATCAGCAATCTCTCATGGTCTTAACCACTCCTTTTTCTCTCCTCCTCACCATCCTCACTAATCACTATCATTGTCAATTTTTATATACTACTTAACAAAGTTCTCAATGAAAAAACCCAGATTTCAAAGTCAAAAATCGCTTTTAATCAAAGCCAAATTTGCTTTTTCTTGGAAATAGTGAGCTCCTTGAAAGGCACATTTTCGTACCAAACCATGTATATGGCTTGCGCCATGGAAATGGGTGACAATAGTCAGTCGACCGAGGAATCAAACAATGGAGCTTCTGAGCATCAGTTTGAAGAAGATTGCAGATGAATACAATTACTTTGATATTTTTGATGACCATGTTTAGGGGATGATAATAAAATTAATGGATTTTTTTAGGGATTGGTTAAAACTTTAAAGGATTTGGGGTTAGTAAAAAGGATAGGTTAGTCAAATTATTGTTTTTAGGTTAAATTTAGTTGTTTTAAACACATTTAGTGCACTATAATGAAATAGACCAAACCATAGGACACTAAAGAAAATTAATTTTTTTGGTTTCCACCATGTAGAAAAAACAATACTACAAGGCCACCATATAGAATTTCCCAATTATTAAAACAAACAAACAAACAAACAAACAAAAAATTGCAGGATTTCACCGAGTTCTAAATAAAATAAACAAACTAAAATCCATTCCAGTTCTAAAAGTAACACCAAATTTCACCAAGTCAATTTATTTTACCAACACTAGGCTTTTCTTTTCTCTTTCTCTTTTGACGGGAAAACACTAGGCTTTTCCACCAACTTGGTGAAAATTCTAGAAGAAGATGGTTAGCAGCGACATTGTGACCTGAAGCTTTCCTAATTGTTGGGAATCAGTGGCTAACAGCAAGGCGATAGTTTTTGTCAAAGGTAGAAACTGAGAATCAAAGACGAAGAGGAGATGATAAACTCCGGTAAGATGTTTGGTGGTAGTCGGTGGTTGGCGTTTAGGCAAAACCTTCCGTTATCTAGGGTTTGATAGTAGAGTGGAACTGAGTTAGAAACTTTGCGGAGAGGGGAGATTGAGATTCCAAGGGAATGGGGTGGAGATAGATACCCTTATGTATGAGATTCCACTCTGAAATAGCCCAACCAAACAATGAAATTGATGTCATTCCATTCCATTCCATTAAAAAACCCCCAACCAAGCACCCCCTAAATCTAGCATTTACAACTGAATGTTACATGTTATAACGATAAACTTGGAGGTAGATTAGTAATACTTTTTTCTGCGGGCTAATACAACAACAACAACAACAACAACAACAACAACTAAGACTTATTCCCAAAATGATTTGGGGTTGGCTAACATAAATCGTCATCTGAAATCGTTGGAAAGGGAGATGGTCTCGACAAGTGTGACAAAAAGTTTTTTCAAAGTTTTTAAAAGGTTTTAAGTTTTACAAAATTTTACTAAAGATTTAAACAAAAAAGTTTTGAACAAAAAGACAAACACAAATTAAAATAAACAAAAAAAGGTAATTGCAGCCCATCTTCCACGTGAATACCGTTCCTCTACCCACTTCTATCCAATGTCATGATCTCCTGAATCCCAAGTAAACTCATATCACTTTCAATTACCTTCATCCAAAATATCTTAGGTCTTCTCCAGCCCCTTACAATTCGATTACTCCCTCATTCTTCAAGTTTTCTCACCAGCGCATCACTTTGTCTCTTTTTCACATGACCGAACCATCTTAAGCGATTTTCCCTCATCTTTTTTTTGAATAGATGCAACTCTAACTTTTTCATGAATCACCTCATTTCTTAATCGTTTCTTCCTTGTGTGGCCACACATCTACCGTAACATACACATCTCCTCCACATTTATCTTATGAACGTGTCATTGTTTCACCACCCAACACTCGATGCCTATAACAACCAATATGTGGGCTAATAATCAGGAATGTTTGTCTACCTTGGAGACTGTGTGCATCGCGCATGGCCCCACAACTAGTATTTCTTATATACCGTCATTGGAGATGCTCTAATAATTTAAGACCTGCAAAATAGGATACAAGCATTGTAGTATGCGGGACTCGATCATATAACCCGAAGGCAGTGGAAGTGAGAAAATTAGTAACAAAGTGTTGGAAGTCCACGGCACTTTCCCGTTGCAGACAGAGCAAGAGCAAGAGCATTGAATTTTGACACACAAAAATCTCTCTCTCCAGAATCCATAATGCAAACTCAGGAAGACATTCAAAATCTTCCAATTGACATCGCATTCTCTCGCCTCGGAGGTTCGTTAATCTCTTTCTTTCATGTTTCCGCACCATTTTGTTGTTTAATTACTTATTTAGTTTTTGGGGGAAATTGAAGAATGGCTGGTGGATCGGAAGAGAATTCCTGTGGATTGGAAGAAAAGATTAACTGCACTCAGAGCTAAGATTTCATCTGCTTTTGCATCGCTTCCCAAGGATGCTGATCCCTACTTCCATACTCTCGATCCTCAAGGTTTCTTCATCAATTCAGTTTCCTTTTCATTTATCTCATTTCTTACTTACAATGATCCTCAACTTTTGCTGATTATTTCTATACTAGTACTGTCAAATTAAATTGCTGCGAGTCATTGCTGATATGATGAAACTGATGAATTTTCACATAGGTTGAAGTAATTACCATGGTTATAACTAAGTCTTATCGTTGCAACAATTATAGATACTTCGGTTCGGCCATTGCTTCAATTACAATTGGTTTTAAACGTCAAAAACTTATTTTTCAATGGGCGGGTGGGTATGTGGACCCCCTCCCCATACCTATATCCACCTAAAATTCTTGGTGCAAGTCCCATACCCACGCCTGCCCACATGGGTATACCCCTAAAACCATCGCCATCCCCATCTCTATCCCCACTACCCAACCGGGTATACCTACTAGTTTATACCCGCATGTCAAATATATCTCAAATTGTGAGTTCTATCAATCAAACCATGAAGATTACTTCGAAGTGCCAATTTCTCCATTAATGTGTGACCACCTTGACCCAATAGACTAATAAAGTCATATGCGTGGGTTAGTATATTTTTTGACTAATAATAGAATAAGATCATCTAAAGGTTGTTGGGTGGGTGTAGACACTAAAATTTTATTAGTGTTTTACATTAAAATTAAATTAATTAATTTTGAGCTAAAAGAAATAATAGCCCAATTTAATTAATTTAGCCCACCTAAATAAAACCCAATTTAAATAAACATATTTTGGGTTGTAAAATATTTAGGTCAGTCCATATTACGGCCCAAACAGATGGTTAAATGGACAAGGTAAAAAGACTATCAAGTCATAAACGGGCCCAAACCCACACCACCAAAAGTCCATGAAGGGTTTCCATCCCCTATAAATAGACCTCTCCACCTTCAGTTAGAAAAATCATTATTCTCAAGAGCTCACAAATTTCTCTTGGAAATCCTCTCTAGAAGTAGTCAATAAGCACATCAAATTCGTGCCGACTGTTCAGAGAAACTCAAATACATTCGACTGAGATTCAAGCTGTGTCAGCCCTCATTCGAATAAACCCAAACAAAAACTCAAACTCAGGTTGACGCTGACAAAACGTCACCCTACACTCAAACTCAGGTTGACATTGACAAAACGTCATCCGACACTCAAATTCAGGTTGACGTTGACAAAACGTCATCCAACATTCAAATTCAGGTTGAGGTTGACGTTGACAAAACGTTGTCCTACACCCAAGTCAAGGTCGTCATCAACACGTGTCGACATCAAGTTGCGGAACAGAATCAGAGGACTTAGTTTATTTTATATAAACTGTAATACAGAGATTGTACCCAATACATTATCAATATAAATTTATCTTTGTTACGTTATTTCTTGGTTTATTTATTTAGACTACGAAATTTGCCGTATACAAATTTTGGCACGCTCGGTGGGACATCTCTGCCTCTCATCTCTGTTTCACAAAGAAAAAAAAAATCAACTACTATAAGATCAATGGCCTCAAGGAAGAACATTGTTGAGTTCACTGACAACTTTGACGCTACCCAGCGAAAGACTGTGACGCTGGGTGATTTCATTGCCGACCAGACTCTTGGTGTAAACACAAGAGGAATGAAGAAAGTTGCTGTCGCCACTGCTGCTGCAAGCCTTCGAGCTGCGACAATCCCTACCCGTCAACACAAATCAGTTAGGCAAACTGTTTCTGAAAAAGCCATCACGTCTTCTTTTCGCAAAGAGCGTGAAGTGCCAGTGTTTGGCTCTAGCTCTGCAGCTGAATCTGACCAACCATCTGTTGCTCCCCTCAAATGGAAGCAAACTGCAACTGAACGGTCAGAGAGATTGGTCGTTCGTACCAGTCCCCTCTTTAGCCCATTTAGGGTTGACGGTGATGCTGAATCCAGTAGTGATTCCTCTGCCTCTTCACCTCTGGAGACCTGACATAGAAAGATCATCTCAAGTCTCTAAGTCATTCACTGCTGCTGTCATGGTGACTTCAACAAAAACTGTTGAAGAGCAACTTGCTGAGATGAATAATCTACTGCAGAAATTGGTAAAAGATGGAGAAGAAAAGGATGCTCAAATAAAGCTTCAGAATGATCAAATCGCTACCCTGAACAAGAAGCTTGAGAAAAGTTCAATGGAGGGATCATCTAAGCATAGTGACAGTGAAAGCGGAAGTGAGAGTGATAAATCTGTAAAAGACAACTCTCACATTCCATTGACTGCTAAACAAGTCCAGGATATGATAGCTAACGCTGTCAAGGGTCAACTTGGGGAAGGGTCTCAAGGTAGTCAGCGCTATGTGAAACCTTACACCAAGAGAATCGATAGGTTGCGTATGCCTCAGGGTTACCAACCCCCCAAGTTTCAGCAGTTTGATGGGAAGGGAAGTCCTAAACAACACGTCGCCCACTTTATAGAGACGTGCAATAATGCCAACACTACAGGCGACTTGCTAGTTAAGCAGTTTGTTCGCTCCCTCAAAGGCATCGCCTTCAACTGGTACACAGACTTATCTCCGGAATCTATTGATAGTTGGGATGAAATGGAGATAGAGTTCCAGAATAGGTTTTACAGCACTCAACGTGTAGTTAGCATGATTGAGTTAACTAAAACTCATCAATGGAAAGACGAGCCGGTGATTGATTACATCAACCGATGGCGCGCTCTGAGTCTAGAGTGCAAAGACCGTTTGACTGAAGTATCTGCTGTTGAGATGTGTATACAGGGAATGGACTGGGACTTACTTTATATCTTGCAAGGTATAAAGCCTAGGTCTTTTCAAGAGTTGGCTACTCGAGCTCATGACATGGAGCTCACCATAGCCAATAATCGTGGTAAAAGTCATGCTTCTTATGAAATGAAGAAGGAAAAGAAAGATTTCAAGAAAGGCGACAAATCTTCGAAAAGTTTAACTAAGGAGTCGATGACGATCACATCCACTTCTGGGCCTGTCAAGATTTCTGGAAAGGCGAGCACTGAAGACAAAAGGAGCTCATCCTCAAGAGAGCCTAAGAAGGATAGGCCCACTTTAAAAGAATTGCAGGCAAAGAAGTACCCATTCCCAGATTCTGACTTGTCTGGAATGCTAGATGACTTGCTTGAGAATAAGGTCATCGAGCTTCCCGAACCTAAACGGCCTGCGGATGTTGGCAAGACTGCCGACCCCAACTACTGCCGATACCATAGGATGGTTAGTCATCCCATCGAGAAGTGTATAACACTTAAAGAAAAAATCATGCAGCTAGCAAAGGATGGAAGAATCGAGTTGGATCTTGATGAAACAGTTGAGACTAATCACGCATCCGCCGTGATAGAATCTCCATGGCAAGCTCAAATTTTGCAGTTCGGAAGTTTGGAGCCTGTGATTGTGTATGTGGCAAGACCAAGTACTCCAATGGCCAACATGTCACATGTTGAGCATGAAACTTTGGTTATCGCCCCTCACGAAGAAGATGACGAAGGGTGGACATTGGTCACAAGAAGGAGGCCTAGAAAGAAAACAAGGCCACAGTCACAACCTTTCCGCCGACAAAAGAAGCAACAAAGGAAGAAGGGCCCTAAGCGCTTGAAAGGAAAGAAGAAGCCAAAGAAAAGTGTCAAGACACAAGTCCTTCCCATTGATTTACTTGAACAAGAACCGCTTACGCCCATAATCTTAGAGGAATTCTTTCCTGAAGATTACTTCACTGTGGTTACTGTCAACATTGTCTCCTTTGTGGAGAATGAGCAAGAAGTAATGAAGGACAGTGAGGAAGATAATTCTCCTGCTGAAGAGAGCAAAGTGTCTTTCAAACTGACTCTTCAACATTCCGGAACTGAAATAGACCCAAAAGTTTTAACTGTATTAGAGGCTTTTCCAACGCGGATGGGGTGGGGGCAAATCTTCAAACTGCCTCGAGAAATGTGTCAGCAAGTGGCTCTTGCACTTCAACAACCAGAATTATATGTTGACAAGATAAAAGGGGTTGAGGAACTCATTGAAAGCTCTGCTAATTGTGCATCTTGTAACTCTGCCTTAGCCTTTACAGATGAGGATCTGTTGTTGGGTTTAAAACCTCACAACCGACCATTGTTTGTCTCTGGCTACGTACTTGAGCAAAGGATCAACCGCATTTTAGTAGATGGAGGCTCAGCTGTCAACATCATGCCAAAAAACACTATGATTGAGTTAGGGATTACAATGGAGGAGTTGTCTAATAGTCGTATAGTGATTCAAGGATTCGATCTAAATAGTCAGCGTGCAATAGGCATCATACGCCTAGACCTGAGTATGGGAGAACTAATTTCATCCACCCTCTTCCATGTGATTGATACAAAGACATCATATAAGATGTTGCTTGGAAGGCCTTGGCTACATGAAAATGGTGTAGTTGCATCAACCCTCCATCAATGTCTTAAGTACTATCGTGGAGGAGAGAAGAAAATAAATGCCGATGTTAAACCCTTTAGCAAAGCAGATTCCTACTTCGCCGATGCTAAGTTTTTTGAAGATGGGGGAGCCTCAAGTGAGATGTTACCATCCCAAATTACCTCGACAGGTAAAAGGGGCGTTAAGAAAAATGAAGATGTCCCTTCATCTTCAAACTCTAGCAAGCCACCTAGTAATGCCAAGCAACAGTACATAGGAATGACGAATGAACAAAGTGTCACTCAACCTATGAAAGACGTGGGGGCAACGTCAAGAACTCCAGTCTTGAGATATGTTCCTAAGTCTCGTCGTAAGGAAGGGGAGTCCCCATTCACAGGATGCCAAGATACAAAAGTTGAACCAAAGATAAATGTACAGGTGGACGTAGGTACTCTTCAAACTTTGAAGACTGAAACAATGCTTCCCTTGTCTAAGGCCAACCAAAGTCAAATTTGCAAGCCTCCAATCTCAGAATCTGAGGAGACAACTAGAAGAAAATGGCTTAATAAGGGTAGATTCGATCCTAATGCCTATAAGCTCTTGGCAAAATCTGGGTATGACTTTGAAAACCCAGCACCTATGGGGAAGCTAATTGAAGCAAAATCTCATGGACTTAATGACACGCAGAAGAGATTACAAGAACACGGTATTGTGGTTCAACCAACTAAATTAGGTTTGGGGTTCGATCCTCCAAAACCTATTCGGATTTCTGCACGACATAGGAAGAATATTCCTTCTACACAGTATATTACTGCTGAGGAGGCCGAAGAAAAAGAAGGTGAAAATAATGCAGCTAATCCAAGGGTGTCAGTTTTTGATCGATTGCAACCACCTGCCCCTAAGAAGCGTGAATCCGTATTTGGAAGGCTTAGAGGGAATGGAAAGAAAGAGAGTGCGGTTTTAAAAGGTCACATTCCACATCAAAACACTCTCCCTTTTAAGAAGAAAGCACAAGTTTTTGATCGTCTAGGCGTGTCAGCCTCAAGTAACCATCGACAAAGGCAATCAGTGATGAGTCGCATTGGAAGGAGGGACGACAAAATTAAAGAAGACAGTGAACTTAAGAGTGTTGTGCCTTCTCGTATGAAGCGCACACAAGTGGTAGACATCATCGAGCATGGACCCTTAAAAGTGAAGGGGAGGGTTGTGGTACATACCAACCAGAATACCCCGTCTGACAGAAAAGAAGAAGAAAATTTTGAACTTGTGTCTTCAAATCATATCACGGGCCATGAAGCTCATGATAGCGACGAAGAAGTAGAGACAGACGAGGCACCTAAATCTCTCGAGGACGGGGGGCAAGCCACTGTGGATGATCTAAAAGAGTTGAACCTAGGAACTCCAGACGAACCACGCCCCGTTTATATTAGTGCTCATCTATGTTACTCAGACACGTATTGGGTGTCTACTCGGATACGGGTGTCCAAGTGTCCGACTCGGCTATTTTGTAGAAAAAAGTCAAGTTTTTAGTTTAAAATGAAGTATCCAAGTAAAGTGTCGTGTCGGACACGACACGACACGACACTCGATTTCTGAGGTAAATGAAGGTGTCGGAGTAACATAGGTGCTCATCTATCACAAGAAGAAGAAGAAGAGTACTTTAATCTGCTCTCTGAATACAAAGATGTCTTTGCATGGAGTTACAAGGAGATGCCCGGACTCGACCCAAAAGTCGCTGTCCACCGACTGGCCGTCAAAAAAGGCATGAGCCCAAAGAAACAGTCCCAAAGACGTTTCAGACCTGAAATGATTCCCGAGATCGAATCTGAAGTAAACAAGCTCATTGACGCAGGGTTCATTCGTGAAGTTAAGTATCCCACATGGGTAGCAAACATTGTCCCAGTGAGAAAGAAAAACGGGCAACTGCGAATCTGCGTAGATTTCCGTGACCTAAATGAAGCTTATCCAAAAGATGATTTCCCACTTCCTGTGGCGGAAATCATGATTGACGCTACTACTGGTCATGAAGCCTTGTCCTTTATGGATTGTACTGCTGGCTACAATCAAATACTCATGGCACCTGAAGATCAGGAGGCCACCGCTTTTCGTACCCCAAAAGGAATTTTTTGTTATGTGGTCATGCCATTTGGGTTAAAAAACGCTGGAGCTACGTATCAACGCGCAATGCAGAAGATCTTTGAAGACATGATGCACAAAATTGTGGAATGTTATGTAGATGACTTGGTGGTCAAATCAAAAAAGAAGGAGAACCATTTATGTGACCTTCGTAAAGTCTTTCAAAGACTACGGGAATGTCAACTAAAAATGAACCCTCTTAAGTGTGCGTTTGGCGTTACCTCAGGGAAATTTCTAGGTTTCGTTGTCAAGCATAGAGGTATTGAAATTGACCAAGCCAAAATTAAGGCAATTCAAGAAATGCCTGAACCAAGAAACCTTAAAGAGTTGCGCGGTTTACAAGGACGTCTTGCGTACATCAGAAGGTTTATCTCCAATCTAGCTGGGAGATGTCATCCCTTTAGTCATCTCATGAGAAAGGATGCCCCATTTGAATGGGATGATTCATGTAAGAAAGGCTTTGAAAGCATAAAGAAGTACTTGTCTTCTCCTCCTGTCTTGGGGGCACCAGTAAAAGGGAAGCCGCTCATTTTGTACATTGCGGCTCCTGGGGGCAATGTGTGCCCAAGAAATAGAAAATGGCAAAGAAACGGCACTTTACTACTTGAGTCGAACCTTGGTAGGTGCCGAGCTGAACTACTCACCCATGGAAAAAATTTGTCTTGCTTTGGTCTTTGCAATTCAAAAGTTAAGGCATTACATGCAAGCTCATACAGTCCGTGTCATCTCAAAAGCTGACCCAATAAAGTACATCCTTTCAAAGCCAGTATTGTCCGGAAGACTTGCGAAGTGGGCCATGCTTATGAAACAATACGACCTCGTGTATGTCCCTCAAAAGGCTGTCAAGGGACAAGCAATAGCCGACTTCTTTGCAGATCATCCAGTGCCGGCGGAGTGGGAACTTTCAGATGACTTGCCAGGCGAAGATTTATTTTTCATTGACATACTCCCGCCTTGGCAAATGTACTTCGACGGTGCTGCTCGTCGAGACGGCGCAGGGGCAGGAGTTGTCTTCATATCCCCAGAGAAGCATGTACTGACTTACTCTTTCGTGTTGACTCAATTATGTACAAATAACATGGCTGAGTATCAAGCGCTCACACTAGGTCTACAAATGGCAATTGAAATGGGACTCAAAGACTTAGACATTTATGGTGACTCGGAGTTGGTTCTAAAGCAACTTTCAGGGGAATATGAAGTAAAAAAAGAAGATTTGGTCCCCTATCAGAAACAAGCATTGAAGTTACTCGACAAGCTCGATACCTTCAAGTTGGAGCATGTCCTAAGGAGTGCCAACAAAATGGCTGACGCACTTGCTGGGCTTGCAGCCACCTTGGCACTGGGGGCAGAGGACACTACAGTAGTACCCGTTTGCAAACGCTGGGTTGTCGCTCCAGATGAAGAAGATATGGAAGAAGTATGGATTGCCGCCTCGGACAAAGAGGATGTTGAAGAAGTTGACATCATATCCGTCTATCAAATTGACGAAGAAGATTGGCGTCAACCAATTATTGATTATTTGGCTCATGAAAAACTGCCAAGTGATGCAAAGCACAGAACGGAGATCCGTCGTCGAGCCCCACGCTTCATACATTATAAGGGAACACTGTACCGACGATCCTTTCATGGACTATGGTTGAGATGTCTAGGAGATGAAGAAGCAAAGCAAACAATAGAGGAAGCTCACTCTGGGGTATGTGGTGCTCACCAGTCAGGTCCAAAATTGCATGACCGAATAAAAAGGATGGGCTATTACTGGCCAACTATGGTGCAAGACAGCATGGATTATGCAAGAAAATGTGAAGCTTGTCAATTTCATGCTAACTTCATACATCAACCTCCAGAGCCCTTGCATCCCACTGTGGCATCCTGGCCCTTTGAAGCATGGGGACTTGATGTAGTTGGTCCAATCACGCCAAAATCATCTTCGGGACACACATACATCTTGGCAGCTACAGATTACTTTTCTAAATGGGCAGAAGCGATCCCTCTTCGGGAGGTCAAAAAGGAGAATGTTGTTGACTTCATTCGTACTCACATTATATACAGGTATGGAGTACCCCGACGAATTGTCACCGACAACGGAACGCCATTCTACAATAAGTTGATGAAAAATTTATGTGAGAAGTTCAAGTTCACTCAACATAAGTCATCGATGTACAATGCACCTGCAAACGGCTTGGCCGAAGCTTTCAACAAGACGTTGTGCAAGTTGTTGAGCAAAGTTGTTGCCAAATCCAAGCGTGACTGGCATGAAAAAATAGGGGAAGCTCTCTGGGCATACAGAACGACATACAAATCTGTAACACAGTCGACCCCGTATGCGTTAGTGTACGGTGTTGAGGCTGTTTTACCCCTTGAACTTCAAATCCCTTCATTACGAATAGCCATACAAGAAGGTTTGACAAGTGATGAAAATGATAGACTTCGACTAGCCGAGTTAGAAGTACTTGACGAAAAAAGGATTCAAGCACAACAAAAATCAGAGTGCTACCAGGCCCGTCTGTCACGCGCCTTCAACAAGAAAGTCAGACCTAGCTCCTTTCAAGTAGGAGATATGGTTCTAGCTGTAAGAAGACCCATCATTACTTCTCGCAAAACAGGGAGTAAATTCACTTCGAAATGGGATGGTCCTTATGTGGTACAAGAGGTCTACACTAATGGAGCCTACAAAATTGTCGACGCTGAAGGATTACGTGTAGGACCTATCAACGGCAAGTTCCTGAAGAAATATTATTGTTAAAGTTGTAAGCTCATGTAAGCTCCTAAGTAAGAGGGTAAACTGCTCATGCAAAAAAAAAAAAAAAAAAAGAAAGAATGTATCATTTGAACTACGTTGGCTTGATCTTGCAATGTCATTTGATAATCATTTTGCAAGTACGTAGGCAGCTTGAAAAATATATATATAAAAAAAAAAAAAAAATTAATTCAAGTGCAGCCACCACAAAAAAAAAATCCTCATTGTAATACTCCTGGCCCGCAAGAGTATAAACTGTGAACGGCGAAACAAAAAAAAATTGTAATACTCCTGGCCCGCAAGAGTATAAACTGTGAACGGTGAAATAAAAAAAAAATTGTAACACTCCTAGCCCGCAAGAGTATAAACTGTGAACGGTGAAATGAAATAAAAAAATTAAGATTTATTATTGATGAATATGAATAGAATGCAACAGTCTAACAAAAAGAGTAAGCAAAAGCAAAAAAAAAAAAAGAGGGGTTCCAAAACTAAACAAAAAAATAAAAAGTCACTCGGAATCCATCCACTCAAAGGGCTTGAGAGACGACTGGAGCTCTTGAATGAGTCTCCTATGTTCTTCGAGTTGCTCAACTTCATCAGCACTCAAAGCTGGAGTAGCTTCAAGCTCATCTAAATCCCTCTTGCGATCCTTTATCTGCGCCTCAAGGGATGTCAAGGAGATACTCTTAGTTTCCAGAGTACTAGTAAGATAATTATCCCTTTCACGAACCTTGGCCAGCTTGGCTTCGAGATCATCTTTCTCATTTTGGATGGATGCCTGTTCTTCTCTAAGTATCAAACTCTCCTTTTGCAACTCTTCGTAGACACTCTCATCTTGCTTGATCATTCCAATCTGCTCGAGTATATTTTTTTCAACTTGCTTTGACCGTTGTCGCTTAGCTGCGACCTCCTCCAAGATAAGATAGGCACTAACAGCACCAACATAAGAGTCTACCTTGCGCTTTAGTAGGCTAGGGCCTCCTTTGAGATTCTCTATACCCTTATATAGTGTGGGAGCCTCCTTATGTTTTTTGACAACCTCATCAAAAGGTGCTTCTTTTAGCCCTGCTAAGTACTGTGCCCCCATAACTCTTATTGCCGCACTGAAGATGTTTCCTACCATAGGACCTGGTTGAAATGTAGTGACCGAGACAGTGGGAATCTGAGCTCTTGTGGCTTGGGTACTGGGAACATTTGCAACTTGAGATGGAGCGTGCAATGATCTCACGGCAGTCTCAAGAGAAGTAGGACCATCGACTGACTGTTGACTACAAGATGGAGCAGACTCTTCGGGGGCTATGTGAGTTACCCTTTTGCAAGATAAGTCTTGGGCCATTTTCAATTCTTTTCCCCTTCCAGGAGTTGGTTTTGAAGGGGGCACGACAACAGGTTGGTTGGCCTCTTGGAGCAAATTATTATCAAAAGGGCTCGAAATGTCCACTTCAAGCTCGAGATCTCCATCCTGTAACAAAATATAAAAAAAAAATTTATATATATAAATCAAAATAAAAAAAAAAATAAAAAAAAGGAAAAGGAGAAGAAGAAATGCTTACCAATGGAAGATCTACCATAGGTTGTGAGGAGCTAGGTACGCCATCTAAAAGTTCATCCCATTTCAACTCATCATCCTCTGGAGCGCAAGCAAATAGTTTCCTTTTCCCCCTGCGTTGATGTTTGAAGTCCGTGTCAGACTCCACATCGCTAGTGCTTTTAGCATCGCTAACAATAGCACTTGCCTGCTGCTTAGAGCCATCTCGTCTTGGCATAGTGGGCATACTATGGTTCTTGCTTGTCAGTTGACGCGCGTGAAAACCTGCGTCATGCTTTTCGCCCCCCTTAGACTTAGAAGATTGGGATTCGACGCTCGCGCAGAGTAGAACGACCTCATCCCTTAAGTCTTGGACAGAGACGTGTGACCACCAATCATAAAACTTGGAAGTCACAAAATGGCGCCAATCTAAGGAATAAGGCGGAACGCAAACTCGAGACTGACTTCCCTTAAACAAAAGCAACATCCAATATCTCACAGCCTCATAGTAAGAAACTATTCGGTTATCGACACCACGAGTCATCATACCAGGAGCATCTTGCATAAAGCCAAATTGTCTACTAAATCGGTAGGGCAAGTAAGGCTCAATATGGAATTTGTCACCATGCCGCAAGACTAGGTAAGCAGAACGGAGAGAGACAAGACAACTAAACTCTAAAGATTTGAGCTCACCATTATCATGAAGTAGGGTCTTTTTGTTCCTATTTAAGATGGTGCATCCCACTTTTGCTCTCGTACCCTCATGAATGAGTGTGCGAGCATCAGCCTCTTCAAAGTATTTCGCCCCTTGAGCTCCAGAAAACACGACCATCAAAGGACCTGGTGGAGAAGGGTCTACATCATAGTTGGTGCCAAAGTAATATGCGAGCCAAGCGTAAAGGTAGTGTGCTGGAAAGAAAGCCCCTGAAAAGGCAGGCTTTGAGGAGTGGGAGATGGCATTTAGACCCCGATAAATGCTGGCAAGCACGGGAGGTGCAAGGCTAAAAGTTTCACCATGAGCCATTAAAGTAGCAATTTCAAAAGTGCCAGGTCTAATAAGCCTATCCTCGCTCTCGGGAAACACAAACACACACAACCAACAAGCCAGAAAGGCTGCAACATAAGTGGTTTGTTTTCTATTGTCACCAACTACATCAAGAAAAGAAAACATATTCAATTCATCTTTTGTCCAATCCATAGGACGAGCTTTTAGCTCGCCATCAGGATCTTGAGTAGACTTTGGGCGGGAGTCAGAACGTCTGCGACGCCTCACAGGAGCATCATAAGTAATCGATCCCCTAAACCAAAAATTTACCCACTGACGAGCTGAAACACCTCGCTTCGACTCAGGCTTCTTCAAAAGATGACGATAAGCACTGAGAAGATGCTCGTAAGCTCTCGAAATGAAACGCTCACCATGCGCATCTCGTGCCTTTAGAATACTAAGATGTGGAATAGTCTCATCATAAAACTTCCCAACAATCGGTAAGCCACCAAATTTGTAAAGGTCCCACAAAGAAATAGACAGTTCTCCAGCCATTGTGTGAAGTGTATTAGTGGTAGGACACCAACTCTCGCAAAAGGCACGTAAAATACTCGTATCCCTGTCATATGAATACAATGAAGCATAGACCGCATCATACACTAAACATAAGTCGAGAGCTTCTTTAAAACGATACAAGACATCCTCAGTCCATTCACGATACCCAACAACAAAACAGGAATCCCCAATAGTTTTGAGGACAACAGATCCCCACTTTACCGAGCCATCGATAATAGAGCGGCCTAACATAGGTAGTCGATCATGAATGAACGGCCTGTCCTGAAAATTGTTTCGAAGAACATATGTGGGCAGAGCATTGCGTTCGTCTCGTTTATGCTCAACGGACATCTCACTTCGAAAATTTTCTTTGCAGATTGCTGGGAGTATGCCCTCCGGACGAAGCAGTGAACGACGTATGAGTAGTGTAGTGCCTGAACGGGGATCATCTCTTTCCTGATCCACGAGGGAGAGGTAACTCTGCTTATCATGATTATACTCCTTAAGAAACACCATCCTGCGAAAAACAAAAACAAAAAAGGGAGTCAGGTTCCTTTTGTCATGCATAAAGTGAGCACATTGTGAAGGCTTATCACAACAATCGTTCTGTAGCAACTTCAAATACCATCTAAAGATGATAGGTTCATCACGACTAGCATGGTGACCTAACACCTCCGATGAACTCATCACGACCAGCATGATGGAACATCACGACGGCCTTCTACAAATGTCGCCAGACACCATCTAAAGATGATAGGTTCATCACGACTAGCATGGTGACCTAACACCTCCGATGAACTCATCACGACCAGCATGATGGAACATCACGACGGCCTTCTACAAATGTCGCCAGATACCATCTAAAGATGATAGGTTCATCACGACTAGCATGATGACCTAACACCTCCGATGAACTCATCACGACCAGCATGATGGAACATCACGACGGCCTTCTACAAATGTCGCCAGATACCATCTAAAGATGATAGGTTCATCACGACTAGCATGATGACCTAACACCTCCGATGAACTCATCACGACCAGCATGATGGAACATCACGACGGTCTTCTATAAGTGTCTTCAAAAAAAATTGTTACCTGCATGACAACAAACAAAAAGGGGGCATACAACGACACAATATGCAAAACAAATAACAAAATAAAGAAGAATTTCAAACAGTATGGTAAAAAAAAAATATTATACCTTCAAAAGTTCGAAACTTCTAACTACTCGTTGACGACAAGAATCACGAGGTTGAACCACAAAATTCAGTCACTACAAAGAAAAAAAAAACAAAAGGGGATTAAGTTGTGTCTAACTTCGTAAATATTGTAATACTGCAGAGTCATGAGACTTTTAAAGAGAAATCGATTGCCTATCAGTACAGAGATCAAGATCAAGGAAATATATAAAAAAAAGTGTGCCATGATCAAAAAACTCAAACAAAGACAGTCACATCCAATACTTCCCACATCCTGAAAACTCACAATAATCAAAACCCATAAATAATTCACACCCATCAAAAAAAAAAACCAACAATTTCTATAAAAATCAATACAAAAAAAACCTTTGATACAAAAAAAAAAACAAACTCATCTTGTTAATAAGGTCAAAGCAAAAAAAGGGAGGGATGTGTATGCTTGCGTGACAATCAAAGAAAAAAAAAAATTAAATAAACAAAGAGAAAGAGAATTGCACTACTGAACTTTGATGTTGTTACGTGAAGCGAAGACCATCAAAGCCAATGATGGGAAAAGGTAAATACAAAGATTCAAGATAGTTAGAAAATACATGAATCAGTTTTAGCAAAGTGCAATATCAATACAGACAAAGAAACTAGTATAATAGGAGCAAAGTCATGTACCTGCGCCGTCAATGAATTCCTAGTGCTGCATAGTCACGAATAACAAAAAGAAAAGGCTCGACAAAAGAAAAAATAAAAACACTCCTTTCTGTTTGAACAGCGACAAGCAAATAAGCCAAGACTAAATGTCTTGTATATTTATACAAGATAATTTTCTTCAGCCCATTAAACAAAATTGAAAAGATAGATTTTCTTCGATTTTTTATAGAGGAAACAAATCTGATACTAATATGATTAAGTTTTTAGTATCCAAGATTTGCTAGAGTTATACTCAATTAATAACTCTTTTTGGAAAAAAATAAACCAAGTCAAATCAAATTTGTCGAGATTCCGTCACAGTTAGAGTTATACTTAGTTAATAACTCTCATTAAAAAAAAAAATCCCAATTCAAAATCAAGTCCGTCGAGACCCCGTCACAATTAAACACCCCAAAACGTGTATGTGACATAGTCTCGAGGGGGCAATTTGTAGACACTAAAATTTTATTAGTGTTTTACATTAAAATTAAATTAATTAATTTTGAGCTAAAAGAAATAATAGCCCAATTTAATTAATTTAGCCCACCTAAATAAAACCCAATTTAAATAAACATATTTTGGGTTGTAAAATATTTAGGTCAGTCCATATTACGGCCCAAACAGATGGTTAAATGGACAAGGTAAAAAGACTATCAAGTCATAAACGGGCCCAAACCCACACCACCAAAAGTCCATGAAGGGTTTCCATCCCCTATAAATAGACCTCTCCACCTTCAGTTAGAAAAATCATTATTCTCAAGAGCTCACAAATTTCTCTTGGAAATCCTCTCTAGAAGTAGTCAATAAGCACATCAAATTCGTGCCGACTGTTCAGAGAAACTCAAATACATTCGACTGAGATTCAAGCTGTGTCAGCCCTCATTCGAATAAACCCAAACAAAAACTCAAACTCAGGTTGACGCTGACAAAACGTCACCCTACACTCAAACTCAGGTTGACATTGACAAAACGTCATCCGACACTCAAATTCAGGTTGACGTTGACAAAACGTCATCCAACATTCAAATTCAGGTTGAGGTTGACGTTGACAAAACGTTGTCCTACACCCAAGTCAAGGTCGTCATCAACACGTGTCGACATCAAGTTGCGGAACAGAATCAGAGGACTTAGTTTATTTTATATAAACTGTAATACAGAGATTGTACCCAATACATTATCAATATAAATTTATCTTTGTTACGTTATTTCTTGGTTTATTTATTTAGACTACGAAATTTGCCGTATACAGTGGGTATTGGGGAGGGGATGCGACTGGGCGTATATGGGGTGGGGCGGGTACCGTTATATCCACCACCTACCCACTAGCCATGGTATAACTGTTATACTCATATGTACCCACCAAACTTATATCCACCCTGGCCACCCCTGACCGACCTACTGGGATGGGTATTTTTACTCGTTTGCTATCCCTAAGAGTTGGGCCTTCATTGGAGCCATACTTCAATTACGCCTTCTCCTTCCATATACTCAACATTGGTGAAAGGTGCCTTAAGAGATTATCCAACAAAGCATTCTTTAGTCTCATCAATTCATCACATCCTCCTTTTTCCACATACCCAACATTCGTGAGTTGTGCCAAGAGTAACCTTAGGTTTTCCGTCATTCTTCAATGTCATTGCATCACCTATTATTCCCTACTATTTAACTATATAGTACTATTGTAGATTTAATGTATGTTATGTCATACATCAAATTGAAGTGCGCGTCTGCAACATGGCTTCACAATGAAGTAAAATTAAGCTCCACAAGTTATAAGACCATTGTATTAAAAATAGGGTGTTACTAAACATAGCCCGTATTTATCATGTCACAGCCCGTATTTTATAGTAAATTGTCTAAAATACCCTTACTACACATAACTTGTGTTTTTTTACCGTGTACCGGAAAGTCCATCCGGTTCCGTAAAAATTCATTTTTTTTTTTTAAAAAAGTTTGAATTTTCACGGAACCAGATGGGCTTTCCGGTACCGTGTCCCAGAAACTCTACCCGGTTCCGTGAAAAACACATAAAAAACACATAAAACTCCATCCGGTTCCGTGAAAATTCAGGATTTTTTTTAAAAGGAAGTGAGTAAAGGAAGAGGGGGTAATATAGACTTTTCTACCACGTATTCATACGTATACGGGCTGTGAGCTAGTAAATACGAGTTGTGTTTAACCCCACACTAAAAATAATGCACAAATGGAGGTTATAAAGAAATTATCATGGTCGCAACCATGGAATTAAAGCTCAACGATTATGTAACAAATTGTGAACTTTGCTGTCTGGAGAGATGTCATTACGTAATGGTGTGATGAAAATCACGCCCATCTCGTTGTATCGTCCATTAAGGGTGACTTGCCGCATTAGATCGTTCTTTTTTCCACTTACGCACTTATCCGATTTATCAGAAATGACCCAATAAAGAACGAAACAACATACTCCCTTCGTTTATTAGGTGTAACACTTTCCTTTTTGGGCTGTTTCAAAATAGATGTAACATTCTTATTTTTGGAAAATATTTTGTTGTGAACTTATACACCCTTCACCTCTTTCCCCACACTGACCACCACCCTAACACATTTCTCTCTCCTCACCTCTCCTTATCTTTCTCCTCCTCGTCGTTCTTACCACCACCGACCTCCTTTTGTTCTCCACTATCATCGGTCACAAGTGCCTCCGATGTTCATCCTCTTTCCTCACTGCTCTCACCACCGCCGTTCTCCTCTCTCTCTCTCTCCACCATCGCCACTAACAGCAACCCTATAAGATGATTGGAAGAAGTTTCTGTTTCCAAAAAGCAACCCCATAAGATGATCTTGTGACTGGTTGTTGGAGGTGGTGCGTTGGTCTTGACATGACGTGAGGAAAGACATATGACGATGGTCAAATTGAATGGTGGTGCTCACTAATTCGAAGTAAAAGAAAGAGATTGAACGGGTTGTTGGAGGTGGTTCGTCTTTTGGGTGGAAAATGGTGGTGGTTCGAAAAAGACAGAGTTGATGGTGTTGGTGGTAAGTTTGGGGGGTAGTTGACGGTGAATGTGATAGTGCTGGCAGAGGTGGTGGATGTCGGCGTTGGGTCTGGCAGTTGTGGTAGGGTGGGTTGTTTCTTTTTTAAGTGGTGGGCTGTGGTGGGTGGGAAATGGTGGTGGTTATGTTATTTTGGGTGGACAATGGTGGTGGGGTGGGTGATGATGGTGGTTCAATGTGGTGGTTGGATGGGGGCAATGGTTACTGTTTCCAATAGGTGGCTTGTGTTTTTGGTGGTGCTACATGGACATAGAAAGGAGGGATTAGTGGTGGCGCTTTTTGGTCATAACTTAACTCTTAGAACTTGTGTCATTTTGTTATGTTACATCACATAAAATACGTAATGCAAAAACAATATGCACACGCCATGGAAAGGAGAAATAACGCGATGTAGGCTTCCAAGCTCGGTAGTACTCCATCCGTTCCCTATTGATCTACGCACTTTCCACTCTCCACTTTCCAGTCTCCAATCTCCACTTTCACTCGTTTTTTAATATCTACCCACTTTTACTTTATTACTAAAATGACAAAGGTTTATTCCCTTTTCAAACTATTACTTAGTTTTTGGGCTCATATAATTCTAGACTCCTGCCCAACCACATTATCTTTCCAATTTAAAAAAACAAAAGGACCTAATTTTACACCATCTTTCCTCATTGGTTTTTGTAGCTACAGTAAATGGGTAGATCAAGATCAACAGGGAATTGAGAATTGAGGGAGTATATATGAATTATGATTTATTTATATTGTTAATAGGATGGGATCTCATGTACCATATGATAATTTTGGTTTTGTTAAGTTATGAAAATACTTATTAAACTTGAAAAATGCAAACTTGAGTTTAAAACTCCAATGGTGTGAAAGTTCTTTTTAAATTCATGTCGCATTAGCCGCGATTGACTCCATTTATCCTCTACCAGTTGCTTCCGTCTCGTTACGACCGTTACCATGAACGTGATCACATTCGCGATTTCTTGCTTGGTTGGGACTAGACCTGTCAAAATTCGACCCGACCCGAACCCCGACCCGGAAATAGTGGGTTTTGAACACAATTTTTTGATCCGAATCCGATTGTATTTGAACCCGGGAAAACCGCTTTTTACCCGATCGACCGAAAAATCATTATATTTGTAGCAATAATATGAAATTATGAGAATTTTATTGCTAAAAATAGCTTTAGCTAGAGTATTTGGTTCCAAAAACGAATTTTGTTAAATATGGACGTAATTTTTTATGGTTGAAATCCGGTATAAGTGACTATATTTTATCTAACTTACTATTTTCAACGTATATTGTGTATATTTTTGTTACATAAATGACCAAAAGACTAAATAGAAGAAAGAGCTAATTCAAATCCCTTAATCTGTTGGGTCGACTCGAAATCGAACACGCTGGGTCTTGTACAAGATTTATTCAACCCGAAACCCATAAATATCTTATTTTGACCGACCCGTTTGACAGGTTTAGTTGAGACTATCAAATTTGCTTTGAAGACTCTTTAATTCATCAAAACCATGGTGTCTCTTCATTCTTATGCTAACTTTAACCGAATCCTGTCGTTCCTAGGGTTTAATATAAAATTAAAAAAGAAAATGCGTGAAAGTAATAAAAAACTATTGCTTACCTATAATATTCGAATTGTGTAGGAAACATGTATGTGTTATGATTCTAGAGGAAATGATCCTTAGGGGAAATGATCCTTAGAGGAAGCATCTCTGATAAAAAATTGCCAAGGCTGCATTTGATATGGAGGAATTAAGCAAGTAAGGTGAATTAGCGCATTTTCTTCATAAAGTTATGCTTTAGGCCTTGATCTTTTGGAGTGGACTGATGTAAATTAATTTCAGCTCACTCCAGTTCACTTTGAGTTCTTGGCATCTCGAATTTCAGTTTGGTCTAAAGAGTCTTAGTTGTGGACTATTCACAAAGAAAATCAATCTTTTTTATAATTTTATTAAAAAAATCGTCATGCCTATTATTAAGAGTTTCTCGACATATACTTATATCTCTTTTATCTTGAGAAAAAGGAATGTTTGACCTCCCGAGTAGACAAGTAGCCTTGCTCTTGTGTATTTTGATTGTGTTTTTGAGAAGGTAACCATTACAAATAGGTATTTAGATCTTATATGGCATACTTTGTCATATACATTCATATTTTTTCAATATTTTACCTTGTTTCTTTTGTACTTTTAAGTTAAATCAGCCGTAGTGACTAGTCGGATATCTAGCGACGAGTAAATTGTTTCTGCATTCAGAATGTTGATTTGATATTGATACACTATTAGATGGGGATTGAGACTATAAATCTGGAACACCAAGGGGGTTGATTCTCATAAAGGACAGGGAATGGAAATAAAAAGGGGTAGAGGGAGAAAGGAAAGTAAAACCTTTACATTAAGGGCCTGCCAGTACCCTATTTTTAGTTTTTCAAAATTTTGAAATATATATACAAGTTGAAAAATAACTTAAAATCTGTGATCATGTTTATTTTGAAAACTGACAATAAAAAATGGAAACCACTTTATCTGGTGTCCATACTTTGATTTTTAGTTTCCATTTCTAAACTGAAACAAAAAATGATGACAAACAGGCCTAAAAAGGTGGTTTGGATTGTTCTCCCCCCCTTTTCCTCTTCATAGTTCTTTCTTTCCCCTTTCTTAACTCCCTGCCATGCCACCCCCTCTCGGCGTCATAATGACAACAACCACGCATCACATGCCACCAACTTGCTTCACCTACCCTCTTTTTGTTTTCAAGATCTGACATTTCCGGGCTGATTTGGTCAATTCTGGTTGCTTGACTAGCTTGGTGTTTGCCTGGTTGAGTTTCGTGGGCTCTCTGCCGGTCTCGGTGGTTCTAGGCTGGTCTGGTTTCGGTGGGTTGGGTTTTTCGAAGGTGGTTTTGAGCGGTTGTGGTACCAGGCTAGGTTGCGGATTTGGTGGGGTTTCGAGTGGGTGAGGGTGGATTTCCGTGGGGTTAGGGTGGGGGTGGATTTCGGTGGGGCTGCTAAGAACCGATATTTTAGGGGAGTAATGCAAAGAATTGGGAAAGACCCCCAATTACAGTCACTTATGCTAGAAGAAACAGAAGAAAGGGCACCTAAGGTGGGGGGAATGAATCTAGCTATACAAGCTGAGGTGGCAGAGCATCCTTCATTTCTGTTATTTCTTTTATTATTGCTTTTATTTCTGTTGAGCAGTTAGAGTAACAGAATTCCTCCAGCTCTTGGAGAGAATCTTTTTAGCTATAAATAAAGAATGTAAGCTAGGAGGAAGGACATCAAATGAAGAGTGAAAGATAGAAATTGGAGAGCTTCCTCATTCTCTCGAATTAGTGAGGAGTTGGAGTGTACAAGCCACTCGAAAGCTTGATTATCTTTTACATATTTGCATTTTAGTTTGTTAATACGAATTTCATCTTCTTCTTGCCTTAAATTCTGCTGCCTATATCTCAGTTCTTAGCAGGGCTGTGGTGGATTGCAGTACGGCTGGGTGGGGTTGGGTCTGTGGTGATGTTGTTGGGGTCAAGTGGTGGAGTTTTGAGGGAATTGAAGTTGTGAGTCTAATCTAAAAGTGGAAAAGAGATTTGGAAATCTTATTTACTAAAAGTATATCTGTAAATCTATTGTAATTTTAAGTATATGACTACATGCGATATGCATATCGTCTCTTCAAGCAATAAGGGAGTTTTGTAGCCTGATAATGTAAACTTTCTTTTACTTGAGGCCCAAATATTGTGCTCAACTTCAATTTAAACCACATCACAACAAGCACGTCTCATTAGAATATTTTGTTAGGCGAGAGTCACAAGGCAACGAAATGAGGAGATCCGTTAGCATGAAGCAATTAGTCTTTTGAATGAATCTACTATATTGTTCTACTCTGCAAACAAGACGCTTAACCACAATCAATTGTCCAAAATTGGTTTTCGTACTCTCGAATTCAATCATATAACTTGTGCATAGGTGTGTTAAAACGACCCTAGGTACACGAAAGTCTACCCGCCCCGGACCAAATGTGTGTTTTTGATCAAAAATTATGGCCTGAAACCCGATTGCATTAGAACTCGAACAACCTAGAATTTCTTGGGTCAAAATAGGCCCGATAAAAAGAAAAGCGGACCCGCAAAATAGCGTCTTCGATGTTGCATATAAAAAAAAGGTTTTTTTTTCAACCAGGTATCTTTTTTTAAAATTTCGTACCTTTTGTGCTCAGCATAGTTTGCGGAACATTTTGCTCCGTGAAGCACGCATATAGAGAATTGAAAAGTACCTTTAGTGTTTTGAAAATCACATATATTATGCAAAAACGAACATATAATGTAGGGATTTCCACCAAAACCACATATAGCACAGTTTTGAAAAGCACATTTACACAAAGCATACATTGTTCTCCGTGGTGTACAACATATGTGTTATAAAGTACCTGTACTCATAGAACTGGTGGTTTTAGCATGATTTATATTGTACTTAGACAACATCTTATGGTTCCATTTGATTATGAATGATTATATAAATTGTGACTTCCAATTTGCGGCTTGTGTAATTTTGATTTATCAATAGACAAAAAATGAAAAAGTGGCAAATGAAATGGTTTCTTCAAATTCCTTAACTTGTTGAGTCAACTCTAAACACAAATGTTTTGGGTCTTAAATAAGCATTGTCTGACTTGCATTCGAAATCCATTGACCCATACGAACCTGAAATCATTGACGCTAACCGACTTACCCTTTTGATGGGTATACTCGTGCGGTTTTGCCTATAGAGCTCAACTTGAAATGTATATACTTGTGAGAAAACAAGTTTTGTAGAAGTTTCTGAAATTATATTTTTGAATATTTTATAGGGGATAAAGCACTGATTTTGAGAGATGGTAGGGGATGAGAAATCTTTTTGGTGTCACTCTTATGAAGAGCTTATACACCCTAATGATGATAAACCTTTTTTCACCATATTATCTAATTTAATTTTGTGGAACATTGTTGGAATGCTTAGGGAGTAAAAGTACCTTAATGGCTAACTTTACTGACTTACATGGACCTATTTGAAGGTTCTTGAACCTACTACATTTTTGCCGAAGCTTTATTCACTTAACTAGAAATTCAGCCTTTAATGATGATAGAATGTTATACATGATTGTTGTCTAGCTTGGTGAGATTAATATGGCCTACTAGTTTCTGCATGTGACATTGCTACTTTTCCACTCCAGGAATTGATTATTTGGAAGCAAAGAAAATATATGAACTTCTTTTGAAGACTAATCCAGAAAGTAGGAACATATTTGGTCGCCTTTCAGGTGCTGCTGTAAGTTCTTGTAGTCTATCCTCCGCTGCTCAGTAACAGGTTGTTCATCTATAAGCATACTGCTAATTATTTTTTTGTGGTCTGAGGACAGGGGGTATGGGAAGCAATTGTGCAGGCATTTGAGAAGGATCATATATTCCTTGGTGAGGCTGCTCAAATGATGGCCCAGAATGTGAATTATGAGATGTAAGCTCAGATTCTAATTCATGTGTCATTATGATTGTGTATTTTGGTTGTCGATCTTGTTTAGCTTGGCTGGTGATTGATTTTTGTCTCGATTTGAAGCCCTTACCTAAAAAAGCAGGTTCAGAAGACGCAGCAACTGCTTGCAGAGCTTGATCGTAAAGAAGCTGATATTAAAAGAAGTGCAGTTTTATCAGCAGCTAAGTATGCAGAAGCTTGTCTAGAACTAGGATTGCAGGTGTGTGTGTTTGCACACGTGCGTTGCCTGATTCTTTTAAATGTTGGGCTGTATTACTAAACCCCATCTATCGCTGTGGTTCTCAATAAAGTGAGTTTCATTTTTCTTTCTAGGGGAATAATGTCAGGTTGGAACTCTTAGAGAGTGCCGCAAAATCTCTTCCAAGTACATTTAGTAATATTATGGAAGTCATAACTGGTGATTCTGTTGCACGAGCTATTGAGCACTACTCCAGTTTCGTTACGGATCTTCATACCGCCAAAGATGTACGCGTACACTTATTTTTCCCCAATTTTGTTGCTTGTCACTGATCTGTGACTCGAGATGCTATAGAATGCTTTTAAGAAGGATAGGTTGATATGATTACTGTTTTTGATATTCATTTGTGCGTTGCAGAATGCATCTGGTACTGTGGTGCCAAATCTAAGGAATGTAATTGACAACCCTCCTGCACTTAGTGTTTCTGTGGGATCTGATTATGTTGAGTCCACAAATACAGTGTCCAACCTTACAGAAAATATTGATACATATGAAACTATGAGTAGTGGGGCAGATGGCATCGATTGGGACATTACCTTGGAGAGTTCTCAAATTGACTGGGATATTGGTACTCTCCAAGAAACCGATGATACTGCTAATGGGTTGGGTCCTTATGAAATCATAAATGCTAATGATGTTTTGCAAGACTCTTCGTCAAACGAGAATGAGCAGTCTGTCCAGGCTGCACCTAGTGGTGGAGGGTCCATTGAAGTTGAGGTTTCAGAAATATCTTGGGATGTCAGTGTTGAGAATCCTCAACTGGATCCGAAAGAAGATTCTGGTACACATAATGCAAAGGAGGCTCTAACATCTGCTCCAAATGCTTCAGCTGATGGTCATGTCTCAGGAGATAGAAGTCTGCTTTTGGAGACAGAGTTCAGGAATAAAATTCTTGATGATCTCTTTGAGGTATTTCTATTTTTCTGTAACGCATCCAAACACCATATCTCACAAATTTATTTTTCAATTTGGTAACTGTAAAGGAATGGATGATCTACAACTTATAAGGTGTTTCTTTGTCTTCTTGTACCTTATCATCAGATGAAGGCATTTTTAAATCAGCGGCTGGTGGAGCTGAGAAATGAAGAGACTTTGTCCTTGCAGCATCAAGTTCAATCCGTTGCTCCGTTTGTGCTGCAGCAGTATTCTCCTGACTACATTCAGGAAATGCTTTCTGACGTTTCATCAGCCATATCCTTGCTAACAAACAAAAAAACAAGAGACTTGATCATGATTCTAAATTCAAGAAGGTGCTTACAGTTTTGCAGTTATTATAAATTTTGTACATGCCTCTTCCTTTACCAGTATACGGAAAGAAATTCTGCCTGGAAGTCCTCGCCATTTTTCATCTCATCGTAGTCTGCTTAGCTTACAGCTGTTTCCCACATATGTGCCTCCTTGTTTTTGTTATATGCTGACGATTCTTCATATAATTGGAAAATTGAACATCAAAGATTTTTGTTCTATATCTGGAGCTGGAGTTTTAACTTCTTTTACTTCCTACAGATTCTTAGACAGGCTGGTTAGAACCTTGGAGGAAAAGAAGCATCATGAAGTAAAGCTGAAAGATGGTTTGAAAGACTTGTGTGCAAAACGCATGGAGCTGCAAAATTCAATGGCTTCATCTTGGCCAAAGCAAGTGAGTACTGTGTGTTTCTGTTGCCATGCTTCAATTTTGGATTCCTGAGTTGTTAGTACTTTGGTGCAGGACAGAAATCTGCATAATATGAATAATGATTAGTTGGTTAAGAAGCCAAGAAAAATCAAATCATGGTTTTAGAATTTGAAAGTAGCTTGGTGAGATGTGTACTGAGTTGAACAATGCTGTTGAATTGTTGAAACCGGATACTTCCTCCATTTTGATTTAGATGCTCCACTTTGCTTAAAATGGACTCCTAGGCAAAATTTCTTAAGCATGTTTAACCATATAATTAAGTTGATAGACAGCCACCAACTCCACCACCAGACCACCGTCATCACCTTCACCAGCAACTTTCTCTCCTCCAACCTTCAACCTCACGACCACGGGCCATCACAGCCAGCACCGTCCAGTCCCACTGAAATTCACCCCCATCGCCACCTCCACCCCCGAACCCCACCACAGAACCCGCCGAAATCCACCCCCACCGCCACCTCCACCCACGAATCCCACCCTAACCAACAACTAAACTCACCTTTACCTTCAACCTTCGCGACCACCACCCCTCACAGCGAGCGCAACCATCAGTTACCACCTCCACCTCCACCATTTCGAAATCCCCCAAA
Source organism: Patellifolia procumbens (assembly GCA_947645195.1). NCBI lineage: Eukaryota > Viridiplantae > Streptophyta > Magnoliopsida > Caryophyllales > Amaranthaceae > Patellifolia > Patellifolia procumbens. Next base: position 6,824,588 of record CANSGD010001328.1, read on the forward strand.
TTAACAAAACCCTAAATCAAGTTTCGAAATTATCCAATTTCTTTGGCTTTTAGATTTGTTGTGGACGATGTGGCGCTGGTAATGGTTCAAACTAGGGTTAGGGTGGCGTTTTATGGTGGTTGATTGGCTGATTCAAGGAGGAGCGAATGAGCAAACTCGATCTTCTCTTCTTCGATCTCCCTTTCTTCTTTCTTCTTTCTTCTTCCCTTTTATCTTCAATCTTGAGCGGTGGTAAAAAAACTTAGCTATGCGTTGGCACCCTGATGACCTAACGACGCCAAGCCATTAGTGGAGGCTAAGTGTAAACACATATGTGAAGCTTTTTGTTGATATTGATGGTTGGTTATCTTCGATGAGTTTTTCACTGATATTGGTGGTTGGTTATGGTGGTTAGGGTTTTCAATTGTTAGCGGCGGTGGACAAGGTGGGGGAAGGGGCTGACAAAATCGGTTGGTGGTGGTGGCGGCTTACGAATTCGGTTGGGTGGTGGTGGTGGCTGACGAATTTGGGGCTGGGTTTGGTGGTGCCGGTGGCCGATGAATTTAGTTATGTGTGTAGGTGGTGGTTGATGGTAATGAGGCTAGGTTGGGTGGTGGTGGTGGTATAGTGGTGAGAGAGAGGGGTTTTGGGTGGGTAAAATTAGGAGAGAGGGGTGGGTAGGTAAAATTAAATTAGTATTAAGTAGGTTAATTAGGATAATTAAACATGGTTTAATGCTTTTAGTAAGTGTAAAATTGCCCATTCACCCACTAAAACTTACTAAATAAGGAAAAAAAACGAAGTGTAGCATCTATTTTGAAATTGTAGCATCTATTTTGAAACGGAGGAAGTATATTTTTTGGACTATTATTCACTATAAATGATAGTCACGACTTTCTATTTGAGGGAGAAATTAAGTATGCTCTGTGACTTTTTAGGTGATGGGAGAATGAGTTGCTCCTTGTAGGTTTCTTTGTAATTAAGGTTGTCCTGTATTGAAGTCGACAATTTTTTTTGAAAAATTGACATTTACTTTTTGGATTACATCCTCGTTGCCTAAAAATGACATAATTCTAGAAGGGAATTTAGCATTCATGATTTAGAGCCAAAAATATACTGTAGTATATATGTATGTATCCAAGTGCCTTCTGGACAAGATAATTCGATGAAAAATGGGGCCTATTATTAGTAGAGGCAAAAGGCACTAAACGTGAACAAGAACATTCCATTGTAAGAGGGCCTTGGTCCAATTCAATGTCATGGAGGAAGACACTCGCATGACCCTCGCGTTAAGAGAGAGAGAGAGAGAGAGAGAGGCTCAAATACACAAATTGAAAAGTGGGCAGGAAAGGGAGGAGTTATGCTTCCTTAATTATAAGTTGTAGCTATATGATAGGGAGAAACATATAATTTTTCCACTAAAGGATTGTGAAGGATTATTGCGGTTGATGGAATTTGAGTTGTTTGCTTGCAATTTTGTCCTTTCTTATGCTGTCCTGCCTAATCCCTCTATCCCTTGCTATTGTGTCCTTTCTTCTGTGATCCTGCCTGTAACGTCGTGCTTGCGCATGGATCATATTAGTATGTTTCTAATATTTAACCTAGTACTAGACCTGAATGCACTTACGAGAAAATTAATGACCTGCTCGTTTATTTGCAGGAAATAGCGGCCAGCAAAACAAAGGAGCTAAAGAAACTATGTGAGACTACTCTTTCATCCATGTTCAATGGACGACCTGTCAACATTATTGGAGAAATCAATACCTTGTTAAATAGTGGTGTTAGCGTCTGATCTTTAGCTTTTCGACCAGCGTTAGGATGTACTAGTAACTAGTTTGACTTCACATTCTTTTTTACACTAAAGAAACCTTCCTGATGTTGTATCACTCAGCTTTTGTAATATACTCTGAGGGAATTGAGCTTCAAGTATGGATTAATTTCTCAATTTTCCATGTGGATTAAATAATTTAAATATTGTCTACTAATCATGAATTGCTCTGTTTCAAGTTTAAGGGCTGTGCAAGATAGGGGGTTAAATTATATAACTTTACTCTTTAATGCTGGGAAAGCCGGGAGAGAACAGCAGTCAGAAGTAGTAGCTGAAGATGGAAAGCGTGAAGAAACACGCATAACAGTAACATGAACACGTATAACAAACTTGTCCAATGAAAAAGAAACAGTAACATGAAAAACCAGGATTGTTTTTCCTCATTTAGTGCCTGCTTTTCTCAGTAACTCCTATTGTCAAAATCACCAATGCTAGTTTGCATTTAGTAGAAGTATATTAGAGTCCATCTCAATGAACACTACAGAAATACTCTAATGTAAAAGCTAGTAGCTTTGGACTTCGTATCTCCAAGCAGAGGGGTGGCACTGCTAGAATGACTTTTCTTGTCTCGCCATTTCAGACAGGCATGAAGCTTGTCTCAGGAGAGTTCAGAAAACGAGTATTAGTTGACCGGAAGGATCTCTCAAAGGCATCAGCTTCAACAACAACATCTGTCCCAGGCTTTGGCAAGATTCTCGTCAGAGCTTCAGCAATTTCTGACATTCTAGGCCGGAATTCTTTCTCAGGCTGTAACAGATAGATAATATTAGGAACAGGGATATTTGGAGTGCAACGTAGATGGTTATGTAATTAGAAACACACAAGACAACCACGTGGCATAAACAACTAGACTGAAATTATCATGTGGGAAAATGTGAAGAGAAAGTGAGGGGGGGCCTTTTTTTATGGAATGCAACGGTTGGTAATGAAGTTAAATAGATAAACAGATTTCAGCATGTCTCAATTTTGTTCTGAATGTTTATACCTGTACACATAAGGAAATGATATCAGCACATCGAGAGAGCGACTTTGCAGAGAATGATCTTCTTAGAATTGGATCAACCATGTCCTCAAGAGAACCATAATCATGAAGCCTACTTGAAGCCCATTTTACCAAGCATTGCTCTTCTGTTGGTCTTGAACTGAATCATGATAGCAAAAACGATAGTTTCCGTCAGCAGATGCAATATAAATTCAGCAGCATGATGAAATATCTATCAAACAATTACATCACCTGTCAAATGGTCTTCTTCCGCTTAAAAGTTCCAGAAGTAAGACACCAAACGCGTATACATCAGTCTTTATGCTCTCTAGGCCTGTTTGCCCAAAGTCTTGAGCAATGTAGCCACAATCGCTAATAGCCATCTCAGAAGCCTGTTAATTGCGATAATCAGAAAATGTTGCTGCTGCAACATTATGTTGTGTGAAACATATGCCAAAAACTTGAATATTGCAAGCGTTCAAATAGTTGCGATTTGGAAAAAAAATTATCTATGATGTATGCTCGTGTAACTAGACCATTTTCTTCAGCATGAGTATCTTGTTCATATGCATGCATGAAAGTAGCATTTACCTTAACTTTGACACTGTTACTAGTGAGAGGCCTCAATATAGAAAGTCCACTGTCACATACTCGAGGCATAAGCTCATCATCAAGCAATATGTTGGCGGCTTTCAGATTGCAGTGTGCAACTGGGGGTGAGAGGGAATGCATATAACTGAACATGAACAAAACAAAGTCAATAATTAAATAAGAGAAAAATCCAATAATGATTAACAGCACAAGTGAGACTATGTGAAGATGTTCTTTGCACATAAATAAAATAACGAAGAATCTTAAAGATCAAAAGGAATACTTACTCCAGGGCTTGTGCTACACCAACAGCTATCTGGATACGGAGATCCCAGGTGAGAGGTAAAAAGAATTTATAATGCAGAGCTTTGTCAAGTGTCAAATCTTTAACATGCTCATACACAAGAAAGTGTTGTCCGTGCTCCACACAGTAGCCAACAAGGCGCACAATATTGGGGTGCTGCAAGTGGGATGCGCAGCGAACAACATCCATAAACTGTTCTTCTTCATGGAGAGACAGTGACACCATGTTTATGTTTTTCACAACAAAAATCTGGAAACCAAAAGAACAAGTATTTATAATAGATTATCACGAGACTTGCACATAATTTGAAGAGATCATATCAGTATATAATCATGTAAACCTGCCCATCAGGGAACTCTGCTTTGTAAACAGAACCAAGTGATCCCTCTCCGAGAAAGTTCTCTTCACTAAACTTGTTTGTAGCTATCTGCAGTTCAGCTATCCTATACAGTTTTGCATTTGGGGGAACTTTGCATTTCGTTGACACACGAACAGCTGGTATAGTTCTGGGCAAGACCATAGGTGAAGTGTTTATAGCCAAAACCTGTGGGATTTCCTCAAATCTCCCAGAAGATTGATCTGCTGTGGAACGAACAGAATGACATGCAATTTAGAGCTTGAAATAGGTATAGATCCCATATCAGTGCTTCTATTACCCTACTGAGAAAACTAAGCTGGGGGAAGCAGAATGAGTAGGAAAGAATAGTAAAGAAACGAAACTATAGAAGTTTATATGCTAGATGTAATAATCACCTCCGGTTGAACTAACTGGAAAGGAGCACATTGACCTAGTGCTGCTGTTCAAGCTTTCTATCTGAGCAGCACGATTTCGCTTAATGTGGACAGTAAAAACAAGTGCCACAAGAGTTATAATCAAGGCTGTGCCACCAAGTCCTAATGTTAACAATCCTAAGGATTTCAGCTTTTTCTTGTGCTGTTGCTTTCCTTGGGGAGGATTCTTCTCTAGAGCACTTGACTCAGATATAGGGGGAGTAGTGATATTCTGCTCATTGGGGACCTTGTCAAAAGGGAATCTCCATGGTGAATAAGCACCCACTTTGTTAAAATTATTGCCTCCAATCCTGAATAAACAAAGTAAAAGCCAAATGATAAATTGATATCAAAGCGTGCAAATTGAAATAGTAGTTAGTGAGGACTCCTCTTACCATAAGTATGGAATATTCTGAAAATGCTGTGGGATTATGCCACTGAAATGGTTGTCTTGGATATTTCTGATTGAAGAAATCACAGCTGATGACCCGGGTATATTATTGCAGTTAATTACAAGTAAAGCACAATGCATCTGAAAGATTTAACTTACAGGTTGGTCAGTTCAAGGTCAGCTAGGTACACCACTGAACCAGTGAGTTCATTGTTTTGCAAATATCTGCATGAAATCCTTATTAGTATCTTCAAATAAAGATAATCCAACACTGAAGGAGATTTGATAGGTCTAAGACATATATTTGGATCTAGACATATTAGCTCTCATCTCTGAAGAATGCAACTTACAAGTTGGTAAGATTTGTCAAGGATGCAAATGAGCTCGGTAGATCTCCGCTAAATTTGTTGTATGATAGATCCCTGTAGCAGCAAATAAATATGAAACGACGAAGGTAACAAATGCACAATATTGGCATTCACAGAATCCTAGGGCCTGAGACGCATGGTTTTAATAAATGCATGAGGATACGATGATGTTAAAGATGAGAAAGGATCTTGAATAGGGTAAAGTAAGCCTTGTAATTTTGAAGCAGTCATCAATAGCCTATTCTAAGATAATATAGGATTGAACCAACTTACATCTCCTTCAAGTTTTCAAGACCTTGGAAAACACTTCCCATGGGTCCAGATAACATGTTGTGACTGAGATTCCTACCAAAGAGAGAAATGCAAGTTACTTTTTTAAAAAATAAACTAACACACTAGAAACTAGAGAAGCAAGCTACTCACAGATGTCTCAAGTTTCTCAAGGAAGAAAGGGAATGTGGAATACTGAGCAAAAACTTATTTGATGACAAATTCCTGTACAACATAAATGATTGGCTTGAACATTCATGTCCGTAAGATATCAACGACGAATATAATCAGTAGAATCAAAAACAGCCTTACATTTGGGTCACGTTAGGTGGCAGGCCATATGGAATTTCACCTCCAATTTTGTTTGAGCTAACATCCCTAGTTTTGCAAAGGGAAAGTCAGAAATGAATGCATGCTGATTGCACAATTGAAGCAGTGGCTTACAAGAAGAAGAACCCACTTACAAAATCTTCAAGCTATGGAGATTGTATAGCTGGCCGCCAAGATAACCGTCAAGCTCTAGTCCATGAAGTTTGCTTCATCACAAATGAAAAAAAAAGGACAAGGATATAATTGGTACAAAGTTAAGATAAAGTGCAGTGGAAGAACAGACTAGAGAGAACGAAACGGATGTACATATGTATGACAGATGAAGCAGAGCATTCAATTCCGGTCCAAGATTGCGCGCAGGGGTCTCCACCTGCAGCCGTCCATCCCTTTAACTGCTCTGGCCTATTGAAGGCATTGTACATGTCTTGTAATGCTAAAACTGCATCTCGAAAAAAGTCGGGATATTTTAGAAAGCACCAAATTCAGATATTCTTGTGTGCAGAAAGTGATCTAGTACACTAAAAAACTGCAACAAAATGATTGTAGTATACTTGGATTACATCATTACAATTTTCCATTTATTACAATAATGTACAATAAGTAGTATACTTTACATTCATTTTTTCTTGATTACAGAGAGTATAGCTCCATTTTTTCTAGTAGACCATTTATTCTCCAAAAACTTAATGCTATTTTAAAACCTAATTGCAGTTACAGAGAGAATAGCTCCATATTATCATATAATTGTATCATATCAAAAGCATCAAATGTATTTTGGTTTAAATTCCTATTATACGTATTGAAAACTAAAGATATAAATGAATATTTGAAATTGATGATCCAATCATAATTTAATTCCTTAAAATTAAATCGAAAGAAAGTATTAGGAAAAGAGATAGTGAAAGTACCGTCAAGAGAATCGGTAGTTGCTTGGCAAGAAAGAAGAACAGAGAGGATAACAAGGAGAAAGAAACTCGAACGATGCCACGAAAGCTCCATTTTCGAATTTCACTACTACAAATGCAAAGAAACAAAGCTGCTAAGTAATCAAACATTCCAAAACCAGAGTCGGAATTAAGAATGAAAATCAATAAAAAAAAAAAAAGAAAACCTGAAGAAGTTGATAAGGTGTAGTTTTGATGGAGGTGAATTCAACAATGGCGGAAGAAGCTTAACAGAGTAGATAAGGATGTAAGAAGGTAGCTTAACAATGGAGATTAGGGTTTTAAATTGGAATTTAGTTCTTGATTTTCTTGATTACAGAGAGAGAGAGTGAAGAGGAGGGAAACTAAGAGGAGAAAGTTGAGTATGAAATATGGTGGTAATGAAATGGAGTGGAAGTTTGTTAAGACCGTTTCGAGTTGGGCCCGCTCAAGTGCCAGATCAGCTGTAAACGACGCCGTCCCTGAGGATGTCATAGTTTACTAATTAGAAATTTAGAACATTGTAAAAAAGCGCGGTTTGAGAACTTATTACTTGTAAGTTTCTTTTTCTTTTTAAGGGATACAAGGAGACTCAAATCTCCTTTTGACAAGAGTCCAGGTACTAAATACATAAAATTTTAAACCTACTCCCTCTGTAATGCTTTAATAGAAATATTTTGGGATTTACGACTATTTACGTACTCTAATGCAATATAAGCTAAGTGTGTATTTGCAATGGTATTATCACCACGCTTAGTTGAGGAGAGAGAAAGCCAAAATATTAATTTTATGATTGGGGTTAATTTGAGTTTGATTTAGTGATGTTAATGATGCCAAATTTATTTTGTAATGATGCATTAATAAGTTGTAATAGGATTAGTTTGGTAAGTATTGGCATTACAAATACTAATTCATAAAAATGTGGGGGCCAGGATTACAAATTACTTATCATGGTTACTTCACCACAGGTTCCACTAACTTTACGATTATTTAGATAATTACCACTAGATCTGTCAAAAGTTGATACGACACGAACCAAATACGATATAAGTGGATTAGTGTTCGGGCCCACTCCAGTTATGGCCCACCTTACCGGTGAAATGACTAAAATACCCTTGAGGTATAAAATTACCATTTTACCCCTGAGGACCTTTTAGGCCAGAAAATACAGGCTTTCAGTCAAGCCCACTGAGAAAAGGCTTTCATGATGTCATCACCTCCACCAGGTGACATCACATCAGTACTACCTATAAATAGTACTTTCTCCTGATCATTCAGGTACGTTTTTATATACATTCTAAAGCATTTACTTGTACTACTCTCTGACCTTCTGAGATCAGATCTGACTTAAACATTGGAGAGCCGATCCCGGGAACATCCCCGGGATAGTTCACCGTGCTCGATTTTGCAGGTACCGTAAATTCAAAGACCTTGGACTTGTTACTGGTTACTACCCTAGCTGGATTTGGACTCCCCCGAACTATAATTCTACTGTGTTTCTTGTACCCGAAACAGTTGGCGCCGTCTTTGGGGACGTAACATAGAAGCTGCATTTTCGAACACCATGACACGAGGACAAGGTAACCGAAGTGCTGTTGCCCGAAAGACTACTTCTGAGAATGCGCAGACTACTTTGCTGAACCAGGGAGGTGCTATTGTGGAGGACGAGACTGAGCTCCCACCAGGTGGAAGCCAAACGGCCGCAGCTTTCGGGGCACCTCCACCACCAGTCACTTACTCGGATCTTCGACAGCTCGAGCTCCGAATGGAGAGACACATGACTACTGTCATGCAACAACTCGTCTTAGTAATCAAGACTCAACATACTACTCCCCCTGACCGAGGGACAGTCCTAGACCAGCCGCAGGCTCGTCGAAGGGTAGCCAACCCAAAGCGTTCCTTAACCGAGCACACTGTTGCTGGCCCATCGAAGATGATACCTGCCACTTTGAAAGGGAAGTCTATCATGTCGCCAAATCAGGACGATGCTCGACACATTATACAGCAGAAACAAATGAGGGGTAAGAACTTCGATGCTCGGGAGATCATTGAGAAAATAAGAGAACAGTCCCAGGTAGGGAATTCGAAGTACCCAACTGCCACGCGAACCACAGGACAGTCTCTTCCCATGACTAACCGTCATACACCAAGGACTGAGGTCCCGCAACACGTCGAAGACCCCGAGGAGGTAGCTGAGTTGGGTTTTCGAGTTGGTTCATCAGTGGCACAAAAATCACCTTTTAGCCAACACAACATGGAGACTCCTAACCCGGGTAAGGTCAAGATCCCCTTGATCGAACACTAATCCGGAACCACTGATCCAGCTGACCATTTGGCAGCATACAAGGCACAAATGAGCGTGTAAACATTTTGTGAGGCCACATGGTGTAGGTATTTCCTAACCACACTCAAGGGCTTAGCCCTCAATTGGTTCACAAGCCTACCGTCCGGAATTATCACAAGCTTCTCGGCCCTCGAAGCCTTATTTTCGCAGCATTTCATTGCGGCCAAGCGCCACAAGAAGACCAACATGCATCTAATGTCAGTCTCTCGGCAGAAGGGAGAGAGTTTGAGCTGCTACATTAAGAGGTTCAATCAAGAATCTCTCAAGGTATCCGACCTCCAAAACGGCGTGGCCGTTACCGCTCTGATGAATGGCCTCCACCCTGGACGATTTAAATTTTAACTAGCTATGAGAGAGAGCCTGACCCTAGCCGATGCAATGAGGCAAGCACAAAAGTTCATTCAAGCATCAGACATCTGCAAGTCCACGCAAGACGAAGGAAGTACCAATAGGAAGAATGAGTTATCGAATTTTAAGGATGCTATGTCTAATAGGTTGAAGAGACATCAGCAATTGGACGGAGGTCATGACACTCGTTATAACATCAATCGACGAGAAATATACCTCGACTTAAAGGAGAAGTCTGTGCTTCTCAAACCCACTCCCATCAAGACGTCTAATTTTAGGAGAGCTAAGAAGTTATGGTGCGAGTACCATCGAGATTGTGGTCATACAACCAACGACTGTCGAGAATTAAAGAGAGCCCTAGATAAGCTCGCTGATGAGGGAAAATTGAACAAATATCTGAAAAACCCATGGGATGAACGTCGAACTGAGAAGAAGAGAGAACCTGAGTTGAAAAATGACGAGGCCGAAGGGTACGTCTCTTGATCATCAAACCGCTCAACGAGGCACATAAAGGGGTAATGGTACCTCGACCTTGCCGGTCAAGGAGGATATCGAAATCTGTCGTGCTGAAGTTTTGTATTGTCTTAGACTTATAAAATGTCGCAACCTTACCGGTCAAAACAGCCTTGTAAAATGACCAAGTTAAGAAATGAAACACGACCTAGCAGGTCATTTGAGATCGATTCAATTGTTAATTTATTTTAGACCTAACAGGTCACTCAACATTGAAGCCACGTCGAATTAAAGTGGCACACCTCCAACTCCCTAATGGGGGCTACGACGAATTAACGTGGTATGCCTCCCTTCCCCTAACCGGGGCTACGTCGAACAACTTCAGCAATATTATCCCTCCCTTACTAGGATACCTCGAACTCTTTAAAGAACACACAATTTCTTTAACAGAGCTACCTCGAGCCTTCTCAAGGGACATCCCTCAATCAAAATGCTATGAAATATTTTGTAAGCCTTAAAGCCCTTCAACAAGGCATCTACTTCGAGCAAAGTGAGTACATGACTCATTCGCCTTCACCAGGCTCCCTCGAAGTCTCAAAGCCCTTCAACAAGGCACCCACCTCGAGCTAAATTGAGTATGACACTCATTAGTCCTTACCAGGCCACCTCGAGCAAAAAAAAGCCCTTCCAACAAGGCACCTACCTCGAATGAACCTGATGCTCATTAGCCCTTACCGAGCTAATTCGAGTAGAGGTCATTCGAGCAACAAGATACGAAAAGTGTCACTCATTCAAGGCATGCAACTACTTCGAACTAAATGAGGAGTTCCCTAGTATGAGCATGCATCGAATGAGGTTACTCGAAGAAACTGAAATATTTTCTAAGTCTAAAAGCTCTTCTATAGGGCAACCACTTCGAGCAAATTGAGTATAGGACTCATTAGCCCTCCCCAGGCAACCTCGAAGAAGGAAATCCCATTTTCAAGGCATCCACCTTGAAGTCGTCTTGGAGCAAATTGGTCGAAGTTTCCATGGATCACTTAAGATGAGGGTGTTCGAGTTTTTCTAAGATACCCATAGTGAGGGTGTTCGAGTTTTTTATACACACCTAAGGGGAGGGTGTTCGAAGTTTTTCATGCACCTAAGAAAAGAGGAGGGTGTTTGAGTTTTACTGAGACACCTAAGATGAGGGTGTTCGAGTTTTACTGAGACACCTAAGATGAGGGTGTTCGAGTTTTTTTAAGACACCCAAGGTGAGGGTGTTCGAGTTTTTATACACACCAAAAAAGGAGGGTGTTCGAGTTTTTTCATACACCCAAGGAAAGAGGAGGGTGTTCGAGTTTTTTCATACACCCTAGTAAAGAAGAGGGTGTTCGAGTTTTTTCATGAACCTAAGGAAAGGAGGGTGTTCGAGTTTCTTATACACACCCAAAAAGGAGGGTGTTCGAGTTTTTTCATACTCCAAATAGAAGGGTGGTCGAATTCCTCTGAGCCTTCTAGAATGAGGGTGGTCGAATTCTCACAAATACCCTTGACCAGGGTATGTCGAAATTATCTACTTAGCCCTGAGTAAGGGCACGTCGAACACAACAAGAACAAACATTCCGCACCACATCCGAATTTCATCAAGATCATAAACTCCGACGAAGAGCGCAGGGCTAATAATGATGCTATCGAGCATACTAAGTATGGAGCGAAGGCTTGGGAGTTCCTTCTAAACAACTATTATCGAGGCATTAGTAGCTCAATATGGAATTCGAAGAGGCATTAGTAGCTCAATATGAAATTCGAAGCGTGAGGCCATTCGAAGTTGAAGACACTCGAATTTTGTGGAAGTCACTCGAGTTCTAAAATCACTCGATGTTACGATGTCACTCGAGTTTTTTGATTAAGCATACGTCGAAGTTGTTTATCTAATAAACTCTTGAAACAGAAGCAACACCATTCGAAATCCGGTTGAGTTTCATTACCAGTCGAGCTTTACACCCATTCGAACTGCAGGTCATTCGAAGTCTAAAATAGACACACGAACCATACTCAAGCTGCCCCTTCTCGACTCGGTTAGGTGTTATTTATACTCAAAGTACCTACAACTTCGCCCTTCGAGTTGGAATCAATACTACATCATACTTCATAATGTCTGTCGAGCATAGGCGTTATACAAAGATTCTTAAGCTTCTCGTCATCGAGGTTGAATTCAGCTCCATGGCAAGTGTGTGACTGACTCGAGCCTAACACTCTTCACCATCTAGTTCGACACTTACAACTCCATGGCAAGCGTTGCTCAAGCTCCTCGACTTTAAACACTATACTCAGTTGCCTAGATTAAGCGCTATTAACGAGAAGAAGCGTACACTTCACACCCATGCTGTGAGTCCAAGCCAATATGTTAAAGCTTCTCGAATTTTGAAAAATATCACAAGCTGCTGTGCTACACTTGCATGAGACAATAAATTGCAAGGGTAGTCGGTCAAAGCAAAAGATAATGCATCAGGCAACACATTATCATTCGATCAAAAGCCAAAAGTGTAATGGATATCACAATTTGGCAAAGAAAATACATGCACTAAAAAATAAAGTTCCATTATCATTCGACCTGCTGTAATGCTGCATTATTATTTGAGCTACTGCAAGAAATACGGATGAGGGACCTCGAGCTTAATAAACCATCATCATCGCATGAAGCCAAATGATTAGCATCATTCCTTGATCAAGTCGACTTCGAGCACTATCATCATCATCACATGATGATCAAGCCATATGATCAACATCAAATGATCATGACTTCGAAGCATAGCTAATCACCATCACTTGATCGAGTCACGTCATCATCATTCCTCATCATCATCATCACTTGTTCGAATCATATGATCATCATCCCATGATCATGTCATGTTTGAGCATGAAAAGGCCAAACCCAAAAGCAAAGCATACTCAAAACGTTGATAAACAACACTACAACAACTCTTCATTTGGCATGCAGGTACCTCGAATTAGCAGCACCTCCATTTGATGCGAGTCGAGCTAATTACAAGCTCTGAGAACACCTCGAGCTACTAAGAGTGCGTAAGGGTAAGCATAATCGAAGAACACCCCTTCGAAGATGACCTACTCATTCGACCACCCGTTCGAGCATATGGTCATCATCATCACCCTTCGATCGAGCCGCATGATCATCACCTCGATCAAAAAAGCACCATCATTATCATCATCCAAGCTACATGATTAACCCAGAGGCTCCATCAAGCCAACTTCGAGCACCATCATAATCATCATCACGTAATCAAATCATGATCATACTGGCATGATGGAATTAACCTCGAGCTTCATTGCACCCGAATCAAATCACACCATATGATCATCTCCACTCGAATCAAGTGTCGTTGTTGATCATCATCGTCATCATCACATGACATATACATCATCATCGAGATCAAGTCACAAGATTATCAAGCCAAACTGTTTCATGAAATAGGAAACAAGCTTCACATCATCATCATCATCAAGTTTAGAAATCAATGGTTTTATATCAAGCATCACCTCATCATCACCCTATGATTTGGTCAAAAAAAAAAACAAGTTGCTTGATCATCATACCGTATATACGCTATCATAATCACATGATCAAATCACATACAATGGCGACCATCGTTGCATGGTCGAGTTAACTGATCATTAATACATGATCTTGCTACGTGCTCGAGCTGCTATAAGTGAGGTTCGGGCATGGCAGCCACGAAGAGGGTGTTGCAATTCTGAGAGAGGATGAGTTGCTCGTGCCGTCAACCGCCCACACTTACTTCGATAAACTTCACACCTCATTTGTGAACTTGGTAGACCTGATATGAACGAGCGTGAAGATGAAAGTGCATGTGAGGTGTTTGAACACTTCGAGCTGATATGAACGAACTTGGTACTACCTCAACCTGCTGCAATATACAGCCCATTCACTCGAGCTATTGTGCATGTGAGGTGTTCGAACCATGGACGAGCGTGAAGATGAGATTGCCTCGAGCTGGTGCTCCTCGGACTATCGTCCCCCTACCAAATTCATAGGTTTAGGCTTGTGTCTTGAATTAGGTTGATGAGAGAGTTCAGTTATAAAATAAGAAAAAGCAATGAGCAGGATAAAAGCTTCAAACATGGGTCAAAAGATGCTGCTACGTGATGAGGCGTTGTTGCCTCGAATTTCTGAAAGGGTTGTTGCCTCGAATTTTTGAAATGGGTGTGAAAATGGGTCAAGGAGATGCTCCTACATGATTTCATGGTCCCTCGAATTTCTGAAAATGGGAAAGAAAAACAAGCGAAATAACACTTTGCATAGATACTCGAAGCACACATGCTAAAGGACAAAGCTAGCTTAAATGCCTTTAATGCCCATTTGTTTACAAAGCTTTGACTAGGGATGCTCATATCAAATATCTACCTCACAAAATCCAAGGTGCCCACTTGTTTATTGAAAGAAATTTGATCGAAGCAGGCAAATTAAGGTCGTTCATTGAATACAAAAAAGAAAGTATTCGGAATTTAAAGTCACTCGATTTTTGAGGTTAGTCGAATTTTCTCACTGCACTCAACGGAGAGGGCGATCGAGTTTTTTCTAAGACACCCAGGATGAGGGTGTTCGAATTTTCTAAGACACCCAAGAGGAGGGTGGCCGAATTCTTAAGCGAGCTAGGTCGAATTTTTGATCTTTACCTCAGGTACATCAAGTTCTCGAAGTAAGTGAAATATTCCGCTCCACATCGCAGTTCCGTCATGGCTTTGAAACTCCGACATAGAGCGTGGGGCTTATTTTCGGGCCTACTCCAGTCATGGCCCACCTTACCGGTGAAATGACTAAAATATCCTTGAGGTGTAAAATTACCATTTTACCCCTGAGGACCTTTCAGGCCAGAAAATACATGCTTTCAGTCAAGCCCACTGAGAAAAGGCCTTCATGACGTCATCACCTCCACTAGGTGACATCACATCAGTACTACCTATAAATAGTACTTTCTCCTGATCACTCAGATACGTTTTTACACACATTCCAAAGCATTTACTTGTACTACTCTCTGACCTTCTAAGATCAGATCTGACTTAAGCATCGGAGAGCCGATCCCGGGAACATCCCCGGGGTAGTTCACCGTGCTCGGTTTTGCAGGTACCGGAAATTCGAAGACCTTGGACTTGTTACTGGTTACTACCCTAGTTGGATTTGGACTCCCCCAAACTATAAAATGTAACTAATAGAAATTCTTTATTTATTCATCAAATTTCAATATAATGAAAGGTTAGTGGCTAGCCAATAGCGGCGAAATACGCATTCATACAATGATTAAACAAAAATTATACAAAGAAAATCGATTTATCATTGTAATGTTTTGAATGGTGTGGCTTAAACAGTTTAAAAAAGTGACAAGGCTAACCGCTTAATTATATAGGTCATGTTAATGTCAATAATCTTTGTTTTGAAGAGCACTATTAGCAATGACATTTTGATAAAAGTTCATGGCATGAACTTTAGAAAAACTTATTAGCAATGATCTAATTAAAGGTTGTTCATCAAAAGTTCATCCAAATAAGTCATCTTGTGACCTATTCTCAAAATTGGTCATCAACAAAAATTTAGAGTGAAAAAAGATAAAAATGCCGAGTTTTGTGAAGCAAAGCAAGGAAACAACAACGTTTGACATTAAGAAGCCCAACAACTTCATTTGACGCGCGTCAAACTAGGTGTCAGGTTCTTATTTGCCCAGGAAGGTGAGAGAAAATATAACCGTTTAAATCATTAAACGACTCTTTTCTCCTAAAATAAAAGTAAAAAAAAACTACCAACGGTCATATTTTTTCCAGATCTATAAAATGAGAATAATTTTAATATATTTTGGCAAACTTTTCTAAAAACTATTTTTCTCCTTATTTTCTCTTCCCAAACAAGTTTGCATGGATTCAAATAATCCCAATCCTAGAAAACAATTAGCCAAAAAAAAATCTTAGAAACAAATTTCTAAACAACAAAATCAGCAAATTAATAATGAAAATCCTTCTTACATTCCTTAATTTGTACCACCAAATACCCAACCATCATCAAATTTCCCTCGTAAAAATCAACAATAGTCCCAACAATTATCAAATTTCCCTTAAAAATATCAATAAAGGCCCCAAAAATCGTCAAACTTCCCTCAACAGTCTCAACAATGGTCCCAACAACCATACAATTAAGATTATCAATCTCAAATCCAACCAATGATTAGTCATCAACAATACTACTCCCATTTCTCACCCATGGGGAGTTATGAACACCATTCAACTTCGGCAAGAGGAGAAACCTCAGATGAGAACGACCTTGAAAATGATGATAAATTTTGAAGGAGATGACCAAATTGAAGGTTATTCAGTTCCTCTCGACGACGACAATGACGACCATGAAGATGATGATGGTTAGGGTGCCCCGTTCAACCACCATCATTTCAAGATTTACTAGCTCAGTTTACAGCACAACCGAGCTTCACTCAATTGCTTTTAGAACCCTCACAACAACTCCCTCAATCAGCTCCAAAAGGGAAGAAAAATTGGGATTTGATTGAAGATATTCTCATTTCCTTAGTCATGAACACATGTACAGCTGCAACTATAGGCACGAACTACAAGATAAGTGTGATGTGGACAAAGGTGACTACGGCTTACGAGCAAGCGAGAGCAGAACAACCTCTTGAAATAGCGCCAAGGACTCTTGACATGATCAAAAGCAATTGGGGAAGAGTCGTTGCTTCCCCGGTTCTAAAGTGGGATGGATGCTATGGTGAAGCTGTTAGGAGAAAGAGAAGTGGCCAAATAGAGGAGGACGTTCTCCAAGAGGCACACCTTACACGAGAGGAAATAAGGTAAGTTCCACTTGATTGAGCGATATAAGATCTTGAAAAAAATCAAGAAGTGGAAGAAAGTTGGCAAGAGTACTGAAAAAAATCCATGTGGTTGTCCACCGATATACAACAATATTGGCCTGGCTGGAAGTGGAAGCAATGGGAAAAAGATCAAGAACCGGCGAGGATGTTCCCGATCCAGACACACCAACAAGCAAAGCTCAAGGAGGATCAATCGTCCAACCTGATGATGTGAAGAAGTCGAAGGCTCGAATGACTAGAAAATGGTAGCAGATCAAGCTGTTAAAGCCTTGGGTGATTTTGGAGAAAGTCTTCAGCTTAATTTAGAGGAAAGGGGTAAACGTTATCTCTATTCTATAAGTGAAGAGGAGGGGACACCAAAAATCAATATTTATCTTTTTTTTAATTCCTAATTATCTCTATTCTATAAGTGAAGAGGAGGTGGACACCAAAAATCAATATTTATCTTTTTTTTAATTCCTAATTAAATGGAACAACTCTCCATAACTAACTATTTTCACATTTTTAAAATTTGAATAAAAAATACCAAATACTCTAAATAAACCAATTATTATATTTTTATTCAAAATTTTACATCATTCAGCACGCAACGCGTGCATATAAAACTAGTGATATTGAAAGGGAGAAGCTGGAAATACAATTGCAAAAAGAAGCTCGGAAGCGGAAGCAACTTGAGATGGAAGAATTTCAAATGAAGTATGATATGTATCAACAATTATCTCAGAAGGAGAATCCTATGCCACATTTCATTGAGAGGAATCAGCAAAAAAAAGAACGTATGCTCGTTCCACTTCCGTGCCGGAGGAATTGGAGACAAATTTACTAAGTGACCTAGTCAACTATTTCCAGAACTACAAAGGTCATTAGTGTGCTTCTATGTAGTTATTATGTTTCGTTTTATGCTTAATTTCAAGAGTTGTAATGTTTTTATCTACTGTGTTTTCAATAACCATGTATCTCTTTTTTGTGTACTACTCTGTTTAATTTATTGTGATGACGTTTAGGTGTTTAATATGATAAAAGTTGCGGTTTCAAATAATGAATCTATTTTGTACTACTCTCTTTGCACTGATTTCTCATTGTTTCGCTGACCCACTTCTGCCTATTGTCATTGACTTATCAAGTCATTCACATGACATTGAATAGTGTTTTATGTATTGTTCCTCTTTTAAGCTTTTTATTTTGATTTGATTGCTCATTTAATTCTACAATGGACAAGGCCATATGAGCTGTCTAACCTTTAGATTGATGTGTCCATCTACTCAATTTGATTACCCATTGATATGTCCCATCATTTTGCATGATATTTAATAGTCCATCATTCTGTACCACTTCTATTATGTAGTATTGCTTATTATGTATACATATCCAAGTCCTATCAAATATATGAACTATATACACCTCTAATAATTGACTAAGAAAATGAATTTTTTTGAGTTTCCTTTTCCCTCTTCTTCTAAATCTAATTCATCCTCCTTTGATGGATAGATGTCTAATGATGAAAATGAAAACATCGACATCACGATTGACCATGACATTAAACACACCATTCCATCTATTATTTCAATAATAACTCCAAGCACGAGAATTCACAAGCGGTCTCGAGTAGAACGAGGTCATTAAAAAGGGCACATCCAATTGTTGAATGACTACTTTGCTGAAAATCCCTATACTATGCTCGATCATCCCGACGTCGGTTTTGAATGAGAAGACCATTTGTGAGAATAATGGATGCCGTTGTGAACGTACAATGATCCTTGGTTCCAACAAAACATTGACACTTATGGTCGCATGGGTTTAAGCCCCATTACAAAAGTGCACTGTAGCTATACGTATGCTAGCTTATTGGGCAGCAACCGACCAAGCTGATGAGTATGTCTGAATTAGCCAATCAAGTGCGAGACTCGTACTTATTCATTTCACAAAAAGGTAATCAACCAAATTGGGGCATAATACTTGAGAAAACCGTCACCAGATAATTTGGCCAGGTTACTAGCCATTTGGGAGTAACGTGGCTTCCTTATAATGGTTGGTAGTGTCGATTGCATGCATTGGGGGTGAAAGAACAGCCCAGCAACATTGAAAGGCCAATATCAAGGTCTAGATGGTAAAGTAACACTAATTCTTGAAGTTGTTGTTGATCGTGATTTATGCATATGGCACGCTTTTTTTTGGATGCTAGGTTCGTACAACGATATCACTGTGCTATATCAATCACCTCCTTTAATAGATCTGTTCGAAGGAAGAGCACCACCTGTTAATTTCGAGGTTAATGGGACACAATATGAAATGAGCTATTATCTTACTAATGGCATTTACCCCAAATGGGCAACTTTCATTCAGTCAATTACTCAACCACAAATGACAAAAGATAGTTTATTCGCCCAACACCAAGAAGCGGCAATAAAGGAGGTAGAGCGAGCATTCGGTGAATTGCAAGCTCGATTTGTAATAATCCGGAAGCCTTCTCTTGCATGGGATGAAGAACAACTCACAGATATAATCACTTCTTCCATCATTATGTATAGCATGATAATGGAAGATGAAAGACATAGGTACAAACATTATGCCGATATTAGAGAATTCACGGAAGATCGAACACACCATAGATTGGGAGGTACAACGAGTACTGATGATGATGAGTCGTCGGAGTATTACTCAAATAGAATTGTTGACATAAACCAATACCTGGCAAATAAGCATGATGTTGAAAATCGACAAACACATCTCGCCCTCAAACATGATTTGATGGAACACATATAGCAAAAGTTTGAGAGGCTTCATAATAAATGTAGCATTTACATCCCAAATATTATACCAACCATTTCATTTTAATCGTCTAAAACAAATTATGTAACAAAGTGGAACGTATTGCAAGTATGATGCAAAATATGAATTAGTTCCTTAGTTAAAATTTAAATTTAAGTTTATTAAATAATCTCGATTAATTATGCGCGAATAAATTAATTACACTTAAAATGTTCCTATTACGTTTGATTAGAACTTAAACACGTTTAAGTACAAATTTTTACTAATACATCAATTTTACTTGTTCATGAACATATTTAAATATTATTGAAATAAATAATGTAACAGAGAGAAAGTATGGTAAGGTAGGGGAAAGTAGGTGAAGCAATTAAAATAGGTCTAATAAGAAAAAGTTAAAAGACGACATTTTAGGAGAGAAAAAGAATAAATAGTGCCATAAACTTTAACAAATACTCCAGGTCATTAGAGCATCACCACTCATGAACAAAAAAAACACATCATTCCTCTCTCTCTATCACTTTCTCACTCATCCCAAATTTTTTATCATGTTTTATGATCAATTTGATCAAATGCACCTCACTCATTATCAATCAATTACTTATGTATTTAAAAATTAAAAAAATTCAAAAGTTTATAAAAATATAGCAAAGTGGATGTCTATTTATAGATCTCAAGAAACTATAACCGTTGGTATTTTTATAATTTTTTTTTACTTTGTAGATTTTCAGATATTTTATTTTGAAGTTTTAAACAAAATCTGGTGCTACATGCCACTGTGTGATTGAACCAATTTTTGCTTTTCTCATGAACTAGTTGATCACTATGTGATCTATTTTATGATTTATTACAATGTGATCTACTTTCACTCATGAGTGTAGGCTATTTTGTTTGTTCATGTCTTGTGATATATTTTTATGATCAAATTAATTATGAATGTAGTTACTCTTACTAAATAGTCTAACAATATATTTTTAAGAGCATGTACAATGGTGTGGTTTTAATTAGTCTAAGAAAGCTAAGACCAAATCTTAAATGGTTTTACCATTGTGAATAATTAGTCTAGCTTTAAGAAAAATAGTGTTGGTCCCAACTGCCAGACCAACTCATACATCGGATGGCGTGCCACAACCAATAAAAATTTAACGCGTGGCAAAAAGGTGGGATAAATTTAACACGTAAAACGACGGATATATAGTGAAAATGCTGTGCGTTTTATACTAAGAAAAACTAAAAAAAAAGTTAATTCCGCCAGTGGCCTGACGCGCGTCAGGACCACTAACAGATTCCTTCTCCTTTACTTCTCCAGATGACGCGTGGAAGAGGAAATGCTGCAGCTTATTTTTTTTCTCTTTCTTTTTCATGCTTTTCTCTCTCTTAATTTAACGGTAACATTTTGTTCTTTGAATCTTTCAAACGTTCATAAAAAAAGTTGTGTTAATAATTTTTTTAAAAAAATTGTATCAACAGTATTAATTTTTTTTTGTCTATAAATTGAGTCCAAATTTAACATTATTTCACACTTCTAATCTATTTTTCTATCTACTTGTTTTCTCCTACCAAAAATCATTTATATCCACCTAATTAAGCCAATTTAATCCCATTTTCATAAAATGGATTCAAATAATCCAAATAATGGAAATAATTCATACTCCCAAAATAATCCAAATCAACAACAAAATTTAAATTATGGAAATAATCCATATTCCCAAAATTTAAAAACTATGTCAAGTATTTTGCGTTCTGAAAAGTTTGTTGTGTGAAGGTTTAAAAAAACAAGTCTTGTGTGGATATTACTTAAATTAGCAATTTTAAGTTCATATTTAAATAAACAAATTTTAAATGCTATTTAAATAAACGAATTTTAAACTTTCCCTCATATTTCACTATCTTTAGTAAGTTATTTCAACTAATTAATCGTAATTTAGCGTAGCTGAGTACACGTAATTATATTATAAAGTGACCGGTGTGGTTTAATCGAATTATACGTAAAGTAATTAAATATATAAAAATATAAGTTATTAAAATGCATAACTAATAATTAAACTCTCATAATTAAAATCTAAATATAAATAATTAAACTCTCTATATAAAACAAAGATTTTTTATATGAAAGAGAGTATATGGTGGGGTATAGTAAAAGTAGGAGATAGAAATAGAAAGACCAATTAAACCAATCCACGCATTGTGAGTATAAGGGCGTGTTCGGTAAGTAGTGGTAGAGGTAGAGGTAGTGGTTAAATTAGGGGTCAATTTTTTTATTTATTAATTTAAGTGTTTGGCAAGGTAGTGGTAGAGGTAGCTGTTAGAGGTAGAGGTAGAGTTTAGGTAGTGTTTGTGGAAAGCTAAAAAAAGTAGTGGTTGAAGGTAGATGTAGAGGTTGGAAAATATATAATAACGTTTTTAATAAATAATAAAGAAAATATTTATTAACAGCTACTCCAACCGCTTCTTTTACCGAACACTGATATTTTACGCAATTACTTTGACAGCTAACAACTCACAGCTACTACTACAACTGACAGCTGACAGCTACCCCTACATCTAACAGCTACCTCCACAGCTATTGTTGCCGAACAGACCCTAAATAGATGAGTTAATATAGAGTTAGTGGGATATGAGGTATAAAAGAGAGGAAAGGAGAGAGAACGAGAAAAAAAGTAAGACTAATGAAATACTAGTCTTACCATTGTACATGCTCTAACGCGAACACGACGTCAACACGACCGTGTCTCCATATAGGCATGTAGCATCTCACTACACTGCATGTCAATGTCATTAAGGTCCTTTACACTCTTAAATTCAAAATTGATTGAACCTTCACCCAATCTTTGCCAATGGCGGAGGCTAAATTAAGCGACGGGAAACGAAAAGAAGCAGAAGAAGTTGAGGAAGATTACATGGGTGACCTCTCCAAGTTCCTTACCACTGATGAATCCTCCCAACCTTCAAAACCTAAAAAACTAGCTCCCGAAACCCTAAACAATTCAACAAGGAAGAAACCCAAATATCACAATTGGCAAGAGCAGAAAAAACTCGGGAGAGAGAGAAAACAACACGAGGAAGACGAGAAAACCCTAGAGAATTTACAATCAGCAATTCCTCAATCGAACATAGGGTTCAAATTGCTGAAACAAATGGGGTATACACCAGGAAAGGGGTTGGGAAAGGAGGGTTCTTTGGGGCGAGAGCAGCCAATTGGGGTTGAGATACGAAGGTCGCGGGCGGGGATTGGGCGGGAGGATCCCATTAAGGAAAGAGCTAAGAGGGAGAAAGATCAGTTGGAGCGGAAGAAGAGGAGTGAAGAGGTGATCAGGGAGGATTTCACATTTCGGCAGAAACTGCAGTGGAAGAGTAAGAGGGTTGTGGTTAACTATAATAAGGCGAAAGCGGCACTTGATCAGTTGGAGAATACAGAGCCTGTCGTTGAGCCGAAGAAGGATGGCGATGATGAAAGGGAAGAGGAGGAGGAGGAGGAAGAAGAAGTAATTACTGAAGAGGTATGCCTTTTGTCTAATTCTTATTAGGCTATTACAATAATTTCATGATCGTATACAATAATTAATTAAAAGCAAAATTGGCTACAACAACACCAACTATAAGCTAGGTGCATAAAACAGCCCGGCCTTACTATTGCTTGTGTTTACTATTGTCTTCAATCTTCAGTTTGTAAGCTAGTTCTAATATAGAGTTTCAGTTTGCTTAGTGGAACTTGCCATGACATTTTATGTAAAGTTGATTATAGTTTATTTTAAGGATTCAAGCCATTTGGTTGACGTGAGTACTTTTGCTTTACGTTGCTGGTTTTCCTAGTTCAAGTCACACTCGGAATATTTTTGGTTTTGGTGAATGGAGTTACGGGTAAATTTATATGCCTAGAAGAGTATGTATGACCATGCTCTACATGGCCTTTGATGAATGTGTGACGGAAAATGTAGGTTTGGTTTTTAGACTTGAGGGTGGTGAAAGACGACTATCATATGCTGGCTTAGTTGTAACTGTAGTTTAGTGATTTGAGGTTTCCAATCCAATGTTCATGTGACTGTCGTATTGATATTGATGTTTAGAGGCTCAAGTAGATGCTGCGCAGAATGAATAAACACTCCAACTATCTATGTACAATGAATATGGTAGAATCACTTGCGTAAATAAAAGGTTATTGCACTGGGGGAATCAACATGAAAATTCTAAACGACATATATGGTAAAGATATGAGGACCTTAGGACCTCACATTGCTCTTAGAAGAAACCATATACTTGGAAACCTCATAATCAGGGGCGGAGCTGGTGCACGCCACCCTGGTGCACAGCGAACTTTTAAAAAAAATTTAAAAACCCAAAAAAAAAAAACTCGTCGTAACACGCTCCACAGTCCACAGACCACACTCCTCTCCCACGACTCCCAGACTCCCTCTCTCCCTTAACCACATCTCCATCTCTCTCCTTCCCCAATTCGCAGTCTCCGGCGGTCGCAGCTCATCCGTTTCCACCGACGACGACGACCACGAGTCCACGAACATCGAACTCGCTCTGACCAGTGACCGTCGACGGCTCATTCGTTTCCGGCTGTTGGCTCGTTCTTTTCCGGCTATTGGCTTTGCGGCGTCTACGATTCGCGAACAACTCGCCTGACCAGTGACCACGAGTCCACGAACATCGAACATCGAACTCGCTCTGCGACGCCGGAATAGTCGATTTAAAGGTCACCGACGGGCGACGGCTAATAGACGACCGGAATCGAACGACGGACTGAGGTTAGTGCTTTAAGGCTCATTTTTGCTTCAAATTAGCTGAAATTAGGTTATATATTTGCTCTAGATTGCTCTAAATTGCTGTAATTTACTCAAAAATCATGCTATGTTTGCTTACTCTAAACTGATTATTTAGATTCTTGAATGCTCTATTCAAAAATTAGAGAATTTGTAGAAAATTCTTTGAAAGATTCAGATTTAAGTATGATTAAGTCATTATGCTTCTTTAATCTGATTTGCATATGCTAGATACAGACATTAAGCCCATAGATTTAAGTATTACTTCTAGAGTTCATGTTTTGTGCACTTTTGACTTCGCTGGTTTGGGTGTTTCAAGCTTCCTGGAAGAAGAAAAAGTTTATGTCTTCGGTTTTCCAACTTCCATGGAACTTGATTTATGTTTAACTTTTTATGAAACTATGAAAGTAGTTTATTTGGGAGGTTAAGTAAGTTCAATTTCATAGTTCATTTGTTTTTACACTAGGTACATTTTATTGTTCTTTGTGTTGAAATGATAAAACCATGTTCAAATCAATGTTTTTCGACTCTGAAAATGATTCTTATCGTTATAGGCTTACAACATTGAGAAAGTTCAGCCATGAATAATTGTCATTGACGTACTTCAATTCCAATCTTTAGCCATTCTATTTTTCTTAGATATATTGGTTTAAATAGTACTTTTAAGAGAAAAAATTTGATTCCGATATATGATCGGCGATTGGTGGTGAACCATCATCTGAAAAATCCTGGATCCGCCTCTGCTCATAATAACAAACATCAGATGACCGTGTAGTACTCTGGCAGCAGTACGTATTAGTGGATTAAGATCTAAGAGACACTAGATTCATGCATGTAATTCATAAGACATTGAACCTGACAGTTCATGATGTCATACACCAGCCCAAACCCACCATTCACTTTACCTATTCACGTAGAGACACAGCAAAGCCCAAGGGTAATCAAGGCAATCAAGAAATGGAAGAGATTGATGTGCTGGACTGATGTGTTGGACCAATGATGAGGTGAAAAATAAGGTGACCTAGGCTAAAAGAAGAGTTACTGTTACAGCAGTTTGTCATCCAAAAAGGAGAGAATATTTCCTTAGTGTTGTTTGTATTAGGAGTCAGCAGCCACTTGAAAGCTGTTATTGTATCTTCCTTCATTCAATACAACATTCTCCTACCTTTCCCCCTCTATTTTTGTGCTTGTGTTTCATTATTTATTGTTTGCAATCCCTAGGCTATTACACCAGTACCTAAAAATCTAAGTATAGTTTTCAATGATAATTTTTTAGGTATCAGATTTTTAGAAATAGTTTGAAGTTCAAACTACATGTTATTATCTCTTGCTTGTTACATTTTATTATTAGAAGTGAAGTAGGGCTGTAATATTGTATCGTGGACCCTTTTGGTTACTTTAAGTTTTGACTTGATGAAAGATGATTTTTTGAATCCTTAAAGGTTAAAATTAATGTTCCATAGAAGACAAAACATGAATGTGCTTTTTTGTTTTTTATGGGAAATCTCCGCATCCATACTGTTGAGGATAAGAAACATATTACTGCAAAGTGCTTCTCATACCTGGTTAATTTTTATGAAGATTGAGTCCATATTTTGTTGGTTTTCGATTGGAGAACTTTGTTAGAACTGTTGAAGATCAGCTTGAAATGCCTTGAATTGGAATTTTAGTCTAACATGAAACCTCTAAATCTTTACATTCTCCAATGTTCCGGTGGTCCACTCAATTTCAATTGAATGTCGTGTTGAATCTGACATTAGAAGGAGTAATCAAAGAATCAAGAAAAAAATTCTCAGTTTTTTCTACACTTGCTGGTAGAAATTTTAAAGCATGGGATGAGCATAATGTTCCGCATTATTGGAGGATGACATTAACATATTTGTAGTTAGTTCGAAGGAG
Organism: Patellifolia procumbens; assembly: GCA_947645195.1. Lineage (NCBI taxonomy): Eukaryota > Viridiplantae > Streptophyta > Magnoliopsida > Caryophyllales > Amaranthaceae > Patellifolia > Patellifolia procumbens. The sequence goes on from CANSGD010001328.1 coordinate 6,850,794, forward strand.
GGCTGTGAAGAGTCACGTGCCTTGCTCACGATGTGATAAGGGTTAGCTTTGATAATACGGAGAATTTGGAACTATAGAATTGCTAGTATCAAAAATATGGCGTAATAGTTGATCCATTGGGCTATCCTTGATACTGTTTGGAGCAAACAAAAGCTCCTAACAATGAGGTGATAAATTTAGTGCTATACATGTACTTAGTTTCCAGCTGCATAATTGAGTCTACCTTGTTTGTTGTAACAATGCTGTCTTTAGATGCCCATTAAATAGCTTGATTCCTTGGTATTGATATCATGATATGTGACCGGACTGACCGCACACTCATATTATGGACTATATGTGAGCGGACTGACTGCACACTCATATTATGGACTATCATACTATGTGTTTATTTGATGATGTAAGCTTTTCAGCTTGCGGGTTTGGGCATTTGAAAGCATTGTCCAAAATGCATCTATCTCTACTTTCTTTTTATTTTGATTTACTCATCAAGTTTGGGGTGTGAAGTTGTGAAAATCACATGGAGGAGAAGTATTACATAGACAACGTAACATCTAGATCCTCATTGTGAAAATTTGCATCTTCATCACCCATAATTGAGAAATATTCCTTGGAAGAAGAGTTTCCTCATTCATGCAATTCTTTGATAGTGTGTAAAACATTACGGTATGTTTAGGAATCTTTTGCATATTTTGATCAGCCAATTCATCTGTTTCGGAAAAATTTAGAATTTGAATTGATTTTGACCCAATCCCAAGCATATGGAAAATAGGGTTAGAGCTAGAATTATGAAATCCCTTCCAGGATCTTGTCATTTGTGATCCATTCTCTATTTCTATGTCATCCCCGATACAACCATACCTTTAGTTTAGATTTGTTGTCATCCTCGTCATGATTTACTTCTTGTCTTCTTCATGTCAAGTAAAAGATTTGCCTCGCTGTTTAGCTACCCTAACATCCTCCTCTTCCTCACTGTCTCTCTCTATCTCCATCGTCTATTTTGATCCATCCCTTGTTGTCCTATCTTCGGTGGATTCTGACAACTTTTTAAGAGAAAAATTTTAAGTGAGGAGAAAGGACAACAAAAAATGTTGAGGTTTCTCGAAGAGCTGTTTTCTTTCTTTTCCTTTTTTTTTGCTTTTGTTTTCCTTCTAATACAAATATGCTAGAATGTGGTGAGTCTCATATTACTAGCTACAACGTCTGTGTTGAGATGGAGTGAGGGAGTTGCTTAACTTGTAAATATGCATTTGTTTAATTAAACGCGAAATTTAGTTGGGGTTCTGTTTAATTCCTTTTTAAGTACTTTTTCGATTTTGCTGTTTTCCTCCCTTATGTCGTAAAGTATTTGCAATTCCATTTATTCCCGAACTGCTTGGACTTATAATTCGGAATTGGAAATTACAATTTTTTCCGAACATTAGATTTGGAATTGAAATCCATTAGTTGAATTCCACATTTGAATTCCACTATTGCAAATGAATTCCATGTTGCCAAACACTAGATTAGAAAATTACAATGTTTTCTATCACTCGTTTCAACCATTGTTCGTTTTCATTCCAAATCGATGTGATTTGTGAATTGGAATAACTAAATTGGCGAACCAGATCTTAAAAATCAGCTTCTGCCCATGGTTGAGGGATTAATTGTGAAAGAAATGCAGAATTTTCAAACCTACGGTTCGAAACATGGTATACCCGAAATTAAAGGTGTTACTTACAATAAAAGAAACCAAGACCATAAGGCTTCTATTTGGTTGTGACTTGTGAGGACGATTTACTTTGTATAGTATATAGTGAAGTTAATGGCGGGCAACTATTAACAATTCACCTTTTTCTTTTTACTTTTTTTTAAACTCTTTGACCCTTCCTTGGAAAAGGTAATAGTTTTTTTTTTTGGCAAAGGAAATGGTAATAATGTATCATTGCATTTTTAACTTATTCCAATTAAGCTCTTTATTTGTTTATTTCCAAGAAAGTAGCACACGACACCACTAGGTGAATAAGGTATCCGCCTTATTTATTTTTTTGGGAAAAATAATGTTAATTATTTTTGAGAGAGGAATGTTTTTTTTTGTTACTTGTAATTACATAAGAAAATAACAATGCAAAAGCTGCTAAGATAAAAATCTTGTAAAATATTTATCGGCCTTTTTTTGGGGAACGTACTATGAACCAAATTCACCCGTCAAACTTGATTCACGTAGGGGTAGTGAAGTCTATACCCAAATTTGTTCTGCGAACTGGAGCGATCTATCAATTATGTGACACTAGTATTTCCTTTGTACTTCTAAACAAGTAAGAAGTGACTACCTTCACAGACCAGTTGTATGAGTTTCTCTTCCTTGATTAAAGCATATTTTGTATGCTACGGATTGGATTATATTTTGTACTATCTCCGTTCCTTAATAAGTGGAACATAGAGAAAGTAGTGGAATATTAAGGTAGAAAGAGAAAATTGGGGACCACAATTAAATAAAGAAGGGGTAATTTAGTTAAGATAAAACATAAAATTAAATAATGTAATCAACCAATAACCCACTTAGTCAATGACCTACTGTCCCACCCACAACCCTCACCACCACCACCACCAGTTGCCACCACAACTTCCACCACCATGACCACCGGAAGAAACCCAAAACAACCCCACATCAATGCACATCCACTGAAAACAGCCTAACAACCACCGAAACCAACCCCACACCACTACACGGCCACCAAAACCAAACCATATGCAACCTCAACCACCAAAAACCTCCAAAACCCACCCAAATCCACCGACAACCACAAATCCTCTGCAAGCCGCCCTAACACCACCAAAATCACCGCAAAACCATTGATAGCCACCAAAAACCAGGAGAATCGAAAAGGAGAGGCCGAAAACCATCGAAAAACTACCCAAAGCCACCGAAAACCACCCAATTTTTGTCAATCTAGAGCTTAGGTTACCAATTTTCATATATCTAAAACCTAGGGTTAGTGTTCTCAAAGAGAGTAAAATCGGAAAAGAAATGCACAAGAGCGAAAAGGAGAGGCCGGAAATATGAAGGAGGCCGAAAAAGTGAAGGATGCCGGAAAAGAGAATGAAGGAGGTTTGAATTTTGAAGAGGGAGAGAGGCTGGTGGTTAGGTGGGTGGTGATGGTTCAGTACGGTTGGGAGTGGGGAGGAGAGAGAGGGGTAGGGAGTTCATGAATGTGTTAAGTGGGGGAGTTAATTAGATTAGGTTAGGTTGGAAATTCAAGTAATTAGGTATTTTTAATTTGGTTGAGTAAGGGTATTTATGTAACTTCATCTTGTGAAATTCTCCATTTTTAGAAGTGTGTCATTTATTGTGACATTTCCTTATTAGGAAAGTGTCACTTATTAAGGAACGGAGGAAGTATATTTTAAGATTATGTTGTTAATGTGCTTTTCAAAACAGTAGTTAGTGAACTAGTATTTTGTTTCCATTTATGTAAGTGATAGTCCTCAGTTCATATGCTATGATTCAGATTGACTGTACTGATTACCATTGTCTCTCTGTACCGATAACATCTCTCTTTTTTGGTTTTGGTTCTTTTGAAGCTTTAATAGTCTGCGTAATTCAAATAAGACATACACTCACGAAGAATAGATAGTAGTAAGGTTTTACAAATCGAAGTCTAGGAATTGAAAAATAAGCTCCAAATCGAAACGAATGTGAGGGTTTTGATTTTCCGGTTCTCAATACAATAATTAAATCTGCATGATGGAGGGAAATTTAGGTACGTTTGTATAGTCTGATACAATTTTTGTACTTAGATTGGTGTTTTAATATGGAGATATGAACTGGAAAAAGGAATATTTCACTGGTATATTATTTCTGTGATGGTTTTCTGCATCTTCATTCTTCACTTACTCGTTGCCCTGGCCTTCCATTTCTCTGAAATCAACTGCCTCAGGGCCATGGTGTGGCCAGGCATGCCCAACCTGAGTATATATCTTTTAATATGCTGAAATGGGTTTCAATGTAGGCCTCTGGAACATGGGTTGAGTGTTTGTATTATTGATGATCCTGAATTTCTCCATTCGATAGAAGTTGTTATGAAGTCTGTTTGACCTGGGGACAAATAATTTAACTGAACGGCTGAGCCATATCTGACAACACTGCTTACCAAGACTGATTAATTCAAGTTCAGTCTGTGCTTAACAATTTGATTGTCTTTCATCTGGCCTCATATATGTTTGAAATGACAGGCCTTTCTTTATTAGACTAAATTAAATCTCTATTTAAATCTGGTGCATTTGATACAGGAATTGCTGGAGTTATTGGTGAAGCTTCGAGAACAACATTACTATTGCCTCTTCTGTGGATGTCAGGTATGTGTCTAAATCATTATGAGGCTGTTTGTCCACTTGGTTAGGTTTTAAAGGGAGATTGTAAGGTGTGGGTTTTGATTACAGTATGAATCCGTGGAAGTTCTCCTCTCCAACTGCCCTGGACTAAATGAAGATGATCATTGAAGTGATTTCTCGGTCATGTTAGAGGAGCTAAATGCTGATCATGGAATAATGATCGTTCATGTCTTCTGCAAGAGTGAGCAATCATGGCCGTGATGGAAAATCCTTGATCATCCTTCTCTCATTGTTTGTTAACTTGTTTTAATCCCTGTCAATGTTGCTTTCTTGCAGATTCCTCTGAACACCCATTTCATTACCTCTGAAGACCCAATTCACGAAACTGTTTTTTGCTCAGAGGTGTTGCTTAGATGATTGGAAAGTAACAATAGGCGAATACGATGCAGTTGCTTTCGGACCAAATTGAATAATGGGTGATGGAACAATCCAGTTTAGAGATAGCGTAATTGTTGGCGATTTAGCAGAGTTAACTGATGATGTATATAGTATATTCTCATAGTATTGCTTGTAAAATAGGAGCATTTTTATCTTGCTCATAAGTCATAAACAGTCAATCTGCAAGTGTAGTTCTAGCTGTGCACTGGGTTACGTGCTGTTATTATTCCTGTTACTAGGTCTAAACTGGCATCTCCAGGCGTCATAGATATTCTGAACATTGAGACAAAAAGTTTAACTTTCGTGAGCACAACATATTAAACAGGTCGGCCAGTTGAACTTCAGTCTGGTTTGATGTAAGTTCGGGATTATTTGTAGGTTTGGTAATTTTGGTTTCAAGTTGGAAATAAAAGTTTTGTGATCTAGTTTTTCTGCTAATAATTGATATGCAACCCTTTTCTTGTTCAAGTGTGAAAGTGTTGGATTTTTTTCTTAGTATATTTTCAAACTATCATTTTTTATAACGTTTACTAATAGATAATTGATTATATTAATAGGTAATTTTGTATAGTGACAAACGTACACGGGCACAATCAAAGTGTGTAAACTAACATGGGACTCAAAGCATAAACTGTTTGGGTTGAATAAGGGCCTGTTTGATTGGGTTATTTTTAATGGAATGAAATGACATTCATTTCAATGTTTGGTTAGGCTTTTTTAGGGTAGAGTCTCATACCCAAGGGTACTAGCCTTATATGCACACAATGTGTGCAAAAATTGTATTATAGTAGTTTTGATATTTTGAATCAGTTTTTTTTATGTTATTTATTTATTGAGGTTGGGTGAGTGGGTGGTGGGTAGTTATTTTTTGTGATGTAGTGGGATTGTGGGATGATTATAGGTGGTTTATTTATGCAATTGTTTTCATTAATTTTTTATTTATTTTTTATGATAAATTATTTTTTTCTGTAAATTATTAATTAAACAACAAAGGGTAAATTAGGCAATACATTAGGTTTGGTGTCCCACTCCTCTTCCCTTACAGTATAGAGATTTATCTCCATTCCATCCCACTAGATCTCAATCTCTCCTTCCCTAACAGCTTGTTGGGTAGCCAAGATAGGAGGGAAAGGGAGGGGAGGGAAAGGGAGATGGCCAAAATCTATTGTTTGGATAACAAGTGAGGGGGTGAGGGATTTGGAGGGGAAGGAAATGGAAGGATAAATTTGTAAGAAATTCCTCCCTCCAACAATGGAGAGATTTGGAAGGAAAACTCATCCTTCTTCCTTCCCCTCCCTTTCTCTTCCCTCCCCTTCCCTTCCCTTCCCTCCCCTTCTTTTCCTTCCCCTTTTGTTACCCAAACACACTGTAAAAGTTTCTAACACCATTCCACTCAAGTATCAAACCCTAGTTTGTGTGGAAGGGAGAAAGCAACTACAAACCCAGATGAGAAAAGGAAGGGATGATGCCGACCACCTACTGCCGAGCAACGCCAACCACCTACTGCCGAGCAACGCCAACCACCTACTGCCGAGCAACAAGATGCAGACCATCTCCCTTCCGCTAGGCGCTATGTCTTGTAGGAGGTTCAAACCAACACAACCATTATACCTTTTCTTGCTTCGATATTCCATAAAATTATTCTTGGTTTTGCCTACTCATATTTTTGATTAACTTTTCCATATTGCCCTTTTCGACCCTACCATATAATTTCACTCGGTTCAATCCTACAAGAAATGCCAAGTTAATATCGGATATATGTAAATATCCATCGTCTCACAATTTTGGTGGTATATTTAATGAAAATGCTACTACATTTCTTATGCATGGTAGTACATTCATTGAGAAAACTAGTATGTTAGATTCTGAAAATTATATGCTAAATACAAACTATATAGTTATATAGCTGTAAAAATATCGATTGTTATATACTACATTTCTCAATAAATGTACTACTCCCTCCGTCCCACAAAGTTCTTCCCATTTCATTATTTTATACCTCATATATATTCAAGTGGGAAAAACTTTATGGGACGGAGGGAGTACCATACATAAGAAATGTACTACCATTTTCATTAAATATTCCACAAATATATATATATATATATGCACAGGTTGAACAAAACAGGTCCAGTTTGACCCATATATTATGAGTTGTCCTACTTCAGTTTTTGACTTCTCCAATCCCTTGGTAACAAAACACATAAATGTCATGTTGATAAATTTACGTGAGATGCGTTCTACAAAAAATATTGCAGAACTGTTTTGAAAACAGGGTACTTACAGAAACTGCGCGCAAGCAATAAGAGACCAATGGACCAACTACCATGTCACCTTATCCTAGAAGCAAACCAGATTTCAGAAAGGGATTCAGATTAAACAGAAACCCACAAGGCAAATAAAATTATTCAGCCAAACAGAAATACTACAATCGGGATACATCATCAGTTCAACCCCATGACTTCCTTTGTTATTGGTGCGGGCAACAGTTCCAGGATGGTATCAGACTGTTACACACCAAGGAAACCAACAAACTTAACAATTCAATACAAATAGGGCAGTCATCACTGAGAGCCCTACAGAAATCAGTAGCAACATGCTCTTTTGTTCAGTAGGAAGTAGTGAAAGAACAGTTAAAGTGACCAGTCCACGTGGTTAATGGTGGATGAGTTGTAAGCCCTAGAATGGTCGACATCCATGTATTGACGCCCACCATCTTGGACCTGTTCCATCATAAGACCACCATGATATTGACCATTAAAATGTGGTTGGGAGAATTGTCCGAGCCCCAGATGATCAGATGGCACAGCATGTAAACCACAATCGGCATCATTGTGCCCCTTAAAGCCCCATGATGAGCCGTTGCTAGGGTAGTGTGCAACTGTAACGCCATGTGCCGGAGTACATTGGGAGACAGGCGCTCCATCAATGTTCATCGAGTTACCTAGTCCAGTAGCTGATGATTGATTTCTGGAGCTCCAAGTTTGATTTGACAGAAGAGAGAGAGCACAGCTCGAGTCAGAAGAGACCCCTGTGATACATTCTCCCGAAGGAAAAGAAAAGCTGGACCCACTAGCTGAACCTTGCAGATACATCTTTGAAGGAGGATCTTCACAGTCGCCTGTAGAAACAACATGCCAAATATATGAAATAGAACATCCCAAGATTTTCTGAAACTAAAGAGGGCTGATTAAATCTCAGTATCTAAATCTAAATTCTAAAAACTACCACCTTCCCCCAGAAAAAGGTTCCTAATAATTTCTACCATTGGTAGAGTTGGGAAGGGGTATATAATAAATCAATCTACTATTTGGTAAAGAGAGAGTTTGGAACCACAAGAGAGATGGTACAATCAGGAGGATCTTCACAGTCGCCTGTAGAAACAACATGCCAAATATATGAAATAGAACATCCCAAGATTTTCTGAAACTAAAGAGGGCTGATTAAATCTCAGTTTCTAAATCTAAATTCTAAAAACTACCACCTTCCCCCAGAAAAAGGTTCCTAATAATTTCTACCATTGGTAGAGTTGGGAAGGGGTATATAATAAATCAATATACTATTTGGTAAAGAGAGAGTTTGGAACCACAAGAGAGATGGTACAATCAGGAGGATCTTCACAGTCGCCTGTAGAAACAACATGCCAAATATATGAAATAGAACATCCCAAGATTTTCTGAAACTAAAGAGGGCTGATTAAATCTCAGTTTCTAAATCTAAATTCTAAAAACTACCACCTTCCCCCAGAAAAAGGTTCCTAATAATTTCTACCATTGGTAGAGTTGGGAAGGGGTATATAATAAATCAATATACTATTTGGTAAAGAGAGAGTTTGGAACCACAAGAGAGATGGTACAATCCCCCCCCCCCTATATACTAAAATCCTAACCCGCCACATGATCTAACATTGAACATATATACTTATAAAATCCTAACCCGCCACATGATCTAACATTGAACATATATACTTATACAAGAGAGATGGTACAATCCCCCGCTATATACTAACGTATCTAGCTAGAACAGTAGAACAAGTAGACTGTAAGATTAGAAGGAGTTCTATTTACTTTTATCCAGATCAATCTACTCTCTTCCATTATGTGTTTAATATGCAAATGCAAGGAGCTTACTGATGAGTAAATTTCTGTTAAAACTTGAAATTCACAATCATCTACTTTCAAACACAATGTATCCAATATGCAAAAGTCTCAACGATTGCATAATATAGCCTTTAATTTGGGAATTCCTTAACACCAAAAATAATCAATATTTTTGTACAAACCTTTCCACCACAGAAGATTGGAGTATTGGACTTAGGGTGAGGATGATTTGGACAGTTACTGTTAGCACGATTTAATTACCAATTAATTCCATTTGTGTAATACTTCCCGTGTTTTTATTTAGTTGCTACACTTCTTGCTTGCACGCTATCCAATGCACTACTTTAAGCCTTAATGTCTTTAGTTATGCATAAGTAAAAATTATACTCCCTCCGTTTTTCAATAGGGACGTTTGCTTTAGCGCGGAACAAGGAAAAATTGCAAAAGTAAGGGAGGAAGATGGAAAAAGTAAGGAAAAAGTGAAAAAGGTAGAGAGAATGAGAGAAAAAGTAGGAGAGAACTGTAATAATTAGGCGGGTCAATTTACCATTTATAGGAAAAGGTAGAACTGTCCCAATTAATAAAAAACACCCCTAAATGACAAAATGTCCCTATGAAAAAAAACCGAGGGAGTAGAATTTTATAAAATACATATTAAGACGAATCAAACAAGATCCCACTTGCTATGTTTTTCTTATACATAAGGAAAAGGAAATCGGACAAGATTAGTGGGTGAGTAGTAGTTACTATGCAAAACATAGCAACTAAAGAACTATGGAGGAAGTATACAAAAACAATCACAAGCAATCAAATTTCTTCGGCTGATGAGAGCTTCATAAGCAATCAACAATACACACGAGTATCAATTAGCTTCATGGGGCTTTTACTTGCTTTCAAATCTTTCCACTTTGGAGAAGATTTTATTTAGGCAAGGAGGAGAGGACCTACCAATATTTTTCCAGACCTATCTCAGCCAATCCAATTTTCATCCAAACAATGGAAAACAGACCACCTTCCAATCCTTTTCCTTCTCTCTCCTACAAATCCTTTTATCCCGAACACCCCTATCACATAATTCTCCCTCCCTCCGTCCCTTTTCTACATTCTTATCCGAACAAACTCCATAAGATGGTCTTATCTCCATTGTTTTACTTTTTAAAAGGATGGAATTGATAAGAGGATAGATTGGTGGGTCCATGTTTAATGAGAAAGTGAAGTGATAGACCATATGATTGAAAAGGGTTGAGGCGATTTTTTAGGTAGCAAGGGAGTCCTAGTATTATATATATTTGTATGTGCTGGTCAAATCCACAAATATAATATGCTAATACAATATTCTCTTTGGCAAACTCAATGCATCTTGAACAATGATGAAATGTAACTGATAATAAATACTTCCTCCGCTTTTTATTACTTGCATCATTCGTTTTTATTAGCATTAGTTATCATCCACAAATAAAATATGTTAATAAAAACCGCCAAAGTGTTTTTATTATTCAACGTAACAACAGGTTTGTACCTTAAATAGTAATCGTTTTAGTAGCCTTGTAGTTTATTTAATATCTTCTAGCTTCCTTGTAGCAAATATTTATGATTTTGATACTGAATACCAAGTCGGGAAAATAAAACAAAGATTGCAAATTAGAATACTCGTATTAAGATAAATTATGGGTCAATAGCACCAAACTATTTTATGTGGATCGGTTTGGGTTGGTTCGAAATAATAATGGTAGTAATAATAATGAGTAAAGATATAATATATAAAAACAATACTTCCTTCGATAAAATATGGCCATATCACCCGTGACAACAAGGGTTCGCCCGTTTTTTCCGCTACAAAACGTCAATTTGTAAGTTTTTTGCAAATTTTTTTTAGAGATTTCTTATCTTTACTTATACGATAGCATCGATCTACCTCCAATAATGACTCAAAGACACAAAGACTAGAGAAAAGAAAGAAAAGAGGCACCACCACACTACTGAACCATATATAAGTCCACTAAGATCTAAGATTAATTGAAGCAAAAAGACCAAAAAAATAAGTTTACAACTAAATTCCTGCCGCGACAACCACAATGTGGTCAGCGACCAACATATCTGTTATGTTACCCCTTAACCGCGACTGTTCCCGTTTCCGAAACCTAAACCATATTTTCAAACCATGGAAACCACCTAATAATTGCATTTTTTCTTGGAAAAAACCAACTTATAAACATTTTCTTCAAAAGCGACCACCTATTAAATTAAGGAATTTTTGCAAAGCACCACAAATCAGTCAAGTGGAGGCCACTTATTACATTTTCCTCATTTCCATCCAGAACTTTCCCTCTAATGTGTGGTCCAAACATAAACAAGAAGAAAGAAGCACACGCACATGAGTAAGGCTTGATGAGTGGGGGAAAATTAAACAAGAAGTTTGTTAAGTGTGTTACATGATGTCAGAATGTTGAGGAGAGAAGCTTTTGCTATAAATAAAGGGCTGGGTAGAAGGGAAAAGGGATTGATATTTTGTTGAAAAGTTTCTCTTGGGAGAGATCCTCACCTCCCGAAAGTAAGGTTTGTATTATTTCTCTGATCTTTCAAAACTATTCTTCTAGTTATTATTTGTTTTGTTTTGTTTTTACTAACCTGATTCCTAGCATTAAGGCTCCACCATCTTTGCATTTCCTTTGTTTGTTTTGGTAAGGGGTAAAAACAATTTTCTTAAAGGTGGAAAATGCTCTTTGAAAAAGAAAACTAAATTTTATTGTGTAAAGAAGGTATGACACAATTTCCTCTTTACTCCTTACTTCTTTATAGTCTCCTCCCATCTTTCCTTCTCTTTTACTTCATTTTCCTTTTCTCCATGTGTTTTCTCCAATCAACCAAACAAAGGAAAACTTTTTCTAAAATTATGTTTTCCATTGATAATTGTTTTCCTTGAAAATAGATTTTCCATGAAAAATGTTTTCCGTTAAAACAAACAGAGCCTAAATTTCTTGCATCTTGTTCAATCCTTCAACTAGGGACTTAGGGTTCAATTATCTACGATTATGGTTACATTTCTCACCAAGTCAAGGTAATTACAACTCGTTTTATTTTAAATTCTTACAAGGAAAAAATTAGGGTTAGTTTCAAATTATTCACAATAATCTAGTGCCTTTTTTCAGTATTAACATCAACATGAAGTACTTTGTAAAACGAACCACAATTAATAGGGCTTTGTTTAATTAACCCTATTTAACTACATGACCCTAGTTTTTCCAACCCTAACTATTTAATCAACCCTATTCAACTACATGACCCTAATTTTTTCTTATAAGAATTAAACAAAACGAAGTACAATTACCTTCAGTTGGCAAGAAATTGGGGGAGAATGCAACCCTAACTGAAGACGATTTAACTATAATTGAAGAATTGAACAACAAGAGGCAAGAAATTTGGTCTATTGGGGGTAAATAGGAAGAAAAAATCAGAATGGGAGGAAGAAAATGTAATAAGTGGGTCCCACTTGACTGATTTGTTAAAGGAGTTAGCAAATGGAAAGCTTTGCAAAAAAACTTGTTTCAACAGGTGGTTGTTGTGAAGAAAATGCTTATAAGATGGTTTTTTTCGAAAAAATGTACTTAATAAGTGATTTCCGACAATTTTTACTAGAAAAGCAGTTACTACCTTTTTGCTAAGAGGTATAATGAAAGCAATGCTTAATGTGTATAATTTTGCAAGGTATTTTCTATGTTGACGTCGATGACAATATATTAATGAGAAGTAATTCCCATGGGTTTTCTTCCAAAATTACCTTCTATTTCATCAAGAAAAATCCCAAAACACTTGTGTGTATGTCAAGTATAAAACGAATACTCGTTAAGGTTGGGTAAAATTTCAAAGATGTGTTCTCATACATCTACACCCTTTCAAAGATGTATTATTCTTCCTGAATTTTCACTCCTGCAGTCCCACCTGAACACATGTTCAGAAGTGGAGATATATTACCACTTATCATGGACATTCACATATAACAACGCACGCAAAAATTAAATAAAAACACATCAAATCATAATTAATGCTAAACAGGCTGTTAACATAAAGTTCAAGTAACAGCAGTACTAGACTAGTAGCAGATTCAAACATAAATAAATACAAGCAACAACAGCAGCAACATAGATTGAGATAGTAGTAGTATCATAAAGTAATTTTTCTAAAAAATAATGGCAGAGATATAACTCCAAACTAGGCTCAGACGACCTCGCCACTCTAGGTGCAGTTTAGAGGATTCAATTCACAGAATGCAAAATTACATCACCTGGCCACACAATGGACCTGGACTGACTTCCAGTTACCTCCTGCTCAGAGGTTTCGGAACCTGGCCACATATCCCTTTCAGAATGCCTTGAATATGAAGAGAAATCCAATAAGAATCCACTAGTTCTGTTGGTGTTATCTGCAGTAGTATAAATAAAAATTCTAAGCAGAAAGTCTCTTCTAAAGTTCATGTACACCATAAACGACCCAAAATTTATGATGTCTCACCAACAAAAAGGGACGAAGAGAGACGTCCCAGACGTGACGATAACAAAGATCCAGGTGGTGGTTTTCTTCGACGCTCATTATGACCGGCAAGGCGTCTGCGACAGCTCCTTTTCCCTTGGTCAAATTCAGTAAGCCTATGAAATCTAAGATACAAAATACAATATCGAAAGCAACAAGAATTTTGGTGAGAAAGTGAACCACCCAAAACTCCATAAAAAATGTCAATCATCTAAAATATCTTGCCGAATTATAATGCATCACAGGCATCAAACATTAAGTTTTGAAGTAGCGCTTTTATGTCTATAATCCATCTTATTTTAACAACTCAAAGCCAGTTATCACCTCTTATTAACCTTTCTAAGAGGTCAAAGTGACATGTCTCGCTCCTCTATTAGACATTTTTAAGTTTTAAATTTATAATTCCTCCTTTCTTTAATAACCACTACATATAGAGTTTCACTCCTCCTAATGCACATTTTTTAATGTTAATAACTATAATTATAAGTAAAAATTATAGAAAGTTAATTTTAATTAAGTATATACCGAGATAAATCAAATAAGATATCACTTTTATCCTTGTGCATAAACCATTATAGTTGGTTAAAGGGAGATATATGAATAATGTAAGATGAGAAACGTAGTGGTTAATAAAGAACGGAGGTAGTATTTCAAGAAAATAAAATCAAACAACCCCCCTTCTCTCCTCTACCATACCCCGACATCAGAGTATCGCCCACCCCCGGCACCACCGGCCTTCCCTCCCCCACCCCCTGAAACCGTCGATTTGACCGTACCTCGACTATCCTTGACCACACAACAACCCAGCCTTAACCACCGACCCATCTCACCATCCTTGATACCACCAGATTAACCCACTCACCCAAAAAAATTGGCCACCTTGAAAACCCCATAGCACGACCCACAAACCACCAAGACCACCGTCTGAGAGAAGAAGAGATCGTCAGAACCATCAAGGCACCAAGATCACCTTGAAAACCCCATAGACCGACGATGATAAATCTTGAGAAAGAGTTGGGACTCCATCGAACGCCGAGGCCTATAACGAGGGAGGAGTAAAGAGAGAGGCGGTGGTTGTGGTGGAGGGAGTGGACCTATTTGCGTGCGATAGCAAAGTGGAGGGTGGTTAGAAGAGAGATATAAAATTAAAATTCTAAAATTTATTTTAAACCAATCAAAACAAGGCACGTGGGCAAGTGACCTAAACTAACAAGTTACTAATAAAAAAAGAACTTGTTAAAAGTTAAAGTGGCATTAAGCTCTACTTATTCTAGGATAATCCAATAGTAAACTTGTCAAAGGAAAAATAACTTTATTTACCTAAACTTAATCTTACAAGATGAACAAAGTAGGAATCATGATATAAACTAAAGTATAAAAAAAGATGACATTTTCATAACAATTTTATTGTAAATGTATACAGACAACAGCAAGGGGCATAACCAATCCAAAGGCACAGCTGACAAAATTGCCATGTGTGATGAAGAGTCTAAGATGAATAGTGTATCTTTCTCAAGTTCCCAAGGGGGTCGTTGACATATTTATGTGTCTTGGGTATCACAAGTCGACACTGGGGAGCATTAAGAAAACCGAGTCTTAACTAATGAACAACTAAAAGTCTCAAGTTGTAAATTGCAATTACATAAATGTACACCAAAGAATAGAATATGATTGCAATTAGCAGCTTAACATAGGACATGGTCACTGCTGAGTACTTTAAAGAAACAAATGTATTTAAATTGCACCTAAGGAATCTGTACATTGTCAAGTCTCGCTGAAATTTCAGGACAAACAACCAAACAAATAACTCAAATGCCAAGCTACTACTCTTTACCCAAACTATAAAGAGTTATTGAGCCACTTTCAGAGGAAAAGAGAGGTAAAGAAGACATTTTAAATAGTCATGTCCTACAGATTAGTTGTTTCAAACATGATACCGTACATCATGGGTATAGGTGCACTTGAAAGAACTAATTCACTTGAAGTATGTTCAATGCTAGTACTAAATTTTTCTTTTTCCAGCACATAATCTGGATAAGACATGCCCATTAACAGCCACCAATGCATCTCATGAATACTAAAGGCACTATACAATCTAGATCCATACCTATTGAGAAACAAAACAACATTAAACTTTAAAAGTGCTCGGTATAATAACATAATTCCCTATAGATTTCTTTTCTTCATAGCTAAATTAATCAAATTCACCATGGATTCCATTTATGTTACTTGGACTTTTCGATACTCTGGGCGGACACGGGTTACATGTCCATGTATCCGTCTATTTTATGAAATAAATTTCACAATTATGGTCTAAAAAATGAAGTGACTGAGTTACATAGAATTCCTTAAGTTGATTAGGCATCAAACATATTGCTCCCTGAGCAAATGAAGTCATTTTGATGCATTAGGAAAAGGAGAACTGTAAAATTCAGGAATTACAAATAAGATTCACAAAATGATACAATGGCTTAATAAATCCTCAACATTAGAATTTCCTAGCAGCAACACCTCCAGCAAGCCCCCAGCCACCCTTTGGGTACAAATGAATCACAAGCTATCATTAACTGAGTTATACATTTTTAAGTTACAAGCAACTTAGAACCCTATTGAGTATGCCCAATTGCACATGCACTCGCCTTCAAAATCAATGCAATGACAAACATCAAAGTCCTTAACGCATAAGCATCAAAGGCAAATCAAGTTTCTCTTCAGGATGATCAGTGGGTATAGGAGCAAAGATTCTTAACTAGTAATATGACACATAAATAGTGAACAGTCAAAGGTTACTCAGTGATGTAGCAAGAACCTTAATTATCAAGTAGCAATTACTTTTTTATGATTACATTTTTGTGCCTTACTTCTTGAAAGCCAAAGACGACAAACAGATAATAACCTTAAAAAACTTGTTCTTTAGCCTACTCCTAAAATCATTTGTCAAAGTAGCAACTTTACGTTTTAATCCTCAATACTGAAACGTTCACCCTTTACTTGGATTATAAAGATATACGATACAACGCGTGGCTTCTCTCATCCTACAAGCAATCCAATCTTACAGCCATTTTTCAATAAACTTACCAAAGCATACACTCAACTAGAAGTCCACCAGATACAATTCATATCCAGGCGCAAACTTAACAATGTTGACCACCACCACCAACAACAACAACTAAGCCTTATTCCCAAAAAGATTTGAGGTCGTAACTAATCTTTAAATTCACCCCCACATCTCCAAAATGCACCATCAACATCCTAATTAATCAAGGTGGGTGACATAATCACACAAGTAAGGTACACTTAAAGCAAAAACTACTATTACCATTACCTAACCCCATCAATATGAAAAAAGAACCAACAAAGCAAACAACACCCAACAATATATCAAAAAAGAAAGGGTAAAAAAAGATTAAAAACAATGAACAAGAATGCAAAAAAGAAGACGACTTTACCTGCTACACTGCTGGCAAAAGCGCTGCTCAAGGCCAGCAACAATGACAAGAGATGATTTGGAGTGCATGCCACAAACTTTGTGCCTTGAATAATAAGCTTTAGCATCAGTAAGATCTACCTTACAACCTTCAACTTGACACCTGGGTGGCTGACCACTTTGCACCAAACCTTTCCCACCAACTTTCTTCACCGACGCACCACCACCACCACCACCACCACCGGAAGACTTGTTGGTGGTGGAAGCAGCAACACCCACATCTTCAAAGTAGATTTTCTGACCAAATTTGAGACCGTTTAAAGAATCTGATAACCCAGAAGAGGTCGTTGATGACCCTTCAACGGTCACATAATTGGAACCCATTTCCATATTTCTCTTAAACCCAATTCATGATTAGGTATCAGATTGATGGAATTTGATTTTTTTGATATGGAGAGAGAAAAAAGGAAAGATAGATAGAGGATTTAAGTAAATAAAAGGGACTGTTTGTTCTTGTTACTGGTTTCTTTTTTTCTTTTTTTTGTTTAAAGCGTGGCCTTTTTAGTGGGGAATTGCAAAGAAAGGAGACAAGAACGACTGAAAATGGGCCATGACAACTCGAGTTAACAGTACAACTACTCAACCCCTTTCCTCAAAAGAAATGCCCAATTTCTATTTCAAGTGATTTGAAGGGTACTCTTTTAATGGTGTGTGGAGCTAAATACCATAAAAGTTAAGAAAAATTAAGTCCCCCCTACTGTATTCTGATTTTATGGGAGTGTGATGAGTGTCAGAGACACAGAGGGCAAGTTTGTTGTGGGAGGTAGCCAGAGGACTTTTTTTAGCTTTATTTTTGAGAATTTTGAGAAAATTTACTATACGCTTTGGCTTTGTTCCTTTAACTTGTGGATTTTGTCCATTGATTTCAATTCCAGAATTTGCAACATTTTCAACTGTTGTTTGTATCTTTGGCACTTGGCTTTTGTATGTTCACTAGTCACTACTCTACTAGAGTAAGACAATGGATCGGACTCGAATCGGACTTACCAAACTCCAAGTTCGTTTCATTTCAATCGCACTATGATTTTTACGCTCCTATTAGAATTTGGACAATATATTCTCGGATTCGGACTCGGATTTTTTCATTCGGATTGTTTCGGACTCGAATCGGATTCGGATTAAATTACCATATTAAATATCCAAAACACATCTTTAATATAAATTTTTTAATGTTTACTTGATTTCCTATAATGTAAAACTATTATTTCTATTAAAATGTACTTTTAATCTATTAGTTGGCAAAGTTTCAAGTAATAATCGGACTCTAGTCAGTTTCTGATCGGATCTTACCTAAGGTCCAACTCCTATCGGATTTCATTCGAACTTTTATGTTTTCGGATTCGGATCAGACTTTTTCCTTCGAATCGAGTCGGACCCGGGTCGGAGTCGGACTGAATTGCCATCCTTATACTCTAGGGTCCTAATAACAAAAACTCACAACATTGAATAGAAAAAAATCATGTCCCAAGTATATATAGTAAAAAAAAAAAGGGGAGATTGGAGCGTTGGAAAAAGGTCAAAAAGAATTTTTGAATGAAAGTCGGAAAATTATACATACTTTAAATATGGAGTTTTTTAATAATTTTGAGGAAAATTTGCGAAAAAACACCTTTTTTGTTATAATTTTTTTTTTTTGAAAAAACACCTTATATAATTTTTTTTGTGAGAAAACACCTTATATGCCACTTTTTATCAAAATGCACACCTTGTTGTCGAATTTTAGCTAAAAAGTCAAATATTCGGTCAACTTGAACCTCTTAATTTTTCTGCCATCCTTTTTGTGTGCTAGAGACACATTCACAAAAAAAATGGTCAAAATCTGACGCGCAAAGATGAATGAAAAGTTGGAGGTTAATGTCTACAAGTTTGACTTTTTAGCCAAAATCTAACAAAAAAGTGTGCAATTTAATAAAAAGTAACATATAAGGTGTTATCTCACAAAAATAATTATATAAGGTGTTTTTTCACAAAAAATGTAACAAATAAGCTATTTTTTCGCAAATTTACCTAATTTTGATTAATATAGTGGTTTTTACAATCAGGTTTGATAAAAAAGATATTGAAAACAATTTTCAGTTTGCTACTTAGAAGATTATTCTCCAATTATCTTTCATCTTCAAGTCACAAACTCAACGCACTAAGGGGGTGTTTGGTTCAAATATTTGAAATAGTATGGATTGGAATCTCATATCATGGTGGTATGGATTGAAAACCCCATACCAAGCTCAAGTTATTTTGTTTAATTTTGCAATGGATGTTATATATGATCCCATTGTTTGGTTCACTTATGAAATGAAATGGGTTGTAAAAACATTTAAAAAAAAACAAAACCCTTTGGCTCTCCCACCATTTGTTCCCCGACCAGCCACCCTCCTCCCAGCACAACACCACCCCCTCCCCGTCATACCTCTGCTCAAATAAACTCTTGTCTCCCCTAAATTTTCAAAAAATAAAGACAAAGGAAAACCACCTATACTAAAAAGATGAAAAAGTAGGCCATCCACAAAGAATTAGAGTTGCAATTTGCCAATACTTCCTTACCCAATCAACCACCCACGCATCAAAAGATAGAGGTAATAAATGATCTAGAACTTTTGGCTTTGACGTCCACGCAAATAGCCAACAAATTGTTGAGCAGACGTCGGTACAGGCAGTAGTGCTACAATTTCTCGCAAGCAAACGACGGAAGGTGCTGATGATAGTGGCGGAGGGTGGTGGCCGTCGATAGCCGGAAATAAAATGGCTCGTTGTTGTGCAAAGGTGGGTTAGACAAAGATGGAGTAAGGAGAGGCAATCGGTGGAGGTATGAAGAGAGAGGTGGTTGATGGTGGCCGGAAGCTGGTCACGAGAAAGTTGTTGGAGGCTGTCAGTGGTTGTCGGTTAATTGTTGGTCGGTGGCGGCTAGGTCACCTGAGAGTATGAACAAATGTGAGGGTTTGATACTTCGGTGGAATGGAGGTAGAAACTTTTGGGGATGGGAGATTGAGATTCTAGGGGATGGGGCGGAGTTAGAATAATCCCTTGGTTATGAGATTGCGCCCTAAAAAATCTCAACCAAACATTGGAATGGATGTCATATCATTCCATACTATTAAAAATAACTCAATCAAACACTCTTAAGTATTTTTTGTCGTAATTCAAAACCACTATTAGGGTCCGTTCTTTTCAACCTATTTTCAGTCCTTATAAATTCAGATAAGTTTAGATAAGGTCGAATAAGTTCGAATAAGATCTAATAAGGTTTCATCTAATAAGGTCGAATAAGTTCGAATAAGATCTAATAATGTTTCATTTAATAAGGTCGAATAAGTTCGAATAAGATCTAATAAGGTTTCATCTAATAAGGTTGATATAAGGTCTAATAAAGTCTAATAAGTTCAAATAACTCTGAGTTCATATAAGAAAAAATAAGTTAAAAAGAACGGACCCTTAATCAAGCGATTTCCACATCAAAGTGCCGCTATTTTAATTAGAGCTTAATAGAGATGTGTTGCTTATGAATTATTGGTCAACTTAGCCAAAACGACTAATTCCGTTACTGACATTTTTTTAGTTACTGCTGATTGAATTGTGGGTTGCATTTCATGTATACTTTTAAAAATTTTGGTCCATCATTGCCTAGCAGGGAGTTTATCATATAGCGGGTCGGGGTAAACCAAAATTTGCCCAATTCCGGACCAAAATTGGCGCAAAGCCATTAAAATCAAGATGAGAATTTGGGCTTTTTAACAAGCGAACCAAAAATCCCTGCCAAAAACCTGATTTTTCTCAAACTTCAAGACGAGCGCAAATAATAGGCAGAAAACTAGGGAAAATTCAAACTTACAAAGTTAGGGCAAAATATTGTACAATTGCAATAAAAATATTGTAAAATATGAGATATTGTTTACAATTGTAAGATATTATTCAAATGAGTGTTTTGTAAACAATATCATCCATATGTAAGCAATAGGTTACTAACATTTGGCCATTAAAACACACATATATAAGATGTTCTATAAAATTGTAAGATATTGTATGCAATTGTAAGATATTATTCGTACGATTTTATTAGCTTCGAGCCCTTGAAAGTTAGTGTTTGGATGTTAGGTAGTAATAAATATCAGCTATGAAAATAACGTTTAAAATAATTAGTGTTTGTAAAACTGATATGACTTGGTACAAAAATCAAATTTTGAATAACATTCTTTAAAAAAAAAAATACTCCAAAAGGTACCCCATCCTAGCAACCAATTTTTTGTACATATTTTTTATTAATACTACCTCACTAGTTAAAATGTAACTTAAAATGCTACTTTATGAAATACAAATTTTTACCTTATAGAGTTTTGAGGCTCGATGGTACCTTTAAATGCTACTACTTGAAAACATGTTGTCAAAATACCTAATATTTCTAGTTAAGGCATTGCACCTAATAAAAATGCATACCTCATACATGTAAGATGCAACAAATATTAAAGATTTTGGTTCATTAACGTCACATTTGTAAACTATGATATTGTACGGGGTCATTTGGTATATTAAAAAAATTGGTCACTAATAAGAAATTTTAAAAACTTAAGTTTATCAAAAATTGTCAGGAATAAGACAACCTTTGCGTTAACCGCTTATAACAAGTTTACCTTAATTTATTCCATTAACAAGTGCACCTTATAGCCACTTTTGATTTTAATAGGTTTATTTATTGGTTACTTGTTACTAACTTGTTAGTTTGGGTCACTTGTCCACGAGACTTGTTTTAATTGGTTAAATTTTTTTTTTTAATAATTTCTCTCTTCTCCCCCATTCTTTCTTTCTCTATCATCTTCCTTCCCCTCCACAACCTAACCACCACTACCCTCCTCCTCTTTCTTTGCCACAACCACCATTGAACACCACCCAGCCCCGACCACCTTCTTCCCCTCTCCTCTCTATTTGATTCCCTAATCATTACCGCGTCGGTATGAAAATCAGAAATTATCGGCGTCAATACTCAAAAACCGAACCACCACCTTCACTACCAACTCTCACCACAAAAAAACACCTCTCTCCCAAAATACTTAAGAGATGACAGAAGCAACACAATCCTATAACCATCAAAATTGATATATAGCTCTTGCTTTTGTTGTCTCCACTGCTTCCATTATTTCCCATGCTTAAACAGTAAAGTATACCAGAAAACTTCAATTTAGGAATCAATGCATCGATCAGTTTTTGATCAAAATTGTGTATGGATTTTATCAATGATTATGAGATTGATAAGCTAAAATTAGGTGTCCGATAACATTACAAAATCACAGTTATGGCTAGAAAAGCTCATCATTTTGATTATTTTCTAAAACTGGGTTTTATTCAATTTTGAATGCCAAAGCCCCATTAATGGATCCAGGAAAGATGTGAAAAATAAACATAAATTAAGAGTTTCATCAATAGTGATACCAAAATGTTGGTGTAGAATCCAAAGCTTTAGCAATAGGATCGACGATTTCAACTTCGACTAATAGCCTAAGAACGACACCTCCTTTAGCCAAAATTCACACTTGGAGAACTTTGCGAACCGCTTCTGCTTCCTCAGAATGTCCAGAATCAACCTCAGATGCTTCTCGTGCTCTTCTTCATTCTTAGAGTACACTAGGATGGAATCAATGAAGACAAACACACACGTATCCAAGAACTCGTGGAAAGAACTCTTGATTTGATCCATGAACACAGTAGGTGCATTTGTAAGCAAAGGCATAACAATGAAATCATAATGCCCATACCTTGTACGTAAGGCGGTCTTAGGGATATCTTCCTTCTTCACTAGAATCTGATGATAACCTGACCTCAAGTCTATCTTAGAGAAATCTCCAACACCCTTTATTTGATGAAATAAATCCTCAATACGGGGCAAAGGATAACTATTCATGATAGTTACCTTGTTCTGCTCACAATAGTCAATACAAAGCCGCATACTCTCATCTTTCTCTTGACAAACAGAACGGGAGCACCCTACGGTGACACACTTGGTCTTATAAAGCCTTTATCAATCAGCTCTTGCAATTGAGTCTTCAACTCTTGCAGCTTAGCATGCGCCATTCTATACAGAGCTTACATAAAGGAGCATTACTGGGAGTGAGGTCAATGCTAAACTCAACATCTCTTTTAGGAGGGATACTTAGCAACTCATCCGACAAGATATCCAGTACTCACGGACCACAAGGATATCTTCAAGCTTCACCTCTTCGGTCAAGTCCTTGACCATACAAAGAAACACTTGTTCCCCTTTCTGACAAAACTTCTGCATTTTGAGCGCAAAGACAATGTTTACCCCTTTCTTCAACACCACTCCACTATAAAAGATACACTTGCCACAAGGACTATGAGGAGTCACCTTTTGATCACGACAATCAATATGGGCATGTTACTTAGACAACCAATCTATACCCAGAATGACATCGAACTCGGACATAGAGAGTTCCTTAAGATTAATAGGAAGATCAGAACCCAACAAGGAAACGAGTACATCTGGTACTCGGCGTGACACAGAGAGATATAAGAGTTCGAAGAGGTGAACTCGAAGACATGTTAGTTTTCTAAACGATATCGTACCACTAGAATCACACAACACAAAAGAAGGGAAATAATTAATAAGAAAGGTACCAGTGATGACGCCCGAATGAACATCGGCATCAGACTGAGTTATGTAGTAAACTCGATTCTCTGGTGGAGCAAAAGGAATAGTGTAACACCCCTGAAATTTCGTTACTTTAAAATATAATATAGTAAGTAATTTAAGAAAATTCCAAAGGTGCTACGCCGCGATAATTAATAATAATCACAGCAAGGCAAAAGGTTCTAATTGAAATAAATAGCCAACAAGGTTTAATAATTAAACTAGCTAAAATCTAAATAATAATTACAGACTGAAATAAAATACTAAAGTTAAATGAATAACTGCGGAAGTCTTATTAAACCTACTAAAGAATAAATAAATCCATCGCACTCTTTAACCCAACCTAAGCTAATGTCCTTCAAGTCCCTGCACATTGAACACTATAATATCAGCCAAAAGGCTGAGCAAGATTTCATACTGTACTAAAACAAAACTATCCAATGTGCAGGTAAGATATATATAGGAATATGTTAATTCATTTCAAAGCTGTACAGATCAAATATACAATATAAAAAAACTTTCCAATAATCTCAACTTTCAATCTTTCTCTTTTTGAAACAATTCTGTAAATACATTTAAAATGTAACTGTTTTGAAACCTGTGAGTAGGAAGTATTAAAGTCCAATGAGCTAGCTAGGCTCACGACAGGGGTAAACACCAAAGCCCCTAGTATGCATACCCCTAACTTGATAACGAACCAAGAAGGAAGACATATGGCAAGTGTATTGATTAACATACTCCCAACTACTAAATAATGGTTGAGATAAACTCAACCTACTTCCAAACCCGAGGAATATCGCTTACCGGCAACCCCACAAAAACATTCTTATAAACATGATAAATCATAATTAAGTAAAGATAGAAACATTCTAGTTTACTCAAAACCTGTAGGAATGAGGAACATCCTCCTTTTAAAACTCAACTTGGCATATGAGGAACTTCCTCCCTTTAGAAACGGGAAAAAAGATAGCTTGTGCTCTCTAACCATGGCGACTTAAGTGTACGATAACGTGACCCTGTTATCGTGCGCCT
This sequence comes from Patellifolia procumbens, assembly GCA_947645195.1. Lineage (NCBI taxonomy): Eukaryota > Viridiplantae > Streptophyta > Magnoliopsida > Caryophyllales > Amaranthaceae > Patellifolia > Patellifolia procumbens. The sequence goes on from CANSGD010001328.1 coordinate 6,875,323, forward strand.
ATCTTGTAATGGCTAGAATGAAGAGGTCTCAAGCTCAGGGAAATGCTGGAATTGCTCAGAAGAATGGTAACTCTCAATTGGAATATAAGGAGGCTACCAGAGTACAATCCAATGGAACAGTGTTGATGGAGAAGGATGGTAAATCTCATTCTTCTTCTACTCCTAGGAGATTGAATCTCGAGGAAGTCTCAGATAATCCGGGATGGAATAATTTGTTTGATAATGCTAAACTAGCTCGTAAAGGCCAACCCCTTCATTTACTCCTATTGATCATCTAGGTAAATCAATAGCTAAACTTGAGCAATCTGAGATTGAACCATTAACTAAGAAGTGGGAAAATGCCATGATTTTGTATGTTGTTGGATTCAATCCCACTTTAGCTGCTCTTAGACGATTTATTTCAACTGAATGGAATAATGTCTCTGCGCTAAAACTATATCATGATGAGGGATATTTTGTTGCTCAATTTCAATCTCTTAAGGATAGGAATGAGAAATTATTTGCTGGTCCTCATCTTCTCAATGGTAAGCCTATTATTGTTAAGGCTTGGTCTCCACAGTTTAATTTTCATGAGGAGGTTTTTGAAAGTAATTCCTCTTTGGGTTAAGCTTCCTAACCTGCCTTTGAATTGTCAGGGTGAAAAAGCTCTGAGTAGAATTGGAAGTACGATTGACACTCCATTATATGCTGATGAATATACTACACACCAACTTAGGGTTTCTTTTGCCAGAATTTTAGTAGAAGTTGATGTTACTCAGCCTTTCATTGAGCATGTGAATATTGAGGATCCCTATGGTGTTGCATTCCAACAAAGAGTGTTGTATGATTGAAGGCCTACCTACTTCAAGAAATGCAATTTAGTAGGACATAACTGTGATAAGACTCAGGTTAAAGCTAAAAAGCCTACTCAACATTGAGTGAAGAAAGCTATCCCTGAGCCTACTGCTCTAGTTACAGCTCCTGAAACTCTGAACTCAGGAGGTGCTGCTCTTCAGCTTGGTGCTATTCAGCTGAACACTCCTGTTGTTGAGCATCATGATCAGCAATTGTTTACTCCTACTACAGAAACATCTAAAGCAATCCCTTTTAAGGCTGAAAAATGGAAAATTGTTACTAAAAGGACAAGAGATAAGGGGAAAGCTCCAATGTGCCCAACTCCAATGCAAAACACTTATTGTTTACTTTCTCCTACTTTAGAAGGGGATGATGAGGTGGCTGGTAAGGAGCTGATTTATATCTCACATGATTAAGTTTTGCTCTTGGAATATCATCGGGCTCAATGACACTGTGAAAATCATTAAGGTTAGATCATTTTTGAGGAAGCAACATATTAACCTAGTTGCTCTGCTAGAAACTAGGGTTAAGAAGCATAATACTGCTAAAATTATGAAGAAATTTGGCTCTTGCTGGAATTGGGATTGTAACTATGATTTCTCAAATAGAGGCAGAATTTGGTTAGGGTGACAGTCTCTCTCTATGGATATTAGAGTGACTAGTAAATCTGAGCAAATTATTCATCTTGAAGTGTTCCACCAGGGTGCTCTTTTTCCCTCTTTAATTGTGTTTATTGACTTCATATAGTAGGGGACATGAAAGCTTTGTGGAATGAGTTGAGTAGTTTGACAGCCTCTATTCACTCTCCTTGGTTGATAATGGGAGATTTTAATGCTGTATTGTCAGTTAATGATAGAATCAATGGTGCTCCTGTCACTACTTATGAAACAAAAGATTTTGATTCTTTCATTACTAATTTTCATTTAGCTGAGATCAAAAGCTCTGGCCATTTCTACTCTTGGTCTTGTAAAGGATTAGGAGTGCGCATGGTGGCTAGTAGAATTGATAGATGCTTGGGAAATGATATATGGATGCTGCAGTAATAACTCTATCTCTGACCACACCCCTCTTATTGTAGAATGTGTGTCAAAAGATTGTGGAGGTGGCAGACCTTTTAAGTTTTTCAATCATCTAGCTGAGCATGTTGACTTATTGAAAACTGTGTAAGAGCACTGGAAGGGAAGAAGTAGGGACAAGCTACTTCAGCAAATCTGGTTTAAGATTAAAAAGCTTAAAATTTCTCTAAAAGCTTTTCGCTCTAAAGAGTTTACAGGTGTTGTTGATAGAATAGAAGCTGTTAGACAGGAGTTACAAGGCATTCAATCTGATTTACAAGTTGCTCCTAGCTTTCATATTCTTCATCTTAAGGATGCTGAGGTCATTATGGGTTTGAAGAAGTGGCTAGCTGTTGAGGAAAAAGCTCTTAAGCAGAAAGCTAGGATCCAATGGTTGAAGTTAGGTGATTCTAGTTCTAAATTCTTCTTTTGTGCTATTAAAGAGAGAAGGAGTAGAAATAGAATCTCCATGCTGTTAGATGATCAAAATGAAACCATTACTCATCCTGATAAGATTCAAGATACCATCTTGAATTTTTACATATCTCTTTTGGGTACTACTGCTCCTTCTTTGCCTGCAGTTGAGACTGCTATTGTCAGGGGTGGTGCTAGAGTGTCTCTTAGCTCCTGTGCTGATCTTACTGCTGCTGTTATAGTTGATGAAATTCTGGCTGCTCTGTTCTCTATAGATGACTCTAAAGCCCCTGGGGTGGATGGCTATAATGTTGTATTCTTCAAAAAAGCATGGCCTATTATAAAAGGAGATATCTGTGATGCTATTCTTCCGTTCTTTGACACTGGTGATATTCCATATCAGGTAAATTTCACCTCTATCACTCTTGTCCCTAAGCTTTCTAATCCCTCTAAAGCAGCTCATTTTAGGCCTATTGCTTGCTGTAACTTGCTCTATAAGATCATAGGGAAAATCCTTACTAATTGGTTATAAAAATGTGTTGATGAGGTAGTGAGTGAGTTTCAAACAGGGTTTATCCCTGGGAGACACATAGCAGACAATATTCTCTTATCTACTGAGCTTATTAAAGGGTACACTAGATCTCACATTTCTCCTAGGTGTGTGATTAAAGTGGACCTTAAGAAAGCTTATGATTCCATTGAATGGCCTTTTCTTCACATGATGCTAGTTGAGCTTGGCTTTCCTAGTAAATTTATTTGTTGGATTATGGCATGTGTTACTACTGTTTCTTATTCCATTCTCATAAATGGTAAGCCTTGTTCTCCTTTTAAATCTAAGAAAGGTCTAAGACAAGGTGATCCTCTTTCCCCTTTCTTGTTTGCTATTGGTATGGAGCATTTGACTAGATGTATGAAAGCAATGTCTTCTAGTTCTCAGTTTCATTTCCATCCAAAATGCAAAAGTGTTGGGATAACTTAGACTCTTCTTTTTCAAAATAGGTCATTAACTCTATAGGTTACACAACTACTAGACAGTTGAAATATAAATATTCAACTTGCATCTTACCGTTATACTTTAACAAAATTAACAATCAAACTTGTATTATAATAACTTTGGACACTAAAAGCGCGACATAAGTACGTATTCTACCCCCTTAAAAGGGAGTTACGTCCTTGTAACTAGGAGTTTACCTCGGTGAAGAGATAGGGGTACTTAAGACGCATGAAATTCTCGGCTTCCCAAGTACACTCCTCCGAATTGTGAATTGACCACAACACCTTCACGATCATTGTCTCACCTTTGCGAGTTTTCCGAACTTTTTGATCTAGAATTTGATCTGGAAACTCCTTATAAGTCATGTTATCATCTAACTGTAGAGACTCGGGCTGTAGTACATGCGAAGGGTCACTAATGTATCAACGTAACTGAGAGATATGAAATACGTTATGCGCCCGATCAACGCCTGGTGGCAACGCCTATCTATAAGCAACCTCTCCTATCCTATCCAAAATATCATAAGGGCCAATGAACTTAGGGCTCAACTTTCCCTTCTTCCCAAATAGCATCACTCCTTTCATAGGAGAAACTCTAAGCAACACCTTTTCTCCTACCTCAAACTCCTCATGATGACGATGCTTATCTCCATAGCTCTTTTGTCTGTCCTGTGCCTCCTTCATTTTCTGCTAGATGAGCTTTACTTGCTCAACAGTCTCTTGAATAATCTTTGGTCCAATCACAACAGATTCACCAATATCACTCCAACACAAAGGAGTACGACCTCGACGACCATACAAAGCTTCATATGGAGCCATCTGAATGGTAGAATAGCGTTGGCACAAGCTTTGTATTCAATGGTAGAATAAGGTTGGCACAAGCTTTGTTTCTTTATTCTACCATTCACCAATACCATTCTACCATTCAGATGGCTCCAATCGGGTGAAGAAACAAAGAAAAATATGGTTGGCAAATTAAGCCCAACCCGATCGGGCAACATGGCCACCCGATCGGGCTGGTCCAAAAATCTGCTAAGAGTTCTGCTGTGCTGCTTCACGTCACAAAGAAGACAAGGTGGGCCATTTTGCCCCAGGCTCGATCGGGCACTACTGCCCGACCCGATCGGGTGGGAGGCCCATAGGCCTCATTTTGCTGCTGCTGCTTGGGGAAGAAGGAAAGAATGCTGGGCTGCTATTTATGCTTGACCCGATCCACCACCCGATCGGGCCAGTGATCTGGTGGAGCCCATTTTTGATTTATTGATGTTGCTCCTGCATAGAAAAGAAAACATATGTTGGGCAAATTTTGGTGTGGGCCCAACCGGGTGGCCCATTCCCCGATCGGGTCCCGCACTCAACGTCGCGTAAATCTATCTTTTAATTCCGTTTTTAATTAGATATTATGGCTATTATAAATAGTTTTTCCTCATATTTTTAGAGCAGCTTTTATTCTAGTTTATTTCTGTTGCTCTTAGTTTAGTTTTTAGAGAGTTTTTATTAGATTAAACACTTTAGATTAGTTGAAAGGGTGATTAAACCTTGGATTTGATTTCAATAAAAGTTATTGCTTTCCGTCGATTGGTATTCTTCTCTACTCTTAATCTCTTTAATTACATTTGGTTGCTTAGTCTAATTATTGTTTTGATTCATGATGTTGAAATTAGGGTTATATATTAGTTTTATTATTGTTCATTCAATGATGTCTGAGTAGTCTTTTTTCTAGGGATTTGGTGAGGGAAGCCATGTTTATACCTTGATTAGTTGAATTGCTATTAGTTTCTAGGGTTTGATGAGATTGATTATGGTGTTATTTGTTCTTATTGAGTAATTAATGTTATTGCACAGTTTCATTGATTGCTTGAGGTTAATAATCATTTGCAAAGACCCGTCTTACTTTTAAAGGCCTAGTACACATCAGTAATTCTGATTATGTTTGTGAACATGCTGTATATGTTGAATTATGGGCGTTGAGACTTAACCATAGCTTGACATTGCTCTAATCTATCGATTCTTATCCTAGGTTCTGATAGTTGTTTGATCCATTGATTGGTATAAGCTTGGTGGACCGAACTAATTCCCTAGACCTTTATTTCATAGATTAAAAAGCCCTTTTTATATTGCTTTCTAGTGTTTAATTAGTAGTTCAACTTATTCTTATCTGATTTTGTCTGAAGTAGCTGTTTAGCTGGATATCATCTTAAAACTCCGTCTCTCTATGGATTCGACCCTACTTCCCTTGACTGCCATTGTTAGAGGACTTAGGATTTATCTTTGATTAGGTGATATGACTTTAGCCTGTCAAATTTTGGCGCCGTTGTCGGGGAGACGACTAGTTTTCTAAGTTTTTGTTTGGTTATTTGGTCTACTTCTCTGTGCCTCCTTGGAACTTCATTGTTCCAATTGAGGTGCGTTTTACTGCTTCTTTTTGTTTCTTTTGTATGCCTAGGTCTCAAAGAAATGGTTCCCCCATCCCTGCGGATCCCAATCTTACAAGGACAATCATGCAGATTCGAAAGAAAATTTGGAGAGAAAAGCAGTCTGTTCAGCTGAACACCTCTAGATCAGACACCTGAAGTTCAGTTATGTCTAAATCACTAAAGTCATATGGGGTGACCAACCCAGATGGTCTCTCCACTACACCTACTATGGCCACCATCACCGCAGCGAAATTCGAAATTAAGCCTGGACTCATCAGCATGGTTCAGCAAAATCAATTTGGTGGGCATCCTACTGAAGACCCGGCAAATCATCTGCAGCGGTTTCAACAGCTTTGTCGAACCGTCAAATATGCCGGCGTCACTCCAGATCAACTAAAGGTCATGTTGTTCGAGTTTTCATTGAGAGATAGAGCCCATAAGTGGTTGAATGACGTGAAAGAAACTGAATGGAGTGAGATTTCTGCTGCGTTCCTAAGAGAGTATTATCCACCTACAAAAACAGCAGAGATCAGAAATAAACTAGCCACGTTTTCCCAAGAGCCTGATGAAAAACTTTGGGAAGCGTGGCTAGGTTCAGAGATCTGCAGAGAGAGTGTCCACATCACAACATGGACAAATGGTTCTTGACGCAGACATTTTACAATGGTCTGCAGCCTCAGACGAAGAGTATTGTTGACTCGTCTACGATAAGAGTTTTTCTTGATAAGGAAGTGGATGTAGGCTATGATTTTCTGTCAAACCTGGCAGCCAATGATCATACCACTTCCTGCAGCCTCACGAAGAAAGTATTGGGGGTAGATGAAATTGCATTGGTAACTTCACAAATTGCGAAGTTGAGCCAGAATATTGACACCTTAAGATCTTCTACCTCGACACCCCCTCCTTTGAGTATTAATGTTATGTCTGCCGTAGCACCCATTACCTAATCTTACTGTGAGGTGTGTGATGTTTAGGGTCATTTTGGGCATGACTGTCAGTTCAGTCAACATCAGATGGAGCAGGCAAAGGCCTTTCAACAAAGACCACAGAACTTCCCCCTCCACATAACTACCAAAACCCACAAAACTTTCAACCCACATAACAAAATCATCCTAAACCCTCATTCTACCAAAATCCCCTAGTTTTCAGAGACCTCCACCACAAAACTTCCATCATCCTAATAAATTTTGATCTCCACAAAAATTTCCAAACCCCACCTCCACAAACACCCCCCAAGAGCCTACCACATCTGAATTGATGAAACTGATTTGCAGCATGCAAAAGACTAATGAGGAGGCGCAAAGATCTCAAGAAAGGCATTTGCTAGCTGTGCTGAGAGCTAATGAGGAGGCACAAAGAGCCCAGGAGAAGCAAATTAAACTTCTTGAAACTCAGATTTTCCAATTGGCAGAAAACAATGCTCAGAGACAGTAGGGATAGTTGCCTGGGCAACCCATTCAGAGGGAGCACGTGAATGCCATCATTCTTCGTAGTGGCATTGCTTATGACGCTCCTCCAATGCTCATTGATGATGTTGCCCCAACTGCAGGGAAGAAGAAAGTAGTAGAGGAAGGAAAAGGGAAAAGTTCGACGTCTGAAGTCGACTTATATGAGGAAGCTGAACAGACAGGGAATAAAAAGGAGAAGGTTTCTGAAGTGCCTTTCACACCAAGGCTACCTTTTCCTTACAGGATGCAGCAATCAAAGGTCGATCAGGAGTTTGGTAAGTTCTTGGCTATGGTCAAGAACCTTGAGGTAACGATTCCATTCACAAATTTAATTACCCAAGTCCCTGTGTATGCCAAATTTCTGAAAGACATGATCATCAAGAAAAGAGACTTTGGTGGGGTAGAAGGTGTCGCACTTACTGAAGAGTTTAGTGTTTTTATTTAGAATAAAACCCCACCTAAGTTTAAAGATCCTGATAGTGTTTCTATTCCCTGCCATCTTGGACCTATTTTTATTGTTAAAGCTTTGTGTGATTTAGGTGCTTCTGTTTCTGTTATGCCATTATCTGTTTATAAAAAACTGAACATAGGAGCACTTAAATGCACACAAATCACTTTATAGATGGCTCATCGTTCTATATAATACCCCCTAGGTGTTTTAGAGGACGTTCCTGTTAGGGTCGGGAAATTCTATATTCCTGTTGATTTTATGGTGTTAGATATGGATGCGGATGCCCAGATTCCTATTATTCTAGGTAGACCATTTTTTTGCACTGCTTGTGCTGTCATTGGTGTTAAGTCTAGGTCTTTAACTCTGATTGTTGGTGATGATAAAGTTATTTTTAAACTAACCAATGTTGTTAAGGAACCTATGCTTGAACAATCTTGTTGCAGGGCTGCGGTTTTTGATGAGGTAGGTGTAGAGAAGGTCCAAAATGCACCTAAGGTTACCTCACAGTCTGGAGGTATTATCAAGAACCTTTGGAGAAGGAAGATGTTTGATGAGGGTGGCACTCACTATTTAGCCCCTCCTATTTGAGAGATGGAGGTATTATGGTCGTTCGGGACCTTTATAAACCTGCGTTGTGTGAGAGGAAACTCGTATTTCCTTCTTATTCCTTTTTTTCATTTTTATTTTAGTTTTTTAGTGAGCGAGAGTGAGGGTACTAATGTTGTTTTTCCTCTTAGCATCGTCTTTTGTTCACCTTTTGGCATTGAGGACACTGCCAAGTTCAGCTTGGGGGACGATTTCTGTTTGTATTCTCTATCTCTTTTATTACTTTATAGGATAGATTTATTGCTTTCGAAAAATACTGAAAAAATAAAAAAAAATATGGTTCCCATGACTAGTTTGGTTGCCTCTCCGTGCCCCTTGTTATGCTCTTATTGAAAATGATTTGATTTTGTTTTCTGTATAGCTGGGCATTTGTGATCTTGAGGCTATGATTTGATGTTTGATTGCTATGATTTCGAGCGAGTTTTGATTATATTACACTAGATTCTGCTGCATGCCTGAATTGGTTAGACTGTGAGGCCTTTTTGTAGCCTATTGGATTCATATGATTATCCAGTCTGTTTTTGTGTGTTAGTTCCTCTTTAGTGGATTGATCTTGACTTTGACTTCGTACTTGTCTGATATTTGATGACTTGTAGCTTTTGCTATGATAGAGGCGTTATTTTGTCTGATTCATGAGCCTTAGAGTGAGTTTTTGGTATACTTTTATCTTCCTTAGCCCCGCTGAGCCTAATGACTTGTTTCTTGTTACTAAAATCCTTATTATGAGCCCATGACCTTAATTTCGATACTATTTCCAAGCCTATCTTGGGGGAGCTTTTCTATGGGTTGAGTTTGAGATTCGTTTCATGGTTTGGTTTTGTTTTTGGGGAATGGAAGTGTATTTGTTGTGGTTTGAGTGTGAGAAAAAGAAAAGAAAAGCAAAATTTGAGTTGCATGAATGTTTGGTTCGTAAAATAAAAGATAAAAGAAATAAAAGTTCCAAAGAGTTCAAAGTTAATTCATCACATATGTTTATAAAAAAAAATGCTATTTTGCTTGAAAATTGGGTTTGTTGTGAGCTTTGATTGATTTTTATCTATGGGGTGAGGCAATCTATTCCATGTTCATGTTTTGTTTGCTTGAGGACAAGCAAAGGTTTAGCTTGGGGGAGTTTAATATCACGTATTTATGTAGAGTTTTATCCCCTATTTATGAGCTAATTCGTGCATCATTCGAGCTCTTCAGAGCTATTTTATACTAATTATCGTATATAGTCGTGGTTTTGGGTTTTAGTGTTTAATTGCAGGCTTTAGGGAGTTTTCTCCTTATTTTCGAGCTATTTGGAAGCAACCACGGCTTTATGAGGTGTTACAAGGCACGTAGGGATGGCCACGAGCTTTATGGATGGTTTAGGAGGTCCCGAGACCTCTAAACTCAAAGATTTGAGAATCAAAGTCAAAAGTAGCTTTCCGTACTCTGATCGGGCAGAAAATGGCCCGATCGGGGGAAGATTTATTGATCGGGTGGTAAAGCTTCACACCCGATCGGGCGGACATCACCCGACCCAATCGGGTGAAGAAACAAAGAAAAATAAGGTTGGCAAATTAAGCCCAACCCGAGCGGGCTGGCCCAAAAATATGCTAAGAGTTTTTGCTGTGCTGCTTCACGTCACAAAGAAGACAAGATAGGCCATTTTTCCCCAGCCCCGATCGGGCACTGCTGCCCGACTCGATCGCGTGGGAGGCCCATAGGCCTCATTTTGCTGCTGCTGCTTGGGCGAAGAAGGAAGGAATGCTGGGCTGCTATTTATGCTTGACCCGATCAACCACCCGATCGGGCCAGTGTTCGGGTGGAGCCCATTTTTGGTTTATTGATGCTGCTGCTGCTTAGAAAAGGAGACATATGTTGGGCAAATTTTGTGAGGGCCCGATCGGGTGGCCCATTGCCTGATCGGGTCCCGCACTCGATATCTCGAAGATCAATCTTTTAATTTCGTTATTCGTTAGATATTGGGGCTATTATAAATAGTTTTTCGTCATATTTTTAGAGCAACTTTTATTCTAGTTTATATCTATTGCTCTTAGTTTAGTTTTTAGAGAGTTTTTATTAGATTAAACACTTCAGATTAGTTGAAGGCGTGATTGAACCTTGGATTTGATTTCAATAAAAGTTATTGCTTTCAGTCAATTGGTATTCTTCTCTACTCTTAATCTCTTTAATTACTTTTGATTGCTTAGTTTAATTATTGTTTTGATTCATGATGTTGAAATTAGGGTTCTATATTAGTTTTATTATTGTTCATTCAATCATGTCTGAGTAATCTTTTTTCTAGGGATATGGTGAGGGAAGCTATGTTTATACCTTGATTATTTGAATTGCTATTAGTTTCTAGGGTTTGATAAGATTGATTATGATGTGATTTGTTCTTATTGAGTAATTAATGTTATTGCACAGTTTCATTGATTGCTTGAGGTTAATAATTGTTTACACAGACCCCTCTTACTTTTAAAGGCATAGCACACATTAGTAATTCTGATTATATTTGTGAACTTGCTGCATATGTTGAATTATGGGCGTTGAGACTTAAGCATAGCTTGACATTGCTCTAATCTATCGATTCTTAACCTAGGTTCTGATAGTTTTTTGATCCCTTGATTGGTATAAGCATGGTGGATCGAACTAATTCCATAGACCTTTATTTCATTGATTAAAATCCCTTTCTATATTGCTTTCTAGTGTTTAATAAGTAGTTAATCTATTCTTATCTGATTTTGTCTGAAGTAGCTATTTAGCTGGATATTAACTTAGAACTCTGTCTCTCTGTGGATTCGACCCTACATCCCTTGACTGCCATTGTTAGAGGACTTAGGATTTATCTTTGATTAGGTGATACGACTTTAGCCTGTCAGATAATTCACCTCATGGTTCTTCAATTGCCTAGAAGCATAGGAAACAACCTTTCTATTCTGCATAAGCACACAACCAAGACCATTCTTCGAAGCATCTTTGAACACTTCAATTTTCATAGGCAACGTCAACACATGAGCTGTAGTGAGACGCCCCTTCAGAATCTTGAATGCCTTATCACAATCATCATCCCAATGATACTTAGTATCCTTTCTCATCAATGCAGTCAAAGGCCGAGCTATCTTTGAGAAGTCTTTCACGAACCTCCTATAATAACCCGCCAAACCAAGAAAACTGTGAATCTCAGTCACATTCTTTGGAGTAGGCCACTCCGAAACAGTTTGGATCTTTGAAGGATCAACTGAAACACCTTCTTTAGAAATAATGTGTCCAAGAAATGCAACTTTCTCCAACCAGAATTCGCACTTGGAGAACTTAGCATACAACTTATTCTCCCTTAGAACTTGCAAAATAGTGCGAAGATGCTCTTCATGCCCACTAGCATCCTTATAATAAATAAGAATATCATCAATGAACACAACTAAGAACTTATCAAGATACAACCTGAAAATTTAATTCATCAAGTCCATGAACACCGCTGGAGCACTACTTAACCCAAAAGGCATAAAAGTAAACTCATAGTGCCCATAGCGAGTTCAGAATGCTGTTTTAGGAATATCATTCTCTGCAGTACGATGCTGGTGGTAGCCATATCTCAAATCAATCTTAGAGAAAACTACAGCTCCCGTCAATTGATCGAACAAGTCATCTATTCTCGGCAAAGGGTACTTATTCTTCCCTTTGACATTGTTGAGCTCCCTATAATCTATACAGTCGAAGACTCCCATCTTTCTTTTTCAAAAATAGAACAGGAGCACCCCATGGTCACACACTAGGACAAATATAGCCCTTATCAAGCAACTCCTCTAACCGAGCCTTAAGCTCTTTCACCCCAGTAGGAGCCATTCTATAAGGAGGCTTAGAAATAGGTCCAGTTCCAGGCTTCACGTCAACACTGAACTCAACATCTCGCCTAGGAGGCATGCTAGGAATATCATCAGGTTCGACATCTAAGAACTCATTGGCAACTCGAACTTCCTCAACTCGTGGCTCCTCTTTGCTAGTATCATGAACATGGCACAGGTATATAGGACATCCCTTCCTCATGTAGTATTTCAAAGTCAAGGCAGAAATAATTTTCAAAGAAGATCCACTACAAAACTCATGGACTCCGCTAGGACCAACTATAGACACTTTTTGTTTCTCACAATCTATCTTGGCTTTATGCTTACTAAGCAAATCCATCCCTAGAATTACATAAAAATCATGTAAAGGATAATCTATTATCAAATCAGCTACTAGGGTGTATCTACCACACATAATCGGAACATCTACATACAAACTATTACAAGGTATAACCACACCAAAAGGCGTAGAGATGTCTGCCTCACAAGCTTTAGAGTTTTGTAGGCCTAACTTTTTGTAAGTAGGCATCGAATGGAAAGAAAAAGTACCAGTCATCACATTGTCCTTAGTGTTTGCCTCAGTCTAGTTCATCACATGAACATGGCCAGTGTTTCTCATTGCATCGCCTCTATGTGCCTGAGCAACTTTAGCAGTCCCTCAATTACGGATAGGTGGCGCATTCCCTGAAGTAGAATGTGTAGGACGAGCATCATTTGCATTCCGAGCTCTCTTATCTGGCTGTGGCCCATTTCTCGAACTCATCTCAGGCCTGAAGTTCCTAGACTTCGGGTTTGTGAAGCATTCGTAAGCACGATGCCCCTTCTGACTACAATGGTTACACTCCACCAAGTTACCATCACAATCTTTGCCAGGGTGATTTGAACTACAACGTTTGCAATAGCAAACCCGATCATTCCTCTGGTTCTGTCCTGAGAGGTGACTACGACTATGAGTGGAACTCTGATTCTCCTTAGAATACTGCTTACTAGAATCACGATCTCCAAATTTCTTGTTTCTATTAAAGCTCCCTCTACCCTTGTTGTCACTCTTATCTGTCACCTGAGTCGACCAAACTGAGGTGGCTTGATATCACGTACTTATATAGAGTTTTCTCCCCTATTTATGAGCTAATTTGTGCATCATTTGAGCTCTTCGGAGCTATTTTATAATAATTATCGTATATAGTCGTGGTTTTGTGTTTTATTGTTGAATTGCAGGTTTTAGGGAGTTTTCTCCTTATTTCCGAGTTATTTGGAAGCAACCACGACTTTACGAGTTGTTACAAGGCACATAGGAATGATCATGAGCTTTATGGATAGTTTAGGAGGTCCCAAGACCTCTAAACGTGAAGAATTAAGAGTCAAAGAGTCAAAAGGAGCTTCCCGTACTCTGATCGGGCGAAGATTTATTGATCTGGTGGAAACGTTTCGCACCCAATCGAGCGGACATCGCCCGACCCAATCGGGTGAAGGAACAAAGAAAATTATGTTGGGCAGTCTTACTACCAACTCGATCGGGCTGGCCCAAACTCCAAACTTAATATTTTGATTGCTGCGAGCTGCGTACATTAGATAGAGCCAGCTGGGATTTATATGCGCGTGGCCCGATCGGGCACTGAAGGCCCGATGGCGATCGGGTGGGCGGCCCTGATGCCACAAATTGTTGCTACTGCACTTTATGCGAGGGAACTTGCTGAGCGGAAGATGTGTGGACCCAATCGTGCCTAGGGTAGCCCAATTTCTTGCGATTGATGCTGCTGCTACGTAAGGAAGAGAGAATGAGTTGGCTAAATTTTTGTAGTGGACCCGATCTGGTGGCCCATTGCCAGATCGCGAGTCGGGCACGCGTTTCCGAAATTCTATCTTATTTTATTATGTTTTAATTGGAATTTGGGGGCTATTATAAATAGCTTACCCTCATTATTTTAGAGAGCTTATTCTAGTTTATTTTAATTGCTCTTAGTTTAGTTTTTAAAGAGTGTTATTAGATTAAACACTTTAGATTAGTTGAAGGGGTGATTGAACCTTGGATTTGATTTCAATAAAGGTTATTGCTTTTCGTCATTCGGTATTGTTCTCCTTTTTTAATCCTTTTAATTACTTTTGATTTCTTAATTTAATTATTAATTGATTCATGATGTTAGAATTAGGGTTCTATATTAGTTTTGTTATTGTTCATTCAATAATGTCTGATTAGTCTAATTTCTAGGGATTTAAAGAGGGAAGCCATGTTTATACCTTGGTTACTTTGAATTGCTACTATGGTGTGATTTGTTCTTATTGAGTAATTAATGTTATTGTGCAGTTTCATTGATTGCTTGAGGTTAATAATTGTTTGCACAAATCCGTCCTACTTTTAGAGGCCTAGTACACATCAGTAATTCTGATTATGTTTGTGAACATGCTATATATGTTTAGTTATGGGCGTTGAGACTTAACCACAGCTTGACACGTGCTCTAATCTATCGATTCTTGACCTAGGCCCTGATAGTTGTTTGATCCCTTGATTGGTATATGCATGGTGGACCGAACTAATTCCCTAGACCTTTATTTCATAGTTTAAATCTCATCTTTATATCGCTTTCCCTAGTTTATATAGTAGTTCAACTATTTCTTATCTGATTTTGTGTGAAGTAGCTGTTTTGCTGGTTATCAACTTAGAACTCCATCTCTCTGTAGATTCGACCCTACTTCCCTTGACTATCATTGTTAGAGGACTTAGGATTATCTTTGATTAGGTGATACTTCTTCAGCCTGTCATATTCTGGCGCCGTTGCCAGGGAGACGGCTAGTTTTCAAAGTTTTTGTTTGGTTATTTGGTCTACTTCTCTGTGCCTCATTGGAACTTTATTGTTCCAATTGAGATACGTTTTACTGCTTCTTTTTGTTTATTTTGTATGCCCAGGTCTCAAAGAAACGGTTGCCCCATCCCAACGGATCCCAATCTTACAAGGACAATCAGGCGGATTCGAAAGAAAATTATGAGAGAAAAGCAGTCTATTCAGCTGAACACCTCTGGATCACACACCTTGAGTTAGTTATGTCTAAATCACTAAAGTCAGATGGGGTGCCCAACCCAGATGGTTTCTCCACTGAACCTACTATGCTCACCATCGCCGCAACGAATTCGAAATTAAGCCTGGCCTCATCAGCATGGTTGAACAAAATCAATTTGGTGGGCATCCTACTTAAGACCCGGCAAATCATCTACAACGGTTTAAACAGCTTTGTCGAACCATCAAACATGCCAGCGTCACTCCAGATCAACTAAAGGTCATGTTGTTTGAGTTTTCATTGAGAGATAGAGCCCAAAAGTGGTTAAACGACGTGAAAGAAATTGAATGGAGTGAGAATTCTGCTGCATTCCTGAGAGAGTACTATCCACCCACAAAGACAGCAGAAATCAGTAAAAACTAGCCACGTTTTCCCAAGAGCCTGATGAAACACTTCGGGAAGCGTGGGATAGGTTCAGAGATTTGCGGAGAGAGTGTCCACATCACAACATGGACAAATGGTTCTTGACGCAGACATTTTACAATAGTCTACAGCCTCAAACGAACAGTATTGTTGACTTGTTTACGGGAGGAGTTTGTCTTGATAAGGAAGTGGATGTAGGCTATGATTTTATGTAGCGGCTAATGATCATTCCACTTCCCACAACCTTACAAAGAAGGTATTGGAGGTATATGCCCTAGCATTGCTGACTTCGCAGATGGCAAAGCTGAGCCAGAAGATTGACACCTTGAGATCCTCAAGCTCGACACTCCCTCCTTTGAGTTTTAAAGCTATGTCTGCCATGACACCCATTACCTCATCAGCCTGCGAGGTATGTGGTGTTCAGGGTCACTTTTGGCACGACTGTCAGTTCAGTCAACATCAGATGGAGCAGGCAAATGCCTTTCAACAGAGACCACATAACTTCCCCCTCCACATGCCTACCAAAATCAGCAAAATTATCAACCTCCAACTCCACAAACTCATTCTAAACCATCATACTACCAAACCACCTGGTTTTGAGAGACCCCCACCACAAAACTTCCATCACCCTAATAACTTCCAAGCCCCAAATAATTTTCAAACCCCACCTCCACAAAACATAAAACCACAAGAGCCCTCCATGTCTGAATTGATGAAGTTGATGTTGGCTATGCAAAAGACCAAAGAAGAAACACAAAAGCATATACATGCTCAAGGGGTAGGCACAAAGAGCTCAAGAGGAGCCCATCAAACTTCGCGAGACTCAAATTGCACAATTGGCAAGCCATAGTGCTCAGAGGCGGCAAGGGGAATTGCTAAGGCAACCCATTCAGAGGGAGCACGTTAATGCCATTACTCTTCGTAGTGGCGCTGCTTATGATGCTCCCCCATTGCCCATTGATGAGGATGCCCCGACTACAAGGAAAAATAAAGTGGTAGAGGAAGGAAAAGGGAAGAGTTCGACGTCTGAAGTCGATTTATCTGAGGAAGCTGAACAGACAAAGAAGAAAACGAATAAGGTTTCTGACGCGCCTTTCACACCAAGGCTACCTTTTCCTCACAGGATGCAGCAATCAAAGGTCGATCAACAGTTTGGTAAGTTCTTGGCTATGGTCAAGAACCTTGAGGTAAAGATTCCATTCATAGATTTAATTAGCCAAGTCCTTGTGTATGCCAAATTTCTGAAAGACATGATCACCAACAAAAGAGACTTTGGTGGGGTAGAACATGTCACACTTACTGAAGAGTGAAATGCTTTTATGTAGAATACAACTCCACCTACGTTATAAGATCTCGGTAGTTTTTCTATTCCCTGCCATCTCGGACCTATTTTTATTGATAAAGCGTTGTGTGATTTAGGTGCTTCTGTTTTTGGTATGCCATTGTATGTTTATAAGAAACTGAACATGGGAGAACTTAAATGCACACAAATCACTTTACAGATGGCTGATCGTTCTATAAAATACTCCTTAGATGTTTTAGAGGACGTTCCTGTTAGGGTCGGGAAATTCTATATTCCTGGTGATTTTGTGGTGTTAGATATGGATGAGGATGCCCAAATTCCCATTATTCTGGGTAGACCGTTTTTGTGTACTCCTGGTGCTGTCATTGATGTTAAGTCTGGGTCTTTAACTCTGAGTGTCGGTGATGATAAAGTGTTTTTAAACTAACTAATGTTGTAAAGGTACCTATACTTGAACAATGTTGTTGCAGGGCTGAGGTTTTGGATGAGGTTGGTGTAGTGAAGGTTCAAAATGCACCTAAGGTTACCTCACAGTCTAGAGGTATTATCAAGAACATTTAGAGAAGGAAGATGTTTGATGAGGGTGGCACAACCTGCTTAGTCCCTCCTATTTGAGAGACGTAGGTATTATGGTCGTGCGGGACCTTTATAACCGGCGGTGTGCGAGAGGCAACTCGTATTTTCCCCCTTTTTCCTTTTCTTTTTCTTATTTTTTTTAGTGTGCGAGAGTGAGGGTATTAACGTTGTTTTTCCTCTTAGCATCGTCCTTTGTTCACATTTTGGCATTGAGGACACTGCCAAGTTTAACTTGGGGGAGGATTTCTGTTTGTATTCACTATCTCTTTTACTGCTTTCTAGGATAAATTTATTGCTTTCGAAAAATGTGAAAAAATAAGAAAAAATATGGTTCCCATGACTGGTTTAGTTGCCTCCCTGTGCCCCTTGTTGGCTCTAATTGAAAATGATTTGACTCTGTTTTCTAGATAGCTGGGTATTTGTGATCTTGAGGCTATGATTTGATATTTGATTGCTATGATTTCGAGCGAGTTTAGATTATATTACACTACTTTGTGCAGCATGCCTGAATTGGTTAGACTATGAGGCCTCTCTGTAGCCTATTGGATTCATATGATTATCCAGTCTGTTTTTGTGTGTTAGTTCTTCTTTAGTAGATTGATCTTGACTTTGACTTCGTACTTGTCTGATATTCGATGACTTGTAGCATTTGCTGTGATGGAGGCGTTCTTTTGTCTGATTCTTGAGCGTCAGAGTGAATTTTTGATATACTTTTATCCTCCTTAGCCCCGCTGAGCCTAATGACTTGTTTCGTCTTACTAAAACCCTTATTATGAGCCCATGGCCTTTATTTTGATACTATTTCCAAGCCTAGATCGGGGGAGCTTTTGTATGGGTTGAGTTTGAGATTGGTTTTATGGTTTGGTTTGGTTTTTGGAGAATTGAAGTGTATTTGTTGTGGTTTGAGTGTAAGAAAAAGAAAAGAAAAAAGCAAACTTAGAGTTGCGTGAATGTTTGGTTCGAAAGATGAAAGAAAAAGAAATAAAAGTTCAAAAGAAATTAATATTCCTTCATTCACGTATGTTTATAAAGAAAAATATGCTACTTTGCTTGAAAATTGGGTTTGTTGTGAGTTTTCATTGATTCGTAAGAGTTGGGATGTATTTTGTGGTTATATGGTGTTGTTGGGAGTTGTTTCGGCCATCTTTGGCCTTGTTTCGACTGATTTATGCTCCCCCATCTTGGTTTTTCCACCACATTTCCTAAAAAATATCCCCTACCTCTTACCTAAGCCCCATTACAACCTTATAAAGTCCTCTTGAGCTCGTGTCTGCATTGTTTATTGGATTGATTTCAAGTTAGTTTGTCAAAGTTAAAGAGTATGTCTGCTAATTGAGTCGACTTGGCTAGGGTGAGCGTCATTTAACCTTCTTAAACACATGAGAGTGTGAGTGGGAAAGGCATTTATGGCCGGGTTGGTGAGTGTTCGGGCATATTCTTTGCGTGCCACAAAATTGAGAGGAGTGACACCTTTGTGAGAGCCTTTTCAGGATTTGTATGCCTTGTGGATGCTTGAATTTGAGGAATTGCTTGGATGATTGGTAGTTGGGTGGATTTGATTACCCGAACTTGAATTTTGCCCACTTGAACGATTCTTAGTCTTGAAAACGTTTTGATCTTTGATTAATTTTTATCTATGTGGTGAGGCAATTTATTCCATGTTTATGTTCAGTTTGCTTGAGGACAAGCAAAGGTTTAGCTTGGGGGAGTTTAATATCATGTATTTATATAGAGTTTTCTCCCCTATTTATGAGCTAATTCGTGCATCATTTGAGCTCTTTGGAGCTATTTTATACTAAGTATCGTATATAGTCGTGGTTTTGTGTTTTAGTGTTGAATTGCAGGCTTTAGAGAGTTTTCTCCTTATTTCCGAGTTATTTGGAAGCAACCACGACTTTACGTGTTGTTACAAGGCACGTAGGATTGATAATGAGCTTTATGGATAGTTGAGGAGGTCCCAAGACCACTAAACATGAAGTATTGAGAGTCTAAGAGTCAAAAGGAGCTTCTCGTACTCTGATTGGGCAGAAAATGGCCCGATCGGGAGAAGATTTATTGATCGAGTGAAAAAGTTTCGCACCTGATCGGGCGGACATTGCCCGACCCGATCGGGTGAAGGAACAAAGAAAATTATGTTGGCAGTCTTACTACCAACCCGATCGGGCAAGGCCACCCGATCGGGCTGGCCCAAACTCCAAACTTCATATTTTGATTGCTGCAGCTGCGTACATGAGATAGAGCCAGCTGGGCTTTGTATGCGCGTGGCCCGATGGCGATCGGGTGGGCGGCCCAGATGCCACAAATTGCTACTGCTGCACTTTATGCGAGGGAACTTGTTGGGCCAAAGATGTGTGGACCCGATGGGGCCTAGGGTGCCTGATCCCATCGGGTGGCCCAATTTCTTGCAATTGATGTTGCTGCTACGTAAGGAAGAGAGAATGAGTTGGCGAAATTTTTGTGTGGACCCGATCGGGTGGCCCATTGCCCGATCGGATACCGGGCACGCGTTTCCGAAATTCTATCTTATTTTATTACGTTATAATTGGATTTTGGGGGCTATTATAAATAGCTTTCCCTCATTATTGTAGAGAGTTTATTCTAGTTTATTTTCATTCCTCTTAGTTTAGTTTTTAGAGAGTTTTATTAGATTAATCACTTTAGATTAGTTGAAGGGGTAATTGAACCTCGGATTTGATTTCAATAAAGGTTATTGCTTTCCATCATTCGGTATTGTTCTTCCTTCTTAATCCGTTTAATTACTTTTGATTGCTTAATTTGATTATTAATTAATTCATGATGTTAGACTTAGGGTTCTATATTAGTTTTATTATTGTTCATTCAATAATGTTTGAGTAGTCTAATTTCTAAGGATTTAGAGAGGGAAGCCTTATTTATACCTTGATTACTTTGAATTGATATTAGTTTCTAGGATTTGATGAGATTGATTATGGTGTGATTTGTTCTTATTGAGTAATTTATGTTATTGCACAGTTTCATTGATTGCTTGAGGTTAATAATTGTTTGCACAAATCCGTCCTACTTTTAGAGGCCTAATACACATCAGTAATTCTGATTATGTTTGTGAACATGCTGCATATGTTGAATTATGGGCGTTGAGACTTAACCATAAGTTGATACGTGCTCTAATCTATCGATTCTTGACCTAGGTTCTGACAGTTGTTTGATCCCTTGATTGTTATAAGCATGGTGGACCGAACTAATTCCTTAGACCTTTATTTCATAGTTTAAATCTCATCTTTATATCGCTTTCCCTAGTCTATATAGTAGTTCAGCTGTTTCTTATCTGATTTTGTCTGAAGTTGCTGTTTAGCTGGATATCAACTTAGAACTCCGTCTCTCTGTGGATTCGACCCTACTTCCCTTGACTATCATTGTTAGAGGACTTAGGATTATCTTTGATTAGGTGATACGACTTTAGCCTGTCAAGGCTTTCAGCTTCTTTGCTACTATTTCTTCTCCTGAATCCTCTCAGCATTACAAGCAGGAGAGTACACCTCCTTCACTATAGCGTAATCCCCAGCTCCCATCTTAGAATGAAGTTTAGGGTTCAATTTTTCTTCAAATTTCTCTGGCCTCTCCTACTCATCAGGAACTAACCCCTAAGCATGCGAGCCAACTCCTGAATCTTCACATAAAACTCATGGACACTCATATCTCCCTGCGGGAGAGCATTGAACTCTTCCCTCTTTCTCTTCCTCACGAATCACCTTTTTGAACTCAATGCAGCCAAACTATCCCGCCTCCATAAACTCTTCTCCCTCCTCATGTACAATCACCTTAGTAGTCAGATCAAACTTATTGTGGGTCCACCAAATATCAGCATCCCTAACCAGGTAGTATGCAGCAGAATCAACTCTTATCTGGTAAGGGACTTGGAAAGTAGTAAAGATCTTGTCAAACTCTCGAATCCAGTTCTCCATCTTGGTGGGATCACCCGTACCATCAAACGTAGACAGTTTCTTCTGATCAATCCCTTTCGAAATTACAACATGAGAACCAGCATTACTAGAAATAGGAGCAACGGGAGTAGCAACAGCAGCAGCCTGAGCCGCAACAAGCTTCTCCATAGCTTCAGTCAAGGCTCGGTTGGATTGATCCATCTCGCGTCATACGACTCGAACTTGAGCTTTCACTCCTCACGCGTCGATTCATTGTTCTAGCATCGCAATATAAACAAAGATAAACCAATGTTGATTCACCCTTAGTAATAAATAATTAATAATTAATAAAACAAACTCAAATAATTCACATTTATTATACGTTTAAACTCCGCCAAATAAAAAATTAGAATAAAAAGAGAAGCAAAAATGTTAGCACGTGAAAATAAAAAAAACCTTGCCTCCCAAAAAGTCATCCTCGCTTCGGATTTTTAGTTTTTAACAAATTTATTAAGCAACTCTTATTTAAGGTCATTTTAGGAGTCTTAATAACCTAAGGCTCTAATACTAACTGTAACACCCCTGAAATTCCGTTACTTTAAAAATAATTTAAGGAAATTCCAAAGGTTCTACGCCGCGATAATTAATAATAATCACCGCAAGGAAAAAGGTTCTAACTGAAATAAATAGCCAACAAGGTTTAAATAATTAAACTAGCTAAAATTTAAATAATTATTATAGATTGAAATAAAATACTAAAGTCAAATGAATAACAGCGGAAGTTTTATTACACCTAATAAAGAATAAATAAATCCATCGCACTCTTTAACCCAACCTTGAGCTAACGTCCTTCAAGTCCCTGCACATTGAACACTATATTATCAGCCAAAAGGCTGAGCATTCATACTGTACTAAAACAAAACTATCCAATGTGCAGGTAAGATATATATAGGAATATCTTACAAATTCATTTCAAAGCTGTACAGAGGAAATATACAATATAATACTACTTTCCAATAATCTCAACTTTCAGTCTTTCTCTTTTTGGAACAATTCTGTAAATACATTTAAAATGTAACTGTTTTGAAACATGTGAGTAGGAAGTATTAAAGTCAAATGAGCTAGCTAGGCTCACGACACGAGTAAACACTAAAGCCCCTAGTATGCATACCCCTAACTTGATAACGAACCAAGAAGGAAGACAAATTGTAAGTGTATTGATCAACATACACCCAACTACTAAATAATGGATGAGACAAAACTCAACCTACTTCCAAACCCGAGGAATATCGCTTACCGGCAACCCCACAAAAACATTCTTATAAACATGATAAATCATAATTATGTAAACATAGAAACATTCTAGTTTACTCAAAACCTGTAGCACTGAGGAACATCCTCCTTTTAAAACTCAACTTGGCATATGAGGAACTTCCTCCCTTTTGAATCTTATAAATAATCTCATAATTTTCTTTTATAATAACTATCATCAAATCGATTTAAATCTTATTATATAAACAATGTAAAACCCCTTTTAAAATCTCAAGATATGGACCACATAATTTTTTTTTATATATCAATATCGCTTTCAAACCAATATAAATCATTTTCTATAATGATCTGTATAAGTCTTAGTAAGAAATCTTACCTTATTAGCAACCACAATCAACCAAACCAATCTCAAGTCAATAAGGTTGTTCTACGAACCCACAATCTACAATATAATAAAGTATAGTATAAGTCACTTAACTATACTTCACATAATTCACATATAACTCACGTAACCTAGTTAATAAGCTTTGACAAACTTTGAAAACGACTCAACGTCAATAGAATACAAAAGTCAAACTGGTCAAGTTTGGTCAACAAAAGTTAAACTGATTTTGACTCTAATATCATCCATATTATTTTCCCACCAACTAACTTTTTCTCCTTCACCCTATACTAACAACAATGCCGTACTACCATGACAACAACAACAACATCCTAAAACCTACACCAACAATATGCTCACCATATACAATCATTCAACTATCATTCGACTTAGGATTAAAACTAACAACTTGAAATTAATCTAATATGCTCAAGAATTTTAAAACAACATTTGAAATCATTATAGCTATAATAGTCTAAACTATATTTCAACTAATAACTCAAAATAGGAAACTAACCATCAATCTAATATAGCAACAATTCATAGTAATTTAAAAAGTATTAATTTTTGCAAACTAAACTCATAGATATGTTAATTAATCTGAATTACACATAAAACATATGCCAATTAAACAAATTGAGCATAGAATAAATTCCCCCAAATCAATTTTCTCAAGAACCCTAATTTAACAAAAAACCCAATTTGAAAATCAACACATAACTATTAAAACATGAGAATAAATCTTACTTCATAAATTGGAGTAATTAGAGGGTAGACTAATGAATAAAGATCCCAAGTTTTGCCTCCTTTGATTCGATTTCAACCCAAGAACGCGAGTCCAAAAACGCTACTTGGCTCTTCAAAAACCCGAAAATTTAAGACTAAGATGATGAATGTTTATGGTAATTTTTAATGGCCAAGCAAAA
The DNA here is from genome assembly GCA_947645195.1 of Patellifolia procumbens. Lineage (NCBI taxonomy): Eukaryota > Viridiplantae > Streptophyta > Magnoliopsida > Caryophyllales > Amaranthaceae > Patellifolia > Patellifolia procumbens. Next base: position 6,899,128 of record CANSGD010001328.1, read on the forward strand.
ATAGTGGTATAGCTTATTAGTCTTCCATTTAAAAGATGAAGAATTTTCAAAGAACAAAAGAAAAGAGAAGCTGATGGGTTATGGTGGCAGAGTCGAAGAGCAAGTACATATACTTTGCCTTTTGTTTTCTTTTTTTTTTATTATCTCTCATCCTCTTTTTATATATATATTAGTTAAATAAACTAATGGGTTATGGGTATTTCACCCAATCAAACTAGGAATAGCTTTAGGGCTAATTCTAAGATAAAATCAAAGTATGGAAGATAAATAATTTGATAAAATCTAATTTAAATTACTTTTATAAAATAATTTAATATAAATATTTACTAAAAATATATAAAAATACGGGGTGTTACAACTAGAAGGAGGAGAAGGACCATCAGCAGATAGCCCTAAGATTCTTGGGACACTCATACGTCTTATGACCCACCTTTCTACTGTAGAAGCAAACAATGGTAGATCTATCACAGTTCTTCCCCGGATGACTAGGCTTTTCACACCCCCGACTTTTAGACAGATCAAAACTTGGCCTAGAACAAAAACCTTGGAACCCACCACGGATACTTGGTTCATACATCGGCTTTTTTGCTGGATTCGAAAGAAGGATCAGACTTCCTTGTAGATGCAACTTTAACAGCTTCTTCCTAGCTCCTTGATCGAAGCATGGACACTAAAGGATATCTCATGCACCGCCTGTAAAGAAGTAGCTCCTGAACACAGCACAAGGGTCCTTACCCTCGGGTCCATCTTCTTAATTTTCCTCTTAACCCTCTCAGTTTCGGTAGGTATGACCTTAGAACTAGCAAACTTAGACAGCTCTGTGAAGCGGTCTATATACTCTTGGATGTTCAAGCTCCCTTGAGTCATTGATGCCAATGTAACTCATTAGGGTAAAATCTTTCCTTCAGCATGGCGGTGAACTGAGTCCACCCAAATCCAGGAATAGCCATACAAGTGGCTTTAACCATACCCCACCAATTATCAGCCTATTTCTTCAAATAGTAAGTTTTAAAGAGAAGACAAATCAGTCATCTAAAATACACGTAGATAAACATTTAACCGTCAAATAATGTAAATAGAAATGGTTCCAATGGTTTTCTTCCTGCCCAAGTAACTCTCACGAATCACTTTACTTGGAATATAAGACACCAATAATCCTAGTTACAAGAGTCTATACATTTCTCGTGAAATAAGTAGCAACTCAATGTGAGTTTGGAATGTTTGGCTTTTATACCAACTGTAACATCTCGTCAAATGCTAACTATGGAAAGACTTATATAAATAAAAATTTGAAGAATTCAGTGGTAGCGAAAATACCACTGAGACGGGAATGCTACTCTAAGGAGTAAAATTAAACTAAAATAAACAACACCTCAAAATAGTAGTTATAAACTCCAAATATAAATATAAAGAGAAATGAGGTCCTATACCCTCATCGTTAACCAAAATGTACCAAAATCTATAATCATTTCAAAAGATCTCAAAGCTGATGTACTATTCAAAAAGGGTGAACTAATATCCAAAGGACAAAACATCTCAATGGAACAAGATAGCTACTTGAGACCAACTAGAAAACTAGTCCTAATCTCAGGCTCATAATGCTCGCCACAATGTCTAGCACGACTTCCTTACTCACGCGGGTAAAATGCACAACCTCGGTCCATACCCAAGTAACGTTCATAGTAGTTTCTCGTTAGGATTATAAATATTGTTTGGGAATCGGTTCTTAGTGCCTTAACGACACACTAAAAATCGCTTATCAAAATGGCGCCGTTATCGGGGAAATTGTGCTATTGATTGAAGTTTACTTGAGTTTAGTATTGCTTAAGTGATTTTTCTTTTATTTTTGATTGTGTTGTTATTCGCTAATCCTCTACTTAGCTTTGTTGTGTTACATGAGAGGGAAAGCTCACGGTTCACCCATCTTCCCTTTATATCCTGAAATCAATCGCACCTTGCGAAAGCTTTGATGAGGTTTGGAACGGTTGACCTTGGGTTCTGAACCAGTTTCACCAATCTGAAGTACGACAAGTGAAAGTGAATCAGACATGGGTGACGATAATGCACAACTTTTAAGGGATTTCGGGGTCCTATATTTTATTAGGTTGAATTCGACTCCCCACAAGCACTACAAATTTAAGCATTCACCCTCAGTTCACACGGATGGTCAAAGCAGAGAAATTTTCTGGAGGGTTGGAGGAGGATTTACTTGATAATATTGATCGATTTTTGGAGATTTGTGCTATGATAACAGCAAATGATGTCTCTCCGGACTATATCAAGATGCATCTTTTTCAGTTTTCTCTTTCCGGAAGGCAAAGTCTTGGCTCAAGAGCTTGCCTGCTAACTCCCTCACTACTCGGGAGCAAGATAGTGATTTGAGGTGGTTGTATGATATGTGTTTTGGTTAGAACTCACCATCTGTGTTGAGTTCACCTCATCCCCACTTCTTGTCGATCTCTTAGCTCTCTTACTTATTAGTTATAAGAAAAAGAAAAAAAAACAATGAAAAACATTAGAAAAAAATGAGAATATCAAACATCCCAACAAAAAATATTGTGGTTTTGTTCTTAGTACTTAATAAAGAGAGATTAGGAGATGCTATTAGAGGAGGAAATATATATTAGTTGAGTGGTTGTAACAAAGTTAGATGGTTTTGGGTTAGCGTTTGTTTAGATAGTGTTGAATTAGAAATCTTTAGTTTTCCCTATTTAGCACCAAATTCCCAAATGTCTCTACACCCTTACCTTTATCCTTCATTACAACCTTGATAAAGTCCTCATGATGCTTGAAAAGAACTAATGTCTCACGCGATGGAGAGTGAGAAGATATGCAAGCCCATGGTAGGATTTAGTTAACGGAATTGAGCCTTGAGCATCATTGTTACCATATATACACACGAGGGACTTTGAGCACGACCAAAGTGAGAGCTACCATGCATATGACTTAGCTAAGCTTCGGCGAGAACTTGTGGTAAGAGTGATTGCTTTTCCTTTTGCTATAAACTTTGAGACTTGATAGTGTTTTGCAATTATTGATGAAAATGTTTGAAAGGTCTCTATTCTCTATCTTGACATGCGTATTATTGTGAGGAGTCATTGAACTCTTGCCCTTGTATTTGATTTGCATTGCTTGTGGACATGCAATTGGACTAGCTTGGGGGAGTTTGATAAGCACTTTATTGTGCTATATTTTAGGTCATTTTCAGTGTCATTACATGTAGTTTAGAGCATTTACTAGCAATGCATGGTTTTTGTCACCTTTGAGTTACATTGTCGCTTCATTATCTTTTTAGTTGTTTTTGGATGATTTTCAGGCTAACTAGCAGGTTTTTCAAGTCATTTGATCATTAGATGACTAGTTGTGGACTTTTGAAATTCAAATGGACATAACGTTTGATCCATAATTCATAGTAAGGTAATTCCAGTGGGAGGTGTGAGCTCGTTTTGATAGCTTTCCAAAGACTGGTCATAAGCCCAATTCCGATAAGAAATGAGAGGGATATGATCGTTTGAAGTTGTTCGCTGACCAGAAGTCAACAAACCCGTGTTGACTTCAACACGCCCGTGTTGGGTTTTTTTTCCATGAAGACAGTCCTTCAGCTGCTTCCCCACTGATTTTAGAAAGTCAGGCCAACACGCTTGTGTCAATTTCGACACTCCTGTGTTGGTCGAATTTCATGAAAAGAGCAGATGCTTTCTGAAGACGCTGATTTCAGAGAATCATGTCTACACGCCCGTGTCGTTTTGGACACGACCGTGTACACCTGTCGTTCGTGTTTTTCCGATTTCCCGTCTTTATTTTTGGAATATTATAAATAGGTTTTGCGTTTTTATTTTGTATTAACTCGACTCTTAGACTCTAATTACTTAGTTTATTCTCTCTAAACTCTTAAAAACCTATATCTCTTACATTGTGACTTTGATTGAAGATTCAATTGCTCAATTAATCCAAGTATATTTCTTTCAATTGCTTCTCTCTATTTCCATTGATTTGTTAATCATGTTTAATTATATTAATCTCTTTTGCTTTGAATCCATGATTTGTGAGTAGTTTAATATATAGGGTTTGGGTGAAAGTATGAATTAAGGGCTTAATTATGATGTTCGTGTAATTGAGTTTTCTATTGATTATTATGCATTGATCTTGGTGTTTTGACACCCTAGGCTAGATTTTGATCATGTTTATGTTAGGGCATTTAGATTTCAATTCCTCTTAATTTAATATTGATTTCTTTGTCATTCCCTTGAATCAACTTAATTTGTATACCAAGAGAATGGGTTGGTATACAAATTAAGAGGATCCTTGTATTAAGGGTTTTCCATGCTTTTTGAATCCCTTAATCAATTTACTAGAGACCATTTGAGAGAGGATCTAGTTGATTGATTAATTGATTACTCTTATGCTTCTATCACTGAAGCACCGAGTTTGAACATTGATGATGTGAAGAAAATCTCGATGCTTGTCGATAAAACTATCGTGCAAGAGATGCATGAGGCGGAGTTGAAGGTCCTTGTTGCTTCTATTGATAAAGAGGAGAGCTCTAAGGCTCCTCCTAAGGTAGAGTTAAAACCCCTTCCCCCTTCTCTTAACTATGTCTTCCTTGATGATGCATGTACTTATCCTGTATTGTCACGAATCTTGATGACATCTGTATACTAGAATTGATTAAGATATTGCAAAAATATAAAGATGGCATTGTGAACTCGATTGATAACCTTTAGGGGATAAGCTCGACTCACGTGGTACTTGACCTTCCTCCCGACCAGTGAGTCAGGATTTTTTCCCCTCCCTTGCTATTTTTATCGTTAGACTTTTCACAATGAGGACAGTGAGTGGTTTATCTTGGGGAAGGATGTATACACTAGTTGCATATAGCTTCCATATTAGCATTTAGTGTCATGTTTAGGGTGCATGTAGATTTTTTCCTTGCATTAACCATATTCATGCATGCATATATATTGCATTTAGGTTAGAAATCCGCCATTGTTACGCCTGTGTTCTTCTTGATGACCTAAAAACTGAAAAAGGAAATGTTTTGATAGTCTCTAGTAGGCGAAGGAATCGATTGGTTGTGGTATGATTGGTCTCTGTCTAAGGCGGCTCGATCGATGTTGGTAGCTATACCCTTTGTGAGAGCATGTTTTTATAGCCTTATAGACTTACATCTTTTTAGTCTTATCTGCTTGTTGTGTGATGCTCTTCCTTGACGAAAGTTCTCTAGAACTTGCATTGATTCTCCTTGAAATTGCATTGACTGCTTTGGTTCTTGAATATGATTGAGGCGTTCAATATATATTTAAACTACATTGCCAAATGCCACCCACATTATCTTATCTCCTTTGTCACCCTCATGAACTTGAGCCTGTTTTCTTCTTTAACCACATCTTTAGCCTAATACGGATTTCCTAACCTAGGGGATTGTGAAGCTAGATTGGTGAGGGGTATGTCTTGTGATTTAGTGCTTTGATAGTTATTTGAGTTGGTTGTATGATATGGATTTTGGTTAGAACTCACGTTCTGTTGAGTTTACCTCCTCCCTAGTTCTTGTTGATATCCTATCTCTCTTACTTATTAGTTATAAAAAAAAGAAAAAAAAGAGAAAAACAAGGAAAAACATTAGAAAAAAAATTGGGAACATCAAACATTATCCCAACAAAAAAAAGTATGGTTTTGTTCTTAGTACTTAATAAAGAGAGATTAGGAGATGCTATTAGAGGAGGTAATATTGTCTAATTGAGTGGTTGTAAATAAGTTAGATAGTTTCGGGTTAGCGTTTGTTTCGGAAGCTTCAGTTTCCCCTATTTAGCACCAAATTCCCAAATGTCTCCACACCCTTACATTTAGCCTTCATTACAACCTTGATAAAGTACCCCCGATTCTTAAAAAGAACTAATGTTTCACGCGATGGAGAGTGAAAAGATATGAAAGCCTATGGTAGGATTTAGTTAACGGAATTGAGCCTTGATCGATCATTGTAACCACATAAACATACGAGAGACTTTGAGCATGACCAAAGTGAGAGCTACCATGCATATAACTGAGCCAATCTTCGGGGAGAACTTGTGGTAAGATTGATTGCGTTTCCTTGTGCCATAAACTTTGAGACTTGATACCGTTTTGCAAGTATTGATGAAAATGTTTCAAAGGTCTTTATTCACTATCTTGGCATGCATATTACTGTGAGGAGTCATTGAACTCTTGCCCTTGTATTTGATTTGAATTGCTTGAGGACAAGCAATTGTACTAGCTTGGGGGAGTTTGATAAGCACTTTAATGTGCTTAATTATAGGTCATTTTTAGTGTCCTTGCATGTAGTTTAGAGCATTTAAGCCTATCATTGTATGATTTTTGTCACCTTTGAGCTATATTGTAGCTTCATTATCTATTTAGTTGTTCTAGGATGATTTCCAGGCTAACTAGCAGGTTTTTGTAGTCATTTGATAATTGGAAGGCTAGTTGTGGACTTTTGAACTTCAAATGGAGATAGCTTTTGATCCATAAATCGGATTAAGATAATTCCAGCGAGAGGTGTTAGATCGTTTTGATAGCTTTCCAAATATTTGTCATAAGCCCAATTCTGATAAGAAATAAGAGAGATATGATCGTTTGAAGCTATCCGCAGACCAAACGTCAACACACCCGTGTAGGGTTTTTTCCACGAAGACTGTCCTGCTGTTGCTTGCCCACTAATTTGAGAAAGTGAGGCTAACATGCCAGTATCGATTTTGACACGCTAAGTTGGCTGAATTTCATGAAAACAGTAGATGCTTTCTAAAGACGCTGATTTCAGAGAATAAGGTCTACACGCCCGTGTCGTTTAGGACACGCCCGTGTAGACCTGTAGTTCGTGGTTTTCCGATTTTCCGTATTTATTTTTGGAATATTACAAATAGGTTTTGCGTTATTGTTTTGTATTAACTCAACTCTTAGACTCTCGTTACTTATAATTTTATTCTCTCTAAACTCTCAAAAACCTATATATCTTACATTGTGACTTCGTGTGAAGATTCAATTGCTAAATTAATCCAAGTATCTTTCTTTCAATCTCTTCTCTCTATTTTCGTTGTTTTGTTAATCATGTTTAATTATATTAATCTCTTTTGCTTTGAATCCATGATTAGTGAGTAGTTCAATATCTAGGGTTTGGGCGAAAGTATGAATTAAGGGCTTAATTATGATGTTCGTGTAGTTAAGGTTTCTATTGATTGTTATGCATTGATCTGGGTGTTTTAACACCCTAGGCTAGATCTTGATAATGTTTATGTTAGGGATTTTAGATTTCAATTCCTCTTTTTTGAATATTGATTTCTTTATCTTTCCATTGAATCAATTTTAGCTTTCAGGAATTTCGGAAATCCGGGGTCCTATGTTTTACAAGGTGGAATTCGACTCTCCACAACCACTACAAATTTCAGCATTCACTCTCAGTTGACACGGATGGTGAAAGCAGAGCAATTTTGTGGAGGGTCGGATGAGGATCCACTATCAAGATGCATCTTTTGCGGTCTTCTCTTTCCGGAAAGGCAAAGTCTTGGCTTAATAGCTTGCCTGCTAACTCCCTTACTACATGGGAGCAAGTTACATTGGCTTTTCTGAACAAGTATTTCCCAGAGTCGAAAACCGCATATATTAAGAGGAAGATCTTCTCGTTTGAGCAAGAATGTGATGAGACACTTGCGGAGGCTTGAGAGCAGTTTAGGGAGTTGATTCGTCCATGCCCTCACCATGAGTTAAATAAAATCTACTCATGAGGTTCTTTTTATGGTGGTCTTGACCCTATGTCACGTGCAAACCTTGATGCTGGAGCAGGAGGTCAACTTTCTAAGATCCGGCAACACCAACTTGAGTCCATCGAAGAAGAAGTGATAACAAACTACTAATGGGGTGGAAGAAGGAGAGGTGCTCAACCTAATAAGGGTGGCATGTTTGTGTTGGACCAAATAGATCAAATTCACTCAAAGATGGATCAACTTGACAAGAGGCTCTCTATGATCACCCTTGCATCATTAAGTCTCTCAAAATTGAATGTTTTCTCTTGTGACATATATGGTGGTACACGGTAACCAAGGGTATCGAAGCAATCAACAAAGACGTCGGAAACCACCACAACAGTGTTACAACCAACAGCAAGGTTATAATCATGGCTTCAACCAGCCTCAACAAAGTTGGAATCCACCTCAACAAGGCTATAATCAACCTCACCAAGGGTACAATCAAAGCTACAATCAAGGTGGGCCAGACTCTCAAAGTTCCAATATCTATCAAGCTCCTCACCACCGATCCAACTTTTAAAAATCCCCTATAAATCCCCCATATCCTAAACCAAACCCCGAACCTACTCCATCCTCCGATCCTACCTCCCAAATTCTCCAACAACTTCAAACCATCAACTTAAACCTTGCTCTTCAAAGCCAAGCTCTTCAAAGCCACTACCAAAGGTTACAAGAGTTACAAGAACACACCAGAATGCTTAAAACCCAATTGGCTCAAGTGGCTGAGAAAAACCCCTCTAACCCCACAAATCAACTTCAAAGCCAACTCATTCCTAACCCCCAACCTACATCAAGTAAAAGCTATCCATTTGTGGATGGAAACCAACTATGAGGGCCCCAAGATGACGAATGAGAGTGAAGGAAGTGAGATTGAGGTGGTTGAGAATGACACTCTAGAGGAGGAAATTGAGAGAGTGGTTGATGTTCAAAGAAAAGGAGAGGATAAGGAGACGGAGGAGACTCATGAGCAAGTTAGTGACAAAGCTCCATTGTCAACACCTCCTCCACCAAAGTCCTACGTGCCGGCGGTTCCATACCCTCATAGGTTGGTCATGTGGAGAGTGAAATGAAAGGTTTTGAGAGAGAAGTTCGCACTGATGATGAGCCTTATGCTTCTATCACTGAAGCACCGAGTTTGAACATCGATGAATTGAAGAAAATCTCGATGCTTGTGGATAAAACTATCATGGAGGAGACACATGAGGCAGAGTTGAAGGTCCTTACCGCTTCCATTGATAGAGAGGAGGAATCTAAGCCTCCTTCTAAGGTAGAGTTAAAACCCCTTCCCCCTCTCTTAAGTATGTTTTCCTTAATGATGCATGTACTTATCTTGTATGTAACACCCCAAAAATTCTGTCTGCATAAAACATATATTTTTCCCAACTAAAACAGAGAATTATCAAGGCATTATCACCCGTGTGAAAACGTATCGGCTTACTCAGAATATTGCAGCGGAAAAACATTAAATATACTTTAATAAATACTTAAAACATAATAATTGTCAAACTAGAATCCAAACCTCGAAAGTAATTCAAAACCAATTAAAACATTCGGGAATAAATATTGCATAGATAACTTAATTAAAGTAACGTAAAAGTAGGAAGCAAATAAAATAATAAAACGATCTCCCGACATCGCTTCCCAAGTCCCTAATGAGTGTTTTAGATGATGCATCATGGCTTCAAACCTGTAAGCAAATACTCAATTGAAAACTGCTCGTCAATAAAGGGTCATCACAGGATTAATAGACATAGCCATGATCGACACATAGAAAAGCACGTAATCAGCACGGCTGAGTACATACATAAATAAAATAAAACACGAAACCTAATCATGATGATACTAAGCAATAGAACATGAACAAAAAAATATACCTCAAGACTTCAACTCGTAAAATAAGATTTGACTTCACAAGAAACACAACAGGGTAAATATTTAGTAAATTGATCAGACAATGGATCGAGTTGTCCAACCAAAACCAGTCTTCAAAATGAAAGAACGAGTTATGGGCGCGACTCCGTAACCCCTTGACCAACGATATCAAGGAACCTTTACAAATAAAAATAGGGTACGGTGATCAATCCGACCCCAAGAAAAGCCATGGGTTACCACAATGTACTCCAACTCATACTAGTCCAGAACTTCAGACGTGCACAAGTCTAAAGCTATTGCTATTCACTTCCACTTTAGGTATTAGTATGTTATTAGTTCATTATTCGATGTAATTCCAATTCAATAGCAACATATAAACCATAAAAGGGTTTCCTTTACATGATACTACAAATAATCCCAATACTTATGACATGATACTAGTCTAAAATATAACGACATGTACGTACCTTGTGTAGACAAAGTGAGAGGCCACTTTAAAATTCTAGAAGTCGCCTAAAGTAAATTCTCCGCCTACCAAAACAATAATACAACAATGAATTAATATTCTAATTAATTCACAGCAATATATTTTATTTTAAAACGCTTCAAAACTCATTTTAAAATACTTAAAATACATTAAAGTTCCAACCTTTAACAACCTTTAATATAAGGTTCATAAGCCTATACTTTAAAACTTCAAAAATCATTACTTTAATACTTAAAACTCACTTTAAACCAATAATAATAAATCTGAAATTATAATTTATATTCATAATAAATAAAAACATATAAAACTCATAAAAATTATAACTTTAACATTAAACTATAATTAAAGTAGAGGATAAGGGTTAAGAAATAACTGAAGAAAACCACAAAGAAAATCGAAAAAACAGAAAGACACGCACGAAGAGGCGCGTGGCAGTCACGCACGCTGCTGCTGGCGGGCGAAGGCGAGACTGGAGTGAGTGTGGCTGCTGCTGCGGATGCACATTAGGCGAAGGAAGAGAAAATGGTGAGTGGTGTGGGCTCGCCGGAAAATAAATGGAAAAGGTATGGTGGTGGTGGTGCACGACGGCACAAAAAGTGTACAACTAAGGGTTTGGAGGGTATTTATAGGTTTTGCCTAAAAATCTATGGCACTTAGGTTACTTTAGGTCTGGCGTCAAGATGATCATGAAACTTTACAAGTGGTTTGGGATCCTAAACCCAACATTTAAAATTATTTTAAATACGACCCAGAACCTTTAAATAAAATATTTATTACTTAAATTCAACTAAGTAAATATTAATGATTATTTAAAACCTTTAAACAATCATTTGACTTTCTAAATAGTCAATCCTTAAATAATTAAATAAAAATAAATATGAAAATAATTATAAATATACTTTAAATATATTTATATAATTCATCAAATTACGGGGGTTTACAATGCAATGTCAACTAGGTTCTTGATGACATCTCTATACTAGAATTGATTAAGATATTGAAAAAATATAAAGACGTCATTGGGAACTTGATTGATGACCTTAAGGGGATAAGCTCGACTCACTTAGTACCGACCTTCCTCCCAATCAGTGAGTTGGGGTTTTTCCCCTCCCTTGCTATTTTTATCATTAGACTTTTCACAGTGAGGACACCGTGTGATTTAGCTTGGGGGAGGATGTATACACTAGTTGCATATAGTTCGCATTAGTTACATATAATTTGCATATTAGCATTTAGTGTCATGTTTAGGGTGCATATAGATTTGTTTTTCGTTGCATTAACCATATTCATGTATGTATATAAAATGCATTTAGGTTAGAACTCCGCCATTGGTAAACATGTGTTCTACTTAATGACCTAAAAACTGAAAAAGGAAATGTTTTGATAGTCTCAAGTAGGCCAAGCAATCGATTGGTTGTGGTATGATTGGTCTCTCTCTTAAGCGGCTCGACTGATATTCGTAGCTATACCCTTTGTGAGAGCATGTTTTTATAGCCTTATAGTCTGACATCTTTTTAGTCTTATCTGTTTGTTGTGTGATGTTTCTCCTTGACGAATGTTCTCTAGAACTTGCATTGATTCTCCTTGAAATTGCATTAACTGCTTTGATTCTTGAATATGATGGAGGCGTTCGATATCTATTTGAACTACATTGCCAAATGCCACCCACATTATCTTATCTCCTTGCTCACCCTCGTGAGCCTGAGCCGGTTTTCTTCTTTAACCACAAGAGTTGGTTGTATGATATATGTTTTGGTTAAAACTCACGTTCTGTGTTGCGTTCACCTCCTCCCCACTTCTTGTTCATATCCTAGCTCTCTTACTTATTAGTTATAAAAAAATAAAAAAAGAGAAAAACAAAGAAAACAGTCAAAAAAAATGGGAACATCATACATCCCAACAACAAAAATTGTGATTTTGTTCTAAGTACTTAATAAAGAGAGATTAGGAGATTCTATTAGAGGAGGTAATATTGGTTAATTGAGTGGTTGTAAAAAAGTTAGACGGTTTCTGGTCAGCGTTTGTTTCGATGATGTAGAATTAGGAAGCTTCACTCTACCCTATTTAGCACCAAATTCCCAAATGTCTCCACACCCTTACCTTTAGCCTTCATTACAACCTTGATAAAGTCCTCATGATTCTTGAAAAGAAATAATGTCTCACATGATTGAGAGTAAGAAGATATGCAAGCCTATGGTAGGATTTAGTTAACGGAATTGAAGCTTGAGGGATCATTGTAACCATATAAACACACGAGAGATTTTGAGCAGGACTAAAGTGAGACCTACCATGCATATGACTAAGCCAAGCTTGGGGGAGAACTTGTGGTAAGATTGATTGCTTTTCCTTGTGTTATCAACATTGACACTTGATACTGTTTTGCATATATTGATGAAAATATTTGAAAGGCCTTTATTCTCTATCTTGGCATGCGTATTATTGTGAGGAGTCATTAAACTCTTGCCCTTGTATTTGATTTGCATTGCTTGAGGACAAGCAATTGGAGAAGCTGGGGGGAGTTTGATAAGCACTTTAAAGTGCTTAATTGTAGGTCATTTTTAGTGTACTTGCATGTAGTTTAGACTATTTAAGCTAATTATTGCATGGTTTTGTCACCTTTGGGTTATATTGTCACTTTGTTATCTGTTTAGTTGTTTTAGGATGATTTCCAAGCTAACTAGCAGATTTTTGATGTCATTTGATCATTGGAAGACTAATTGTGTACTTTTGAATTTCAAATGGACATAACTTTTGATCCATAAATCGGATTAAAGTAATTCCAGCTAGCGGTGTTAGCTCATTTTGATAGCTTTCTAAAGACTCGTCATAAGCCCAATTCCAAAAAGAAACAAGAGAGATATGATCATTTGAAGTTATCCGAAGACTAAACGTCAACACACCCGTGTTGGGTCTTTTCCACGAAGATAGTCCTGATGCTGCTTCCCCACTGATTTGAGAAAGTCAGGTCAACATGCCCGAGTCGATTTTGACACACCCGTGTTGGTTGAATTTCATGAAAATAATAGATGCTTTCTAAAGACGCTGATTTAAAAGAATCAAATCTATACGCCTGTGTCGTTTTGGACACACCCATGTAGACCTGTAGTTCATTTTTTTCCTGATTTTCCGTCTTTAATTTTGGAATATTATAAATAGGTTTTGCGTTTTTGTTTTGTATTATTTCGACTCTTAGACTCTAATTTCTTATAGTTTTATTCTCTCTAAACCCTCAAAAACGTATATCTCTTACATTGTGAATTTGTTTGAAGATTCAATTGCTCAATTAATCCAAGTATGTTTCTTTCAATCTCTGCTCTCTATTTTCATTGTTTTTTTAATCATGTTTAATTATATAATCTCTTTTACTTTGAGTCCATGATTATTGAGTAATTCAATATCTATTGTTTGGGCGAAAGTATGAATTAAGGGTTTAATTATGATGTTCGTGTAATTGAGGTTCTTATTGATTGTTATGCATTGATCTTTGTGTTTTGACACCCTAGGCTAGATATTGATCACGTTTATGTTAGGGCTTTTCGATTTCAATTCCCCTTAATTGAATATTGATTTCTTTATCATTCCTTTGAATCAACTTAATTTCTAGACCAAGAGATTGGGTAGAAATTAAGAGGATCCTTGTATTAAGGGTTTTCCATGCTTATTGAATCCATTAATCAATTGACTAGAGACCATTCGAGAGAGGATCTAGTTGATTGATTAATTAATTACTCTTGAGGGCCATTCGAGAGAGAACTCGAGTAACGTAGAGGAGAACTTAACTTTGCATGATATTCGCCTTGAACTGTAATTAAATTGGTTGTTAGTTGTTATTCCTACCTAGTTATTACTTGTTAGCTAATCAATCCTTCACACCCCCCAAATACCCTTCACTTAGGTAGTTTTAGACTTAATAGATCTTAGTCAATCCCTTTTTCCTTGTGGTTCGACCCTTGACTTTCCATTGCTACGTTCATAGTAGTTGCTCGTTAGGATTATAAATATTGTTTGGGAATCGGTTCTCAGTGCCTTAACGACACACTAAAAACCTCTTATCAAAATGGTGCCGTTGCCGGGGAAATTGTGCTATTGATTAAAGTTTACTTGAGTTTAGTATTGCTTAAGTGATTTTTCTTTTATTTTTGATTGTGTTGTTATTTGTTATTCACTAATCCTCTGCTTAGCTTTATTGGGTTCCATGAGAAGGACAGATCACGGTTCACCATCTTCCTTAGATCCTGATATCAATAGTACCTTGCGAAAGTTTCGAGAAGGTTTGGAACGGTTGACCTTGGATTCTGAACCAGCTTCACCAATCTCAAGTACGACAAGTGAAATTGAATCAGACATGGGTGACGATAATGCACATCTTATCAGAGATTTTGGAAATCTGGGGTGCTATGTTTTATAAGGTGGAATTCGGCTACCCGCAACCACTACAAATTTCAGCATTCACCCTCAATTCACACGGATGGTGAAAGCAGAGCAATTTTGTGGAGGGTCGGATGAAGATCCACTTGATCATCTTGATCGGGTTTTGGAGTTTGTGCTATGATAACAACATATAATGTCTCTCCAGACTATATCAAGATGCATGTTTTGCGGTCCTCTCTTTCTAGATGGCAAAGTCTTGGCTCAAGAGCTTGCCTTCTAACTCCCTCACTACTTGGGACCAAGTTACATTGGATTTTCTGAAGAAGTATTTTCGAGAGTCGAAAACCGCAGATATTACGAGGAAGATCTCCTTGTTTGAGCAAGAATGTGATGAGACACTTGCGGAGGCTTGGGAGCGGTTTAGGGAGTTGGTTCGTTCATGCCCTCACCATGAGTTCAATGAAAATCTACTCATGAGGTTCTTTTATGATGGTCTTGACCCTATGTCACGTGAAAACCTTGATGCTGGAGCGGGAGGTCAACTTTCTAATATCCCGCAATACCAATTTGAGTCCATCGAAGAAGTATTAAAAACTACTCATGGGGTGGAAGAAGGAGAGGTGCTCAACTTAAGAAGGGTGGCAAGTTTGAGTTGGACCCAACGGATCAAATTCACGCAAAGATGGATAACCTTGACAAGAGGCTCTGATCACCCTTGCATCATCAAGTCCCTCAAAAGTGAATGCTTTCTCTTATGACATATGTGGTTGTACAAGGTAACCAAGGGTATCGAAGCAATCAACAAAGAAGTTGGAAACAACCTCAACAATGTTACAACCAACCTCAAGGTTATAATCAAAGCTTCAACCAACCTCAACAAGGTTGAAATCCACCTCAACAAGGCTATAATCAACCTCACCAGGGGTACAATCAAAGCTACGATCAAGGTAGGCCGACCTCTCAAAGTTCCAATATCTATCAAGCTCCTCACCAACGATCCAACTTTCAAAAGCCCCTATAAATCCCCTATTTCCTAAACCAAACCCCGAACCTACTCCATCCTCCGATCCTACCTCCCAAATTCTCCAATAAATTCAAACCATCACCCTTACCCTTTCTCTTCAAAGCCACGACCAAAGGTTCCAAGAGTTACAAGCTCACACAAGAATGCTTCAAAACCCAATTGGCTCAAATGGTCGAGAAAAACCCCTCTAACCCCACAAATCAACTTTAAAGCCAACCCATTCCTAACCCCCAACATACATCAAGTAGAAGCTATCCATTTGAGGACGGGAACGAACTATGAGGGCTCCAAGATGCCCAATGAGAGTGAAGGAAGTGAGCTTTAGGTGGTTGAGAATGACACTCAAGAGGAGGAAATTGAGAGAGAGGTTGATGTTGAAAGAAAAGGAGATGATAAAGAGACGGCGGACACTCATGAGCAAGTTTGTGACAAAGCTGCATTGTCAAGACCTCCTCCACCAAAGACCTACGTGCCGGTGGTTCCATACCCTCATAGTTTGGTGGAGAGAAAATTGAGCGACAAATTCATAAAGTTCCTCTAAGTTATGAAAGGCCTTTAAATAAACATTCCATTGTTTGAGGCCATGTCTCAAATGCCGGCCTATGCCAAGTTCTTGAAGGAGATCCTTTCCACAAAACAGAAGGTTGAAGATGAGGTTATCAAATTGGCATACCAAGTAAGTGCTCTAGTGCAACGAGATATGCCCAAGAGGCAAAGAGACCCCGAAAGCTTCACTTTGCCGGTGAAGATAGGTGACCTCGAGCCTAAGGGTGCATTGTTCGATTTGGGTGCGAGTGTGAGTTTGATGCCTCTATCTATAGCTAAGCGCCCAATATTCCCTCTTCTTCCTACGAGGAACACTATTCAATTGATGGACATGATCTTTGAGAGCGTCGCATGGTGAGTTGGAAGATGTTCCAATACAAGTTGGGCATGTCTTGGTGTCGTGTGATTTTTTGTTGATGGATATGGAGGAATACCTAGAGACTCCTCTCATTCTTGGAACAGAAGCTCTTAAGACATTGGGTGCCGTAATAAATTGCAGAATTGTACAATCACGGTTGAGGTAACCAATGAGAAGGTGGTGTTTGAGTTCTCTAAAACATTGAGAAGACCCATGATAGAGAAAGTTTGTCGGGTTGGTCATGTGGAGAGCAAAATGAAAGCATTTGAGAGAGAAGTTCACACTAATGATGAGCCCGATGCTTCTATCACTGAGGCACCAAGTTTGAACATTGATGAGGTGACAAAAATCTCTATGCTTGTCAATAAAACTATCGTCGAGGAGGTTTTTTCACAAGTCATCACAAGTCCAAACCAACCATTCACCATACAAAACGAATCCCTTAGCATCAAAAATTATAATTTTTTCGAATTCCCAATTCATTCACATAATCAAAATTCAAAGTTTCCATTCATTTACAATCTAACCATTTCAACAACACAATAACAACGACACAATAAGGGCACATTAGATACATGAATTCAAGTAAAAACATAGCCTAACATGATACTAATAAGAGTAGTACAAATACAATCCTCTATGTTCAACATAATATGATACCAAGTTCTCTAACGATAATCCTAACAACCTAAGGTTACTTCTCATTTTCTAACGTGTCAGAAAAACGTTGGTTACCTCAATATTCTAGAGGAGTGCAGAGAATATAAGCAAAAAGTAGCCTAGAAACCGTGCAGATCATCACTACCTTCTTCTCCCTTAAAGACTTCCAATTTCTTGCGTTATTTTCCTTCATTGAACAAACTATCTCCCCCCTTAAACAAAATTAGGATCCTCTAAAACAATCAATTGTGTTCTGATGAAGATTCCCTATGATCTAAAGGTTGGATTCTCAATTTCCTTGGTCAAAGTGAAGGCCTTGATGTTATGAACACGCTGTCCAAATTTGAAGAAGATCCGACGGTTAGATCTCCGACAATGTCCATTTTCATGAAGGTGTGCAATGAAAAAGCCGGAAAACTTTTTCTCTTCTTTCCCTTACTTGTGGAGATGCGTGTGGGAAGGCAAAAGGGAAGAGAATGCTTCCCTTTTTTCTGATTAAGGAGACAGAAAAAGGGAGGGGTTTAATAGGGTGTTTATGGTAGGTTAAATGGGGGTACATTATGACCATTATGAAGGTGAGACCTTTAGATTGTTTTAACGTTACAAAGGAGTGCCAAGGGGTGGTCAAACTCTACATCTTCCTTTCTAAGCTCGGAATTTTTGGACCCCCCTTCAAGTCATACATGGCACGCGCAACTACTTCGTACATTAGACGGTACAAGAAATCTATTAAAGCTCATAAAAAAATATATGCTAATAATTTTATAAATAATAATTAATATTAACGGAGTATAAATATACACTTACTAAACTTGCACACTTTATATACTATTCATACACGAGCACTAGATTACCCTTTCAAACAAACCAGTGCGAGCATGAATATTGAAACTATGCCAAACAATACTACAACCTATTTTACGATATAAATATATCTATACATATAACTATTCCTAAAATAAAAATATAAGAGTAAATATAAGTTTTATAAAAAATATAAGTAAATATAATTTAGCGTCAAATACATATAATTTAACGCTTGAAATTAAATCACAGGACACTTAAATTTTATAAAATAAAATAACTAAGTATATTATAAAATTAATACGCACAATACATTGTCCACCGAAATATTTTTCGAATTAAATACAACCATTTATTTAATATATTACAGTTTTTAGTTAAGAAATTATATTTAGATGCATAAATAAGGAAATTTTGTTAAAAACCACCTTTTATATCACACATTGTAACTTTAACTACCTTTTCTAGTTATTTTTAGTTTAACTACCTCCTATAATTTAAACAATAGGTTTCACTATCAAAACCGCTTTCTAGCCAAATTCCAGCGGTTTTCTGTCATCTTCTTCAATTCCCCCCAATTTTCATTAGATTATCGCGAATCAAGTGCCTAGATCTTCATTCTCCCCCCAATTTTCATTCAATTTGTCATTTAATTGCGCAATAATTCGTGAATCAAGTGCCTAAAACTTCAATTTGACGTTTTTTTTTACAAACCCTAGTTTTATAGATTCCGGCAACCATAATGGGCAGACCAGATTCCCCCTCTGAGTGAAAAACCACCAACAAACAACCTAGTTTCCACCAGCGATTGAATAACCACCACCAAACAGTCTAGATTCCGACGGTGAGAGAGTATCCACCACCATTCTCCGGCGAGAGAGTATGGTAAAATCAAACGGCGAGAGATTTCGCCTAACTAAATTTCCAATTGAAAAGAATCTTCAAATTTCTCCCAAATTGATAAGCTAGGGTTGGATTAAATGAGAAAATCGAGTGAAATTTGGAAAAACTTGAAGAACATGACTGAAAACCACTAAAGGGCAAAATCGTAATAAAAAAATTTGGCCTGAAAGCGGTTTTGGTTGTAACACCTACTGGTTTCAATAATAAGAGGTAGTTAAGCTAAAAAAATTAGAAAATGTAGTTAAACCTATAATATGTATTGTATAATTAAAGGTAGTTTTTGACAAAAAATCACATAAATAACAATGTAAACCATATAAATTAACGCGCGAAATTTCTAGTGAAATTAACGGGTGTTACAGTCTCAATGTGTACTTTCCAAATATATAAATCTGTAATTTTTTCATATACCAAATTTGAGATATTAGTTTTTGAAATCGAATCTAAAAAACTGTGAAAAAGTGAATGTAGTAAATAAATTGGGACGGAGGTAGTACATCTTTATTTAGGGATTTTTATAATATTTTTAATTAAAAATGGATGATGAAGAGTGTTTTGTAATTTTACATTATTTAGGAACCTTTTTTTTGTTTTATTAGCTAAAAATTAATAAAAAAAACTTTATTTGCTAATTTCTCTCCTTAGATTAAGTTCTAATTTTTGTCTCTCTCCTCACTCAAGATCACGTGTACCTTGTTTTTTTTCTGTTCTCTTTTTGTTTATGAAAATGTCAAAACTACATAGTTTTGACACAATTTACACCCCGGTGAATTAACCTTCTAATTTGTAGTGTGTTAGAGGATGAACAAAGAAACAAGAGGGAACCAGATATATCACCACTCCAAGGCACGGAAACTACGCTTTCCTATTAGTTTATTTCGCCCATCTAGGATCACCGGGTTACACAAAATAACTAATGAGATACAATGGAGTTGTAATTCATTTCTATGATCAATCAAATTGAATTCTAAAGGACTTTGTATTTTAGTTTGTGTTTTGAACAGACTTAGAAAAGTTTGCAAGAAGTTTCTAAGTGCAAGCAAGCTGTAAGGAGTTGTGAGATATTATGATTTTTCACCTCTCAAACTTGTGAACTAGCTAGCATATTTATAGGCATTACCAAGGATATAAATCAGCCCAAATGAGCATTCAACCCCATTAAAACATGAATTAAAATTCTGGTTTAACTATAGGATTAATTTGTGTAACATATGGTATGAATACACACAATTAACTTGTGTAACATATGGTATGAATACACACAATTAACACCACTAATTAACCAAAATTAACTCATGTTTAATGGCCTTTAGAAGCTTTAGCATCAACTTTAATCACCCAAAGCATCCAAGAAAGTATCTAAGAAAGACCAAGTCAAACACAAGTTTAAGCCCATTTATGCATAAATGTTCCAACAATCCTCCTCCCATTTATGACATAAATGTTGACAAGCTTAAAACAACAACTTGCAAAAAATTTACACAAAATAACATGCTCATGCATAAATAGAAATATCATAATGATTGAATTTCTACTTAGTATATGTATACTTTACGATAATTCCAATTGTTATGATAGACTAAGCTTTGAATCAAAAAATCACTACGAAATATCGAAGATACAATACACACAAGCACTAACAAAAAATTCCTTTAACCCTCGACACCTTAGTAGCCATGGTATCCATATCCATTCATGAGCGTTCCAAGTCAAGCCTAGACTTGTTGAAGCGGCCAAACCCCTAACTCATATAGGTAAATCTTTACGCACATGCTCCTGCAATTGAACACTTTATCAAAGATTTATTAAGAAACTTAATTCACCCTCCTTTACATTGCAGTAACAAGCACTAACCTTGGAATGTATATTAAACAAGTGCTTCCAACCTTTAAGGAAAAGTACTATCCTTTTTGAATTTGAGATCTAACGTTGTATTAGACGTCAAATTGAGTTTTCCTTAGTCAAAGGTTGATCAATATGCTTAAGACCCAACCCTATATCTATTTTAATCACTAGTTCCCTTAACAACGGTTTTGTAAACGTATCCGCCAAGTTCACACTAGACCGAACAAAATCAATGGTTATACAACCATTCCTTATCATCTCACGTACATAGCTATGTCTAACCCCAATGTGCCTTGACTTGCCATTGTAGACTTCACTATACGCTTTGGCCATTGTGGATACACTATCACAATGGATAGCTAGAGGAGACATTGGTTGGACCCATAAGTCAACCTCACTCAACACATTCCTTAGCCATTCCGCTTCTTGACAACAAGAAGCTAATGCGATAAATTCCAATACCATAGTTGAATCGGTAATACATGTTTTCTTCTTAGATGCCCATGAGACGGAACCTCCTCCAAGGAGAAACACCCATCCACTTGTGGAAGAATAATCTTCCTTATTGGATATCCAACTAGCATCCGAGTACCCTTCTATGATTTAAGGTTCTCCCGTATAAGTTAAACCATAATCTTTGGTTTTGTTCAAATACCTTAGTACTCTTCTCAAAGCTTGCCAATGCATCATACTAGGTTTACTAGTATACCGGCTAAGCTTGCCAATAGCAAATGCTATATCCGGCCGAGTGCTAGCCATAGCATACATCAAGCTTCCAACCAAGCTTGCATACTCCAATTGAGTAATAGGAGTACCACTACTCGGAACCAAGTGAATACTAGGATCCATCAGAGTAGAAAAATGAGATGAGTTTGACTCATTATACCTCTTTACCACTTTCACAATATAATGAGCTTCTGATAAAGAAATAGTCCCTTTACATCTCATTATTCTAATACCAAGAACAACATCCGCTTGACCCGAATCTTTCATTGAGAAGCTACTTGAGAGAAAAGCTTTAGTGTTTTTCACTTGTTCCAAATCAGTCCCAAAGATGAGCATATCATCTACATATAAGCAAATTATATCTCCTTTACCGTTATTATCAAATTTTCTATATACACATTTGTCGGACTGCTTTATTTTAAACCCATTAGCCAAGACTACATCATCAAATTTTTGATGCCATTGCTATGGTGCTTGCTCAAGTCCATACAAAGATCTAATTAACTTGCAAACCTTAGACTCTTGACCTTTGGCCACAAATCCTTCGGGTTGATTCATGTATACTTCCTCCTCCAATTCACCATTAAGGAATGTCGTTTTAACATCCATTTTGTGAATTACAAGTCCATGAATAGCCGATAAAGTTATCAATAGTCTAATGGTAGCAATTCTAGCTACCGGAGCATAAGTGTCAAAGTAATCAATACCATATTTTTGCCTAAAACCTTAGACCACTAACCGGGCCTTCTGTTTTAATATGGTTCCATCGATTTTCTGTTTTCTTATGAAAATCCTTTTACAACCGAAGGGTTTGCAACCGGGAGGTAAATTAGCTAAAACCCATGTATTATTCCCCATTATTGAATCCATTTCATCATTCACGACCTCTTTCCAAAATGCGGAATCATGAGACTTTATAGCCTCATCAAAGGTCCTAGGATCCTCCTCCATATTGTAACAATATGAGAATTGAGTCACAATTGTCTCCCTTGACCCTTCAACTAAATAAAGTTGAAAATCCGGTCCAAAAGATTTCTCTTTTCTAATTCTTTTACTTTTCCTAATTTCCGGTGTTGTGTTATCATGATCATCATTGATGTCACCCGCAACCTTGGAACTAGTACTAGGTATCATGTCCTTTGGTCTAGGAATCGAAGAGAAACGAGTCTCATCAAAAATTGCATCCCTTAACTCTATCACAGTGTGAATAGAGACAAAATCATTATGTTCAATGACATAAAACCTATAGGCTTTGCTATTTTATGCATTGCCTATAAAAATGCAATCAATTCCTCTTTCACCTAAAGTTTTACGTTTAGGTTCCGTCAATTTGACAATAGCCCTACATCCCCATACCTTAAGGTAATTTAGTTTAGGCTTTTTCTTTTACCAAAGTTCATATGGGATAGTCTTGTTCCTTTTATTAGGAACCCTATTCAAAATATAGCATGCCGTCAAAATAGCATCACCCCAAAAACCGTCACTTGGATCCGAATTAGAAAGCATGGTATCAACCATTTCTTTTAAAGTCCTATTTTTTCTTTCCGCCACTCCATTACTTTGAGGTGAGTATGGTGCGGTAGTTTCATGGATTATCCCAATGGAATTAAAATAACTAGGATTATAGTATTCACCACCCCTATCCGTCCGAAGTCTTTTAACTTTTTCACTAAGTTGAATTCCACTTCGGTCTTATAGATCTTAAACTTTTCAAGTGCTTCATCTTTTGAGAATAATAAATAAATGTAACAATACCTTGAAAAATCATCAATAAGAGTTACAACATATTTTTTATTTCCCAAAGATGGTGAACTATGAAAGTCACACAAGTCACTATGCACCAATTCTAGCAATACCGATGGTCTTGTCACACTAGGAAAAGGATTCTTTTTAATTTTGTTTAACATACATATATTGCACTTCTCTAAATTCAAATCAAAGGAATGTATTAAACCTAACTTAGACATGTCATATAATCTACGATAGTTCACATGACATAACCGATTGTGCCATAGAGAAGAAACATTAAGCATGTAAACAGAACTAACAATTTTATTATCAATGCTAAATTTAAACATTCCATTACAAAAGTATCTTTGACCAACATAAATACCACTCTTAGACACTATAAATTTATCGGATTCAAAAACAACCTTAAAACCAAACTTATTCAAAAGACCTCCTGACACAAGGTTTTTCCTAACTTCCGGAATATAAACAACATCCCGGAGAGTTAGAGTCTCCCGAGATTAACAACAATTCTACTTGGCCAATTCCCTTAGCCTTACCGTAGAATC
This sequence comes from Patellifolia procumbens, assembly GCA_947645195.1. Classification (NCBI taxonomy): domain Eukaryota; kingdom Viridiplantae; phylum Streptophyta; class Magnoliopsida; order Caryophyllales; family Amaranthaceae; genus Patellifolia; species Patellifolia procumbens. Next base: position 6,922,796 of record CANSGD010001328.1, read on the forward strand.
ATTCCCCATATAAAAAATTGGACCATCATCCAATTCCTTCAAAGACTTCAAATGGTGCCTATTATTGCACACATGTCGAGAAGCTCCCGAATCAATCCACCAAGAATAATCAACCTGCACAACATTAATTTCAGAAATCATAGCAACAAAATTCATTTCTTTAATTATGTTTTCATGTGCAACCATACCTTGGTTTTGACCAACACTAGGTTGATCTTTCTTTGTCGTCTTCTTTTTCTTTCAAGACGGACAATCCCTCTTTAAATGAGGACCATTGCATACCCAACAAGTAAGAGTTTTCCTCTTCTTGTGTGCAACATTGGTTTTAGATTGAGCATTGGATTTATTAGTCCCATTAGACCCACCAACCTCTACCATATTAACGGTAGACTTAGGAGCACTAGAAATTGTGTCCTTAACCCCATGTTGAGCTCGAATCCCTTTTTCAATGCGAAGATGAGTTCCTAATTGCTCCATGGTAAGATCCTCCTTCTTATGTTTCAAAGTATGTATATTGTCTTTCCAAGAAGTCGGTAATTTATCAATAATGGAAGCAACGACAATTGCTTCATCCATTACCATACCATGTGACCTTATTTGATTTAAAATGTGATGAACTTCGTGAAATTGCTCCATTATAGGCCTTTCATTAGTCATTTTTAACATATTAAAGTTACTAACAAGAAACTTCTTACTTGAAGCATCTTCCGAGATGTACTTGGCCTCTAGAGAATCCCAAAGCTCCTTTGCACTCTCCACATTGCTGTAAAGACCAAAAAGGCATCCGAAAGTGCATTAAGAATATGACCACGATAAATGTAGTCATCATTCTCCCACTTTGTTCGCCTCCTCGTAGTCTCCAAAGGTTCCTCAACTCCTTCTTCCGGGTAATCCGGAATTGGTGTTCTAAGCACATACACCACATTGAGAGTCGTTAAGAGGAAATGAATCTTCTTTTGCCAACGACAAAAACCCACACCTTCAAACTTATCCAATTTTTGGAAGTTCAAAGTCAAGTCCTTGAGCGATGAAGCCATATCCGAAAGAAAGTAAACTAATAGATTTTTAGAGGATGAACAAAGAAACAAGAGGGAACCGGATATATCACCACTCCAAGGCACGGAAACTACGCTTTCCTATTAGTTTATTTCGCCTCTCTAGGATCACCGGGTTACACAAAATAACTAATGAGATACAATGGAGTTGTAATTTACTTCTATGATCAATCAAAGTGAATTCTAAAGGACTTTGTATTTTAGTTTGTGTTATGAACACAGTTAGATTAGTTTGCAAGAAGTTTTTAAGTGCAAACAAGTTGTAAGGAGTTGTAAGATATTCTGATTTTTCACCTCTCAAACTTGTGAACTAGCTAGCCTATTTATAGGCATTACCAAGGATAGAAATCAGCCCAAGTGAGCATTCAACCCCATTAAAACATGAATTAAAATTCTGGTTTAACTATAGGATTAATTTGTGTAACATATGGTATGCATACACACAATTAACTTGTGTAACATATAGTATGAATACACACAATTAACACAACTAATTAACCAAAATTAACTCATGTTTAATGGCCTTTAGAAGCTTTAGCATCAACTTTAATCACCCAAAGCATCCAAGAAAGTATCCAAGAAAAACGAAGTCAAACACAAGTTCAAGCCCATTTATGCATAAATGTTCCAACATAGTGTTTGAGTGCAATATTCAGAGCTCGTTATATGAAGGTGGTATTGAGACTCCGCATCATCTATACTTTGAGTGTCAATTTAGTGATTCTATTAGGCGGTCTTGTCTAGGTGTGTTGCATAAGTCAAGGAGTATTTGTAGCAGGCATGATGAAATTAGACTCACAAGCAAATTATGTAGGAAAAATAATGAAGTAAGTAAGATTTATAGGGCTTGTTTTACAGAGACAATGTATGGAGAGATTTGAGGGAGAAAACAAGCGTTGACAATAAGTCTTTACGCAGATTTTTGTTCAATGTAAACTGTTGTATTCATAGTGCTAATGTTCGCGAAGCTTGTTACTTTGGTGTTTCTCTGTGATCTGGTGCATGTAAACAGGGCCGTCCCTGATGTTTTAGAGGCCCAGGGCGAAGTAATCATTAAAGGCCCTCTAATAGTAAGAATTTAAAAAATACTTCTACTTCACTTTTTCTTATGATAAATAGTCGATATTATCGGGTGATACAGATATCAAATTTTATATTATAAATAATTTAGAGTAATATGAGCTATTAATGATAATTTTTGAAGAATTTATATAATAAAATTAAAATCCCTTCTTTTGTACCTTTTAAGTGTTTCATCTATCAAGTTATTATAATATTATGATTGTCGTACTTCATCTAATAATAGTTATATCTTGATCCTTAATCAATCTTTTACTAAGTTTTCACTTCTTAAGTACCATCTAAGTTGACTAAAAATGTAAACTTATAAATAGTACTCCCTCCGTTTTTTTAATAGGGACGTTTGCTTTTTCGCGCGGACCAATGAAAAAGTGCAAAATAAGAGAGAAGGATGGAAAGAGTGACAAAGTAAGAGAGAAGAAGAGGAAAAGTATGAGAGAATTGTAATAAACTAATAATTAGGTGGACTAACCTACCATTTATAGTAAAAGGGAGAAGTGTCCTAATTAAATAAAAAAACCCGTAAATGGCAAAATGTCCCTTTTAAAAAAACATAGGAAGTATATCACAACCCAAATAAGGCAATGACACTTTATTTTATTATAAACAAACTAATAAAATATCCCGACACTATAACGTGAAAGGGGAACATGAAAATTCTTTGGATGTTATTTTTCTTTTGGAGGAACTTTTAGCTTTATAATTGAAAAGGTAATGATGAAAGAAGGAGGAAAAATAAAGGGTGATAACTTGAATAAAAAACAGGAAAACAAAAATATGTAAGAAAAACATAAAGGCTAATTAAGAAGCAAAAAATAAAAACAAATAATAAAGCTAAACCAAGAATGAAAATGTAAACAAATTGTGGAGGTAACTTTCACGGGAATTCGAGCCTTGACTTCGTGCGTGGAACTGGCAGGAAGTTACCAGTGGGCTACAAAGTTTTTATGTGAAATTTAGCTCATCTGAAATTTTCATATTCTTTTTGGTTGATTATTTTGGGCTTGTACCAGCTGGGCCTAGGGCGTACGCCCCACCTGCCCTGCACCAGAAACGGGCCTGCATGTGAAGAGTCTCTAATGTAACCCTTTACAAAAGTTGAATCTTAGTAAGATACTAATGCTTTAGCTTTCAGATACTATGGTTATTGTGTAAGTACTAGCTTAATTTTGCTTATTCTTTTTTTTTTTTTTCTCATGAAATGATATTTCACTTTTAATTGCCGAATACAAATAAAGAATATATTTCATTTTGTTCGAGATGTTTCATTGATTGAATATAATATTGATTGATCTGGGGTTTAAAATTTTCAAATTTTCAAATATTTGTTTTTAGGAAATTCGATATGGTGGCCTCTAACTTTCAACTTTTCTATGTGGTGGTCGGACAAAAATATATTTATATAAAGTGACGCACAAGTTCGGAAAAATTCTACATAATGGTCTTAAAAACCTCCAACGCCCTCCGACAACCCAACCTCCAACTCATCATCGATGAACCAACATAAAACCCTAAAAGCTTCTCCTCTCTCTTGTCTTCCTCGTCCATCTTTCTCTGACCTCCCCCTCATCTTTCTCTCTCCTCCAATATGAAGGAATTGTTTCCTTGATTCTAATGCAATTACTAAATATAATATGGATCGTATTACGGAGATAATAATTCATTTAATTGGGTCGTCTTTACGTCTTGCTAGAGAATGCTATAGACCCTTGGGTTAGTAAATAATAAACCCGAAGCCCATGTAAACGGATCCTACAAGGTCACACATAATATTTGGATCAACAAAAGAGTAACCCATATAAAGGCTATAGGGTAGCCGGCCCAAGATGGAGATAAGAGGAGATTATTCGACCTAATTATTCCTATATAAAGGTCAGGCTGCCAGAAAATAAGATACAATATCTCTCATTATTTTTTCCTTCTCTTTCTCTCTCTCAACTGGCATTACTCCATAAAAGAAGAAAGCTTTCTTTCTTCTTTCCAACTAGAATTAGTGGAGTGTTGATCTAAATTGGTGGACTAAGTAGAGGAATCACATTTGAGATTCTTTCTCCAAGTTCGTTGGGTATACTTTAAAGTATTCAATCCCGCCAAACCATTTGAAGTCACGCATTAAGAGGTTGGTTATTAATTATTATATGATCCTTAATTATATGTGCATGAGATCCTGTTTTAGGTGCATATGAATTAGACTCATGAAATTCCGCTTATAGTACCTATAATCCTACACACTACATATTCAAGCTCCTATTTTCTAAAGGGTCATTGATGCCAATCCAACTGTAAACTCTGACGAAGCATCATTGAGTTCCGTCATAGTTAGGCTTGTCCAATTCATTGCAATGCTATGACCAAGCTTCACATCAATTTTTTTTGGGTATAGGATGGAGGTTGGTCTACTACAAAGAAGTAAAAAGAAACGGGGTACGGCGCCATTGATTCACAATTTGGTGTACTTGACCAATGTTCACCCTTGGCACTTTGACAATGGTACACCATTCGAACGCTTGAGCCAATTTCTTAATGTCATTGATAGTCCAGTATATATCTATATTTGGAGTCGCATTAGGGCGCAGGAGTTGTAGTAGTTCATTGGAGTCTGTGTTAATTTGTATCTGTTTTGTGGGTAGCCGGGAGGCCCAGGTCAAACTTTGTAGACATGCCAGTGCCTCCGCATGAAGTGCTGAGCTAGCTGCCCCATAGCTACGTCCTTGTATTCTTATGTTGACGGCTTGGTGATGGTGTTGTACCACCCATCCAATCCCTGTTGCTTTTATGGTTTTGTCCCAGGACCCGTCGACTTGTAAAACAGTTTGGGGGGCACCATGCAGATGTCGACCAATGTTGACAATGTTGAAACCAGGGGGTGATGATCTATTGGTCCGTTCTGTAGCTGACTAAGGGTTTGGATTTTAGTTTGACCTTGTAGATAAATATGTAAGTCAGTCCATGCCTTGTCGCTGACTGTTTTTAGCTGCTCGTGACTAGGTAGGACAATCCTAAAATCCAAGTTATTCCGTACACACCAAGCTATCTGGAGGTTGATGGTAAATGAGTAAATGTTACCCCCATTTTTTCTAGGGTTCAAGGTAGAAGGTCGATTGAGTTTTGGATAATATCTCTAATAATAGTAATAGGGTGGAGATTTACTAGATTGATTTGTGGTGTGGTGTGGCTTGCCAAATCTAGTTTGTAACTGGGCAAGTGGAGAATAGATGAATCGCAGTTTCTTGCTAGAGGCGACATATTGTACATACGTCGCCAAGTGTGATACCTCATTTTTTGAGGTTATATTTTGTTGGTAAGATATCCTTCCATAGTTTCCAAGGGAAAAAAATCCATTTTGGAGGCATGTTGGTGTGCCACAGCTTCCTAGCTATCCTAGTGAGTTGGTCTTTATCTATTTCTGGTGTGTGATGAGCCTCCTGTTGTTTGGTAATTAAATAGGCATATCCCGACTTTGTAAAATGACCTGAATCATAATAAGTCCAATATAGGAAATCATGTTCCCTAACTTGTGGCAATTCCGAACATAGGATAGCTTTACCATCTTCCCACTCGAAACTTTGTCTAATTTTCTCCGCATTGCATCGTCGCGGATGATTCCGTATGAAATCCGAGACTTTCCAATGTTGCGCTTTGGTGAGTGTAATATTTAGTTTAACCTCTGGAACCTGACCATTGATCAAAGGATGACTTGTTGCATGTATATTGGAACTGTTTGGGCCCCTTCCAATCATGGCCCACCTAACCGGTGAAATGACTAAAATACCCTTAGGGGGCAAAATTACCATTTTACCCCTAAGGATCTCACAGGCTGGGAAGTACAGGCCTTCACTCAAGCCCACTGACTAAAAGGCTTTCATGACATCATCATCTTCACTAGATGACGTCACCTCAGTACTACCTATAAATAGTATTCTCATCTGATCATTCAGGTACGTTATTCCATATATTGCAGAGCATTTACTAGTACTATTCTCTCTGATTTCTGAGATCAGATCTGACTTAAGCATCGGAGAGCCGATCCCGGGAATATCCCCGGGATAGTTCACGGTGCTCGGTTTTGCAGGTGTCAGGATTCGAAGACCTTGGACTTATTTGGTTACTACCCTAGCTGGAAATTGGACTTCCCCGAATTACAAATTCACTGTGTTTCTTGTGACCCGAAACAGTTGGCGCCGTCTGTGGGGATTCTAACAAAACAGCTATATTTTCGAACACCATGATACGAGGACAAGGTAATCGCGGTACTGCTGCTCGAAGAACCGTTTCTGAGAACGCCCAGACTACTCTGCTGAACCAAGGAGGTGTTATCGTGGAGGACGAGACCGACGTCACGGAAACCGGAAGCCAGGCTGACATGGCTATCGAAGCACCACCACCAGCAGTGACTTACTCGGATCTTCGACAACTCGAACTCCGAATGGAAAGACATATGACTACTGTCATGCAACAACTCGTTTCAGTAATGAAGACTCAACAGACTACTCCCCCTGACCGAGGGACAGTCCTGGATCAACCATAGGCTCATCGAAGGGCAGCTCAGCCAAAATGTGCCCTAACCGAGCATGTTGTTGGTGGCCTTTCGAGAAAGATACCAGCTGCTTCGAAAGGAAAATCTATCATGTCACCGAGCCAGGATGATGCTCGACATATAATACAACAGAAGCAGATTAGGGGTAAAAACTTTGACGCCCGGGAGATCATTGAAAAGATAAGAGAACAATCCCAGGGAAGGAATTCGAAGCATACAGTGGCCACACGAACCACAGCGCAATCTCACCCCGTGACTAGCCGTCACAGTCTAAGAATAGTAAACCAACAACAGATCGAGGAGCCCGATGAGGTAGCTGAATCAGGCTTTCGAATGGGTTCAGCAGTGCCACACAAATCACCATTCAGCCAACACATCATGGAGACCCCTAACCCGGGCAAAGTCAAAATTCCTTTGATAGAGCACTACTCAAGGATTACAGATCCTGCTGACCATCTGGCAGCATACAAAGCTCAAATGAGCCTGCAGACGTTCTGTGAGGCGACATGGTGCAGGTATTTCCCGACCACTCTCAAAGGCCTGGCCCTCAATTGGTTCACAAGCTTACCGAACGGCATCATAACCAGCTTCTCGGCCCTCGAAGCTCTCTTCTCTCAGCACTTAATAGCAGTAAAGCGTCACAAAAAGACTAGTGTCCACCGGATGTCCGTTTCCCAGCAGAAAGGGGAAAGTCTGAGCTGCTACATCAAGCGATTCAACGAGGAGTCCCTCAAGGTCTCTGACCTCCAGGATGGAGTTGCTGTTACGGCCTTGATGAACGGCCTTCATCCTGGACGCTTCAAGTTCAAAATCGCCATGAGAGAGACTCTCACCTTGGCTGATGCCATGAGACAGGCACAGAAGTATATCCAAGCGTCAGACATCTTTAAGAATGTTCATGAAGAAGGAGGCAACAAAAGGAGAAATGAGCCATCGAATCAGAAAGACTTGGCAGACAGGCTAAAGAGGCATCGACCATCCGATGGAGGTCATGAACCTCGTTTCAATGTTAACCGGCGGGAAATATACTTGGACATAAAAGAGAAATCTGTGATGCCTCGACCTAACCCAATCAAAACGTCAAGTTATCGCAGAGACATAAAGCTGTGGTGCGAATACAATAAAGACTGTGGTCACACAACCAAGGATTGTAGGGAATTGAAGAAAGCTCTCGACAAGTTGGATGATGAAGGGAAGTTGATTAGATATCTCAAGGAACCTCAGGGTGATCGAAGAAGAGATAAGGAAAAAGTGAAACAATCTAGAAGCGATGAAACCGAAGGCTATGTAGGCGTCATAGCTGGGGGCTTCGCTTCGGGAGGCCTAACCGGCAACGCAAGGAAGAATCACCTATACCATCTAATGGATGGCGAGAGAATTAAAAGGCCGGACACTCCCACCATGGTGTTCGGAGACAGTTTGAAGGAGATACAGACCCCCCATGATGACCCTCTAGTCATCGAACTAAAAGTGGCCAACCATAGGGTTGGTCGAGTGTTGATAGACAGTGGGAGCTCGGCAGACATCATTACGTGGGAATGCTTGGAAAAGCTCAAATACGAAAAATAGGACATCAAGGCCATTGACCAACCTTTGGTCGGATTCGGAGGGCAATCCGTTCACCCCCTTGGAGTCATCAATTTGCCTAGCCGGTTTGGTGACAAGGGAAAAGGATGATGCCTTCAATCAACTTTCTAGTCGTTGACATTGACCTCCCATATAACATCATCATAGGGAGGCCCACGTTGAATAGAATAAAAGTTGCAATCTCGACCTACCAGCTCCTGTTGCAGTTCGAAGCAGATGATGGGACGGTCGGAAGGTTGCATGAGGACCAAAAGTCTGCCCGAGAATGTTATGTCAATAGCTTGAGAAGAGGCAAGCCAGTCGAAGCAAGCTCAGGAAAAAGGAAAAGAGAAGAAGAAACTGACAAGATTTCACCCCCACCATTGGGTTTGTTCTATAACGAGAACCCAATCAACTACAATCGACCTCAGCCGGTCGATGAAGATGAAGAAATACAACTCGGATCTGATCCTAACCGGGCAGTTCGAATTGGCAAGGACCTTAACCAGGTCGTTCGAAAAGAAATAGTGGATCTCCTCCAAGAGTATCAAGAGGTGTTCGCATTTTCAGCTGATGAGATGCCAGGAATAGACCCCTCGGTCACCAAACATCAGCTAAACATCAAGTCAGAATTCAGGCTCGTCAAACAGAAGTTAAGACATCAGGGTGCTGAAAGGAACAAGGCCGCAACTGAAGAGGTGAAAAAGTTGCTAAGTGCCGGAATGATAAAAGAATGTCAATACACAGAATGGCTGTCGAACGTAGTACTAGTTCGAAAGCCCAATGGATCATGGCGCATGTGCGTCGATTTCACCGATCTTAACAAAGCGTGTCCTAAAGATGATTTCCCCCTACCTAAGATCGACAAGCTGGTCGATACCACAGCAGGACATGCACTTTTTAGCTTCATGGACGCGAATGCTGGTTACCACCAAATTCCCCTCGTCGAGGAATACCAGGTGCATACCGCATTCATTACGAGTTACGGGATTTACTGTTTTGTGGTCATGCCGTTCGGACTTAAGAACGCAGGGGCTACATATCAGAGGCTCGTAAATAAAATGTTCGAGAAGCAGTTGGGGCGTAATGTTGAAGTCTATGTTGACGACATGATAGTCAAGAGCAAGCTAGTCGAGGATCATGTCCAAGATCTGCGGGAAACTTTGTCTACCCTACGATCTTACAACATGAAATTGAATCCTAAGAAGTGCGTCTTTGGTGTTCGAGGAGGGAAATGCCTAGGGTTCTTAGTGGATGAAAGGGGCATCGAAGCTAACCCTGACAAGGTAGAAGCCATCATCAACATGCAGACTCCTCGAACTATGAAGGAGGTCCAAAGGCTTACAGGGTGTATGGCTGCCCTAGGAAGATTTCTATCAAGATCAGCTGACAAGAGCTTACACTTCTTTAATGCATTGAAGAAGCCATGCTTCGAATGGGACTGTGAAGCAGAAAAAGTCTTTCAACAGTTGAAGACCCAGTTAGCTTCATTACCGAAGCTTGTCTCACCCTTGCCGGGACAGACATTATTCGTTTATCTAGCGGTATCTGAAACCACTCTAAGTGTTGTGCTCGTTGCTGAAAGAGAAAAGTTACAACACCCAGTATATTTCGTTAGTCATGCCTTTCGAGGGGTTGAGAGTAGATACCCCCGTCACCCAGTATATTTCGTTAGTCATGCCTTTCGAGGGGTTGAGAGTAGATACCCCCGTCGGAGAAAATGATATATGCCCTGGTGATGGCCCGTCGAAAATTGAAGCCTTATTTTCAAGCTCATCCAATCAAAGTACTCACTAGTCAGCCACTAAGAAAGCTCATTGAAAGTAGAAATGAATCTAGTAGAGTTATTGAATGGGTAATCAATTATCGGACTATGGTCTAGAGTTCGAACCAAGAAGAGCAATTAAAGCACAAGCCTTAGCTGATTTCATCGCTGAGTGCCAACCGAAGTCGAGACTGCCACCCTAACCGGGACATGGCAACTCTATGTTGATGGCTCTTCATCCAAAGCAGGTTGCGGAGCTGGTCTACTGATCATAGACCCTCTCGAAAATAAAATGGAATATGCAATAAAATTTGACTTTGCTGCCTCGAATAACGAAGCAGAGTATGAAGCCCTTTTGCTGGGATTAAAACTATGCCTCGAATGGGGCAAAGGAAATAACGGTCATGACAGATTCACAGTTGGTCGTGGGTCATGTCAAAGGAGAATTCGAGGCAAAGGAGGACAGTATGAGGATGTACCTAGGCAAGGTAAAAGAACAGCAACAAAAGTTCACTAAGTTCTCAATACAACACATCCCACGGTCCGAAAACCAGCAGGAAGATGCTTTATCTCGAATGGCAAGCTCAGCATCTGGGTTGGAACCTCGAACCATTTCTTGGGAGGTGTTGTATAAACCCAGCATCAACAGCCAACTTCTCATTTGCAGCATAGACCGCTCGAACAATTGGATGCAAAGTATCCGCCTGTACTTCGAAGAAGGAAAATTACCAGAAGATGAAAAAGAAGACGAAAGAGTGGGACGCCGTGCGAGTTGGTTTTTGTTGCACGATCACCTGCTATACAAAAAGTCCTTCACACATCCCCTTTTAAGATGTGTGACGCTCGAAGAAGGCCAGCAGATACTTCGAGAGATACATGAAGGCACCTGTGGGAGTCATCAGGGGGCTCGAACTATAGCTGGTAAAGCTCTTCGAGCAGGGTACTATTGGCCAACAATAATGAAGGATGCCAAGGACATGGTCAAAAAATGCCATAACTGTCAAGTGTATGCTCATGTGCATCGACAGTCAGCCTCTCTTCTCACTACAATGCAAGCCGTGCTACCATTCGACCAATGGGGGATGGACATCCGCGGGCCCTTCCCAGTTGCTTCTGGTGGAAGAAAATTCTTGTTGGTAGCTGTCGACTACTTCACCAAATGGATCGAGACTGAACCCTTAGCCACCATCACAGATAACAAAGTGCAGGTTTTCATCTAGAAAAACATAATCACCCGTTTTGGCATACCCCGAGCACTCATATCAGACAACGGTCGACAATTCAACATTGGTCCTACCAAGGCTTACTTCGCTCGATTTGACATACAAACAAAATTTTCTACTGTCAGTCGACCGCAAACCAACGGGCAGGCAGAGGCAGCCAACAAAGTCATCCTTAAAGGGTTAAAGAAGATGTTAGACGGAGCGAAAGGGTCATGGGTTGAAGACTTACCAGGAATACTATGGTCAGCTCGAACCACGGTAAAAGAGGCCACTGGACATACACCTTTTAACTTGGTTTATGGAAGTGAAGCCGTGCTGCCAGTCGAAGTAGATATCCCCTCACCGAGGATAACATTCTTTGACTACGGGCAAAACGAAGAAGAAAAAGGCGTCAATCTCGACCTCCTACCAGAGACAAGAGGAAATGCACTACTCAAATAAATGGCTCAGAAGGCAAGAATGACCAGGCTGTACAATCGACGGGTCAAGGAAAGAAAGTTCGAGGTCGGAGACCTAGTGCTTCGAAAGATTGAAGCAACAGGAAAGAAGATGGACCTTGGCAAGGTAAGTCCAAATTGGGAAGGACCATATCGAGTAACAGAGGTTGTTCGTCCTGGAACATACAGAATCGAGAACATGGATGGTGATCCATTGTTTCGTCCCTGGAATATCGACAACTTTAGGAAGTTCTACGTTTGAAGCCAACCACAACAACTTAAGGGGCTAATATGACAGCAAGATAGATAGTTCTTGTACTATTTCGACCTCACCGGTCTTGTTAAGTTGTTGTGATAAGCATTGGAATAATTGTAATGATCTTGAACTTGTAGACCTTGCCGGTCCAAACAGACTTGTTAAAATTATGAATGAAATATGACCTCACCGGTCTTTCGAAATTGTCATCTATTTAAGTTATGCATCATGTTCGAAATTTTTAAGTACCTAGCAGGTTCAAAACGGATTCATAACCTCACCGGTCTCGAATTTCATTAAGTGATGCGACTCCTCTAAGGAGGGCCTTCGAATTTCTATGGACTCATATTTGAGGGTGCTCGAATTTTGTCACACAAAAAGAAACAGGAGACCTAGCAGGTCGAAAATAAATGCGAAAAGTATGAAACAAGATGAGCAAACAGTTCTTTTCATTCCATTCGAAGTAAAGTTACAAGCTTTGAAAACAGAATAAAAAGAAAGCTAAGCAACTGAGTTACAAAAAGTTAAATACATAATGCTGAGTTACAAAGTCAAGTGGCCTCTATGTCGATATCCTCGTCCTCAGACGAGGACTTGGATGAAGAGCTTGCATCATCAGCTTCACCAACCTCAGGCTCATCCTCGACAGCTTCAGAAGCAGCCTCAGCGGGTTTTACTTCGCTTTCCTTGGCAGGAGAGAGGTCGGTAGGGGCTTCATCTTCAGCAGCCTCAGCGACCTCCTCAAGGAGAAAGGAGGAAGCTTCACCAGCTCCTCGATTGCCCTTTGCCTTCTCCTTTTCCATATAGGCGTCGAGGGCCTCCTGCTCATACTCACCATACTTGGCCAGAACCTGTTGGAAGTCCAGTTCCGGAGCCAAGTCTTTTAGAGTCTGCTCGAAAAAGCCCTGGATTTCACCTCGAGCAGATTGAAAGCCCTCGACCATCTTCTGGTCAGCAAAGTTCTTACCCTCCTGCGATCGCTTCCAGCGGCGGATGTATTTGTCCCTCTTCTGCTTTAAGTCCTTGACGGACTTATCATATTGCCACTGCAAGTCATCTCGCTGAGCTTGAACACAATGAAGCTGCTCCTTGTGGCCCCTAAGCTGTTCCTCGAGGTCCGCAACCTCTTTGCATGAGGCATCGAGCTTCTTCTCAACATATTTAAGCTGGTTGGAAAGCTCGTCTCTGTTGGTCATCAGACTCGTCCTCTCATTGTTAAATGCCTCGAGGTTGTCGGCATTCAATCTCTTGGCCGCATCAAGTTCAGCCTCAAGGGAGCAGACCCTTCAAGAAGCCTCCATCAACTCTTGTTTGCACTTACCAAGCTCCTCGGCCAGCTTACCGAATCACGGCCTTCCTTTTCAGTAAGACAGGCCATTCGGATAGACATCTGCGACAAGCCAAGAAAAGCTTAAGTGAAGCCACAGAAATAAGATATGAACAATAAGGGAAAACGAGAAGACTCACCTGTAACCAGCACTCATTGAGCGCCTCGATCTCTTTCACTGCACCGAGCTTAGAGATATCCTCCTTGTCCCCAGGCACCAAAAATGCCTCTCGAACTCGTTGGTAACGAGCTCGAAGAGCCTTTCGGCTGGCATTCTGGATGCTTACGACTCCGGACTGACCGTCGACGTCGTCAAGCCAAGAAGTTTTGGTCTTCTTGACCAGGGGCTCTTCATTCTCCTCCTTAGCCAAAGGACTTGAACCCGCACCCAGGTGAAAACTAAGAGGTGCGGGCCTTCCTTTTCAAACCCTCAGGAGCCTCGACCGCTAGAGGAGGGGGGTCAGGCAGAGTTGCAGGAGGAGTAGGTAAAGGCTTCGGTGTTACCGATTTCGCCTTTGGTTTATGTTTTGGATTATGTCAAACAAAAGACAAGTTAGAAGAAGCATATAAAACCAAAATCCAACAAAAGGGTGTTCGAACTTACAGCAGGAGGTTTGGGAACTTTGAGTTCCCCCAAGTTCATCGACAGCCTGGCCATGGCCGCCATACCACTCTTAGCAGTGTTCTTCTTCATCTCCTCGTCGAGATTATTGTAAGCAAGTACTACAAAAACAGAAATAAAGTCAAAACCAAGGTTGATATCACAAACAGAAGAAATAGATAAGTGATAGACCCCTACATTGGTCATATGCCGGGGACACGCCGAAAGCCGACAGGAAATGCTCGTTGGCTAAATCCTTATCATTAGGCAGCCAGTGATCAGTCTTGTATTTAGGCTTCCCGTCGACATGAAACGACGTGGCTTGACAGTGAATAGCCACAATAGCCTCCTCGACGTCTATTTCAGGCACATTAAGATTCATGCCAAAGTTAGGAGGACTATCGGACAGACTTACAGGTATATCCCACGGCTGATCCCCTCGAAAGATGAAGAGAAACTCCCCTTGAAAAAGAGCGTGGTTGGTTGGCATCTCAGTTGTGACCTTATACGATTTCTTATCTCCAAGGCCATCTTTGATCATTATGAGATGCCTGGCCTGAAAAGAGTACCAACCAGGCCCATGGCGAAGCTCGGAGACTTCTTGTATACGGAAAATATTGCGCCAAAGGAGCAAGGACGGTCGCACTCCAAGCATGCGACAGATACACAAAAATGCAACTATCGTCCCAACTGAGTTAGGCATAAGTTGACATAAGGCTATGTTGTATGCCTCTAAAATCTCCTTAACAAGTGGGTGCAAGGGAAAGCGCAAACCCAGTTCGAAATATGATTTATATACACCCACACACCCGGGAGGTGGTGACACTACAAAATCTGGGACTTGTGGGGGATACATGACGTAGGGCAGCTTTATATGGTACAGAGTCAACAAAAACGACAGCCCTTCTTGAAGATCCTTTCGCCACTTCCCCGTTGACCAGTGGCCACTTATTCCCAATCTCATGTTGGGGGAAGGGCAGGGCTCGATATAATCGGATGTCGAAGTCCCCTCATCCGTCATCTCCACAATTTGCACTACACCAAGAGAAAGGAAAGAATCTAAGTAACTCCTCTTAGTAGGAGGGAAGGCTATCATTACTTTATTAGGATGATCTAAAAACTCCTCAGGCCCCTCGAAATCCTCCTCACACTCCTCTTCCTCAAAAGGAATGGCGTCGAGCAAAATATCAGAATTCGGGACCCAATAAACTATTGATACAATAGGAGCCCCATCTACCCATTTTTCTACCCAAGGCATATAAGGAAGGGGCAAAGCATATGGGGCACTCAGTTTGAAAATAGGGTTCATTATTTATATTACAGTGACCCCTATCGAATTTATTAAAAGCAAGGAAAAGAATCAAAAATGAGATATCATACCTGTCGAATTACACGAAGAAGGTTCCTCGCTCTCTTGACACGCTCTGAGAAGCACACAAGGAACAAAAGGCTCCTTAAAAAGGGGAGAGAAAATTAGAGAGAGAAAGTAGAGAGAGAAATTGAAAAGTGAGTAAATGAGGAAAGAAGTGAGATATTTATATCCCACCTACCCTGAACAGTAACCTCTCTAATGTGAATAGTAACCCAACATGGGAGTTTGTGCCGAGAGGATAGAGGGAGGTTTGTTTCAATACGATATTTATATGGTTCAAACGTATAAAAAATGGTCAAATATGATTGACTACCCAAAAAGTGGACTTTTAAACGTTGACCCTCACCGGGCCTACCTCGAAGCAATGCGGCTGTACAACTCTCCCCTCACCGGGGCTACCTCGAACTCTTCAAAAGGTACAACCCTTTGACTGAGTTACCTCGAGTTGATTCAAGGATGTTCTTTGAATCCATACTTCAGAAAATTTTCTAAGTATGCTAAGCCCTTCATAAGGCATCCCCTTTCGAGTAAATTGAATATGGGACTCAATTAACCCTTACCAGGCCACCTCGAAATTATCAAATTGAGTATTGGACTCAATTAGCCCTCATTGGGACACCTCAATATGATCAAATTGAGTATTGGACTCAATTATCCCTAACCAGGCACCTCGAAGAATTCAAGTCACCCAATGGTGGGCGTTTATAATTCTATTTCGAACACCCTATAGAGGACGTTCGAATTTTGTGTTAAATTTCTCTATTGAGGGCGTTTGAATTTTTTCCTTCATAGAATTCCTTCAAGGAAGGCTTTCGAATTTTATTATAAACCACCCAATTATGGATGTTTGTAATTTATATCGAACACCCTATAGAGGACGTTCGAATGCTCGTATTGAACCCCTCCTGGGAGGGCGTTCGAATTTTATGGACCTCTCTAGTAGGAGGACTTTCGAATTTTAATGTCACTGAATAGTGCACCCAAGTCTTTTTGAACCTCTCCTATGAGGGCGCTCGAATTCTATGAGCTATTCTCCTAGGAGGGGGTTCGAATTCCCTTTGAACCTCTGTGTTGAGGGTGTTCGAAATCTATGAGGTGTTCTCCTAGGAGGGTGCTCGAATCTTATGAGCTGTTCTCCTAGGAGGGCGTTCGAATACCAGTTGAACCTCTGTGTTGAGGGGGTTCGAAATTGCACCTAACCCTTCCATAGAGGGCTTTCTAAAATATTGTATAGTAAGTGTGGCTAAGTCTTTTAAAACCTCTCCTAGGATGGTGCTCGAATTCTATGAGCTATTTTTCTAGGAGGGCGTTCGAATTTTCACTCACCCTCTAAGGATGAGGGATTTCGAATTTTCATTCACCCTCTAAGGGTGAGGGCTTTCGAATTTTCACTCACCCCCGAAAGGTGAGGGCTTTCGAATTTTCCCTCACCCTCTAAGGGTGAGGGCTTTCGAATTTTCACTCACCCTCTAAGGGTAAGGGCTTTCGAATTTTCCCTCACCCTCTAAGGGTGAGGGCTTTCGAATTTTCACTCACCTTCTAAGGGTGAGGGCTTTCGAATTTTCACTCACCCTTAGAGGGTGAGGGCATTCGAATTTTCACTCACTCTCTAAAGGTGAGGGCTTTCGAATTTTCACTCACCCCCAAAAGTTGAGGGCTTTCGAATTTTCACTCACCCCCTAAAGGTGAGGGCTTTCGAATTTTCACTCACCCTCTAAGGGTGAGGGCATTCGAATTTAAAGGGTGAGGGCTTTTGAATTTTCACTCACTCTCTAAAGGTGAGGGCTTTCGAATTTTCACTCACCCCCAAAAGGTGAGGGCTTTCGAATTTTCACTCACCCCCAAAAGGTGAGGGCTTTCGAATTTTCACTCACCCTTTAAGGGTGAGGGCTTTCGAATTTTCCTTCACCCTCTAAGAGTGAGGGCTTTCCAATTTTCACTCACCCTCTAAGGGTGAGGGCTTTCGAATTTTCTCTCACCCTCTAAGGGTGAGGGCTTTCGAATTTTCACTCACCCTTTAGGGGTGAGGGCGTTCGAATTTCCACTCGCCCTCTAAGGGTGAGGACTTTCGAATTTGGCAAAATCAACCCCACTTTGGGGTACGTCGAGTTTTTACAACAACCGAGACAGATTATTCCGCTCCACATCACAGTCTCATCATGATCTGACACTACGACATAGAGCGTGGGGCTAATGTTTGGGCCCCTTCCAGTCATGGCCCACCTAACCGGTGAAATGACTAAAATACCCTTAGGGGGCAAAATTACCATTTTACCCCTAAGGATCTCACAGGCTGGGAAGTACAGGCCCTCAGTCAAGCCCACTAACTAAAAGGCTTTCATGACATCATCATCTTCACCAGATGACGTCACCTCAGTACTACCTATAAATAGTATTCTCATCTGATCATTCAGGTACGTTTTTCCATATATTGCAGAGCATTTACTAGTACTATTCTCTCTGATTTCTGAGATCAGATCTGACTTAAGCATCGAAGAGCCGATCCCGGGAACATCCCCGGGGTAGTTCACGGTGCTCGGTTTTGCAGGTGCCGGGATTCGAAGACCTTGGACTTATTTGGTTACTACCCTAGCTGGAAATTGGACTTCCCCGAATTACAAATTCATTGTGTTTCTTGTGACCCGAAACAGGAACCATTGCCTATTTTCCAAGCACATCCTTCGAGAAGGTTTTCCCTAGCCCTGTCCAAACCTTTGAGGATGAAGGATCTGTTTGTTTTTTGGATATTCTATGCTTGGTGGCTATGTTAAAGTTTTCTGATAGTACTGAGTTGACTACCAATTAAGGAGGAGACCAATAGTTGAGGATTATTCTGCATCCTCCAAATTTGTTTCATGAGCAAGGTTTGGTTGACGATTTTGATATTTTAGACTCCGAGACCTCCCATTCCCTTGGGTGCTTATACAATTTCCTTTTGTATCCAGTGGATACTTTTCCATCCTTTTTTTGCCCACAGGAACATGGTAATAATGGCATCTACTTTTCCCCACAATTAAGGCTGGTAGGAGAATACCATTCATGATATATGCTTCCATTGGAATGATAACGGTGTTGATGAGAATGATTTTTACCGGCTGTGATATATTTGTGCTGTTCCAGGAGAGGATTTTTCCTGTAATGTCATGAAGTGGAAATTGGTAGTGGTGTCCTTTCTTGCCTTTCAGATTAATAGGGGACATTAGGTGGTGACCCATTTGGTCAGTCATTGGCATCTTGAGGTGATGAAGCCATGCTGATTTGCAAGTTAAGTTGTTGCCCTCAAGCTCTTGAGAAATGTCCCAGTATATCTGCTATTGTCTTTGAGGAGTTGTTATTTGCTTGAAAGAAGAGCATGACATAATCAGTGAAAAACAGATGTGTGGAAGATGGGGAAGATCGAAAAATTTAGAGGCCTTTAAATTGTCGTATTTGTTATGATAGAGTGAGCATGCGAGATAGAATATCCATGCAGAAAAGAAAGAGGTACGGTGAGAGCGGATCCCCTTGACGTAATCCACCAGCTGGTTTAAATTTTTCTGAAACATTATCGTTGACTAAGATACGAAAAGAGACCATCGTGAGGCATTGGCCAATGAGCTGGATCCATTGGTTAGGAAAACCATAGGCCCTGAGGACTTTAAGGAGAAAATGCCATTCTACTCGATCGCAGGTTTGCTCATATCAATCTTGATTGCTGCTTTGTGGTTGATATGGGATTTAGACTTATTAATTTGGTGTAACAGTACTTGGCTAATCATTACGTTATCCGTCACATGGTGTCCCGGAACAAACGCCATTTGATAGTTCGAGATGAGAGAGGGGAGTATTGTCTTCATTCGGTTTACCATGCATTTGGTGAGGCATTTGTAGATGGTGTTACAAAGGCTCATTGGCCGTAGATGACCCACCTCTTCTGGTGTTGTTACTTTTGGGATGAGGACCATGAGGTTAGTGTTCCATTCATTAAGAATAAAGTCGGTTGTGCATACAAACTGGATTGCGTTGACCACTGAAAATCCAACTATATTCCAATGTTTATGAAATAACTCAGTTGTCATACCGTTTAGCCTAGGTGATTTGCTTCGGCGAATAGAGAACAATGCTAGTTTTATTTCCTCTGGAGTGAAAGGTGAGATGAAACGATTATTTTGCTCGGTAGTAAGTTGAGGTAGATCTAGTTCCTGAAGTACGAGATCTACATTTTGTTCGGGATTAGTGATAAGGTCCACTTTTGATGTCAAAATGTCTTTCCATAAATCTGTTATGAGGTGTGATATTTTGTCCGCCCCCTATATCTAATCTCCCATGGAATTTTTTAGCATGAGAATTTTGTTTCTTATTTGTTTTTTCTTCACATGGCTGTACATGACCTTTATTGGAATATCGCCTTGGTGTGCCCATTTATCTTTAACTCGTTGCTTCTAGTATTGGTAGTCGAGCTAGATGGTAGGGATTTTGGTTATGAGAAAAGAGGTTGTAATCCCTAGATTAGGACAAAGTGTTAAGGTTTTTACCTCGAGAGTGTAGGTCAATGTTAATTTGTCGCCAATTAATTCATTGGAACCGTTTAAAACCTAGTGACGAACGTTAGAGGTTAAGACTTATTAAGTCACATTTTCTAGTGAACGAGGACATTGCAAACCCTCGATGTGGGAGCCAGGTTTGTTGTATTATTTCGATGACAGGTTGGAATTTCAGACACCAATTTTCTATTTGATATGGTTGTGAGACTTTATGTTCATTGGTCTCGGAATTAAAAATGATAGTAGCATGGTCCGAGGTCGTGAAAGGTTGATTAAAGATATGACTATTTGGAAATTCATCCTACCAGTCTTGAGTCATATAACCCCTATCTAGTATTTCCATTATAAGGCCGTTATGGGAACGTTTATTACACCAAGTGAATCTAGGGCCAGAGAAAGGTACATTAATAGTTTGAGAATTATAACGCCATTCAAAGAAAGAGTCCCATACTCGGATGTTATTAGAGCCCCCCATTTTGTCATCTAAGGTTTCAAGTTGATTGAAATCACCTATTAGTAAGCATTTGGGAAAACTATTGATAATGTCCAACAATTGCCCGCATATTTGGGGTTTTTCTTCTAACAGAGGAGGCCCATAAACAAAGCACACATAAACTTCATTACCATTAGGATAGAGGATCTTACATACTACATAGTTCTGACAACAAAGGAAGAAACTAATACTAGCCATTTACCAAGCCAAAACAAGCTATGGCTTGCTACCAATGACATCTATGCCATTAGCAAAAGAGGGGTTACAATGACGAAAATAGTTAGAATATTTGTCTAAAGTGCACTTAGTTTCTGCGAGGAAAATAAACTCAGGACCATTTGCATTGAGAAGCCAATGCAGTAAGGAATTGTAGGGGTATCATTATCATTCAAACCCTACAATTCATTGAAATAATTTTCATGATGAGGTTGGGGGCTGTACCCCACCCCTAGAAACACCAGCTTCAATTGCCACTTTTGGATTACCTGAGGAGTGGCCAACCTGTAGTTCCAAAGCGCAGTCAATTTCCATTCAACAGTTTCCTCACTCCGAGCTTTCCTCTTCAATTTATTTGTATTGTTATCAGCTAGTTCGTCAGTAGGTTATTCTGATGCAGCTCTTTTCCCTTCAAGTGTGAGTGAAGATCCTCACGCACCTCCACTCCTAGATCATAATCCATCCCTAGGTCTGTGATAGCTTTTGATTTGAAAGTCCAGCCCTGATTTTCCCTAGTCCATAAGTTAAATCCTCCTTTATTTTTCTTAACGCTCCAATCTATGTCTCCTCCTTTTCAAGTGCTATTCAGCTTCCAATGTATCCGTGTTTTGATAATTGCCTAATGAGTGAGCTTTCCTAGTCAGGCATGTTCTTAGTCTTTTGGAAGAACAAGAGGAGACAAATTGCTTGAGAATTAGGGTAGGACGGGCAATAGGAATGGAATCAATTTGTGTTTGTGGTGAGAATGGGGAATTGGGAGGATCCATTTCGATGTCAATGTGAGGCTATGATGTAGTGGAGCTCCAAAAGGGTATTGCCGATGATCAAGGACTACAGTTCGGGGGGGCTAGTAATCATTGGGATGGGGTGTATTTTTGCTTGGTTTAGGAAAGATTGGAGGTATCTAGTTAGTCTTCTACTTGCTTCTTGGAGCACTCCTCATCTAGGTACGATGCCTGTTGATTGTATTAGGTTGCCAAGCGTAAGGCCACGAGCTATAGGTACTGTGGGGTCCATGATAGCAAAATGAGGATTGAAATTAGTTTCCTGATTAGACTCGAGATTGTGAAAGTGTGTTTGTGAGATAGGGTTTTCGTTTTGTGAGGAATGAGTAGAGTCTTGTAGCAATTCGACATGTTCAGCAAAGGGAATTTGCGCCCATTCATTTATACCCAATGTATCAAAGATAGGGTTTGCAACTATATTATCATTTTGTCTTGCATGAGATGATTCTCCAACTTCGTAATAGGGGTTGGGTGGAATTTGTATTGTTAAGTTTGGTCTAGTTCTTGTAGAGTTTGTTTATGTTACAGTGGTGTTTGTATTGTTGGTAATAGGAGAGTGTGAGAAGATTTGGTTAGAGAAGAAAGACAGATTGGGGTTTAGATTGTTAGGGTTTTGGATGCTAGAATTAGGAATGTTTTGAATATTAGGATAAGAGATTCCATGTGCATGTATGAATGGGTCCACTATTTGGTGAACAATTTCATGAAAGTATGTTTGTGGGGATAGTGGGGGATTAGCAGCCAAAGGATTAGGGGATTGGTGAGGGTGGATTTCAGCATAAGGATCTTGTTCAAAGCCAAGATGAACAGTAAGAGGAGGGTATAGAGTTACTCGTGGTAGAAAAGAGTCTCCTTCTTCTTGAGTGCATGTGTTAGTATTGAGATTTTTTTGAGAATCATCTGATGAATCAAATTCATCATCACCTATCATGTAATCTCCCTCCCCCATTTCTTCAGAGTCTGAACTTAGATCAAGAACCATATCTGGTGATAGATATTGTCTTCCTAATTCATTCTCAGGTTCTCTACTTGCAATTAAGTTAACTCAGAGTTGTGCATCCTGAATCTATATGGTGAACCCTCCATGATGTTGGTGTAGTAAGCACGATTTGTTGGTCTATATAGAACCAGAAGACCACCTCGTTCAAAGTCTAGTATTCGATTACAAATCCTCTTTTTTTCTTCTTGGGTTGATGTAATAGCCCTGTTTTAAGAGCACCTTTATTAATTGTTAATTATAATAGTTTAATTAATTTCTGAAATCCTTGTGCTTTAAATAAAAAGTTATATTTGATTTTATTATTATTATTAAGAAGTTGTGCTATATTTATTGATGTAATTATATTAAATTATTTTAATGGAATTACTTTTAATTATATGAAGTTTTATATTAATTTAATAATTAGGCTTGAGTTATCATTTTAACAAAATTTTTATTTTAGATTAATAAATTAAGTATATTTATGTATGTGATACTAAATATACTAGAGAGGGGGTATTTTATTTAATGAAGTTACAAAATAAAACAAAAAAAGGGGAAATAAGTGTGAGGGAGGCATGGCATTTAGAGAGAAGGGAAGGGGGTTATGTGTGAGTGAGGGAGTGAAGATGAGTGACTCATCAAATAAAAAAAAAGAAGAAAACCAAAATGGAAGGGGGGTTGTTTCCTTGTGGAAACAGAAACAGAAAAAGAAAGGGAAGAGAGAAGAGGGAAGAGCAGAGAGAGACGGAAGAGGCGAGAAGCAGAGGAAGAGAGAGAAAGAGAGAGAGAAAGAGAAAGAGAGAGAGAGAGAGAGAAGGAGGAAGACAGAGGCGCAGCTCCGGTGGGGCGACGCAGCACGGCAGATCAGAGGCGAAGGAGGAAGAAAAAGGAGAGAGGCGTGCGAGCGGTGGCCGCGAGCGAACCTGATTCCGGCCATTTCCAGCCACTTTTCCGGCGATTAGGGAAGGAGTAAGATAGGGTTAGACTCAAAACACCAAAACCCTCTATCTAATTCAGAGATTATATTCAAAATTGGGGGTTTTCTTGAGAGGGATGAAGGATTGTGCGTGAGGAGGGTTGTGTGAGTGACCGACGACCACCTCCACTACCGTTCTTGCTCACCTTGAAACCCTCACTGAGGTACTAAACACTTTCAAATGAAATTGCTAATTCCTGATTTACTTAAATTATATAATTTGCCTTGTTAGATTTCTCAATTATTCATGAATTGAATTATATGAGGTCCGTTGTGGTGTTATTACTGAATTCAGAATGATAATGGAGTATTGATTTTATACTTATGGAAATCAGTAGTATATTCGTATTGATGTGAAGTATGAAATTGTCTGATAATTTGGGATTCAACTAGAGTACATAATTGTTGATGTTGGTGACTTCGTTGTTAGAATCTGATTTATGAGGTGGATTGATTTTAGGTCTGAATATTTGTTAAGATTAGAATAAATGACTCAAGCTAGTGTTGGTTGGATGTTTGGATGTTGTGAATCTGGGAGTTGGAAGAGGAGTGGGAGATTTGCATTTTGTTTGATTAGTAACGAGGATCAGAAGTGGGAATCGGAAAGAATGAGTTGTTAGGCTACACTACGTGTTATACGATTTCAATGTTATTCTTTCCCATTCATTTCCCTTATAAATAAATTGGTGATACTAGCTCAATGAGTTCCATGAATGTTATCTAAATATACTTGTTAGTAAATAATCTAAGTTACCATGTATAACAGGAATCGGGTCAATAATCAAATTTAATGATCAATAGGTAGTTGGAATAAGATAGATTGAAACTGAAGAACCGAATAAGACATTGGGCAACCAGATTGCAAAACGACCTAACTTGGTTTATCAAATTAGTTAACTGGGTCAAGTATAAAGGAGTTGAGTGAATTAATTTTAAACTAAAAGAAATAGAAGTTGGTTTAACGATTTCAATTAGCTAATAAGAGAACTTAAGATAGGAACCATATGTTAGTTGTAAGAGATTTCCACGTAGATGTATGTATAAATATTATAACATTGAAACACTATGACCACTAGTGTGTGATTTGGCTTAAGAATAAAGATAACTAAAGTTATTAATTTAACCAGGAAAAGGATGAATTGGTCTCTTTAGAATTTGTTAGGAAACTTTTAAATAATATTAATGATCTTGAGATTAGTTCTAAATGGTTAAAAAGATAATGTAGCCAAAGTCATCTAGATAGTGAACGAGTTAAAAGTCTATGATGATAGTGATTCAATAAGTTCATTAATTGTGATAGGATTCTAATTAGCAATTAAAATATGAAAGCCTAAGAATAGTTGTTGTCTAGAATAACTTGATATTGGTCTTAAAAACTGCCACTAGTAATAATAGTTAATGTTAGTAAGGGTTACATGAACTCGGAAATAAAATACTGGTGATTTGGTAAAGAATGGTAGTTATATAAATATAGCTTTTTGAGAGATAAATCGAGACATGGGAACATCCTATTGGTATTTAGAATCCAGTAATTGAGGATTAGTTATCAAAGGATATGGGAAAGATTTTACATAGGAGTCTAATTAGAAGAGGGTATGTAAGATAGTTGTTCTAGGTTATATTGAGATTGCTCGTTTATCGTTGAAGTCTAAGGTAGATGGAAATAGCTATGTGTGTGAGTGATTGTTGAACAGTTATGTTGAGGTTATTAATATTAAGGTAACTATCTCGATCAATTTGGGAAAGACATTTGTTATGAAGGTCTTAGAGGCTGCGGATCAAGTTGAGGATATTAATATTGAAGTAACATGTATGCTAAGAATATATATTTTGAGATTGTATGAAATGATTTCCAAATTGATTATTTTTATATGAAACTTGATTTACGAGTATTAAAGTGTGATATTTATGAGAATGTGTTACAAGGTGAAATGTGATATGTGATATGTGAAATAAGGTGAATGAGTCGCCACATACTATGTTGAATATATATAATATAAATAAGAATGGTGAAATGAGGTTGTGAGCATGCACCCGGGTTAGGGCGGGTAGTCCCTAGCTGTTACCCAATCAGGAGGGGCTAAATCCTGACGTTGAAGGACATGTCCAGTTAAGTCTTGGAAGCAGAACATAAAAGGTGGGGTGACGACCCTCAACAGTTTGGAGACAGCCGGTACGTTGTACCCCTCTCCACTCGCGTTCACAACGAGATAAGAAATGAAAATGAATGTTTCTTGTAAGAAACTTAAATGTTTTGGAAATAAGCTGAGTTTTCAAATAAATATTATATCGCTATTACCTTTCCTTATGAACTACGGTTTCAATAAGAGTTGTATACTGTTGTATATTGTTGGGTAAGTGATTTGAAGTATATATAGAGTTTATGTGAATTGTTGTGAATATATGTGATGAGTGTATTAAACAAAAGCCACCAAAGCATGTTTTACTTATTTTACGGGTTTAGTACTCAGCGCGTTGCTGATGGGAGTCAAATGTTTGTTTTGTCATTTCTGTGGCCTGTCACTTGGGTGGGTGGCAGTGTCGTATTAGTTTCAGGTGGAAGCAGTGAAGTTATGAAGCTTTGATGCAGGAATTCTTATTGCAATTATCTTTATATGTATTGAGGCGAGGAAGATCGACTTTGTAATAGTGTAATATTTAGTTATGTTGTAAATAGTTTTTAAATAGGAATTTGTAAAGTAGAAGCTGGGAATAGATGCTGGAAATATATTAAAATGATATACAGGTTCATAGTTTGGAAGCAAGTCCTAAGTTAAATTTTAGGCGGTCCGTATTTCAAACGGAGCTTTGTCGAATTTTCTGTAGACTTTTATTATTTAATTAATACAATTCAGATCATTTAGATAACTTCATTTAGTGTTAATGTTTTATAGTTAAAGTTTTAAAAAGTTCAGGTTTTTAGAGTTCCATACTCGTCGTTTTAGGACGATGAGTGTGATGGTAATAGTCCGGATTAAGCTTTCCGCTGTGTTTAGCTCTAATTAAGTTGGTCGGTAAATCCGGGCTGTTACAGTTGATAAGGTACAATATCTCGTATAGTGGCCAGCACAACCATAATTCTTGGAAATCCTAAACAAACCTTCATATCTAAAATCCACCCAAGTAGCCTTGCGATTGTTAATCTTGATATAGCAACCAGGGATGAGAGGCCTAATCATATCAATATATACTCTTCCTCTCAGATCAGGGTATTGAGGGAGAGGATTACCATCATGTTCTATCATATCAACCCTTTCAATATGACTAAGGACTTTATTTGCCCAATCATGAGAAAGGAAGGCGATAGGGACGCCATGCATTCGTACCCAGAGTCTTGCTACATCAAAGTTAATGGAATAGGGGACACAATACCAGTTACATCTTCGAAATGTGATGATTCTGCCATCTAGAATTGCTATGTGTTGGTTAACTAGGTCCTCCATATCGTGATTATTGTTGCACGTAAAGACAAAGTAATTCCTAGTGCGTGAAACAATGACAGTAGAAATCTTTTGCCATCGAGAATTGATTAAACCTTGTACCAGGTGAAGAGGAGGGGGTTTGGTCCAACAAACATTCCTACAACTAAATAAGACCATTGGATTTCGAGATTCTGAAGATTAGTATCAGGAGAGCTGATAATAGCTCCAGCTCTAAAACATCCCCATTCTGGATTTTGTGCCATTTTTATGTTGGTTTTTGTTTTTGGTTTGTGGCTGATTTCAACAGAGTGGAAGGAAAGAGATTAGAAGGAGGGAAAGAGAAAGTTTTTGAAAAAAGTGAAAGGCTTTATAAATACGAAGTATTGGAGCAGTATAGGAGTAAATAAAAAGCTTAGTGAAAAGTGAAGATTTGTTTGAGGGAAGAGGAAAAGACAGAAATTGGAGCTAGCTAAAAAAGGTATTGAATTGTAGAGGTGGGGAGTGTAAAAGCAGGGATGAGGAATAAATGCTTCAGGTTGGGATCAATTTAAATAAGGTGGTTGGTGGTGTGTGGCTCAAGAGAGAGCTTTACCTCGGATACTGTGCAGATTTGTTGAAGAAGAGATTTTAGAAGGGGATATTTGGCGTGCATCAGGGAGAAAGCTGCACATTTCTCGTTCGTTGATTGGTGGAGGGGAGAGACTTTGGTCAGCTGATGGGGGTAGGTAGAGCAAAGCAAGAAAGCTTCCAATTGGTGTTATGTTTCACATGTTCAAGGACATCTTTTGCTCCTATTTTCTCGTCAAATCCATCACTTTTGCCTTGTCCCAGGCCACTTGCTTATCTTTGCTCATCCCTTCAATGATGTGGGGGTAAAGAGGCACTTTATATGATTTCTCTAATCTGAAAACGTATAGGTCTGGTAGGTTTTTTGGGTTGTGAGGAAAGGTTTAGTTTCTGTACTTTAAAATATGAGTTGAATTTGAGTCCCCCATTTGAGGAGAGGCGGAGTGTGAATGTTCTTTTATATGCTACTGTTCCTTAAGATTAACTAAATGTTCATTCGTGAGCATGTTTCTCTAGGTAATTATGTGCACATGATCCACTAATTGTGTACTTTACATTATTTGCAAGTTAATGAATATATATTCTCTAAAACATTATTTAAAAATCGTTCAGCCGCGGGTACAAGAGGTGGTACGGGTTGTGATTCAAAAGCATACATGTATTTTTCCCCTATATTTTATTTATATCTATATACTAGCTCTCAAATGCTTAAGATAGATAAGCATAACAATACATATTGAGATGTAATTATATTTAATTTATACATTGGACTCCAATTATTTAGTGCTTATTCTCCTATTAAGTTGTTCAAGTTGCATACATAATCTTTTTAAATGACCATTTTACGTAGTTTTTTGATGGAAAAAATAGATATAGCAACTAGATTATATTTTGTTCTGAAAATATTTATTGAGCTCGAAATTATTCTCCATGGAAAATTACACTCAACAGAAATCAATTTTCATAGTCCGTTGTCTTTTTTGTACTTCATTCGATTTAGAACAAAAAAAAGGACAAAAAATAGTTGACATTATCACAACAAACATATTTTTATAAAAAGTTTCATTAGTAAAAAGATCTGCAAGCAGAGTATGATCATCAACCTATCCAACTGGTTGACATTATCCAAAAGCAAATACTCTTTTACATCATCATGTCGTGATTCGTGCTCAAAAGAAGAATAAAAAAAGGCCTACTTGTTTGTTAATTAAGCAAGTTTGACTCCTGGATAGTATTAGTTGTATTTTCTAACAAGCATATTACATTACATCAAGTTGCACAAGTTAAGAGAAGTTTTCTCTTCTATACGTGCTCTTCATTATCGAACATGCATCTCACAAACTCTACTAAGAATTTAGGACCCTTTCAATACTTTAGTTTTCTCAAAATCATATAAATCATCTCCCCTTTAACCAAATTCCAACCCAAAAAATCAAAACATACCAAAAACAACCCCCCTTCCCAACTCCCAAAAAAAAAAAATGGCCTCTACATGGCCTCAAACCATAACAATTACTCTTCTCCTCGTTGTTCTTCTCGCATCAACCCCTTCCAATGCCTCTACCTCGAGGGGTTACTACGACAACAACGACAATGACAATGACAATGGCGGTTACATGCCATCGTACACCAACAACAATGACAATGGAGGTTACATGCCATCGTACACCAACTATGACGACCACGAGAGTTATATGGAATCTTACAATACAAACATCCCCGTCCAAGAATACAAGCCCTACTACACTCCTCCAACCAAGCCAGCTTACAAGGATGGCCATTCCGAGCATAGCTCCTACACCGGCTCCACCTCTGATAAGGCTGAGTTCCTACAAGTCCACAATGATGCTAGGTCTGCCGTTGGACTTTCCCCATATACATGGGACGATAGACTAGCTTCGTTCGCCCAATCATGGGCTAACCAACGTCTAAATGACTGCCGTTTGGTGCACTCGAATGGCCCTTATGGAGAGAATATTTTCTGGGGTAGCGGGGGTTATTCAGCAGCATTTGCAACCCAATCTTGGGTGAACGAGCGTAAGTACTATGATCTTAACTCTAACTCATGTGCTGGGGGCATGGATTGTGGGCATTACACTCAGATTATCTGGAAGAAATCCACCCGCCTTGGTTGTGCTAGGGTTACTTGTAATGATGGTGGTGTTTTTGTTACCTGCAACTATGATCCTCCCGGTAACTACATTGGCACCCGCCCATACTGATCTAAATTATGATATGGAATTCAGATAATTATGTTGTTTTGATGATTATGTCTGTTTTGAGAATTTTTCATTTTAAGTTTTGTTTTTTAAGTGGTACGCTAAAGGGGGGGTTCCAACCTAGTTCCGTTAGCTCCTATGCAATTTCTAAGCTTTTGTATTACTTGATAAGCTTTAGTAGAGCTATTCTGATCATGACTGTTGTTGGCTGTGTTTTGCTTTGTTTACATTGGTTAATTGTCATCCATTTGTGTATTATATATCTTCTTATGTCATTTGAATTCGAAATGAAAGAATAATATGACCACCTCTAGATATCTCATTGATATGGATCGACCCGAATCCAAGCTTAATTCCTCACAACCATCATTCAGTTGTGATTCATAGGGTTCTAAATTAAATATAGCGTTTCACTCACCCTAAAATCAAAATAGGGGATAGTATTGAGCTTAAACAAGTTAGTTTCACTCATTGATTGTAATAGCCTCGCTTAGATTTAGGTTTCACTCACTTAACATTAATGGTCTTGTAATTACATTCACTCTCTAAAAACAATGTAAACTTGAAAAATGTACGTCCAAATTCAAGAAGACAACAAGTCGGAAATTTAACTTAATTTCATGATCATATTATTAATGTTTGAAGCTCAAATAAATAGCTTAAAAACTCATATGGAGGGCCGAAAATCAAATTACAAAAATAGGAAAAGAGAATATTACAACTTACTTCAAAATCCCTAGATTTTAGGAGCGAATAAAGGACACAACCCTACTGTTGTGACATGGCAAAAAAGAACACGTGGACCACTTAAAGGGTGCCACGTGTCCCAATAGCATCAAGATATATGGGCCCTTGAACAAGTGACATGTGTCAGAAGCCAAAAGGCGACATGTGGAGCCTACAGGGAGGGTATTTGATGACATCCATATGACTGAATAAGAGGCCCATTTATTCCCCAAAGGATGGAATAATCAGCCCAAACTCCAATGAAAGGGAGTAAATGATTGGTTGAGAGACCCAAGACAATGAAACTTTGACAAGTGTCACCATTCCATTGCTCAACCAATTACACCCTTCTATTTTAGGGTGCATCTTCTCATTTACAAACACTATAAATAGTCCCTAAAAAACAGGTAAAAGGTAGAATCTCACCTACTCCCTAAACTTACTCTGTCCAAATATAGTTAGAATTTCTCTCACAAATGCTAACTTAGGGATCGGAGGGGGAATCAACTTCCAAACCCCTGGGGTTGGTTTCCTTGTTTTCAGGTTCGGATACGGAGCAACGAGCATCTCTGCACAAGTCTCAGAAAGAACTTAGCTACAAGAGTTGGAAGAAGAGCTTAGCTAATCCACAGCTAACGACACCTACAACTTGCAACTCTCCCTAATGACCGAAAATACAAGCCTTTTTCCTTCCTAAATTATGTCCAGTCATATAATTAGGGAATATCTTCTACGTCATATTCCCTAAATTACAACTCAAGATAACTAAGAACTTGGAGTATAAGGAACAAATATTACAACTCAAAACAACTAAATGATGTCCGAAATTCCAAGAGGGATTTTTAGGAGTTACATCACTCGATTCACATTTATTTTACTAAAAATTAATAGACTCGATGAACTAACTAGACTCTTGGATCATGTAAGACTCTCAAATTTAATAGTTAAGGATAAAACAATGACCTTACTAATCTAAGAAAATAAATTTGGAGATGGATTAATGGATTAAAATTACATCATTTTGTCCCTTTTAAAATTAATGACAGTTGCCTCAAGTCCCAAATCATGAGAAGGAACCAAATCATTAGCATTGAATGAAGTGCATATACCTTTTCTAACAAGTACTTGAAATAGTTCTCTCTATGCACAATTTTAATAGGCTCGTGTTTTCCTTTTGCATTCTTGTGAAACTTTTGTGCATTTAAGGAAATCCAAATGTGATCTCCAATGTCAAATGAAGGTTTTGCCATACGTTTAGTAGACCTTCTTGGTTCTTTTCCATCTTTTACATTCGGTTCATGCTAAATTCATCACGAGTAACAAGTAGAACCACCTTGCTTTCTTCCTTTGAAAATTGACTTTTTGGAGCAAAGGTTGCAGCCCCGTTCATACCCCTTTAAGAAAACGAGCCACAACATTTTTCTTTGCAACATATATATATGACATCACAATCAAATTGACATGAATAGTGCACATGCATCCATAGGAACTATATCAAACCATACTTCATCATGACAATCACCAATGGAAAAAGAAACTAAAGCTTGTTTTGAAACTGTCACACCCCATTGTTAATGGCCAATTCAACATATAAGGTCTAGCATATGCTCGAATAGTAAGTTGTCAAGCTTCCACGATCTTTTGAGAACAAGTATTCGTACATGAACCATTGTTTACAATGACCGAACAACTATGAGCATTTACTAAGCACCTAATATGAAACAAGTTTTCTCTTTATGCAAAATCATTAAGGGGATTAGTTTGGACATGTAAACGTTTTCATACCACTAGCTTCTTATGATCTGGAGCGATGTCAATCAACATTGAATTTATCAATCCATCCATGTCTTCATCATCTTCCTGTCTAGGCTGATTTTGTTCCCTCGTGGCCAAAGCAGCATATCTAGCATCCTCCTCTTCCAAGGCAAAAAAGGCTCTTGGAGTCATACCTTTCTATTAGGGCACTTGAATTTGTTGTGACCTCTTCTTTAATACCTGAGACATTTGTTTCATCTTTGTTCACACCTTATATTTTAGGCACCAAACATGTCTTCAAGATACCTAAAACCACTTTTTCTTTATTCAAAACTTTAAAATTTTCAGTTAATTAGTTTTGGAAATTCAAATTAAGGAGTTGAAAAAGGTTTAGTAGATTCTCAATCTAAAAAGGTTTAGTAGATTCTCAATTCAAAAAGGTTAGTAAATTAAGGAGATAAGATTAGTTGGTAAGGTTTAGTAGATTTACCTTACGGGCCTTGATTTGTATTTCCACCTCTATGGCCAAGTCACATACCTCATCAAAAGAGAAGTACAATTGAAGTTCTACTTTGTTTCGCACCTCATCAACAAGCTACTGAAAGCATAAAGAAACATAACAATAATCTATGAAATTCCCTAGGTTGCCTCCTAATTACCGCTAATCTTTATGTCTTTAGCAATTTAAAACATTCCAGATAAACTGGATCAATCAGATAAATGGACTTAATAATATCCTCCTCAATATCATGAATTGTTAGAAGACGACGATCTTATGGGTCAGAAATTGGTATAACACCAGATGGTAATACGTACTTAACAACAAAAGGACCATCCAACCTAGACCTTATTCTTCCTCGATAGAATTTGAGCTTAGAATTATAAAGCCACAAAAACTAGTAAATTTTGAAAGATATTCTAGCAACGTGTTTACCATGAAAAGCTTTGGTTTTTGCTTTATAAATCTTAGCCCTCGTAAGCATCATTACGTAATTCATCTAGTTCGTTCAATTGAAGATTTCGGTTAGAACCAGCTTGTTCCATATCAAAATTGAAAGCTTTAGTAG
This sequence comes from Patellifolia procumbens, assembly GCA_947645195.1. Classification (NCBI taxonomy): domain Eukaryota; kingdom Viridiplantae; phylum Streptophyta; class Magnoliopsida; order Caryophyllales; family Amaranthaceae; genus Patellifolia; species Patellifolia procumbens. The sequence goes on from CANSGD010001328.1 coordinate 6,955,746, forward strand.
CCTTAAAAGCTCGATTTTCTAATTCTACGGGATGATGACAACCTTTTCCAAGAGTAGTCTATAAGGTGATATTTCGATTGGTGTCTTATAAATAGTACAGTAAGCGTAGAGAGCATCATTTACTGTGAGAGACCAATGCTTTCTATGACGTCAAGAATAGATTTAATTTCACGGTTTGAAACCTTGACTTGACCACTCGTTTGAGGATGATAAGGGGTAGCTACCTTGTGGATAACACTGTACTTTTTAAGCAATGATTCGAAAGATCGGTGGCTTAAATGATTACTCCCATCACTAATTAGAGCTCTCGCTATACCAAAGTGACAAAATACATTATCTTTAACAAAATTCATTACCACTTCGTCATCATTAGTTTTAGTCGCTTTAGCTTCCACCAATTTTGGCACACAATCAACATCCACTAATATATACAAAAAATACAAAATAAGGTGGAAACGGACCCATAAAATATATTTTCCAAACGTCAAAAATTTCTTGGACATTTTTGTGACCTAATGCAATACATTCTCGAAAAAGAAGACCGCAAAAAGGTTGACTTATTCTTGACATTTTTTCCTGAGAATTATCCTTTGAGATTGAAAACCACGAGGAATATTCATTCCAAACTAAACCATAATAAGGTTTTGCCCCTGTTTCATGTCTCTTGTTTGTTACTAGTTCCTCCGCCCTGGATCGGATGTGTTCGAGTAGTTTGTGTTGTTGTGTGGAGTGTTGGTGTGTTATAAAATATAAACCGCAAGAGTACGGTGTGTGTTGTTAGTAGAGCCTTGAAAGTATGGGTCCAATCTACAGGGAGACATATTTTCAAAGTCAATATTCAATCAAAAAGATACTTTAGACAAAATCAGGGATGAAACAACCTAACTACTAATTAAACTCAAGAAAGCCATATAAAGACAAGATTTAACTATGACTTAAAGGACTAGGGTATTAGTTTGGTCCACCATGCTTATACCAATCAAAAGGGTCGAATAACTAACAATATCTCGGTGTAAGGTCGAACAATCAGAGCCAATGCTAAGCCTATAGTTAGGTCTCAACGCCCATAATTCAACATATGTTGTATGTTCACAAACATAATCAGAATTACTAGTGTGTTCTAAGCCTCTAACAGTAAGACAGATCTGTAAAAACAATTATTAACTAGACGTAACTCATGAAATTGTACACTGACATAAACTACTAAATAAAGAACGAATCACACTGCGATTGAACTAATCAATACTAGAACGAATAGCAATTCAAATGTAAATCATGGTATAGACATGAATTCCCTCTTTAAGATCCTAGAAAGACGACTACTCACTCATAATTGAATCAACAATAACGAATCTAATATAAAAACCTAGACTTTGTATCATGAACGAATTAATTAAGCAACCAAGAATTAAAGAACGAAACTAAGAGCGAAAAATAATACCGAATGACGGAAAGAAATAAATTTAATTGAAACAATCCGAGGTTCCATCTCCTCCCAAAACTAATCTAAAGTGTTTAACTATAAAAAACTCTAAAAAATAAACTAATGAAAGCTGGAAATAAAAGTGTCTCTAAAATAAATAAGCTTAACTAGTTATAATAATCTCCTAAAACTATTAAAGAAAACGGAATAAAAGATAAAATTTGGGCCATTGTACAGCCTGCCCGATCGGGCTAAATCCGCCCGAAGCCATCGGGCGAAAAGCTCTTTATTTCAGACATATGACGTGTTTTCCGCCCGACCTCATCAGGCGAAAAAAGGATAGAGGAAAAATGTTTTCTTTGTTTTCAACTCAAATACGCAGCCAGAAGAAAAGGGCCTCGGCCCGTTCGGGCTACACCGCGCGCCCGATGCAATTGGGCGGAAAACCTGCAATTTTGCGCCAACTTGCGAGGGCCATATCTCTCAAATCAAAAGCCCGTTGGGCGCGTGTGACCTATCATTGGAAAGCTCTTCATGTCTAGATTCCAACCCAATCAGAATTTATTGATTATCAATTTTCTATCAAAAGTTATGATCAAAGTAGTGAACATGTATTAGTTTTGCCACTTCTTTCACTAACATTTTGCTTCATTCTAACTCGAAATTGTCTCAAACTGATGCATTGTCTTCCTTGAGCAAGTTACCTTCATGTTAAATGATTATTAGGCTAGATCTTTGATAATCATGATCAATGTTTATCAAATTAACCTAAAAATCATGGGAAAACGCAAACGGGAAGTAGTAGAGCACAACTTCCGTAACTCATGTCATTATGCACATAAATGCTCTAAAAGGAGTTCTAAATAAAATCTAAATACATTTAAAAACTGTATATAAATGTAATACATCAAGTGTATCCTTGAGTAGCATTGACATTTTCCTGTGACACTTCACAAAAACTCACAGGGCAATTATAAGACAGATGAGTGGGATTAGAGAATGTTGTGCACACTTCATGAGCATTACACGAATTCACATGCATACTATTCGCATTTACTATTTGATCTATTTTCCAATTCAAAACATCCATTAGGTCCATTTTCTTGGTATTAACATCAACTTTATATGCAAGATCATCATTAGTACGAGAAACCTTATATATACCCCTTTACCTCCTTGTAACCTAGAAGTATTACTACGAGATGAGGTAGCATGTTGTAATATATTTTCATTTAAATCTTCGGATATTTGTTAAGATTCTTCGGAATTCTTTTGCATAAAATTAACCCCCCTATAAGAAGCATCTACCTGACAGACTAAAGTCGTATCACCTAATTAAAAATAAATCCTAAATTCCTCTAACAACAATAGTCAAGGGAAGTAGGGTCGAATCCACAGAGAGACAGAGTTTTTAAATTAATATTCAGCTAAACAACTACTTCAGACAAGATCAGAGAAGAATCAGTTAAACTACTAACTAAACTAATGAAAACAATATAAAAGTGGGTTTTAAACTATGAATTAAAGGTCTAGGGTATTAGTTAGGTCTAACATTCTTATACCAATCAAAAGGGTCAACTATCAATACCTAGGTTAAGAGTCGAATGATTAGAGCATTTGTTAAGCTATGGTTAAGTCTTAACGCTCATAATTCAACATATGTCGCAGATACTAACATAATCAGAAAAACTGATGTGTACTAGGCCTCTAAAAGTAAGACGAATCTCTGCAAACGATTATTAACCACAAGTAATCAATGAAACTACGCAATAACATTAATTACTCATCAAGAACAAATCACACCATGATCAATCTAACCAAAACCTAGAAACTAATAGCAATTTAAATATTGAATCATGGTATAAACATGAGTTTCCTCCCTAAAGACCTAGAAATAAGACTACTCACTCATAATCAAATCAACAATGAAGAATCTAATATAAAAACCCAATTTTTGCATCATGACTTAATTCAACAATCGAACTAAGCAATTAAGAATTAAATAGAGAAATTAACAGTAAAGAATAGTACCAATTGGCGGAAAGCAATAACCTTTATTGAAAATAATCCAAGGTTCAATCACCTTTGGAACGAAAATAAAGTGTTTATTCTATCGAAGAGCTCTAAAACCAATACTAAAGAAAGCTGAAAATAATGAGGTCCCTAAAAAATGAGGCTGAAACTCCTTTTAAAGCCCCCCAAAAAACGGATTAAAAGACGGAATTAAATGATGAAATCTGGGCCGCAGACACGTAGCCCGATCGAGCAGTCTTCACCCTATGGCATCGTGCCAAGCCAAAAAGCAAATGGCCCAATTCCTCTTTGAAACACGGAACAGCGTAGCGTATCAGCTAAGGTGAAATTTGGGCCTCACCCGATGCCTTCGGGCACTCTTCGCCCGATCTCGCCACGAGCCAAAGTCCCAAGCTTTGCTTCCTTCCTTTACACGCAGCAGCAACAATTCTTTGGACGTGCACGATCCCATCGGGCCAAATGCTACCCAACCGGGCTGAGCCAAATCCAGGCCCAGCTTTGTCCTTCTCTCCTCGCGAACACGCAGCAACCTGAGATGAGCTAGGCTCGTCCGATTGGGTCAGGCCATGCTTGCCCGATTGGGTCCGAGGCCCAGCACCCGATAAAATAATCTTTGCCCGATCAGGCCATGCTATACCCGATCAGAACACGTCTTTCAGTCCTTCTTGGCTCTTTGGCACTCAAATCTTTACGTTTAGAGGTCTCCGGACCTCGTAAATCGTCTATAATGCTCGTGAAACTTCTACGTGCCTCATAAAAACTCGTAAAGACGTGGCTCCTTCAATATGGCTCGGAAAATGGGATAAAACTCCCTAAAACCTGCAATTCTACATGAAAAAACAAAACCACGACTATATACGATAATTAGTATAAAATAGTTCCGAAGAGGTCCAATGACGCACGATTTAGCTCATAAATAGGGGGAAAAACTCTATAAATCCATGATATCAAACTCCCCCAAGTTAAACCTTTGCTTGTCCTAAATCAAATAAAACATGACCATGGAATGAATTGCCTCACCCCATAGATAAAACAATCAAAGCTAAAAAAACATTTTCAAGAGTAAGAATCGTTCAAGCAGGTAAAATTCAAGTTCAGCTATTCAAATTCATCCAACTACCAATCATCCGAGCAAAGCATCAAATTCAAGTCATCTACATGACATATAAATCTTAAAAGGTTCTCACAAAGGTGTCACTCCTCTCAATTTTGTGGCAGACCAAGAATATGCCCGAACATTCACCAACCCGACCATAATTGCCCTTCCCACTCATACTCTCATGTGTTTAAAGAGGTTAAATATCGCTCACCCTAATCAAGTCGACTCAATTAGCAGACATATTCTTTAACTTTGACAAACTAACTCGAAATCAATCCAATAAACAATGTAAACACGAGCTCAAGAGGACTTTATAAGGTTGTAATGAGGCTTAGGCAAGAGGTAAAGGATATTTTAGGAAATATGGTGGAAAAACCAAGAATGGGTGAGCAAAAATCACTCAAACAAGATCGAAGATGGCCGAAACAACTCCTAATATCACCAAATAACCACAAAACATAACCCAACACTTATGAATCTATAAAAATCACAATGAACCCAATTTTAAAGCAATGTAGCACATTTTTCTTGATAAACAACGTGAATGAAGGAACTTTGAACTCTTTTGAACTTTTATTTCTTTTTCTTTCATTTTTCGAACCAAACATTCACGCGACTCAAGCTTTTCTTTTCTTTTCTTTTTCTCACACTTGAACCCACACAAAATACACAATCATTCTCAAAACCGAACCAAATCATAGAACCAATCTCATAACTCAACCCAACAAACGCTGATCCCCTAAGCTAGGATTGGAGATGGTATCGAAATAAAGGCCATGGGCTAATAATTAGGGTTTTAGTAACACAAAATTGGCCACTAGGCTCAGCGGGGCTAAGGGGGATAAAAGTGTATCAAATTTTCACTCTGATGCTCAAGAATCAGATAAAAGAACGTCTCTATCACAACAAATAACGCTACAAGTCATTGAATATCAGACAAATACGAAGTCAAAGTCAAGATCAATTAACTAATGAGAAAATAACACACAAACAGACTGGATAATAATATGAATCCAATAGGCTACAAAAAGGGCTCACAGTGTAACCAATTCAGGCCTACATCACAATGTAGTGTATTATAATCAAAATTCGCTCAAAATTTTAGCAATCAAACATCAAATCATATCCCTCAAAATCTCAATTGCCCAACTATCTAGAAAACAAAGTCATATTATTTTCATTCAAAGCACAACAAGGGGCACTTGGAGGCAACTAAACTAGTCAAGTGAATCATATATAAATTTATTCAGCACTTTTCGAAAGCAATAAATCTATCTTAAAAAGCAGTAAAAGAGATAGAGAATACAAACAGATTTCCTCCCCCAAGCTGAACTTGACAATATCCTCAAATACAAAAAGGTGAACAAAGGACGATGCTAAGAGAAAAAAATAACGTTAGTGTTCTCTCACTCTAAAAAAATAAAAATAAAAACAAAAAATAAAGGGAAATTACAGGTTGCCTCCCGCACAGCGCTGGTTTATAAAGGTTCCGCACGACCATACTACCTCCATATCTCAAATCGGAGGGGCTTGGCAGTGAGTGTCACCCTCATCAAACATCTTCCTTCTATAAATGTTCTTGATCTTACCTCTAGAATGCGATGCAACCTTAGGTGCATTATGATAATGCTCCTTCTCTTCAACCACCGTTCTTTTTTCCTTCCTATCTAACTCGACCTCAAGAGGGTCAGTACGTACAAAGTATCTGCTGGGGTGCAGATGAAACCATCTCATCCATAATATCAACCCTGCAACAAGATTGTTCAAGCATAGGTGCCTTAGAAACATTGGTTAGTTTAAAAGAAAATTTATCATCGCCAACACTCAGAGTTAACATCAATAACAACACCAACAGTACACAAAAATGGTCTACCCAGAATAATGGGAATCTGGGCATCCTCCTTCATATCAAGTACTATAGAGTCAAAAGGAATGTAGAATTTTCCCGACCCTAACAAGAACGTCCTCTAATATACCTGGGGGGTATTTTATAGAACAATCAGGCATCTATAAAGTGATTTTTGTGCATTTAAGTGCTCTCATATTCAGTTTCTTATAAAGAGATAAAGGCATAACAGAAACAGAAGCACCTAAATCACACAAAGCCTTATCAATAAAAGTAGGTCCAAGATGGCAGGGAATAGAAAAACTACCAAGATCTTTCATCTTGGGTGGGTTTTTATTCTGTGTAAAAGCACTACACTCTGCGCTTCAGAAACCTTCTCCTTTTTCTTCCATGTCTATTCAGCTTCCTCAGATAATTCGAACTTAGCCGGCGAATTCTTCTCTACTCCTTCCTCTACCACCTCCTTTCCCAAAGTCGGGGCATCATCATCAATGGGCAATGGAGGAGCGTCATACGTGATTCCACTACAGTAATGGCATTCGCTTGCTCCCTCTGAAGGGGTTGCGCAGGCAATTTCCCTTGCTGCCTCTAAGCATTGTTGTCTGCAATTTGAGCCAATTGGGTCTCGAGGAGTTTGATATGGCTATTCATGTTTCTATTCGACTCCTTGTGATTCTTTTGCATCGTGAGCATAAGTTTCATCAACAAGACGTAGTGGGCTCTTGGTGTGGCTGTATTGTGAGATGGGGGTTGGAGATTTTGTGGGTTTTGAAATTGATGTGGAGGGGGTCTCTAAAAACTAGGGGGATTTTGGTAGAACAATGGTTTAGGGTGATTTTGTGGCAGTGATTGGAAATTTTGATGGTTTTGATAGTTATGTGAAGAGGGGAAGTTTTGTGGTATCTGCTGGAAGACATTCGCCTGCTCTATCTAATTTTAACAGAATTAACAATCGTGTCGAAAATGACCCTAAACATCACATAACCTCGCAGTAAGATGAGGTAATGGGTGCAACGGCAGACATAGCATTAATGCTCAAAGGAGAGGGTGTCGAGGTAGAGGATCTCAAGGTATCGAGCTTCATATTCAGTTTCTCCACTTGTGAAGTCAGCAATGCAAGGGCGTCTACATCCAATACCTTCATCGTGAGGCTTCGAGAAGTGGAATTATCATTGGCTTCAAGGTTTGACAAGAAATCATAGCCTACATCCACTTCCTTATCTAAAAAAACTGCTACCGAAGACGAGTCAACAAGACTCTTCGTCCGAGGTTGCAGACCATTGTAAAATGTCTGCGTCAAGAACCATTTGTCCATGTTGTGATGTGGACACTCTCTTTGCAAATCTCTGAACCTAGCCCACGTGCCTAGTTTGTTTCTGATTTCTGTTGTCTTTGTAGGTGGATAATACTCTCTGAGAAACGCATAAGCACGCTATTTAATTTCTTTCATGTCATTCAGCCACTTCTGTGTTGTATCTCTCAATGAAAACTCAAACAACATAACTGTCAATTGGTCTGGTGTGACTCCGACATTTTTTACGGTTAGACAAAGTTGCGTTGAAACGCTGCAAATGATTTGCCGGGTCTTCAGTAGGATGCCCACCAAACTGATTTTGCTGAACCATGTTGATGAGTGCAGGCTTAATCGTCTCCCCGGATAAACTTAGAAAAGCTAGTCGTCTCCCCTGCAACGGCGCCAAATTTCGACAAGCTAAAGTCGTATCCACAAGAGAGACAGAGTTTCTAAGTTAATACTCAACTAAACAACTATTTTAGACAAGATCAGGGAAGAATCAGCTGAACTACTAACTAAACTAATGAAAGCAATATAAAAGTGGGTTTTAAACTATTAATTAAAGGTCTAGGGTGTTAGCTCGATCTACCATGCTTATACCTCTCAAAAGGGTCAAACAACTATCAATATCTAGGTTAAGAATCGAATGATTAGAGCACGTGTTAAGCTATGATTAAGTCTTAACGCTCATAATTCAACATATGTCGTGTGGTCACTAACATAATCAGAATTACTGATGTGTACTAGGCCTCTAAAATTAAGGCGGATCTATGCAAACGATTATTAACCACAAGCAATCAATGAAACTGCACAATAACATTAATTACTCATCAAGAACAAATCACACCATAATCAATCTAACCAAAACCTAGAAACGAATAGCAATTCAAATATTAATCACGGTATAAACATGGGTTTCCTCCCTAAAGCCATAAAAATAAGACTACTCACTCATAATCGAATCGACAATGAAGAATCTAATATAAAAACGTAATCTTTGCGTCATGAATTAATTCAACAATCAAACTAAGCAATTAAGAATTAAATAGAGAAATTAAGAGTAAAACATAGTACAAATTGACGGAAAGCAATAACCTTTATTGAAAATAATCCAAGGTTCAATCACCTTGGAACCAATCTAAAGTGTTTAATCTATGGAACAACTCTAAAACTAATACTAAAAAAAGTTGGAAATAATAATGTCCCTAAAAACTGAGGCTTAAACTCCTTTTAAAGGCCCCCTTAAAACACATTAAAAGACGGAATTAAATGATTAAATCTGGATTGCATACACACAGCCCGATCGGGCAATCTTTACCCTATGGCATCGTGCCAAGCCAAAAAGCAAATGGCCCAACTCCTCGGTGAAACACGGAACATCCACAACGTATCAGCTAAGGTGAAATTTGGGCCTCACCCGACGCCTTTGGGCACTCTTCGCCCGATCGGGCCGCGCCAAAGTCCCAAGCTTTGCTTCCTTCCTTTATACGCAGCAACAACAATTCTTTGGACGTGCCCGATCCGATCGGGCTGAGCCAAATCCAAGCCCAGCTTTGTCCTTCTCTCCTAGCGAACACGCAACAACCTGAGATGAGCTGGGCTCGCCCGATTGGGTCGGGCCATGCCTGCCCGATTGAGTTCGAGGCCCAGCACCCGATAAAATAATCTTTGCCCGATCTGGCCATGCTCTTCGCGATCAGAACACGTCTTTCAATCCTTCTTGGCTCTTTGGCACTCAAATCTTTACGTTTAGAGGTCTCAGGACCTCGTAAATCGTCTATAATGCTCGTGAAAACTTCTACATGCCTCATAAAACTCGTAAAGTCGTAGTTCCTTCAATATGGCTCGGAAAAAGTGATTAAACTCCCTAAAACCTGCTATTTAACAGGAAAACACAAAACAACGACTATATACGATAATTAGTATAAATAGGTCCGAAGAGCTTCAATGACGCACGATTTAGCTCATAAATAAGGGGGGAAACTCTATATAAATCCATGATATCACTACCACTTGTTTATTATGTTCATTAAGCCCGTAATAGAAACTATGTATTAATTACCATTTAGGGACTTCATGGTGTGGACATTCACGCAATAGACCTGTAAACCTCTATCAAGTTTCATGAAATAATTTATTAGGGTTTTGCGAAAAAGTAGTTATAGCACGCCTTATAAGAATTTATTTACCAATTGGATAAAATGTCTTTCGAAAATCTTTTTGTAATTGGTCCCCAAGTAATGAAGTTTGTTCTAGTATTAAGCCATTCTTTAACCCTATCTTTCAGTGAAAAATTAAATAAACGCATACAAAGAGCATCAATAGATATATTAAGGCAAATTGAATGTAGAACATACTTCTAAGAATGCATCAATATGTTTTTATGAATATTCAGATTCAAGACCATAAAAATTTGGAACCATTTGATTAACCTGTTGCCAATAATTGAAGTGCAAGTACTGAGAGTAAAATACGTACTAAGTATTGTAGGTTGTTCCTCGCCCACTGTTATTCCTATTTCATCTTCAGATTCCGAATTAACTTCAATTTTCAGTGTTCTCTTGAGCTTCTAGTATTTCCCTAAGTGCCTTTCCTATTTTGGTATTGTACATCCTTAGATCAAATGACAAAGATGTACGACGAAGCATAAATAAGACACACAGGAGATCCTACGAGAATAGCTACTAATATAAGACCATCTTCAGTGATTGTGTAGATTGATTAGCCTAGTTGATGGAGTGTTTATGTATTGGGTCATTTCTCCTATTGCTCCTTCTGGGTTATTGGCGGAGAGAGACACAATTCCAATCCTTGTGTATCTTGTGAGCCATTTGCTAAAACATGATGAGCTTATATATTTTGCAATTGAGAAATTTATCTGAGCCTTGGTTATGGCCAGTCGGAAGCTCAGACCCTACTTTTTAGCACATTATAGTTTATACTGACCAGCTATTGATTCAAGTGCTACGTAAGATAAAGGCGACAGGGAGGATGTTGAATTGGGTTGTGGAGCTCAACATGTTTGCTATAACCATTGAACCTTGGAAATCTATTAAAGGGAAAGCACCAACTTGTTTTATTGTGGAACTTTATACTCTAGAAGGTGTTGAGCTAGACCATCAACCTTTGGCCAAGGCTGAAACATGGGCCTTAATGGTGATGATGAGGTACGTCCAATTTATCAAAGATGATGTTGAGACACTAAAAAGGTTCATTCTCGAGCAAGTCCCTTGTTGTGAAAATCACTTGGAGGATGAACAATGCAAGCTAGCTAGTTCTACAGCTTGCCATAATGGAAAAACAATGTTATGGGAAAGGCTCGTCAGGAAAACAAATTGAGTGGGAGGAGATATTATTTCTAGTTAGAGGATCGTCGTGGATGGATCATGTTTTAAAGTCTAAAGCTACGGGCGAGCTGCCAAGTGACCCTTGATGGCAAAGTATGCAAAGCCAAAGATAAGTGTCTAACAAGCCCTTATAGAAGTGTTTTAAGTTGTGGAATGGAGCATTGTAGAATATAACTTTTAATAAGCCTATGCTGAGGTGTCAAACTAGAGATGAAGACATGGACGTCCATAAAGAACTTCATGAGGGAGCTTGTGCCACACACAATGGGGGATGAGATTTGAGGGAAAAACGTTAAGAACGGAGGTATTACTGACCTACCTTTAAGAAAGATGCAAAGACTATGTGAAGAAGTGTGATAGTTGTCAAAACCTTAATAATCACCATCAAACTTCGTCAAATTTACTTACCCCAGCTTAGTTCCCTTTGTTGTTATCAAAATGAGGCATGGACATCCTTCGCCCATTCCCATCAGCTGTTGTTGTCGACTATTTCACCATATGGGTTGAGCCCGAGGTTGTTAGAGAAATCACATGAATGATGTGAAGAGTTACATACGAAAGAATAAAAGGTCATATTGTAGTTGTTGCCCACTCCATAGCCAATGGACAAGTAGAATCTTTTAATAAGATTCATTCCATCGGCATAAAGAATAAATTAGAAAATGTCAAGGGGCAGTGGGTAGAGGAGCTTCAGATTCTCCAATGGTGTGTTAGGATGACTGCTAAAAACTCAACAAGGTAAACCCCATTTATACTCGTCTTTGGAACCGAAGTTCTACTACCCATAGAAGTGAAAGAGCCATCTTTTAGAGTGATGTTGTATGACAAGAGTGCCAACTGGTTGATCATGAGAATTGTCTTGGATCAGCTGCACAAGGTATGGACGACGAGAGAGTTCAACAAAAGAATTACCAGACTCCCTTAAAGTGCGCAACTTGGTTCTCAGAAAAAATGGAGGTTGTCAAAAGAGCCAAGGAGGTAGAAAAAATGATCCCAAATAGGAGAGGACCTTACATGGCCATTAAAGAAGTGAGGGATGGCACATACGGAATATGGAGGGTCGTCCTATCCTTCAAACGTGGAAAGACTAAAAATTAAAGAAAAAGTATTACATCTAGGGGTGAGAATGAGATTGTCCTGTTTGCGAACAGTTCGGGCTTGACTCGATCAAAGCTCGGTGAAAGCTCGGTCAAAGTTCGGCTTGTTGAACCTCGGCTCAAACTCAGGCTCGACTCGGAAGTCTAACGAGATGAGCTGAGTTAAGCTACGCTCGTTTCGAAAGTTCGTGAACAGGCTCGACTAACTTTTTTCCTAAAAAATAACCTTTTTAAAAATAAACTAAACTATTTTCTACAAAATTACATTTTTTTTGTTTTTTAAATACACTGGTTGGATTAGTGTATGTTATATTGAACAAAAAATTGATTTTGTATGTTGGATTACTGGTAGCTAGTATTCAGAATTTTAGATTAATAGATTTTTTATATAAAAAAATGGTTAAAAAACGAGCCTACAATAATCGAGCCGAGCAGAGCTGAGTTCGAGCCTCAGTATATTTCACGAGCTACAGCCGAGCTCTCAATTTCCAGGCTCGTCGAGATCGCGAGCCGAGCCGAGTCAAAAAATAAACGAGTCGAGCTGAGCCGAGCCCAACGGTGTTCGGTCTCGGTTCGTACGATAATCACCCCTAATTACATCTAATACATCCTAGTTGGAAGCAAATGTAATTAACAAAACAAGTGCTCAGACACATTAGAGATTAGAAATGTATACATGTACCTCGTTTTACCGCCAAGCAAAATTTACATAATACAAAATCTACTTCTCTCACTTATTTGATTGGATGTTTTTTGCTATGTTCTTCAATTTGGGGCATGTAATGATCATCTAACACTCTAATGGGTCGTTTGCTATGAGAAGAGGAAACGGAATGGAATGGAAACTAATAAGGAAGGGAAACGGTAATGGTAATTGTTATTGTTATTATTTGTTTGGTATTACTCTAGAATAAAACGGTAAATATAAGGAAGATGATAATAAACCAAGTTATGAACAAGGTTGTCTTGAAAATGAAAATCCTAAGTTCAAATGTCTAACCTTCAACAGATTAGTTGTTGACAAAAAAAAAACAAAAACGAAAAAATCGGGAAGACCATTGATAAAGATGAAGAATTAAAAATTTCTAAAACTAGAGTTGCAGACCGTCATTTATCAACTCAAAGGTGCAGACTCTGTTATTTCCCAAACCAAAGTTGCAGACTCTGTTGTTGGAAGGTAATGATTTTGTTACCGCTCACTTTCTAGCGGAAACATGATAACGGATTGGGTTAACTCAGGATAACAGATTGGGTTAATATTATCACTCTACCAAACACTTGGTAACAGATTAAGTTACTTGTTACCGTTTCCAGTGGTCAGTTTTCGCATACCAAACAACCCCTAAAAGCGATTAATTGTAAAAAATAAACTACGTCAAAAGAATGAACAAATAATACGGTATAAGAAGGTGGTCGTAAAGGGACTTGGTTAAATAATGATGAAACCTAGTAAGGCATTTCATCAAAACATCAAAAACTTCCAGATAAGCTCGACTCCATTCTTGAACAAAAGCTAGACGGACTCTGATTCATAACGAAGTCGGCCAAAGAATCATGATTCTACTAAGGAAAACAATGATTTAGACGAATGTTGATTAAAGAATTATGATACTGCAACGAAATAAACCTTTCTTGTCTCAATGCAGGTAAATTTGCCAAGAATTGTGTAAATGTTCCTACGCCGGTTTAACAAGTGGTTTCCTCGAATTTTTTTAAAAAAAAACAATGAAGTCATCAGCCTGTTCATGTATAGATGCACTTGCTGCACCTGCTAAGAACATTAGAAATTACAAGACTTAGATAAAAGTAGAAGTATCTTATGTAGTAGAACAGCCTTTTACAGAATTCATAATAAGTATCTAATGTACTAGAACAGCATTTTACAGAATTTATAAACGCTTGAATTAAATGGGAGGCTTAATTAATTTCATAGTAAAGCAAAGAAGATAGACAAGGAAGCGTGTGATCAAAGATGCAACAAAAACATTGCATTCAGAATCAATGGCTCCAAACTGGAAATATGAGCTTATATCATATAAACATACGTATGTGCCGCGTTTCGCAGGTTCTGCAATTCTCCGTTGGAAAAGACCATTCATTCAACAGACAACAAGGAAGGAGTTTGGCATAGAGGAAGGCCATATGGAGATCGAACTGGGACATTAGTGAAATTTCATATTAGATTTAAGAACCATTGAACCAAACACAATGACAGTTATTATCAACATACTTTGAAGATCAATGGCAGCATATTTGGACACCTATTGCACTACCTGGGGTAATATCTTGAATTTAAAGGCTTGAAGTAGCATCCAAACAGTTTATAAACTGGGTATGTATCAAACAAAATCCTACATAAATTTCAGTTAAGTGAATGCAATTATTTAAAGAAAACTGCTACTTGGCTTCCAGAACCAGATAAACTGTTCTGTTGGCAAAAATGATACATGGATCAGTTAAAAGTATTCCTAGAAACTCTCCGAATGAAAAAGGCAGACACAAATGATCAGAGAAAAACCACAATCTCAATGGAGGTGGAGATTGAACTTCAGTAAGGCATCATAAGATAGATACAGGCATACAGCAACTGCGATACTCAACACAAAAAATTGACCGAAAAAAGACTGACCCTCAGTTTAAACCATCTACCAAAACAAAATGAGGGTTACCGAAAGTCATAGCAGGTGCTTCAATCTAATTTGCCTTCAAGTTTCAACACCAACTTCAGCAGCTCGACGAGGCTTGCTTTTTCGCCTGCTTCCATTTTGCCGAAACCCTACTGTTTTTACAGAATCGTTGGCAATAGACTTGGCTTGTAAGCTATTCTCCTCCTCGACATAATCCGGATATTCTTTCATTTGCAGGGACCTCTTCCTTTTCATTCCATCTTCAGTAGTAATTTGACGAAGTGAGCTTTTAATTTCCACTGAACTTTTGTCATTCTCATCACCATTTACTATCTTTTCAGACTGTTCATCTCCAACCTCATCCTTCAATGGCTTTTGCGGTCTTCCCCTTCTCTTAGATGCCCGGATCTTGTCTTCTTTCGCTTTCCCTATATCATTGTAATCTGTAAGAACAGTGTGCTTCTTGCCTTTTCCTTTAACTCTACCCATGGTCAAGAAGCCCAGATATAAGCTCAAGACAATTAAACAAGAATCCTGCAAACAGAGACTAGTAAGTCCAGTATATATATGTATTAACGACAAACTAGCTTTTATAATGGAAGTAGAAGGGAGAGTGATATGTCGCAGACTAGAATGCATGTCTACGTTTTTTAATATATATAGATAGGATTTAGCTCTTCATACTTTCTGGCAGTGAAAATTTTGATTCAGAATAAAAAAGCTGAAAGCTGAAATTTAATTAATCTTGAGGGGAAAAGCTTAAATTTAATTATTGTACTAAATCAAGCCATAACATGGAGAAAGTTCAGCAGCCTTTAAAGCAAGCAGCAATAAATCTTAAACTTACTGCAAAAGAAAAGGACAGTGCCATTTAATTAACTGAAAACTTCATTGTATTATCCGATCCCTTCTGAGTTCTGACCAATCAGAAATTGGGTTGTCAGAAAACACAAACTTTTTTGTAAGTTCAAAATCGACGACATAATTCAGAATCAAGAAAAGGGTTCATGCAATATCATAAATTCAATCTGACTTTTTAACTGAGAATGGAATTGTTAATCAAACAGTTGAGCAACCAAGCCTCAACGTTGAAAACACACAAATTCAATAAATCAAACGAAACATGCAAGAAGTCCCAACATGGTGAACCAAAGATGTATATAAACAACTGAATAGAAGTTAATAAGAAACAAAAAAAAAAACAACGAAAGAAAAAGGATTGCAAGCATTACAGTATCTTAATCACTGAATCAGGGAACTGACCTTAAAAGATAACAGAGACCCATAGCATCTTTTAGTTGAAAATCCATCGCACTGAAGTGGAAAGGGATAACCCCCAACAAGCAAGAAATGTTGGGTTAAATTTTGGCACAAAGAAGAAGAACAGTAGAGTGGTTTGAAATTATGATCTGGGATAGGAATAATAGAGAAGACCCAGATCAGTCTATGAATTAAGAAAGTCGATGTGTCACAGATTGAAAGTAGATGTGGATTTGGGTTTTCTATTGAAGTTTCCTAGGGGCTGAAAGAACGCAGGAAAACAGGAGGAATGCCTAATCAATATCGGATATATGCATATATCCATCGGCTCACTTTTTTGGCAGTACATTCCATGAAAATGGCAGTACGCTACATGAAAATGGCAGTACATTTATTGAGAAACGTAGTATATAACAATCGATATTTTCACAGCTATATAACTATATAGTTTGTATTTGGCATATAATTTTTTATTAAAAAATGTACTACCATACATATTAGAATATACTACCATACATATGAAATGCACTGCCATTTTCATGGAATGTACTGCCAAAAAAGTGAGCCGATGGATATATGCATATATCCGATATTGATTAGGCAACCCTCGGAAAACAGGGTACGGGAGTGGATTGAATAGTGAGACAGGAAAAGGGTAAAACTTAGCCTGTAGGGGGGTAGAATGAGCACTATAGGAGCTGTTTTGTTACTAATTAGAAATAAGTTAAATTAGTAAAATTCTTAGTGAGGCTCGATACTTTTAGACTAAATAATACTGAACTCAATTGAAATGAAATTATGAAATAAAATAAGTTGGAGTAAATCGAAATTGTGAGACAGAAGAAGGTGACTTAAACTGAACTGAAATAATATGAAATTAATAGTGTTGAACTGAACTGAATTAAAGTGAAATTAATGGAGTTGAAGTGAACTAAATTGAAATTAATGGAGTTAAAGTGAATTGAAATTATTCTGATCCAAAGAACATGGCCTTAATTGTATAAGTTTTGAAATACACTCTATCATGTGTTTATTGATAAACTATTATAAAATCATAAGGCTGGACTTAAGAGATACAACAATTTCTAATTTAAAAATCTGTGTAACATGTTCAAAATTTTATGATATGAACTTTTATGTTACCCATAGGGTTTTAATTCAAAATTTCATACAATCTATGCATATGATTATAAATAGACTTAAGGCCTGATATCACGTATTTATATAGAGTTTTCTCCCTTATTTACAAGCTAATTTGTGCGTCATTGGAGCTCTTGGGAGCTATTTTGTGCTAACTATCGTATGTAGTTGTGGTTTCGTGTTTTAGTATTGAATTGCAGGTTTTATGGAGTTTTCTCCTTATTCCCGAGCCATTTGGAAGCAACCACCGCTTTACGAGATGTTATGAGGCACGTAGGATGGCTCACGAGCTTTATGGATAGTTTAGGAGGTCCCAAGACCCCTAAAAGTGAAGATTAGAGAGCAAAGGAGTCAAAAGGGGTTTTCCGTGCACTGATCGGGCAGAAATGGCCCGATCGGGCGAAGTATTTATGATCGGGTATGAAAGTTGCGGACCCGATCGGGCGATGTTTGCCCGGTCGAATCGGGCGAGGAAGCATGTTCCAGACCCGATCGGGTGACTACCGCCCGACCCGATCGGGTGGAGTGCTGCTTGGTCTCGTTGCGGTGCTACAGGCGAGGGGAACACGCTTGCCCAAGTTATCACCAGACCCGATCGGGTGACTACCGCCCGACCCGATCGGGTGGGCCGTTTTTCTCGCCTTATTGCTGCACTGCTGCTGCCAGAGCCCAGAAGTGAAGTTGGGAAATTTGTATGTGGACCCGATCGGGTACTGTGCTCGGGCCCGATCGGGTCTGGTGCTTTAATCGCGCTTTTTCACTTTTTGTTTCCGTTTTTAGTGAACTTGAGGGGTATTATAAATACCTTTTTCCTCATTTTCTTTCATTCATCTTTTATTTCATCTTTCATTAGGTTTTAGACTAGTTTTATTCTTCATTGTCATTAGTTTAATTGAAACACTTTAGATTAATTTAGAGGTGATCAAACCTATTTCGATTTCAATAAAAGTTCCTGCTTTCCGTCAATTGGTACTCTACTCTACTCTTTATCTCTTTAATCACTTTGATTGCTTAGTTTATTTATTCAATTATTCATGATGCAATTGTTAGGGTTTCATATTAGTCTTATTGTTGTCAATTCAATTATGAGTGAGTAGTTCTCTATCTAGGGTGTTAGATAGGAAAGCCATGTTTATACCATGATTGTGATTTAGATTTCTATCAATTTCTAGGGCTTGATTAGGGTGATTGTGATGTGGTTTGTTCTTATTGAGTAATTAATGTCAGTGTACAATTTCATTGATTGCTTGTGGTTAATAGTTGTTTGCACAGATCCGTCTTACGACTAGAGGCCTAGGACACATCAGTAGTTCTGATTACGTTAGTGAACATGCGGCGTATGTTGAACTATGAGCGTTGAGTCTTAACCATAGCTCAACATGGGCTCTAATCCCCCGACTCTTGACTTAGGTTTTAATAGTAGTTGACCCTATTTGATTGGTATAAGCATGGTGGACCGACCTAATACCCTAGACTTTTATTCCATAGTTTAATCCTCGATTTATTCAGTCTTCCGTAGTCTATTCCTTAGTTTAATTAATTCCTTCCTGATTTCATCTGGAGTAGCTGAATTGGTTGATTATTGATTTAGAAACTCTGTCTCCCTGTGGATTCGACCCTGCTTCCACTGACTACCTAGTTAGAGGTCCGTAGGTTTATTTTTGATTAGGTGACACGACTAAAACCTATCAAATTTTGGCGCCGTTGCCGGGGAGACGGCTAGTTCTCTAAGTTTTTATTTAATTATTTGGTCTACTTCTCTGTACCTCATTGGAACTTTATTGTTTCAATCGAGGTATGTTTTACTGCTGCTTTTTGTTTCTTTTGTATGCCCAGGTCCCAAAGAAACGGTTCCCCAATTCCAGCGGACCCCGATCTTACTAGGACAATCAGGCGGATCCGAAAGATAAAGCAGAAAGAAAAGCAGTCTGTTCAGCTGAACACCTCTGGAACAGACACCTTGAATTCAGTTATGTCAAAATCACTGAAGTCATATGGGGTGCCCAACCCGGATGGTCTCTCCACTGGACCTACTATGCCCACCATTGCCGCAGCAAATTTCGAAATCAAGCCTGGACTCATCAGCATGGTCCAGCAAAATCAATTTGGTGGGCATCCTACTGAAGATCCGGCAAATCATCTACAACAGTTTCAACAACTTTGTCGAACCGTTAAACATGCCGGCGTCACTCCAGATCAACTCAAAGTCATGTTGTTCGAGTTTTCACTGAGAGATAGAGCCCAAAAATGGTTGAACGATGTGAAAGAAACCGAGTGGAGTGAGATTTCTGCTGCATTTCTGAGAGAGTATTACCCACCTACTAAAACAACAGAAATCAGAAATAAACTAGCCACGTTTTTCCAAGAGCCTGATGAAACATTAAGGGAAGCGTGGGCTAGGTTTAGAGATTTACAGAGAGAGTGTCCACACCATAATATGGACAAATGGTTCTTGACGCAGACATTCTACAATGGTCTGCAGCCTCAGACGAAGTGTATTGTTGATTCGTCTGCAGGAGGAGTGTTTTTAGACAAGGCAGTTGATGAGGGTTATGAATTCATATCAAATCTTGCAGCCAATGACCATACATCATCTAGGAGTTTGACTAAGAAGGTACTTGAAGTTGACGCTATTTCATTGCTTACATCTCAGATGGCGCAACTAACTCAGCAGCTAATGAAGTCTTCTAGTCCGACACCTCCACCCATGAGTATCAATGCTATGTCTGCAGTAGCACCCATTACCTCATCTTACTGCGAGGTATGTGGTGTTCAGGGTCACTTTGGGCATGACTGTCAGTTCAGTCAATTTCAGATGGAGCAGGCCAATGCCTTGCAACAAAGACCACAAACCTTCCCCCCTTCACATAACTACCAAAACCCACAAAACCATCAACCTCCACCTCCACAAAACTACCCTAAACCCTCATACCATCAAACCCCACAACATTTCCAAATACCACCACCACAAAACTTCCATCATCCCAATAACTTCCAAACTCCACAAAATTTCCACAGCCCACCCCGACAAAACAACAACCCACAAGAGCCTAGCAATTCTGAACTGATGAAACTGATATTGTCTATGCAAAAGGCAAATGAGGAAACACGGAGGGCCTAGGAGGAAGCAAGGAGGGCCCAAGAGAAGCACATCCAACTTCTCGAGGCTCAAGTTGCTCAGTTGGCAGAATCTAATGCACAGAGGCAGTAGGGACAATTGCCAGGGCAACTAGTTCAGAGAGAACATGTGAATGCCATCACTCTTCGTAGTGGCATTGCATATGATGCCCCTCCAGTGCCCATTGATGAGGTTACCCCGACTGCAGGGAAGAAGAGGGTGGTAGAGGAAGGAAAAAGAAAGAATTCGACGTCTGAAGTCGATTTGTCTGCAGAAGCTGAACAGACAGGGAAGAAAAAGGAGAAGGTTTCTGAAACGCCTTTTACACCAAGGCTACCTTTTCCTCACAGGATGCAACAATCTAAGGTCGATCAGCAATTTGGTAAGTTCTTGGCTATGGTCAAGAACCTTGAGGTAACGATTCCATTTACAGATTTAATTACCCAAGTGCCTGTTTATGCCAAATTTCTGAAAGACATGATCACTAAGAAAAGAGACTTTGGTGGGGTAGAACGTGTCGCTCTTACTGAAGAGTGTAGTGCTTTTATTCAAAATAAAACCCCACAAAAGTTAAAAGATCCTGGTAGTTTTTCTATACCCTGCCATCTTGGACCTATTTTTATTGATAAGGCTTTGTGTGATTTAGGTGCTTCTGTTTCTGTTATGCCATTGTCTGTTTATAAGAAACTGAACATGGGAGCCCTTAAATGCACACAAATCACTTTACAGATGGCGGATCGTTCTATAAAATACCCTCTAGGTGTTTTAGAGGACGTTCCTGTTAGGGTAGGGAAATTCTATATTCCTGTTGATTTTGTGGTGTTAGATATGGATGAGGATGCCCAGATCCCTATTATATTGGGTAGGCCGTTTTTGTGTACTACTGGTGCTGTCATTGATGTCAAGTCTGGGTCTTTAACTCTGAGTGTTGGTGATGATAAAGTGGTTTTTAAACTAACCAATGCTGTTAAGGCTCCTATGCTTGAACAATCTTTTTGCAGGGATAAGGTTTTAGATGAAGTAGGGGTGGAGAAGGTTCCAATTCCACCTAATGTTGCCTCACCGTCTGGAGGCATTGTCAAGAACATTTGGAGGAGAAAGATGTTTGATGAGGGTGGCACTCATTGCCAAGCCCCTCCTATTTGAGAGAGGGAGGATTATGGTCGTGCGGGACCTTTATAAACCAGCGCTGTGCGAGAGGCAACTCGTACTTCTTTTCTTTTCCTTTTTCTTTTCTTTTTATTTTTCTTCCTTTTGTGAGCGAGAGTGAGGGTACTAACATAGTTTTTCCTCTTAGCATAGTCCTTATCACCTTTTGGCATTGAGGACACCGCCAAGTTCAGCTTGGGGGAGGAGTTCTGTTTGTATTCCTATTCCCTATCTCTTTTACTGCTTTCTAGGATAGATTTACTGCTTTCAAAAATACTGAAAAAAATCAAAAAATATGGTTCCCATGACTGGTTTAGTTGCCTCCCTGTGCCCCTTGTTGTGCTCTATTTGAAATTGATTTGACTTTGTTTTCTGGATAGCTGGGCATTTGTGATGTTGAGGCTATGATTTGATGTTTGATTGCTATGATTTCGAGCATTTCTGGATTATATTAGACCACTTTGTGCTGCATACCTGAATTGGTTAGACTGTGAGGCCTCTTTGTAGCCTATTGGATTCATATTATTATCCAGTCTATTCTTGTGTGTTAGTTCCTCTTTAGTGGATTGATCTTGACTTTGACTTCGTACTTGTCTGATTTTAGATAACCTGTAGCATGTGATGTGATAGAGGCGTTCTTTTGTCTTATTCTTGAGCTTCAGAGTGAGTTTTTGATATACTTTTATCCTCCTTAGCCCCGCTGAGCCTAATGACTTGTTTCGTGTTACTTAAACCCCTATTATGAGCCAAAAACCTTCACTTGATATTATTCCAAGCCTAGCTTGGGGGAGCTTTTGTATGGGTTGAATTTGAGATTGGTTTGTTGGTTTAGTTTGGTTTTTGAGGAGTTTAAAAGTGTATTTGCTGTGGTTTGAGAGTGAGAAAGAGAAAAGAAAGAAAGCAAGTTTAGAGTTGCGTGAATGAAGTTCAGAAAAATGAAAGAAAAATGAAATGAAAATTCAAAAGAATCCTAGTTCTTTCATTCACGTACGTTCATAAAAGAATATTCGCTCCATTGCTAGAAAATTGGGTTTGTTATGCGCTTTTCATTGATTTATGAGAGTTGGGTTATTTTACATGGTTTTATGGTGATTGTTGGGAGTTGTGAAGGCCATCTTAGGCCTTGTTTGAATGATTTATGCTCCCCCTTTCTTGGTTTTTCCACCACATTACCCAAAAGTATCCCCTACCTCTCACCTAAGCCTCATTACAACCCTATAAAGTCCTCTTGAGCTTATGTCTGCATTGTTCATTTGATTGATTTCGAGTTAGTTTGTCAAAGTTAAAGAGTATTTCTGCTAATTGAGTCGACTTGACTAGGATGAGCGTCCTTGAACCTTCTTAAACACATGAGAGTGTGAGTGGGAAGGGTACTTATGGTCGGGTTGGTGAGTGTTCGGGCACATTCTTTGCCTGCCACAAAATTGAGAGGAGTGACACCCTCGCGAGTGCCTTTTCAGGACTTGTATGCTTTGTGGGTGCTTGAGTTTGATAAATTGCTTGAATGATTGGTAGTTGGATGGATTTGATTAGCCAAACTTGAATTATGCCTGTTTAAACGATTCTTAGTCTTGAAAATGTTTTGAGCTTTGATTGTTTTTATCTATGGGGTGAGGCAATCTATTCCATGTTCATGTGCTGTTTGCTTGAGGACAAGCAAAGGTTTAGCTTTGGGGAGTTTGATATCACGTATTTATATAGAGTTTTCTCCCTTATTTACAAGCTAATTTGTGCGTCATTGGAGCTCTTGGGAGCTATTTTGTGCTAACTATCGTATGTAGTTGTGGTTTCGTGTTTTAGTATTGAATTGCAGGTTTTATGGAGTTTTCTCCTTATTCCCGAGCCATTTGGAAGCAACCACCGCTTTATGGATAGTTTAGGAGGTCCCAAGACCCCTAAAAGTGAAGATTAGAGAGCAAAGGAGTCAAAAGGGGTTTTCCGTGCACTGATCGGGCAGAAATGGCCCGATCGGGCGAAGTATTTATGATCGGGTATGAAAGTTGCGGACCCGATCGGGCGATGTTTGCCCGGTCGAATCGGGCGAGGAAGCATGTTCCAGACCCGATCGGGTGACTACCGCCCGACCCGATCGGGTGGAGTGCTGCTTGGTCTCGTTGCGGTGCTACAGGCGAGGGGAACACGCTTGCCCAAGTTATCACCAGACCCGATCGGGTGACTACCGCCCGACCCGATCGGGTGGGCCGTTTTTCTCGCCTTATTGCTGCACTGCTGCTGCCAGAGCCCAGAAGTGAAGTTGGGAAATTTGTATGTGGACCCGATCGGGTACTGTGCTCGGGCCCGATCGGGTCTGGTGCTTTAATCGCGCTTTTTCACTTTTTGTTTCCGTTTTTAGTGAACTTGAGGGGTATTATAAATACCTTTTTCCTCATTTTCTTTCATTCATCTTTTATTTCATCTTTCATTAGGTTTTAGACTAGTTTTATTCTTCATTGTCATTAGTTTAATTGAAACACTTTAGATTAATTTAGAGGTGATCAAACCTATTTCGATTTCAATAAAAGTTCCTGCTTTCCGTCAATTGGTACTCTACTCTACTCTTTATCTCTTTAATCACTTTGATTGCTTAGTTTATTTATTCAATTATTCATGATGCAATTGTTAGGGTTTCATATTAGTCTTATTGTTGTCAATTCAATTATGAGTGAGTAGTTCTCTATCTAGGGTGTTAGATAGGAAAGCCATGTTTATACCATGATTGTGATTTAGATTTCTATCAATTTCTAGGGCTTGATTAGGGTGATTGTGATGTGGTTTGTTCTTATTGAGTAATTAATGTCAGTGTACAATTTCATTGATTGCTTGTGGTTAATAGTTGTTTGCACAGATCCGTCTTACGACTAGAGGCCTAGGACACATCAGTAGTTCTGATTACGTTAGTGAACATGCGGCGTATGTTGAACTATGAGCGTTGAGTCTTAACCATAGCTCAACATGGGCTCTAATCCCCCGACTCTTGACTTAGGTTTTAATAGTAGTTGACCCTATTTGATTGGTATAAGCATGGTGGACCGACCTAATACCCTAGACTTTTATTCCATAGTTTAATCCTCGATTTATTCAGTCTTCCGTAGTCTATTCCTTAGTTTAATTAATTCCTTCCTGATTTCATCTGGAGTAGCTGAATTGGTTGATTATTGATTTAGAAACTCTGTCTCCCTGTGGATTCGACCCTGCTTCCACTGACTACCTAGTTAGAGGTCCGTAGGTTTATTTTTGATTAGGTGACACGACTAAAACCTATCAAGGCCCGCCATGAGGATGTGCGAGTGGAGCTTTCCCACGTGGCCTCATAGGCTTGGAGGCCCAATGCGTAATTTATGTTGCCAAATGGTAAGTCATATTTATATATAGTTTTTAGATGCATTTAGGTTGCATTTTAGAGCATTTATATTAACTATTAGGTTTATTATTGCATTTCATTCTTAAGTTATGATATTCTACTCCTAATCGATATATTTTCTTGTTTTTTATGAATTTCAGGTGATGAGAACATGCTTGGAGTATGATTCACCAAATTTGAGAATTAGGAGCATTTGGGAGAAGATACATTACATAAGGATCGTCATGGATATCTCATAGGACGAGTTTGAGCGAAAACAAAACTAAAAACCATTAGAAGAAAATCAAGATCAGAGTGAAGATGTTCATGCAATGAAAAATCAAGCTAAGAATGAAGATTAAAATACATTATGGTGCATTATTTTCTTCATGTTAAGGTCGAGTAAAGGTAAATGGTACTTCGTATTGAATTCTCAAGGAATCTGAGTCATGTTCCCATTATAGGAACATACCTTGCAGAGTCTTAGGAACAATGGTTGTGAACTCACTTAGAAACAATTTGGGAATAACAAAATAAGTAGCCTAAACTAAACTCTTAACAAAGAGTTTTTTGTCAGAAACAACCTTTTATAATCACCTTTTTGCGAAAAACAACCTTTAAATTTTTTTTTGCAACTTACAACCTAAAACCAATTTTTTTTTGCGAAATGAAACCTTTTTCTAATTTCCGTCATTGACCGTTAACTATAGAACATTGACCGTTATCAAAGTGGTGGGTTGGACTGGTTTTGGGGTGGTTTCGGGTGGGGTAGTGGTGGTTTCAGGTATGGTGGGTGGTTCTAGGGTGGTTTCGGATGGGGTGGGCTAGTTCTGGGGTGGTTTCGGGTGGGGTGGGATGGTTTTGGGGTGGTTTAGGGTGGGGAGTGGCGGTTTAGGGGTGGTTTCGGCTGGGGTAGTGGTGGTGTCGGGGTGGTTTGGGGTGGGGTGGGGTGGTTCATTTGGTGGTAAGTAACGGTCAATGGTCTATAGTTAACGGTCAATGACGGAAATTCGAAAAAGGTTTTATTTCGCAAAAAAAAATTGGTTTTAGGTTGTAAGTTGCAAAAAAAAATTTAAAAGGTTGTTTTGCGCAAAAAAGTGATTATAAAAGGTTGTTTCTGACAAAAAACTCCTTAACAAATGTAGTTTGAATGATAATAATTTGTGTTTCCGAATTAAGTTTGACATAGATCCACTTAGTTAGGAAATAGTTAAGAAAATACTTTAATTAGATTTTCTGTTCTACAAAAGATATTGTTTTGATTTTAAATTATTATATTTTTCATTTTCGTTCAAATAAAGATTTTACTTAAAACTAATTTTCTAGTTTTCGGTTCTAACAAAATATATTGAAATAAATACAATATTTCCGTTTCCATAACTCAAGCACCACTTTCACACGTATATAGTTGCACGTTCAATTGAAGTTAGCGGGTAAATCGTTTCTTTGTTCCCAAGTATTAAAGTTGATGGGAAACATGAAGGTAGTGGTCTAAGTAATGGGAAGTTATTGAAGGAGTATTCATAACTTGTTCCCCTATTAAGAGAATGCGTGCTTAGATCCTAGTTTTAATTTATGTCTAACATATAGTAAGAACAGTTAGAGGGAACCATTGTCGGGGCTTGAGTTTAGATCTCAAGTTTTGGCCCGAGAAAATTAATAGATTAGTCACACAGTTGTTGGCCTATTATAGTGGCTTGTGTCAAAATCCCTTCTATTCGAGGTCGTTCCTTCCTTTTGGGCCTAGGAAATTTTTCCTCGCTAAAATATCTTGTGTTCCTATAGTGTGTTCCTTAGCTAGCTTTTAATTCTACAAAATTTCAGCTCATTCTATCACTATAATTCACTTCCCCTCTTATTGTGTTCATATCCAAATAACACATAACTCTTCTTGTAACACCAAGGTACTTACCAGAATCCTCTTTGGCATAACAAAATTCAGACTCTTCATCATCCTCATCCTTTACTATTTCCTCTTGAGGAAGAAATTCATACAACTCATGTGCTGGATCTAATTCTTTATACTTTTTCATCGTCGTAACTTTTTTAATACGACAGTTACTAGCAATATGTCCACTCTGCTGATATTTAAAACACTTTACGTATTCTTCAAATTTGTCTTTAGGCAAGAAAACCTTTTGTTTTTCCTAAAATTCATCTTTGCTACCAACACTATTTTTCCCCACATCATAACTTTTAGGAACATAATAGGATATAGGTTCAAAGTGACTTTTATTTCCCCTAAACCCTTAAGTTTTTCTTCCTTCTCTTAGGATTCATATTTTAAAGCCAATCTACATGCAAAAAGACACATCTACCTTTTTAACAATACACTACCACCAAAAAAAGGCCTTTTATTAATATTTTCATGGCGCAATAAAAAGAATGGGACACTTTCTATGGCGGTTCAATATTGCGGTTTGAAACGCGATAGAAAGTAGTATTTCTATTGCGGTTGTCTGAAAACCGCAATATTTTAACTATTTCTACTACCACTAAAGTTTTTTAAATTGCCGCCAAATACGAATTACTTAAGGTGGCGATTTACCACAACCACCATAAAAGCCGTGACATTGTTTTTAGAGCCCTTCAATTCATATTGTCCATCTATATTTATTTTTTTTCTTTATCAAAGTTTCATTAAATGTTGAAAAAATATAAATGCTGAAAAAAAATCTTACAATCATAATATAAATATAAAGCTTAAATATTAATTTCTCAACCAAATTTGTATAAATATTTTTCCTAAAAATGTGAACTTTGTCCTGCTACAGCTTATGGCATTAACTAATGTAATAAGTTAAAAAATTCTGTAATCAAACTACATATATCTTTCTTGGAACGAACTAGTCAAATGATGATACATATCTCACTCACTCGTTTCGGACTTCATCAATTTTCTCTTGGACATAAGAAGGAAGTAGATTTCCTGGAAATTATTTTAAAAAAATAGAAATAAGTCAGCAAAAGTATCGAATTATTTAGCAAATTCAAGTAGAATATTCGGCAAAGTTTCCTCTATATTTTGGAAAATCTACTAATCTTCAAATGTGTAATTAAATGTTTTTAAAATTCACAACAGGGAAGTGATATTCCACAACACATTTGCCATTAGAAATAATAAGTGTTCAGAAAATGCACCAAAATCCTCCAAGCATTCAACTATATAATCAAATGGTAAACTACTCCAAACTAAATATAAACTAAACAAAAGGAACTAGGGTACTTACAGATTGTGGAATTTTTACTTGCTTTTGTTGGATTATCTCTTTCATAAAAGTCATAACATAATATCCACACTCAACATTATTATCTTGTCGAGGGCACTACAAAACAACAAAGGTGAATTATAATTTTTGTTTACAAATTTTCGTAAACGGAATACTCCTTGATGAGTGTCAAAGTATAGGGTTGATAATTCTGGGAGGCTTGTACAGAGATGCAGCTTCATACCCAATCCTGCAAAAAAGGGAACCCAACCCAGAGGTTAGGGAGATGATTCCCCCTCCGATGCTTAATTCAGTTTCAGGGTTGTAAAAAAGGGAATATAGTGTGAGTAGATTTTAGTAGAGTAAGTTTAGAGCATGAGGATTAGTTAGTGTGCCATGTGTCAAACTCTTAATGGCTGCCAAGCCTTATCCAATCAGTGACCTCCTCCTCTTAGGATTTGGGCCTGATTATTCTCCTTAGAGACCAAGGGGGCTTTTTAAGGATTGAGGAATATTCCCTAAAAGGGAGATTATTTCTTTCCTTATATCTTTCTTGAAAGAGCCACATGGGCCTCTAGTAATATGCCACGTGGAGTAAGGGTATGCCTTAATTACACCACAACATTTGCCCCTAAAAGGGAATTTATCTGATCCAATACTGATATATTTCCTTTTATCAGTAATAATCATTCCAGTTTTATTGCAGTAATTTTAAATATACTGAAGGAAGAAATCGATCAGGCACTTTTGATTGCTAACATGCCCCTCTCACAGAATGACACATGTCATAATTACTGTGGGGAAGGAGAGTTTTTTACCCCTCCTATAAAATCCCCCCTTCCATCCTCATTTCCCCATTTCATTTTCAAAGTTTTGAGAGGATTTTAGAGAGATTTTAGAGAGAGAGTACAGATCGTCTGGAGGGTCGCTCTGTTCAACGCTCGTCTGTCTCCAGCCTATCTGTCAATGCTCGTCATGTATCTTTCCTCCTTCCATACTTACTATTTGTTCATTTATTCTTTTAAATAAATGGAATCCTCGTCCTTGTCCAACACCCTTGGCCGTCCGAGAGAGTTGTCTAGTCCCTAGAAATAAACTCCAGACAACCTCGAGTTCTTCTAGAGTTGGACCTTTTTTAGGCGGTCCCCTTGTTTATTTTTATACCCACTAACCTTGTCCGACGTCCCAGTCCCTGCCTGTGTAGGGTATTCTGGCACGCGTCAAGCAGACCGCTTGTTTAAGACAACAACTTATCCTCCCTGCTTCTAGCTCTGAGATGGAGGACTCAACTGGTTGTTGTCCAGAGGAAAATCCCGCTGACAGTTATTGACAATATCCTCATAGAGATGATGACCAATTAGACATACAACTACAACCCTCTACTGATTTGAGGCCATCCACTGCTGTCCCGTCAGGAGTTCGAAGAGAGGACGTCCCTATTTATGACGAAGTAGATAACGAGGATCTCGCAGGAGATGACGATGATGTTATGGACTAAAGTGATGACGAGGTTGAGGATGATGATGAAGTCTTGGAGGAAAATGTAGAAGAAACTGCAGAGGAGGACGAGGAAGGTAATGAAGAGGAGGGGAGTCCTTCAACCACTCCGTCAGAAATAAGGCGATCTTTAGGTGACTTAGTAAACCCTTGATCAATAAAAATTGACGAGGCTTGGCTGAAAAAATTGGGTCTAATCCCTTTCATTTATGGGCGTCGATCCCCAGGACAGACTATGACTTTGTTATTCCCTCTAACGGTAAAACTTTTTTCGATGTCAAACGCGGCCAATTCCCTGTTTATAAGCTGGCCTTAGATTCTGGACTTAGGTTTCCACTTCATCCTTTTATAAAAGAGATACTGCGTCATTATAACCTCGGCCAAAGTCAGATGGCCCCGAACGCTTGGCACAATATATTGACCTTTATTGCTACCTGTGAGCTTTAAAGTTATCCCCTCTCTTTGGCCGCTTTCACACACATGCACTACCTCTCCAAGATGCCAAAGAAGGTTGATGGATCTTGGTTTAGTATATGCAACCGTCTTGGATTTATGAAGGCTTGGAGAAAACCGTCAAAGATGCACAACTCGAGGTCCCACTTCCTTTATCTCCAGGCCCCTAATGAAGATACATCCAAAGGTTTTCGGTACCGTAGTCGTGCGGTGAGCAACACTGGACGGGGAGCTCCCCTCCTCGGCTTGGAGAATAAGCATGACAATAGGATTTGCCCACTTTAAAGTGGTAGACTAACCAAAGGAAGGTAGTCGAACCTTCAAGGGCCTTGCCCAGCTGGATACCTTTTAAAGACAGATTTTATAGGAGCAAATTTTTAGTGGCCGCCGGCCTTTGGTTGGGCGAGGACAAAGGTACTCCATTCTTTACAATCTCCCTCTGCCATGGTATCATGTTTTAAACTTACTTGCTCTTCTATTTTTTTAAATTTTTTTTAGAGGAAGCCAGATCACTTCTCACTCCTTCCCAAAGAGGAGAGATGGACGCCGCACGTTTTGCGCATAAGCTGCGTCTAGAGGCGGCCAAGAAGCAAGCAGAGAAATGGGTAGCTACCCTGGTAAGACGACCTTCTCTTCCGTTTTCTGTTAAAGATTCAAAAACATGATTTACCTCAGTGGTTTCGAAAGAGAAAGCGTCTAGACGCTGAATCATGGACGTTTTTCTTTAAAGAGCAACCCAGGCTTAATGTCCAAATTACTTCTTAAAGGAAGACGTCCTAACACTGAATTTTGAACGTTCTCATGTACGAAGTAGTTTTGGTCTAAATGCCTAAACTTTTCAAAGAAGGAAGACGTCCAGACTTCAGAACTTGGACGTTTTCCCTTAAGAAGTAGTTGTCTAAATGTCCAAACCGTTCAAAGAAGGAAGACGTCCAGAGTTCAAAACTTGGACGTTTTCCTTTAAGAAGTAGTTTGGGTCTAAATGCCTAACTGGTCAAATAAGGAAAGCGTCTAGACTTCAGGTCTTGGACGTTTTTCCTTAAGAAGTAGTTTGGGTCTAATGGCTAATCTAAAAGGGAAAGGCATCCAGACTTTCTACTCTTGGACGTTTTTCTTCTACAAGTAGTATGGACTAACAATTTTAATTTTTTTTAGGCAAAAGCTCCCACATCCAAAGCAGCAGATAAGGCCACGTCTAAGCCTACTAGCACATTGATGCGTCAAAGTTATTCGCCAATCTTAGGCGATTTTGGTATGGTTTTCTGCGTCGGTTTGTGTTTAGAGTTCAGGTTTTGGTTTGATTTGGTGTTAAAGAGGTCTAGAGAGTCGTGTCCCAAGTTTTGGTGTTTGTCTTGTTCGTGCAGCATTCTATCACTCTCCGAAGCATCAAGTCATCCAACTTCCTAGCGGTACGTCATCTCGAAGCCTTCCAAAGCCCTTTGAATCTTCCAAGCCAAGTTCCAAGTCTTCCGATTCCGAGCTCCGAGCATCGAGCCATTGCAGCGGCCAAACCACCAAGGAAGATCCTACTGGGCTATCCAAGCCTTTCGCCTTCCCCTTTCCCTTTTATGCTAAAGCTTTCAAGAAAGGATGGGCAGTAGCCCATCGCGAGCCGTGATGCTGGTCGCGGGTCACGACCTGCTGCTCGCGAGTCGCGACAGTGATCACGGGTCGCGACCAGGCACTGCCGCCCACCTCTCTTTTTTTTTATGTTTCCTTCTACGGATGGTTTTAGCATATGTTTTTAGATCGTCTTTATTTTGTAGAGAGAGAAGTAGAACAACAAAGTGCTTAGCTCCCATTTCTAGGGTTTAAAACATTAATATCTCTTAGAAATCTTTGGTGTAAATCTTGCTTGTTCTAGCGTAAACTTGTTCTTGGATCCGGTTAGTTGAAGCTTTCAACTCTTGTATGTGAGAACTCTTGTACTTCTCATCTCCCTTGGTTATTGTAAGGTTTCTTGAGCTTATTTCATTGATATTTGCATAATCTTGCTAGGAGTACTACTAGTGTAGTTGTGTAAATGATCAAATGCTAGAGTTAAGAACATAATCGGTTAGTTATGTTCTTAGTTCTTTAGTAGCACACTAGGTGTTTGTTGTAATGCTGATCTTGCTTCAAGTTCTTAGAGAGACTTTACTTATTGCTTGAATGTTAATGCTTCATTATCATTAGCAATCCTCTTGTGCCTCGGTTCTAATGCTACTATTGGTTTGAACTTAAATGCTATTTGTTTGAGTTAGGTGATAGTAAGAGAGGGTTCAAACCACGCTGATCGTGCTTGTTTAACCATGATCTAGGAGGCTAGGAGTTTAGACTTCTCAATAGGTAACCAAAAGGGGATAAACGTGTATGAGTTCAATGATCGATACTTTGGTTGAAAGTGGATGCTAATCAAGTCCAAGTTCCTTTTTCATTGACTTAACTTACAACATTTCTTGTTTAATCTCTTTAATTATAGTCCTTGTTCCTAAGCAAACCCCCCTATTGGTTACGTGACTCCTAGAAGACTCTAGGGGTTTGACTCTGCTACTTATAGACTTGTACTGTGCTCCCTGTAGATACGATCCTTGCTTCCGCTATACACTCAGTTGTTAAGGAAAGAACGTTAATTATATTTGGTTAGGAGTATACGACAACTTCACACCAAATTTTGGCGCCGTTGCCGGGGAGCAAGGTGTACTAGTTTATGTTTAGCGTATTTTATTATTGATTGTATTGCTTATTTTGTGGTTTATGGTTATTACTCGTGCTACTAACCAACAACCCTTGCAGTACGATCCAGATTTGGAATTAACTCTTTTCAGGTTGAGAAGGGAATTGCGTGAAAACTTCAGGGAGCTTCCTTTTGCTATTGAACTAGAAGAAGAGATGCCTCCGAGAGCTGAGCAACGCACATTAAAGGAGGTTACAGCTCCGAACCTTGATCATCAACCCCTATGCATAACATTTCCAAAAGAAGAAGAAGGGGAAACTTTTGAGCTGAAATCGGGGTTGATACATCTACTTCCAACATTCTATGGGCTAAATGATGAGGATCCGAACAAGCATCTTTCGGAGTTCCATGTGGTTTGTAGCAGCATGAAGCCTAGTGGGGTGTCGGAAGAGAAGGTGAAACTCAAAGCCTTCCAGTTCTCATTAAAAGGAGCAGCAAATGACTGGTTATACTACCTTCCACCGGGTAGCATATCCACATGGGCTGATTTAAAGAAAGCTTTTCTCGGAGCCTACTTTCCGACTTCAATGTCTTCTGTGTTGAAGAAGGAGATTAGTAACATCGAGCAAAATAACAATGAAACCTTTTATGAGTATTGGGCGAGATTCAAGAAGTTATGTGCTAGTTGTCCATATCACGGTTATTCTGATGAAGATCTAGTACTTTACTTCTACAATGGGCTATGTGATGAAGATGCTAGGATGGTAAATGCAGCGAGTGGAGGCTCTATCATTAATAAAACTGTACAAGCTGCTAAAGATTTGATAAATGAGTTGGCTGAAGGCTCGAGGGAGTCGAGTGGTATCCGAGGGTTCCGGTTCTTCTAAGTTGGAGGACTAGGTACAAGCTTTGACATACATGATGAGGGAGCACCTAGTTAAAGAGAAGACACACCACGTGAAGGCTTGTGGTATTTGTTCATCAGATCATCCAACTGATTTCTGTCCTCATCTGCGGGAAGAAGCTAGTGAGGAGGTAAAGGCGACCGGTTTCCAAGGCCAAGGTTTCCAAAAGCGTTATGATCCATATTCCAACACTTATAATCCGGGGTGGCGAGATCATCGTAATTTGAGGTATGGAGGTACATCTGGGAATCAACCGCCACACCATCAGTTCCACCGTCCACCACCACCTTACCAAAGACCAGCGGAGCAAGGAGCTCCATATTTCCGGCCACAAGGTCAAGCATAGGGATCAAGTTTTGGCATGTCAACGGAGGATATGATTAATGCTTTAACTAAAAATGTGACTAACATGAAGGGAAACATGGTCCAATTTCAGGAGGAAACCAGATCGAGTATAAAGAACTTAGAGAAGCAACTGAGCCAAGTCTCGGGAGCAGTGGGCAGGCTAGAGGCCCGTGATTCATGTAAGCTACCGTCACAAATGGAGCTTAACCGCAAGCAAACTGCAAGTGTCATCACTCTACGGAGTGGTAAGGAGTTAAAAGGTAATGAAAAGGCAATTGTGAGCGAGAAGGAAATAGAGGAGGAGGTAGTTGTTCCTGAACCGGTGCCTGAAGCCGAGCCATTGCCATCCACATCAGGAGAACAAGAGAAGAAACAACCACTTCCAC
The DNA here is from genome assembly GCA_947645195.1 of Patellifolia procumbens. Lineage (NCBI taxonomy): Eukaryota > Viridiplantae > Streptophyta > Magnoliopsida > Caryophyllales > Amaranthaceae > Patellifolia > Patellifolia procumbens. The sequence continues at coordinate 6,989,971 of CANSGD010001328.1, forward strand.
CCTATGAGCCAATTCCACCATTTCCCGAGGTACTAAAGGATACTCGACAGAAGGAAGGTGACAAGGACTTTTACGAAGTCTTTCGTATATGTGAGGTAAACATTCCCCTTTTAGATGCTTTAAAACAAATTCCTAGGTATGCTAAATTCCTCAAAGAAATGTGGACCACAAAAAGAAAGCAAAGATTAAGGGGAGTGCATAAGGTAAAGGTAAGTGAACATGTATCCGCTAATGTTTCAAAAGAAACTACCTCCAAAATGCAGTGATTCGGGCATGTTCACTATACCATGTGTGATAGGAAAAACCACGTTTTAAAGAGCCATGCTTGATTTAGGTGCCTCAAATAATGTAATTCCTTATACTTTGTATGAGTCCTTAAAGCTTGGTATCTTACATGAAACAGGTGTAGTGATTCAGTTAGCTGACCGTTCCAATGCTTATCCTAACGGAATAGTAGAGGACGTGTTAGTTAAAGTTGATAAGTTAATCTTTCCTGCTGATTTTTATGTCCTTGACATGGAACATGATAAACATGCCACTCCTATCTTGTTAGGTAGGCCATTTTTGAAAACCGCAAGGACTAAAATTGATGTGCATAGTGGATGCTTGACTATGGAATTTGATGGAAATATGGTAGAGTTTAATATTAATGATTCCATGAAATTTCCGAGTGATGATCACTCGTGTTATTCCATAGATGTGGTTGATGTTGTTTCACAGGAAGTGTTCGAGATTGATGGTGAGGACGAACTTCAAGTAGCTCTTGAAAATAGTATGGATAACGAAAATGTTGAATATGAAAAGCTTCCTCTCGTCCCCTTTTCTAAAGGGCCGATGCCACTAACCGTCCCTCGAGACAAGCTTCTAACATCTATTGTGCAGGCACCTACTATGGAGCTGAAATCACTTCCCGAGCATTTGAAGTATGCATTTCTTGGTGATGAAAATACTTTGCCAGTGATTATATCGAGTAAGTTAACCAAGGAACAGGAGGAGAAACTTATCAAAGTGTTGAAGGAACATCGAGAGGCAATTGGATGGACTATTGCAGACATTAAGGGAATAAGCCCTACCACCTGTATGCATCGAATTCTATTGGAAGAAGGTGCAAAACCGGTGAGACAGCCTCAGAGACGGCTAAATCCACCTATGATGGAGGTGGTGAAAGCCGAGATTTTGAAATTATTCCAAGCAGGTATAATTTATCCTATTTCTGATAGTGAATGGGTTAGTCCCACTCAAGTTGTGCCTAAGAAGTCTGGAGTAACTGTTGTTGAAAATCAGGATAGAGGGTTAGTGCCCACTCGTATTCAAAACGGGTGGCGGGTTTGTATTGATTACCGTAGATTGAATGCAGTAACGAAAAAGACCATTTCCCATTGCCATTCATAGACCAAATGTAGGAAAGATTAGCTGGACATTCATTTTATTGCTTCTTAGATGGCTATTCAGGCTATTTTCAGGTGGCAATAGCACCGGAAGACCAGGACAAGACCACATTCACGTGTCCTTTTGGCACGTTCGCGTATAGACGCATGTCTTTTGGGTTATGTAATGCCCCCGCTACTTTCCAAAGATGTATGGTAAGCATTTTCTCGGAGTATATGAAGCAATTTGTAGAAGTTTTCATTGATGATTTTACCGTGCACGGAAACTCCTTCGATAATTGCTTAGACCATTTGACTTTAGTGCTTAGACGATGTATTGAAACTAATCTTGTTTTGAACTCCAAAAAATGTCACTTTATGGTCGAGCAGGGCATTGTTTTGGGTCATGTAGTCTCTGAAAAGGGTATTGAAGTTGATAAAGCGAAAATTGACATTATTCATTCTTTACCTTATCCGACTAATGTGCGAGAAATTCGATCTTTTTTTGGACATGCAGGATTTTATCGCAGGTTCATTAAGGATTTCTCGAATATTTCATCTCCTTTATGCAGGTTGTTGCAGAAGGATGTTGATTTTGTGGTTGATGAAGCTTGCAAAAGAGCATTCGATGAGCTGAAGAGGAGGCTAGTTTCAGCTCCTATATAATTCAACCCCCAGATTGATCCAAGCCCTTTGAGATAATGTGCGATGCAAGTGATTATGCGGTAGAGGCCGTGCTTGGGCAAAGAGTACGTAGGATGCCTCATGCCATTTACTATGCATCCATGACATTGAATGAAGCGCAGCGAAATTACTCCACCACAGAAAACGAGTTATTAGCTGTGGTCTATGCTTTAGAGAAGTTTTGATCTTACTTACTCGGCACCAAATTCATTGTTTATACTGATCATGCAACCTTTCGCCATCTAATGACAGAGAAGGAAGCCAAGCCGAGATTGATAAGGTGGATTTTGTTGTTAAGTGAGTTTGATTTGGAGGTAAAAGATAAGAAGGAAACGGAGAACCTGGTTGCAGATCACTTGAGTCGATTGGTATCATCATATGATCTAGAGCCTACTTCAGAGAAGCCGTGGAAGGAACCAATCTGGGAGGAATTCCCGGATGAGCATTTGTTTGCTCTTGGATGCTCACACCCATGGTATGCTCATATTGTGAATTATCTAGTTTCTAACCGTTTTCCTTCTCATTTCTCAAAAGCATAGAAAGACAAGCTAAAGAGTGATGCTAGATGGTATATTTGGGACGATCCGTACTTATGGAAACATTGTTCGGATCAAGTGATAAGAAGGTGCATCCCGGATGAAGAGGTAACTTCTATTCTCACTTTTTGTCATTCCCACGCTTGTGGAGGGCATTTTGGAGCAAGGAGGACAGCTTGCAAAATACTTGATTGTGGATTCTTCTGGCCTACTTTACATCGAGATTCATATCATTTTTGTAAGTCTTGTGATAATTGTCAAAGTGTTGGAAATATTTCCCAAAGGAATCAAATGCCCCAATTTTCAATCTTGTATTGTGAAATTTTTGATGTGTGCGGCATTGACTTTATGGGGCCTTTTCCAAACTCTTTTGGTTTTCAATACATCTTACTTGCAGTTGATTATGTCTCAAAATGGGTGAAAGCCAAGCCCACTAGAACTGATGATGCTAAGGTGGTTGCGGATTTTGAGAAGTCTAACATATTTGTAAGTTCGGGATTCCACGAGCCTTGATAAGTGATAAAGGGACACACTTTTGCAACCGGACCATAGGAGCATTGCTTAAGAGGTATCATGTGACTCACAAGACATCCACTACATACCATCGACAAACAAATGGTCAAGCGGAGGTATCAAATCGAGAAATCAAATCCATTCTTGAGAAAACAGTGAATCCAAGTAGGAAGGATTGGAGTTTGAGGTTGGAGGATGCATTGTGGGCCTACAGGACAGCTTATAAGACACCTATTGGTATGTCCCCATACCACTTGGTGTTTGGGAAGCCGTGTCACCTTCCGATGGAGCTTGAGCACAAAGCATTTTGGGCAATAAAGAGCTTTAACATGAATATTGATGAAGCCGGGCTACATAGGAAGGTGCAACTTCAAGAATTGGAGGAAATCCGGAATGAATCCTATGAGAATGCGGCAATCTACAAGGCTAAGACGAAAGCATGGCATGATAAGCTGATAATAAGGAAGGAACTTAAGGTTGGTCAAAGAGTTCTTCTTTTTCAATCCCGTCTACGCCTCTTTCCAGGAAATCTCTGTTCTCGTTGGATTGGGCCGTTCATTATCACAAAGGTATTTCCCCATGGAGCTGTGGAGATCATGAGTGAAGCCACATCGAAGGTTTTTAAGGTGAATGGGCAGCGGCTTAAGCCGTACTTTGAAGGTTTTCAGCAAGCAGGGGCAAAGGATGTTCCTCTCGGTGACCCTGAGTATGGATGAATTCTTGAGGTTTGCAACGTCGTGTCGACGACGTTAAATAAACGAATCTTAGTGTATATAATTGTATAAAGTTAGTCTCTTGTTTATTTTGTAGGATATTATGCTTTTTTTGGTTGTGCTTTTTGCAGGAAATACATGGAGCAAGGCAAAAGTGACTTTGAGAGGATCGAACTTTGATTGCAAGACTTATGAGCATGAAAGAAATGAAAAAGAGCGAAAAGGAGAACAAGAGTGAGGAGGGAGTAGTAGACTTGAAGCATAATACATAGGAATAAAGCAAGAAAGAAAGAAAAAAAAAGAAGAAGGACGAAGTAGGCTTCAGTCGCGACTCGCGAGGGCCAGGTCGCGGGTCGCGACGTCAGTTGCGGGTCGCGACTGGGTACTGATTCTCTCGTTTTTTCTTTGCAAAAGCTCAACAGAAACCCCCCCTTTCATTTCACTCGACACTCATCAACTCTCACACCATCCAATCTTTCTCACTCTAGCTCTCACTCACACCTTCTCAAAACCTCCAATCTCCCTCATTTTCTTCAAATCCTCACACAATTCTTCTCTCCACACTCACATTACTCACCTTCTTCACAAAATTTCTGAAATTCTTCACATATCTACAAACCCTAGAATTTGGGGGTTTTCATTTGGAGCAATTTTCACCACAATTGGAGCTTGAAGATTCACTTTTGAAGATCAAGGAAGCTTTCTTTAACCTCCATTGGCCATCATTTCAACAAAACAACCAACTTTTGGGGGTATAAATCTCTTTTGCCTAATACTCTTTGTTCTTAGTTGAAATTCTTATCCTTACTTGCCTATAAGAGTATTTAGTGTCATTGTTGGAAGTTGGTTGTTGGTTGTTGGTTGTTATGTATCATCCTTGGTTGTTGTTGTTCTTGATTGTTGATTGAAATTGTGGTGTTAGTTGTGTGTTTGGAAGTTGTTGAGTGGGAATTGAAGTTGTATTGAAGAATTGTGATTGTGCCTAGAATTGCTTAGTGAAGGTAGAGAAGGAAAAACAAGTGTAAAAAATGAGCAAAAGAGCCCGATCCTCGACACCTAGTAGTTCTTCAGGACCCCTCCCCGCCATTAATGTCCGAGGCCTTAAGAAACTTAGTAGAGATGCTAAGAGGCGTTGGGATAGACTAACAAGACAGGGGAGGACCATTCAAGAAACCAAATTTGTTCATGTGTCCACCTTAGAACAACTAGGGTTGCTAGAGTCCGTGGAAGTACTTCTCGACAAGGTTGGCCTTAATTTATTTATTTTCAAACAAGCAAGAACCTACGAGAGATGCACCTTAGAATTTCTAGCTACAGTGGAAAATCATGAAGGGGATGAGGATGAGGAACCGTATATTACTTTCCACCTAAATGACCGTCCTTACACAATGACCTACTCTGAAATCAAAACGGCATTTGGGTGGGAGTATGAGCCTGATGATGCATTCCTCCACACTGAAAATTACAATAATGCCGTCTTTTGGTATAAAATCACTGGTGGAAAACAATGGCACACTAGAATAAAAAATAGTAGTATCCCCCACCCCGCTCTGCGCTTTGTGCACCGATTTCTCTCCATGACCGTATTTTGCCAAGGGGAACCCACTAACCTTCCCGATTTCGACCTTAAGTGTCTTTGGGCTATGACCAGTGAAGGGAAAGGTATTCCAGATTGGGTTAGTGTATGGTGCAAAATTTCCTAGCCCAGTCGGCGGAAGGGAAAACCTCGGGAAAATTGAGCATGGGGGGAATGATTACACTCCTAGCCACATATTTAGGAGTTCAAGTACCCACTGACAAAGGGGAACCCATCTTTCAACCTTTGGGCGAGGAGGCAGAGCGTTTTAGTGCGGGTACTAACATCTATGGTGTCCACCAGTTAAAAAGTGCGGCAATGTTGTGGACCAAATACGTGAGAGGAGAGACTAGGTATGTGTGGTTATTCAGGGCACATCATGTGAAATATATGGTATTACCGCAAGAGCGGACAACCATTACAGTGCACACTACAGTGGAGCAACTATTTTTACCCCCTGATGAGGAGTATAGGCGTGGGGTAGAGGAAGAATTGGGCCTCCAAGTAGCGCCGGCACCTCCCCAGCACCATCATCATCATCAGCAGCCAGAACTAGATTTGACTCCACCCCCATTCCAGGCTTAGGTAATGCCGCGGCTAGACACTTTTGAGGGTGAGTTGGGTGATTTACATAAGAGATACTATGGGATGGAAGACACTATATACACCATGAGTTCAATGGTCTCGGCCATGAACACCTTCTTTGTGTCGCGATATCCTCATGGTGGACCGGAAAACCAAGAAGTTGGGTACACCGATCCCTCTCCTGATATTGAGATGGCGCGCGCTATACGCCGCCAAGTGAGAGAGGCTAGGAGGGCTGCCCGACGAGGTGAGCCCGGGGGACCCTCCGGCTGCTAGAGATTTCCCTCCATTTCCCTTCCCCACATTTTCTTTTTGTCCTTTCCACATTGAGGACAATGTGCCTTTTAAGTGTGGGGGTGGGGGATATTTTGCAAATGTGGTTGTTTATATTTATTTCGCATTTGATTTTAATTTACTTCGAGCCTTTACTTTGAAATTTGATGTAAATTTGAAAAAAAAAATTGAAAAAAAAAGAAAAAGAAACAAAAGATGGAAAGAAATCCCATTGAGTTGAAAACTCGCTAGGGCGGGCGACTTAGGCAAAATTGGGAGGCCCGGATAGGTTGAAAACCCGAAAGGGCGGCCTATGCAAAAAAGTGGCTTATCATGAGCGGGTGAGGTAGTGAGCCAAAAGAAAAGAGAGATAAAATGAATGTTAAGCTAGGATGAAAACCCGAAAGGGCTCCTAGGCAAAATGAGAGAAAAGAAAAGAGAAAAAGAAAAAAAAGAAAAAATAAATAAATTTGTGCAATCATCTCATTTGCCGGTGTTGGCGTCATAAGTGGGGTTACATTGGAGTTTTTTTTTTTGGGTTAGTCTAGGCGTGAGTCTTGTGTTTTCGAAGGTGAGGACGTGTCCTTTTGTTTGGCTCATTTTTGGTGATGTTTGAGCGTATATTGGGTGAGCTTACAACTAAGCGTGGGGGAGTCGTCGAGTCCTTAGTGTTTAGCCTTTGAAGGCATTTTGGGTTGATAGAATTGTGATGCTGATTGTTAAAACTCGATTCCCGAAACTTTTCGGAAATTGAGTTTGATTTGTAGAGTATTCTTTTGGGCTATTGAGTGGGATGTACTTCTTTTTGTGTAATCCCAAGTTTAGATGGTTGGAATTTGATAGTTTGGACGGTTTGGAGTGGAGCAATAAGGGGATTTGTAGCTTGGTGCGTGTTCTAGCTTGTCGGTCTTATTTTCCCTTTTGTTTTGTGTTACTCGAGGTCGAGTAAGGTCTAAGCGTGGGGGAATTTGATGCGTCAAAGTTATTCGCCAATCTTAGGCGATTTTTGTATGGTTTTGTGTTTAGAGTTTGAGTTTTGGTTTGATTTGGTATTAAAGAGGTCTAGAGAGTCGTGTCCCAAGTTTTGGTGTTGTCTTGTTCGTGCAGTATTCTATCATTCTTCGAAGCATCAAGTCATCCAATTTCCTAGTGGTACGTCATCTCGAAGCCTTCCGAAGCCCTTTGAATCTTCCAAGCCACGTTCCAAGTCTTCCAATTCCGAGCTCCGAGCATCGAGCCATTGCAGCGTCCAAACCACCAAGGAAGATCCTGCTGGGCTATCCAAGGCTTTCGCCTTCCCCTTTCCCTTTTATACTAAAGCTTTCAAGAAAGGAGGGGCAGTAGCCCATCGCGAGCCGCGATGCTAGTCGCGGGTCGCGACCTGCTGCTCGCGAGTCGCGACAGTGATCGCGGGTCACGACCTGGCACTGCCGCCCACCTCTCTTTTCTTTTATGTTTCCTTCTACGGATGGTTTTAGAATATGTTTTTAGATCGTCTTTATTTTGTAGAGAGAGAAGTAGAACAGCAAAGTGCTTAGCTCCCATTTCTAGGGTTTAAAACACTAATATCTCTTAGAAATCTTTGGTGTAAATCATGCTTGTTCTAGCGTAAACTTGTTCTTGGATCCAGTTAGTTGAAGCTTTCAACTCTTGTATGTGAGAACTCTTGTACTTCTCATCTCCCTTGGTTATTGTAAAGTTTCTTGAGCTTATTTCATTGATATTTGCGTAATCTTGCTAGGAGTACTACTAGTGTAGTTGTGTAAATGATCAAATGTTAGAGTTAAGAACATAATCGGTTAGTTATGTTCTTAGTTCTTTAGTAGCACACTAGGTGTTTGTTGTAATGCTGATCTTGCTTCAAGTGCTTAGAGAGACTTTACTTATTGCTTGAATGTTAATGCTTCATTATCATTAGCAATCCTCTTGTGCCTCGGTTCTAATGCTACTATTGGTTTGAACTTAAATGCTATTTGTTTGAGTTAGGTGATAGTAAGAGAGGGTTCAAACCACGCTGATCGTGCTTGTTTAACCACGATCTAGGAGGCTAGGAGTTTAGACTTCTCAATAGGTGACCAAAAGGGGATAAACGTTTATGAGTTCAATGATCGATACTTTGGTTGAAAGTGGATGCTAATCGAGTCCAAGTTCCTTTTTCATTGACTTAACTTACAACATTTCTTTTTTTATCTGTTTAATTATAGTCCTTGTTCCTATGCAAACCCCCCATTGGTTATGTGACTCCTATAAGACTCTAGGGGTTTGACTCCGCTACTTATAGACTTGTACTGTGCTCCCTGTGGATACGATCCTTGCTTCCGCTATACACTCAGTTGTTAAGGAAAGAACGGTAATTATATTTGGTTAGGAGTATACGACAACTTCACACCACACATCACCTGTGGCTAGGAAGAGAGCTGCACCAACTCTTGCCGAGGAGAAATCCACGGCCAAAAAAGCAAAAGTACTTTTAAGAAGAAGGCCACGTTGTCTAGTATGGCACCGGCCTTGGAAGCTACTCCCGTCAGTCAAATGGATGCTAGAGTACCCCGTCGTTCGACCGGGAATAAGGATGTAGTTGTGGGGGTTTCCTCCCTTCTGGTCCAAAAGAGGGAAAAGTGATCCCTCTAACAGAGCCTTCAATTCAGCAGGACGCGGCTGATAAGCCTGAATTCTTTGAAGTGGGGGACCCGGACGCGGCAACCCCCCAAGTCTCGGCCTACAATGGAGATGTAGCACAAGTGGAAAGTCAAATGCCCTCGGCTTACTGTGGTAGGTCGCTGTCTTCTGGTGAGTCATTCTATCCGAACGTGGTCAAAACACTAATTGGTGGACGGTCGCTGAGTCCGTCCTACAGACGAACAGTGTTTCTTCCTATGTTAATGTTTAATCCTCCCCTCACTTCAGATAAGGCAAAGCTCCTATGGTTGAGGGTCCTCTGGACGAGGATTGCCTCTGACGGGCCTTTTCCCTCCATTCCCAAGTACTCCAAAATGGAAAGGGAAAAGGTGAAGCGTGATGTCTTTGACACTTTCCCATATGCCTATATCAAGGGCTTAAGGGGAGCCGCTTCTGGCCATTTAGGCTATGTGACCCAGCTGAATGTTGAAGTAAGTATTGCTTCCTTCTTTATACTTAGCAAATTTTCGTTGTTTTTCTGTTATCTAACTTGTTTTACGTTTCAGGCTTTTTCCCGCTCTCTGATGGCCGAGGACTACATCAGGGACCTCCGGCGAGAAAATAGGCAGCTGGTTCGTCAGGCAACTAATGCCGGGGACCAGGCTATACTGTCCATTGAGACTCTGAACTTACATCATGCTTAGAGTATGAGGGCCATGGAAAAGCAGGCGTCTGACATGGACAATCTGAACAAGCGCCTGCGGAAGAGTGTGGGGAGCCTACAAGCCGAAATTGACCGGCTGAGAGGTCAGATTGACACCGCCACTAAGCCTATCAAAGAGGAGAAGAGGGCGGCCCTCATAACCACGGCCTTGTATCAGTAGTCTAATGTCTGGCTAACTGCTGAAGTGGCTCGTCAAAAGAGCCTAAGGGAGCGCGTGTTTGAGGACGCTGTCAAGAGCTTTCCTGATGCTGAGGTCCAAGCTAAAAAATTGGCCATCAAGGCATTTGACATTCTGGCCAATCCTGAAGAGGTGCCTCGGTTTGAGAGACAGTTGTTGTTCCAAGAAGAGTGTTATAATGCTCTACTGCGCAATGAGGATCCTCCTAAATTTGTAGACTATGACGAGGAGGAATATATAGAGCTTGATGCTACAGCCGACGACAACTCGGAGTTGCCTAAGAACCCAGAAGAAACTGGTGAACCTGATCCCAACGAGTAACCCTTAGGGTGAGGATATTAGGAGATGGTTCTACAAGAACTAGTGCAAGTCCAAGAAGAAGATCTTGGCCCACAACTAGATAAGGAGTCTTGGATCACAACCAGATCAGGAGTCTTAGCTCACAACCAGATCAGGAGTCTTGGCCCACAACCAGATCAGGACACTTCTTGGCTCACAACCAGATCGAGACGCTTAGCCATTATCATCTTTTGTAATTTTGGCTGAGTGTTTTATTATAATTTTCATCATTCAGATTGGATCTTGCCTTCTTGATGTACTAGCATAGTATTTTTATAGGCTATTATCATCCAAGCTTAGTTCTAGACTTGAATGATGATCTTGTAAACTTGCTGTGTACTTTGGCAAACAATCCTCGTCCAAATGTGACTTTTTAGTTCTAGACTTGAATGACGATCTTGTAAACTTGCTTTGTACTTTGGAAAACAATCCTCGTCTAGATGTGATTTTCTGAATGCATATTGTGAAGATTTTTAAGCTTCTTATTTTCCTTTGCCCCTGTTTCAATATTTTTTGTCTGAAAATGGCTAACTTAAGGTGGTTAAATCAGCAAGCTTGTATATCCGGTAAGGATGTCGTCCAAGTCTTTTCTCGGACGGTCTTTGTTTGAGCATCATTGCCTAAGTACCATTTTTATGATTAGTAAGGAAGACGTCGGGGATCTATCCTTAGACGTTTTCCTTATTATACAAATAAGTTAACCACAAATTTGATATTCAAAGGAAGGCGTCCAGGTTCTATTCTTTGGACGTTTTCCCTAGTTGACATTTACCATCAATTTCGTATTCACAGGAAGACGTCCAAGATCTATCCTATGGACGTTTTCCTTATTGAACAAATTGGTAAGTACCAAAATGATGTTCAATAAGGAAGTCGTCCAGGATCTATCCTTTGGACGTTTTCCTTATTGAAGAAATTGGCTAAGTACAAAAATGATGTTCAATAAGGAAGGCGTCCAGGATGTATCATTTCCACGTTTTTCTTATTAAACAAATTGGCTAAGTACCAATTTGATGATTAATAAGGAAGGCGTCAAGGATCTATCCTTTGGACATTTTCCTTATTAAACATATTGGCTAAGTACCAATTTGATGATTAATCAGGAAGGCTTCCAGGATATCCTTTGGATGTTTTTCAAGTACCAATTTAATGATTAATAAGGAAGGCTTCCAGGATATATCCTTTGGATGTTTTCCTGATTGAACAAATTAGCGATGTACCAATTTGATGATTAGTAAGAAAGGCGTCCAAGATCTATCCTTTTGATGTTTTCCTTATTGAACAAATTGTTAGTACCAATTTTATGATTAATAAGGAAGGCGTCCAGAATCTATCCCTTGGACATTTTCCTTATTGAACAAATTGGCTTAGTACCAATTTTATGATTAATAAGGAAGGCGTCCAGAATCTATCCTTTGGACATTTTCCTTATTGAGCAAATTGGTTTAATACCATTTTTATGATTAATAAGGAAGGCGTCCAGAATCAATCCTTTGGACGTTCCTAGTTTGTGAGTTGGTCTAGTACTGTCTGCTCCTCTTCGTAGGATGGCCGATTGTATATGTTTAGACGAAGGCATTCTAGGAAGATGAGTGTCTGGACCAACCTGTATTCGAATAATGAGACCATCTTTACTAAGACGTCTCATTTTTGCCGGCTTTCTTTTCGGAGATAATACCTTTTGATAGTTTTAGATATTATGACGGAAATTTCCTTTACTAAGGAAACGCGTCCTCTGGCCGGCTTCCTATAGGAAGCAATATTCGCCCGATTTTTAAGTTGTTTTACCTAATTCATAGACGATCTATTAGTTGCTTATTGTCAAGCCAGGTTCACTTATTTAGCCATTGACCAATCAATAGTAAAATGCCCCAAAGTTGAAGTTCTTAACAAGAAGTCTTTATACACTTAATCTCGTCTATATCTAGAAGAGATTTGTGATGATTTTTGCAGACGTATTCCTTTAGGAAGCAATGTCTGTCTTATTTTATGGTTTTTAGGGTGTTTACTTATAATCTTCTTCCGACCATCAATGGCAAAATGCCCCAAGACGACTATAAATAGTAAAATGCCCCTTGCCAAATGTAGCTAGAAGTAATTATGAACCAAAAAAAGTCTCCTAAATATTTTAATATATTGCACCAAGGACGAGAATTTAGAACATATATTGATATGAAGTTTGCTCAGCCTAAGCCAAGGTACATGTGAAACATAGTACTTCTTTAAGTTGTCAGAATTCCATGTTCGTGGTATTTTACGACCGTCCAGATCTTATGGCTTAAACGTACCATTTCGGACTTCCTCGACAAGCAAGTATGGTCCTTCCCAGTTATTGGTCAGCTTGTCTAGCTCCTTTGCCGGTCCAACAGCTTCGATCTTCCTGAGAATTAGATCCCCTACTTTGAGAGGTCGTTTGGTTACTCGCTTGTTCAATTCCCTTACCATCCGCAATTTATATAACTCCATTCTTAAAAGGGCGTTTTCTTTGACCTCCAGCAACTGGTCTAAAGCAGACTCATTGCAGCCCAGTTCGCCTCCTCAGAATATAACATAACTCGAAGAGTTGGTTGTTCAATTTCAATTGGAAGGACGGCCTATGGTCCATAGACAAGCATGAAGGGTGTTTCCCTAGTTGAATTCTTTGTTGTTGTCCTGATGGACCATAAAACTAGCTGAAGTTCTTCAACCTAAAGCCCTTTGGCATTCTCCAATTTTTCTTGATCCCCTCAGTTATAATCTTGTTGACGGCCTCTACCTGGCCGTTTGCTTGTGGATGACCAACTGAAGAAAAATGGGATTTGACACTCTTCTCAGTGAGTAAATCTTTCAACTTGGGGGTCTCAAATTGTGGACCATTATCGAAAACAATTGACTGGGGCATCCCAAATCTAGTTATGATACTTTTCCAGATGAACTTCTTCACATCATTCGTTATTATGCCCTGAACAGCTTCGGCCTCCACCCATTTTCAAAAGTAGTCCACGACTACAATTACCAACTTTATTTGGCCGACAGCTATGGAAAAGGTCCTAAAATGTCCACCCCCCATATAGAAAATGGCAACGGCATCAGGATAGGAGTAAGAAAGTTAGACGGCCTCTGGAAGCGATGACCATGCTTTTGGCAACTATCACATTTCCTTACATAGGCCATGGCATCCGCATTTAATGTTGGCCAAAAATAACCGGTCCTGAGCGTCTTCTTAGCAAGAGCTTGCCCGCCGATGTGTGAGGCACAAGAGCCCTCATGCAATTCTTTAAGCACCTCCATGCCGTCCTCCTTAGTGATACACTTTAATAGTGGACGATCAAGAGATTTTTTATACAAGGTTTCGTCCCAGACTTAGAACCACTTATCACGGGCTTTAACATATTTAGCCTCAACCGAGTCTTCTGGTAATAGGATCCATCCAGTTATTACCTCGACTAAAAAACATCACTTCCTTTTGATCAATGCTCTTCTTTTCTTGCACTTCCCAAAACACGATTCTTGGAGCATCGCCCAAGGATGAGCTGACAAGTTTTGAAAGTGCATCAGCTTTATGATTATCAGACCTCAACAATTCTATTAAGACGAAATGGTTTAGTTGTTCAATTTGTTCTTTTACAAGCTGAACATATTTGGCCATGGAAGCTTCCTTGCATTCATAATCCCCATTCACCTGGCTGACAACCAGAAGAGAGTCAGACCTTGCTTCTATTTCTCTAGCTCCAGCCGCTCGCCACATCCGCATTCCTGCTAATAACGCCTCGTATTCGGCTTCATTGTTAGAAGCCGAGAACTAAAAATACCGGGCGTATTCATACTTATTAGGCGAGTGACAAACGAAACCTTCCCCGCTCCCTTGTGCCGTTGACGGCCTATCTACCATTAGCGTCCAAAATTTCCTGCCCTCAGAAGGGTCTTTTACCGGATTCGGATCAGGCCGGGTAAGTTTTGCTATAAAATTCGCCAAGGCCTGCCCCTTAATAGCTTTCCGCGGCTCAAATGATATATCAAACATGTTCAGCTCAACAGCCCACTTGAGCATTCTCCTAGCCGCTTCCATCTTCTGCAAAACCTGCCTCATCGGCTAGTCAGTGTAGACTACGATACTATGAGCCAAAAAATAGGGTCTTAGATTTCGAATGGCCATGACCAATGCTAGCCCAAAAATCTCGACGGTTGTATACCGACTCTCAGCATCCTTGAGTACATGGCTCACAAAATAAACTGGGGTCTAAATTGCATCCTTTTCAGCTAACAACACCGCACTGCTTCAGGGGACACGACTAGATAGAAAAACAACTTTTCTCCTTCACTGGACTTATCAGACGAGGGAGCTACTGCAAGTGCTTTTTGACTTTTTGCAAAGCTTCATCTGCTTCTGCTGTCCATTGAAACTTGGATCTCTTCTTTATGATTGCAAAGAAATGATGACATTTGTCCCCTGATTTGGACAAGAATCTTCCCAATGCCGCGAAACAACCAGAAAGCCGTTGTACTTCCTTAATTTTTTCGGGATCTTCAAATCAAGTATAGATTGGATCTTTTCAGGATTCACTTCTATCCCTCGCTGATATACTAAACACCCCAAAAAAATTCCAGACGAGACTCCAAAGATACACTTCTTTTGGTTGAGCCTCAATTTATATTTTCGTAGAGTTTTAAAGGTTTCACGGAGATCTTCAACATGATCATTCTCCTTATGACTCTTGACTATCTTATCATTAATGTAAGCTTCTAAGTTGCGACCCATCTGGGGTGAAATATTTTTATGGATAAGGCTTTGGAAGGTTGCGGGGAGCATTCCTCAGGCCGAAGGGCATCATAAGCCAACCATATAGCCCTTTATGAGTAATGACAGAAGTCTTGTCTTGATCCTCAGGCAACATAGGGATTTGATGGAATCCTGAGTAAGCATCCATGAAGCTCAGCAAGGCTTGCCTAGCCGTGGAGTCTACTAGACGATCTAGCTCGGCAAAGGGAAACTGTCTTTTGGACAAACTTTGTTCAAATCGGTGTCGTCAACACATATTTTCCAGGTTCCATTTGGCTTAGGAACCGTCACCACATTTTCAACCTTGTCGGGGTAATGGGTTTCTTTAATTAATCCTGCTTCCAACAATTTTTTAACCTCTTCATCAACAGCTTGATTTCTGGCTGGTCCTAGGTGCCACTTTTACTGCCTGACAGGCTTTTTGGCCAGGTCGACATTCATCTGATGAACGGCAATCTCTGGATCAATACCTGGCATTTCATCAGCTCCATATGCAAAGATATCCTGATACTCTCTTAGCAATGAAACAATGGCCTCCTGTTACTCTGGCTTTAGAGCCGCCCCTATTTACAAAGTTATTTCTAGACGATCCTTATCTAAACAAATGCTTAGGGGAGCCTCTGCATGTTCTGGACGATTGAGAGTCAATCCTGTGATCGCCATTACCGCAGCCGAAGATTCTGGCTCCTCATTAATTAGGCAAACTTTCTTTTCTTGTTGGGCAGATCCCCCGACGCGTTCCTTACAGAAACAACATGCGGCTTAGATTTTTCTTCTTTTTCCCTGGGCGTTCCTCCTACCTCTGTGCCGACCACTTTGGTCCCATAAACCTCCATTGGTTCAGCTGCTTATGCTTTCCAAGCATAGGGCCTTAAGGTAGTTAGGTAGCATACTCTGGCTGCCCGCTGATCGCCATATAAAGTACCAACATGCCCGTCATTACACTCAAACTTCATGAGCATTAGATGAGTGACAATAACCGCCTTGATATCGTTGAGAGTGGGCCGTCCCAAGATTACATTGTACGTAGTCAAGTCTTTGACCACCAAGAACTTGGTAAACATCGTCCTACAATGGTCTTTCTTCCAACTCGGACGGGCAATTACACTGTTCCAATGGAGTGTATCACTCCTCCTCCAAAACCTATGATTGGGTGATGGACTGGTAGTAGATCACATTCATCAAACTTGAGTCGTGAGAGGCAACCAACACTAATGATATCCGTTGAGCTGTCGGTGTCTATAAGGATCCTTCACACCTCTAAATTTGCAATCCTCATCTCTACCATAAGAGGATCATCGTGGGAAGTTCTGATCTTACCACGTTGTACCTCACTCAATGTCACCAGAGGGAATGAGTCTACCTTAGATTTATCAGTAAGCAACACATGGCTGAGCTCTCGGATGTAATTCTTGTGTCCTCTCAAAGTTAGTTCTCCGACGGCAAATCCACCAGATATCACCAGGACAACATCCTCATCCGTACTAGAACTGTCCTTCTTCTTGCTTTGCCGAAGGTCTTTCTTTTGAAAACTTCCTTCCCAAGGCATGTATTGGTTTATCTTTTCCTGCTTTGCAAGATTTTCCAATGCTCTCTTTAAATGTTTACACTAATTTGTTTCATACCCACAATCCTTGTGGAAGTGACAATACTTGCTTTTGTCTCGATTTTTGTAGGGTGTCTTCATCTCAACCGGGGCTTTGAGCTCATGTTGATCCTTGATCTCCATGAGAATGGAGTATTGATCCTTGTTAAACTCAATAGGCTCAGCTGAATTAGTTCTTTCTCTACGTTTCTCTCTTCTGGACCAGGTTGTGCTTGAGGATACCACCCACGTCTCAACCTTCTTCGGATTGTTTTTTTGTTCATGAACATGATCCTCGGGCTTCTTTGAATCGGAGTATTTAGTCTCTGCACAAACTTCTGTAGCATGTATGAATGCTTCAGACTCCTGGACTGCTTCAGCCAAGGTTCTTACTTTCTTCTTGACTAGATCGAACTTTAAACTTCCTGGTCAAAGTCCACGAATGAAGGCATCAAAAACCACACCTGCGTTTAAATCATGTATTTAGAGAGCTTCCAGATTGAATCTCCTTACAAAACTTTGCAAAGACTCTTTATGAGCTTGGACGACCGTCCCCAAATGAATACTTGTCTTCTTCTCTTGTCTATATGCCACAGAATGGCTAGTGAATGAATAACTCAACTGCGTGAAGTTGTTAATGGAATTGGCAGGCAGATTGTTGAACCATTTTTGAGCAAATCCCTTCAATGTGGCTGTAAAATTCTTACACCAAGTTGCATCGTCCACTTCTTGGACATATATCTGGTGTTTGTAGGCTGAAAGGTGATCGTCCGGGTCTGTTGTACCATCAAATGGATCGATAGTTGGCAACTTAACTTTTGCGTAAGGTGGGGCTTCCATAATTCTTACCGAGAAGGGCGTCGGCCAATCTATGCGAAGGGCGTCAGCTCCCTTAGACGTCTGTGTAATGGAACCTCATTTTGCCTGCACTCTCTGAGAACTGGATTGGACGAGGTTTCCTCCTGAGACCCTCGCCGATAAACATTCTGTTGAGAGGTTCTTCTGTAAACATTGGGCTGAATAACTATCCTTTCTTGCCGAGGTTCCTGAAGCGATGGGGTCCTAACCGGCTCCATAGTACGACTTCTCTTTCCGAGAGGTCAGTCCTGCATGTATGGCGTCGAGCCGGAAGCCGACCTCTGTTAGGCTGCCACCCTCTTTGCCTGCAAGTACTCACGGGCATCAGTTTCCATCCGCTGACCGTTCACTGGTCTATTCTCTGGGTTTGTGACCACCAAATTCCAATCAAGGCGGCGGGGTTGTTCACTATAGGCAGGCTGCCTTCCCTTAGACAACCTCCTTGCTTCCTCTGGTTGCCGAGCTCCTTGGGTCCTGGGATGTTCTTCTAGGAGGTGCCCCTTCTAGGCGTGGGCCTAGATTCTAGTTGGGGCCCTAACTTGAAGAACTACATATTGTTCTTTATCTGCTCTTGAACTACTTGATTCATCCTGGTCAGAAATTCGTTTAAAGAATTTTCCAAATGAGCTGCAGTACCTGGAAGAGCTGGATTAGGCTCCAATACCACTCTCTGGTGACTTCCTTGAACCACGCCAGCAGTATTGTTTGGACGAGGTCCATCTCGTCCCCTCGATGGACGCTCGTCCTCAATCGTATCATTAATCTGCACCTGTTGACTTAGCCTTTTGGCTCAATTGGATGAGTTACAATCGGTCATCTCTACGCCTCCCCACAGACGGCGCCAAATATTGTTTACAACTTTTCGTAAACGGAATACTCCTGGATGAGTGTGAAAGTGCAGGGCTGATAATTTTGGGAGGCTTGTGCAGAGATGCAGCTTCGTACCCAATCCTACAAAAAAGAGAACCCAACCAAGAGGTTTGGGAGATGATTCCCCCTCCGATGCTTAAGTCAGTTTCAGGGTTGTAAAAAAGGGAATATAGTGTGAGTAGATTTTAACAGAGTAAGTTTAGAGCATGAAGATTAGTTACCTTTTCACCTGAAATTTATGACTATTTATAGCATTTGGTTTGAAGTAGGTGCCAACCTACCTTAGTGGCCTCTGATTGGCTGGGCAATCAGAGTGTGCCACGTGTCAAACTCTTAATTGCTGCCAAGCCTTAAACAATCAGTGACCTCTTCTTCTTGGGATTTGGCCCTGATTATTCTCCTTAGAGACCAAGGGGGATTTTTAAGGATTGAGGAATATTTCCCTAAAAGGGAGATTATTTCTTTCCTTATACTTTTCTTGAAAGAGACATATAGGCCTCTAGTAATGTACCACGTGGAGTAGGGGTATGCCTTAATTACCCCACAACAATTTTGTTCCTACATATGATCTTATATTTAGAAATATTATAGGAACGAACCTGTATATTCAACAACTTGGTATTATTCATTTTCAACTTCTTTGGATCTCCTTTTCACTTCGAAATAAGAGAAGTTCTCTATAAAGAAAAATCAAAAAAATAATATTATAAATTATCGATACTAAGCTAAGCTAAATCGTGCAACAAACTAAAGTAGTAAAGCTTACGTGTCCACCACATTGCGTAAATCATCACCAACACTTTTATTTAATAATGGGTCCAAGTAATAAACAACATCTTCATGATGATCAATGACGCACAATACCTAATGGCGCATACAAAACCGATAATATTCAACACAAGACATAATATTCTTGGTATCCTTCAACATAATTTTATTAGAAGATTAGCTATGTTAAGGAAATTGCTAATTTCAATAGTTTATAATATATAAATGACTCCAATGCTTCGTCAAATGCATATTCATTATTGAACTTAAGCTTTACCCTGTACAATATGGAGCAAAAAAAACCTTCCATTTAATTTCTTCATTTGTAAATATATTAAAGAGGTAATTTGAACAATTTCGTTGTTCCAATTCAACCTTCTTAAATTCGCCTGTTTTGAATTGTGTTGAAATTGATATCCGCGTGGAACACGAAAACCCAAACAAGTTACAGGTTCGTTGCATTTCACATTTGCAACATAGTATCCTTATTCATTTCTAAAAAATACAAAGGGGTAAGCATAATAAGCAAAATGCAATGTCAATTAAAGTAATCAAGTGAAACTTGGAAACTTACGACATGTAAATCAAAATATGAGCTGCGTCAATTGGACATTGGGCCAAATTGAAAATTTTGTGTTTTTCCAATATGAACAGATTTCGCTTGACCTTTCACCCTTATGTCGATGGGCACTTCTATTTGCTCGGTGTTTCCCATCCTAGTGGCATACGTATAAAACCACTTCAATAATTCACGAAGGACTTCTCGATGAGGTACATCTATGTCTAAAGTGTTTGATGGTTGAAATGACAAAGATGTTGCTACCTCCTCCATAACAAAATTATTATTTAACAAGTCCTTTGATACAATCACCTTTTTACTTTGTTTCCTTGGTTGTGTAGTTAAAGCCTTTCTTTTCTAGTATTTTGCTAAATCAATATTGTACCTCCATTCTTTTCTCTCTCTAATGGAGCCTTCATCTTTCATTGCTTCCATTATGACCACAACTCTTTTAAGAATCCACCTAAACAAATAAATTATAATGTTAGATACATTAACAACTACATAAAAGACATTTTTAACGTATATTACCTTCATACCAGCATATCCTATATGACAGGTTCAATGGGCCACTCCACAAGCTAGTTGATTGCGTCACCAATGACGACCGCTTCATGAACTGCTTTTGGCAATGGCGTATTTTCCGCAATGGTGTCTTTGATGGTAACTCTAATATGGTTCTTTGTTTGTGGAAGGTTATGCATTTTTGTACTAGCAAGCATATGCATCTCTCAGATAGCAACTATTCGATAACTAGGTATGTCTAATGCTAATTTTCACTTGGTTATGCCCTGTGAAATGATTTTAAATAGAAGAGAGATCATGTCAACAACTTTTATAGTCACTACAGAAAAGAAGGTAAGTAGTTAGACTCGTTAGAGCATGTAGTTTGAAGGGTTGTAGTTATTTAAATGTGTGACACCCGATGGCCTGTGACACACTGATCTCCAGTTTATATAGCAATCTAAAAGTTGTAGCTAACAAGAAGAACTAATTGTTTTGTAACATAATCAGACAAATATCAGAATAATGCTGACTCATCTTTCTAGTCACTATCTTCAGCTGCACATATATCATAATTTGAGCATTTCAGCTGCGCTTATATATATCGTGATATATATAAGAGAAATAAATGAATGTCACATACTAGACACATTTTATCAATATATGCATGTGCAGTCCCAAAACTTGCATCAAGTAATTTATTTTTAAATAATTCCTTTGATCATAATCAGTAGGCAAGAACTTCTATATCGTCAATTTTTTCTTTAATTTAATCCACTATTAAGTTTTCCTTTCCATAAGTTATCATACAAAACTAGCATACTTAGTCAATTCGACAACAACAATTTTAAACATGTTATGAGCATCTGGTTCCTTAACTTCACAAACTTTTTCCAATTGCCTAACCCATTTTAGTAATTCTTCAAGGTCCCCATGACTAGTAAAATCATCTTATCTTATCTTTTTTATCATCGTTTAAGTTTGATTTTACTATGGGTTTTACAACATGTTCATCATAATGATCAGACCTAACATAATCCACATGATTAGGGTTCAACTTTTTAGTCATAGGTTCATTCAAAACCCTAAAACACTTGATTTTTTCTATTACACTTTTTTTAGTTTTAGTTCTGCTGATTGATATTTAAGGATTATATCATATGTCATCTTTATTATATTATCCAATGCCTTTATTTATATTCACTCATCTCCATTATTAAAGAGAAACAATTCAAATATTGATCAAAGAATTAAATTTACCCTCCAATTTACCCCCAAATCGATCTTTAACACACAATAATTATCAAGATTTCATCTAAACCCTCCAAGACTCAACAAAAAGTTAATCTTTAATACATAAACAATGCTACTTTGCCAAAATCAAAAGCCCACTCAAGACCACAGCTGAGATTTGAGAAATCCCCAGAAGATGAGGCGTTAACCCAAGGTTTCCCAAAAAAATTCCCAAGCAAGATCAAAAATAGGTGAGAAAAAAACCTTACTCCTTGACACCCACAGAACAAATACCTTGTGGAGAGGGGGGTTGTTCGACTTCTTCCACTACATCATTGAGTTTCTCCATAACTTCCTTGTGGTTGCGTTCTACGGTTTGAGAAAGCTTGAATATCATGGACTCCAATAGCATCATGTCGTCGTTTACTTTTTGGAGCTCCACAAGATTCGTCGTTAGAGGATCCATGACAACCTCTTGAACCATAGATGCTTTATCAACCTTTTCCGACAACCCTTTCACAATCTTGTTCATATCTTGAGGTTCTTGAGCAAATTCCATCATTGCCTCCGATTGACCCATAACCAAAGTAAATAAATGATTCAACCTTTGAGAATGTGCAACGGTATAAGTAGCACCGATGGTGGGGTTTGGAGATGTGGATGATGAAGGCTTTTGTGGAGTGGTTGCGGCAATGGGCAGGAACAACCGGTTGTTCCTTAGTGATGGGAACAACATCTGGTTCCTTTCCCTTAGGAATAACAGTGACAGGTTGTTTGGATGGAGGAGAAATTGGTGAGTTTTTTGGCTTGTTGGGTTTTGGTGATGCAGTTTTTGGTGGTGAAGTTTCCATAGGAGTAGGAGATTGTTCCCTTGATGAAGGAACACAAGCTTCGTAAGCTTCTTTAGCAATCAATTGTACTTCATCATCATCAAAAACATCATCGTCAAGAACAAAGGAGGCAGAACTCAACACCTTCAAGTTGCGAATGCGCCTACTTGATCTAGGAGCTTGTAAAACCGATGTCTCCTTCTCCAATTCTTCCTTGTCAACAACTTGCTTCCCTTTAGCCTTTTTCTTTTTTTTTTCTTTTTCTATTTTTTCTATTTCTTCTTTTTATTCTTTTTCGATTTCCACCTCAATGTCGGTTTCCTCATTCCCTTCTCCTTCACCGTCATTCTCTATCTCATCATCATCCAAGTTGGATCTCCCTTGCACAACTTCCCCATCGATAATCGAGACATTCAAATTATTGAGTACCTTTGTGTTCAACAAATTTCCCGTTGTAACACTAACTTGATGAACTCCATCAAGCTTCACATTGAGCTTTTCAATAGAACCGTAATTAGGGCTCCATATCCTACAACAACTCCATTCTCAACGCAATAATTCAAGTGTTGAATCATAAGGGAAGGAAAATTAACTAGCTTATGTAATGCAAGGCAATGAATATAAATGAAATCTAACATGCCAACCAAAGCACGTTTACAAAGACGAGGTAAAAGAGCCTTTTTGAGTAGGTGAAAGAGTATTTTAAGGAAGAGGGACAACATATTATGATTGATATGAATTGAAATGGATCAGTGAAAATAAGCAAGTAAGATTAGCTCTTTGTTATTTAAATTTGGTTGTTTTAGTGTTTAGGAAGGATTAGCTCACAAACCTAAGTACTAAGGGTCACTTACTAAGAGAAAGATTAGCTCTTAGTATTACTAAAACGTAGTTGAGAACTTGTAGATTGCTCCCCCAGTACTCTTTCAAATTAAGCAAAGAAAACACTCGGTTTAATGCTTATGAAAACACACGGTTTTTCATTCAATCAAAAGTCAAGTACATTTTGCTCCTAAGGCTTCCTCCTCCTTATATAGACTTAATAACATGTTAAGCTACTGAAATAAGGCCTTAAAACCGTCCTAAGATACAATGAAATAAGAAAAATACATAGGAAATTCATAATAAAGAAAATTGGAAAATTCTGATTGGCCACCTTCCACCTTTCTGGTTCTTTCTCCCTATTGGCGGCTCCAAATGGCTACAAACCAATGGGATCATGTCCTACACATCAAGGGGCATCCAACAATGTGAATTTTGCAGCAATTGGATCAAAAAACGTTGCTGCCCAGATCAGAATACAAAGACTCAGCAAACACGCCATTCTGGGCAGTTTTGCTGCTGTCCATTTAAAACCTTTCCTTCCCCTTCATGAAAGCTTCTAATTGGACCCCTTTTCCATATACCTAACCTAAGCATGTGTAAGCAGCTGCAAATAATCATGGGAGCTTAGATCATCAAGCATGACATAACCAAAAAGCCTACGAAAAACGTAGGAGTGAAGGAAGGAATTTCAGCTGGCCCTTGTTTAAGCTTAATCATGATTAGTTTAGCACCATAATTAAGGTTAGGACTAAAATAATCATTAATAGAGCTACTTTCTTGACTAAACCACCTTAATTCCTCCTTTAAGCTTGGTTAGTTAAACCAAATAGTTCCGCAAAGTAACGGAACCTTCGTTGTGTAAAATCGTTACATTAGAGCTTAAACAAGGGCCATGTAACTGAGTTGTATCCATGCTTGGATTGGACTGAGTAAGACCTCTGGCACTTGGTCTTCTATATCTGATTTTACATAATTCTCTCCTTCTTCAGATGGAATTGCCTTCAATTCCTGCAGATCATCATCTTCTAAGTATGGTGACAAATCTCCAACGTTGAAGGTAGCAGCAACTCCATATTCACCAGGAAGGTCAATCTTGTAAGCATTATCTCCACACCTCTCTAACACCTTGAATGGTCCTTCAGCTCTTGGCATTAGCTTGTGTTTCCTTTTTCCCGGGAACCTTTCCTTCCTTAAACGAATCCATACTAAGTCTCCTGGATATAAAAGTTTAGGCGACCTCATTCTATTTGCTCTCTTTTTGTAGGCTTCATTTGCTTTCTCTATGTTGCTTCTAATCTGCCTTTGTATCTTCACCATCTCTTCAACTTGCTTCTTAGCATCTCCATGAACAAAAGAATCTTTATGAATAGCAATTAAATAAATTGGGACATAAGGATTTACCCCATAAACAGCTTCGAATGGTGAATGTTTTGTTGCAAAAGTTGGTGTTCTGTTGTAAGCAAACTCAGCATGACACAGCTTCACATCCCAGTCCTTCCCTGTCTTGATTACTATGCCTCTTAACAATGTTCCAAGAGTCATGTTGGTCACTTCAGTCTGACCATCTGTTTGAGGATGACAAGAAGTACTAAATAGTAACTTAGTACCCATGAGTCTCCATAATGTTCTCCAAAAGTAGCTTAAGAACTTGCTATCAAGATCAGATACAATAATCTTTAGAACACCATGCAAACGAACTATTTCTCTGAAATATAAAGCAGCTACATTAATGGCATCTTCAGTCTTATGGCACGGAACAAAGTGTGCCATCTTTGAAAAACGGTCCACCACCACCATGATAGAGTCTTTGCCTCGTTGCGTTCTTGGAAGGGCAACAATGAAATCCATGCTCATGTCCTCCCATGGCCTTTCTGGAACTGGTAATGGTGAGTAAGGACCCTTTAAGAAGGTGCTTTTGGCCCTTTGACACGTACCACAACGAGCTAAAATTGTTTGTACATCTCCCACCATGCGTGGCCAATAGAAGTGTTCCTGCAACAATTCAACAGTTTTAGTAATACCAAAATGACCGGCTAGGCCTCCTCCATGATCTTCTTGAATCAGCAAGTCACGAACTGGACACTTAGGAACACAAAGCTTGTTCTCTTTGACTAGAAACTCATCGGTAATGTGATAATGAACATGTTGGCCTTTCTTGCATTCTTCATATACTTCACGAAAATCAGGATCTTATGAATAGTATTCTTTAATCAGCTCGAACCCCAAAATCTTCGAATCAACAGTAGCTAGTAGTGAATGTCTTCTGGATAATGCATCAGCTACGATATTTGCCTTCCCCGCTTTGTATTTACAAAACAAAGTTAAAGGATTGCATAAATTTTACCCATTTAGCACGACGAGCACTGAGCTTATGTTGACCATGACTATATTTTAGAGATTCATGATCCGAATGAAGAACAATAGCTTGTGGACTCAAATAATGACTCCAATGATTAAGAGCTCGAACCATGGCATAGAACTCCTTATCATAAGTAGAATAATTGAGTTTCTCTCCATTTAGCTTTTCACTGAAATAAGCTACATGTTTGCCTGCTTGAATAAGGACTGCTCTAATACCTGTTCCACTAGCATCACATTCTACTTCAAAAGGTTTAGTAAAATCAGGTAATGATAAAATAGGTGCGTGACACATTCTTTCTTTTACAATCTCAAACGCCCTTTGAGCAGCATTAGTCCACTCAAATCTTCCTTGTTTCGTGCATTCGGTTATAAGACTCATTAAAGTACTGAAATTACTAATGAATCTCCTATAAAATGAAGACAAACCATGGAAAGATCTCACCTCAGTAACCGTATTAGGAACCGACCAAGAGTAAATAGCTTCCACTTTGGATGGGTCCACTTTGACACCTTCATCTGAAATAATGAAACCAAGAAAACCAATTTCCCTCTGCATGAACGAACATTTCTCCAGCTTGCCATAGAGTTTATGCTCTCTGAGAAGTTCAAATAACTGTTGTAAATGTAATAAATGCTCTTCTTTGCTGGTGGAGTACACTAGAATGTCATCCAAGTAGAAAACAATGAATTTGCCCAAAAATGGCCTCAAAACTTCATTCATCAATCTCATAAAAGTGCTAGGTGCATTAGTAAGACCAAATGGCATGACAAGCCACTCATATAAGCCATATTTCGTTTTAAATGCAGTCTTCCATTCATCACCTTCACGCATACATATTTGATGGTAGCCACTTCTAAGATCAACTTTACAAAATAATTTTGAGCCACCAAGTTCATCTAGCATGTCATCTAATATGGGAATAGGAAATTTGTATTTGATAGTAATATTATTAACAGCACGACTATCAATACACATCCTCAATGAACCATCTTTCTTTGGGACCAGTAGAGCAGGTACAGCATATGGACTCATACTCTCCCTCACATACCCCTTCTCCATTAACTCCTTAATCTGTTTCTGCAACTCTTCACTCTCCTGGGGGTTACATCTATAGGCGGGCTTATTTGGAATAGGTTCTCCTGGAATAAGATCAATCTGATGCTCTACCCTTATTTTAGGTGGAAGTTCAGGTGGTAATTCATTAGGAAAAACATCATTAAACTCCTTTAATAGCTCCCTCAAATCGCCATCTTCCACACTAACTCCCTCTGTTTTTTTACTAATTAAGACATAAACAATTTTTTCTTCTTTAGCCTCCCCCTCGAATTATTTTCTCCCTAAAAGCATTTCCTCACAAAGAGGGTTTTCTTTAGGTTTTGGTTTATGGTGAGAAATTTTAGAGGGTGCTAATGGTAATAATGTCTTAATTTTCCATCTTTATTCACCTTATACACATTAGTAACACCATCATGCTTTACTTTCATATCAAATTGTCAAGGTCGACCAAGTAAAACATGGCATGCAGTCATAGGAATCACATCACATACAATTTCATCAGAATGATTTCCTATCGAAAAAGAAAGCAATAATCTTTTTTGTACCTTCACCTCATTGTCATCATCTAGCCATTTCAGTCTGTATGGCTTGGGGTGCTTTGTAGTAGGAAATGCCAACTTCTCAATGAGCTCAGTTGAAGCCACGTTAGTACAACTGCCTCCATCCACAATCAACATGCAAATCTTGCCCTTCACTAAGTATTTGGAGTGAAAAATAGTCTCCCTTTGTTCCTCTTCAGTGCTCATGTTTTTGGTGGAAAGGCCCCTCCTTAGAAGAAGTGATTCTCCCTCCATTTCTGGTGCACAATCTTCTCCCTTTTCACTCTCTCCTTCTTCAGCTGAATCATCTTCCATACGTCCTTCCTTTTCAAGCTCATTTATCTCCTCTATGTCACGAATTGTAAGGACTCTGCTAGTAGGACAATTGGTTTTGTAGTGCCCATAGCCTTGGCACTTATAGCAACGCACCTTTAGGAGCTTATCTTCGGCATTCTCCTTGCCTTTCTCCTTGTTCTTTTTGAAGTTTTCGGACCTTTTTGCACTATCAAAAGAACTAGTACTTTGATTAGTTTTAAAAGTACTAAAAGGTTTCGAAAAGGCTTACTAGAACTCGGCTTCTTCTTGTGCTTGTCAATCTTCATAGCTACTTTGCAAGCTTCATCAAAGGTGAGGTATGGATACACCTCCAGCTTCTCCGTGATATCCTCATTAAGGCCTCCAAGAAAACGCCCTAACTTTTGTTCCTCTACCTCATCAATTTTTGCAGACAATTGATAGCTTTTCAAACTCCATAATATACTCCTCCACAAAAAGATTTCCCTGCTTCAAGGTAGACCATTAAACATATTGATTTTGTTTATAGTTAGATGGAACAAACCTCTTCCTTAAGAGCTTATTTAATTTCGGCCAAGTTGTGATTTTAGACTTTTCAGCACGAAATATTTGCCTCTTAACACCATCTACCAAATGGATGCATATTTGATTAGTTTAAGAGCAGCAATCTTGTACTTCTTATCTTCTGGAGTCTCCTTATACTCGAAGAACCTCTCTAAAGAACTTTCCCACTCTAATTAGGCTTCAGGATCCAAAGTTCCATCAAAATCTGGAACCTCAATCTTCAGTCCACGATCATCACTCCTAGTGCCCCGTTCTCCTTCATCCGTGGTCTTCTTTCAGATTACTTCAAGAGTGAGTTGATTCATCATGGCTTGAATGGCACTTGCTGGTTCTTCTAATACATCAATCATTCTATCCCTTCTCTCATTAGCATCTTTGTCTCCCATAATGTAGAACCAAAGCTCTGATACCACATGATATGAATTCAAATGGATAAGTGAAAATAAGTAAGTAAGATTAGCTCTTTGTTACTGAAATTTGGTTGTTTTAGTGTTTAGGAAGGATTAGCTCACAAACCTAAGTACTAAGGGTGTCTTAATAAGAGAAAGATTAGCTCTTAGTCTTACTAAAATGTGGTTGAGAACTTGTAGATTGCTCCCCCAAGTTACTCTTTCAAATTAAGCAAAGAAAACACTCGGTTTAATGCTTAAGAAAACACACGGTTTTTCATTTAATCAAAAGTCAAGTACATTTTTCTCCTAAGGCTTCCTCCTCCTTATATAGACTTAATAACATGTTAAGCTACTGAAATAAGGCCTTAGAACCGTCCTAAGATACAAAGAAATAAGAAAAATACATAAGAAACTCATAATAAAGAAAACTGGAAAATTCTGATTGGCCACCTTCCACCTTTCTGGTTCTTTCTCCTTATTGGCGGCTCCAAATGGCTGCAAACTAATTCTCAAATAATAGTTTCCAACCCTGAAATTTTAGAATTTCTAGCAATTGATGAAAATTTACCCATCTACACCACGCAAGATTGATATATAAACCCGAAATATACCTAGATGGGGTCGATTTCCTTCTCGCCCTTTTTGATGTTCCTTTTCTGGGAACAACAAGTCCCCCCTCAGATTTTGCATGTGACCCTTCGATTTCCATTTCCACCGACTCTTCACCTTTTTCCTTTTTCTTAGAGTTCGTGTGGGTTGATTGGGAGAGATATCCATGGGAATTGTTGAGTCGTGGTGAGTAGAAGAGGGAGAGGGTATTTCGATATTCGATTGACTATGGAGGAAATGATATTTTGTGAGATACATGTTTGAAAGAAAAGGGGCGCTTTTTATGTGAGTGAATTGTTTCAATTTTTGGTTTAGTGGGAAAGCTCAAGATTAATTTAATGTAGGTAATTAATGAGGAGATTAATGAAGAAGATGAAGGGTTTAAACAAATCCGTGTAAGGAACACGGTTTTGGAGGGAAAATTGAGGAGAAATTAAATAAAAGAATTTAAGATAATATTTCCTAACTATTTTGAGAGATATTAGGAAAGAGAGAATAATATCAGATTTTCAAGAAAAAATCTGAAAAGAATATATTTGTATTTTTTAATTGAATTTCGAAACTTGAAAGAAAACCTAAATCTAATATGCTGTGAATAGCGTTTGGTAACAGTGGATGGGAACAGAGAAGCTTGCTACTTTGGAACGCAATTAACCTTTTAATCCCTTGTTAACTCTTAAGGCATAGAATTGTCTAAAGAACACTAAGGATAATATTATTGGACATTAGTGAGTAGTTTTCGAACAATTTCACTCATGCACATGAAGTAATCATATAAAAATTGTGATACATTTAGATAAATAAAGACACCAAATTTATTCACGCATATATAATGCCAAAGAGTCAAACCAGTAGGGAGAAAGATTATAGTAATTATTTCAACTTAATCAAGCCAAGTTCAAGTCTCAATATTTCTAATCGATCTCTATTTAAGGGCTTTGACAAAATATCAGCAATCTAACGTTCAGTTTCACAAAATTCCATTTTAATAAGGCCCTTATACAAGTTGTCCTTGAGAAAATGATGTCTAATATGAATATGCTTAACTCTAGAATGATGCACGGGATTTTTAGAAATACTAATAGCACTAGTATTATCACAATAGATAGGAACACATTCAAAGTATATTCCATAGTCACGTATTTGTTGTTTTATCCAAAGCATTTGGTAACAACATGCTGTTGCGGTAACATATTCAGCCTCAGCTGTAGATAAAGCAACTGTGTTTTGCTTCTTGGTACTCCAAGAAACCAAACTATGACCAAGGAACTGAACCATACCTAATCTACTCTTTCTATTGACTAGATCTCCAACATAGTCAGCATCTGCAAATCCTTTCAACTCAAAGGTATCACTTCTTGAATAGAACAAGCTCAAATCATCTGCTCCTTTGAGGTATCTAAGGATTCTCTTCACTGCTGTGAGATGAGATTCCTTTGGATTGGCTTGAAATCTAGCACATAGACCTACACTAAAAGCAATATCGGGACGACTTACAGTTAGATATAATAATGAGCCAATCATACCTCGATACTTGGTTTGATCCACACTTGTTCCTATAGCATCCTCATCCAACCTAGTTGAAGTTCCCATAGATGTATGGTTTACTTTTGAAGCCTCCAAACCATACTTCTTCAGCAGTTCCTTAATATACTTTTGTTAATGGATGTCAATTCCTTCGCCTGTTTGTTTAATTTGTAGCCCTAAGAAGAGATTGAGCTCACCCATCATACTCATTTCGAACTCTTTTATCACGAGATTAGCAAAATCTTGGCATAAAGATTCATTAGTGGCACCAAATACAATATCATCAACATATATTTGAACTTCTAATAAATGTTTCCCTTTTGATTTCAAAAACAAGGTATTATCCAATTTTCCTCTTTTAAACTCATTTTCAAGAAGGAATTTTGAAAGTCTTTCATACCATGCTCTTAGAGCTTGCTTTAACCCATAAAGAGCTTTGTCAAGCTTAAAGACATGATTAGGAAAATCTTTATTTACAAAACCGGGAGGTTGTTCCGCAAACAGCTCTTCATTTATATAACCATTTAAAAATGCACATTTCACATCCATTTGATACAATTTAAAACCCATGAAAGTTGCAAATGCAATAAATATTCTAATAGTGTCCAATCTAGCAACAGGAGCAAAAGTTTCCTCATAATCAATACCTTCTTGTTAATTGTATCCTTTCACAACCAAACGAGCCTAGTTCCTTACAATGGTTCCGAACTCATCTCACATGTTCCTAAACACCCATTTTAAACCAATAACCTTATTGTGTTTAGGTTTAGGTTCAAGGTGCTAAACCTTGTTCCTTTCAAATTGATGGAGTTCATCTTGCATAGCCACAATCCAATCAGCATCAGTGAGAGCTTCTTCATGGTTCCTGGGTTCCATCATAGAAATAAAAGCATGAAAAGCACAAGAATTTCTAATCTGAGATCTCGTTTGAGTTCCCTTGTTAACGTCACTGATTATAAGTTCCGCAGGATGGGAACACTGATGTCTCCAAGGCTTTGATTGGAAATCCTGGATAGGAACTTGATTTCCTTGGGTAAATTCTTGATCATCTTCATTTTCTTGGGAACCAGGTTCAACAATGGTGGATTCATTCACTAGTGTTGGGAACACGAACATGATGTTGTTCCTTCGGCTTTGTTCCTATGACTTCTTCTTCTTCCAAAATCTCATCAGTGAGAATTTTATCTTTTATCAAACCTATCTCGAAATCATCTTCAACATGTGTGCTTGGAACAAATTTATCTGTTAAAAAATAATGTGTACACCTTCTTCTACACACATGGTCCTCTTATTATAAACTCTATAAACCTTGTTACTTGAAGCATAACCTAGAAATACCGCTTCATCACTCCTAGCATCAAATTTCCCAAGACTTTGTTTCACATTATTATGAACAAAACATTTATATTCAAATGTCCTGAAATAGGTAATATTGGGCTTTTTACCAAAATAAATCTCATAAGGGGTTTTGTTTACTCAAGGTCTTAGCACCGTTTATAATATGACAGGCAGTATTCATAGCTTCGGTCCAAAAGTTCCTAGGAAGTCCACTAGGTATTAACATAGTTCTAGCCATTTCCTCTAAGGTCCTATTCTTCCTTTCAACAACACCATTTTGTTGTGGTGTCCTAGGGGCGGAAATATTGTGGTCCAAGCCATGTTCCCTACTATAGTCGTCAAACTTAAAGTTCTCAAATTCCTTGCCATGATCGGATCTAAGGTGCAACAGTTTTTGACCACTCAAATTTTGAACTTTCTTTGCAACCACTAAGAACTCATCATAAGTCTCATCCTTGCTAGAAAGAAAAATAACCCAAGTAAATCTAGAATAGTCATCAACAATCACTAGCACATAATTCTTGCCACTCCTACTTTGAATCCTCATTGGTCCACACAAATCCATATGAATTAACTCTAGTGGTCTTATGGTACTCACCACGTTTTTAGACTTAAAAGAGGACCTTACATGCTTCCCTCTAGCACACTCATCACAGACTCCATCTATGTGAAACTTCATTGAAGGTAAACCTAAAACTACTTCTTTCGATCGAACTTTGTCAAGCAAAGAAAAACTAGCATGTCCAAGATGCATATGCCATAATAACGAATCATCAATATATGTGTTCCCTTTCGTTGTTCCTTCTAAAACGACATCCTTAGTGCTTTTGTTGACGATCAAACACTTTTCGCTATTTAACTTCACATTATTCACCTTATCACAGAATTGGGAAATACTCAACAGGTTATGCTTTAAACCATCAACTAGAAAAAAATTATCTATGGAATGTGACGAGGACTTACCAACTTTGCCCATCGCAATTATGTTGCCTTTCATGTTGTCACCAGAAATCTCACTTCCACCATCATAGGCAGAGGGTGAGAAGAATCTTGATCTATCTCTAATCATATGCTTTGAACAACCATTGTCTAGGTACCATGTGTTGTTCCCCTTCACTCTAGCCTGCAAGAAAACTAGTTGTTAGAGTTAGGAACCCAATATTTCTTGGGTTTCTTTTCTTCATTAACATTATTTTTTTCTTTCCAAGTTAATTTGCCTGTTTCCAAGTTTTTGTCTAGTCGACCAAGTCTAATAGGACATGCGTTCCGAAAATGATCAGTTTTCCCATAAAACATACAACTTTATCACTTGGTAAATCAACTCTCTTTTAGGTTTTTCAAATTTCTTTGTGTGATTAAAACCAAGACCTTCAGTTCGTTTGGTTTGAGGGTTTTTAATCTAATTAGGAATGGGAAGGAACTTCTTCTTGTTCCTACTTAAGTTCAGTTCCCCTTCAAGTTCCTTGTCCTCTTTTTCCAAAAATGAAACATGAATTTTTAATTCTTTTATCTCAGATTTGAAACTTTGTAAGGGAACTAACTTAATGTCAAAGGAACTCACTTCAGGAACAAATTCTTTCAATTGAGATAAGTCAAGGCTTAATAAGTAGTTCTCATTTTTAACAACTTCGAAATTCTCTTTTAAACTCATATTTTTATCAGACAATTCGAAAAATCTTTTTCAATGTCGGTTCGAATAGTTTTAAGCCAATAAGTATGTTCCTTTGCAACAACTAAAGCATGTTGACTTTGTTTCAACTTAATGGACTAATCTTTGCAATCATTTACATCATCAAAAATAAATTACTTCCTCTGTTTTTTTTTAAATGTGACACTTTTAAATTCACGGACTCCTAGGCAATTTTTGGGAAGGAAAGAGATAGAGAGAAAAAAAATAAGGGGACCCATGTGAGAGGAGAGAGATAGAGAGAGTTTATTGACCAAAAAAGAAAGTGTCACATTTAATTTAAAACTTCCTAAAATAGAAAGTGTCACATTTAAAAAAAACGGAGGAAGTAAAATAATTGCTCTTTACTTAAAGAATTAAGACGGGTTTTAATAGTGTCTAAAATTGCC
This sequence comes from Patellifolia procumbens, assembly GCA_947645195.1. Classification (NCBI taxonomy): domain Eukaryota; kingdom Viridiplantae; phylum Streptophyta; class Magnoliopsida; order Caryophyllales; family Amaranthaceae; genus Patellifolia; species Patellifolia procumbens. The sequence goes on from CANSGD010001328.1 coordinate 7,023,626, forward strand.
TCAAGAGATTCGATCTCATCATCAGATTCAGAATTGTCGAGTGCCATGAGACAAAGTTTGTTGTTACTTCATTAGGCTGAGGATGATCTTCATCCTCGGAATCAGATTCTCCCCATGCAGCAACCATTGCTTTCTTCAAGTCGGATCTGGTATAGGAAGTCTTGTACTCCTTGTTCCTATCTTTGCTTCGTTCCCTTTGATTGCCTTTGTCTTGTTCCATTGGGGACACTCTTTAATAAAGTGATCGGAACTGCGACATTTATGAAAAACAGGTCCGTTAGAATATTTCTTATTTTACCTTTGTAGTCTCCATTCTTCATGTTCCTAAAAAACATTTTGAATTTTCAAACCATGAGAGCGGATTCCTCTTCGTCAATTTCCGAGTCATCACTTTCATCGGCTTTTAAGGCAATCGACTTTTTCTTGGACATATCTCCGTTTTCATTGTCCAAGTGTAGCTCGTGAGTCATAAGGGAACCATCAAGTTTCCAGATTGACCTTTGTAAAGTCCTCAGTAAACTATAAGATCGTAACCTTAGCCATCTAACGATCCCTAGGAAGGCTCCTTAGGAGCTTACGTACCTGTTCCTTAGAGGTTATCACTTTTCCAAGAGAGGTTAGCTCATTAATAATATTAGTAAAGTGTGTAAACATCTCTTGTATAGACTCTTTTGATTTCATTTGAAAAAGTTCATATTGGTTCATCAAAAGATCTATTTTTGATCTCTTAACTTCACTCGTACCTTCATGAGTTACTTTAAGTAGATCCCAAATATGTTTTGCGGTTTTGCATCCCATGACATGATTGTGTTTGTGGGGTCCAAGACCATTAATTTCCATTTTCTCAAAATCAGGTTTGTCGAAATTAGAGATGGATTTAGGAATTACCTCGTTCTTGTCAATAGTGGTAGTGATCTCAAATTCGCCTACCTCTATTACTCGCCATATCTGGTAATTAGCGGCTTTGATGAAGATCTCCATTTTGTTCTTCCAGTAGGTATAGCACTTGCCGTTGAACGTGTAGAGTACCCTTCTCCCAGTTTCTCTCTATTATTCATATTATCCAAGATCTCGAACTCAACAGGGTTTCTGTGTTTTTAGAGTTCCCGCTCTGATACCAATTGTTATATAATATGAGCACTATAATAGGGGGTTAATTATAGTGAGAGAATATGCTATACTTTTTGCGGAAATAAAAAGCTAGCTAGGGAACACAAAAAGGGAACACGAGATATTTTAGCGAGGAAAAACGTCCTAGGCCCAATAGAAAGAAACGACCTCGACCACAAGGGATTTTGACTCTAAACTTAGCTTTCCACTATAATAGGCCAAACGACTCTGTTTACAAACCTTTTACTTTTCTCTCGGGCCACAACTTGAGTTCCTAAACTTAAGTTCCCAACAGTAGTTCCCACAACTGTTGTTCCTCTCGAACTTCCCTCGACGTTCCTTTCTTACTCTCTCTCACACTTCACTCAAAGCTTTTCACACTTACAAGAGTTCACTCAAACCCTTACCCAAAAATACAATGTGTAAAACAATGGAAGAGTATAAACTCGAATAAAGTAAGTCTAAATTCTCTTAGGAACGACACTCACTCTTTAAGACAACTAAGAATATTTGGCTAAGTCAGACACTTTTAATTCCAAGGTTTGGGCGCCTATTTATAAATGTACTTAGGCAAGACCACTACATATGTCCACTAATCCATGATATCCATTACTTTAATTTTTTTATTAGTTTTTATAAAACTTTTGAGGAATAAATAACCATGAACCAACTACTTTGCTCAATATAGAGAAGCAGTATGTATAATGTGGTTTATTAAACTTGAAGCTTAATTAAACTAATCTAAAATAAATTAAGACTTAAGAAAATAATCAGGCCCACTAACCACTTCACTGTAAAAAGTGTAGCGGCAAGTAGAACGTGATATTAGTTTGCTTGAGGAATAAATAAATCATTTTCTTTAATTGGTTTTTAGGAAAATTATCTTTTATAAATATCTTAAACATAACCAAAATTTATACTTAAGTTTTTAAAGAAATTGCTTTTAAAAACCAAAAATCAGATTAAGTTTAATAAATAAAATTTTTTTATTTACATAAAATATAAAAGATAAGATTTAAAAGATTTTGATATTATCCTAATTAAATCAGAAAATCATTTTACATAAATTCCTAACAAACTAACAACTAACTCCCTAAAGTCATGGACTAAGTCAAAACTAACTAATAACTCTTTAACAACCTTACTTGGGCGCACAACTTGGGAATTGTTAGATGTTCCTAAAGTCATTTCTAGGTCTGTTCCCTAACCTTGTTCCTAATAGTGTTGGTGTCTGTTCCTGTCATGTGAACAGAACTAAGTTCCGTTTGAGAATTCAAGACAAACTAGATTAAGCATTTACACGACCTTAACAAGAAGATATTAAATACATCCTAATGTATTCTAATCTTCACTCCAAGCTTGATACTTCATCTTTCAAACATCTTCACTTCGATCTTTGATTAATTCTCCAATTTAATCTTAGATCAAGTATTCTCTTTGCTCGAGAATGAATTACCTAGAAATATTATAAATAAAATACAATATGTCTTTTGTTGGATAAGTCATCTTTAAAACTAAAGGGTCAACAAAAAATATTAAAGAAAAATATATAAAATCATAAAAATAGATCCATACCTGGAACGAATCTGATTTTTCTGGTTTGGACTTGGACCGGACCCGAAATTTTCATTCTTGACCAGGACCAGACCTAAAATTCTGATCTGGTCCTTGGTCGACCAAAATAAAAAAATCCGGCCAATAGATCCAATCGATTTCAGTCCACTCCAGTTACGGACCTGTGCACAGGCCTACATGTAGGCATACACATAGCCAATCCATAATATCGCCATAACTCTAGGAATGACATCCTTCCATCATTTTTCCATCGCACATTATTATCGCTTCGAAAATATCAAATAAAATAATCAATTAGAACTCACTCAATTCATAAATAATAATATTTTCCTTAACAAACCTTTTTTGGAAATCTTAATCAAAAACTTTATTCTTAAAACTCATCAAAAATTATAAAGCCATTTTCATAATTTAAGTATTAGCTAAATATTTCTTCGCTTCCAAAATCGATACTAATAATATTCTAAAATGCTTCATTACTTTAACTTGGGTTTTTAATAAATGGAAGAGTGAAATAAGTTAATGGGTTTTATACCTTTTAGTGGGTATTTTAATACTCCAAAACTAATCCGTTTTTGGTGCAACCGGGAGCACGAAGCATGGTGCTCTCGGATTTTAAATAATTTGTCAATAAGAACATATAATGAACATTGGGAGAACATAATATTAAAAGGACGTCTGAAAGAACATAAAGTGAACATTGGGAGAATATAACATTACAAGAACATTTAGTTAAGACAAAAAGAATAAAATACGAAATTTTAAAGTACAAGATACAAAATTTCAAAAAACATATACTTACAAATATAATTTTAAAAGAACATTTCCTTGAAATTCAAAGAACAAAATACTTATTTACATCAAAAGAACATTACACATTATTTAAAGGAATATTAAAAAGTAAAAAAATAGGTGTCAATTTGAAAGAACATACAAGAATAACCAAAAGATCATAGAAGAATAACCAAAAAAACATAACAAGCTTAAAAGAACAAAATGAATTACCTGGAAGAGCATTAAAACGAGATATGACAGAACATCATTCTAAAATTCAAAGAACATCTGGTCGAAGTTGCTCATCGGTGTTGCCGAGGATAATGGAGGTCGCCTGAAGTTTTAGGGAAGGAGGAGAAGGAGGAGAAAGCGTGGTGGAGCGCCGGAGCTTTCGTCGGTTGGGTGTCGACCAAAATTGTCGGAAGTTTAATGGAAGGAGGAAAAAAGCAGAGAGAGGTTGATGGCGGGAGGCTAAGCGTCGTCGGAGCTACGGTAAAGCGGCGGCAGGCTGGGGTACCGGGGATGACGTCATCCCGGAGCAAAGTGCTTTGTGCTCCTAGGAGTGCTAAAAATTTTCACTCCACAAGACCTAAAATCTTTCCATGAATTAGTTGTTGGAGTTCCTAGTAAGGTTGAAGTTAAAGGGAAGAGGGGGGCGGGGGCAGGAAGGAAGGGTTGTAGGGGACATGGTGGTTTATGGTGGTCTAAGTGCCAACGAGTAGGGAGTTTCATCATAGCGCAGATATAGTAGTTTGGCGGATGAGCTGCAGCGCCACAAAGGGAGGGCCAGAGTGAATGAAAGGCGGCCCAGGAAAGAGAAACAGAGCAAGTGCTGCTGGTGGTCGGGGTTGTGGACGCTAAAGGGGAAGGTGGTGTTCCTTTGGTGCGGTGAAGGGAGTGATAGCGTCTGTTGGTTTGAAAGCAGTGGTTGAGGCTCAGCTGCGGTGGTGTCGCGGTGTTATAGGGAAACGTGAAGTAGAGCAAGTAATTGGGTTGATATATGTTTCTAAATTCAACTCTTAGCTTTAACGGAAGGATTTTGTCATCGATCAAACTCCCAGCTGGTGTTTTCCGGCCACGAAGCTCGCCCCTCCTTCTCCTTCTTTTAGGCACGGCCGCATCAAGACGTCCTCGCTTTCTTCTCCCCTTTGTTTTTCGCGGCGGCGCCTGCTGCTGCTCTAACATCCCTCCACCGCCGCAACGGTGAGGGCGGTTGTTCAATTGTTGTTGCATGTTGTTTCTCGGTTTTGCCCATGGCTCTACTGGTCTCAATTCCTACCTTGAAACAAGTCAGTGACTTCTATGGGTATGAAATTTTCCCCCTTTAAACATCTCTTTGTTTGAGTTATGTTGATTTATGATGCTTATTGATGATACTACATGTTCAAATCTGATTACAAAGAACCCGTCTTTGATAATATTGCTTCACAAATTCCTCATCCAAATACTCACAAGATGGAATCATGTGTTTAAATCTCTTTGATTTGATTTTGAGGATGTAATTGGATTTAAGCACTCATTAGACATTATTACGCTCGATATCTATTGGATTAAATACTGAATTTTTGCTATGAACTTTATATCTGATTTTGGGTCTTTGGAGTATGAAAATAAACTTCATATCTTGATTATTCGATGGAAAACTAAGTCTAACTTCCGATTTTGACAACATAAATTAGATTTTGAGCCCAATTATACACTTTGAATTGATTTGATTAGACATAATTTTAAATTGGCACTTTGAAATCTTTTGTTAAAGTTTAGTATGATAAAAGGTTATAAATTAACTTTATATATATTCTATGTTTCTGGAATTGCTTATGGATTCAAGTAGTGGGATTATTATTGAATTGTGTAAATGGTTTTTATTTTTATGGGATTTCAGTTAGGCTGGAAGGAATCTCGATTAAGAAAGATCATTATATTATTTCCATGATTCCAGCTACCTGAAGAATAGTTATTGATTACTATATTGTGTTGTTATTGATGTTGAGGTAACTTATGGAGGAAAATTATGGAGCTCAATGAGCAAGGTTGTGGATTGGATTGTTTACGAAGTCGTTGATCATATTAATGATGGCTAAGGGTATAGGGTGTATTCTCGAAAGCTCGGGATCGTTATAAGAACCCAGAATCATGAAAGCCTCCATGCGCGGAGTTCTAGAATAAGATATGTGGGGTAAAGTAAAAGGTACACATTGTCCCTCCATTTTCTATTATAGATATAGAAAGTTTGTGCGTGTATTTTATTATGATAAGCGTTTTACATGCAACAAGTATATTGAACATTTGATCTAGAACTTACGTATATGAAAAAGTGGGTTTTGAGATATGTTAAAACTCTATATATGGACTTGGTTGATTGATATACTTTACGAGATATTTATATTTCGATGTACTCGGTATATGAAGTTGTTTTATCCAACTAATATATGCGAGGTATGATTTGGGATGGAGACAAATACCTTATTGATTACTTGATGTGTTTAATAAAAATATGTATTGAACTCCTCTGGATCTAAGTATGATTTGTTGTATTTGAATATATGTTGAATGTTGTAAACTACTCTATTACCTATGCCTTAAGAAATTATGTGGATATATGGGTATCTAAATATAGATAATTAGATGGAAACTCTCGATATACTTTTCAACGGATGCGCCTGTGGGGTCCGAGTTGAACGACTTGTATACTCTATAACGTTGTTACAACTAGATTTTAGGAAACCTAATTAAGTAACATATGAGATACTATCTAAAGGGGAATCTAAATATTCAGTAGTAATGTTTACTCATAGTTATTGAGATTTCAAGAATACTTTATGAATTCGGCGCCGTCTCATGTAGGTATTTCTCTTAGAAATACAACTACAACAATTGCAAAAGTGGATTATTGGAGGCAACATGGTATATTGGATCGTATATTACTGGTGTTTTATTTAGGTGCACGTTATACAATCTTGGATTATCTGAGGAGAGTCCCTTTGAGGAAATGATTTAAAAGGTTCGAAATCGTCTATGATGGAATTGTAATAGGATAAATGAGTTGTTCGACGAGTTGTAATATATGGTTGTATAACAAAATATGGGAGAAAATTAAGTAGGGTAATTAAGGTGGTAGTTTGGAAATTTAGGAAAGGAAGTGTTGGATTTTAAACATCGTGAGTAAACTAATATAACCGGCGACGAAGACTTTATGGGTTCTCCAAGTAATTAGTGAGCACTTGTGAACGATCAAAACTCTCAAGTACGGAGAAGAAAAGGTGAATATGTAAGGTTTATGCTATTGACATAACGGCTCGGATCGAAGGAATAGTATTGTATAATGAGAAGTAATACCTAAGGTAATACCTAGATTAGGAATTCTATAGTGGGATTGGGAACTTTCTACCAAATTTGGATCAAAGGAATGGGGTTAAATACATATTATATGGTGGAGCACATGGAAATTGGGGTCATGACCTATGTATAAAGAAGATACGAATCGAGAAGCAATGTGAATACTAAAGGTTCAATATTTAGGAATAACAAGACTCAAGCATTTAAGTAAGTGAGTATCAGTATATCGATTTCATAATACGATTTAAAATTTAGGTATCGTTGGGTTATGATAGTTACATAAGATATATTATGAGAAGTTGTAATCTATAAATGATGCAAGGATAGTGAATTGTAAATGGAATAAGGTTGTGAAATATGAATGGAAAGAAGACTTATGAAGTATTTTTAAATGTGGTAAAGTAGAGACTAAGGACATCGTGCTAAGAAGTCAGAAGTGATATATCAAGAGATGAATTCAGATACGACTGAGAAATTGTATTGTAGGAACATTTGAACCTATGTGTTGGTTATTAAGAAGTTGGATTTATATTCATGTATGACTAGTACTTTTAATCGGAATGTTAACTAATAATATAGTTATAAGTCTTGGATTAATCATATTATAGAAATTATTGAGGATTAAGACTCCGAGTCCTGAAGTCTATCAAGTGTTACGACTTTTGGTTATAGAATTCAGTTTGTTTTGTGATTTTGTTATGGAATCTTTTTTTTATGTATGGCTATAAACCTACTCATGGGCAGTAACTCTCTCACATAAAAGGGTAAGTTTGTTAAACCATTTTCATACAACAAGTTTGCTCAAAAAGAATGTTTTCGAAAACAACTATTTCACGGGTAATTCATGAGATGAATTTTCCACCGCCAATTTCTTAAAAGTGATTTTAGAAAAGGAAAACTAGATTTAAAATAAAATATATGTATATATGAAAAAAAAATTTAGAAATGAGATTTGTTTTTTAATGTGAAGAGTTACCTCCCGCCCTTGGTTCCTGTTTATGCTAAGAGCTTTAGAAAAACGTGGTTGAGTTGTTTAAGAGAATGAAACTCTGGATTTATCAACTAATTTGATTTTTCGAATATGTTTGAATAAATTTTACTCCGGGGAAAGAACTATATGTTATAAGTATGTACATATGTATATGAATTCTCTTTATGGGAACTGTGTGGGACATGTCCTGGAAGTCTTGCAAGCAGTACGTAATGGGGTCACGACCTCTGAGTGTATTGAGAAATGGCGTAGCCATCTCTATTTTTGTATTTTTTTCCCCATATTGATTAATATGTGTTAAAAAGGACCCTTGAGATTTTTGCTTATGTATAAATTTGTTGAATTGGATTATGTTGCGAAGGATTATATAATGAAGTTGTTTCTGGAAAAATTTATGAAAAATCCTTTAATGTATTTCATGTTTAACTTTCCGTTATGACTATGATTGGATCAGAATGACTTTGGAACATACGTCATATATGAGTATGCTTATTGAACTATTTCTGCAAAAGAAATTTACAAGATATTCTCTTTTGGAGCTTATTTGAAAATCAACAAATAATTGTTGTAGTTATGTTTGGAACTCCCGATATTATACGATTTGTTAAAGTCTGCAAGGACTTATTTTTTTAAGTCACGATTGAACCATTGAAAGGTTATCGCGAATGGATTACATTAAGGTATAGACATATTTTAGGTTTGAGTATTTTGAATTAATGGCATTTATATTACATGTATATCTTTGATTGAAGTCGTAATGCTTAAAGTTTTAATAGATTCAGAATGGGGACGAATAATTCATTATGAACCTTTGTGCTGCTTTTGGGGTTGAATGAGATGTTCCAAAATTGATGGTTTGGAACCCTTATATGTTTTGTATTTTGGGAATGTGTTGCATCTATCACATCAGATACGTCAAGGATCTATAAAAGACTTATTATGTTGCGACATTTATGGTATCAATGAGATATGGTTACATAAAGACATTTAGTCCTCGTATGTGTGAGGGTAGGCTTATAAGCGTAATTTGGAATTAGGAAGGTCTCTTATTTAAACATTGACGAGTTTAAGCGCTATATCATTATAAATTTTTAGTATGTTTAATGTTACTTATATGTATGAAGTATATGAGGATAAATTGTAAGAACCTATTATTTTAGTTGAGATGTTCAGTATATGGAAATGGTTTTACAAGAATTTGAATACGAATTAGTATGGCTTATTATTAGGATATTTTCGAGATACGATCAACGCTATGATTCCACTTGCGAAAAGTGCTCCATAGAGTGAATTATAAATCCATGTGTTGCCTTTGGATAAGTGATGACTTCCTTAGTAATCGTTAAGAACCTTTAATGTAACTTTGAAATGTGTTAAACCTAGGGGTATGACGAGGTTATAAATAAATTACCCTTATCTTTCAGGAAAGTGTTTAACTTCATATTTTAAGTAGGAAAAATTGTCTAGAATAATGCAACCTTTTGCCCATTCGCAGATAATAATGCAACCTAAAGATTATTCTGTAATAATGCAACCTTTATACCCCATTTATTTTAAATAGGCTGAAACCGGTTGCAACCTGAAAAATGGATAAAATAAGACATGTGTCATCTAATACTTGATTTCAATAAATAATCTTAACAAAATTAAATCATAAAGATAAATTTTAAAAAAAACATAAATCCTTCCACCCCCAACCCCCAACCTCCAACCCCACCCCCACCCAAGCCTACCCCCACCGCACAACACCCACCCACCCCAAACCCCCAACCTCCAACCCCACCCCCACCCCAGCCCACCCCCACCGCACAACACCCACCCACCCCCACCCAAAACACCCCACCCCCACTGCAAAATACCCCACTCCACCCCCACCGCAAAACACCCCACCCACCACCGCACAACACCCGACCCCACAACACCCGACCCCACAACACCCGACCCGCACCGCACGACACCCCGCAACACCGTCTTCCCCACATAATTCGCCAGTGCAGGGAAGGGGATAGGTTACGCCGACGACAACCAGATAAAACGACGGTGGTGCCGCGTTTCTATGGGTTTTTGTCGCGGTCATGGACATAGAAACAAGAGGAGGTTGGTTGGCTGGCCGATTTCTGTGGTGGCTGCGAGTGGTGCGAGTGGCTATGAGTGGTGTGTGTGGATGCAGTGGTGGCTGCGGGTGGTGCGGTTGGTGGTTGCGAACAGAACATTGGGTGAGATTCATGAGGTTTTTGGGTTGGGGAAGGAGAGAGGGAGGAGGTGGTAGTTTGTGGGTGGAGGTCTTGTGGCTGGGGAATGGGTGGGTGGCGGTTATGGGTTGGAAGGGAGGGGAAGGGGGAGGGTTAGGGTGGCAGTGGGGCTGACGGTGGGGGTGGGGGCCTGGGGGGTGGGCTTAGTTTTTTTTTTGTTATTTTTTAAGTTTATTAAATATATTAATTATAATTTAAAAATTACCTTCTCTTCAGGTCACCGGTAATTTATCCTATTTAAAATAAATGGGGTATAAAGGTTGCATTATTCCAGAATAATCTTTAGGTTGCATTATTATCTGCGAATGAGCAAAATGTTGCATTATTCTAGGTAATTTTTCCTTTTAAGTATACTAAGCTAAGGACCGTTTCTAATGTTCGTAAGCTTGTTAAAGAAGGAAATACTTTTTATATGTTAATTTAAAAATGACATCTCGAACTCGTGTCTTAAGTTATGTCTTAATTCTAATTTTTAAATCTAAAGCCACCTAAAAATGGATTTTCGGTTGGACAATAATGTGTGCTCAGCTTTCGCTGATTTTGTTCTCGGAACCTGTTCTGGTGGGGGCATATTTCCTTGTTGATGGTTTTGCAGGTTTAGTATTGAAAATGGACCAAATGTATTGGAAACGAAATGACTTTTGGAGCTTACATTATACATAGAGACTGAGAGACTCTGACTACATATGGGATTGATATTAAATTCATGTTGTATTGGTTTATGAATTTTATTAAAGCATTTTTGTATTGAAGGATTATTTGCGCCAAGTTAACCCAAGTTGTAATTGATTAGTTGTAATTTGGACATTAATTGTCATTGAGAACATTAATGATGCTAAGCAAGGAGCTTGGAAAGGCCGGGCTGTTACAGATTGAGCCAACAAACTTATATAGATAAGGTCGTCACTAAGTTCAACATAGAAAATTCTAAGAGAGGTTTTCTTCCCATGCAACATGGCATGTCGCTTAGCAAGACTTTAGTCCTTCTGGAGCTGATGATATTAAGTGAATGAGTAACCTTCCTTATGCATCCGCTTTAGTGTCCATTATGTATTCCATGATTTTTACTCACCCAGATGTTTCATATTCCTTTGAGCATGTGTAGCAGATTCCAATAAAATCCAAATGACACACACCTGAGTGCAGTTATAAATATCCTAAAGTACTTAAGAAGGACGGCTAAGGATAAAATCTTAGTGTATGAAGGTAAAAATAAGTTAATTATTGAAGTTAAAGAGATGCGAGCTTCTAAATTGATAAAGATGATTTTCGATCCCAATATGGTTTCATTTTTCGTCTAAATGGAGGGGCCATGAGCTGGAAAAGTTCAAAGCAATGCACTTTCGCAGACTCTACAATGGAAGATGAGTATATTGTTGCGGTAGATGCAGCTAAAGAATCTGTTTGGATGAAGAAGTTCATTTTTGAGCTAGGAGTATTACCTAACATTTCAGATGGCATTGTTTTGCACTGTGATGATCATAGTGTCATTGCTCAGTCTAAGGAACCATTCCAAATCTTCAACAGTCTGTCTTGCTTGCTACAGGTCCCGACGACCGTGGTGATTTCACCACGACCGTGGTGACCTACTGGTCAGCGGACAACACAACTTCGAACGATCATATGTCTCTCGTCTCTTATCGGAATTGGGCTCATGACTAGTCGTTGGAAAGCTGTCGAACTAACACCTCCCGCTGGAATCACCTTAATCCGATTTATAGATCAAATACTATTTGAATTTCAACAGTCCACAACTAGTCTTCGAATGATCATATGACTTCAAAAACCTGCTAGTTAGCCTGGAAATCATCCAAAAACAACTAAACATATAATGAAGCGACAATATAACTCAAAGGTGACAAATACAATGCAATGCTAGGCTTAAATGCTCTAAACTACATGCAAGGACACTAAAAATGACCTACAATTAAGCACAATAAAGTGCTTATCATACCCCTATCCCAAGCATGCCCTAAGAAAGAACAAATTGAAAACTTAATAACAATCCGTGATCGAATGAACGAACTACCACCACTTTCACTAAACAAATGAACCCCCAAATTGAGGTATTATTAATGCAATTAGAAATTGATAATCAACCTACTTAATCCATAACACTCAATTAGGATAAATATCTTAACTTCACTCACTAAGTCAACAAGAAAACGTTACGATTCTCTTAAGAGTTTCACACTTTAACTTTCATCCATTTCATTGCATAAATCTATATTTGACAGGCTAAGCTAATACTTCTTATATATTACAATAAAGGGTAGGTTTAACTTACAAAATAAAATTATAAAAAATACAAAAGAAAGCTTAAAATATTCAACTATGCTGCTGCCAAATTTTAGTCAGCACACCTTCCACCATTTTTGTCTTTTCTCTCTCCTGGTTGATCTTTTGGCTACAAAACCCATTGGAGGGTCTTCTACACTTCAGTAGCTTTCCAACCACAGGTCACACGCCCCATTTGGATAAGAAAAAGTTGCTGCCCAAAGCAGAAAGAAAAGATGGTTGCTGAACATGTTGAATTGCGTGTAACATTATGGTCCAATAAGAGGCTTTCCTACCTAAGTAAAATTGCTCATTATTGGACCAAATTAAGAAGGCACCTCAAACAGCTCAATAATTAATATGGGAGCTTAGTTTTGCTTGCTTATCACGTCCAAAACCCTATCATCTAAGCATCCTTAAAACCGGACAGTTTTGAGACTAAAACACCACATCTGATATTTGCTGCTGCTACGACTTTATTTCTCAATGAAATACTACCAAATTATGTAAAATGAATATTTTTGATGTTAGTGAGCCAATGCAATTGGAATCACTCAAAAAATCCAAGTAACTTGCTCGGAATCATCAAAAAGATTTTGCCGCGCCATAGAGAAAAACCTACAAAACAGCTAAATAGACCATGTTACTAATATAGTATAAGAACATATTTAGGATGATTAATGCTAATCAAGACAGATTTTATCTTCTTAAATCTTCAAAATTAACCATAACCAATAATTAAATAAACTTATTAAGAACTTTAGATTGATTAGGTTAGAGTAGCTAGATGTGTATGCATCATACTCCCCTTCTTAGAAAAAGATTCGTTCTCGAATCTTGTTGTTGAATTTGGAATTTAGGATAAGGAAGATTTGAGGACATGTCTCCCCTTCTTTAGATACATCTTCAATTTTAATCTTTTCTTTTTTTATCTCCATGGCTCAAAACTGATATAGCATCTTCATTTAAGTTGCCTTCATTAGCAACTTCAATATCTTCTTTTCCAAGTACTTCTTCTGCTACTTGCTTGATCTCTTTTTCTTCTTTTTCCACTTTAATTTCGATCACCTTGGTTGTTTCTTCCTTTGACATGGTAACTTTGACATCTTAAACCTCTTCATTAGATAACCTTAGTTGATGGAGATCTTCCTTCACCTGATGGAAACCTTCCACTATGGTTTGAAGTTGTTGAGTTCAAATTTCAAGCTTCTTCTTCACACATGAATTGCATAAGCAACCCTTTTGATAAGAACTTGACAAAAACTCCATCTTGAGCTCACTTCTCATCTTACTCCAAGTGCTAATTTTTTGTTTTCCATCTTTTCTCCTCTAGGCCTTCAAGTCTTCCCACCATCCAAAAGAATGTTTTCTAAAGAGCATTTGAGTAGTCTAAACAACTCATATTCGGAAATATCATACCATTCATAGAATGTATCAATTTTGCGAAGCCATCTTTTAAATTTAAATGGACAAAGTGAACAATCAAATTTACTAATTTGAAATCTTTCATCGAATTCATATATAGAACCCATTTCTTAACAATTGGAACAAGTCATAGAAAGCTCCTCTTTGGCTTAAAAGATTTCGTCAGTTTTACACCTCTTACAAAAAAACCAACCCAAAAAAAATATCAAATGGACTCCAATTAATCTCAAATATTAACAATAGAAATATCACTTCCTGAAACCCAAAAAAGACCTATTAAACACCTAAAAACTCAATGTAACGAAGGCGATATGGAAAAAAACGTTGGAGTCAAATTCTGGCTGTCTTTTTACAGTTTTGTGTTTGTGTTTGAGTCTTAAAATTTTCTCTCCCAAGTCGTGTGAGTGCTAAGAAGTCTCACAAACCCTTTATCTCGGATACCAAATGATACATATTGATTTATAACACGGAGACAATTAGATTAAGAAAGAACAAATTGAAAACTTGATAACAATCTGTGCTCGAATGATCGAACTACCACCACTTTCACTAACCAAATGAACCCCTAAACTGAGGTATTATTATTTAAATTAGAAATTGATAATCAACCTACTTAATCGCTAACACTCAATTAGGATAAATATCTTATCTTCACTCACTAAGTCACCAAGAAAACGTTACAGTTTTCTCTTAAGAGTTTCACACTTTAACTTTCATTCATTTCATTGCATAAATCTCTATTTGACAGGCTAAGCTAAAATGATAAAAATACAAAAGAAAGCTTAAAATATTCCAACTATGTTGCTGCCAAATTTCAGTCAGCACACCTTCCACTATTTTTGCCCTTTCTCCCTACTGGTTGATCTTTTGGCTACGAAACCCATTGGAGGGTCTTCTACACTTCATTAACTTTTCAACCATAGGTAACATGCCCCATTTGGATAACAAATGGCTGCTGCCCAAAGTGGAAAGAAAAGAAGGCTGCTGAACATATTTAACAACATGTAACATTATGGTCCAATGTGAGGCTTTCCTACCTAAGTAAACTTGCTTATTATTGGGCCAAATTAAGCAGGCACCTCAAGCAGCTCAATAATGAATATGGGAGATTAGTTTTGCTTGCTTATCACTTCCAAAACCCTTTCATCTAAGCTTCCTTAAAAATGGACAATGTAAAGGCTAAAACACCACATCTGACATTTGTTGCTGCTACGACTTTATTTCTCAATGAAATAACACCAAATTTATGTAGAATGAATCCTCAAGATTTTAGTCAACCAATGCAATTGGAATAACTCAAAAACTCCAAGTAACTTGCTCGGAATCATCAAAAAGATTTTGTCGCGCCATAGAGAAAAACGTACAAAACAGTTTCTACTTAAAACAACTAAATAGACTATGTTACTAATCTAGTATAAAGAACATATTTAGGATGATTAATTCTAATCAAGCCCCTTGTTATCTTCTTAAATCTCAAAACTAACCATAACCAATAATTAAATAAACTTATTAAGAACTTTAGATTGATTAGGTTAGAGTAGCTAGATGCGTATGCATCGAAACAAAGTACCTTTTCCAGAAAAACTTCAATTATGCCTCACTGTGACGTTATAATGCCCCGGCATCTAATAATCATTATTAGCTTAATTAATAGGGTATCAGCAGTGGAATACCTAGATAATCGGCCCGTTACCGTCATACTTTCTATTAGGAAAATACAAGGCGACATAAAATGTAACATTACTAACAAAATAACAACATGTGTGATGGGTGACATTATTAAATTTAGTGAAGTGCTTATAAGCTAATAAACTCTTAATCTTACATAAGGCTTGCGTTCATCCTCACTTCTGCGCCATGCCGCCTTCCCCGTGAATACCTAAAATAGAAGAAAACAAATGTCATGAGCCGAGGCCCACTAACATATTATCCTAACATTTTAAATTCATTTCAATTTATTTTAGTTGCGAACAATGTTATATTCTGGCTATGGAATAGTTTTAGCTTAACTTAATTTAACTTAGATATAGATTCACCACTAAGTTAAGTTAAGGTTCCTAAGAACACCACTTAATTCAAGCTAAAGAATAAAGCTAGCAAAGACACTTAGATTACCTAGAGAATTAATCAAAGCAAATAAAAACTCAAAAGATTTTCGGATTTCAAAGTCAAGTGTACAGTTCATTAAGCTTGTAGTCCTTTAAATACATGTCCTTGATCAAAAATTAAACTAATTAACAAAAATAAAATGAGTAAATGAAAATTTATGCTAACTAAGGTCGAAATTCTATCTTGAATGTGTAGCTTGGCCGAAATTCCTCCTTCTTCTATCTTCTCCTTGATTCCCTCACTTATTCCTTGAAAGTAGGAGACTAAATCAACGATAATTTGAACTAGGCGCCTATCTTGATCTTAAAAGGGAAAAGATCAGCTTTCCATACTCCTTCCTGGTTTGCACGCCTATATTATAGGAAATGACTAGGTTCCTTCCTTCCTTGCCCCTTAGTCGATCTTCTTGCTTGTTTCCTTCTTTGTAGTCGATCTTCCTTGATTATAGGCGCCTCTTTTTGCTTGGGTATCTTCCTCACACGTCCAAGTATCATACAACCCTAATTGGACTCTCTTATTAAAAGAAATAAAATTACAACTCAACTATTACTATCCTAGTTAATCTAATATGATATTAAATTAACCAAGAGTACATATTATTATTCTAAGACTCCTAATAAAGCAATAAAAATAATAAATTAGAAAAAATTAATTAACTAAGCTAAGGACATTTTCAAAGGACTCAATGGACTTAAGGGAATTCAGAACATCCCTTAAAATGAAAGCGACCATGTTCTTAGTCTTAGGATCAATGGAACTAGATGGACCTCCATCATCCTCTCCTTCTTTGCAGGAGTTTGACCTCAAACTTGGTAGCTCTTCTTCATCATCATCTAATGGACTCAAATCAGCAATATTGAAGGTAGTTTAAACTCCATAATCTCCTGGCAAGTTGATCTTGTATGCATTGTTGTTGACCTTCTCAAGAACTCTGAAAAGGACCATCGGCTCTTGGACTTAGTTTAGACTTTATTTTAGAAGGGAAACGTTCCTTCCTAAGATGAATCCAAAACATGTCACCCTCTTTGAATTGAACATCTCTCTTTTTCTTGTCTATTCTCTCTTTTGAGTTCTCATTGTCTTTCGCAATCTTCTCTCTCACATATTCATGGAGTTTTTGGATCTCCTTCACTCTAGTTTCGGCTTCATGGCTGTATTTTGTGGTGGTAGGGAAAGGGGCTAAGTCAATAGGGGTGCAAGGGTTTTGACCATAGACCACAAAGAATGGACTAAGGCCAATAGTCTTGCTAGGAACTTGATTATAAACAAACTCAACATGAGGTAACATCTCCTCTCATTGTTTAGGGATTTTGTGGCTAGAGCTCGAATTTGGGTTCCTAGGGTTCTATTGGTGACCTCTGTTTCGCCGTCGGTTTGAGGGTGGCTAGAGGTACTGAATTTGAGCTTTGTCCCCATCTTCTTCCGTAGTGTAAGCCAAAAGTGACTTAAGAACTTGGAATATCGATCACTCCCCATCGATTTTGGAACTCCATGCAATCTAACAATGTCCCTGAAATACAAGTTAGCATAAGAAACAACATCATTAGTAGTATGGCACGCTACAAAGTGTGCCATCTTAGAAAACCTATCAACCACCAGGATGATTATATCTTTTTGGCGTTGGATTCTAGGTAATCCAGTGATAAAATCCAAGCTTACATCCTCCCATGGTGCTTCAGGAATTGGAAGGGCATAAACAACCCTTGAGATACCAAGTGACCCTTAGCTTTTTGACAAATCAAGCACCTCTTGATCTAGAAATCTATATCTCTGGCGAATCTAGGCCAAAAGAAGTACTCACTCACAAGCATCAATGTCTTTTCGATCCCAAAGTGATCAGCAAGTCCACCTTCATGAAACTCTTTGATTAAGGACACTCTCATACTATGTCTAGGGATACATAGGCAATTTCCCTTGAAAAGAAATCCCTTTAGAAGATAGTCGATTATGCCACTTCTCAAACAACACACCAAAATCCTTGTCCTCTACATAACATTCTTTCAACAATTCAAGCCCCGTCACCTTAGGACTTAGGGTAGAAAGTAACAAGTACCTCCTAGATAAAGCATCTGCACCTTTATTCATTTTTCCGGCCTTATGCTTGATTGTAAAGTGGAATTTTTGAAGGTATTCCACCCACTTAGCATGTCTAGGCTGCAACTTTTCTTGGCTTTGAAGGTACTTAAGAGCTTCATGGTCAGAATGAAGAATGAACTCCTTAGCAAAGAGGTAATGTCTCCAATGATCCAAGGGACGAACTAAAGCATAGAATTCTTGGTCCTAGGTTGAGTACTTCCGTTTTTCCTCATTCAACTTCTCACTAAAGTAAGCCAAGGACCTACCATTTTTAGATAGAACAGCTCCAATGCCCATGCCAGATGCGTCACACTCTACTTCAAAAACTTAATTAAAGTTAGGCAAAGCTAAAATAGGAGCACTACTTAATTGAGCTTTTACCTCCTCAAACGTCTTGTTTGCTTGATTACTCCATTCAAACTTATTCAACTTTGTGATTTCAGTAATAGGTGTCATGATGGCACTGAAATTTCGAACAAACCTTCTATAAAGGAAGCCAAGCCATGGAAACTTCGAACTTTTTGCATTGAGGTAGGAGTAGGCAACTCCTTGATTGCTTGAACTTTCTTTTCATCAGCTTTAATTCCTTCACAAGAGACAATAAATCCTAGGAAAACAACTTGACTAGAAAAGAAATGACATTTTTCTAAGTGTGCATACAAGGCTTCGTTTCTTAATACATTAAACACTTGCTGTAAGTGTTTTACATGTTCTAATTCATTGACACTATAGACCAATATATCATTAAAGTAAACAACTACAAATCTGCCAAGAAAAGGATTCATAGTTTGATTCATTAGGCGCATAAAAGTACTTGGAGAATTCGACAATCCAAATGGCATAACAAGACAGTCATACAATCCCTCTTCTGTCTTAAAGGCAGTCTTCCATTCATCCCCTTCACAAATTCGAATCTGTTGGTATCCACTCCTCAAATCAATCTTAGAAAACACTTTAGAACCATTAAGATCATCTTATAAATCATTTAACCTTGGAATAGGAGAACGATATTTAATAGTAATCTTATTAATAACCCTACTATCAACACACATGCGCCATTCTACATTTTTTTTTGGAACTAAGAGAGTTGGAACTGCAGAAGGACTCAAAGACTCTCTAATCATGCCTTTAGACAACAAATCATTCACTTGCCTCCTTATCTCTTCGGTTTCTTTAGGGTTTGTTCTATAGGCAGGCTTATTAGGTAACATAGCTCCAGAATAAGATTAATTTTGTGTTGAATGTCCCTTTTAGGGGGTAAATAGTGAGGTATTTCAATGGGGAAGACATCTTTGTAAGCTTCTAGCAATGGAACAAGCAAAGGGTGATCTAGATTATTATCAACCTCTTCCTTATGATCTATATTTAACAATAGTTCACGAAAAGGACTAAGTTCATGATAATCATATTTCAAAAGAGTAGTGAGTAAATGATATTTTCCGTTAGTGGAATGTTGTTTAGAGTTAGGAATGGACATAATAGGAGTAAACGTTTACTTTCTTGCATTCTTTTGTGAACGAATAAGTGTTCTTGTAACCATCATGAATGACTCTCCTATCAAATAACCATGGTCGACCTAACAAAATATGACAAGCATCCATAGGAATTATATCACACCAAATCTCCTCTTTATAGTTACTACCAATACTAAAAGATAATAGTATACGATGAGTAACTTGGATACCTTTGCATTTATTGAGCCATTGAATCACATATGGCTTAGGATGAGGTGAAGTTAACAGCTTTAATTTATCTACCATGGCTTGAGACGCAACATTAGTGCAACTTCTTCCATCAATAATCAAGGTACAAACCTTGTTTTCAATAGTGCATCTAGTATGGAAGATGGCCTCTCTTTGTTGTGATTTTTCTTAATCTACCACTCCACTCAAAGCTCTCCTAATCACCAAGCATTCACCTTCATCAGGACCAACAATCTCATCTCCATATTACTCCTCTTCACACGCCTCCATATCTACATCATCCTCCTCATTTAGGACTTCAAACTCCATAAGGCTCACTACTTTCTTGTTAGGACATTCAGAAGCAATGTGTCATAACCCTTGGCACCTAAAACACCTTCTAGGGGCACAATTTGGAGTAAAAGTAGTAGTGGTGTTAGGGATTTTTGGAGTAGGGTCTGGGGTAGGCTTAGAAAAAGTTGTGTTTGGCTTAGAATAGGGAGTAGATTTGGTAAAGGGGCTTGAGTGATAAGTGGATTTTATATCCACTTTTATAGCTCTTTTTACTCATGTTTCCCCTCATTTCCACCTTCTTTCCTCTCATTTCACACCATTCTTCTCTTTTTTTCTCTATTCTTCTCATTTTGGTGCACTCGCATAATTTTTGATATTTTACCATGATTTTAAGCTAAATGGTGTGTTACGCGATGTGCCTTGGTGTCTCCTCTCGTGCCTTTTGTTCATGTGTAGGTTGGAAGATACTTTAATGATTTTGGAGCTCTTGAAGAGAGGAGATAAAGCTTTTGGATCGAGTGCGGAAATGAAAGAGGCCATGCATTGTCATTTGATGATTTTAGAGCTTTGTATATTTGATGGCGTGACGCTACTCAATGCTTGTGAATGTAAAATGGAATTGTTTCTATGCCAAGGAAGACTTATGATGGTTGTGTATGCGTGGAGTGAAGCTTTGGACTTGCCAAGAGTTCATATAAGCTACACCTTAACCCATAAGCGTCCGCTTGAGCTATTATTAGCGTCCGCTTATGCTATAAGCGTCCGCTTAAGCGGACACAAGTGTCCGCTTATTTCCATGGTTTTGTTGGCAGGGATTTTTCAGCATTTTGGAGCGTCCGCTTAAGCTATGTATGCGTCCGCTTAAGGCCTGCAACGCGGATTTCCGACTTTTCCTATTCGATCTAAGGCTTTGTTAGACTCATTTTTACGTAATTTTTAGACGATATAAATATTTTTTATTCCTAATTTTGTGGAGACACTTAGTTTTTGCAAGCTTTTGAAGAGATTAGAGTGAGATTATTGAGTTTTCTTCTTCTTCCATACTTTGAAAACTCCATTGTTGATCAAGAATTATAGCTCGGATTACTTGCAAGTTTATATTTTGTTTCCGGAATTTGATTCTCCATCTTTTGGTATTGCTTTCATCTACTTTCTCTCAAGTATTTCTCATCTCTAATCTAATTATCATGTTTTCTTTTGTTAATATAAATCAAATTTATATTCAATTTCCTTGCATAATGTCTAGTGAGTAGTCTTTTATCCTAGGAATGTAGTGAAACATGGTAAAGGGGAGTTAAATTATTGTTCTTGAATTATTAGGGGATTGTTTATCAATTGTTTGTATGAATTGATGTTTTAGGGCTTGTTACTAATCGTTGGCCATGATTATGAACTTGTATTGTGGATTTTGATTATCATTGTATATGTTTATTTCAAATTCATTCCTAAACTCAATTTGTATTCAAATTTATGACCAAGAGATTGGCTTAAATTAAGAAGGAAAACCATTGCAGGACTCTAGATCATTCGCGAATTTTTAAGTGATTATAGACTATTCGAAAGAGGTCTATTGCTCCTTGTTTTCTCTATTTTGCTACTATTCGAGAGAGGTAGTGAGAATTTATGAAAAGAGTATTTTTCCATTTGATTATGAAGCATATTTATCCCTAAATCCCTTGAGTTGATTTCTCGTTTGACTCCCTAATACCATGTGTAGCTACGTTCCTAGTATTTTTAATCTCATATTCTTATAACTACCTTTTAATCGAGTCATTTGTGCATTTAGTCTAATTTAGAATTACTTGTAGTCATTATTCTCTCCACTCAACCAAAAAAAAAAAACCCTTAGAACTAGGATTAGTTGGACAAACATAAGGACTACGTTCACTTCCCTGAGGATTCGACCCTGACTTACCCTTGCTATATGTTAGTAGGAGAGTTAGGAAACTTAAATAACTTTTGCATCGGCTTTAGAATCTAACGACACTTTTTGAGGCCGATCGGTGAGGCCTTAGCTTTACCCTTGGTCTTTTGTTGCTTCTCAATTTTGTGAGCCAAGATGATCAATTCCTCTAAAGTAGAAAAAGATGCAATTCAACAATGTTAGCAATCTTAACATCTAAACCACCAATAAATCTTACCAGAGTTTGAGGTTGATCCTCTTGCACTTCACACTTGATGAGATAGGATTCGAACTCCCTTGCATAGTCCTCCACTGAATTCGATCCTTGTTGTAGATGATGGAACTTGGAAAAGTTCTCTTGGATATAGTAAGTAGGAAGAAACTTTTGTTTAAGAAGTTTCTTCATCTTAGCCCAATTTCGAACCTTCTCCTTCCCTTGTTTCTCCCTCTTGGTCCATACACTAGCCCGCATAGTTGAAGCATACTTTCTAAGCTTGAGAGCTACAAGCTTAACTCTATTCTCCTCGAGAATTTTCTTATATTCAAAGACCCTCTCTACAGTTCTCAACCATTCTACAAACTCATGAGCATCTAATCTACCATCATAGTCAGGAATATCCACCTTAATGTCATTGAAATTTCGTTGAGCATTATTTTTAGGTGGAGCTCAATAGTTTTCGTCACTCTCTCTATCAGAATCCTCAAAGGATTCATCCCCTGTTTGTTTTCTTAATCTTAAGGTCATTTTCCTTAATTGGTCTTGCATTAAGGCCATTCTAGCATCATTCTCACGCTTCACTTCCTCCATTCTTAAGATTATTTCTTGTAACTTTTCATTTAATTGGCTTGATACAGACATTGTGTTTAGGCTTTGTGTTTGGGTAAATTCGGCTAGGATATGTGTTGGCTCTGATACCAAGATGTTATATTCTGGCTATGGAATAGTCGAATATATGAGTATGATAGTTTTAGCTTAACTTAAATTAACTTAGATATAGATTCACCACTAAGTTAAGTTAAGGTTCCTAAGAACACCACTTAATTCAAGATAAAGAATTAAGCTAGCAAAGGCACTTAGATTAACTAGACAATTAATCAAAGCAAATAAAAACTCAAAAGGTTTTCGGATTTCAAAGTCAAGTGTCCATTTCATTGAGCTTGTAGTCCTTTAAATACATGTCCTTGATCGAAAATTAAACTAATTAATAAAAATAAAATGAGTAAATGAAAATCTATCCTAACTAAGGTCGAAATTCTATCTTGAATGTGTAGCTTGGCCGAAATTCCTCCTTCTTCTATCTTCTCCTTGATTCCCTTACTTATTCCTTGAAAGTAGGAGACTAAATCAACGATGATTTGAAATAGGCGCCTATCTTGATCTTAAAAGGGAAAATATCAGTTTTTCCATACTCCTTCCTTGTTTGCACGGCTAGATTTTAGGAAATGTCTAGGTTCCTTCATTCCTTGCTCCTTAGTTGATTTTCTTGCTTGTTTCCTTCTTTGTAGTTGATCTTCCTTGATTGTAGGCGCCTCTTTTTGCTTGAGTATCTTCCTCATACATCCAAGTATCATACAACCCTAATTGGACTCTCTAATTAAAACAAAATAAAATTACAACTCAACTATTACTATCCTAGTTAATCTAATATGATATTAAATTAACCAAGAGTACATATTGTTATTCTAAGACTCCTACTAAAGCAATAAAGATAATAACTTAGCTAACATTAATTAACTAAGCTAAGGACATTTTCAAAGGACTTAATAGACTTAAGGGAATTCAGAACATCCCTTTAAATGGAAGCAACCATGTTCTTAGTCTTAGGATCAATGAAACTAGATAGACCTCCATCAAACAGGGAAAAGAGGATAGTAAAACATTTGTGACCAGGCTTCATAAAATTCCATTTCATCATCAATGTTAATAGCATCAATATATTTACCTTTCACATAACATTTTTGCTTTGGTTACTGGCAACCTTAGGCTTGTGGGACGCCTCCCACCAATGCGGTACGCCCTTTCGCGAAAACTACCATAAACAATGCCATACACCTTATGTTGTAAGGGGAATAATGCGACATATCCTTTTCTGGAATGCGGCCAAACCACAATGCGGTACCCCTTTCGGCTGTACGACTGGTACCATGAGTCAAACATAAACAATGTGGTACTCCTTACGGGTATACGGCTTAGAACAATGCGTTTCAGACCTATGTAGCGAGAACCTCTTTCACTTACATTTATCATGTTTTCCTTTCTTACTCGTACATCAATGCTTCAAAGAAGATTATAAAATTCGTTAAAACAGATTTGATCAATCATACTTTATTAAACATCATGATTGAACATTTCTTCAAATCATCAAGCGTACATAATCTTAAACACATTTGAAAAGCATTTAGCATCATCACACAATCCAATTGAGAAAACCAGAATGAAATACGCTTATTATATTGAAACCATTTTCATAATCACACTTCGAAGGGAATCCGGGTGTTTAAACGCTATGTACCTCGATCCGCAATACCATAACCTATAGACTTTCATGAATCTTTCTCCGAGAACTCTGTGGGATGTTCTAATCGAAGGAGCATAATATTTTAATTTGTTAGTAGCTAATTGACTAACAAAGTATTAGGTTTTCGTTGGCTAAGTTACATAACATTATCCTCAAATTAATATTTATAGTGTCCTTATAGCTTATATAAATTTACAATTATAAGTGTTATTAGCAATTCTTAGGAGGTCTTATATATTTGTATTTCATGTCGTTTATGCGGAATTTCAAAACTCATACATGATCCATTTCCACCATGTGAATCCTTTTGGAAAATATTTAATTTAATGATTACCAAGTGTTCGGGCCCATTCCAATCATGGCCCACCTTACCGGTGAAATGACTAAAATACCCTTGAGGTGTAAAAATACCATTTTACCCCTATGGACCTTTCAGGCCAGAAAGTATAGGTTGTCAGTCAAGCCCACTTATAAAAAGGCCTTCATGACGTCATCGCCTTCACCAATTGAAATCACCTCAATACAACCTATAAATAGTACTTTCATCTGATCAGTCAGGTACGTTTTGACACACATTCCAAAGCATTTACTTGTACTATTCTCTAACCTTATGAGATCAAATATGACTTAAACATCAGAGAGACGATCCCGGGAACATCCCGGGGGTAGTTCACCGTGCTCGGTTTTGCAGGTACTCGAATTTACTAGACCTTGCACAGTTACTGGTTACAACCCCAGCTGGATTTGGACTCCCCCGAACTACAGATTTCTACTGTGTTTCTTGCACCCGAAACAGTTGGCGCTGTTTGTGGGGACGTAATATAACAGCTGCATTTTCGAACTCCATGCCACGAGGACAAGGTACACGAGGTAATGCTGCTCAATAGACCACTTTGGAGAATGTGCAGACCACTCTGCTGAACAAAGGGGGTGCAATCGTCGAGTATGAAACCAACCTCCCCCTCGGTGGAAGTCAGACTATCACAACCTTCGAAGGGCCTCCACCACCAGTAACATACACTGATCTACGAGAGCTTGAACTCCGACTACAGACACACATAACAACTGTCATGCAACAACTCGTCTCAGTGATCAAAACTCAACAGACTACTCCCCATGACCGAAGGATAGTTCTGGATCAACCGCAGGCTCATCGAAGGACAGTAAACCCAAAGCGTGCCCTAACCGAGCACGCTGCAGGTCCATCGAAGAAAGCACCTGACACTTCGAAAGGAAAGTCTATCATGTCGCCAAGTCATGATGACGCTTAACACACCATATAACAGAAGAAAATGAGGAGCAAGAACGTTGACGTTCGAAGGATCATTGAGAAAAGGAGAGAGCAGTCCCTGGTTAGGGGCTCGAAGTACCCTGAGGCCATACGCACTTCAGGACAGTCTTGCCCACTGACCAATAGTCATACACCAAGAACCGAGGTCGAACACCATGTGGAAGAGCTAGAAGAGGTTGTTGAGTCGGGTTTTCGAGTTGGTTCGGCAGTGACACATAAATCACCTTTTAGCCAGCACAACATGTAGACCGCTAACCCGGGCACAGTCAAAATCCCCATGATCGAGCATTATTCAGGAACCAGTGATCCAGCTGATCACCTGGCTGCCTACAAGTGCAGACCTTCTGTGAGGCCACATGGTGCAGGTATTTCCCGACTACACTCAAAGGATTGGTCCTCAACTCGTTTACCAGCTTACCGTCTGGAATCATCACCAGCTTCTCAGCCCTCGAGGCCCTATTCTCAAACACTTCATTTAGCAAAGCGCCAGAAAAAGATCAGTGTACACCTGATGTCGGTTTTTTCCGCAAAAAGGGGAAAGTTTGAGCTGCTTCATTAAGCGATTCAATGAAGAATCCCTCAAGGTATCCGACCTCCAAGATGGAGTGGTAGTTACATCATTGATGAATGGCCTCCACCCTGGATGGATCAAGTTCGAGCTCGCTATGAGAGAAACACTCACCTTAGGCACAGAAATACATCCAAGCGTCGGATATCTCCAAGAATGTGCACGAAGAAGGAAGTAACAAACGAAAAATTGAGCCATCAAGCCAAAAAGACATGGTAGAAAGAGACATCGACCCTCTGATGGAGGCCATGACCCACGTTTTAATTTCAATCGAAGGGAGATATACTTGGATTTGAAACAGAAGTATGTGTTGCCTCGACCCACTCCCATCAAGACGTTGAATTATCGGAGGGACAAGAAGCTATGGTGCGAATACCATAGGGAATGTGGTCATAAAACCAAAGATTGTAGAGAGATCAAAAAGGCCCTCGACAAACTGGTTGACGAAGGAAAACTGAACAGGTACTTGAAAGAACCCAAGGGTCATCGAAGAAGAGAAAAGGGAAAAGAAAAGCAATGGAAGAGTGATGAAACAGAGGGATATGTAGGACTCATAGCTGGGGGGTTTCGCTTCTGGAGGCTTAATAGGCAATTCAAGAAAAAACCACCTATATCACCTGAAAAACGGTGAGATGATGAAGAAGCCGGACACCCCTACTATGGTGTTCGGAGAGAGCTCGAAAGAGATACAAACCCCCCATGTTGATCCCTTGGTCATCAGACTAAAAGTGGCGAACCACATGGTCGATCGAGTTTTGATTGACAGTGGAAGTTCAGCTGATATCATCACTTGGGAATGTCTACAAAAGCTGAAGTTTGAGAAGAAAAACATCCAGGCCATCGACCAACCCTTGGTCAGATTTGGAGGCCCATCCGTTCACCCTCTCGGAGTTATCAATCTTCCTAGCCGGTTCAGTGACAAAGGGAAAGGACGAAGCCTCCCAATAAACTTTTTAGTGGTCGATATTGATCTCCCGTACAACATCATCATCGCCCAACCTACGCTGAATAGGATAAAAGCCGCAATTTTGACTTACCAGATCCTACTTCAGTTCGAGGCAGATGATGGGACAGTGGGCAGGCCCGTCGAGCAAAATTCAGGCAAAAAAAGAGAGAAGAAGCAAAGATATCAAAAAGGATGAAGAAGTGCAACTCGGACCCGATCCTAGTCGGACGGTTCGAGTGGGTAAAGACCTTAACCAGGTCGTTCGAGATGGGTTGGTAGCACTCCTTCGGGACTATCAGGAGGTGTTCGCATATTCCGCTGATGAGATGCCAGGTATAGATCCCTCGGTCACAAGCATTAGTTGAATATCATATTCGATTACAAGCCCATCAAGCAGAAGTTCAGGCACCAGGGCGTCGAAAGAAACAAAGCGGCTACAGAAGAAATAAAAAAGTTGCTAAGTGCCGGATCAATTAGGGAGTGCCAGTACACCGAGTGGCTTTTGAACATGGTGTTGGTTCGAAAGCCCAATGGGTCATGGCGAATGTGCGTCGATTTTACAGATCTTAACAAACCTTGCCTAAAGGACGATTTCCAACTACCTAAAATCGACAAATTATTCAATTCAACAGCCGGACATGCTCTATTCAGCTTCATGGATGTAAACGCCGGATATCACCAAATTCCCCTAGCCGAGGAAGATCAGGTGCATACCGCGTTTTTCACGAGCTCAGGGATTTACTGCTTTATAGTCATGTCGTTCGGACTTAAGAACGCAGGGGCTACATATCAGCGACTAGTGAATAAAACGTTCGAGAAACAGCTAGGGCGCAACGTCGACGCATATGTGGACAACATGATCATCAATAGCAAGCTAATGAAAGAGCATACCCAGGATTTGAGAGAGACTTTGACCACTCTTCGAGAATACAACCTAAAACTTCACTCAAAGAAGTGTGTTTTCGGAGTTCGAGGAGGAAAGTGTCTCGGCTTCCTAGTTGATGAAAGAGGCATTGAAGTCAATCCCGACAAGGTCGAAGCAATAATCACTATGAAATCCCCTCGAACTGTTAAAGAGGTTCAGATATTTACAGGGTGCATGGCTTCGTTGGGGAGATTTTTGTCGCGATCAGTTGACAAAAGTTTGCACTTTTTAGAATACCCTGAAGAAGCCATGCTTCGAGTGGGATGATGATGCTAAACGAGCGTTCCTACAACTAAAGACACACTTAGCATTGCTACCAAAGCTCGTTTCACCCTTGTCAGGAGAAACGCTATTCATGTACCTCGTAGTATCGAAGACTGCGCTAAGTGTTGTTCTAGTTACTAAACGAGAGAAGCAACAACACCCAGTTTATTTCATCGGCCACGCCTTTCGAGGGGTCGAAAGTAGATATACACCATCAGAGAAAATGATTTTCGCACTAGTAATGGCTAGTCGAAAACTGAAGCCTTACTTCCAAGTTCACCCAATCAAAGTGCTCACTAGCCAGCCACTCAAAAAGCTGATTGAAAATCGAAATGGCTCTAACCGAGTCATCAAATGGGCTAACCAATTGTCTAATTTTGGCTTGGATTTTGAACCTCGAAGAGCAATAAAAGCCCAAGTCCTAGCAGATTTCATTGCTGAATGCCCAACGGAGGCCGAAATCGCCACCCTAACCGGGACATGGCAACTCTTTGTGGATGGCTCTTCCTCGAAAGCAGGTTGTGGAGACGGGCTTTTGATTATAAATCCCATCGAGAATAAAATGGAATATGCAATAAAGTTTGATTTCGCTGCGTCGAACAATGAAGCTGAGTATGAAGCCTTGTGGCTAGGATTGAAATTGTGCCTTTCGAATGGGGCTAATGAGATAACAGAAAAAAAATGACTCGCAGCTGGTCGTCGGTCAGGTTAATGTGGAGTTCGAGGCTAAAGAAGATAGCATGAGGATGTACCTTGGTAAGCTAAAAGAGCAATAGAATAAATTCTCCAAGTTCACCATCCAACATATCCCGAGGTCCGAGAACCAGCAGGCAGATGCATTATCTCAAATGGCAAGCTCAGCCTCTGGCCTCGAACCTCGAACTATCTCCTGGGAAGTTTTGTACAGACCTAGTATCAACAATCAACTCCTCATCCACAACATAGACCGGTCGAATGATTGGGTGAAGAGCATCCGCGAATACCTCGAAGAATTCAACGCCGTTAGAATTGGTTCCTTTTGCATGACCATTTGTTGTATAAAAGTCGTTCGCACACCCACTGTTAAGGTGTGTGACGCTAGAAGAAGGTCAAAAGATGCTTCGAGAAATACATGAGGGGACATGCGGCAGCCATCAGGGAGCCCGAACTATTGCCGGAAAAGCACTCACAGCAGGATATTATTGGCCCACATTAATGCATGATGCCAAGGGTTTGGTTAGAAAATGCCACAATTGTCAAGTATACGCTCATGTACATCGACAATCTTCCAGCCCTCTCACAACCATGCAAGTCGTGCTGCCATTCGATCAATGGGGCATGGATATCTTGGGACCATTTTCAACCGCATCTGGCATAAGGAAGTTCCTACTAGTCGCAGTCGACTATTTCACCAAGTGGATCGAAGCAGAACCCTTAGCCACCATTTTTGATAATCAAGTACAGAACTTCATATGGAAAAACATCATCACTCGTTTTGGTGTACCTCAAGCACTCATCTCAGACAACGGTTGACAATTCAAAAGTGGACCCACCTAACCATATTGTGCTCGGTTTGGCATAAAAACAAAGTTCTCTGCTGTTTGTTGACCACACACGAACGGACAAGCCGAGACAGCCAACAAAATCGTCCTCAAAGGCCTGAAAAAGATGTTGGAAGGAGCGAAAGGATCATGGGTCGAAGATCTTCCAGGCATACTATAGTCCGCTCGAACAACGGTGAAAGAGGCCACTAGTCACACATCGTTTAATTTAGTGTACGGGAGTGAAGCCGTATTGCCAGCCGAAGTAGATAACCCGTCACCGAAGATAACCTTTTATGACTATGGGCAAAATGAAGAAGAAAAAGGAATGACGCTCACCTAGGGAATGCCCTGCTTAAGTCCATTGCTCAGAAAATGAGGATGACCAGGTTGTTCAGCAGAGGGGTCCGAGAAAGGAAGTTCGAAAAAGGGGACCTTGCGCTTCGAAAAGTTGAAGCTACAGGCAGGAAACAAGACCTCGGTAAACTAAGCCCTAACTGGGAGGGGCCTTATCGAGTTACTGAGATAATTCGGCCTGGCACAGACACACTGGAGAAGATGGATGGTGATCCCCTATTTCGATCATGGAACGTGGACAATTTAAGAAATTTCTAGGTCTGAACATCACAACAAATAAAGGGGCTAATATGGGGACAAACTGCTTCGCCTTGCCGGTCTAGTTATGAATTAAATTGATGTGATGTACGTCGAAATTATTATCGCTCCTAAGACTTGTAAAAAACCTCGCCGGTTTAACAGGCTTGTAATAGAAGAATTATAAATAAAATTCGACCTCACTGGTCCTTCGAATATATCTGTTTGATTATTTTTTGACTTTAAATTGTTAAGTGACAGAATTAAAGATCTAACAGGTCATTCGAAATTCAACCCAACAGGTCACTCGAATTTTTTAGTTCACCACCTCAATGAGGATGGTCAAAATTTTTTTATAAACATCCAAAGAGGTGGGTGTTCGAGTTTTTTTGTAAAACACCGAACGAAAAGGATGTTCGAGTTTTTAATAAACACCATCCTCACGAAGGCGATCGAATTATTACAATGGTGATCGAATTATAAACATATCGTTCGAATATTGGAATCTAACAGGTCAAATACCAAAGCGCAAAAAGAGACAACGGAACTTGGTCAAAATAAGCTGAGTTTTTTCATTTCATTAAGGGAAATAATTATAATATTGATTACATTAGAGCAAAATAAAAGCTGGCTACAAGAGATCGAGAATACAGGCCTGAAAAATCTAAGACTCAATGTCAATTGGTACCTCATCAGACTAGGAACGAAAAGAAGAGCTCGCATCATCAGTCTCAGCAGCCTCAGCATCGCCTTCATCCTCTTTATCAGGCGCTGGGTCTGCAGGGGCTTGTTTTCACATAGTCTCAGCCTCCTCGACCGCCGTAGCAGCCGAAGTCGAAGCATCAACAACACCCTTCTCCCCCTTCTCCTTGGCGATGTACTCGTTAAGGGTTGCCTGCTCATGCTCATCGTACTTGGCCAAGACTTGTTTAAAATCCAATTCTGGGGCCAAGTCCTTCAAAGACTTTTCAAAACAGCATTGAATGTCACCACTAGAAAACTGGTAGCCCTTGACAACCTTCTGGTCCGCAAAAACGAGGCCATCATCAGACTTCAGCCACCGCCAAATGATCTTGCTTTTCCTATGTTTAAGATCCTTGGCGGATCTGTTGTACTTCGATTGCAAGTCATCACGTTCGGCAAGAGTACGCTTGAGCATATCTTTGTGGGCCTTTAGTTTTCCCTCTAGCTGAGCGACCTTCAGACCTGATTCATCGAGCCTCTTCTCGGCCGCCTTGAGCTGGTTGGAGACTTCCTCTTCATTTTTCAAGAGGCTGGTCCTCTCGCTGTTGAAGGCCTCGATATTATTAGCATTCAGCCTGTTGGCTTTCTCAAGCTCCGCCTTAAGAGCCACAACCTTGCGAGAAGCCTCCAACAGCTCCTACTTACACTTCACAAGCTCATCAGCCAGCTTGCTCGAATCATGACCTTCCTTTTCGGTAAGGCAGGCCATTCGAATAGACATCTGCTAAAAAGAGACATGATATTAAGACAAGGATAAATTAGCATGAAGACATCATTGAAATAAAGGATTACCTGTAACCAGCACTCATTGAGTGCTTCGATCTCCTTATACACTCCCCCCTTCGAGACATCTTCTTTGTATCTTGGCACCAGCAGTGCCTCTCGAACTCTCTGGTAGCGAGCTCGAAGAGCCTTCCTGCTTGCTCTATCGATACTAACGGCACCATATTGGCCCTCAGCATCATGTGACCAGGACGACTTGTTCCTCTTTACCAGGGGCTCATTGATATCCTGTTCATAGAGGGAGCATGAGCTCGAACCCAAATGAAAGTTCAGATCAGGGAACAGGGGATCAAGCTCAGGGGAGGCTGGCGCCTTCCTCTTGGACCCAACACTACCTGGGACCTCGACCTCTGATAAAGGTCGGTCGGGGAGAGGGCCAACCTCCTTTGTTGGTGTAGGCAGAGGCTTGGGAGGAGGCGATTTTGCCTTTGGCTTGTGTTTTGGATTCTTCGCAAAAGAGACAAGTCAGAAAAAGATCAAGACCAAACCAAGCAAAAAATAAGAAATGGTAATCGAACTTACTGCGTGTGGTTTTGGAACTTTCAATTCCCCCTTTTGGATCGACAACAAGGGCATGGCTGCCATTCCTCCTTTGGTCGTGTTCTTTTTCATCTTGTTTTCGAGATTATTGTATGCAATCACTGGAAAGAGAGTTGAGTTAGAAACAAGAAATACACTTGGAAAAGAGAAAGCAAGTAAAAAGTTGTCGGTCCCTACGTTGGTCATATGCCGAAGGCCGACAAGAAATGCTCATTACACAGGTCCTTATCGCTGGGCAGCCAATGATCCGTATTGTAGTTCGGCTTACCATTAATATGATACCACGTGGCCTAGCAATGAATAGCAACAATATCCTCCTTAGCGTCCATTTCAGGCCATTAAGGTTCATGCCAAAATTTGGGGGCTCGTCGGAAAAACTCGAGGCACATCCCATTGTTTGTCACCTCGAAATACAAAAAGGAATTCACCTCGAAACATAGCCTGGTTGGTAGGCCTCTTAGTTGTTCCCTTATAGGATTTCCCTTCCCTTAGTCCGTCCTCCACCATAATGAGATGCCGAGCTTGCAAAGAGTACCAATCAGGCCCATTGTAGCACTCAGACACCTCATTGAGCTTGAACATGTTACGCCAGAGGCGCAATGAGGGCTGCACTCCCAGCATATGACATATACAAAAAGGCCACAATCGCTCCTATAAAATTAGGCATAAGTTGACACAAGGCTATGTTGTATGCCTCTAAGATCTCTTTATATAGCGGGTGCAAGGGAAAACGTAGACCCAGCTCGAAGAAAGACTTATATACACCGATGTACCCAGGGGGTGGCGTCACTACCAGGTCTGTGACTTATGGGAAATACAATACATATGGCCATTTGACGATATAAAAGCTCGACATGAACGATAGCCCTCTTTGGAGATCCTTTCGCCACTTTCACGTCGACCAGTGGCCACTTATTCCCAATTTCTTGTTAGGGGAAGGGCAGGGCTCGCAATGGTCGGATGTTGAAGTAAATTCATCGGTTGCCTCCATTATTTGCACTACACCAAGTGAATTAAAAAGAATCTAAGTAATTCCTCTTAGCAGGACAGAAGGCTATCGTAATTTTATTGGGATGATCTAAAACCTCCCCGTGTCCCTCGAAATTTTCCTCACACTCCTCTTCTTCATAGGAATAGCGTCGAGCAAAAGATCAGGATTCGGGGTCCAATAAGCTATTGTTACAACAAGGGTCCCATCTACCCATGTCTCAACCCATGGCATATCAGGAAGGGGCAGGATATGAGAGGCACTTGATTCGATAACGAGGTTCATTATTTAAAATATAAAAACCAAACGTCGAATTTATTAAAGAAAGGAAAAGAATAAAGAATGAGAAATCGTACCTTGGTCGAAAAGCTCAAAGGAGTTTCCTCGAAACTCTTGGCGCAGAGAGATAGCAGCTTGCAAACGAAGCAAAGGCTTTTTTCGAGAGAGAGATTAGTGGGAGAAGTTGCAAAGTGAGTAAATGAGGTGACAATTCGGACATTTATATCTCACCTACCCCCTCAAAGGAAAAACAGTGAAATCCCTCTAATATGAACAGTTACTAAACATGGGAGTTCGTGCCATGCAATAATGATGATTTAATGAGATACGTCGCATGTACGATTGAACGTATAAATACTGGTCAAAATACGCAATTGCCAAAGAAGGATACAATGTTGACTTGAAACCATTCACCCTTACTGGGGCTACATCGAGAAATTTCAGCAAATACAATCTCTCCCTCACCGGGGGTCCCTCGAACTCTTCGGAGCAACAATTCTTTAAAGAAGCTACCTCGAGCAATTTCAAAGGCATCCTTTGAACCAAATACTTCGAAATATTTTCTAAGTATACAAAGCCCTTCAAACAAGGCACACCCTTCGATCCAAATGAGTACATGACTCAATTAGCCCTAACCAGGCAACCTCGAAGTCTTAAAAGCCCTTTTTAAAATAAGGCATACCCCTCGATCAAATAAATGCATGGCTTATAAGCCTTAGATTCATTCGAGATTCATACTATGAACAAAATGAGTATGGACTTATTGGCCCTTACCAGGCCCACTTCACACCCACCACTAAGGAGGGTGTTCGAGTTTTTCCTAAAATACCCAAGTGAGGGTGTTTGAGTTTTTTTCTAAAACACCTAAGTGAGGGTGTTCGAGTTTTTTTCCTAAACACACCCAATGAGAGGGTGTTTGAGTTTTTCCTAAAACACCCAAGTGAGGGTGTTCGACTTTTTTCCTAAAACACCAAAGTGAGGGTGTTCGAGTTTTTCCCTAAAGACATCCAATGAGAGGGTGTTCGATTTTTTCCTAAAACACCAAAGTGAGGGCGTTCGAGTACTTCCTAAGAGACCCAACTGAGAGGGTTCGAGTTCATTCCTAAAACACCTAAGTGAGGGTGTTCGAGTTTTTTCCTAAAGACACCCAATGAGAGGGTGTTCGAGTTTTTCCTAAAACACCCAAGTGAGGGTGTTAGAGTTTTTCCTAAAACACCCAATTGAGGGTGTTCGAGTTTTTTCCTAAAACACCCAAGAGAGGGTGTTCGAGTTTTTCCTAAAACACCCAAGTAGGGTGTTCGAGTTTATTCCTAAAACACCCAAGTGAGGGTGTTCGAGTTTTTTTCCTAAAACACCCAAGTGAAGGTTTTTGAGTTTTTCCTAAAACACCCAAGTGAGGGTGTTCGAGTTTTTTCCTAAAACACCCAAGTGAGAGTGTTCGACTTTTTCCTCAAACACCCAATGCGAGGGTGTTCGAGTTTTTTTCTAAAATCACCCAAGTGAGGATGTTCGAGTTTTTTCCAAGAACATCCAAGTGAGGGTGTTCGAGTTTTTTACTAAGACACCTAATGTGAGGTACGTCGAGTTTTTCAGGAACATCGGATAAGGAGTGTGTTCAAGTTCTCAAAACAAAGCCAAATATTCTGCTCCACATCGCAGTTCCATCATGATTCTGAAACTACAACGTAGAACGTAGGGCTAATGTTCGGGTCTATTCCAGTCATGGCCCACCTTACTGGTGAAATGACTAAAATACCCTTGAGGTTTAAAATTACCATTTTACCCCTAGGGATCTTTCAGGCTAGAAAGTACAAGTTTTCAGTCAAGCCCACTGACGAAAAGGCCTTCATGACGTTATCGCCTTCACCAGGTGACATCACATAAGTACAACCTATATATAGTACTTTCATCTGATCAGCCAGGTACGTTTTGACACATATTCCAAAGCATTTACTTATACTATTCTCAGACCTTCTGAGATCAGATCTGACTTAAGCATCGGAGAGACGATCTCGGGAACATCCCCGGGGGAGTTCACCGTGCTCGGTTTTGCAGGTACTCAAATTTACTAGACCTTAGACTGTTACTGGTTACTACCCTAGCTGGATTTGGACTCCCCTGAACTACAAATTTCTACTGTGTTTCTTGCACCCGAAACACTAAGAGTTTCTATAATAAGGATCATAGTGATAGTCACTCACTATTTAATAACTTAATATTTATGATTTTTATAAGTTGGTTATTGAATGTTAAATACGACTTAAATAAGTACTATGTCTCCTTTGGATAAAAATATTCTTCTTTATAATTTTTATAAAATTAGTGTTTAATGACTTGAAGGTATATAAAGAAACTCAAAATATTTATTTCTATTATACTCTTAAAATACTAAAAATATTATTAACAAATGAAAGTAAAAACATTCTTTAATTTTATTACTTACAGATTATTAAAAGAACTCATAAATAGTATTTTACAAGTCATAATATAGTTTGTAAATAGTAATTCTATTGAAGTATCGTAACATTACGGTTATCTTTATATTTAATTAGAAAACTAACATAATAACTTTCCCTTTTAATAAAATCTAAACATGCATAGCCAATATTGTTATTAATATCAAAGTGACTCCTTCATTAATACTTTAGTACGAGTACTGCTCATAACATTTAAGATTAGTGTTCGTTATGAACTTTAAGGTAAATATATGAACATAAGTACATAACTACATAAAATTATTGACTAATACATAACTTGGTTGTATTAACTAAAGTTTTAGATTAAATTACTATTATTGCAATAACTCTAACTTAATATTTATAACCAAAACTAAAACAATTATTGTAATGAAATAACCAGCAAATTTTAATAAATAAATCATCAATCTAGCTAGCTGAATTTAGTACATACAAACATAAATTAAACAAAGTAGCTTTGGTTAAACTAACAATTAGATTTAGGCTAATATTTAACTAAGATAAAGTATTTAGCAATTACGTGGAGTGAACAAAATGAAGAAATTTTAAATTACCAACTTTTATAAAACAACTATTTTTAAATTTCCATATTCGATATTTTTTTTGTAAATTACCACCTTTTATATGCAAACCTTTTTAAGTTCTCGTTAAAAATGCGACTTCACTTGCCTACTTTCATTAACTTACAGTTAATAATCCTTTAATATTTGACAATTAAATGTGTATATTTTATTAAAAAACAGAGCGTTAAATATAATGATTGACAATTTTATAAAAAAAATTGTTGTATTCAATGTTTTAATGATTACAAATAATGTTTTTGGACTTTATAGTAAAATGTATATAAATCGTTTTTATCATTTCATGTGTTGGATTAATAATTAGTTTAATTTTAACTTGTGGATAAATGGTTAAGAGTTTAACCTAATCAAGTTATTTAAATTAATTATTATATTCTCTAAAATAAATAATGTTTTGAACTTAGGTTTTTTCATAGACTTAGATTTTATTTAGGATTTAATTGTATATTTATCCGTTCATTATTTATTTTATGACTTATGGAAATAAATAATATAATTATGACTTATGGAGAAAAGGTTATGAGTTTAACCTAGTCAAGTTATTTTAAATTAATTATTAAGCACTCAAATAGATATAATATTATTTTCTTTGAATTAACCTAATTACATGGAATATTATTTTAAATAAAAAAAATTCCATGATATTAGATGGAGTATTTCTTGATGTGTTTATGCATATTTGAACGAGTCAAATATAGTGTAACAAACACTATGTCCATGCGCTTTAAGAAGAAAACTGCCCAGCCAGCCTGTTCCTAGAATCTAGGAAGTCAGTTCCTAGAATCCAGGAAGTCAGTTGACTGACTACTAAGTCAGTTCCTACAATATAGGAAGTGCAGCAACCAACTATGACCACTACCAACAGCATTCTACGATTGTGGAGGAAGTGTTAACTGAGTATGTAACAATTTAGCAACAACTTGCTGATTATAAGGAGCGTGTAACAACCAAGACTTACTCAGCAACTAATTCTGTTAGCAGTTCCTGGTTTCTAGGAACAACCAGAAACTGACTGGTCAGTTAGTTCCTGGAATCTAGGAGGTCTAACTAACCACCAAGTATTCAGCAGTCAACAAGCTAACTACATGCTGATTTAGTGGAGATTGTGGCTGACTAAGACATGGACTTAGTGGGCAAGCTTCGTGGGAATAATGGCTACAGAAATGGAGATCATGGCCTACAATTAAGCAGCCATAACTACCTTGAAGAGCAAGAATAGAAGGTTATTTAAACTCCTATAAATAATGTGAAGGCTTCACCAAATGAAGACTAAGACTTTCCAGAATTTAATGTTCACATATATTTAGAAAGTTTTCATTCTATTTACTCCTCTTCATAGCAAATATATTGTATTCGTTTTTTGAGTGTTGGGTGAGAGAAATTTAAGAGAGAAACTTGTGTAATCAAGAGAGAAAGAGAAAACTTCGAGTGAAGTCAAGTGAGAAGACTTCAAGTAAAGTCAAGTGAGAAGACTTCAAGTAAAGTCGAGTGAGAAAGTCACGTGTTCAGGGGGAACAAGGTGACTGGGAACAAGTTCCTAGAGGAATAGGAACATGGTCAAGTTCTTAGAGGAACAGAGAGAGAAGTGATTTATAATAGGTTGTATTGAGTTGTAAACGCTATTATAAATAAGAGAAGGCAGGGTTTCATCCTAGAGAATTTTGGAAGAGAACCTTGTTAAGAGTATCTCTCTGTGTTCCTACTCTTTGTTCCTATTCTTTTTAGCTTATTCTCTTTTGTTTATTTAAAAGTTTTTAAATTCCGCAAAAAGTGTCTAAAATCCCCACAGCTACAATTCACCTCCCCCCCCTCTTGTAGTTGATCTAGTGTTCATACTAGACTAACAATTGGTATCAGAGCCTGTTCCTCCAGAATCAGCTAACACTGAGGAGACAGTTCCTGGCAGATATGAATACTATGGGAGCAAAGCTAGACGAAGGCTACTCAACCCCACGTCCACCTATGCTCAATGGCAAGTACTATCCATACTAGAAGAATCGAATGGAGATATTTATAAAAGCTGAAAACTACAAAGTATGTAGAGTGATTGAACTAGGTGACTTTGAAGTAACAGAGAAAAACGAAAAGGAAGAAGTGGTTCCAAAATCACTCGAAGATTATTACAAAGTTGATTTTGTCAAGATGGAGATTAACAACATGGCCAAGAGAATTCTCCAATGTGGTCTTGGTCCTCATGAACATAATAGATTCATGGGATGTAAGACTGCCAAGCAAATGTGGAAACTTCTGCAAGTGACTCATGAAGGAACAAGCGAAGTCAAGAGATCTAAGATTGACATGCTCATGCATAAGTATGAGTTGTTCCATATGAAACCTATGGAGTCGGTTCATGATATGCTCACAAGATTCTCAAACATTATTAATGAACTAAACTCCCTAGGCAAGTCCATCACTACGGAGGAATAGGTACGAAAAGTTCTAAGGAGTCTTCCACAAGATGACAAATGGATGGCCAAGGTGACAGCTTTACAGGAACCAAGGATTTCACAACGTTCAATATTGAACAACTTGCTGGATCCTTGATGACTCATGAGCTGCACCTAGGAACTCATGATGTTGATCCTAGCAGGCCTAAAGATCTAGCTCTCAAGTCAGAGGAACAAGCAGATTCAGAAACTGACGATGAAGAAGCAATTATGATCATGAAAAGATTCAAGAAGTTCTTTAACAAGAACTGCAAGGGAAAGAATGCAAGGAAATCAATAAGGATGAGCTGTCACAAATGTGGAAGTCAGGACCATTTCATAAAAGAGTGTCCATTATGGGAGAAAGAAAAAGGAAAAGGAAAATTCAAGGAGAAGGGCAAGGAACAACATAAGTCTTTCTCAGAGACTGACATGAGAAGGGCCATGATAGAAGCATGGGGGGAATCTGACTCAGACGAGGAGCAGGATCAACCTGATGAGATAGCTGCAAATCTCTGTCTCATGACAAAGATCGATGAACCACAGGAACCATCTAACCATGAGGTATGTTTGAACTCTATTGAAGAGGAACTAATAGAATTTAGTAAACTTCTTAATTTATTAATTGAGACATTAGATGATTATCAAGAAGTTTGCTTAAAAAGGGATCAAATAGAACAAGCTTTAAATGTTACTAAAGAACACACTACTTGGCCTAGAGACTTGGAGAAAATATCTTTTGAGCTTTTTGACAGAATTAGAATTATTCAAGAAACTTTGAAAGTGTGAAATATGATGATTTTATCTTGAATATAGAATTGGCAGAATTCAAACTCTTTGTTCCTGAAGGAACAGTCCCTTCTTCTAGTACCAGAATGGATTTTGAAAAAATCAAACTCGATTATGGGAATGTCTTAAAAGAAAATAAGGTACTGAAGAAGGAACTGAGATCCTCGAGGAACAGGAACAAGCTTCCTGACGTGGTTAGTTGGATTCATAACTATCAAAACAAAGGAAAGGAAGGTCTTGGTTTCAATCACAAAAAGAGGTATAGAAAGAAAAAATATATTGATTTGCCAAGGAACGAAGTTTGTTCCTTCTGTGGGAAAAGTTGTCACCTAGTGACTGACTGTTCCTCCAAGAAGGAACGAGTTGATAAGAATTTTGATTTCATTAAAAAGTTCTGGAAAATTACAAATGATTCAAGTTCTACAAGGGAACCCAAATTAGACTGGGTTCCTACCACTAACTAATTATTGTGGATGCAGACTAAAGTGATGGGAAACAACCTGTGGTACCTGATATCACGTATTTATATAGAGTTTTCTCCCTTATTTACAAGCTAATTTGTGCGTCATTGGAGCTCTTGGGAGCTATTTTGTGCTAACTTTCGTATGCAGTTGTGGTTTCGTGTTGTAGTATTGAATTGCAGGTTTTATGGAGTTTTCTCCTTATTCCCGAGCCATTTGGAAGCAACCACGGCTTTACGAGATGTTATGAGGCACGTAGGATGGCTCACGAGCTTAATGGGTAGTTTAGGAGGTCCCAAGACCCCTAAACATGATGATTAAAGAACCAAAGAGTCAAAAAGGAGGTCTCCGTACACTGATCGGGCGGAAATGGCCCGATCGGGCGAAAATACACTGATCGGGTATAGAAGTTGCGGACCCGATCGGGCGAGTCACGCCCGATCGCATCGGGCGAGCATCAATGCACCAGACCCGATCGGGCATAGTGTGCCCGACCCGATCGGGCCAGGTGCTGCTAGGTCTTATATTGTTGCTGCTTGCGAGGCGCTTGTGCTGGGCTGTAATGCTCCCAGGCCCGATCGGGTGGCTGCCCAAGGCCCGATCGGGCGGACCTTAATCTTCGTCTGCATAGCGCGCTGCTGCTGCGTGGACCACGAGAAGCAAAAGGGGAGCTTTTGGTACTTGACCCGATCGGGTACTGTGCTCGGGCCCGATCGGGTCTGGGGTCATATGTCGCGAATTTCGTCTTTTGCTTTCCGTTTTAATTAGACTTGAGGGGGTATTATAAATACCTTTTTCCTCATTATCTTTCATTCATTTTTTATTCATCTTTCATTAGGTTTTAGACTAGTTTTATTCTACATTGCTCTTAGTTCAATTCAAACACTTTAGATTAATTTAGAGGTGATCAAACCTATTTAGATTTCAATAAAAGTTCCTGCTTTCCGTTAATTGGTACTCTTCTCTACTCTTTATCTCTTTAATTACTTTGATTGCTTAGTTTAATTATTTAATTGTTCATGATGCAATTCTTAGGGTTTCATATTAGTTTTGTTGTTGCCGATTCGATTATGAGTGAGTAGTTCTCTTTCTAGGGTGTTAGATAGGAAAGCCATGTTTATACCATGATTGTGATTTAGATTTCTATCAATTTCTAGGGCTTGATTAGGGTGATTGTGATGTGGTTTGTTTTTATTGAGTAATTAATGTCAGTGTACAATTTCATTGATTGCTTGTGGTTATTAGTTGTTTGCACAGATCCGTCTTACGACTAGAGACCTAGGACACATCAGTAGTTCTGATTACGTTAGTGAACATGCGGCGTATGTTGAACTATGAGCGTTGAGTCTTAACCATAGCTCAACACAGGCTCTAATCCCCCGACTCTTGACTTAGGTTTTAATAGTAGTTGACCCTATTTGATTGGTATAAGCATGGTGGACCGACCTAATACCCTAGACTTTTATTCCATAGTTTAATCCTCGATTTATTCAGTCTTCCGTAGTCTATTCTTTAGTTTAATTAATTCCTTCCTGATTTCATCTGGAGTAGCTGAATTGGTTGAATTTTGATTTAGAAACTCTGTCTCCCTGTGGATTCGACCCTGCTTCCACTGACTACCTAGTTAGAGGTCTGTAGGTTTATTTTTTGATTAGGTGACACGTCTAAAACCTATCAAATTTTGGCGCCGTTGCCGGGGAGACGGCTAGTTCTCTAAGTTTTTATTTAATTATTTGGTCTACTTCTCTGTACCTCATTGGAACTTCATTGTTTCAATCGAGGTACGTTTTACTGCTGCTTTTTGTTTCTTTTGTATGCCCAGGTCCCAAAGAAACGGTTCCCCAATTCCAGCGGACCCCGATCTTACTAGGACAATCAGGCGGATCCGAAAGATAAAACAGAAAGAAAAGCAGTCTGTTCAGCTGAACACCTCTGGAACAGACACCTTGAATTCATTTATGTCAAAATCACTGAAGTCATATGGGGTGCCCAACCCGGATGGTCTCTCCACTGGACCTACTATGCCCACCATTGCCGCAGCAAATTTCGAAATCAAGCCTGGACTCATCAGCATGGTCCAGCAAAATCAGTTTGGCGGGCATCCTACTGAAGATCCGACAAATCATCTGCAACGGTTTCAACAACTTTGTCGAACCGTTAAACATGCCGGCGTCACTCCAGATCAACTCAAAGTCATGTTGTTCGAGTTTTCACTGAGAGATAGAGCCCAAAAATGGTTGAATGATGTGAAAGAAACCGAGTGGAGTGAGATTTCTGCTGCATTTCTGAGAGAGTATTACCCACCTACTAAAACAGCAGAAATCAGAAATAAACTAGCCACGTTTTTCCAAGAGCCTGATGAAACATTAAGGGAAGCGTGGGCTAGGTTTAGAGATTTACAGAGAGAGTGTCCACACCATAATATGGACAAATGGTTCTTGACGCAGACATTCTACAATGGTCTGCAGCCTCAGACGAAGTGTATTGTTGATTCGTCTGCAGGAGGAGTGTTTTTAGACAAGACAGTTGATGAGGGTTATGAATTCATATCAAATCTTGCAGCCAATGACCATTCATCATCTAGGAGTTTGACTAAGAAGGTACTTGAAGTTGACGCTATTTCATTGCTTACATCTCAGATGGCGCAACTAACTCAGCAGCTAATGAAGTCTTCTAGTCCGACACCTCCACCCATGAGTATCAATGCTATGTCTACAGTAGCACCCATTACCTCATCTTACTGCGAGGTATGTGGTGTTCAGGGTCACTTTGGGCATGACTGTCAGTTCAGTCAATTTCAGATGGAGCAGGCCAATGCCTTCCAACAAAGACCGCAAACCCTCCCCCCTTCACATAACTACCAAAACCCACAAAACCATCAACCCCCACAAAATTTCCCTAAACCTTCATACCATCAACCCCCACAAAATTTCCAAAGACCACCACCACAAAACTTCCATCATCCCAATAACTTCCAAGCTCCACAAAATTTCCACACCCCACCTCCACAAAACAACCCACAAGAGCCTAGCAATTCTGAACTGATGAAACTGATGTTGTCTATGCAAAAGGCAAATGAGGCAACAAGGAGG
Organism: Patellifolia procumbens; assembly: GCA_947645195.1. Lineage (NCBI taxonomy): Eukaryota > Viridiplantae > Streptophyta > Magnoliopsida > Caryophyllales > Amaranthaceae > Patellifolia > Patellifolia procumbens. The sequence goes on from CANSGD010001328.1 coordinate 7,067,220, forward strand.
GCTCAAGAGAAGCACATCCAACTTCTCGAGGCTCAAGTTGCTCAGTTGGCAGAATCTAATGCACAGAGGCAGCAGGGACAATTGCCAGGGCAACCAGTTCAGAGAGAACATGTGAATGCCATCACTCTTTGTAGTGGCATTGCATATGATGCCCCTCCAGTGCCCATTGATGAGGTTACCCCGACTGCAGGGAAGAAGAGGGTGGTAGAGGAAGGAAAAAGAAAGAATTCGACGTCTGAAGTCGATTTGTCTGCAGAAGCTGAACAGACAGGGAAGAAAAAGGAGAAGGTTTCTGAAACGCCTTTTACACCAAGGCTACCTTTCCCTCACAGGATGCAACTGTCCAAGGTCGATCAGCATTTTGGTAAGTTCTTGTCTATGGTCAAGAACCTTGAGGTAACGATTCCATTCACAGACTTAATTACCCAAGTGCCTGTTTATGCCAAATTTTTGAAAGACATGATTACTAAGAAAAGAGACTTTGGTGGGGTAGAACGTGTCGCTCTTACTGAAGAGTGTAGTGCTTTTATTCAAAATAAAACCCCACCAAAGTTAAAAGATCCTGGTAGTTTTTCTATACCCTGCCATCTTGGACCTATTTTTATTGATAAGGCTTTGTGTGATTTAGGTGCTTCTGTTTCTGTTATGCCATTGTCTGTTTATAAGAAACTGAACATGGGAGCCCTTAAATGCACACAAATCACTTTACAGATGGCGGATCGTTCTATAAAATACCCTCTAGGTGTTTTAGAGGATGTTCCTGTTAGGGTAGGGAAATTCTATATTCCTGTTGATTTTGTGGTGTTAGATATGGATGAGGATGCCCAGATTCCTATTATCTTGGGTAGGCCGTTTTTGTGTACTGCTGGTGCTGTCATTGATGTCAAGTCTGGGTCTTTAACTCTGAGTATTGGTGATGATAAAGTGATTTTTAAACTAACCAATGCTGTTAAGGCTCCTATGCTTGAACAATCTTTTTGCAGGGATAAGGTTTTAGATGAAGTAGGGGTGGAGAAGGTTCAAATTCCACCTAAGGTTGCCTCACCGTCTGGAGGCATTGTCAAGAACATTTGGAGGAGAAAGATGTTTGATGAGGGTGGCACTCACTGCCAAGCCCCTCCTATTTGAGAGAGGGAGGATTATGGTCGTGCGGGACCTTTATAAACCAGCGCTGTGCGAGAGGCAACTCGTATTTTCTTTTCTTTCCCTTTTTCTTTTCTTTTTATTTTTCTTCCTTTTGTGAGCGAGAGTGAGGGTACTAACATTGTTTTTCCTCTTAGCATAGTCCTTATCACCTTTTGGCATTGAGGACACTGCCAAGTTTAGCTTGGGGGAGGAGTTCTGTTTGTATTCTCTATCTCTTTTACTGCTTTTTAGAATAGTTTTACTGCTTTCGGAAAATACTGAAAAAATGAAAAAAATATGGTTCCCATGACTGGTTTAGTTGCCTCCCTGTGCCCCTTGTTGTGCTCTATTTGAAATTGATTTGACTTTGTTTTCTGGATAGCTGGGCATTTGTGATCTTGAGGCTATGATTTGATGTTTGATTGCTATGATTTCGAGCATTTCTGGATTATATTAGACCACTTTGTGCTGCATACCTGAATTGGTTAGATTGTGAGGCCTCTTTGTAGCCTATTGGATTCATATTATTATCCAGTCTATTCTTGTGTGTTAGTTCCTCTTTAGTGGATTGATCTTGACTTTGACTTCGTACTTGTCTGATTTTAGATGACTTGTAGCATGTGCTGTGATAGAGGCGTTCTTTTGTCTTATTCTTGAGCTTCAGAGTGAGTTTTTGATATACTTTTATCCTCCTTAGCCCGGCTGAGCCTAATGACTTGTTTCGTGTTACTTAAACCCCTATTATGAGCCAAAAGCCTTCACTTGATATTATTCCAAGCCTAGCTTGGGGGAGCTTTTGTATGGGTTGAGTTTGAGATTGGTTTGTTGGTTTAGTTTGGTTTTTGAGGAATTTAAAAGTGTATTTGCTGTGGTTTGAGAGTGAGAAAGAGAAAAGAAAGAAAGCAAGTTTAGAGTTGCGTGAATGAAATTCAGAAAAATGAAAGAAAAATGAAATGAAAATTCAAAAGAATTCTAGTTCTTTCATTCACGTACGTTCATAAAAGAATATTCGCTCCATTGCTAGAAAATTGGGTTTGTTATGAGCTTTTCATTGATTTATGAGAGTTGGGTTACTTTACATGGTTTTATGGTGATTGTTGGGAGTTGTGTAGGCCATCTTAGGCCTTGTTTGAATGATTTATGCTCCCCCTTTCTTGGTTTTTCCACCACATTACCCAAAAGTATCCCCTACCTCTCGCCTAAGCCCCATTAAAACCCTATAAAGTCCTCTTGAGCTTATGTCTGCATTGTTCATTTGATTGATTTCGAGTCAGTTTGTCAAAGTTAAAGAGTATTTCTGCTAATTGAGTCGACTTGACTAGGATGAGCGTCATTGAACCTTCTTAAACACATGAGAGTGTGAGTGGGAAGGGTACTTATGGTCGGGTTGGTGAGTGTTCGGGCACATTCTTTGCCTGCCACAAAATTGAGAGGAGTGACACCCTTGTGAGTGCCTTTTCAGGACTTGTATGCTTTGTGGATGCTTGAATTTGATAAATTGCTTGAATGATTGGTGGTTGGATGGATTTGATTAGCCAAACTTGAATTATGCCTGCTTGAACGATTCTTAGTCTTGAAAATGTTTTGAGCTTTGATTTGTTTCTATCTTTGGGGTGAGGTAATCTATTCCATGTTCATGTGCTGTTTGCTTGAGGACAAGCAAAGGTTTAGCTTGGGGGAGTTTGATATCACGTATTTATATAGAGTTTTCTCCCTTATTTACAAGCTAATTTGTGCGTCATTGGAGCTCTTGGGAGCTATTTTGTGCTAACTTTCGTATGCAGTTGTGGTTTCGTGTTGTAGTATTGAATTGCAGGTTTTATGGAGTTTTCTCCTTATTCCCGAGCCATTTGGAAGCAACCACGGCTTTACGAGATGTTATGAGGCACGTAGGATGGCTCACGAGCTTTATGGGTAGTTTAGGAGGTCCCAAGACCCCTAAACATGAAGATTAAAGAGCCAAAGAGTCAAAAAGGAGGTCTCCGTACACTGATCGGGCGGAAATGGCCCGATCGGGCGGAAATACACTGATCGGGTATGAAAGTTGCGGACCCGATCGGGCGAGTCACGCCCGATCGCATCGGGCGAGCATCAATGCACCAGACCCGATCGGGCATAGTGTGCCCGACCCGATCGGGCCAGGTGCTGCTAGGTCTTATATTGTTGCTGCTTGCGAGGCGCTTGTGCTGGGCTGTAATGCTCCCAGGCCCGATCGGGTGGCTGCCCAAGGCCCGATCGGGCGGACCTTAATCTTCGTCTGCATAGCGCGCTGCTGCTGCGTGGACCACGAGAAGCAAAAGGGGAGCTTTTGGTATTTGACCCGATCGGGTACTGTGCTCGGGCCCGATCGGGTCTGGGGTCATTTGTCGCGAATTTCGTCTTTTGCTTTCCGTTTTAATTAGACTTGAGGGGGTATTATAAATACCTTTTTCCTCATTATCTTTCATTCATCTTTTATTCATCTTTCATTAGGTTTTAGACTAGTTTTATTCTACATTGCTCTTAGTTTAATTCAAACACTTTAGATTAATTTAGAGGTGATCAAACCTATTTCGATTTCAATAAAAATTCATGCTTTCCGTTAATTGGTACTCTTCTCTACTCTTTATCTCTTTAATTACTTTGATTGCTTAGTTTAATTATTTAATTGTTCATGATGCAATTCTTAGGGCTTCATATTAGTTTTGTTGTTGCCGATTCGATTATGAGTGAGTAGTTCTCTTTCTAGGGTGTTAGATAGGAAAGCCATGTTTATACCATGATTGTGATTTAGATTTCTATCAATTTCTAGGGCTTGATTAGGGTGATTGTGATGTGGTTTGTTTTTATTGAGTAATTAATGTCAGTGTACAATTTCATTGATTGCTTGTGGTTAATAGTTGTTTGCACAGATCCGTCTTACGACTAGAGGCCTAGGACACATCAGTAGTTCTGATTACGTTAGTGAACATGCGGCGTATGTTGAACTATGAGCGTTGAGTCTTAACCATAGCTCAACACAGGCTCTAATCCCCCGACTCTTGACTTAGGTTTTAATAGTAGTTGACCCTATTTGATTGGTATAAGCATGGTGGACCGACCTAATACCCTAGACTTTTATTCCATAGTTTAATCCTCGATTTATTCAGTCTTCCGTAGTCTATTCTTTAGTTTAATTAATTCCTTCCTGATTTCATCTGGAGTAGCTGAATTGGTTGAATTTTGATTTAGAAACTCTGTCTCCCTGTGGATTCGACCCTGCTTCCACTGACTACCTAGTTAGAGGTCTGTAGGTTTATTTTTTGATTAGGTGACACGACTAAAACCTATCAGTACCTCGATAGCGGTTTTTCTAAGCTTATGACTGGTAACAAATTAAAGTTTCTCTCACTTTTAGTTTAAGAAAGAGGAACTGTGACCCTTGGTGACAATCTTACATGTAATATATTAGTAGTAGGTAAGATTGGCAAACTTAGCCACATTCCACTTATTTTTTGTCGAGGGTTTATAGCTTAGTGTACTTAGTATTTTTTTTAAATTTCTGTGACAAAGGGAATATTGTGAAGTTTACTAAAGAGAGTTGTGTATTTAGCAATAACTGTACAGGTACAAGGATACTGGAAGGAACTAGGAAAAGGAACACATAAGTTGTAGACCTCAACCTGGTTCCTAGGAGCAATCTTACATGCTTAAGTATGAATGAAAAACAGAACATAGTGATGTTTTGATTTATAACGCTGACTATGCTGGAGACTTGGTAAATCGAAAAGGCACTTCTGGAATTATTCAGTTCCTAGGAACAAGCTTAGTTTCTAAGGTTAAGCACTTCTGGAATACAAATGTGTTCCTACTTTCTGTGATGATATAAGTGCTTTTATGCATATTCAAGGTCCCATGCATTATTCTAAGGTTAAGCATATTCATATTAAGCTTCATTTCTTAAGGACTATGTTGATAATGGTTTATTTAAAGTTGTATTGTGTCCTACTTGAAATCAAATTGCTATTATCTTGACCAATCCTCTCTTTAGAGAAAAATTTGAAAAGATTTGTTTGGAACTAGGGATGATGAGAATAGTATGAAAGTGCCTTTAGTATTAACTCTCTATGTTACATTCTTTTCTAAGTGTGCCCTGCAATTTTCATGAATTTTTATTCATACACCTTCAGTCAAGGATAAGGACTCACATTAGTCTCTATAATATTCTCCTTATTGTCCTCACTAGTACATTGAGTAAATAATAATGGAGCATATGTATTTTAGTTTGAAGTGTATCATTTACAAGAGTTCAAACTTTCTTTCATTTTCTTTTCTTCTTTCATTTTCATTCATTTTTCTTTTCTTTATTTTTCCGAATTCTTCTTCTTCCATTCTCACTTTATTCATTGCAGTGGTTCAACTAAAGATTAAGTTCAAAACCTTAATTCGAAAAGTTAATGTCTTAAGAGAAAGGGAAAGCCACAAAATTGATTGCTTTATAAAACATCCCAAACATCCCATCATCAAACCCCTCACTCCATCATTTTATTATCCATCTCCTTCTCCAAGATACCAAATCCTTCACCAATGGCACCCAAACAAAAAGAAAACGAAACCTTCCATGTTTCTGATAGGGTTTTGTGTTGATATGGCATAGTGTGTCAATGAGGGTTTGTATAAGGAAGAGATAAATGATTTTTGTTCTAAGTTTGAAAATAATGATGGTTGGTGTCTTAGTATTGTTGTAAAAAAAAAAAAAAGGAGTGACTTTTTTGGTGTTCCTGCTGAAAGGTCCAAAGAGTATGTGAAGGGAAAGTCCAAATTGAATATACATGGAGCAAACAATGATGAAATATTATCGTTCTTTGGTGAGCACCCATCTGACCTGTCCCTGGACCAAAAAGACCTTAGCGACATTCATAAATTTCTATTTCAATTGGTTTGACATTTCCTTGTTCCCTGTACCTCCAAAAGAAACCAAGCTAAATTATTAGATCTCTCTCTCTCATGTATTGCCTTGCTCATAACATCAAAATTAATCCTCCTGCCTTGATTATTACCCACTGCATTTTGTTCACAAAAATCGCATAGCCTATGGAAATTTGATTTCCTTTGTTCCGGAAAATGCAAAGTTAAACTCCCCTCCAAAAGCTCCTTTGAACTTGAACCAGAAAATTATATTACCATAGACATCCTCTAAAGATTGAGTTTGAGAATTAGAGGTGGAAAATTGGAGTATGAGGAGGAAGAGACAAGGGTCAAGGTGGAGAAAGTTGAATCAGTAAAGAGACAAAGATAGGAGGAACAGGGTCAAACAGACAGTCAGGAAGAGTCAGAGACTGGTAGAACCTAAGTTCCCAAGGAACCTAGGACGAGTGACATTTGCGAGAAGATTTATTGATACATCTTTTATTATCCGCAAACACCCCTGATCCCAGTCCCTTCCCTCTATCTAAGGATATTAATAATTTCAGTTTTTGGACTTGTACTTAATTAACCATTGAACAATTGTACTATTTTCTTTTCATTTCTTTTCTTTCTTGTGTCCTCCTTAGACATAAGAACTCTTGAGCAATTTTCATTTCTTTCTTCATCCATATCCTACATCTCTTTTGGCTATTTGAACTCTGTTCCTGATTGCTTCTTGCTTTGATATGTTTGTTCCTGCTTTAAATACTCTTGGAATGTTTGGATGGCTAATATTATGAGATAACAATGTTGGAGCTACTAACTTGACTTTAGACTGTTGACTCTACTAGTGATGCAGGTTCACTACTTAGTTTTGGTGATGACAAAAGGGGGAAGAGTTATTGGCGTGATTAGAAAATTCTGAAACTACTTAGTTCCTACTGCTAATCTTGATTATCTTCTTCTCTTCCCTATAGTCATAGAATTGAAGTTATAGATATTCATTTATTCTTTCATTCTTTTAATTTTACTATTTTATGCCAATCATTTGCCATCATCAAAAAGGGGGAATATTATTGTATTCACTATTTTAATGATGACAAATAATGTTTTTGGACTTTATAGTAAAATGTATATAAATCGTTTTTATCATTTCATGTGTTGGATTATTAATTAGTTTAATTTTAACTTGTGGATAAATGGTTAAGAGTTTAACCTAATCAAGTTATTTAAATTAATTATTATATTCACTAAAATAAATAATGTTTTGAACTTAGGTTTATTTCATAGACTTAGATTTTATTTAGGATTTAATTTTATATTTATCCGTTCATTATTTATTTTATCACTTATGGAAATAATTAATTTAATTATGACTTGTGGAGAAAAGGTTATGAGTTTAACCTAGTCAAGTCATTTTAAATTAATTATTAAGCACTCAAATAGATATAATATTATTTGCTTTAAATTAACCTAATTACATGGAATATTATTTTAAATAAAATAAAATTCCATGATATTAGATGGAGTATTTCTTGATGTGTTTATGCAGATTTGAACGAGTCAAATCTAGTGTAACAAACACTATGTCCATGCGCTTTAAGAAGAAAACTGCCCAGCCAGCCTGTTCCTAGAAACTAGGAAGTTAATTCCTAGAATCCAGGAAGTCAGTTCCTACAATCTAGGAAGTGCAGCAACCAACTATGACCACTACCAACAACATGCTACGATTGTGGAGGAAGTGTTAAATGAGTATGTAACAACTTAGCAACAACTTGCTGATCATAAGGAGCGTGTAACAACCAAGACTTACTCAGCAACTAATTCTGTTAGCAGTTCCTGGTTTCTAGGAACAACCAGAAACTGACTGGTCAGTTAGTTCCTGGAATCTAGGAGGTCTAACTAACCACCAAGTATTCAGCAGTCAACATGCTGATTTAGTGGAGATTGTGGCTGACTAAGACATGGACTTAGTGGGCAAGCTTCGTGGGAATAATGGCTACAGAAATGGAGATCATGGCCTACAATTAAGCAGCCATAACTACCTTGAAGAGAAAGAATAGGAGGTTGTTTAAACTCCTAAAAATAATGTGAAGGCTGCACAAATTGAAGACTAAGACTTTCCAGAATTTAATGTTCACATATATTTAAAAAGTTTTCATTCTATTTACTCCTCTTCATAGCAAATATATTGTATTCGTTTTTTGAGTGTTGGGTGAGAGAAATTTAAGATAGAAACTTGTGTAATCAAGAGAGAAAGAGAAAGAGAAAGAGAAAACTTCGAGTGAAGTCAAGTGAGAATACTTCGAGTAAAGTCGAGTGAGAAAGTCACGTGTTCAGGGGGAACAAGGTGACTGGGAAAAAGTTCCTAGAGGAACAGGAACAGGGTCAAGTTCCTAGAGGAACAGGAACAGGGTCAAGTTCCTAGAGGAACAGAGTGAGAAGTGATTTATAATAGGTTGTATTGAGTTGTAGATGCTATTATAAATAAGAGAAGGCACGGTTTATTCCTAGAGAATTTTGGAAGAGAACCTTGTTAAAAGTATCTCTCTGTGTTCCTACTCTTTGTTCCTATTCTTTTTAGCTTATTCTCTTTTGTTTATCTAAGAGTTTTTAAATTCCGCAAAAAGTGTCTAAAATCCCCACAACTACAATTCACCCCCCCTCTTGTAGTTGATCTAGTGTTCATACTAGACTAACAAAAACAATGGAGAGGAAATTATTTACAACACGAAACACATTCTGTGTAAATTTTTTGGAGGATGAAAATTTGAGTAAAAGTTCCTTTGATAACTTTATTACTTTTCTGGTCGTGTTCCATGCCTCAGCTCCATTTATATTATTTTGTTCCCTTTGTACATCAAACATCAGTCTCCATTCCAATAGCATCATTCCCATTCCCCTGGGTATGGCTTCGGTCGCCCTTGGATGGAGGCCACCGAAGAGAATAAGCCAACTGCAACTGCAAGAGGAGAGAGAGAGAAGGTTCATAGAAAAGTATGGTTTTATTCTCTTTGCTCTCTCTCCAATATGGTTCTTTGTCTCCTTCCTCGTTGTAGAGCAAAGAATAACACCCCAAAGCACCATCATTGTCGAAGAGGACGGAGCATTGAGCAGTGAATTATGTCGACGAGAGAAAAAGATTGGGGTAAAAAATGGTGGTGAATGGAGAGGAAAACAAAGAAAGAGGAACAGGAGGGAGAAATGAGAAGAAGAAACATAAATGGAGGGAAATCAAACTATGCGGGCCACACATAACGCTTTTCTTAACGAAAAACGTTAATAGGTTGAAACTTTAATTTATTTGCATATAAACGGTAGTAATTTATTATAAAATCTTTAAGGTCGGAATTTACGAAAAGTTATTTATAGAAGGCGGTAATTAACAATTTTTCCGAACAAAATGACCCAACTAAAATAAAATATGTAGCGGAGGTTACCTCTGCTTAACTAAGCACGAAGAAGGAAACATGGGGGGCAGCTCCAGTGGTGCAGCAAGGCTAACGAGGGGGTTGCGGCGGCGAGAGCTGACGGTGGCTCTACGATGGCGTGTTAGGCAGCAACGATCAAGTAGGTAGGGCGGAAGAGAGAAGCACGGCAGAGCAGGGGGTGTTGTGTGCATGCCGTGGTGGCGTGTGGTGGGCGTCCGGCACTGTCTGACTATTTTGGGTGGCTCCGATGGTGGCTACGCAGTTTGTGGATGGGCAAAAAGGAGAGGAAAGAAACAGGGGATCAACAAAGGAAAAACGAGAACGAGTAAAAAAACTAATTTTGAAGTGTGTTGATTCGGGTGTAAACATGGAAATTATAGCCGTGCATTAAGTCTAGAACTCTATTTGCTTGGAGAAAGGTTTGCTTGGGGAGTTCAAAATCCAAAATTTTCTTCATAGCTCGAAGAGGAAGGAGATTGGGGAAAGTCAATGTAGGGGAAGTTAAAATTTTCCAATGGGTTTTCCTATTTTCTTAATTTATTAATAGCACTATTCTATTCAGAAATTACATTAACCTTTCTACTTATAACTTTAAAATTAATAATTTGAGTTTAGAAATTATTTTAGGAATAATGAAATTAATTTAATAACTTATGATTAATTAATTTTAACAAATTAGTAAGTCGCAAAATATACGAACATACATAAATAAGGAAAAAATTTAATTAACCATGATTTTTGCCTAATTAAGCACGTTTAATTTTCTCGGATATTACAGACATTTCATGAGAATTCTACTGAAAAACATATTGAATTTATGCTCATCACACAAGGAACGTATATGATTTACGGAATTCTTAATAATGTGCGATATTAAAAAGTATTCTTCACTAATGGAAAATCTATCACAATTGCTATCGCCATAGAGAATACTTCATCAGCCATAACTATATTCGGATGAACCCCTTCCATTGACCTCAATAATGATTCAATAAACCACACAAAAGAAGCAATACGCTCATTAAGAAGAAATCCACATCCAAACATACAAGTCTGTCTATGTTGATTAATACCAACAAACCAAGCACAAATCACAGCATATTTATTAGTTGTATAAGTTGTATCAAAGACAATTAAGTCACCAAATGCTAAATAGTCAACCTTCATCTTCTTATCTCTAAAAAAGGAACCAGTCAATGATGAATAAACATGATCAACCTAAAAATCATAAAAAAAATCATCTTCAAATTCTCTTCCTGTCTAAAAAACCTTAAACAAAGTCCTTGTATCATTTCCTTCCCAATTTTTCTTCAACTCTATTGTAACAACATTATATGCATCCCTTTTCTCAAAACCCATTGACAACCAACTTCTCTCCGTAAACAACGAAAAGCATCAATTACACCTATGCCAATTTTTTCATGTGTATAAGATACTTCAACTGACCACTACTCACTTTCCTATGTGACCAAATGATGAACTTCAACATGAGGACAAAAAGAGTGATCGTGAATCATAAGATGTCGCACACAAACCCACTTTTCACGATTATTCTTTCGAATATAAATCATAGCTTCACAACCAGTCCTACGATTAATTTTCACGAACTTCCTACCTTGTTTTCCATGTTGTTGCTTCATTCTTACCTTATTTACTACAACAAATTCTCTCCCTGACACCTTTGATTACCGAATAACTAAGTTTAGACATCTTGACACCATATCTTATCCTATAAACATTATCATTGTAAGTAGTACAAGCTTCTTATTCTGAATCAAACTCTTTAATTTCCAACTCTAAAGATTCAGACTCATGGACTAAATACACACTAGAAAGCAACAACTGGACACAAATCATTTTGGCTATAGAAAATGAGTATACAGAGGTACAATTATAAATCCATGAACTGCATACTCATTTGACAGTACAAAATGAGTAAACAGAAACGCAAATGTGAATCCATCAAATGCATACACTTTTCACTGTATTAAATGACTACATATCAAATACATGCTCATTTAATTTTATCCTAGTAGGAAACAAACAAATGAGTATGCATGAGTCAAATGACTATGTTTCTTACAGTATAATCAAAGAAGTAAAATTGTAATGTACATATGTTATATAAATGAGCATGCATCAAACAATCAATGTACTCATTTCACAAAATTTCATGCTCTTATTCTAAATTGTTGAAAAACTACAAAACTAAAGGTAAAAGAAGCAAAACTAAAAGGTAGGATGAAAAACTCCAAAATCAAAACTAAAAGAAGCAAGATCAAACATTAAAAGAGCAAATACTTTACATACAAAAAATTATATAGAGAAAATCAAAAGAAAATGACGCTAGAAAATTATAAACATTTGGCCAAAAATTTTTCTAAAATATAAAAACGACGAATAAATGAGCGCAGATCCGAGAAATCACAAGGTTCGAATTAATTACCTGCATTGGGAGAAATCATGAGCTTTAAATTGCTTATGGAGGCAAGTACGAGACATCAGCCGCTAAGAGAGTTCAACAGCTCTCTTTCGTCCAACGTGGATTATGAATGACATACTCAAGTTACCCTTATTACCCCTAATCCCTCCTTATGAAAAACCGTTCCTACCCCCCCCCAACTACAAATAATTACATAAATGACACCGGAAGTGCACAGGGTTGTGTATTCCAAGGTGCATATCTATATTATATAAAGCAACGGGTGGGGGACACCTAATATAGAAAAGGAAAAAAAGTAAAATAATTACAATAACCACATTTAATCGCCACCCAAACTGATTAAAAAGGGAAAAACGGATAGAAGCACTCACCACTACTAACAAAATAACCCACAACTCCTATAAACCAGGAACTTCATTCAAATTGATTCGGATACCAGGAGTTTCATTCGTATAATTTGAACAACAAAAACATTTGATAACTAAATATAATTTTGAACAACAAAATCTCTATTAAAATTGTGCTTCATAGTTCACGCCTCCTTCCTCTTTAGCCACAAAAAAACCCTTCCAAAAACTGTCAAATAGTGCAGCAACAGTTAGCAAGAGTCAATAAACTCCTTCTAAAAACATGAAAATGTAAGCATTTGCATTACATATTCCAGTGTATCATTAATTTATGTCATAATAGAGATAGTTCAACAATCATTTTTTTTCTTAATTCCATGTATAGAGGAGCAAAAAGGTCGGTTGAGAGAACAAATTTAGCTTTCTACCCAATACAAATTTAAAGTATTTTCTAAATTCTCTTCATAATTGTAACACCCCTGATATTCCTCTACTTTAAAATATAATATAAGAAATAATTCAAGAAAATTCCAAAGGTGTTACGCCATGATAATTAATTATAATCCCTGCAAGGCAAAAGGTTCTAACCTAAATGAATGGTCAAAGAGTTATAATAATCGAAACTAACTCGAATCTAAATAATTAATACACATTGAAATAAAAATACTAAAGTCAAATGAATAACAGCGGAAGTCTTATTAAACCTATTAAAGCATAAATAAATCCATCGCACTCTTTAACCCAATCTTAAGCTAACCATTTTCAAGTCCCTGCACATTGAACACTATAGTATCAGCCAAAAGGCTGAGCAAGATTTCATACAGTATTAAAACAAAACTATCCAATGTGCAGGTAAGATATATAGGAATATCTTACAAATTCATTTCAAACCTATACAGAACAAATATATAAGATAACATAACTTTCCAACAATCTCAACTTTCAAACTTTCTGTCTTTTTGAAACAATTCTGTAAATACATTTAGAGGGTAACTGTTTTGAAACCTGTGATTATGAAGTATTAAAGTCCAATGAGCTAGCTCGGCTCACGAGACGGGTAAACACCAAAGCCCATAGTATGCATACCCCTAACTTCATAGTGAACCAAGAAGGAAGACAAATGACAAGTGTATTGATCAACATACACCCAACTACTAGATAATGGTTGAGACAAAACTCAACCTACTTCCAAACCCGAGGAATACCGCTTACCGGTAACCCCACAAAAACATTCTTATAAAACCTTATAAATAATAATTAAGTAAACATAGAAACATTCTAGTTTACTCAAAACCTGTAGCAATAAGGAACATCCTCCTTTTAAATCTCAACTTGGCATATGAGGAACTTCCTCCCTTTTGAATCTCATAAATAATCTCATAATTTTCTTTCACAATAAATATCGTCAAAATGATTTAAATCTCATTATATAAACAATGTCAAACCGTTTAAAAATCTCAATATATAAATAACGTAAAACTCTTTTTAAACCTCCATATGTAAACCACATAAAACCTTTAAATCTCAATATAAACTTTAAACCCAATATCATCCATTTTCCAAAATAATCTATACAAGTCTTAGTAAGAAATCTTACCTGTTCAGCAACCACAATCAACCCAACTCAATCTCAAGTCAATAAGGTTCTTCTACGAACTCACGATCTATAATATAATATAGTATAGTATAATATCAGTCACTTGACTATACTTCACGTAATTCACATACAAAGAATCTGACCTAGTTAATGAGCTTTGGCTGATTTTGAAAACGACTCAACTGAAAAGAATCCTAAAGTCATTCGAAGTTAACTAGATAGTTATTGGCTATATTAAAATCCCACTATTTAAAATTGGTTTGACTACCACTAGTAGAAAACTAGCTATTTGAGGCGGCATAAATAGGCCCATTTGAGGTGTTTTCGGCATAGCAGCAAATAGAGGGGCAGTAAATAGTAATTAGATTTGAGGCGGAAAAAAAACGCCTCAAATACAACCCTATTTGAGGCGTTTTTCTAGAAAGAAGCCTCAAATAGGACTTGTATTTGATGCGTTCTTCTTATAAAAAACGCCTCAAATAGTCTTACAATAAAAAAAAAACTTCCAGTTGCTGCGTTTTCCCTATTAAAAGCCTCAAATAGGATTTGATTTTTTTTAAAAAAAAATATCTATGCTAGTTGTAGGCAACTACACAGCCACTGCTACTTAATACAATCTGGTAACACCTTATGAACACCCATAACCTACTAAACAAATCAACAATAACGAATATGGACATCCAATACAATTACAAAAGACCCTTCATCTGAAAACTTAACCAAACAATACTCCCATTTCCAGGGCCAAGTGAAAACTTCCTAAATAAACTAAACAACCAAAGTAAGGTGCACAAGTTCACCTGCTGCCCTCATACGAGCAACACCTTTAGAATCATCCATCTGATATTTGTTTGAGATCGCTCGGGCATTTAAGGAGAGCTGACATAATGAGGTTTCTGTATATGATCAGGCACAGGAAGGCGGGATGGTACTCTTCCACGCGTTAATGGGATTCGTTTTACGGAATTATCACTTCGGAGTTCTTTTTCTCTACACAGGCACAAATGAGTCAGGAGTACAGCAGTATGCAGCACCAACAATGTCCAATTATCCTGACAACAAAATCTCTCTCACTATCATTCTAACTTCAGCCTTCACCAATTGTACTGTAAATATAAACTAGCAACTGATCTTGAAGGATTCTTATGGTACTTCCTAATCCGTTTTTATTTTTCTTAGAATGATTACAAGCTAATATTTCACATACTCTTCTTCTCCACATAACTATAGTTTAGGGCCATGTTTTTTACTTTGTAAAGCACGTGCCTAAGAATGATTTCTGTGTGAACCGCCCGCATTTTTATTAATCAACAGCCTCATGATAGAAGCATACTTACCCAGTTCAACCAACACCGTGTTTTTTGGGACTCGACTGGACTAAACCGAAATTATTTAGAGGAAACGAACTGAACTGAACTAAATTTCCATTAATTCGGTAACACATAACATGGCCTAATTAAAGCAAATGACATAAACGAAATTAACAGAAGAACATAATATATGCTTAAAAGTAGTGCAACCATTTCAAGGATTCGGGTCCATAACCATGGGTCCAATGTACGAGATCTTGTAGCACTTATCATTGAGGCCCTATCTACTAGTTAGAAGTATCAAATCATGCATAGAGTTGTAAACGCGACTTAAATAAAATTGTTTTGTTTTCAGAATGAGATTATGATTAGATTTACCATAAAAGATTATGATATTAGAAGGAATTTGCATAACAGAAAACAACATAGGTTTCTCTTAGCAAAAACAAGCGACCTATTTGTTGAACTGGAACCACCTAAAAATTAGCAAAAAAAAAGTAATCCTAAAATATTGAGTTACAATCGTACAAGAAACTAGAAATTAGTACAAAAATGAGACTGAAGAAGAAATGGAGATGGAAGAAACTAACTAGAGACAGGAAAAGAGATGGGAAAACATCTCCAAGAAAGGAAGATGAAAGCTGAAGTGAAATCGCCATGCTTTTGTGTGACTGAGAAACTGAACATGCATCCCAGATTACTTAACCAGAATTGTGTAGAAGCAGAAAATACATCCATTGCAGCAAGATCTCCATCTAAAAACCAAATGATTTGCAGACATATATGGATGAAATTTGAACCTTCATCATCACTATCTTCTACAACTTCTTGGACTTGTTTAGTAAAAGATTGAAAGATAGCTTGAAAAGCACTAGTACCTGAGACACAGCTTCGTAATATCCTGAGCTCTTAAGCCTCCGTTACCTAGATAATATCCACTTCTTCAAGGAAGGATCTTTATGAAGAACCTGCGATCCGAAAGAGCTGAAGCAACTATATTGGAGAAGAAAAATGCAACAGGGGGACTTGATTTCACTTCTCCTAACTCCAAAGAAGATTCACTGCAAGAAGAAGCCATCCCACCACCTATTGACAGAGTTATAAGCTCAGATTCAGACCAAATGAAGTTGAAAGGTAAATGATCAAGCTTCTTTGATAACAATAAACTAGAAACTAAAGGTAATTTCCTAAACTCTATGGCTCTACTGTTAAGAATGGTACAATTATAGCTTAATTACAAAGGTTGGACGTTGATTAGATAGTAATCTTAAGAGAGAATTCCCCAACCGATAGCATACTACTACCCATTACACGATAAAAAAAACCTACATTCAATTAGATAGTAATTTGAGCTACATAATATAGTCTTTTCTCCCTTATTTACAAGCTAATTTGTGCGTCATTGGAGCTCTTGGGAGCTATTTTGTACTAACTATCGTATATAGTGGTGGTTTTGTGTTTTAGTGTTGAATTGCAGGTTTTAGGGAGTTTTCTCATTATTCCCGAGACATTTAGGAACAACCACGGCTTTACGAGGTGTTACGAGGCACGTAGGATGGCTCACGAGCTTTATGGGTAGTTTAGGAGGTCCCAAGACCCCTAAACGTGAAGATTAGAGAGCCAAAGAGTCAAAAAGGAGTTCTCGTACTCTGATCGGGCAAAAATAGCCCGATCGGGCGAAAATACATTGATCGGGTATAGAAGTTGCGGACCCGATCGGGCAAGCATTGCCCGATTAGATCGGGCGAACACCATGTACCCAGACCCGATCGGGTGTTCACCGCCCGACCCGATCTGGTGGGCTGCTCGTAGGTCTTATTATGGAGCTGCTGAAGAGGCGCTTCCACTGGGCCCTTTTGTCGCCGTGCCCGATCGGGTGGCTACCCAGGGCCCGATCGGGTTGCTGCATTTTCACCCCCAGCTTGCTGGGCTGCAGCGTGGACCACGAGGAACAGAAAGGGGGCTTTTCGTATTTGACCCGATCGGGTGGGTGCCTCGGGCCCGATCGGGTCTGGCGCACCTATTCGCGGATTTCGGCTTTTTGTTTCCGTTTTTAGTTAACTTGAGGGGGTATTATAAATACCTTTTTCCTCATTATTTAGGGACATCTTATTATTCATCTTTTCATTAGCTTTAGACTAGTTTTATTCCTCATTGTTCTTAGTTTAATTCAAGCACTTTAGATTAATTTAGAGGTGATCAAACCTATTTCGATTTCAATAAAAGTTCCTGCTTTCCGTCAATTGTTACTCTTTCCTACCCTAATCTCTTTTGTTATTCTTGATTGCTTAATTTATTTATTTAATCGTTCATGATGCAATTGTTAGGGTTTTATATTAGGTTTGTCGTTGTTAATTCGATTATGAGTGAGTAGTCTCTTTCTAGGGTGTTAGATAGGAAAGCCATGTTTATACCATGATTGTGATTTAGATTTCTATCAATTTCTAGGGCTTGATTAGGGTGATTGCGATGTGGTTTGTTCTTATTGAGTAATTAATGTCAGTGTACAATTTCATTGATTGCTTGTGGTTAATAGTTGTTTGCACAGATCCGTCTTACGACTAGAGGCCTAGGACACGTCAGTAGTTCTTATTACGTTAGTGAACATGCGGCGTATGTTGAACTATGAGCGTTGAGTCTTAACCATAGCTCAACATAGGCTCTAATCCCCCGACTCTTGATTTAGGGTTTGATAGTAGTTGCCCTTGTTTGATTGGTATAAGCATGGTGGACCGACCTAATACCCTAGGTTTTAGTCCATAGTTAAATCCTCGATTTTTCCCGTCTTTCTTAGCTTAATCATTAGTTTAATTAATTCTTCTCTGATTTACTCTGGAGTAGCTGAATCGGTTGGATATTAATTTAGAAACTCTGTCTCCCTGCGGATTCGACCCTGCTTCCACTGACTACTTTTGTTAGAGGACTTAGGTTTATCTTTGATTAGGTGATACGACTAGAACCTATCAAATTTTGGCGCCGTTGCCGGGGAGACGGCTAGTTTTCTCAGTTTTTGTTC
This sequence comes from Patellifolia procumbens, assembly GCA_947645195.1. Taxonomy (NCBI): domain Eukaryota; kingdom Viridiplantae; phylum Streptophyta; class Magnoliopsida; order Caryophyllales; family Amaranthaceae; genus Patellifolia; species Patellifolia procumbens. The sequence goes on from CANSGD010001328.1 coordinate 7,085,355, forward strand.
GGTTATTCAGACTACTTTTCTTGTGTAAATATTTTTTATTTATTTTTTTATTTCTTATTTTTGTAAATTCTTTCTTTCTTTCTCTCTTACTCATGACTTTGTATGGAGTGACCGATTTATAATTCGTATGGGGACGGTTATCCTAATTCTCAGGGGCAATATAATAATTATAATGGATATTCCGATTTTCAAGGGCCATATGACAATAATAATGGATATTCCAATTATCAGGGGCAAGACTATAATAATGGGAATTCTAATTTGCAAGAGCAATAAAATTTTGATAATGGGTATTACAATGGTTATGTGTCTGATGCATATTCTTATTGTCAATATCCAAATAATTTGTGCATGAATTCCCATGATATTAACCATTTCCCTAACGAGTCCTATGCAACTGATTATACTTATTCTGACCCACATGGAGTCCATAATTATTCACAATCTGAGTCTTCAGAGAGTCTAGATCTACTTAAGCAGATGATTGAGTCTTGTGGTGAACGAATTGAAAAATCTAATCAAGACTTGATATGTCACCTCACACAACGAATTGAAAAATCTAATCAAGACTTGATGTGTTACATCACACATGTCTCAAATTATTAAAAATCGCTTGCTATGCAACTTGATACTCAACGGGCGATTTATGATGATAATGATTACGATGATGATTGTGTCGAGAATGCCATATTAGAGGTGAATGATAATAATCTGACTCCTGATATTGAAGAGAATGATCAGACTGAGGGGAGTGTGGATGTAATGAATGTTTTGATAGAGGAGGAACTCTTAGTTGAGAGCCCTTGTGTTGACGAGCCCATTATTGAGGATGGTGAAATTGTAAGTAAAACCGTCAAGGTTGAGCCTATTATTCCCTGTCCCTATATTCCATCTTCACATAGACTTGATCTTGTCCCTTCTCTCCCTATTCGCCATGCCCCATATTTTCTCACAGTTGCGGTTGCTCCTATTCTATCCATGAGATACTCACAACCTACGCCACCAAAGGGAAGTTGTTCATTGTCCTTCTTTTCTCCCTTTTATTTTGATTTTACTTATCTTCACAAATCATTCGTTTTCTCTGATATTATTTATGTGAAGATAGATGCGCTTGTCATCAAGCCATATATAGTGCTCAATGACATGTTTGCAGGCGCATTTGATAAGTTACTCAAGGCATTGGACTCTTCCAATGAGATGGAGGATTATGGTCGTGCGGGACCTTTACAAACCAGCGTTGTGCGAGAGGCAACTCGTATTTTTCTTTCCCTTTTCCTTTTCTTTTTATTTTTATTCCTTTTTGTGAGCGAGAGTGAGGGTACTAACATTGTTTTTCCTCTTAGCATAGTCCTTATCACCTTTTGGCATTGAGGACACTGCCAAGTTCAGCTTGGGGGAGGAGTTCTGTTTGTATTCCCTATCTCTTTTACTGCTTTCTAGGTAGATTTACTGCTTTCGAAAAATTCTGAAAAAATCAAAAAAATATGGTTCCATGACTGGTTTAGTTGCCTCCCTGTGCCCCTTGTTGTGCTCTATTTGAAAGTGTTCTGACTTTGTTTTCTGGATAGCTGGGCATTTGTGATCTTGAGGCTATGATTTGATGTTTGATTGCTCTGATTTCGAGCAAAGTTTGATTATATTACGCCACTTTGTGCTGCATACCTGAATTGGTTAGACTGTGAGGCCTCTTTGTAGCCTATTGGATTCATATTATTATCCAGTCTATTCTTGTGTGTTAGTTCCTCTTTAGTGGATTGATCTTGACTTTGACTTTGTACTTGTCTGATTTTAGATGACTTGTAGCATTTGCTGTGATAGAGGCGTTCTTTTGTCTTGTTCTTGAGCTTCAGAGTGAATTTTTGATATACTTTTATCCTCCCTAGCCCCGCTGAGCCTAATGACTTGTTTCGTGTTACTTAAACCCCTATTATGAGCCCAAAGCCTTCACTTGATATTATTCCAAGCCTAGCTTGGGGGAGCTTTTGTATGGGTTAAGTTTGAGATTGGTTTGTTGGTTTAGTTTGGTTTTTGAGGAATTTAAAAGTTATTTGCTGTGGTTTGAGAGTGAGAAAAAGAAAAGAAAAAAGCAAGTTTAGAGTTGCGTGAATGAAGTTCAGAAAAATGAAAGAAAAATGAAATGAAAATTCAAAAGAATTCAAGTTCTTTCATTCACGTACGTTCATAAAGGAATATTCGCTTCATTGCTAGAAAATTGGGTTTGTTATGAGCTTTTCAATGATTTATGAGAGTTGGGTTACTTTACATGGTTTTATGGTGATTGTTAGGAGTTGTGAAGGCCACCTTAGGCCTTGTTTGAATGATTTATGCTCCCCCTTTCTTGGTTTTTCCATCACATTACCCAAAAGTACCCCCTACCTCTCACCTAAGCCCCATTACAACCCTATAAAGTCCTCTTCAGCTTGTGTCTGCATTGTTCATTTGATTGATTTCGAGTCAGTTTGTCAAAGTTAAAGAGTATTTCTGCTAATTGAGTCGACTTGACTAGGATGAGCGTCATTGAACCTTCTTAAACACATGAGAGTGTGAGTGGGAAGGGTACTTATGGTCGGGTTGGTGAGTCTTCGGGCATATTCTTTGCCTGCCACAAAATAGAGAGGAGTGACACCCTTGTGAGAGCCTTTTCAGGACTTGTATGCTTTGTGGATGCTTGAACTTGATAAATTGCTTGAATGATTGGAAGTTGGATGGATTTGATTAGCCAAACTTGAATTATGCTTGCTTGAACGATTCTTAGTCTTGAAAATGTTTTGAGCTTTGATTTGTTTCTATCTATGGGGTAAGGCAATCTATTCCATGTTCATGTTCTGTTTGCTTGAGGACAAGCAAAGGTTTAGCTTGGGGGAGTTTGATGTCACGTATTTATATAGTCTTTTCTCCCTCATTTACAAGCTAATTTGTGTGTCATTGGAGCTCTTGGGAACTATTTTGTACTAACTATCGTATATAGTTGTGGTTTTGTGTTTTAGTGTTGAATTGAAGGTTTAGGGAGTTTTCTCCTTATTCCCGAGCCATTTAGGAACAACCACGGCTTTACGAGGTGTTACGAGGCACGTAGGTGGCTCACGAGCTTTATGGATAGTTTAGGAGGTCCCAAGACCCCTAAACGTGAAGATTAGAGAGCCAAAGAGCAAAAAAGGAGTTCCCGTACTCTGATCGGGCAAAAATAGCCCGATCGGGCGAAAATACATTGATCGGGTATAGAAGTTGCGGACCCGATCGGGAAAGCATTGCCCGATTGGATCGGGCGAACACCATGTACCCAGACCCGATCGGGTGTTCACCGCCCGAACCGATCGGATGGGCTGCTCGTACGTCTTATTATGGAGCTGCTGAAGAGGTGCTTCCACTGGGCCCTTTTGTCGCCTGGCCCGATCGGGTGGCTACCCAGGGCCCGATCGGGTGGCTGCATTTTCACCCCCAGCTTGCTGGGCTGCAGCGTGGACCACGAGGAACAGAAAGGGGGCTTTTGGTATTTGACCCGATCGGGAAGGTGCCTCGGGCCCGATCGGGTCTGGCGCACCTATTCGCGGATTTCGGCTTTTTGTTTCCGTTTTTAGTTAACTTGAGGGGGTATTATAAATACCTTTTTCCTCATTATTTAGGGACATCTTATTATTCATCTTTTCATTAGCTTTAGACTAGTTTTATTCCTCATTGTTCTTAGTTTAATTCAAGCACTTTAGATTAATTTAGAGGTGATCAAACCTATTTCGATTTCAATAAAAGTTCCTGCTTTCCGTCAATTGGTACTCTTTCCTACCCTAATCTCTTTTGTTATTCTTGATTGCTTAATTTATTTATTTAATCGTTCATGATGCAATTGTTAGGGTTTTATATTAGTTTTGTCGTTGTTAATTCGATTATGAGTGAGTAGTCTCTTTCTAGGGTGTTAGATAGGAAAGCCATGTTTATACCATGATTGTGATTTAGATTTCTATCAATTTATAGGGCTTGATTAGGGTGATTGCGATGTGGTTTGTTCTTATTGAGTAATTAATGTCAGTGTACAATTTCATTGATTGCTTGTGGTTAATAGTTGTTTGCACAGATCCGTCTTACGACTAGAGGCCTAGGACACGTCAGTAGTTCTTATTACGTTAGTGAACATGCGGCGTATGTTGAACTATGAGCGTTGAGTCTTAACCATAGCTCAACATAGGCTCTAATCCCCCGACTCTTGATTTAGGTTTTGATAGTAGTTGCCCTTGTTTGATTGGTATAAGCATGGTGGACCGACCTAATACCCTAGGTTTTAGTCCATAGTTAAATCCTCGATTTTTCCCGTCTTTCTTAGCTTAATCATTAGTTTAATTAATTCTTCTCTGATTTACTCGGGAGTAGCTGAATTGGTTGGATATTAATTGAGAAACTCTTTCTCCCTGCGGATTCGACCCTGCTTCCACTGACTACTTTTGTTAGAGGACTTAGGTTTATCTTTGATTAGGTGATACGACTAGAACCTATCAAGCAACTATATTGGAGAAGCAAAATGCAACAGGGGGACTTGATTTCACTTCTCCTAACTCCAAAGAAGACTTACTGCAAGAAGAAGCCATCCCACCACCTATTGACAGAGTTATAAGCTCATATTCAGACCAAATGAAGTTGAAAGGTAAATGATCAAGCTTCTTTGATAACAATAAAATAGAAACTAAAGGTAATTTCCTGAACTTTATGGCTCTACTGTTAAGAATGGTACAATTATAGCTTAACTACAAAGGTTAGAGGTTGATTAGATAGTAATCTTAAGAGAGAATTCGCCAACCGATAGCATACTACTACCCATTACACGATAAAAAAAAACCTACATTCAATTAGATAGTAATTTGGAGCTACATAATACATTACTTGCAACAGTCACATGTATGTATAGATACATAATCAGTCACTATACACAGGAAAAAAGTTCCAATTACATCTAATAGCAAGACCATCAAATGATGCATTGTCCCCATAGGTATTGAATCAAAAACACCCAGATCGCATTAATCTCCGAAACTTCAAAACAATTATAAAATACTAGATAACAACTATGAGTTATACAAGATAAAAGAACCCAATTTCTAAAAAGCAAGAAATGAACGCCAACCTCCTTGGACGAGAATAGAAGATTAAAGAGTGAAAACCCTAAGCCACAATTGGCCGCTTGCCCGGTCTTTGGCGAGATAAATTCACCCCCGGTCTTTTAATTAATCTTCCCTTCCATCTTCTAGAATAAGAACCCTAGCATCAAAAAAATAACCAATTCAAACTTCAATACTCAAGGACGCCTAAAATTGACATCCAAAACCCTAGCATCAACAAAATAACCAATTCAATAACATCAACAATCAACGTCCAATAAGACATCTCAACAAAAAAAAAAAACTAATCTGAAAATGATACCTTAAGTGGTGGCACGAGGCAAGCTCAAATCAGCGACAAACTAAATCAACAAGACTAAGCCAGCAAAAAAGTAACAAGTACTGGAATCAAAGTAACGTTAAATCCTCCCTAATTTTTGTTCTGAAACTTGCTAAAATGAGAAATCAAGAACAAATCGTAACCCTCATAGATGTTGGAATAGATCTCAACAAATTAAAGAAGAGAACCAAAAAAAAGATAAAAAAATCGAGTGCAAGTTCAAGAAATAGAGCACAGATTAGGAAATACGGTTATGAAAAAAGAAGACATTGTTCTTAAAAGTAACAAAAAACCCTAAATTTGGCTAAACTGAGAACAAAGGATTGTTAACGGGAGTATTATCTACCAAAGTGATATAATAGGACACAACTAACACCAATAAACTTACGAAAACCATGCTTATCTCAATGAGGCTGAATCCTTAACCTCCATATTAATACAACTAATCCCTCTTAACTTTCTTTGAGTTTGATAAGATTATCTTTCTCTTCTCTAATCACCAAATTATCAAATCATATTACTCATAACTCGTAACATCAAGGTTACCATATCTGGGACCCTCTTTTGGTGCAAAGGACAAGTAATCTCCACTTACATATAAAAAATCCAAAATTGAAGCAACCCAAAACCTCTATTCTTGCCTGATTTTTTTGTTGCTTTACCAAAACCTAATCAATTAAAATGACTCTTCTTCTTTAAATAATCTTCAAACCTTTAGTCAGAATCTAAATTTGGTTGGTGTTCTTTCTCTATATGTAATAGCCCGGCCTCCCGAGCTGCTAGCTTAACACCCTTAGCAATCTCATACCTCAATGAACATGGAATCCATAATAATAAGTAATAGTTTAGATGAAATATGCAGCGGAAACAACCTTAAATACACGATCCTGGACCTGTGGGTTATGGGCCCACAAAACAATAACCTTTATATAATACTTCAATTACAGAGTCATTCAATCTCAATCCCAAAATAAAGGAATTAAATTAGAACATAACTCATTGTAACAGACTCCTCGTATCCAAACATAAATCTTAGGACTTTAATCCATAATATACATCTGCATCATTACTTTACTCTAGATTCGACTCCGAGCTTCCAACATTAACTCCTGCAAATAAGAAGGAATAGAAAACAAAAAAAACATCCAAAATGAGTGAAAACTCGTAACTCTTACTTCAGCCCGTTAAAAACATTTTCATTTCAAATCGTTTTATCACTTGGAAATCAATCTTCGCAAGCGATAATCATTCTTGTAAATGTATTCGACTGGCATAGCTCAATCCCCTTACATAAATCGCTGGCAAGTACAGGCTTTGGACACAATTTATTTTAGTTTATACTTCACTTATCACTTACACAATACGACCACACCGGTCCACACTATAACCATTTCAATTTATTATTTAGCTCCTCCACCTGTACCTTGCCCACTTTTCATTTCAGTTCACAAACTAGCCAGCCAAAACAAATAATATTCATAATCAACCAAAACACAGTTTCAATAACAACAACACATTCATATCTATGGCCATAGTACGAACTACTTCATCAAAATAGAAGTACAAAACACATGGGCATGAAATAGATTTTGCTGAACATAAAAGTTACCTCAAACGCTTAATCCTTTCTTAGATTGATATATGATACTTCGAGAACTATGGAGTTCTATTGGATCTCTTGAAAGAGTTGAAACCCATAATCAATGTCCCAAAACATTCACCTCATAACAAAAACAACAATAGATATCAATACAATTGACTACTCTTCACTAGTTTCATACCTCAATACAATCAGTAACATTTAATATGATTCCTATTACCTCTTAGTACCGAAATAAACATGTCTCATCACTGTAAACTTCCTACAGCTTCCCCTGAGTAAGTACGGTGTTAAGGATTAGATTAAACAAGCTTTAGAACATGAATAGGTAAGCTAAACACAAGAGGATGCAAAGCTGTACTTACAGCATCCTGTTTGATGTTTATATGGAGTTTTCTATACCTCCCCAAGGCTTTAAGGCTTGAACAAAGGCTTGAACAACTAAATATGGATGTCTAGAATAGATATATATAAGAAAAGGTAGGTGTTTTTGAAGAAGAATTGGATGAAAAGAACCGAAAACCCAAAACTGCTATTTATAGCTGGTAAATGGCGGTACCCTTAGGGGAGGGAAACCTCTTCTGGGTAAGGTCAGTTTCATAGAGTTTCTGGGTGATTCTTTCTTTAGGAGTTAGCTTGATGTGTTGGATTTCATGCATGCAAAGGGTTTTGGGAGATCGACACCCAAGTAGCTGCTACGTAGCTTTCTTTGAGGATAGGTCTGAACTGAAACTTCAGCTGGCCAGGTTTTACTAACTAAGGAACTTACCCTATTTAGCCACGTAAATATTGGGAATAAATGACCATTCTAAACTTAAGACATCCCAATCATATATCAAGTTTGGTTAGCTTCTAAGCACGGATTCAACCCCGAAAGGCTCTTAAACTGGAAGCTCATCGATACCCGATAAAACAATCTCTATACGATTTTCACAATCTTAATGAATAAGGCTCTTAAGGACCTTATAACTTATTTATTGCTTTCCAAAACCTTCTGAATCAATAAGAATGGTAGATTTTACCCACTTTTGTCCTCGTATGGTGTTGGAGAGTATTCTAATCTACTTCAAGCACTAAAACCAATTGGAACTTAACATAACTGACATCTCCAAGTAACTATCTTCCATCTAATACCTTAGAGTTCTATAATCCTATATGAATGAATCATATAACTCATGTAAAACATATAAGTTAACTAATTAAGCACAGATTAGTAAGAAATACTTAGTTAGACTACTATCTAGTTACTTTAATATAATTTCAAGCATTAACACATAATCAGGGCTTAAGTTTAGGGTTTCTTAGGGCTAAAACTAAATGAAACTTAACACAACTAACAATCCAAGTAACTCTCTTCACCTGAAATACTTTAGAATCCTATTTAAATAACTTAATATAATTAGCTTTAAACTCAACCTGCTTAAAATTCAGGCTATTATAATATATCTCTCCTCACTCACCTACTTCTTCTAAGGAGAGCAGAGGGTCAATAATGGCAGTTTAAACACTCTAATCTCTAAATTTTTTGTGGGTATTACTGGGTTTTGCATAATTTTTGCACATTTTATAAAAAGATTGAATCTTTTTCAATTTTGGGAAGTTTTATGATGTTTGGGTTGTAACAAATAATTAAAAAATTATGAAACTTGGAACAAAGGATTGAAACTATAAAAATAAGGAATAATTGGAGTGCAAAATCACATCATAGGATCATAACTGGAGCACAATTTCAAGAAATAGACAAATTGTTCATCTAAGTGCAACAAAAGATAACATCTTTGAAATATTAGTGGATAACTGAAAACCCTAAGTATTAAGCAGGAAAGAGAAAGTAAAAAGAAATGGCAAAAATTTGGAAATCGAATTGAAATATAAACCATGTGGGCGAAGATGTAGGATTACCTGATGACGGAAGAAAAGAGTCGAGTGGATTTGATTAAAACGGAGGTTGATGTTGAGGCTACGACTTCTTAGGTTCTCCGTCGCCATCGTTGTCTTCTATACTAGCGCGTCTCTGAGTTGAAGAAAAAGACTCGGCAACAATGGAGGATGGAGAAGAAAAAGACTCGTCTCACCGTGGTAGTGAGAGAAAATAAACCATTGATTGAGAGAAGAAAATTATTGAAGAAGTTTTGGTAGAGGAAGAAACAGGGTTAGGGTTTTTTGGACTGTGAGAAGAAACATATGCTGAAGGTTTTGATTTGTGTAACTTTAGAAGGCCTCTGAACGAATTATGAGGCGTTTATGGGAGAAAACGCATCACAGTATACTCTTGCTTTTAAATTAAAAAAAAATTGGAACTTGTTGTTGCTGCTATTTTGTTAAAACGCCTCAAATCAAAAGCCTCAAATAGATGTTTTTCCACTAGTGTACAAAGTCTATTAGCTACATGAAAACTCCTCCTTCGTATAACACTATACTACTATCAACACTAAACAACCACAATGCACCACGAAACCTAGACAACCTACAATGTACACAAAGACGGAAGAACAACAACCTCTGGCAAGGTTAGACTACATAACCCCCAACACCAATGTTAACCATGATTCATAATAATATATGGCAATAGTGTTAAATTCCTAGCAATAATCCTTACAACTTAAACCAAAAAACTGAATTCTAATCAGGAAACATGACACTCATCATGACTACAACGATACAGACCACAATTTGGCTAATTAAACCAACTAGGAACTAATGTCAATCCAAGGTAACAACTATAAAAAATAAATTTCGAAAGTATTAATTTTGTAAATCAAACTCGAAAATAGTCATAAGTGAATCAAACTAAACATCGGACATAAATCAGTTTACACCAATTTCAAACACTAAAATTTCCCTCTCTAAAAAAATGGCTACTAAAAACGCTCTCGAAGAAAATGCAAACCCTTCCCAAGAGGAAGCAGATCAATTGATCCGTTCTAACAAAAAAAAACCAAAAAGAAAAATCACTCATTTGATTTTCAACAACGAAGACCATGTATCCAGTGATGAATCTTATCAAATGGAGGTGGATAACATGGAGGTGCAACACCATTCCCACTCACTTCCATCCTTTAGAGACATGGTGAATGGAACCAACATCAGGGGCAAAAGTCCCCCACCCAGTAACTTGGCAGCCAATTCTTTACAAATGCATTTGGAAGAAGAAGAAGATATTTCAGATGATGAACTCCCGCCCGACGAGATATTACACGATGATAGATGCCCAGCCATCACACTCTCCAAAGAAGAAAAAAAAGATTAAGACAACCTTGGAAAACTTTTCTTATCATCAAGATATTTGATGGGAATTTGGGGTATATGCAACTTATGAAAAGACTGAAGAGAAAATGGCTATTGAAAGGTGAATTTAGCCTAACTAACATTGGATGCAATTTCTATATTGCTTGATTCTCTCGTATTGACGATTACAACTATGTTCTTACTAATGGCCCGTGGATGATAAATGATAATTATCTTACGATCCCCAAATGGGTTCCTAATTTCATTCCTGATGAGGCACCCATTAAAATCCTTACTGCTTGGGTAAGAATTCCAAACTTATCGGTGGAATACTTTGATGTGGAATTCTTGCACAAAATAGGTTCCAATTGGTAAAGTTATCAAAATAGACCACACTACTGGCAATGCAGCAAGAGGCCAATTTACCCGCTTAAGTGTTGAAATTGACCTCTCCAAACCACTCCTTTCCAAGTTTTGGTTGAAAGGTCGCATTTGGCGGATTCAATATGAAGGCCTTAGGATGATTTGTTTCCACTGCGGGAAAACAGGCCACAAGGACGGAGCTTGCAAACCTCAAACCGGAGATGACATGCACGAGGATCATGATGATTTTTCACGCCAGGAAAATTATTACAGGGACAATGTTGCTACTAAGTCCAAACCGGAAGAACAGGAAATCTATGACTTGTGGATGTTGGTTAAAAAACCGACCCGGAAAAGACCTCCCAGATTGGAAAAACAACCAACTCGGACGGGTAACCCGCCCGCCAACCCACCGGGTGCAAAAGGGGGTAACATACTTCCCATGAATCAAGGAGGAAAAACAGGAACAGGATCACGATTCACGGCACTGGTTGATATTCCGATCACTGAAGTTATGGCAAGTAAACAAAATGATATGGAAGGTGAGATAATTCCTTCCCATAATAGTTCCAAAAATCAAGCCACCTATGATACTCATATTATCTCCAAAGATAACATTCTTATTCCTATTGTTGATTTGGCGTTGGACTCAATCCCACAATCCTCTTCGGAAAAGGAATTAATTCCCTTTATTCCTCTTGGAAGGACCCATTTTAAAATTTGAAGAATTCCCAAAGTCAGCCAATATCCCTCCATAATGCATCACAAAATTCCAAAAATAAAAGCCTAAAAATGAAACTTCCAAATGAGAAGATAGAGAGGCTAGCACTAAGTGAAATAAATAACTCCACCCACCAAGCAAACTCCACATCTCCTCACACAGGCAAAGAGAACGAAATTCTTGTTTTCCAAGCTAATTCCATTCCCACCTCCTTGAAATCAATTGAGAAACAGATTCCACGACGCTCTTCATTGAGTCATGTCTCTCCGACCCCCCACTCCTTTGGCCAAGAAGATTCCCCCGGAATGGACAATATGTGTAGGGAGTCCAATGAACCAGCCTTACATGGGGATAGCAAACCCCCTGACCCACATGCTGGAAGTCCAATTCCTGACATGGATGGAACCAATGCCAGAGAAGTCGGAGTTAGTGGTGATAATGAGGTTACCCAATGAGATTGGACGTGCTCTACGTTTGATCTCTGAAGCTTACATGGATGATCTTTCTTCAAATCCATTGTCTATGGATGACAGACTCCCTAAATTTAACATGAATTTTTCTCCCATTACTGTTTGGTTTGGAATGTATAAGGTGCAGGCAACCGAGCCTTCCTAACAGCACTTCGAATCAATCAACCCAAAGTGCTTACTCTTGTGGAAACCCATATGGGCTTTGATCACGCTCAACGAGTGGCTACATTACTAGGATATGATGGTCATATTAGAGTTGATGCCCAAGGCTTTAGTGGTGGAATTTGGGTTTATTAAAGGACAGACCAAGTGACGCTGAATCCCATCTCTCAACACAACCAGTTTATTAGCATGGAGATAACCCGTGTCGGAGATACTCCTTGGTATTTCACGGCTGTTTATGCAAGCCCCGACCCTACCAAACGTCAGCATATTTGGCGAGAACTTAAAGGTTTTGCTGCTGCTCATAATAAACCTTAGCTATTGGCGGGAGACTTTAATGACACTTGATTTCTCGGTGAGAGAAACTCGAGTTGTGATGAAACTACGCGACGTAGTGCTCACTTCAATGAGTGGTTTGAATACATGAGTCTTCTTGAAGTGGAATTTTCTGGTCCACAACATACTTGGGCTAGAGGAAATTCAATTGAAACTCGGGAAAGTTCTCGTTTCGACCTAGCTCTCTGCAATAGTGAATGGAGTATCCGCTTTGATAACGCCTCGATGAAACACCTCCCTGCAATCCAATATGACCACTACCCTATCCTTATTTCTCCTAATGGTTTTTCTCCTCTTGGTGTGATCAACAAACCTTTTAGATTCCAATCAGCATGGATCCTTCACTAGAATTTCCAACAATTCCTTCATGAGAAGTCGCAGAAAAATCAACCTCTGGTCCCTTGCTTGTCTCAATTGGCTCGTGATTTACAACAATGGAACAGAGACATCTTTTATAATATTTTCCGAAAAAAATGAATATATTGGATCGAATTGAAGGTATGCAAAAACGTTTATCCTTGGCTCACAATAGTGGTTTGATTAAACTTGAAGCTCGTCTACGAAGAGACTTAGATGATGTCTTGGAACCGGAAGAACTCCTCTGGTATCAAAAGTCTCGGGTACAATGGATTTAGGATGGAGATCGCAATACCAGTTACTTTCATCTGAGCACCATTGCAAGGCGCTGGCGCAATAAAATCACGGCAATTAAAAATGAGGCAGGAGATTAGATACATGAAAAATCTTCTGTCAAAGCCACGGTTGTGAATTACTTTGCTCACCTATTTGAGGATGATGGTGTTTATACAGAGGGCACAATTCCCACAGATCTCTTCCCTGAACTCCCCATAGAGGATTAGAAACGCCTTACTGCCCCTTTCACTAGAAGTGAAATCGATGTTGTTGTCAAGTATATTGTCTCCCTCAAAGCTCCGGGACCAGAAGGTTTTCAAGCTCTGTTTTTTCAGAAAAATTAGAGTTTAGGCTGTGACAGTGTGTATCAAATGGCTCTTACGAGTTTGGAAGGTAAAGGTCTTCCTGCTTCTCTAAATGAAACCTTTATTTGCCTTATCCCAAAAGTTGATTCTCCAAAAGTAGCAGCTCATTTCCGTCATATAGGATTATGCAATGTAGCCTACAAAATTGTGACCAAGGTAATTTTAATCGGATCAAACCCATGCTTCCCACTCTCACCTCCCACTCACAAAGTTGCTTCATTCCAGGACACCAAATCACTGACAACATTGTAATTTTTCAAGAGGTGCTTCATACCATGAAACGCAAGCAAGGAAAGAAAGGATACATGACCATTAAAATCGATTTTGAAAAAGCTTACAATCGGTTAAAATGGAAATTTATCCGGGATACTATATGTGAAATGCACTATCCTCAGCTACTCATTGAGGTTATTATGGAGTGTGTTACTTCCCGTACCTTAAGAGTTCTTTGGAACGGTGAACCTTCCGAAGTTATCACTCCAAGTCGGGGCATTCGTCAAGGGGATCCGCTCTCTCCATACCTCTTTGTCATGTGTATGGAACCTCTCAACCAAGTTATAGAAGAGGAAATTTTGAGGGGGGCATGGAAACCCATCCGTGCTACTCGTAATGGACCTCTTCTCTCCAACCTCTTTTTTGCGGACGACAATGTTTTTTTTGCTGGGGCTGACGTCGACCTAGCTCAGGTAATCTGCCATGCCCTTGACAGATTTTGTGTTGCTTTGGGACAAAAAATCAATTTTGCAAAATTCCGAGTCTTTTTCTCGAATAATGTGGATGTTGTTGATAAAACACATATTTGTGATAATCTGAAAAATTGATGCCATTGAGGATCTTGGTTTTTATCTTGGTATGCCGACGTTGACTGAACGTGTTACTTAGGACACATTTGCGTACATTTGTGAAAAAATTGATGGGCGCCTGTCGGGATGGAAAACAAAGTACTTGTATCTGGCAGGAAGAGTCACACCTGCTCAATTCACATTATCAACACTTGCCCAATATTCAATGCAGACGGCCAAACTCCCAAAATCAGTTTGTGATGAGATTGATAGGAAAACACGCAGATTTATTTGGGGAGGTAAAGACGAGGCTCATCGTGTTCACCTCATCTCATGGGAAACTCTACAAAAACCTTCTGATCACGGAGGACTTAATTTGCGTTGTGCTAGACAGACTAATACTGCTTTCATGAAAAAACTGGGATGGCGAGCTCTCTCGGAGCCCAACTCTATTTGGGCTCGGGTTCTTCGATAAAAATACTGTAAAGGTCGTTGTGACATTGACATGTTCGAACCTAAGTCGGGTGCGTCGAATATTTGGCAAGGAATCACGAAAAATGCTAAGTTCCTTCTTCAAGGAACTCGGGTGGCAATAGGAATGATTGTCGTACCTTGTTTTGGGATCATCGTTGGCTGGGTTAGAATGCTCTTCGCGATTTATCTTATTGTGATATTCCAGAGGATATTGGAGGGGCTACGGTTGATGAGATGTAGGATTCCAACATTGGTTGGAAATGGGATTCCTTTGCCAATTTTCTCCCACAAGACATCCTGCAACAAAAAGAAGCTCATGAAATTACCGATGATCCTGAAATTGGAGATGCTCTTTACTGGAATGGAGCATCAAAGGGGGGATTTTCTATCAAAACTGCATTACAAATCATCAAAAGAGAAGAAATTTCCCATACTCCCCTGAATTGGAAATGCATTGAAAGTCTAAAGTCCAACATAGAATTAAAATGTTTTTGTGGATCGTTATGCACGATCGAACTCTTTGCAATGCAAATAGGGTTCGACAAAAGCTGACCCATGATCCTAATTGTGCTATTTATAATGAAGGGGAAGAGACTAACTTACATCTCCTTCGTGATTGTCGGAATGCTAAAAGCATTTGGCTCCGTCTCGGCGGACCTACCCACTCACCAGATTTCTTTACTCCAAATCTTCAAGATTGGATTATTAATGATCTTAATCATGAAGATACAAATTTTCCACATCCATGGCTGATTTGCTTTGCGGTGACGGTTTGGGGGCTTTGGAAGTGCCGGAACAACTTCACCTTCAACAGAATTAAAGATATCCCACTAAATCTCCATGAATTTCTTCTAGTTAGATTTGTAGAAGCCACGAAAGCAGCTGAACACAAGGAGATTTGGCACTCTGATGGAAACCATTTGAGGCGTGAGATTTTCTTCCGCTGGGTTGCGCCACCTGCTGCCTAGGTGGCCTTGAACACCGACGGTGCTGCAAAGGGAAGCCCAGGTTTGGCAGGAGGAGGAGGTGTCTTTCGAGACCATAGAGCACAATTCAAACAGCATCTTCTAGCCATTTTGGAAGATGTACCGCGCTCCGAGCTGAACTCGTGGCTCTTGCAAAAGGTCTCCAATTTGCTCGAGATTTGGGTATTGAAAAACTGATTATTCAGATCGATAATGCAAGTTGTATGGGTTTCATTGATGGCAGCTCTATTTACTCAGGGGATTGTCTTCACCATGTCAAATTCTGCCTTAGGTTGGTCAAGCAATCGGATTGGGAAGTCAAGGTCATACATTGTTACTGTGAAGCTAATAGGGCCGCAGATTGGCTTGCGAATCATGGAGTGGAACAAGCAGAGAAACTAATCATTCTTCACCAAATTCCTTCGGGCTTAGGAACTATTTTAAATAATGATTTTAGTGGCGTGGCTTTGCCACGTCTTGTTTTAGTTTAATTTGTTTTAGCTTTTTTGTTCGTGGTTTTTTTTTTTTCACTCTTTTGCACCAAAAAAAACACTAAAATTTCCCCAACTCAATTTTATCAAGAACCCTAATTTACCCAAATTCAATACAAACTGAATTTAAAATATAAGAAAGAATCTTACTTAATTAATAGAGTAATTAGAATATAGAAGATGGTAAAAAGACCATTTTTTGCCTCCTTTGATCCGAAATTCGACCCAAAGACGCACCCACATAAATCCCTCTTTTTTGTGTTCTTTTCGAATTACCCAAAAACTAAATAATGAAGTTGGCAAGATGATGATGGACGTTGGTAAGATGGTGATTAGTGATGAATGATGGATGATGGATGGCAGCAGTATGAAAGTGAGGAGGAGATGAAGTCTTCCTAAAGAATAGGAAGGAAGCAGCACCCTAGATCCCCCTGCGTCTGGTAAGTGTTTAGTTTATTTGGTTAAATAATTTTTATTTCCCTTTTTTATTTATAGTTTCGTATAAGTAAACCTAATGGGTTATGGGTATTTAACCTAATCAAACTAGGAATACATTTTGAGCTATTTCTAAAATAAGGTCAATGTATGAAAAAAATAATTTAATAAAAGACTAATTTAAATTATTGTTATAAATAATTAAATATAAATATTTACTAACAATATATAAATATAAGGGGTGTTACAATAATTGAACCCTATTTTGCGGAATTCGAATTTTTATTTAGACTTTTGGTGGAATGTAATGATACAATGTAAAACTGTAATTTTATTCAGTTGCTTTTTTTGATGAAAATCCTATAAAAAATTGACAATGTAAAATGTCAGGCGTGTATTTATGTCTATCTTTCACAAATTATTGAAATTTTTTTCAACATATTCAGTTGCTATTTTTAACGAAAATCCGATAAAATTTAAAAACGTAAAGTGAAAGTTCTTATGGGTAATAAATTTCAAATAAAAAAAGGATGAATTTTTATTTATACTTTTGGGGTTTGGTGGATTATTTTATATATGGGAGAAGCTATACATTAAAAATCAGCAGAAGATTGGAACGGTTAAAGAGCACCTGGTTCAATTCAGCAAAGGAGAGTTACAATTGCGTGTGATTACAACGTTAGCTCGTGGACAACCTGACAGCGCGTGTGCGAGCGACAGCGGCACATAACCAACTGAAGATGGAGTTTATGGCAACGTTTCTCAAGTATTCGAGCTCGCCCCTACAATTACAGGTCTGATTTTTATCTTCACCATATGACATCTTCAAATAATTGAAGTAATTAGTCTCAAATCTTGCCAAACAATAACATGCACCCACTGTTCCAAGGTTGAATTCGTGAGAGGACATCTTTGAGGTTGAGGGTTTGTATGAGAGAGAGAGATGAGTTGAACACTTTCTTCATAAACAACCGACCTAAATAGGTTAGAAAAAGAAATCAGGGGAAAAGATTTTAGGGGAGATGAAGTTAATGACAGGTGAGAAAAAGATATCAGGGGAGATGAAGCCATGTTACGAAAAGAAATAATGGGGGAAAGAAATAAGGGGAGATGAAGCCCTCAAACAAGGTGATTGAAAGAGAAGTGAGGAAAGAAATATGGGGAAAAGAAATAGGGGAAGAACATTGAGAATGTGAGTGAAAGAGAAGGGAGGAAAGAAATATGGTGGGTTGGTGTTAATGTTATTGAGAATGATTAATAAAAAAGGTGTGTAAATTACATCAAACAAGGTGGTCAAACGATAGTGTAATATTGCGTAATATAACTTTTGTCATTATAGTCAATCTAATTATTTATTTATTTGATTTTTTTTACTCTTGATAATTTCTTTATTTATGAGTCAGCAAGTTGTGATCATTTCAATATCTCCATATTGGTAATGTTAGAATTGATTTATTTGTGTAAAATAGTCTTATTTGTGGTAAGTTTAAACTTCATATGGACACCTTTGCTCCCCCTTTCCTTATATAAAAGAGAACATAGTTCTATTAATTGATTAAGAATTATTAAAAATTAAATAAAATAGTTTCAATAATATAAGATAAAAATGGTATATATAATCTAAAATAAAAAAAGAATATTATTCGCCTACAAACAAATGAACAGAAATTTAAGTAAAAAAAATAATGAATTCAACTGAAAAAATGGACTAATGATTATCGAACTTAGAGACATTAAACTGAACTGTGAATAAGTTGGATTGAACATAATATAGATTATAAACGTATTGTTATTAATATACAAATGGTAAAAAAAAAATCAAATACAAAAATGTATTAGTTATATATAAAAAGAAATATCAAATGCAGATTATCAAATTGAGAAACTTATAACAAAAAAACAAGCGAAATAATTCTGTAAGAAAATTCGTAAATTTTGAGTAATTGAGCTCAAATTGATACATGTAGTTGCATAATGGATGAAGACGAAAATCATGATATTCGAGAACAAAGGAGGAAATTGAGTGATAAGAACAGACATCAAGGACAATTGTTGACCCCGGAACAAAGAGAACATGAACATTCACAACGACGAATCATATATGCCCGTGATCATCCAGAAAATGAGGAAGGTTCTCAAGGCAACTAACGTCAAACATCCACTTCACAAGATATAAGGCCTATGGGAGACATAACACACTATGATAAGTT
Organism: Patellifolia procumbens; assembly: GCA_947645195.1. Lineage (NCBI taxonomy): Eukaryota > Viridiplantae > Streptophyta > Magnoliopsida > Caryophyllales > Amaranthaceae > Patellifolia > Patellifolia procumbens. The sequence goes on from CANSGD010001328.1 coordinate 7,104,014, forward strand.
TGCTTGTGTGTCGAGTAAACGATAGTGTAATAATTACACCCCCATTAATGAACTACGCTTACTCGACACACAAGCAAACTTAGAAAATCATAATCAATTGTTCCATGATAGTTGTGCGGACGTTGCAAGTGGAAGGAACTTCCCCAATCAATTCTTTTGTGTTGAAGAAGTAGTAAAACGGATGCAAATATGAATAATTGCTTCTAATAATGCAACATTTTGGCGATTCACAAATAATAATTCAACCTTTCGATTATTCTGGAATAATACAACCTTTATACCCCATTTATTTTAAATAGGCAAGTTGACCGGTGACCTAGATAAGTGGTAAATTTATAACTAAAACTCTAAATTAAATATTAAAAAAACTAATTAAAGCCTCCCCGTCCCCACCCCTTGCAACCTTTACCCACCTAAACAGCCCCACCACAAGCCACCCCCATAACCACTGTAACCAATCCAGACCACCTTAGACCCATCCTAAAAACCACCCCCAACTCACTGCCATAGTCTCCTTCCCCTTCCCCACCCACTGCCACCCCCTCCTTCCTCCTTCTTCTCTTTCTTCCCTTTCCCCATCAACAACCTCTCAAAGTAATTACCATAAATATGCTCAGGAGTATAGCCATTCTCCTCATCAAACAATATAATATGACGATGCCATTCCCAAACAAGAAAACCAGATCTAGTTTCCTCATGAAATCCAACACAAACATGGTGTTCACCAATAGCAACATCTTGACCTGAATCGGGTTTCAAAGTTTGAGTTCCACTGAGAATAATCTTAACAAGTTCCTTTTCGAGCTTGGATTATTCTTTGGAGAGTTGGGTTTTGGTGTCACCGCCATTATCGGAGAAGTCTCCTTCATCGAAGGAGAAAGAGAAGTGGGAGAAATGACAACCGTTAGTAGCGGCGTCAAGGAGAATATCTTCTAAAGAGTTAGAGAGAAGAGAGCGGTTAAGAGAAGGTGGTTGTTGACGAGAAGACGACCCATCAGAGCTTGAAGAAGGAGATTATCGGAATTTGGTGTACTTCTTCTGCCGGCGTTCATGGACGGGGAATTGGTTATCATTTACAAATTTAAAAAAACAAAGATAAAAAAAAATATTATAAAATTTTGGTGTTTTTGTTTTTTTTTTTTGTTTTTTTTATGAAATTTGTAAATGATAACCAATTATTGTGTGAGACGTGTCCCATTTAACCTATTCTTCAGGTCAATCCGGTTTTTGCCTATTTAAAATAAATGGGGTATAAAGGTTGCATTATTTTAGAATAATCGAAAGTTTACATAATTATTTGAGAATCGCCAAAAGATTGCATTATGAGAAGCAATTTTTCCATGCAAACATACCATACCCTCCATCATACGCAAGAGACATTCCACGTTATGTTGGGTTAGAAGATGGAAGTTGCCCGCCAGATAATATGCTTGATATCGGTGACAATCATACAACAAATGCCAATAATGTCGAATCTTAACTCTGATGTACGAGTTTGGAAAGTGGAAAGACATGGTTATCGAAATAGTGCAAGAAATTACCAAGAGACTGAAGGGGTGCCCATATTCAGTTTGCCTTCAGTTAGAGATGGCAATATCCAGTGGATATCCAGTAACCCGCTCCACCCTGTTTAAATAAAAGGGTGAAAAACCGATAATAAACGGATGAAGAGCGGGTGACGGGTGAACCGGGTGATAGATTCGGGTAGGATGCGGGTGACAATTTCTCACCCATCACACATCCATCACCCGGTTAATCACCCGACACATTATCCATCCGTTTAATTTTTATTATAATAAATTATAAATTAAAATACTAAATATTAAAACTAAAAACCCTAAATCTAAACCTTTGTTTCTCTGATTCTTTCACAGGCTTCTAGTCTCCCAACAACCCAAAGACTCCCAACAACTCAAACACTCCCAGACTCGCCGGATTTTACTGACCCGATTCCGTTCGTGCCTATTCTACACTCGTCGGATTCCGTTCGTGGCTATTCTACACTCGCCGGATTCCATTCGTGGCTTTTCATTGCTAATTCTGGTTAGTATTCCTCATTTCGTTTATTTCTTTTATTGTTAATTCGTGGTTATTGGTTAGTATTCATTGCTAATTCGTGGTTAGTATTCATTTCATTATTTTTTTAACCTAAATTCTACCCTAACTATGTGTTTGATTTGTTTTTATGGAGGGTTAAAGTGAGTCATTGAGTCATGTATTCCTCATTCTTTCATTTCTTTCATCCATTGGCCATTGCTGCTATTAAATATCCATTGTTGCTATTCAATTCATTACAAAGTGAGTCATAATTGAGTATTTGCATCTTATTTGTTGTTGTTATTGTTATACACAAAATGAATTTGCGAACTTGAGATATTTTTCACTTGTTTGCTGCTGTATGTTGGTGTTATACACAAAGTGTTCTAGCTGTTAGTGTTCTAACTGAGTGTTGTTAGTGTTTTACACAAATGTATATTTTCCACTCACACTTTGTTTGTTGCTGCTGTTAGTGTTCAAACTGAGTTGAATCATTATTTGCTTATCAAATGTTGTATGTCTGAGTATTCGTTTCCATTGTTGTTATCAAATGTTGTATGTATTTCATTATGAAAATCGGAATGTGTGCTGATTTTCTATTATGCCAATGGTTTACTAATCATCTTTGTATGTCTTTGTTGTTTATTTGCTTCAATATTGTTGAAAATTCATTATGGACACCGATGATGAATCTGGATATGGGTCTTCAATTACTCGAACAACTCCTTATCAACATACTACATCTCCTTCCCCTACCCCACCTCTTACGAATATACCACCTTCTTCCCATCGCCCACCCCTTCATCCATCTCACTCTAAATTTAAGAAACAAACTACCTTACAACAAGCCTTTGAAACTGAAGGAGAACCAAGTGAAATATTGTCTACTAGTACACGAAAAGGAAGAAAACTCACATCACCGGTATGGGATCATTTTGAGAGGATTGATGTTACGGGTGATAAGAAAGCAAAGTGTTTACATTGTGATAAGTTAATGTCTGCCAATGGAACCAATGGGACTTCTCATCTCAGATACCATATGACCAAAAGGTGTATTAGAAAGCATCAAAAGGTTGACATACGCCAAAAGTTTTTGAGTGCTAGTAAGAGAGCCGATGGGACAACAAGTGCGGATAATACCAATTTTAGTCAAGAGATATCGAGGAAGGAGCTAGCAAATATGGTGATTGTGCATGAGTATCAATTAGCTATGGTTGACCATATTGGTTTTAGGAGATTTGTGAATAGCTTGAATCCTAGTTTTAAGATCATCTCTAGAAACACCTTAAGATCTGATATTATAAAATTGTTTACAAGTGAGAAAGCTGGTTTGAAGAAGGTTTTGGAATGACGAGTCAAGAATTGCAATCACTACCGACATGTGGATTGCTTCAAATCAAAAAAGAGGTTATATGGATGTTACCGCTCATTACATTGACCAATTTTGGGTATTACGCCACAAGACGTTAAGGTATAACTCTATGTCTTTAATTATTCGCTCCCTACTTCCCTACCCTTGCCCCCTGCTAGTTGCTGCTACTTCCCTGCCGCTGCCCCCTGCTAGTTGATGTTGTACTTATGGTCTATGCTGCACTGTTGCTGCTACGTTTTGGCTGCTGCTACCCTGCCCCCTTTAATTATTTTGCTATTTTTGATTCTCCTTTATGTGAATTGTGATTATATTTTTTTAATGTAATGCAGGTTTGCTTATGTGCCTTGCCCACATACAAAAGATACACTTGCACAAGTTTTATTAGACACATTGAATGTGTATAACATTGCGGAAAAGATTTATTGTGGTGTTGTTGATAATTGTAGTACAAACGATGCAATGTTGGATGTTTTAAAACCAAGATTTGGTGAAGAATCTCTTATCTTAAATGGTAGATTCTTGCATATGAGGTGTAGTGCGCATATCTTGAATTTGATTGTGCAAGATGGGTTGGATGTGATTGGTGGCGGGATTGAGCGAGTACGTGAGTGTGTCTCTTTTTGGGTAGCTACTCCTTTGAAAATAAAGTCAAATCTGTGAAAGGTGAAGCAGCTAGAAAGTTACCACTAGATTGTAAAACAAGGTGGAATTCTACCTTTTTAATGATACAAAGTGTTTTACCTTATAAAGATGTGTTTGCTAGTATTAAGCGTCAAAGCCCTCGTCTAAAATTCACACTTCCTACCCAAAAAGATTGGGAGTTGGCGTCATTAGTTTGTGAAAAATTGAAAAAATTTCACAAATTGACCTAGTTATTTTCCGATAAGAGATACCGAACTTCCAACTTATTTTTCCGTCAAATTTTTGAAATTAAACTTGCTTTAACTTCTTGGTTAGAAAGTGATACCAACATCATTAGAGATATGGCAAGAGAAATGATCTCAAAGTATGATAAGTATTGGGCGATTATTAATGAAGTTTTGGCCATAGGCGCCATCTTAGATGCAAGGAACAAATTGGAATGTGTTGAGTTCTATTTCAATGAGATTTATGGTCGTATGGCTGAGTTTGAGACTGAGAGGGTGAAAAATACTTTGTATGAGTATCAAGATAAAGCTTTATCAAACGAGGGATATTCTTTCACTACTCAAGCTAGTGCGTTTGGAAACCGCTCTACATCATCTTTTGATAGTTTTGGAGGTGATGATGGTGAGGAGACGGATGATAAGTGGAGTATAGTAAAAAAAAACAAAAAGGAGGAAGGTGAATGTGAAGTCCGAGTTGGACTATTATTTGGAGGAGGATGCCTTGCCGAAGAATGGTAACTTTGATATTTTAAAATATTGGAATATTGAGCTCAAGTATCCAACATTGCAAAGGATTGCCAAGGATATCCTAGCCGTTCCGGCTTCCACCGTTGCATTAGAAAGTGCTTTTAGCATGGGTAGTAGAGTTGTGAGTCCTCACCGTTCTAGGCTTGCTTCAAGTACAGTGGAAGCGCTAATGTGCATGCAAAATTGGATTTTAGGGGATTATTCACGTAAAGTATTTTATTATATAGTTTCATTCCGTTTATAAGTGCGGTTTGGGTTGTTTCGGAATAAACTCAAACCGTTTTTGTGTGGGTTGGTTTGGGTACGTCCCAAACCGCACTAACCCAACCCATGCTCAACCCCAGTGAAGACGACTTCTTGAAACTTGTATGGTGCGACGTCACCTTTTCTTTATGCTAAAAACATCGGCCATCAGCATTTAGACATCTTTCTATACATATTTTGATTTCGGAACGTTATTAAAATTTATTTTGTAGGTGAAAATTGGTGTACATTATTTTTTTAGTAGTCAACTGTTAATCACCCGACCCACCCGAATCACCCGGTTGTAATGGATGGATGGATTTCGGGTGATGAGTAAAGCGGGTGACGGATGAATGGATGAGATTTAGTCTAACCAGGTGATGGATGAGGGTGATGGCTCACCCGACCCAAATCCCACCCGTTTCCATCTCTACCTTCAATGACAACATGTCTCCATTGTCAAGCACGCCTTTTTCATTGTGAATCTTCTGAACTTCGTTTCTTAAATGGGAAGGTCAATATACCTGAATTACCCGTGTTTGTGGATTTGCTTGACCGATTAACTAATCAGTCGGAGGATGGGACTCATTTCAGACAAAACATTAGAAAGTAGAACCATGTCTTTGCGTTTACTTCAATGGGAGTACACGTAGATGATGAATTGGCTAATGCACATCAGGGTGTGTACACATTTTGTGCTCAAGGTTCAACTTATCATCGTATTGGTGGATTCCTAACTTCTAGCTCAAATGATCGTCCTCGGTTTCTTCAACTCTACATTTATGACAATGACCATGAAAATGATAATCGTGTCGCTGAAATTACTTCATTACGGATTGATATCATTGACAAAATTAAGCATATCCTTTTGTCCATACTTTTCGCCATCTTGTCATCTTGAGAAACCTCTTAATAATCATCAATATTCGATGCCATCAGCATCCCAGGTGGTAGACATTGTCGTTGGGGGAGATGATATTGCTAACTTACAAAAAACGAGATATTATGATGGAGCCTGTTAATGGCCAATTGATGTCTATCCAAGATACTGCAGGTTATTATGACCCATTATAGTATGATCGATTGTTTCCATATGGCTCTTATGGTTGGGATTTAAATACTCGCTCGACAGCTGGTAGAATGGTGACTTGCCGAGAATTCTATGGATATATGTTCAAGTATTCATTTTAATATATATATACACACCTATATTCCTATGAACTCTAAACTTATGAAGAATCTAACAAAAAAAAATTACTTTACTCAGATGCGACAACATCTTGATTCATTAATCTTAAGAGGGGGGCGTCTACTTCAACAATTTGTTGTTGATGATTGTATCAAAATGCAAGAATCCAATTTGAGATGGATTGTGTACATTCAAGACAAGATTCGTGCGGATTTGTACAAAGGTTTAGAGGATTCTATACATGCTGGAGAGCAGAACACAAGTTCAGATTCATTAGCGAATTCAATTATCTTACAAAATAAATCTGATTTATTAAGTGAACATTAATTTCTTAAATTTCTCGTGGCCAGATAATGTTGTCGAAGAACGATATTACCATCTTCGTTTGTTGTAAGTCCTCAAGATATGTACCAGAGGTATCAAGATGTCATGGCCTTAGTACAGAAGTTTGGCAAGCCCGATATATTTCTTACAATGACATGCAATCCATCATGGTCAGACTTACAATCAGAATTACTGCCTAGTCAAGTTTCAAATGATAGGCCAGACCTACTGACAAGGGTGTTCCATGCTAATTCGAAGAGTTAAAAAATGATGTGCTAGAAAGAGGAATTCTTGGGAAGGTGGTTGCTTATGTATATGTAGTCGGGTTTCAAAAGAGGGGACTTCCACATGTTCACATATTACTGATCCTCGATGAAAACGACAAACTAAGCACTCCGGATGACTTTGCCAAGATTGTGTTAGCCAAAAATTCCTAATGAACAAGAACGTGAATTATACAAAAACAAATCCTCAAATATATGATTCATACCCCATGTGGTGTTCACAATCACAAAGCCCCATGCATGAAACAAGGCAGCTGAGTCATTTTCCAATGATGCATTGCAAGGAAATGAATCGTACACAATATACCGTTGTCGACAAGATTTTCCACCTGTACCATTGCGACATAATTCTCGGATAAATGTGGATAACCGAGGGGTAGTTCCATATAATCAAATTTTGCTCCTCAAGTAAGATTGCCACGTAATATAGAGATACTTAGCAGCATCACGTGTGTAAAATATCTCTATAAGTATATACATAAGGGTTCATACAGAGTACCCATTGAAGTTCAAAATGGCGATGAGATCGCGTAGTATGTTGATGCGAGATGGATTTGTGCACCCGAATCTTTTTGGAAGATTTTACAAATTGCCTATGACTCGATTTTTCCATCCGTAGATCGTTTGCAAGTCCATCTCTCAAACATGCATCAAGTCATAGGGGTGTTCAAAAAAACCCGACCCGCTGACCCGGGATGGGAAAAGCGGGCAATTTTATCCATTTTCATGTTTTATCGGGCTGGCTACCCGACCCGCTAAAATAGAGATCTAATGGGCCGGGTCATGGGCCGCCTTATTGATGCTAGCGGGTACCCGCTGACCTGGTTTTTTTAAAAAATATATATATATTTACTACTCTACGGTCTGCTCCAATGCTTCAATGTTTCATAGTTTCAATCTTTCTCCTCCTCTTCCTTTTCATCACTCCTCATCCTCCATAAACCCAAAAAGCTTTCCAATTCTTACTTTTAATGTTAATTTGTTTATACATTTTTGTTATCATTCTTTCTTAACTTCCAATAATTTGATTCGTATTATTTTTTTTTATCTTTTATTTTCAAATTCAGTCTTCTGTAAATTGATAGATTTAAGTCAACCAAATCTAGAGCTTATAGATTGGGTTTTGGGATTCATGTTTTGTTTTGTGCCAAAATTTGATGTTTGTTGATGAACTAAAATTGTGGTGTATTTTCTTAATAAGACTTTCCTCAGCTTTAGAAGGTGATTTTTTCCTTCAGTATAAGCATCCAACGAACCTGTGATGCCATTGTCGGAGATTGATAACATGAGTGGTCTCATTCTTATGGAAAATTGCAAAATTCAGTATTTTATAGTTGAACTTTTTTGTATACGAACATGTAGTTTAACTGAAATCTACAGGGTAAAGTTACTTTGATCTGGGTAGCGGGTACCCGAATACCCGACCCGGAAAAGTCGGGTACCCGGGCCACACAAACAACTACTCGCAAAAGAGGGTACCCGATTATGAACACCCCTATCATGTGAGGTTCGAGTGGAATTGACGAATCTCAAGCGTATTAGCAAACCCGAGAAACTCTCAAACAATGTTGACTCAATTTTTCAAGAAGAATGAAATTGATGTTGATGCAAGAAGATATCTTTACAAAGAATTTCGAAAGCATTATATTTGGGTTTGTTCTATGTCTGAATGGCGACGAAGGAGAAGTAACCAACAAGTTATCTGATATTGATGCTAAATCATGTAAGGGGTCCTCAATCATTTGAACATCTGAGAACGGTTAGTGAAATCACACATCCAATATTTCGGGCTGCTATAAAATCTGTCGGTCTAAATGAAAGTGATGAAAGCATTCGTCACTGTCTTTTAGAAGCATCCACAATACGAATGCCATCATCATTGAGAAGGTTCTTTGCAACCATCTTGGTATACTGTCAACCAACAGGATTACGTGCTCTCTGGGATGAGTTTTTCTCTTACATGGTTGAGGACTATCCATCCTCAAACATGATAGATAACAATGTGTCTCTTACTCATAAGCTTCTATATGACTTAGACCGTTTATTACAACTGCTTAGAAAAAGGATTTCTGACTACATAGAGTTGCCAAGTTTACCGGAAAGTACCAAGGACATCAATGATCTTCTTGTAATCATGGAGGAAAATTTTTTTGTACCAGTTCTAGAAGAAGACATGCCATGTGTTGACAGTCTTAATGCCGACCAACGATTTTCGTATGACACAATAATTAATGATGTTAATTCAAAAGATGGTGGTAGTTTCTACGTCGATGGTCCAGGGGGTACCGATAAAACATTCTTATAAAGAGCACTTTTAGCTACCGTGAAAAGTAGACGTGAAATATCTATTCCCACAGTGGCATCAAAAATTACAACTACATTGTTTCACCAGGGAAGAACATCCCACTCAACTTTTCAACTTCCACTGAAACCTGATAGCTCATCATCTTGCTAATTCACCAAACGTTCTAAAACTGCCATTTTCCTGAAACACTCTGCCTTAATCATATGGGATGAGGCTCTGATGACACATATATATTTTTGAAGCTGTTGATCAATCACTAAAGATTTAATGGGGAATGACTTGCCATTTGGGGGGAAAATTATTGTGTTTGGCGGTGATTTTAGACAAATTCTATCAGTTGTTAGAAATGGAATCAAGGCTCAAATGATTGATGCATCGTTTGTTAGGTCTCCTATTTTGAAACATTCGCATTTTACGTTTGAAACAAAACATGAGATCAAGAAATGACAATGCATTTGCAACTTTTTTACTATCAATTGGGACTGGGGATGAACCAACTCTTCCCGAACAAATGATTCAATTGCCAACGCATATGGTTATACCTTCAATTAACGATATCTCGATAGAAGAGCTGATTGACAATATATTTCCAAATTTAGCCGACCATGGACGAGATGGAAATTATATGGTTGAAAGGGCAATCATCACACCCTTGAACGAAGATGCTGATATGATTAATGACAAGTTTTTCGGTGAAGGAAAAAACTTACTATTCATTTAATTATGTTCCTGAGGACATGAGAAATTTGTATCAATTATAAATTTTATTGTAGCTTCGGGATTGCCTCCTCACGCTCTCACTATGAAACTTGGGTGCCTTTAATGCTTTTGAGAAATTTTGATCCTAAAAATAGTCTCGACAATGGAGCATGGTTGCTTTGACATTCCTTGAAGGACCATGTTATTGATGTTGTTATTTTAAGGAAAAATTGACAATAACCACCTTAACTTTCCCACTTTTTTAAACTTACCACCTTTGATTTTTTTTTTTAAATAACCACCAAAACGTTACATTTTCTTCTAAAATCACCACCTGTTAACGGAATTTGCATAGTTCCTCCGTTAAACAGGTCCACTCTTAACTAACTTATTCTTTTCCCCCCTTTCTCACTTCGAATTCCCAAAATCATTCATAAACAAACCCTAGCTCTCCAATTGAATCGAAAATCTGTGAAATCTTGGGTGAATTGAGATCCAATTTTCACATAATGAACAAAAACGGCAAAAATCCGGTACATTGAGCTATTAATCAGTAAAAATTAGGGTTCTTGTGGGGGATTATGAAAACTAGGGTTCACGCATAGAAAATTTGGGGATTTTATTGTGTTATTGTTGTAAGTGAAAATTGACGCAAGTATTGACTATTACACTATCATAACAACAAAATGCTTATGTTTCCATTGTCATTTATGCAGGAAGATTGAGAAGGATTCAAAGAAGAAAGAGAAATTGCTTTTGAAGGATGTTTTGATTGCTGCCATATGCTTGTTGGTGTTGATAGTTTTAAGGGTTTTTTTTTAATATAAAATAGGAATGGTGATGAAATATACTAGTATTGTCCAACTTTTGTATCTTCACTAATTAAGCTAGTGTATGAACAATATGTATGGCCAAAATTTGAACCAATTATGAAGCTTATAAAATTTAATTTGCATGGTTTAAAGCTTGTAAATGTATGTTATGTTGTGCAAAAAATAAGATGTTAAGAACATTACAACTGAAGATAATGCAAATAACATTTCATAAACTGTTTGAAGCTAACATTTAGACCTCTTCACATAAACTGTTTCAAGCAAAATACATATGAGATGTGCAACAAGGTCACATTGTTTGAACTACAAACTAATACTGTTTTTCTAATTTGATTAAGCCAAAATACCAATTGTTTCATACACATAATCAATAGGGAAACACACTAACAACATCCTAAATCTCAGAAAGCTTCTTCTTCTTTGATTTGATTGGTAGTTTTTGTCTCAAATTTGCTGGTGGTGGTTGAGGGGGTTTGGTGTTGTTGCTGCTCTTGTTCTTGGCTGCTGGTGGTGGTTGAGGGGGTTTGGTGTTGTTGGTGCTGTTGTTCTTGGCTGGTGGTGGTGGTTAAGGGGGCTGCTTGCTGCAGCTGCTCTGCATTGTTGAGGGCTGCTTTGGTTGCACTGAAGTAGATGTAGATGCACATGCTGATGTAACACTGCTACCTTCAAGTCCCTATAAAAAATTGAAGCAAAAGTGAGAACTAGGAAATGAGAGTAGAAGCAGTTTTTCTATAGTTAAGCACAATACTGAAAGTTACATTTTTAGCCAATCTTAAAGCCTTTTTTAGCCTTTCATTTTTCACCCACTCCTTTGTTGTTGTAGGCCTCCCACCTTTGTTCTTCTTAGATGCCTTGTCCACTGTTGGGTTTTTACATGTCTTGGCATTATGTCCTTCTTGCCCACATCTACCACAGTTGATAGTTTTTTTTGGATCTCTTCAGTTTCTTTGCTTCATCTTCACCTTTTTCCTTTTTCCTCTTGTGTTGCTTGGGTCTGCCAGGCATCTTCTTCAGAGTGGGAGGCAATGGAGCAGGTAAATCAGATTTTCCCCAATGATTTACCCCAGGCATGGGATTGATTGGATTTTCATAGGCCCTAATGTAAGTGCTTCTACTGTATATTGCATGCACATAATCAATGGGATCTTCTCTTTGCTCTAGGATGCTTCTAAAAGCATGTATACAAGGGATTCCAGTGAGATCCCAATGAAAGCAAGTACAAGATCTACTAAAGAGATCAACAACACAAGTATCACTCTTGTAAGCCACCTCATAAATCCCTTTCCTAGAGATTTGAATGATACACTTCCTTGCTTCTTCACTCATACCATCAAAAATCTTGCCTACATAAGGCATCATCTTCTTTTCATATTTCTGGACACCCTCCCACTTCTCAAAATTCCTCTTCATCACATACCTCCTTAACCACTCCATTTGTGTAAGGATAGGTTTGTCTCTGGCATCTCTTATAACAGCATTGAAAGTCTCACACATGTTGTTCAACAACATGTTAGACTTCCAAGATGTTGAAAATGCATGCCTAGACTAGTGCAATGCAGGAATGTTGTCTAGATATGAATATGCATCCTCAGAAATGAACTTAATACTCTCCATGGCAACTTCAAAATCATGCTAAAATAATAATGCAAGATGTAAATCAGTAGGTGATTGTAGGTTGAGTTTATTTGAAAAAAATCAAATAGCAATAGAAGAAAAAATATCAAACCTGTGTAGTAGCTCTAGCAGCATCCCAAAAAAGCTGCTTGAAGATGGTTCCACTGAACTGGAGCTTAAAGTTAGCCCATATATGCCTAACACAGAATCTCTTTTCTGCTTTGGGCACAATCCTCTCAAAAGCTTCCAACAAACCCTGCAAGAACAAAACTGATTCAAATTAGCTACTGTAATTTCACATTAATTAGCATAAACTGATGTTGATGAATATAAAAAGGTTACCTTCTGTCTATCAGACATAAAAGTCAAGCCCACACCTTCTTGATCACCACCAAGATCCCTCATCAGTAAGTCAATGAACCAACACCATGTTGCTGTATTTTCAATTTCAACAACAACCCAATCAAATGGGTAAATGTTGTTATTCCCATCTTTACCAACTGCTACCAATATTTGCCCAGGGTATGCACCCTTCAAATGACATCCATCCACCCCAATTATTGGCCTACACCCTCTCTTAAACCCATTCTTGCATGCTTCCAAACAGATGTACATTCTCTGAAAAATAGGTGGCTCAGGCCTACCTAAACCTTCAACAGCAACAATTGCACTAGAACCTGGATTATATTGCCTAACTGCATTTGCATAATCCCAAACCCTAGCATACTGCTCTGCTGCATTCCCATACATAATAAATTTAACCCTCCTTCTAACTAACCAAGCCTTTGAGTAAGTTATTTCAATCCCTAAATCAAGAAAAACCCTCCTTCTGAAAGCCTCTAACTTCCAAGTTGGGTCTGCCCTCCAATCCTCTAAATACCTCTCAGCTAGGTACTCACTACTCACTTTGGAATTGACTATCATTATCTTGCAAGTGTGTTTACCTAAAAAAGACCTTACCTGCCAACAATCACCACCAAACAGTTTCCTAGCATGCAACCTAAAAGAACAAATCAACTTCTTTTCTTCCTTTTTACATGAACACCTAACTCTACACTGTTTAGTATCCCAATCACAATCACATTTAAACTTGCAATATGCAGTTATTCTGTTCTTATCATTATGCAAGAAGTAGTAGTCATACCTGTTTTCAATGGCATGCCACTGTAAAGCTTTCCTCAATATGTCTGCATCCCAGAATTTCAGCCCTACCATCAACTGTATCCCTTTCTTGAAATCAACATCAGGGTTAAAAATGGTGGCATTATCTGGTTCCTCATCAGAACTAGCTAGACTCCTAAGCTCATCAGATTCTCCTTCTATTTCTTCTTGAATCCTCACTTCATCCCTCCCAAGCTCCTTGTCCAACCTAACACCACTAGATTCACCCTCATCTATTTTTCCTTTATCCTTAAATCTAACAGCACCTTCAACCTCCTTCAAGATGCTTGCAGATCTGGTCTTAGGATGAGTTTGAAGAAATAACTCATCCTCATCCACCTCCTCTTCTCCTGGAACCCAATCTACATTAATATCACTAATCCCAGAACTAGAATACTCTGTATCCAAACCAACATCATCTTCTATGTCTAATTTTCTTCTGGTTTTTGGTTTTACCTCAGCCTTGTCAGTCAATTTCCCCTTCCCCTTCTTCAGTTTCTTGTGTGCAACATGCTTAATCCTGGGTGTGTTTCTTTTGGTAACAGGGTGTGGTTGTTTGAAGGTATTCTCAGGTGATTTTTTTGGCTTTTGGGGTGATTGGAGTGCCTCTGTGATAGGCTCACTGGAAGTGGGGAGACTGGCCTGCTTTTCAGCTTGTTGATATGCTTCTAACTCCCTCTCATATTCTTCCCTACTAATCACAAAACCCCCATCAAAATCATTGTCCAACCTACAAGAGTTTTTTTGATGAAGAAGGGACTGATTTAGGTTTTTGAGAGAGCTCTACTTTGACCAGATACAGAGGATGAAGGGGTTTTGCTTGGCTTTCTTGTGTGAGTGGCTGAGGATCAGAAAATAACTCTAGGTTCTTTGACCTTATTCTACTAGATGTTGGGTTTGGTACTGCTGGCCCCTCAACAGTCTCACAATATAGATCTAAAAGCCCATATTTGTCCTCTGTTTCAAGCCATTTTTTAATAGAGTAGGAGTCCAATAATTTTGATTTGCCATAACCCATACTTTTGCCCTTCTCCCTAAACCAAAGCTTAAAAGCAGCTGGCTGTTTTCTTTGGTCAACCCTAAAGGCATCATAATTAATTTCCCTCAGTCTACCAACAGTTAATGTTTGAAAACTAATCTTACACTTCAGATAAATTATCCCCCCTTCATAATTAACTACTTTCCTTCCCTTTTGGATTTTTGTCACAAATTTCCCCCCAATATATAATCTCAAATCAATAGATCCCATTCTGTAAAAAAGCAAAAATAACAGCAGCAATCAACACCCATCCACACATATATCTAATTAAACACTAATTAAACACATTAAAGCTATCTTAATCACAGTAAACAGTAGAAACAGCAACATTTTCGAAGAAACCCTAACTTCAACAGAAACCCTAATTTTTTAATATCCACTTACTTATAATCGATTATTTAATTAAACAAGGTAACTAATAATGATTGAATTGCTTACCAGCTTTCACCACCTCCAACTGGAAAATGAGTTTTTTACAGCACCTTTCTTCCCAAAAATTGGTCCCCACAGATGCGCAGAGTATGAGAGAGAAGGGCAATGAATTGCTCTGCAAAATGCTGATATGGATGAGAAAGAGAAGAATCTTAGAGTACAATGGAAGTGATGAGGGAGAAGACAAAAAGTTTGGAGATTTTGAGGGAGAACACTGAGTTTCGAAGAGAGAGAAGGAAGAATGAAGTGAGAAAGGGGGGAAATGAAAAGGTTAGTTAAGAGTGGGCCTGTTTAACGGAGGAACTATGCAAATTCCGTTAACAGGTGGTGATTTTAGAAGAAAATGTAATGTTTTGGTGGTTATTTAAATAAAAAAAATCAAAGGTGGTAAGTTTTAAAAAGTGGGAAAGTTAAGGTGGTTATTGTCAATTTTTCTTTATTTTAACTAGGCATTCAAAAGGAAACAGAGTCTTCTTGTCAAGAATTATATCAAAGACTGCTGAAGATATAAAATTGTCATTTGAAATGGTTACAAAGCAGTTTCTAGTTAAGTTGAGTTTTGTTATGACTATAAACAAGTCACAAGGGCAAACTATTCCACATGTAGGCATATACCTCCCAGATCATGTATTTAGCCACGGTCAACTTTATGTTGCACTATCACGAGGAATTTTAGAGAACACCTAAAGGATTATTGTTAAAAAAGGAAAAATACAAGGGCATGAAGGAGTTTTTACGAAAAACATTGTATATAAGGAAGTTTTATTGTCTTCTAATTAGTTAGTTTAGATTTTCGATTTCAATGTTCACAAAATTGTAAGGGAAAATGATGGGAGTATTTGTTTTCTATATATTTATTCATAAATTGATAGTTTGTTCAAAACCACCTAAACTTTTCACGTTTTAGAAACTCCCATCTTAATGAACTTTTTTTTTTATAATTTCCACCTACCATTTCCAATTTTATTAAATACTCCCATCACTTAACGATTTTTGTTGCCAAATTACTCTCCTCCACCTTACATCTTCGGTATTATAATGATTTCCTTGATGGTCCATTTTGTACACCAAAAGAACAAAAAATTATTTGCGGAAGATATATATCATAATGTATCAAATAAGAGAACTGTTAATTGTTACCCACGTATACTCTACAATTTATATTATACATCCGGATGTACCATGATCATGTACACCCAAGGTCAATTTGCTCAATTAGACTTTATGGTACACTTAAGACTATTTTTTTTATTCAAATAAACTTGGGTGTACCATACTCATAATATACCTGGGTATATGATGTATATTCTCCATATGCCCCCAATTCGAAAAGAGCTTCTACACTTTTTAAGTCACACTTAACATGCCAAAGGGAAACAAAAAAAACGACCCTACTACGAACCAAAAGCAAGGACAGCTGGAAATACTAGAGATAACAACATGGCCTCACAAAGTGTGCACTAAATTCAACCAACACAAATAAACATATAATGATTACTGTGATCATATAAAGTGCGACCCTACCTTTGCAGCCCAATCATACGCATTTCAATTCATTCCATTTTACTCCCTCCGTTTCTCAATAATTGTTGCGCTTTCCTTTTTAATACGTTTCACAAAAATTGTTACACTTTACTTTTACCATTTTGGGATATATAGCCCCACCATTTTGTATTCTTTATACTCTCCTAAAGTTAAATTTTTATTCTTTATTCTCTCTCCTAAAGTTACTTTTTCCTATCATTGTCATGCCTTTATACCCACTTCCTTGGTTCTTGTGTTTTTGTAAGTGTAACGATTTTTAGAAAACAGAGGGAGTATATAACAACTCTTTTGATGGCTCGTAAAATTATGGTAATATTAATAAATTTGTATGCAATTTTGCAAAAGAAAGTTGAAACCAATACCCATCCCCATTAATATTAAACTTAAAGTCATAATAGATGGTAATAATGATTTGTAACAAAGAGATATTTCAGGATGAGCAAGCATTACCATTGATATTAACATGGTAACTTTTTTACAAAATTAACTCTTAATTTATTATAATTACCACCAGTTATTTTAACTTGTACTAAACAAATTGGCAATGCTTTCATAAAGAGTGAGATGCGGGAGAAGGGAAAAATGAGGCTGGCGTAGGTCAGTCTATCTAATCTTAGTTTGGATGCTGTTACATCCTGAACCTTCTTCACTTGAAACTTGAATTTCATCAAGAGTAAACGAGGGGCCATTTGGAGACATATTATCTAAATTCTCATCACCAAAAAGAGTCTGTCTTGTCTTCTGTTGTTGATCAAACATCATTTTCAGTTGTTTCCCTTGCTCTTCTATCCTCAATTGCAAATTTCGCTGAATCTGAATCACATTTCAAACTCCAAAACGATTAGTTGAAGGATCAAATTAACCATTTTTGGAAAATCAGAAGTAGTCATTGTAAAAAGTGTAACATATGCAGCTACAAGAAGATATTTCCCCCCATAACCACACACACAAAAAAAACAAGATATCAAAAGCGAATGAAACCACATTTCAGGAATCTCTAAGAATGGGACAAAGAAAGGACTCGGACTCTTGATCCACTTTATCTCAAATACCCGTGTCAGGTTCTGGATACTCCGACATAGGTATGAACACTTCACTTTTGTCCGATACCATACAAATATTGCATTATATAACATAATCGGACACATCCATACACATCTGACATGAGTACCTGAGTCCCATTATCACAAGTCAAAATATAAACATTGTCATAGTCAAGAACTACACCTCTAACTGTTCATGAAGGCGTCTTTGGACATCCAGCTGAAGTTGTAAGGCCTCTTTGAGTTGCACTCCACTACATAATCAATAATAAGGAATAAGCATGCAATTTTTGCAAGTAACTAAAAGTAGAACAATCTAAGGACAGCAGCAAAAATATTACGCTTTCATGTCAAGTTGTGTAGCATCATGGAAGCTACTTCTCCTCTCTGGTTTTCCTGCAACAGAGTTAAGATCGCAACAAATTATTAATTATACCAATCATAGTAAAAAAAAAAAAAAAAACATGTAAACACCGTATCAGCCAAAAGATTCCTTCTAAACTGGTCCTGTAAATATATTCCCTTGTTAATACCACCTTTTACTCACTCCAATTAGCAGTAAACAATGTGATGTGGGAAGCACTTTATGCATAATTAACTATGTATTGTTTCTGACAAATATAACAATTTCAACTCCTGAAACAATTGGACCTTTAAAATAACCTGGTGACTAATGCATTGCCAACTAATGACGAATCTGTGTTTTCCAGAAACTATTATAGTAGATAGCGACCTCCTGACCTTATCAGACGGGTCTGAGAAAGCAACCATACTAAAATATTACAATTTTCTTTTAGCATAGTCACTTTCCTTTGGCCAATTCTGAAAACTCCATTTAGGGAATACATGATGCGCGCATTATCTCATATAGTACTGCTGCAATAGACCTACCAATATCTATATTTTATATCAAATTGCAGATATCTAAACAATAACATGGCGAGGTTCGATATAAATATATATTTACATTTAGTACAATATAAGATGGATTGGCAGAACTAGCAAGATCATCCAATATGTATGTATTCTATCAAGCAGTACAATCAAAGAGGTTTGATTTTAGCATTCTTGACCAGTTATGACACTTGGACTCAAGAACTCATTCTGGAGAGATTTGGACACTTGACACTTAATTTGGACCGAAAATATGGAACTTTAACATCACATAGCCAAAAGTAACACTTGGATCATTGGATGTGTACTGAAGTAGGATATGAGTAAGCGAGTCCAAGTGATATGGGCAGCAAGTAGAGCTGTCAATCTCTGACCCGACACGACAACACGACCGAAACCGACACGACATGAATACAAATTTATTGAGAGAAAACACGAACACGACCCGACACAACACGAAACCAACACGAACACGACCCATTTATATCATTATGTCCTTTTATTCAATTATCCTATATTTTACATACTTTTTGATAAATTTCATTAACAACACGAAATGAACACGAGACCAAACACGAACACGACACGACACGACACGTTTGACACCTCTGGCAGCAAGGCACCAATGTAAAGTTATTTACTTTATAGGTCACTATAGTTCTTGATTCCTAGTGACTAAATTGTGAGGGTCAAGAAAGATCATGAAAAAAGATGTGGAAAAAAACAGATTTTATGGTGATCATTTGAAAAACGACCATCACAACGCTGTAATTGGGGTTATATCCTTTAATATAATAGGATTTTACCTTTTCTTAATTGGTTTCGTCCTTTATTAAAACAAGATATTACCATCATTAACTTTTGTTACATGCTTATGACTCGTAATGTCCTATTTTGTTAAAGAAACATAACACAGTAAATAGTAATATAAAAGACTTATGATATTCATATTTCAAAAGATAACTATAAAATTTTCAGGAAAAAAAAACACGGATCAGTTAAAATTGGAAAAGGGTTTACTTGATACGCCAAATTCAAGTCATATTCGGATTATGAGACTTGTGGTCCGGTTTTGGCTTAGCTTTTGCCCTTCATGTATATCATCCCTTGGTTTATTGTGGATGTTTTAATAAATACTACCACCGTTCCATATGTATTGCAACCTTTGACATTTTACACTATTCATACTCTCCCCTTTGACCTTCTTTTGCGATTTTTACATAAGGATAAATATAGTCATGTGGGATCTTGTTAGATTCGTCTCGATATATGCTTAATTAATATCAACTTTTTATAATTTTTACTCAAATAAAATTAGAGATATGAGCATCCAAAGTAGTGCATTGGAAGGCGTAAAACTCCCTATGTTGCAATACATATGGAACGGAGGTAGTATAACACATAGTAATAATTTTTCAATCTAGTTTTGTTTTGACGAAATACGGTGATCCGATACAACTCAATTTAAAGCACGAAGAGGTTCAATGCGGCAGAATGACAAATGGGACAAAAACATGAGGCTGACTAGAGTCATACACAAATCCGTATCAATATCTTCCTTGGCTTTATCTTTTAGCTAAAACAAGAAAAGAGTACCAAAACCAATGGCATTTTAGTATCAGCATCTACACCTCAACATCCTTGAATCTATCTCAAAGACGTGCTTAAGAACAAATGCAATGCAAGGTCAATATCAGAGTCCACTACTTTGATATGGTTAGCATAGCAATTGGCAAGGAAATAGAATACTGAGTGGGTGGGTCAGTAACTGATATTTGGAATGGATACTTTCAGGAAATGTCTCAATAACCAACTCTTTGAAGATAGGGAAGACAGACACTAGATTCTTTTTCCAATGCCTTAAAAAAGCAAAGAATCATTTTCTATCTTAATGATGTTTATACACCACCATGATAGAAGCTTGGAAAGGTGCATTTGCAAACATTTGAGCAGACTCATTGGTTTCATTTCTGAGTGGCATGAGTCTTGTGCTCAAACACAACAAACTATGAACTGTACCGTTCTATTTCGAACTCTTTTCTCGAAATATCAGTAGTTTTTGACTTTCAAATTGTGAACCCTACCCTAAATTGTTAGCTTATAGAAAAATGCTCTAGTTTTCATTTCTGAAGAGAAAAATGTTCGATAAGCTGCATATAGTATTACTCAAATTATCGAAGTCTGTGTACAAAATGATCAATAAACCTAGCATTCAAAACAATGCATACATATCACCAAATAAAACAATCTTTAAAACGTAAAATTTACCTTCAGTTGGATTGGGCATGTATTTTGCAATTCGATATTTCTGCATGAACAACAAAAATTATGTCAGAAGAAATTGAGTGACCAAGAATGACAGACACCTTTAATAAGAGAATGTTGGGTTCGGCATAACACATTTCGAAGAAAACCTAGTTCGGTTTTTAAAGGAGTGGAACATAGTACTCCGCAAGATGGAAACATTTTCTTTCCTCCATATTTCTCACTTTCTTGCATTGCATAATTCATATCTTTCTTACTTTTCTTGTAAAGAACCAAACAAGGCAAAACAAGTATAATATTTTTTTCCTTTGCAAATCATTTCCAAACAAGGCAAAACAACTAATGAAAATGTTTGTCGTCCAACTAAACAGGGCCTTAATGCAAAGTACCTGTAGATGGCTTTTGACGTGGAAGATGGTCAGTCCATCAGAATTCATTAGTTTCAATATTGCCTTTGGTGTTGCCTCTGAAAAACAAAACAAAACAAACGAATGACCAAAATGGATCATTTTTATTATTATCAAATGAGTAAATAAATCATACAACACTTACTGTCTGCACCACCAAGACGGTTCACACACTCCACGAATTTATCGTGAAGTTCTGTCGTCCATCTAATTCGTGATTTGTTAGATATAGAAGCTCCAGACGAGTAAGAATTGCCAGAATTCAAGGGCACAACCCCTAAAGGTCTGAGCCCCTGTTTTTCTCCTTGTGATGAAAAATTCAACTGACCAAGAGAAAAATCATAAGATTTGTCCAATATCTGCACAAAAAAAGAGAGGATATGCTGCTCTAAAAAAAAGGTTGACAAAAACTCAACACAACCAAAGAAAATGGATTCAGAGCTTACTCTAAAATCCTGCTTCTCATTTATAGGAAACAAACAGTTTCTTCCATCTGAATTCGCAAAATCAACCAGCAACTTATTCTTCAGCTGCTGAATATGCTCACTTCCTAGGTAATTACCACACGGACTATCATAAGTTTTTGCAGAAGCATAAAATTGACTCTGATCGCCATATAGTAGAGATTTGGCAGCTGTTTGCACAGCACTTCGGGATTGTAAGTCAGATCCATCTTGTTCTGCTAATTCAGTAGAGAATCCTTCTGTAGCACACGGATATGATCGAAATTCCAAATCAAAATTCTTTGAGCATTGAGACAAAAAAGTTGAAGTGCTGATTTGGGTATCATATGGAAGGCCCACATATCGTTCTGCTGTAGAGAAACCAGGAACCGGCGAGCCAAAACCGCTCACAACAGTGTTTGAAAGATTAGCAGGCAACACATTTTGAGGCTGAGAGTTTACTCCTCCTTCCATGCAAGTACCCATGTTCCAAGGCTGTCTAACACTAAGAAACTGAGAGCCCCGGCTCCCAAGTTCCATCATACAATCATCGATAACTGTATCCCCATTGCTTTGTTGAGCTTGTTCCTGGAAGTCATTTTTTTGATTGCTCATTTATGAATGACTTGGAAGAACCGAGAGAAATCACCTGTTCAAACAGCCTACAACTCCTTTTATCTAGACTCACTCAATCTAATAGTAAAACAAATGCAATTTCATTACATGTGCCTGCAATTCACTTATATAAAGGAGCCATATGCAGAACACACGCAAAAAATATTAAAAAGAAAGATGCAGATGGATAAGCAACACCACTGATGAAGTTGAAAAAAAATGATTGTACCAAAAAATTCTTCTCAATGTTATTCCGCAAGACTTCAAAAAGAAGCTATGCCAACTTATATACCAAGACCATATCCTTTAGGGAAGGCCAATGAACAATATTATGACAATATGCAGGAAATACCAGTCTATAATACAAGATAAACAAGCTAGCTAGTTATTAGAGTTGAGGTCCTTAATGTTATTATATTAAGAAGGTTTCATTGTGCTCCCAACCCATCTCAATCAACAATATAAAAATAACCTTTAAAATAAGAGTAAGAAAAGTAGTAGTAATATAAACTATACAGATGAATTACACAGGGAATATAGGCTGCCAAAGTAGTATAACATTTTAAAGTCAAGTCTTTAAGCATTGAAAGGTTGAAGAATCTTTACAGGGCCAATTTAATTTTAATGATATAATGGTAGATACTCGCATAAATTCACACCTATCGACAAATCTATGATTGTGCCCATCATTGATGATGAATACTGTAGGAAAATAATCATGTACAGCCAATGAAGTAAATATTTAGAAGCATATTGTTTCTAAAAAGAGAAATCATGCCACCATCCCTTTGTGAATAATATAAACAAGGCAACACACATATTCTTCCCAATGGAGATATTATTGTTCCACTTTTCACAAACTTTTCACCTCAAAAAAGTTGGATACCTGGAAATTTCCAAGGCAAATGGCAGGTACAAGTGAGTACTGTTTTAACTAAAACGGAAAACAAGTACAATTGAACACCAAAAATGGTAATGAATTTTTAAGATGTTAATGTCCTGCTAGATTGAAACCCTGCATTAATATCTTCAAGATTTGTCCTTGACACAATTATTTAATGGTTCCTTATTTAATTGAAAGATTGAAGAGTCATCAAATCATTCTCCAATAAACAATAAGACAAAGCCAGAACTAATTTAAACAACACAGTCCATTACATACGTGTACAGCATTTCCAAAGCTTAGAAATACAAGAATAAAGTACCAAATCTAATATAACTTGCCAAAAAGAACACCACAGAGCTATCCTTATTGCCCCGTATAAACCACACAACTTCATTTTCATTCAATCCCGGTAAGCTATATAGCACGGGTACTTCACTTGATACCCATCCCCGTACCCGATTTGTCCCGTATAGAGGACGATACTCCGATGCATCACTTAGTAATGTTCCGTACCCGCTCTATGGCAATTTCAGATTTTCCGTTTTTTGTCCCCGTCCCCATATCCGACACGGTGCAACCTAGGGGCGGTAAGTATCGTGATTTAGTCTTTTTCCAAAAATTTATTTTTGAGATCAGCTCAGGGCTAGAGGTGTAATCAGTACAATACCTCCTTTTTTAATTTTTTTGAAATTACATATTTAACATAAAACTACTTTGTATTGAGCATGGTGCACCTAGCAAGGTGCACTAGGGTGTACCTTCTAATTTACATAATCTGTAGGTATTGAAATTAATTTTACTACTATATTTTAGTTCCTAAGTAACAAAATTTACGAATAGAAATTTGTGTTTCAGTCCATTCTAGTTGAATGTAACAATATAATTTTTTATCCAAATTCTACCTATTACCTAATGATTCTTCTTGTCATGTTTTTTCTCTATTTATTTATCATAATAATACTACTATATGTAATCCCAAAGTGGCTTGACATCTATTAATAAATTCAAAAAAGCAGACCCATATCCAAGTAGACACTCAATCCGTGCTTGAGTAACATAGGCATAGACAATGTACTAAAAATGCCCAAAAGTTCTAACATTTTTATCATAGTTCCAATATTTTTATCTTAAAAAAAGAATTTTTTTGATAAATCACCATAAACTTTACACTTTTTGGGAAATAAAAAACACCAATTACTTTTTTAATTTAATTAGTATAACAAAAAGTTGTGAAGCACAAGCACTACCTTTTAACACAAAATGTTAATTTTTCCGTTATATGGGATCCACTCACCTGCCACTAACATCACCATAGGCAGCCACCACAAACGTAACTCTAGAGTCTGAACCCTCACCACCACTCAGCAATCACCATTAATCATCTCTACCTTCGAAAATTCTAACCTGTAAATCCACAATCCACCATTTCGATCTTCAAAAACTCTAACCCCTATATTCACCACCGACAAACCACCACCACCACCCTTCAAAATTTTATTTGGCTACCTATGCTATTGATTTTTTTGTGAAGATGAATATGTTATTTGCTTTTAGTCTCACACAAAAGCATTAAGGTAAAATAAGAATGAAACTCATAACGAGTCAGTACTAGAATCTATAACTCTACATTCGTATACTTCCTCCGTCCCAAAAAGCTCTATACACTTTCATTTTTCATTCGTCTCAAAAAGCATTATACACTTCTATTTTTTGACATGACTCATTACTACTCTATTATTTTTGACTTTTCAATCATGACCCACCACTCTCTCACATCTAGATAAAATTATACTACACTAACTCCTATCATATCTACCTTTTTAATAAAATACAATTGATAACCAAACAACTTATCATCTAAACTATGTGCCTGATCAAGTGTATAATGCTTTCTTAGTTTTAACCATGGAGCCAATTGGTACAACAATATAACCTTTTCTACTAAATCCCCTCGAACTTAAATCCAGAAAAAGCAATTTGTTACATATAAGGCCCTCTTCAGGTTATTGTAAAATATGAACATAGGTTTAGTTCAGTAAAATTCAGTCCAGTTCAGGAAAAATAAGTTCAGTTTAGTAAAAATCAGTAGTGAAAAGAAAAAGAAAAATAACACGAATCAGTAAAAATAAATTCAGCAAAAAAAAGTTTAGTTCAGTAAAAATCAGTAGTGCAAAGAAGAAAACAAAAACAACATAAATAGTAATAAGTTCAAAAATAAGTTAATTTCAGTAAAAATAAGTTAATTTCAGTAAAAATAAGTTCAGTTCAGTAAAAATAAGTTCAGTTTAGTACTAATAAGTTCAGTTCAGTAAAAATAAGTTCAATTCAAGTATTAATAAGTTCACTTCAGTAATAATAAGTTCAGGTTAGTAAAAATTAGTAGTGCCAAGAAGGAAAAACAATATAAATCAATAAAAATAAGTTCAGTTCACTACTAATAAGTTCAGTTCAGTAATAATAAGTTCATTTCAGTAATAATAAGTTTAGTTCGGTAGTAACAATTTCAGTTCAACAAAAATAAGTTCAATTCAGTACCAATAAGTTCAGTTCAGTAAAAATAAATTCAGTTTACAAAAAACAAGTTCAATTCAGCAAAATTCAGTTGACGAGAACAGGCCTAGGTGTGTACTTTTGAGATAACTCGACAAAAATCAGGCCGCGCAAATTGTGTTTCAGTACCAAATTTTGTAATATGAAATGTTAACATATAAAAATCAGGCCGCAAAGATTAAGATGAAATGTTAACATATAAAAGTATCATGAACCCCCATTCCAAACAGCCCCTAGGTCATGTTCTTTTGGCGTGCAAAGAAAATTAGCTGAATTGCATCTAATTGCAACTTCTGACTCATGACTCAGCAGAAGCTGAACTAAAATTAACAGATCAAAAGAACAGGGCCTAAGTAAGCCCACACGGCCACAAATAATGCCTATTTTTTCACCTCTTACTTCACTAATAAAACAATTAATTAATAATCAATACACAATCATGGATTCATGTCAAAGAAAAAGAGCAAAATCGAAGGGTAAAAATTAGTTGCAAAATAATACACAGAAAAATACCTAGTGATTCTTTGAGAAGGTAAATTCCAGTACTCGGATACTGCACAATAATAAATAAAAAAAATGGGTGAATGATTCATGTTGGAATTCGTTACAATGGAAACAAAAAAGAGAATATTGGGTTTAGAGATATTGGAATCACCAAAACGACGACCATCTTGCAATTCGTTCCACCAAAAATACTAAAATGTAAACTGGATTTTGAGTGCTTAATGTGTTTGTTCTCGCACACATATATGATTAGCAATTGGGCACTGTCGAATCAAATCCAAAATGCTTTCTTTTTGGCATTAGAAGATTCGATACTAAGAACCTGAATTAAACTTGCTTAATTTCCCCCTCCCTTTTCTAGCACTCACTCAATCATTCACTCACTGTATGAGTATCTGCTAGAGACTCTGCAATGATCAGAATTTAGAATTAGAGCAAGTAGCCACATAAATTCACCATTCAAATACAGAAAGTGAAAGCAGGAGATGGAATAACTTGGTAGTAATTCTTAGCAAACACCAGGGACCAGTTTTTTCAAATTCCATTGGAACCAATTTGCTTTTACACATTGTTTGGTAGAAGAAAATGGATGGAAAGGGACACAAAAGAAAAGGATGGCGACAATTTCTCTTGTTTGGCAAATAGTTTGGGGGGAAGGAGAGACCATTTTCCCTCCTTTTTAGTAAGCTTAATCATTTCAAAATTGGAAAATTTTGGAGCAACAACGGAACATACATCTCCCTCCCCTTCTTGTCTGTCCCTCCATTTCCCTTTCCTTCTTCTATGTTATCCAAACAAAGTGTTAATAAATACTACCTCCGTTCCATATGTATTGCAACATAGGGAGTTTTACGCCTCCCAACGCACTACTTTAAACGCTAATATCTCTAATTTTATTTAAGTAAAAATTATAAAAAGTTGATATTAATTAAGCATTTATCGAGACGAATCTAACAAGATCCCACATGGCTACATTTATCCTTGTGTACAAATTACAAAAGAAGGTCAAACGGTAGTGTATGAATAGTGCAAATTGTCAAAGGTTGCAATGCATATGGAACGGAGGTAGTATGTTTATTTTTTTTTGGCAATGAAGTGTTAAGATGTTGACCTTAGTTTTGATGACCACAAAGGAACAAAGATATAAGGGGGCGTTTGGTTTGTTTAGAGGAAAGGGAAAGGGTTTGAGAAAGGGTTTCAAGGAGAATGGAAACCATTACCCTTTGATTTAGTGAGTTGTTTGTTTCAATACATCAAAGGGAATCCCTAAAATTCTCACGACCACCACCACCCTTTCACTACACCACCTCTCTAGCCGCCCTTGTACAGACGATGCCTCTCCCCCTCCCCTGCCGCCGCCTCTCTCCCTTCCCTCATCGCCGCATCTCTTCTTCCTTCGCCGGCGTTCTTCCCTCCGCCAATTTCTCTTGTAGATCTAATATTTCTTGGTGGTAATAAGGTGTTTCGGTGGATGGTGGTGGTTTTCAAGTGGATGGTGGTTGTATTCAGTGGATGGCAGTGGTTTTCGGTGGGATGGTGGTTGTTTTCGGGTGGATGGTGGTTGTTTCGCATAGATTAGTGGTGGTTTTCGGGCAGGGAGGGCTTGTTGGCGGTGGTGCGAAGGTGGTTTCAGGTAAAGGTGGTTGTTTCCGGCGGTCTAATGGTGGTTTAGGGTGGGATAGGGTTGAATCTGGTGCACCACTGGTGGTTTAGGGTGATGTCTTAGTCGCTTTGGGCGGTGTGCGGCGGTGGAGTGGTGGTTTCCGGTGGGTTGGTGGTGGTTTTGGGTGGGATTGGTGGTGCAGTATTGGGGTGGGGGTTGTTTCCGGTGGTGGAGTGGTGGTAGTCATGGTGACCAATTAATCATGGAGTTAGAGGAGAGAAAGGGTAAGTGAAACCCTTGGGGGGGAGGGGAATCAATGTAGAGGACTTTGGGGGGTAACCAAGAGGTAAAGGAAATGATTGAATAGGCTATACAAACAACAAGTAAGGGAATTAGCTTACTTGATTTCCTTTCCCTTTCTTATAACCCTCAAACCAAACGCCCCCTAAATATGTTTGTTTGGTTTACATGGTATTTGGGCCTAGTCCAGTATTGGCCCACCTCATCTATTAAAAGTACGAAAAATATCCTTGAAAGTATGAAATTTCTATCTTGCCTTTGGGCGTTCCCAACATAGTAAAAGCATATATCTCCGTGGTCGCAAATTATTACGTACAATCGGGTGTACCTTGCGGTAGGTACACTTGGGTATTAAAATAAAATATTTCGCTTGCCCATTATTAACATGAAATTATTTATAGCTCAATGGTTGCAGTGGTGCGCACGCCTTCCTCAGCTTGCGTTGAGGTCAGGAGTTCGACTCCTCACTTCAACCAAAATTGCTTTTAATTTAATTTTTATTTAATTTATTTTCATATACTTCATACTCATTTGGACATTTCCATACTCATTTGTAAGCATTTGAGTAAATTTAATCAATGAGTAGATAAAAATCAAATGAGTATGCTTATTTTATAAAAAAATAAATATCATGATTAAAAAATAAATAAAACCCCAACCCAACTTATACTCATTTGACAAACTCACACTTATTTGAAGAACTTTCATACTTATTTGTAGGGATGAGCAGAAAAGTTGGGTAACCGGTTCCAGACCCAAAATCGGTTGGAACCGGTGGTTTCGGAACTGGAACTAAAGCTGCCGGGACTGGGTCTGGGTATCAAATATTAGGAACCGGTTGGAAATGGGTCCAATTCCGGATAGTGAAATTATAGACCCGGTACCTAGTGGGTACCCGATTCAACCGTTTTCAAGACCTAAATTTTTTGAGATGAATGCATATGTAATGTATGCTTAACACTTGAAGGTTTTAAGACTAACTTGTCAATGGAAGTATCAAATCATGTTATGTATGATGCTTATATTTAGCTAAACAAGAAAAATATAGCTTTTGAATGCAATTGGGTAGCGGGTACCCGGTATTGGAACCGTCCAAATAGACCAAATAACAATCACTTTTGCGGGACTGGGTACCCGGTCAAGGAACCGGTCCCGGTTGGTTCCGGTTCCAATTCCAAAAAATGAGGAACCGGTTCTGGTTCTGGGTACCCGGTCCAACCGGTTTCAGTACCGATTCCGAGCAATATGACTGGGTACTCGGTTGTGCTCACCCCTACTCATTTGGACATTTTCATACTCATTTGGACAATTCCATACTCACTTATAAGCATTAGAGCATGTTTAATCAATTAGTACATAAAACGCATATGAGTATGCTTATTTTATAAATCGAGAAATATCATAATTAAAAAGTTATATAGAACCACAACCCAAATCATACTCATTTCACTATTCATTTAACTTTATAGCCATTTAGGTAATGCATACTCATTTGGAAAACTCATACTCATTTGGCTTCATACTCATTTAGGTAATTATTAATACTCATTTGGCTTCCTATTCATTTTGAATATTCATACTTATTTTGACCAACTCATACTCATTTTTCTTCGTACTCATTTTTAATTAACCCATACTCATTTGGTGTACGTACGTACACCAATGTTACCAACCCATATTCATTTGGTGTAAAGGTGTATCTTGTATCTTCTCCTATGTGGCCAGCTAGGCGACGACATTCATGGCATCATCATCCTCACAAGATGACATCACTCCAAGCACTAGCTATAAATAGTAAACGGTGTTCATAAGGCGGGTACCCGACTTTTCGGGTAGTGGTTTAGTCGACTCATGACGCGCACCGAAAAAACTCAGGTACTCGTAATATACGGATACCCGGATTTTCGGGTCGGGTCACCGGGTACCCTGAGTTGATCAAAGTGTGCTACAAATCATTTCCGTAAACTATTTACCGTGTAATTTAAAAAAAACAGAGCAATAAAAAATCTGATGTCTCGTGATTACTTGGATTCTGTCAATGTTGTGTTTACTTCACAACAAGTAACTGCTACATAGCTTCTGTATCTTTAAAAATGAAGATCTTTTGCCCTAACATGCCTTTGAATTTCCCCACAAGCAAATTTAATGCCTACTTAACAATAAAATGAGAATAGGTTATAGAAGACACAAGAACAATGAAGGGGAAAAGACATAAAAAGAGTTGCAGATCCTGGGAACGCAAAAAAAAATACTTCTAAAAAACATGTAATCGGGTTAGCGGGTACCCGAATATTTAAATAAGCGTCCCATTACCCATCCCATGAATTCTCATTTTTAGTGGGTCGGGTAACCGGCCCGCTTAAAACAAGAAATTAAAAAAATTACCCTGTTGCCTTTTCCGGGTAAGCGGGTTGCTGGGTTGGGTCAAATGGGTCGGGTTTCTTGAACATCCCTAATAAATAGTACTTGGACTTGGTCAGTTAGGTACGATTTGAACACGCATTCCAATACTCAGAGCAATGTACTACTTTTGGCATTATCTAAACTAGCTCTAATCTGACTTAAGCATAGGAAGGACGTTTTAGGGTACAACCTCGGGGTAGTTCACCAGTGCTCATTTTTTCAAGAAGTGAATCAAGGAGCTCGAACTGTCATTTTAATACCCAGAGCTGGACTTTGGATTCCCCATACTATAAATTTTTATTGTGATTTTGTAGACTTGAAACAGTTGGCACCGTATGTGTGGATTTAACAAACAATTACGTTGAAAACTAGGACATGAGGTAACGATGCACGAGGACATCCACGCAAAGCTCCTCGGAACGACATAGACTCATCGGACTAATAGGGATGAGGTCATCGAGGATGAAGACCCCAAAAATCCAGTGGGAGGAAGTCCTACCACAATACCACTGGAGCACCCTCTAGCACCACCAGTAACTTACACGGATTTGAAAAACTTGAGCATCGGATGAATGATCACATCACCGTTATGATGAGGAAGGTATTCGAAGGACCCAAAAACACCCAACCTATTCCCCCTAACTGGGGGATAGGGTCATATCGAGGTGAGTCAGGGAAGCAGAAAGCTCCAACAAAACATGATCAAACCGAGCAACCACCAAGTCCTTCTAAGCCCGCTCGAGCAACCTCAAGGTGGAAAACCATTATGTCACCCCATAGGGAGGACTCTCGAGCCATCATACTGGAGAAGCAAATGAGAAATAAGAACTTCGATGCAAGACACTCGTTGAACAAAATAAGGGAACATCTAATGTAGAAGGCTCGAAGTACCTCGAGGCCACTCAGCACTCGGATATGGTTAACGAATAGCCTCACCGGCTGACTAGACCAGACTTTATCACCCTAACGGAGGATATGAGCGAGGAAGTAGCCAAATCAGGTTATTGAGGCGGTTCAACAGTACCGCATCTGTTGCCTTTTAGCCGACACATAATGGAGACTCCTAACCCGGGAAAATGAAAATTTTAATGATCGAACATTACCCAATCATCACGGATCCCACTGACCATCTGGAAGCCTATAAGGCGCCGATGAGTGTTCATACCTTCTGTGAATGGAGATGGTGTAGGTCTATCACCCTGAAAGGCCTTGCCCTCAACTGGTTCACTAGCCTTTAGCCAGGCGTCATCATGAGCTTCTTGTCCCTCGAGGCGCTCTTCTTGCAACATGTCACAGCTACTAAACGCCACCAGAATTACAACATGCATATGATGTCAATCTTCAGCCAAAGGGGGAGAGTTTGGGTTGCTATATGATGAGCCACCTTAATATAGGCCTTTTATGATGCATTTAGGTTGCATTTTAGGATCATTTAGTTGCATATTTCTCCATAATTGCATGTAGTTACTTAAGTTGAGAAAATATTACTCGTATGTGTGTTTTCAGTGTTTTTGATGATTTTCAGGTGTTGAGAACACAATTGGAGTATTATTGGACAAACTTAAGCATGAAGAGCATATAGGAAGAAGCTACGCCGACTGAGAAGTCACTGGACATCATTGAGTTAGATTGCAACCCAAAATATAGCGGAAATATGTTAACAGAGGTATAGAAATCGAGTCATGTGTACTCTTTTGCTTAGAACTCTTCATATAGTGGTCAGAATTGAGTGATTCCAGTGGGGTTGGAAACTAGCCTTAAGAGCTTTCCACCGATAAACACAGCCCAAAACGACTTATAGTTTGTGAGATATGGGCTTCGCAAGTTGGCAATTTTTTGCAGGATGAAAACTTGTGCCTGCGGGTTATTTCGTGTAGCTATTCGTCGATTTTAGCTATATCTTTTGACGATTTTGGCTCCTTTTATCTAGTTAGTTTAGGAAATAGAAAGGTATAAGGGCTAAAGGGAGTTATCTTATTTCCTATCTTATTTTCAATCATTAATTCAATTTGAGATAAGAACTCTCTTTTTCAATTACTCAAGAATATTAGTTTTACGTTTTCCCTAATTACTTTGAATTTTCAAGCGAAGCTTTGATTTTGCAAGATTGGTTCTACAATTGGTATTTATTATCTTCTCTTATTATCTCTATTCAATTTTTGATTGTTATTCATGTTTGCTTATTTCATTATGAGTATATTTTGCCCAATTATGATTGAGTAGTCTATTTATAGGGTTTAAGGGGATCCATGATCAATTATAATGGGATGTCTATAAATTAGTATTGATCTTTGATGATGTGTGTTGATTCCTATTGAATATTGGAAAAATTGACAAGAAAAATCACACCTTTGGTCGGTCTTCCACCACTGATACCACCTTTGAATAATCCAGGTATAATCCCACCCTTGGACCTAATAACCTTTGACTAGAAAAAGGGCTTTTACTGAGGTGGAAACAGTTGCATTTACTGAGGAATGTAGTACCCTTTTAAAAAATAAATCTCCACCAAAATTAAAAGATCATGGTAGTTTCTCTATCCTTTGTCACATTGGTAGTTTATTAGCATTATGTTGGGTGCTAGTGTGAGTTGTATGCCATTATCTGTTTCCTCAAATCCTTTGTCACATTGGTAGTTTATTAGCATTATGTTGGGTACTAGTGTGAGTGGTATGCCATTATCTGTTTCCTCAAAACTGAATATGGAAAGTTTAAAAGTTACCAATATATACTAGGCAAATGGCTGACCGTTCTATTAAATACCTCTTCGGTATTCTGGATGTGTCTGTTAGAGTAGGTATATTTTTTATTCCCGTAGATTTTGTTATACTTGATAAGGAGGAAGATAAGCGAATTCCAATCATTTTTGGTAGGTCGTTCCTTCATACTGCATGTGTAGTAATTGATGTGGAAATAGTAAGCTTACACTATCTGTAGGAGATGATGAGGTCACTTTTAATTTGAGCACCGCTTTAAAAAGTCCTACGCTAGGGGAAAAGTGTTATAGTATTTGATGTGGTTGATGTGATTTGCCATGATAACATGCCCCAATATCTCTATGGAGATCTCTTGGAGGCGGTACTTTGTCTTGATTCTTCCACAAGGGATATTAGTATTTGGAGCAATGAGGTTGATGCTATTGAGAAGGCTCTAACAAGTGAAGAGTTTGACCTTGATGAATGCCAAAAGGTAAAAAGGTTAGTTCGATCTGTGTGTAATATTGAGGTAAAGAAACTCAAACTTAAAACCTCTCCCCTCTCACTTGAAGTATGTATTTTTAGAGAAGAAAGGTTAAATCACGTGATTGTCGGTGCTGCACTCAATGATAGCCAACTCTCCGAACTTCTGGTTGTTTTGAAAAATCATAGAAAGGTTATACAATATTAATGATTTAAAGGGTATTAGCCTCGACTTTTGTATGCACAGGATACACCTTGAGGATGATCATAAGTCGTGCATTCAACCCCAAAGGAGACTGAATCCAAACATGCAGGAAGAGATTAAGAAAGAGGTGATGAAACTACTTGATGCATGTATTATCTACCGTATTGCTGACTCTAAGCGGGTAAGTCCTGTACAAGTAGTACCAAAATAAGGTGACATGAATGTTGTGAAAAATGAAAAAGAATGAGTTATTTCCTTCTAGATCTGTGACTAGATGGCGTATGTGTATAGACTATAGGAGACTCAACATGGCCAATAAAAAGGAGCACTTCCCTCTGCCTTTTATGGACCAAATGCTTGAAAGGCTGGCTTGTCATAAATATTGTTGTTATTTGGATGGCTATTCAGGTTTCTTCCAACTTCCCATTCATCCCGATGATCAAGAAAAGACAACATTCACATGCCCTTATGGCACTTTTGCATATCGTAGAATGCCCTTTGGTTTGTGTAATGCCCCTACCACCTTTCAACGATGCATGATGAGTATCTTTTCAGAGTTGATATAGTCTATCATGGAAGTCTTTATGTATGATTTTAGTGTGCATGGTTTTACATTTAATACATGCTTAGTTAATCTCACTAAAGTCTTGAAAAGATATTAAGAGTGTAATTTGGTATTAAACTAAAAAAAGTGTCATTTATGATGACTGAAGGAGTTGTTTTAGGCCATATTGTTTTTGATAGGGGAATCCAAGTGGATCAAGCTAAGGTCCAAGTGATTGGTCAATTACCCCCACCAGCTAATGTTAAAGGGGTATGAAGTTTCCATGGTTATGTAGGGATTTATTGCCGCTTTCTCAAGGAGTTTTAAAAATTGCTAGACCACTGACCCAACTCCTTCTTAAGGATGCTCCATTTGCATTGGTTTTACTGATGAGTGTCTTGAGTCTTTTAAGCTCATCCTATACTGCTAGCATCAAAGCTAAAATGGGTATGCTTTCATATCGCGGCGAAAGAAGGCAATTTGGGTATATTTTATACTAACATTTTGCAAGATCAAATTACTTGCATGTTTGTTTTAGTAGTTGGAATAGAGTTTTGATATTGTCTGTGAAAATTTGGTAGAGATACTAGAAGTGTTGATGGAGACACACCCTGATCTATCAATGACCTATGATACATGCAACACTTCGGCTTTGCAGACGGCCGCGATAGGGGAAATCGAGGTGGTGAATTTTCTCTTGGAGTCGGGAAGTGGGCTAGCTAGCTACCATTTCTCGAAGTAATGGTAAGACGACCTTGCATGGTTCTGCAAGGAATGAACATGTAGCTGTATTGCAAGCTCTATTTGGAAAAGAGCCTGGGATTACAACAAGGACTGACAAAAAGGGGAAGACGAAACTTCTAATCTTAGGAACTCCACTTCGAGAAAATGTGTGATGCAAGTGATTATGCAGTTGGAGTCGTACTCGGCCAACGCAAGGATAAGGTCTTGCAAGCTATCTCTTACGTCAGCAAGACATTGGATGAGGCTCAAGTCAACTATGCTACAACGGAAAAATGTGCTTTTGGCTATTATCAATGCTTTAGAGAAGTTCTGATCTTATCTGATTGGCTCTAAAGTTATTATCTACACTAATCACGCAGTCCTGAAGTACCTTCTCTCTAAGATGGAAGCTAAGTCTAGGCTCATTCGATGGATTCTCTTGCTCCAAGAGTTCGACATAGAAATTCGTGATAAGAAGGGAGCATAGAACGTAGTTGCAGGCCACTTATCAAGGATCAGGCATGAATATGGTATGAACACAAATCCTATAGATGATTCTTTTTCCTGACAATCATCTATATGTAGTCACATCACACATTCCTTGGTTTGCCAACTATGATAGTTACATGCTAGTCGATATATTACCTCCTGATATGTTCTACCAACAAAATAAAAGATTCCTCCATGATGTTAAATTCTACTATTGGAATGAAAAGTGCAAGGAGCATCTTTGAGTTAGATTGCAACCCAAAACATAGCGGAAATATGTTAAAAGAAGTGTAGAAATTGATTCATGTGTACTCTTTTGCTCATAACAATTTATCCAGTGGTCCTAATTGAGTTATTCCACTGGGGTTGGAAACTAGACTTGAAGAGCTTTCCAACGTTATATTACACGACCCAAGATGACTTATAGTTTGTGAGATATGGGCTTCGGCACTTGTATTTTGCAGGATGAAAACTCGCTCCCGCGGGTTATTTCGTGAATCTATTAGTCGAGTATAGCTTTCTCTTTTGACGATTTTGGCTCCTTTTATCTAGTTACTTTAAAGAAAGGTATAAGGACTCGAGGGAATTACCTTAGAAAAATTTGTGAAGAACCCCCTATAAGTTTCTAGTTTTTGTGAAACCCCCTACAATTTTTATTGTGAAAATAATCCCAATAAAGTAGCAAAAGTTAATGGTTGCACTCCCTAAATATTGGATGAAATCACTAACTTTAGGTGGTGCAACCACTAAATTTGCTAACTTGTTGGGTGTTATTTCACCAAAAAAAAAAACCATACAGTGAGTTTTTCAAAAAAACTAAAAACTTGTCGGGGATTATTCATAAAAAATCCTAATATTTATTAAACATATAGTTTAGAATAGAATCCCAAAATGTTAAAGAACACGACATGACTCCCCAAAATGTTACATAACTTGTTTTTATTAGTGAACCAAATAAAAGCAATAAATGTCTTATATTAGCAAGGATAATAGTTATACGCCTATTTTTAGACTAGTAATAACATTGATGTATGATGAATGAAATTGTTTATTCCATAATTGGGTAATAATAGTCATGTTCAAGGGATTATTATTCTAAATCAATAGCCTACTATATAATATTCCATAGTTTTGCACATAGATTACAATCAGGGGCTTTCCAATGATAGGTTTACACGCCCCAATTGAGCATTTTTCCCCATTTTTCGATTTTTCTAAGTTTTCCAATGATGGGGCGATGTTCACCTGGTTTGCCGAGCGGTTTTCTAGGAGAGCGTTTTTATCCTTTTTTTTAAGTAGGCTCAAACTTATGTCTACAAATAATATGTAATTTTTGATTGAACATCGCTTTTAGCTTATCTTTTCATTAAACTCTTAGCTTTCTCTCTAAATCTAGTTTATATACTTTGGAGATTTTTTCAAGTTTAATTCAAATTCTTACCTTTCATTTTTCATTTGGTAATTGTTTCTTCCAATGACGATATATAGTCCTTTCATTCAAGTTCTTATCCATTGTTCTCTATTGCTTTCAAGTATTTACTCTCTTTATTGTTAGATGTTTCAAAGTATGAATCTTTCAATAATTCTTTCTTTTGTTACTTTAGTCATCGCTGAGTAGATTTTTATTCTAGGGTTTTTGGGAGGGAGGCCATGTTTATACATTGATATGATTTGCGCATCTCTATTGTACATAAGGTGTGATGGGAGAAATATAGTGTGATTTGTTCCTATTATATGGT
This sequence comes from Patellifolia procumbens, assembly GCA_947645195.1. Classification (NCBI taxonomy): domain Eukaryota; kingdom Viridiplantae; phylum Streptophyta; class Magnoliopsida; order Caryophyllales; family Amaranthaceae; genus Patellifolia; species Patellifolia procumbens. Next base: position 7,141,277 of record CANSGD010001328.1, read on the forward strand.
TTATGTTATGGCGCAGTTTCGTAAATTACGTTTGGCAATATTAGTTTGACCCGTTGGTAGCCTTACGTTTAGAGGCTTTGAACACACTATTAGTTCTGATTATGTGAGCGATCATACTACATATGTTGAATTATGAGTGTTATGACCCGATCGTAGGCTTAACATATGCTCTAATTGCTCGACTTTTGACCTAGGTATTATTAGTCATTTGGACCCGGCCCTTTGATTAGTATAAGCACGCATGATGGACCGAACTAATGCCTTAGGCTTTTTATTATTTCATAAATCCTTGATTCAATTCTGCTTTCTGATGGAATGCGGTCGCATGCGTTTACCAAAGATACTATTTATAGATCCAACTTTCCAATACAAATTAATGTAAGTCGCAAGTAGGGTCCAACCACATAGACTTGGGTACCAAAGTATGTGTATAAGCAGGGGCGGAGCCAGAATTTTTTTTTGAAGGGGGCCGGATTCATGAAACTATAAAGATCACCATAACAAAAAAAAAATTCTTATTAATCAAGCGTACACAACGTTTTATTAATAACAAATACTATAAAAATATGTCTCAAAATACGCTTTGACTAAGGAATCTAAATTCATCACTTAAGTTGAGCTCTCCTATTTTTCATGAAATAAAAATCATCAATGATGGAATCCATTTTAAACTTGGTAGCAATCTCCTTCTCAATATAAACAAGCAAGTAATTCGAAAGAAAATCATCTTCCATCTTGTTTCGAAGGACATTCTTGACAATTTTCATAGCCGAGAAAGCTCTTTCTGTAGTTGCTGTGCTGACAGGAAGGGTCAAAACTAGTCGAATCAATCTATCAACCAAAGGATACATAACATTTTTTCTTTTCTCCACCAAACTTCTACACAAATCAGCTATGGTACCAAGATTTCTCATATCTGGGTGATTAGGAATATCATAGTAGAATTGATCAAGTTCATTCTTTAAATCAGATATCTCTTGTTCAGAAAAGTCTTGCGGATAGTATTTCTCTGCAAGAAGACATATGTTTTCCACATTGAAGTCTTTGTAACCATCAATAGGATTCAAAGATGCACTTAAGATAAGTAACTCAGTTGTTTGCTCACTAAATCTGCTATTGAGTGCCTGCAATTGTTGATCTATGGCTGCAGTAAACACATTGACCCGATAATGATGCTCAACAGTTATAACGTCCTTGTTGCGCCTAGATCGAATAGTCTCATAATAAGAAGCATTCATATCTAGGACTTGAGTGTCATGCCTATTACAAAAAGCGTTTACCTTTTGTAGAAGACCTTCCCAACCATCTTCTCTGAGCTTTTGAATCAAAGACTTTGTTCCACCAACTAAATGCATAGCATTTAAAATGTCATGTGATTTATGCTGCAAAGCTCGACAAAGTCCATCTGTAAGTCTCATAAGTTCTTCCATCAAATGTAAATTAAATACAAAATCAAATGATAGTAACTTTTTAAGAGCAGATTTAGCATCCCCGCGTTGAGAATATGTTGCTCGACGATCGGTGGCTATCTTCTCAAGGACTATACGAGTTGCATTGAACATTCTTATAACACTGCAAATAGACTTATAATGAGAACTCCATCTAGTATCCCCAGGACGTTTTAAAGTCCCAATTTGATTCAATCCTTTTCCCGTCTCAACCTCTTCAATTTCAATTAAATTCTCCAATTCTGCAACCTGTCTCTCCTGTAATTCATCATGACGCTTGGAGGAAGAACTAACAGTGTTAACAATAAAAACTAGATCTTTGAAAAAATCATGAACTTCGGCTACGTCTCTCGTGGCAGCAATAAGAGCTAGTTGTAATTGATGTGCTAAACAATGCACATAATATGCGCAGCGACAATCTTTGAGAAATAAAGCTTGTAAACCATTCCACTCTCCCCTCATATTACTAGCTCCATCATAACCTTGTCCTCTTAGGTTTTGAATGCTTGATATCACGTATTTATATAGAGTTTTCTCCCTTATTTACAAGCTAATTTGTGCGTCATTGGAGCTCTTGGGAGCTATTTTGTGCTAACTATCGTATATAGTTGTGGTTTTGTATTTTAGTGTTGAATTGCAGGTTTTAGGGAGTTTTCTCCTTATTCCCGAGCCATTTGGAAGCAACCACGACTTTACGAGATGTTACGAGGCACGTAGGATGGCTCACGAGCTTTATGGGTAGTTTAGGAGGTCCCAAGACCCCTAAACGTGAAGATTAGGAAGCCAAAGAGTCAAAAAGGAGTTTTCCGTGCACCGATCGGGCAGAAATGGCCCGATCGGGCGAAAATTTATTGATCGGGTATGAAAGTTGCGGACCCGATCGGGTGCCCACCGCCCGATCCGATCGGGTCCTTTGCATTTTATGGTTGTTGCTGCTGCTACGCCACAAGACGCCAAACGACAAGCTTGCTGGGCACCCGATCCACGACCCGATCGGGTGGGTGATCGGGTGGAGGCCCAGTTGGCCTGTCGCTGCTGCGCTGCTGTTATATCAAAGCCCAAACAAAGTTTGCTGAAATGGGTGTGGACCAGATCGGGTACTGTGCTCGGGCCCGATCGGGTCTGGCGCTTAATGACGCAGATTTCGAGTTTTGTTTCCGTTTTCTAATTAGACTTGAGGGGGACTATAAATACTTTTTCCTCATTATATTGGAGACACCTTTTTTATTCATCTTTCATTAGCTTTAGACTAGTTTTATTCTTCATTGTTCTTAGTTCAATTCAAACACTTTAGATTAATTTAGAGGTGATCAAACCTATTTCGATTTCAATAAAGTTCCTGCTTTCCGTTAATTGGTATTCTTTCTTACCCTAATCTCTTTTATTATTCTCAATTGCTTAGTTTATTTATTTAATCGTTCATGATGCCATTGTTAGGGTTTCATATTAGTTTTGTTGTTGTTAATTCGATTATGAGTGAGTAGTCTCCTTCTAGGGTGTTAGATAGGAAAGCCATGTTTATACCATGATTGTGATTTAGACTCTTATTGATTTCTAGGGCTTGATTAGGGTGATTGTGATGTGGTTTGTTCTTTATTGAGTAATTAACGTTATTGCGCAGTTTCGTTGGTTGCTTGTGGTTAATAGTTGTTTGCACAGATCCGTCTTACGACTAGAGGCCTAGGACACGTCAGTAGTTCTGATTACGTTAGTGAACATGCGGCGTATGTTGAACTATGAGCGTTGAGTCTTAACCATAGCTCAACATAGGCTCTAATCCCCGACTCTTGACCTACGTTTTGATAGTAGTTGACCCTATTTGATTGGTATAAGCATGGTGGACCGACCTAATACCCTAGACTTTTATTCCATAGTTTAATCCTCGATTTATTCCGTCTTCTGTAGTCTATTCTTTAGTTTAATTAATTCCTTCCTGATTTCATCTGGAGTAGCTGAATCGGTTGAATATTAATCTAGAAACTCTGTCTCCCTGTGGATTCGACCCTGCTTCCACTGACTACCTTAGTTAGAGGACCGTAGGTTTATTTTTGATTAGGTGATACGACTAAAACCTATCAAAATTTGGCGCCGTTGCCGGGGAGACGGCTAGTTCTCTAAGTTTTTATTTAATTATTTGGTCTACTTCTCTGTACCTCATTGGAACTTCATTGTTTCAATCGAGGTACCCTTTACTGCTGCTTTTTGTTTCTTTTGTATGCCCAGGTCCCAAAGAAACGGTTCCCCCATTCCAGCGGACCCCGATCTTGATAGGACAATCAGGCGGATCCGAAAGATAAAGCAGAAAGAAAAGCTGTATGTTCAGCTGAACATCTCTGGAACAGACACCTTGAGTTCAGTTATGTCAAAATCACTGAAGTCATTTGGGGTGCCCAACCCAGATGGTCTCTCGACTGGACCTACCATGCACACCATTGCCGCGGTAAATTTTGAGATTAAGCCTGGACTCATCAGCATGGTCCAGCAAAATCAGTTTGGTGGGCATCCTACTGAAGATCCGGCAAATCATCTGCAACGGTTTCAACAACTTTGTCGAACCGTTAAACATGCCGGCGTCACTCCAGATCAACTTAAAGTCATGTTGTTCGAGTTTTCATTGAGAGATAGAGCCCCAAAATGGTTGAACGATGTGAAAGAAACCGAGTGGAGTGAGATTTCTACTGCATTTCTGAGAGAGTATTACCCACCCACTAAAACAACAGAACTCAAAAATAAACTGGCCACGTTTTCCCAAGAGCCTGATGAAACATTACGGGAAGCGTGGGCTAGGTTTAGAGATCTACAGAGAGAGTGTCCACACCATAATATGGATAAATGGTTCTTGACGCAGACATTCTACAATGGTCTGCAGCCTCAGACGAAGTGTATTGTTGATTCGTCTGCAGGAGGAGTGTTTTTAGACAAGGCAGTTGATGAGGGTTATGAATTCATTTCAAATCTTGCAGCCAATGACCATTCATCATCTAGGAGTTTGAATAAGAAGGTACTTGAAGTTGACGCTATTTCATTGCTTACATCTCAGATGGCGCAACTAACTCAGCAGCTAATGAAGTCTTCTAGTCCGACACCTCCACCCATGAGTATCAATACTATGTCTGCAGTAGCACCCATTACCTCATCTTACTGCGAGGTATGTGGTGTTCAGGGTCACTTTGGGCATGACTGTCAGTTCAGTCAATTTCAGATGGAGCAGGCAAACGCCTTTCAACAAAGGCCACAAACCTTCCCCCCTCCACATAACTACCAAAACCCACCTCCACAAAACTACCCTATTCCCTCCTACCATCACACCCCACAAAATTTCCAAAGACCACCACCACAAAATTTCCATCACCACAATAATTTCCAAACTCCACAAAATTTCCACACCCCACCTCCACAAAACAATAACCCACAAGAGCCTAGCAATTCTGAACTTATGAAACTGATATTGTCTATGCAAAAGGCACATGAGGAAGCAAGGAGGACCCAAGAGAAGCATATCAAACTTCTTGAGGCTTAAGTTGCCTAGTTGGCAGAAACTAATGCACAGAGGCAGCAGGGACAATTGCCAGGGCAACCAGTTCAGAGAGAACATGTGAATGCCATCACTCTTCGTAGTGACATTGCATATGATGCCCCTCCAGTGCCCATTGATGAGGTTACCCCGACTGCAGGGAAGAAGAGGGTGGTAGAGGAAGGAAAAAGAAAGAATTCGACGTCTGAAGTCGATTTGTCTGCAGAAGCTGAACAGACAGGGAAGAAAAAGGAGAAGGTTTCTGAAACGCCTTTTACACCAAGGCTACCTTTTCCTCACAGGATGCAACAGTCCAAGGTCGATCAGCAGTTTGGAAAGTTCTTGTCTATGGTCAAGAACCTTGAGGTAACGATTCCATTCACAGACTTAATTATCCAAGTGCCTGTTTATGCCAAATTTCTGAAAGACATGATTACTAAGAAAAGAGACTTTGGTGGGGTAGAACGTGTCGCTCTTACTGAAGAGTGTAGTGCTTTTATTCAAAATAAAACTCCACCAAAGTTAAAAGATCCTGGTAGTTTTTCTATACCCTGCCATCTTGGACCTATTTTTATTGATAAGGCTTTGTGTGATTTAGGTGCTTCTGTTTCTGTTATGCCATTGTCTGTTTATAAGAAACTGAACATGGGAGCCCTTAAATGCACACAAATCACTTTACAGATGGCGGATCGTTCTATAAAATACCCTCTAGGTGTTTTAGAGGACGTTCCTGTTAGGGTTGGGAAATTCTAAATCCCTGTTGATTTTGTGGTGTTAGATATGGATGAGGATGCCCAGATTCCTATTATCTTGGGTAGGCCGTTTTTGTGTACTGCTGGTGCTGTCATTGATGTCAAGTCTGGGTCTTTAACTCTGAGTGTTGGTGATGATAAAGTGATTTTTAAACTAACCAATGCTGTTAAGGCACCTATGCTTGAACAATCTTGTTGTAGGGATGAGGTAAAGTAGGTTTGGAGAAGGTTCCAATTCCACCTAAGGTTGCCTCATCGTCTGGAGGCATTGTCAAGAACATTTGGAGGAGAAAGATGTTTGATGAGGGTGGCACTCATTGCCAAGCCCCTCCTATTTGAGAGAAGGAAGATTATGGTCGTGCGGGACCTTTATAAACCAGCGCTGTGCGAGAGGCAACTCGTATTTTTCTTTCCCTTTTCCTTTTCTTTTTATTTTCCTTCTTTTTGTGAGCGAGAGTAGGGTACTAACATTGTTTTTCCTCTTAGCATAGTCCTTATCACCTTTTGGCATTGAGGACACTGCCAAGTTCAGCTTGGGGGAGGAGTTCTGTTTGAATTCCCTATCTCTTTTACTGCTTTCTAGAATAGTTTTACTGCTTTCGAAAAGTACTAAAAAAATCAAAAAAAAATATGGTTCCCATGACTGGTTTAGTTGCCTCCCTGTGCCCCTTGTTGTGCTCTATTTGAAATTGATTTTACTTTGGATAGCTGGGCATTTGTGATCTTGAGGCTATGATTTGATGTTTGATTGCTATGATTTCGAGCATTTTTGGATTATATTAGACCACTTTGTGCTGCATACCTGAATTGGTTAGACTGTGAGGCCTCTTTGTAGCCTATTGGATTCATATTATTATCCAGTCTATTCTTGTGTGTTAGTTCCTCTTTAGTGGATTGATCTTGACTTTGACTTCGTACTTATCTGATTTTAGATGACTTGTAGCATGTGATTTGATAGAGGCGTTCTTTTGTCTTATTCTTGAGCTTCAGAGTGAGTTTTTGATATACTTTTATCCTCCTTAGCCCCGCTGAGCCTAATGACTTGTTTCGTGTTACTTAAACCCCTATTATGAGCCAAAAGCCTTCACTTGATATTATTCCAAGTCTAGCTTGGGGGAGCTTTTGTATGGGTTGAGTTTGAGATTGGTTTGTTGGTTTAGTTTGGTTTTTGAGGAATTTAAAAGTGTATTTGCTGTGGTTTGAGAGTGAGAAAGAGAAAAGAAAAAGCAAGTTTAGAGTTGCGTGAATGAAGTTCAGAAAAATGAAAGAAAAATGAAATGAAAATTCAAAAGAATTCTAGTTCTTTCATTCACGTACGTTCATAAGGGAATATTCGCTCCATTGCTAGAAAATTGGGTTTGTTATGAGCTTTTCATTGATTTATGAGAGTTGGGTTACTTTACATGGTTTTATGGTGATTGTTGGGAGTTGTGTAGGCCATCTTAGGCCTTGTTTGAATGATTTATGCTCCCCCTTTCTTGGTTTTTCCACCACATTACCCAAAAGTATCCCCTACCTCTCGCCTAAGCCCCATTACAACCCTATAAAGTCCTCTTGAGCTTATGTCTGCATTGTTCATTTGATTGATTTCGAGTCAGTTTGTCAAAGCTAGGGAGTATTTCTGCTAAATGAGTCGACTTGACTAGGTTGAGCGTCATTGAACCTTCTTAAACACATGAGAGTGTGAGTGGGAAGGGTACTTATGGTCGGGTTGGTGAGTGTTCGGGCATATTCTTTGCCTGCAACAAAATAGAGAGGAGTGACACCCTTGTGAGAGCCTTTTCAGGATTTGTATGCCTTGTGGATGCTTGAGTTTGATAAATTGCTTGAATGATTGGTGGTTGGATGGATTTGATTAGCCAAACTTGAATTATGCTTGCTTGAACGATTCTTAGTCTTGAAAATGTTTTGAGCTTTGATTTGTTTTTATCTATGGGGTGAGGCAATCTATTCCATGTTCATGTTCTGTTTGCTTGAGGACAAGCAAAGGTTTAGCTTGGGGGAGTTTGATATCACGTATTTATATAGAATTTTCTCCCTTATTTACAAGCTAATTTGTGCGTCATTGGAGCTCTTGGGAGCTATTTTATGCTAACTATCGTATATAGTTGTGGTTTTGTATTTTAGTGTTGAATTGCAGGTTTTAGGGAGTTTTCTCCTTATTCCCAAGCCATTTGGAAGCAACCACGACTTTACGAGATGTTACGAGGCACGTAGGATGGCTCACGAGCTTTATGGGTAGTTTAGGAGGTCCCAAGACCCCTAAACGTGAAGATTAGGAAGCAAAAGAGTCAAAAAGGAGGTTTCCGTGCACCGATCGGGCAGAAATGGCCCGATCGGGCGAAGATTTATTAATCGGGTATGAAAGTTGCGGACCCGATCGGGCGAGGGTTGCCCGATCCGATTGGGCGAGGAAGCATGTCCCCAGACCCGATCGGGTGCCCATCGCCCGATCCGATCGGGTGCCCATCGCCCGATCCGATCGGGTGCCCATCGCCCGATCCGATCGGGTCCTTTGCATTTTATGGTTACTGCTGCTGCTACGCCATAAGACGCCAAACGACAAGCTTGCTGGGCACCCGATCCACGACCCGATCGGGTGGGTGATCGGGTGGAGGCCCAGTTGGCCTGTCGCTGCTGCGCTGCTGTTATATCAAAGCCCAAACAAAGTTTGCTGAAATGGGTGTGGACCCGATCGGGTACTGTGCTCGGGCCCGATCGGGTCTGGCGCTTAATGACGCAGATTTCGAGTTTTGTTTCGGTTTTCTAATTAGACTTGAGGGGGACTATAAATACTTTTTCCTCATTATATTGGAGACACCTTTTTTATTCATCTTCCATTAGCTTTAGACTAGTTTTATTCTTCATTGTTCTTAGTTCAATTCAAACACTTTAGATTAATTTAGAGGTGATCAAACCTATTTCTATTTCAATAAAAGTTTCCGCTTTCCGTCAATTGGCACTCTTCCTTACCCTAATCTCTTTTGTTATTCTTGATTGCTTAATTTATTTATTTAATCGTTCATGATGCAATTGTTAGGGTTTCATATTAGTTTTGTCGTTGTTAATTTGATCATGTCTGAGTAGTCTCTTTCTAGGGTGTTAGATAGGAAAGCCATGTTTATACTATGACTGTGATTTAGACTCTTATTGATTTCTAGGGCTTGATTAGGGTGATTGTGATGTAGTTTGTTATTTGTTGAGTAATTAACGTTATTGCGCAGTTTCGTTGGTTGCTTGTGGTTAATAGTTGTTTGCACAGATCCGTCTTACGACTAGAGGCCTAGGACACGTCAGTAGTTCTGATTACGTTAGTGAACATGCGGCGTATGTTGAACTATGAGCGTTGAATCTTAACCATAGCTCAACATAGGCTCTAATCCCCCCCGACTCTTGACTTAGGTTTTGATAGTTGTTGACCTTGTTTGATTGGTATAAGCATGGTGGACCGACCTAATACCCTAGGTTTTTATTCTATAGTTAAATCCTTTGTTTAATTCGTCTTTCTTAGCTTAATCATTAGTTTAATTAATTCCTTCCTGATTTACTCTGGAGTAGCTGAATTGGTTGAATATTGATTTAGAAACTCTGTCTCCCTGTGGATTCGACCCTGCTTCCACTGACTACCTTAGTTAGAGGACCGTAGGTTTATTTTTGATTAGGTGATACGACTAAAACCTATCAATGCTCAACTCATGATTAGACAAAACTGTAGAAATCTCTTCCTTAAGAGTCTGAGATGTTGTATCCTTGACATGTACTAGCTCCAAAAATCTCTCACGCAAGAATCCATATTCATCAACAAATCTTATCACAATAGCTATTTGTTCTCTTTTAGAAATGTCTCGAGATTCATTAACAATTATGCAAAATTTTGATTCACCGATTTCCATACGAATTTCTTTTTGCACATTTTGAGCAAAGACATGTAGAATTTCTTTCTGAATATCAGGGGATGTATATTTTGCATTTTTGGGGGCATTATCAAGCACAACATCATTCACTTCTTTGCTATACGGCGCTAAAAATTTAAGCATCTTTAAAAAGTTTCCCTGATTTCTTGAACCTTTGCTTTCATCATGCCCTCTTAATGCACAATTTTGAAATGTAAGCCACCGTACTATATCTATTGAAGCTTTTATCCTTGTGCGATTATCTTCAATCTGTTTTGGAGTTGCTTTTTCATATGAATAGTCTATGTGCCCTTTTGGATTCTGAATATTATTCCAACATAAAACTGAATACTTATGGGCGGAATTAGTGTCTTTTCCAACATGAGCTCTAAAAGAACACTCTTTTCCACCAATTTTTTTTCCAATTTTTAGATCCTTGTACCGTGAAAGCATCTGACCCGCTTTTTCCTAATGGGTCCTTTGGAAAAAGAAAACATGGGAAACAATAATCAGCATGGGTACTAGGAGAATATTCTAGCCAATGGAATTTATCATACCAGCTAGTTTAGAATCGACGTTGATGATCAGCCTTACCTGAAGACGGAAAATTAGGTAGAGAAATTTGATATGGCCCATACGTAACGTATGCCCTTACAATGTTTTTTTGCTCTTCTGAAGAATAACTAGTAATTGGCTTTCGTAAAGCTGGATCACGCCTTAAAAGAGTGTTACCAATTCTAATTATAGATTCAACTCTTGTATGTGGTGAAGCTTGTTCATTGGGAATTTGAGAAGTACCTATATTGACATCAACTGTCGGTTGAGTGGCTTCATTAGGATTTGTGTCATCCTCATTAGGACTTGTGTTTTCTTCTTCAGGATTTGTGTTATCATCTAATTGGACAGTAGGATTTACTTTTGTGAAATATGAGTCAATTGTTTTCCTCTTCATATCCGGCCTACAAAAAATAATACATTTTATTAACAAATCACTAAGGTATAGCGGAATAGGGTAAAATTTTATTCATATGGAGAAATTGGGTTATCAATTAGACAACTAAGTCAAGTCGTAGTCGCCAAAATGTGAAAAGAAGATTCGAAATGATTACCATACCAAGCAATATGAATTTACGAAATAAACTAAAATTAAAATTATCAATTTATGAAATCAACATGGTAAATCTAATTCAAATCAACTATAAATATATAAAATAAAATTACCCATAAAGTAAAATGTGCAACTTAAATAGCTACTAATTTAACTTTAACCTAAAGTGTATTATTGATTTTTTTAGTATATGATTGATTTGATAATGGCGACAAGCACTTAGCACTCAACATTATTTTATTTCAAATATACTTTTTTAAATTACAAAATCTGTAGGCTAACTTTTCCAAGCATCTCCTAACTCAAATTGTCACAATCACAAAGTTGGAGGGGGTGTCCCAAAGTGTAGAAGGAACATATTAAAAATTCTCTTGCTGGATAAGTACTAGTAGGGGGTAAAAATTACCTGCTGTATATTTTCTTGAATTGCTTGCTTGTCAGTGTTTCAATGTTTGTGTTGTTTGTGCTGCTGCCGCAGGTTTAGGTAGGGTCTAGGTGTCTAGGTCTCTTTTTGCATATAATGTCAGTATTTTGTTTGTATTGGGCTGGTTATTAATAACCTCTTCGGCAGCTTTCCGTGTCCTTTTCGGTTTTCGCATTACCTTTTTTTTTTTTTTTATAAAAGCTTGTAAACAGTAAACATATTTTTTTTGGGGCCATGGGGGAGGCCATGGCCCCCACTGGCCCCCCTCCCTCCGCCCCTGTGTATAAGAGAATGAAAAGGGGGTTTTCAGGTAAAAACTATATTAAAATATGAAAAGATCAATAAAGAAGAGTCTTGAGTTCGGTTGATATTTACTTCGATTCGGATTATCGATCATCTGTTTCTAAGTATAAATAACTACTCTTAATCACACATAGATTGAGAACTAAATCCCGCTTCCCTCTAAAGATTAGTTAAACAACCCCAATCTGCAGATAGAAGAACTGAACTAAAGAACAACCTCATTGAATCTGCAATTTAGGTTCAATTCTAAAGCACATCAAAGCCTAAGAATCTATGAGCCAAACAACAATTACTAGCGCAATTATTTAATTCGAAAACAATGATTTCACTAGAGAATAACAAGAACAATCGGATTCTATATTAAACCCTAGTTTGCTACTCATTAACGAGGAACAAAAAAATGGACAATTATTCTAAGTCCTAGCAATAGATCAAACGAATGTAAAGACTAGTTGTACTTCCTAGCAATCACACAAATAGTCATATAATCAAAATAGAAATCAAAACTATAATTTAGAGAGTGAAAATAATAGAAATCTCACAATAATAAACCGAATATCAAACAACCGTTCTCAAGTATTGATTTACGCTACGATCGACATAGAATTCATTAAAGAATGTTCAATAATTAAAAATAACATAAAAGTAGTAGAGAGGGAAAAAGTAAGTTTCTCTCTCTAATTAGGGTTCTAAACTCATGATGAATAATGAAAGATATCCAAAGAAACTGATTAAAACCAAACTAATCAGCGAAGCTCGACAAATCGCCCTTCACGTGACTGCAGGCCCGACTTGCGCGAGTCACACACCTTAGGTGTGTTGGGTGCGCGTTGTTCCTAATATGTGTTGCTTGCTGAATGTGCGAGTAGCGCGCTGAATGTGTGTTGTGTGCACCCTTACCGTCCTCTAATGCTGTTGTGGTTGCGGCTGCTGCATGGGGTGCGTATGGACTTGGGTGGGGTGCGCGCCAATGCTGCCAGGCTGCTTGCTAGGAGTGCTTGCAATGTTTGGCTAGCTTGGACATGCTTACGAGCTTACGTAATATCTTCAACTCTTCCATACAAAAACACAATCAATCACCAACATTAACATACGCCATCACACAAGACGCTACAAACTCATAATAAAACCACGACCGTGAACGAGCTTACCTATAAACGGTTAAAAATATATAAAGTCTCCAAATGTCCTTAGATCACCTATAATGTATCGAAACCATCTTAATTCTCCATATACCACACTTAGGCTAATAATTATGAAACTCCGCTTCTCAAGGCCTAATCCTCTACAAAACGAACTCCAAAACACTATAAAAACACACCTAATATTATCTCATCAAAAACCCCACACTGGAACTTTACTCGACCTTGATTAAACTCAATCATTAAGAAAATGGGGTACACCTTTCCAAAATAACACACACATGATCTACTCCACTTATCACTCCATCCTAGTGTAAAAAACGATGCTACTCTTCTCCGAATCGCTTAAGGTCAAATACAAGGGCAAAAGACACCCCCACACTTGAACCAAAAGCTAACCTGAAACAACATTAGAAGCATATTCAATCATGTTCAACACCAAGATCACACACAAGAGTCATGAAATCAATAAAGTGCATTCGAGCCCCGAAAAATCTCAAAGGACTCAAGCTTACACCAAATACACACAAATCACGCCAACCACTCCTTATTTCTGCAAAGATAGATGAGTTTTAACCTATTCTCGTCTACTTCAACACTAAGATGCAATCCTACCCGAAACACTCCTTATTACACCATCTTTTTATGACACCAACTCCTGCAAATGATTCAAAATATCTCTCTTTTATCTCTCATTTTGCCTAGGAGCTCTTGAGTGTTCATCCTAGCTTCACACATTTTTATTTTTCAAATTATGAACTCACCATCTCACCCGCTCTATATAGCAACTTTCTTGCATAGGTTTCTCTTCCAGTTTTCAACCTATCCGGGCCCCCATTCTTGCCTGAGTTTCCAACTTAACGGGTTTTCACATATTTTTGGATTTTCTCATTTTTCAGTTATTTTTTTTTCAAAAGCAAAGTAAAAATAAATGTGTATGTCACACAAAACTCACCCAAAGCAATGAATATCTACCTCCCCCCCCACTTAATTAAGACATTATCCTCAATGGGAGAACATGTATAAGAACGAAAAAGAAGGGGAAAGGGGATAACACGACACCAACTCCCACAAAGTCTTCACTCCCTCAACACCACTACTCATTATGCATCAAAAACTCAACCCCAACAACAAATATACGAAACCAAAGATCCAATAAACTCACAACCCAACTCCCTCAACCAACCAACAGTGCTAAGTTCAAACCCAATCTCAATGGAAGGAAAGGTTCGAAATTCACATCCAATAGATTAATCTAGCATGCAAATGCGCAAATGTATTTGAAATTTTGTGGAAAGGGGAATCGAAAAGGGATAGGAATAGGGTATGGCCATTTGTTGTGGTGGAATAAAAAAGATGGTGGAATTCCGAAAATGGAAGAAGAAGAAGAAAATGGAAGGTGGAAGGAAAAAAAAGAAAGAAAAGAAAAGGGAAAAAAGAAGAAGAGAGGCACGGGTTGCCTCCCGAGTAGCGCTTAGTTTAGAGTCGTCAGCTCGACTACTTACCTCCCAAAATCAATCGGGGAGGATTCACCTCCTTGATTCAACTCTTGTACCTGCAAACCAGAGGAAACCACACCTTGCCCAGCCAACGTTACTGAAAACAATTGATAATCATGGTACAAATCGGGTGGTTTGGTAGGACTCTTCACCTTTTAGCCTTTTTCTTCTTAGTAGTGCACAAGGAGTGTGTGACACCGACTCTATAATACCAACAAAACATAAGGGTTCAGACACCAAAGTCTTCTTGCAACCAAGCATCCCAAAGGACTCAACCCGACCCCCAAACTCGACACTTAACAACCCCGCACCTTCATCAATCTTAGTATTGGAGGTTTTCAAAAACGGTCATCCCAAGAGAATAAGAGAAGCATTAGACTCCATCTCCAATACATAGAAATCATTTGGAAATTGTAGTTTACCAACTTTGACTAACACATCCACTACTTTACCTTTCGGGTGTATAGTGGATCCATTAGCCATTTGCATAATGACACTAGTAGCAATAAGAGGACCAAGCTTTGAAGTAGGGGCGAAGCTACAGGTGGGCTGGCAGGGGCCCGACCCCTGCGGCCCATCCCCAAGGCCCTTATTTTTTAAAATTGGGCCCTTGAAGATTCTAGTTAACTCAGTTTTATTAGGTTTCTAGTTTATCTTTCATTATTCATTATTACTTATAACCTAAATTAGAGAGAGAGACCACCCTTTCCCCTCTCTAATCCTTTCTTGTTAGATTTAATTAGTGAAGATTTGTTGATAAATTCTATGCAGATCGTAGCGTTAATCAACTCTTGAGAACGGTTGTTTGATCTTTGGTTAGTTTTGTGCGGTTTCTATTATTTTCATTCTCCTAATTAGAACTTTGATTTCTACTTTGATTGTATGATTAATTGCTTGATTGCTAGGAAGTACAACTGGTCTTTAAATTCAATTGATCTATTGCTAAGACTTAGAATAATTGTCGATTCTTTTGTTCTTCGTTCATGAGTTGCAAACTAGGGTTTGACTTAGAATCCGATTGTTCTTGTTATTCTCTTGTGAAATCATTGTTTCCGAACTGAATAATTGCGCTAGTAGTTGTTGTTTGGATCATAGGTTCCTAGGGTTTGATGTGCTTTAGAATTGAACCATAATTGTAGAATCAATTAGGTTGTTCTATAGTTCAGTTATTCTATCTACAGATTCGGGTAGTTTAACTATTCTTTAGAGGGAAGCAGGATTTATTTCTCATTCTATGAGTGATTAACGACAATTTTTTATACTTAGAAACCGATGATCGATAAACTGAATCGAAGTGTATTATAAACCCATGTAAGAAGGCATTATAAACATCCATTTGATGTACCTCCCAGTCTTTCACAGCTGCAATTGCCAGAAATGTACGAACTGTATACATTTTTGCATCAGGAGCAAATGTCTCATTGTAGTCTATCCCTTCCTCTTGATGGTTTCCAAGACACATTAACTTTGCTCTCAGTATGAGCAGGTTTCCATCTTCATCTCTATTCTCCGTATACACCAATTTACTCCTGAGTGCCTTCTTCCCAACGAGTAGAGATTCCAATGTCCAAGTTTGTTGTTCCTCAAGAGCACGAATTTCAGAAGCCATAGCCTTTCACCATCTGTCATGTTTCATCGCGTGTTTAAAAGACATAGGTAGTGTACCTTCTATTATCGTTGAAATATAATTTCGATCTTTGGACGAAAAAGGTTAATAATTAACAAAATATGTGATAAAATAGGGAGTAAATGAGGAAGATAAAGCCGAGGGTGAACTTGAGTATGAACTTTTATTATTTCCCCGTATGGTGTGTGTTACACAAACCCGTAGACTTATCGACGTAAATTTTCCACGTTTGCTTCTGCCTCAGCTTCATTCGTTTGCCCCCAACCCCCCCGACTTCAGGCTGGTGTGCACTCCCGCATACCAAAGGTTACGAGACAGCTTGCTCCTGTTGCGTACTTCCACATGCAGCGTGTAGCTGCTAGTCAGCTTGCAATGACTGTTGTTTAGCCTATAGGGGCTACAGTGGCCGCAACATGTAAACGTTGTTGTGGATGTTGGACAGCCTCCTACGCTCCCTTTTCGTGGCCAATAAGAGGTTCACAAGGCTGGGCAGTGTGTCTCAAAACAGACGTTTGTGCGGAAGTAAACTACACCTAGGCTTTAGATACCATGAAAAAATAGACTCAACTCCTTGTCCTTCTCATTAATGTGAGGCAGAATAGATATATGTATACATCTAAAGCTCTCTAACCTAATGATGTATTAGGAAATTCTATCAATTACTATAATTCTATCTTTTAAGATATTTCTTTTGTATCGTAACATAAATTCATACTCAATGGACCACTCATTTGACTTTATACTCATTTAGGTAACGTGTACTCATTTGGGAAACTTATACTCATTTGGGAAACTTATACTCATTTGGGAAACTTATACTCATTTGGAAAACTCATACTCATTTGGAAAAATCATACTCATTTAGACAACCCATACTCATTTTGGCTCCATACTCATTTGGATAACCCATACGCAATTGGAAAACTCATACTCATTTAGGGTCCGTGCTTAGTTGACCAACTCATACTCATGTGGTGTATGTAGGGGTACATACACCAAGGGTACCTTTTACCTTCTCAAAGCGGCAGTCTAATTTTATATTAAAATCAGATTGACTTAAGCCTATTACTTTATTCAAAAAGCCTATTACTTTATTAAAAGAGGTGGTCTTCTTTCTATTAGGTTTAGATTTCTGCCTAATTTTAAATTAAAATTAGGCGGTATCTTATAATACCAACTCTCACCACGTTAGTCATACCACTTAATTAATTTTCAATTCTGATTTTTCCTTTAAAAAAAGTAATAATAAGGAGATTGATAATGGGAACTGAGATCATCCAACGTCACGTTAAAACAAACGGATGGAAACAATATCATCTAATAATCCTGTGGCAAGAGGGCAACTAAAAAGGATAGAGCCTAAACTAGATTGATGGTATCAATAGTGGATCTAGGATTTTTCAGATGGTGGTTCACTGCCAATTATCGATCATAGATTAGAATTGATTTATTTTTGTCAAAAGTATTCCATAATAAATTTCATTAATAAAACTAGAATATACAACTAAGTAGTACTACAAAATACAACCAAATGTATACATACTATTGTAAAATAGAACCAAATTATAATACAATATATTATAAATGTTTGTGACGAGTTCTCATGTTTTGATATTGGTTCATCATATATTCATGCTAACATTCAAATAATCAATTTCTCACAAAAAAATTTGCATTAACCCATGTGATTCGGATTCAATCATACATAGTCCTTCATTAATCTATCTTTATTGCTTTCTAGTTAATAAGGTCATAGTTAGTTAATTTAATTGAGTCATTTATTTTCAGCAAAAAATAAAGGGCCGATTTTTCTACTGATTTTCGGTTCTATTTAGGAGTCCTAGTTGAGTTGTAATTCCTTTTAGATAAGAATTGATTTAGCTAATGGATAAGGAAGAGATAGACGTGTAAATAAGATAGCAAGGGCCGAAATCCCTATCATATCTTATTAGATTATCTTCCTTATTTTTATCTTTATCTTTTCCTAAATTCTAGGGTTAAAGATTTAAATGCTTTCTAGATAGATTTTTGGTTTCCTAATCATATTAGAAGTAGTCTAGTATATATAGGCGACTGTTTTCATTAATAAAGGCAGAGATTATTTTTGAGTTAAAATTTCGTAAAGAGTTTAATTGTTTTGCACAATTATATTTGGCCATTTAATAATTTTCAGGAGTGATTATTATTGAGTGTTTAATCTACTTAATTCCAGGAGTGGTTTGAGTGAGGTTAAGAGTTAATTAAAACTTTCAGGAGTGTTTGTTTTAATTATCATATCCACAAAAAAATACAAAAAAATTCGGACTTAGAATAAAATTTAAGTTCATTGCCTGGAGTTCTTGGATGTTACTTCTCATTGAATTCATATTCATATGAAGAGGCATCAGAGCTTGACGAGTAAGGGAAGGTTCTTGGCTATTTTGTTCATCCGAGTACAAACAGTTTTCTGGTACGTTTTGTTTCAATTTGTTCTCCTAATTGAAAACGTCTTTTAGGTGTTTTTTGAGCCTAAACTGGTATATCGCAAGTTTAGTTTACTGTCCTAAAATTTCGTAGAAGTTGGAGTTCATTTGATATAGTTTCGAGACTGTTTTTGTCAAACGTGCGGATTTGGTGCGAATCTGGCGCGACTGAATTGAATCTTAAACTGCGAATAAGCTACTTCGTATTTTTTAGTGATTCCAATTGGAGATTTTTCCTAACATCCATAATTTTCTTGTGTTAAATTTTCATAATTTTTAACGAAGTGTAACAACTGCAGTTTATTTTCTAAGTTGGATCAGTTTTCTGGGTTTTCTGGACAGTTTTAGAGTACGTTTTTGGTCACAAATCATGGAGAAATCATCTGAAATCCTTAAACTACTTAATAATCTTAGTATTAAGATGGATGCTTTTGAAGATTATATACATCATGCCCAAAAACAGGTTAATGCTTTAACTTCCATTGTTATGAAAAAATAAAATCATATGTGGCCTGGGGAATCAGACGAGGAATCTGAAGTACAAAGTTATCAACCACATTCCATTGATGATTATAGAGGGTTGAAACTAGACCTACCCGAATTTGCAGAAGATTCGGATCCAGAGGTGTTTCTTGATTGGGTTAGGCAAATTGAGAGAGTATTTGACTATAAGGAGTATGATGATCAGAAAAGATACAAACTTTCTACCATGAAACTGACCAAGTATGCATCTTTATGGTTGGAAGGGTTCAAAGCTCGAAGAAAAAGAGATGGAAAAGAACAAGTGATCACTTGGACTAGTTTGAAGAAGAAATTGAGAGCCAAATTTCTTCCTAGAGAGTATGAGCAAGAGCAATACTTAAAGCTCACATCTTTGATGCAAGAGACTCTTAGTGTGGCTGATTACAAACGAGAATTCGATAGGTTGTGTCTAGTTTGTGATATGCAGAAAAAGGAGGCTTTGAAGATCGCAAGGTACATCAAAGGCTTGGCAAGGCAAGTTGCAGATCAAGTAGGAGTGGCTCACTATGTCACCTTTGAGGATGTTTGTAAGTTAGCCTTGAAATTTGAGGCTAGAAACAAGGGAAGATCGAAACCTAACTATGGTTTCAAGCTTGGCTCTAAGGAAAGCAATGACTGTTCTTCATCTTTTCTTGGGGGAGAGGATAAAATTTCACCATTTCCGCCTAAGGAAGAGAAGAGGATCGAAAAACAGAAGGTCTTTGTTCCAAGAGAAGAGTTCGAGAATAGGAGAAAGTGCTTCAAATGTCAAGGTAAGGGTCACATAAAAAGCGAATGTCCTAGAAAACGAGCACTTAGTTTGAGACAATACCACACCATGCTTGAAGAAGAAGAGGTTTATGAGCTTATTGCCGAGGAAGAGAATGTGGAGGAAGAAGAAGAGAATGCCTTTGCGGAGAATGACTCAAAGCTGATTGGTGTTGTGAGGAAAGTTTTACATGTTGATTGTCCTCCTAATCAAGAACAACGAGAGAATTTATTTCATACACCTTGCAAAGTAGGTGATAATACTTGTAATGTAATTATTGATAGTGGTTCTTGCACTAACGTTGTTTCTTGTGATATGTTAGACAAGTTAAATCTTCTTATTAGGGAACATCCACTACCCTATAAGTTGAGTTGGCTTGATAATAAAACTGGACTAAAAGTGACTAAACAGGCTTTCATTTCGTTCTCTATTGGAAGCTACAAAAATGAGGTATGGTGTGATGTACTTCCCATGAGTGCTTGTCATCTTTTGCTTGGAAGACCATGGCAATTTGATAGGAAAGTTATCCATGAAGGGGACACAAATGTCTATTCAGTTTTGGTGGGTTCGAGGAGAGTGCTCTTGCAACCATTAACTCCCAAAGAAATCATGTCCAAGAAGGGAGATTCAACTATTCGAGAAGTGCCAAAGGACTTAAGCGACATGCTACATCAAAACAAGAAGGAAAGGCGTGCTGCCATTTTGAGTTTGAGAAAGAAACCTCCCTTTGAGGTTGTTGATTATGTGTTTTTAAGTTTGAATGCCCAAAAGGTGTTCAACAACTCAAAGGGAAAGCATGAAGCCATTGAAGAAGGTCCATTTAAGGTGGTCCATCGAGAGAATCATGATACATTTCAGATATTGTTTGGCAAAGGGATTTGTGCATCCATGAGAGCTTGTGATCTTGTTCTTTGTGCCTTGGAAGGAACTTGAGGACAAGTATGCTTTTAAGAGGGAGGGAATGATGCGGATTTAATCATGCATAGTCCCTCTTTAATCTATCTTTATTGCTTTCTAGTTAATAAGGTCATAGTTAGTTAATTTAATTAAGTCATTTATTTTTAGCAAAATAAAGGGCCGATTTTTCTACTGATTTTCGGTTCTATTTAAGGTTCCTAGTTGAGTTGCAATTCCTTTTAGAAAAGAATTGATTTAGCTAAGGGATAAGGAAGAGATAGGCGTGTATATAAGATAGAACGGGCCGAAATCCCTATCATATCTTATTAGATTATCTTCCTCATTTTTATCATTATCTTTTCCTAAATTCTAGGGATTAAGATTTAAATGCTTTGTAGATAGATTTTTGGTTTCCTAATCACACTATAAGTAGTCTAGTATATATAGGCGGTTGTCTTCATTAATAAAGGCAGAGATTATTTTTGAGTTAAAATTTCGTAAAGAGTTTAATTGTTTTGCACAATTATATTGGGCCATTTAATAATTTTCAGGAGTGATTATTATTGAGTATTTAATCTACTTAATTCCAAGAGTGGTTTGAGTGAGGTTAAGAGTTAATTAAAACTTTCAGGAGTGTTTGCTTTAATTATTATATCCACAAAAAAATACAAAAACATTCGGACATAGGTTAAAATTTAAGTTCATTGCTTGGAGTTCTTGGATGTTACTTCTCATTGGAGTCACATTCATATCATCATGAGGACATGTGCCCATGCCTCACAAAGTCAATAGTCACAATGACGGATTTTCTGTAGGGGCCGGTTGGGGCCTGGCCCCACAAGCCCAAAAAAAATTCTACAGTAAAAAGCACAGCCCTATATATACTTGAATTTATGAAGCCAGTGAAGTAAGAATTGGTTGTAAATGGGGTAATACCCTGACACACGTAGCATTAGCATAGGCCTTGGAGAGAAACTTAACTTTTCTATTCATTTTCTGACACATAAGTCTGCACTCATTACAACAAAGAGACTCAAGACGTGATATGTACTTTAATTTTAAAAACATTTTTTTCTTTTAAATGCCATAAATAAGATACTAGTAGTATTACAGTACTGTTACACTTTATGTGTGCATTTACATGTAATTTAGTACTAGTAATTGTTTACTTTATTTACTATTACTTTTATTTTTTAGTAAATACATGAAAATAAGTTGTTTAACATTTGTTTTCTTTGTTAGAATGATTGGTTAACTAAGGTATATTTACAATATTATATGCCTCTTATATTTGTCAAGGTGCATTCTCTTCATCTTATTTCCCGAACTTATTTCAACTGAATTATTGAACATCGTTTTGTTAAGTGTTAGACCTCATGAAACTTATCTGAACTTATTAAATCTCAAATTTATTTTTTTGAGGTGAACAGTAATGCACCCTAAATATTGTATCCTCAATTTCATATAGTAATAAAGTATCAAATATGACAGAGAAGACGAAGAAGTGAGAAGAGACAATAAATGACTCAACAAGGAATACAAATTTCTATTATTTGGAGGAAAGATAAATATTATGGTACAATGGCGGATTTTCTGTAGGGGCCGGTTGGGGCCTGGCCCCACAAGCCCAAAAAAAATTCTACAGTAGAAGGCACAGCCCTATATATACTTGAATTTATGAAGCCAGTGAAGTAAGAGTTGGTTGTAAATGGGGTAATACCCTGACACACGTAGCATTAGCATAGGCCTTTGAGAGAAACTTAACTTTTCTATTCATTTTCTGACACATAAGTCTGCACTCATTACAACAAAGAGACTCAAGACGTGATATGTACTTTAATTTTAAAAACATTTTTTCTTTTAAATGCCATAAATAAGATACTAGTAGTATTACAGTACTGTTACACTTTATGTGTGCATTTACATGTAATTTAGTACTAGTAATTGTTTACTTTATTTACTATTACTTTTATTTTATAGTAAATATATGAAGATAAGTTGTTTAACATTTGTTTTCTTTGTTAGAATAATTGGTTACCTAAGGTATATTTACAATATTATATGCCTCTTACATTTGTCAAGGTGCATTCTCTTCATCTTATTTCCCGAACTTATTTCAACTGAATTATTGAACGTCGTTTTGTTAAGTGTTAGACCTCATGAAACTTATCTGAACTTATTAAATCTCAAATTTATTTTTTTAAGGTCAACAGTAATGCACCCTAAATATTGTATCCTCAATTTCATATAGTACTAAAGTATCAAATATGACAGAGAAGACGAAGAAGTGAGAAGAGACAATAAATGACTCAACAAGGAATACAAATTTCTATTATTTGGAGGAGAGATAAATATTATGGTATAATTTATATTTTGGAAAAATTAACGTGAATAATCCTAATTATTGTCCATCTTCCACAATTAATTCCACCTTTAATAATTCTCAAAACAATCTCAACTATTGTCCACTCTTCCCAAACAGTCCCAAAATAACACCAGTAATAATCAAGTGGGAATTTTTTGGGCTGAGTAGACAATAGTTGAGATTATTTTGGGAATTTTTAAAGGTGGGACTAATTCTGGAAGATGAGCAATAGTTGGGATTATTCGTAATTTTTCCTATTCTATCAACCTAAATGCGTTTCGTAAAGTGGGTCAAAGGAGGAAAAAAGTAGTAGGTATTTTTAGGTTCTCTTGTTTTGAACTGAACAGAGCTAAACTGAGTTGAACTAAACTAAACTGAAATTAACAGAGTTTAATAAAGCTGAATTGATTAAGGGAGATCAACTAAATTGCACTAATATTAGTTGCACTTTATCCAATCTAAAATAAAATTAATATGTTAATAGGTTTAGAATCTGCTTCAAATAAAAAAAAGGTTTAGTTTCTGCTTCAAATAAAAAAAAGGTTTAGTTTCTTGGCCCCCTCAAAAAAATTGTTCAAGATCCGCCACTGAATAGTTATTTAGAAAATCAATGATAGAATATATATGTACATAAATGTCTTATATATTCATTTTAGGGTATTTTTACATGTAAATCATTTTAGCTAAACGGGATCCTTAATTGTAGCCTAATTATTAGCTTTGTAGGTTGTATATCTTTGGGTGATTTTCATCAATACACTAAAAATATTCTATAACTCAAGAGTAAAAAAGGGTCACAATATATCAAAGTGAACTCAACAATTAGTTATATTCCTCCGTCGGCCATGGCTCCAGTTGCTTCTGAAACCAAAATTCGTGATAATAATGCATAAATATATCGTTTTTTTTTTTGCACAACGATGTAAGTTTGGTGGCACAGTTACTCGACACCAACTCTTATATCTGAACTTCTTCATCTTCTCTCTCCTTCTCTCACTTCCTATCTCACGTAAAATCGTAAACCCTAATTGCCGAAAGTAACTGGAGCTATAGATGCCGGACGAGTAGCTAATTGTCGATGATATGAGAGAAAGGGAGAATAGATGTGAGAGTGAGACTCTGTATTTCAGCGGCAGAAGAGATGTGAAAGTGAGTTTTTGTATCTTAGCGCGTGTGTTGTGTTGAGCAATTGAATTTTTTTATTTTTTATCCTGGTGCACATGCCCCGGGGTGGCAAGCATAGCCTCCGCCACAGGATGGTATACTAAAAAAATTGATTAATAGTGGTCGAAACACTTAATGTTATGACAGGTTGAGACGATAAAGAATATGGAACGTAAAAGACATTAAAGAACACACATCGTGGTTCACTAACAATGTGCTAGCTAAGTCCACCAGATCAGATAGAAAGTAGTTTGATTAGGGAGAGAAAATAGAATACAGATTAGTGTTAGGCAACACTCAGATTAACAGAATAGTGAATACCGCCAGAGGTTAACTGTAAGGGTTTATATAAGCAACCCTTAGTAGTTAACCTAAACAAAATGGGTCTAAAACACAAATAGAATATAAGGTTTAGTTAAACCTTATATAACTGGAACCCAAACTCGCTAACCGGATAGCGAGACTCTCGTGCTTGGTTATTCAAACCTACCTCTAAATCAAGGCATATTCATCATTTAAAGAAGTGAAGCAGATCCAATTTCATGCCATAAAACGTGAAGTATACTTCTTCCCTTCTTTCCAGTATTTCTTTCACATGGTTAGAGACAATCTAATCTATAAACCAAAAGCACAAATTGAATTACCGCTAAATGTTTGCCTGCATAGTCCAAGTCAACTGAAGAGAGAATGCGCAAACGATAGAGGCGAAAGCCTCGAATATAATTGCTAGAGATCTTAGAACAATGGTGTGAATTAATTACTTCGTATTGAAATTGATAGTTGACTATTGCAATTGTCAGATTGCTTCATGAATCTCGTATAATTACTATGTGGTGTGAAGTTGGCTAAGTAGATCATCATGCTGACCATTACGTGTTGTGAAATTAGGGTTAGGGAGATAGAGAGTTGTAAGGGACCATAGTCGTATCTTAATTCCATAGCAGGGATACATATAGGTAACTTGTTTGGAAGACAAATTACCTAAATACAATAGGAGTACATGCCAACTAGTATATACAAGATATTATCTCCTATTATATATCCGCCATAATATTTGTTAATAGTTCATTTCTTTTTAGAGCATGTTTGATTTGAGGTTTTATAGTGTTTGTAAATGAAATGGAATAGATTGATTCCTTTCCTTATGTTTGGTTCGATAATTTTTTTTCACTCCCTTAATATAGACAAACCTAATCCCCCATTTTAAACCCGTCCTCTAACTTGTGGTAACACATTTGATTCCCTCCTCTAACAATCTACTCTCCGCAACCCATACACCACACAGCTGCCTTGCCTTATTGCCCAACAGCACTGCCTTGCCGACATTTTGTGGATCGAGGAGATGAAGAAAGTAAAATGGTTTAGGGGTTTGTCTTTTAATTCTTTTTAGTTTTTTCAATGATTTCATTCCATTGATTGTTGAACGAAACAAGTATAAACAGTTAATGATTCTTGTTTCCATTCCATTCTTGTTTTTGTTTTCATTCTGATTCCATTCCAAACGCCTCCTTATTGTTTTAAAATAATTTCAAAAGCTTCTAATTTCTAATAGTTAGAATAAAGTAAAGGGTTTACTCATAATGTTATGTTACATAACTAAAAAAAGTAAATTATTATTAAAATGATTATTTACTCTTCTGATTTTATCCTAAGGTTATAAAACACTCTACTTCCCTGTTAATATTTTAGGTTTAGGTTCTTTAGAGTTTAGCTGTCTATATATCATATAAAGGTCGTAAAAGTTGACATGACCTACTGGGTTTGGATAAAGTCTTTTGACATCTTTAGATCAATGGGTTGACCGAACACAACCCTCATATTAAATGGGTTAGTTTAGGTTGAACTCTCGAATCCAGATCAAGCACGACAACGCCTTCATCTACACAAGGTGCCTAACAGCAACAACTATTAGAATTCTAACAAAAATAAGAAAGTTAATTCCTCATATTATGTTTACTTGCTAATGTTTTGGAGAATTTTTGTGTGTTTGTACTGGTTTTTAATGCCTAACAGCAACAACTATTAGAAGTCTAACAAAATTAGGAACGTTAATTCCTAATATTTGTAGTAAATCACAACATGTTATCCCTTTTGGGCACGTTGGCCGACACGTTGACACTAATTGATGGCCAGATATGTTCCAAATCTACCTTTTGTGCGACATTGGGCCTGGCTTGAGGTCGAAGCATATGTTATACTTGAACATGAGCCTGAAACCCTTATTGGTTGGGCCAAGTTGCCAAACTTCTTTTAAGGGAAATATTGCATTATCTCAGATCTATTTTTTTTAAAATATATATAATCAAAATTTTACCATTTCTTTATCATTACTCTCATTGTTTTTTTTTAATTAATGAAATGTAATATGCACAAGAATTTGTTGAAGTGATGCATTTTTGAATTAGGCAAGAGAGTTTGAACATATATACATGGGCTGGTGGAACCAAACTATTAGGCATAATTATAGCTATAATTGGGGCAATGATCGTTAGCTTCTTAAAGGGGAAAACTCTACTTGAATACCCTAAATCTTTTTACACCAACAATATTGGGCCTAAAGACCGTCATGTGCAACATGATTTCCTCGGGCCAGTCACAGTGTTTGTAAGTTGTATCAGTTACGCAACGTCAAATGTCATCGAAGTATACCATAACAGTTGATTTAGTTAATGTTATCTCTTTCAATGAGATCTTATATTGCTTATACTATACCTTGTCTTTCTAAGGATAAATTGCATAATAAGTATCAAATTTATCGAGAGCTACTAAAATGCTTGTAGCAATGGGGGCAATATTTATTGTACTTGAACTTAATCATACCATGTAATTACTATATCTGTTTTTATGCATATATGTATAGATGTATGTAAATATATATAATTAGTAATAGTTGATAAGAATTCTTGATGTTTGAATCTAGTAGATGAAGTTTGATTTCTAGGCTATTACAAAGTCCATTTTTTATGTTACTAATTACATGGTGTAACACTAAAAAATGGGCCAATATTCATTTTTACATTCGGTGTTATTGAGTTTCTTATAGTCACAATTGAGTCCTTTTGTTTTAAAGAAGTGCCTATATGGGGAAGGTAATTTCTCTTAATTTTGTAAAAAATATTTGTATGATATCTGCAAGATTCTTATTCATCATACCACATGTTTGTGGCCTGATAGGTGTGATTGTTATGTTTATTGGTGTTTACCTCGTTATTTGATGTATTTTATATCCTCTCTTCCCTTCCTTCTCCACTTCCCGTTTGATCCCACCACCACCACCACAACATCCACTTCCCGTTTGATCCTACCACCACCACCACAACATCCACTCCCTCTTTTACCCCCTTCTATCCCACCACCACCTCCACAATTGCTTTTTCTCCCTCCCCCTCCTCCACTTTCCCTTATTCCTCCATCTCCCCCTCCACATCCTCCACTTTCCTTTAATCTTCTTATTCTATTTTCCTTCCTTCTAATATAATCGATGAAAATTTTGAGATATTAAATGGCGATTTGGATATGATTTTTCTAATTATCGACGATTAGTTTAAATATATGTATAATTGTACAATATATGTTCATAAGCAAGATATGTATAACATATGTACAATAATTATATCATATATATATATATATATATATATATATATATATATATGCATATGGAATATATGTGCATATGGAATATATGTATAATGTATGTACATCACTTGTATAATATTTTAAATATGAAACTAACATTTTAGTGAAAATATATGTTGCCCCATTTTCATTTTCCATGAGGAATATTTCTAAAAAACAGTCTATATGAACTGATTCATATTCATTAATAAATGTAATCATTAATATGTATCAGGGGTACAATTGCAAACACTTTTATGAATATTTAACACCAAGAATTTCAATTAAATGTCATACTAATTTTCAATTTGTCTTTGACTATCACCAATTATGAGTAAAAGAAGCACCTAAATACACAGGATATATCTTCCCTCGTTAATGAACCTAGCTCCTTTAGTTTGTATATACTAAATACTTTGTTTTTCCCATTCCCTATTTAGATGTGTCCATGTGGACCTTAATTAATCAAGGTGTGGTAAGTTTTATTGTAGAATAAAAAGAGTAATTACCAAAATAGGAACCTCATTTAAAGAATAATAGGGTGTAAATTAATGATCACTTGCTTATACCCTTTTTTAGTCAAGGTAACTTTTAATTTCTTAAACAAAGTAAACATGAAAATATATGATGTGATCTCCTAATTTGAGCTTGAACATGAACTTTAACTCCCCCGCCCTTAAAATATTTACTTTTTTATTTACATTGGTTCCATAGTTATGACTTTTCTTTTTAGTTCTTAATTATTCTTCCAAATTGATAGTTGGTATTTTTTCATTAGTAGAGGACTTTCATTGATCAAAAGGTTAAGAAACATTCTAAATGAAAGAAAAAAAGTATTTACCTTTCAATAAAATAGACTATTAAAAATATAACAAACATTACTCTAATTACCGATTTTACAACCCTAAATCAACCTATAATTTACACCCAAAAACTTAATTTCTAAGTCAGCCACACTTCAACTTTCTCCCACACGATTGTATATTGAATTTATCTAATTAACTATTGTGCATATATACACATACTAGTTACTAACACTAAGTATTCTCACGAACTTTTTCTATATTTCTTTTTTTTTAAGTCACCACCATTTTTATTATATATTTCTTTTAACTCCATTGTAGTTTATTGTCTATAAGATGTAAATATGGAGTCGCTCAAATATAGTTGTGATGGTATTAGGCAAATAAATTTGGGAGTATATGCCATAGGATAGAAGTATATAACGTATGTGTATGAGGTGAGAGTTGTTGTTTCCAATCGCAGATTTAGGCAATTCTTTTCTATGCTTTTGCTATTTTTTTTTTTTAATAATTTTGTTTTTATTCATATTATAGCCATAACGGCAGCAAGGTTACAATATGAACCAGATTCCCTACACATCACATTAAAGGAAGTGAAGCTAGGAATAAAATCATGAAATAGTCAGTAAGAATATTAGCTAACATGCCTTATATTACAACCAGGCTATGAAATCATCACTCCTTTGAAGTCCCTGTTTTGCAAGGGAGTCGGCCACCATATTCGACTATCGCCTTTTGTGGACGAATTGAATTCCATTGCCCGTTTTTGCACTCTGTCGGATGAAGTTAATAATGAAAGTGAGGTTCCATGGAGTCAAAGAGTCTTTAGAGCACCAGTTTACCGCATTTATCGAGTCCGATTCCACAATTAATGAGTGACGCCGCATAGAGTCATTGGCCATTGAGATTTTGATAGCACGATGTATTGCAAGAATCTCGGCATGGTTGATTTCCACACAAGAATACACAAATGAAATTCCCTTTGGAGTCACGAAGGACGCCTCCAATTGATGATTTGCGCAAAAGGGGATTTAGAGATGCATCTACATTCCACTTGAGGTGTGATTTTGGTGGAGGCGACCACGGGATTATGACCGTCGCCATTTTTGAGGTCGGACCTACTGTCCTGGGCGAGGCATAAAGAAGGCATTGCGGGTTCCGTAGAACATCATTGGGGCTGTAGGGAAAGGAATCCCCCCACCCTTTAATCCACCAGCAAATACGGAGTAGAATGAGGTCATGGATTTGAACGTCAGTGGAGTGTTTGTTCTCGAAGCATCTAGAGTTCCGTTCTTTCCATAATGACCACACAATAATGAAGAAGGTTGAGGCCCATATTTTTTTGAAGAGAACACCACCACTGGGGGGGGGGTGCCATTGTGTAAAGAGGTCTCGTAGCGAAGATGGGGAAACCCAAGCCGTGTTCCACAAGCTAAACCACCAACACCAAATTTTCCATGAGAATGGGCAGTGGATAAATAGATGATCATTTGTTTCTGCCAATGATCCACATAAAACACAAAGAACCTCTTCATTTGAAATAACACCGAGTCTTGCTAGCTTTGCTTTGACGTGTAGTCGATCATGAAGGGCTAGCCATGAGAAAATTTCAATCCGGTGTGGAACTAGTCCTTTCCATATGCCTTTAACATTGCTATTTACTTGATAGAAAGGTAAATATTCACTAAATATATTATTGTACCATTGCAATGTTATAATATATATAATATTATATTTTTCAGTAATTATAAACTACTTTTTGCTTATATTTGACCCTCGGTGTTCAAATAAAAAAAAACCTCATGTGAGGACAATAGTTGAGCCTTCTATCACTTGGAATGTGATTGAATTTGCATTTTTGTGCAGTTTCTTTAGGTAAGTACTACTTGAACTGATTATAATATTTACTTTTTTGGTGCAAACTACTATAACATAATTGTGGTACTTTCGAATTGAAATGATTGCATAAGTTAATTTAGTATTACATTCCAACATGACTTATATTAAAGTGAGGAGTGACAAAGTCAAAATCCACGCGTCTCAAATGAAAAAAAGCATAACTTTATTCACTTTTTTTATTTGATCCTCAAAATTAGAATGAAGTATAATGTTGATGGCTTGTTTTTCCATCCCACTCCAATGCTCTCACTCCTAACTAACATACCATGTTATAACTTAACCAGTAACAAATATTTTTCTAAGTTTGCTACTAGTTAAGCTATAACATGGTTTCAACATTGGATATGTAACCAAATACCTCTATAAATAGAAACTTAAAGCTAACCATAAGGAGTGGATGAGATTGAGGAAAACCAACTTAAACTACATAAAATAATAATCCGTAAAGTAACTTAATCAAAGAAACGTAAATAAAAGCAACAACAGAAATGAGAAAAAGATCTCTCATCAACATCTCCCAATTCCCAAATGAGTATGGATGCATCCTCTTCAAACCGATAGGCAAATACTCAATTGATGGGGTGCTCGCTAATTAAGGGTCATACTAAGATAAATAGGCACAACCATGATCGACACACAAAATAGCACGTAATCAACAAAGCTGAGTATATACATAACAACAAAAAACAAAAAAAAAAATAGCCTGATACTACTAAATAATAAAGCATGATCGTTAATGATACAATAAAACATCAACTCATAGGAGAAGACTCGACTTCACAAGACATACAAAGAATAATTCATTTAGTAAATTTGAATAGTCAATGAATCGAGTTGTCCAACCAAACCTTGTCTTCAATTAGAAAACGAAATACGGGCGCGACTCCGTAATCCGCATGACCAACGATATCGAGTAACCTTTTAAATAAAATAGAGCTCATAGATCAATCCGGCCCGAAGAAAAGCCATGAACTCCAACTCATACTAGCAAACCTTTAGATGTGTTATTCACTTCCACTTTATGTATTAATATGTTATTCGATGTTAGTCTTTAACAAGACAACCAACACATAACATGGATACAACAAATATTCCACTTTTATGTTAGGATTATATAACGTGATCGAACAATTCCAATTGACCAAGAAATTATTCTTCAATTTATTTGTTGACTAAAATCAACATTCAAAGTGTCCAAAGACAAAAGATATACTTATCCTACAAAGCGCTCGGTCTTTGGAAAGTAGTAAAATCATAATAATGATACTAATCCAACTTACTCACAAAGTCCTCGACCTTTGTGAAGTCATAAAATAATTACAAGGGAGACAATACCATAGTTCATAATAAACATATTTATAAACCTATCATGCAAATTAATAAATGACTTTCCTTCAAAAACATGTTTGAATCGAACATTCATTCAATCATGTAATAAACATCATAGGCAATTAACATGCTCAACAACACGTAATTCCATAAAACAATAGCCACATATGAACCATATAAAAGGATTCCCTATACATGATTATAACTTTAGGACATGGTACTAGTCTAACACATAAGGACATTTACGTACCTTGTGTAGACAAAGTGTCATCAAGGCCAATTTAGGAACTCTAGAAACCACTTAAGGCAAATTCTCCGCCTACCAAATGATAAAATAACAATGAATTAATACTCTAATTAATTCACAACAACTATAAGGCGATTTTCAATGGTACAAAATTTATTTTTAAAACATATAAAAATCATAACTTTAATTACTAAAAATATTTACAAGATAATAGAAGGGATAAGAATTGGCCGAAAAAATCACAAAAACAAGAAAACAAGAGGAAGAGACACACGTTACTGGCGCGTGTAGCGCGGCAGCAATGGCGCGTGGCAATCACGCGCTGCTGCTGCAGCTGTGTCGGGTCGCATCTGGCGGGCAAACGAAGCAGAGGAAAAGTGTGGGTGGCTGCGGGTGTTGTTGATGCTGCGCGGCAAAGAGAAGAGGGAGCGGGTGGTGCAGCGTCTGCCTGAAGACGAGAGAGAACGAGGGTTATGGGGGTGGTGGTTCAGCGCACGCAAAAGCAAGGAGGAGGGGGAGATGAACACTAGACGGTTGAGGGAGAAAAAAGTGAGAAAAATAAAGTGTGGAAAAGTGGGGTTTAATAAGTATTTATGAGTTTGCTTAGAAACCTAATGCAAATAGGTTTAGGGATTATGTGTGGGCATTAAGTTGGTCATCAAGTTTAAAGAATATTAGGGCTCCTCAATCTTATAATTAAAATTAACTTAAAACACGACCCAAAACTCAATAAAAATATTTAATAACTTTAAAGTCCAACTAAAATGTTCATGATTATTTAAAACATTTAAATAATCTTTCGACTTTTAAAATAGTCAACTCTTAAATAATTTAATTAAATAAACATGAAAACTAATTATAAATATACTTGAAATATATTTAAAAAATTCTTCAAATTACGGGGGATTCCACTAACATCTTCCCCCACTTACGCTACCGACGACCTCGTTGACTAAGAAGAATTAAAAATACAATGAAAACTTTCTTATGTTGAACTTGGTTATCTTTTGACGTGCCCTAAGGCGATTGTTGGAGTCTTCTTATCTATCACGACGCTAAGTTAGCTTTCTCGGATACTTGTAGAGGGTTGCGTCCTTGAGTTTATGGTATGGGATGCTCAACTTCACATTTTTGGTTGTGCGAGGGTCTCTTTGATAGTGCGTGCCTCTTCGTTTCACTTTGTTTCAGGTGCCAGGTTTCTCTTTCTTGTTGCCTTGTTCCGAGGCTCCACTCACATTGTCAAGGGCTATTGCGCTTATTCTTGCGACACATCTTCTTTGGATACGAATCTTCTGCTAGGTGGCTGAGAATCATTGTCGGTGTTTATCGCTGGGGTGTCACAGGTGCTTTATCGATATACAAGGCGACTACTTTGCCCATTCTTTAAACCCTGGAACGAAGATGAACAACCAATCCTTCTCATAGTATTCTTTCACATAATTGCGGATGGTGACTATGTGGCAGGTCTCCTGCATTTTCTTTCTAGCCCCAAACTCGGTATTCTCGGGGTAGAATTGCGGATGGAGGTCCTTCTTAATCTGTACCCACGTGTATATCTTGTTCTAATATTCTTTGATGTCGGCGCCCTTGGTGCGCCACCATAGCTTGGCATCGTCCGGCAATTCAATGACCACAATAACTATCGTTTGACATTCTTTAAAGTAATGCTCCATGTTAAAGATTTTTTCACTCTCTTGCGGTGCTGTAATTACGGGGCTTGGGAGGCTTGCTTTGTGATGCTTGCGTGCCAGCACAGCACCACCATTACTTCTACCTACAACGTACCTCACCTTATCGTGCTGCTAGACAATTAGTGTTAATAAAGTTTATTGCTAAAGATGAGGACTCAACTATATTTTCAAATCATAAGTATATATTATTATAGATTATATGCTTTTTCACGCACACTTGTGGTAAAAGAAAATTTTAGGTAAATTTTTTTAATGTCATTTAATTAGGTCATTGTCTAAAGTGTTGCCTCCAACCCAAGCATAGATGTTTCTTCCACTTGGTTTTTCCCATCGTCCTTAATTATTTGTTGTCCGAAACTCTTGGTTACTTATTGTTTTTAAGACTCTATAGCATATAGCGGGGCATAATAAGGATCCTTTGTTAGAGGGGAAAAAAGCATGGCATTGAGGGAATTCTAATCAATCATTGTCATATCAAATGTAGTTGCATATTATAGTAATCAGAGCATTGCAGAAGGAATATGAAAAATATTCTCCCCTACTTTTCCAAAATGCCACCATGAGATTCGTGCTCATAAGCATATGGCGGAGAATATAATTTGTGTGTTTTTACTAGAAAGGAAATGGAAAGAAATATGGTACATGGTAGCAAGAACCAAAAATTTAGGCCTAATTTGGGAACTAAGTACTCACCCGATGAGACTTTAGAACAAATTATTGTTCTCCATTCGTGTGTTTGTTGGGATTTTTAAGAAATAATTCAAAGGGTCTTGGGACAGTGGGAAGGCTGAATGACACTTTATTATTGGAGGACAGATAATAAGATGTTGGAGATGGGGAAACCTATGTCGCAAGGAAACTCGTATAAGATAAATTGCCTATTTCTATTACTTGAAAACGAAAATATCGAAAGAAACTTAGGGGAAATGTTTTCTCTGGAAAACCACATCAACTTTTTTCCTTTTAAGAATCTATAGTCGTAAAATTGTTTTTTCTGTGTAAACCAAGCTAATATCAATGTTGGTGTGTGACACTTTTTGTTACTAATAAATTAAACAATATCTGAATATGAAGCAAAACTATTAAACTAATGCATGTGTTTTTGCATTTATGATATCATTTATGTAGAAAAAGTTGCGATTTCGGGCTTACTTTTATGTCACGATATCTTAGGAGTAATTAGTATTATTCCCTAATTTAATTGCTCTCCATACGATTACAGAAAACATGAAATTCACATTGGGGAGTCACATGATAAATTAATCTAAGCGAATCCTTACTTTTAGTCTCAATAATTAACGAGTACAACATATTCTCATAATTAAAAGTATATTATTGTAACAGAAATGCAGCTCATATTCCTTAAATAACAAGAAACAGTGAAATCGAAGTAAATTTACCTTGTTATGTTAGTTCAAGAATAAACCAAGTGATTTCCCCAAGTTTTGTTGTGAATCTGTAAAGAGATACAAGCTTTGATGTTTCGTTCCTGAAATTCCGGACACATGATGTTAGACAGAATGGAATAGGAGCTTACCTTTGGGAATCTGTGAAATTGAAGCTTACCTCTTTAGGGAAGTAGATAGGGTCAACGAGAGATGAATCCTGGGCGTTAGGAAGTCGAGCAATCTACTGTGAGCGACGGCAGTGCGGCAGTAAATGCACCGGCTTTCAGGGCGTGGTCGTTGTGCGGCGGTGGCATGATGTGGCAGTGGATACCAATAGCATGGTGCGGTAGTGTGTGCCAATGGTGTGGTGCGACATTGATAGGGTTTGAGAAAATGAGAGGATATTGGGATAGGATGAATTGTGAGTTAGGGATGATGGGGCGAAATTGGGTTTGAATTTTGGCAAAATAAAAGTAGCGTCATGGACTTTTGTTTTACCGCTTGTAAGCTATGAGTTTTCTATTATTTTCTTAAGGATTTTTTTATCGTAAACAACCTTATAATGTCTGTGTTTTGTTGAAAACAACCTAGTAATCTTTTTGTCAAGAAATAAACGAGCTTATATGAAAAAATATTTGTTAGATGAAACCTTGAGTGATATTCCGGCCATTGAATCGTAAATTTCGGCATTGACTCCCACGTGACCTCGTTATACCTTTTTTTTTCTTTCTTCCCCAATTCAACCTGTTAGCCTAGTATGAACACTAGATCGACTACAAGAGGGGGGCTAAATTGTAATTGAGGGGATTTTAATACTTTTTGCGGAATATAAATAATTAAAAGCTAAATAACGAAAGAAAGAAAAAACTAGGTTTACTTCCTTAATTCTCTAACAAGACACCCTGCCCTTTTCCTTTATAATAGAAATTACAACCTATTATAAACTCCTCTCTCTCAGTTCCTCTAGGAACTTGACCCTGTCCCCAGTCACCTTGTTCTCCCTGAACTCGTGACTTTCTCACTTAACTTCACTCGAAGTCTTATCTTTCTTTTTCTCTCTTTCACTCTTGATTACAGAACTTTAAACTCTAAAATTTCATTCCTCCCCAATCAGTCGAAAATAAATACAATGGTTTAAGCTATTGAAAATAAAAATCGAATGAACTTAAGATATAATATGCGTTTAGAGCAGCAAAGTTCTTCATTTTCTGATTAGGTTTTCTCTTTATATATATAGAGGATTCTCAGCCCTTGTTCTGCTTCATAGAAACAATTATGGGTTCATAAGATCAGCCCAATATACGCTCTTCAAGATAATATTTGTGCGCAAGAAGATCTCTAACAAAATCTGCAAACTCTAGTTAGCCTTATCTTCATGCAGTTTGTTGTGAATCCGAGTGATAGAAGCTTGATTGAGGTTCCGAAAATCTAAGAACAGATTGGCAGCTCGTCAGATCCTCCTAGATTCTAGGGTTTTTGAGCTTATCTTGTTTCCTCGTTTATTGATGCATAATTATCCATTTGGTAGAAATTAATTTTATTCAAATTAAAGTTCCACGACATTAGGATTATCTCAAAGCAAACCATTGATAAAGATCGAGTAATATATAGATCAAGTACATAGAATAATTAGAATTACGGGAAATTCCCAACAATACACTCCTAGAATTGGCTTCTCTTAGTGGTACACTTTCACCTTTTTGACTTCTTAATGGTACACATATAGTTTGAAATCTTCCCTACTGTGATCATTCCGTTAAATAAAAGGTTAGTTTAAGGTTAATTAGGGTTAGGGGTTTGCCTCGTTTTGCATGCTTTGACATTTTCAAGGTTAAGATGATGTTTTTTCGAAAAACGGACACCACTGTGCACCCTAAATGGGTAAGAATTTCGAGAATCCCTACTAATAAGCCGGTTTTCGAGCATGTAACTCGAGATGGCTTTTCTATAGGCGATAAAGCGCACTCGAAGTACATGCTCGAAAACCTGACTGGTAGGTACCCAAATCACGCTAAACGAGGCAAACCCCTAACCCTAATTAACCCTTATTAACCCTAAACTAACATTTTATTTAACGGAATGTTCACGGTAGGGAAGATTTCAAATTATAGGTGTACCATTAAGAAGTCAAAAAGATAGAAGTGTACTAGTGAGAGAAGCCAATTCTAGGAGTGTACTATTGGGAATTTCCCTAGAATTAATAACTTATCATCTACCATTCGGATTATATATGTTTAAGTATTAAGCATGGTTTCAACGATTATAGTACAATGTCACAATTAAACATTCTAAATTTCACCTCAAAGCCCAACCGATTTTAACTTAGACATTCGGTGATATAGTTCCTAATCTTTAAGTTTACAATTCACATACCACGTTAACCTTAGAATTTAGCCTGTTTTCTCAAAAATCGATGAGATGATAATGAACATATGCTAGTTCAATAAATATCAAATCGCTAATTTCAACGGTTCAACACATACATAGCAAAGTTTTAGCGGATAACAAGCCTAATTCAACTTAAATGTAATCCTAACTGGCTTCAATTCAATTATAAGCCTAATTCAACTAAACAAAACAACATTCAACAACACTATAACAATTATGCAACTAGCGGGGCAGCCTAAATCAAGTAATATTCAACAATTATAACAATTATACAACTAATTGGGCGGTAAGTAACAAGTAATAATTTTACCATTATAACAATTATTTTCAAGCAATATTCAACTAAATCAATCAAAATCAATCTAATATCTCAATTAATCAACAAACTTAAACTAAAAATGAATTGAACAATACTAACAATAAATCAACAAATATAACAATTACCAATTATAAAATATGAAAATAAACCTATTTCAACAAACACTAATCACCATTCACCACCAGCACAACAATACACTAAATTAGGGAGGTAAAAGTAAAACATTTACCCAAAAACGATGACAAATGGAAAATTTTGAAATTGAATCTGTAATTGAAATGGAAATTTGAGAGAAGAACAAAGAAATGATTTTTGGGGGAGGTGGAAAGTAACTGGGAGATATGAAAGTCAAGTGGCGGTGGGGTAAACAATAGAAGCAACAACTTGCAAATACCAGAACTAATTCCAAATACCAACGAATTGATTACCAATATAATGGATTAAAGAAGAATTCAAACCAGATGTAATTTGCAACGAAAATTCTACAGTAAATGTCGTGTACCGCTATGTACCACTATCCGGTAAATGATGTGTACCGCTATGTATTCAATTCTTTTTTATATATAAAAAATAATACCACAATAACTACCTACTTATCTACATTAAACAAGAAAAAACTTATTGACCCTATCGACAAATATGCTAAACTCTAAGTCCTATCCATAGAAATCAAGTTTTCTTAACTTTGGATATTGACGTAGGAACTGGAACTTAGACAAATTCCTAACTTTTCTATCTTTATTTTAATGTTTATATTTATTATTTCTAATTTTATTAATAACCTAATGCTTTCAAGAGTAAAAATCATTAACAGGAATAACTTTTAAATAATTATTTTTATAGAACTATTAGCAGCCTGAAAATAATTGAATCAATTTCAATCCACCATTTTTGTTTAATTCGAAGAACATCAAATCATTACTATTCACAAGCAGCCATAGAATCTCCAATTTCCTTTGAAAGCCACAAACCCATTACTCGTCAAAACCCGCAATTAATTTTAAACAGGTGGATATTCCCAACATCATCAAGCTCTTGTTCAATTAATCTCCACGAAATCGCTTTCACACTAAAAACCTTAATTTCACTGTATTATGTTTTTCGAGATCGATGAATCTTCACAATTCTAACAAGCTTATAGTCAGCGGTAATAATCTGTACAATTCCTCTTCGAAAATAAGGAACCTCAAACAAATAATCGCAGCAAGCCCAAAAATTAATGCAGCACGTAGTAATAGCAGTATGATCGAAGGTCTGGCGAAAAAAACCCAACAAATTCACAGCAATAGAACAATGATTGATTGAGCAATGGGGCAACGAACACATCAACATAAACTCCAAGAAATTCCAAAATCAACATACCTTAAGAAGTCGTTGAAGATGCACAGTTTTTACACCAAAATCAATGGCGGAATTCGACTGATTACTCAAGCTCTAAGAAGAGACGCGAGGTTGAAGATGAAGTCAGGCTCAGCGCAATAGAACAGTGAATTGTGAAACCTAGGTATTGCTAATTCTGAGGGAGAGTAAATTGTTTTTGCGCGAAATTTTTTGGGATTAGCGCTTAACGTTTTTTAAAACGAAAATCCAACTTCAAAGTTTACTTAATTGTAATTTCTATAATTTATTAGCGAAATAAATTCACAAAACTATATAAACAAGTAACACTTAAAAAAAAGGTAATACTTTAGGGTGTTACTTTAAAATAGTTAGTGTAGAGTTAATTTATAGTGTTACCTATTTGTAAAATGTTACTATAAAATGTTACTTATATCAAAAGTGTTACCTAAAGTGTTACCTACTAATTAATTCTTACTAAAATGTTACAAATATAAGCAAGAGAATTGTCATTTAAAAAGTGTTACCAACATATGCTACCTAAAGTCAACTTTCTAGTAGTGAACTCATAACCATTTCTCCATAAGTTAAATTTAATTATTCCTAAGTATTTGATAATCAAAATAACACTGATTATAAACACTAAAAGGCTACGAACAGACTAAGTCTAAAAACTATAAAAAAAGACCCTAAGTAAACCAATAAAAGTCTATACAAAAAAATACATTATTTGTCCTGATCAAAATAGTGAAACCAACAATATTCCCCCTTTTTTCTGATGGCAAATAATTTTGGCAAAAAATAAAAATAAAGCTTAGAATTATTTTAAGTTTCTGAGGTCTCAACTATGACTAGGAATAGTCAAATAATACTAGGACCAAAGACATAGTGAGGTAAGAAAAGTTACAGGAACTAAGGTAGGCCAAAAAATAATTTTTGATTTGTGCCAATATCTTCCCCCTTTTGTCATTATCAAAACTAAGTATATATACTTGCAACACTAGTTGTGTCAACAGTGTAAAGTCAGTTTAGTAGCTCTAACATGATGTACTCATAATATTAGCCATCTTAACATTCCAAGAGCTTATACGTCAGGAACAAGCATTCACAAAGCACAAAAACAGGAACAAATTTCAACATGGGAGAGATAGAAGAGATATGGAGGATTAAAAGTGTGAAAAGTAGTGCATAAGTTCATGTGTCACAACAGGACACATGAAGAGGCCAAAAAAACAATGCAATTGTTCAACAAATTATACAACCCAAAAAAACTGAAATTATAATTGTCTTAAGGGGGGTTAGGATAGGGATCAGGGGAGTTCATAGATGGGGAAAGAGGGAGCAACATAATCTATCTTGGCTCGTATGTTGGAAGCTCCTTGATGGCTTTGATGAGTTGATCATGTTGCACATCCGCGCGTCCAATGCCTGCACCCTTGTTCCCAGAACAACAATAGAGTCCTTTATCTCCTTTAATAGCGCACGGAGACCAGCAGTAGATAGTAATGGGAAGTCAATATCCTCAGATCAAATTCCAGCTTTCCCCTTCTGACACTCAGACTTAATTTGGAGAGTGTGTCTTTTGTCAAGCAGTTTTCAGGTTCAATTTCAAAAGAAGGGTGAGAAGGAAGTTTGACTTTGCATTTCTTGAAAATAATGGAAATTAAGTTTCCATATCCGATGTAGTTCTGGTTGGGAATGCAGTGGGTGAGGTGAGATATGAATAAGGCTGAAAAGTTTATGGGAATCTTTATGGCAAGGGAGTACATGAGTGAAAGATCAAGAAGATTAGCGTGGGTCCTCTTGGAGGCACGAGGAACACAGAACCGCCGGACAAAGTGAAAAAGAAATTTATGAAAGAACTTTAAGAATTTTTGATCCATTAAAAGATCAGTGGGATTGCCATCGAAAAAATTCAAGATTTTACTGTTTTTATCTCCCTCTCGCTTTCCCCTTAACATATTCTTGGTACCCTTCATTAGGTACCCCAAACCAATCACATAGATTTTTGTCATTAAATTTCACTAATTTTCCCCCTACAACACTCATGCATAGACTGTCAACATTCTCAAACTTACTACAGAACTCAAATACTTTTTCCTCAAACATACCCTCATCAACAAAGAACCTTACTTCATTTTTGAAAAATCACAAGGTCGAGAAACTCAGTCCGCTTTTCTTTCTTACACCAGCCCATATCAACACAAAATCCAATTAAGAATTTAGAGGATTTAGACTTCTTACCTCTCTTGATGGGGATGTTGAGTGGTTTTTCAGTTTCTTCTTCTTCCTCTTGAGTTTCTTTCACCTTCTTAAAAGACATTTCTTTTTCGGTGGATTGTGCGATTGAAGTCAAAGATTCGTGGGCCGAGTGCTCTGTTTCATTGTCGCTTCCCTCATACTCAACCAGAGGAGATGGCATTTCTTCGGTGAGGGTTGAGGTTTCCGAGCCTTTTAGTTTAGGAGCCATGGAGTTAGGGTTTGCGGGAGGAGAGAGAATTTGAAGAGAAGGTGAATGGTTTTCTTTTGTTTGATGGTTTTGAAAATAGTCGAGTCAGTGATGTGATGTGATGGGAAGAAAGATGGGTTTTAATTGAAAGAATTAGGCATGTGAGAGGAGTGGTAATTAAATGAGTGGCTTCCCTTAGACAATTAATCATTCAACCTTGAATGAGTATGCATTTAATTTTGTTTGAACCATTGAAATTTATCAATGAATATGGTTAGAATGGACAGTGGAGAATTCGAAAAAAAAGGAAAAGATAAAATATGAATGATGGAAAGAAAATAAGAATTTCTGAACTCATGTAACTGATATATTTCAACCTAACTTATACAAGTACTGTTTCGGGTACAAGAAACACAGTAAATTTGTAGTTCGGGTGAGTCCAAATCCAGCTAGGGTAGTAACCAGTAACAAGTCAAAGGTCTTCAAATTTCCGGTACCTGCGAAACCGAGCACCTTGAACTACCCCGGGGATGTTCCCGGGATCAGCTCTCCGATGCTTAAGTCAGATCTGATCTCAGAAGTCTGAGAGTAGTACAAGTAAATGCTTTGGAATGTGTGTAAAAACGTACCTGAATGATCAGATGAAAGTACTATTTATAGGTTGTACTGAGGTGATGTCATTTGGCGACGATGATGATGTCATGAAGGCCTTTTGTTAGTGGGCTTGACTGAAAGCCTCTAGTTTCTGGCTTATAAAGCCCCAGGGGTAAAATGGTAATTTTACACCTCAAGGGTATTTTAGTCATTTCACTGGTAAAGTGGGCTGTGACTAGGATTGGCCCAAACATTAGCCCCACGGTCTATGTCGAGTTCAGGATCTTGATGGAACTTTGATGTGGAGAAGAATGTCCACGCTTTGAAAACTCGATGTATA
Organism: Patellifolia procumbens; assembly: GCA_947645195.1. Lineage (NCBI taxonomy): Eukaryota > Viridiplantae > Streptophyta > Magnoliopsida > Caryophyllales > Amaranthaceae > Patellifolia > Patellifolia procumbens. The sequence goes on from CANSGD010001328.1 coordinate 7,183,548, forward strand.
CGCTAGTTTGGGGTAGGTAATGGAATCCGACGTGCCCTGGTTAAGGGTCTTGGTGAGAATTCGACTACCCTCAATTTCGAATAACCTCATATTCGATTGGCTTCTACTCGAGTGACCTTGCTTGCTCATAGCTGATTTCAAATGACCCCGTTCGAAGAACAATTTCGATGTATGGGGGATACCATACTCTAACATACATTCGGGTGCCTTTTTGCATTATCCAAACTTCGAACGAGGTAGCTTCAACAAACTTTGATTGGGTGTCTTCTAATGGACCTTTGATAGGAAACTCGAATGACCAACTTTGAATAAGTGTTCTTCTAATAGCTTCTAAATAGCTTCGAATAAGTCTTCGTCCATTCTTTATCTAAATAGGCCCAATTAGTATACTTGGGTGAAATAACAACATCAACCACTTACACTTTGTCTTTTAGTGCATGAATAATTGTTTTGGACCAATGAGCTTTGCTTTGCATTTTTTGTCATTGTGAAATAACAACATCACCCATTTCCACGTATAGGATTTTGAAGACCATGCTTAATGCTCCTTGTCTTTATGCTTTTTGTCGTGTAGTGCATGAGCTGGGTGCATGCAACCTTTTCAATTTGGGTTTTGTAATTTAATAATTTTCTTGTGCAGCCAAGTTCCTTCTCACGCACAGTACAACCGCTCGAGGTATAGAATACCTGCTTTTTCTTCGACCCATCACCTTTCTTATTATATTACAGTAGCTCGTGGCAAGCTGGCAGTAGTATCTCTTAATTCGATCGACCTATTTTCTCGCTGTGAATTTAGAAATTCGAGGCACCATCAATTCGAACCGTGCATCAGCTCACAAGACCCATGCGCTACTTCGAAGTACGCACTAGCTCACAAGACCCCTGCACTACTTCGAACCACGCACTCACGCATGGCAGCATCTTTCGACCCATATTGAAAGCTTCTATCCTGCTCTCATTTCTTTTCCTCATTTTAAAACACATGATACCCAGCATATAGTAGCTCGTTTCGAACTCTCCCGCCAATTTCCATGAAGCATATAGTAGCTCGAGCGCTCAAATGATACCCAGCAAGAAGAGATGACCGAGGCACCTTATTAATGAGTAAGGAAGGGCAGCCAATCCGTGAGACTAACCTCGAGCATGCCAACTCAAAGAAGGTTCTTCGAATAACATGGTCAAGTATCCATAACTCTTACGCATAGCAACTCGAGGTTAACCTGATCATCTAAAGATGATCCTAAAACTCGATCAGGTATGATGGTGTATGCTCGAAGTTGATTTGATCAAAGTATGATGATTATGTGATGCATATCGAAGTCGACTTGATCAAATGATTTGATCATATGATGATAATGGGCCGTGCTCGAAGTTGGCTTGATCAGGTGATGATGATAATCATATGGCATTATATGGGGTCTGCCCAGCAGACCTCCAGCTGGCAGCAGACCACTGGTCCTGCCACTCCACGTCAGAGCGCCAGGAGCAGAGCAGACCTCCTCAGGCAGACCGCTCCGGACATAACCTCTAGGCTGGAGTTTAATGAAGGCCTTGTTCCACCTTGGCCCACTTCCAAAGAGGCCCACTCACTTTACTAGGTCAGTTGCAAGTCCATGTCTCATATAAATACCCATGCCCATGCATGGGTAAGGTACGTTCAATCAAACACTCACAAAATACTTGCACTTGATACTCGTTTTCTCTCAGCTAGAGATCTTGTGCTCAACTTGGACTGACTTAGGCATCGGAGAGGCGATCCTCGGAACCACCCCCGAGATTTCTCCTTTTTTTACAGGTAACCACCACCACGAAGGATGTTTGGGAGCCACGTTCCACCAAGTACCCACCACCATATACATTGTTGCTGTCTTGGACAGAAACAATTTGGCGCTAGAAGGAGAGGAAGAGTAGAAAAGCCCAATCTACAACTTCGCAATGGTGGTTCCAACCTCAGAAACACTAGGTGTCGACAGTTCAGGAGGAGAAAGCAACTCTCCACTAAGAGAAACAAACACGAGATCAACTAGAAGGGGTAGTGCTGCTACCACTAGATCAGGCAGGAGGGATAGCACTGCTACCCCCCGTCAAGCAACTAGGCAGACCCAGTAGCCAAGCAGCTTAGTGGTCGTGCCCACACCTCAGCAACTCCAAGCAGCCTTCCAAGTGCTGCAATCTGCCCAGCGGTTTATGCAAACTGTTGGAGGCCAACCTGCTCGAAAGAGGAGGAGAACTAGAACACATGGTTCAGTTCGAAGGCACTTGCAGCTGTCAGCTGAAGAGGAGACAGACACAGCAAAACCCCTATGCGGGTACAACATGACAAACATCACACCCACCCCAACGTCAGAGTATGGCTATCTAGCCACTCTGGACCTGGGTATATCAAGAAGGGTTGGCAAGAAGCAGAATTGGATACTGAGATGATGCAGGAGGATAACCCCTGTATGTTTGAGGAGCTGACACCCACAGGGTATACAGTAGGCTCAAGCAGGAGATCTGTCCATAGAGGAAATCCAGGAGGCGCGGTCCAGAATGTCCAGCCCCGGCACAGAATCAGGCGTAACTCAGGAGTTGAAGAGGCCCTGTCTGCGCCTGGTGGCGGAACGATCAGAAGGCATGTCAGCCTCAGATTGGGAACAATACCAGAAGAGGGCTCTGGCGATAATGGAGCCCCCACAGATCTCAGAGGACTCATAACCCACAGAGTCAACTCCAGACCCATTGTGGTATCACCAGCAGAGGAGATTAGGTCCCCTTTAAAATCTCCCTTCACACCTGAAATCATTGTGGCCAGAGTGTCGAAAGCGAAGCTCCCACCAAATCTCAAGTTTGAAGGGGAGGGAGACCCAAAGGAGCATGTGGCAGCCTTTGAGACCCACATGGAGCTAGGAAACTACAATGAGGCCACCTGGTGCAGACACTTCCCTGCCACTCTGTCAGGGTTAGCTCAGACCTGGTTCAGAACTATCTCCCAGGGGACGATTGCTAACTTTGATGAACTGAAGAAGAGATTCAAAGAGCATTTCGTCAGTGGAAGTAGGAGGAACAAGTCCACACATGAGCTACTGTTGCTGAAGCAGACTCAGAATGAGAGCTTACGGGATTTTATAGGGAGGTTCAACAAAGAGCTGGTGCACATCCAGAGCTGGAGCAGAAGCTCGCTCTGCACGCTCTGAGGAACGCCCTACCCCACACCAGTAAGTTCAGAGATTACCTTAGATGGGTCACCATGACGGAGCTCAGCGAAGCCCTGGCCCTGGCAGAAAAATACATAGCTGTCGAGGACTTCAACAAAGCCTCGACACACGTAGCAGGAACAGGCAGACCTGCCAGGCAAGATTCCAGGCAGAATGAGCACCAGTTCATGGGAGGCAGACTGAACTTCGGAGGCCCCAGGCCCCATCAGAGCAGAGGAAGAGAAAAGCAGAAAGAAGAAGAGAGGGAAGTGGACCGGCTGAGGGCCCAGGAGAAGTATAACAACTACAGCAACCTCAGCATGCCAAGGGCTGAGATCTTTCTGACCAACAGAGATGACAGCAGGTGGTACAGACCACCTCCCACCAAGAAGAGAAGCCTATGCCCCAACATGGCAGAGTTCTGCGCTTTCCATGAGGCGCCAGGCAACAGTACAGAAGACTGCATAAGCCTGAAAAATGATATGGAAAGCCTGATCAGACGAGGCTATTTTAAAGAGTACCTCGCCTGGAATCAGGGGATCAAGGAGAAGGAGCAACAGAGCGAAGGGCAGAAATTGCAGGACAAGCGGGCAGAGATCAAGGAAGGAAAAAAGAACACGATATACGTCATATTTGGCAGTTCTAGTTCGGGAAAAATGGAGGCATTCTGGAGTCTGTGAAGAGCAACTCCCAGAGAGTCACGTATCAGTCTGCGAAGAGCAGAACGCCCGATAAAAAACAAACGTACCCAGCATATTGCAATCTGCAAATACTGGGTCCGGGGGGCAAATTGTATGGGGTCCGCCCAGCAGACCTCCAGCTGGCAGCAGACCACTGGTCCTGCCACTCCACGTCAGAGCGCCAGGAGCGGAGCAGACCTCCTCAGGCAGACCGCTCCGGACATAACCTCTAGGCTGGAGTTTAATGAAGGCCTTGTTCCACCTTGGCCCACTCACTTTACTAGGTCAGTTGCAAGTCCATGTCTCATATAAATACCCATGCCCATGCATGGGTAAGGTACGTTCAATCAAACACTCACAAAATACTTGCACTTGATACTCGCTTTCTCTCAGCTAGAGATCTTGTGCTCAACTTGGACTGACTTAGGCATCGGAGAGGCGATTCTCGGAACCACCCCCCGAGGTTTCTCCTTGTTTTGAAGGTAACCACCACCACGAAGGACGTTTGGGAGCCACGTTCCACCAAGTACCCACCACCACATATACTGTTGCTGTCTTGGACAGAAACAGACATGATCATGCTAGAAGTATTTCTTTGATCATTTGCAAAAAACTCGAAAGGCTTGATCGTGTGAAAAAACTCGAAAGGCTTGATCAAGGAGCTCGAAGACATGGCAGCAGATTGGAGTTGGCTTGTGTAAGTGACGATCATGCGGCTTGATCATGCGATCATATGGCTTGATCATGTGATGTATATCAAAGTCCACTCGATCATATGGCTTGATCATGTGATTGAAGTCGAATGATGATAATGATGTATATACCATATGATGATCATACAATCACCATTCTATCCTGATGATGATCATGTGATTTGATCATATTATTATGCTCGAAGTCCTATCATTGTATTTTAACCAAATTTTAGGTGCCTCCATACAGCTCGAGGCATCCTTAGTTCGAGATATATTTGCAATTCGAAGTCTTGATCATTTTGATATTTGATGATATGGCTTGACCATCATGCGACGATGATGATCATATGGTCGAAGTTAGTCGGTTTGTACGACAATGATCATAAAAACTGATCAAGTGATGATGATGATGATGAACCACTTCAAAGTTTGATTCGTTTAATGATGGTCACATGGCTCGATCATGTGGCTTCATCATGTGGTTGAAAGTGTATATTCGAAGCAACTAAATCGTAGGGTGATCATGCAATTTGTCTTGATCAAATCATACGGTGATGATGATGATGGTGCTTGCTCGAAGAACAACAAGTTAGCTTCTCATGCCCGCTCGAGGTATCCTCTGAGCCTGTAATTAGCTCGACTCGCATCAAATGGCGGTGCCGCTAATTCTAGGTACCATGCCTGTTTTGAATGACCCTCCTCTTTCCTTTGGTGTATGAAAAAATTCGAACACCCTCACCTTGGGTGTGTATAAAAAACTCGACCATCCTCACTTAGATGGTGTACAAAAAACTTCGACCACCCTCTATAGAAGGGCTTTTAGGGGACTCCTCATTCAATGCGTGCTCATACTAGGGGACTCCTCATTTTGTTTGAGGTAGTTGCATGCCTTGAACAAGTGACATTTTTCGTATGCCGTTGCTCGAATGACCTCTACTCGAATTAGCTCAGTTAGGGCTAATGAGCCTCAGGTTCATTCGAGGTAGGTGCCTTGTTGGAAGGGCTTTTTTGCTTGAGGTGGCTTGGTTAGGACTAATGAGTATCATACTCACTTTTTCTCGAGGTGGGTGCCTTGTTGAAGGGCTTTGAGACTTCGAGGGAACCTGGTGAGGGCGAATGAGTCATGTACTCACTTTGCTCGAAGTAGGTGCCTTGTTGAAGGGCTTTAATACTTAGAAAATATTTCATAGCATTTTGATTGAGGGATGTCCCTTGAAAAGGCTCGAGGTAGCTCTGTTAAAGAAATTGTGTGTTTCTTTAAAGAGTTCGAGGTCCGGTAAGGGAGGGATGCTATTGCTGAAGTTGACGTAGCCCCGGTTAGGGGAGTGGAGGTGTGCCACGTTTAACTCGACGTAGCGTCAATTTTGAGTGACCTCTTAGGTCTAAAATAAGTTAACAACTAAATAGATCTCAAATGACCTGCTAGGTCGTGTTTCATTTCATAACTTGGTCATTTTACAAGGCCGTTTTGACCGGTATGGTCGCAGATTTTATAAGTCTAAGACAAAACAAAATTTCAGCATGGCAGATTATGATATCCTCTTTGACTGGCAAGGTCGAGGTACCATTAGCCCCTGTATATGCCTCGTTGAGCGGTTTAATGATAAAGAGACGTACCCTTCGGTCTCGTCGCTTTTCGACTCAGGTTCTCTCTTCTTCTCAGTTCGACGTTCATCCCGTGGGTTTTTCAGATATTTGTTCAATTTTCCCTCATCAGCGATCTTATCTAGGGCTCTCTTCAATTCTCGACAGTCGTTGGTTGTATGACCACAATCTAGATGGTACTCGCACCATAACTTCTTAGCTCTCCTGAAATTCGACGTCTTGATGGGAGCGGGTCTGGGAAACACAGCCTTCTCCTTCAAGTCGAGGTATATTTCTCGTCGATTAATGTTATGACGAGTGTCATGATCTCCGTCCAATGGATGGTGTCTCTTCAACCTATCAGATATGCCATCCTTAAAATTCGATAGTTATTCTCCTCTTGGTACTTTCTTCGTCTTGCGTGGATTTGCAGATGTCCGATTCTTGAATGAAATTTTGTGCTTGCCTCATTGCATCGGCTAGGGTCAGGGTCTCTCTCATAGCTAGTTCGAATTTAAACCGTCCAGGGTGGATGCCATTCATAAGAGCAGTAACGGCCACTCCGCTTGGAGGTCGGATACCTTGAGAGATTCTTCATTGAACCTCTTGATGTAGCAGCTCAAACTCTCTCCCTTCTGCTGAGAGACTGACATTATTAGATGCATGTTGGTCTTCTTGTGGCACTTGACCGCAATAAAATGCTGCGAAAATAAGGCTTCGAGGGCCGAGAAGCTTGTGATAATTCCGGATGTTAGACTTGTGAACCAATTGAGGGCTAAGCCCTTGAGCGTGGTCGTGAAATACCTAGACCATGTGGCCTCACAAAAGGTTTGCATGCTCATTTGTGCTTTGTACGCTGCCAGGTGGTCGGTTGGGTCTGTAGTGCCTGAATAATGCTCGATCATGGGGATCTTGATTTTGCCCGGGTTAGGGGTTTCCATGATGTGCTGGCTGAAATGGGATTTATACAGCAAGACCGAGCCAACTCGAAAACCGAATTCAGCAACCTCTTCTGGTTTTTCGACGTGGTGCTCGACCTCAGTCCTAGGTGTGTGACGATACTGCCGTGAGGTTCGTGTGGCTCTTGGATACTTCGAGTTTGCTACATTGGACTGCTCTCTCCTTTTTTTTATTATAATTCGAGCGTCTAAGTTCTTGCTCCTCATTTGCTTTTGTTGTATGATGTGTCGAGCGTCATCATGACTTGGTGCCATGATGGACTTCCCTTTTGATGTGGCATGTGCTCTTTTCGACGGACCAGCAGCATGCTCGGTTAGGGCACGCTTGGTGTTTACTTGCCTTCGATGAGCCTGCGACTGATCTAGGACTGTCCCTCGGTCAGGGGGAGTAGTCTGTTGAGTCTTAATTACTGAGACGAGTTGTTGCATGACAGTAGTCATGTGTCTTTCCATTCAGAACTCAAGCTGTCGAAGATCCGAGTAAGTGACTGCTGGTGGAGGTACTTCAAAAGCTGCGTCATCCTGGCTTCCAGTAATGGGGACGTCAGTCTCGTCCTCCACGATAACACCTCCTTGGTTCAGCAGAGTAGTCTGCGCATTCTCAGATGTGGTCTTTCGAGCGGTAGCACCGCGGTTACCTTGTCCTCGCGTCATGGTGTTCGAAAATGCAGTTGTTATGTTAGATCCCCACAGACGGCGCCAACTATTTCGGGTACAAGAAACACAGTAAATTTGTAGTTCGGGGAGTCCAAATCCAGCTAGGGTAGTAACAGTAACAAGTCCAAGGTCTTCGTATTTCCGGTACCTGCAAAACCGAGCACCGTGAACTACCCCGGGGATTTCAAGGCATCGGCTCTCCGATGCTTAAGTCAGATATGATCTCAGAAGTCAGAGAGTAGTACAAGTAAATGCTTTGGAATGTGTGTAAAAACGTAAATGAACGTACCTGACTGATCAGGTGAAGGTACTATTTATGGTAGTACTGAGGTGACATCACCTGGTGAAGGTGATGACGTCATGAAAAACCTTTTTGTCCGTGGGCTTGACGGAAAGCTTGTACTTTCTGGCTCTTGAGGCCTAAGGGGAAAAATAGAAATTTCACATGTCAGGGGGTATTTTAGTCATTTCACTGGTAAAGTGGGTCATGACCGGATTGGGCCCAAACAACTTCAATAACCAATCCTTGTGAGATCGATTCAAGGTCTTCTCTAAGATGAGTTTTACCTCCCTATTGGAAACCTCTATATAGCCACTACGTTAGGGATGATAAGATAGCCCCATCTTATGATGCCCCCCATATTTGGAGAAGATTGCTTGGAACCTAAAATTTTGGAAAGATCACGGTTTTGAAGAGATTGGTAACTACTTTGGCTTCATTTGTAGGAGAGGCGATGGCTTCCACCCATTTGGAGACATAGTCGACCGCCACTAATATGTAGGAGTTACCAGAAGAAGAATGAAAAGGTCCCATGAAATCCACCCCAAAAAAATCAAAGATCTCAAACTCTAATATGTTAATGAGGGGTAATTCATGTCTCTTTGAGATGTTATCGACCTTTTGACAGCGATCTCAATCCTTTACAAAGCCCCAAATATCCTTGAACATTGTGGGCAACCACAATCCACAAGATAAATCATTGCAATGGTCTTGTCGGCGTCCATATGTTCTCCACAAGGGGATGAGTGGCATTTCTTAATCACACTCTCAACCTCTACATCGGGAAGGAACCTCCGATATAAACCATTTTCCCCCTTCTTAAACAAAAGTGGGTCCTTCCAAACATAAAACACTGAATCATGGAGGAACCCCCTTCGTTGTGGATAGTAGAACTCAAAAGGGATGATCCCGCAAGCCAAGTTGTTTGCCATGTCGCCAAATCATGGGGTCTCAAGTGCTTTGATGGAGTTGATCATCCTTCAAACTATCATCTATGGTAATTTCATGAGAGTAAGGGTCTTCAATCAAAGGTAACAGGCAAAGGTGGTCGGCCACCAAGTTCTCCGTGCCCTTTTTGTCCTTGATCTCGATATCAAATTTTTGAAGGAGCAAGATCCATCGTATCAACCTCGGCTTTGCATGTTTCTTGGACATGATTTACTTGATTGCAGAGTGATACGTGTACCCAAGAACTTTGGAGTACACATGATAAGGCCGAAACTTATCAAAGGCAAATACTACCGCCAACAATTCCTTCTCCGTTGTGGCATAGTTCTTTTGGGCCATATCAAGTGTCTTGCTTGCATAATGAATAACATGAAGCTTCCCTGCTTTTCTTTATCGTAAGACGGGTCCCACTGCATAGTCACTTGCATCACACATTAGTTCAAAAGGCAAGCTCCCATCCGGAGCTTGCACAATGGGGGCAGAAATAAGGGCATACTATAAGGTCTCAAAAGCTTTCATGTAATCATCATCAAATACAAACTCAATATATTTATACAAAAGGCTAGATAAAGGCCTAGAGATCTTAGAGAAGTCCTTTATGCGCCGACGAAAAAAACGACATGACTCAAAAAAGAACGTGCTCCTTTCACCGTAGTAGGTGAGGGAAATTTCTCCATGACCTCAATCTTGGCCCTATCTACCTCAATTCCCTTTTGGGAAATCTTGTGTCCCAACACAATTTCATCCTCCACCGTAAAGTGGCACTTCTCCGAATTAAGTACTAGACTCATATTTTGAGATCTTTGAAGCACATTTTTTTAAAAAGTTTTTGAGACAATTCTCCAAAGATGAACCTACCACGGAGAAGTCATCCATAAATGCATCAATGGAATCTTCCAACATATTCGATAAGATAGCGTTCATACATCTTTGAAATGTAGAGGGTGCATTGCACAAGCCAAATGGCATTCTTCGATATGCAAAGGTACCAAATAGACATGTGAATGTAGTCCTTTCTTGGTCATTGGGGTGGATTGGAATTTAAAAGAGCCCCGAATAACCATCAAAGAAATAAAAATGGGTGTGACCCATCAACTTTTCCAACATTTGATTAATAAAGGGGATGGAGAAATAATCTTTCCGGGTGACTTTATTCAATCTCCGGTAATCAATGCACATGTGCCACCCGGTCACTAATGTAGTAGAGATTTTCTCTCCCTTTTCATTGGTGATGACGGTCATGCGTCCCTTTTTAGGGACCACATGGACGGGAGTAACCAACCTACTATCGGAGATAGGGTAGATTACCCCGCCTCAAGGAGTTTCAAGACAACCTGGTTTCCCACTTCTTTCATATTGGCATTCAACCTGCTTTGAGGTTCAATAAAAGAAGCATAACCGTCATCAAGATGAATCATGTGCATGCACAGGGCAGGGCTTAATCCCTTTAGATCCTCAATTCTATACCTAATCACACTTCTTTGTTCCCTAAGGATATCAAGAAGCTTTTGAAGTTGATTGCCATCAAGTGTAGCATTGACTATCACCGGATAAGTCTTACCCTCATCAAGAAATTCATACTTTAAAGATGGGGGGGAGGGGTTCCTACTCTACCCTGGGAGGACGCTTAGAACTCGTCTCCTTAGGTGAAGGGGCTCAAGAACTTCAATCTTCTCCAACCTAGTGCAATAGGTCAGAGTGGCATCCATGGCAAGCTTAAAGTGTTTTCCTTCCTCATTCCCTTCCAAGTCATCCCCCAAGAGCACATCTTCCAAGAGATCTTTCTTAACTCACAAACTAATCATAGGTTAAACAATTTGTCAAGCCAAGGGGATTCAAAGAGGTCGATTTGGGAACTAAGTCACTCAAATGTTTCCTAATTACTCTCTAGAGCTAATTAGGAGGGCCTAATTAACCAATTTTACCTATTCTCATTGTAAAATAAATCAACCAAGCATTTCTACAGCTCTTGGTGATTCAATTAAAGTCCTAGGAATTCAATCACCTATTCTCATGGTAATGTAAACATACTGTCTAGCCAAAGGTCTATCCAAGGTTTCATTTCTTAATGCTTCACCTTGGATTCCCATAAAACGTTCAAATGGTGATCAATCAAATAAACATGGCAATGAATTAGGTAAACAACACCATCTCACCTAAATCTCACCCCTGAGCTTGATGTTCATGGTCAACTCATGATCCACAAGGTCATCCCCTTCCCCTAGCTAGTAATCTACTCACGAGCCATGATAACTATGAAATAAAAAGCTTGAAGCAACAATGGTGATCCAACAATGGTGGAAATCATATTAATAAACCTAATCATCAACTAATCACAAAAAATCAATGCTAAATCAAAATAAAACAAGTATTAAGGCAAATAAAGAGAAGAGTTAGTAGAAATATTCAAAAATGGATGAAAATCAGTTGCAAAACTCAATTGAAATAGCTTCAATCATCAACATTGAAAACCTAGTTCTAGTTTCTCTTTCTATAAATGTATTTTTTCTCACTAAAATCCTCTCTAATTAGTCTAATCAAATTCTAGAAAATAAAACTAAGTATTCTGAATATTACAAAATTTGGTTTATAGACCCCATAAACATAAGGGCAAAGACGTAATAGACGAGCCAAAAAAGATGCTCGGCACAAAGGAGTGTCCGCTCCTTGTACTATGGAGCGCCCGCTTCAGGAATGCTCCTGGTCGCTCCAAGGCGCTGCCTCATTTTCTTCATTTCTTCAACGACGGAACGCCCGCTCCGCCTCTTTTGCAGCGCCCGCTCCCCTATTTTGGAGCCTCTTCCTTGCAAATCTAGCTTGAACAACTCAAGAGGAGATCATATAGGGGAGGGGGAATGCACATGCACATGTAATGATCTATATCTAACCTTACTAAATGCTCTAAAACTAATACAAAGCATGAGAACGTGAAAAATGATGTAAAAGGGAACGAAAAGGAAGTTATATGGCCTAATATGCATCTAACTGACCTAAGACTACTCCTAATTAGTGAACCCAAAGTCCACTTAGCAAAAATCAATAGGTGAATTGGCCTCAAAACAATAGGCATGACCAACAATCAAGATATGTTGATTGTTTCTGCTAAACCCGCCCGTTTTGTTGTGGTGTTCGATTACAAGAGGTTTGAAAAAAGATAACACTGTTCTAAAAAATTCAGACACGTAATTGAACTCAGTACCATTAGAGGTGTCAAAAACAGACTTGCATCTGACCTGTTCCGACCCGAAAGAATCAAGTCCCAAATCCAATATATGTGGAACTAAAGTTAACCCGAAGCATATTAACACCCGAGAATATAGAAAAATGACCCGATCTGTACCGACCCAAAGTCAACCCCAACCCCGTTAAACCCAAGATTCTAAGATATGTATTCGATCAGCTCCCGACCCGAAGTCACCCCGAACCCAAATCGATCTGACAATGACGAATTCAAACCTGACCCATTGTTACCCTACCTAATTGTAACCCGACCTGTTTTAGACTCGACTCGTTCCCTACCCGACCCTTATCAACCCAACCTGATATTAACTGAACTAATCCTGACGTCGACCTGACTACTTGAAAAATCAAATCAACCCCCACCTAAGCCCATATGTTATTTGACCAAACTTAATTTATATCTAATATGAATGTTATTTGACCGAACTACTTCAAAACCTAAATGTTATTTGACCAAACTTAATTTATATCTAATATAGATCTATATTACTGTAGTTGCAAGATATTTGTAAATGAATTCATAATAAAACTCCTTATTCGATTGTAAGTTGACTATGTTCATAATAATAACTTTCAATTATATATAAAAATTGAAAAATCTACATTAAACAAATAATATATTCTAATCTTTCGTTTATGTCTACCTAAACCCATATTCTTGTTATATATCTTTATAAATGAAGGAAATCTTGAAATTAGATTTGTAAACTTAAATCCATAAATTTCTTAATTAATCTCAATTAAAGTATATAATCAAAATAATAAGGAAAAATTGCCTAGAATAATGCAACCTTTTGAACATTCGTAAATAACAATGCAACCTAAAGATTAGGTTAACTAAGACACGTGGCGTTTTGTTATTGGTTATCATAAGTAATTAGTTTTATACAAAAATATAAACAAAAAGATTAAACCAAAAAAAAAACCCTCCCTTCCCCACAGCCACAAACCCACCGACACGCCTGATAAGCACTTTATTGTGCTTGATTGTAGGTCATTTTTAGTATCCTTGCATGTATTTTAGAGCATTTAAGCCTAGCATTGCATGGTTTTTGTCACCTTTGAGTTATATTATCGCTTCATTATCTATTTAGTTGCTTTTGGATGATTTTTCAGGCTAACTAGCAGGTTTTTGAAGTCATATGATAATTGGAAGATTAGTTGTGGACTGTTGAACTTCAAATGGACATAACGTTTGATCCATAAATCAGATTAAGGTGATTCACGTGGGAGGTGTTAGCTCGTTTCAATAGCTTTCCAACGACTGGTCATAAGCCCAATTCCGATAAGAGACGAGAGAGTTGAGCTGTCCGCTGACTAGCAGGTCTACACGGCCGTGTTGGTTTCAACACGACCGTGTTGGTCTGTTTCCACCAAGACAATCCTCTTCTGCTTACCCACTGATTTGAGAAGTTCAGGTCTACAGGACCGTGTCCATTTTGACACGGTCGTGTCGATCTATTTCCCCGGAAGCAGTAACTTTGAAGAAACGCTGAAACTTTTGTATAACAGGTCTAAACGGCCGTGTTGTTTTGGACACGACCGTGTCGACCTGCTTTCGGGCTTTGACCCGTTTTCTCCATCTTAGTTTAATGAACCTTTTAATTAGTTTTGTAGCTTGATAGTCGACATTATCTCTTACTCTTAGTCTCTAATTACATTTGCTTAGCCCTAAACTCTCTCTAAACACTTAGTTTTCTCAATTGTTCATCTTTGAAGATAGAATCCATTATTCAATTCAAGTAATTTTCCTTTAATCTCTTTTATTTATTTTTATTGCTTTGTTTATCATGTTTAATTTATTTAATCTCAATTGCATAGAATCCATGATTAGTGAGTAGTTCATTATCTAGGGTTTGGGCGAAAGTATGAATTAAGGGCTTAATGTAGATTGTCTATGCTTTTTATAATTCAATTGTTTGTCTATGCATTGAATGTGGTGTTTTGACACCCTAGGATAGATCTTGATCACGTTTATGCTAGGGCACTTAGGGTTTCTATTGTTCTTAATCGAACTTTAATCCCTTTTGTCATTCCCATGTTTCGACTTGATTTCTAGAGCACGGGATTTGGTAGGAATTAAAGGGATCTTTTAATTAGGGGTTTTCCTATCTCCTTGAATTTATTAATCAATGCACCAAAGACCATTCGAAAGAGGATTTGGTTGGTTGATTAATCGATTACTCTTGAGGACCATTCGGGAGAGGACTCAAGTAAATTAGAGGGAAACTTAACCTTGTATTGTCATCGTTGTGAATCACTTGACTGTTGATTATCGTTGTCTAGCCCAAGTTCATAAGAGTGGCCCGAACTCTAGTGTTTTCCTTATTATATTAATTCTCCTATTTGATTATTAGTTGGTATTCAATAGTTAGTTGATTAGTTGGTATCTTATTAAATCTTACACCCCAAAAACCCTTCACTTAGGTAGTTTTGGACTTAGTAGACTATAGTCAATCCCAATTTCCTCGTGGTTCGACCCTTGACCTGCCATTACTACGTTCTTAGTAGTTGCTCATTAGGTGTATAAGTGATATCACGTATTTATATAGAGTTTTCTCCCTTATTTACAAGCTAATTTGTGCGTCATTGGAGCTCTTGGAAGCTATTTTATGCTAACTATCATTTATAGTTGTGGTTTTGTGTTTTAGTATTAATTGCAGGTTTTAGGGAGTTTTCTCCTTATTTCCGAGTTATTTGGAAGCAACCACGACTTTACGATATGTTACGAGGCACGTAGTATGACTCACGAGCTTTATGGGTAGTTTAGGACGTCCCAAGACCTCTAAACGTGAAGAATTGAGAGCCAAAGAGTCAAAAAGGAGTTTTCCGTACTCTGATCGTGAAAAAATGGCCCGATCGGGCAAAGATTTTATGATCGGACCCGATCGGGCAAGCCGTGCCCGATACGATCAGGCGAGAACCCATGTGCCCAGACCCGATCGGGCACCCGCTGCCCGACCTGATCGGGTGGAGCTCCATCTTCCATTGCTGCTGCCAGCACCAAGGAGGACAGCATTGGGCTCCTTTGCTCCAGGCCCGATCGGGAAATATCATCCCACCTGATGCATATAGCATTTCATAATCAAGAGCATTCGTTGGTTAAGAACCGAAGAAATAGTTTTGCATCAAGCCTTGTTGGAACCGTGCCAACAACCACCACTTTCACTAGCCTTAGAACCACCAAACAAGGCCACCAATGTCAAAGAAGAGCTCTTGGTGCAACCTTGCTTTGTTAAATTAGTAACTAATCTACGTTAGTTAGCTAATTAACTCAAAGACTTGATTTAGGACAATCTGTCCAGTTTTTACTCTAAGCGCACAACTCAAAGAAAGGAGTATAACTTTTAATACATTCAACCAAGCCTAATGAAACTTCTTACATTACAATCCTAACATATAAATCAGCAACATACCAAAAATTCACGTCATTTGGTGATGTTTTGCTTAGGTAACAAAAGCTATCTTAAAATATTACAAAATCTGGGCCAGTTTTCAGTACCTAGGTGCAATGATTAGGATATTTTGAGAAACGAAAATATCCTACTGCAAAAAGGAAACTAAGGTAATAAAATAGACATTCTAAGGAAAATATAATCAAAAATTCAGCTCCAAAAGCTTAAAAAAAGCTGTTGCCCAGAACTGAAGAAGTGGAGCCTAGAATGACGCCTCCCAGCTGCGATTTTGGATACTTCTTAATGAAGCTCTCATTTCCTATTGATTCTTGCCTCCAACTCTTCACATGCTTGTTGGATATATAGGTAAGCACAAAGGTGAGTCATGTATGGTTGCCTTAGCCAAGAATAAAGCTAAAAAACAAGCCTTAAAACAAACGGACCAAAACTGTTCTTCCAAAACAGTTTCACTAGGCTTACTTTAATGACTTAGAACTAATTAATTAAGCTATTTAATCATAATTCAAGCTTGGTTACTAATACTTTATGATGTTAAGATGATCATAAGCATTAATCAACAAGTCTTAAAATAGATTAAGAAGGTGTTAAGCTTAATTAACAATTCGAAGTACTTGCTTGTTCGAAATTGGATTAAGTAAGCTAAGGAATTGTATCTCCTTCACCTTGATCTCTTCTTGATGACTCTTTGCTAGGAGACTTGGACTGATCATGGATGCTCCTGCATCATTCTCCCCTGGTTTGGAGAAGTCTTCTTGCAACTCGAAATCTTCTTCCAAATATGGAGCTAAGTCACCCACATTGAAGGTGGCCGAAATGTTGCCCATCTCACTTGGTAGTTCTATCTTGTATGCATTGTTATTGATCTTCTCAAGCACCCTAAATGGACCATCACTCCTTGGCATCAGCTTGTTCTTCCTTCTTGATGGAAATCGTTCCTTCCTTAGGTGCAACCATACCAAGTCCCCGGGCTTGTAAATGACCTCCTTTCGATGCTTGTTTGCTCGGACCTTATAAGCTTCATTAACCTTCTCAATGCGTGCTCTAATCTGTTGGTGAAGCTTCTTCATCTCCTTTTCCTTCTCCTCTTCATCTTTGCTTTGCCTCACTTCAACTGGAATAGGTAGTAAATCAATGGGGCTTAAAGGATTAACCCCATAGTTCACTTCGAATGGAGAGCACTTCGTGGCATATGTAGGTGATCTATTATAAGCAAATTCTGCATGTGCTAGCTTTAGATCCCAATCTTTCTGTGACTTGTTGACTAGAGTCCTGAGGAGAGTAGTAAGTGTCATGTTTGTCACCTCCGTTTGACCATCAGTTTGTGGATGCGCCGTGGTACTAAAGAGGAGCTTAGTACCTAGGAGCTTCCATAAAGTCTTCCAAAAGAAACTGAGGAACTTAACATCCTTATCATGAACAATAGTTCTCGGTACACCATGTAATCTAATGATCTCCTTGAAGTACAAATCAGCTACATGAATTGCATCATCCGTCTTGTTGCAAGCAATTAAATGAGCCATCTTTGAGAATCGATCCACTACCACCATAATAACATCTCTTTGCCTTTGAGTCCTAGGCAAAGCTACAATGAAATCCATACTAACATCTTCCCATGGTTGATTAGGAACTGGAAGTGGAGTATAGAGCCCTTGATGAAAAGAACTCTTGGCCTTTTGACATGTAGAACATCGAGCTAGAACTGAGTGAACATCACCTGCAAGTTTTGGCCAATAAAAGTGTTCCTGCAAAACATCCACAGTTTTGTTAATACCAAAATGTCCTGCTAGGCCTCCTCCATGAACCTCCTTGATGAGCAAATCCCTTAGTGAGCACTTAGGGATACAAAGCTTATTATTTCGGAAGAGAAAACCATCTAGAACCGAAAAAGCTCCATGAGAACCATCCTGGCATGCTTCTATTAATGGTGAAAAATCTGGATCATCATAATAAAGCTCCTTAATATGAGTGAAGCCAAGAACTCGAGCCTCCATTAGAGAAAGCATAGAATGCCTCCTAGATAATGCATCTGCAACCACATTAGAAACTCCAGTTTTGTACTTTAAAACAAAATCAAAAGATTGAAGGAACTCCACCCATTTAGCATGTCGTGAACTGAGCTTATGTTGTCCATTAATGTACTTCAAAGCTTGATGATCTGAATGCAACACAAACTAAGCTGGCCTAAGATAATGAGTCCAATAAGTCAAGGCACGAACAATAGCATAGAACTCTTTATCATAGGTGCTATAGTTGAGCTTGGCATGATTGAGCTTCTCACTGAAATAGGCTATGGGACGCCCTCCTTGTTGTAAAACAGCTCTAATCCCCACGCCACTTGCATCACATTCAACTTCAAACACTTTCTTGAAATCTGGTAAGGCCAGAACAGGCGCCTCACAAAGCTTGCTTTTCAATTGATCAAATGCTTCCTGAGCTGCTGGAGTCCAAGTGAAAGAACCCCATTTGATACATTCGGTCAGTGGAGCCAAAATAGTACTAAAACCTCTGATGAATCTCCTGTAAAAAGATGCCAATCCATGAAAACTTCGAACTTCTGTGATGGACTTTGGAATCGGCCATGATTTGATTGCCTCCACCTTAGATTCATCCATAGAAATGCCCTGAGATGAAATAATGAAGCCAAGAAAAGACACACTAGAAGTGAAGAATTCACACTTCTCCATCTTTGCATATAGCTTCTTTTCCCTTAGCTTAAGGAAAACCTTCTTCAGATGAATAAGATGATCCTGTTCATTGTTGCTATACACAAGAATATCATCAAAATAAACCACAACAAATGAACCAATGAAGGGACGAAGTACCTCATGCATGAGCCTCATGAAAGTACTAGGAGCATTAGTTAAACCAAATGGCATAACACGCCACTCATATAACCCACTCTTAGTCTTAAAGGCTGTTTTCCATTCATCCCCTTCCTTGATTCGAATCTGATGATAACCACTACGCAAATCTATCTTGGAGAATATAGTAGCACCATGTAATTCATCGAGCAAATCATCAAGCCTAGGAATAGGATACCTATACTTGATGGTGATGTTGTTTATAGCCCTGCAATCTACACACATACGCATAGTCCCATCCTTATTTGGAACCAAAATAACAGGAACAACACATGGACTAAGACTTTCTTGCACAAACCCCTTAGCTAACAATTCAGTAATCTGTTTTTGCAGATCTTTAGCTTCTTCAGGATTACATCTATAAGCTGCCTGGTTAGGTAATGGTGATCCAGGAACTAAGTCAATTTGATGCTCAATACCCCTACTAGGTGGTAAACCATATGGAAGATCCTCGGGAAAAATATCACTAAAATCGTTCACTAATGGTTTAACCAAATCATGTAATTCACGAGTATTCTCATCATTTGCAGCAAATAACAATAACAAGTACATTTCCTTCCCCTTTTCAATGGCCCTTTCAACTTGATGTTTTTGGAGAATTAAGGATTTCAGAATTATAGCCTTCGAATTGGAGGTTTCTTTCTTAGGGAAATTCGGACCCTTTTTGCTAGGACTAAGTATAATTTTCTTGTTTTCATGCATGAAAGTGTATGTATTAGTCCTACCATTATGTAAGGTTT
Organism: Patellifolia procumbens; assembly: GCA_947645195.1. Taxonomy (NCBI): domain Eukaryota; kingdom Viridiplantae; phylum Streptophyta; class Magnoliopsida; order Caryophyllales; family Amaranthaceae; genus Patellifolia; species Patellifolia procumbens. The sequence goes on from CANSGD010001328.1 coordinate 7,202,784, forward strand.
CCTTATCAGATTTCCACGGCCTCCCTAAGAGAATATGACATGCATTCATAGGCACCACATCACATAAAACCTTATCATTATACGAATCACCAAAAGAGAAGCTAATTAAAGCTTGTTTTGTTACCTCCACACAGTTACCATCATTAAGCCAATGAAGCTTATATGGTTTAGGATGATCGAAGGTAGGATGATTGAGCTTCTCCACCATAGAACTCGAAGCTACATTAGTGCAACTCCCACCATCAATAATCATGGAACAAATCTTGCCTTTGATTAAGCATTTCGTCTGAAAAATCTGGTCTCGTTGAGATGGTATAGCTTCGGTTTCTTTGGAGTGAAGGATTATCCTTAGAACCAAGCTAAGATGATCATCTCCTTCCACTTCATCAACAAGAACATCTTCATTGCATTCGACCTCCTTTTCATATTCTTTTTCGTACTCCTCTTGATCTTTAAGGGCATCTTCGATGTTTTTAATGTCTAGTAAGGACATCACCCTTTTGTTTGGGCATTGTGCTTGATAATGACCATAACCATGACACTTAAAAAATTTGACATCATCCTTCTTGGAAGAACTTTCAGCAACTTTCTTCCCTTTATCAAGAGCTCTCGAACCAGCTTCATTTTTAGGTGTAAATGGAGATGTAGAAGTAGGCTTCACATACGAGCTAGAACCTACTTTAGCATAATAAGTTCCTTTGCTAAATACCTTCTTCTTCTTGTCCTTTTGATGATTTTCCACCTTAAGAGCCAACCTGAAAAGTTCATCTAAAGTAGAATAAGATTGAAGTTCAAGCTTCTTTTGAATGTCACGATCTAGGCCCTTCACAAAACGAGCCATGGTTTGCTCTTCCCTTTCTTGAACATCCAATTTCATCATCAACTTCTCATATTCATGGATGTATGTCTCGACATTCTTGGTATCTTGAGACAAATCAGAAAGTTGGTTCTATAAATCAAGAGTGTACGTGGAGGGGAGAAACTTAGCTTCCATCTTCTTTTTCAGTTTCTTCCAACTCTTGATTTTCGGCTTATGCTTCCTTTCTCTAGCAAGAGCAACGTTCTACCACCAAAGGGATGCATAACCCTTTAGTTTAGTGATAGCCACCTTGAAAGATTTCGAATCATCATACTCTTTCAGCTCGAAAATCCTATTGCATCTCGAAACCCATTCCAAATAAGCATCAGGATTAAGGTTTCCATCAAACTCTGGAACATCTAACTTGATGTCTCGAAATTCATCTTGTTTTCGTGGCCTCCTTCTTTGATTAGAAGCTTGTGATTGCATTTCTTCACTAGAGTCATAAACAACCTCATTCTCATCTTCAAAGTGCCTTCTTTCACGAACTTCTCTTCGAACTCCAACACTAGAACTTCGAAAGGCTTCCATGAGATTTGCCATTTGCTCACTAATTGTTGCCATTTGATTCTCAAGGCCAACTAGCCTTGCTTCATTCAATGTCATGCCCCTTCTAAACTGATTTGGATCTTCATTACCACTCATTTTAACAACCACGAGATTGTATCAAAGATTAGAGGTGAAAAGAGAAGAAAAGAGATGTGTTTGGGCTTAGAAATGGTTTCGGTTTTGGGGGGGATAAGTGTATGAGTTTAGGAAATGATTAAAGGATGATTAGAGGGTTAAAAGAATGCTCTTAAACTAACCAAGGCTCTGATACCAAATGATGCATATAGCATTTCATAATCAAGAGCATTCGTTGGTTAAGAACCGAAGAAACAGTTTTGCATCAAGCCTTGTTGGAACCGTGCCAACAACCACCACTTTCACTAGCCTTAGAACCACAAAACTAGGCCACCAATGTCAAAGAAGAGCTCTTGGTGCAACCTTGCTTTGTTATATTAGTAACTAATCTACGTTAGTTAGCTAATTAACTCAAAGACTTGATTTAGGACAATCTGTCCAGTTTTTACTCTAAGCGCACAGCTCAAAGAAAGGAGTATAACTCTTAATTCATTCAACCAAGTCTAATGAAAATTATTACATTACAATCCTAACATATAAAGCAGCAACATACCAAAAATTCACGTCATTTGGTGATGTTTTGCTTAGGTAACAAAAGCTATCTTAAAATATTACAAAATCTGGGCCAGTTTTCAGTACTTAGGTGCAATGATTAGGATATTCTGAGAAACGAAAATATCCTACTGTAAAAAGGAAATCAAGGTAATAAAATAGACATTCTAAGGAAAATATCCTCAAAAATTCAGCTCCAAAAGCTTAAAAAAAGTTGTTGCCCAGAACTGAAGAAGTGGAGCCCAGAATGACGCCTCCCAGCTGCGGTTTTGGATACTTCTTCATGAAGCTCTCATTTCCTATTGATTCTTGCCTCCAACTGTTCACATGCTTGTTGGTGATGTAGGTCAGCACAAAGGTGAGTCATGTATGGTTGCCTTAGCCAAGAATAAAGCTCAAAAACAAGCCTTAAAACAAACGGACCAAAACTGTTCTTCCAAAACAGTTTCACTAGGCTTACTTTAATGACTTAGAACTAATTAATTAAGCTATTTAATCATAATTCAAGCTTAGTTACTAATATTTTATGATGTTAAGATGATCATAAGAATTAATCAACAGGTCTTAAAATAGATTACGAAGGTGTTAAGCTTAATTAACAATTCGAAGTACTTGCTTGTTCGAAATTGGATTAAGTAAGCTAATGAATTGTATCTCCTTCACCTTGATCTCTTCTTGATGACTCTTTGCTAGGAGACTTGGACTGATCATGGATGCTCCTGCATCATTCTCCCCTGGTTTGGAGAAGTCTTCTTGCAACTCGAAATCTTCTTCCAAATATGGAGCTAAGTCACCCACATTGAAGGTGGCCGAAATGTTGCCCATCTCACTTGGTAGTTCTATCTTGTATGCATTGTTATTGATCTTCTCAAGCACCCTAAATGGACCATCACTCCTTGGCATCAGCTTGTTCTTCCTTCTTGATGGAAATCGTTCATTCCTTAGGTGCAACCATACCAAGTCCCCGGGCTTGTAAATGACCTCCTTTCGATGCTTGTTTGCTCGGACCTTATAAGCTTCATTAACCTTCTCAATGCGTGCTCTAATCTGTTGGTGAAGCTTCTTCATCTCCTTTGCCTTCTCCTCTTCATCTTTGCTTTGCCTCACTTCAACTGGAATAGGTAGTAAATCAATGGGGCTTAAAGGATTAACCCCATAGTTCACTTCGAATGGAGAGCACTTCGTGGCATATGTAGGTGATCTATTATAAGCAAATTCTGCATGTGCTAGCTTTAGATCCCAATCTTTCTGTGACTTGTTGACTAGAGTCCTGAGGAGAGTAGTAAGTGTCCTGTTTGTCACCTCCGTTTGACCATCAGTTTGTGGATGCGCCGTGGTACTAAAGAGGAGCTTAGTACCTAGGAGCTTCCATAAAGTCTTCCAAAAGAAACTGAGGAACCTAACATCCTTATCATAAACAATAGTTCTCGGTACACCATGTAATCTAATGATCTCCTTGAAGTACAAATCAGCTACACGAATTGCATCATCCGTCTTGTTGCAAGCAATGAAATGAGCCATCTTTGAGAATCGATCCACTACCACCATAATAGCATCTCTTTGCCTTTGAGTCCTAGGCAAAGCTACAATGAAATCCATACTAACATCTTCCCATGGTTGATTAGGAACTGGAAGTGGAGTATAGAGCCCTTGATGAAAAGAACTCTTGGCCTTTTGACATGTAGAACATCGAGCTAGAACTGAGTGAACATCACCTGCAAGTTTTGGCCAATAAAAGTGTTCCTGCAAAACATCCACAGTTTTGTTAATACCAAAATGTCCTGCTAGGCCTCCTCCATGAACCTCCTTGATGAGCAAATCCCTTAGTGAGCACTTAGGGATACAAAGCTTATTATTTCGGAAGAGAAAACCATCTAGAACCGAAAAAGCTCCATGAGAACCATTGATATATCGATATCTTATAGAGTTTTTCCCTTTCTTTACAAGATAAATTGTGCTATATTGATGCTCTTAGGAGCTATTTATGCTAACTATTTCGATATAGTTGTGGTTTGTGTGTTCTATATCATTTTGCAGGTTTTAGGGAAAAACTCCCTATTTACTTGATGTTTTGAGCACCACGCTATAGCGGGAAGTTATGAGGCATCTTTGAGGTCTCAAGATGGTATTTGGACCCCATTATGAAGAAGTAAGTGTGCAAAGACTTGGCGTCTGAAGCCAAGCAAAGCAAGGCAAGAAGAAGACTCGCCCGATCGGGTCGGGCAACAACTGCCCGATCGGGTACGAGTGCAGAATTTGGAGTTAAGGTTTCCCGCCCGATCGGGCGGCCTTGCCCGATGTGATCGGGCGGAGCAATACTTAGCCATTTTTGCTGTTTTTCTGAGAGCTGAAGATGACATCCACCCGATGGCATCGGGTGGACTTGCCCGATCGGGTGCTGGGGTTGCAGCCCCGATCGGGTGGAATCTGCCCGATCCAATCGGGTGAAGCCTATTTTGTTGCTGCTGAAGACTTGTTCCCAGGCCCGATCGGGCGGCCTTTTGCCCGATCGGGTGGATGACACGGGGAGGCGATTTTCGTTATTTTCCCCACTCTATCTTATTGTTTTCTTAAGACTTATAAATACTTTTAGGTTATATTTATTTTTTATCTTTCATATTATAAAACACTTAGAGAGCTCTTAACCTAGTTGATCATTGCTTTGGATTGTAGAAGAGATTCAAGTACAATTTCAATTCAATTAAAGTTTCCGCTTTCCGTCAATTTGGTAATCGTCTTGCTTATTGCTTTATTCCTTTATCTCAATTACTTTAGTTCAATTGCTTATTTCTCAATTAGTTCATGATGCAATTCTTAGGGTTTTCAATTAGTTTTGTTGTTGTCAATTCGATCATGTCTGAGTAGTTCTCTTTCTAGGGTGTTAGATAGGGAAGCCATGTTTATACCATGATTGCTATTTAGACTCCTATTGATTTCTAGGGCTTGATTAGAGTGATTGTGGTGTGGTTTGTTCTTAATTAGTGATTAATGTTAGTGGCCAATTTCATTGATTGCTTGTGGTTAATAGTTGTTTGCACAGATCCGTCTTACGACTAGAGGCCTAGGACACATCAGTAGTTCTGATTACGTTAGTGAACATGCGGCGTATGTTGACCTATGAGCGTTGAGTCTTAACCATAGCTCAACACAGGCTCTAATCCCCCGACTCTTGACTTAGGTTTTAATAGTAGTTGACCCTACTTGATTGGTATAAGCATGGTGGACCGACCTAATACCCTAGGCTTTTATTCCATAGTTAAATCCTCGACTTAATTCGTATTATTTAGCTTACTCATTAGCTCAGTTAATTCTCCATATTTTCATCTGAAGTAGTTGGTTAATTGGATATTAATATAGAAACTCTGTCTCCCTGCGGATTCGACCCTGCTACCACTGACTACCTTAGTTAGAGGACCGTAGGTTTATTTTTGATTAGGTGATACGACTAAAACCTATCAACCATCCTTGCATGCTTCTATTAATGGTGAAAAATCTGGATCATCATAATAAAGCTCCTTAATATGAGTGAAGCCAAGAACTCGAGCCTCCATTAGAGAAAGCATAGAATGCCTCCTAGATAATGCATCTGCAACCACATTAGAAACTCCAGTTTTGTACTTTAAAACAAAATCAAAAGATTGAAGGAACTCCACCCATTTAGCATGTCGTGAACTGAGCTTATGTTGTCCATTAATGTACTTCAAAGCTTGATGATCTGAATGCAACACAAACTAAGCTGGCCTAAGATAATGAGTCCAATAAGTCAAGGCACGAACAATAGCATAGAACTCTTTATCATAGGTGCTATAGTTGAGCTTGACATGATTGAGATTCTCACTGAAATAGGCTATGGGACGCCCTCCTTGTTGTAAAACAGCTCCAATCCCCACGCCACTTGCATCACATTCAACTTCAAACACTTTCTTGAAATCGGGTAAGGCCAGAACAGGCGCCTCACAAAGCTTGCTTTTCAATTGATCAAATGCTTCCTGAGCTGCTGGAGTCCAAGTGAAAGAACCCCCTTTGATACATTCGGTCAGTGGAGCCAAAATAGTACTAAAACCTCTGATGAATCTCCTGTAAAAAGATGCCAATCCATGAAAACTTCGAACTTCTGTGATGGACTTTGGAATCGGCCATGATTTAATTGCCTCCACCTTGGATTCATCCATAGAAATGCCCTGAGATGAAATAATGAAGCCAAGAAAAGACACACTAGAAGTGAAGAATTCACACTTCTCCATCTTTGCATATAGCTTCTTTTCCCTTAGCTTAAGGAAAACCTTCTTCAGATGAATAAGATGATCCTGTTCATTGTTGCTATACACAAGAATAGCATCAAAATAAACCACAACAAATGAACCAATGAAGGGACGAAGTACCTCATGCATGAGCCTCATGAAAGTACTGGGAGCATTAGTTAAACCAAATGGAATAACACGCCACTCATATAACCCACTCTTAGTCTTAAAGGCTGTTTTCCATTCATCCCCTTCCTTGATTCGAATCTGATGATAACCACTACGCAAATCTATCTTGGAGAATATAGTAGCACCATGTAATTCATCGAGCAAATCATCAAGCCTAGGAATAGGATACCTATACTTGATGGTGATGTTGTTTATAGCCCTGCAATCTACACACATACGCATAGTCCCATCCTTATTTGGAACCAAAATAACAGGAACAACACATGGACTAAGACTTTCTTGCACAAACCCCTTAGCTAACAATTCAGTAATCTGTTTTTGCAGATCTTTAGCTTCTTCAGGATTACATCTATAAGCTGCCTGGTTAGGTAATGGTGATCCAGGAACTAAGTCAATTTGATGCTCAATACCCCTACTAGGTGGTAAACCATATGGAAGATCCTCGGGAAAAATATCACTAAAATCGTTCACTAATGGTTTAACCAAATCATGTAATTCACGAGTATTCTCATCATTTGCAGCAAATAACAATAACAAGTACATTTCCTTCCCCTTTTCAATGGCCCTTTCAACTTGATGTTTTTGGAGAATTAAGGATTTCTGATTTATAGCCTTCGAATTGGAGGTTTCTTTCTTAGGGAAATTCGGACCCTTTTTGCTAGGACTAAGTATAATTTTCTTGTTTTCATGCATGAAAGTGTATGTATTAGTCCTACCATTATGTAAGGTTTCCTTATCAGATTTCCACGGCCTCCCTAAGAGAATATGACATGCATTCATAGGCACCACATCACATAAAACCTTATCATTATACGAATCACCAAAAGAGAAGCTAATTAAAGCTTGTTTTGTTACCTCCACACAGTTACCATCATTAAGCCAATGAAGCTTATATGGTTTAGGATGATTGAAGGTAGGATGATTGAGCTTCTCCACCATAGAACTCGAAGCTACATTAGTGCAACTCCCACCATCAATAATCATGGAACAAATCTTGCCTTTGATTAAGCATTTCGTCTGAAAAATCTGGTCTCGTTGAGATGGTATAGCTTCGGTTTCTTTGGAGTGAAGGATTATCCTTAGAACCAAGCTAAGATGATCATCTCCTTCCACTTCATCAACAAGAACATCTTCATTGCATTCGACCTCCTTTTCATATTCTTTTTCGTACTCCTCTTGATCTTTAAGGGCATCTTCGATGTTTTTAATGTCTAGTAAGGATATCACCCTTTTGTTTGGGCATTGTGCTTGATAATGACCATAACCATGACACTTAAAACATTTGACATCATCCTTCTTGGAAGAACTTTCAGCAACTTTCTTCCCTTTATCAAGAGCTCTCGAACCAGCTTCATTTTTAGGTGTAAATGGAGATGTAGAAGTAGGCTTCACATACGAGCTAGAACCTACTTTAGCATAATAAGTTCCTTTGCTAAATACCTTCTTCTTCTTGTCCTTTTGATGCTTTTCCACCTTAAGAGCCAACCTGAAAAGTTCATCTAAAGTAGAATAAGATTGAAGTTCAAGCTTCTTTTGAATGTCACGATCTAGGCCCTTCACAAAACGAGCCATGGTTTGCTCTTCCCTTTCTTGAACATCCAATTTCATCATCAACTTCTCATATTCATGGATGTATGTCTCGACATTCTTGGTATCTTGAGACAAATCAGAAAGTTGGTTATATAAATCAAGAGTGTACGTGGAGGGGAGAAACTTAGCTTCCATCTTCTTTTTCAGTTTCTTCCAACTCTTGATTTTCGGCTTATGCTTCCTTTCTCTAGCAAGAGCAACGTTCTCCCACCAAAGGGATGCATAACCCTTTAGTTTAGTGATAGCCACCTTGAAAAATTTCGAATCATCATACTCCTTTAGCTCGAAAATCCTATTGCATCTCGAAACCCATTCCAAATAAGCATCAGGATTAAGGTTTCCATCAAACTCTGGAACATCTAACTTGATGTCTCAAAATTCATCTTTTTTTCGTGGCCTCCTTCTTTGATTAGAAGCTTGTGATTGCACTTCTTCACTAGAGTCATAAACAACCTCATTCTCATCTTCAAAGTGCCTTCTTTCACGAACTTCTCTTCGAACTCCAACACTAGAACTTCGAAAGGCTTCCATGAGATTTGCCATTTGCTCACTAATTGTTGCCATTTGATTCTCAAGGCCAATTAGCCTTGCTTCATTCAATGTCATGCCCCTTCTAAACTGATTTGGATCTTCATTACCACTCATTTTAACAACCACGAGATTGTATCAAAGATTAGAGGTGAAAAGAGAAGAAAAGAGATGTGTTTGGGCTTAGAAATGGTTTCGGTTTTGGGGGGGATAAGTGTATGAGTTTAGGAAATGATTAAAGGATGATTAGAGGGTTAAAAGAATGCTCTTAAACTAACCAAGGCTCTGATACCAAATGATGCATATAGCATTTCATAATCAAGAGCATTCGTTGGTTAAGAACCGAAGAAACAGTTTTGCATCAAGCCTTGTTGGAACCGTGCCAACAACCACCACTTTCACTAGCCTTAGAACCAAAAAACTAGGCCACCAATGTCAAAGAAAAGCTCTTGGTGCAACCTTGCTTTGTTATATTAGTAACTAATCTACGTTAGTTAGCTAATTAACTCAAAGGCTTGATTTAGGACAATCTGTCCAGTTTTTACTCTAAGCGCACAGCTCAAAGAAAGGAGTATAACTCTTAATTCATTCAACCAAGTCTAATGAAAATTATTACATTACAATCCTAACATATAAAGCAGCAACATACCAAAAATTCACGTCATTTGGTGATGTTTTGCTTAGGTAACAAAAGCTATCTTAAAATATTACAAAATCTGGGCCAGTTTTCAGTACTTAGGTGCAATGATTAGGATATTCTGAGAAACGAAAATATCCTACTGCAAAAAGGAAACGAAGGTAATAAAATAGACATTCTAAGGAAAATATCCTCAAAAATTCAGCTCCAAAAGCTTAAAAAATGTTGTTTCCCAGAACTGAAGAAGTGGAGCCCAGAATGACGCCTCCCAGCTGCGGTTTTGGATACTTCTTCATGAAGCTCTCATTTCCTATTGATTCTTGCCTCCAACTGTTCACATGCTTGTTGGTGATGTAGGTCAGCACAAAGGTGAGTCATGTATGGTTGCCTTAGCCAAGAATAAAGCTCAAAAACAAGCCTTAAAACAAACGGACCAAAACTGTTCTTCCAAAACAGTTTCACTAGGCTTACTTTAATGACTTAGAACTAATTAATTAAGCTATTTAATCATAATTCAAGCTTGGTTACTAATACTTTATGATGTTAATATGATCATAAGAATTAGTCAACAAGTCTTAAAATAGATTACGAAGGTGTTAAGCTTAATTAACAATTCGAAGTACTTGCTTGTTCGAAATTGGATTAAGTAAGCTAATGAATTGTATCTCCTTCACCTTGATCTCTTCTTGAGGACTCTTTGCTAGGAGACTTGGACTGATCATGGATGCTCCTGCATCATTCTCCCCTGGTTTGGAGAAGTCTTCTTGCAACTCGAAATCTTCTTCCAAATATGGAGCTAAGTCACCCACATTGAAGGTGGCCGAAATGTTGCCCATCTCACTTGGTAGTTCTATCTTGTATGCATTGTTATTGATCTTCTCAAGCACCCTAAATGGACCATCACTCCTTGGCATCATCTTGTTCTTCCTTATTGATGGAAATCGTTCCTTCCTTAGGTGCAACCATACCAAGTCCCCGGGCTTGTAAATGACCTCCTTTCGATGCTTGTTTGCTCGGACCTTATAAGCTTCATTAACCTTCTCAATGCGTGCTCTAATCTGTTGGTGAAGCTTCTTCATCTCCTTTGCCTTCTCCTCTTCATCTTTGCTTTGCCTCACTTCAACTGGAATAGGTAGTAAATCAATGGGGCTTAAAGGATTAACCCCATAGTTCACTTCGAATGGAGAGCACTTCGTGGCATATGTAGGTGATCTATTATAAGCAAATTCTGCATGTGCTAGCTTTAGATCCCAATCTTTCTGTGACTTGTTGACTAGAGTCCTGAGGAGAGTAGTAAGTGTCCTGTTTGTCACCTCCGTTTGACCATCAGTTTGTGGATGCGCCGTGGTACTAAAGAGGAGCTTAGTACCTAGGAGCTTCCATAAAGTCTTCCAAAAGAAACTGAGGAACTTAACATCCTTATCATAAACAATAGTTCTCGGTACACCATGTAATCTAATGATCTCCTTGAAGTACAAATCAGCTACATGAATTGCATCATCCGTCTTGTTGCAAGCAATGAAATGAGCCATCTTTGAGAATCGATCCACTACCACCATAATAGCATCTCTTTGCCTTTGAGTCCTAGGCAAAGCTACAATGAAATCCATACTAACATCTTCCCATGGTTGATTAGGAACTGGAAGTGGAGTATAGAGCCCTTGATGAAAAGAACTCTTGGCCTTTTGACATGTAGAACATCGAGCTAGAACTGAGTGAACATCACCTACAAGTTTTGGCCAATAAAAGTGTTCCTGCAAAACATCCACAGTTTTGTTAATACCAAAATGTCCTGCTAGGCCTCCTCCATGAACCTCCTTGATGAGCAAATCCCTTAGTGAGCACTTAGGGATACAAAGCTTATTATTTCGAAAGAGAAAACCATCTAGAACCGAAAAAGCTCCATGACAACCATCCTTGCATGCTTCTATTAATGGTGAAAAGTCTGGATCATCATAATAAAGCTCCTTAATATGAGTGAAGCCAAGAACTCGAGCCTCAATTAGAGAAAGCATAGAATGCCTCCTAGATAATGCATCTGCAACCACATTATAAACTCCAGTTTTGTACTTTAAAACAAAATCAAAAGATTGAAGGAACTCCACCCATTTAGCATGTCGTGAACTGAGCTTATGTTGTCCATTAATGTACTTCAAAGCTTGATGATCTGAATGCAACACAAACTGAGCTGGCCTAAGATAATGAGTCCAATAAGTCAAGGCACGAACAATAGCATAGAACTCTTTATCATAGTTGCTATAGTTGAGCTTGGCATGATTGAGCTTCTCACTAAAATAGGCTATGGGACGCCCTCCTTGTTGTAAAACAGCTCCAATCCCCACGCCACTTGCATCACATTCAACTTCAAACACTTTCTTGAAATCTGGTAAGGCCAGAACAGGCGCCTCACAAACCTTGCTTTTCAATTGATCAAATGCTTCCTGAGCTGCTGGAGTCCAAGTGAAAGAACCCCCTTTGATACATTCGGTCAGTGGAGCCAAAATAGTACTAAAACCTCTGATGAATCTCCTGTAAAAAGATGCCAATCCATGAAAACTTCGAACTTCTGTGATGGACTTTGGAATCGGCCATGATTTGATTGCCTCCACCTTGGATTCATCCATAGAAATGCCCTGAGATGAAATAATGAAGCCAAGAAAAGACACACTAGAAGTGAAGAATTCACACTTCTCCATCTTTGCATATAGCTTCTTTTCCCTTAGCTTAAGGAAAACCTTCTTCTGATGAATAAGATGATCCTGTTCATTATTGCTATACACAAGAATATCATCAAAATAAACCACAACAAATGAACCAATGAAGGGACGAAGTACCTCATGCATGAGCCTCATGAAAGTACTAGGAGCATTAGTTAAACCAAATGGCATAACACGCCACTCATATAACCCACTCTTAGTCTTAAAGGCTGTTTTCCATTCATCCCCTTCCTTGATTCGAATCTGATGATAACCACTACGCAAATCTATCTTGGAGAATATAGTAGCACCATGTAATTCATCGAGCAAATCATCAAGCCTAGGAATAGGATACCTATACTTGATGGTGATGTTGTTTATAGCCCTGCAATCTACACACATACGCATAGTCCCATCCTTCTTTGGAACCAAAATAACAGGAACAACACATGGACTAAGACTTTCTTGCACAAACCCCTTAGCTAACAATTCAGTAATCTGTTTTTGCAACTCTTTAGCTTCTTCAGGATTACATCTATAAGCTGCCTGGTTAGGTAATGGTGATCCAGGAACTAAGTCAATTTGATGCTCAATACCCCTACTAGGTGGTAAACCATATGGAAGATCCTCGGGAAAAACATGACTCAAATCGTTCACTAATGGTTTAACCAAATCATGTAATTCACGAGTATTCTCATCATTTGCAGCAAATAACAATAACAAGTACATTTCCTTCCCCTTTTCAATGGCCCTTTCAACTTGATGTTTTTGGAGAATTAAGGATTTCTGATTTTTAGCCTTCGAATTGGAGGTTTCTTTCTTAGGGAAATTCGGACCATTTTTGCTAGGACTAAGTATAATTTATTTGTTTTCATGCATGAAAGTGTATGTATTAGTCCGACCATAATGTAAGGTTTCCTTATCAGATTGCCACGGCCTCCCTCAGAGAATATGACATGCATTCATAGGCACCACATCACATAAAACCTTATCATTATACGAATCACCAAAAGAGAAGCTAATTAAAGCTTGTTTTGTTACCTCCACACAGTTACCATCATTAAGCCAATGAAGCTTATATGGTTTAGGATGATTGAAGGTGGGATGATTGAGCTTCTCCACCATAGAACTCGAAGCTACATTAGTGCAACTCCCACCATCAATAATCATGGAACAAATCTTGCCTTTGATTAAGCATTTCGTCTGAAAAATCTGGTCTCATTGAGATGGTATAGCTTCGGTTTCTTTAGAGTCAAGGATTATCCTTAGAACCAAGCTAAGATGATCATCTCCTTCCACTTCATCAACAAGAACATCTTCATTGCATTCGACCTCCTTTTCATATTCTTTTTCGTACTCCTCTTGATCTTTAAGGGCATCTTCGATGTTTTTAATGTCTAGTAAGGACATCACCCTTTTGTTTGGGCATTGTGCTTGATAATGACCATAACCATGACACTTAAAACATTTGACATCATCCTTCTTGGAAGAACTTTCAGCAACTTTCTTCCCTTTATCAAGAGCTCTCGAACCAGCTTCATTTTTAGGTGTAAATGGAGATGTAGAAGTAGGCTTCACATACGATCTAGAACCTACTTTAGCATAAGAAGTTCCTTTGCTAAATACCTTCTTCTTCTTGTCCTTTTGATGCTTTTCCACCTTAAGAGCCAACCTGAAAAGTTCATCTAAAGTAGAATAAGATTGAAGTTCAAGCTTCTTTTGAATGTCACGATCTAGGCCCTTAACAAAACGAGCCATGGTTTGCTCTTCCCTTTCTTGAACATCCAATTTCATCATCAACTTCTCATATTCATGGATGTATGTCTCGACATTCTTGGTATCTTGAGACAAATCAGAAAGTTGGTTATATAAATCAAGAGTGTACGTGGAGGGGAGAAACTTAGCTTCCATCTTCTTTTTCAGTTTCTTCCAACTCTTGATTTTTGGCTTATGCTTCCTTTCTCTAGCAAGAGCAACGTTCTCCCACCAAAGGGATGCATAACCCTTTAGTTTAGTGATAGCCACCTTGAAAGATTTCGAATCATCATACTCCTTCAGCTCGAAAATCCTATTGCATCTCGAAACCCATTCCAAATAAGCATCAGGATTAAGGTTTCCATCAAACTCTGGAACATCTAACTTGATGTCTCGAAATTCATCTTGTTTTCGTGGCCTCCTTCTTTGATTAGAAGCTTGTGATTGCACTTCTTCACTAGAGTCATAAACAACCTCATTCTCATCTTCAAAGTGCCTTCTTTCACGAACTTCTCTTCGAACTCCAACACTAGAACTTCGAAAGGCTTCCATGAGATTTGCCATTTGCTCACTAATTGTTGCCATTTGATTCTCAAGGCCAACTAGCCTTGCTTCATTCAATTTCATGCCCCTTCTAAACTGATTTGGATCTTCATTACCACTCATTTTAACAACCACGAGATTGTATCAAAGATTAGAGGTGAAAAGAGAAGAAAAGAGATGTGTTTGGGCTTAGAAATGGTTTCGGTTTTGGGGGGGATAAGTGTATGAGTTTAGGAAATGATTAAAGGATGATTAGAGGGTTAAAAGAATGCTCTTAAACCAACCAAGGCTCTGATACCAAATGATGCATATAGCATTTCATAATCAAGAGCATTCGTTGGTTAAGAACCGAAGAAACAATTTTGCATCAAGCCTTGTTGGAACCGTGCCAACAACCACCACTTTCACTAGCCTTAGAACCACCAAACGAGGCCACCAATGTCAAAGAAGAGCTCTTGGTGCAACCTTTCTTTGTTATATTAGTAACTAATCTACGTTAGTTAGCTAATTAACTCAAAGACTTGATTTAGGACAATCTGTCCAGTTTTTACTCTAAGCGCACAGCTCAAAGAAAGGAGTATAACTATTAATTCATTCAACCAAGTCTAATGAAACTTATTACATTACAATCCTAACATATAAAGTAGCAACATACCAATAATTCACGTCATTTGGTGATGTTTTGCTTAGGTAAAAAAAGCTATCTTAAAATATTACAAAATCTGGGCCAGTTTTCAGTACCTAAGTGCAATGATTAGGATATTCTGAGAAACGAAAATATCCTACTGCAAAAAGGAAACTAAGGTAATAAAATAGACACTCTAAGGAAAATATCCTCAAAAATTCAGCTCCAAAAGCTTAAAAAAAGTTGTTGCCCAGAACTGAAGAAGTGGAGACCAGAATGACGCCTCCCAACATGCGGTTTTGAATTGTATCTCCTTCACCTTGATCTCTTCTTGATGACTCTTTGCTAGGAGACTTGGAATGATCATGGATGCTCCTGCATCACCACCCGATCGGGTGGAGGCCCAAAACTTCCAAACACAAATGAGCAGCGTATGCGTGTCACACAAGCCATCCACGTGCGTGCTGCTGTTTGCTATGCACAACAAGACAAAGGGTGGGCCAGGCCCAGTAATTTGATCGCTGCTGTTTGTGCGCTGATTCAATCCAGCTGGGCCACTCTTCTTTGCACCCGATCTACCACCCGATCGGGCCTGAGATTGAGTTAGACTTTGAAGGGGTATTATAAATACTTTTTCGTCATTATTTTAGAGACATCTTTTTCCAGTTTTATTTCTCATAGTTCTTAGCTTAGTTTAAACACTTTAGATTAGATTAAAGGTGATTGAACCTAATCGATTTCAATAAAAGTTCTTGCTTTCTGTCAATTGGTATTCTTATCTACTCTAATCTCTTTTATTATTCTTAATTGCTTAGCCTAATTATTTAATCATTCATGATGCAATTATTAGGGTTTCATATTAGTTTTGCTGTTGTCAATTCAATTATGAGTGAGTAGTTCTCTTTCTAGGGTGTTAGATAGGGAAGCCATGTTTATACCATGATTGTTATTTAGATTTCTATCAATTTAGACGGCTTGATTAGGGTGATTGTGATGTGGTTTGTTCTTAATTAGTGATTAATGTTAGTGTACAATTTCATTGATTGCTTGTGGTTAATAGTTGTTTGTACAGATCCGTCTTATGATTAGAGGCCTAGGACACATCAGTAGTTCTGATTACGTTAGTGAACATGCGGCGTATGTTGAACTATGAGCGTTGAGTCTTAACCATAGCTCAACACATGCTCTAATCCCTTGACTCATGACTTAGGTTTTGATAGTAGTTGACCTTATTTGATTGGTATAAGCATGGTGGACCGACCTAATACCCTAGGTTTTTTAGTCCATAGTTAAATCCTCGGTTTAATTCGTTGTTCCTTAGCTTAATTATTAGTTCAGTTAATCTTCCCTGATTTCATCTGAAGTAGCTAATTGATTGAATATTAATTTATAAACTTTGTCTCCCTGTTGATTCGACTCTGCTTCCATTGACTACCATAGTTAGAGGACTGTAGGTTTATCTTTGATTAGGTGATAAGACTAAATCCTATCAATAAGTTTATCATGTTTAATTTATTTAATCTCAATTGCTTAGAATACATGATTAGTGAGTAGTTAATTATCTAGGGTTTGGGCGAAAGTTTGAATTAAGGGCTTAATGTAGATTGTTTATGCTTTTTATAATTCAATTGTTTGTCTATGCATTGAATGTGGTGTTTTGACACCCTGGGATAGATCTTGATCATGTTCATGCTAGGGCACTTAGGGTTTCTATTGTTCTTAATCGAACTTTAATCCCTTTTGTCATTCCCATGTTTCGACTTGATTTCTAGAGCAAGGGATTTGGTAGGAATTAAGGGGATCCTTTAATTAGGGGTTTTCCTATCTCATTGAATTTATTAATCAATGCACCAAAGACCATACGAAATAGGATTTGGTTGGTTGATTAATCGATTACTCTTGAGGACCATTCGAGAGAGGACTCAAGTAAATTAGAGGGAAACTTAACCTTGTATTGTCATCGTTGTGAATCACTTTAGTGTTGATTATCGTTGTCTAGCCAAAGTTCATAAGAGTGGCCCGAACTATAGTGTTTTCCTTATTATATTAATTCTCCTATTTGATTATTAATTGGTATTCAATAGTTAGTTGATTAGTTGGTATCTTATTAAATCTTACACCCCAAAAACCCTTCACTTAGGTAGTTTTGGACTTAGTAGACTATAGTCAATCCCAATTTCCTTGTGGTTCGACCCTTGACCTGCCATTACTACGTTCTTAGTAGTTGCTCGTTAGGTGTATAAGTGATATCACGTATTTATATAGAGTTTTCTCCCTTATTTACAAGCTAATTTGTGCGTCATTGGAGCTCTTTGGAGCTATTTTATGCTAACTATCGTTTATAGTTGTGGTTTTGTGTTTTAGTATTGAATTGCAGGTTTTAGGGAGTTTTCTCCTTATTTCCGACTTATTTGGAAGCAACCACGGCTTTACGAGATGTTACGAGGCACGTCGTATGACTCACGAGCTTTATGGGTAGTTTAGGAGGTCCCAAGATCTCTAAACGTGAAGAATTGAGAGCCAAAGAGTCAAAAAGGAGTTTTCCGTACTTTGATCAGGAAAAAATGGCCCGATCGGGCGAAGATTTTATAATCGGGAACAAAAGTTGCGGACCCGATCGGGCAAGCCGTGCCCGATACGATCGGGCGAGAACCCATGTGCCCAGACCCGATCGGGCACCCGCTGCCCGACCCGATCGGGTGGAGCTCCATCTTCCATTGCTGCTGCCAGGCCAAGGAGGACATCATTTGGGCTCCTTTGGTCCAGGCCCGATCGGGCAATATCAGCCCACCCGATCGGGTGGAGGCCCAAAACTTCCAAACACAAATGAGCAGCGTATGCGTGTCACACAAGCCATCCACGTGCGTGCTGCTTTTTGCTACGCCCAACAAGACAAAGGGTGGGCCAGGTCCACTAATTTGATCGTTGTTGTTTGTGCGCTGATTCAATCCAGCTGGGCCACTCTTCTTTGCACCCGATCTACCACCCGATCGGGCCTGAGATTGAATTAGACTTTGGAGGGGTATTATAAATACGTTTTCGTCATTATTTTAGAGACATCTTTTTCCAGTTTTATTTCTCATAGTTCTTAGCTTAGTTTAAACACTTTAGATTAGATTAAAGGTGATTGACCTATTCGATTTCAATAAAAGTTCTTGCTTTCTGTCAATTGGTATTCTTCTCTACCCTAATCTCTTTTATTATTCTTAATTGCTTAGCCTAATTATTTAATCATTCATGATGCAATTATTAGGGTTTCGTATTAGTTTTGTTGTTGTCAATTCAATTATGAGTGAGTAGTTCTCTTTCTAGGGTGTTAGATAGGCAAGCCATGTTTATACCATGATTGTTATTTAGATTTCTATCAATTTCTAGGGCTTGATTAGGGTAATTGTGATGTGGTTTGTTCTTAATTAGTGATTAATGTTAGTGTAAAATTTCATTGATTTCTTGTGGTTAATAGTTTTTGTGCAGATCCGTCTTACGATTAGAGGCCTAGGACACATCAGTAGTTCTGATTACGTTAGTGAACATGCGGCGTATGTTGAACTATGAGCGTTGAGTATTAACCATAGCTCAACACATGCTCTAATCCCTTGACTCATGACTTAGGTTATGATAGTAGTTTACCTTATTTGATTGGTATAAGCATGGTGGACCGACCTAATACCCTAGGTTTTTTAGTCCATAGTTAAATCCTCTGTTTAATTCGTTGTTCCTTAGCTTAATTGTTAGTTCAGTTAATCTTCCCTGATTTCATCTGAAGTAGTTAATTGATTGAATATTAATTTAGAGACTCTATCTCCTTGTGGATTCGACCCTGCTTCCATTGACTACCATAGTTAGAGGACTGTAGGTTTATCTTTGATTAGGTGATAAGACTAAATCCTATCAATAAGTTTATCATGTTTAATTTATTTAATCTCAATTGCTTAGAATCCATGATTAGTGAGTAGTTCATTATCTAGGGTTTGGGCGAAAGTATGAATTAAGGGCTTAATGTAGATTGTCTATGCTTTTTATAATTCAATTGTTTGTCTATGCATTGAATGTGGTGTTTTGACACCCTAGGATAGATCTTGATCACGTTCATGCTAGGGAACTTAGGGTTTCTATTGTTCTTAATCGAAATTTAATCCCTTTTGTCATTCCCATGTTTCGACTTGATTTCTAGACCATGGGATTTGGTAGGAATTAAGGGGATCCTCTAATTAGGGGTTTTCCTATCTCATTGAATTTATTAATCAATGCACCAAAGACCATTCGAAAGAGGATTTTGTTGGTTGATTAATCGATTACTCTTGAGGACCATTCGAGAGAGGACTCAAGTAGATTAGAGGGAAACTTAACCTTGTATTGTCATCGTTGTGAATCACTTTAGTGTTAATTATCGTTGTCTAGCCCAAGTTCATAAGAGTGCCCAAACTCTATTGTTTTCCTTATTATATTAATTCTCCTATTTGATTATTAGTTGGTATTCAATAGTTAGTTGATTAGTTGGTATCTTATTCAATCTTACACCCTAAAAACCCTTCACTTAGGTAGATTTGGACTTAGTAGACTATAGTCAATCCCAATTTCCTTGTGGTTCGACCCTTGACCTGTCATTACTACGTTCTTAGTAGTTGCTCGTTAGGTGTATAAGTGTATCACGTATTTATATCGAGTTTTCTCCCTTATTTACAAGCTAACTTGTGCGTCATTGGAACTCCTGGGAGCTATTTTATGCTAACTATCGTTTATAGTTGTGGTTTTGGGTTTTAGTATTGAATTGCAGGTTTTAGGGAGTTTTCTCCTTATTTCAGAGTTATTTGGAAGCAACCACGGCTTTACGAGATGTTACGAGGCACGTAATATGACTCACGAGCTTTATGGGTAGTTTAGGAGGTCCCAAGACCTCTAAACGTGAAGAATTGAGAGCCAAAGAGTCAAAAAGGAGTTTTCCGTATTCTGATCGGGCAAAAATGGCCGGATCGAGCGAAGATTTTATGATCGGGTACAAAAGTTGCGGACCCGATCGGGCAAGCCGTGCCCGATACTATCGGGCGAGAACCCATGTGCCCAGACCCGATCGGGCACCCGCTGCCCGACCCGATCGGGTGGAGCTCCATCTTCCATTGCTGCTGCCAGCGCCAAGGAGGATAGCATTTGGGCTCCTTTGCTACAGGCTGATCGGGTAATATCAGCCCACCCGATCGGGTGGAGGCCCCAAACTTCCAAACACAAATGAGCAGCGTATGCGTGTCACACAAGTCATCCACGTGCGTGCTGCTGTTTGCTACGCACAACAAGACAAAGGGTGGGCCAGGCCCACTAATTTGATCGCTGCTGTTTGTGCGCTGATTCAATCCAGCTGGGCCACTCTTCTGTGCACCCGATCTACCACCCGATCGGGCCTGAGATTGAATTAGACTTTGGAGGGGTATTATAAATACTTTTTCGTCATTATTTTAGAGACATCTTTATCCAGTTTTTCTTCTCATAGTTCTTAAACACTTTAGATTAGATTAAAGGTGATTGAACCTATTCGATTTCAATAAATGTTCTTGCTTTCTGTCAAATCGTATTCTTCTCTACTCTAATCTCTTTTATTATTCTTAATTGCTTAGCCTAATTATTCATTCATTATACAATTATTAGGGTTTCATATTAGTTTTGTTGTTGTCAATTCAATTATGAGTGAGTAGTTCTCTTTCTAGGGTGTTAGATAAGGAAGCCATGTTTATACCATGATTGTTATTTAGATTTCTATCAATTTCTCGGGCTTGATTAGGGCGATTGTGATGTGGTTTGTTCTTAATTAGTGATTAATGTTAGTGTACAATTTCATTGATTGCTTGTGGTTAATAATTGTTTGTACAGATCCGTCTTACGATTAGAGGCCTAGGACACATCAATAGTTCTGATTACGTTAGTGTACATGCGGCGTATGTTGAACTATGAGCGTTTAGTCTTAACCATAGCTCAACACATGCTCTAATCCCTTGACTCATGACTTAGGTTTTGATAGTAGTTGACCTTATTTGATTGGTATAAGCATGGTGGACCGACCTAATACCCTAGGTTTTTTAGTCCATAGTTAAATCCTCGGTTTAATTCGTTGTTCCTTAGCTTAATTATTAGTTCAGTTAATCTTCCCTGATTTCATCTTAAGTAGCTAATTGATTGAATATTAATTTAGAAACTTTGTCTCCCTGTGGATTCGACCCTGCTTCCATTGACTACCATAGTTAGAGGACTGTAGGTTTATCTTTGATTAGGTGATAAGACTAAATCCTATCAATAAGTTTTGTTTGCTAAGCGGTTCTTTGTGCCTTAACGACACACTAAAAACCTCTTATCAACGCCCCACCCCCTCCTCCCTTCCCCTAACAATGAAACCACCACCGCTGTCACCACCAGTCGGACACCGCCGACGAGCCCAACCCCTCCAAGCACGCACCTCACTAGGTCCGGCAAACCACCACGCATTCCCCCTTCCGCGTCTCCCCGTTCGTGCAAACCACCACGCCACCCTCCTACCTTCCCGACGAACACCAGCACAACACTGATCGTGGTTGGCGTCAGGAGTGTCATCGGTGGTCTGGTGTTGTTGGAGGCGGTTTTGGTCCACCGCAGTTGGCGGCTTTGTGGTTGTTTGCTGCGAAATACAACCAGGATGAGGTGATGGGTGTTGTTGGAGGCGGTTTTGGGCCGCACGTGGTTGGCTTTGTGGTCATCGGCGAGGGGGTCGGAAATCCGGCGAGGGCGATTGGATTTCCGGAGTGGGGGCTGGGTTTAGTTTAGGTTTTTTTATTTTTTTTATTTTATTATTTAGAATTTCAAGTTTCAAATAAAATTTACCTATGGTTGAGGTCACCGATCATTTGTCCTGTTTAAAAAAAATGGGGTATTAAGGTTGCATTATCTGCGAATGGTCAAAAGGTTTCATTATTATAGCTAACATTTCCAATAATAACTCTTAGATTTTAATTAGTCACCATTTAAAAAATTAACTATAAATCCGTTCTACAATAACTATATTTTTTATTGCCAACCACAAACTTATCATATGCTTTTCACATAATAGCCTAAATATGACATTTATGTTTCAAGAAACAATGTATAAAACCACAAATGAATATCCTCACAAGCATTTGTATTTCCTGAAACAAATGTGCCTATTCATCATTTAAGAAAACAAAATGAACATGTACCCTGTCATTAACTTATATATAGGGTACATCTAAGGAACAAAAAACCACCAGCACCCCTTTCAATTGTAGCATACTAAAAATCGTGCCAAAAACTACCAATCATTTGTACGATAAGGCTACGTGTTCTACATGCGTTACATTGACATACTAAGAATACACCTTAACTACCAAAAAGGAGACTTAACACAACACAACCACGGTTGTAGAGCACAAAATATGAAACGGCAAAGGCTGCTTACAACACCAAATCAACATCCAGCAGATGCACAACAAACCGATAGCTACCAAGAGCAACCCAGCAAACCAGTGGCGCAACAACCAACAGCAACCTAGCAGCAAAACAACAAGGTCGGCACCACAACAAAAATAAAAAATTAGAAGAAGTTGAATGAGATAGGATTTGAAAATATAATAATAATAATAAAATTCTCAAACTTCCATTCTTAGGACTAGAATCACAATCAATATCGTTAGGTTCGATATCCATAATAATACTAAGGAGTTGTTTAGATCATAACCATATATCCAGATTTGACACGTAACCAAAGCCTCTATAGTGTTTGGTAGCAAACGTGTCCTATACTTGGTCAATATTCTGCCACTCATACTAAAAGAGGACTTCGAGGCGACAGGGGTAATGGGAATGACTAAGACATCTCTTGTCATGCGAGCAAAAACTAGATATTTCCCCATTACATCTTTCCAATATAAAAGAACATCAAAGTTCCCCTCATTTCGAGGAATGAGAGGGGCATCAAAGTACGCTTCAATATCAGATTGAATGCCATTAATAGCAGTAGCCTTGACACCATAAATTTAACAAAAGGAAGAACAGTATCAATAATAATTCATAAGACACAAAGTTTCAGAAAAATACACAATTAACCTGTCTAAGGCTAGGCGTCATAAATTTCCGAGGGAGTAATCTTGCACCACTTGTGATTGTAGATGATGCATCAGTTTGACCAGAACTCAGAGTATGTGAGGTAGATGAAGAAGGGAAAGCATTTGCATAATGTGTGTACAATAGAGTAAAAGCTTGAAATGCTCCATCTACCTTTCTATCACGTTCATCATCATGCTAGATACTACCATATAAATCAATGGAAAAATTGAACTTTTCCACCTTTTTAAATCACAATTTTCAAAACTCCCAGCTTTGTTTTTTTTTTAAAACTCCCACCTTAAAACTACCAAATGTTTTAAAACTCCCACCTGTTAACAGAAACCATCAAATAATCTGTTTGGTGGGGCCCACTTTTGTCTAAGTTTGTTTTCACCCGTAAACCTTCACCTTCAAAGTCACGATTCTCTCTCTCTCCTCTACTCTCTCTTTCTCTCTCTTCTACTTCACCGTCAAAACACAAGTAAACATCAAAATTTTATTGCTAATCTTGTCATTTTCCCTCCATCTACATATGAGAAGCATATTCATCATCATCAACTTCTCCGAACATGGTAATCCTTTAATCAAACAACAAAGAATAAAAATTTATGCACAATTAGGGTTTTAATTACCTAAACAGACCTCTAATTGATAAATTAGGGTTTCAAACTAACTCAAATAAACTCAATTGAAAAGCACTTAAAGAGACCATAAGAAACCCTAAATCTGTGAACAACAAAAATCTCAGCAAATATTAAAAATTACTTCAATAAATTGTAGTAAATCCTCCAAAATGTGATGCGCAATCTCCTACTTGCAAATATCCTAAATTCAATTGCATTTTTCCCCTTAATTTCTCACTTTAATGCATTATTGACTGTAGATAAGCTCCAATTCGAGACCTTGAACGAGATATGAACAAACTTAGACAAAAGTGGGCCCCACAAAACAGATTAATTGACGGATTCCATTAACAGGTGGGAGTTTTTAAACTTTTGGTAGTTTTAAGGTGGGAGTTTTAAAAAAAAACAAAGGTGGGAGTTTTGAAATTCGTGATTTAAAAAGGTGGGAAAGTTCAATTTATCCTAAATCAATAAGAAAATTCATCATCATGATTGATATCATACATTACTCTTAAATGTCTTATTTATTGATCTAAATTGATGACTATTACATGCTCCGTTCTTTTCAACTTATTTTTATTGATATGAACTTATCTTAACGTGTTTAAACTTATTTGAGCTTATCAGACCTTATTAAATGAAATATTATTAGAGTTTATCTGACCTTATTCGTCCTTATTAGATGAAACTTTATTAATCCTTATATTAACTTATCGTAACTTGTTCAAACTTATTCAACCTTAGTAGATGAAACTTTATTAGAGTTTATCTGACCTTATTCGGCCTTATTAGATGAAACCTTATTAAATCTTATATGAACTTATTATTACTTATATTAACTTACCTTAACTTGTTTAAACATATTTGACCTTATCAGACCCTTATTAGACAAAACTTTATTGGACTTTATCATTGTATTATTGCTTATTATGTTAAATAGTGAATGTATAGGCCAACAAGTGATCTAAAATATCCACATGGAATATATCAATTTAATTACAAAATTATTAGAGCATAATATACATACTAAATTGAATTTGACTTTTGTTTTACTTTTTTGAAACAATTCTAGACTATGATCTATACTCATCTTAATTATCAACTAGTTAAAACAAAGTAATTTTGACTTATATGACTTAATTATAATGTCAAATCTATCTTAATCGCAATTATAATCATGATTTGTATAAAGATATATTCAAGGAACGAACTTATTGGTTACAAATTATATATAATTATGTCAAAACACAACTTATATATAATTATTCAAGGAATAGACTTATTATTAACCTTGAATTTTCAATTACTTAGTATAACGTTTGAATGATTACTAGTAGTCTATTACTGATATCTTAGTCAAGTGAGCTTAGTATTACTTGTATATGAAATAAAATAAGTTTTGAACTTATAAAACACGAATTTATATGAACTATTGTATATTATAAATAATATATATATGAATTGATGAGTGAAAAATAGTCGATAAAGACAACAATTTCACGATGTAAGAGAATAAAGTGCCCTGGAATGACAAGATATCTTAATGATGTTCCATTATCAATCCCAACGGCCCAATATGAATTTAAATCAATAACAATAATAATGACACGAATTGAAGCAAACCAACTCGTGACATTGAAATGACCCCGCTCAAACTGATCGAGCCCAATTAGACCAATACCATCAATATCGTTAATGACATGAATTGAATCAAACCAACTCGTGATATTGAAATGACCCGACTCAAATTTATCGAACCCAATTAGAACAATAATTATAGTGATTAAACCAAGTTAGCATGAACTCAACTTTACCCGACCCGACCCAAGTTTTTCTGAAACCCGGATTGACCCGACCCAAGTATATTCAAAACTCAAACTAATCCGACCCGAGTCTACCCAAAAACCAATTGGACCTTATCCAAGTCTTACCGAACCCGTCTTAACCCACACATACCCGTTCAGATTCCGATCCAAGATTATCCGAAATCGTTCAAAGTTCAAACCCGACCCGACAAAGACCGACCCATACCCGACCTGCAATACAACACACGTTGGACCGATGTTTACCCGACCCAAATTCACCCGCACCCGAAGCAAGGATATGTTAGACCCGATAATACCCGAGCCCAACACACCCGACCAAGCTTAGGTCAACCCAAACCCACCCCGTGACCTAGTTTGACCCCTCTAAGTACCATTGTCAGTGCGAGTTATTTTGACAATAGTCTCAAATAGATAGGCAACCATGGTAAATAAGGAAAAGAAGATTTTGTAAACCTCAGTTTTATTATGCAACAAATACACCGATAAACCACGAGAAAAGTCATCAAGCACGATCAAAAATTATATCGCGCCACAAGACGAAGAGGTAGTTTAAGAGCCCAATAAATCACAATGAGCTACTTCCTTCGTTTTTTCTTTTGAATACACTTCTTTTTTCACGCTTATCAAAGAAGCGATTTAAGGGTGTAAACGATTAAATTTTTCGATTAAATTTTTACACTAGTAACATAGAGTCTCATTCTTGATTATATTAAATTTTATCAAAAAATTTACTCGTTTACACCCTTAAGTCGCTTCCTTGATAAGCATGAAAAAAAGAAGTGTAGTCAATAAAAAGATGGAGGAAGTAGTTGAAAACTAGCTCTATGGGTGCTAATAGGAGATTTATCAAGTGGTTGTTTTGCCATAAGAAAAACCTCACAGACTTTATTTATTTTCTCAAAACTAAGCTAGACCTAATGTGATGAAGCATCTTCTCCACTTTTTCCGAAAGATGACCTAACCTTTTATGTCATAGATCGAAAATTCTAAGATTCGTAGAGTCAACTGCCTAGGCCACGGCCACCTTGCGAAAATGGTAGAGTTCCCCATCACTGTTCACGGGCTCTAATCACTGTCCTCGAGGTTCAGTTTTGTATAACACACATAGAATTAGTGAAAGAGATACTACATGGATTATTGGACATCATATGAGAGACAGAAATAAAAATTGCACTGAAAAATCAAGGATAAAAAACACATCACGTAAAAAAAGATAATCAATGAGATGAATAGCTCCATGTTGAGTTGCAAGGACATTGCACCCGTTAGGAAGACCTCCGGGACACCCGTCAATATGACGAACATGAGAAAAAGATAAGCTATTGCCCGTAATGTGATGAGATGCTCAGGTGTCGAGAATTTATTCTAAACAAGAAGATTTTGCTCACCTGCCATACGGTCACTAGTGGAGTGGTGTTGCTCTACTATTTATCAAGTTCATTAACACTTGAACTTGATCAGGAGTAAGGTTCGCAAGAGGTGTGCCACCCCCTGCTGGCCTACCAAATCCAACTTCCGACACGGCATGTGGTTTTTTCCCCTAGACCACGCACGAAGCTGCTAGTAGGCGTGTTGTGGCGAGCAAGAGACGAGTTGTTGTCGTTCGTACTCGAACCAGCCCGTGCCGCTCTACATTATGCGCAAGAATGCGCTCCTCGTACCACAGAGGATTCTCATGAAGTTTAAAACAACCACTCACCTCATGCCCTCGTTGTTGACAATGGGAGCCCACAAGCTTAGATTTATCGACCCGATCAAAACGCCTTTTTCCACGATCGAATTGTACCTGATGAAAATGTTGCACACTTTCATTCGTGGGTTTTCTATGAGAAATGGCACGAGATTTCTCCTCTTGAACTAGCGTTTGATATGCTTTATTGAGATCACCTAAGGCCTATTGCGACAAGAGATTCATAAGCACGGCCTGTCGGCATCATTGTCCACGCCAATAATAAATTAGTGAAATATCTCCTCATCACGATCTTGAGACCGCTCAAAGCGAGCCCGCAATCACACTTCTTGCACTCGCATGATGGCGTCGGCTTCTAGCGAGCCAACTCATGGTATAAACATGTCAGTTTTGTATTAGGATTTTTTGTGAAGAACCCCCCTAAAGTTTCCAGTTTTTTGTGAAAAAACCCCTACAAGTTTTTTTAAAAATAATACCCAACAGGTTAGCAAAGTTATTGGTTGAACCCCCTAAAGTTAGTGATTTAACCCAATATTTAGGGGGTACAACCACTATCTTTTGCTAACATGTTAGGGTTATTTTCGAGAAAAAATCTTCATGGTGATTTTTTCACAAAATCTGGAAACTTGTAGGGGGTTCTTCACAAATTTTCCTTTTTTATCATAAACATCAATGGACATACATTCCCTTAGTATGTTTGCAATCTATTGTGGCAACATTGATCTGCTGAATATGTGGCCCATTTGCCACACAAAAACGTCATTCGAGATAATCCCAAAAGTCTTTGGAATTATATATCATGTAAAGCTATGGTACCCGCTATCTTCGGTTCCATACTACACAATAGCCACGACACAATCATCGAATTGACCGTGTCCCAATCAAGCAAAACATTCGGTTCAGGGGGTTTGGGAATCGACCTATCATAAAACCGAAATTTACGTCGAGCACGAAAAGATATTGTCACCACGCTACGTAATTATTTCCAGAGAAGATCACGTGTGTAATAATATTTCCGCGCTGATCACCGGAATACATGAAATACAAAGAGGAGATGGTGACGTTCCATTCTCCTTTTTCGTCAACTATCGCTTTCTTATCGTCCCCTCCCATCGTTCGAACATCCTGGTAGTGAACACGTGTGATGCGAGGAGCGATGGATGAGCTGAAAACGATCAAACCGCCGGTGAGAAGTATAGTTGCTCTGATACGAATATACGCCAGCTTAGGAGTAATTAGGTTTTTTTTTGAGGGAAACGTCTCGAAGGACTAAACTTAGATGTAATTAGGTTTAATTATTAGTAATCTTATCATTCACGTTCAATCAATATCATTAAGTATACAACCGAATATCCAACATAAGCTAACGGGCCTATCAATACACATAAATACATTTAGCCCAAAGCAAACTAATACACAATAACCCATACTAATATATGTACATAGTCCAACATTTTATGTTGTAATTTTCCATTTCAGTGCTACATAGGGGGCATTAATGTAGATTTTTTAGACTGCTTTCCTGCAGGTTAGTGTCTGTGGATTCATGAACTGATGAAAGTACTTTCTGCGAGCTGTAATTAAAGTTTATTTCATCATCTTCATCATCTGCAGAGAGCTCTAACATTATTTTAGGCTCTAATCAAAAGTATGCCAATAGTCCTAATGCTTCTGGATGCAGGATATGATGTAATTTTCCCTTTGGCTTTCGTAATCCAAAAATGAATTTGCTGGATAATTAAGATATCAGCACAGCTTTCAAGATGACGAGTGTAATATTAACAATCAATATTGACTGTGTATCAAATCTGGTAGGCTGTTAGTATTTGGTCAGATTGCATACATAATCATGGATTTATGATGCTTGTGAGTATTGCCTCTTAGGTCATTAGCTGATACTGATATCCTTCTAATTATGCTCGCATGTTCATAAATCAAGTTGGTGCTAGACCTGGACTTTGGATATGTCATGCTGCCATCAGTATTCTACCTTCCCATGTGCCAATCATTGCTGAAATTTAAATGGTTAAAACTTTGTAAACTCTTGCTTATGTATTGCCATCTTTTTTTCAACTCCATAAGTTACAGCTTGCATTGCATCAGAAAAGATGTTTTACAGTATATTTACAGCTTAGCTCAAAAAAGGGTTGGATCTTGTTTCTTTACTTGGCCAGATTTCTCACTTGAGTAGTTCTACACGTCTGTTTTGTGATCTGTAAAAGTTGTTGCTTGTTGATTATCTCTGTAGACTGTTACATGAAACCTTTTGAAAAACCTGTATATTAGAATGTTTTAAGCAGTATTGACTATTGAATTCCTAATCTTAGTAGCTTGTACTCGTGATGTGATGATATAGTCATTTTGATTTGAAAAACTTCATGCGTTAGTAATCTACACGACATACGAGTTTTCATTGTGTTTGTTGTTCCTGAATATTATAGGGCTGTCACTTATTTCACGTCAAACATGAAATCAGGATCCACTTTTGAACATTCTCTTTGATTTGGTTGTTGGCACCATATTTCTACAAGTATTTGAAGATGATCCTTTAAATATGTCGAAGAAAAATCCTTGAGCCCACCATATCGGATAACCTTGCTAAATCACATTGCATCTGGAAATTATGCAGTATACACCGGGTGTACCATGAGCATGGTAAACCCAAGACGTTGTGAGCAACAAATTAGCCTTTGATGTATAATAAAAATTGTAGTGCATCCGAGTGCAATTGGAATAGTATGACGTAGGCATGATAAAGGCATGGGGTGCGGGTACCTCCCCACATGTCTGAAACTTGCCATTGGGATTACCTGACCCGATTAGAGTATACCCACAAGCAGAATAGCATGTTTAAAAATTTACATTAGACATTAGACTTTTCACATAATTGTTAAAATGATAATGCTTATCATTATCTCTATTTGTTTATTTAAATTTGGGAGAGGGGGGAGGGGGTTTATTTAAATTTGGGAGGGGGTGGGGGTGGGGGTGGGGGTCGGGGGGTGTTGGCATCATACGTTGCTTTCAGATGGACAACAGATGTTTGTAAATTGCTTATAAGTTCTTGCAGTGTGAGTCCAACAATTGGCTTCTGCTATGGCATGTTCTAAAGAAAAACATGACTTGTTTAAAGTGAAGGTGATGCCTTGTTCATCAGGAACATATTCTTTTCTTAAAGTTGTTTATCTGCAGAGTAACTGGCATCAAGGATTTGAACTGGAGAGAGAAATTGATTGAGACTGAGGAGTGTTTCCAAACCTCAGAGAGTTAGCTTTTTTCTGATGCTGACAAGTTATTCTTTTGAAATATGGTTTGAACTTTGAAGGAAAGTTAATGTTTCCCCAAAAAGTATAGAATTGAAGGTCCCTCTTAACACCGTCTAAAGTTAGGTTGTGGCCTTGGCCTGTGGCTTTCCTCCTGTTTTCTACTCCTTATGGTACTTTTTTTTTTACTTTGCTCCCGATTCCTTCTGTTCCCTCTCTTCTATTTCTTTTGCTGTTTTTTTTTTTTTTGGAGGAAACACTACATGATCTTTCATAATTATCATCACTTGTTAGTCAGATCAATGCCAATTTACTTTCATGGAAGTTTGTATCAGATATCATCTTATTTTCAATCCTTTTGCCTATTGGGTGGCTAGAGGGTGTCCCAAATTGTTGTATGTAGACCAGTCAAATAAGTCGGTCGGTTAGATGTACATATAGGTTGAGCTTGAATTGGTTAATTTCAGGCTTTATTTTTATACTGCATTTTTGGGTTTGGGTTGACCCAACGGGCTATGGGATTTTGATGATGCCATTCTATATATGTTTTTTGTCGTATAAAAAACAAACTTTTTTTTTTGAAAGTTATAAGTTATAATTAATAACAACCATTCTTTATTTAATTTAATTTCCCAAAAGTAGTATGATTCCAACAAAAATCATAGTCAAGCCAAGATCATGTTTATAAATGTATTAGTTTTTGGATTTCGAATTGTGTTATTACAATTTTTACCAAGGAATATGTAGATTAGTGGTGAGACTTTTTCAGTTTCTTATTTATATCGTTCAATAAAATGACAATTGTACTTGCATGTGAGTAATTAGTATCTTGCAATCCTAATAATCTTGAATATATTCAGCTTGTGCTAAGTTGAATCCAAAAGATGCTTATTTTTGTAACATAATATATTGGAAAAATCGTCAAAAACCACGTAATAAAGACACTTATTTTCAGAAAATCACTTAATGAACGTTTTATAATAAAAAAAACCACCTAATAAAACACTTTTTCGTTCAAAACACCATCACTTGAGACTAAATTAATTACTTCGTTAGCTCCGTAACCACTTATCGACAGATTAGTAACTCCAGAACAATCACTGGGGGTTGAATGCAAATGGGGGGAATTGATTACAATGTTAAATGAGTTACTTATTTGGTGTCAAATGGTGGTGTTTTGAAAGGAAAACTAGTATTTAGGCACAGGGCCCCAGACGATGCTCTGGGATATATATGTATTATACTTTACTACTTTAATACAATTAAAATTTGGTGTAGAAAGATGTTAGAAAAAAGTCATAGATTAATAGTTTTATTCATAAATACAATTAACTTATTGTACCTTAATTATTGTTTTTCATTGAAAACATGTAATATTATTATTAGTATTGATAAAAGAACCAACAAAATGTAGTGGCACAATGGTTAGAGCATTGATCTTCCACACTCGAGGTCAAGGGTTCGAAGCTTCTCATGGACTATTTTTTATGAGAGAAACGTTGATAAAATATTGTTGTAAAGAAAGGAGAGTGACACGTGGCGGATTACAACGTGTGCTTACGCTTTGTTAATATATATATAGATGTTTCATTAGGTGGTTTTTTATAATAAAACGTTTATTATGTGGTTTTCTCAAAAAAGTGTCTTTATTAGGTGGTTCTTGACAAATTTTCCTAATATATTATGTATAGGTATCTTAAAATCATATTTTTACGATTGTCATTTTGTTGAACGATTGATTGACGTTCAGTAATTTTGGGAACAGATTGCAGCTCGTCAGATCCTCCTAGGTTCTAGGATTGTTAAGCTTATCTGGTTTCCTCGCTTGTTGATGCATGATTATCCATATGAACAAATCTACACAATGCTAACAAACTAACACAACTAATATCATGGAAATTAATTTTATTCAAATTAAACTTCCACGATATTAGGATTATCTCAAAGAAAACCATTGATAAAAAACCGAGTGATATATAGATCAAGTACATAGAATAATTAAATTTAATAACTTAATTAGATTAAACTCATAACCATTTCTCCATAATTTAAATTTAATTATTCCAAAATATTTGAAAAACAAAATAACACGGATTAAAAACACTAAAAGACTACGAAAATAGAAGTCTAAAAACTATGAAATAAACCCTAAGTAAACCAATAAAAGTCTATACTAAAAAATACTTTATTAATCATCATCAAAATAGTGAAACCAACAATATTCCCCCTTTTTGATGATGGCAAATAATCTGGCAAAAAAATAAAAATGAAGCTAAAAATTAATCTAAGTTAATGAGGTCTCAACTATGACTAGGAACAGTCAACTAATACTAGGACAAGAGACAGAGTGAGATCAGATAAGTTACAGGAACTAAGTAAGGCCAGAAACTAATTATTGATTTGTACCAATATCTTACCCCTTTTTTCATTATCAAAACTAAGTATAAGCATCTGCAACACTAGTAGAGTCAAGAGACTAAAGTCAGTTCAGTAGCTCTAACATGTTGTACTTATAATATTAGCCATCCTAACTTTCCAAGAGTATATACGTAAGGAACAAGCATTCACAAAGAACAAAAACAGGTACAGAGTTCAACAAAAGAGAGATAGAAGATATATGGAGGATCAAAAGAGTGAAAAGTAGTGCATAAGTTCCTGTGTCACAGTAGGACACATGAAGCGGCAAAAAAAATGATGCAATTGTTCAACAAATTATACAACCCAAAAAAAACTGAAATTTTAATTGTCTTGAGGGGGGTTGGGATAGGGATCAAGGGAGTTCATGGATGGGAAAAGAGGCAGCAACAGAATCGATCTTGGCTCGTATGTTGGAAGCTCCTTGATTGATGGCTTTGATAAGTTGATCATGCTGCACATCCTGATGAGCAATTCGGGCTTCCAACGCCTGCACCCTTGTTCCCAGAACATCAATAGAGTCCTTCATCTCTTTCAATTGTGCACAGAAACCAGCAGTAGACAGCAATGGGAAGTCAACATCCTGAGATCCTCCTGCTTGAGGAACAGGATCCTCATCTAAGTCTATCATCACCCCACTGTCTTGGTTCCTCCTAGGTTCTGCCAGTCTCTAACTCTTGCGAACTGATTGCTTGATCCCAGTTCCTAGTTCCTCTCCTCTTTTTCTTTTCCCAGATTCCTCAATTTCTTTCTCAACTTTCACTACTACCTCCTCCACATCAAATTCCAACTTTCCCCTTCTGACTCTCAGACTTAATCTGGATAGTGTATCTTTTGTCAAGTAGTTTTCAGGTTCAAGTTCAAAAGAAGGGTGAGAAGGAAGTTTGACTTAGCAATTATTTAAAATAATGGAAATTAAATTTCCATATCCAATGCAATTCTTGTTTGTAATGTAGTTGGTGAGGTGAGATATGAATAAGGCTGGAAAGTTTATGGGAATCTTTGTGTCAAGACGGTACATGAGTGAAAGATCAAGAAGATTTATCTGGGTCCTCTTGGAGGCACGAGGAACCTGGAACCGCCACACAAAGTGAAAAAGAAATTTGTCAACAGGCTGTAAGTCTTTTTTATCCATTGAAAGATCAATGGGATGGCCTCTGAAAAATTTCAAGATTTTACTATTGTTAGCTCTCTCAACATTCAATTTCGCTTTCCCCTTAACATATTCTTGGTACCCTTCAGTAGGTACCCCAAACCAATCACTCAGATTTTTCTCATTAAATTTCACTAATTTTCCCTTTACAACACTCATGCAAAGACCGTTAGCATTTTCAAACTTACTACAAAACCCAGTCATTTCTTCCTCAAACAGACCGTCATCAACACAAATAACCTTACTCCATTTTTTAAAAATCACAAGGTCCAGGAACTCAGTCCACTTTTCTTTATTATACCAGTCTATATCAACACAAAATCCAATTAAGAATTTAGAGGATTTAGACTTCTTACCTCTCTTGGTGGGAATGTTGATTGGGAATGTTGATTGGTTTTCCGAGTGCTCTGTTTCATTTTCGCTTCCCTCATACTCTACCAGAGGAGATGACATTTCTTCGGGGAGGGTTGAGGTTTTCGAGCCTTTTCTTTTTGGATACATGGAGTTAGGGATTATGGGAGGAGAGAGAATTTGAAGAGAAGGTGAATGGTTTTCTTTGGTTTGAAGGTTTTGAAAATAGTCGAGTGAGTGATCTGATGGGAAGGAAGATGGGTTTTTTGATTGGAAGAATTAGGCGTGTGAGAAGAGTGGCAATTAAATGAATGGCTTCCCTTAGACAATTAATCATTCAACCTTTAATGAGTAGCATTTAATTTTGTTTGAACCATTGCAATGTATGAATGAATATGGTGAGAATGGAAAATTGAGGAGTCGAATGAAAAAAGAAAAGAAAAAAAAATTAAAGGAAAAGAGAAAAAATGAATGATGGAAAGAAAATAAGAATATTTGAATTCGTGTAACTGATATATTTCATGCTAATTTATACAAGTACCATGTTTATTTACTCAATGTACTAGTACGGACAATAAGGATAATATTATTTAGACAAATGTGAGTCCTTATCCTTGACTAAAGGTGTATGAATAAAGAAATTCATGAGGATTACAGACACACTTAGAAATGAATGTTACATAGGGGTCAATGTCATAGGCACTTTCAAACAATTTTGATCATTCCTAGTTCTAAACGAATCTTTTTAAACCTGTCCCGAGAGAGTGGTTTGGTCATGATATCAACTATTTTATTTTCAGTAGGACAAAACTCAACTTTGACTAATCCTTTTTCAACATTGTCCTTCAAGAAATGATGCCTAATGTGAATATGTTTGACCCTGGAATGATGCACCGGATCCTTGGAAATACAAATAGCACTTGTATTGTCACAGAAAATAAGAACAGAATTATACTTAATGCCAAAATCACGTACCTGTTGCTTAATCCAGAGGAACTGGGAACAACAAGCAGCAACTGCAACATACTCAGCCTCTGCTGTTGACAAGGCAACAGTGTTTTGTTTCTTTGAACTCCAAGAAACTAAGCTTGTTCCTAGGAACTGAGCAATTCATAGGTACTCTTTCGCTTTACCAAGTCCCCAACATAGTTAGCATCAGAGTAACTAACTAGGTCAAAGGTGTCACATCGAGGGTAGAACAAACGAAGATCATCACTACCTTTCAAATACCTAAGAATCCTCTTGACTGCTGTCAAGTGAGATTCCTTCGGATTTGATTGGAATCTGGCACATAACCCAACACTAAAAGAGATGTCAGGCCTACTAGCAATTAAATGAAGGAGAGATCCAATCATACCTCTATATAGCTTCTAATCTACTATTTTACCACTTGGATCCTCGTCCAACCTTGTTCCTGTTCCTATAGGAGTGTCGTTGGTCTTTGCTTGTTTCAGTCCATATTTCTTTAGTAGTTCCTTCACATATATTTGTTGATGGATCATTGTTCCTCTTTCAGTTTGCTTGATTTGCAATCCAAGAAAGAAATTCAACTCTCCCATCATGCTAATTTCAAATTCACTACTGATTATTAGATCAGCAAATTCTTTGCACAAAAAATCATTAGTAGCACCAAAAATAATAGGAAAATTTGTCGATAATAATGCAACCTTTTGCCCATTCGCAACTAATCATGCAACCTAAAGATTATTCTGATATAATGCAACCTTTATACCCCATTTATTTTAAACAGGATGAAACCGGTTATGACTTGAAGAATGGGTAAAATGGGACACTTGTCGCATATATTTGGCTCTCATAAACAATTTTTAAAAATAAAATAAAAACAAAAACAAAATAAAATAAAAACAAAATAAAGATAAAAAACAAAAAACTAATTAAACACCCTCCCCCCAGCCCCAACCCCACGCAACCCCTCTCTCTCCTCCCCACCCACATCCCACCTCACCTCACCTCACTCCACCCCACAACAATCACCACACCATCACCTCTCCCACCTTCCTCCATCATCCCCACCAACCAATTTGATTCCTTCTCCGCGCCACTAGCGCCGCCGGTGAAGACTCCTTTTTCCGGTAGCATTGTGATGCTTCATCTCTCCCTCCGTCGTCAGTTTCCCCCTCATCACTATAACCACCTATTTTCCTCCTCCTCTCATCCGCCGTCTCCGTCGCCGCCTCCGTCATAGCCGTCGTCTCTTTCTCTCAATCCGAATCAATTTCGGATGTCGCCTCCGTCTCTTTCTCGCCGCCGTTAACACCATTCTCTCGCACAACAATCTCTCTTTCTCTCTTCGCCTTCACCGCCATTGCAACCACCTCCTACTTCTTCTCCTCCTCCGACGACGACCACGACACCGATGGGGCTGGGGCTGGGGGTGGGGCTGGGGATGGGGGTTGGGGTGGGGCTGGGGCTGGGGCTGGTCCTGCGATGGGGATGGGGATGGGGGTTGGGGTGGGGCTGGTGCTGCGATGGGGATGGGGATGGGGGTTGGGGTTGGGCTGGGGTTGGTGGCCTGGTGCTGCGATGGGGATGGGGATGGGGTGGGGGAGTTTATTATTTTTTTGTATGTTTATATATTAATTAGAATTTAAGGTTTTAAATAAAAATTACCAATAGTACAGGTCACCGGTCATTTATCCTGTTTAAAATAAATGGGGTATAAAGGTTGCATTATCCAGAATAATCTTTAGGTTGCATTATTAGTTACGAATGGGCAAAAGGTTGCATTGTTCTAGGCAATTTCTCCAAAATAATATCATCAACATAAATCTGTACTACTAGAATATATGTTCCTTTAGATCGAAGGAACAGGGTCCTATCAACTTTACCTCTAATGAACTCATGTGAAAGTAAGAATTTTGAGAGTCTTTCATACCAATATCTACCCAATTACCTTTTGGTGTTTAGGCTTGGTCTCAAGATGCCAGCCCTTGTTCCTCTAAAACTCATTCAATTCCTCTTGCATGGCATTAAACCAGACAAACTCTAGCATTACTTTATTATGATCTTGAGGTTCTGTCATGGACAGAAAAGCTTAGAATGCACAGAAATTCTTGAGCTGGTTCCTTGTCTGAGTTCCATTTTCGATGTCACTAATGATTAATTCCAAAGGTGAGATTTCTGAGCCTTCCAAGGTTTTGGTTCGAACCTCCTTGTTCCTGTTCCTTCAATATGAGGTTCATTAGTTGTTTCATTCTCTGGATGGAATTCTTCTACATGTGTTCCTTATTTTTTCTGTTCCTCCTGAGGATCAAGATCAGGAACAATCATTTCTTCTTCAGGAAAATCCTTAGTACCTGCAGATGTTAGTTCCTCATCAAGATTGAATGACTCTTCAGGACGAGTCAATCCAATTTCAAATTTATCATCACAACATTGTTCCTGCAGAGTGTTAGTTTCATCGAAGATGACATGAACACTTTCCTCAACACACATTGTTCTTTTGTTATAGACTCTATATGCTTTACTATTTAAAACATATCCTATAAAAACCGCTTCATCAATTCTAGCATCAAATTTTCCTAGACTATCTTTAACATTGTTGTGTACAAAACATTTACATCCAAAGACTCGAAAGTAAGAGATGTTAGGTCTTCTTCCTTTGAGAAGCTCCTAGGGAGTCTTCAAGGTGATTGGTTTAAGCACGACCCTGTTGATGATATAGCAAGCTGTGTTTACTGCTTCTGCCCAGAAATTCTTTAGAAGGCTGCTAGCTATAAGCATTGTCCTAGCCATGTCCTCCAAGGTCCTGTTTTTCCATTCGACAACACCATTTTGTTGTGGAGTCCTAGGAGCTGAGAAGTTGTGACCTAAACTTTCATTCCTGCAAAAATCATCAAACTTGGAGTTTTCAAACTCAGTACCATGGTCAGATCTCAAGTGTTTCAATTTAAAACCAGTGACCCTTTGAACTTTCTTAGCAAAACTTACGAATTCATCAAATTGTTCATGTTTGCTATGAAGAAAATTGACCCAAGCGTATCTAGAAAAGTCATCAACAATAACCAACGGATATCTCTTACCTTATCTGCTTTGGACACGTACATGACCACATAATTCCATGTGTATCAATTCAAGTGGACTTTATGTACTTACCATTTTCTTTGATTTGAATGAGGATCTGACTTGGTTCCCTTTTACACATGCTTCACAAACTCCATGATTGGGTATTTTAATTGTTGGGAGACAAACTACTAAGTCCTTACCACTGAGCTTATAAAGTAGTGTAATGCTTGCATGACCAAACCTTTTATGCCAAAGGAATTGATCGTCTTCTTATACACTTAAACAAGTCAGATTATTCCTATGAACTAGGTTTAGGTCAGCAACAAAAGTATTTCCTTTCCTTGTTCCTGCCAGTATCTTGGTTCCTGTATTGGTGTCACTCACTACACAACATTTGTTAGTAAAGTTCATAATGTTCCCTTTGTCACAAAATTGAGAAATACTAAGTAAATTATGTTTCAAACCCTCGACTAAAAATACATTATCTATGGAATATGGCAGAGATTTCCCTACCTTACCTATAGTTATAAT
Organism: Patellifolia procumbens; assembly: GCA_947645195.1. NCBI lineage: Eukaryota > Viridiplantae > Streptophyta > Magnoliopsida > Caryophyllales > Amaranthaceae > Patellifolia > Patellifolia procumbens. The sequence continues at coordinate 7,241,583 of CANSGD010001328.1, forward strand.
ATTACCTGTAAGGTTATCACCAAAGGTCACAGTTCCTTCTTCATAGACTGAAAGTGAGAGAAATTTTATTTTGTCTCCAGTCACGTGCTTAGAATAACCGCTATCGTGGTACCACAGGTTGTTCCGCCTCACTTAAGTCTGCATCCACAACAACTAGTTAGTGGTAGGAACCCAGTCAGACTTGGGTTCCTCTGTCGAACTTGAGTTCCTCTTAATTTTCCACTCTTGCTTTACTAAGCGAGTGTTCATTTCAATATGTTCCTCTCTGGAGGAACAGTCAGATACTAAGTGTCCACTATTCCCACAATAAAAGCATATTTATTTATGGCTTGGCAGATCCACATATTTCTTCTTTTTGTTTTTCTTTTTATGATTGAAACCTAGTCCATTTCTTCCTTCATTTTGATACTTTTGTATCCAACTAACAGGATCAGGAAGTCTGTTCCTCGAAGATTCCAGTTTTCCTTTAAGTACCAGATTCTCATTTAAAACAGAGTTATGCTCAGACTTCAATCTTTTTAAATCTGTACTAGTACTTGAGGAGGAACTAGCTCCTTCAGAAACAACTAGTTCCAACTCTGTCAATTCCATGCTCAAGAAGTAATTATCATTTTTAACCTTTTCACATGCTTCTTGAAAATATCGGTTTTTATCTAAAATTTTAAAGAAACTTTCCTTAATTTCTGAGTTCAACCTTTTAAACCATATTGAATGTTGTTTGGAAACTACAAAGGCCTTTTCCAATTCTTCTTCTCTTATGGAAATTGCCTTGTAGTTTTCTAAGGTTTCCAAAAGTAGTTTAATAAGTTGGTTCTTTTTAAGTCCAAATAAATCTTATTCAATAACATTAAACCATACCTTGTTGCTTGGCAAGTCAACTTCATCATTTGTTTTTATCATGAGACAAAGATGTGCTCATTCTTCTTCAGGCTGTTCCTGCTCCTCGTCAGAGTCTGACTCTCCCCAGGCGGCTACCATAGATTTCCTCATTTCTGTCTTTGAGAAGGGCCTTTGTTGTTCCTTACCCTTATATTTTACTTTTCCCTTCTCATTCTCCCAAAGAGGACACTCCTTTATAAAATGAACAGTGCTTCCACATTTATGACAACTCAACTTTGATGGTTTTCTTGCATTCTTCCCTTTATAGTTCTTGTTGTAGAACTTCTTGAATCTCTTTACTATCAATGTCGCTTACTCATCATTATCAGGACCTGATTCATCTGGTTCCTCAGTCTTGAGGGCCAGGGCCTTATGTCTACTAGGATCAGATTCATGAGTTCCTAGGTGTAGCTCAAGGGTCATGAAGGATCAAGCAAGTTGTTCAATATTAAACTTGGTGAAGTCCTTGGTTTCTTGCAGAGCTATAAACTTGGCCATCCATTTATCATCTTGTGAAAGACCCCTTAGAACCTTTCGTACCTGTTCCTATGGAGTGATAAACTTTCCTAGAGAGTCAAGTTCATTAATGATGTTTGAGAATCTGGTAAGCATATCATGAACTGGCTCTTTAGGTTTCATTTGAAATAACTCATATCTGTGCATGAGCATGTCTATCTTTGATCTTTTAACTTCGCTTATTCCTTCATGTGTAACTTGAAGAAGTTCCCACATCAGCTTTGCAGTCTTGCATCCCATGACTCTATTGTGCTCATGAGGACCAAGACCACAATGAAGAATTTTCTTTGCCATGTTGTTCATCTTCGTATTGTCGAAGTCGTCTTTGTCATATTTTGCGAGTGGTTTAGGAACTAGCTTGCCTTGGTCATTCTTCTTAGTAACTTCAAAATCATCTATTTCAGTGAATCTCCAAATTCGATAATTTTCATCCTTAATAAAGATTTCCATACGATTCTTCCAATATGGATAGTGCTTGCCATTAAACATGGGTAGACGTTGGGTTGAGTAACCTTCGTCTAGCTTATCTCCCGTTGTGTTCATATCTACCAGAAACTGCCTTCTCAGTGTTAACTGGTCCTAAAGGAACCGGCTCTTATACCAATTGTTAGCCTAGTACGAAACACTAGATCAACTACAAGAGGGGGGAGTTGAATTGTAGTTAATGGGATTTTAAAACTTTTTGCGGAATAAAAATAATTAATAAGATAAATCACGAAAGACAGAAACAATTAGGAACACACAGAGATTTTTAACAAGGTTTACTTCCTTAATTCTCTAGGGAGAAACCCTTCCCTTTTTCTTTATAATAAAAATTACAATGAACCTATTAAAACTCTTCTCTCTCAGTTTCTCTAGGAACTTGACCCTGTCCCCAGTCAACTTGTTCCCCCTGAACTCATGAATTTCTCACTTAACTTTACCCGAAGTCTTCTCTTTCTCTTTCTCTCTTTCACTCTTGATTACAAAAACTTTAAACTCTAAAATTTCTTTTCACCCCAATCACACGAAAATGAATACAATGGTTTAAATTCTTGAGAATAAAAACCGAATGAACTTAAGATATAATATGCGTGTAGAGAAGCAAAATTCTTCAATTTCTGATTAGGTTTTTCCTTCATATATATAGAGGATTCTCAGCCCTTTTTCTTCTTCATAGAAACGATTATGGGTTCATAAGATCAGCCCAGTATCCACTTCTTCAAGATAACACTTGTGCGCATGAAGATCTCTAACAAAATCTGAAAACCCTAGTTAAGCCTTATCTTCATGCAGTTTGTTGTGAAGCCGAGTAATAGAAGATTGATTGAGGTTCCGTAATTCTAGGAACATATTTCATCTCGTTAGATCCTTTTAGATTCTAAGAGGGTGTCCCAAATTGTTGTATGTAGAGCAGTCAAATAAGTCGGTCGGTTAGATGTACATGTAGGTTGAGCTTGAATTGGTTATTTTCAGGTTTTATTTTTATATTGCATTTTTGGGTTTGGGTTGACCCAACAGGCTATGGGATTTTGCTGATGTCATTCTATATATGTTGTTTGTTGTATAAAAAACAAACTTGAATATATAAGTTATAATTAATAGCAACCATTCTTTATTTAATTTAATTTCCCAAAAGTAGTTTGATTCCAACAAAAATCATAGTCAAGCCAAGATCATGTTTATAAATGTATTAGTTTTTGGATTTCGAACTGTGTTATTATAATTTTTACCAAGGAATATGTACATTAGTGGTGATACTTTTTCAGTTTCTTATTTATATCGTTCAATAAAATGACAATTGTACTTGCATGCGAGTAATTAGTATCTTGCAATCCTAATAATCTTGCATATATTAAGCTTGTGCTAATAAATAAAGTTGAATCTAAAAGATGCTTATTTTTGCAACAATATATATTGGAAAAATCGTCAAAAACCACCTAATAAAAACACTTATTTTGAGAAAATCACATGATAAACGTTTTATAATAAAAAAAGCCACCTAAAAAAACAATTTTTCGTTCAAAACACCACCACTTGAGACCAAATTAATAACTTCGTTAGCTCCATAATCACTTATCGACAGATTAGTAACTCCAGAACAGTCACTTGGAGTTGAATGCAAATGGAGGGAACTGATAAAATGTTAAATGAGTTACTTATTTGGTCTCAAATGGTGGTGTTTTGAAAGAAAATTGTTTTATTAGGTGGATTTTTTATAATAAAACGTTTATTAGGTGGTTTTCTCAAAAAAGTGTCTTTATTAGGTGGTTCTTGGCAACTTTTCCTAATATATTATGTATAGGTATCTTAAAATCATTTTTTTACGATTGTCATTTTATTGAACGATTGATTGACGTTCAGTAATTTTAGGAATAGATTGCAGCTCGTCAGATCCTCCTAGATTCTAGGATTGTTAAGCTTATCTTGTTTCCTCGCTTGTTGATGCATGATTATCCATATAAAAAAAATCTACACAACGCTAACAAACTAACACAACTAATATCATGGAAATTAATTTTATTCAAATTAAAGTTCCACGATATTACGATTATCTGAAAGAAAACCATTAATAAAAAACCGAGTGATATGTAGTTCAAGTACGTAGAATAATTAAATTTAATAACTTAATTAGGTTAAACTCATAACCATTTCTCCATAATTTAAATTTAATTATTCCTACGAAAATATCAAGTACAAACAAAATAACACTGCTTAAAAACACTAAATGCCTACGAAAATATTAAGTCTAAAAACTATGAAATAAACCCTAAGTAAACCAATAAAAATCCATACTAAATAATACATTATTTGTCATCATCAAAATAGTGAAACCAACAATTATTTTGATATATAGCAATCCTATTGTCCTCGGTTTTAATGCTACTATTGGTTTGAACTTAAATGCTATTTGTTTGAGTTAGGTAATAGTAAGAAGGGGTTCAAACCACGCTTATCGTGTTTGTTTAATCACGATCTAGGAGCTTAGAGGTTTAGACTTCTCAATAGGTGACCAAAGGGGAGAGTTGGTGTCGTGAGTTCCATGATCGATAATTTGGTTGGAAGTTGATATTAATCGAGTCCAAGGTCCTTTTTCATTGACTTAATGTACATTATTTCTTGCTTAGTCCTATAGTTGTAGTACATTGTTCTTAAGCAAGCCCCATTGGCTACATGACTCCTAGAAGAACTCTAGGGGTTTGATTACGCTGATTATAGACTCGTACATTACTCCTGTGGATACGACCCTTCCACTATACATTCATTTGTTAGCGAGAGAAGGTTAATTATATTTGGTTAGGGGTATACGACAACTCCACACCATCGGGTTCAGGTAGAGGATTGGCGGGTGTTATTCGGTTATGGGTTGAGTTCGGGTCAGGTGCAGGTCGGATTCGGGTGTATCGTTTCTCGGGTCGGATCGGGTCGGTGCGGGGGGTTCCATTTTTCTATTAATGGGAGTTATGGGTGTTGGTGTAAGTTCCGGGTCGAGTTCGGTTCATAATTCTGGAGCAGGTCAGCTTTTGACAGCTCTAATTCACTTGACTAAGATGGTCAAAAACCAACAAATTTCATTCGAATTATTTAATATCATTGTGTACAATGCCTCTACTTAGTACTGCCCCTTGCGATATTTCCTACTCTTTGTTCTCACATATATTAGTAAAAGAGGCGTCTAATTTTAATATAAAATTATCCTACCTTAACCAACATTTTTAAAAGAAGCCATTTCGAAATTTATTAAATATAGCAAATTGTTATCTTCTTGAGATTGGACGTTGGCGTTGCCTAATTTTAATGTAAAAGTAGGCCGTCTACAAGACTAGCGGTTTTTCTCATGCGTCTTTTACACGTCATTTTAGACATTACTATACTTTAATTCCCTATCTTGGTTCTTGATTATGAATAAGAAAAATTCATGCACGTAAGGATACTTGAGATGAAAAAATTCAATTAATTTTTCATAAGTTACCTCCGATGCTTGGCGTAATGTATGAGGTACCCTCAAAACCTATCATCTTCTTCCCTTCTCCACCCCCCTCCTTCATTTTCCTAGTCAGCCATGACCTTCTGACATTAAATGATAGTAAATATTAGGCAAATGAGGATGAAATGCAAATATTTCTTTTCCCAATTCAACTCTCCCCCTTTCAGTTGAGCCACCAAAACTGGAAAAAGAGGAGAAAGAAAGAGAGAGACGTTGAGAATCTTCAAAAGCTAGAGAAATTCATTGCCAATTTTTAAGGTTCTCTTCCAATCCGGATTCAACCGTCCCTATTTCACTTAAAGCTCTTCATGAGGAACTAGTATAAGTTTTTGCACAAGTTTACTGTGAGATAGGTTTGGTGCAAGTTTTGTTTTAAACTTCACCCCAACATTCTTTATTCAAACTTCATTTCTCTGTGTTATAGACAACGTGTTTTGAGTTTTAAAGGTTCTTTCTTTTCATGGACAAAAAGATGGAGTTTTGGGAAATTAAGATCTGATCTATATATGTTTATAGGTGAAGAATTAACAAATGGGAATGGTATTGGTGGAGGTGATTAGGGAGGAAAATATGGAAGGGTAATAGTGGTAGTAGGAGGAAAGATAAAAAAGTGGATGCCATTGATGAAAGTTGAAAATGGAGAGAGAAAAGAGATGGAGAAAGATGAAGTTGGAAAAGAAGGCAAGATTACTCTTAGTAGAGTTGCCGACCGTTAGTCATGAGGAGTAATCGATGCATTTTTCCGCACCTCGAGGTTACCCAATTTTATACTTCCTCCATTTTCTATTAGTTGTGACACTTTCTATATAGGGTGGTTTTAAATTAGTTGTGACACTTTCCTATATGGGCATTTTTTTCTCTCTATCCCTCTCCTTTCACATGGGCCCCGTCTTTTTATTTCTCTCTATCTCTCTCATCTCCCAATATTATCTCGTTTTTCGTAAAACTAAAAGTGTCACAACTAATAAAAAAGGAGAAAGTAAATGATAAGAACCACGAATGACATTAAGTCAAATATTATAAACTTTTCTCATCCCACGTAATCTTGTAAATACAATCTCTTTATTGACATTAATGATGGAATTTTTTGCCAAAACTGTCATTTAAAATACCTCTTTTGATAATTATAGTCATCATAATTTGTTATTATAAATTACAGCCATGAAAGACTAATATTTCAGTAACTTGTTGCCATTTTCACCATTTACACTACTAATCCATAGTTTGACCGGTCAAATCATGTTTAATATTTTATAAAAAAAAATTTATTCAATTTTACAATATCTAAAAATTTATGTTATTCATATATGACATCGTAATGGACACGTATTTTGAGACGACATTTAATCGCGTTTTTCAGACTGAATACGTAGTTTTTTCGAAAAACGGACATAGCCGTGCACCCGTTATGAACACGAATTCGAGAATCCCTACAAAACGAGTACCAACAAGCAGGGTTTTTGAGCACATACCTCGAGACGAATTTTTCAGACTGAAGACGACGTTTTTTTGAAAAACGGACACCGCCGTGCAACTTTTAAGGGCACGAATTTCGAGAATCCCTATGAAACAAGTACCAATAAGCCAGGTTTTTGGGCACCTAATTCGAGACGGGTTTTTTTACTGAACACGACGTTTTTTCTGAAATTGGACACCGCCGTGCACCCTTTATGGACACGAATTTTATGAATCCTTATGAAACGAGTACCAACAAGCCGGGTTTTCGAGCATGTACTTCGAGAGGAGCTTTCAGACTGACGACACCATATTTTTTCAAAAAACAGACAGTACCATGCACCTTTTATGGGAACAAATTTCAAGGATCCCTATGAAACGAGTACCAACAAGCCAGATTTTGAGACGGATTTTTCACGCCCATATAAGATGTACGACGATTTTCATTTTTCGAAAAAACAACGTGTTAAGTCCCGAAAACCTGTCAGGAAGTACGTGCTCGAAGACCCGGCTTTTCATACTTGTTTTGTAGGGACTCTCGAAATTCGTGTCCATAAAGGGTGCACGGCGGTGTCCGTTTCCGAAAAACTTCCTATTCAATCTGAAAACCCCGTCTCAAATTACGTGCCCTAAAACCTGACTTATTAGTATTCATGTCATAGGGATTCTCGAATGGCGGTGTCCGTTTTTCAAAAAAGCGTTGTCTTCTGTCTGAAAAACTCGTCTCGAAGTGCCCGCTCGAAAATCCGGCTTGTTGGTAATCGTTATGTAGGATTCTCGAAATTCATGTTCAAAGGAGGTGCACAACGGTTTTCTTTTTTCGAAAAAACGTCGTCTAAGTCCGAAAAACACGATTAAATATCATCTTGAAATAGGTGCCCACTAACATGCCATATATGAAAAACATACTTCCTCTGTTTCTATATAAGTGACACATTATATGTATTCACGTTTTCCATTGCATTATTTTAAATATTATTATCTACGATTATCAATAAGTAAAAATTATAAAAAGTTGATATTAAAAAAATTCACATTGAAACCAATCTAACAAGATCCCACATGACTAAGTTTTTCCTAAAATATAAATCACCAAGGCTAATTAAAGTGTAAATTGTGAATAGTAAACACAATGCAAATGTGTCACTTATTTAGAAATAGAGGAATTATATTTTTAAAATATTGTAAAATTGAATAAAAAAAGATTTATAAAATATTAAACTTGATTTGACCGGTCAAACTATGTATTAGTAGTATAATTAGTGAAAATGGCAACAAGTTACTTAGATATTAGTCTTTCATGCTAATGATTAGAAGTTTAGAGATGTAAGAGAAGTTTAGAGAGAGAAACTCTCTCTCCCTTTGAACTTCATCTGCTCTTCGCGCTATTTCCCATTCTTATCAGATTTGCACGCAACAAGGCAAAGAAAGTGAAATCAAAGAAGGGCTCTCATCTTGCTGCTTTGTTAGCTTCAAAATCTATGATTCAACCCGAAGTAAGAAGAACGAAATCTATGAAGGAAATCTAAGACATCCCTCCATTGAAATTGTTTGATTCATTTATGGATCTTGAGTCAGGATTTACTTCGTGCACCTCGATAAATGAAAGAATCAGAGCGCAAATCGTTGACAGTATTAAGGCTAAAGAGGATTTGACTGCTAATTGGATTGCTGAAGATCGCAATTCAGCTCTAAAAACATTTAGATTCCAAGTTGTTTTGATGTGGATATTTTGTTCTCTAGTGATCACTGTATTCATGCTATATTTACTTGTAAACGTACAAACAATAGATTTCTTTTCACTTTGGTGTATGCTCATAATGATCCAGCCTTGAAAAATCACTTTGGAAGGATTTAATTTGATTAAGTAAAAGTGTTGATTGTGCTTGGTGCATCATGTGAGATTTTAATAATGTTTTGCAGACAAATGAAAGAGTTGGATGTCATGTGACTTTGAATGAAATTTTAACCTTCAGAAATTGTTTGAATGCTTGTAATCTGGATGAGTTGTATTCTTCAGGTTCCTCCTTTACTTGGAACAATAAACAAGAGGCGGAGAATAGGGTGTTTTCAAGAATTGATAGAGTACTTTGTAATGATGTATGGCTTTCTAGTTTCCCTGATTCTGAGGCTCATTTTCTACCTGAGTGCCTATTTGAACCTTGTCCACGTATTGTCACTATTAACAAAGATAATTGTTCAACACCTAAACCTTTTAGGTGTTTCAATATGTGGACTTATCATTCTTCTTTTGAGGCAACAAATTCTGATGTTTGACAGAGCTCAATCTCTAGTTCCTCTATGTACATAGTGGTTCAGAAATTGAAGAAGCTTAAAGGGGTTTTTAAGGAATAAATAACTCTAGTCGTTCTAACATTGAGCAGTTAGCGGCTAGGGCTCAGATAGAATTAGGTAAAATACAAGCTAATTGTAGAATTCTCCTACCGATGTTTCTCTTATTCGGGCAGAGACTTTTGCCAGAGATTCTCCACTTTCTGCTCATAATGCCAAGATGTCTTTCTTGAGACAAAAGGCTAAAGCTCATTGGTTGAAAGAAGGTGATGAAATTTTTGCCTTATTCTATACAAGTCTTAAAAAGAGGAGAAGACATAATTTTATTGGCTGCTTGAAGAGAATGGATTGAAATTGGCTTTACATACATGATGAGGTTACTTCATCTTTCATTGCCTAATATACTGAGCTGCTAGGTAGTGATCTGATTTCTGTTATGGGGGTGAGATCCAGAGTAATTTCTAGAGGCCACACTCTTTCTCAGGAGCAACATGGAGGGTTAGTACAATCTTTTTCTCGTGATGATGTCAATGTGCTCTATTTGATATTAATGAACAAAGTGCTCCTGGTTCAGATGGATATACTAGTAATCTCTTTAAAAAAGCTTAGCATACTATTGCATCTGAGGTGAGTTCTACTGTTCTGAATTTCTTTAGCTCTAGGAAATTGTTTAGATAAATTAATGCCACCACTCTCACTCTGATTCCTAAGGGTGACCATCTTAAGAATATTTTAGACTAGTAGCTTGTTGGAATGTGCTTTACAAGATCATTTCTAAGATGCTTTGCTCTAGATTGTCTGTGTGTTATCTCATTTGATAATTCTGCTCAAAGTGCCTTTAAATCTGGTAGAGTCATTTCTCATAACATTCTTTTAGTTCAAGATCTGATGAAGTAATACAATACAAAATATTTGCCTCCTAGATGCACTGTCAAGATAGATCTCAAAAAACCCTACGACTCTATTAGTTTGTCTTTTATTGAATCTCTTTTGGTTAAATTGAAATTTCCTGCCCAATTTATTAATTGGATTATGAAGTGTATTTCTACTCCTCCATATCCTCTTTGTATTGGTGGGGGTTTATATGGCTTTATTCTAGGCAAGAAATGTAATCCCCCGTAATTTTATGAATTTTATAAATATATTTAAAGTATATTTATAATCATTGTCATGTTTATTTTATTTAATTATTTAACAATTGACTATTTTGAAAGTCAAATGATTGTTTAAACGTTTTAAATAGTCATTAATATTCATTGGGTTGAATTTAAGTATTGAATATTTTATTTAATGGTTTTGGGTCGTGTTTAAAATGATTTTTAAATGTTGGGTTGAGGAGGCCAAACCATTTGTTTAAGTTTCATGATCAACTTGAGCCCAAACCTAAGCTAACCTAAGTGCCATAGGTTTTTAGCCAAAACCTATAAATACCACCCAAACCCATAATTGTACACCTTTTATTTTCTCTCCTCTCTCCCTCACAAACCGACGCCCCTCCCTCTCTTTTCTCCCCTTCGATTTATGGCATCGTGCACACCACCACCACTCACTCTCGTGTTTTCCGACGGACTCACACCCACACCACCACCCATTCTTTTTCTCTCCCTCTTCGCTGCCGTGCAACAGCAGCACCCTCACTCTTCCTTGCGCCGCCAGCAGCAACACGCAGCAGCAGCCGTGCGTGCTGCCATACGCCTCCCTGCCGTGTGTTCTTCCTTCCATTTTTCCGGTTTTCGTGGTTTTCTTTGGTTATTTCTTTACCCTTATCCTCTACTTTAATGTTTAATTATAGTTTAATGTTGAAGTTATAGTTTTTCTTATCAGCTTTTATATGTTTTATAAATAATGTTGAAAACTTTATTATTCGAATTATTAAAAATGTGATTTTAGTTTATTGTGAATATAAAGTATAATTTCAGATTTATTACTTATAGTTTAAAGTGAGTTTTAAGTATTAAAGTAATTATTTTTGAGGTTTTAAAACCTATGTTTATGAGTATTATATTAAAGGTTGGAAATTTAACATTTTTAAAGTATTTTAAAACGAGTTTTGAAGCGTTTTTTTAATATTTCTAAACGAGTTTTGAAGCATTTTAAAATAAATGATATTGCTGTGAATAAATTAGTATATTAAATCATTGTTGTATTATTATTTGGGTAGGCGGAGAATTTACTTTAGCGGACTTCTAGAATTCTAAAGTGGCCTCTCACTTTGTCTACACCAAGTACGTACATGTCCTAATGTGTTAGACTAGTATCATGTCCTAAGGATTAGGATTATCTATAGTATCGTGTATAGGGAACCTTTTTATTGTTCATACGTGGCTATTGAATTGGAATTACGTGTTGTTGAGGATGTTAATTGCCTTTATGTTTTATTACATGATTGAATGGATGTTTGATTCAAGCATGTTTGGGAAGGGGAGTTTATTTATTAATTCACATGAGGAATTAATAATTTTATTATTGGATTATGAATTTTGGTATTGTTTTCCTTATTGGATATTTTATTACTTTTCAAAGGCCGAGGACTTTGTGAGTAAGTTAGATTATTATTGGATATTATTATTTTATTACTCTGCAAAGACCGAGGGCTTTGTAGGGTATGTATATTATTTTCATTGGACATTCGATTGTTGATTTAAGTCAACAAATAAATTTGTATATGTTCTGTCTTTGGACATTTGATTGTTGATTTAAGTCAACAAATAAATTTGGAGGATTAATTCTTGGTCAATTGGAAATGTTTGATCACTTATTTAATCCTAAGATAAAAGAGGAATATTTGTTGTATCCATGTTATGTGTTGCTTGTCTGTTTAGAGTACAACATCGAATAACATACTAATACTTAAAGTGGAAGTGAATAGCAATAGCTTTAGACTTGTGCACGTCTGAAGTTCTGGACTAGTATGAGTTGGAGTACATGGTTGTAGCCCATGCCTTTTCATGCGGTTGGATTGATCACCGTACCCTACTTTATTTCTAAAGGTTACTCGATATCGTTGGTCAAGGGGTTACGGCGTCGCGCCCGTAACTCGGTCCTTCATTTTTTAAGACTGGTTTTTGGTTGGACAACTCGATCCATTGTCTATTCAATTTACTAAATATTTATCATGTTGTATGTCTTGTGGAGTCAAGTCCTATTTTACGAGTTGAAGTCTTGAGGAATATTTATTGATCATGTTTTATTGCTTGGTATTATCATGATTAGGTTTCGTGTTTTTTTTTTTAATGTATGTACTCAGCTTTGATGATTATGTGCTTTTCTGTGTGTCGATCATGGTTGTGCCTATTGATCCTGTGATGACCATTTATTTGTGAGCAGTTTTCAGTTGAGTAATTGCCTACAGGTTTGGAAGGCATGATGCATCGTCTGAATTACTCATTTGGGACTTGGGAAGCGTTGTTGAGAGATCGTTTTATTATTTTCTTTGCTTCATAATTTTACGTTACTCTAATTTAGTTGTTTTATGGGTTATTTATTTTAAATGTTTTAAGTTGGTTTTGAATTATCTTTCGAGGTTTGGATAATAGTTTGACAATTATTATGTCCAAAGTATTTAATAAAGTTTTATTTAATGTTTTTACGCTGCAATACTCTAAGTAAGCCGATACGTTTTCTCACGGGAGATAATGCCTTGATAATTCTTTGTTTTAGTTGGAAAAAATATATGTTTTATAAAGAGAGAATTGTCGGGGTGTTAAAAGAAAGGAATAAGACAAGGTGATCCTATGTCACCTTTATTGTTTGTTCTTTCGATGGAATATTTGTTTTGTGTTCTTGATTGGTCTACTAATTCTCTTCCTTTCCAATTTCATCATAGATGTAAAGGTATGAAGCTTGCTTATGTTGTGTTTGGTGATGATTTGATGTTATTTACTAGAGGTAATGAGCAATCAATTTCTATTCTTCTTTCCTCTCTGAAAACTATCTTCAGGCCTCTCTGCAAATAGTGGTAAATCTGCCATCTATTTTGGCAATGAGCCACTGGAAACTCAAGCTTCAATATTGGAATTCTCTAGCTTTCAAAAAGGTGTTTTCCCCTTCAAATACTTGGGAATTCTTATTATCTCAAAAAGAATCTATCTCTCTGATTGTGATGCTCTCTGTGGGAAGTGTTTGAATAAAATCATTCTCTAGTCTTCTAGAAACCTTTCGTATGCTGCTAGAATTGTGCTGATTATTGCTATTCTTCTAAGATTGCACATCTATTGGTCTCAAGTCTTTCTTATTCCCAAAAAAAGTGTTGAATAGAATAATCCAAATCGGTAGTGCTTTTCTCAGGTCTGGTTCTATCATTCTTTTTAAATCTCCTCCTGTTTCTTGGGAATGGATTTGTCACCCTAATAATTGTGGTGGTTTAGGTCTCATGAATATAGAGCTATGGAATCTTGCAACTATTGGTAAATCTGTTTAGCATATTGCTCAGAAAGCAGATATTTTATGGGTTAAGTGGATTCACTCTACTTATATCAAGGAGTAGAATTGGTGGTTGTATAAACCCAAGAAGTCTGATTGTCGGGGATGGAAAAATGTCTGCTATGTGAAAGAAAAATTGACTGACGGCTTTGTGAATAACACTTGGAGATTTTCTCCTTGTTACTCTATTAAGAGCGCTTATAAATGGCTCAAACCTAATGCTTCAAAAATTGATTTTAGATTTTGGGTTTGGAATAGACTCAATATTCCCAAGCATTCCTCCATAGCTTGGCTCCTAGATTTGGACATGCTGAAAACGGGAGAAAAATTGTTCAGATATGGTAGTTGTACATCTGATCTGTGTCCTCTATATGGTCTGACAGTGGAAACTTCTTCACATATGTTCTTTGTCTGTAGTTTCAGTTCTGTCTATGCTAAGATGATTATGTCATGGCTTAAAATCAGATTCGCAGGAAGTGAAGTGATCCATCAATCTTGGATGAAATGGTATAGGAGGCTTGCTAGCAAAAAATAGAAAGAGGATATGCCTGCTAGTGATTACTCCCTTTGTGTGCCACATTTTGAGAGCTAGCAATTATGTTGTTTGAAAGATGAAAATCATATGTCCTGTTATGCTTGTTGGTTACATCAAATCCGAGTTTATTGTGAGAGTTAAAGCTAGGAATCTCCCTGATTCCAAGTGGTCTACTAGTGATCCAACATGGTTGTATAATCTGTGTAATTATGGCCTGTTTCCGCTGTTTGCTACTGCTGCTTTGTTTTGCTCTATTTTAGCTCTTTGTTTGAGCTTGTTTTGGTTGTCTTTGCCTACTTGTTGTTGCTAGGCATGGGCTGGTAAGAATATATTGTTTTGCCTTTCTTTGGTGATTATATATAAGCTTACATTTCACCAAAAAAAACAGATTAGTCTTTCATTGCAGTAATTTTAAAGAAAAAAAGATGATGGCTATAATTAACAAAATGAGTATTTTACATGACAGTTTTTGGCAAAATATTCTTAATGCTGCAACCTTTTAGTTTTGAAATGATAAGAACCTCAAATAATTTTTAGTTATGATGCAAAGTAATAGTCATATGTCACTTATGTCAATTAGATATAACACTTAGTCAAATTGTTAGCAAATTTAGTAAAATAATTATAAAATTATTTTTTATTGATTGATAATTTGTATGAGTATTTGTGATGTTCATGATAAATAGTAAAATATTAAGAAAATTAAGTTTAATGATTAGCAAATTAAATGGTTATTGATTATGTTAATAATGTTGACTGTATGTAGTTTGTAGGCCTCCTAAGTAGTATTGTCTTCATCATTTAACTTCTGTTACGATGGCGTATTAGTAGTTATGCATCAAGTCTATCGTTAGTATATTTATGTTAATAGTTAGGATCGTAAGGTAAATAGTTTATGCAATTATTTCAGTTAATATTGAGTTTTGTAACCATAATTTTTTTGCTGTATTAGGGTCATTGGTTCTCCTGTAGATCTAACATGCTATATGAAAAGTTATCTAAGAAATTAGTTATGGTGGCTTGTTGGAGTTTGATGTTCATGAGATCCACAAGAAATTCAGTATTTCTGATGAGATGAATGTCTAGCTTCATGATGCAGATGTTTTTTATATTAGTACATTGTCAATGCACAAAGGCAATCAAATGCCTTTGATGTTCCAAAATCATGCAATTAGGTTAGAGACATATGCTATTGTGTATTTTTTAAAGTAAAATGACATTTCATTAGGGTTACCTATACAAACACCAAGACCACAGACCAAAGCAAGCATCATTTCCCTCTTACCCACCTCCTAGAGAGGGTTTCAAAAGGCAAATCCTTTGCAACACTAACACAATATTTAAGCAACCCTGTATGTAATTTTCCTTACTAGAAGAGGAGGGGACAAACAAGTCCCTCTAAAAATGTGGTCATTTCTCTTAATCCATCCCTGATAAAATAGATTCAAAGCACTACAAAAAAAAACAGTATTTTTGTTTTCCGTAGCAAACATCAAAAATCCATTGCGAAGTGTGTTTTTGTTATGGAAATATTCCGTAGCAAACTGTATTTTTCTACTGAGGAAGAATATCTGTAGCAAAATTCGCTACGAATAGAAAATCCGTAGCAAAAAAGTTTGCTACGGAAACAAAATCGTAGCAAAACTTTGCTACGGATAGAAAATTCGTGGCAAAACTTTGCTACAGATAGAAAATCCGAAGCAAACCATATTTCATAGAAAAAATTTTCCACGGTTTTTTTTCTACCCCATCTTGACCCACTCCCCCCTATAAATCCCATCGAAATGCCATTAGTAAGAATCGAAACTGAGACAAGACTGTGGAAAGTGAAGTAGCTCCCAACTGAGCTATACATGATGCACATACTCGTAGTTGGCTTATGTTCTTTATATTTCTTCTTAATATTAAGTTGTCAATCGTATTCCGTATCAAATTTTGCTACGGAATCGAATTCCGTTGCAAATTTTTGCTACGGAATCGGATTCCGTTGCAATTTTTTCTACGGAACCGTATTCCATAGCAAATATATGATACGATTAAGTTATCTGTAGAAAATTTTTCCACGGATATAATTTTCATTGCAAAGTTTACAACGGAATTGTGTTCCATTGCAAAGTTTGAAACATAATTGTGTTCTGTTGCAAAGTTTTTGTGCTACGGAATTGAAAACCGTAGTAAAGTTTGCAACGGAATTGTGTTCCATTGCAAAGTTTGAAACATAATTGTGTTCTGTTGCAAAGTTTGAAATGGAATACAATTCCGTCGTAAAATTTGCTACAGATTTCTATCAACCGCAAAAAATTCTTAGCTAAAACTTTTTTTTTTTGTAGTGAAGAAACAAGAAATATGAGCATCCCCTATATTTCTTTCTTCTCTTTGAAGCTTTCAAAGAAAACATGGCTTCCTTATTAAGGCTAGTAATGCTTCTATGCATGCCAAGGGAACACAACACCTAATCCCAAATGTCCAAGGAGAAGGAATACTTAAAAAATAGAAGCTCAAAAGTCTCAACAACATATATCCCTACACGAAGAAGACAAATTAATTATCACAGCCTACATCCCATCTTTAGAGATTATCCTTTCTAGCCAATATTCTGTGGACTGGTAGCCAACGAATGAAGTTGCTCTTAGGGAAAGCTATATTTGTACACTTTTTTAATAGTGTATTGGCAATTTCGTTACATATGAGTCCAACCTCCTAAGTTTTCAACAAGAACATTAGAAAGAAAAATCTTGTTGAGAATCCATGATATATATATTTTTGGAATTATAGCAAGAGAGAGCTCCCTTCCCTTAATATAGTACACATGTACCTATTGCACCCAAAGAGTATCTTTCTTAAATACCACAACATAAGCTTAGGAATAACAACTTAATTCCAGTTTGCAAAATGCTTCACATTGACCCCACCTGCAAATTTAGGTGAATAGATAGTACCCCAAGCTACCAGAGCCTTAGACTTATCAATACTACCAGTCTAAGAGGAAAACCCTGCAAATAACTACTACTTCTTTTAAAACCTTCGTTTGGGCTCAGAAAGGTTTTATCCCAAAGATCACAATCTTGATGAGTTGGAGTCTACCAGCATTACAAAGCTTCTTAATAGTCCAAGACTTGACTATACTATTAATTATGGTAATAAGGGGCTTGCATTGAGTGTTGTTTAGCTTCTTTGTAGAGAAAGGAATGTGAATTTGCTTGGGAAGTTGTTGTTGATCTGCATCACAAACCAGAAAAACATATAACACACTTTTATCAAGATTATGAGATAAACCAGAGGCATAGCTAAAAGTCGAGAAAGCTTGAAAGAGAAGATCAGGAGAAAGTGCGTCATCTCTGCTAAAAAGCAAGAAATCATCAGCAAACATCAAATGAGTTATGTTAATCTTTTCACATTTTGAATGGAACTTAAACACTGGATTATCATTCAAAGACCTCATGCACCTAGACAAATATTGTAATAACCCGTCCTTAAACATACTAGAGTTCAAGGGGAAATAACATCTTCAAAAGAGATCCCACTAAGGGAGACAAATTTAACAAGGAATGAATTATTAAAAATTATATCATTCTCACAATATTAAAAGGTTTCACTAAGCATTTCCATTCAAAATTTAAAACTCAAATAACTGTCTCGGAGGCAAAACCCCTTCCATCAAACCAAAAATATCCCAAACGTCCAAGGAAAGACTATAACATGTACAATCTTAATTTGTAATGTTATTTTTGTACTCATCTAATTAAAATGGATAATATAACGGGTGTGAGATGCTAGCCATCCTCACTGAGCCGGCCCACATGTAATGATACGACAATCTTAAAAAATTCATGGTCAGTGGGGAGCATAGCAGTTTTCGCAGATTTAGTGAAACACAAGCTTAAAGCAAGAAATGACTGTTAGAAAAACAATATCATAACAAAAACACACAAATCAACTTGAACACAAGAAGTGGCGGAAGGAAATAACAATAAGCTCTTTTAAACCAATTCAATAACGAAAACAAGAAAGACATGAATAAGAGTTCCAAAGTAGCAAAACCTTTAAAATGAATCATTTCCAAAGTAAACTTAACAAGAACGACATGCGCGTAAAACAAATCAAAAAATTAAAATTTCTGATCGAAGTAGGGAACAACGTCAGTCGTAACATACGACCTCACTTCTTAAGGTTTGCTCGGAGAACGTATAGGCAATAGGCAACCAATTGTGGCTATAATGTCCAGACTCATGGTTTTAGATTGATGCCCCACGACCTTACACAACTGAATTTCCAAAAAAGAACAATTCATCCAATTATAACATAATTAGTGTTCTACTTGTAACGCATAGCCCAAGTAGTTAGCATTGTCGTAACCAATGGCTCCCAAAACCACAATCAAATCAAATTAAAATCAGTTTACATAATCGATTCATTCCAAAACTCATTGATATGTCGAACAACCTAACACTAAAAAATTCAAGTAATAATCATTTGAGATGTCAAAAGACCACATACACAATATCAAAGAGAAACAAACATTTATCTCTATATTAACTACAATACAGCCTAATAAACTCGAGATACAAAGTTCAATTTCAAGCCACCCATAATGTAACCATTGATTCAACAATACAAAGAACAATGTGAAACTTCAACATGCTTAAACACAAGTATATATAATAAAAATTCCACGTAAACTTGCCCAATCATAACATAGGGAAGGTTTGAGACCATAAAAATTATTCTGTAAGCATACACAAAGCAACTGAAAAAAAGATACGAAGCAAGAACAGGCACGCGGTCCGCAAGCCAGGTTGCCTCCACGACCAGCTAGTTCTCTTGCGTCACAAACTGTTGCCCTCATCGCCACCTGTGACGAGGTTCCCTATTGTAGACTCTCGCAGAAGCGTACATCGTTACCTAGCATATGACGATTTAAAACTAGCAATCTATCACGATACTAACATCCATAATCATCAAAAACATACTTAAATAACCTATTTCAATCACGATACTCAAAAGAAATGAAAATTTGAATATAATTAATTCAAATCAGAAAGTTCATGCTCCAATATACTCCCAAATTCAACGGCTACTAACATGACATCTACACCTAAACCCTAAACGAGAATTTCATGGAATATATTCATAAGGTTAAGGAAAACAAGAAATAATGAGAATGACAACTACTTCAATTTCACATGGTTAAAAACGGAATTAATGTAAGAAAACTCATACTAACATGCTCAAAGCAACAAGTGTAAACAAGGTTTTCCAGACTAACAAATGACATGATTAACAATAATAGATGTAAAAAGTAACAAATTCAACCACACTAAATAACATACTTGAACATGAAAATTAACAAGTGTCTAACATGTTAGCATGCATACCTTCAAGTGACAAGAAAGTCAGTATATTCTAAACTAAAAACTTACATAGACGACCCAAGTCTAACAATTTTTCCTCACCTTTAAAATATATGGAAGCTAGTCTAGGGGATCCTGTAGTGTTAGTTACCTTTTATTTTTTGGTGGAAAAATGTCAGAGTATGAAGAGAATGAAATTGTTCCTAGAACACCAAGAAAACCGTGGAAAAATTGCAAGAATCTAGCAAAGAAAACTCCTTGAAAACCTACTTCGAAGAACACCCGAAAATACCTTGATAAATGCTTGAATTCTTAACTAAAAAGCTGATTAAGTGAGTGTAAAAAGGAAGATAAACTTCCTGTTTGTTTTGTGTAGAAATGGTAGGAAAAGAGGGGAAGAATAAGAGCATAGAAATTTAAATTTTTTTGATTTTATTTCCAACCAAAATGAGGAGTTTGAGAGGAGATTTAATGGGGAAATAAGTGTGCCATGATGAGGGATTGATGCGGAATGATGAAGGGGCAAGGCCAAAGGCATTCTAATGTTACAAGACTCAAAATGAAAGCTGAAGTTAGGCTCTAAAATCCCGAAGAAGCAACCAAATTTTTGACCTCCATAGCTAATGTGCCACACTAGTATTTCGTTACAACATGTACACTGATCCAAAATGCGATAGGTAAAGCTAGAAAAGAATATTTCCCGAATCAAATATAAAGCATAAATTTGTGTACTTAATAATAACGTAAATATACACTTTGAACAATAAATTATAGAAGTACATCTTATTTATACATATAATTTAACACAATAAAATTAGTTAAAACATTTATTTGGCAAAAGTATAATTGAGAAATTAAAAATCAAAGTGTTATTGAAAATAATATAGTTTTTCAAAAAGGGCAATTCCTAATGGTGGTCCTTAGGTTTCAGGAATTCTCAATGGTGGAAATCTCAAAAGAAATTATTGTTGCTCCTAATATTATTGATGGTATCCCTACTGCTAGATTAGACAAAGCTAAGATTGAAAAAACAACTGAGAAATGGCTGGACTCAGTGATTGTGTATGTAGTAGAGCAGAACCCTACATTAACCTCTTTAAAAGCTTATGTAACGAAGCATTGGAACTTAAATGTAGAACCTTTGATGTTTAAACATGAGGAGGGTTATTTTGTGATTAGATTGCTAGCAAAGAAGCTAGGGATTCTATAATGTTTTCAAGACCATATTTGTTTTATGGCAAGCCAATGATAGTTAAATAGTGTTTAGCCAACTTCAATTTCCATACTCAAGTGTTGCAGGTTGTTTTAATTTGGGTTAAACTACCTAACTTTCCTCTGTGTTGTTGGAGTGAGGATTTACTGAGTAGGATTGGAAGTTTGATTGGAGTTCCACTTTGTGCTGATGATTGTACTTCGAAAACACTTAGAGTATCATTTGCTAGATTGTTGTCTGAGATGGATGTTAGTAAGGAGATACAATATTCTATCAAAGTAGCTGATCATAATGGGAAGATTATTATTCAGTTTGTGCAATATGATTGGTTACCACCATTTTGCAAAAAATGTGATATTATAGGCCATAACTGTTTGTACAAGCCTGTACAGAAGAATCAGCCTAAAGCACCAAAACAGGTTTGGGTTAAGAAAACTCAATTGTAATCAAAACCTGCTGAAACTAATGTTGTGATCTATGAGGTGGTTGAAATAGAGAAGATTATTGAGAAACCTACACTACAACAAATCATCACTTGTGCCACAGGAATGCAAAATTCGTGGCATATTTGCATCTAGCCACGGGAAAAATAATAAAGAGCAGTATATATTTGAGATTGAAGTAAAAATTATGCCACGAGTAAAACTTTTTTGTGGCACAACTATATCTATGCCACGAATTATGCTACGAGTATTTTTTTTGTGGCAAAACTACAATTATGCCACGAACTATGCTACATGCACGTTTTCACGTGGCTATATCAACTTATGCCACGGGAAAAAAAGTTTTGTGCTTATGGCCATGATTTACTTTATTCGTGGTATGAAAATTACTTATGATTCATTTAAGTTCTCTTTTGGAAAGAAATCTATTTATGCTACACAAAAAAAATTCTTTGAAAATAAATCAATGTAACAACGATAGAAAAGGAAGGAAAAAAGAGCCATCAAATTAACGCCACCCCAGTTGAAACAATCAATCACCATTTGATTACATTGGTAGCGATAAACAAGACCATATTATAAGAGATTGTGTGTCCTATTTTGCAATTTAGGAAAGTAGAAGGCAGCGTATTTGCATTTGTAAACAAATTGAGACTATATATTCGATTACGTTGTAAACGATTATTTCATAAGATTAGATTATTATTTTATGAATTTTTTAGTATTTTCAGTTACTAATTAATAAAGTTAAAGTGTGAAATTTAGAACTTACGATATGCTTAACTTGTTGTGAGCTAACAAATAAGATTTTTTTAATGAGCTTAATAAAATTAATTTAAAAGACCAAGCATAATTTCATGAAGGAAGTTAAAAACAACATTTGACTTGGATTAAATACCTAGTACCATTTAAATAAAGTTTATATTTAATTTTAATTAAAAACCAAATTCTACTGAATTAAGATTTCTTATTTTAAGAAAAAAAGATTTTTTTGTAAAGAAAACCTCAAATAACGTTCTATGCATATTACTGTTGCTTCTCTCATATACTGTCGTCTACCGCTGCTCCTCCGTTACTGCCGCCGCTGCTCTTCCTCTACTGCCGCCGCTGCTCTTCCTTCATCGCCGGCGCCTATTGCTTGTCCGGTTTTGCGGCTCTCTTCATACTTCTCGCTACCAATTCATAGGTGCTTAATCTTTATGGTGTGTCTGTGAACTTTTATTGATTGTTGATGTAAAATTGGATAATTTTTTATTGCACCTTATTCTATAATTGATTGGGTGTTTGGTAATTTGACCTGAATTTAATTTGAGAGCTTTTAAATCATGTCCCTTATTTTCGCAAAATTTGAGATTCTTGGTTGGTAATTTGACCAGAAATTGCAGAGCTTTTGATCCCATCTCTTGCATAAGCTGAATCATTCTGGTTTATGATGAACATTATGCTCCCGGTTTCAGTTTGTTACTTTGCGAAAATATTTTATTGTTATCATACTTTCATGTTATTTTATCAGTGCACTTACATGTTTATAGCATTATATTGTCTTCATAATTGATGTTCTTATTTAGGTCTCTATGTTCTTTTACTTTGAACATACAAAAGAACCTGTATATGTAATGGAGAGAACCATCAATTAGAGAATATCATGCTCGTGAATTTAACATGTAAAATCGTTGTATTGTGTGTGTCTGTGTGTAGCATGAGTGTGTGAGTGTGTGTGACTACAAGTGTGTAGTTAGTGTGAGCATGAGTGTGTGAGTGTTGGTGTGTGTATGAGGGGGTTTGTGTGTGTGACTATGACTGTGACTGTGACTGTAAGTGTGTGAGTTAGTGTGAGCATGAGTATGAGAGTTAGTGTGAGCATGAGTGTGAAAGTTAGTGTGATCATGAGTGTGAGTTAGTGTGAACATTCGTGTGTGAGTGTGAGTGTGAGTGTAAGTGCATGAGTTAGTGTGAGCATGAGTGTGTGAGCGTTGGTGTCTTTTGTTATTGTTTCAGCATGTGGGTGTGCGAGGGGTATGTTGGTGCAGTAGGTGTGTGTGTGCACACTCGGAGGGGTGTATCCATGTGGGGGGCAGGTTTGCGCAGGGCTGCAACAGGAGGTTGCAGGGGTGTGTCGGTGTGGGGGGCAGCAGGTGTGTGTAGGGGGGCAGCAGGTGTGTGTAGGGGGGCAGCAGGTGTGTGGTGGGGGCAGGGGTGTGTCGGTGTGGGGGGGCAGCAGGTTTGTGCAAGGTTGCAAGGGGGGCAGGGGGTGTGTCAGTGTGGGGGGCAGCAGGTTTGTGCAGGGCTGCAAGGGGGGCAGGGGTGCTTTGGTGTGGGGGGCAGCAGGTATGTGCAGGGCTACAAGGGGGGCAAGGGTGCGTCGGCGTGGGCGGCAGCAGGTTTGTGCAGGGCTGCAGGGGGGCCGGGGTGCATCGGTGTGGGCGGCAGCAGGTTTGTGCAGGGCTGCAGGGGGGCAGGGGTGCGTTGGTGTGTGGGGCAGCAGGTTTTTGCAGGGCTGCAAGGGGGTGCAGGGGTGCGTCAGTGTGGAGGGCAGCAGGTCTGTGCAGGCTGCAGGGGGGCAAGGGTGCATGGGTGGGGGGCTATGAAGGGTTGAAGGGCGGTTTGGGTGATGGTGTGTACGGTGTTTGAGTTTCATAGAGCGTTAACAAAAATACAAATGTGTGTTCCTTGAGCATATGTCAAGCGATCTAAGTGACATCTCACAGAAGATAAACAAATTTAAAAGCAATTATGTGATCTTGAAGATTGCTCATTAATGCGTATCTTGTTGTTCCACTTTGCGTTTGAGATGATGATATAATGATTTGGTTGTCGTTCATGTATGTGTCTTTCATGTCATGTCTAATCTTCATCTTGGCCAATTCTTTGTGATATTATTAAGCAACTTCAACATTTTGAACTGTTACCCTCAAGTCCACATTTTATATTTTGCTCCTGAAACTGTCGTGCTTCTACCTTCCGAAGTGTCCAATTATTTTTCTGATTGAAAGATTGTGCTTAAGAAAAACTACTTTTGTTATAATTTCTTCATAGTCAGACCTTTCGAAAACAATGAGTTGAAGGTTATATTATGATTTATCTTATTAGTGTTATCTAAGTAAAAATATAATCTTTTTGTTATTTTGTAGTTATAAATATCCAGAAGGAATGGACAATTCAGATGTGTTGGGAAAGAGATTAGAGTGGATGCAATGTGGTGGTAGGAGAGATGATGTATATCTGAATGGAGTTAACGAGTTTCTTGATTTTGCTTTTGATGATTCGGCTATG
The DNA here is from genome assembly GCA_947645195.1 of Patellifolia procumbens. Lineage (NCBI taxonomy): Eukaryota > Viridiplantae > Streptophyta > Magnoliopsida > Caryophyllales > Amaranthaceae > Patellifolia > Patellifolia procumbens. The sequence continues at coordinate 7,265,929 of CANSGD010001328.1, forward strand.
AGTAGTGACATAGGAGAAGAAAGGAAGGTTCCTTGTCCTTGCAAGCGGTGTAACAACGTTCGACATAAGAACAGGGAAGAAATATACAGTGATTTGGTAATTAATGGAATTGTGAAATCATTTGTCCGTTGGATTTATCACGGTGAATATAAACCCGCATCAAAAAGAAGTAGAATTGATTTAGGAGATGGTACTAATGATGAAATATTTAGGATGATTCATGAAAAAAGTGGTCCAGAGTTGTTTAATGATGATTCAGGTGATGAGCAAGCTGTAGAGCACCAAGATGATGACCATGAGCATGAGCATGAACATCAATTTGCAGAGCCTAGTGTTCACAAATATGTTAAGGGTTCAAATGAGGCAAAAATTTACGACAATCTAATGAGAGATGCTAAACAACCTTTATATCCTGGCTCTGATAATTATTCAAAATTATCATTTATTTTGAAGTTGTTCCAAATCAAATGTAGAGGTGCTTGTTGGTGTGTGTAGCAGGGTGGCAGGTTTATGTGTGTGTGTTGGTGCATGTAGCAGGTTTCATGGGTGTGCGTGTGTTGGTATGTGAAGCAGGGTGGCAGGAGGTTGTATCCATGCTAGATACAAACTAAAAGCAAAGGGACGGCTGCAATGGTGAGAATGAGGGATTCGAAGAGTTGCAATGAGCATGATGTTGAGAGAGTGAGGGATTCGAAGAGTTGTTGCTGCCGCGTTGAAGACCTGGTTTTGATGAGTGTCCTACTGCTGGTGCTGCCTAAGCGCTAATGTTGTCGTGCTGCTGCTGCTACTGTGATGTTGCTGCTGATGCTGCTGCCGCGATGCTGCTGCTGTTGCGGTGCTGCCGTGATGTTGCTGCCGTGCTGCTGCTGCGGTGCTACTGCTGCTGTCGGGATGCTGCTACTGCTGCAGTGCTGCCGTGATGCTGCTACCGCGATGCTGCTGCTACTGCGGTGCTGCCGTGATGCTGCTACTGCTGCAGTTCTGCCGTGATGCTGCTGCGGTGCTGCTGCTGTTGCTACGGTGCTGCCTTGATGCTGCAGCTGCGGTGCTGTCGTGATGCTGTTGCTGCTGCAGTGCTGCCGTCCTGCTGTTGTTGTTGTTGCCGTGTTGCTGCTGCCGAGTTCTGTTATTGCTGTCGTTTTGCTGCTGCCGAGTTCTGCTGTTGGCCGTGTTTGATAGCAATTGATTTGTGATATAAATTAAGGTTATTAGAGTTCTGAGATGATTATGGGACTTTAGTACTTCTGCTTTTACCTTAGACTATTTACGGGAATTGAACTCTCTTCTGCGTGTGTATTTTGATTTGGCACTTCCATAACAGATTCACTTTTAAGATACAAACCATACAGTTTTAGCACAAGATTACCATAACTTATTTCAATATACTATTGATTTGAGCTTCTGTATTTTGATTTGGTACATAAATTGTACAAATTGATCTACCAAATGCTTCATTTATCAAGTACTAGTAAAGTTTAAGAGATACTGAGTTCTAGTTATGAGTTAGCAATTATATTTTTTTTACTGATAGGAAGAAAGATCCTAATCAGATTTCAACTACAGTAGCTTAGTTTACTATTTGCGGAACAGGCATCTGAGAATATGAAACCGTAATAGAACTATTAGGTGAAACCTTATTAGACGATCTTATCAAACCTTATTAGAACTTATTAGGTGAAACCTTATTAGACAATCTTATTCGACCATATTGGACCGTATTAGACGATCTTATCAAACCTTATTATTAGATATTATTAGGTGAAACCTGCTTATTAGACAATTTTATTCGACCTTATTAGATCACGCCTTATTATTAGATGATCTTATTAGACCTTATTAGATAATATTATCAAACCTTATTAGGTGAAACCTTATAAGACAATCTTATTCGGCCTTATTAGATCAGACCTTATTAGATATAACCTTATATCAGACCTTATTATATCAGACCTTAGATATAACCTTATATTAGACCTTATTAGGTAGTGAAACCTTATTAGACAATCTTATTCGACCTTATTAGACCAGGCCTTATTAGACGATCTTATTAGACCTCATTAAATGAAACCTTATTAGACTTTATGAGACGATCTTATCCAACCTTATTATTAGACCTTATTAGGTGAAAACTTATTAGACAATCTAATTCGACCATATTAGACCGTATTAGACGATCTTATCAAACCTTATTAGACAACCTTGTTATTAGACCTTATTAGACAATCTTATTCGACCTTATTAGATAAGGCCTTATTAGACGATCTTATTAGACCTTATTAGGCGATCTTATCCAACCTTATTATTATACCTTATTAGACCTTATTCAGCCCTATTAGACCTTATTAGGCGATCTTATCCAACCTTATTTCGGAAAAGATTGATAAGTTTTAAGATCGAAACACCATGATGAGGCCAAAGCAAACTAGACCTTAATATACCTTATTAGACCTTTAAACCTTAATATACCTTATTCAACCTTATTAGACCTTATTCGGTGATATTATTAGACCTTATTCAACCTTATTCGACTTTAATATACCTTATTAGACCTTATTCAACCTTACTAGACATTATTCAAACTTATTAGACGTTGTTAGACCTTAATATACCTTATTAGACCTTATTCAACCCTATTAGACCTTATTCAGCCTTCATATACCTTATTAGACCTTATTCGACCTTATTCGGCTCTCTTAGACCTTATTCGACCTTAATATACCTTATTAGACCTTATTCGGCCCTATTAGACCTTAATACAACTTATTAGACCTTATTCAACCTTAATATAACTTATTAGACCTTATTCAACCTTAGTAGACCTTATTCGACCTTAATATAACTTATTAGACCTTATTCGGCCCTATTTGACCTTATTGGACCTTAATATACCTTATTAGACCTTAATCGGCCCTATTAGACCTTATTGGACCTTAATATACCTTATTAGACCTTATTCAACCTTAATATAACTTATTAGACCTTATTCAATCTTAGTAGACCTTATTCGACCTTAATATCACTTAGACCTTATTCAACCTTATTCGACCTTATTCGGCCCTATTAGACCTTATTCGACCTTTATACCTTATTAGACGTTATTATTCAACCTAATTATACCTTAGTTGACCTTATTAGACGATATTATTAGACCTTATTATATGAAATCTGATTAGACCTTATTCAACCTTATTAGACCTTATTCGACCTTATTCGGCCCTATTTGACCTTATTAGACCTTAATATACCTTATTAGACCTTAATCGGCCCTATTAGACCTTATTGGACCTTAATATACCTTATTAGACGATATTATTAGATCTTATTATATGAAACCTGATTAGACCTTATTATATGAAACCTGATTAGACCTTATTCAACCTTATTCGACCTTAATATACATTATTAGACCTTATTCGACCTTATTCGGCCTTATTTTACCTTATTAGACCTAAATATACATTATTCGGCCTTATTAAACCTTATTCCCCTTATTAGGTGAAACATTATTAAACCTTATTCAACCTTACTCGACCTTCTTAGGTGAAACATTATTAGACCTTATTCAACCTTATTCTACCTTCATTTACCTTATTAGACCTTATTCGGCCTTATTAGACCTTATTAGACCTTATTCGAACTTATTAGACCTTATTCGAACTTATTAGGTGAAATTTTGTTAGACCTTATTCAACCTTATTCGACCTAAATATACCTTATTCGGCCTTATTAGACCTTATTCGATCTTAATATACCTTATTGAAAATGGTAGGGTATTTAGCATAATATTCAGAGCTCTTGTAGACTATGTTCTTTTCAAGTTATTTTTGCTTATTTGAACTTATATAAACTTAACTTATCTAATTTTGTTTTCTTATTAGACCTTATTCGGCGTTATTCCTTATTAGACCTTATTAAATCTAATTCGATTTTATTTTACCTTATTAGATGACATCTTTTTCGACTTTATTCGAACTCATTCAACCTTGTTATACCTCATCAAAACTTATTTTTATAGTAAGAACTGAATATAGGTTAAAATCAATGGAGCGTTAGTATTATATAATGATAGAATAACTGATATAAAATTTACGGGCCACCTTATTACATAATGCACCCGTTAATTAAAAATAAAATATTTGACTAAAATTAAAAGGCGCAAAAAATATGGAGCCAAATTTTTTGCCACTAACTTAACAGTTGTCACGACACAGTCAACGCCATTGAAGTTCCATTCCACTCTTCCCCATCTCTTGTGGAAATATACAACCGTTTTGTGAAGTAAACGGCCACCATCTCCTTTGAAGGGAAGAACGGCCACTATCTCCTTTGAAGGGAAGAACGGCCACCATCTCATGTGAAGGGAAGAACGGCCACCATCAGTCACCACGTGAACCGTCAATCGTTGGCGCCAATTCACAAGTAAACCCAAATTCATTACCGTCAAGGATCTCATGTTCTTCTCCTTTTCATTTGGTTGATGTTATTGCAATTGGATCAATTTGACAAGAAATTTGATCACAATCTAATCAAGCAAGGTTAATTTCTTATATCACTCTTTTCTAATTAATTGGATTTCTATTTAATTATAAAATGATTAAGCAGACTTATCAAATTTTGTTTAATCAGCGAATTATGTTGTGAATTGCGTTGAAGATTTTTTTTATTGTTGAATATCTTTGTTGATTATAGTAACTCCAGTTTGATTATTGATGAATTTCTAATCTAATTGTATTGTATATGATGCATATGATTTGGTAAATTATAATTTATAACTAATTGACAATATTCACTCTGGTAAATAGCACTGTATAATTGACAAAATATTGAAGTAAATAATTGTATATTGTTTAAGAAATTGGTGCTATAGGGTGTGAGATTGATCTTGTCTTTAGATTAGTGTTGCTGAAGCTGACTTGTACTAGGTGGCACCAAAACCATGGTACTTAAGAGCCGTTGCATGCGGTGAACATGAAACTAATACGAAGCATAACATCTTAAAAACTAGTTCAGACTATGTACGGACTGCAGTGCATTACTTCAATTATCTAACAATGCAACAAGAGTAGAACTCTAAGAAGAAGGGCTGATAAAGTGATTAATTGCAACTAGCGATCTGGTCATTCATTAGTTTAGTCAACTTGAGTTAGTTGAGAAAAAACAGAGAAGAGGAGTGAGACGGTGAAGGGAAGATTGAGATACTGGAGTAGGGACCAATGGAGTGACATGTAGCATTTGCCATGTCTGCTCAGTCTTTTAAGCTCCCTAATCCAATGTCTAATATTCAATAGGGTATCATAATTTTGTGTTAATACTCAAAATATTAGTCTAAAATCTAAATATTGAAGTAAATAATTGTATATTGTTTAAGAAAATGAAGTGCATACATTTCATTGATAAGTGCAACAATAAACTGTAGAAGTGCATACATTTCAGCCCTACATAGCCTCCACAACCCCACCGCTGCCCTGAAGCCTCCTTACCCTCCTTACAGCATCCTAACATCCTGCAGCACACACCAACACAGCCCTCTGCACACACACACACCCCTCTTCACACACACACACCAACATTTGCAGCCTTTTCTCTTCTTTAACAGTCTGATCCAATTCCTCGTATGCCATCTTAAGCATATCTTTCTCATCAGTACATTCATCTATGAGTGACTTGAGACCATCAATTTCCTATAGTAACTCCAGTTTGATTATTGATGAATTTCTAATCAGTGTTGTATATGATGCATATGATCTGGTAAATCATAATTTGTAACTAATTGACAATATTGACTCTGATTAAGGTTGAGAAAAGGTATAACAAGCTGATACTTGGAGGGTGAAAAATTGGCATCTATAATTACATAAAGCTAATCTTTGACAATAAAGGAGATCAGTTGGAGTTTTGTGATGCACATTAAATGAATTCACAATTTTTGATAGTTATGGAAACTGGTACCATATTTGGCTATAGGTGCTTACTTTCATAGACCACAGGATTTCTCATCTTTGAAGTATTAGGCGATTTATTGGTCATCTTATGGTTATGCCTGTGTTAATGGATATTTGTTTCTTAAATTAATTTTAGAATGTCAAGAAAGGGAGGACCTACTGTTCCAAAGCGTGTCACAACTCCATTGAATAAGTACGAGGAACAAAGGCATTTGAATATTCAAGCCAACAACTCATTGTTAGAGTCCTTGGGTATTAGACGTATCACATCCTCTTTAACCAGTTTGGTTGAGAATGGTAAAGAAAAGAGAAAGAAAGGAAAGAACAAAGACACTTTGGATGATGATGATGAGTATGTTCCCGACGATGATTTAAATGAAGAATGTGAGAAAGAAGCCGAGGTTGTGATTTCGAATAAGGTATTTCAATAAAATAGTAATACAAATGCTTTACATAAATTTCAATAGTTCTTGTTATTGCAACGATTCTTTTTTTTTAGGCTAAGACTAATGAAGCTAGAAATAAGAAGAAAAAGGGCAAGTTCATTCCGCCGATGTCAGTGGGCAAGTTTCTGAAAATGAACAAGAACCAACAGCAAGCCGCTGTGGGGCATAAAGCATTCATATCACTTTCATCGGCTTTAGAATTCGTGGAAAAAGGTCATTTTTTGTGGATTGATCTATTTGATACTGTATGGGTTTGATATTTTAAAACCTATGACTGAAGTATAAACTAATCATGAAATGCAGCCATTAATAGTCAAGAACAAATGGATGAAGATCACGATAATATTGATTTGGAGGAAGGTATGAATTTTTTTAAGTTTTGATTATATAAATAACGTAGGTAAAGCTTAATGTCTTCTTTAAGTTGTAGATATACATGATCTAGATGGGGAGCAATCTATTGGGAATGATGATAATATTGAAACGGAAGAAGATATTTTAGGTTAAAATCTTATCCCGCTTGTTTTTTTCTTATTTCTTATAGCTACTCATATGTTTCAATGGACTTATTTTGAGGCTTTTTTTATTACCCAACACTTTGCATATTCTTGTGCTCCTTCCCTTTATTTTTTGTGGGGGGTTGGCCCGGGTTGGGCAGGGGGTGATAGTGGGCAGGGGTGGCAAAGGGGATGGGGGCAAAATTGTAGAATCTATATTCCAACATTGGCTTGCTATAGCATTATATCGAGTTCATCTAATTTTTTTTGTAGTAAAGATTCAACCAACCAGTTTTATCTACGTGATTCATTGTTTCCTTTTATCAAATTTAGAAAATCAAGAAGATATCATAATTTGTGACAATATGGAGCCAAACTTTGATCAAGATGTACAAATTGGACAAGGAATTGGCTTGGGCGATGCATCTGCTGCTGAAATTGATGAAATTTACGGTGATTCGCCGAGCAACGCCCTTTTAAATGTAGAAGGGGATCACAATATTTCTGGTATGCTTAATTTCTTTTCCAATCTGTACAGTGCTTACTTCCTTATTCGACCCTTATAAACCTTATTAGACCTCCAAGGTTTTTCCACTCGAACCATAATTCATAGCCTAAGATACAAGGTCAATGTTGTTGTCAGTGCTTTAGTTATATTTTCGGAAGATGACCATCATTCTGTCATGCTTGATGCTTTCCTCTAATTTGCTGGCCTGTGTGGTTTCTGTTGTTCTTTTTCCTTTTCTCCCTTTTCAGTAATTTGTATAATGTCTGTTTGGATTTGAGTTGCGTGGCATTGAAGTTATTGTGCGGCATTTTGGTAAGACCTCATATGAACTTGTAAGTCTATATGCGTGACAGGTTAAAAAAATGCTTTCACAGCTTGTACAGCACCATACATAGTTTACATGAATCACAACACAGAAGCCCTCCTTGCAGCAGTCTGCCACCACTGCTTCACACACCAACACACACCTCTACACGCACACACAGGGGCGGAGCTGCCACACTACTACCAAATTGGCCAAAGAAACCATTGTTAAGACACTTGTTTAATGAGGTAGCAGGTCTCCTAATTTATGAAACCTATTTTCTATAATGACAGGTCTCCTAGTATCCTTTATGGCCCATAATAAGAACAAAGAAAATAAAGAGAAATCAGGCGTTTGCTGACACAGTCGTTGCACGTGCCAAATATAAACCTCACTTAGCCTAGTTTAGGGTAACAAAAGGGTCGATTCCACGAGGAAGCAAAGATTAGCAAGGGTTGAAAGTAAATAAGCGAGCTAAGCCTATTTTTGGTGATTTTTGAGATTAATTGATCAATTAAGAAAACAAGAACTAATTAGCTAACAATTAAACTAAACGATTTGGGTTTAACAATAATAAGAAGACACTAGGGATAGGGGAATCACTAGTTAACCAATTGCTAACCTATTCGTCAAGCCAAGGGGATTCATTAGGATCAACTAAGGGACTAAGGCCACTCATATGTTTCCTAATTACTCTCTCGAGCTAATTAGGAGGACTTAATCAACCAATTTTACCTATTCTCATGGTAAAATCAATTGATCAAGTATTTCCACAACTCGTAGCGATTCGATTAAGGTCCTAGGAAGCCTAACACCTATTCTCATGGTGAAGTCAACCTATTGACTAACCTAAGGTCCATCAAAAGCTTCATCTCTCAATCCTTCACTTTTGACCCCCTAATCTAATTCAATTGATGATCAAGCAATTAAACAAGCAATTAAATAGGATAGTCAACCCAATTTTACATAAATCTAACCCCCTAGCTTGACTTTTGAGGTCAACTCATGATCAACCTAGTTCATCCCCTTCCCCTAGCTAAGAAATTACTCTAAAGCCATTAAAGAAGCAAAATAAAAAGCTTGAGGTATCAAATGAAGATCAACAATGGTGGAAAACATTATAAATGAGCTAAACATCAACTAACCAACACTAATCAAAGGCTAAAACAAGATCAGCAAGTAATAAGGCAAAATTAAGCAAAGAGATAGAAGAAATACTCTAAATAGATGAACATCAAATGAAAAACTCCATAGAAATATCTTTAAAAAGCTTCAAATTGATTTCAAGATCTACTTTATCTCTCTAAAAACTACTTTTCTCTAAAAGGTTTCTCTCTCTAATTAAGCTAATAATGATCCAGAAATTAAAAGGATATCCCCTTATTACAAAAATGGGTTTTTATACCCCAAAGTACTAAAGGCAAAACCATAAAACACAAAACCGAAACCGTCTAAAAAACCGAAATCGACCGATACAAAACCGAAACCGAAATACCAAAATCTGGGCATGGAGCGCCCGCTCCTTGTAATATGTAGCGCCCGCTCCCTCCACGCTCCTGGGTCGCTCCAAGTTCCTGTTTCCTTCTCTTCAGTTCTTGACCTATGGAGGGCCCGCTCCCTCTCCTATAGAGGGCCCGCTCCCTCTCCTATGGAGCACCCGCTCCCCTGTTTGAGCCTCTTTCTTGCTTGTATATCTTCAAAACACTCCAAACAAACATTAGATGGGGGAGGGGGTATGCATATGCAAATGCAATAACCTATATGCACCCTAACTATATGCAAATGAACTAAACTAAATGCTAAACATGAGATTACAAGAAATGATGAAAAAGGGAAAGAAAAGGAAACTAAATGGCCTAAAATGCATCTAAATGCCCTAAAACTACATGCAAATAAGTGAACCTAAAGTCCACTTATCAAATTCCCCCAAACTTGCCAATTGCTTGTCCTCAAGCAATTAACAATCTCAAGGAAACCTTTGCAATAATAAAAACTAAGAAAGGCATCACGAAATTAAGGTCCTCGTCCTAATAGAGGTGTCAAGGCAATGGGAGAACTCGACCAACTTTCAAAGCTTATAGACGTCTTTCCTTATCCACAAGTTAGGGGTCAAAGGAGTGGTCTAAGATAGTGTGCAAAGAAAATGATCGTCCTAGAGGTCCCTCAATTATCACACAAGCCCTCATTGATCCTAAGTGAAACCTTTCCCTACAAAATGGAAAAACTCGCTCAACCTTGTACCAATCGTGCCCCACAAGCTCACAAGATCCCCCAAGCTAGCATATTTATTCACTAGTTAATATCTTTTTTTTTATTGCAAGGGCCCTAGACTACCTCCTCACCCGGCCTACCTCTCACTCGATAGTCATGTTTCTGAGGCACGGTACCGAGTACTCGGTATGAGACGCGATAAGAGGGTAAGGTAGCTCATACCAAAGGCATTGGAGCATCTCTAGGGGCCAAAGCATGAAAGTTTTTATAACTATAGGCTACTAGCCTTGTGGGCTCTTATGCACCACTTATTTGATCCAATAGGGCAAAAGGGCTCTTTTTCTTTTTCTTCTTTTTCAATTTGTTTTTTTTTTGTTTTTGTTTTTGTTTAGTTTCCTCTCTTTTAAAAAGGCTACTAGCCTTGCATTTTATTGAGCTAGAAGGGTTCTCAAGGTCACTTAAGGGCTTATCCAAGGTCAAAGGAGAGAGTAAAGACTTTTTATAGGGAAATGGTGACACTTATTCACGCTAAAGGCAAGTCTCGGACAATCGAGGGGTCTATTCGTACCAAGACCTAGGCATCCAAGCTTAAAGCACCCCTAATACTCCTAACGAGCACATAAGACACTCAAGCTAATTCACCCCTACTCAAAAGCCAAGTTCCCAACCTCTAACCTCTAAGATCGTCATATAGAGTCATTCCTTGACTAAGTGATGCAAAATCTTTTTGCTCTTTTTGAAATTTTTTCTTATTCTTACCCTATATGCAACCTAAATGCAACCTAAAAGGAAAATAAACAAACTAAAATGCCCTCTCCCCCAAGGTTAAATGAAGTGTTGTCCTCAATGCTTTAAACAAGTCAAAAAGGCAAGGGGAAGGGGGGGAGGAAAGGAAAATAGAAAGAAAGGAAAAAGGGGGGGGAAGAAATGAAAATAGAAAGAAAAATAAGAAAGAAAAATGGAAAACCTATCTACAAAGAGGAATTGTTGTGTCTAGTAAATAAGATCTCAACGATCGCAATGACTTGTCATATGCAACCGCACACAATTCCGAAAAGACCAAATAGGCAATAGCAAGAAGCCAAGCATGCACAAAGTAATACATTACTATACGCCTAAATGGGGAGAAAAGCAAAAAGGTGGGGGAATGAAAACAAAAATCAAGAAAATAAGAAGAATCAAAACCAAAATAGAAAGAAGAAAAAGATAATGAAGAAAAACTATCACTATTATACACCTTTGCTCTCATGGAGTCAACAAGAACATCCGGAGGGTCAAGAGAGATGGGACACTCCGTGAGTGGTTGTGATATGGGAACAAAAGGAAAAGAAATAGGAAAAGAAGGAACAAGATCTAGCCTCCTCGAAAAACTGATGTGAGGGGGTAGAATAGGAACAACTTCCACATTTAAAACCTCACTCATCACATAATCTCTCTGCATTGACTCTTTCACATGCTCCCTCAACCTCATATTTCTCTCCTTGTTCATCATTGACATTTCCAACCACAAGCAAAGACTCTTCTCTCACAAAGAAATCATGGTCATTTGATGATTGAGGTGGGATGGAAGAAAAGTGAAAATTGGAGTCAATAAGGGAAGGAGGGGTAAAAAGGGAATCAAGGGATTCACAAATGTCTTTACAATCCTCACCTTCCTCCTCATGAATTGGATTAAACCAAATTAGGTTTGACTCATCCTCATCATCACTACTCCAACAACCATGAACATAAGGCACATGAGTCTCCCTAGATGCATTTTCGTTCTCTTCATAGGAAGAATCACCATCATTCTCAATCAAAGACATAGATTCGTAGACATCATTTTCACCCTCTTTTTCCTTTTCATCTCTATTGGACTCTTCATGCTCATCCTCACATCCTTGAGACCGCTCTAGGGCATCTTTCTTCCACCTAGATTCAAGAGAGTCACGCCTACTCACCAACTTCTTGATTTGATCAAATAAATCACAATATTTCTCTCCTCCCTTCACATAATACTTGAGCTCCTCAAAACTAGCATCAATAAGATTATCATATTCGACAAGCATTTGAGGAATAAAATCATGCAATTTTGGGCTAGAATCAAGTAGAGAAGAGCTTTGGTTATCAACAAGGGGAGAAGCATCATTGTAAGACCCAACATTAAGCACATGACAATACATATCATCACAACTAGAAGAAGGAGGGGGAGTATCATGACTTGGCATGTGAGAAATTGAATTGCTAGCAAAAGAGATTTCATTATGATTAATGCAATCATTAGATAAATAAGAATCATAATTCATAGAATGCATTTCATCACAACTAGGAGAAAGAGGTGGAGGCATACCTTGGTCCGGTTGAACTAACCTAAGATTCGTGCCCATGTCCCTCTCATACGTTTCTTGAGCTAGCCAATTGTAATAATCCCAAGCTTCATTCAAGGAAAGAGCTTGAAATTCTCCATGATGCATATCCTCAACCACGCATCGAGTGAAATCATTCAAACCGGCATAGATTACTTCAAAAACCTCCCATAGCTCACAACTATAGTTGATTGGAAGAGAATCTTCCACCCTAGTGTAATACCTCCAAAATGACTCGTTCTCGAATTGAGGAATCGATAAACTTTCCATTATTGAAAATGTGTCCCAAGATGCAATTGCTTACAAAACCATAGCTAAGCAAGGGGTTAGCAATAACAAGAATTTCATCATTAGAGGGGGAGGGAGGGTAAATGAAGAGCACGTGAGAAAGAAAGAAAACGAAGGGGGCTTGCTGCGAGCTGGAGCGCCCGCTCCAGCCAAAAGGGAGCGCCCGCTCCAGGCTTGAAGCGGGGTGCTCTGTCCTCGGTCCCAACACGCTCAAACTTACTGATCATGGCCTTCCTTTTTTCGAAGGACGGAGCGCCCGCTCCATATTGTAAGGAGCACCCGCTCCAGAAGGGGAGCGCCCTTCCTTAGTTCCTTGGGGTCGCTCCTCCTTCATTTCTCTTTTCTCTTTTTTTTTATTTTTTTTTCTCACACTCAACTCTTATTCACTCCTCTCTTTTTTTTTTCCCTCACACTCAACTCTTATTCACTCCTCTCTTTTTATTTTTATTTCATATTTTTCTTAATTTCGTTCTTTTTCTCAATTTTTTTTTTTACACTTTCTTTTTCTAAAAGCTAAGAATCCGGGTTGCCTCCCGTAAGCGCTTCTTTAAAGTCTTTAGCTTGACTTCCCTACGATGAAAATCCTCATAGGGGAAGGGGGTAGTCATCCAAAGCAATGTGACAAATGTGCTCAATTTGGGTTCCATCGTGGTATACCTTGAGTCTTTGCCCATTTACTTTGAACGTCCCTTTTTCTTAACTCCACACTTCCACCGCTCCATGCGGGAACACTGTTTTTACTTCAAACGGCCCACTCCACCTAGACTTAAGTTTCCCCGGAAAGAGTCTTAGCCTAGAGTTGAAGAGAAGGACCTTGTCTCCTACCTTGAACTCTCTCTTCATTATCCTTCGATCATGCCATGTCTTAGTTCTCTCCTTGTAAATCCTAGCATTTTCATAGGCATCCCGCCTAAGCTCTTCGAGCTCATGTACATCCAAAAGTCTTCGTTCCCCGGATGACTTGAGATCAAAATTCAAAAGCTTGATGGCCCAATATGCTTTGCTCTAACTCCACCGGCAAGTGACATGATTTGCCATACACAAGCTTGTAGGGGGTTGTGCCAATTGGTGTCTTAAAAGCCGTCCTATAAGCCCATAAAGCATCATCAAGCTTTAATGACCAATCCTTGCGAGATCGGTTCACGGTTTTCTCCAAGATGAGCTTCACCTCCCTATTTGACACTTCCGTTTTGCCGCTACATTGTGGATGATAGGAGAGCCCCATTTTATGATGCACCCCATATTTGGAGAGGAGTGCTTGGAAACTCTTTTTGGATGAAATGGGATCCCTTATCACTAATCACGGCTCTCGGAACCCCAAACCTCAGAAAAATCACGGACTTGAAGAGCTTGGTAACTACCTTAGCATCATTTGTAGGAGAGGCGATTGCTTCCACCCATTTGGAGACATAGTCAACCGCCACTAAAATGTAGGAGTTACCAAACGAAGAAGGGAAGGGTCCCATGAAGTCTACCCCCCAAACATCAAAGACTTCTAATTCTAAAATGTTGGTGAGGGATAATTCATTCCTCTTGGAGATGTTGCCGACCCTTTGACACCTATCACAAGCTTTCACAAAGCCCCACACGTCCTTGAACATAGAGGGCCACCACAATCCACAAGATAAGATCGTGGCAACGGTCTTGTCGGCGCCCATATGTCCTCCAACGGGGGATGAATGACATTTCTCAATCACACTATCGATCTCATCATCGGGAAGACATCTCCGATACAAACCATCCTCCCCCCGCTTGAACAAAAGTGGGTCCTCCCACGCATAAAACTTAGGATCATGGAGGAACCGCCGTCGTTGTTGATATGTAAACTCAAAAGGAATGATCCCACAAGCCAAGTAGTTCGCCATGTCGGAAAACCATGGGGTATCAAGGGCTTTGATGGAGTATAGGAGATCATCCTTTAAGCTATCAACAATGGGCATATTATGAGAGGGGGAGTCTTCATCCAAAGGCAACCGGGAAAGGTGGTCCGCCACCAAGTTTTTCGTTCCCTTCTTGTCTCTAATCTCAATGTCAAATTCTTGAAGGAGCAAGATCTAACGAATCAACCGCGGCTTCGCATCTTTCTTGGACATGAGATACTTGATGGCCGAGTGATCCGTGTACACTACCACTTTGGAGCACACAAGATAAGGCCGGAACTTATCAAAGGCAAACACAGCCGCCAACAACTCTTTCTCCGTTGTGGCGTAGTTCTTTTGAGTCGAATCAAGTGTCTTTTTCGCATAGTGAACAACATGTAGCTTTCCATCTTTTCTTTTCCCTAAAACGGCTCCCACTGCAAAATCACTAGCATCACACATTAGTTTAAAAGGCAAGCTCCAATCCGGAGCTTGCACAATGGGGGCGGAAATAAGGGCATGCTTTAAATCTCAAAAGCATTCATGCAATCACTATCAAAAATAAATTCATTATCTTTTTGCAAGAGGCTAGATAGAGGCCTAGCAATCTTAGAGAATTCCTTTATGAACCCGCGATAGAAACCGGCATGTCCCAAAAAAGAACGCACTTCCTTCACCGTAGTAGGTGGGGGAAACTTCTCTATGACCTCAATCTTGGCCCTATCTACCTCAATTCCCTGTTGGGAAATCTTGTGTCCCAACACAATGTCATCCTCAACCATGAAATGACACTTCTCCCAATTAAGCACTAGATTCATCTTTTGACATCTTTGAAGCACATTTTTCAAGTTCTTGAGACAATCATCAAAAGATGAACCTACTACGGAGAAGTCATCCATGAATACCTCAATGGTATCTTCCAACATGTCCGAAAAGATGGCGGCCATACACCTTTGAAATGTAGAGGGCACATTGCACAAACCAAATGGCATCCTTCGATAAGCAAAGGTACCAAATGGACAAGTGAATGTCGTCCTTTCTTGGTCATCGGGGTGGATGGGAATTTGAAAGAACCCCGAATAATCATCAAGGAAACAAAAATGAGAATGACCCGCCAATCTTTCCAACATTTGATCTATAAAAGGGATGGGGAAATGATCTTTCCGGGTGGCTTTATTCAATCTCTGGTAATCTATGCACATACGCCACCCGGTCACCGATCTAGTGGAGATTTGTTCTCCCTTTTCATTTGTGATGACGGTCATGCCTCCCTTTTTAGAGACCATATGGACGGGACTAACCCACCGACTATCTGAGATAGGGTAGATTATCCCCGCCTCAAGGAGTTTCAAAACCTCCTTTTTGACCACTTCCTTCATATTGGGATTCAACCTCCTTTGAGGCTCAATAGAAGAAGCATGATCGTCATCAAGATGAATTTTATGCATGCATAGAGTAGGACTTAGCCCTTTGAGATCTTCAATGCTATACCCAATGGAACTTCTATGTTCCCGAAGGACATCAAGAAGTTGAGTAAGTTGAGTGCCTTCAAGTGTAGCATTGACTATCACCGGGTAAGTCTCACCCTCACCAAGAAAAAAATATTTTAAAGAAGGGGGGAGGGGTTTCAACTCTACCTTGGGAGGAGGCTTAGAACTCTCCTCCTTAGGTGAAGGCACCTCAAGGGCCTCAATCTTCTTCTCCTTAGAACAATAAATTGGAGAGGCATCCATGGCAAGCTTGAAGTTTTTCCCTTCCTCATTATCTTCCAAATCTTCTCCGAAAAGTACATCTTCCAAGGGGTCTTTCTTACCCCTTAAAGTCTTCAAAGTCAAGAACTCTTCATCAAAACTATCTATCCTCTTCACCTCTTCCATTATTGGAGACTTCATTGATTACTTGAAAGCAAATTCAATGCTCTCATCTTCTACCCTCAAAGTAAGCACATCTCGCTTCATATCAACAAGAACTCCGGCCGTTTTAAGGAAAGGCCTCCGAAGTATAAGAGGGACTTGAGAGTCTTCCTCCATCTCCATAACCACAAAGTCACAAGGGATGAAAACCCTTCCAACTTAAACCAGTACATCCTCCAACTCTCCAACCGGAACTTTCACCGATCTATCGGCGAGTTGAATGACCCTCCTAGTAGGCTTGAGTTCAAAATTAAGTTGCTTAGCGATGGACAAGGGCATCAAACTCACACTTGCCCCCAAATCCTCCAAGGCCCTCTTGGGCTCCAAGTCTCCAATCTTCAAAGGAATTGAAAATGACCCCGGATCTTCAAGCTTCTTGGGTAGCTAGTTTTGAAGTACGGCACTAACCTCGGCGGTCAAAGCAATGGTGGAACTTTCCTCGAGCTTGGTCTTGTTGGAGAGGAGCTCCTTAAGAAACTTGGCATAAGTAGGCATTTGAGACATTGCTTGGAGAAAAAGGATGTGCAGTTGAAGCCCTTTCATGACTTCTAAGAATTTCATGAATTTATCATTGAGTTGCTTCTTAGCTAGCCTTTGAGGAAAAGGAACCGGAGGCACATAAGCCTTTGGTGCCGCTTGACTAGCCTATTTGCGTTGCTCATGAACCTCTTTCTCTTGGCTTGGCTCAACATCACCTTCATCCTCCACAATTACCTCCTCAAGAAGCTTCTCAACCTCCCCTTCACTCCCCCTTTTCTCAACTTCCGGGCTTTCATTCACCTCACTAGGCATCTTACGCCCCTCATAGTTTGCTCCGGATCTCAAAGTAATGGCCTTAGCATGCTCGTGAATCACGGGTTGGCTTGGTAATTGAGTAGAAGAAGAAGAAGAAGAATTGCTTACTTGTTGGGCAATTTGGGCAAGTTGGGTCTCAATCATTTTGTTGTGAGCTTGCATTTGTTGTAAGAAGAGTGAATATCCCCAAACGTCTTATCATTATCGGCATTGGTCTTGGTTTGTTGGGCTAGGAAAAGTTGAAGTGTAGACTCATGTGATGAAGGCTTGGGTGGGTTAGGCTCAAAGGGTGGTCTTTGTTGTGGTTGGTTGAAACTGGGTGGTCGAAAGTTAGAGGAGTAGTTGTTGTGATTTTGTGGTGGGGTATTTCTCCATGTTCCTTGAGAGGGGTTGTTCCACCACTCTTGGTTGTTGAAGTTTGAAGGCCCCTCTTGTCTTGCACCAACCCATGCTACATGTTTCGTTGATCCTCCACAATAAGAGCTTGCATGAACGGTGCCTCCACAAATTTCACAAGAAAAAGCTTGGGAAGGTGGTTGGCTTGGGGATGCCAAGTTCACCTTCTCAAGTTTCTTAGCTAGAGTGTCTAGCTTAGCATGGATATGATCCATGGCCTCCACATCATACTTCCCTTTACCACTAACCTTCTTGCTTGTAGACCTTGTGTTCCCCTAAGAGTAGTGCCTCACAACCTCTTCTATGGTGGGCTCAATATCTTCAACCCGTAGCTTGGTGAGTTGACCCCCCCGCTCCGGAATCAAGACTAGCTCTAGTCATAGGAAGCAACCCATCATAGAAACTTTGCATCAACATCCATTGACTATACTCATGGTGCGGACACGACCTTTGGAGGTCTTTGAACCTATCCCATGCCTCATTTAAACTTTCATCTTCATCTTGTATGAAATTAGAGATCTTCCTTCTAGCCTCGGAAGTCTTCTCTTGGGAGTAGAACTCATCAACAAAAGCCGCCGCTACTTGTGCCCAAGTAGTCAAGGAATCGGGAGGTAGAGATTGTAGCCACTTCTTGGCTTTCCCCATGAGAGAGAAATGAAAAAGATTAAGCCTCACGAACTCTTGAGTAACATTATTTTGCTTGACCGTGGCACAAAGCTCAAGGAAGTTCGCCAAATGGTCAAGTGGACACTCATGAGCACATCCTTCATAAGGCTCTTGCTTGATCATTCTAATCAAGTGTGGAGAGAACTCAAAGCTAGCGGTTGTTGTCGGCCTCCGAATCCCACTTTTGAGCTAAAATGCTTCGGGGTGACCATAGTCCCTCAAACCTCTTGGAACGGGTGGATCCTCCGCCATAATACTAGAAGTTGAAGAACGAGATCGATCTTCCTCAAACACCTCCCCCGGTTGCTCCTCACTAGTAGATAGTACCCTTGGTTCCTGAAAAATCCTCCTCAACTCCCGTAAAGTGCGCTCAAGATTGTGGTCAATTGGAAGCAATGGATCTCCTCGTAACCTTCTTGACATGCAAATACAAAAGCTCGAGGTAGAGATTAGTAACACAACGGCGCCAAAATTTGACACGGCCGTTGCACGTGCCAAATATAAACCTAACTTAGCCTACTTTAGGGTAAGAAAGGGTCGATTCCACGAGGAAGCAAAGATTAGCAAGGGTTAAATGTAATTAAGCGAGCTAAACCTATTTTTGGTGATTTTTTAGATTAATTGATCAATTAAGAAAACAAGAACTAATTAGCTAACAATTAAACTAAACGATTTGGGTTTAACAATAATAAGAAGACACTAGGGATAGGGGAATCACTAGTTATCCAATTGCTAACCTATTCGTCAAGCCAAGGGGATTCATTAGGATCAACTAAGGGACTAAGGTCACTCATATGTTTCCTAATTACTCTCTCGAGCTACTTAGGAGGACTTAATCAACAAATTTTACCTATTCTCATGGTAAAATCAATTGATCAAGTATTTCCACAACTCGTAGCGATTCAATTAAGGTCCTAGGAAGCCTAACACCTATTCTCATGGTGAAGTCAACCTATTGACTAACCTAAGGTCCATCAAAAGCTTCATCTCTCAATCCTTCACTTTTGATCCCCTAATCTAATTCAATTGATGATCAAGCAATTAAACAAGCAATTAAATAGGTTAGTCAACCTAATTTTACATAAATCTAACCCCCTAGCTTGACTTTTGAGGTCAACTCATGATCAACCTAATTCATCCCCTTCCCCTAGCTAAGAAATTACTCTAAAGCCATTAAAGAAGCAAAATAAAAAGCTTGAGGTATCAAATGAAAATCAACAATGGTGGAAAACATTATAAATGAGCTAAACATCAACTAACCAACACTAATCAAAGGCTAAAACAAGATCAGCAAGAAATAAGGCAAAATTAAGCAAAGAGATAGAAGAAATACTCTAAATAGATGAACATCAAATGAAAAACTCCATAGAAATATCTTCAAAAAGCTTCAAATTGATTTCAAAATCTACTTTATCTCTCTAAAAACTACTTCTCTCTCTAAAGTTTCTCTCTCTAATTAAGCTAATAATGATCCAGAAATTAAAAGGATATCCCCTTATTACAAAAATGGGTTTTTATACCCCAAAGTACTAAAGGCAAAACCATAAAACACAAAACCGAAACCGTCTAAAAAAACCGATACAAAACCGAAATCGACCGATACAAAACCGAAACCGAAATACCAAAATCTGGGCATGGAGCGCCCGCTCCTTGTAACATGGAGCGCCCGCTCCAGGCTTGGAGCACCCGCTCCCTCCACGGTCCTGGGTCGCTCCAAGTTCCTGTTTCCTTCTCTTCACTTCTTGACCTATGGAGGGCCCGCTCCCTCTCCTATAGAGGGCCCGCTCCCTCTCCTATGGAGCACCCGCTCCCCTGTTTGAGCCTCTTTCTTGCTTGTATATCTTCAAAACAGTCCAAGCAAACATTAGATGGGGGAGGGGGTATGCATACGCAAATGCAATAACCTATATGCACCCTAACTATATGCAAATGAACTAAACTAAATGCTAAACATGAGATTACAAGAAATGATGTAAAAGGGAAAGAAAAGGAAACTAAATGGCCTAAAATGCATCTAAATGCCCTAAAGCTACATGCAAATAAGTGAACCTAAAGTCCACTTATCATTTGCGATACCGGTTTCTTAGGTCTGCCACCTTAATTCCCTCTCTTATTTAACGAGTCACTCTTTCACTTAGCCGCCTCCCACTTTCTCACCTTTTCAGTTTCAGCCTAAGTATCAGTAATTGCATTGTACTTCTTCTCACCATAGCCATGTTCTTTGAACTTCTATCTCTTGGATCTTCACCTTCCCAAATCAATTGCTTGATTCTCTCTCACCCTCAATTTTTTCAATTCATTTCACAACTCATTCAATTGTATTAAGGATAGAAAGAATGGATTGTCAATTTTGAAAAACAGTGGTGAATATGATGGTTATACAAAAGAACGTCGTTAAGTTTCTACGCCTACACTTTGCAACTGAACCAGTTAATCGATTCGCCTTTGTCATCGTCCTCTTCGCTACAAGAATTATTATAGCCCATTGTCATATGTTTAGTTGCTCTTCAGATTTTGTCTCTCAATTCTTTTAGTTGTTTAGACAGAATTTCGTTATGCAAGTATACTAGATCTGGGTTTCTGGATTTTCATATTATTTTTTATACAGTAGATGATTTGGTTCATATTTTATCTTTGGATGAATGGGCTGCTTTGAGTGAATTTACCAATTTCATATATATGTTAATAGGTTTTGATGGTTTCTCGTGTAATGGGCTTTAGATTTGTGATTGACTTTCACTTTTAATGATGCTTTTATTTTTGTTGGTTCCATCATTTTTGTAGAGAACAACTTTAAAATCTTCAAACATCTAGCAGTAATTGTAGTATGAACTAAAACCGTTGGGATTGGAAGTTTGATTTTTGAAGAAAAAAGGAAGGAAACCGGTTACTATCTTGAGTAAACAAATTGAGACACCGGGTATGGTAAATGACACGTACCTTTGCAGGCGTGTGTAAGTGTCAAATCATAGACCTGAGGAACCGGTTAACTATGGTATCACATGTCTTTGCTTTATTTAAGAAACCAGCGGATAAATCCGGTTTCTCAACCAAGGACACCTATTAGATGTAAACCGGTTATTAACAGGTATCTTAGGCCATTTTTAACCAGTTACTTAGGGATTTTTTGCAGTAGTGCCATACACCACCCTGGTGCAGGGATTTTTTTTTTTTAAAATGCTTTCATAGCTTGTACAACACCATACACAGTTCCTCCTACCCTCGCACTCACAGACACACCTCTGTTTCCCCCTGCCCTTGATGAGTGATATTTATACCATTCTAAACCCCCTATTTTCTCCTTGTTTAGAGTCTTTTATCCTCCTCCTTTTGTATTTTCTAGCTTATTTTGGTTATTTTAGAATAATTGAGTAAATTATAACTCATTTGTAAATATTAGCAGGGTCTATATTGATTCTTGTGTATTTGATGTTTTAGGATCGACCTTGAAGGTTGGCATCCCACACACCGAGTATACAAGACTTAATCAAAGCAAAATAACACATTTGGAGGTGTTTGTGCACAAGAGTCAACTTCAAATGGACTTATCTCCCAACTCACTCAACATTTTCAGGTTATTCCAATTGGAGATGAAAGCTTGCCTCGAGAGCTTTCCAATGACTGGTCATAAGCCTAATTCCGATAAAAGACGAGAGAGATATGATCGTTCGAAGTTTGGCTGTCTGGCCAGTGGGAGCGGGCGCTCCGCTTATGGTTGGAGCGGGCGCTCCGAGTTCGCTGGGAGTTCCTGTTTTGCGGTTTTTCGGCCCGTTTAATGAATGATTTTTGTAGCCCCTTAAAAGGACGAACCCCAAACTTTTGAGGCAGGGCTTTTGAGAGGATTAGCCTCCATTGAGTGGGGGGTAACTTAGTTAGGGTTTAAAAAAGAGGATTAGCCTAAATAGATTAGTTTAGAGAGAAAGTGAGAAAAACTCAAATATAGCTTGAATTTGAAGATTCTAAGGAGACTTGAAGATTTTGAGCATCCTTGCAATATTAATGAGAATTTCTTACTCTTTCTTATGTTTTATTGCTTTGTTTACTTATCTACATCTATTTGCTCTTTAATTTACTTGTCTACCTTAGATTAGTGTTTGTTTTCATGATATTTAGTTGTTAATGTCTTTATTTTATAATTTTTCATAATGTGTGAGTAGTTCTTCCTTGGGAAAAGGTTGAAGCCATTGATGAGTTCATAAACCTTCAAATTGAACATTGGGGTTTTGGCTTGGGTTAGTTTGGTTAATTGGTTTGGAACTTTCATGTATGTTTGTATGATTGGCCATCATAAAAGCATAATTTGGGCACTCTTAACGAAGGATTGAAAGATGAAATTAAGGGGTTGCCTCAAATCAATTTTTAGGCTTGAAGGACCATGAAAATAGGGACTACCTAGCCTAGGGGCTTGTTTTTGTTCATCATGTTTATTGATATGCTTGGTTGAATGCCTTAGCCATGAAAATAGGTCTTTCGTAGGAGATTAAGCCAATCTAACTAGCTCGAAAGAGTGGTTAGAGTACCGTTGGATGAACTATTCCCCTCAATTGATTCCCATTGTTGATCCCTCATTTTGATTTCTTTGTTTTTGAATGAATCATTTGGTGCATACCCTTTCCCAAGACCCTTTTGAATATCGTTTATTTTTCTTATTTCACCCATAAATCTTACTCCAAAAAAAAGAGACTCGACCTAGCTTATCTAAGTCATTATTTTTCGGTGCTCTCCTTAGTCCTTGTGGGATCGACCCTTACTTGCCCTTTCTACCTAGTTAGAGAGACCGAGTTAGGTTTTATTATTTTTGCTAGGCTCGACGACGGCCTATAAAATTTTGGTGCCGTTGCCGGGGACTTCGGTGACATTGATTAAGTGTTGATTAGATGAGTCTAGGCCTTTTGTGAATAGTTCTTTATCTTTATTTGATTTCTTTCTCTTTTGTTTTCTTTGTTTAAAAAAAAATGAAAAAAATGACAATCTTTTCCCTACCCCAATATGAACATGAAGTATTTTGGAGGTATTATTGGACGCTTGGTGATTTTCTTGGTTGTGAGCATAGGTTTGAAAAATGGGAAATATGTGATGTCATGTTTGAGGGTCTAAATGAAGAAACTAGAAGGGTGGTAGAGTCTAGGTCTATTTGTGACTTCCAAGCTCAATCTTTGGATGAGGCTTGGAGTCTATTTGAGTGGTTGGCTAGAGATACTTATGAATGGGAATTGTCAATGCATACGAATCAAAAACTTGAAAATCTCTCTAGTTATGAACCCGAGACTTGTATTTCTCCCCCCTTTTACTCTCACTTGGATGAAGTATATTCTAATGCCAATATTGTACATGCATTTCATGAATTACCTTCAAACCCTTGCATGGATTCCTATGATCAATCTTATGCTCCCAATGATGAATCTCATATGCTTGATTGTGAATCTCTTCCCCAATTTGATTCTCAAATTGCTTCCCCACCTATTGATGATCCTCTTTTACAATTGGAAATTGGTTTGAAATTGCTTAGAGAAAAATTGGGTTGCAATAATGACATTCTTGAATTCAATTATGTTGATTCGATGGATGTTAAAAATGATAATCAATTGGGATAGAGTAGCATAGAGCTTGAGGATGATTTTGAAGTCTTGATGAAGAGTGGAGAAGTTCTTGAGGAGAAGTCATTGATGGAAGATGTCTTCCCTCTTAAGTCTTGTGATGTGAGTGAAGTGGTTAATAAAAGTCTTGTTTCTATACCTTTCCCTCATGTTCCATTTGCAAGAAGGATTGACCTTATTCCGTCTTTTCCCATTTTATTTTCAAATCTAGATGAGATTCTTGCCTCTTTTGACCTTCAAGTGACCGATTCTTTTATTGTTGAGAGGAGTGAGATTGCTACCAAAAAAGATTTTATAGAGGAGAGTTTACTATCTTATTCATCTTTTTCTTCTTATTTTAATTCTTGTTTCTCTTACTTCTTTGTTTTTCCTTTTAATCCTTCTTCTTTTTGGGCATCTCCTCATATCCATAGAGTTGCATTGCACTTTATGCACATTTTGCATTTTGTAATTGCATACTTAATAAAAATGAAAATGTGTGCTAGTGCATTTGACAAACTCTTGCGATTGTTGAATTGCTATTTACTAACAAGGTCGAGCTACGGACCTTAAACAAGCCTTGCTCGGGAAGTAACCCGTGTTTTATTCAGAGATGGTAGGCACAAACTGAAGGCTAAATACTTTGATGATCCGGACCTCAAAACGAAAGAGCAACATATGAAAAATAAACCTCCAAATATGAACAAAGGAGATTAGAAATACTTAGTTGAGCATTGGAGCGACCCTAAATTTCAGGTAAAGTTACTTATAGCTTACAAATATATTAAATGGACAAATCAGTTGTAATGAATGTATGTTTTAATTTTTTTTCTTTAGGCAAAGAGCGAAAAAGCAAGGAACAGCAGGTCTTTTCAGAAGATGCCTCACTATAGTGGTACTAAGAGTTATGCTCGATTGAAAGAAGATATTGTAAGTAAATTTATATCTTACATTATACTATGTGACCGTCCTTTTGCATTTAACTAACATTTTAATTGATTTGATGGTCGTTCGTATAGAAAAAGAAAAATGGAGGGAGATGTACTAGGGTTGATTTGTTGGTAGAATCTCGTGCTAGGAAATCAAAGAAGCAAGTAAATAAGGAGACTTTAGCCAATAATTTACATGCAGTAGTAAGTACATGAATCTTTTAGCTATTTTCTAAGTATTTATTATAGAACTATTCTTTTATAATTTTTCCTAACTAATTTGTTGTTTTTTCATATAGGATGAGATGAAGAAATTAAAAGAGCAAAGAGAACAAGGGGTTATTGAAAAAACCGATGGACAAATATTTCAGGATGTGCTTGGAAAAGATAGGCATGGATATTTGCGTGCTAATGGACCCGGTAAAAGTATTACAAAGCATTTTCAAGTGAAGCCTTCACGACTTGATCTTGCCCAAGAGATGGTTGAAGTCTGAAAGTCGTCGGAGCAAGCAGTTATGGAAGCTAGAAAAGAAGCCGAAGAAGCTAAAAAGGATGCAGAATTGGCAAGGAAAGAAGCCGAAGCCACTAGGAATGAGGTAGATGCTAAAATTGCAGCAAACAACAAGG
Source organism: Patellifolia procumbens (assembly GCA_947645195.1). Lineage (NCBI taxonomy): Eukaryota > Viridiplantae > Streptophyta > Magnoliopsida > Caryophyllales > Amaranthaceae > Patellifolia > Patellifolia procumbens. The sequence continues at coordinate 7,291,231 of CANSGD010001328.1, forward strand.
TTTGGGAGAAAAGGCTCAAAAAGATCTTGCAAGTTAATGGACGAGATTCTACCAGTAACGACGATTCAGATGATAGCAATTCATGATCGTAAAGTAAGTATGCAAGCTTTTTATTTCTTATTGTTATACGACTGTTGATTTTACCTAGACATGTGTTTGTTGTCCTTTGTTACACCGGTTGATATTGTTTAATTAGTTGAAGTTAGGAATTGTATGTGAATTACTTGAACTAGTATCATGATATAGAATTTGTGGTTATACCTTGCTATAATCATGTTAGTTTCTTGTCCTTTACTGTTGCGTTTTTGCTGTTTTAGGGTACAAGATTATGAGTTGTTTGGGGCTGATTTGTATGTGGTAAGGGGCAGGAAGGTGTGTCAAGGGCAGGGACATATGCAGGAGGTGCGTCACTGAATGAAGAGTGCAATATTATGCTATACGCGGTGTTAGCAGTAGGGTGGTTAGTCACAACAGTAGCTACAAATAGAGCTATATCTGTCAACAAAGGCAGTTGGTGTGTCTGGGCATTCCAGAATAGAGAACAGTAGCGTGGCAGTGCTGTAGTGTTTGGTGTGTTTTGCTGGGCAGGGATGACAGCACTGCTATTTTAGGGCTATCATGGGTTTGAGATCTTTTGCGGAGGATTTGTGTGCTATTTTAAGGATGAGTGCACTGTTGTTTTGTGGTTGTTTTGTGTCTGTTTGAAGGTCTTTATTTAGGGTAGTCATGGAATGTTGTCGGAGTTGTTTTGGTTCTTATTTTGGACTCATTGACGCTATTTTTATTTACTGTTAATCATCGTGTTTTTTCTCCTTTTTTTCACTTGTGTCGCTCCTTTTTATTACTTACTTACTTTCGGTATTATGCCTTATGCAGGAGTTTGGATGGACGAAACATAAATTCATACATGTGGAGCAACAAATTATGGCACCAACATTTATAAATTAGATGTTACATTGTTTTAGAACAATGATTGAACTATTTGTTTTATTATGGATATTGTGATTTTATTTGATTTAAAAGTTTTTGTTTATGTAAGTACTCCAACATTGAGCTATAATATATTTCAGTTTGGACTTCATTTTTGAGATATTCACTTCGGTTGAAGCGACATGTTTATAAGTTTCTTTAATAGCGACAATACATTAAATACATGACATGAATGTCTTAGTCCAATGATTTATATTGGGACTAATAATTTCAATTATCAAGCCACAGGTGAAAACGTGGCTAGTAAAAATTACTAAAACTGGCCAAAAATTGCCACGGCAATACTCGTAGCTAAGCAAATTTTCTAGCCACGTCAGTTCGTTCTTGCCATATTTATGCCCGTGGCTAAATGACATTGTTTGCCACGAAGTACCAAACTTGCCACGGACGTTCTAATCATGCCACGAATTTTCTCGTGGCTAAAGTAAGATAGTAGCCACAAGTTTTTCTCGTGGCAAAACATATAGTTTATGCCACGCCCCTGTTTTTCCCATGGCAACTTCTTTCTACGCTCACTTTTGCCACGAGAGTTTCAAAGTGTAATTTCCATATCTATATTGTACAGCCACGACAATATGGAACTTGTGCCACGATTCTACCCATGGCACAAGTGATGATTTGTAGTAGTGCTAGTGAGGCTATTTCTACTCTTAACTCTACTCAAAATGATGAGGGGTTGATAATCCTGTTAACACTCCAATTGTGATATCAAAGGAGGTTGATGAAGAGGGGGAGTGGAAGGTGGTTTCTAGGAAGAATATAGACAAGGGGAAGCAGGTTGGTTTTTACTCTTCCAAGATGACAACACTTAGTGCTATTCACGACACAGGCAGACTTGTGGGTACTAAGGGACCAAACCCTTATTTTTCTTGATGATAGTTGCTTCATGGAATGTAAGGGGCATGAATGACCCTATTAAAATAACAGAAGTTAAAAACATCATGAATTTGCAAAAATAAATCTCATTGTGTGTGTTGATTGAAACTAGAATAAAGTTGCATAATATGGTAAAGGTTTAGAGGAAGCTTGGTTGTAGATGGAGTTGGAGTTGTAATTATGACTCTTCTCCTAACGGCAGGTTATGGCTTGCTTGGTTAGCTGCTGAAGTCAAGCTAACTGTTATGAGTTCATCAGAACATGTTATCATGGCAGAGGTTAGCATACAAACTGGTTCCTTCCAGTTCCTTATAATCTGTGTTTATGGTTTGCAAACTATCAGTGATAGGAAAGAGCTTTGGTTTGAGTTGGCAACAGCTATTAGGGGTTGTTCTACTCCTTATATAAGAATTGGGGACTTTAATGATATCTATCTTGCTAATGTTAGATTAAATGGGGTTCCTGTTAGTGAAGCTGAAACTGAAGATATGGCTGAGTCCATCAGATCTGTTAGGGTTCTAGAAGCTCCCAATATGGGGGTGTATTACTATTCGTCAAATAAGGGCCTTGGAGATGATAAAATTTCTAGTAGGATTGACAAAGCTTTTGTGAATTTGGCTTGGTTAGATGCTTTTCTAATTGTTAAGGTTAATTTTTTGCCTTGTGGTATCTCTGATCACTCTCCTCTAGTGTTCAATATGGATCTTACTATTGTTGAAGGAGGCACGCCCTTCAGATTCAATAAAATTCTTTGTGAACATGAAGCTTTTGAGGTTTCTGTAAAGAAAGATTGGGAGCAGGGTGAGGAGAGGTTTCAAATGAAGAGTGTTTGGAACAAACTTAAGTTTGTTAAGCTTGAAATGAAAAAAATTCACTATTCTCTACAAGATTATCTCTGAAGTTCTTACTTGTAGACTTCAAGAGGTAATTGGTGAAGTGGTGAACCAGTGTCAATCAGGCTTTATTCTAGATAGACATATAGCCGATAATATCATCCTTTCTATATTAGAGGATATGGGAGGAGATCCATTTCTCCTAGGTGTGTTATCAAAGTAGATATCAACAAATCTTACGACTCAATTGAATGGCCATTTCTTAAAACAATGATGAGTGAATTAGAGCAGTTTATAAAGTGGATCATGGCTTGTGTGAAAAGTGTTTCCTATTCCATTCTGATTAATGGTATACCTTCAAGAGCTTTTAAAGCTAAGAAAGGTTTGAGACAAGGAGACCCTCTTTCACCTTTTCTCTTTGCTCTTTGTATGGAATATCTTAGTAGAAGCTTGGGTAGGTTGAGACTGGATCGTGATTTCAATTTTCATCCTATGTGTGAGAAAATTAATCTTACTCATCTCATGTTTGCTGATGATTTACTACTCTTTGCTAGATTTGATGTGGGTTCTGTTACAAAAATTATCAAAGCTTTTACTTTTTTCTCTCATTTTACTTCTTTGTTGTCATAAGCAAGGAGGCTTCAGCTGATCAAGTCAATCCTCCTTAGTATGCAAAACTATTGGGCTCATATATTCCCTCTTTCGAAGAAGGTGATCAGATCTATTGAGAGCATCTGTAGAAAGTTCTTGTCGTTTGGTTCTATTGATCCATCACATAAAGCTCCTGTAGCTTGGGCTGAGTTTCATAAAGTCAAAGCTATTGGGGGTTGGAATGTGAGTAATATGTTTCTTTGGAACAAAGCTGCAATTCCTAAGCTTTTGTGGGCATTGACTTTCAAAAGAGATAAGTTATGGGTCAGATGGGTAAACTCTTACTAAATCAAGAATAGAGATTTGGAAAATGTTGTTATTTTAAGCAACACCTATTGGCTTTTGAGGAAAATCATTGAAAGTGCATCTCTTCTGCATGATCTGGGTGGTTGGACTAATGTTCTATCTCATGGCACTTTCAGCATAAAGAAATTTTACAGGATTTTGATGGGCACTAGTGAGAGGGTCTCTTGGAGAAGACTTGTTTGCAACAACAAAGCTACTCCTAAGAGGATATTTATTCTTTGGATTTCTATTCAGAATAGGCTACCTACAACTGACAGACTTACTTCTTGGGGAATTCAGTGTAATAGAGTCTGTGTTTTGTGTGGTCTTGAGGTTGAGTCTATTCATCACATCTATTTTAAGTGTGATTATTCAGTGACTATTTGGAAAGGATGATTACAGCTGCTTGGGCTGCCTTGGATTGGCTTTGATTTACGCATGAATTTGCAAGTAGCATGCAACATAACTCATAGCAGGATGATATCACGTATTTATATAGAGTTTTCTCCCTTATTTACAAGCTAATTTGTGCGTCATTGGAGCTCTTGGGAGCTATTTTGTGCTAACTATCGTATGTAGTTGTGGTTTCGTGTTTTAGTATTGAATTGCAGGTTTATGGAGTTTTCTCCTTATTCCCGAGCCTTTTGGAAGCAACCACGGCTTTACGAGATGTTACGAGGCACGTAGGATGGCTCACGAGCTTTATGGATAGTTTAGGAGGTCCCAAGACCCCTAAACGTGAAGATTAGAGAGCAAAGGAGTCAAAAGGAGTTTTCCGTGCACTGATCGGGCAGAAATAGCCCGATCGGGCGAAGTATTTATGATCGGGTATAAAAGTTGCGGACCCGATCGGGCGATGTTTGCCCGATCGAATCGGGCGAGGAAGCATGTCCCTAGACCCGATCGGGTGGCTACCGCCCGACCTGATCGGGTCGAGTGCTGCTTGGTCTCGTTGCGGTGCTACAGGCGAGGGGAACACGCTGGCCCAAGTTGTCGCCAGACCCGATCGGGTGACTACCGCCCGACCCGATCGGGTGGGCCGTTTTCTCGCCTTATTGCTGCACTGCTGCTGCCAGAGCCTAGAAGTGAAGTTGGGAGAATTTGTATGTGGACCCGATCGGGTACTATGCTCGGGCCCGATCGGGTCTGGTGCTTTAATCGCGCTTTTTCACTTTTTGTTTCCATTTTTAGTGAACTTGAGGGGTATTATAAATACCTTTTCCTCATTATCTTTCATTCATCTTTTATTCGTCTTTCATTAGGTTTTAGACTAGTTTTATTCTACATTGTTCTTAGTTTAATTCAAACACTTTAGATTAATTTAGAGGTGATCAAACCTATTTCGATTTCAATAAAAGTTCCTGCTTTCGGTCAATTGGTACTCTTCTCTACTCTTTATCTCTTTAATTACTTTGATTGCTTAGTTTAATTATTCAATTGTTCATGATGCAATTCTTAGGGTTTCATATTAGTTTTGTTGTTGCCAATTCGATTATGAGTGAGTAGTTCTCTTTCTAGGGTGTTAGATAGGAAAGCCATGTTTATACCATGATTGTGATTTAGATTTCTATCAATTTCTAGGGTTTGATTAGGGTGATTGTGATGTGGTATGTTCTCATTGAGTAATTAATGTCAGTGTACAATTTCATTGATTGCTTGTGGTTAATAGTTGTTTGCACAGATCCGTCCTACGACTAGAGGCCTAGGACACATCAGTAGTTCTGATTACGTTAGTGAACATGCGGCGTATGTTGAACTATGAGCGTTGAGTCTTAACCATAGCTCAACATAGGCTCTAATCCCCCGACTCTTGACTAAGGTTTTAATAGTAGTTGACCCTATTTGATTGGTATAAGCATGGTGGACCGACCTAATACCCTAGACTTTTATTCCATAGTTTAATCCTCGATTTATTCAGTCTTCCGTAGTCTATTCCTTAGTTTAATTAATTCCTTTCTGATTTCATCTGGAGTAGCTGAATTGGTTGAATATTGATTTAGAAACTCTGTCTCCCTGTGGATTCGACCCTGCTTCCACTGACTACCTAGTTAGAGGTCCGTAGGTTTATTTTTGATTAGGTGACACGACTAAAACCTATCACAGGACCAGGTTATCATAGTTGTTTCTGATGCTACATACAGAGACAGTGTATTCTGTATGGATCCAACACAATAGTAAGATTTTTAGTGATAGATGATTATCTCATCTCTAGGCTTTTAGAGAGGTTGTGTTTAAAGTTTCTAGTAGAGGTGATGATAGGAGCAGAAAGCTTCTTATCGTATAGTTGGCTTGTTGTGTTAGGTTGCCCTCTTACCATGTTAGTATTGCAGGTGTGGCCTTAGGTTGTACTTGGTGTGTTCACTACTTTTTTTAGGTAGTCAATAATAACTTTGAATTGCCAAAATAAAAGTATATTCAGTTAGTTAACATTTAAGGCGGTCACTCGCACATAAAATGAGGCCTTTTAGGTCATTTTTTGCCATATTTTATATCAAAATCAATGCTTAAGGGCTAAAACTAACTACCTAAAATCAACCCTTAAGGGGAAGAACGACCCAAAATGCCTTGTTTTACGTGCGAGTGACTGCCATAATGATTTATAAAGAAATATGGTTTATTATTTATGGAATATTCTTCGTTAAAGTTATGTTTGGGAATAATTTGTAAAACAAAGCTATCAACGGGGAACTTTATTCGGAATTTTCACCACTGGATTTTCCTAAGACCTAAGGGCCACCATTGGGAATTTCCCTTTAAAAAATGTTTGCAACAAATTTAGCTCGAAAAAAATGCGGGATGTTACAACTACCCTTACTCACAAAAAGTTTTGCCCTCGAAACTTGCACATAGCACAATGAACAAACACAAAAAATCACAAAAAATAAATAAATACAGTAAAAATAGGAAATTCTACTACTTAAGACCTAAGTGGAACATCTCTAGGTACTTAATTATTATCTAGTCTTCGGTTTCGCACGTGGTTACTTCGTACTACTGGCTTCTCCGTCCATAATACTTTTACCAACAGGACTACCTTCCTTCGTAGAGTACGATTTGAATGGTCTAATATGTGAATAGGTCGTTCCTCAAATGTTAAGTTCAACCGACTCATTGGGATCACATGAGAGGGATCACCGCGATACCTATACAATTGAGACACATGAAACACTTCATAGACTTTCGACAACTGTTGTGGAAACGGCAACCAATAAGCCACTTCTCCGATCCTTGCATGGTTCTCATATAGTCCAATATACTTCACACTAAGATTCCCTTTTTTACCAAAGTGTAACTCCTTTCACTAGGGACTCTTTCAGTAAAACCTTATCACGTACTTTATAGGTTATAGGCTTCCAATGTTGAGGAAGATAAAATTTCTGCCAATCTTGGGCAACTTTCAACTTAGCTCGAATCATTCTTATTTGCTCAACGATAACCTGAATCAATTCCGGCCACAAAACAAAAAAGTAACTTATGTCACTTCTACAAGTAGGGCTACAACACTTCCTCCATAGAGAGCTTTATATATAGCCATTTAGATACTGGCTAGATAGTTGTTGTTGTAGGATAATGCTATATGACTTAAGGACTTCACCATGAGACGAATGATCTCAGTATAGCTTCTCCATTGACCAAGTGGTCTTCATGGGTATAAACTGAGCAACCTTAGTCAAATGGTCAACGATAGCCAGAACAACGTCCAAACCTCAAGTAGTTATAAGAAGACCCATAACAAAATCCATGAAATTATAGTCAAATTTTCAAGGAGGAACCAACAAAGGTTCTAACAATCCTTCAGGCCGTTGATGTTCAATTTTTACCTTCCGAAAAATTAGGCATCGAGCTACAAACTCAACAACCTTTCTCTTCATACCAGGCCACCAAAAGTTCAATTTTCGATATTTGTGACCCCCAGGATGGATATGATAGGGAGTGTTTTGAGCTTCCTTAGGAATAATTCCTTTCAACTCGGCATCGTTAGGGACGCACCATAATACCTTATGAACTCCAAACATGGTCCCGAACACATCTCAAAATTTCCAGCTCAGTCTTCAACCTTTTTTTGGATCTTCACAAGCTTCGATCCAAGTTCTGTTTCTCTCTCAACTCTTCTTATAAATTTGGGCTCAGCACTTATGAAATTAGACACATGATTTAACAAACCCTTTAGTACCATTTTGATATCAAGCTTCAGTAAATCTTCACATAAATCTATTGGATAAGACCTTGGCAACACTGAGAGAGTACTTGTTCTTATGACTCAAACCATCAACTACATTGTTGGTTTACCTTCACTATAATCAAAGGAACAATCATAATCCTTGATCAATTTTAAGCATCTGCTCCGCGTCATATTCAGTGTACACTAACTGAAACTATATTTCAAGCTCTTTTGGTTGGTGAACACTTTATACGGAACACCATAAGGATATAGTGTTTCCATATCCTGAGTACAAATACTACTACAGCTAACTCGATTTCATGAGTTCGCTAGTTTCTTTGATGGACCTTTAACTTTATCAATGCATAAGCAATTACCTCTCCTTGATCCATTAGGACGAATCCCAAAAAAGCTTCGATGCATCATTGTACATTTCGAAGTCTACTCCTTCGAACGACAAAGTAAAACTAGAGCAGTAGTCAAACTCTCCTTCAATGACTGGAAAGCTTTCTCACAATCTTGGAACCACTTAAATTTTTAGTCTTTACGCATAAGCTTCGTCACAGGTTGAGCCATCGTGGAGAAATCTTTCACAAAATGCGTTTAGTAAGCAGCGAGACCATGAAAACTTCGAACCTCATACACAATTTTAGGACTTTCCCATTCTACTATAACCTTGATCTTTGCGGGATCAACTTTAAAACTTTTCTTGCTAGTGATATAGCCTTTTTCAGCTTATGTAACACATCCTGACTAATCTCAGATTTTTCTCATGCTCTTTTTCATCCTTCTAGTACGAAAGTATGTCAGCAATGAGGACGATCCATGAGAACAACATGAGCATTTGTGAGTCCCAAAGGCATCACTTTGAACTTGTAGTGCACATACCTTCTACAAAATGATGTCTTTGAAATATCTTCCTTTTTCACAGGAATTCAATGGTAACCAGACCTCAGATAAATCTTGGAAAATAGACCAGTACCTTTAAGTTAGTCGAACAAATCTACAATTCGAGGCAAGGGATACTTATTCTTTATTGTTACCTTGTTATGCTCATGGTAATCAATGCATAAACGCATTATCCCATCTTTCTCCTTTATAAAAAAAATGAGAGAGCTCCATGGAGAGGCATTGGGCCTTATGAAAACCCTATCTATCAGCTCTTGCAACCGAGTCTTTGAATTTTGTAGTTTAGAAGGAGCTATTCTATAAGGACCTTTAGATGTCGGAATAGTACTGGGAACAAGATCGATACTGAACTCCACATCTCTTTCCGATGGTATATTAGAAATCTCTTTGGGAAAGACATTAGTATACTCTTAAAGAAGAGGAATACTCTCGTGTTGTTCTCTAGAAATAGATACTTTACTCTTTTGCAAATCACATAAGTTACCGATGAACCTTGAGATAGATCATTTCACCCTTCTGGTGGAACTTTCTTATATTTTATGCAGACACGGTCTAATCATTCTTCTTTAATACAATGTCGAAGTAGGAGTTCCTATTACCTATTGAACCACATAAGACGATTTCTTAATTATGATAATGAATAGCAGCATGGTACTTCGATAACCAATCCATCGAGAATTACATCGAACACGATCATAGGGAACTCCTTTAAAAGGGCGGACAATTCAAATCTAGAATTGACGACCGCAATTCCTCTGACTTCTTAATTCTAATTAACATAATTATCTCCGGAAGTAAGAGCAACGAGGGATTTCACAACATAACTAAAATACAATTTATCTTCCGAAATGAATGAGCTAGCAACAAAGGGCACAATAGCAAGAGAATCAAAGAAACATCAGCAAGGACAATATTAAACAGAAATGTACAATGAGGGCTTAATATCCGCTTCTTTCGGAGTCATGCAGTAGATTACGTTACAAGATGGAGCAAACGAAGGGACAGGCTTAGCAACACCTGAACTAGAATAATTTCTTTTCTTAGGATATTGGAAGGACTTGCACCAAAATTTCTTGTAGATGCCCTTATAATCATATCATTTCTTTCTAAGATGAGGATCACTACCACCTTTACGACACTTTCGAAGATCAACATTCAGACGAGACCCTAAACATTACTGATATAGTCTCTAACAACACTATCATACCTTGGCTTCTAGGCCGCATATTGAAGGCTTCTTTACAATCGCAGATCTGATACTGAGAGCATTCCCATAAGCGCTTTGAAAAATGGATTTCCTAGAAGTTCTCAGATGGGTTCTCACCTTAGAGTCTGTCTTCAAATATACCTCTTTATTCTCTTAGCTTTAGTAGTACCATAGATGAAGCAAAGCGACACAACTTGGTACACTTGTCCTCTTAAATATATAGGGAACCCTAAGTCATAGCAAGAAAATCCTCCTATTTCCATTAGTGTAGCTCGTCAGGGTGAAACCTCCCTTTTAGTTAAGTAGTAAATTTCGTCCACCCAAAAGCAGGAGTAGCAAGGAATCCTATCTAATAGTTCCCCACCGATTTTTTAGAGGTAAACAATAAGCACTTGTATTGAAACTTCTGTGAAAGTGACAACCTAACAACACCAAAGAAACTATCTTAATTGAGTTAAACCAATCTAGATCCTCAATCTTCCATCTATCAGATGTTAAACCTGAAACTCTACTACAAACACTCTTTTTAATTTCTTTACAAATAACATTTGGTCTAGGCATTGCTATATAACATCCCGTCTTTTACTAACTTCATTTTACTTAGAATAAATGAAAAAACGAACAAATTACTGGTAGCGGAAATAACAACGAGATGGAAATGTTACTCTCTACATAAATAAACTATAATCATTAATAAATGACACGATTAATAATATAATTAAACCCCAATATATGTATACAGGGATGAGGTCCCATACCCTCATCTCAGAATATTTCTAATATCATTATCCAAAATAACCTTTAGGGTACTAATCAAAGAAACTCAAACTACTACTTATGACCTATTAAGAAAGAGATCTTATTCCCAATATCATAATGCACATCTACAATGACAAGCACTACATCCTTAATCACAAGGCCAGATCTCACAACCCTGGTCCATACGATTATAATTCTGAACTTCTACATCTACAAAATATAACAACAATAATCCATAATCAGTGGAGGAGTAACTAATAGCTCTTCCAACCCAATATAGGATTCAAAGAGCAGTTTATAGAACAGTTAGAACAAATGTTACAACATGCAAATATATTTCAAATGAAAGCAAGGTAATCGTAGGAAAGAATACAAGCTAGCAACATCAAGTTCATACGGATAAATTAAGAAACAAATCAACAAATCATGGTGTAAAACTAATAAAAGCCTCAAAATAATATTTCAATAATCAAATGCATCAAACAATATTGAGAGAGTTGAACGCTAGTGAATCCTCTTCCCACTTCCTATCAAAAATGTCATATCGAAATCTCCAGAACGGCATACGTGTTACGATCCCTACCATCTGTGTCTAAGAATGGCCAAACTCTCGATGCAAGATAATACCCTGTTCGGTATTTCCTGACCCCTCTAACGACAACATTATCCTAGGTTTCTCCAATGTAGTGTAGCTCCCTGCTCAATGGCCCCTAACCCCTTGGAGTTCATGTTAATTATATTTTGGACATAGTCCCTTACGCTAACTTAACTCAAATATAAATGTTCAATGATCAAACTTCAAATTTCAACTAAAATATATTAATTCTTCAGATAAAACACATCAAAACATAAAATGTGATACAATCACAAAACTTTTAAACCTCAAACTTAAATTAAAACTCTTTAAATAATTTCGTACTTCTAAATAAATTTACTTCCAAAATAAAGGTTTTCAAACAATAATTTTTTTTTTGAAAACATATATGTCCTCTTCAAAATGTAATATACTTCACAATAATAAAAATTTCATGCCTTTTAAAAAATAATAAAAATCCAAATAGCATAAACCAAAATATACTACTTCAAAAATACGAACGATACCGTTTCTCAACTTTAATTATGGATAACTAAAATAAAAAACTTCAAATCCGACAAAACTAATACGACATTTGACAAATTCGTTATTAAGTTTTGGTACGGAGTTAATAACAACATAGTTATAATACTCTCTGTACATAACTCTTGGGGAAGTAGTGGTAAGGGCAATATTATTCTCCCCCGAGTATCATGACGTCGATAACTCAAAAGTACAATACAATAACTTACAAACCAACTTTACGAATACGATAAAGATCATACGATACAATTACATGACAAATTCGTTATTAAGTTTTGGTACGACGTTAATTACAACATAGTTATAATACTCTCCGTACATAACTCTTGGGGAAGTAGTGGTAAGGGCAGTATTATTCTCTCCCGAGCATCATGACGTCGATAACTCAAAAGTACAATACAATAACTTACAAACCAACTTTACGAATACGATAAAGATCATACGATACAATTACGTGACATTCTACCTAAAGATATAACTTTAAACATACTTCAACATGCTTATAATTCCTAAAATAAGATAATATTCCAAAACACAACGAAAAGCTTTCAGACTCATGAATTCATTATTCAATAAAATAAAGTAAGACCTCTAGACAGTACTTTTAACACAAGCAACAAGTTCAAGCATACATAACTTGCAGTGCTGATAATATTATTATTAAATTCTAGTAGGAGATTATAATATAGCTCCTTTGCTTTCCAACGACTGGTCACAAACTCAATTCCGATAACAAACGACTGAGATATGACCATTTGAAAAACATTGTCCAATCTGGTCGCTGGCTTAAAAGAAAAATCAACGAAACTTATGCTCATGACTTCATACATTAAATTAAACCATACAACTTCGAAATTACATCATACGTAATGCATAAATCAATATATAAATTTTAATTAAAAAATACCTATCAAATCCCTCAAAAACTAAGATTTAAAGTCACTTATCGTTGCTGCCACATGAGCATACATACACCAAGATTTCAGATTTAGCTCATACCTTGAAAGGTCCAAAAATGAATCGTAAATATGCAACCAATTCATACAGCTTGAGTACATATATATCATGATATACGTTACAAATACCTACACAAAATTAAGAGAACAAAACAAGAAAAACCAATCCCTTTTACTGTCCCAAGTACATGACAAAATAGCACCAAAATCAACCTCATTTCTCCAACAAAACAAGTCCATTAATCCATCCAAAATCCAGGTAAAGCATATTAGTTGCTTAAGAAAAGAAATGATCTTACAACCCTTGACATGGTACTAACAATTATATCAACCAACTTAGGATAAAAATTAGTAAAACAAACATGATGTAAAGTCCTCATAAGATATCGCAATCCTAAGATGAGTTCTAACATTCTAAAATGACTACTTTTATCCTAACGAAGAGAAAACATTGCTTCCAAAAAGTCCAAGAAACCGGATGCGTCTTCGGTTTGGAATTGAAACTACAGTCACATCCTTTATTTTCATCAAAAACAAATTATACTACGAGCAATATCATTCTTAGTAGATGAATTTTGACTACTCAAGCGTCCAATTCCGATAAGAAATGAATGACATAAAGGGCAAACAAGATAGGGGTGTAAAAACCGACAAAAATGCAGAAGAGGAGAACAACAAGAGGAATCTTTTTCGTGTTGCCATGGCATGTGAAATGAAACAAGGAGGGCAGTAAATTTTCTGGTTGCAATTGACATCCAAATGGGGTTTAACTGGTGAATTAAGGGGCATAATAAGTAGAGTTTATGGTGTCAATTGATGGGATTTATGAAGGAAATTGAAGGGGCGACCTATTGGATAGATTTAAAGATACAAAAGATTAAGAAAATATGATTTAACTCTCCATATTATCCCCTTCTTTGACAGCCCTTTTCAAACCTCGTGGCTTAAGATGGCTTACGTAATATTTGTGTACAAGCAGGTCTAAATTCGACTGAACGCTTAAAAATCAAATCACACGCTACTTAAATATATATAAAATAAAATCACTTACTCTATTATAAAATAAATACGCACACCGCAAACATATACATTTTCCAATAAGATCACACTAACATACCACATTATACACTTTCATATTTTCGAAATATACTTTAATGATTTAAAATGAAATTTTCAAATACAAACTTATTTTATATATATATATAATCCAATTAATTAACGCGCGAAATTTCTAGTGAAATTACTGAGCGTTACAACTATCTCCCACAAGTAACCAAGGACATATTCTAATTTTTTGATGAGATTTGCTTTGGTGTTTCTTCCTCCACCACCTTTTCCAAATTGTGTGAATATAGGCATCCATTTGAAATCTGATACTCATCCAATAACAAATGATCTTGTTACATTGCCCACTAAACTCACATCTGAAGAATAAGTGATGAGAGCCTTCAATCACCTGTCCACACAAGCAGCAACTTGCATCATTAGTAATTTCAGCTTTCTGTAGCTTATCTCTAGTTTTCAACTTATCCAGAACAACCAACCAAGCAATAAATGATTGTTTAGTGTTGACCCTTGAGTTTTGAAGATGACTTAACCAACAAAAGACATATTGTGTTTCACTTATGATATTGCTAGGTAATTCATTATCGAATAAAGAGAATACTTGATCGAAGATTGAATTGGAGAATAAAGATTGAAGTGAAAATGTTCGAAAGATGAAGTATCAAGCTTGGAGTGAAGATTAGAATACATTAGGATGTATTTAATATCTTCTTGTTAAGGTTGAGTAAATACTTAATCTAGTTTGTGTTGAATTCTCAAACGGAACTTGGTTCTGTTCCCATGAAAGGAACAGACACTGGCACTCTTAGGAACAAGGTTAGGGAACAGACCTAGAAAAGACTTTAGGAACAACTAACATATCCCAAGTTGTGCGCCTAACATTGTTATGCGCCCAAGTAAGGTTGTTAGAGAGTCTTTAGTTAGTATTGACTTAGTCCATGAGTTTAGGAGTTAGTTGTTAGTTTGTTAGGAATTTATTTAAAAATGATTTTCTGATTTAATTAGGATAAGGCCAAAATATTTTTAAATATTATCTTTTATATTTTATAAAACATAATTATGATTTTCGGATAACAAACTCTTATTATGCCCTCTTATTATTGGTTTTCTGATTTTAGCGCCTATTTATAATAACTATGGGATTTATATTAGGCGCCATGGGGTTAGTGGACTTAAGTTATGGTCTTACCTTAGCATAATATAAATAGGCGCCTAATACATTGAACTTAGTGTGTCTGACTTAGCCAAATATTCTTAGTGTCTTATAGAGTCAGTGTCGTTCCCAAGAGAATTCATACTTACTTTATTCGAGTTTATACTCTTCCATTGTTTTACATATTGTATTTTTGGGTAAGGGTTTGAGTGAACTCTTGTAAGTGTGAGAAGCTTTGAGTGAAGCGTGAGAAAGAGAAAGAAAGGAATTTCGAGGGAAGTTCAAGAGGAACAACAGTTGTGGGAACTGTTGTTGGGAACTTGAGTTTAGGAACTCAAGTTGTGGCCCGAGAGAAAAGTAATAGGTTTGTAAACAGAGTCGTTTGGCCTATTATAGTGGAAAGTTTAGAGTCAAAATCCCTTGTGGTCGAAGTCGTTTCTTCCTATTGCACCTAGGAAGTTTTTCCTCGCTAAAATATCTTGTGTTCCCTCTTCGTGTTCCCCAGCTAGCTTTTTTTCCGCAGAAAGCATAGCATATTCTCTCACTATAAATCACCCCCCTCTTATAGTGCTCATATTATATAACAATTGCTATCAGAAAGGGAACTCTAAAAACACAGGAAACCCTGTTGAGTTCGAGATCTTGGATAATATGAATACTAGAGAGAAACTGGAAGAAGGGTACTCTACACAGAGGCCACCAATGTTCAACGACAAGTTCTATACCTACTAGAAGAACAGAATGGAGATCTTCATTAAAGCCGATAATTAATAGGTATGGCGAGTCATAGAGGTAGGCGACTTTGAAGTCACTACCATAAATAACAAGAACGAGGTAATTCCTAAATCCATCTCTGATTTCGACAAAGTTGATTTCGAAAAAATGGAAATTATTGCTCTTGCCATTAAACTGCTTCAATGTGGTCTTGGACCTCACGAACACAATCATGTCATGCGATGCAAAACCGCAAAACAAATTTGGGATCTACTTGAAGTCACTCATGAAGGTCTGAGTGAAGTTAAGAGATCAAAAATAGTCCTTTTTATGAGCCAATATGAACTTTTTCAAATGAAATCAAAAGAGTCTATACAAGAGATGTTTACTCGCTTTACAAATATTATTAATGAGCTAACCTCTCTTCGAAAAGTGATAACCTTGAGGAACAGGTACATTGATGGTGGAAGTGTGACTTTTGGTGACAACATGAAAGGCGACATAATTGCCATGGGAAAAGTTGGTAAGTCATCGTCACATTCCATAGATAATGTTTTTCTAGTTCATGGTTTAAATCATAACTTGTTGAGTATTTCCCAATTCTGTGATAAAGGGAACAATGTGAATTTTATTAGTGAAAAGTGTTTGATCATCAACAAAAGCACTAAGGATGTCGTTTTAGAAGGAACAAGGAAAGGGAACACATATATTGTGGATCTTAACCTTGTTCCCAAAAAGCAATTTACATGCCTTAGTGTTATTGATGATGATCCGTTATTATGGCATATGCGTCTTGGACATGCTAGTTTTTCTTTGCTTGACAAACTTCGATCGAAAGAACTAGTTTTAGGTTTACCTTCAATTAAGTTTCACATAGATCGAGTTTGTGATGCGTATGCGAGAGGAAAGCATGTAAGGTCCTCCTTTAAGTCCAAAAATGTGGTGAGAACCATAAGCCTTTAGAGCTAATTCATATGGAATTGTGTGGACCAATGAGGATACAGAGTAGGATTGGCAAGAAGTATGTGCTAGTAATTATGGATAACTATTCTAGATTTACTTGGGTTATATTTCTTTCAAGCAAGGATGAGACCTATGATGAGTTCTTAGTGTTTGCAAAGAAAGTTAAAAATTTGAGTGGCCAAAAACTGTTGCGCATTAGATCCGATCATGGCAAGTAGTTTGAGAACTTTAAGTTTGACGACTATAGTAGGGAACATGGCTTGGACCACAATTTTTCCGCCCCTAGGACACCTCAACAAAATGGTGTTGTTGAAAGGAAGAATATTAGAAGAAATGGCTAGAACTATGTTGATAGCTAGTGGACTTCCTAGGAACTTTTGGGCCGAAGCTGTGAATACTGCTTGTCACATTATAAGTCGTGTCATGATGAGAACTTTAGTGAACAAAACCCCTTATGAGCTTTATTTTGGTAAAAAGCCCAATATTATCTATTTCAGGACTTTTGGATGTAAATGTTTTGTCCTTAATAATGCGAAACAAAGTATTGGGAAATTCGATGCTAGGAGTGACGAAGCCGTATTTCTAGGTTACGCTTCAAGTAGTATGGCTTCTAGAGCTTATAATAAGAGGACCATGTGTGTAGAAGAAAGTGTATATATTATTTTTGATGAAACAGATAAATTTGTTCCAAGCACACAGGTTGAAGATGACTTCGAGATAGGTTTAACAAAAGATCAAATTCTCACTGATGAGATTTTGGGAGAAGAAGAAATCATGGGAACAAAGAGAAAGGAACAATATCCTGTTCTTGTTCCCAATACTGAAGAAGAACTAGGTGAGGATACACTAGTGAATGAATCCACTATTGTTGAACCTGGTTCCCAAGAACATGAAGATGATCAAGAATCTGCACAAGGAAATCAAGTTCCCATCCAGGATTTCCAACCAAAGCCTTGGAGACATCAGCGTTCCCATCCAGTGGAACTCATAATCAGTGACATTAACAAGGGAACTCAAACGAGATCTAAAATTAAAAAATTTTGTGCTTTTCATGCTTTTCTTTTTATGATGGAACCCAGGAACCATGAAGAAGCTCTCACTGATTCTAATTGGATTGTGGCTATGCAAGATGAACTCCATCAATTTGAGAGGAACAAGGTTTGGCACCTTGAACCTAAACCTAAACACAACAAGGTTATCGGTTAAAATGGGTGTTTAGGAACAAGTTAGATGAGTTCGAAACCATTGTAAGGAATAAGGCTCGATTGGTTGTGAAAGGATAAAATCAACAGGGAGGTATTGATTACGAGGAAACTTTTGCTCATGTTGCTAGATTGGAAGCAATTAGAATATTTATTGCATTTGCAGCTTTCATGGGTTTTAAATTATATCAAATGGATGTGAAATGTGCCTTTTTTAATGGTTATCTTAATGAAGAGGTTTTTGTGGAACAACCTCCCGGTTTTGAAAATAAAGATTTTCCAAATCATGTCTTTAAGCTTGACAAAGCTCTTTATGGGTTAAAGCAAGCTCCAAGAGCATGGTATGAAAGACTTTCAAAGTTCCTTCTTGAAAATGAGTTTAAAAGAGGAAAATTAGATAGGACCTTGTTTTTTGAAATCGAAAGGGAAACATTTATTAGTAGTTCAAATATTTGTAGATGATATTATATTTGGTGCCACTAGTGAATCTTTGGGCAAGGACTTTGCTAATCTCATGAGTAAAGAGTTCGAAATGAGTATGATGGGTGAACTCATTTTCTTCTTGGGGCTACAAATTAAACAAACAGAAGAAGGAATCTACATCCATCAGCAAAAGTATATCAAAGAACCGGTGAAAAAGTATGGTTTGGAAACTTCAAAAATAAACCATACACCTATGGGAACTTCAACTAGGTTGGAAGAGGATTCTATAGGAACAAGTGTGGATCAAACCAAATATCGAGGTATGATTGGCTCATTATTAAATCTAACTGCAAGTCATTCCGATATTTCTTTTAGTGTAGGTCTATGTGCTAGATTTCAAGCGAATCCAAAGGAATCTCATCTCACAGTAGTGAAGAGAATCCTTAGATACCTCAAAGGAACAGACGATTTAAGCTTGTTATATTCGAGAAGTGATACCTTTGAATTGAAAGGATTTGCAGATACTGACTATGCGGGTGATCTAGTCAATAGAAAGAGTACATCAGGTATGGTTCAATTCCTTAGTCGTAGTTTAGTTTCTTGGAGTACCAAGAAGCAAAACACAATTTGTTTAGCGACAGCCGAGGCTGAATATGTTGCAGCAGCAACATGTTGTTCCCAAATGCTTTGGATAAAACAAAAACTTCGTGACTCTGGAGTCTACTTTGATTGTGTTCCTATCTATTGTGATAATACTAGTGCTATAAGTATTTCAAAAGATCTCGTGCATCAAAATAGAGTTAAGCATATTCACATTAGGCATCATTTTCTTAAGGACAGCGTTGAAAAGGGCCTAATTAAATTGAAATTTTGTGAAACTGAACGTCAGATTGTTGATATTCTACCAAAGCCCTTAAATAGAGATCGGTTTGAAAAACAGAGGCTTGAACTTGGCTTGATTAAGTTGAAATAGTTGCTATAATCTTTCTCTCTATTGATTTTATTCTTTGGCATTATTTACATGTGAATAAATTTTGGTGAATTTATTTATTTAAATGCATCACAACTTTGATATGATTATTTCATATGTATGAGTGAATTTGTCTGCAAACTACTCACTAATGTCCAATAATATTATCCGTAGTGTTCTTTAGACAATTCTACGCCTTAAGAATTAACAAGGGATTAAAAGGTTAATTGTGTTCCAAAGTATCAATTTTCTCTGTTCCCATCGGCTGTCCCAAAACGCTGTTCCCAACGTATTAGTCTTAGGATTTCTTTTCAAATTTTCGAAATATAAATAAAATCCAAAAATATTTTGCTCACATTTTTTCTCCTGAAAATCTGATTATATTGCCTTTATTTCCTCCTAATATCTCTCAAATTAGTTGGGAAATATTATCTTATACTACCTCTTTTTTTTTTATTTGCAATGTATTCCTTTTAAGGAAATGTCATATTAATTGGTACATATCTTTATATGGAAAGTTTTTTTCCATTTATTCACAACTTTGCCCTTAGTACGAGTACTTTTTCTTCATTAACAAGTGGTCCCCCTCTTTCTCTCTCTACATTCCTTGGCTTGTGTGTTTTTCTCTATGTTCCAAATAAAAAGAAACGGAGGAAGTATTCTTTTCATTAATTTTCTTTATTATTTTCTCCAAACCGTGTGCCTTACACGGATTAATCAAATTTTAATTGAACTCTTCAGATTCTTCATTAAACTCCTCATTAATTACCTTCATTAATCTAATCTTAAGCTTTCCCACTTAACGAAATTGCACCCATTCACCCAAATAAAAAGGCGCCCTTTTTCCCAAAAAAATGTATCTCAAAAAAAATCAATTCCTCCACACTCTAGCTAAAATCGAAAAACCCTCTCCCTCTTCTACTCACAAAGACTCTCCAAATCCCATTTATATCTCTACCAATCCACCCACACGAGCTTTGAGAAAGAGGAAACAGAGTGAAGAAACCGTGGAGATGGAAATCGAAGGGTCACATGCAAAATCTAAGGGGGAACCTGCTGTTCCCAGAAAAGGAACAACAAAAATGGCGAGAAGGAAATCGACCCCATCTAGGTATGTTTCGGGTTTATATATTGATCTTGCATGGTGTAGAAGGGTTAATATCCATCAATTGCTAGAGATTCTCAAATTTCAGGGTTGGGAACTACTATTTGAAAATGGCTATTGTCAATGTCTCGTTCCCAAATTGATGGATGAATTCTGTGAAAATATTTCGATGGATGAGGAGAAAAATTGTTCTACCCTAGTTAGAGGAACACAAATAGATTTTAATTGTGATTCTTTAGGAAAACTGTTCGGTGTTCCTGTGAAGGGAACAGATGTGTATTTTAAGAAACAGAGCGGGGTATATCCTTTTTTGGACATTTCCTTTACGGATCTAGTGGTAAAATATGGTGGTAAAAGAGGTGCTACCTATATAGATCATAATATGTTGTCTCCAAACCACAAAATTCTCTTTCACCTACTCAAAAAGGCATTTTTACCTTGTCTTTGTAAACGTGCTTTGGTTGGCATGCTAGATTTGATTTACATCCATTGCCTTGCATCTCATAAACCAATAAAATTTCCCTCCCTTATGATTCAACACTTGAATCATTGCATTGAAAATGGAGTTATTGTGGGATATGGAGTCCTTTTTACGGTTCTACTAAAGAAATTCAATGTGAAGCTTGATGGGATTCATCAAGTTAGTGTTACAACGGGGAATTTGTTGAACACTAAGGAACTCAATAATTTATATGTCTCGATTGTCGATGGGAAGTTGTGCAAGGGCGTTCAAACTTGGATGATGATGAGATAGACGGTGAAGAAAAAAATGAGGAAACTGATAATGAGGTAGAAATCGAAAAAGAAGAAGAAAAAGAAAAAATTGAAAGAGAAAAGAAAAATGAAAAATTGAAAAAATAGAAAAATAAAAAGAAGAAAAAGAAAAGGCTAAAGGAAAGAAGGTCGTTGATAATAAGGATGAATTGGAGAAGGAGACTTCGGGTTTACATGCTCCTAGATCAAGTAGGCGCATTCGAAATTTAAAGGTATCGAGCTCTCCTTCCTTTGTGCTTGATGATGAGGTGGTTGATAATGATGAAGTTCAATTAATCGCTAAAGAAGCTTATGAAGCTTGTGTTCCTTCATCAAGGGAACAATCCCCTGCTCCTGTGGAAACTTCACCACCAAAAACTGCCTCTCCCAAACACAATAAGCAACAAAACTCACCAATCCCTCCTCCTTCCACACAATCTGCCGCTGTTATTCCCAAGGGAAAGGAACCAGCTGTTGTTGCCATCCCTAAGGAACAAACAGTTGTTCCTGACCCTAAGGAACCCATTGCCGCAACCACACCACAAAAGCCTTCCTCATCTACATCTCCAAACCCCACCATTGGTGCTACTTATACCTTTGCACATGCTCAAAGGTTGGATCATTTGTTTACTTTGGTCATGGGTCAATCGGAGGCAATGATGGGATTTGCTCAAGAAGCTCACGGTGTGAACAAAATTGTCAAAGGGTTGTCGAAAAAGGTGGATAAGGCGGTTATGGTTCAAGAGTTTCTCATGGATCATCTCAACCCGTGGAACGCAACCACAAGGAAGTGATGCAGAAACTCAATGATGTGGTGGAAGAAGTTGAACAACCCCCCTCTCCTCAAGCCCAAACACTACTCTTAGTTTAAGCTTTCTTTCTTTTCGTTAACTATGGGAACAATGTTTTAATTTCTTTCCTTATTATGCATGCTACAATGGAACTAAATTAATTCTCTAATCTTAAGTTGAATCTATTGCATGTGTGCGTCTTTTGAATGGCTAAGATTCTTGCATTGCTGTTTTGAGAGTTGAATACTTACTTTACTTATACTAATAAACTTACTTCTAACTAAGTTTGGTGGTGTGATGTGTTTTGATAGATAACATTCATCTTTTTAAAATCATGGAATAATGTTTTTGAAGATGCCAAAGAGGGAAAGAGAAAGGCAAAGAGTAAATTTTCCTAGCCTTGATTCATGTTCTCTAGTTTCAAAAAAATTTTCGGTAAAGTTAAAAATAAAATAATAGTCTATTAACTTTTTTTACCTTAGTTGCATTACTTTGTTAAATAGTTTAATATGACTTGTTTAAAATTAAATATTATTATATGCCTTTTGTTGCCAACTTCAAAAAGGGGGAAATTGTTGACCCTTGAGTTTTGAAGATGACTTAACCAACAAAAGACATATTGTGTTTCACTTATGATATTGCTAGGTAATTCATTCTCGGGCAAAGAGAATACTTGATCGAAGATTAAATTGGAGAATTAATCAAAGATTGAAGTGAAGATGTTCGAAAGATGAAGTGTCAAGCTTGGAATGAAGATTAGAATACATTATGATGTATTTAATATCTTCATATTAAGGTTGAGTAAATACTTAATCTAGTTTGTGTTGAATTCTCAAACGGAACTTGGTTCTGTTCCCATGACAGGAACAGATACTGGCACTCTTAGGAACAAGGTTATGGAACAGACCTAGAAAAGACTTTAGGAACAGCTAACATATCCCAAGTTGTGCGCCTAACATTGTTGTGCGCCCAAGTAAGGTTGCATTGTTAGAGAGTCTTTAGTTAGTTTTGACTTAGTCCATGAGTTAAGGAGTTAATTGATAGTTTGTTAGGAATTTATTTAAAATGATTTTCTGATTTAATTAGGATAAGTTCAAAATCTTTTTAAATATTTTATTAAACTTAAACTGATTTTCGGTTTTAAAAGGTTTTTCTATTAAAACTTAATTATGATTTTCGGTTATGTTTAAATTATTTATAAAAGATATTTTCCTAAAAACTATTTAAAGAAAATAATTTAATTACTCCCCAAGCAAACTAATATGACGTTTAAGCTTACTGCTACACATTTACTGTTTGTGGAGTAATGGGCTTGATTATTTTATTAAAGCCTCAATTTGTTTTAATTAGTTTAATTAGGCTTCCAGTTTTATAAACCACGTTATACTTTACTGCTTCTCCTATTAAGCTAAGTAGTGGGTTAGTGGTTATTTAATTCTCAAATAAAGTTAAATAAAAATTAAATAAATTGAGATAATGGACATCATGGGTTAGTGGACTTAAGTGATGGTCTTACCTTAGCATAATATAAATAGGCGTCTAATACATTGAAATTAGTGTGTCTGACTTAGCCAAATATTCTTAGTGTCTTAAAGAGTCAGTGCCGTTCCCAAGAGAATTCATACTTACTTCATTCGAGTTTATACTCTTCCATTGTTTTACATATTGTATTTTTGGGTAAGGGTTTTGAGTGAACTCTTGTAAGTGTGAGAAGCTTTGAGTGAAGCATGAGAAAGAGAAAGAAAGGAACTTCGAGAGAAGTTCGAGAGGAACAACGGTTGTGGGAACTGTGGTTTGGAACTTGAGTTTAGGAACTCAAGTTGTGGCCCGAGAGAAAAGTAATGGGTTTGTAAACAGAGTCATTTGGCCTATTATAGTGGAAAGTTTAGAGTCAAAATCCCTTGTGGTCGAGATCGTTTCTTCCTATTGGGCCTAGGAAGTTTTTCCTCTCTAAAATATCTTGTGCTCCCTATTCGTGTTCCCTAGTTAGCTTTTATTTCCGCAAAAAGTATAGCATATTCTCTCACTATAATTCACTCCCCTTATAATGCTCGTATTATATAACATCTACGAACATTGAATCTATTCCAAACGCGGTAATGCCAGTTCACTCTTTGGTTTTCATTTTGCAGCCAGAGATAAACTTTCTTCATACTATATTTTCCTTGAAACTTCAAAGAATCATCCAGGAAAACCTGTTTTAGTTTCTCTTTGATCCTACACAGCTTCTTAAAACTCCAACTAGCATGCTTTGGTGGCTCTTCCATCAATCAGCCTCTTCAATGTAATAGTGATGAATCCATTTCACCCATAACAAATCAATCTTTTGATATACTTTAAACATACTTCCCCATGGCAGCATAATTCCAAATATAACAGTCTCTGGTCCGCATTCCATTTTCCACCTTCTTCTTACACTCAAAATCCCAAGCTATTGGAGGAGGTTTGTTGGAGTGCATCATTCTAGCATTCTATAAGAAACACCTACATAGTTGAGTGATTCTAAGTAGCAATTTTTTAGGGAACACAAAAATCTGCGCCCATTAGATATTAATAGTCATGGAAACTAATTGATCAAAGTTACCCTAACAGCATATGAAAGATTTCTAGTGCTCCAACACTAAATTCTGGCCAACATCTTTTCAATAAGAAAATCACAATCAGCCATATTAAGGTTCATTGCAATTAAGGGCACCCCTAAGTACTTAAAAGGAACAGCACCAAGAGAAAACCCAGATCCTTGCAAAATATCCTCCTAACCCTGTTTATGAACACTACCAAAATAGATTAGCTTGTAAACTAGAAGCTGCCCAAAAGGAGAAATAGCTTTGAACAGCAACATAATAGAACAACATCTCCCGTACGTAACAATAGGAGATCATACGCAAAAACTAAGTGTAATAGCCCTGTTTTAAAAGCACCTCTATTAATTATTAATTTATAATATTAGCTTAATTAATTTCTAAAGCCATTGTGTTTTAAATGAAAACATATATTTGATTTTATTATTATTATTATTAAGAAGTTTGCTATTTTTATTGACGTAATTATATTAAATTATTTTAATGGAATTACTTTTAATAATATTGAGTTTTATATTAATATAAGAAATGTGTTTGAGCTTTCATTTTGATGAAATCTATATTTTTAATAGAGAAATTAATTATTTTTGTGTTGACGTATACTAAATATATTAGAGAGTGGTGATTTATTTGATAAGGTTAGAAGAAAAAAAAGGGAAATGAGTGAAGGATAGTGTGACATTTGAAGAGAAAGAAAGGGGGATGTGTGGCATTAAGTGAAATGAGTGGGGTGATTCATCAAGTAAGTAAATAATAATAAATATAAAAACAAAGGGCAAGGGGCTCTTGTTTCACGATGAAACCAGAAGAGAGGAAAAGGGAAGAGAGTAGAGGGAGACGGAAGAGGCGATAAGAGAGGAAGAGAAAGAAAGAGAGCACAACGAAGGGAGAAGGAAGACGAAGTCAGCTCCGGTGGACGACGCAGCAAAGCCAATGAAGAACGAAAGAGGGGGCGACAGAGAGGCGTGTGCAGCAGCGGTGCGATTAGGGTTATTTCAGGCCAATTTCCGGCCACCAAAGAGGGAGATAAGTAGAGCAAACTCCAAAACACCAAAGCCCTTTATCTATTTAAGAGAATTTTCTCAAAATTAGGGGATTTTCTTGAGATGGGTGAAGTAGTCCGCGTGAGGAGGGCTGCGTGAGCCACTGACAACGACCACCGCATTTTCCACCACCACACCACCGATGTTTTATTCTATAATCTCATTCAGTTTTTCATATAAATTGTGAAGTAGTTGTTGTGGGATTTTATCTGTATTCAACCATTAGAGATAAATAACAATTTTACAGTTATTAGTGTGTGTCATTATTCTTAGCCAGAACAAATTGATTGAGTTTGATTATGTTGTTGTTGTTATTGTTGTTTGAGTCTGATATTATTATTATCTGTTGTTCATGTCCTATTGTTGTATAGTTGTGACAGTTAGTTCTTTAGTTAGAGTTTTCAATCAGTTTTTATCTATTTGTAATACCATCTCCAGGATAGAATCCGAATTAGTTGTTTATTTTGAATTATGAGGCGAAGAGTGACATTGCTTGGAGTATGAAATTTGTTAATCGTTGAATAGCTAAGACTCGATTGAAGTCATTAGCATTGAGTGAAAGCTCGAAGTATGTTTTGACCCTTAGAGTGTGAAATGAAATAGTATATGCCGAATATTTGTTTTGGGTTCATTTCAAAATGGGGATAAAATAATCATCGAGTGTGAAGATTGGGAGTACGAAAAAATTTGAGGTTGTTAGTTTATCTTGTAGGGAGTATGACGTTGATAGGAAGTATTCTTGGATTTTCTTTAAAAGTAAGTTCTTGGAATAATCTAAATGCGTACCAAATTGCTAAGTGTTAGTAGATAAATCGATGTCGCATATCTAATCTAGATCTTAATAACAACTCAAAAGGATGGTTGGAATAGGATACATTATGTTTTTGGAGTTTAAGAATTTCATAATCATCTTTAAGAATCAGTCAATGAAAATCCTTGGTTCACTTATCAAATTAAATTAAATGATTCTAATATAAAGGAACTAAGTAAAGGATCAGGTCACTATTAATTTGGGAAGTGATTTGAACCGGCTTATAGAATTGACTGAATTAGTCTTGGCCTAAAAGAATCGAGTTAGTTCATTAAACAACATGTAAGAAATACAAGTTTGGTGTGAGGACTTAATTTTGATAATAAAAGAGTTAAAGTTAAGAATCAGAGATCATTTGTAAGAGATTTATGTAAACCAAACGTATAGGTTTTATACTTTTGTAATCCTCTGGTCACTAATGTATGATTGGCTTCAGATAATGGTTAATTAAATATTAAGATTAGTTCTAAATGGTTTAAAACTAATGTAACCAAAGCTAACCAGTTAATGAACGAGGTAAAGTCTATTATGATAGTGAATCACTAAGGACATTAATAGTGATAATGTTGTAAGTGAACTATGAAATCTTAAAGAATAAGGGTGTTGTTGTGTGTTTAGAATAACATGATATTAGTTTTGATTACTGCTTCTAGTAATAAAGAGAAATTTGTAAAAGCCATAGCCAAGGTTAGTAAAAGTTATGTAAACGAAGTAATAAGATAGTAAACTAGATTATCCCAATCTTATGAAGTCTATTTTTGTAAGATTTGCATAACCTTTTTAGTGAGTAACCGAGCTACACAAATGTCCTAGTTATTAGTTTTCAGTTGTTATTGGGTCGGGAAATCACAAAGGAACATGATTAAAGGGGAATAGGTAGGGTTAGCTGTGTGAGAGATTCTAATATAGAATGAATATCGATATGTTCCATTATTGAGGTATACACTAGTCACTAGTAGGGATGCTATATACAGAGGAATTGAGGTTGTTAAGGTAAATTTGGAGATTGAGCTTAGGAGTGATTGTCAAATGACTATGTTGAGTTTGATTAAGTAATTCTGTTGAAGATGATATTAGTAAAGGAATTAACATGGAGGTCTTGTGAGTTATCGGTTATGGTGAAAATATTTGTTTGATTATCCATGTATGCTAAGCTAAGAATATTTTCATAAATCAATGAAATGTTTTTTAAATCGATTACTTCACATATTATATTGAATATTTATAATGTGAATAAGAACTGTGAATGAGGCGTAAACAGGCACCCGAAGTTAGGGCGAGTAGAGTCCCTAGTTGTTTCCCTCTAGGAAGGGCGAATTTCTGGCGTTATAGGACATGTCCGGCTTAAGTCTTGCAAGCAGAACAATAAAAGGTGGGGTGACGACTCTCAACGGTTTGGAGATAGTTAGTACTGAGTGACCCCTCTCCATTCGCGTTCACACTAAGATAACATATAACAATGAACGTTTCTTCTAAGAAACTTAAATGTTGTCGAAGGAAATTAAGTTTCCAAATACATAGTATATCAATGATATATTTTGTTATGAAGTACTATTTTGATAATGAACAATATGATGTTTCATTATTCGTTTCAGTAAATGGTTTGAGGTATACATGGTTATGTGAGTTGTCGTCATATGTGATGAGTGTTTTAAACAAAAACCACCAAAGCATGTTTTACATGTTTTACGGGTTTAGTACTTAGCGCGTTGTTGATGTGAGTTAAATGTTTTATTTTGTCATTTTTGTGGCCTGTCCTTTGGGTGGGTAGCAATATCGTATTAGTTTCAGGTGGATACAGTGAAGATGTGGAAGCTTTGTTGCGGGGATTCTTATCACAGTTATTTTCATATGTGTTGAGGCGAGGACGGTCGACTTTGTAATAGTGTAGTATTTAGTTATGTTGTAAATAGTTTTATAACAATAATTTATGAAGTACGAGTTGGGAATAGTTGATGGAAATATATTAAAATGATATACAGGTTCATAATTTTGGACGCGAGTCCTAAGTTAAATTTTAGGCGGTTCGTATTTCAAATGAAACTCTGTCGAATTTTCTGTAGACTTCTATTATTTAATTTATACCATTTAGATCATTTAGATAAGTTCCTTTAAATTTAATGGTTTACAATTCAAAGATTTAAAAAGTTCAGGTTTTTAGGATTCCACACTCTTCGTTTTAGGACAATGAGTGTGATGATAATAGTCCGGATTAAGTTTTCCGCTGTGTTTAGCTCTAATTAAGTTAGTCGGTGAATCCGGGTTGTTACGCTAAGTGTGTAATTTTCAGATGCGTACACCTGTAATGATAAGAAAAATCCCGCCTTGCACCCAACAC
The DNA here is from genome assembly GCA_947645195.1 of Patellifolia procumbens. Taxonomy (NCBI): domain Eukaryota; kingdom Viridiplantae; phylum Streptophyta; class Magnoliopsida; order Caryophyllales; family Amaranthaceae; genus Patellifolia; species Patellifolia procumbens. The sequence continues at coordinate 7,319,889 of CANSGD010001328.1, forward strand.
AACTAGAACTCAGTTCAGATATTCCATAAAAATATACCTCAACAATTAACTTAATATACTTGAAATATTGTGTATAATTGTTTTATAACTTGAGTTCTAAATTGATCAGTTGAGATATCTGCTCTAAAACTGAAGTTATGTACTAATATGTTATGAAATTGCCCCAAAGACTTGACTTCTTGTGTATACTTGCACTTGATGTTTTTATTACTAGATGTAGAACCAGTAATATGCATTAACATATTATGATTATGTTCCATCAGGACTGCTGAGGCAACTACTGCGGAGAAAAGCACCAATTTCATTCAGCAGAATCAAACAATCAGGACTGCTGAGGCAACTACTGCGGAGAAAAGCACCAATTTCATTGGTGATGATAATTATGCTACAGGTAATGCTCATTTCATAAGTATCTTACTAGGTTATCTAATTTGGTTCTCCCCTGCTTTCTAATGTGGTGGTTCTACTAGAATTTCTATTAGAAGATATCATCTCCATATGCTTTGTCATTTACTTTCAATATGCTCTATCATATGCTTCTCGAAACATGTTTTAGGTGATGAAAAAGGACTTCATGGAAATAGAAGGTGTGGAAAACTATCCTAGCGGATGTTTGGAACATTGGCTAGAATGTCTATTTTCATCGTTCTTGTTTATTGTGGAAATTTTAAACTAAGGAGTTATTCGAAAGAAAAATGTTGATTTGACAACAACTTGTATGTGTTTGCATCTATGTGTGTGCTATATCCTCACTGCGTGGTTCATTTTCTTGGTCAAATATTTACGACTTTAGGATCGTGCCTGATGTCATTCGAAGATCCTCATCTTCAAAAGAGGATCGTGCTCATTACTATTCACGCATCCTTAGTTGAGACAGAGGAATGCCTTTTATCATTCGCGGAATCCTCATCTCAAAAAGAGGACCGTGCTCATTACTATTCACACATCCTTAGTTGCTACATAGGATAATGCCCTTTATCATTCGCAGATCCTCATCTCAAAAAATGATATGCTCATTATTATTCGCACATCCTTAGATAGCTCAGACAGAGGATTGTGCCCTTTATCATTCGCACATACTCATCTCAGACAGAGGATTGTGTCCTTTATTATTCTCACATCCTTTGGTCGAGACGAGGATACTGCCTATTATCATTATTGCAGCTCTACTAGTTATCATCATTGCAGATCTTCCTATATCATCATCATAGCAACTCTTTATTATTATTGCAGATCGTCAACCAGATATCCTCAACCAAATAGAGGGTGTTATTCACTAATACTGCAGGTCTTCTTATTATTAACATTGCAGAGCCTCAGCGAGAGGTATTGCTGATCATTAATGAAGCTCTGCCTATTATGATTATTGTAGATCTACCCATTCTAGCTACCCGAGGATGCTATATTTTGTAAGATTGGTGAGAAGATGCTCAATAAGAGGATTTTGCACTCCATATTGTCCGAGTAGGCTCCTAAGCAAGGGAAGTTGCACCTCTTCTTACATGAGCAAATTCTTAATTAGAGGATTATGTGGCTTAGCTCATTGGACCAAACTAAGATGATGGATCTTATATCAGGGCTAAACCTACAGGCACTGTGGTATCTGTAGAGGTTATCACGCAGACTTGTCTAATGCCATGAGAAACCAATTGAACAACCCCAATATACTTAACTTCAATCGCCGATAAGCACTCGCACTATGTGAGCAAATTGTACGGGTATAAATATGCCCTCTCGGATATACAAAAGGCCAATACGAGTTGGCAGGCAAGGTAACATGGCCAAAGGCACAAGCTCGGTTTACTATATAAACAGTTAGTAGGGCTAAGGTAAAGGGACCACATTCATGCACACATGGACACTCACACTTGAGTCCGCCACTTTTCCCTCCATATATCCACACTCTATCTATCTAAAATGAGCACTGACTTGAGCGTCGGAGGCCCCGTCTTCGGGATACCCCAGGAGCCTCGACATGTTTTTTACCGGAATTTGGAATCGGCCCCTTATATTCACCGGAAAAAAGTAACACTTTTAGACAGAAACAATAAAATATATGATATACAGGAAACACCATCAAATTAGAGAAAGAATATAGATACAACTAAGTAGTCCAAATAAAATTTTTGTCCGGTTATGGATTGGCAAATATAAGAGACCCCGTATATAATGCTCGGCGAAGAATCGGGCTTATTTACCTCATCGGGTTTTGGCTGAGGCGGAATAAGAGGCGGGAGACTCGGCTGCCTCCCCTATCCAACTGCGTGAACCACTGTCGTGACTCCCACTTTTTAATTTGCTCTGTCCAACAATATCAAATTGTGACACTCAGCCCTAATATTCAAGATTCGTTCGTTGGAATCTGTACCTTTTACCATTTCTTTTGGATCTCATTATCTCTTCATCATTTTCTGCAACATCATCAATTTATATTGATTAATCTTTGCTACTTCCATTATATTGGTCTTTGATTTCATTTCATATTTTTTGGTTCACTGAAAGTACTTTGTTGATAAGAGACTGTGACAATTATGCCATTTTCAGTTACTGTACGTATTTATTTAGATCATGTAATGTTGCTGTGTTCCTTGTTCATATTATATTTTCCATACATTTATTTCCACTTAGTTTTCAATAATTAGCATGTCCATTTCGTAACTCGTAAGTATGAAAGTACTACGCAATATCATTATTTGCCTCAAGATTTCAATGAAGATCATACATTCATGATTCACGGCATCTATTCTTGAAATCGTCATCTCAATTTGATAAGTTTACAATAGTATTGATCAATAATAGCTTAGACTTATTCCCAATTGCTTTATAAAAAATTACTGGCCCACAAAATGTCCTTTTTATAAAACGGCCTAAAACGGGGAAAAATATTTATCTTAAAATTTTGATTTAGCTATGGGATTTTTTTTTTTTTTAATAAGATCACATGGACTCGACTCAATTTGAGACAGATTTAGACTTAGGCTCCATTTTCGCCCTTTCTTTTCCATTTTCTCTTCTTTCATGTTGTTCTATATCATTGATTAATTTGTGTGACCAAGGAGGAATTTTTTTACTTATTTCTTTTATTTCAATCGACTCTTTTGAGATTGTTTGATTAAAGGAATCCGTTAGGATTGTATCAAGTAAACTTTTATTTTTAATGGAAAAACGATTTTCATTGAAAGTCACTTTTTAAGGAAAACAATATTTAATAGAAAACATGATTTTTAAAAAAAGTTTTCCTTTATATGTTTGATTAAATGAAAAGTTAGGGAGAAAAGATAAATGAAGTAAAAGTGAAGGAAAGATGGGAGGAGAGAATAAAGAAAAGTAAGGAGTGAAGAAAGATGTGACATACCTTCTTTACAAAATGAAATTGGTTTTCCTTTTCTAATAGCATTTTCCCACCTTTAAGGAAATCATTTTCTACCCCTTAATAAAACAAACAAAGAAAAATGAAAGGACGTGGAAATCAATTTTCGAACAAAATGGTTTTCCAGCAAAACAACGAAGTCTTAATTTGGGCTTAATTTGTGGAGTCGAAACATTCAATTAGACATGGAGTTGGGACCCGTTTTTTTTCAACTTTTTACTGAATGTTTTTTCAAAATTAAACTTATTTATACTAGTTCATGAGTTTTTTCTTTGCAATACAGACTTGAACTCATATTAACTAAGGCCCTATTTATTTCACCTTAAAATAATAATATATTCAGTTAAATAAGTTCAATAAAAATATATTCAATTCAGTAAAAATAAGTTTAGTTCAGGCAAGAGAAGTTCAGTTCAAAAGAAATAGGTTCAGTTCAGCAAAACTAAGTTCCGATCAGCAAAAATAAGTTCAATTTAGTAAAAATAAGTTCATTTTAACAAAAATGACAGTAAAATAAGTAGAACTAAACAACACTGAAGCCAAACTTCTTTTTTTTTATTTATTTATTGTAACGTGAACCGAAAATTCCTTAGTGATCTCTATTATATAAGTGAAGAGGTGGGGGTGGACACCAAAAATAAAAAAAAGGAAAAAATAAATAAAATAAATCAATGAATTTACTAAGTAATTAAGTTTTATTTCCAAATTTAGCCATTAGATTTTTAATAAAAGATGTTTAAAACTTGTAGCTAAAATATCTAAAAACCTACAAAGTAAAAACAATTAAAAAAATATCAACGATTATATTTTCTTGAGATCTATATATAGGCACCCATTTTGCTATATTTTTATATACTTTTGAAATTTTTTATTTTGAAATACATATGTAATTGATTGTTCAAGAGTGAAGGCACATTTGATTAAATTGATCATGATAAAGTATTTTAGCATGAGTGAGAAATATGATAAAGTATTTTCAAGTACTTTTGAATTTTTTCTCTTCTGAACAATGAGCAAAAAATATCTTACCGGAATACCGGGTACTATATAACAAAAGTAGTAGTTAATGGTGGGGAGTAAGGGAGGTTTTCAAAGAAAAATGAGCCAAAATAAATTTAGCTTGAAAACAAACTATGTTGTGTACTTTTACATTTTATCATGTTACAGTAGGCAAAACATACATCGTATGCAAATAAAATTAGAATTTTTTGTTCAAAACCACCTAAAATTTTCACGTTTTTAGAAACTCCCACCTTAATGAATTTTTCTTTTAAATTTATTAATTAGAAACTCCCACCACTTAATGATTTTTGTTAAATTTCGTTAATAAAACCGTGAAGTGGGCGCCACATATGCATTTTATTATTAGTTTACGCTGAAATTGAAGTCAATTTCATCAATTTAAGGGCAAATCCTCAACAAATTTAGAGCAAATTTGGAACAAATTACAACTATTTGGAAAGAATTGCAACTATTTCAAGTTCCATTTTGTTAACAAAATGTATATATGGGACCCACTTAACGGTTTTGTTAATGAAATTTAACAAAAACCGTTAAGTGGTGGGAATTTTTAATAAAATCGTAAATGGTGGGTGGAATTTAAAAAAAACATTAAGGTAGGACATTCTAAAAACACGAAAAATTTAGGTGGTAAGATGCGACTATCCATAAAATTATCTACTGCATATTATGAAATTTCATAATAAAATTGTTGTAGCACACATCGCGTGCTTAGAAATCTAGTTTAGTCTAATGAAAATGGATGTAATTGGTAAAAAAAAACTCGATCATTTTGATTGTTGAAAGTAAAAAATTTTGGCCAATGGCCGGATACTAGCTGAAGCGGGAGACTCGGTCAATGTCTATTCGTCAGACTTGAGCAAGATTTACATGCATGAAACGGTTAAGCGTCTGCACTATAAGTAAACTACCAAAATAACCTCACAGTTGAGATTACTAAAGCAGTTAAAATCGAGTGTCAGGGGTTCTGATTTTAGAATTAAATCTAATCAAATTTGATCCCTTGGGATGTGTTTTAGCTTTTATTACAGTCCAAAACTTCAGCGTTACACCAAAGGAGATTTACATTTACTGATCTCATATTCTCACTGATGTAAAAGCTTAGTAATCTTTAAAAATGAAAGAAGGACCAAGTCACTTTGGTTAAGCATCTCCTCCCCCATGCAACAACATCTAATGATCTAAGTACGTGGTTCACCTCCTAACTTATACTACCTATGTTTCATATATATTGCAATGTAGAGAGTCTTACGCCTCCCAACGCATTACTTTAAACACTAATATCTCTAATTTTATTTAAGTAAAAATTATAAAAAGTTGATATTAATTAAGCATATATCGAGACGAATCTAACAAGATCCCACATGACTATATTTATCCTTATCCATAAATCACAAAAGAAGGTCAAAAGAGAGTGTATGAATAGTGGAAAATGTCAAAGGTTGCAATACATTTGGAACGGAGGTAGTAGTATTTTTTAATTATAGGATCGATAGGACGAACCTCTAACTTATTCTACTAGAATTACATTAGCTGAAATCTATAGGATAAATTAACAAAATCTGACCCTTAATCTGACTATATCCTACGGCTACAATGAAATACTCCATCACTAAAATGAAGGAATCAATCCCTAAACATAGGAGAGTTTGTTAGATATTCATGGATCTAGTCAAACTTCCATATCTTGTAGATTAAGGTGTTGTTTGGTTGCTTTGAGAATTCATTTCCCATATGAATTAGGATTTCCTATGAATTTACTTCCCTTGTAGAATTCCTAGGAATCGTAAATTTTTGTTTGGTTGTCATGTGCGAATTTACAAATCCCATAAATTGTGAATGACGAGGGGAGGGAGGGTAAATTCCCATATTTTGTGTGAAGATAACATTTTCATGTTCAAGTCAACCAAAAAAGTCAACAAAAAGCAAATTCATGGGAATTTTGAATGCCCATGAAAATAAAAAACAACACATTAGATTCCACCAATGATATCATCTACAACAACCCAATTTTTGCTTCATCTTCAAGATACTCCTTTCCACGCCATTTAGAAGACTTGTACGCCAAGTAACAACTTTGAACTTGACTTTTGACCCCCAAACCAATCAAAAACTTTGATTTTTTGACGTTATTCAACGCCACTAGATTAAACTAACAGACACATCAACACCTTCACATTTGCCTCAATAATTAATTGAATGACATTAATAAATGACATAAAATAAGCCTAAAATAAGAAAACTCTTTATTAAGTCATAAGTAAAAATCTGTAGACACGGTAGATTAAACTCGTTGACTTCTACCTCTTCAATCAAAGTCAATGATGTCACCAAAGCTTACCCAAAACTTAATGAAAATGCTACAGTTTCCATTAACAAAATAACTAGCCAATCCTGGATCAAAGAATCTTTCAATTCTACAATTAATCACTCAAAGTATAAAAAGTCTTATGCATTCCAAAGTGACCAGCAATTCCACCACTATCGACTTTTGCCACAAGTAACTCCCTTCCCTAACACCATATTTACGAATGCATAATCTATTTTTCCTTCAACAAAAAACCCTCTTTAACCACATACATCCCTCCAGGTTTAATAAAATTTGACCCAAATTGAACATCGTTAATATATAAGTTCTTAATTTGGTAAAATCCTAGCATCCACCATAGTTAACAAATAGGCCACCTACTAAAAACATAAACAACAATATTATTCTTACCCTCTTTATCCTTAGAAGAAAAGGTAAGAGATTGCAAGAATTCTGCCCATTTGCCATGTCATGATTCTACTTATATTGTCAACGAATATGCTTTGAGGCCTCATGATCACAATGAAGAATAAAAGGCTTGGGCCTTAAATAGTGAGATCAATGATCCAAACTCCCATTTCTCAATCAATTATGTGATAGGAGCCATGATGGTGGATAAGTTCTTGATAAATCTTCTATATAAAATGTTAAACCATGAAAACTTCTACATTCACTTGTTGTTGAAGGTGCAATTCAAGTAGAAATAGCAACAACTTTTTCTAGATCAACACGTACACCTTTTCTATAAACAATATATCCAACAAAATAAGTAATTGAAACAAGGAAATCAATTTTTTGTAGTTTACCATACAACTTTCTCCCCTTGCATTTTAGAATAAGCTTTTCAAATGACATAAATGCTCCGATCCCCTACAATTTTTCTATAAACAAGAATATCATCCAAGTATGAATGAACTTGGTGGATTGCATAGACCACAAGGCATCACTAACCATTCATAACAACCTTGTTTAGTCTTAAAAGTTGTCTTCCATCCATGAGCTTCTGTGATCCTCATCTAATGGTAGCCACTTCGAAGATCGGTTTTCGAAATATAAGAAGCACCATGAAATCCATCAAGCATATATATCCTCGATCTAGTCATCGGAAACCTATGGTTGACAGTTATATTATTCACAACCCTACTACCAATACACGTCCTTCATGTTCCATCTTTCTTAGGAACGAATAAAGCAAGCATAACACATGGACTCGTACTTTTCCTCACATGAACTCTTTTCATTAGCTCCTCTATCTGGCTTTGTAGCTCCTTAGAAACCACAGGACCACATCCATTTATAAGCTAGTTTATTAGGCAAAGGTGCCTGGAGAAAAGATTAATAACATGTTCAGTACCTCTCAACATTGGCAAACTTCGAGGAAATTATCAGGAATTCATCATTGAACTCCACTAAAACGCGAACTAATCTAGGATTATTAGGAGTCTTTTCTCATATCCCCACATATTTAGCCACAATTAGAAACAAAACGCTTCAGTTTCGAATACTTTTTCGAATACTTTTACCCCAAAAACATGTTCTTTATCGTTTCCGTAACGCACAAACGAAACCGAAATACTCAAAATAATAATAGAATCAATGAATCAAAAAATAGAAGTCCAAACTATGCGTTAAAAGGCAAAAACTTTAATACTTTAATAATTCTCTCACTTAACAAGGCGAAAATCTCTCTGCACAACTTTGCTAATTTCTATGAGCAACTACGGTTAGCAATTCCTAAATGTACTTATCTCTCAACTAAGACTAATTATCAACACATTGGAATTGGCATCCTAACCCCCTTTATATAGAGTTTAGAAAATCCTTATTCCTAGTAGAACACTAAACTAATATGATATATGATGATAATTTGGGAACACATATTATCTTATCTCTTATCTTACGCAACAATGTTATTATAAACTTATGAATAAAAAATAGAATTATCCTAATCTTACTACTATTAAGAAAACCATATCTATGAACAATAACAAAATATGAAAACTAGATAAGCATCAACACCGACCTGACCACCCGAAAGACAACTGGGTCACCATCAACACTTCCCTGTTTTCTTTTCTTCTATCTTTACCTTCACATTCCTTTATTTGCATGAGACCCACAACGTGTTCTCGAAACCTATTCACCAGGTTGGGCTCGTTGATATTGCAAATCCAACAATCCTCTCCTTAATCCCAACATGACCAACTCCTCGATCAATGATCAAGAACTTTCGTTGTTAGGGTATCCTTGCCTCCTCTCGACCCAAGACCTTTTCATACTTGACGTACACTTAAACAATGAAGTAGCCAATGATCTCTTATGCCTTATACATACAGATGTTTGTGGGCTTATGAGCACAAAGGCAAGAGGTGGGGTGAGTTACTTCATTACCTTCACTAATGATTTAAGTAGATATGTCTACCTAATGAAACATAACTCAGAATCTTTTGACAAGTTCAAAAAATTCCGAAATAAAGTATAAAATCAACTTAATAGGACAATAAAGGCATCGAGATCTGGCCACGGTGGCAAATATTTGAGCCAAGAATTCGATGATCATTGAAATGGTTGTGGAACACTTTCGCAATTGACTCCACCAAGAACTCCATAATAAAATGGTGTATCTGAAAGGAGGAATCATACGTTATTAGATATGGTTCAATCAATGATGAGTTTTGCTGATCTTCCAAATTTTTATTGGGGATATGCTCTTGAAATAATTGCACAAACTAAATAGGGGTCCGTCAAAGGTTGTAGAAAAGACTCCATATGAGATGTAGAATGGAAAGGTTCCAAACTTATCTTTTCTTAAAATATGTTGTGGCGAAGTATTTGAAAAGCATTTACTATCAGACAAACTTGCACCCAATGCAGATGAATATCTCTTCGTGGGATACCTAAAGGAGACAAGGGGTTACTACTTCTATTATCCTCAAGAGAATAAGGTATTTGTTGCTCATGATGGTGTCTTTCTCGGAGTAAATAGTTATCGAAGGAATTCTATATAAGAAACAACTAAAGGTGGTTCACACCATGTCAGAGAATGTTGAAGAGAACATTTCATTGATGCTCAGGCCCGACGTACGTCAAGTAGACCCAGGATTCCAAACAAAATGTTGGTTGATTTCCTGTTAACTGAAAACTCTGAAATCATGGTTTTAGAAAAAAGCTTTGACGAGCCTAGACTCTGAGAAATGTCTTAAGGCCATGAAATTCTAATTAGACTCCATGTCTTAGAATTAAATTTGGACCCTAGTCGACTTGCCTAATAGGGTCACACCTATTGAATGCAAGTGTGTGTTCAAATGGAAAACAAACAAACATCTATGTCTACAAAGCAAGACTGGTTGAAGAAGTATTCAAACAAATTGATGGTATAGACTATGATGAGACCTTTTCTCCAGTAGAAATGCTCAAATCGATTTGGATACTTGTAGTGATTATTGCATATTACTATTACGAAATTTGGCAGATGGATGTCAAAACCGCATTCTTGAATGAGTATGTATATGTGGCACAACATGAGTGTTTTTAGGATCCAAACAAGGTTTGCAAGCTTCAAGGATCCACTTATGGATTGAAGCAAACATCTCGGAGCTGGAATCTTCGGTTTGATGAGTCAATAAAACGGTTCGGTTTTCTCAAACGCAATGAATAATCTTGTGTCTACAAGAAACTTATGGGAGAAGCTTAGTCTTCATGGTTCTATATGTAGATGCCATACTTCTCTTGAGAAACGACATACCAATGCTTGCCTGCTTGGGTTAGTAAAGGAAAGGTCGAAAAGTTGTTTCTCCATGAAGGACCTTGGAGAGGCTGAGTACATATTGGGAATCAAAGTCCATATAGATAGGTCTCAAAGGATGATTGGACTAAGTCAGTAACTCATATTGATAATATTCATGCAAGGTTCGACATGGAAAACTCAAATAGAGGATTCGTTCCTATGTCACATGGCATATCTCTTAGCCAGAGTCAGTACCCGACTGAGCTTGATGAGGTGAAGCGAATGAGTAGCATACCTTATGCTTCAGGTAGAGGATCTATCATGTATACCATGATAAGTACTCGACCATATGTTGTGTAACAGATTTCAAGTAAATCCAGGTGAATCACACTGGACTGCAGCTAAGAGCATCCTTAAGTACTTGAGAAGAACTAAAGGCATGTTCTTAGTCTATGGAGGAGAAAGTGAGTGGGTTGTTAAAGGTTATACCGATGCAAGCTTCCAAACTGACATAGATGATTAACGCTCTCATTCAGGTTACATCTTTCATCTAAATGGAGGAGCAGTGAGATGGAACTCGAAGAGTTTAAAGTAAAGCATTGTAGCAGACTCTACGACAGAACCAGAATATTTAGTAGCGGTCAAAGCAGCTACAAAAGCAATTTGGATATAGAAGTTATTGACGGAGCTAGGTGTCATACCTAAGGCTCTAGAGGGGGTTGAGTTATTATGTTATAATAGTGGTGATATTGCACGAGAAAAAGAAGCAAGATCACATAACAAATCCAACCATGTAATGAAGAAATATCACCTTATTCACGAGATAGTTGATATAAAGGATATCAACATCTGCAAAGTTCACATGGATGAGAATGTGGCTAATCCGCTTGCTCGACCTCTACCTCAACCCAAACATGAAAGTCACGCTAAGGCTATAGGCTTGAAGAAAATGTTATGATGTCTTTTGATTGGATTATGTTTGAAGAAACTGTTAAAATATAGAGACATGTTTTTGTTGTTTTTTGTTTATGAGAAATAACTTTTTATCTTATTTATTTTTGTTTAGTATTAAATAAAATATCCAAAAAATATTTTAGAATTCAATGGTTTTGTCAAATGTGTGATATGATAAATGAAACACAATAAGTGAACTGAATTCATTGAATACTCGTGTTCCTAATCTAAGTCGTCAAATCGGATATAATTGATTTATTAAAAGATTAGCAAATAAAATTGATTGATAGCGCTGGTTCATGAGCTATGCGAACATAGAGATGTTTAGTTAACATATGGATATGTATAACTGATACATGATCGAACTGACCTACTTAGAAGTTTCTATAACTTCGTAATGATATTAGTGGATTCCCATGAAATGAGTGGAACACTGCCTAACTTAATGATTGGTATAACTTTGGTGATGACAAACGACGTGCCGTTAAAAAGGACTATAAAACAAACATTCATGGAGTCGTGCTAAAAGTTGAGTGGGAGTTTTGGTTGCCACAAGATAGAAAATTACGTCCTCCTACATGAGATACGATGGATGTCTTGGCCCCTTGGAGAGTGAGGATTGAAAATGCATGGTCGTGCTCAAATGGATTATAAGATGATCCTTTGTTTTGCAATTCAAACTCGAATTGCAAAGGAATAATTTAAAGACTAATATGGATGACATAGAGATATGATCATATTATCATATTATACACAAAGACATTTTAGGAATTTCAATGTTGCACATTCTTCTCGGACAAGTGGGAGATTGAATGAATGAAGTCCTCGACTCTAATGCATTTACTATACATAATATAGATCATATTATGAAGCTAATAATTCCTTCAATTTTGTCATCTCTACGTCATGATAGAGAATGCTATAGAGCTTTGGGTTAGTAAATAATAAACTCGGAAGCCTACTTAAATGGATCCTACAAGGTCACATATAATATTCAGATCACCAAAAAAAAAACGTAGAGCCCATAATGCTCCTACGGTAGGCGGCCAAGAGGGTAAAAGGAATGGGATTGCTAGACCTAGTTTTTCCTATAGATTGGGCAAGCAATCAAAAAATAAAAGATATTGTATCTCTCAATATTTTCTCATGCTCTTTCTCTCTCTCTCAACTCTAACATTATTTACTCCCAAGAAAAAAATGTTTCTTTTTTCCTTCCAACTAGAATTGGTGGACTGTTGATCTGAATTATATTGGTGGGCTAAGTAGAGGAATTCTTTCTCCAAATTCATTGGCAATATTTTGCAATATTCCTTCCCACAATACCAATTAAAGTCACGCATTGATAGAATTATTATAAATTATTATAAGATCCTTAATTGTATATACATGAGATCCTAATTTAAATGTTTATGAATTAAATTCGTAAAATTCCACTTATGGTACCTACTGAAAGTATACATACAAGCAATTTAAAGAGTTACCAACCTGTAACAAGAATGCACTTTTTATAGCATTATTACCTTTTACATCAAAACAATTACGGAGGGAAAACAAAATTTAAGAAAAAACAAAGTGCAAAGTTAGAAAAGAAGATATGTACAACATCTCATGCAAAAGAGTGTCGTGCAACAAATTTCTATATAGAAAAAATAATATATATTTCGCCCCACCTCTAGTGGCGTATTGGTAAACGAGACCCTTTATAAATCACAATTTGAGCAATACCCAATACCACCCCCCTCTGTCTGTCCCTCTCCCTAACCTCTACATTCTCTCTATTTTCTCCAAAAATAAAAAATTTAAAAAGGAGAAATGGTTAGCCTCTCCCACCCTAAAAACCCTCTTTCTTCACTTCACATATTTTCCACAACAAACAAATCATCACTATCATCATCATCATCATCATCATCATCCTCATCAACAACAACAACTCCAACTTCTACTACATGTTCATCTTCATTAACATCCATGAAAGTTAAAACTCTAATTCACAACCTCATTTTCTCCCACATTTGTCGCGTTATTCGTGCCCTATCCAAGGCCAAATCCGTTTTCTTAGACATTTTGCGTGAAAACCAACTTATGTACTTAAAACAAACCAATAAGAAAAACAAGTACAGGAGGAAAATACTCTTTGGCTCGTTCAGATTACACTACAACTGGTGTAATTCTTCAGCTCATGTTTTGCCTATTCCATCACCCATCATATTTGAGAGTTTAAAAACTTCAACATCTAATCATATTTATTATGATTCTACTTGGAACTCAGTTTACGAAGCCGACGGCCGCCATGATCGTTTTTCAAATGAAGACGAACAAGTTTGTAAGGGAAGTCATGGTAAGGTAGATGGAGAAGAAGAACGTCAGCTTTCAAGTTATCTTCAATGGCTTGAAGAAAAAGGTGGCAAAAGTGAAGTGGAGGGTAACATTGAGAATGAGATAGATAAGCTTGCAGATATGTTTATAGCTAATTGCCATGAGAAATTCAGGTTGGAGAAGATTGAATCTTACAGAAGATACCAAGAACTTATTGCTAGGAGTTTGTGATAACTATTTTTATTTTTTCAATAAAGAAAAGGAGAGGAATGGTGGACTGGAAGGCATAAATAAATTAGTTAATTAATTATTACTCAATTAGCTTAGTTATGCACCAAAAGGAAAAAAAATAGCTTAGTTAAAGCTAGATAACCTTTTCTTTTTTTCTATTACTTCTTTTTATTTTTATTTTGATTTGGTTGGGGCTGTGCAGCTTGTGCTAGATAAGGGAAGCTGCAGGAGGAGAATATGAGGTGTGATTGTGAATTTAGTCTTATTATATTAGATTATGAAGATTTTTTAAAATTTCTATCTAGGAGATTATTAGATATTTTCCACAATTCTTCTTTCTGATTTGGTTAATGTGTATATGAGTGTTAAATCTTATATTCTTATTGCAAGTTACAAGTGACCACTTGATAAAGAGTGATTCTACTCTCTCTTACAGAAGTTTCTCAGAATTTAAAGAGGGATATTTCACACTTTGTTTGGGTCAAAGCAATGGAATAATATAAACAGTGGGTAAGTGCGTGATTGTTAGGGGGTGATCAAATTTTCGTAGCAGCCGGATTTCACACTCCGAAATGGTTTGATCTATCAGGTCCCGAATTAAAACTGAACATGCTGCGTTCGAGTCCAGATTCAAATCTAAAGTACTAGTTCTAAGTGATGTTAATTATAGGCAGTAAAATTTTGGACCTGATATCCACTGGTTACAAGTAAATCTGGTGTCGAAACCCGGTAGCTGATGAACTATGCCTCGGACTAGCCCACTAGGTATCTAGTGGAAGGTTTTGTTTGTGTGATGAATAATTAGGAGTTCTAAGGCTTAAGATCACTTCATTGGAAGCTTGGGATAAATTATATCAAATGATCACGGTATATATATGATGGGGTTCTTATTCTAGTAAGTTTTAGCTTAACTATGATCAAATTTTACTTTTGAATGCCATTAGATATCGGTACCCTGTATTAAAACCACTTCCTACCGGTTTTACCCATTCTAGAAATTAGACCAAGTTAAAAACAATCTTAGAGAGAACCGGATAACATGTGGTGGAACTGCTCTCAATCGATTTCAGGACCAATTCCGAAAAATAAGGATCCAATTCAACCAATGTCAATTTCAATTCCACATTATAGGAACTAAATCTCGCCCATTTTGGATTCTCGATATTTTGACCGGGTACTCAGTAGTGCTCTAAGTATTGCAAGGGTGTCTTCAGTTAAATTTACTGTACTTATCTAAATTTATTTGAACTCATATGAACTTATTAAAATTTAGTAAAATTTATTAAAATTTGTCTAAACTAATTGTTTGTGACTAGAGTTAGCGGTAGTTGTTAATGTTGTGACTATGTCAAAACTCTACTTTATAAAATTAAAGGTGTTTGGCAGGGTGCGAGTAGTGTTTAGTGAAGGAGGTAGTATTTAGGTAGTGGTTGTGAAACGCTAAAATAAAAGTAGTGGTGAAAGTAGAGTTTAGTGGTTGAAAAAACATATAATAATGTTTTTAATAGATTCTATACTAAATATTAATTGGCAACAACTCTAACAATTGCTTTTACCGAACACTAAATTTTATACAACTACTTTATAGCTAATAACCCACAAATGCAAACAAACAACTCACGCCTATTAACAACTACTAGTACGGCTACTGTTGGCGAACAAACCCCTTTTTTATGAGGTAAGAAAAAGTAGGGGGTAGGAGGACTAGGAGCATTAAGAGCCCTCCGCGAACAAACGACTTATGTGTGAGAGCATCAAATCTTATTAAAAGCCAATAAAACTTATTGAACTTATTTTTTATGTTAAATAATGAATATCAGTTTAAAAAAAACGAGCCAAATTATCAGCTGGTTAGTAGAAACCTTCTTATGAATGACAAACTAGTTAAAGCAAATTCAAATTAAAGGGAACTAAGAGTGATCAAGATGTTCATAGGAATGTGTGAAAATTTTACACGAAAGAGGAAACCACAACGTAGAGTGCCCAACTAAAGCTGGGGTAACAAGGACCGAGTCCAACCAAATTGTTTGGAGCCGGTGGAGCTCCCTTTTGAGTTTACTAGCACTACATACACGCGATGTATACAAAGTCAAGTAAAAATTTATATAAATAATATAAAATTTTGTTTGTTTAGTGTGTTTTGCAAAAAAAAAAAATTTAAAAAAAATGTAAATAGTTAGTGATGGAGAGAGTGAGAGTTGTTTCACTTAAATAGGAACTAAAAAAATTAAATAATGATTTTTTGGTGTTCCCCACCTCTTCGCTTATAGAATGAAGATTACTTCCTCCGTTTATCTTTTTAAATGCAATAAATGCACTTTTTTTTGGTTCACACTTTTTACTTTCACTAAGATTTGTGATTTTTACATGATATTGTACATCCAAGACTATTGTTTTTCCTCAAATAGATTTGAATGTATCATGTTCATGGTACATCGGGTGTATGATGCATAATCTCTGAGTTGATCACTTGAACTGGCACTCAATCCTTATTTTCTTGCTTATATGCTAAGCACATAACATATGTGAGTTTCAATTTATGTTTTTATGAAATGAGAGAAGGGGGTTGGGCTGCCGGACGCTCATACACACATTAGAATAGCATTTTCCATTTTGGGCCTAGTCCGCATGGATGTGTTTTTGGACTTCTTTCAAAATGCCTCTTTCTAATGTATTGGGCTCCATGGCTCCACGAATTATCCACCGAGCTTAGAACACCATGTTGAGGACTTTCAACGATGCAAGGGCACAAATCACCGAACTTCGATGACACACGCTGACACGAGGGATATCCCACACACTCCACGACAGCCTCCCGCCCCAGACCGAACCGCCCGGCTTGGTACCATTTGTTGTGACGCCGACACACGCTCATACAGACATTAGAATAACATTGTCCGTTTTAAGCTTCCACATAGATTTTGTTTTTTGACCTTCTTTCGAAGAGCCCTCTTTCTAATGTATTGAGCATTAACTATATAAAGTGATCCTTCCGTTTATATTTTTTCATGTGGAATTGGGATGAACTTCCAACACAAAGGAGGATCTTTTAAGGTAGCAACTAGGACTCTAACCCAAAATAACTGGACTTATCAACTATAGGACTTCAAAATATTGCACAATATACTTATATATAGGTTTGTTGCATAATCGTTGGGCATACTTGTTTTGGAGATGATTTGCCACCTCCTTATGAAGGAGTTATTACTGTTATAAGCAAAGTACTTTAAGATGGAGGATAATTTATGTTGTCCTTAAGAATATACTTCCTCTGTTTTTAAATAAGTGCTACATTTCACTTTAGCACGCTTGTCGAGGCACGTTTTATATCATTTTTATTTTTAATTATGCATTTGTATAAATTATGACAACTAGATATTAAAAATATATATATCGAGACGACTCAAACGAGATCCAACATCACTATATTTTTCCTTATACCTATATCATAAAAGCCGGTCAAATTATAATGAATGAATAGTATTATAAGTCAAAATGTAGCACTTAAAAAGAAACGGAGGTAGTATATAATAAATTAAAAAGGAAAATATTGAATATTAGATATATAAATAAGTATTAATAACAATGATTGATAGCTTAGTTGTCATAAATCTTTAACTTCATACTCCTCTAGTCTCATTGTCATTATCATATTTGACCAAAATAAGAGAGTTTCTTATATTCAAATTTTGCAATTAAAATAAAATGAAGAGATTACCATTATTAGAACTTCATACTCCTCTAGGATGCGAGGTTCTTTTCTCCATGTTATATCTGAATTATGTGTGATAATTTTATGGTTGTCTTTCAAAGGTAAAACAATTATAAGTCTTTTATATTATTATTTATTTGGTTATATCCTTTAACAGAATTGGACATTACCATCAATAAACATGTGACAAAAATAAATAATGGTAATCTATTTTTCTGTTTAAGGAGATAACCAATTAAGAAAATTAAGACAGATAATATTCTATCATATTAATAGACAAAACCTAATTGAAGACTTATGATGGTCGTTTTGAAAAAAGACCACCATAAAATCATGGAATTGTGTGTCTTCAAAAAAATAATAAAAAAAAAGGTAAGATTTCCATTGCCATGTTTCCAACAACAAGCTTCACCATTTATCCACTAAAAGCGATGAAAAAAAAATCTACTCTCTTGTTTTCAAATAAACAACTAATTTGGACGATGTTGCGGCTTTAGCGTATAACAATTTATGAGTTTGAAAAATAATATTTGAGTAGAATGTAATATGCATTTACAACATTTTAGCATAACTCTTGGTTTTCGATTTTCATTCCAAACTCATAATACCATCATCGATATTCATAACAGAAGCAACAATAGTTTAGTGCAGAGATTTACATAATTGAGGTTGTGAGTTCAAATCTTTTCATCAATAATATTTCTATTTTTTTAATGTATGAGAGAATAAGACGGATGCAATTCAAATAAGGAAGAATGACACGTGGTACATTACAATCCTTGCCTATGCCTTTTAATATATATATTGAGATAATAAATTCTCAAGGTTCAGTAGGTTAATGAAAGAATATAGTTGAGATTATGCATAATACACATGGGTATACAATGAGCATGGTACCACAAAGCTATTTGACCAAAAAACTAGTCTTTGGTCTACCATTAGCATAGTACACCCGGATATATGATAAAAATTGTAACATAGTTCTATAAGTCATGCCATGATTAAGAGATGAAACGATAATGTTTGTATCAATATTATCTTTTGTGAACTTGATTAAAATTATGTTTAAAGACTCTTTATTGACGTGATCAATAGTTTTAAATCCTTAATATGAAGATAAGTAGAGCAAATTGGTCAAAAGTTGAGACTTTTGTGATCTAAAAACCTCTCTCCAAGGATGATGTGGGGCTGTAGATCCAACCTAACGTAAGACATTGGGTCCCAAAGGTTGTGTACTTTAAACTCTCCCACTCCCTACCCAAATCTCTCCATCCCTGATTTATTAAAACTTGTTGCGATATTTTGTACTACTCCGAATCTTACTTTTAAAGTCTCGACTATTCCTTCATTGTGGAAATTTAGTGCCGGAAAGGACTACAATTGCTCGTTTTTGTACGGCGCTATTTGCTAGTTTTCAATAGCACTTTTTTTTAGTAATTTCTTTTGTTGTAAAATCTAACAGTTATATTATTAATACTTATTTACTTTGTTCCTAGAGACTACAACCTATGTGTTATAAACATATAATTAGTGTGTGACCCCCAACGATGCCCGGGATTTATTTTTTTAATTGAATTAGAATAATATTTTGTCATAGATTAAATTTTATTTTAATATTAAATTTTTGATGATATAATCTAAGAATAAAATAAACAAATTAAAATGAACATAAAAAATTGTAATGAATAGGTCTCTTTACTTTTCCCCAAAGCTTAATCAAGGTAAAAAGAATTCTCAATTAAAAGATCACAACAAAAAGGTATGTGGCTTGGTGGTAGAGCCAATGACATTACAACTAATAGGTCGTGTGTTCAAAACCCATTACTTGCATTTTGTGTATGCAAATTATCACGTACAATGGTGACGTTGACATGGAGTGACACATGGCAAACTGCAACCGTTGCTTACGCGTTCTAATATATATATATATATATATATATTAGTATTAGGCCCGTGCGGTGTCAATTAGGTTTTTACGTACAATTTAGTACTAGTTAAAAATAAATAATGTCATTTAGACGTAAAAATGTCATTGTTTTTTAAGAAGAAAATATATTAGCTCAATCCAAGGAGTAACAACCTAAAGATTTCCAAGAGCGAATGAACCATCTAGGATGGACCCTCAACTACAAGAAAATCAGAACAAACCAACTATAAACCAATACAAAGATCATCCAACCAAACCCTATCAAAACTAGAAACAGAATTAGGAATTCATGCCTTGATTCTACATATCACATCAAATTGAATCTTCCTAGAAACAACATTACGACTACTATAACTCTTCTGTTCCAGCGAGCATCATTTCTAATCCTCCAAATGGAGTACACAGTTGCATTAACAGCAACATCTAACATTATTTTCTGAAAGTGGTGCAATTTGCTGCTTCTGATCCACTTGTACCAGTCCCCCAAAGATCTATGTACTCATCTGATCCTCATCCATTTAATCAAAGCAACCATCAATCTGCTACTAAATATGCATTGAAAAAATAAATGACAATTAGATTCATCATACACTCCATAAATAGGACATTTCATAGTTTGACTTACACCCCAAGCATACATCCTATCATTTGTATTAACCCTGTCCTGGATGCTAAGCCAACAGATGAACTTGTGCTTCTGAATAGCAAGTTTGCACCAAACAAACCTATCCCAGTGGCATTTCTCAACCACCCCAATTAGTAGCCTGTAAATTTGTTTCACCTGATACACACCCAAACACTGCATGCAGTCATGATTCATTTTTTATAAAATTTTTTAGCTTCACAATCAGTTTTCCTGAACCAGTTAGTAGCTTTAGGTGGCTTGTATTCCAACCAACTAGCATCCTTTATATACATATCATTAATCAACCTAATCTAGAGAGGGTATTGTTTCTTTGACATAGCCCATATATGTTTACTTACGACAGCTTAATTCCATATCCTACTCATTCTGAACCCTTAACTCCCATTCTTCTTAGAAAACAAACCTGTTCTCACTTCACATTTCCATCTTTAGAACATAAATACTCTCCATTCCACATAAATGCCTACAAATGTTCTCAATATTGTTAATAACCTTCTTAGGGATGATAAAAACCTAACCCTAGTAGATATGAAGGCTCATTAGAACAGAGTTAATGAGTTGGACTTTAGCTCCATAAGAGAGATGCCTTGAGCTCCAAATCCTAATCTTACTTGTCATTTTTTCAAAAAGAATCTGACATTCAACTGAGCTAATCCTTTTAGAACACATATGCATACCAAGATAAGTGACAGGGGTAGAGCCCTTAGTGAAACTAGAAACATTCAAGACTCTCTACATATCATTCTCAGACATACCAACTAAATAAACAATTGTTTTTTATTTATTTAATCTCAAACCAAAACGAGAACAATTTGAAACCTTGAAGCAAATGTTAGATCAAACAAAATCCCCTTTGCAGAATACAAGGACATCATCACACCAGTAGAAAAACATCTATTTGAGGCGTTTTAGCCTAATAGCAGCAAAAATGTTAAGTAATTTTTATTTTATTTTTACAACATATGGTTTTGAGGCGTTTTTACCTTAAACGCGTCATAACCTAAGTTTGTTAACAAAACCCACGTAGCTTGGTTGCTGAGATTCTCTCTCTCTCCTCAAAACGCTTTCTCTATTAGAAGTTAAACCACAAGCCCAAGGGCGATTTTTTCTCTGTCATGGCTTCCTCTGCTCCCGGTGTCACCTGTTCGAGTTTAGCATGCAAACAAAGTAGAAGGAGGAACGATTTGAACACCGTAGAGGAACGATTTCACCACCAACACCTCAAATTCAGTTCTTTTCAGCGAATTTTCTTGTCTTTGGGTTCAAGTAGGAAGTGTTTTCACACTTCATTTGGTAAATTTCACAAACCCTAACTCTTTAATTCTTGGTATTTAATTAATTTTGTTTAATTTCATGTTTTGGGACCTTATATATGCCGAATATCTGAATGATTTAGTTAAGGCTTGATTTGTAAATTTTAACCTAGGCTTTTGCAAGTGTTGTATGCATATGGATTATATTTTGTCTGTCAATATAACTAACTATACAGAATTTGGGTTTTACTATGTTCAAATTTGTTAATATAAGTAAATTTGCGTAGAATTGTAGATGGGTTTTGTCTGAGTTGGTTGGTGTTTGAGAAATTAACATATCGTAGGCATTGACTTATGGTGTCTATTCTTCTCTGTCACTCGTTCATTTGCTCCTGGTTTTGCCCCAATATTAGGGCCTTTTCTCTATCTTGGGCATCTGCTTCCCATCCAGCTCGGAATTGGGTTTTTTTTTCTCTCCTTCTGCTTTATAATCTTAGGTTGTGTTAATGGATTTTTGATAGCATTTGATGTTATTATGTGTATTTGATTAATGCTACAGAAACGTCTTTATGGCAATGAGTAGAAATGGGGATTTACAACCTTTCATTGAACTAGCTAGAGTCAAACCAGGAACCACAAGAAGATGGTATTGGTGAACTAACCTATTCCTAAAGCTGTTATCTTTCTTTCTTGGCTGACATGTATCTGAATTCCAAATATTGATGATCGCATGCTGTTTGTTACTTTGATATTGATATTTTAGTAACTCCATTTTCTTTCGGCATGTTCTTATTATTCACTGTGGAAATTGGTATGTTTGTCCTTACATATTTTCCATGTTTCTTTTCCTTTACTTTATAAGATGATACATACTACTTCCCAACTGTATTTGTTTTGTGGTAATCTAGTTTGAGATGAATGTGTCTTGATAAGTACCTTATCCGTTTACACGTGTAGTGTGCTGAGTTTGATCTCCGTATTTAAAAAAGCTTTGGAATCTCTTCTTCTCCGAATTTGGATTTTTGATAACATTTTTTGGTGATGCTAGTGTGAATACATTACTCTGTCAGTCTCTATTGATAAGAAATCCGGTAATGCTAGTGTATTGGTGGAGAGTGTAGTGATTTGAAGAGTGATTTACCCCCAAAGAATGTTTTCCCCATTCAATCACCTTCCGGGGATGTTGTTGCTTGTGCGCCACCCTCTATTGCTCCTTCTGAAGAAACAGCTTCTAGGAAGAAGCCACGACTTGGATGGGGGAGGGGGAGTGGCTGGCAAGGTATGAGAAAAAGAAAGTTAAACCAGAAGACACCGTAAACAAGGCTGGCAATGCTACTTTAGGTAGTAACATGGAATTCTCACATTCACGCAACATCAAATATAGTTGAAAAGAGTCGAAAGGTTATATGACTCTCTGATTGTTCATCGCCTGCCACACAATCATCTTTTGCCTGCAGCTCTTCACCATGTATTGATTATGTCCATTTCCTTAGTCCTTTTTGGTAAGCTAATACCAATTTCACATGTGTTCTTAACCACAATTATGACATACAACTTGAAATCAGATCTGATGCGTGTTTCTTGTGTTATTTATCTAGATCTATATGACTGTATTCTAGTAAGATGTTTTTAATTGAATTAAAGACTAGTGTGCGGTGGTGGTGGTGGTGATGATGTTTGGTGTACTAGGAGGCATGTTACTAGTGTTTTTTTCTTCATTTTCTTTATGGTGTATATTATATTGGGATCTGATGCTCGTTTAAGTGTAGGGGTAACTCTTGCCTGTTCTTTCTCTTCAATGTTTGCATTTTAATTCGCTTGGTGGATTCAGTGTGTTTGTTTCTATGAGTATCTGTTGTTCATTGGATATCTATGCTTCTATGGACTGATTATTGAGTAATTTGTTTTTGTTACTTTTTTTCTTCCCCTCATTACAAAAACACGTAAAATTAATGCTGTAAACTAAATTATGTTACACTATTGGGGCAGTCGGGCAGACACTACTCTTATCTTCTAACCAATATATGTGCTCAGAATATGCCTTTATATCGATATAGCTTCTCTGTTATCCAAGACTGATGGTATATTGCAATCCTATTAAGGACTGCAGCCTTTAGGAAGTCAGTTTTCTGTATAAAGCTTCGACATAAGATGAATGCTTATCAATAATCAGGTTTCACAACTACTAATGCTGAAAGCATATTTATTCAAGCTTTAGAGGCCTATAGAAGTTGGGAAAATTTGTTGGTAGCCCATGCATTGCTGTATGTTTTGCAACTTGGTCCAAAAGGTGATAGTCTTTGGCTTGTCATTCATGCTTTTGAAGCAGTGAAGCTACGTAGATTATTGTCTGGGGTTACCTACCCTACCCATTTCAGTAGCCTCTATAACTCTTTCTGAGTTAGCAGGAGTGGTAATAAAGTTTATGGAAACCTAATCATGGTGTCAAATCTAGAGCTTTGTTTTGTGTCAAGGGTTTCCAGCAGGTTTTTCACATGATAGGGTTTTATGCAAGTCGTTTATAAAATTATACCTCATTTTTTGTTTTGTCACTATGTTGCTATCACCATCATCTGATTGATGAGCTATTATCCCTCGAATTTCATTTAAATAATTTGTCACCGATGTTGGAAACTTATGGATTCCTTGTGTTCTTCAAGTCTGTACTTAATCTTAGATGTTTTTCTTGTGTACGCTGCTCCCTGTTGCTGAGGTTTCTTTGTTTTGTGACGTGGCTTTTGGCCTACACTGTCAGTTTTTCCACGGACAATTCCTGTTCTGGGTTGGATATTCCATCAACCATTTATCAGATCGGTATGTTTATTAGTTTCCCCTTTTTGTTGTTGTTGCTATTTCATTTTCCTGTTGATGTTAATTTGTTGAACCTGTGTTGCCTTTATTGCAGGTTTATCAGAGGTGGAAGTGGCTGCCTAATCAATAATCCCTTACTTTCTTGTTGCTCGTATCAGGTAGTTTTCAAGACTTATACGACTTCTTCATTGAACTATGCAACTGGAAAGCTCAAGCTCAGCACATGAAAGTTGGACTTCTATTTTTCGGCATTTAGGTTTTTTAGATATACTTGCAATCACTGCAAAGTTAAGATTGATTTAAGTTGTTTCTTTAGTCTTTTTAGTAACTATATTTTGTGTTTAGAACTCTCCTTATAGTTTATTAATAAATTTATTGAGATTCTTTATACCGAGATTCTTTTTAGTGGCTACGTAGTTGATTATGGCAAATGCAAACTAAAAAGGATTTAATTAAGGCATTCTGACATAAAAAAAACAAATATTAATGTTTTTTTTTAAAAACAATGCATTTGAGGCGTTTTTTATTTGAGGGATTTTTTGAAAAATGCCACAAATGATTTTCTATTTGAGGCGTTTTTATAGATAGAATTGACATCAATTACAGCACCAACAATACACAAAAATGGTCAACCCAAAAATAATACGAATTTGGGCATCCTCCTCCTTATCCAACGCTACAAAATCCACAGGCATGTAAAACTTTCCCACCCTAACAGGGACATCTTCTAAAACACCTAGAGGGTAGTTTATAGAATGGTCAGCCATCTGCAAAGTAATTTTTGCACTTAAGTGCCCCCGTCTTTAATTTTTTACAAACAGACAATGGCATGAAAGACACAGACGCACCTAAATCATATAATGCTTTATCAATGAATAATGCACCTACATGACATGGAAAAACTACCAAGATCTTTCAATTTAGGTGGAGATTTATTTTGCAAAACGACACTAAACTCTCCTGTTAAAGCGACTCAATCTACCCCATCAGAAACCTTTTTCTTAGTTATCATTACTTTCAAAAAACTTGACATAAACAGGTACTTGAGAAATAAGTTCTGTGAAAGGGACTGTTACCTCAAGGTTCTTGATCATAGCCAATAACTTACCAAGTTTTGATTGACTTTTGACTTCTGTATCCTGTGAGGAAAAGGTAGCCTTGGTGTAAAAGGCGTTTCAGAAATCTTTTCCTTCTGCTTCCCTGTCTGTTCAGCTACCTCAGGCAATTCAACCTCAGACGTCGAATTCTTCTCCAAATCCTCCTCTACTACCTCCTTCTCCTTGCTAGAGCAGCATCATCATCAATGGGCATAGGAGGAGCATCATAGGCAGTGCCACTACGGAGTGTAATGGCATTTGCTTGCTCCTTCTGCATAGGCTGCCCAGACAATTGTCCCTGCTGCCACTAAGCATTGTTTCGAGAAGTTTGATGTGCTTCTCTTGAGCCAGCATATGCTTCTATTGAGCTCTTTGTGCCTCCTCATTAGTTTTTCGCATTGCCAGCATCAGCTTGATCAGTTCAGATGTAGTAGGCTCTTGTGGGGTTTACATTATGTGGTGCTGGCTAAAAATTCTGTTGAATAGGTCTTTGAAAACCAAGGAGATTTTGAGAATTCCCTTGGTTTTGGTAATAGTGGGGTCTTGGGTTTTTTTTTGTGGAGGCTGATAGGAATGTTGTGGAGGATGGTAGGAATGTTGTGGTTGTGGATTCTGAACATTATTGCTTCTATAAGAGAGAAGTAGGTTATTGTTCCACCCAGGATTGTAGGTATTGGAGTATGGATTGTTTGGTTGTCTCTGTTGAAAGGCATTTGCCTGTTCCATCTAATTCTAACCAAACTGACAATCGTGGACGAAGTGACCCATAATACCACACACCTCGCAGTAAGATGAGGTGATGGGTGCAACAGCTGACATATCATTGATGGTCATAGGGGATGTAGAGGAACTAGAAGGCTTCAAATTGTCAAACTTCTGATTTAGTTGCGCAACTTGAGATGCAAGTAATGAAATGGCGTCAACATCACAGCAAGTTCAGCTAGGAATTCATAAACTTCATTAACTGCCTTGTCTAAAAAGAGTCCTCTTGTAGACGAATTAACAGTACTCTTCGCCTGGGGCTGCTGACCATTGTAGAAAGTCTGCGTCATAAACCACTTGTCCATATTATGATGTGGACACTCCCTCTATAAGTCTCTGAATCTAGTCCACGCTTCCCTCAATGTCTCACCTGAGTCTTGGGAAAATGTGGCCAACTTATTTTTGATATCTGCTGTCTTTGTGGGAGCGTAATATTCTTTGAGGAATGTAGCAGATATCCCCGACCATCGTATCTCAATGATGTCATTGAACCACTTTTAAGCTTTGTCTCTATGTGAAGACTGAAACAACATGACCTTCAACTGCTCAGGTGTGACTCCTTGATGTTTAACAGTTCTGCAGAGTTGTTGGAATCTCTGTAGATGATTGGCCGGATCTTCAGTAGGATGCGCACGAACTGATTTTTTTGCACCATGTTGATGAGAGCAGGCTTGATCTCAAATTGTTAGCAGCGATGGTTGGCATTTGTACTAGTGGGAATGCCTTCGGGATTAGGCACCCTATAAGACTTCATTAACTTTGCCATTAGTGCTGAAAAAGTCTCTGAATCAGGTTTCTCTTGTGCAAACTCTTTTCTAAGGTCCCGAAATATCGCTTCCGTATTGGGATCTCCTAGAAATATATGTGTTTTCTTTTTTTACCTACACATAAAAGAGAAAAAAAAAAAATTTGTGAGAGTGGCCTCAATTTGAACGGGAGGCTCCAATGAGACAAAAAGAAGTACGCTAATTAATCGAATAAAAACTAGAAAACTAGCCGTCTCCCCGGCAACGACGCCAAAATTTGATAGGCTAAAGTCGTATCACCTAATCACAGATAATTTCTAAACTCCTCTAACAACAATAGTCAAGGGAAGTAGGGTCGACTCCACAGGAAGATAAAGTTTCTATGTTAATATTCAAATCAGATAGGTAAGACTGAACTACTAATTAAACTAGAGAGAATGAGAATTAAACTGTAGGTGTATCTAAGAATTAAAAGTTTAGGGCAATAGTTCTGTCCACCATGCTTATACTATTCAAGATGTTCAAATAACTAACATCACCTAGGTTTAGAGTCGATTGATTAAAGCAAGTGTTAAGCTTATGGTCAAGTCTCAACGCTCATGATTCAACATATGCAGTATGGTCACAAACATAATCAGAATCACTAATGTCTTATAAGCTTCTAAAAGTAAGACCGATTTGTACGAACGATGATTAGCTAGACATAACTCATGAAATTGGCCACTAACATAAATTATTATGGATTCACGAACAAATCACATTACAATCGCTCTGATCAAAACCTAGAAACTATAGCAATCGTGGCATAAACATGGTTTTTTTCCCTACTCACTCATGGCTACGGAAGACAAAAACAATTCTATGTAAAGATGCATAATTGATAATGAAAGCAATAATCAATCACAAACAATCTATGTATAAATAAACAAGAACGAGAAGAAAATAAAGTGATCACCGAAATTGAGTCTGAAATATGAACTATATTGAAAACCAAATAAACGATCCAAACTTCAACAATGGAGAGAAAACTAGAGTTCTGATACTAGGGCTTAATCAAATAACAATAAAAATGAAATATCTCTAAAAATAAACTAAGTGTTGTATTTATACTAAGTCTAAAAAGGATAGAAAAAGGATTAAAACTGGGCAATAAAACAACGTCATTAACCAAAAGTGACATTCGCCCGATCGGGCAAAATAACCGTCTTCAAATTATGGCATGACAGCTTCCAGCAAATCCGCCCGATCGGGCGGGTTTTACGTCCTTTCAACACTTAAGCAACAAACGCAACAGGGGAAACTAGGCATGGTAGAAATCCGCCCAATCGGGCGTTTTGACGATCTTCCCAGCAGCACGATTTCGCCCGATCGGGCGATTGTGCCCGGGGCCATGGCTCTTTGAGCCAAACTTCGAACCAAGGACACCCCTAAGCCTATGGAGTGTGGCCTTAGAGCTCCGCAACTCAGCATATATGCCTCATAAATCCGCCTATCATATGTTGTTGCTCAAAATTGCAGAAAGTAGGGAGAAAACTCCCTGAAACTTGTAATTCAACATAAAACACGCAAACCACAACTAGATAGAAGAGTTAGCATAAATAGCTCCTAAGATCATAGTTTGATGCACATTTTAACTCAAAATTAGCTCAAAATAACATGATATCAACCGCATAGTTGTCTGTCAAAACTTAATCTTACTTCACTCTCATAAGGACCAATAACTTCACGATTGCTTTCCCATATACTAGTTTCCACTCTCCTACTGGCCAAACAATTCACATAATTAAGAAAACATAAGTGCCACAAATACACTTCTCGTGCACCCTTTCTCATATAGTTACCTAAATGTATGGTTTAACATGTATATATATAACTATATATACACATAAAAACATATCTGACACATCAATAATCACATTGAACAACCAACATCAAATGACTCACACAGCATTCATACGCAATGCAAAGGCAAGCGCGAACTCTCGACGACTTAATTTATTTACTCCTAACTTTTAGTCTACTCATTTTTCATCTTATTTAACTCCTTTGCTTGGATATGGAGATCCATGCGTACCTAAGAAGACATGACTCTGATACCATTTGTAATAACCCAGATCTACAACCAACCTAATTAAGAACTAAACACAACGGAAATCCTCATTCGGGCTATTACCATCACACTCAGCACGAGCATGGCATTCAAAAACCTTGAACTTACCAAAACATTTAAAATTTTTCATTAATTAAAACCTCTAAACTCTATTGAACTATACTAAGTGAATGATTCTAAAACATTTGAACAAGATTTGTTTATTAAAATTCTATGGAAATTTCGGCAGAGTTCTATTTCAAATACAGACCACCTAATAATTAATTTAGGACTCGTGTCTGACCATAAACCTGTATCCTCAAAATCCAGCAACCAAAACCAATCTAGACTTTACAACTCAAACTTTTTTTAATTTAAATACAATTTAACAATTAATTGTACTATTACAAAATCGATCGCCCTCGCCACAATACAAACAATAGGAATCACACATTCAAACCTTCTTCAACAATACTACCTTCATGTACCTGCATATACCGACACGTAGTATCCGCCAAACTGGCTGAGCAAGATTCTATAATGTAAGGCCAAATATATATGCAGGTAGGACATGTTTTACGTAAACTTGTTGTAAACGGTGTTTGTCCAGATGGTGGACAGGTGTAGGGTTGATAATATTGGGAGGCTTGTGCAGAGACGTAGCTTCGTTCCCGAACCTGCACAAGGAGAAAACCAAGCCGGAGGTTTGGGTTTGATTCCTTCTCCGATGCTTAAGTCAGTATACTATAGATAAAATCTGAGCATGAATTTTGACAGAGTAAGTTTAAGAGAGTAGTTGTGTCTATCTTTTACCTGATTATGAGGAGCTATTTATAGTATCTATGTATAGAAAGGAGCACCCTAGAATAGAGGGATGTGATTGGCTGGGCAATGAGAGGGCGACACTTGTCATGGTCTTAATCTCCTGAGCCCCTTATCCAATCACATTCTTCCTCTTTTGGGGATTTGGACTGATTATTCCTTCCTTTAGGGAATAATTGGGCCTCTTGTTTGCAGTTTTGGTGACATCATCAGCTACCCCTTAACATGCTACCAAGTGTCAATGAGGGGGGGTGAGCCACGTGTCACCAATCCATTGGACCACGTGGCAGTCTTTGACTGGGCCACGTGTCCTCTTCTAATATGTTACAACAGGACACATTAATCCTATGCTACAAATCATTTTCTCTCAAAACATATAAGTAAAATAACAAACTTTATAAAAGTTCCGTATATCTTTTGTAAAACAAATCCTTTCTTTTATGTTTGCATAACGAATCAATTCTAAATTTGTTTTCTTTAAATCAAATCCTTTCTTTTTCCTTTTTCAAATATTTCCTTTTTCCTTTTCCAACAAATCCTTTCTTTCCTTTTTCTTTCACGAAGAAAGAGTCATAAGCCTAAGGAATGGAACAAACATTTTTGCCTTTGGGCTAGCTAGGCCCTCCGGAAAACTGTAGACAAAGATCACTAGTGTGCACAACCTACATACGGCCAAACCTCAGTAGAAGATCAAAGTCTGAGGTATTGATCAACGTACCCCCATAACTTTTCTATTATGTATAGTCTAGCCAAACCCGACTAAGTTCCAATGCCTTGAGATACCACTGAGGTAATCCCCACAACTTTTAAAACACAAAATTGTTCTTGGAGATACCACACAGGCAATCCAATAACTTTGCAATCATAAAAACTATCTAAAAAACTCTTTGTAATCTTGTAACTTTTCTATAACTTTCTATAATGTGGTTCGGAAACCGAATTTTCTATCTTTGGAGGAACGGCCTCCCATTCAAACCAATCTCA
The DNA here is from genome assembly GCA_947645195.1 of Patellifolia procumbens. NCBI lineage: Eukaryota > Viridiplantae > Streptophyta > Magnoliopsida > Caryophyllales > Amaranthaceae > Patellifolia > Patellifolia procumbens. The sequence continues at coordinate 7,350,664 of CANSGD010001328.1, forward strand.
ACAGAATGAAAATCTTTTTAAAAATTATTCTTGTAAACAATAAAAAGTTTCTTTAAAAAGCTTTCTATATTTGGAGGAAATTCCTCCCATTCAAACTAATCTTAACTAAAATGAGATACATACCTCTTATACTTTCTCGTAGCTATAAATTGTTTCAGTAAGAATCTTACCTTTTTTGGAATGACGCAAATAACGACCTCCGTCTAAACAACTCCTTAATGAAACCGAAAGCTACAATACAACATGTATGTACTTCGTAAATAATGATATACTAGGCTTCAAGTAACTATAGTTATAAAGCAATCAACCTTTCCTAATTTCACATAAAACATCAAACAAGAATTTCATAAACCATATAAATGACCTTCGTGTTCCAACTTGAACTTACATTTTATATTAATAACCATCTAACCAAAACCTTTACTAAATCAATTAAAATCATCGTACTTTATATAAAATAAACCTTTAAGAAGCATATATACCTTTGGATACTTAACTTAAAATATCAAATTTGGGCAACAACTTAAAACGAGCATAACTTCCTCCTAAGAAATCCAAATCAAGTGTTTCTTGAGCCTATCTTGGGTACAATATCAATACAAACAACTGTTTTGAAATAGTATTTTTGCTAAAAATGCCCACAAATTGTCGAAAAATGCATTTTACGAAACTGCTCTACAATTCTTACGAATTTAATCACTATTTTTCTTTGAATATCAACAAGTTTGATTATCAAACTAGTAATATAAACTAACCACTAAACATCTAACTAAACCTTCTACACAATCAATTCATACTCAAAACCTTCAAATAAGAAAAACCCAATTCAATTTCAATCTCAAAAACCCTAACTTCATAATCTTAGGTATTCCGCGCGATACCTGATTTCATATGATTTTGTTCACGTATCACGCGTGGGGCTAAATGTTGGGGCTAACTCATAGCCTTGCCCAATTTAGTTTAAAATGACTAAATTACCCTTGTTAACACCAAGCTTTCCTAAACTAAGCCCATTACTCTTAATAAAGGCCGCAATACTCCTTGTTAAGGAAATACCCTCAATTATCTTAATAATTACGGTTTTTTAATCATAGTACCCTATAAATACCTAATTTGCAGCATAATTCAGGTAACTTTTTCTGGTTACTCTAATCCCCCTTTTTTCTTACTTTCTCTTTATAGAAAAGTAATCTGACTTGAGCGTCGGAGGGGAGATCCTGGAACCACCCCGGGGTAGTCTATCTTCGTTATTTTGCAGGTTATCGGATCTCGTATTATGGGCAAGCAGCTAAGACAATTCCCAAAATACGCTCATATAAATGCATATATTTCTCTTCCGGAAACATTTGGCGTCGTCTGTGGGGATTGTCAACAAATAGCTATGGCTAGAACTAGACGCCCGCGGTCAACGGATACCCTTAGGAGAGCACTTGTTATATCCTCTTATCATGATCATGTGCTCGAAGAGATTGTCCATCCCAATGGGGATAATCCTCAAGATGAAGTGAATGGCCCTCGACCACTCACATATCGAGATCTGAAGCAATTGGCTAGTAGAATCAATGATAACTTGGATCGTAGTCATAGAGCTCAAGGGATGGAGGTGAAGGGCCTTCTCGTAGGGCAAGATATCCCCCTCATCCAAGGGAGACAGTTCACTGGCAGGAGGGATCCTTGACTAGAGACCCCTCTCAAGCACAACCATGACCACCCCCCTCGGTCAGCTCAATTGGGAGATGCTAGAGAAGTTAACATGACAAGATACTATTAATGCTCAAGATATCCTTAGCTTCAAGCGTAAAAACATTCATCGTGAAGGACCCCGTCAACAGGGAGAAATTGAAGCTCAATCTCGATCTAAAGGCCCTATTCAATTCTCTGGTCATGGATCAACTAGGAACCATGACAACAACAAATTCGACAACCTCTCATGGAAGACAAGCTAACGTACTAAATCAAGGTTGAAGAGGGAATGAAAGAGGGAGTCGTGGGAATACCCCTCAGCCAAGACATCGAGATTCCCCTCAGCCTAGGTTGACGGGGTTGCGAAACCTTACATCGCTGACCCCCTTCACTCAAGAGATCATGGAGACTCCTATCTTTCCTAAAGTCAAGATTCCCACTGTCGACCCTTATGATGGAAAAACAGACCCTCAAGATCATCTAACGGCTTATAAGACGCAATTGAGTGTGCAAACGGGGTGCAAAACCAATTGGTGTAGATTCTTCCCCACCACCTTGAAAGGTATTGCTCAAACTTAGTTCAACAACCTTCAACCAAGAACCATAACTCAATTCTCAAAGCTCTCAAGCTTGTTTGTTCAACACTTCATTGCAGGAAAAAGACAGAGGAAACGAATCCACCTTATGTCCATCAAACAGGCGGATGATGAAAGTTTGACGGAATATATTCAAAGGTTCAATTTTGAATCCCTCCTCATCCCAGACCTTGAAGACAATGTTGATTTCACTGCCCTCCTATCCGGACTCAAGCAGGGAAAGTTCAAATGATCTTTAGCTGAGGATGAGGTCTCAACATTCTCCGAGGCAATGCGGATGGCTAAGAGGTTCATTCAAGCCTCCAACATCTGCAACCCGTCAATTTATCGCGGTAAGAAGAGATGGAATGATGAGAGAATTCAAGATAGAAACAAGACATGAAAAGATGGAAGGAGAGAGGGATGACTCTCGATACAGAGTTGATAGACGTGATATTTACTTGGACATCAAGAACAAAGATATGCTCCCAAAACCGAACCATATGAAGACTTCTTTAGACAGGCGAGATAAAATCCTTTGGTTCGATTTCCACCTAGAGTGTGGACACACTAATGGACATTGTTGGGTGTTGAAAAAAGCTCTTGATAAGCTAGCGGACGAGGGGAAGCTTAATCGCTATTTTAAAAACCCCTTAGATAGAGGAGAAGGAAATCGAAAGGAAAATGATGCATTCACGTCATATCAGGCGGGATTGCCTCCGGAGGCCTAATCGGTAATGCTCGCAAGAACCACCCCTCAACTAGGTAAAAAGGCACTCAGATGGTTTTTGGGGATGACAGTGGCAGGAATCAAGTACCCCATGATGACCCTCTCATGGTCGAAGTGAAGGTGGCCAGTTCTCTAATTAAGCGAGTTTTGATAGATAGTGGCAGTTCAGCTGACATCATCACTTGGAATTGCTTGAAATAATTTCAATACAAGGATGAAGACCTTTCACCCATCAATCAACCACTAGTGGGGCTCGGAGGACAATCCGTCTATCCTAATGGTACAGTGAAGCTGCCGGTTCGATTGGGTGAAAAAGGAAAGGGAAGGAGCCTCTCCGTCAACTTTTTGGTAGTGGACATCCCTCTTCCAAACAACCTCATATTTGGCCGACCTCTTCTAAATTAAGTAAAAGCTGCCATCTCAACCTATCAGCTACTTTTGAAATTTGAACGGATGATGGTTCAGTTGGGAAGTTGTATGGTGACCAACGCTCAGCAACAGAGTGTTACGTGAATAATATGAAGAACCTCAGCAGTAACTCCTCACCAAAGGATGACAAAAAACTGAAAAGGAAAGAGATGGAGGTAGACCCCTGAAAGGAAAGAGCTTCCAAGGCTTTGGTACGCAGATATCCTCATAAGGTTTGCAGTTAGCCTCATAAGGTCTTAGGTCCAGTCTTTTAATTTACAATGATGTCCTAGGGGAAATAAGATATAAGATGATAGAGTGAATTTTTCATGTTAATTTAGCCCATCATTGTAACTTTATTTTATGAATGAATGAAATGTCCATCACTCGGACGTAGTTAGCCCTCATCAGTAATTAGGTTCCAGACTTTCCTAAGTATAAGGAATGCTCTCGAACACCCCCCAGCAATAAGGTACCTAACTTTCCTAAGTATAAGGAATGCTCTCGGACACCCCCCTTAGCAATAAGGTTCAAGACTTTCCTAAGTGTCAAGGAATGCTCTCGGACACTCCCTCAGCAATCAGGTTTCCAGACTTTCCTAAGTATAAAGGAATGCTCTCGGGCACCCAATCAGCAATAAGGTTCCAGACTTTCCTAATTATAAGGAATACTCTCGGACACCCCCCTCAGCAATAAGGTTCCAGACTTCCCTAAGTGTAAAGCAATGCTCTCGGACACCCCCTCGGCGGTAACGTTCCAGACTTTCCTAAGTGTAAAGGAATGCGCTTGAACACTGCCTCAACAATAAGGTTCCAAATCTTCCTAAGTATAAGGAATGCTCTCAAACACCCCCTCAGCAAGAAGGTTATAGACTTTTCTAAGTATAAAGGAATGCTCTCGGACACCCCCTCAACAATAAGGTTCCAGATTTTCCTAAGTATAAAGGAATGCTCTAGGACACCCCCTCAACTATATGGTTCCAGACTTTCCTAAAGTATAAAGGAACCCTCTCGGACACACTCTCAGCAATAAAGTTCCAGACTTTCATTCTACAATGGAATACTCTCGGACACCCCCCTCATAGATAAGCTTTTAAACTATTCTAAAGTATAAAAGGATGCTCTCGGACACCCCCTCAGTAATAAAGTTCCAGGCTTTCCTAAGTATAAAGGAGTGCTCTCGGACACCTCCACAGATTTAAGGTTCTAGATTTTCCTAAGTATAAGGAAATACTCTCAGACATCATCCTTCTAGTTCTAGTCTACCAGTTGGGGCTCATTATATCCCCTTGCTAATATATGAAGAACACATATCCCCAAACTGTAATAAAGCATTCAATTCATGCACTCGTGGATCTTTCTTAGCCCTTCGTCAACTCATAAAGATCTATTCGTAAATATCGCGTGGGGGCTCGAATTTTAACTTCTGGATGATAGAATCAAGGCTCTCTGTCATTCAAGCAACAGAAGAAAGGAGACTTTCCTAAAGTATAAAGGAACGCTCTCGGACACACTCAGCAATAAGGTTCTAGACTTTCATTCTACAATGGAATATTCTCGGACACCCCCCTCGTAGATAAGCTTCTAAACTATTCTAAAGTATAAAGGGATGCTCTCGGAAACCCCCTTAGTAATAAAGTTCTAAACTTTCCTAAGTATAAAGGAGTGCTCTCAGACACCTCCACATATTTAAGGTTCTGGATTTCCGTAAGTATAAAGAAATACTCTCAGAAATCATCCTTCTTGTTCTAGTCTACCGCTTGGGGCTCTTTTTTAGCCCCTTGCCAATATATGAAGAACACATATCCCCAAACTGAAATAAAGCATTCAATTCATGCACTGGGGGCTCTTTCTTATCCCTTCGTCAACTCATAAAGTTCTATTCGAAAATATCGCGTGGGGGCTTGAATTTTAACTTCTTGATGATAGAATCAAAGGTCTCTGTCATGCAAGCAAGAGAATAAAGGAGATTTTCCTAAAGTATAAAGGAACGCTCTCGGACACACTCTCAGCAATAAAGTTCCAGACTTTCATTCTACAATGGAATACGCTCGGACACCCCCCTCATAGATAAGCTTATAGTTGACACTATTAACAAAAATCCCTATATGATATATTGGAATCCCCCAATTCTCCCTTTGGTAGATAAAGAGGAATTCATGATGAAATTCCCTCTGCTTTACAAATTTTCCCTAACAATTAAGTAGTCTTCCCGATTGTGAAAAGAATACCACCTACTCCCGTGGCGATTTCCTGTGACTAATTGAATCCTATGAAGACTTCTGAATGCTGTCAAAGTACAAGGGACGTATAACATACTACAAACAACTTTATACGAGTTTATAGTCAACCGAGAATCAGGAACCAATGAGTTATACAAAAGTTATACGCTACTAGAAATTCTTTTTCAAACTGGTGCAAATGGAATCTTAAATCGTTCTTCAAGCTCATCATATACACAACAATGCAACCAGGGGGAGGTCTATCTACAGAGGCATCGCTAGCAGGGCATACTATGGGTAATGGATCTGTGATGTTGTACTTGACACTCAAATGTTTAGTCCCTTAGAGGAAACTATTGGCTAAGGGGACGCTCAAATGGAAATAAGATGTTCCATCCCTCTTACATTCTTGAGTGAAACTCGAAGCCCTCATACTCTCATATATTAATTCCAAAGAACTCGAAGCAGCATTATCATCACTATCAGCCATCCTCACAACCCCGTCAGATAAGAATCTGTCCAAATAACTTCTAATTTTCAGACCAAATGCAATAGAAACTTCCCGTGGAAAGTGAACATGCTTAACAACATCAATAATTTCAAGTTCATTCTCTTGGATGGCGGATAGTACATGCAAAGGTATTCCCGTTGGTATTAATGGATCTACAGATTTATTAGCTACTACTACAACTAACTCCCCCTCAGACTAAATTTCCTCCCACGGGTCAAACGAAGGAAAAAAGGGTGAAGTGTTCATATAATCTTGAGTATCTGTCCACTTATTTTCCATAGAACAACAACAACGATACTACTCAAAATCATCCAAGTTTATTTTAATAATACATTGAATTGATGAGGGGCTACAAGGCGTACCTCAAATAAAAGCCCTCGGTCGTGTAAGATAGTCAATAAATATAAGAAGCCCCGAGTGATCAAATAAGCCCTTGGTTGGTGAAGAGAACCCTCGTTGGATGACGTTCAACAATGCTCTCAACACGCCCTTCCGTTGGTTGAAGTTGAACGAAGCTCTCAAGTTTCAACACACCTCGAACAAAACCCTCAAAGAAAGGCCCTTGGTATAAACAATAATTCCCTTGGTAAAGAAGAGTTGCTTAAGAATTTCCTAGTGAGAGAAGTGCTTGAAAAGAGGGGAAAATGGAGTGAAAAAGTGAATGGGATGAATAAAGATCATGGAGTGATGAAGTATCCATACGGAAAGAAGCACGTATCTAAGTGTATCATCCTCAGTCGTAATCAGGAAACCCCTCATCAAGAGAACATCCCTTATTCGTCATCAGGGAAGACATCCCTCATCGGGGAAATCCCTCATCAAGCGGACATCCCTCATCAAGTGGGCATCCCTCAGCAAGCGGGCATCCCTTATCAAACGGATATCCCTCAGCAAGTGGTAATCCCTCAGCAAACGAACATCCCTCATCAGGCGGACATCCCTCATCAAGCGGACATCCCTCAGCCGTAATCAAGGAACCCCTCATTAATGGAACTTACCTTAGTCATCATTTTAATCCTTCATCAACAACACATCCCTCAATCCTCTTTACAAACTCGTTCAAAAAAGGCTATCCTCGGGATATAGAGCTACCTAGATAAGATAATTCGTCCCTCTATTATTGAAGTCAAGACCTTGATGCAATTCAAATAGAAAAACACAAACAGACCAAAATCTCCATACTAGAGGCCTTTTCTGGGGAAAATTGTTGGCCAAATCCCCTACGAGATTTTAGGACGACGTAGATATCAAAAAATAAATAATTTTAAATTTTAAATTACTCAATTTGGACATCTCAGCGCAAATTTATGGTATATTGAAATTTCAATGACAAAAATCGAAAATTGGCGCATTGTATGCCTACTCCTAAGCATCAGGCAGCCTTAGACGCCTACTCCTCGGCACCAGGCAGCCTTGGACGCCTACCCCTCAGCATGGATTACCCATCACCATCAGCAACTGAACACGCCATCAACCTACACAAAACTGAAACCCCTCAAACTACCTGTCCCTCAACAAAGCCTATATGCTACCCGTCAACTACCACCACCCCCTCAGCTCTGAACACCTGTCAGCAGCTATCCATCAGCAGTATAGCCGTCAACAGCATAACCCGCGGCAGTTAGCAGCAGGCACTCAACAGCATAACCCTAAGCAGCATAGCCCTCAGCAGTAGGCCCTTAGCACTCAACATCAGGCCCTTAACAGCATAGCCCGCAACAGCATTGCCTTGAACATAAGGCACTTAGTCATTCAACTTCGCGTCTCGATCAGTCAATGTCGAGCCGTCATACGCATCCCATCATAATTCATACCTAGCTATGTCATCATAAACGAATTGACCAGCCATCATACGTGATAGGTCCCTTAGCCTCGGATGCTCGTTATTCGGCCGCGTACCCCTCTAACAACACTCCTCCCAATTATATTCAATATATTATTTCGCGCAATACCCGATCGTCATATGATTTTGTTCACGCATCACGCGTGGGGCAAAATGTTTGGGCTAACCGAAGTCATAGCCCAATTCAGGTTAAAATGACTAAATTACCCTTGTTAACACCAAGCTTTCTTAAACTAAGCCCATTACTCTTAACAAAGCCCGCAATACTCCTTATTAAGGAAATACCATTTATAGTTTTGTCATTATAGTACCCTATAAATAACTAATTTGCAGCATAATTCAGGAAACTTTTTCTAGTTACTCTAAACCCCCTTTTTTTTCTTACTCTCTCTATAGAAAAGTAATCTCACTTGAGCGTCGGAGGGACGATCCCGGAACTACCCTGGGGTAGTCTATCTTCGTTATTTTGCATGTTATCAGATCTCCTATTGCGGGCAAGCGGCTAAGACAATTTCCAAAATACCCTCATTTAAATACAAACATTAGGAAAACTAAAATTAAGCAAGGAATTCAACTTACCCATTATTATGGAAGATTTGGGATGAAGAAGTTTTAAAAAATCGGAACTAGAAACTTGCCCTAAGCCCCAAAACTAACCAAAAACGTCCCTTGCTTCCTCTCTAGTATGTGTCGCCTACTTTGTGCACCAACTGTGGTGGTCGCGGTGGTTATGCTTAACGGAATCAAAGCCAAGTGTAGTCGCTCTTCCTTCGCCTTCTTCTTCGTCCTCTCCTTCTCTCTTTCTCCTCTTTTCCTTTGTTTTGTTCTTATTTCTTGTTCCTTCTATTCTGAACCCCAAGCCCTCCTTTCTTTTCCTGTCTCTTCTTTCCTCTTACTTTTTTTTGTTCCTTTCTCTTTCTATTCCCAATTAATGATTCATACCATCCCATCTCTATTGAGGCGTTCCACATCTCAACCCCCTTTAAAAAAATTCCACTCTCACTAATTTAATATAATACAATCTAATGTAATCTTTTCCTTATGATCGATTTGGTCTAATTACCTTTAAATCCCTCTCCTTTCATATGGTAAATCTAAATACATTTATTTACCTTTTGAAATATAATACAAATACTAATACAACTTCAAGTAAAACAATAATAACTCGTAGTCGTTAAGAGAATTAAACTCCATATTTCTCAAAATGATTCCATTACAACAAAATTCAATAATTAAATATAATTAGCTTTCGATAAGTGTAGAATCAAATTCAATTTCTATTAAATAAACTCACGGAGTATTAATATATAATCATGCTAATGATCATAATTAGCTATTAATAAAATGCTCTCTAAAAATAGGGGTATTACACCCCTCTCCTGAACACCCACCCCATGCCCCTACATAGGCCCCGATCTATTGTTGCCCAGTAGAGCAACCCTCCCCAACACCTAACCCTTGTCCCTATACTTTGTAGGAAGTAACACTTGTGTAACAATTAAAATAACTTACCAAAATAGTCGAGACGTGAATAAAACCCTGCTGTAAAGTTGAATTTTCCTTGTTACGTACACACCACTTCTTAGTAACCAACCTCTAGGAATACACGAGCAATATATCTCCGTTGTAGTACAAAGAAATAGTTTGAGAACACTCTTAATATTGCCTAAGAAAAGAGAAAATTATATCCATAAGAGGAGAATATTATGTGTTTAGAATAGAAGAATGTCAAGTATCTTATATACATAGATCTAAAAAGGGCTTGTTCTTTATTTAATGTGGGGCTTTAGGCTTTTTATGCACAGGTCTACCATGTCTTGTAGTTCAAGGATTTACAAATGTGGGATTTGGGGTTTTCTATCCTTTGGAAGTAAAAACATTTGGGAGTAAAAAATCCAACATTCCCCCACATAATTCAAAGAGAGAAGAAAACGTACATAAAGAAGAATTTTGAGCAATAGGCTAGATTTTAAAGTATTAGTGTCCTATACTTTACCAATAGTTTCATTAATGCCCTAGAAGGTCCTAGGCCTTAGGGACTCTCATGGGGATAGTAACCCCACATTTACTAACCACCTTAAATTAGGTTATAAACGTATTAAGACTTTTTGTCTTATCTTTACACATTTTACGATAAAGTACTATGCTACATCACTTTTATCAACAAGAATGGTAGTAGTATATAAAACATGAGTTTTTTGTAATTTCGTTTGACCCTTTTAAATATTCATAATAAGGGTATCCACCATCAATTGACTCCATAATAGGCTTTAAGGTCATTCTTGTGCTAATTCCATCATCATTTTCTACGAACGCGACCTTTAACATGTGGAAATGCTTTATTCCACTCTAATTTGACATACTCAAGTGATATCACATTACTTAGATTATATTTCTAACGACATGCGTCTCACAAATACAAATCAACATAAGGCTTTCCAACATAAGGAGATTAACCAATAAACTCTTTGACTCAATAAGATCAAAGCAATGGACTTAAATTCCAAAAAATATCTAGCTAACCAACCGATAATGCTTTGCAGAATTTAGAAGGATTCACCACTACTTTTCAATGAGAATACCTATTCACTTAGTATGGCTCACTCGACATTACCAAGCACCTAACTAACATCACTCTGGCACACAAGGATTTATGGATAAAAGATAAACCAATATCCTCCTCGGCATAAAGGTATACTCTAGTGCTACACTCGAGATAAAAGATAAATTGGTATAGTAACTACTTAAGCATCATATGTTAAGAGCAAGAAGATAAATGATCTTAGAATCATGGCCTTTTTAACCACATGTATACATAACAACAAATCAATTAATTATAATTTTACACTAAGTATAACATTAAAAAAAGTTTACCTCATTTTAGATATCTTTTACCATATATAACTTCCCATGTTTACTCACCTCATTAATAAGTACGGAAAATACCAATCCCGGATAGAGCTCCATATAAATTTTTGTATCTATAAACATGATGAGACCATATTAGGCGTGTTTTTAGAGTATTTCGGAGTTCGTTTTGTAGAGGTTTAGGCCTTATAAACCGGAGTTTCGAAGTTGGTAGCCTAAATGTAGTACATGGAGCTTTAGGACGGTTCCGGTACTTTAGAGGTGATTTAAAGGCGTTTGGGGACTTTATACCATTCTAACCATTTGCAGGTAAGCTCCATTCCATGTTCGTGGTTCGTGCGATAAAGAAAGTCAACGATGTTCGAGAAAATTCATGAAGTAAGTTCAAGTCATTCCGGCGCTTGTTCATGATCGTGGTTTGCTATGAATTTATACCCAAGCGTCTTTTGTGATAACGTATGTGAATGTGGGTGATTGAATGTGGCTTTGTGTGGAAGAATTCATGACCACATGTGAAGCTAAGCACAAGCTGCCAGCCAACCAAGCCACGCAGCAGCATAGCATCCCACAATAAGCATATGCAAGCACAACAACATCTCTCTCAAGGAGCAGAATAGCAGCGTAACAACACCAATGATATGCGTGTCTCGCGCATAAGAGGTGTGCGCCTCACACACTTCGGGAGTCATCACAGCAGCCCAGCGCACAACAGCACCCACGAGCAGGAACTATGCGCGACTCGCGCGTTCCTCCGAGCACCAGGCGTCACCCAGCAGCGTATCAAGCTGACAAAACGTGCACCTTGCACATCCTTGTGCGCGCCTCGCGCGTTGCGGTTTCGCGAAGGCGAATTGTCGATCTTTGCTCAGAGTATTAGTTTTATTTAGTTTTCGTTCGTAGTTTTTCGTAATTCCCTATTATCTTAGAACCCCATTTGAGAGAGAAACCTATTTCCTCCTTCTCTGTTCTTTTCATGGTTTTGTTAATTGTTGAAGAATGGATTAAAACTATGCCGATCGTAGCTTGAATTCTTTCTTGAGAAAGGTTATTGGATCTTTGTTTTGATTATTGTGAGGTTTCTTTTATGAACTCTTCCTCTATTATAATTGTGATTTCTGTATTCTTTGATTGATTGTTGTTTGTTTGCTAGGAAGTACAATGAGTTTTTTCATTCATTTAATATATTGCTATAACCTAGAATAATTGTCGATTCTCTTATTCTTTATTCATAAGTAGCAACCTAGGGTTTAACATAAAATCTGATTGTTCTTGTTAATCACTACAGAAATCATAATTCCCAAATTGAATAATATGTGCTAGCAGTTATTGTTTGGCTTATAGGGCTTGATGTTCTTTAGAATTGAACCATAATTGCATATTAAATTAGGTTCTTCTTAAGTGCAGGTTTTTCTATCTACAGGTTCGGGTAGTTTAACTATACTTTAGAGGTAAGAGGGATTTAGTTCTCAACCTATGAGTGATAAAGAGTAATTGTTCTTACTAGAAACCGATGATTGATAACCCGAATAGAAGTGAAAATCAATCGGACTCAAGACTCTTCACTATTGATATTTCCACTTTTTAATATTGTTTTCTTAGTTATTTAAATTACAGTTTTCAATTGAAACCCTCCCCCTTGGCAATCTCTTATGCATACACTCTAGTATCCAAGTCTCTGTGGATTCAACCCGACTTACCAGTTACGTTAGTTGATTTTGGAAAGTTGAAATTATAATATTATCTTTGGTAAACGCATGCGACGGCGTCCCACCAAAACATTTACGAAAACGCATTCACAACCTCCACTTGACACATACTCAAATGAGAGTAAAGCAACGAAGCTTCAGTTAATCATTCATGTGAATCCCTAAGCAATGAACTTTCTTCCACACTCAATATATCCAATGATCCTCAAATTTCCTTTAGAAATACGCAAAACTTAATCAAAGGACCTATTTATTTGCCAAGTCTACTAGATCTAAGAAGGACATTTTTTTTTTTTGAAGAAAAGAGCAATAAAATTAAGTAGTTTCTACACCCTCCCTTTCAAGAGAGGTGCTGCTGTTTGGTTGGCTGCTAGTTCCATGTTTATCTAGCCATAGGTTAATATTACACACCAGGGGAGGGATGTTCAAAATACATATTCGATTCAGAGTACAGATTTTTTTTTGCCCACTTTGCTATGTCATCAGCTACTTTGTTAGTGGTTCTTGCTTCAAAGACCAGTGTTGCTCCTTCCAGTGCCCTGAGTGCATCCATGCATTTTGTTACTAAATCAGTTAGTTTGGATTTACACTCCTAAGGTTGTGTGATTTCTTCTACTGCATTTCTACAATCGCTTGAAATCACGCAATTTTCCCACTGGTTATTTTTTGCCCAGGCACACGTCTTTAAGATGGCTGTCATTTCCGCTTCTAGTGCACTGTTATAGTAAGACTTCCAGTAGAATCCTTCTATCCATGTACCTGTACAATCCCTGCAAACACCCGCTATGCCTGCACTTCTAGAAGAATGATCAAACGCAGCATCTGTGTTTAATTTAAAATGGTTGGATGGTGGAGGAGTCCAAGTTGGGCTAGGCTTTATTTCTAATTCATGGTTTTTGCTAGTACTAAACCATTCACCAGCAGCCCAGGTGATGTCTTTTATACAGTCAGAGAAGGAGATGTTACGTCTCCTGAAAATCCAATCATTTCTTCTTTTCCAGAGGTGCCAACAAGTAAAAGCAAAAGTCACATTCCAAGGGATGTAGTTAGTAGGAGTGAAGTCCAACATGTTTCTTTTGAACCAAGCTTTGAAATTTTCATTTTGATAGTTAGTCCCTAATAAGTGCCACACTTCTTGGGCTCTAATGCAATCTAACAGGATGTGATCAATAGATTCACGTGTAGTAGGACAGAAGGTACAGAGGTCATCCTGAGTTATATTTCTTTTTTGGAGATTTGCTTTTGTAGGGATTCTGTTCCACCAGCATTGCCAGGTGAAAAATTGTATTTTGGGATGTCCAGGAGTGTTCCAAACCCAATCCCAGTCTCCATCACAGGAGAAATCAGGATGTAGTTGGAGTAGAGCTTTGGAACTTTGGAATTTTCCTTTTCGATTCCAGTCAGAGATTGGTTTATCTTCTGTATTTGAAAGTTGCGTGCTACCTATTCTTTTTTTAAGTTCTTCAACATGGTGTGGCAGCAGTCTATCAAGGCAATCAGGGTTGAGAATCAAGTCTTTGGCTTTAATATTGCTATCTTCTTTATTGATCGGACCACAAACAAATTTTCTTAGAGAGCTATCATCAAGCCACTTATCCTCCCAGATGTTAATGTTCTCCCCATTTTCTAATTGCCAAATGTAGCTATGATTATATAAATCCCAACCTATCCCGATGCTTTTCCAAATAAAGGAACCTCTATTAAAAGTTGTGGGACTTGTTTTGTTTTTTATGTATTTTTCATGGATGAATTTTGAGGCCAAGTTGTCGCAATTATCCAGTTTCCAACAAAGTCTAGCTAGGCCTATATGATTCAAATCTTTATTATTGCAGAAGCCTAGACCACCTTGGTTTTTAGGTTTGCACAGATTACTCTAAGAGATCCAGTTTATTTTTTTCTTATTGTCTCTTCCTCCCCACATGAAATTGGCACAAATGGAATCAAGTTTCGAGGTGAGTTGGTTTGGGAAATGGAAACCTTGCATAGTATATCTCGGGATTGTTGGAGTGTGGACTGAATAAGTATGGCTCTTCCTGCTTTGCTGAGGGAGTGAGCTTTCTAAGAAGCTAGCTTTTTTGACATTTTTTCCAGAATAAAGTTAAGCTTGTTCTTATTTGGTTTCTTAGTCCCCAAGGGAAATCCTAGGTAGGTTCCTAGGTCATTCGTCTTTGGGACTCCTAGGACCTGCTCAAACTCATCAATGGTGTCTAGACTTGTGTTTTTTGAGAAAAAAATTTGACTCTTATTTTCATTGATCTTTTGTCCCGAGAGTTCACAGAATTTTTGAAGGGTAAAGGATAAGGTTTCTAAGGTTTCCAAGTTTGCTTCTCCAAACAAAATGACATCGTCAGCAAAGAATAAGTGGGAAATTTCCATTTCACCCCCTCTAAATTTGAAAGGTCTCCACTTTTTTTCATTACAGGCTTTTTGGATCATTCTAGAGAGGATTTCCAAACAGATGATAAACAGGTAAAGGGATTAGGATTGACTCACATCACAATTAGTTACATGGGTCTGAAACTAGTAACATTTTGTTAGCCCATAACTCACTCCCATTTAGATTAAATTACTCAAGTATTATTTCACTATCACTAGCTCTCATACTCTATTGTCGTTTTACCTAATCTGTTGACCTCACTCATCAATCCAAAGGGAAGTCTCAGACAAAGACACACAAATAAATATCAAAGCATCAATGAGACAACACACTCCTTCATAGATACATTATACTTACTTTTTTTTAGAGTTACATTATACTTACTTAATAAAGTAGAATCACATGATTAACATAAGGCATGACCATTCAAGTATATGACACAACGACTAATAATAGATGAGTTGGTCTTCTAACAGACCACCTAATTTTAATTTAAAATTAGGCAACAATCCAAACCCAATAGAAATAAGAGAATAAAGTAACCTTTAGCATTAAGTGATGAGCTTTTTGAATAAATTAAAGTAATAGGTTTAAACTAGTCTAATTTTAATATAAAATTAATCGGTTTCTTTTAATAACTTTAGATGATAGAATAGGTACAATAAACCAATTTGACAAATTATTAAAAGAGGCACTCTAATTTTAACAAACCCATTTTTTCTTACTCTAACCCAATACTATTCGTAGACAATTAGTACACTCTAATTGTTCATTCTCTTCTCCTTTTCTTATTTCAATTTTAGTGTCGAAATATATCAAGCAATTCATAAAAAAAACATATGACTTACCAAATGAATTCAACAAATCATTAAATGGATAAACTAGTCACTAAATAAATTTAACAATGAGTATTGAATGAACTAAATAGGTCACGAAATGAATTAAATAGGTCACAAAATGGATTAAACTGATCCCTATCTTCAGAAGACGGTTTCTTGATTTTCTCTTCTTATTTTTGGGCCTATTAGGACGTAGTTTAATTTTATTTTAAAAGTAGCCGGTCACTTATTAGACCAGTTGAACCAATTATGCCACACCCTGGCATGATAAACTCATACTTAGTTAGCCATCCCCATGTCCTCGTAATCATACTACGATTACAACTTTACAACTTTAAAATAAGTATTTACAACTAAAATTTACTAATTGCACAAATTAGATACAACAAAACCATTAATACCAAGTAGTCATTCATTAATTCTTTCTCAGAATGAACAAAAAACTAAAAATATTTTAAGAGGGCTGATAAGACTAACATGCACTGTGGCCATGGCGAGGAAATTAGATGGAAATCCTCAAGATTCAGGCAAGCAAAAGGAGAAAGCTAGAGGTCCATCCTCCGATTCTCAAGCTTTACGTATAAAATATTTGGATGAAGTGCTGGGTGTAGAAGCGATTGATTTTGGATTCGGTGTTGGTGGGGTTTTAACTCCAAAATCATCAATGGAACAGTTAAAAGCATGATCAGATGTAAGACATACCTTCAATGAGTGATTTCAATCCTTGCATAAGACAGTGGTTCGAACAATCTGGAGTATGTTTCATCTTCTAAAGGTAAATCTCTTCATTTGAAACCTATTATTATGGCTGATTCACCTACGCATTTGGTCAAACATGTAGTTGTTGTTGATTCTGGTAAGGAATTAGTAGTTTTGGAATTCATCTATTGTTTGCTATGTATTAGGAGCTAATCCTTCTATACGAGTTATAGAAGGTTTTTTAGGCGAATTTGGAAAGTGTATAATGTTGATAAAGTGGGGTTGATTAAGAGAGGGGTCTATATGGATAGATATGCTGCTATGGATTCCAGAGATAAAGTGTTGGCTGGACATTTCTTCTTTAATAAGATACCCTTGATTGTGAAACCTTGGCGTCATGAAATTGATTTTGAAAAGGAGACTGATAAAACTAAACATGTTTGGGAACAATTGAAGCAGGAATTGAAGTATTGGGGAGAGGAATCCTTGTATAATATAGTAGCTCAATTAGGTAATCCCATTAAAAGAGATGAAGCTACTAAGAATCTTGAAAAGCTGCAATTTACTAGAGTGTTGATTGATATGAATATTGATAAGGAGTTTCCTGAGTATCTTTTCTTTGTTGATTAACATGGAGCTAAGACTCAATTTGAGATAAATTATGAATGAAAGCCTAGGAGGTGTACTATTTGTCACAACTTTGGCGATGATAGCAAGGATTGCATATTTCAAAAACCAAAACAAGTATGGCAATCAAAGAAGTCCAGCGTAGGAACCTCCTACACCTCCCAATGAGTTAGTTGTGAATCAAGTTGTTGTTACTAAGAAGAGAGTTGTTTCACCTCAGCTAGATCTTGATGGTTTTCAGATGGCTCTGAAACTAATTAAGGTTAGATCTAACAACACTCTAGTTACTAGTACTGTAAATTCGTTTCAGGTTTTAATTCAGGAAGCTGCAAATGAAGCAATTTATTAGGTTGGTTCAGTTGATGAAGGTGTGATTTTAGAAATGGGAGAGGGAGCTTTCCCCATTTGTAATGGATACATTGCTTTGTTGGAATGTTAGGGGAGTTAATAGTGTCAAGAAACAGAGAGATGTGGCTTCTTACATTCACAGATTCTCAGTTGGCATTGTTGCTTTTCTATAAACAAAGGTAAAGATACCTAATATGGGTTATCTTTATCAAAAAATGCTTATGGGTTAGTGTTTTACTACAAATGCTCATTATCACAAGGGTGGTAGAATTGTCTTAGCTTGGAAGGCAGGGAGTTTCACTCTCAATATCATTAAGGTAACCAGTTAATGGATCCACTTTTTCATTTAGCCTTTGCGTGGAGCTGTTGGATTTTATTGTTCTTTCATTTATGCTTTTAATGATAGAGCAAAGAGGGTTAATTTGTGGAACGATTTGAGGAGTGTGTCTACTGTTGAACCATAGGTATTGTGTGGTGATTTTAACTCTGTGATGAGTACGGATGAAAGGCTAGGTGCTCCAGTTAGAGATTCTGAAATTCAAGATATTAGAGCTTGTATGCTTGAGTGTCGTGTTTCTGATATTATGTGCTTATGTAATATTTTACGTGGAACAATAAACTGGAGGGTGAACTCTAAACTTGCCAAGATGCTTGCTAATTCAGTTTAGCAAGATTTATTTAGTTTTGCAGAGGTGAATTTTCAATGTGAAGTGGAGTTTGATGATTCACCAGCCTTACTGACAGTCTTTCTTGGAGTTGTAAATGGCAGTAAACCATTTAAATATTTCACTACGTGGGAAGGTGCTGCTCAATTTAATGATCTGATTAGGTTGGGTTGGGTAAAAGATATACAGGGTACCAAGATGTATATAGTGTTACAGAAACTAAAGAGGGTCAAATTTTCTTTAAAGGAGATGAATATAATTGTATTTTCAGATTTACAAGCAGCTGATCAGAGACCTTACAAACAGATGATTGATACACAACAATTGCTTCATGCACGCCTAGATGATGTCAATCTTACAGCTGTTGAACTAGCTTCTATTCAAGAGTACAAGTCCATACATGAGGCTTATGTATCTTTTCTAAGTCAAAAAGCAAAGATGGATTGGCTCAGATATGGAGATGAAAACACCAAGCTCTTTCACCAAAGCATTAAAGCCAGAAAATTGCAAAATCAGGTATTTAGTATTAATGATGGGAATGGTAATTGGCATGATACTCCTGATTATGTGGTAGAGGTTTTTCTAGCTTATTATAACAAATTGTTAGGGCATAGCATTCCTCATAGATCTCATGTTTTTGCCCAAATAGTTCAATCTGACCCCTTATTATCTGCTGAGCATTTAGAATTTTGAATGCCCCTTACACAACTAGGGAAGTAAAGCAGCTTTATTTTCCATTCCTGGATGCAAAGATCCTGGTCCTAATGGTTTTGGGTCTTTCTTTTATAGAGATGCATGTCATATTATTGGTAATGACATTATTGAGGCTGTAATAGATTCCCTGCGAAGTGGTCATGTTTTGAAGGAATTAAGTAACACCTCAATTAGTTTGATCCCTAAAACTGGATGCCCTAATAATGTAACTAAATTTAGCTATATCTCTTGTTGTAGTACTTTATATAAGTGTATTACTAAGGTCTTGTGTAGGAGGCTTGGGCAATTTTTGCCTGATATAATTTTGGAAAACCAAGGGGGGTTTGTGCATGGTAGATTCATTGCGCATAATATCATGGTCAACCAAGATATGGTTAGGCAATACGGTACGAAGAATGTGAATCCGAGCTGCTTGGTGAAGTTTGAGTTACAAAAGGCATATGTTACCGTTGATTAGATGTTTTTGGAAGAAATGTTACAACATTTGTGTTTTCCTGTGCCTTTTGTTAGTCTAGTAATGAGGTGTGTAACTCCTCCTATGTTTTCTCTGTTACTTAATGGAAATATGGAGGGATATTTCAAGTCTGCTAGAGGATTAAGGCGAGGGGATCCCATGTCTCCTTTACTATTTGTGGTGTTCATGGAGTATCTCTCCAGGGTTTTGTTTAAAATGAGTGAGATGACATAATTCCATTATCATCCAAGATGTAAAGAGGTAAAAATGACTCATATGTGTTTTGCTGATGATCTTATTGGGAGTTTCCCTCTGCTTATTTGATGTTAAGAACTTTCAGGCTCTATTCTGACACTTTAGGGTAGCAAGCTAATGTTAGCAAGTCTGTTGTTTATTGTTGTGGTATGATTGATAAAGATCTACAAAGAATTGTGGATGCTTCAGGCTTTGTAAGGAGTAATCTTCCTTTCAGATATTCGGGAGTTTCTATTTGTTCTAAAAGGATCTCCAAAGCTCACTGTGAGATGATTGTTGAGAAAATGACTGCAAGAATAAGAGTGTGGAGCACTAGGAACTTATCTTTTAGTGCTAGAACACAACTTATTAATTCATTTTTGCTCAGCTTGCACAGGTATTAGGCTCAAGTCTTTATTATTCCTAGAGATGTGCTACAAGAGGTAATGAAGATTTGTATAGCCTTTTTATGGACTGGTCAGGCTTTCTCTGACAAAGCTGGGGTTGTTGCTTGGGATCAGCTATGTTGGAGTAATTCTTTTGCAGGTTGGGGTTTCAGAGAACTGGCATATGGGTGGAATTACACTGCAAAGGCTGGTGCAAGCTGGTATTGGAAGTGCATCTCTCAAGTGAAAGAACAGCTCAAAACCTTTTTTTAGTGAATCTGAGTTTTGTGCTTTGCAGAAGTATACTATTCAGATAGTATATGAGAAACTAAGAGGAGATAAGCAGCTTATGCATTGGGACACAGTGGTTTGGAACAGGCTTAATGTTCCTAAACATAGATTTGTTTTGTGTATGGCTATTCAGGAGAGTCTGAGAAAAACTGAGCAGCTTGCTGGCATTGGGATAAGTGATTCTGATCTCTGTTTGATATGTGCCAATGAGTCTGAATCTCATAGGCATTTGTTCTTCCTTTGTAATTACAACATGTTGTGTTTATAGGCTATGAAGAGTTGGTTAGGGATTAGCTGTTCAACTACAGCATTTCTAAATCTCATCAGATGGTTGAGGAGCTCCAGACACTCCAAGTTTAGGAAGTATGTATTTTCACCTTGCTTAGCAATAATAGTGTATGACATTTAGCATACCAGGAACTTGAGCTATTGGCAGCATTTTATTCCTAGTATTCCTGGTAGTATTGCTCAAAAGAAATGTATTGTGAGAAATAGAGTTAGGTTAGTTATGCCTAAGAAAGTTAGCAGGAAAGATTATGTTTGGTTCTGTAGCTTGTGAGCTATGTTTGTATTTGAGTGATGTAATTTGGTGATCTTTCCTTTGTTATGGGTCCAACATAGTTGATTCTATATCAAGGTTAGATTGATGTAATTTTTTGAGCGTGCAATAAAGTTTACTTACTTAGCAAAAATAATGAACAAAAAACTAAGTTACAGAGAATGAATGCATCTCATTCAAACCCCTTACAGTCACATACTGACAAATTTTACACGATACCTTTCATAGTGCGTTTTTGGTGCTCCCAAGAGCACGGAGCATTGTGCTCCGGGATGACATCACCATCTCTGGCGCTGACGTCATCCCCGGTACAACAGCCACGAAGATCCAAAACTTCAAACCCTAACATCACTCAAAGAACATATAGTAAACATTGAAGGAATAAAAAATGAAAAGAACATTTACTTGAAAGGAAAAGAACATAAATCAAAAGAAGAACATACAAAACTTCAAAGAACAATATACTTTTGTGTGAAAAACAAAATAGGAAATTTCAAAGAACATACAAAAAAAAATACATTATGACATTTTTAAAAGAACATTTACTTAAAACAAAAAGAACAAACTACGAAATTTCAAAGAACAAAAAAAATTCGAAGAACATCTAGTCCAAGTTTCTCATCAATGTTGCCAGTGTTAATGGAGGTAACCTGAAGTTTTAGGCAAGGAGGAGAAGGCGGAGAGAGCGTGGTGGAGCGCCGGAGCCTTTGTCGATTGGGTGTTGTTGCCGGAAGTTTTGTGGAAGGTGGAAAGGAGAGAGAGAGAGATGTCTAGGTGTTACCGACAACCGTCAATTTGCCCTAGCCACGTCAATTTGCCCTAGCCACGTCACCCCCGGCGCACGGAGCACCGTGCTCCAGGGAGTACAGAAAAATTTTCAGTACCTTTCAGAGCAATAGTGATGTCTGGTTTGGTACTTTCCTCCATAAAATATTCATATATCTGGAAAAATAATCCTTTTTGTTCATGAAATTTGTGTCTTCATGGAATATCTAACCCGTACTTATTGTATATCATTCATGGAATCTATCCATAACACTTACTTCTTATATTGCGTTAGTATATGCATGAAATAAATAACAACATACAGAAATGAATAAAGAGTGTTGAGAAAACTCTTAACACTTTAAGGCAAATTCTTATATACGGCTGCCCACACCATTCACTAATGGTATGACGAGACTATTTAGTAATCTATACATTACCCTTTCACTTACCAAATCCACCAAAATAGTCGATAACCCCTCCCCTTCATTATTAGTAACCCCCTCCCCAAAAATAGTAAGTAACTCACGTCCAAAGAGTTCGTTATCCTTCTACAAAGAGTTAGTAACCCCTAAAATAATTAGTAACCCAAAACAGTTAGTAACTCCCTTACTTAGTCAATAAACCCTAAAATAGTTGATAACCCCTAAAATATTCATTGTTTGCGTACCACACGGTTTGTTAACCGTGCGGCAAGCCGCACACAAGACTTCCTAAATCAGATAACAAAGAAGGAGGGAAATGTGTGGTCCATTTTCCCTCCAAATCTTTCCAATTATGGAGGGATAGGGATCCCTCCCTCTCTGTCCCTTGCCTCACCCAAAACATTTCCCAAATGTTAAGAATTGGGGAAGAATATAAAACTGAAGAATAACCTAGTATTGGCTTCTTATGAATGTTTAGGGTTTCCCGACATATATAGTATAATGACTTGGAAAACAATCTAACCCTACAATATTAATCAATATACTTTCGTAATAACATAAGTAATTTATTCTTCTAGAACTCAATCATAATATAACTTCTTTATCCCTAATACCCCCTCAATCGTAGCAAGTAACACGAACGCTCAAATTGGTAGAAAAATAAAAAGAACAATAACTATTGGATCAAGATGACGTAAATCAATTTAACCTCAACAATAAATACAATTTAAGATGAGGGACAACCCAAAACCCCGTTTAGATAAGGGATAACCAAAGTACCATTGTAACAACTCATATATTAAAGAGGTTTAATTAAGCCCTAAATAAAGCTAATAGATTATTTATGCCCAGAAGTCATCCTATGATTTATTGCTAATTGGGGTTATAGATTTTTAGATGCATATATATGGATTAAGAGGCAAAAAAAGGGAGAAAAAAAGGAAAAACAAAGTTTATAAAATGAAATAAGGAGGAGAAAAAGAAAAGTATAAAAAAAAAAGAATGAAGCAAAAGAATGACAATAGACCTCACGCATCAATAGAAGAAAGAAAGATATGAAAGAAAGAAAGAGAGGAGGACAGCGAAGAAAGAGGAGCAAAGGAAATCCAATTGGGTGGCTCCGTCAAGGGCGCGGTGCTTGACCGGCGACCCAACCACGGTTGTGACGTAGAGGAGCGCACAAAGGACAAAAGTTGGGGGATTGGATGAGTTCAATGTCATCATCAAAATCTCTAAGTTAATTTCTGATTGAGGTGACTACTTGAAGAACCCTAATTTAGACTAATCTTCATGCATGTAAGGAATTAGGGGAAATTGGTGAAGGTAAAGCACTCGGGAAGGCTTAAGAGCTAATATTAAAGCCAAATAAGGTACTACATCTAACCTCTCTTACCCTTAATTACAATTTACATATGTGTAGTTTGTGAATGGAACTTCATGTTTATGGGTTTGTTTAGTATACTTGAATTTAACTTGATTACAAATAATATATATTCTAGAAAATGTATTTCAAATTATGAATGGACTAATATTAAGTTCATGCACTCCTATGGATGGATTTTTAGGAGAAGTTATACTATTTTGTTAAAAGAATCGATGTATAGTTTATCGTTGAACTCAAAGGCTCTCACAAATGATTTAACTATTGTTTTAAGTATCTTATAAGTTTACTTAGTTTAGTATTGAACATGGTGTTGAATACTAATACTCAAAATAAGTTATTAAAGTTAAAGTATTATGAGATTTAGTATTTGAATATTAGTATGATTTATAACTTAATTAGTAAATTGCTGAAAAAGATTTATGAAATGAAATGTTTTATGCAATAAAATATCTTGTATAAGGTATTCCAAACTCAAGTCACCAAATGTGAGTCAAAGTACTCATTTTACTTACATTTAAAGGACTGAATTCTAGTGATTTATTTTGATATTGGATTTATACATACATATATGTATATATTTATTAAATTTAAGTACTAAAGTTAAGTATTTTATGTTGAATTCTTTTTTAATTGTTAAAGGTTATTAAGATGTGTTTCCTTGAAAAAAACTGAGTTAAGAAAATCCTTATATTATAGTATCAAGTGTTGAAAACTGAGTAATTATAGGTTTTGCTATTAATCTCTCTTTTCTTTTAGTTTTTTTCCAATAAGAAAATATTTTACATATCTTTGGTAAATAATATAATTTTATCCCTCAAATGCTATGCTTACTTTAGTGACAATTATGCATCTCATTTTCTACGTTATATTGACTCTTGGAGTATTAAATTGTAAAATGATTATGTTTACACTTAAATTCTCTCATCGGTTACTACATGAAAAATCATTTCAATGTACAAACTAATTTACTATGTACTCTTATTCTTATTTAGTAGAAGAGCACTTCTAAGCTTATGATTTCAGTAAAGCTAGAGGACCTTATTTAACTACTTTGAATTGATGTTTCACATCATTTCTGTAAGTATATTATAATATCGATAGTGGAATAAAACTTCATAGCAATTGTTGTATGTAAAATTAAACACTCACCTCTATTGCATAAGGGTCAATCCTAAGGTGACACATGGCCCTATTAGGGGCTGACACATGTCAACCTTATAGGATCACAAGTGTCCTCCTCTAAAGAATGACACGTGGTGAGACATTGATCAATCACACAAATGGTAAAAATCCTTAAATGAGGTGAGCCCAAAAGGCTAAAAAAATCATCGATGCCGAGGGCATCCAATTATAACACCTTATTTAAGGGAAAAACTAGGAGGCCCAAGCCCTCCTAACTAGTATAAATACCCTTATGTCACATCAGAAAAGGTAACATTTCACACACTCCCATAAATGTTGTATTGTCACAATAGAGCATCTCTCTCTAAGATTTTATCTCTCTAAAATACTGAATTAAGCAACGGAGGGGGAATCAACCCAAACCCCCCAGGTTTGGTTTCCTTCGTGCAGGTTCAGAGCGAAGATCGGCTCGTTACCTACCCAAGTCTCCAAAATTACCTTTTTACCGTTGAAGAACATCGAGAACGCAACCACTTGAAACATTTGGCGCAGTCTATGGGGAGATGTTGAGTAACAACTGATTGTCAATCCTTTAACATTGCTTGAAATCAGAGTATGCAAGATTTATATACTATCGGAGATGAACCTCAACCTCGAGGTCGTGGCCATCGTGAGCTTGAGACAAAGGCAGGAGATCGTAGGGTGGCCAATGCCCTTCCCATGCATCAAACGGTTCTGGAAGAAAATCGTGATCGTCATGTGACTATGGCCCATCTGAAAGATCTCCTCAATGATTTCCAAACTAGGATGGCCGGCAACGTCGAGACTCACATAAAGAACAACATGCTCTTCTTCAATCTTGGAGGGCAGATGACTAAAGCGACGTCCAGAGCTCATTGCTAAGGACAGTCGCCCAAGGCTAATGCTGGACCTAGCTGTGAGCCTCTTCTGGAAAACTCCAAGTGAGTTTTAGAAGAAAGGTGGTTGGCTAGGAGTGAGCAGCCAAGGAGGTTAAATTGGAAATTTGTACTCGAAGAACCCTATAAAGCAAGGAGTTGTACTCCAAAGAGAAACCTTGAAGACTGACGCCTGCCAGTACTTAGAGGCAAAGGGAGCAGTAATACATCAACACTCGGCTACTGGCTCAGCTCCCTATATGAGGGACCCACCCGTGGTCACCTACTCACACAGAGATGGACAATGGACATTTGTTCAGGTTCGTGGGTTGTAGCAAGAGCCAATTTATCAACATCTATTAGCTAAAGTATACATGGTGCTGGAATGAAGATTATCCATCAAGACCAGGGGATCAAACCATCCAGAAGGACAGACAGGGGCATTACAAGTCAATTGGCCAACCCCATTTTGACCAGAATTATGAAAGCACCTCTTACCCAAAGGTCATGCTACCAACCATCGAGCCTTTTGATGGGACAAATGACTCGGACGATCATCTATCTACCGACAAACACCAGATGAATGTTCACGTAGTGGACGATGCTACGTGGTGAAAAAATTTCCTAGCTACTCTCAAGGGACTTGCCCAAAAGTTGTTCAACAACCTTCCCCTAAATTAGGTTAACAACTTTACTAAGCTTAATTATTTGTTTACTCATCAATTCGTGGCTAATTGACACGAGCAAATGACAAGCATTCATCTAGCAAAGATCATTCAAGAGCCCAAAGAGTCCTTACGAAGTTTCGTAAAGAGATTTAACCTTGAGGCGCTCGAGATCTAGGACCTAAATGCCGTGGTAGCCTTTGGTACAATCATCCAAGGCCTAAGGCCAGGGAGTTGTAAGTTTGACTTGGAAGAAACTGGTTATATTGGCTGAGGCCTTGAAAGAGGTCGAAGCCTTCATACATGCCACTGAGGTATGTGTTGAGTCAAAGCATCTAGATCAGAAGAATAGAGAGGAAGTAGTCCAAGAGAAAAAGAGAGACCTTAAGAAGGCAAAGGCTTGGGTTGTATCCTCGGCAAAGACCTCGTCTAGAGGAAGCAAGTGAGGAAGGGAAGCGACTAAGGATCCGATTGAGTTTAACAAAGATCCTAACTCTATCCTCATGGAAAACAAAGACCATCATGATCTCAAGGCTCCAACAGAGATGAGAACCCCCTATAAAAGCAGAGATAGGAGCAAGTTAAGTATTGTCACTTCCATAAGGATTGTGGGCATGAAACTAATGAATGTAAGCATTGGAAAAGAACTTTGGAAGAGTTAGCCTGACAAGAAAAGATGAATTCCTAGATGGAGAATGTGCTAGATTACACCGGAGAATTCGCCATTGGAGGGATTGTGGGCAGATAGAATCTTATTACAATAAGATTATATCAAATGGCATAAAGAAGAATCTTTATAACGCCAAGGGATTGTGGGTAGAGGAGTTACAGCTGGTATTGTGGTTAGTGAGAACAACAACTAAAATTCAACAGGAGAAACGCCCTTTATGCTTGTCTTTGGTACTGAAGTTGTAATACCCATAAAGGTTAAAGAACCTTCTCTTATAGTCATGCTATATGATGAAGATGATAATTGGGAAGCGATGAGAACAACTCTTGACCAAGTACCACAGATCACGGGCAATGCTCTTTTAAGGATGCAGGTACATTAGCTGCACATGACTAGGGAATTGAACAATAAAGTGGTGAGACCTCCAACAAAGCTAGGAGGTTTGGTACTGAGAAAAATGGAGGTTGTTGGTAGAGCCAAAGAACTTGGAAAACACACCCCAAACTGGAAAGGACCGTACATGATCGTCGAAGAAGTAAAGGGGTGTTTGGTTGGGGTTTTTTTAATGCAATGGAATTGAATGACATCCATTCCATTGTTTGGTTCATCTTTTTTAGGGTAGAATCTCATACCCAAAGAATTATATCTCCATTCCATTCACCTAAAATCCAAATCTCCCCTCCCCCACTTAAGTTGCTATCTCCATTTCACACTACTATCAAACCCTAACTTTTTTTCATACTTTCTAGTGACCTGCCGCCACCGAGCACCGACCAACTTCCCGCGACACCCTTTTGTCCACCATCGACTAACATAGACACCGATCTTCCCGCACAACACATGTGATATTTTCAGCGAGATTTGTGAGGAAAGAGAGAAACGAAATGCTACGAAGGGCCACCGAATGTGAACGACTGCGAAGATCTGTGAGTATGCAAAGGGCCACCATCATCTACCATAGTCAGGAAATGCTCTCCGAAATCAATACTCAGAAAATACCTCTCGGAGTTGGTGGAGGAATAAGGTCATGGCTGCAGTTAGAACTACTGGTTTTTTCTGGTGAAAGTGGGCTTGTAGGCCATGGTCGTAGGTTTGCTAAGGGAGGGGTTGAGGGATGTGAGGTGGTGGTTGTGGGGAGGGTAGTGAAGGGTGGTTTTGATGTTTGTTTTTTAAAAAAAAAACAGTATTATGAAAGTTTTGTTAATTGAATTAGAATTTTTTTTAATACAACCCATTCCATATGTTTACCAAACAATAGAATAGGATGTATAATCCATTCCAAAATTGAATCAAACAATTTGGACTAGGTATGGGATTTTCAATACATACCACCATGGCATAAGATACCAATCCATACCATTCCAAATATTTGAAACAAACGCTCCGTAAGAGATGGGACATATGACGTATCGGTTACAAATATGGAAGGTTAGGCCATCCTGCGCACTTTAGAGATTAGATTTATATCAATGTAACTTGGAGTCAGCCCAAGAAAAATTCACATAATATAAAGTCTACTTCTCTCATATTTGTTATAGGTTATTGGAAAACTTGATTGGAATAATCCCAACAATGACCATTGCGCTCAAAATAATCCCAACTATGGGTTATTCCTGAATAATCCAAACTATTGGGGGTACCTTCTCAAAATAATCCAAACTTTTAATTTTGCAATGCATAATAGTCCGAAAATGGATCATTGAAGGCAAGAAAATTAAATTTTGGATTATTTCGGGAAGGTACCCCCTAGTAGTTTAGATTATTCTAGAATAACTCATAGTTGGGATTATTCTGAGTGGAATGGACATAGTTGGGATTATTCCAGTCAATATTTATTTATTTTTGAATTCTTTTAGGTCTTTTCATTTTTTAGAAAGAAATGGTCGCAGCCTATCAGTCTATAGACGGAAAATACGGCACTAAGACAACTAAGAATTAAAAAGAAACACTTAGATAAAATCACGCTCAAAGAAGATGATCGTCAACGGACATGGTTAACTGTCACTAAAACCTAGTAAGGCACTTCAGCTAAGACAAATCTCGACTTAATCATCTAAAAAAACACATAGGTAGCCTTCCAAAAAGAAGAGATTCCTAGAAGTTTTAAAAGGTGAAAAGTACTAGATGAGTATGGCTCCAAGAAGGAAGCCGTCTGGGAACTCATAAACACTTACAAAAAATGAAGTTAACTCTTCTACACAAAACATCTGAAAAGTTAGCATCATTAAAAAATGCCAAAACACACGAAGGTGGTGCCTTTTTACAGATTGTCCAAAGGCTATTCTCAGGTACCTATGCCCCTTAAGACATGAACATATGAAGACAAGAGGGCCCCAATCTTAGCATACGGTTGAGTTTACCAATCTTGGACCAGACACTCTTCTCTTGCAAGCACGGAACGTCCATGGAGTCCACCTCATTCGAAGAACGTACGGGAAAGAATAATTCCAGGCGTCATAGTTGATCTTGACTAAGGTTTATATTGACCAAGTTATTTGAAGAACATATGGGAAAGAATAATTTCAGACGCCTAAGTTGATATTAACTAAGGTTGATATTAACTAAGTTATTTTAAGAACTCCTGAGAAAGAATAATTGAAGATGTCCAAGTTGATAGTAACTAAGGTTGATATTGGGTAAGTTATTTGAAGAAAGTCTAGGAAAATTAATTCTAGACGTCCAAGAAAAGTTATTTGTATATAGGACAACCAAGTAAATGCAATTATTAGCTAGATGGTCGCCTGTATTCTATGCATAGTATGATACAACCAAGAAAAACTATCTCAGACAAATAGGTAAAGTAAGTACTAGCAAGCCTATTTGACAACATAATATGTACAAGATCAAACACTAGGCAACTACAAGATTATAGAGGGAAAAAGAACATCATTAATAATCTTAAGATTTTACAAAATACGGCTTCTTGGCCAGAGTATATAACCGAAGTAAAACGTTTTACAAGAGAGGCTTCAAGGCCAGGAAAAAGATAATAGACGTTTTACATAAGATGGCTTCTTGGCCGTGGAAAAAGGTTAAAGGGTCAGCGAGATGCCCATCTTTGCCAAGCAACCAAGGACGGAAATTCATAGTATAATAATGACACGACCTAAGAAGAAACCACCATGAGTAGAAAGTAACATCATCTTGGCCTCGTCTACACGTTAGACAAGCTAAGAGGGGTACATATATGCCTATGGAGATTTGCAAATATGAGAATCCAAAACAGTCGAGGTACAAGCAACTAGCAATCTACCTTTAAGCCATAGTTGTCTGCCAACCTCATAAAAGGGCAAATTATATCAAGTTTCCTTGATTAATGTTGAACATCCTGGTCCTGATGCTCCTCTGCATTCGATGAGTCAAGCTCCTCAGGGACCTCTTCCCCGTTGGAATCGACAAAATTGGGGTACTCCTCCCCCCTCAGCTTCGCCTTGTAGGTCGCCTCGCAGTACACCAGACGTCTGGTGTAGTTAAGGACCTCTTCAGCATCCACGATTAGCTTGAGGGCTTTATTTCCCCAGCAGACGATTGCATCGATGGACTCATTCATGGCCACAAGGGCGTACTCATATTGCTTCTTCAGCTCACGTCTAAGGCCAAACACCTCTGTACGCAGCTCGACAACAACCACCAAAGCCCGGTTCCTCTCATCCAGAACCTCAGAATGAGCAGCAAAGAGAAGAAGCTCCATTGAACCTTTTCCTTGTACAACTCCTCAATCTTAATGAGCAACCACTTGTCTCTGCGACGAAAAAGGCCGACCTCTATTCAAGGGCTAGCTGAGTTTGGTCCCGCAAAAGGCAAAAGGCTCGGCATTGTTCGGCCGACGAACATTCTTCTCATTCTCCAGCCGGAGCTTCTTCATTTCCTTATCCAAATAAATTGCACGAGACAGAAAATGCAATAGAAGACTAAAAAGTGTTTGTGTTTTAAAAATATGTTGTAATACGTCAAGAAGACAAGACAAAAGAATGATTAGTACCTCAACGCCATCTGGTTTAGGTAACACACATGACCGGTTTTAGCCCCCTTCAAACTCTTCAAGAAGTCGTTATGGTAGGAGCAGAAGACGTCCTTGATGAGCTTATCCCTCTCCTTCCTAGAATTCATGGAGAAGTTCGGGGTCCGCTCTTTAGACGAGCCAACCGTACTCTCCATTGCTATGTCCTCCAGGGGTTTTTACCCCGAGCTGAAAAAGATGAACTGTCAGAAAATCTTTAATCCTTTTCCCTTTCCAAATCAGTCCCAAAGATTAGCATAACATCAACATACGAGCAAATTATAACTCCATAACCACTATTATCAAATTTTCTATATACACACTTATAGGAATGATCTAAACTTATTAGCCAAGACTAGATTATCAAACTTTTGAAGTCATTGCTTTTGTACTTGCTTAAGTCCATACAAAGATCTAACTAACTTACAAACCTTAGACTCTTGTCCTTTGACCACGAACCCTTCAGGTTGATTCATGTACACTTCTTCCTCCAATTCACCATTAAGGAAATCCATTTTAACATCCATTGGTGAGTTACCATACCATGAATCACCGATATAGCTATTAGAGCATAAGTGTCAAGGTACGAAAACTATGCTTTCCAATAACTTTAATGTCGCTCCTCTAGGATCAACGGGAAACACAAAATAATTAATGAAATACAATGGACTAAAGAAATTCACTTCTACGATCTTAGAAATTATTCAATAAGAACTTGTTTTTAAGTGTTTGTGAAGAACCCTAAAGGAACTTCTAACAGATTTTTCTTAAGCAAGCTAGAGAGAACACTAGAGTTAAAAAACTCTCCCATGAGTAGATACGTTGCACCCAAAAATCGTGCAAGTAATCGCCCATAACCTCAGTCATAAGGCCACAACGGAATAAACCTTCAGTAGGCAAAAAATAACACGGAAACGGAATGTGTGTCTTGACAAGCTAGGCCGCAGCCTGCGAGCTGCACATAGTTGCAAGTCTCGACCTATGTTGCGACTAGTGACTTACATTCGGCTTCCCTGCTCTAAAATCCACGAATACAAGACCTCCTCCTCTTCTTATATTCACCACATACTAATTAAATAAACCCATTATCCCATAACTTTTCAAATAAACCATATATCAAAAAATTAAAAAAATTATGGGCAACAAAAATCAAATTGGTGAGTAGGAAGAGGTATCTACCCATTGGTAGGAAACGGAAACTACAAGACTCCTCAATTGACAAGTTCACTTCGGAAAGCATGGCAGTAATGATATATTCATACAGTCCTTCCATCTCATGAAAACTAACTGCAGACATTTCTTGACTAGATTTGTTCTTCTTTCCGTTGTTAAATCCATGGTTGTTCTAGTTATTTTTCTAGCCTTCATTACCATTTTCCTCTTGAGCAATACTAGCATGACAATGGGCAGAGATGTGTTCAAGTTTTTTGCAAAAGAATCAATCTCCATTGAACCTTTTTCGTATGCTGTTAGAAATATTCAGATCATAGCTCTTATTCAAATTAAGTTTCTACATTTTAATATTCAACAACAAAAACAGAACTACGGGGGGTAGTTTTAATACGCTCATAGACATAATTTTTATACGTGGTCTTATATTAGCAACAACTCACACAACTTCGTGTCCTTCTTCTTGTGCCTCCTATACTTGTTCTACTCTCCCCATGAATTTGGTAGTTTCTCTATAAGAGCATTGGCTTGAAAATGCTCGCAGATTGCCATACCTTTAGCCATAATAAGTGACACTGAATCTTCGTACTCATGTATTTGATCCATTATGGGCTTATCATCGACAACCTCTAATTTCAACCATTTAGCTACACCATACTTCTTAGTACCAGCATCATTAGATCCATACTTATTGTAATCAGATCAATTTGTTATATATCGAAGTTTTCAGACTTTATCTTAGCAAGCTTTGTCATAATAAACGAAATAGAAGCCCTTGCTTATATTATAGGTGATGAAATTTTTAAATTGTGCAATCTACAAAACCTAATAATAGGAACTTCAGTGGGGCAAAAATCGTGAAGACCCGCCCCACATCCTCCCCAGTTAGGCTGGGATGGGGAAAAATTTCACGGTTGATGGGGCGGGAATAGGGATGAAAATTATCCCGGCCTTGGGTGCTGAGGTGTTGTGGAGTTAGAATGTACTCGCCACATCACTTCTCTCCCCGCCCAATCCCTACCTGCTCGCTCCATTGAATAAATTTTTTTTTTTACAAAATCTTTTTTAAAATTAGCACATACTTAATAAACATGGGGCGTATATTAAGGCGGGTATGGAGGATGTTGGGCAGGGTATGGTGGGTATGAGACGGGTGTGGAGACCCATGGGTGATGAGGCGCGGGATAGTTTTGACTGCATACCAGTCGAGACGGACATGGGGATAAAGAACATTTTGCCATGTGGGATGGGGTTGGATGAGATTTATAGACGAGTTTGAATGTGGAGGAACCATCCTCCGCACACCCCCACCCGCCCCATGGACATCCCTACCTAATTTGGATGGCATAATTTGGAAAATGTGGCCCAAACTTCTTATAAATGGGGTGACCAAAATTGGAAAATTATTGTCGAAACCTCCTTTATGTGGGTTATGAAATTTATGAAATACGGGCCCAAACCTCCTCTTTTGGGCGACAATAATGAAAAATGACACCCCAAAGTAAGGGCAACAAAAATAAGATTATCGCCCAAAATTGGTACTTTGGGTGATAAAAACAAAAGCGGTGACGCCCAAACCAAGGGCGATGGCGGTAAAGCGGCACTTTTTGCATCAATCTTATTTTTATCACCTAAAGTTTGTCGTCAATTTTACAACTTTGGGCCACGAAATATTTTGATGTCAAATGTCATTTTTGCTGTAGATTTCTTCTACAACTACTGTACACTAATTAGCTAGCTTCCCATGATGAATTTAATTAAGCTTTTCCCTAGTTACAAATCTAAAATCATAAATACCAGAACGAAGACCAACATTTCAAGTGTGAAAATTTAGGAGAAGGAGATTATATTGTAGGGGTGGAACATATGAAAGGACTCACGTACGCAGCCAAAGCTTCATCTCCATCGAAGCCAACTCTCTCTAATTTTTTAGAGTTATTTTATGAACTTTACTTTTCTTCGATTAGTATGGATGTTACTTTTATGTTTAAATCATTATTTATCATACATTTATCGAACATATATTGCATATGTACATATATTGTAAATATATTGTACATATATATATATACGTATTTAGATGCATTGTGTTTTGCATGCTTCGATAAGGGGCACTTTTGTTTCTTTATTTGTGTTTGTGTGGTACAATGTCAGTGGCACGTGATTATAGAAAGTGAAGAGGCTGCCTAAAGTGACCAAATATTATACTTCTATTTTGATACCATTAATTGCTCAAATGAGCGAACTGAGCCATTAATATGGTGAAGAGGAAGCAAATAAAGTTGTACGTTGAAGCACGTAAAAAATTGATCGTTTGACCTTGATAAAATTCAATAATTACGCTTTGATTCCACTAAATATTTTTTCTTGATTCGCCACATTGTTGTATTTATAATTTACAAATATCGTAAAGTGCATGCTTTAGATTTGTAAAAAGTGTAGTTGGAGATGACGAAGGATGTTCAGCCTTCACAATTTATTATGCGTAGATGTTAACATCCCATTTGTCAACAATATTGTCTGCTCCCATCACCATATCTCTGTCTTTGATGGAGTTTGTATAATAAGAGTAGATGGAAACTAATAATTTGTTGTTGTCCCCCCTCATTTTGACAGTTGTAATATTTGCTCTTTATTTGGGTAATTGGTATGTGACAAAAAACGATTCGTTTTTCTTTACACATCCCCATGTAGACATTAATGTTGGAAAAATATAGTTCAGCATGATATAAAATTCAAATTGGAAATTATTTTTGTAAATCATTAAGGTTACATGACCGAATCTCATCCACCCTTCCTTTCTAAAGTGTCAGGTTCAAGGGATCGTCCCATGCGCAACAACGAACCCACTATGGCGCGAGTGTGGGACCAAGTCCTGGCCTAGGTAGAGCTTAAAGGCCCTCCAAGGGCAAGATAATGAAATGTGTAAAACAATACGGGTAAGAAGGTTACCGAGGAAAAGGGTGGAGGAAAAAAGCATTGCACCCACCAAAATTTGTAGATTGATGCGGTGAGTTATAGGCCCGCGCCACTTACAAGTCAAAGACCTCTACGAAGCCAACATTACAAAGGCCACAAAGCCTCTCAGGCAACCGGGATATTCTTAGGCTCTTAAGGTCACCATGTGGTATGGAAGAGCAGGATACAAGTTAAAGAGGCGACAGTCCGGACACGAGCAACTAAGTTAATAGCCTTTCCGAACCAGGAAACCGTCAAAAGGGAAATGTCGAACAGACCATATGGACTGCTGAGGTGGGCCATAATCCTACAAGACTTACAACGTCAAAGACATCTTGCTAGCTAACACATCAAAGGTCAAGGAGCCTGTGAGGCGGCTAGGATAAGTCATAGGCTCCTCGGGTTATATATTCATTTGTAGATCCTCCAGATGTTGCTCACCATTATTGTGATCTGCCTACTCTTGTCATTGAAGATCTGCCTATTATAATTGCAAATCCCCAATCAGACAGAGGACCCTACCCATTATTATTGAAGATTTGCCTAATATCATTGCAAATCCCCAACTAGACAGAGGCTCCTGCCAATTATTACTGCAGATCTGCCTGTTATCATCATTGCAAATCTGCCTATTATCATTATTGCAGATACTCAGATAGATAGAGGATTTTGCTCATTCTCAAGTGCAAATACTCAACTCAAACCTAGGGTTCGGCCCATTAACATCTACAGATCCTCATTTCAAATAGAGGCTCCCGCTTATTGTAATTTTTACATCCTCATATTAGATAGAGGACCGTGGATTTTACTATTCGCATATCTTCACTAAAGATAAAGGATATTGCACATCATTGCTGCAAAT
This sequence comes from Patellifolia procumbens, assembly GCA_947645195.1. Classification (NCBI taxonomy): domain Eukaryota; kingdom Viridiplantae; phylum Streptophyta; class Magnoliopsida; order Caryophyllales; family Amaranthaceae; genus Patellifolia; species Patellifolia procumbens. The sequence goes on from CANSGD010001328.1 coordinate 7,386,319, forward strand.
CCTCATCTCATAAAGAGGATCTTGACCTCATCATTATTGTAGATACTCAACTCAAATATAGTATCCGACCTGCATCATTGCAGATTCTCATCTTACACAGCAGATCCTACTCATCATGATTCGAACATCCTCAACTTAGATAGATCATTGATATCAAGTATTTATATAAAGTTTCTCCCTTATTTACAAGCTAAATTGTGCGTCATTTGAGCTCTTCTGAGCTATTTTATGCTAACTATCGTTTATAGTTGTGGTTTTGTGTTTTAGTATTGAATTGCAGGTTTTAGGGAGTTTTCTCCTTATTTCCGAGCTATTTGGAAGCAACCACGGTTTTACGAGATGTTACGAGGCATGTATGATGGCTCACGACCTTTATGGATAGTTTAGGAGGCCCCAAGACCTCTAAACGTGAAGATTTGAGAGCCAAATAGTCAAAAAGGAGCCTCCCGTACTATGATCGGGCAAGAAATGGCCCGATCGTACGAAGAATTATTGATCTGGTGGTGAAGTTACGCACCCGATCGGGCGAGGATCACGCGATCCAATCGGGTGAAAAAATCTAAGAAAATGTGCCAAGAACTCTTACTACCAACCCGATCGGGCAAGGCCCACCCGATCGGGCTGGCCCCAAAATGAAATACGTGAATGCTGCTGTACACTGAGGAGAGAGGCGCTTCTTGGCCAAAAGTTCAGCCTACCCGATCGGGTACTGCTTCCCGAAGCCCATCGGGTTGGAGGTCCAAGTAAAACCAAATGTTACCGCGTTGCGTGTCAATTGAATGGAAGCTTGGGCCTTGATTCTCCAAATGAAGTGCTGCAAGAGGACACAACCAAGTGGCTCACTAAGTATTGTTGATGTGCCTTTGCGTTGAAATTGAGGAGCTGGGCCAAGTTTACTGTGGTCCCGATCCCTAACCCGATCGGGCAGGTGATCGGGTTGGCCCACTTTTGGCTTTTATTGCTGTGCTGGTGCGTGGAATAAAGGAGGAAAAGTTTTTTTTAGTGTGGGCCCGATCGGGTGACCCTTTGCTCGATCGGGTCCCGTACTCGTCGCCGCGGAAATTTATTTTTATTTCCGTTTTAAATTAGACTTTGGGGGTATTATAAATACCTTTTCCTCATATTTTTAGAGACATCTTTTTTGCTCTGTTTTTATTTCCATAGTTCTTAGCTAAGTTTTATGTTGTTTAAACACTTTAGATTAGATTAGATTAAAGGTGATTGAACCTCAATTTTGATTTCAATAAAAGTTCTTGCTTTCCGTCAATTGGTATTCTTCTCTACTTTTAATCTCTTTAATTATTATTGATTTCTTAGTTTAATTATTTATTCATTCATGATGCAATTATTAGGGTTTCATATTAGATTTATTATTGTTGATTCGATTATGAGTGAGTAGTTTAATTTCTAGGGATTTGGTGAGGGAAGCCATATTTATAGCTTGATTATTTGAATAGCCATTAGTTTCTAGGGTTTGATGAGATATGTTATGGTGTGATTTGTTCTCATTGAGTAATTAACGTTATTGCGCAATTTCTTTGATTACTTGAGGTTAATAATCGTTTGTACAGATCCGTCTTACTTTTAGAGGCCTAGTACACATCATTAATCCTGCTTATGTTTGTGAACATGCTGCATATGTTGAATTATGGGCGTTGAGACTTAACCATAGCTTGACACTGCGCTAATCTATCGATTCTTAAACTAGTTTCTGATAGTTGTTTGATCCTTTGATTGGTATAAACAAGGTGGACCGAACTAATTCCCTGGACCTTTATTTCATAGAGTAAAATCCATTTTATATTGCTTTTTTTGTTTAATTAGTAGTTCATTTATTACTTATTTGATCTTTTCTGAAGTAGTTGCTTAGCTGGATATCAGCTTAGAAACTCCGTCTCTCTGTGGATGCGACCCTACTTCCCTTTACTATCATTGTTAGAGGACTTAGGATTTATCTTTGATTAGGTGATACGACTTTAGCTTATCAAATTTTGGCGCCGTTGCAGGGGAGACGCTAGTTTTCGAAGTTTTTGTTTGGTTATTTGGTCTACTTTTCTGTGCCTCATTGGAACTTCCTTGTTATTTGGTCTACTTTTCTGTGCCTCATTGGAACTTCATTGTTCCAACTGAGGTACGTTTTACTGCTTCTTTTTGTTTGTTTTGTATGCCTAAGTCTCAAAGAAATGGTTCCCCAATCCCAGCGGATCCCAATCTTACAAGGACAATCCGACAGCTTCGAAAGAAAATTCAGAGAGAAAAGCAGTTTGTTCAGCTGAACACCTCTTGATCAGACACCTCGAGTTCAGTTATGTCTAAATCACTGAAATCGTATGGGGTGCCTAACCCAGATGGTCTTTTTACTGGACCACCAATGCCCAACATCGCCGCTAACAATTTTGAGATTAAGCCTGCACTCATCAGCATGGTTCAGCAAAATCAGTTTGGTGGGCATCCTACTGAAGATTCGGGCAATCATCTGCAGAGATTTCAACAACTCTGCCGAATTGTAAAGCATCAAGGAGTCACACCTGAGCAATTGAAGGTCATGTTATTCAAGTTTTCACTCCGAGACAGAGCTTAGAAGTGGTTCAACGACATCAAAGTGTCTGAATGGTCAGAGATTTCTGCTGTATTCCTGAGAGAGTATTATCCATCCACAAAGACAACGGAAATTAGAAATAAACTAGCCACGTTTTCTCAAGAGCCTGACGAAACATTACGGAAAGCGTGGGCTAGGTTCATAGATTTGCAGAGAGAGTGTCCACATCACAATATGGACAAATGGTTCTTGACGCAGATATTTTACAATGGTATGCAGCCTCAGACGAAGAGTATTGTTGACTCGTCTGCAGGAGGAGTTTTTCTGGATAAGGAAGTGGATGTAGGCTATGAGTTTCTTTCAAACCTTCCAGCCAATGATCATTCCACTTCCCGAAGCCTCACAAGGAGGGTATTGGAGGTAGACGCCTTAGCATTGCTGACTTCGCAGATGGCGAAGCTAGCCAGCAGATGACACATTGAAATCATCTTCCTCGACAGCACCTCCCTTGAGTATTAATGATATGTCTGCCATGGCACCCATTACCTCATCTTACTGCGAGGTAAGTGGTGTGCAAGGTCATTTTGGGCATGACTGTCAGTTCAGACAACATCAGATGGAGCAGGCAAATGCTTTCCAACAAAGACCACAAAGTTTCTCCCCTTCATACAACTACCAAAATCAGCAAAACTTTCAACACCCACCTCCACAAAATCATCCTAAACCATCATACTACAACAATCCCTCTGGTTTTCAGAGACCTCCACCACAAAATTTCAATCCCCCTCATAATTTCCAAGCCCCACAAAATTTTCAAACCCCACCTCCACAAAACTCAAACCCACAAGAGCCTTCCATGTCTGATTTGCTGAAATTGATGTTGGCTATGCAAAAGACCAATGAGGAAACACAAAAACATATACAAGCTCAAAGGGAGGCACAAAGAGCTCAAGAGAAGCACATCAAACACCTTGAGACTCAAATTGCACAATTAGCAAGCAATAGTGCTCAGAAGCGTCAAGAAGAATTGCCAGGGCAACCCATTTAGAGGGAGCACGTGAATGCCATTACTCTTCGTAGTGGCCATGCTTATGATGCTCCCCCATTGCCCATTGATGATTTTGCCCCAACTACGGGGAAGAAGAAGGTGGTAGAGGAAGAAAAAAGGAAGAGTTCGACGTCTGAAGTCGACTTATCTGAGGAAGCTGAACAGACAGGGAAGAAAAAGGAGAAGGTTTCTGAAATGCCTTTTACACCAAGGATACCTTTTCCTCATAGGATGCAGCAATCAAAGGTCGATCAGCAGTTTGGTAAGTTCTTGGCTATGGTCAAGAACCTTGAGGTAATGATTCCCTTCACGGATTTAATTACCCAAGTCCCTGTTTATGCCAAATTTCTGAAAGATATGATAACTAAGAAAAGAGACTTTGGTGGGGTCGAACGTGTCGCTCTTACTGAATAGTGTAGTGCTTTTATTCAAAATAAAACCCCACCAAAGTTGAAAGATCCTGGTAGTTTTTCTATTCCCTGCCATCTTGGACCTATTTTCATTGATAAAGCTTTGTGTGATTTAGGTGCTTCTGATTCTGTGATGCCACTATCTCTTTATAAGAAACTGAACATGGGAGCACTTAAATGCACACAAATCACTTTACAGATGGCTGATCGTTCTATAAAATACCCCCTAGGTGTTTTAGAGGACGTTCCTGTTAGGGTCGGGAAATTCTACATTCCTGTTGATCTTGTGGTGCTAGATAGAGATTAGGATGCCCAGATTCCAATAATTTTTGGTAGACCATTTTTGTGTACTGCTGGTGCTGTTATTGATGTTAAGTCTGGGTCTTAAACTCTGAGTGTTGGTGATGATAAAGTGATTTTTAAACTAACCAATGATGTTAAGTCACCTATGCTTGAACAATCTTGTTGCAGGGCTGAGGTTTTGGATAAGGTAGGTGTGGAGAAGGTTCCAATTCCACCTAAGGTTGCCTCACCGTCTGGAGGTATTATCAAGAACATTTGGAGGAGCAAGATGTTTGATGAGGGTGGCACTCACTGCCAAGCCCCTCCTATTTGAGAGATGGATGTATTATGGTCGTGCGGGACCTTTATAAACCAGCGTTGTGCGAGAGGCAACTCGTATTTTTCCCCTTTTTACTTTTCTTTTTACTTTTCTTTTTATTTTTCCTATTTTTTAGTGAGCAAGAGTGACGATACTAACGTTGTTTTTCCTCTTAGCATCATCCTTTGTTACCTTTTGGCATTGAGGACACTGCCAAGTTCAGCTTCGGGGAAGATTTCTGTTTGCATTCTCTATCTCTTTTACCGCTTTCTAGGATAGATTTATTACTATCGAAAAATACTGAAAAAATCAAAAAAATATGGTTCATGTTTCGGGTGCAAGAAACACAGTGAATTTATAATTCGGGGAAGTCCAATTTCCAGCTAGGGTAGTAACCAAATGAGTCCAAGGTCTTCGAATCCAGGCACCTGCAAAACCGAGCACCGTGAACTACCCCGGGATGTTCCCGGGATCGACTCTCCGATGCTTAAGTCAGATCTGATCTCAGAAATCAGAGAGAATAGTACTAGTAAATGCTTTGCAATATATGGAAAAACGTACCTGAATGATCAGATGAGAGTACTATTTATAGGTAGTACTTAGGTGACGTCATCTGGTGAAGATGGTGATATCATGAAAGCCTTTTTGTCAGTGGGCCTGACTGAAGGCCTGTACTTTCTAGCCTGAAAGATCTTTAGGGGGTAAAATGGTAATTTTGCCCCCTAAAGATTTTTTAGTCATTTCACCGGTTAGGTGGGCCATGACTGAAAGGGGCCCAAAAAGTTCCCATGAGTGGTCTAGTTGCCTCCCTGTGCCCCTTGTTGTGCTCTTATTGAAAATGATTTGACTCTGTTTTCTGGATAGCTGGGCATTTGTGATATTGAGGCTATGATTTGATGTGTGATTGCTAGTTTTCGAGCAAGTTTTTATTATATTACACTACATTGTGATGCATGCCTAAATTGGTTAGACTGTGAGGTTTCTTTGTAACCTATTGGATTCATATCATTATCCAGTTTGTTTTTGTGTGTTAGTTCCTCTTTAGTGGATTAATCTTGACTTTAACTTCGTACTTGTCTGATGGTCGATGACTTGTAGCATTTGCTGTGATAGAGGCGTTCTTTTGTCTGATTCTTGAGCCTCAGAGTGAATTAATTGATATACTTTTATCCTCTTTAGCCCCACTGAGCCTAATGACTTAGATCATGATTACTAAAGCCCTTACTATGAGCCCATGGCCTTTATTTTGATACTATTTCCAAGCCTAGCTTGGGGGAGCTTTTGTATGGGTTGAGTTTGAGATTGGTTTCAGGGTTTGGTTTCGTTGTTGAGGAATTAAAAGTGTATTTATTGTGGTTTGAGCGTGAAAAAAAGAAAAGAAAAGGCAAAGTTAGAGTTGCGTGAATGAAGTTCAAAAATGATAGAAAAATGAAAAAAAATCAAAAGAACTCAAGGTTCTTTCATTGACGTATGTTCATAAAGAAAAATTCGCTTCATTGCTTGAAAATTGGGTTTGTTGTGAGTTTTCATTGATTTATGAGTTGGGTTATCTTTCGTGTTTATATGGTGTTGTTGGGAGTTTTCTAGGCCATCCTAGGCCTTGTTTGAGTGATTCATGCTCCCCCTTTCTTTGTTTTTTCACCACATTACCTAAAAGTATCCCCTATCTCTTACCTAAGCCCCATTAAAGTCCTCTTGAGCTCGTGTCTGCATTGTTTATTGGATTGATTTCGAGTCAATTTGTCAAAGTTAAAGAGTATCTCTGCTAATTGAGTCGACTTGGCTAGGATGAGCGTCGTTTAACCTTCTTAAACACATGAGAGTGTGAGTGGGAAGGGCATTTATGATCGGGTTGGTGAGTGTTCGGGCATATTCTTTGCCTGCCACAAAATTGAGAGGAGTGGCACCTTTGTGAGAGCCTTTTCAGGATTTGTATGCCTTGTGGATGCTTGAATTTGATGAACTGCTTGGATGATTGGTGGTTGGATGGATTTGATTAGCCGAACTTGAATTTTTCCTGCTTGAACGATTCTTAGTCTTGAAAACATCTTGAGCTTTGATTGATTTTTTATCTATGGGGTGAGGCAATCTATTCCATGTTCATGTTATGTTTGCTTGAGGACAAGCAAAGGTTTAGCTTGGGGGAGTTTGATATCACGTATTTACATAGAGTTTTCTCCCTTATTTACAAGCTAAATTGTGCGTCATTTGAGCTCTTCAAAGCTATTTTATGTTAACTATCGTTTATAGTTGTGGTTTTGTTTTAGTATTGAATTGCAGGTTTTAGGAAGTTTTTCGCCTTATTTCTGAGCTATTTGGAAGCAACCACGGCTTTACGAGATGTTACGAGGCATGTAGGATGGCTCACGAGCTTTATGAATAGTTTAGGAGGCCCCAAGACCTCTAAACGTGAAGATTTGAGAGCCAAAGAGACAAAAAGGAGCCTCCCAATTATATGATCGGGCAAGAAATGGCCCGATCGGGCGAAGAATTATTGATCGGGTGGTGAAGTTACGAACCCGATCGGGCTGGCATCACACGATCCAATCGGGTGAAAAATCTAAGAAAACGTGCCTAGAACTCTTAGTACCAACCCGATGGGGCAAGGCCCACCCGATCGGGCTGGCCCAAAAATCAAATACGCGAATGTTGTTGTGCGCTAAGGAGAGAGGCGCTTCTGGGCCAAAAGTTCAGCCTACCCGGGGTACTGCTGCCCGAAGCCCATCGGGTGGGAGGTCTAAGTAAAACCAATTGTTGTTGCGCTTCGTGTCAATTGAATGGAAGCTTGGGCCTTGACTCTCCAAATGAAGTGCTGCAAGAGGAAAAAAACCAAGTGCCCCACTAAGTATTGTTGTTGTGCCTTTGCATTGAAATTGAGGAGTTGGGCCAAGTTTACTGTGGACCCGATCCCTGACCCGATCGGGCAGGTGATCGGGTTGGCTCACTTTTAGCTTTTATTGCTGTGCTGCTGTGTGGAATAAAGGAGGAAAAGTTTGCTTTTTTAGTGTGGGCCCAATCGGGTGGCCCTTTGCCCGATCGGGTCCTGTAGTTGTCGCCGCGGAAATTCTATTTTTATTTCCGTTTTTAATTAGACTTTGGGGGTATTATAAATACCTTTTCCTCATATTATTAAAGACATCTTTTTTGCTCTGTTTTTATTTCCAAAGTTCTTAGCTTAGTTTTATTTAGTTTAAACACTTTAGATTAGATTACATTAAAAGTGATCGAACCTCGGTTTTCATTTCAATAAAAGTTCTTGCTTTCCGTCAATTGGTATTCTTCTCTACTTTTAATCTCTTTAATTATTCTTGATTGCTTAGTTTAATTATTTATTCATTCATGATGCAATTATTAGGGTTTCATATTAGATTTATTATTGTTGGTTCAATTATGAGTGAGTAGTTTAATTTCTAGGGATTTGGTGAGGGAAGTCATGTTTATACCTTGATTATTTGAATAGCCATTAGTTTATAGGGTTTGATGAGATAGGTTATGGTGTGATTTGTTCTTATTGAGTAATTAACGTTATTGCGCAGTTTCTTTGATTACTTGAGGTTAATAATCGTTTGCACAGATCCGTCTTACTTTTAGAGGCCTAGTACACATCAGTAATTCTGATTATGTTTGTGAACATGCTGCATATGTTGAATTACGGGCGTTGAGACTTAACCATAGCTTGACACTGGTCTAATATATCGATTCTTAGCCTAGGTTCCGATAGTTGTTTGATCCTTTGATTGTATAAGCATGGTCGACCGAACTAATTCCCTAGACCTTTATTTCATAGAGTAAAAATCCATTTTATATTGCTTTTTAGTGTTTAATTAGTAGTTCAATTATTAGTTATCTAATCTTGTCTGAAGTAGCTGTTTAGTTGTATATCAGCTTAGAAACTCCGTCTCTCTGTGGATTCGACTCTACTTCCCTTAACTATCATTGTTAGAGGACTTAGGATTTATCTTTGATTAGGTGATACGACTTTAGCTTATCAATCATCGTGCCCATCATCATTTGCACTTTCTCATCTTAACTAGAGGTTTTGGCCTTTATCATTCGCAGACCCTCATCTCATACAAGGGATCATGCTCGTCATTATTTAAACTTCCTCTTGTTAGACAATGGATTGTGCTCCTTATCAATCACATACCGTCATCTTAGAAGGAGGATCCTTGTAACAACCCGGATCTACTACTAACCTAATTAGGAACTAAACACAGCGGAAATCCTAATCCGCGCTATTATCATCGCACTCAGCACACGTGTAGACCTCAAAACCTTTAACTTATCGAAACTTTTAGACTTAAATAAACTATGATAAATGAAATTTCTAATACGTCTTAGAGAACTCTTACTATTATTAAAATTCTAAAGAAAATTCTTCAGAGTTTCGTTTGTTATACGGACCTCCTAAAACTTAGTTTAGGACTCGTGCGATTCATAAACCTGTATCCTCAAAATCTAGCAACCAAAATCAGTCTAGACTTTACAAACTCAATCCTTTTTAATTTAATTACAATTTAACTATTAACTGTAATATTACAAAAGTGATCGTCCTCGCCACGATACAAAAAGTAGGAATATCACATATCTAACCTTTTTTCAATAATACTACCTTCAAGTACCTTCAGGTACCAGCATATATCGGCACATAGTATGAGCCAAACTGGTTGAGCAAGATTCCATAATGTAAAGACAAATATATATGCAGGTAGGAGACATTAATCATATCCTACAAATCATTTTATTTCAAAACATATAAGTAAAATGACAAACTTTATAATACCTTCGGAATTTCTTTTGTAAAATAAACCCTTTCATTTCTGTTTCTACATCGAATCCTTTCTATTTCCTTCTTTAAATCAAATCCTTTCTTTTTGCTTTTAATTTTTCTAAACAAATCCTTTTCTCCTTTTTCTTTCACGAAGAAAGAATCATAAGCCAATGGAATGCAACGAATTTTCCTTGCCTTTGGGCTAGCTAGGCCCTAACTATAGACAAAGACCGCTAGTGTGCACGCCCTACATAAGGCCAAACTACAGCAGAAGATCAAGTTTGAAGTACTGATCAACGTACCCCCACAACTATTCTATTATGTATCTGTAAAGTCGGGACAAGACCGACGAAGTTCCAATTCCTTAAGATACCATTTAGGTAATCCCCACAACTTTGAAAATGTAAAACTATTCCCTTGAGATACCATATAGGCAATCCTATCAACTTTCAAAATATTAAACTATTCGAAATATCTTTCTATAATCTTTCCTTTAATTGCGGTTCGGAAACCAAACTTTCTATGTTTGGAGGAACATCATCCCATTCACTCCATTCTCAACAAAACCAAGATAAAAACCTTTTAAAAACACTTCTTGTAAACTACAAATGTTTCTTTGGAAATTAAACTTTCAAACTTTGGAGGAACATCCTTCCTTTCAACCGAAATCTCAACTTTCAATACTTTGCTTGTAAACTATAAAATATTTGAGTAGGAAATCTTACCTCTCTGAACTTTTCACGTAAACTATAAAATGGTCTGAATATGAAATCTTACCATTTACAGATCACAGCCAAACCACCTTAATCAAAACGACTCTTTAGTGAACCCGGAAGCCACAACTATGGAAGATTAGGGATGAAGAAGGCTTCGAAAACCGCCCCTAGGAACGTGCCCTAAGCTCCAAAATGAACCAAAAATGTCCCTTGCTTCCTCTCTAGTATTGTCTACTTTGAGCATTACCTATGGTAGTTCTTGTGGCTATCCACATCGTAATTGAAGCCGAGCTTGGTCGCAATCTTCCTTCACCATCGCCTTCCCTTTCCTCTTCTTTGATCTCTTTCTCTCTATTCCTACTTCTTCCGCTGCTATGTTCCTCCCTTTCAATTTTGTTCTTCTGGTTCTTTGAGAGTCTTTAGTTTTGTCTTTTTTTCCAATTTTAGTGACTTAACTTTCCCCCTCTCTAATTCCCTTCCACGTTCTATTCTCATTTTCCTTTTCTTGTTTTTTCCATCTAAATTAATATAATCTAATCTTCCTCTTTTAATCTATTTGGTCCAATTATTTTAAATTATCTCCTTATACATACATTAGGTACATCTATTTTTATTTTGAAGATATAATTTGTATACTAAAAGTTTACATTGAAAGTAATTCCACTAAAATATCAAAATATGATTAACTAAATATAGAATATTGACTATTAACTATTACATGGTCAAACTCGATTTCTTTTAAATAAACTCGAGGAATATTACTATATAACAAATCTAGTAATCATACTTAGCCATTAATAAAATACTCTTTAATATAGGGGTATTACAATATAGCAACCTCACTAAAAGTTTCGTCCTCGAAACTTAAAAATAAATAAAGAGATAATTTCAACCAATTTATTAAAAATCCAAAACCTCTAGAACCAAGAGCTCTAAACTTCACAATTAATAATCAAGCCTCCATTCCACCATTATCTTTGTGTCTCGCTTCTGCTACTCAAAGCCTAAGTTCATTGAGGAGCAAATACTACAAATGGGCAAACTTGTTGGCATTGAACTTTAATCGTTCCATTTTGAGATATCATGTTTCAAAAAGACGTCAATTTATATTAAACCAAATTAACGCTTCAATACCCACTTTCAAGATGATATCTTACTTTCTCACCTTTTCAAAATCGTATAAAATAGTTTCAAAGATAAAACAAACTTTCAAACTCAATCAAATGAATTCTCCTTTTTTTAACGCCAAACTATTAATAATTATATCTGAAAGATAAAATCCATAGTAACCATAACCTAATACAAATTTCAACTTTAATTTGAATCAAAGCTATTAACTTGTCGCCTCCTCAAAAGGAGTTTTGTCCCCAAAACTCTAAGCCACACTTACACCTCAAATTCTAACTAATTAATCCTTAAAGATATAGTCACATATGTATTTCACATAAACACATTGTTACATAGATGAATACAAAGCCATGTCATATCACACAAAGCTCAAAGCATAACAAAATATACTTAAAAAGTGTAATTACTCTCGAGATATTTCAAAGTTGTGACATTGTAAACCAAACATTTTCACGCTTTACTCTTAAGTAGTTCGGTTCGTTTCAAATCATCTCATCAAAACCCTTTCAAATCCTTTTGATGATAATAAAAACTTTCTCTAACTTAACCAAAAGAATTTCTTCTTACATGAAATCCAACATATAAACGCTAATTACTATAATCTAATAATAGTTGCAACTCCATTACTAAACCAAAGTTGGTATACTCTTCCCCTCTTCAATAAGTGTTGTCCCCAAAAACCTATTCTTACTTCACTCTTATAAGGACCAATAACTTCACAATTTTTTTCCCTTAACTAGTTTCCACCCTTGAAGATGGCCAATCAATTCACAAAATGAAGAAAATAATATGGGTTATAGACCAACAAACACGCTTCTCGTGCGCACTCTTTCATATAGTTACCTAAGCATATGGTTCAAACTGTATATATATAACTATGTATATACACATATTCTAATACACAACAATATAAAAGTCACATTAAGCAACAAACATCAAACGACTCACATAACATTGACACACAACAACAAGTAAGCGCGAACACTCAACGGCTTGGTTTATTTTGCTCCTAACTTTTACTCAACTTATTTAACTTCTAAGCTTGGATATGGAGATCCATGCATACCTAAAAACAAAACTCGCTCTAGTACCATTTGTAACAACCCAGATCTACTACTAACCTTATTAAGAACTAAACACAACGGAAATCCTAATCCGGGCTATTACCATCACACTCACCACGAGTGTGGACCTCAAAGACCTTTAACTTATCGAAACTTTTAGACTTAAATAAATTATGATAAATGAAATTCCTAAAACATCTTAGAGAACTCGTACTATTACTTAAATTCTATAGAATATTCGGCAGAGTTCCGTTTGTAATACGGACTGCCTAAAACTTAACTAGACTGCCTCCGATTCATAAACATGTATCCTCAAAATCCAACAGCCAAAATCAGTCTAGAGATTACAAACTCAAATCTTTTCAATTTAATTACAATTTAACTATTAACTGTAATATTACAAAGTTGATCGTCCTCGCCGCGATACAAATAGTAGGAATAACACATATCTAACCTTCTTTCAATAATACTACCTTCAGATACCTGCATATACTGGCAGGTAGTATCAGCCAAACTGGTTGAGCAAGATTCCATATGTAAAGCCAAATATATATGTAGATAGGATACATTAATCATATCTTAGAAATAATTTTCTTTCAAAACATATAAGTAAAAGGAAAAATTGTTTGAAAATACCAAGGTTTTAGGACTTTTCAAACTAAATACCAAGGAGTTCTAAATGTAGAATAAATATCAACAAGTTACATTTTTCTTATAAATCCCTACCAAATAACAAATATCCATCTATTTTACCGTCTTAGAAATCCATACCAACTAACAGAAATCCATTCAACTTCATCTCTAAACAACAAAAAATCTAAGGTGAGTTAAATTTGGGTGAGAAAGTGAGGAAAAAATAGACGGCTATTTGTTAGTTGTATAGATCTCTAAGAAAAACATAACTTGTTGGTATTTATTTCAAATTTCGCAACTCCTTGGTATTTATTGTTAAAAAGTGCTAAAACCTTGGTATTTTTTGAGAATTTTTTCAAGTAAAATAACAAACTTTATAAAACCTTCGGTATTTCTTTTGTAAAACAAATCCTTTCTTTTCTGTTTCTACATCCAATCCTTTCTATTTCCTTCTTTAAACCAAATCCTTCTTTTCCTTTTTCACATCTTTCCTTTTTCCTTTTCTAAACAAATTATTTCTTTCCTTTTTCTTTCACGAAGAAAGTGTCATCAACCTATGTAATGGAACGAACTTTCCTTGCCTTTGGGTTAGCTAGGCCCTAACTATAGATAAAGACCCCTAGTGTGCACACCCTACATACGGCCAAACTGCAGCAGAAGATCAAAGTCTGAGGATCTGATCAACTGACCCCCACAACTATTCTATTATGTATCTGTAAAGTCGAGACAAACCCGACGAAGTTCCAATTCCTTGGGATACCACTTAGGTAATCCCCACAACATTGAAAACATAAAACTATTCCCTTGAGATACCATATAGGCAATCCCATCAACTTTCAAACTATAAAACTATTCGAAATATCTTTACTTTAATTACGATTCGGAAACCAAACTTTCTATATTTGGAGGAACATCCTCCCATTCAATCCATTCTAAAAAAAACCGAGATAAAAACCTTTTAAAAACACTTCTTGTAAACTAGAAAGTTTCTTTGGAAACTAAACTTTCGATCTTTGGAGGAACATCCTCCTTTCGAACCAAAATCTCAACTTTCAATACTTTGCTTGTAAACTATAAAATGTTTGAGTAAGAAATCTTACCTCTTGGAACTTTTCACGTAACCTTACCTCTTTGCTCGTAAACAATGCGGTTGTCATTCCCCCCATTATTCAATACTCATAGGATCCATCCTACAAGTTTTAATGCCATTCTTTTGATGAGTGATATTTATACCAATCTAAACCCCCTATTTTCCCCCTTGTTTAGAGTCTTTTATCCACCACTTTTTGTATTTTCTAGCTTATTTTGGTTATTTTAGAATAATTGAGTAAATTATAACTCATTTGTATATATTAGCTTTTTGATTATCTTTACATGGTCTATATTGATTCTTGTGTATTTGATGTTTTAGGATCGACCTTGAATGTTGGCATCCCACACACCGAGTATAAAAGACTTAATCAAAGCAAAATAACACATTTGGAGGTGTTTGTGCACAAGAGTCAACTTCAAATGGAAATATCTCCCAACTCACTCAACATTTTAAGGTGATTCCAATTGGATATTAAAGCTTGTTTCGAGAACTTTCCAACGACTGGTCATAAGCCTAATTCCGATAAAAGACGAGAGAGATATGATCGTTCGAAGTTGGGCTGTCTGGCCAGTGGGAGCGGGCGCTCCGCTTTTGGTTGGAGCGGGCGCTCCGAGTCCGCTGGGAGTTCCTGTTTTGCGATTTTTAGGCCCGTTTAAATAATGATTTTTGTAGCCCCTTAAAAGGGACAAACCCCAAACTTTGAAGAGGGGGCTTTTTAGAGGATTAGCCTCCATTTTTTGGGGGTAACTTAGTTAGGGTTTCAAAAAGAGGATTAACCTCCATAGATTAGTTTAGAGAGAAAGTGAGAAAAACTCAAATAGAGCTTGGATTTGAAGATTCTAAGAAGGAGACTTGAAGATTTTGAGCATCCTTGCAATATTAATGAGAATTTCTTACTCTTTCTTATGTTTTATTGCTTTGTTTACTTATTTACATCTATTTTCTCTTTAATTTATTTGTCTACCTTAGATTAGTGTTTATTTTCATGATATTTAGTTGTTAGTGTTTTTATTTTATAGTTTTTCATGATGTGTGAGTAGTTCTTTCTTGAGAAAAGGTTGAAGCCATTGATGAGTTCATAAACCTTGAAATTTAACATCGGGCTTTGACTTGAGTTAATTTTGGTTGATTGATTTGGGATTTTTATGTATGTTTGTATGATTGGCCATCATAAAAGCATAATTTGGGCACCCTTAATGAAGGATCGAAATATGAAATTAAGGGGTTGCCTCAAATCAATTTTTAGGCTTGAAGGACCATGAAAATAGGGACTACTTAGCCTAGGGGATTTGTTTGCTTGTTTTGTTCATCATGTTTATAGTTATGATTGGTTGAATGCCTTAGCCATGAAAATAGGTCTTTGGTAGGAGATTAAGTCAATCTAACTAGCTCGAAAGAGTGGTTAGAATACCGTTGGATGAGCTATTCCCCTCAATTGATCCCCATTGTTGATCCCTCATTTTGATTGCTCGATTTATGAATGAATTATTTGGAGGATACCCTTTCCCAAGATCTTTTAATATCGTTTCTTTTTCTTATTTTCACCCATAAATATTACTCCAAAAAAATGAGACTCGACCTAGCTTATCATAAGTCATTACTTTTCGGTGCTCTCCTTAGTCCTTGTGGGATCGACCCTTACTTGCCCTTTCTACCTAGTTAGAGAGACCGAGTTAGGTTTTTATTTTTGGTAGGCTCGACGACGGCCTATCAAGTTCTGGCGCCGTTGCCGGGGACTTCGGTGACATTGATTAAGTGTTGATTAGATGATTCTAAGCCTTTTGTGAATAGTTCTTTATCTTTATTTGATTTCTTTCTCTTTTGTTTTCTTTGTTTAAAAAAAAAAATATGAAAAAGATGACAATCTTTTCCCTACCCCAATATGAACATGAAGTATTTTGGAGGTATTATTGGAGGCTTGGTGATTCTCTTGGTTATGAGCATAGCTTTGAAAAATGGGAAATATGTGATGTCATGTTTGAGGGTCTAAATGAAGAAACTAGAAGGGTGGTAGAGTCTATGTCTATTTGTGATTTCCATGCTCAATCTTTGGATGAGGCTTAGAGTCTATTTGAGTGGTTGGCTAGAGATAGTTATGAATGGGAATTGTCAACGCATACGAATCAAAAACTTGAAAATCTCTCTAGTTATGAACCCGAGACTTGTATTTCTCCCCCTTTTACTCTCACTTGGATGAAGTATATTCTAATGCTAATGTTGTACATGCATCTCATGAATTGTCTTCAAACCCTTGCATGGATTCCCATGATCAATCTTATGCTCCCAATGATGAATCTCATATGCTTGATTGTGAATCTCTTTCCCAATTTGATTCTCAAATTGCTTCCCCACCTATTGATGATCCTCTTTTACAATTGGAAATTGGTTTGAAATTGCTTAGAGAAAAATTGGGTTGCAATAATGACATTCTTGAATTTAATTATGTTGATTCGATGGATGTTAAAAATGATAATCAATTGGGAAAGAGTAGCATAGAGCTTGAGGATGATTTTGAAGTCTTGATGAAGAATGGAGAAGTTCTTGAGGAGAAGTCATTGATTGAAGAAGTCTTCCCTCTTAAGTCTTGTGATGTGAGTGAAGTGGTTAATGAAAGCCTTGTTTCTATACCTTTCCCTCCTGTTCCATTTGCAAGAAGGATTGACCTTATTCCGTCTTTTCCCATTTTATTTCCATCCTCATCTCTCAAAATTCCAAATCTAGATGAGATTCTTGCCTCTTTTGACCTTCAAGTGACCGATTCTTTTATTGTTGAGAGGAGTGAGATTGCTACCAAAAAAGATTTTACAGAGGAGAGTTTGGCATCTTATTCATCTTTTTCTTCTTATTTTGGTTCTTGTTTCTCTTACTTCTTTGTTTTTCCTTTTAATCCTTCTTCTTTTCGGGCATCTCCTCATTTGCATAGAATTGCATTGCACTTTATGCACATTTTGCATTTTGCTATTGCATACTTAATAAAAATGGAAATGTGTGCTAGTGCATTTGACAAACTCTTGCGATCGTTGAATTGCTATTTACTAACAAGGTCGAGCTGTGGACCTTAAACAAGCCTTTCTCGGGAAGTAACCCGTGTTTTATTGCTTATATTTTTACTTATATTTTTTCTTTAATATTGATTTAGGGACATATTTTTAGCAAGATTCATTTTCCATCTCATATGGAAAACAAACATGGTTTTGAAGAAGGTTGATTGGCAAGGGAATATTGGGTCATTTGCGGGTATTTACACCCACCTACTATCCGGTAGCATCCTTCCTTCTCTCTTTTTCTGATAATTTATGTTTTGTGGAACATATGTTTGTTGGTTAAATGTTTCTTCTCCCCTCCCTCCATTGATTCTATATTTTAAGCATTGAGGACAATGCTTCATTCAAGTTTGGGGGATAGTTATTCGATTGCTTTGGGGAGATGTATATACTTTTTTTTTCTTTATATTTTCAATAAATTTCAAAACACAAAAATATTTTCTTTTTTTTCCTCTTCTCTTTTTCTTAGGAGAACTTTTTTTTTTATTTTGAAAATTTTTTTTAAAAAAAAAATTGGAATTAATAAAACCCAAGAAAAGCTAAAATTCAAGGCTATTTTCTTTGAAAGAGTTTTTGATGACCCAAGTAAGCGGAAATGAGAATGCAATTATGTGAGCTAATAAAGTTTGGAACATGTGTAGATTAGGGAGTTTTGAGATGAATTAAACTTTGTTGCTTTGCCGTCAAAAGCAAATAGCTCCGAAACGAAAACGACTAAATTCTCCTTAAATAAGTCACTTAGTTCTATCCTTCTTGCTATAGGAATTCCTTACTTGGTTCGCCTAACTTGGGTCCCCTAGTGCATTTGAGATATACCCTGAATAACTTAGCATTTTCGACACCCTCATAAAAATAGTTACATGAAAAAGGCTAGTAGCCTAAAAAAAATGAAAAAAATTGCATAGTTTCAATAAGAGTTGCGAAAGGGTGGTTAGTAACCACGGTCCTAGCGCATTACAATGCTCAAGTGGGGGTTCGAAGAAGTAAAGTAGAACTCCCTAGTGACGACGGGATCGTTGCGGCTTGAGTATGAATGTTTTTCCTCCTAGTGTGTCTCCGACCGAGTACTTGGTACCGTGCCTGAGAAACATGTCTGCCTCGTGAGTGGACGGACCGCACGAAGAGGGCGAAGACTAAGCCCCGCACTCCTTGGTAGTTGCATCACTTTTTCCTTATCTTCATCTCCATAATAATGAAATGCTAAGTTTGGGGGAAAATTTTCCGCACATTGGGGACTAGAGTTACTTGAGCCGATTTTCTCATCCTATACATGAGTTTATGAACCAAATGACCCTTGGAGTATTTGCGTTGGAAGTAGTGTAAGAGTTCGGAAAATTGTAGAATTTGCACTTTAGTTTAGCTCATCTCATAGCCTCCTTCTCTACTCATGTGTTATGTTGTAATTGAAAGAAAAACATTCTCATAGATGCTTGCTTGTGATGCGCTCTTAACTCTATCTCTCATACCTTGGTGATGTTTCCATTCTTGGGTTGTTCATGTTTGATTTTTCGTTTTGGCTTTGTGGGTATGCCTTCTGAAAACTCTCACGAGACCTTACTCGTCCACTAGGGTCATTCTAGAGGTTTAAAGGGCTTGTTTCACATGCTAAGTGCAACCGTGATTCCTACGACAGTGAGTTAGATTCATTGCTTCATTAGGGTAGATTTCCTAATTTTGTTTTATTTGCTCGAGGACGAGCAAAGGTTAAGTTTGGGGGAATTTGATGAGTGATATTTATACCAATCTAAACCCCCTATTTTCCCCCTTGTTTAGAGTCTTTTATCCTCCACCTTTTGTATTTTCTAGCTTATTTTGGTTATTTTAGAATAATTGAGTAAATTATAACTCATTTGTATATATTAGCTTTTTGATTATCTTTACATGGTCTATTTTGATTCTTGTGTATTTGATGTTTTAGGATCGACCTTGAATGTTGGCATCCCACACACCGAGTATAAAAGACTTAATCAAAGCAAAATAACACATTTGGAGGTGTTTGTGCACAAGAGTCAACTTCAAATGGACATATCTCCCAACTCACTCAACATTTTAAGGTGATTCCAATTGGAGATGAAAGCTTGTTTCGATAACTTTCCAACGACTGGTCATAAGCCTAATTCCGATAAAAGACGAGAGAGATATGATCGTTCGAAGTTGGGCTGTCTGGCCAGTGGGAGCGGGCGCTCCGCTTTTGGTTGGAGCGGGCGCTCCGAGTCCGCTGGGAGTTCCTGTTTTGCGATTTTTAGGCCCGTTTAATGAATGATTTTTGTAGCCCCTTAAAAGGGACGAACCCCAAACTTTGAAGAGGGGGCTTTTTAGAGGATTAGCCTCCATTTTTTGGGGGTAACTTAGTTAGGGTTTCAAAAAGAGGATTAACCTCCATAGATTAGTTTAGAGAGAAAGTGAGAAAAACTCAAATAGAGCTTGGATTTGAAGATTCTAAGAAGGAGACTTGAAGATTTTGAGCATCCTTGCAATATTAATGAGAATTTCTTACTCTTTCTTATGTTTTATTGCTTTGTTTACTTATTTACATCTATTTTCTCTTTAATTTATTTGTCTACCTTACATTAGTGTTTATTTTCATGATATTTAGTTGTTAGTGTTTTTATTTTATAGTTTTTCATGATGTGTGAGTAGTTCTTTCTTGGGAAAAGGTTGAAGCCATTGATGAGTTCATAAACCTTGAAATTGAACATCGGGCTTTGACTTGAGTTAATTTTGGTTGATTGATTTGGGATTTTTATGTATGTTTGTATGATTGGCCATCATAAAAGAATTATTTGGGCACCCTTAATGAAGGATCGAAAGATGAAATTAAGGGGTTGCCTCAAATCAATTTTTAGGCTTGAAGGACCATGAAAATAGGGACTACTTAGCCTAGGGGATTTGTTTGCTTGTTTTTGTTCATCATGTTTATGGATATGCTTGGTTGAATGCCTTAGCCATGAAAATAGGTCTTTGGTAGGAGATTAAGCCAATCTAACTAGCTTGAAAGAGTGGTTAGAATACCGTTGGATGAGCTATTCCCCTCAATTGATCCCCATTGTTGATCCCTCATTTTGATTGCTCGATTTATGAATGAATCATTTGGAGGATACCCTTTCCCAAGATCCTTTCAATATCGTTTCTTTTTCTTATTTTCACCCATAAATCTTACTCCAAAAAATGAGACTCGACCTAGCTTATCATAAGTCATTACTTTTCGGTGCTCTCCTTAGTCCTTGTGGGATCGACCCTTACTTGCCCTTTCTACCTAGTTAGAGAGACCGAGTTAGGTTTTTATTTTTGGTAGGCTCGACGATGGCCTATCATCTTTGTTTCACTTTAAGTGCTTTAGTATTTTATGAAAGTATAAACACGTACAAGAATGTCATAAATACTCACATGGCACAAAAGACAACTCATATAACCATATACATTCTCTTTTATCTTAAATCACGTTAGGTGATCAAATAACATTCATTTGATTAACTACTCGACTTAACATGAAGTTACCTCGAACTTCTAAATTGAACTTACTGCACTTTGATTAACTTCTAAATCACGTTAAGCTCCCAAAATCCTAATAATTGTCTTTTGATATCCAACCTGCAAAAACCCCTCACAAGGATTTTTGCCCCCACCAGGACAGGTTCTAAGAAGAAAATCAAGCTGAGAGTAGATTTTAAAGACAATTCAAACATAATTTAAGCACGAGCTTCAAAGTAACAATGGATTTAAAATACACTACATAAGTATTATGGATAACCAAATAAACATCTTGTATTGTTCTTAGCTTAATATACATAAACACTTCCAAGCAAAAACACTTTCCTCAAAGTCCAAGATCACTTAGTGGGAAACTTGTCATTCACTTAGATTCATTATACTTCCAAATCACAAGAAGGTTCTCGACAATCATTCAGGAAAAGTAAAAAACAACATAGAGGTTCCTACGATTACTTATCGAAGTTTCTCCAAAGTAGAATTATAAGGTAGGGCGCATTCTGTAAATGTCATAAACCCTCGTGCTACTTTGTTATAATCGTCTCAAAATCATTCCCTTATAATTAACTACTTGACTCACACAGAGATTAGTATTAAGATAGAAATGTGTAACATATATCTCCTTATACCCCATATGTATAATTAATATTCAATAACAAGTATATCATCCATACTACGAAAGTTATCGATGCTCAAATAGGCTCCTTCCATCCAAAATACATACATAAACATAACATAGGTATAGTTTTTCCATAATGTACATACCCTAGTATTCCATTTATCACTATCGACCCTTTATTGTTTCAATCATAATCCAAACGAGTGCGTTACCAACCTTTGGACAAATCTTATAACATTTAGAGTTTCTAACACAATTATAAAAGTTATTTTTATTGATTTTCAAATAAATTCCGATCTTTGCAAATTGTTTTGTATGTATAGTTCAATAAATATACTCATATATAACTTATGTCTTAAAGTTATCTCTTTCCAACATAGCCATAACGGAAAGTTAAACATGAAATTCATTGAAGGATTTTCATAAACTATTCTGAAAAACAACTCCATTATATGATCTTTCGCAACATAATCCGAATCAGCAAACTTATACGTAAGAAAATATATCAAGTTTCTTCTACAAAAATTAAACAAAATGGGGAAAAGAACACGAAAATAGAGAGGTCTATGCGAGTTCTCTTTACACTTTGGGGTCGTCAACCCACTACGTACCGCTTGCAAGACTTCCAGGACATGCCCCCACATAATTCCCATAAAGAGAATATATATGTACATATATATATATATCTATAAGCACATAGTTCTTTCCTCGAGGTAAAATTAGTTCAAACATATTCGACAATCAATCTATTTGACAAATCCAGAGTTTCATACTCTTAAACAACTCAACAACACTTTTCCAAAACTATTAGTAAAAACCCGGGAACCAAGGGCAAGAGGTAACTCTTCACTTGAAAGACCAAATCTCATTATTATATTTTAAATATATATATATATATATATATATATATATATATATATATATATATATATATATATTTCTAAATCCATTTTCCTTTCCTAAAAATGACTTTGAGAAATTGGCTCCAAAGTTCCTACAACTCATAACCGAATTTATTTACTTAAGGCATCACCTCCGTTTTAAGATATCTTTTCCGCCATCCTAACATGACGTTAAGATTCACTGCTTACTTCGTTTATACTTCATAACTCTTCTTTCCATAAACTCATATTTTACAACTTAATTCCATTTATAATTCACTCAACTTATTTCATTCATGTTTCCCAACTTAATTTCTTTAACAATTCACTGGATTTATTTTATTCATATTTCACAACCTTGCCTATTTATATCTATGTAACTATCATAATATATCCCTAAGCTTAGTCTTCATAACATGTAACCGTCACTTTTTAAGCTCATTCTCAACATAAAACACGTGTTGTGCTTAAGACGGGAAAACAAATGGATCATCACCTTAATTTCTATCGGTGTAAACATTATCATGTGCATTCTTCTTCAAACCCCTATATATGTTAACCCAATCGTAATGAAACATGATAACCTTGCAAATCCATAATAATCCAATTCATATATTGTTTCAAGATTTCCATAATATTCTAAGCCATCATCACCATCCACCATTACTCCAGACTTTTGTGTCTTTCGATACCGTTCACACTCCAGAATATCAAATTTAAAGCTATTAATAACAAAGTCTTTCATTTTCTTAACGCGATTACTTAAGCCCAATTCCAATGCTTTTCTCAACTTTCCTTTTGTGGAGCTATCATCTAAATTATGAACCTACAATCTAAATGTTTAAGCTTAAAATTATTTTTAAAAGCAAAAACGTTATTAGGCGTAAAGGACTCTCTTATTTTATTTTACAAATTAAAATAGTATAACATATGACCTTATTTTGCAACCATGCTCCAAATTCATTAATTATCCATTCATGTTCATTTGAGTGCCTATGTCCAAAAGGAATCTGTTGTGGCTTCAAGCTCTTGAATTGCCTTTACAAAAACATAAGAAAGTATTACACTACAATTTCTACATATTTGGTGAACTCCAAAATATATAATAATATTACTTACTTAATAACGGGTTTCATCTCACAATATGAAGCAAAACATAGCAATGTGCTTGTCTTATACTTTTATCATCAAGACGAGAATCATGTATCTTCCCAATCACTCGACCACCCGAGTCAAATAGATAGGAAGCAAAGCTCAGGCTACCTGAGCTTCATCATTTCTCTTAAGTCTATTGAAAATGGTTTTAATACCTTCTAAGTATCTTGAACAAAAAAAAATTGTCTCCCTTAGCAAGTATCCTTCCGCTATAGACTCCTCGAGTTGGGCTTTGTTACTTAGTTGTGATTTTAGATAGGCCACGTATCTTAAACAATTGTACCAAACGTGATTATAAATGGAAGAAAAAAAACAAGACGAAATTGCAATCGATTGTGACAAACGAAGTATAATTTCAAGAAAATGACGTTTCAATCGAGTATATCCATCGATAATGAACGGGTCCACCAAGTTTGACCTCATCCACTAAATGAATTAATAAATTAACCATTATAGTAAAAAAGGTGGTAGAAATTCTTTTTCTATTTGCAAAGAACCAAGACAACATTTGATTGAATGTCTAACAAATCCTTCTTTCAAATAATTATAGTGGATAATTTCTTAAAGAAAGAATACAGCTCCTCAAGCAAGTAATGACTTGACTAACATTTGATTCTCTCAAAGCAACCGGGAGGATATATGCATGATGACATGATTGTCATGACTCTTCAAGTTCATAAGTCTCTGTCCTCTTTGTGGTTTCAAACTAACACACCTTTGCAAGCTTGTAACACCCCCAAATTCCTCTCTATCTTCATAAATAGTTTACTACATAAAATAGAGGAATCTAAATATGTTACCGCCACGGTGATACATATGCAGATGAAATAACAAGATAAAACTACTAACTTTTGAAAATCAAACAACGGAAGTCTTAAATTAAAATTGATCAATAGACATTTAAGGTCCCTTATTAAAATCCTTAAAATTCAACATCCTAATTTGATATTTAAAACAGTCTCATAACATAACTAATGTGCTTTGAGTCAATCTCAAATAAAACCAATGTTACTTAACATAATAATGAAAACAACTTGCTGGAAGATCCCTTCCCAAGATGCTCATCACTATACCTGAAAAGAAATCCGGCTCGCCATACAACATAAGGTTGAAATGAGTCGTTATAGGTCCATAATACAATAGACGACACACAAGAAAGTACATGTCAGCAATGGGCTGAGTACATACACACTAACAAATTTAAAGCACAACTAAAAACATCCTAGCATGATACTAACAAGTAAAACATAGCATGACTGACTCGACTCGTGACTTAACAGACACATGATTTGATTACTTTATATTTGAATTGGCATTGAACGGGCACCGTCATCCACCAGGATTCCTACGCGCTACTACCATTTAAAAGTGATAAGAGCGTCCCTAGGACCGTCCTCAAATCGAATATCCTTAAAAGTGATAAGAGCGTCCCTAGGACCGACCTCAAAATCAAATAACCTTGCCTGCAATGTCAATATGATCATACTCCAAGTAAGAGTGTCGCCTGGATCAACTTGCTCAGAAATTCTAGCTAACCTTAGCCATTTTGAAAAATTACTAAAACAATAGGTCATCTACATCGTCATGTAGAAGCCTGTGAAGAAATGCACAACATTGCGGTTGTCATTCCTCCTATTGTTCAATACTCATAGGGGATCCATCCTACAAGTTTTAATGGCAGTCTTTCTTTCACTTTAAGTGCTTTACTGTTTTATGAAAGTATAGAAACGTACAAGAATGTCATAAATACTCACATGGCACAAAAGACAACTCATTTAACCATATACATTATCTTTTATCTTAAATCACGTTAGGTGATCAAATAATATTCCTGTGATTACCTCCTCGACTTAACATGAAGTTACCTCGAACTTCTAAATTTAACTTACCACACTTGACTTGCTTAATCTCAGAAGACTAAAATTGCTTGATTACAAAATAAAGCATGCTTACGGACAACTTGCCATAAATAAACATGTAAGACCTCGCTTAACATGATAAACTTGCTCTCCCAATAAAACTTACTAAACAACATACTATTATAATACCTTTTACCAAATTTTTCCCAAGCCTCTCCATCTTGATGGTGCTCCAAAATCCCATTATCCTTGCGTTCCCCAAAGTCTTTATCATGCCACCTCATATCCTTCGCAGTCTTGGATGACATGTAAATTCTTTTTAGCCTTGTAATAACAGGAAAAACCATCGTCACCTTAGTTGCCTCACCTATCTTACAAGCATCTTTACCGGGATAATTTATTCCATCATCCTCTCTACCCCTAATCATCTTCATTCATGACATACGTGATATTTTTCTTGACTGGCTTATTCTCCCCAGTATACCATGAAATCATTAGGACAAGCATCAATTTTCTCATATTCTAATCCTAAATTCGTGATCATCTTCTCTTCTTCATAATAAGATGTTGGAAATAGATTTTTCGATTGAAGGAGGAGGCAAGGCTTATCTATACTGAAGTTGATCTTAAGAAAAAGCCTCAATTCTCTATTAGGAAATGCTATAACCTGTTGATAGGTGAAGTTGACATAATCCATTACGATAGATAAGTATGGAATAGGCTTTCTGATCCAAAACATAGGTTCATCTCTTGTCTTATAATGTTAGAAAGGCTTAGAACAGCTAATAGACTATTGTGCATTGGCCTACGTAGTGATGATAATTGTGTTCACACAAACACCTCTTTTTTGAATGTGATTATTCTCAACAATGTTTGAGGATGCTGCAGAATTGATGGGGCTTAGTCAGTCTCAGAATTGGTTTAACATAATGTTGATTTCCTGTCAAAAATTAGTGTTTCAGAGAAGAGTGATAGCTGCTGCATATTGAACATTGACATACTTAATTTGGTGGGTTAGGAATGAAGTGATATGGAATATGACTCTATGTCGACCTGAAGATGTAATGAAGAAATTGCGAAGCACAGTGCTGTTAAGAGTTGGTCTTGTGTTGCCTAGCAAAGTGTTTGTAAATGATTAAAATTGGTTTGAGAAGTTAAGTTGAATATGTATAGTTTGGTGTGCTTGTTGGGCTTGTGTGTGAGGAGTCCAACCTAGTTGTTTTGCTCAACCTTGGTTGAGTTTTAAGTTGTAATGTTTTTGGTGTTACATATTATCTCACTTAGCAAAAATAAAAAATAAAAAATAAGATGATGGAAACTCCTTAATTTGAGGAAATCCAGCTATTTCAAGTTCTACAAATATGGTAAATGATTCATTACACCAATTATACGTGCACTTAAGGTGAAACAAATGCAAAAGAAACGATAGCTTTGAGAAAGTAGTACACTCCTCGTAAAGACCCTCATTAGAGGCTTCAAGTAATTTTTTATACCTTGTGTCTTCTTCTTTAGTATGAAAAATTGGAACTTCATCCCCTTCCCTATCATGGGAATCCATAACTCCATACATATTATCTAACCCTTCTTTCTCATGCCTTTCTGAGGTTGGCGAGTGGATTGTGGAATGTCAAACCCACTAGCTTCTCTTAACAACCCTGTGATATCATCTTGACCTTGCAGCAGTTCGTCGTTAAAGGTTGCTTGTGTATTACTTTGATCATCATCTTTACAATGGAAATTCCATATTATATAATCGTTGTAGAAACCATTAAACAAAATGTGTCTCCTACTTCATCTACGACAAACCACTTACGCAATTTGCACTTATTACAAGGGCATCGAGATTTTGTACGGGAGTTTTTTTCACTAAATCAATAAATGTCATACAACCTTTATAATAAGCGGGATCCCCCTTTCGTAAATCAATTACACTCGTATCCATCTCCACACAATAGATAGAATCTTGTTTAAAACACAAATAGCTAATGCCTAATATAAAGAAACAAAAAGAAAAAAACACATCGACATACACAATTGATATTATTTTGTGAAATTATTCATATTTTGTATATTGTGATCCTTGGATTTCCAGAGGCAACCATGATTAAATTACTTGTCCAACTAAAGTCCTTACTCTTCTTCTCTACCAACTAGTTAAGTCAATAAAATAAAATATAATCAAGATATATCGTATTCGAGAGGGAGGCTGACTATTGTTCATAGTGAACAAGAGGGGAAAGGGAAGGGGAAGGGGAAGGGGTTTGGCTGCAGCATTGGTTGGGCAGCTGTTGTGACTGGACGCTGCTGGTGTAGGAGCATAGTGTCTAGACACTGCTGTTGTAGCAGCTCACTGGACGCTGCTACCACCACAAAGGGCAAAACTGAGATGCAGTAGTGTAATCCTGTTTTTGGCAACTGTCCTACAAACTTGATCCCAATTAATTTGAGCCAAAAATCCTCCTAATTAGATGATAAATGTGGTTCGGACAAATATATTACTAGTCCTACTTTCATCGTAAAATTCTCCTTTAACAAGTGAAAAACCTAAATATTATAATAATCGAGGTATTAATTTTCAATTTTAGAGATTAATAATCTGAAATTGTGAAATCGGTAAATATTGCATTTATTTTATTTAAGGTGACAACTCATACTAGATTGATGATTCAAATACTAATTGGTGATTCAAAAGTAACATTTCCTTCTATAAGATGTTTGATGCGGGGGAAATACAAGATGGATTTAAGACGGAGGGATCGTACAGAAAACTTGGTGTTAAGTTGATAAATTAGAAGATCATATTCTTCACTGTTATCTACTTTTCTTTCTCTTCCTCATGTCTAGAGATGGCATATGGGCCGGGCCAGCCCAGCCCACCCAACCCAACCCGTCTCGGGGGCCTCGTGGGCCAGACCCGTTTGGCCTGTTACCCAGCCCGGTTCAACCCGTGAAAAAGGAAAACCCGCACCGGGCTCGTTTGTTGTAACCCAGCCCAGTAGTAACCGCCCAACCAACCCGCACCTAACCGCCCACTAACCCACCCAGCCCAGCCCACCAACCCACCCAACCTTAACCACCCAAACCATCCAGCCCACCAACCCACCCAGCCCTAACCACCCAGACCACCCAACCCACCAGCCCATTAAGCCCGAACCACCCAGCCTACCTGTTACTCGCACAAACCACCTAGCCCAGCCCGCCTGACCCACCTTAAACCCCCACTGAAATCTTCTTTGTATTTTAGCGTTAAAGTATTTTTCTTATCCAGCCAAACAAATTGAGGGGAATTAGGTAATTTTACATTTATCTTTCTTTTCATTCTTTTGTCACCAACCCATAATCAACTCACTCATTCAGATTAGATTCATCAAATTCTAAATTCAAATTCCTGAAATCATGACCGAATATGAAAATAAAAAGAAATCTTGCACAATTTTTCCGGCCCAACCCACTAAGCCCACCCAGCCCAACCCAACACACGCAACCAGCCCAACCCACCCACTAAGCCCACCCAGCCCAAACCACCCAGCCCACCCAACCCATTAACTAGCCCACCCAAACCACCCAGCCCACCCAACCCATTAACCAGCCCAGCCCACCCACTAAGCCCACCCAGCCCCCCTAATTAACCGTTTCAGGCCCACCCAAACCGGTTGTGGGTTGCCTCCCCAACCCAACCCACCGACCCACCCAGCCCACCTATTTTCCCGGCCCGCACCGGTTCAAAAATGGCCAACCCAGCCCGCCACAAACCCAGCCCGGCCCACCCCATGTGATCTCTTTATATCTCCCCCTCCTCTTTTCCATGAAAATAATTGATTACCTAATTCTTATAGTCTAAACCCTTTTTTGGCAACAGTCTTAACCTAAACTTGATAGTCAATACACAGCAGCAGCTAGGTAGGCAAAAGGCAGTAACTTGAAGACAGTGAGAGTTAATACCCAACCAGCTTTTCACACTTTAGCAAACCCATTAAACTAATTAAGAACAAAATAGTTAATTGATTTCTAAATGTAACTAATTAATGACTTTATGAGATTAATAAGATTGAAGTTTCCACTTAATGGTGTGCATTCACTAACAAGTCGCAACTTCATCTTCACGTAAGAGAACAGAAAAGGCAATAGAACAAATTTCATTTCTACATAAATAGCCTAGCAAAATCAAATCTCCTATTCTTTCCCTCCGAACAGGTATATTTACATATCTGTTACAAGTGAGATGTGCTCTCAATTGTCAGGGCTCATGAACAAATTCAGCCCCCTTTCTAACCCATCCTTCTCTGCCATTTCTCCTCCTACATCTCCTCTCATCCATCGAGATGAACTCTCAATCGTCCATGGATCAAAACTCCCAAATCACGAAATTCGAAGCACAATGTTATATAACCCGGATTTTTCCTTTCATGGTTGCTGTCCGCCGTCTGAGTCGGTGGTATAGGAGCTCCCCTGCTTTTTCTTGGTCAATCTCCGATCATGGCACCTCCGACGCAAAGAGGAGATACCCGTAATAACGATGAATACGGGCTACCCAGGTAAGTTTCCTAACTTATCCTTTAACTTCAATTCTAATACTAGGTTTTCAAGGATGAATCATTATGGCTCCTTTGCTCGTGACCAATCTTGTCTCACTACTCGATTCTGGATACTGCCTTCTTCTAGGGGTCTTAGTATAATTTCTTCTTTTATTATTTATATTATGTGTCTTCCTTTGCTCCTTAATTTGCCCTTTTCTTGTTTCACGTCGGTTGACAACTCCATTGCTTTGGGTTTTACACCTGTAGTTTTGCTGCCATGGTCTGCCCCCCTTCCTTGTGTTACTAGGGACTCCAGTGTGGATAATTGGTCTGATGGGGTCTTTGAATTTGCTCAATGTTTGGCTTCGTTAGGCTCTGTTTTGATTCGGTTTCAGTTTTGTTTCACACTAATATCCCCTTGCCCCATATAGTTCCACTTTTCCGTATCCCTTATTATCTTACCATGTGTGTGTTTGGTTTTAAACGATCTAATGTCCGTGACTGTCAGCTCCACTGGTATCTATTTGGTCTTTGCTTCTGGATTCTTTTTTGCTTGAACCGGCGTCTATGTTGTAGCCATTTCGGCCTTGCTTGTTTTTGTACTGTTGGTCCTTGTACAGCGCCTTGCTGGTGTTCTCTTGCTTGCCCGAGCCTCAAATTTCAATACTTCCAGAATCTCCAATTGATAACAACCGAATCCAGAACTTCAAACTTACTGAAAGCACGTCTGAAATTACTAAGTCCACACCAGCCTTTTACTGTCCTCACAGGTCACAATTGGAACAGTATTGTTAAGCATGTTGCTTACTCTTCTTTTCAAATTTTATATTGGTGTAGGTTTGAACCATTTGGCTATTATGACAGTATCTGTTTTTTGGCAGCCCCTGCTAGTCTGCGGTTGCATCCTTTGATATATTCAACTGGTTCTTGTTCTTTTCTGGATATCTTCTTTACAGTCTCATGTCATGCTCCTTTGTTTTCTACTCAATTGCTTACTTATTTGACACCTATGTGTTCCTGTTTTCCCAGTCAATTATTACTTTGCTTCAGGTTGCCAATCTCTCATGGTCATCACTTTGTAGACTCCAACATCACTTGGAAATTATTTTCTCTCCTTTGCACTTCTCACTCTTTACATGTGTTTGCCTTGAAGCTAAAACCCAGGGTAGGGGGACAAGATGTTGCTCCTTTGTCAATTAATGTCGTCGTCTTCCGCTGCTACACCTTCTTCAACTATCAGCAGTTGATTATTTCCTTCTCTAAGCTGCAGTGGCACTCACTACTTTGGCCTTTCAACACTCCTCCTCGTTCGGCAATGCCTTCAAGCTTTGACATTTTCATTCTCCAAACAACATTTCATAGGCTTGTTACTAGTAGTTTTGTAATAGCACTGTCACAATTTCATTTGCTTAGAGACCTGTATTTAGTTTGGATTGTCGAATGTATTTGTTATGATACTACTCACTTCACTTTCCTTAACTTCATTTTTTGGGATTGGCTTCTTGCCATGCCCGGCATCTTCGTATGCCTGCCCGGACGCTTTGTCGTCCTGCCAAATGTCTATGTGACAGTGTACGTATTATGCCAATGTTGGGTCTTTAAAAGATGGATTCGAAACAGGGAAATAGTGTCTGGCCACAAAAGACGATGTTGGCTTGTGTATCATGTATATGTTGCTTACATGTTCAAGTATATGTTGTATTATTCTTTGCATTGGGATTGGCTTTATGTCGTACCCGTCATCTTCAGCTGCCTGCTTAGGCATTTACCTATCTTGAACCACTTTGGGTCTCGGCCCAGTTTTCGCTTTAACATCCTTTTCCATGCAATAAGTTCATTTCCTTTAAATATGTGTTGTGTTCGTCACGTACGACAACTCGCCACTTTTCATGATGTCATCATTTTACAGTCCATTTCTCTGCACCCTACCTTTTGTGTCCACTTTGCCAAATGAAAATTCTAAGTTGGAATATTCAAGGGGCAAAAAAAACCCATGCATTAGGTGAACTAAACTTTCTAGTAAAAAAACATCGACCCGATAATGTTTTCGTGTTAGAAACAATGACTTCTAATGTTAACATTTCTAGAATTAAATTGTTCCTTCAATTTGATAACTTGGAATGTATTCCACCCCAGGGCCATAGCGGTGGCCTATGGCCTATGGGTGTTAAAAACTATGGGTTTTAAAGATCTTATTATAGAAGGAGACAATCTCGTCGTCGTCAATGTGCTAAACGGACACTTTGAGACTCCTTGGTGTCTTCAGACCCTTCTCGATGATATTCGTTAACTTCTCACATATTTCCACTCGACTTCAGTAACTCATATTTTTAGAGAAGCAAATTCAGTCGCATATTACCTTTCCAAGCAAGGACATCATATTACAACAAAAAGCCAGGCTTTCGATGTTCTCGAAGATCCTACTTTGTATCGGTTTTCTTTATTAGATAGATTAGGGTTCATCCTTGAGAGAAGGATCCCCTAAGTGTTTCTTGTACCTTTTCAAAAAAAAAAAATATCTGTTACAAGTGAGTTATTCTTCACCGGGGCATACATTTGTTAGCATTAACAAAAGTGCTGAAGCTAAGTACTCAGATATAGAACCTACTCCATATTTAATCAACTAACTATTATATATCTAAGTACCTGAAGGGTGATAGGTGATCTTATATAAGCATTAAAGTGAAGGAATATGTCATTAGACAATTTCCGCAATTACTAAATATAAATAGGATTGAATTTATGGAGATAATATAGTTAATTATTTTAGTAACCGTATTTGCTTGCCAGAGAATAAATTAAGGTTTGTAGACAAATTGGTTTGGGCCTACAACTAAGATAATTAATCATATGAGGTCACACAGAGTAACACTGATTAATAAATAAATTATGAGCCCATAAAGGCTTATAAGGGCCGGCCACTATAAGGGTGATTAGGGTTTTAGTTTTTCCTTTCCTCTTAACCTAATCTCTATTTATTATATATAGATATAATAAGAAGAGAGATGGAACAATTGAGTTAGTCAGTAACTTGACACAAAAGAGATGAAAAGAGAAACCCTTCTCCCTCTTCAGTCTAGGTGACTAACCCATCAAAAGTAAGAGAGTGAATTGTTCATACTATTCCGTTCTAGCAGACGTGGGTATTAATCGGTGTTCGTTGACTAAGTAGAGGAATTACAAGTGTAGTTCTTTATCTCTAAAGTATTAGATCTGTGATAATACTTTGCAGTATTCAAACCCTTCATACCTGTTCAAGTCACGAATAAAAGGTTGTTTATTCTCTACTCTATGTATCCATTCATATATTGTTATGCACGCGATTCTGTCATAGATGTTAGGAAATTGTTTCCTGAAATTCCGCTTTTCGCATCTATGAATTCCTACAGTGGTATAAGTTTTAGCCTCTTGTAAAATTTTATATGATCAGGTTCATAATTTGAATTCAATTCAGGGAAGATTTTAATGTGTTAATTTGCAAGATTAATATATTGATATTAAGAAATTGAAAAGCATAAAATTATGAATTTTATGTTAATATAATTGCCCAAATATTAAATGTTTTGATTTGTTTTACGAAAATAAAATCGAAAATATTTAACAAGAAGAAAATTTCGTTTTTTTTTTTTACCTAAGGTAAGTGCGAAAATTTGGTTCCAAAATTCAACAATTCAATGACTTTATTTTGTGAAATTAAATTAGGGCTTTGTTTTGTTTTGATTTGAATTGCAAATTGATATTCTTAATTGTGATTTTAGTTTCGAAATCAAATAGTTTGATTCGAAAAATATCAAGAACCCTAATTTTTCTCCAAATTCGTTTTATGGGTCAAATTTCTGCAATTGAGTTGTAATTAGTGTTATAATGCTTATTGTAAGTTTAAATTACAAAAACAAAATTAAAATGTGTTGTTTTGAGCCGAAAATCGAATTTCTTGGTTTAAAAACAACCCAGAATTTTGCAAACTTGTTCCGAAAATCTGGGCTTCTACTCGCATTTTCCGGCGAGTGTGGCGGCTCAAATTGGTTGCACCGTCTTCACCGTCGGTTTTCAGGCGAGCACCACCCTCCTCCGGCGAGTCACATTGTTGGCTGCGTCATCTGCGTTGCTTTCTAGGCAGGCTGCGGGAAGAAAGCAGCCACTGTGCTGCTTTCGCGGGCCAGCAGCTGGGCTGGGCTGCGGGCCTCTGGCCGGGCCTAGCTCGGTCCATCTATTTTATTTTTATTTTTTGTTTTGTTTTTGGTTAATGGTGATTTAAATTCTGATTTATTGATTTTCTTTGGGCAAAAGTTATATATTATCAATTATGCAAATTAATATTAATGGAGATTAATATCATATTAAAGGTGTAATTGAATTAATAGAATGAAAGTTTCTTTATTAGTTATATTCTTAAATTTGTTAAGATGGCTAATTTTAGGAAAATTATTAATTCGATTAATATTTCCTAAATATTTTCTAACTTAAAGTTGTTAAGTTTTATAATTATAATGGAAAATTTTATTTGCTCATTAATCGTTAATGGAGTAAACAAAATTTTGTATTTATATAATTGTGTTTTTTTTTACTTGCATTTTATTTTCTAAATAAATGCAGGAATGTTTTATATATTTTTGGAAATATTTGTTATTTACCCATTAAACGTTAATGGAGTAAATAAGTTATGATTTATAATATGATGATATTATATTTCTTTCATAGATGCATATAATATGTCTGATATTATATTGCGTCGATATTTTTTATAATATGATGATATTATAATTTAGCTTAGATGTATATTATAATATGTTTGATATTATATTTGCACAATCGTGACTGGTATGGCCCAAACCAGGATAGAAAATACGATTTGTGCATCGTTATGTATTTTAGTAATTAAAATACAATCTGCGTATTGTTTGTATTTTTGTAATTTAAATTCTTTGCTTAGAATAATTTAAGTGAAGATCAAGATTGAAGTTCCGTAGAGAATCAAGGATGGAGATCTAAAAAAGTCCCAAGGGAGGATTCATGAAGATTAGATTTTCTAGATTTAGGGGTCATACTAGGATCGCGTTTTAAGTTCTTCTTTGATTGCTTATGCATTTAATTTCATTTAAATGCTCGCTCAAGTTTATGTGTGGTTATTTATGTAATGTGTTCACCTTTTAATATAACCAACATAATAAACTTGAGTCCCCAAAGGTGATATTGAGTTTAAATGCTTTTCCAAACGACACCTATAAAGCCTTAGATCATGAGTAATAGGTTCTGCCAAAACAGGGTGTTGCTCATAATTCCGAGGATAGTAGGGTAGGTTTTTGAAACTTACATGTTAATGTTTGGTTTGACTCAACAAAATCATCAAAAGACAAAGTTTTTGGTTTTGAAGCAGTGAGATAGGAGTTTATAAAGAGTTATTAACCTATCTACCAAGAATTATAAATTGTTATAATTAGTAAAAGTGGTTTACTTACCTCAATCACTATCTTTAAAGGCAGGGCCAAAGTCCGTTTAATTTTAGTGGGAGGGGATCTTGGTTATTTCTTTATTCAACATGGGGTTTTATATTTTGAATAAAGTATTAATAGTTGTTTAAATTTGTTTAAATAACCATCGTTGATAAACATTTTGATTGAATGCTTGTTTACTATTTTTTTGTAGTCATGTCTAACAACAACAACAACCACTCTGGCTATAATTTGCGCTTTATTCTTGCCAAAGAAAAACTCAACCAAGAGAACTTCCTAGACTGGGAGAGAAATCTGAGAATAGTTCTCAGAAATGAAAGGAGAGAAACTGTTCTTGAAACTCCTATTCCTGAACTTCCCGCAAATTCTCGCCAAGCTGATAAGACAGCTAGGCAAATACTCGTAAACAAATCTGTGCTTGTCACATGTTTGATGCTTGCATGTATGGAACCTGACTTTCAAAAACGTTTTGAAGGAATGGATGCCTATACAATAATCCAACAGTTGCGAACCTTTTTTTTTCAAAAGCATCCTATGTTGGAGAGGTGCAAAGAGCTTGGAGAGGCCTCCAATCACAATCACCTATGCTAGAAGAAACAGGCCCAAGAGCACCTGAGAGAAGGGGAATGAATCTAGCTAGCTATTGAAGCTGAGGTGGCAGAGCTGAGTAACAGAGCATCTAAATCTGTTATTGCTTTTTATTTCCTTTATTTCTGTTATTTCTCTTAAGCAGTTAGTGTAACAGAATTCCTCCAGCTCTTAGAGAGAATCTCTTTAGCTATAAATAAAGAGAATGTAAGCTAGGTAGAGGATATCAAAGAAGAGAGTGAATGATAGTATTTGAGAGCTTCCTCATTCTCTCGAATTAGTGAGGAATTGTATTGTTGTTTTACCCTAATTCATCAATACAATCACTATCTGTCCTAGCTTATTTCAGTTCCTAGCAAAAGTGGTATCAGAGCTTCTACGAGCCTAGGGAGAATGGTGCCTAGAGTAACCAACTCTCAGAGGATAGAACAAATGGAGAATAGGTTGGAGGAGTATATGAATGGAAGTGAGGAGAGAATTGCTACCGTGGTTGGAAGAATCAACCAACCTCTGCAGGAAGCTCTTGCTCAAATGGCTGCAGCCATCACTAAGCTCACAGAGGACACGAATGTTCAATCAGTGCGGATGGAAGGAAGGATTGATCGAGCAAGAGAAACTCAAGAGGGGATGATTGCTCAGATGAGAAGAGATCAAACTCTTTTTCAAACTGGAATTCGAACCCAGATCGAGAACTTAAGGAAGAATGGAGAAGAACAACCTCGAGATCAAGAAAACTTCGAAGAATTTCAAGAGGAAATGGGAGAAAGAACAAGTGAGATCTTCGAAAACGAGAGAATCTCTAGGGATTCTGAAACTCCGGCAACCCAAGGTGGTGGTGGAGGATGGCGATTCAAAAAATTAGACCTACCTTTATTTGACGGTCACAACCCCGACGGTTGGATCATACGCGCTGAACGTTTCTTTCACTTCTATCGTCTGAGCGAAGTAGAGGCATCCGTGGTGGCGCTTGAAGGGGACGCGTTGTTTTGGTATCAGTGGGAGAACTGCCGCTGGCCGATAAGGAGGTGGGAAGAACTTAGAGGAATGCTCCTCAAGAAATTCCGAGCAACGGCGACGGGCACTTTACACGAGCAATGGCTGGAGCTCCGGCAACTGGAGGGGGTGATGGAGTATACTAGAAGGTTTGTGGAGTTGTTAGCTCCGTTGAAGGACGTGCCAGAGGACCTTGCACGTGGTCAGTATATTAATGGGTTGAAGGAGCAGATTAGAGATGATGTAAGGGTTTTGGGCCCAATAGATCTGGACCATGCAATGGATCTGGCCCAGAAGCTTGAAACTAAACATAAGAATGCTGAGCCAAGGAGGTGGGCCCCTAGGAGTGGGCCTAGTTATGGACCAATTAGAAATTACAACCCAACCCCAAATTTCTTTAACTCCACAACTCAACCCAGAAATAATTTCAACCAACCCTATACCAAATTTCCTACCAACTCCAATAGCCCAAACACTAACCAAACCACAACCCAGCCAACCCAACCCACGAACTCCCTTCAATCCACTGCCTCATTTACACCAAAATCCACTTATTACCCAACCCAAACAAAAACCCGAAATTTTGTGAGAAGATTGACTGATGCTGAAGTACAACAGAAAAGAGAAAGGGGCCTTTGCTTCAAATGTGATGAAAAGTGGAACATTGAGCACAAGTGCAAGGGGAAAGAGTTGAGTGCCCTTCTCACCATTGAAGAGGAGGAGGTAGAAGAGGAGTTAGAGCTAAAAGATGAATTAGAGGAGCAACTTATACAAACTGAAATATCACTTAACTCAGTTATGGGCATAACTAGCCCCAAAACCATGAAGATGACGGGTACCATCAATGGCACAACAGTAGTAGTAATGATAGATCCAGGAGCAACCCATAATTTCATTGCTACTAAGGTGGTGCAGCAGCTGAACCTAACCCAAACACCCACTTCAAGCTTTGAGGTGTCTTAAGGCACAAGAGAAACAGTCTTGGGGAAGGGAGAATGTAGAGCTGTGGAACTGTGCATTCAGGAAGCTGTGATCATAGAGGATTTCCTTCCTCTACCACTGGGAAATTCAGATGTCATATTGGGCATTCAATGGTTGTAGAAGCAAAGGACCATTAGCACAAATTGGAAGACACAAGCAATGAAGTTTCAACTGGGAAAACAAACAATAACCCTCAAGGGTG
Organism: Patellifolia procumbens; assembly: GCA_947645195.1. Lineage (NCBI taxonomy): Eukaryota > Viridiplantae > Streptophyta > Magnoliopsida > Caryophyllales > Amaranthaceae > Patellifolia > Patellifolia procumbens. The sequence goes on from CANSGD010001328.1 coordinate 7,424,103, forward strand.
ATCCTACCTTGGGCAGAACAGGGATCTCATTGAAGGCCATGTTGAAAACCATTAAAAAGGAAAAGGGAGGGCTGCTGGTGGAGCTCAAGATGTTGCAGCAAGAAGAGGAAGGCAAGCAAGAGGGACCTAAGGAACTCCAACAGTTACTCCAGCAGTATGATGAGGTATTTAATATGCCTTCAGGTTTACCACCAATAAGAAACCATGAGCATGCTATTACTTTAAAACATGGTGAAAACCCTATAAGTGTAAGACCTTATAGGTATCCACAATTTCAAAAAGATGAAATTGAGAAATTAATTAGAGAGATGATGCTAGCTGGTATAATACAAGTCTCTTCTAGTGCATATTCTAGTCCAGTTTTACTTGTTAAGAAAAAAGATGGCTCTTGGAGATTCTGTGTTGACTATAGAGCACTTAACAAGGCTACTATTGCAGACAAATTTCCTATACCTATTATTGAAGAACTATTGGATGAATTGCATGGATCCTCTATGTTCTCAAAGCTTGATCTCAAATCAGGCTATCACCAAATTAGAATGAAAAAAGAAGATATCCCCAAAACTGCCTTTAGGACACATGAGGGGCATTATGAATTCCTTGTGATGCCCTTTGGCTTGACCAATGCCCCTGCCACCTTCCAAGCACTTATGAATGAAGTTTTTAAACCTTATCTAAGGAAGTTTGTGATGGTATTTTTTGATGATATACTGATTTTCAGCAAGAGTCCAATTGAGCATTTGGAACACTTAGCCACAATGTTTAAACTGTTACAGCAGCATGGTTTGTATGCTAATAGAAAGAAGTGTGAAATTTGGAAAGAAGAAGTGGCTTATTTGGGCCATGTGATTTCTTCTAAGGGGGTCTCAATGGATCAAGCTAAGATCCAAGCTATTATGAGCTGGCCTAGGCCCTCTAACTTAAGGGAATTAAGAGGGTTCTTAGGGTTAACTGGCTACTACAGAAAATTCATCAAGGGCTATGCTGGAATTGCTCAACCTTCGACTACTCAGCTTAAAAAAGATAACTTTGGCTGGAATGAAGGAGCTACACAAGCCTTTGAAGAACATAAGCAAGCTCTAGCAACTGCTCCTGTGTGCTGAGCATGCCTGATTTCTCCTTACCTTTCACCTTAGAGGCTGATGCATGTGAATATGGGCTGGGAGCTGTGCTGCAACAACAAGGCCATCCCATAGCCTACTATAGTAAGAATTTGGGCCCTAGAGCACAATCTAAGTCCATTTATGAGAAAGAACTGATGGCAGTTGTGCTAGCTGTTCAGAAATGGAAACCTTATCTTCTGGGCAGACATTTCATCTTACACTCTGACCAACAGAGCTTGAGGTATCTCATGGAGCAGAGAGAAGTGGGGACTGATTATCAAAGGTGGATGAGCAAACTATTGGGGTATGATTTTGAAATAATCTATAAACCTGGACCCTCAAACAAAGTAGCTGATGCTCTATCAAGGGTTGCAACCCCAGGAACAACAGAATGCAACAACATACTTACATTACACTCAGTAAGTTGGGAAGACCTACATGCAGAGATTAAGAAGGTTGCAAGCTTGCAGCAGTTGACTCAGGAAATAGAAAAAGGAGCTTTAACTCCTAAGGGATATGAAGTACATCAAGGAGTTTTGAAGTATAAAGGGAGAGTGGTACTGCCCACTAACTCTCCTATCATTCCACAACTCTTGCAATTGTATCATGACTCTCCTTTGGGAGGGCATTCTGGGGACTTCAAAACATATCACAGAGTTGCAGCTGAGTGGTTTTGGCAAGGGATGAGGAAAACAGTATCCAAGTATGTTCAAGAGTGTGCAGTCTGTCAACAGCAGAAGCATTCAACACTCAAACCAGCTGGGTTGCTGCAACCTCTACCAATTCCTTCTTCTGTTTGGGAGGACATCACAATGGACTTTATTGAAGGGTTACCTAGGTATGCTGGATTTGACATTGTGCTAGTAATAGTAGACAAGTTAACCAAGTATGGCCACTTCCTCCTCCTGAAACATCCATTCACAGCTAGCTCAGTAGCTACTTTGTTCATTAGGGAAATTGTGAGGCTACATGGATTTCCTAGTAGCATAATATCTGACAGGGATAGAATCTTCATGAGTTTATTTTGGAAGGAAATGTTCAAGTTGCATGGTACTCAGCTGAAAAGAAGGACAGCATACCACCCCCAAACTGATGGGCAGAGTGAAGTTGTGAATAAATGTGTAGAAGGATACCTGAGGTGCTTTATCAATGGCAAACCCAAAGCTTGGGCAGCCTGGTTGCCTTGGGCTGAATACTGGTACAACACCTCCTTCCATGTGTCCACTCAGTGCACCCCTTTTAAAGCTCTCTATGGGAGAGAGCCACCTCACTTGGTTAGGTTTGAACATGGCTCTACTACAGTAGCTAGTTTAGAGGAGCAACTTGTGGAGAGGGATGCTATCTTGGATGAGCTTAAATTTGCTCTACTTAGAGCTCAATCCAACATGAAGAAACAAGAGGATCTAGAAGGCCATTTGAAAAACTCAGTGCCAGATTTTATGGTCCTTTTCTGGTGGTGCAAAAAATAGGGCAGGTAGCCTACAAACTACAACTTCCTTAGACAGCAAAAATACATCCTTTTTTCATGTCTCCCCGCTCAAAAGGGCTATTGGACCACAGGAAGTCCAACCTACAATACCTCCTGATCTCTCTGCACACTTAGTTTTTCATGGTGAACCCTCAGAAGTTCTGGTAGTCAGACAAGTACCTGATGGGACCTCCACTCACACAGAAGTGCTGATTAAGTGGCAGAGCTTACCTGTGCAAGAGGCTACTTGGGAAGATTTTGCTCTCCTCAACTCCAACTTTCCCTCTTTTCACCTTAAGGACAAGGTGAAAGTTTGGGTGGGGGGTAATGCAAAGAGCTGGGAGAGGCCTCCAATCACAATCACCTATGCTAGAAGAAACAGGCCCAAAAGCACCTGAGAGAAGGGGAATGAATCTAGCTAGCTATTGAAGCTGAGGTGGCAGAGATGAGTAACAGAGCATCTAAATCTGTTATTGCTTTTTATTTCCTTTATTTCTATTATTTCTCTTAAGCAGTTAGTGTAACAGAATTCCTCCAGCTCTTGGAGAGAATCTCTTTAGCTAAAGAGAATGTAAGCTAGGTAGAGGATATCAAAGAAGAGAGTGAATGATAGTATTAGAGAGCTTCCTCATTCTCTCGAATTAGTGAGGAATTGTATTGTTGTTTTACCCTAATTCATCAATACAATCACTATCTGTCCTAGCTTATTTCAGTTCCTAGCAAGAGGTTCGAAGTGAACCGCAAGCTTCTTGAGTGTAAAATAGAGAAAGGGAAATCAGTTGGTCCCCATGTGTTCGAAATGATTAGTCATTTTGAGCATATGACCAAGTTGGGATTTTCATATCCCCAAGAGATAGCAATTGATATGATCATCAATTCACTCAGTGATGCATATAAGAACTTTAGTTTGAACTTCTATATGCAAGGAGTAGAGATGACCATACAAGAGTTGCATGGTATACTGATTCAGGCTGAAAAGAGCTTGCCCACTGAGCCCATAAAAGAGCATAAGGATGTTTTGATGGTGCAAAAGGGCAAGGGGCTCAAGAAGCACGGAGTTCCGTCAAAGAAGGGTAAGGGCAAAGGCAAACAAGTTGCTGAGCCCAACACTTCTGAGGAGCCAAAGGCAACACCTAAAGCCATAGTAGCAATACATGAGTGCTACTATTGTCACAAAGTGGGTCATAGGAAGAGGAACTGCCCTAAGTATCTCGAGTACAAGAAGACTAGAGCTTCTTCTTCAGGTATTTATGTTATAAAGATAACTTAAACTACTTTTGCATCATGGGTATTTGATACTAGATGTAGTTCTCACATTATCTGTAATGTGCAGTATCTAAAAAGAAGTAGGAGACACGCTTAAGGGAGAGGTAGAATTGCAAGTTGGCAATGGAGCTCGAGTTGCCGCCTAGGCAGGGGGAGTCTTTAGTCTATCTTTACTTTATGGATTTGTTTTGAGACTTAATAATTGTTGTTATGTTTTAAAATATTACTAAGAACACTATTTCAGTTTCTGTTTTGGATTCTGAAGTTTTCTCATTCACAATAAAGAAGAATTGTTAGTCTGCTTATTTGAATGATATGTTCTGTATCTCTACTAAGTTATCAAATGGTTTGTATGTTCTACAAACACACATCTATAAAAATAGCGAGAAACATAAGTCAAATGAATTAAACCCAATACACCTATGACATTGTCGATTAGACTACATAAGTACAAAACGAATTGCGAAATTACATAAAGATGGAGTTCTCAAATCATTTGATTTTGAATCATCTGATGTGTGAGTTTTGCTTGATGGGAGAAATGACAAAGTCTCTTTTCACTAATTCGAGTGAAAGGGCCAATGACCTCTTCGCCCTCATACATACGGATGTGTATGGACCTAAGAATACATTGGCTAGGGGAGGGTAAGTTACTTAATTACTTTTACTGATGATGTAAGCACATATTGATATGTTTACCTCACGCGGCATAAGTTGGAGGCCTTTGAAAAATTCAAAGAATTCTCAATGAAGTACAAAACCGACTTGGCAAGAAGATTAAAACTTCATGATCTGGTCATGGAGGGGATATCTGAGTCAAAAGTTCGGTGATCATTTGAAAGATTGTGGAATATTTTCACAATGAACTTCAACAGGAAATTCCATAATTCAGTGGTGTTTCCGAGAGAAGGAATCGCACCCTATTAGATATGGTACGATCCATGATGAGTCTTGTTGATCTCTCTATATTTCTTTTGGGATTTTCTCTTGATACAATTGCGCTTACACTCAATAGGACTCCATCCAAAGCAGAAAATTAGACTCCATATGAGATATGGTCAAAACCGTTCCTAAAATGTCTTTTCCTAATTTATCAGATTGTAAAACGTTTACTATCTGATAAATTAGCACCCAATTCTAAAAAGTGTTTCTTTGTGGGATATCCCAAAGAGACCTAGGGATATTAATTTTACCACCGTAGCGAAAACAAATTGTTTGTTGCTCGCTGTGGTGTCTTCCTTGAAAATTAGTTTATTTCCAAGAAGACAAGTGGGAGAAATGTATATATCTCAAAGATATTCGAGATGAGCAACAAATGGGTGAGGTTAACACCTCATTAGAGGCGGCCCAACATGAAAATGTTGGAGGGGTAGTGAATCCTATCCACGAACCTCCTACCGTCCCACTTGGATCGAATCCATGCGAAGCTTCCGAGTGTAACGACCGAGAATCTTCTTCTGTTGTTCCCCTACGTAGATCTCATAGGATCACCAATCCATCAAGAAAATATGTTAATTTTCTTTCGACGGAAAGTTCTAAAATAACGATTTTAGTAAGTTGTGAGCCTATCAGCTACAAAGATGCTTTGGAGGGCCAGGACTCCTAGAAATGGCGTGAAGCCATGAGATCCGAAATGGAATCTATGTCTGAAAATCAAGTATGGGACTTGGTTGATTTGCCTGATGGCGTGAGACCCATTGGAAGCAAATGGATTTTCAATTTGCAAACAGACAAAGACGGAAACATTAGTGTTTTCAAAGCTACGATAGTGGCAAAAGGTTTCCGTCATATTCATGGTATAAACTATGAATTTAACCTTTCCCCAGTAGCCATCCATTAGGATAATCCTTGCAATTGTTCATACGACAAATGGATGTAAAAACCGCTTTCTTGAACGGGTTCTTGAAAGAGGATGTGTATATGACACGACCTCAAGGCTTTGAACATCCAACAAATTCAGGGAAGGTATTTAGCTTAAGAAATCCATTTATGGATTGAAGCAAGCATACAGGAGTTAGAACCTCAGATTTGATGAGGCAATCAAAAAGTTTGGTTTCCTCATAAATGAAGAGAAATCTTGTGTATACAAGAAATTGAGTGGGAGTAATATAACAATTTTAGTCTTGTATGTAGAAGACATACTTCTCATAGGAAATGATAAAGTCGTGCTTGAGTCAGTCAAATGATGGCTTAAAAATCGTTTATCTATGAAAGACTTAGGAGAGGCAGAGTATATTTTGGGAATAAAGATCTATAGAGATAGATCTAAAAGGCTGATTGAACTTAGTCAAGGAACTAATATAGATAAGGTTCTTGCTAGGTTCGAGCTGGAAAACTCTAAGAGAGATTTCAATCCCATGAAACACACTTGGCAAAACTCCGTGACACCTGATGAAGTCAAGAGAATAAGTAATGTTCCCTACGCTTCTGCATTAAGTTCCATTATGTATGCATGCTATGTTTTGCACTCACCCAGATATTGCCTATACTATGAGTAAATGCAACATATACCAGTCTTATCCAAGTTACATGCACTAGATGAGTGCAAAGAATATCCTTATGTACTTACGAAGAACTGAGGATCATTGATTGGTATATGGTGGAGAAATTGAGTTTGTTGTTAATGATAGGCATATACGAATTACCAAGGTGACAAAGATGATTTCCGATCTCCATCTGGTTTCATTCTTTGTCCCAATGGAGAAGTTATGAGCTGTAAGAGTTCTATACAGAATAAGCAAGATTCATATTGATGAGAATATGGGAGATCCGCAGACTAAACCGGTTGCTCGACCTAAGCATGAAGGTCATACTAGGTCTATGGGCTTAAGCATATAAAAGAATGGCTTTATAATGCTTACTTTATGTTTGCATTTGTAAAGACATTGATTATGCTTGGAATTGTTTATCAATAAAAATCTACATTCTTATTTAATTTGTTTATTATTAAATAAGATGTCCAAATAAATTGTGTTTGAAATAGGATCATCATAAACGTTGTGATGAATGGAACCCTATATAGTGAACAAAAACCACAGTTTATAATATGTCCCTAGTTTAAGGCAGTGAATTGGACATAAGTGACTTGTTAAAAGACTAGCATAATGTTAATTGATAGCGCAGTTCCTTGGGCTATAGAGACATAGGGATGTCAAATTAACAAATATGGATGTATGGTTGATACATTTAAGACTTGACCTAATTAGATTCTAATAGTAGAATCGGAATGTCTATATTTAATAGATTCCTTGAACATGAGTATGTCTTAATAACCATAATATGATTAGTTTAGCTTTGACATTGTTAAACACCGTGCCGTAAAAGGAGGTTATAAAGGCAATGCTCAGGTTGGCTTAGACTTGAGTGGGAGTTATGGTCATACAAGATTGAATAAGTCCTCCTATCTGATAGGAATGGTGTCTGGGCCTCTTGATGAGGGAGAATTGTAAAAACGCATGGCCATGCTAAAATGAGATTAAAGAGTTGATCTTCAGTTGAACAATTCAACCTCGGTGATCAAGAAACATATTTGAGTATATAACATCGTGTTATCAAATTTGGCATTAAGAGACTTAAGGAATTTAATATTGCGTACTTGTCTTACGGACAAGTGGGAGATTGAAGGAATATGTCCTTAGACAATTTCCGCAAATACTAAATATAAATAGGATTGAATTTATGGAGATAATATAGTTAATTATTTTAGTAACCGTATTTGCTTGCTAGAGAATAAATTACGATTTGTAGACAAATTGGTTTGGGCCTACAACTAAGATAATTAATCATATGAGGTCACACAGAGTAACACTGATTAATAAATAAATTATGAGCCCATAAAAGCTTATAAGGGCCGGCCACTATAAGGGTGATTAGGGTTTTAGTTTTTCCTTTCCTCTTAACCTAATCTCTATTTACTTCCTCCGTTCCAAATTAAATGCAACAATTCACCTTTTACGCTTGCCGAGACATAACTTTAACGGTTAATATCTACTATAATATATAAGTAAAAATTATAAAAAGTTGATATTAGGAAAGTATTTAACGAGACGAATTTAACAAGATCTCACTTGACTATGTTTTTCATTATGTGTAAAGTTCAAATTTTAGTCAAAGTACATACTATGAATAGTGCAAAATATTGACTGTTGCATTTAATTTGGAACGGAGGAAGTATTATATATAGATATAATAAGAAGAGAGATGGAACAATTGAGTTAGTCAGTAACTTGACACAAAAGAGATGAAAAGAGAAACCCTTCTCCCTCTTTAGTCTAGGTGACTAACCCATCAAAAGTAAGAGAGTGAATTGTTCATACTCTTCCGTTCTAGCAGACGTGGGTATTAATCGGTGTTCGTGGACTAAGTAGAGGAATTACAAGTGTAGTTCTTTATCTCTAAAGTATTAGATCTGTGATAATACTTTGCAGTATTCAAACCCTTCATACCTGTTCAAGTCACGAATAAAAGGTTGTTTATTCTCTACTCTATGTATCGATTCATATATTGTTATGCACGCGATTCTGTCATAGATGTTAGGAAATTGTTTCCTGAAATTCCGCTTTTCGCATCTATGAATTCCTACATGAAGCAGGAAGAAAAAATACAAGAGAGCTCTAGATAATACAGGTGAAACTACGTGTTGTAATTCATATGGATGGCTAGCATGAGCTTTATATAAGCATAGCATACGCAACTGCCTGTTATATAGGGTATTATATAAGAGATAATACAGGAGCAACTGCCTAGCATGAGCTCTAGATAAGCATCGAAATAGGAAGTAAGTAACTAGTAACTGATAGGTGATCTTAGATGGAGCAAAAAAGAGAAAAGACTATTCATCTCTAAAGCAGTTTGTCTTTGTCCACTAAACTCTGCAAACAAATTCATCTCCAGCTCCAAAACATCAGGGGTTATTAAGAAACTTTCGAATTTCCAACAACGACTGCTCAATTCCTACAAACCCTAAATTCCACTATTGAAGTAAAAAAAAAGAATGGTAATTTCATTTCCCTTTTCATGTTCTTGTGTCAAACATTTATAAATTTCCTGCTCAAGCACCTAGCATCAATAGCTCGTACTTAAAATTACTCTATAATGGAACTCTATACTTAATATACGTGAGCCATATAGGGAAAATGCAAGAACCTTATAAATCATGTCACTAACAACATAGGGACAGAAGCCCGGGCAAAGAGAGTAAGCATTAGCCAAACCCAAGTCCATAGTGATTAACAATTTTGAGAAGTCCACATTACTCAACAATGCAGCAAACCATAAAGTACAAAGATAGTTAGCCACGAAAAGGCTAACATAGCTGAGGAGAATCTTGCCACGAAAAGACTAACATAGCTGAAGAGAATCTTATAAACCATGTCAATTTCATGAATCACATACTACTCCTTTTAAGAATAGACACTGAATCATCCCAATCCTTCATAATCCAATTCAAGACATCATACATACTACTAGAACAAACCATGATAATAGTTTAATTCATCACTATTGAAAAACCTAATCATAAAACCATCATAAATTTTCAGAAAAAGTGACTACTTTTAGCACATCATCTTAAACCAAACAAAAATATCACAAACGTGCATCGAATTACCTAAAATCCAAAGAAGCAGCAATAGTGGGAGCAGCAACAAAGAGTTCATCATCTTGTTGAACAGTCCATTAACTGAGGCGCGCAATCAACTAAGCAATCTATAATTTTGCAATTCGTAAAACCAATCCAACAAGTTAATCCTTGAATCCAACAAGTTATTGGCAAACAACAGTTCCTTTGGAAATTTTAGTCACTTTTTCTTAATTTACACAAGCAAAGTGGTAAGCTATTGTACGATTCTTAGCTTAAAAATTAAAGGAATGATTTTAGCGAATGAAAAAGTGATAGGAAAATGAAATCTATACCAATATATGCTTGGCAAGTGGCAATTTCGCTTCCGTATTGAATTTCTTGGATACTAGTACGAACTGAGATAAAAACATGATGAATGAGTAATTATTACCCACACATATGATGAATATAGTTGGAAGAAAAAGAGGAAAAGGAAGCAAAATACCAAACGCACTTTGAAGAATCTCGACCCTAAACCTAAGCGTGGAAACATCCTCAGTTAACCTAACCCCAAAAATCGGACTCAATGTCAAGAACTTCAAGCTAAGTAATAGAACTAAACTCAGAAACCCATCATCACTTCCATCAAACTGCCCACAATCAATTACATCACAAGCTTCAATCTTTTCACCAGCCCTATTATTTATGAACTCCAAATAAATATTTTGAGATGGTAAGACAGACCAGTCCCCAACTTAATCCGACCCGCATGTTCATTCACATTGCATGATCTAACCCTTAAAAAATTTGTTTGTTAATATCAAACCCAAAAACTCTAACTTTAATTAAAATTAAAATTTGAGAGAACAATATCGGATATATTTATATATTCAACTGAATCCCAGCTTCTCCTATCAACATCAACAAAAAAGGGGTATCGTGAACATTACCATTATCACCTTTGGAGTCAATAATAGTAGAAGCTTCAATTTCTAAAACCTAGTAGCACTTTCCAAGACGAATATGCTGAAACCTTTGAATCGAACCCCCCTGTTTCCAGGATGAACAATTTTCAGCTTCTCAAATTAGAATTGAGAATAAAGAATTGAAATTTTGCGGGTGGTGGAGAGGAGGTAGTCGAAATTTCGAAAGCTCCGTTGAGACTTGAGAGATGGTGGTGGTGATGAGCAGTTAAGAGTTGAGAGATAGGGGCGAAAATTTTGGAGTGTGGTGTTCTATTGCTTTCAAACTTCATAGTTTTTGCGGGCTGGCTTTAGAAATTACGGGTAAAGTAGGAGGTCATGTGCACCTCACGTGCAACCTCGACACTTTAAGGCGACGAGTGTTAGTCTACGACCTACGTGCGTAAAAGCGCCGAGGAACAACGCCCTCCAAAATAATACACCTAATGCCATTAACGGTGTCGAGGATAATACGCCTATGCGTTTTGCAATGGCGGTAGTTCAAATATTGTATTAAAATATGGAAAATTTTGCACAAAACTTTCCTAACTTATCACTAATTTAGAAACTCCCACCTTTATAAAAAAAAATTCCTAAAGTTTTCAAAATATATATATACTCTCACCACTTAACAAATTTTTCCAAACTCTGTGAGTGGTGGGGCCCACTTCAGTTTTTTATTCATTTTTTCCCTCTAACACATTCATCTCTCTCTCTATTTTTTTTTTTGCCCCCATTTGAGTTTCCTATGTTCCTTTTAATAATAATGGAATAGTGTATCATTCACTTCATTTTCACACACTAAAATTATTCTCATACGTCTTAAAACCCATTGTAACATCCCCACAATTCTCTCTTTATAGAACATATATTTTTCCAACTAAAATAGAGAATTATCAAGGCATTATCGCGTGTGTGATAACGTATCGGCTTACTCATAATTTTGCAGCTGAAAACATTACATAAAACTTAAATAAATACATAAACCGTAATAACTGTGAAAACATTATTCAAACTCCAAACATACTTTAAAACCAACTTAAGGAACTTAAAATAAGAATCCATAAAGTAAATTAATGAAAGTAATATAAATATACGAAGCAACTTAAGTGAGAAAATAATATCTCATCAATGTCTCTCAATTCCCAAATGAGTATGAGTGATGCATCATATCTTCAAACCTGTTAGGCAAACACTCAATTGAGGACTGCTCGTCAATTAGGGGTCATCACAGGATCAATAGGCACAGCAATGAACGACACACAAAAAAGCACGTAATCAGTAAAACTGATTACATACATAACAATACAAAACACAAAACCTTAGCATGATACTGCTAAGCAATAAAACATAAAAAATAGTAATACTCTAAAAACTTCAAGTCATAGACAAGACTCGACTTCACAAAACATACAACATGATAATTCATTTAGTAAATTGAATAGTCAATTGATCGAGTTGTCCAACCAAACCTAGTCTTCTATACAGAAGACGAATTACAGGCGCGACTCCGTAATCCCCTAACCTACGATATCGAGGAACCTTTTAAAATAAAATAGCGCACGATGATCAATCCGGCCCCAAGAAAAGTCATGGGTTACCACCATGTACTCCAACTCACACTAGTCCAAAAGTTCAGACGTGCACAAGTTTAAAGCTATTGCTATTCACTTTCCTTTTTAAGTATTAATATGTTATTCGATCATCATACGCAATTAACATGCTCATCAACACGTAATTCCATAATCAATAGCTATGTATGAACCATAAAAAGTGTTCCCTATACATGATACTATACATAATCCTAACCTTAGGACATGATACTAGTCTAACACATAAGGAGATGTATGTACCTTGTGTAGACAAAATGAGAGGCCACGGTAAAACGCCAAAAGCCAATTAAGGCAAATTATCCGCGACTCCGCCTAACAAAATAATAAACTAACAATGAATCAATATTCTAATTAATTCACAGCAATATAAATTATTTTAGAATGCTTCAAAACTTGTTTTAAAATACTTTAAAACCACTAAAGTATCAACCTTTAGCAACCTTTAATATAATACTAGAAGTCTAGACTTTAAAAACCTAAAATAACTCTTACTTTTATATTTAAACCAACTTTAAATATAAAATAATAAATACAGATTTATAACCTAAATTCATAATTAATAAAAATCAGATTTTTAATTACTTAAGCAATAAAATTTTAAAATTTATTTATAAAACATGTAGAAGCAACAAAAAAATCATAACTTTAATTCATAAAAACCATAAATAATATAAATTGAGGAAAAACGAATAAGAATTAACCAGAGGAATACTACGAAAATCGGAAAAACGAAGAGGAACACACGCACAGGGAGGCGCATGTGGTGACAGTGGGTGGCGCCTGACAACACGCGTGGCTGCTGGGCGAACGAAGAGAAAAGGGGGAACAATGCGTGGTGGTATGCGACTGCTTCTGCTGCAGCTGCACGCAAAAAGGAAGGAAGAGAGGGCGAGTGGTGGTGGTGTGACTCGCCGTAAAATGAGTGAGGTGGGGCTGTGTGGTGGTTCGGCGAACGGCACGAAAAACAAGGGATAGAGAATAGTGAAGGGACGGACGAGTGAGGAGAGAAAAATGAAAACGAAAATAAAAGTGTGCAAAATTGGGGTTTTGATGGGTATTTATAGGTTTGCTTAGAAACCTATGGCAATTAGGTTTAGGCTTAGTTGGGCTTAGGTTGATCATCCAAACCTAAGTAAATGTTTTGGACTCCTCGACCCAATATTAAAATCCATTTAAACATAACCCAAAACCTTTAATAAATAGGGTTATTTGCTTCTAATAATGCAACCTTTTGGTGATTCACAAATAATAAAGCATACATTTTATTATTTCTGAATATAGCAACCTTTATACCCCATTAACTTTGAGTAGGATAAAATAAAATTTTATTTGAACATTTGTATTCTTTTTATAGGTTTTATTCAACTTTTACAACAACCTTTTGACAAATTATTAGACGATAAGTATTCAAATTTACGTCTTTTATACGTTTAATTTTATAATATCCTACTCAAAGTTAATGGGGTATAAAGGTTTCTATATTCAGGAATAATCAAAATGTTGATTTATTATTTGGGAATCGCCAAAAGGTTGCATTATTAGAAGTAATTATTCCTAGTAAATATTTAAAAAGTTCAACCCAATAAATATTAACGATTATTTAAAACGTTTAAAAAATCGTTTGACTTTCAAAATAGTCAACATTTAAATAATTTAATAAAATAATATTAAAATAATTATAAATATATAAATATATTTATAAAATTCATAAAATTACGGGGAAATACAATTAAGTTTATTGAAATAGGTCAGAAGCTGAGCTTTAGGGTTACTGGTTTGCTTTAGTGGCTATTAAGTTCATTTCAATCTTTTAGTTTGCTATACGGGAGACAAGTACTTGTGTTTCATTTTTTCAGCAATAAGAGCACAAGTACTTGGATACACATTATCAAAACAAAGAATCAGCTGGATTGACATCCTTGATTTCAGAATCATAGGTATCAGACTGAAGCTCAATATCAAAAATTTGTCCATACTTGAAATTTTCTGGCTTATTCTTTAACAATCCACAATCAGAATCATGAAACTGTTCGTTTTTCTCATCAAATGTATCACACCCACAATTCAGAATATCAGAAGGGGGCAAAAGAAACATGGTGGGAAAATAAATAATGAAATTTGAGTTGGGTTTTGAAGATAAGAGTTTTAGATGTTGTGTAATAAGGAAGAAACAAGATTTGGGTTTAGAAATTTGAAGCTTATAACCCACATTAGATAGGGATTTTGAGGTTTAGGGAGTGAAGGTGATATCAATTTGCCAAAAAGATGATGAATGCAATAAACCATCTTAGGGTTTTAAGAAATGAGATGAAGAAGAAGATGATAATGGAGATGTCTGCAAATTGAAGGTAGAGGTATTAGGGGAGTGTATGCGAGTGAGTGGAGAAGGAGGTTGTAGCAGAGTGAAAAAGAAGGGAGAGAGATGAATGAGTTGGAGGGAAAAATGAATTAAAAAACTGAAGTGAGCCCCACCATTAACATAGTGTATGCGAGTGAGTGGAGAAGGAGGTTGTAGCAGAGTGAAAAAGGAGGTAGAGAGATGAATGGGTTGGAGGAAAAAATAAATTAAAAAAACTGAAGTGAGCCCCACCATTAACAGAGTTTGGGAATATTTGTTAAGTGGTGGGAGTTTATTAACGTTTTGAAAATATTATGTGGAAATTTAAGAAAAAATTCATAAATGTGGGAGCTTCTAAATTAGTGATAAGTTAAGTTGGTTTTGTGCAAATGTTCTTTAAAATAATAAGACGTCTCCTAGGAGAGCGTAGAAACTAGTATCTAAATAAAACTATTTAAGCATCAAAAATTGAAAACTATTAACAAAAAACGGTAGGAGTATTATTCAAAATTACCTGGTTTGTTTGTACAGTTACATAAACTAAAGCCTAAAGGTAGCTCTCTCTAGCTACTTCCTTCAGTCCTTGATCTCTGATGATCCTCAACTACACTAAAAGATCGAAAGAAAACATCCTCCGCTCATAAATAAAGCTAGAATGAAGAAGAAGAAAAAAAAAAAGATGAACTAATAATATGAGAAACCGAAAAACTTAGGAGAGGTTGAAACTTTAGATTTCTGGCTACATCATAGAGTACTTTCTACAATGATGCTAGTTAGCTTAGTGGAAGCAGTTTCTACTTAATTCTATCCGCGATTTGGGCTAAATGATCTTGAACCAAAAGATCACTTATTTTGAGTAGGATTTGCTCTACTTGGGGGGCGTTTTCGCAAGCTCGAATCCAAAGCTTTCTTGGGCTCTTTCATAGCTACTCCGTTCACCTTCCATAGATTTACAGTTGCAGATTCTGTCTTTGTTAAGTCCAACAGTAGTTTTCTTGATGATTGAATATCAATTTGCTGCTGCTGGTTCACAATACAAAAGGAGGAATAGGATGAAAGCATGAGAATTAAAATCAATAGAAGCGTAGTCTTCCAATGTAGGATCTTCATTAGCAGGAAGGTTGATGAATCTTGATCATAAGAAAGTCAGATATGAAAGTTCACTTCTGAAGGAAATAATATAAATGAAGTTGGAATAAAATATGAGATGCATAAAATGATTGTCAAGGGAAATAGGGTTATATATATAGCCTTGTGATGAAGGTGGTGTACATGCATGTGTAGTGCATGTGGTCCGCGACAAGTTAGCTAATTGTTTCATAAAATTTGGTACTAAAAGATTCAATTATTGAGGGTTGTTAATAATTTGTGTTAGACGACATCTAAAAGCTTACTCGGGATTTGAAAGTTGTGTAATCTTTTTGACCAATGTAATGCAATTTTTTTGGATTCTATCTAAGAGAATATTTTGGCGTTGGAAACTAATTACTCTTTTGTTTTACTAGAATTTTTGCTTTTCCACTTAGACCAAGGTAAGAATAAAAAATGTAGAGAAGAAAAGAAAAAAAGAAGTGAAAAAGATAGAGACAAGTAGAATAAAAGTAAAATAGAGGTGTGTTAATTAGGTACACCAATGTATTATATAAGGAAAAAGTGAAAATTATTTATAAAAAATACCCTAATTGGTAAACTTTCCATATTAAAACAAAGAGGGAGTTAAAACGTGAGGTGTTACAAAAAAGCGATCTCATGTTACGGATAATTTATCGTACGGGTCAAAACAAAGCGTTTTACCGTAGCGTTGTGTTCATAATTGATTATTAGTTTTCATACTTTCATACAGTTATTTCCAACAAATTCACAATCTCATCCTTCCTCTTTTCTCACTTTCTTCATTAGCATTCTAATATTAGACATTATTTCTAGTGCTCTAAACTTATTATTATGTAGGTTTACATTAATGATTTGGAATATTTATTGATGTATCGCACGTTGGAAGCACTGGAACAATTCAACGACTAAGCGTTGTCGACTTGTCGGGGTTTTGATGGTATAACTTATATTTAATTTGTTTATTGCTGTTCAAGCTATTTTCATTTTAAAAATTAAATTATAGGTTACATGATTAACCGATAACCATACCGTTAATTACGGTTAACCGCTCCTTAACAATAGGTTATATTTACTTAAATATAGTATGTAACCGTTATAAGGGTTAACCGTCCCGTAAAACTATATGGGACGGTTAACTAACAGTTAACACTGACCCCTATTAAAATAAAGGTAGTAAGACCCGTTCCATGTCATTATCTTTTTCTTATATTCCACTATAAAGGTTTCAAAGTCATACAACTCAAGTTATAAAATGAGTTTATTATTGGTTATACTTATTTTATCATTTTTGCTTCTAAAAAGTTGGAAATTCGAGGTTTAAATGTTATTGTTTGTTGTTTTCTTTCTAAAAGTAATTACGATTAGGAATGTTGAAAGGAAAAAAAAAGTTAGTTTATTATTTTTCAACTGTTGTGTTGAAATAAATTATCATGATTAGTACGTATAAATATAACTTTTATAACCTACATATGACATTAAAATAAATTAAAGCTTTAATCTAGAAACCAACAATGATATTGAACGAACCTGCTTTGTAGTTTGTATAACTTTTGACCCATAGTCATTTCGCTCAGTGGAACGCTCTCGCTTATGGTTATAAGAAACTTGAAGCAAAACTCTTGGGTGAACCTGGTCCACATTAAAAATAGTTTAGACCTACTCTCTCTCTCCCCTCACTCCTTCTCTCTCCACCCACAACCTTCCCTCACTCTCGTCACTCCCTTAAACCACCACCACCCAGGCACCCACAAAATTGAGGTCAAAATTCCAACTCTGGCGTGCATCAATCATCTTTCTTTCGCAATCAGACATCAAGCTTCATCTACTAATGAATTTGCCAACCTCAAATAATCCTCCAACTCCCCAAGTCATATTAGTCTTGGTAAAACTTGAAAATATATATCTATTTTAGGACATGTAAACTCTTGTGAAAAAAACAAAGCAAATTCTTGCATAAGATAGTCTTATATTAAACTTAATGTAAGACTAGCCCAATAAACCCATTTAGTATGGATCCACGAACGCGCCTCTTTCTTCCCCCGTTACACGTTTGTCTTGCAGTTTCAAAAGTTAACGTTTTAGGTTTAAAAGTTAACGTTTTAGGTTTAAAAGTTAAGGTTTTTAACTCATTTGTAATAGCATAACTTGTTTCCAAAAACTAATTAAAGTTAATGTTATAGAGTGAAAAGTAAACACTTTTTGCTTATAAGTTAAAGTTTTTTGTCGAATAGTTAAGATCTATTATGTATTATATATGCATATTCTAAAGTTGATGTTTAGATTTAAAAATTAACTTTCAAGGTTTAAAGATTGATATTTTAAGTCTATTTGTTAAACAAAATAACTTATGGCAATATTCAAAAGTTAAAGGTTTTAGGTTCAAAAGCTAAGTTTTAAGTGGGCAATCAAAATTCCCATATGATATCGCAATTCACAGGAAATAAGTTCCCTAATGAAATTCACAGAAATTTGGTTAAAGTGTTTGATTAACAATGGAGGAATTAAATTCTCATGGGAATTTCTATTTACAGTTCCTCCATTTTGTTGGAAGTTAAAATTCCTAGAAATTTCTAATTCCTCCAATTTGTCATTTTCTTGTCAACCAACCAACTCGTGGATCTTCCGGTTCCTGAGAATTTTTATTTCCCATGGTTTCTCATGTCAGCCAAACAACCACTAAGTTTTTAAGTTTAAAAAATAACTTTTTTAGCCTTTTGTTAATATTGATTCCAGACATATGGTATTAGTTATGGATTTTTATGTAAAAGTTATGGTTTTAGGCTGAAAAGTTTTAAAAAGCGCAAAAGTTAAGGTTTTAGGTCGAAAAGTAAAAAAAAAACAATTTGATTGGGATGCTTAGCGCGTGGTACGCATAATTAGACTTCTAAGCAGTTTGTTGGGCTGGTCTGACGTTATTCCTTAACCTAAGACCGTCTTATAGTAAACTGTGTTTGTTAATCAACAATTTGAGAGAGAAACATAGATATTCTCAGGTATTGAGAAGAAAAAGTGCATAAACAAACCTGACCAAAATATGAGTCCCAAAACATATAGAGCCACTCAACTCAGGTTCCGTTCTTTTCAACTTATTTTTGCTTATCTGAACTAATCTGAACTAATCTGAACTTATCTGAACTTATTAGACCTTATTCGACCTTATTAGATTTTATTACTTATTCGACCTTATTAGACCTTTATTAGACCTGATTCAACCTTATTAGACCTTATTATTATTATTATTATTATTATTATTATTTATACTATTGTTATTATAATTATTATTACTATTTTCTTGCTATCTTTTAAATTTTTATTATCATTAATACTACTACTACACATTATTATATTATTATTGTTATTCAAATTATTATATTATTACTATTATGTTACTATAATTATTTATTATTATTGATGTACAAGTCATTATTTGTTGTTATTGTCAATTATAAATTTATACGGAGGCAACTTAAAAGATGCATAACAATTGATTCAAGAACAACCATCAACTACAATAGTTTAATGTTCATAGGAATACGTTACGAATGACAATCCATAGAAATCGATATCCCTTATTCATGTAGATGAATAAGATTCTCAAGCGTACAACAAGCAACGATGAAAGCCAAATGAAAATATAATAATAATAAATATTAGATAATAAATAATAATGATAATAATAATAATGTTCTCAAAATAATGAAGATAGTAATAATAATAGTAATAATAATAGTAGTAACAATTATAATATAGTAGTAGTAGTAGTATTTTGGGGAACACACTTTGTGGTCATGTCAGGGGGTGCAGCAGGGTGATCCCCTTGGCCCCCTGCTTTTTGCTTTAGTATTACATCTTTTGGTATGTAAAATCAGAGACACTTTTGACCTTGTCTGCAGGCTTGGTATTTAGATGATGGCACTATTGTTGGAGATACTTTGGTCATAGGGAAGGTTCTAGAGTTGATTATAGAGGATGGTCCTCGTTTCGCCTTACATCTCAACGTTGATAAAACTGAGGTTTTTTGGCCAAAGGAAGACCCTAGAAGCAGGCTTGCTGGTATCTTCCCTCCTAATATTGCACGGCCCTTGCATGGAGTTAAATTGATTGGCGGACCCGCTAGTGTGGATTTCGCTTTCAGCAGTGAGCTTGTGATGAAGAGAGTGACCAAAACCATTGCACTTATGGATGCAGCCGCTAAGATTAACGATCCTCAATGTGAGTTGTTGCTTCTACGTGCTTGTACTGGAATTTCAAAACTTTACTTTGCTATGCGCACATGTCCTCCACGTGTCTTTGAGGCGGCCCAACTTTCTTTTGACACGGCTCTCCGTTCTACCTTGGAGCGTATTGTTACTGCTTCCGGGCCAGGGTTTGGTGACTGGCAATGGAGGCTTTCCACCTTACCCTTTGCATTTGTGGGGCTTGGTGTCTACTCTGCAGGTGATGTTCTGCATTATGCCTTTCTTGCATCACGATTGCAATCTGTTGGTTTGGAAACAAAGCTTCTTAGACATGCTGGTGTTGTAGCATCTGGCCCGACCTTTGATGATGCTTTGAGTGTGTTTAATAGAACTATGGAGACTGACCTTTTAAGTGATCCAAGTGAGATCGCTGCCCCCAAACTCATGAAGAAACTGACAGATATATATTTCACACGGGTTACTAAAACTGCATAATCCACATTCTATTTATCTCCACGACAAATGGCTTTATGGAAGTCTCAACAGGGACAACAGACTTCTGATTGGCTAAGGGCGGTCCCGATTTCAGGTTTGGGTCAGACTATGAATGGCAAAACTTATCGATGTGTGCTAGGCTACCGGTTGGGTGTTCCCTTGTTTTCTACTTCGAGGCCGTGCTCTGCTTGCTCCAGGGTTTTTGATGGAGATATTTTTATGGTGACCATGTTGTGTCATGTGCGGGCATTGTTGGTATTAAAAATCGACATAATGTTGTTCGTGACACCTTAGTCAATGTCTGTTATCGATCTGGGATTTCAGCTGGTAAGGAAGTTGGTATTGGGTTGTGTGGGGAGAACGACAAACCCCTTCGTCCTGTGGATATGTTACTTTACTCTTGGGATGAGGGGCTTGATGTGTGTGTTGATCTAACTGGGTCATCGCCCTTGACACAATCTGGGATGTCTGACTTCATGCCTGGCCGAGTGGTGAATGATGCAGCACAACGCAAACGTGTCAAATATAAGGCCAAATGTGCGACTATTGGATATGGTTTCGTACCTTTCTCCTTCTCTTCTTTAGGAGAATTAGAGAAGGATGTTGTTACTTTGCTGAAGCGGATACAGAGGTTCTCCATGGTTCAAGATATTGGGGCACGGACTGCTGCACACATCTTCAGTAGGATCAGTTTTGCTATTGTTAAAGGAGTGGGGGCCCAGATACTATCTCTGCTTCCCACTAACTTTTTGTAAATTTTTTGAACTTATTTATTATAATAATAATAATAATAATAATAATAATGGCGTAATATAAAAAATATATAAGAACCTTATTCGACCTTATTCGACATTATTAGACCTTATTCGACCTTATTCGACCTTATTAGACCTTAATCGACCTTATTAGACCTTATTTGAACTTATCTGAACTTATCTGAACTTATAAGAACTGAAAATAAGTTGAAAAGAACGGACTATTAGTTTCCCTAATCTGGCTTAAAAGGGTGAAATTTGTTATAATGTTGGTACTTTATTTATACAAAAAATTCAGTACCGGAAGGATAGATGGACTGTGCATAATATGCTCAATTGTTCATAAGTTCTTTGTTATTGCTAATTATTGATGTAATCATGTGATGCTCAATTGACGAAATGTGTTCACTGACTCCGTTCCGATCCGAAAGTGGAAAACTATGTGTGATGCATGTGATTAATCACGTGTTTCCCAAGTGAATCGTATCCTAACCAAATATCTGAATCTTCGTTCCACCACACCACAAGGCACAAACCCACACTCCAAGCTTGATTAGCCAAGTTAAATATATTACAAATTAGATTTATAGTTGTGCTAAATTTTACGGAATATTAAAAGTTCTATCTAAAAGCTATAATATAATAAGTTAATGGATTTTTAAATAATAATTTAACTCAATCAAACTTAATCAAGATTAAAACAAATTATAATTGTTTGATAAATTTTAGTCTTTTAAGTTAAAGGAACATTGTAGGGTGTCATTATATGAGTACATACAGGCCCGGCTTAGAGCATGTCTAACCGGTTCGCCAGCACAGGGCCTCAATATTTTTGGGGCCTCAGCCTAAACAATACTACAAGTAACCTTCTTCGCAGCATGATTAACAACTAGAATGTTGGTCCACTGGATAAGTCTATGCGGTAGGGGCTAGGAGATGCGGGATCAAATCCTCCCCTAAACTGGTTTTGGTTGTTGCTTTTTTACCTCCTAAGGCTCCACATGGTACTTTGCTAATTATCTTTAATTCCATTTTTCATTATGTTGGTGTGCTAATAATTTTGTGTTTGCCTTTTTTTTTACTTGCTTTGGTCTTGTTTTAAGTAAACTTCTGAAAGTAACGGTATTAGTCCTGATGGAGGACAAGTGTAGGGTTGATAATATTGGGAGGCTTGTGCAGAAATGTCGCTTCGTTCCCGAACCTGCAAAAGGGGAAAACCAAACCGGAGGTTTGAGTTTGATTCCCTCTCCGATGCTTAAGTCAGTATTCAATAGATAAAATCTGGGTATGAATTTTGACATAGTAAGTTTAAGAGAGAATAGTTGTCCCTTTTTACCTGATTATGAGGAACTATTTATAGTATCTTTGTATAGAAAAGAGCACCCTAGAATGAAGGGATGTGATTGGTTAGGCAATGGGAGAGCGACACTTGTCATGGTCTGATTGTCCTGAGCCTTTTATCCAATCACATCCTTCCTCTTTAGGGAACTTGGGCTGATTATTCCTTCCTTTTAGGAATAATTGGGCCTCTTGTTTGCAGCCTTGGTGACATCATTAGCTCCCCTCTAACATGCTGCCAAGTGTCACTAAGGGGAATAGCCACGTGTCACCAATCCATTGTGTTAATTGGGCCACGTGTCTTCTTTAAATAGGTTACAACATTTGCCCCTAAAAGGGGTTTAATCTGGGACTTATCTGATAAAAGCCCTTTTACTGAGAGTAACTGCATATCTTCATTGCACTGTTTAGGAGTTTAACTGACTTCTCCTCCAATCAGAAGAATAGGAAGTGACGTGTACATCATGTGGTATTGACACGTATGTAGTGACTGTTGGGGGAGAGAGAAGGTTTTTACCTCTCTATAAATACCCCTTCCCCACTTCATTTTTTCATTTCACCTTTCATGTTTTTCTAGAGAGAGGATTTTTTAGTGAGAGAGGCTCTGAGTGAGGGAGTATTCAGGTTTCTTTATTTGTTAGAGAAGGTTGACTTTGGGGAATTTTGACCTTGACCATTGCTGAGACCGGCGTGACTTGTAGAGAAGGTGAAGAGTCCGTCCAGATCTTTAGTCAGGTATCTCCCATTTCTCCTTTTACTTTTCATTCTTTGATTCTTTTTTTTTTTTTTTTTTGAAATAAAATGGTGTCATTTACCTCTTCCAATAACCCCGGCCAATCCATAGAACATGCTAACCCTAGGGCGGATTCTTTTTCATCTTCCGCCGTTTCTAGAGTTGGGCGTATCTCGGCCGGATACTTCTTTAATTTGTTAAGAACGTTCGACCCGTTTCCGACGACCCAGTCTCTGCCTTGCAGGGTAATCTGGCGCGCGTCAAGTAATCTGGCGCGCCTAAGACGTTCACTAATTCTCCCCTCATCCAGTTCTGAAATGGAAGAGTCGACGGGGAGAGGTCCTGAAAGACAGGAGAGTGATAAAGTGGAAGAGATTCTGCCTTTGGAGGTTAGCCCTCTAGAGGAATATGACTATGAGGCTTTGATGGACCGAGATGAAGCCGGACCATCTGGAAGGGTCCCATACGAAGAGGAAGATGAGGATGAAGAAGAAGGGTCAGATCCTTCCACAACTTCTGCTGAACTTAGAAAACGTCTGGGCCCTCTTTCTGATCCGGCATATATATGTGTGAATATAGAGTGGCTGGACAAAATTTAGGTCAAATGCCAGTCGTCTGAATAAGGAGATGCCCATGGTTGGCTTCCAGCTCGTCTTACCTAAAAAGGAGGACACAATTTTCCATACAGCACCCAACCAATTTGCCGTGCATAGACTGGCCTTAGATGCCGGACTTAGGTTTCCTTTTCATCCCTTCATCCATGAAGTGCTTAGGCACTATAGCATAGGACATAACCAACTGGCCCCCAATGCATGGCTCAATATTTTGACTTTTATTGCAACCTGTGAGCTGTACGGCCTGCTCTTGTCACTTAATGCCTTTACCCATATACATTATGTCTGCCAAGTTCAAAAGGCTAGAGAAGGAACCTGGTACAGTGTCTGTAATAGGGCCGGGTATATGACCGTGTTTGGGAAACCAACAAAGATGCATAATTGGAAATCGTAGTTTTTATTTGTCGAGGCTCCTGACGCAGAGACGGCCAAGCCTTATAGATATTACAACCGGGCAGTAACCAATGTTGGACGGGGTGCCCCAATACTAGAGTTAGAGAACAAATATGATGACGCCGTGGTAGCTCATTTCACGGCCACAGAGTATATTCACCACGGTCACGGGGAAGCCGAGCGTCCAAAGCCGAAGAAAATAGCTTTGAAGGGGCCAACTGGTTGGATTCCCTTCAGAGATATGTTTTACAATGAGGAATTTTTGGTTGCCGCGGGACTGAAAGAGGGCGAAGATCCGGGTATGGTCCTGGTCTTGCCCCACCTGCCTGTAAATGTTTTCCATTTTGTACTTAACCAAATATTTCTTTATGCAGAACCGGCCAAAAGAAGGATCCCCACCGCTTGGAAAGGAGAAGTAAACATGAGCAAGTTCGGCGAGGACCTGTGGACGGAGCACTCAAAAGCTCCTCATAAGAAAAGAGACGAAACTCTTGTAAGTTTTTTTTTTTTGGACCACTTTCCAATTTATCTTCGGCATTCGTAAAACCAAGGCCTCTTTACGAAGGAAAACGTCTGTAGTTAGACGGACTACTTTGTATCTAATTGTTGGTTCGGTGTTCGTCTTGAACCATTGTCCCTTTTCTGACCGAAGGTGGGTCCGTGAAGGAAAACGTCTGGCTAAATGAGTTTAGACGGCTTCCTTCACCGATCCACCTTTGGTTTGTGTTGGTCTTCGCCTTTGTATAGATTTCTGCCCGAGGGTGGGTCCGTGAAGGAAAACGTCAGGCTAGATGAGTTTAGACGGCTTCCTTCACCGATCAACCTTTGGTTTGTGTTGGTCTTCGTCTTTGTATAGATTTCTGACCAAAGACTCTTTTTTGAAGTAGAACATCTTATTTATGACGAGTTCCTTCGTTGATTGCACTTTGATGACTATATGCTCTTTCTGGAATAGTTGTTCTGGTCGTTTTCCTTCTTGGTTCCCTCTTTGGTTTTGATTTTATTAATGTGGCTTGTTTTGTTGCGCAGAAAAATTCACCAACGGCCAGGGCAACTATTGTCAAGCCGTCTGCATCAAGAAAGCGGCCTGCTGCTTCAGGGGACCCGGCTTCGTCCCCCAAAAAATCGAAAGCCAAGTCCTTTGTTCCGGGAAAGAAGGTTGGACAGACGAGTTCGTCTATCCGTAGGGCACCTATCCCTTCCGGCGAGAAAGGAAGAAAACCTACTGACCCGGTGTTCATTCCGCCACCGGCCGTCACTCTGGAAGCTGGAGCGTCGTCCAGTCCCATTGATGTGGAAAACCAGTTGGACGCGGCTGGTTTGAATTATGAGTTGGAAAATCCGGACACGGTTAACCCTGAAGCTTCAGCCTATTCAGGGACAGTAGCTAGGCTGGTGGGGCAAATGCCTCCTCATTTCAGGAGAAAGTCCGCATTGTCGGGTGAGTTATATTATCACAACATTGTCAGCACGGTGCGGGTTGGTGGACGATCGATGAGTCCGTCCAACAAATTTGCCGTGGTCATCCCTATTCGCCGAACTGATGCTTCATCTTTTTCAGATAAGGGGAAAGCTCCAGCCGTGGATGAGTCGGCTTCTGAGCCCGACGAGACTGTCCCCTCATTTGCCAAGTACTCCTCGCTTGAGAGGAAGAAAATAAAGAAGGAAGTCTATGACGCCTTCCCTCAGGAGTATGTTGACAGCCTGAGGGGGGCCACGGCTGGACATGTGGGCTACTTGTCCCAACTCTTGGCCGAGGTACCACCTTTATTCCCTTCGCTATTTTGGATTAAACTTTTTATTACTCACCCTGTTAACTTGGTGAATTTTCATTTCTTTTTAGGCGTTCGCCCAGAGCATGGCCTTGGAAGGGTATGTAAGTGGCCTTCGTAAGGAGAACTTTGCCTGTGTCCAAAAGGTGACCAAGGCCAGAGACCAAGCCATTGTCGTTGTCGAAGAGAGTAACATCTATCACAGGCAGAGTCTGGAGGCCTTGGAGAAGCGGTCGGCTGAGTTTGAGTCGCTCAACAAGCAGCATTTAGAAAAGATCGCTTCTCTGCTGAAGGAGAAGAAAGAGTGGCTCCTAGCTCGAGATGTTCTCTTGGACGACCTGAGGAAGGAAAATGAGACTGCTGCTGCTACCTCAGCTGAGCTTGAGGCTAAGATTTCTGAACTCACAGTAGAAGTGGGTAAGTTGAAGGATCAAGCTCAGTTGGACTTCCAAGACGCCGCCCGAGCCTTCTCTGAGTCTTTGGAAACGGCCAAAGGGTGGGGAATCAAAGCCTTGGAAATGACGGCTGAGCCTGACCAAGTGAGTCGTTTTCAACGTCGGCTTGAATTCCAGGAAGAGTGTCACAAGGCCAAAAAGCGTGGCGAAGATCCCCCTGTCTTCGATGAAACAGACGAAGACGAGGAGTTGGAGGACGAAGAAGTTGAGGATGACCCTGCCATAGAGGAGGATGCATCTATTCCTCCTCCCAACGCCTAGAATGACCATCCTCCTGCTTCCTTCTTTTCTCATTTGGGTTACTCATCTGAGTGAAGAAGTTAGGGGGTGGTTCTATAAGAACTGGTGCAAGTCTAAGAAAACTTGCACCAAGTACTCAGCAAAGAGGGCAGGAAAGATATTCAGGCTCAGCTTGACAAGTTGAAGAAGTACGCAACTGTCATCAAGTCTTGGCCCACAACCACATCAGGACGTTGTGCTTGCTGTAATTTTGACTTAGTATTTTGTTTGTACTTCATGGATATTTTGCTGAAATTCCTATGCTTTGTAATCACATTAGGAGGTTTCTTTTTCCGTTTGATTTTGTTGTAGTAAAATGGAAACTCAATAGTGTTGTACCTTTGTGAACTCTGGTATCGTCCACTTGGATGAGTAGCCCAAATGAGAATCCTTCTTTCAACTGGCTTGGCCAATGTTTATTCTAATACTTGTCTGTGTCTATCTTCATCTTAAGATCAACAAATTATTTCTAAGTATACTCTCTTCGTCTAAAGAGAAATAAAGGATTAATCCAGGACAATCTTGGATAGATACTTCGGTCGAGGAACATAGTATGCCGACGGATCACCAAGCAGGCCTATTTTGCCATGTAATTAATTTGCTCGTCCAGAGGATCTGTTAACTAATTTTTGGGAGATCCCTTTAGCATGAAACTTTAGGCGAATAGCAAGTTGTGCTGACGACCAAACATCACCATTGAAAATTTTCTAAGTTATTATATTGTTCGTCTCGTCTGGAAACAGGGACACTCGTCTTGGATTAACAAAATGTCATTACCAACATTGCTTCATGAGGGAAAACGGCCAAGATAAACCTTTAGACGATTGGTTATTCTTAGGCGACTGGTGCCCCATGAAGGAAGATGACCGGTATATGAGCCTTCTGGACGAGTAAATAAATCAATCTGTAAATATACTCTGACGGCGCTTTAAATTGTTATTTCTCATACGTTTCCCTTTTCGAGCTAGCTGTTGGCCAAAATACCAAGTGAATTTCAAAAACTTCGTCTTAGGACTATTATTTGGACGTTTTCCTTCTTGACTCTGTTATCGGTTGAATACCAAGTTAGGTTCAAGGGAAGACGTCCGGGGATCAGTCTCTTGACATTTTACTTTTTGAACTAACCTTGATTTGTACCAATAAGATTGAAGTCGTCCAAGAATTATTCCTTAGACGTTTTCCTTTTGGAACTAACCTTGGTTTGTACCAATAAGATTGAAGTCGTCCAAGAATTATTCCTTAGACGTTTTCCTTTTGGAACTAACCTTATTTTGTATTGATTAGACTGAGGACGTCCAAGGATTATTCTTTCTTTGCTGGACATGGTACTTTATGCCCCCCTTCTTGGGATGCCTCTTGGTCTACTCTTAGACGAAGACATCGCAGGAAGGAAGTGTAGTCCGTCCTTTTTTGCAAGTAATGAGACCTTCTTTATTAAGGCATCTCATTTTGGCCTGTTTCCTTTAGGAAATAACACATGTTATTAATAGGTATTATGACGGAGCTTTCTTTTACTAAAGAAAGACATCTCTCTAGCCAACTTCCTTTAGGAAGCAATGTTCGTCTATTTCCCAAGTTGTGGTGAACTTGGTTTTAGACGATTTATTAATTGCTTCTTGTTAAAGTAAAAACCTTTAATCAAAAAGTCTTTGTTCATCAGTTGTATCTTGAACAGATTGTGATGATTTTTGCAGACGCCTTCCTTTAGGAAGTAATATCTGTCTTTCATAATGGTCTTTTATGGTTTATTATATAGTAACCATCTTTCGTCCATCCATGAAAAAATGCCCCAAGATGGCTTTTGATAATAACATGCCCCCTGCTGACGATATGGCTGGACGTGTTATTAATATATAATGAAACGATTCAAACTATAGACCAGAATTTAGAATGTATTAATGTGAAGTTTTCTTAGCCTAAGCTAAGGTACATAGAATACATTTCTAAATGATTTTTCTTTGCCGTAGCACTTCGTTTGCAAAATGTAAAAAACTACAAACTGCTTTAAACATAGTATTTTTTTAGATTATCGGAATTCCAGGTTCGTGGTATGGGGCGTCCATCTAAGTCTTGAAGCTTAAATGTGCCGCTGCGAACCTCTTCGACCACCAAATACGGACCTTCCCAATTCGGGGTTAACTTGCCCAGTTCCTTTGCTCGTCCAACAGCCTCCATCTTACGAAGAACCAGATCTCCTATTTTGAGAGGTCGTCTGGTTACCCGTTTGTTGAACTCCCTAGCCATGCGTAACTTGTACAATTCCATCCTAAGAAGAGCATTACCTCGGACTTCTGGCAATTTGTCCAATGCCAGTCGCATTGCCGCCAGTTGGTCTCTTCTGAATATAACATGACGCGGAGGGTGGGTTCTTCAATCTCAATGGGTAGGACAGCTTCTGTTCCATATACCAGCATGAAGGGCGTCTCCCCTGTTGAATTCTTGGCTGTAGTTCTGATGGACCAAAGGACCAGCTGAAGCTCTTCTACCCAAAAGCCCTTGGCATTTTCTAACTTCTTCTTTATGCCTTCCGATATGATCTTATTGAAAGCTTCTACCTGGCCGTTTGCTTGTGGATGTGCAACAGAAGCAAAGTGGGACTTAATCTCCCTCTCTGAGAGCCATTCCTTCAGTTTACGAGTCTCAAACTGTGGTCCATTGTCGAACACAATCGACTGGGGCATCCCAAATCGTGTTATGACGTTCTTCCAGATGAACCTTTTTACATCATTCGTCTTTATACTCCTAACTGCTTCAGCCTCTACCCACTTGGAAAAATAGTCCACAACCACAATAACAAATTTTTTCTGTCCAGCCACCATGGGAAAAGGGCCTAGGATGTCCATGCCCCACTTAGCGAACGACAAAGGAGTCAGAATTGGTGTTAGAAAATTTGATGGCCTTTTAAAGAGATGACCATGCTTCTGGCAGAAATCGCATTTTTTTGCATACTCCACGGCATCAGCATTCAACGTCGGCCATAAATAGCCAATTCTGCGTGCCTTTTCAGCTAATGCTTGGCCGCCAATATGCGAAGCACAGACTCCCTCATGTAAATCCTTCAATACTTCAAGACCATCTTCCCTGGTAATACATTTCAACAAAGGACGATCATACGATTTCTTGTACAATGTCTCGTTCCAAACTTCGAACCATTTATCACGAGCCTTAACATATTTTGCTTCTGCCGGGTCTTCTGGTAATTGGCCAGTCTTTTTATAGTGAAGAATAGGCTCCATCCAGTTGTTCCCTCTGCTTAAAAACATCACCTCTTCCTGATCAATACTCTTCCTTTCTTGAACTTCCCAGAAAACAGTTCTTGGGGTGTCGCCCAAAGCAGAACTTGCTAGTTTAGACAAAGCATCAGCCTAATGATTCTCTGACTTAGGTACTTGTACCAAGGTGAACCCATCTAACTGCTTGATTTCTTCCTTTACCAGCTGGACATATTTAGCCATAGAGGCCTCCTTGCATTCATACTCCCCATTAACCTGGCTAACTACCAGAAGAGAATCTGACTTTACTTCCAACACCCTAGCTCCTGCTGCTCAGCAAACACGGATTCCGGCCAGTAAGGCTTCATATTCAGCTTCGTTATTTGACGTTGGAAATTTAAAACGTACAACATACTCATACTTATCGCCCTTAGGGGACTGACAAACTAGGCCTGCCCCACTTCCCTGAGTAGTAGACGAACCATCTACCATTAGCTTCCAACACTGACTGCCCTCGGAGGGGTCTTTCACCGGATCTAACACTGGTCGAGTTAGTTCAGCAATGAAATCTGCCAAGGCTTGTCCCTTAATCGCCTTTCTTGGCTCGAACATGATGTCAAACATCTTTAGTTCATTCGCCCATTTCAACATTCTTCCAGCCGCCTCTAGCTTCTATAAAACTTGCTTTAGCGGCTGATCAGTATACACAACTATACTGTGAGCCAAGAAATAGGGCCTTAGCTTTCGGCTGGCAACTACTAAAGCCAAGCCGAATTTCTCTACGACTGTGTATCTGCTTTCAGCATCCTTAAGTATTTGACTCACAAAGTAAATGGGTGTTTGTATAGCATCTCTCTCGGCTAACAGTACTGCACTGACTGCTTCAGGAGAAACAGCCAGGTAAACATACATTTTCTCCCCAACCACCGGACTTATCAGACGGGGGAGCTGTTGTAAATGCTTCTTGATCTCAACTAAGGCTTCATCTGCTTCAGGAGTCCACTGAAACTTTGCGGACTTCTTTATCGTTGCAAAAAAGTGATGGCATTTGTCACCTGATTTGGACAAAAATCGTCCTACTGCCGCTAAGCAACCAGTCAGCCGTTGAACTTCCTTCACCTTGGTCGGAGGCTTCATATCGAGTATGGCTTGGATTTTTTCTGGGTTTGCTTCTATCCCACGTTGATCTACCAGGAACCCAAGAAACTTGCCAGCTGAAACCCCAAAGATGCACTTTTTGGATTGAGCCTTAATTTATACTTGCGCAGTGTTTCAAAAGTTTCACGCAGGTCTTCGACATGCTCTGTTTCTTCTTGGCTTTTGACGATCATGTCGTCAATGTATGCTTCTAAATTTCGTCCCAACTGAGGCGAAAAGATCTCATTGATAAGCCTCTGGAAAGTCGCCGGTGCGTTCCTCAAACCAAATGGCATCATTAGCCATCCATACAATCCTTTTTCTGTTATGAATGAAGTCTTGTCCTGGTCTTCCGGCAGCATGGGAATCTGATGGAACCCAGAATAGGCGTCCATGAAGCTCAGTAAGGCATGACCAGCTATCGAATCTACTAGTCGATCCAGCTTAGGTCGAGGAAAATTGTCTTTGGGGCAAGCCTGGTTCAGGTCTGTATAGTCGACACACATCCTCCAAGTTCCATTTGGCTTGGGGATTATAACCACGTTTGCCACCCAATCTGGATAGTGAGTCTCCTTGATGAAGCCTGCCTCCAGTAGTTTCTTGACCTCTTCGTCTACGGCCTGATTCCTGATAGGTCCCAAGTGCCTCTTTTTCTGCCTAATTGGTTTTCTGACTAGATCAACATTTAGCCGATGAACGGCCACTTTGGGATCAATCCCCGGCATCTCTTCTGCCCCATAGGCAAAAATATCCTGAAATTGCTTTAACAGTGCTATGATAGTTTCTTGTAACTCGGGCTTCAAACCTGCCCCAATCTGCAAAGTCCTTTCTGGACAAGACTCATCTAAGCAAATGCTTAAAGGGGCCTCAGCAGGATTAGGACGATCCAATGTCAAACTTGCGATCGTCATCAGCTCGGCTGAAGGCCTTGGCTCTTCTTTAACTTGAGTGAATTTTCTCTTCTTACTGGGCAAATCTCTTGCCGTTTTCCCTTCAGGAGTAACATGTAGTTCACCTCTTTCTCCAGCCGGCTTCCTTGCGGAAGCAGCATTCGTTTGAAACTTCTCTGCCCCAATATCTTTGGGCTCATCTACATCCATAGGCTCAACTTCACTCAATTTCCAAGATGAAGGCTTTAGGGTTGTAAGGTAACACTCCCTAGCGGCCCGCTGATCTCCATAAATTGAGCTCACCTGGCCATCGTCACACTCAAACTTCATCAGCATGAGATGAGTGACGATGACCGCCTTAACGTTATTAAGGGTAGGTCGTCCCAAAATGACGTTGTATGCTGTCAAATCCTTGACAACTAAAAACTTTATGAACATAGTTCTACTCTTTTCCTTCTCTCCGATTCGGACGGGCAACGACACCGTCCCAACTGGATGTATGATTATACCTCCAAATCCAATAATAGGATGATGGACTGGAAGAAGATCTTTTTCATCAAACTTCAATCTTGACAAACAATCTGCGCTAATAATGTCAGTTGAGCTGCCAGTGTCGATAAGGATCCTTCGCACTCTTAGATTGGCAATCTTCATTTCTACGACCAGGGGGTCATCATGAGGAGTCCTTATTTGACCACGGTCTCCTTCACTCACCGTCACCAAGGGGAACGGGTCCACCTTGGATTTTCCCGTCAGCAACACTTGGCCAAGCTCCCTGACATAATTTTTGTGACCTCGCAAAGTTGGTCCTCCGGCCGCAAATCCGCCGGAGATCACCAAAACCACATCTTCATGTGTACTAGCACTTTCTTTTTGTTCTGCCGAAAATCCTTCTTCTAAAAATGACTCTCGCGAGAGACGTATTGATTCATCTTACCCTGCTTTGCTAGGTTCTCCAAAGCTCTTTTCAAGTGCTTACATTCATTTGTCTCATGCCCACAATCTTTGTGGAAGTGGCAGTACTTACTCCTGTCCCTGTTCTTGTAAGGTGTCTTCATCTCGGCCGGAGCTTTGAGTTCATGCTGATCTTTGATTTCCATAAGGATGGAGTACTGGTCCTTATTGAACTCGATAGGTTCAGCCGAGACAGCCCTTTCTTTTCTCTTCTCTCTTCTCGACGGGGTTGTGCTTAAAGACACTACCCAGGTCTCAGCCTTCTTAGGATTGTTCTTAGTTGTTTTAACAGTTTCCTCGGGCTTCTTGGACTTTGAGTGCTTAGCTTCGGCACACACCTCCGTTGCACGTATGAAAGCCTCGGCTTCCCTCAAAGCTTCGGCCAAAGTACTTACTTTCTTCTTGACTAAATCAAACTTGAACATTCCTGGACGCAGTCCTCGAATGAATGCATTAAAGGCTACACCAGCATTCAGGTCGTGGATCTGGAGGGCTTCAAGATTGAATCTCTTCACAAAACTTCTTAGGGATTCCTTTGGGGCTTGGATGATCTTCCCCAAATGAATACTAGTTTTCTGTTCCTGCCTGTTAGCTACAAAGTGACTAGTGAATGAATAAGTCAACTCGGTGAAGTTGTTGATAGAATTCGCTGGTAGATTGTTAAACCACTTCTGAGCGACCCCCTTCAGGGTGGCTGGGAAGTTCTTACACCACGTAGCATCGTCTACCACCTGGACGTACATTTGATGTTTGTAAGCGGAAAGATGGTCATCTGGATCAGTAGTGCCATCGAACGGATCAATGGTTGGTAGCTTAACCTTAGCACATGGAGGGGCTAGCATTATTCTGGCTGAGAAAGGCGTCGGCCAATCTATGTGCAGCTCCCTAAAACGTGCATCAACTGGGACTGTATCTCTCCGATATTCCCTTAAGATTGGATTTGACGAACTGACCTCCTGGGACCCTCGCCTGTAAACATTCGGTTGTGAAGTCCTCCGATAAACATTAGGCTGAACCATTGTTCGGTCCTGACGAGGATCATAGATAGACGGAGTCCTTCCTTGCTCCAGATTGTGACTCCGAATCCTCAGACTGGGGTCCTGCAGGTACGGCGTTGATCCGGTAGCTGACCTCTGTTGAGCCGCTACCCTCTTTGCATGCAAGTATTCCCGAGCGTCGTTCTCCATTCTTCGACCATCCACCGGTCGGTTCACCGGGTTGGTGACTACCAGAGTCCAGTCTAAACGACGTGGTTGCTCACTACGAGCAGGATGCCTTCCCCTGGACGTTCTTCTAGCTTCTTCTGGTCGCCTAGCCCCGCTTGGTCCGGCTACATTCTCCTGAGAAGCTCCTCTCCTAGTAGGCCTAGTATCCGGCTGTGAACCTACTCGGAAGAACAACATGTTGTTCTTAATCTGATCTTGGACAACTTGGGCCATTCTGGCTTGAAACTCATTTAGGGCGTTTTCTAAATGAGCCGCCGTGACCGGAAGAGCAGGGTTGGGCTCCAAGACTGCCCCAATGGGATCATTCTGTCGCTGCCCGTCCCGTCCCTTAGACGGGCGTTCATCGTCGACGGTATCATTAACTTCAACAGAGGGACTCATCCTTTGTTCTCGGTTGGACGAATTGCAATCTGACATCTCTGCGCCTCCCCACAGACGGCGCCAAATGTTTTAAGTAAACTTCTGAAAGTAACGGTATTAGTCCTGATGGAGGACAAGTGTAGGGTTGATAATATTGGGAGGCTTGTGCAGAAATGTCGCTTCGTTTCCGAACCTGCAAAAGGGGAAAACCAAACCGGAGGTTTGGGTTTGATTCCATCTCCGATGCTTAAGTCAGTATTCAATAGATAAAATCTGGGTATGAATTTTGACAGAGTAAGTTTAAGAGAGAGTAGTTGTCCCTTTTTACCTGATTATGAGGAACTATTTATAGTATCTTTGTATAGAAAAGAGCACCCTAGAATGAAGGGATATGATTGATTAGGCAATGGGAGAGCGACACTTGTCATGGTCTGATTGTCCTGAGCCTTTTATCCAATCACATCCTTCCTCTTTAGGGAACTTTGGCTGATTATTCCTTCTTTTAGAGAATAATTAGGCCTCTTGTTTGCAGCCTTGGTGACATCATTAGCTCCCCTTTAACATGCTGCCAAGTGTCACTGAGGGGAATAGCCACGTGTCACCAATCCATTGGGCCACGTGGCAATCCTTGATTGGGCCACGTGTCTTCTTTAAATAGGTTACAACAAGTCTGTTGTACACATTTCAATTGGTTTTGTTTCATCCTCTTAATTTCTTACAATATTATATATTTGTGTAACTCAAATTTTTTAATTTCTGATACTATAAGAGAAAATTTTTACTTGTTTTAATATAAAATTTTCATTTGCTTATATTTTCTAACTGAAAAATTATTTTCTTAGTGTCTTTTATACTTTTAATCTTTTTCACCAAATTTGTGAAGAAGCGAAACAAATCATAACAATATTTATTTTTCTTAACTTTATGCTTTAGTAATTTGAGAGTTTAAGTTTAGATATTGAATCACCTCGTTATTACTACTTAAATGTATAATTATATATTTTTACACAAGATCCATTTTTCTAAAAAGCTAAAAATTTGAACAGGGCCTCTTATTTGGTTGAGACGGCCTTGAGTACATACTATGTGTTATTAACCCGTGAAATTTAAATTTACTTTTCTACTCTATTATTTCTTGTTTTAGCCAATGTACCTACATAAAAGTTACAAAAATTTGGATTAAATGTCTATCCAATAATATTTAATTACTACCCACCAAGGCCTTTTCATGCACATTCCGTGTTCAACCTCGTCATTAAAAGTTCTACTTAAAAAAATTATCTAATATAATATACGTAATTGAATTATATTAAATAATCAACTTAAAATAAAAACTATAAAAACATAAACATAAACAAAGTCCTCCCTCCATATTTTTTGTTTCTATTCATACGCAGTGGAACACGAAGGCAAATAGGAGAGGATAAATTTCTGTGTATTGCAATATTTATAATCTACTTTTTTCAAAATAAAATTGAGAAAAAAGTAAGTTGTGTGATGAATTGGGTGGTTCGAGAGTAAAAGAATCTAATGTAAGGCCCATGTAAAAAAAATTGTGTAGAAAATATGTGGTTTTTAGAGGGTAAAATGAAAAATAAAACTACTCAATATGATTAGAATTTGAAGTAGGAAGAACTTTTGAAAATGGGCCATAAAGGAATGCATAAAGAACAAAAGGAAAGAGAGTAATATAACCATAAGAGAATTTTTTAACTCTAATTCACGTTAAGCCCACTTTGTAAAAATTCGTAAGACTAATGCTCAAACTTATGATTAATAAACGTCAAAGTGATAACCCTAAACATGTCTAGTGTTCTAACCCGTGAATTTTCCAAACTCATTGTTGTAACCCGTTACACTTTTTTCTAAATGAATAAATTAAACTAAGAGAAACAATTGCAATAATGGAACTTTGATTGAAGAACTGCACGTAATTCAATAGTATGTGATAAATTTACACAAAAATGAATGGACTTGCACAAACCTACGATTAATTGGAAAGTTTTTAAAAAGGATTAGTAAACTTTGTTGTTTTGATCGTTTCATATACTATTTTTTGATCGTTTGGTATAAAAAAAATTCTTGTCAAACATTTTAATTGGTTACATATTTGATAAGATTTTTAATTACAAAATCAAGGATCAATACATATATAACCAGACTTTTTGCATATTGTGTGAAAGTTATACATCTTAGGAATACTATATTGGATATGATGTTCAATTAAATAATCTTATAAAAAAATTCAAAATTTGTGTTTCATATTCGTTTGTTGAATAGAACAATCACTACTACAAAAACACCCTATTATGTCGTCCGTAAATAGGCTATCGAGGCGACTCTGTTGCTGGGGACACAATAGGTCTACATCTATGGTGTCGCTTGGAAACCGACACAAAACTCAACTTATTGCGTCGCCTCTTAGGTAGGAGGCGACACTATAGGTCAATTTCACCACAAAGAACTTACCCTTATGCTCTCTTGCCACTTAATACATGACGCATATAATAAGCTAATGTGTCGCCTGTTATAAATGAGGCGACACAATAGGTCCTCTTGCCACAAAAACAAACTAGTTTGTGCATCGCCTCTTTCTTTATAGGCGGCATAATAGGTAAGCTATCATGTCGTCTACAATCTAGCAGGGGACGCATAAACTTCTATTTGATTTTTTTTCTATATAAAGTATTAGTTATGTCATGCATTCATTTCATTAAACATAAGCATTAATATTAAAAGTTAAAAAATTAAATATCCAATCATTTCACAACCTCCATATCATAACAAAAAAAGTGTTATCTATAACAAATATATAAAATTCACCTATTGATTGATAAATCTTAATAACATTGAAAGTTTCCCGAATCATTGAAAAAGAAAATACAAAGATCACCCTTGAACTTCAAGATTCAAAACTACAAGCACTGATCGATGAAGAACATACTCCAAAAGAGACCAGTGTATCTGTTAGGAACGATATCGAAGCCGTCCTGAGACGACTGAGGTCTAAGAGCAACAAAATGAATCCATGAGCATCCGGGTATAACCCATAAATCAAATGCAGAGAATCATCCGTTTACTGTTCCGTCAAGTTGTTGAACCATGAAGTTGTCGATAGCAGTTTGCTCAGTTGGGTCCTTCACCTGATTTAGAGGTTATTGACCAGTCTTGACTCTACTATTGGGCCTAGTGAGCTTCCATCCAAACTTAATTGTTTCAACAAGGTGTCTTGTGGTAATGCTTTTACCAAGAATCACAGTGTCCCAGCTTCTGTAAAGAAGAGTAAGTACAGTAGAAATAAGAAAGACAAACTCTGTCAATCAAGCAAATCTATTCTAGAGTGTCAACATACTGGAACCAAGTCTAAAAAGAAGGGCGGTCAATTGCAGAAATTAAGTAGCAAGTTTTATCGTAGTGACAACATAAATGCTGAATGTGAAAACCCTTTAAGCAACATCTCTAGCAATGAGCTTGTTTCAACGGAGGAGTTGTTGCCATTCGCTGGTAAAGGTTTTGACAGGGCCCCAAGTCTTTGACGATGTTGGTGTTATTAATTCTTTTTCTAGGATGGTCATTGGGACTGGATACGCTCATTTTAGGAATTCATGTGCGTTGCTTCCTCCTGCTCAAGCTCAGGGAATGAGAAATTTTAAAGGTTCAAGGAAAAAAGAAAACCCATAAATAATTCTAAGATTATTGATTCGAATCGTACCAGAAGGAACCTTCCAGCCAACAGCAAGACGAAATGAGCTTTACAAGAAAGCACAAAGTGAGGGAGCTTAGAACACATAAAGGATATTGTTTTAAAATATCAACACTCGATATGTTATACGAGGCAATGAAAACATATCTTACTACACTTGTCAATCACCATGTACATCAAAACAACCACCCAGTTTAAAAATGTGCAAAAACTTACAATAAAACCAATCATCCAAAGTCTCGTTAACATGAAAAAAGGATTCAAAAAAGGTTTGAATTCAAGCTAAAGGTCGAAATTCGAGCAGGGTGAATTATAGATTTAGAATATGAACACACAAATCCAAACAACACCCAATTAAATTCTTGCAAGAGATGTGCCCGACTATGAAAGTCATCAATTCCAATCAGAAAATCTTAGCAACATTTCTAACCTAATCAAAAGCTAAGGGGAAGAAAAGAATGATTCGAACCTTAATATTTGCTCAAGTGTCAACCTTCCCTCGTTTCGCAGCAATTTGGGCGAGGCATACAAAACAAGATGCCAACAAGGGACAAGTATGCAATTCTTTATATTGCTATGCTGCTCTCTATTCAGCGCCTCAAATTAGAATTAGGCTCAGGTGTATTGAACACAACCTCAGCTCTTGCCTAATTAAAACAAAAAAAATGAAACCTTGAATCAACACATGCCATTATTTCTAAACAAATGTCATATAAAATCAATGTTAAATTGAAGTACTTGAGGTCTGTAGATATCAATGTAAGTTTTGGAGAATTGTCATCGGGATTGCTGGATTGGTCATCAATGGAAGTTAGGGTTTCTTTAGTGGATTCGGTAGAGTTCGTGCTTAAATTTCTGTTGAAGAGTTTGGGAGAGAACCACTGACAAAAAATATCAAACGAAATATACAACCATAAAATTCAGCAAACCAGTTGTGCGATGTAGATCATAGTGAATGTAAATTCGGTAATAAAATTGAATTTGAATAAATGCCGATGATGAATCCATCAGATTATTAAAAATATCAAGATCCTAATGAAATCCAATCAGAAACTTAATAATAGAACACAGAGAACAATAAGCAATCGTTTGAATCTCATTTCTACATAATAAAAAACCCAAATAAAAAAAATAAAAAAATGAAAGATACCTTGAAGGTAATCACAATTCTCAACCTCCTATCAAGAACAGAATCAATGACACTTGAACACAATAAGCGTGTTCTTTGAAGGTACGTACATTAATAGGACGAATCAGCATTTCCACCAAATGTCTAGCTGCAAACCCTCTTCCTCTAGTAAGTAGTAACCACACACCATGTCTCTTGATTTCCCATAAGAACTTCAACTACATGCCACTATTGCATCAAGACAATACAATTATGCAAACAACCAAACATCTCAAGATGAAAGAGAATGGTATAAATACCATTTTCATAACAATTGTCAAAATTTGTGGCAATGCAAGGACTTATATTGAATTCCATTTTCAATTTTCAATGATTAACAACCAAAAGAAATCAATCTCACAACTGCATTATAATAAAACCAAGACGCAATCAGCTAATGCCTAATCTAATAACAATATGTGATGTGTGCCAATTTGCAACAGAAAAAGTTAAAAGAAGTACCAGCTAAGCAGATGCGTGGCACTTGTGAGACGTAATCGAGCTTGAGCAGCGTGGGACGTCACCACAATAAGCGTGTTATCGAACGAAGGAGTCGCGACGAGTAGGGTTCCAAACGACGGAGTGGACTTCGCGAGCGTGTTCGGAGAGGGTGCGAGATGGGTTTTGAGGTCGTAGAGCTTTATGGTGTGTTTGGATAAAAAAGGGAAAGGAAAAGAAGGGGAGGGAAGGGAAGGGAACGGAAGGGAAGGGGATGGAAGAGAAAGGAAGGGGAGGGAAGAAGGATGAGTTTTCCTTTTGAGTCACTCCATTATTAGAGGGAGCAATTTCTTACGAAATGATTCTTCTATTTTCCTCCAATTTAAATCCCTCGCTCCCTCACTTGGTATTTAAATAAGAGTTTTTTTTAGGATTTTTTGTCAGAAACCCCCACTAACTTTCAACTTATTGAAAACAACTCCCAGGATCTTTCACTTTTAAAAATAACCTCCCTAACCTTTCTAAACTTGTTGGTTGCACCCCCAAAACTTAACTCCGTTAATTTTTTCCGTCTATTGGAGCCCAGTAACAGCTTTATCCCTCTTAAAACACATGATGAAATTACTGATATAACCCTCAGTAACTCCATCTCAACTAATTTCCCTCTCTCCTCCATCATTTCCCTCTCTCCTCCATCAATTCGATTTCAACTCTGTAAAACTCATCACTTTCTCCATATCTCTCTTCTCTGAAACTCAGTAACTCCACCATAACTGCTGTAGAAATTAGGGTTTTTTTACTAATTGTACTTGGAATGGAATCTGGTGATGTCATGGGTGAAAAAGGGAAGAAAATTTGGGCTGTAAAACAAGAAATTGGTGCCCAAATGAGGTAAATACTATTCGTAAACCTAGTCCCTTTTTAATACTTCGATTTCACAATTTTCCCAAATTTAAAGTTCCATTTACTGATTTTCGATATGAAATCACAAACCCTAATTCTTAACAAAGAAACTCTTTATGCAAGAAAAATTTTTACCTGAAATTGTACAGCTTTAATTTCAACAATTTGGGGATTAGGTTTAAATTAGGACTTCGAGTTGATTGGGAATGCAAATTTGATGCTCAATTGGAATTGGGTTGAAGAACTTTACGAATGTTACCGTTGTGTTCAATTGGAATAGGAAGGTTGTTAATGAGATGATATATAAAGCTGTTACTGGGCGCCAATAGACGGAAAAAATTAACGGAGTTAAGTTTTGGGGGTGCAACCAACAAGTTTAGAAAGGTTAGGGAGGTTATTTTTAAAAGTGAAAGATCCTGGGAGTTGTTTTCAATAAGTTGAAAGTTAGTGGGGGTTTCTGACAAAAAATCCTTTTTTTATTTCCCTCCCCTTCCCTCCCATTTTGGTTATCCAAACAAGCTATTAAAGAGCCGTCAGCAATGACGGAAATAAAGAGAATTTCGTGGGATTCGGACCAGGGGATGTCAGTCGTAGATGCCATCTGCGATGTCGAAGAAGGTGAGTTCGGAAATGGAATGAAGTGAATTAGGGGAGGGAGAATGATGGAGGGAAAGGAGAGTCGTCAGCATTTAGGTTTAAAGTAAGAATAAGGAATTCTAAGGTTTGTTTTTGTTAATTACGTTTCCAACGCTTCCTATGGTGTCGTTTCTTCAGAAAAAAGTGGACACAATATCTTACACATTGCCTACAAGAAATCAAGCAACGCAATAGCTTCACTCTGATATGTCGATTGAAATATGATATTAGACGCATAAACCTATTGCGTCACCTACTAATTTGGAGGTGACACCAAAAGTAATTCCCATTTTTTTCTCTTTTTCATGAACCTATTATGTCGCCTGTTTTGAAACGGGCGACGCCAAAAGCTTTTGTCGCACGCTTAAACTACGCGACTCGAAAGGGGCGACTCCATATAGTAGTGAATCACATCTAGGTGAATTTTCTTAATTCCAAAAAACTGATACAAATTATTCTATATCATCAAAGTAAGGAGAATTATCATTTTGGGTACCTGCATTTTGACAAAATATCGTTTTCGATACCCAAGTATTCCATAATAACAATTTGGGTACATGAGATTTGACAATAGGTTCAATTTAGGCACCTCCATACTAATGGTGTTAACTTAACGTTAAGTGTGACCCACTTTTTAAGATAATCAATGATCCTGATCCATTTCAAAGATCTAATTGTTGCTATTATTTTTTTTTTTAAAAGTTCCAAATCCAATTCTACTCTTTGAAATAGATTAGGGCAATTGATTATTTTATAAAGTGGATAACACTTAGCGATAAGTTAACACCATTAGTTTAGAGGTACCTAAATTAAACCTATTAGCAAACCTCAGGTACCCAAATTGATACAATTGAAAATTTGGGTAACCAAAACGATATTTTGTCAAACCTCAAGTACCAAAATGATAATTTTCCTTAAAATAAAGTAGTTATAAGGATAGCCTCAATCCAAATGCTCATTACTCTCTTCTCATTCTATTAACCAAAAATAAAATTTCGAATTCAAAACCATCCAACAGTTATTCAGAATAATTTTTAAAAATTGTAGATTATTTTTAGAGTTAAAGATCTAATGAAAGTATATAAATATATTCTACGAAAATCATATTAGATACCCCTAGTGTTGTATTTTAATATGGACATTTTGAACATTTATTCTTATATGTTAGATTTTTTTTTTTGCTAAGTGAAAAATATATTAGAACCATAACAATTACAACCTAACTAAAAGGAGTGACAACCCTTCTAGGAAGGCTCCCCACTACCTAATAGTTACACTCTCTTTAGCTCATCAAGTCAAGATAAGGATCTAATACAAGCTTTTGAGTGATAGATTACATCAATTCTCCTCCTAATACAATATTTAATATAGTTAGTAGAAGTAGGAATATTAGGTAGACAAATCTTCCCACAAAACCTGATTTCTAGCCTGCCAAATCATGTAAATCATTGCAGCCACTAAAGCACACACCAACCATCTTTTGACTTTCTTCATTCTTCCTCTCCTATT
Source organism: Patellifolia procumbens (assembly GCA_947645195.1). NCBI lineage: Eukaryota > Viridiplantae > Streptophyta > Magnoliopsida > Caryophyllales > Amaranthaceae > Patellifolia > Patellifolia procumbens. The sequence continues at coordinate 7,466,674 of CANSGD010001328.1, forward strand.
GATCCAAAACAAGCATTGATTAAGATTCACCCATCTTTTCTTTATCTGCAACCAAGCCATAACTCCATCCCATATAGCTTTACTATAGTTGCACTCAAACAATAAACTGTTAATATGTTCAGTATGGATACCACAAATAAGGCAAGAATCATCAGTGCAGACCCTAAAATTTTTCAATCTAACTCAGGTCATGAGTCTTCTATGAGCAGCCACCCATAATATGAATTTATGCTTAGGGAGAGAAACTCTATTCTAAACAGCATTCACCCAAGCAACAGTGATTCCATGATTCTGAGTTCTGTTATAAAGCTTACCAATGTTGTACTCTTGCCCTGTATCAGGATTCCATCCTTCAGTCTGGATTTTTTTTCCTTAAGTTTACAGATGTGCTTCCAAACCCAGCTCACATGAACCCCAGGCTTGCAATCGCACCAATTAGTATCTCTAATATACACATTGTTAACCCATTTAACCCAAAGAGAATATTTTTTGTTAGCAATATTCCAAATATCCTTTCCCACTGCCAGATTATTCCAGAGGTTAATATCTCTAACCCCTAACCCTCCAAACTTCTTTGAAATGCAAAATTTTTCCCAACCAATATACCCAGCTTTCCTTTTTTGATCATTCCCTTTCCACAAGTAATCTCTACACACCTGATTGATTCTTTAGATCACAGCCTTAGGAAAAATAAACATTTGCATCCAGTAATTACAAATGCTCATCAATACAGAATTGACCAAAGTAAGTCTACCAGCAAAGGAGAGATTCCTTGATTGCCAAGTTTTGATTCTCTGCACCATTTTTTCTATCAACTTTTCACAGTAACTTGTTTTCAATTTCCTTGTGCTTATGGGAGCACCAAGATACTTGAAAGGCCATGTGCCTAATTTGAAACCAAATAATCTTCTAATTCTCTCAATATCTCTTGCATCCATACTGGCATGATACAACTTTGATTTAGCCTTGTTTGCAGCTAAGCCTGAAGAGTTTTCAAAAAGAGCAAGCCTTGTAACAACAGATAAACAATCTTATACTCACCTTTGCTGAAAATCATCAGATTATCAGTAAAGCATAAAGTATTTAGCTGTAGTTGTTTACATCTGGGATGAAATCTGAATCTCAAATTGCTACTATGCATCTTCAGGATTCTGGTTAAATACTCCATACACATAACAAAAATGAGAGGTGACATGGGGTCACCCTGTCTAATCCCCTCTTTGCCTCAAACATTTTTGTACAAGATCCATTCAGTAATAAAGTAAATTTAACACTAGAAATGCATTCCATAACAATCTCAATGAACTTAGAAGGAAAATTGAAAGCACTTATCAGCTCTCTAATGAAGCTCCACTCTATAGTATCATATGCTTTTTGCAGATCAACTTTCAACTAGCATCCCTGGGCAGCCCCTTTCCTGTTATAATGTCTAATTATATCCTGACAAACCAAAATGTTGTCCATAATGCATCTCCCTGAAACAAAAGCTCCTTGATTCTGACTAATCAAATCAGGCAAAACTCTCTTTAATCTACTACAAAGCATTTTTGAAATAGCCTTATAAATCACACTACAACAAGCTATTAGCCTATAATCACTCATATGAGATGGACATTTGACTTTTGGAATAAGAGTGATGGCAGTAACGTTGACTTCCTTTAACAACTTCCCTGATACAAAATATTCTTGAATTGCAACAGAAACCTCATTTCCCACCACATCCCAGCTCTCCTTAAAGAAACCACTATTGTAACCATCAATACCAGGAGACTAACTATTTGGGATTGACCAAATAGCATTCTTGATTTCAGCCTCTAAGAAGCAAATATTCAGCATGGACATATGCCTATCTTGTAGAACAACACCCTGTTCCATGATTTTCTTTTTGACATGTTTCAAATTACTTTTGCAATTACTTACAATTTTTTTGAAATGAGTAACAAACAACTCTCTAACCTTAACATAATCATACTCCCATTCACCATCAGCATTCATAACAGTATTAATTGAGTTTTTTTGAGCCCTCATTTTAATACTATTGTGAAATAATTTGGTATTAGAATCCCCCTCCACAATCCAATCACCTCTAGCTTTATGCTTTAAAAAAGAAACATAACTACTTTTCAATTTTCTAAACTCAACGTTAGCCAAGTATTCATCATGGATTAGTTGATGGTTACCTGGATCAGCATGATTTCTATTTTGGTAGTATTGAAGTCTCACTTCAGCTTGCAGGAATTGTGAGTGAATATTACCATTTCCCTTCTTGTTCAAATGCTTCAACGCTTTCTTCAATACCTTGAGCTTTTTCAGATCTGGAACATTTTAAAACCAGGGATTGCAAACTGCCAAACCTTCTCAACAATGTCACCATACTCCTCATGCTTACACCACATCTCAAAAAATCTGAAGGGATAATTCCCCTGAGGTCTTGAGAAACACTTTATTAAGCATGGAGTGTGATCAAAATCTCTTTCAGGCAAAAAGATAACTTCCATAGAAGTTAACAAATTGATCCAATGAGTATTTGCCAAAACTCTATCAAGTTTAACCATAATCCTATTTTCTTGATCTTGTTTATTTGACCAAGTAAAGAATCTACCATTAGATTTCACATCCTCAACCTTACAGGTAGTCAGACACCTTTGGAAATCTGCAATTTCACTTCTTGTCACACTAGCACCCCCTATTCTCTCTTTAACACTGAGCACATTGTTGAAATATCCAACTAAGGCCCAAGGACCAACAATACCACCTCCTATTCCTCTCAAATCATCCCATAACTTCATTTTTCTACTCTTGTCATTATGTGCATACACAATAGTACAAGCAAACGCAATTTGAGAAACAACTGCCTTAATAATGCAATGCACAAACTGATTTGAACATAGCCTAATATCAACTGCAAAAACTTTAGTATCCCAAGCAACTATAATTCTACCATGACCATTCCATGGAATTAGTAATTAAATTCCACTCTGGACACACATTCAGATAAAGCTTACCAAGATTCTTAGCCCTAATCTTGGTTTCCAGGAGACATGGCAACTTAGCTTGTTGAGTAAAAATAAGCTTTTTAACCTCAATCTGTTTAGCTAAGCTGTTAATGCCCCTAACATTCCAAACTATAATATTATCCATGAGGGGTAGGGGTGGCCAGCCCCTTGTCAACCAAATCATCCATTTTAGTGCAGTCTACATTCCCATCCTGCTGAATAATCTCATACTCATTCACACTACTAGATTTATCAACTGCCTCTCTTCCTGTATTATCCACGTTTTCACTGCAATCCTCCTGAACTAGAGCATCATACTTATTAACATCCTGCTTCACTCCACCAGTTGCTACTTGAGAAGCCATCTGCTTCTTAATAAACTTTCTAGAAACCTGTCTGAACCCATTGATGTATCACATTTATATATAGTTTTTAGATGCATTTAGAACTCCTTTTTGAGCATTTAGGTGCATAATGACATGAATTACGTAAGTTGTGCTCTACTACTCCCCGTTTGTGTGTTTCAATGATTTTCAGGTTATTTTGATACAAAGTGATCATGAGTACCAAGGATGTAGCCTATTAATCATTGAAGATGAAGGTAGCTTGCACAAGGATCACAATGCATCCGTTTGGGACAATTTGAGTTGGAATGAAGCAAAGAGTTAGTGAAACAAGTGCTAAAACTGACACACCTTCACTATTTTCATTATAACTTTTGATAGAAAATTGATAATCAAGAAATTTCAATTGGGTTGGATTCAAGACTTCAATAGCTTTCCAATGATAGGTCACACGCCCCAATCGAACTTCTAATTTGAGAGATACGGCCTTTGCAAGTTGATGCAGAATTACTGTTTAGCAACCCGATTGGGCGGGAATTGACCCGATCGGGCCTGAAGCACGGACAACTCTTTTCCGAAATTCTATCTTTTTTAATTAGAATTTGGGGTATTATAAATACCTTTTTCTCATATTTTTAGAGACCATCTTTTTATTCTAGTTTTTCCATAGTTCTTAGTTTAGCTTTATTTTAGTTAGAAACACTTTAGATTAGATTAAAGGTGATTGAACCTATTCGATTTCAATAAAAGTTCCTGCTTTCTGTTAATTGGTATTCTTCTTTACTCTAATCTCTTCCATTATTCTTAATTGCTTAGTTTATTTATTCAATTATTCATGATGCAATTGTTAGGGTTTCATATTAGTTTTGTTGTTGTTAATTCGATTATGAGTGAGTAGTTCTCTTTCTAGGGTGTTAGATAGGAAAGCCATGTTTATACCATGATTGTGATTTATATTTCTGTCAATTTCTAGGGCTTGATTAGGGTGATTGTGATGTGGTTTGTTCTTATTGAGTAATTAATGTCAGTGTACAATTTCATTGATTGCTTGTGGTTAATAGTTGTTTGCACAGATCCGTCTTACGACTAGAGGCCTAGGACACGTCAGTAGTTCTGATTATGTTAGTGAACATGCGGCGTATGTTGAACTATGAGCGTTGAGTCTTAACCATAGCTCAACACATGCTCTAATCCCCGACTCTTGACTTAGGTTTTGATAGTAGTTGACCCTATTTGATTGGTATAAGTATGGTGGACCGACCTAATACCCTAGGTTTTTAGTCCATAGTCAATTCCTCGAGTTAATCTGTCTTCCTTAGCTTAATCTTTAGTTCAGTTAATTCTTCTCTGATTTCATCTGAAGTAGCTGATTTGATTGAATATTAATTTAGAAACTCTGTCTCCCTGTGGATTTGACCCTGCTTCCATTGACTACCATAGTTAAAGGACTGTAGGTTTATCTTTGATTAGGTGATACGACTAAAACCCTGTCACCCATCTTCATCAATCATCAACTCTTTAGTCATTTTTGCATTGTTCAATTTAGGTTTCCACTCAAATTTTTGCTTCTTATTCCAGCACACAGAAACCAAATGCCCAATCTTCTTGCAACCAGTGCATAAGTCTGGTTTCCATTCATATTCAACAATATGTTCCATCAACTCCCCATGCTCATTCATAAATTGAATAGCCTCAGGCAATTCTTGTTCTAGTTTCACCTCAACAAGCACTCTTGCAAACATAAGCCTATCCTTATTTTCAGTAGCCTGATCTAGTTTTAGGGCCTTTCTAATACCTTGAGCAATTTTAAACAAACATTTATCTCCCCAATACTTAATATTAAGTTTAGGCAAGGTTATCCCACACACATTCATATTTTCATCCGAAGGTTTTATGATTAAAGGTTTGGAATCAAAGGAATATTGTCCATTCAACACCATTTCCCTCCCTTCCTTAGTTAACAATCTCACCAGAACCATACCTTTACCTACCTGAGCAATCTTATCAATCCCAACCTTCCCCCAGATTCTCTTAATATATCCTTCCATCACATGAAAATGAGGGTTTTCCCCAACAACTAAACAAGTAACAGCATTCTTCCAATACTCAATTTCATCAGCTACATCACTAAAATCAATTTTGGGAATTTTTGATTGATTAACAATGGAGTTTGTATTATTTATAGCCTCATTCAATCTACTCACACCACCTTGTGACTGTATTGAGCAGCTACCAACATCTTTTTTGGCAAGATTTACATTATGAGCAAAGCCAAAAAGGATGTGCTGAGATATTTCGCAATGAAGAACTCACCTCATTCGCTAATGGCTGTATCGCTGAAATCCATTCCAAGAATCTCCTCCTCTCCCTTGGATTAACCTCATCTCCCTCCGAGCGATTAACTGGTGTAGTTGGCACCTCATCTTCCTCACTCGAAGTTTCTAGTTCAGACAACACTTCATCTTCAACAATCGTGCTCTCAATCTGCTTCCCCTTGCCTTTATTACTCACAATACTTATCGATTTTTGTCCACTCTGATTACCATTGTTCTTCTTCTTAGGTGGTCTTCCTCTCTTTCCTCCTGCCATGGCTTCCACTCAAAGGTGGAGATGGTTAGAGAGAAACAAATTGGATCTATTGTAAGAGTTTGTAGAATTTAAGGGATAAATTAGGAATTATTATATGTTAGGTTGGTCTACCTACTTATTACACGTTCTATTAACTTTTGTCTCCTTATTCTCTCTACATTTTTTTACTCTTTTTTTCCTTACTTTTACTATCATTGTCTCTACCTTTTGCACTTTTTTGATGTTCCGCATAAAAAAGCAAGCAAGCAAGCCTATTAAAAAATGAAGGAGTATTCTTATTGATAGTCTAATATTATATGAATGGAAATTTAGAATCTTATTCAATTTTGTCTAGGTAGAATCAATATGTCATGAAGAGAACACGTAATAAAATAGAGTTAAGAAAAATTATTGCCCAGACACCAATTGCATATACTTCATAAGTTAGGAAATAGAATACCAATAAATTATAATTAGAATTAGGAAACACTCATAACGTAACCTTACTATATAGTATAGTATAGATACCAAAAGAAGATCATTTTTGTTTATAGTATAGATACCAATAAATTCCGTCTGTGAGTGTCTATGTGATATTCACTGCCGGTCTCAAACCCGGATAAAGGAGGAGAGTTGCGGTAGGTTTGGGGCGGCCAGCATAAAACATAGCCCCATATTGATAGGTTTTAGTCGTGTCACCTAATAAAAAATAAACCTACGGACCTCTAACTAGGTAGTCAGTGGAAGCAGGATCGAATCCACAGGGAGACAGAGATTCTAAATTAATATTCAACCGATTCAGCTACTCCAGATGAAATCAGGGAAGAAATAATTAAACTAATGAATAGACTACAGAAGACGGAATAAATTGAGGATTAAACTATGGAATAAAAACCTAGGGTATTAGGTCGGTCCACCATGCTTATACCAATCAAATAGGGTCAACTACTACCAAAACCTAAGTCAAGAGTCGGGAGATTAGAGCTTATGTTGAGCTATGGTTAAGACTCAACGTTCATAGTTCAACATACGCCGCATATTCACTAACGTAATCAGAACTACTGACGTGTCCTAGGCCTCTAGTCGTAAGACGGATCTGTGCAAACAACTATTAACCACAAGCAACCAACGAAACTGCGCAATAACGTTAATTACTCAATAAAGAACAAACCACATCACAATCACCCTAATCAAGCCCTAGAAATTGATAGAAATCTAAATCGCAATCATGGTATAAACATGGCTTTCCTATCTAACACCCTAGAAAGAGACTACTCAGACATGATCGAATTAACAATAATAAAACTAATATGAAACCCTAACAATTGCATCATGAACGATTAAATAAATAAACTAAGCAATCAAAGTAATTAAAGAGATAAAGAGTAGAGAAGAGTACCAATTGACGGAAAGCAGGAACTTTTATTGAAATCGATATAGGTTTGATCACCTCTAAATTAATCTAAAGTGTTTGAATTAAACTAAGAACAATGAAGAATAAAACTAGTCTAAAACCTAATGAAAGATGAATAATCGATGTCTCTAAATAATGAGGAAAAGGTATTTATAATACCCCCTCAAGTTCACTAAAAACGGAAACAAAAAGTGAAAAAGCGCGATTAAAGCACCAGACCCGATCGGGCCCGAGCACAGTACCCGATCGGGTCAAATGCAACTTCGCATTTTCTCGTCTTGGGCTGTGATGTAGCAGCAGCGCAGCAGCATTAGATGGACTTGACGCCCACCCGATCGGGCCAAGCAACAAAATGGTCTAGTGAAAGCGTCTCTTCAGCAGCTCTCTAACAAGACCTACGAGCGGCCCACCCGATCGGGTCGGGCGGTGGACACCCGATCGGGTCTAGGTACATGATGTTCACCCGATCACTTCGGGCAATGATTGCCCGATCGGGTCCGCAACTTTCATACCCGATCATAAATATTTCGCCCGATCGGGCCATTTCTGCCCGATCAGTGCACGAAAACCTCCTTTGACTCCTTGGCTGTCTAATCTTCATGTTTAGGGGTCTTGGGACCTCCTAAACTATCCATAAAGCTCGCGAGCCATCCTACGTGCCTCGTAACATCTCGTAAAGCCGTGGTTGCTTACAAAAGGCTCGGGAATAAAGAGAAAACTCCATAAAACCTACAATTCAATACTAAAACACGAAACCACAACTACATACGATAGTTAGCACAAAATAGCTCCCAAGAGCTCCAATGACGCACAAATTAACTTGTAAATAAGGGAGAAAACTCTATATAAATACGTGATATCAAACTCCCCCAAGCTAAACCTTTGCTTGTCCTCAAGCAAACAGCACATGAACATGGAATAGACTACCTCACCCCAAAGATAAAAACAAATCAAAGCTCAAAACATTTTCAAGACTAAGAATCGTTCAAGCAGGCATAATTCAAGTTTGGCTCATCAAATCCATCCAACCACCAATCATTCAAGCAGTTTATCAAACTCAAGCATCCACAAAGCATACAAGTCCTGAAAAGGCACTCACAAGGGTGTCACTCCTCTCAATTTTGTGGCAGGCAAAGAATGTGCCCGAACACTCACCAACCTGACCATAAGTACCCTTCCCACTCACACTCTCATGTGTTTAAGAAGGTTCAATGACGCTCATCCTAGTCAAGTCGACTCAATTAGCAGAAATACTCTTTAACTTTGACAAACTAACTCGAAATCAATCAAATGAACAATGCAGACATAAGCTCAAGAGGACTTTATAGGGTTGTAATGGGGCTTAGGCGAGAGGTAGGGGATACTTTTGGGTAATGTGGTGGAAAAACCAAGAAAGGGGGAGCATAAATCATTCAAACAAGGCCTAAGATGGCCTACACAACTCCCAACAATCACCATAAAACCATGTAAAGTAACCCAACTCTCATAAATCAATGAAAAGCTCATAACAAACCCAATTTTCTAGCAATGGAGCGAATATTCTTTTATGAACGTACGTGAATGAAAGAACTAGAATTCTTTTGAATTTTCATTTCATTTTTCTTTCATTTTTCTGAACTTCATTCACGCAACTCTAAACTTGCTTTTTCTTTTCTCTTTCTCACTCTCAAACCACAGCAAATACACTTTTAAATTCCTCAAAAACCAAACTAAACCAACAAACCAATCTCAAACTCAACCCATACAAAAGCTCCCCCAAGCTAGGCTTGGAATAATATCAAGTGAAGGTTTTTGGCTCATAATAGGGGTTTAAGTAACACGAAACAAGTCATTAGGCTCAGCGGAGCTAAGGAGGATAAAAGTATATCAAAAACTCACTCTGAAGCTCAAGAATAAGACGAAAGAACGCCTCTATCACAGAAAATGCTACAAGTCATCGAAAATCAGACAAGTACGAAGTCAAAGTCAAGATCAATCCACTAAAGAGGAACTAACACACAAGAATAGACTGGATAATAATATGAATCCAATAGGCTACAAAGAGGCCTCACAGTCTAACCAATTCAGGTATGCAGCACAAAGTGGTCTAATATAATCCAGAAATGCTCGAAATCATAGCAATCAAACATCAAATCATAGCCTCAAGATCACAAATGCCCAGCTATCCAGAAAACAAAGTCAAATCAATTTCAAATAGAGCAGAACAAGGGGCACAGGGAGGCAACTAAACCAGTCATGGGAACCATATTTTTTCATTTTTCAGTATTTTTCGAAAGCAGTAAAACTATTCTAGAAAGCAGTAAAAGAGATAGAGAATGCAAACAAAACTCCTCCCCCAAGCTGAACTTGGCAGTGTCCTCAATGCCAAAAGGTGATAAGGACTATGCTAAGAGGAAAAACAATGTTAGTACCCTCACTATCGCTCACAAAAGGAAGAAAAATAAAAAGAAAATAAAAAGGGAAAGAAAAGAAATATGAGTTGCCTCTCGCACAGCGCTGGTTTATAAAGGTCCCGCACGACCATAATCCTCCCTCTCTCAAATAGGAGGGGCTTGGCAATGAGTGCCACCCTCATCAAACATCTTTCTCCTCCAAATGTTCTTGACAATGCCTCCTGACGGTGAGGCAACCTTAGGTGGAATTGGAACCTTCTCCACCCCTACTTCATCTAAAACCTTATCCCTGCAAAAAGATTGTTCAAGCATAGGAGCCTTAACAGCATTGGTCCGTTTAAACATCACTTTGTCATCACCAACACTAAGAGTTAAAGACCCAGACTTGACATCAATGACAGCACCAGCAGTACACAAAAACGGCCTACCCAAGATAATAGGGATCTGGGCATCCTCATCCATATCTAATACCACAAAATCAACAAGGATATAGAATTTCCCAACCCTAACAGGAACATCCTTTAAAACACCTAGAGGGTATTTTATAGAACGATCCGCCATCTGTAAAGTGATTTGTGTGCATTTAAGGGCTCCCATGTTCAGTTTCTTATAAACAGACAATGGCATAACAGAAACAGAAGCACCTAAATCACACAAAGCCTTATCAATAAAAATAGGTCCTAGATGGCAGGGTATAGAAAAACTACCAGGATCTTTTAACTTTGGTGGGGTTTTATTTTGAATAAAAGCACTACACTCATCAAAAACTCACTCTGAAGCTCAAGAATAAGACGAAAGAACGCCTCTATCACAGCAAATGCTACAAGTCATCGAAAATCAGACAAGTACGAAGTCAAAGTCAAGATCAATCCACTAAAGAGGAACTAACACACAAGAATAGACTGGATAATAATATGAATCCAATAGGCTACAAAGAGGCCTCACAGTCTAACCAATTCAGGTATGCAGCACAAAGTGGTCTAATATAATCCAGAAATGCTCGAAATCATAGCAATCAAACATCAAATCATAGCCTCAAGATCACAAATGCCCAGCTATCCAGAAAACAAAGTCAAATCAATTTCAAATAGAGCAGAACAAGGGGCACAGGGAGGCAACTAAACCAGTCATGGGAACCATATTTTTTCATTTTTTCAGTATTTTTCGAAAGCAGTAAAACTATTCTAGAAAGCAGTAAAAGAGATAGAGAATGCAAACAAAACTCCTCCCCCAAGCTAAACTTGGCAGTGTCCTCAATGCCAAAAGGTGATAAGGACTATGCTAAGAGGAAAAACAATGTTAGTACCCTCACTATCGCTCACAAAAGGAAGAAAAATAAAAAGAAAATAAAAAGGGAAAGAAAAGAAATATGAGTTGCCTCTCGCACAGCGCTGGTTTATAAAGGTCCCGCACGACCATAATCCTCCCTCTCTCAAATAGGAGGGGCTTGGCAATGAGTGCCACCCTCATCAAACATCTTTCTCCTCCAAATGTTCTTGACAATGCCTCCTGACGGTGAGGCAACCTTAGGTGGAATTGGAACCTTCTCCACCCCTACTTCATCTAAAACCTTATCCCTGCAAAAAGATTGTTCAAGCATAGGAGCCTTAACAGCATTGGTCCGTTTAAACATCACTTTGTCATCACCAACACTAAGAGTTAAAGACCCAGACTTGACATCAATGACAGCACCAGCAGTACACAAAAACGGCCTACCCAAGATAATAGGGATCTGGGCATCCTCATCCATATCTAATACCACAAAATCAACAGGGATATAGAATTTCCCAACCCTAACAGGAACATCCTTCAAAACACCTAGAGGGTATTTTATAGAACGATCCGCCATCTGTAAAGTGATTTGTGTGCATTTAAGGGCTCCCATGTTCAGTTTCTTATAAACAGACAATGGCATAACAGAAACAGAAGCACCTAAATCACACAAAGCCTTATCAATAAAAATAGGTCCTAGATGGCAGGGTATAGAAAAACTACCAGGATCTTTTAACTTTGGTGGGGTTTTATTTTGAATAAAAGCACTACACTCTTCAGTAAGAGCGACACGTTCTACCCCACCAAAGTCTCTTTTCTTAGTAATCATGTCTTTCAGAAATTTGGCATAAACAGGCACTTGGGTAATTAAGTCTGTGAATGGAATCGTTACCTCAAGGTTCTTGACCATAGACAAGAACTTACCAAACTGCTGATCGACCTTGGACTGTTGCATCCTGTGAGGAAAAGGTAGCCTTGGTGTAAAAGGCGTTTCAGAAACCTTCTCCTTTTTCTTCCCTGTCTGTTCAGCTTCTGCAGACAAATCGACTTCAGACGTCGAATTCTTTCTTTTTCCTTCCTCTACCACCCTCTTCTTCCCTGCAGTCGGGGTAACCTCATCAATGGGCACTGGAGGGGCATCATATGTAATGCCACTACGAAGAGTGATGGCATTCACATGTTCTCTCTGAACGGGTTGCCCTGGCAATTCCCCCTGCCGCCTCTGAGCATTAGAGCTTGCTAATTGTGCAACTTGAGCCTCGAGAAGTTTGATGCTTTTCTCTTGGGCTCTTTGTGCCTCCTCATTAGATCTTTACATGGCTAGCATCTGTCGCTCTTGGGCTCTTTGTGCCTCCTCATTTGCCTTTTGCATGCTTAACATCAGTTTCATCACTTCAGATATAGGGGGCTCTTGTGGGTTGTTGTTTTGTGGAGGTGGGGTGGGAAAGTTTTGTGGAGTTTGGAAGTTGTTATGGTGATGGAAGCTTTGTGGTGGTGGTCTATTGAAATTTTGTGGGGTTTGATGGTATGAGGGTTTAGGATAGTTTTGTGGAGGTGGAGGTTGATAGTTTTGTGGATTTTGGTAGTTATGTGGAGGGGGGAAGGTTTGTGGTCTTTGTTGGAAGGCATTGGCCTGCTCCATCTGAAATTGACTGAACTGACAGTCATGCCCAAAGTGACCCTGAACACCACATACCTCGCAGTAAGATGAGGTAATGGGTGCTACTGCAGACATAGCATTGATACTCATGGGTGGAGGTGTCGGACTAGAAGACTTCATTAGCTGCTGAGTTAGTTGCGCCATCTGAGATGTAAGCAATGAAATAGCGTCAACTTCAAGTACCTTCTTAGTCAAACTCCTAGATGATGAATGGTCATTGGCTGCAAGATTTGATATGAATTCATAACCCTCATCAACTGCCTTGTCTAAAAACACTCCTCCTGCAGACGAATCAATAATACACTTCGTCTGAGGCTGCAGACCATTGTAGAATGTCTGCGTCAAGAACCATTTGTCCATATTATGGTGTGGACGCTCTCTCTGTAAATCTCTAAACCTAGCCCACGCTTCCCTTAATGTTTCACCAGGCTCTTGGGAAAACTTGGCTAGTTTATTTCTGATTTCTGCTGTTTTAGTGGGTGGGTAATACTCTCTCAGAAATGCAGCAGAAATCTCACTCCACTCGGTTTCTTTCACATCGTTCAACCATTTTTGGGCTCTATCTCTCAGTGAAAACTCGAACAACATGACTTTGAGTTGATCTGGAGTGACGCCGGCATGTTTAACGGTTCGACAAAGTTGTTGAAACCGTTGCAGATGATTTGCCGGATCTTCAGTAGGATGCCCACCAAACTGATTTTGCTGGACCATGCTGATGAGTCCAGGCTTGATTTCGAAATTTGCTGCGGCAATGGTGGGCATAGTAGGTCCAGTGGAGAGACCATCCGGGTTGGGCACCCCATATGACTTCAGTGATTTTGACAAAACTGAATTCAAGGTGTCTGTTCCAGAGGTGTTCAGCGGAACAGACTGCTTTTCTTTAAGCTTTATCTTTCGGATCCGCCTGATTGTCCTAGTAAGATTGGGGTCCGCTGGAATTGGGGAACCGTTTCTTTGGGACCTGGGCATACAAAAGAAACAAAAAGCAGCAGTAAAACGTACCTCGATTGAAACAAATAAGTTCCAATGAGGTACAGAGAAGTGGACCAAATAATTAAATAAAAACTTAGAGAACTAGCCGTCTCCCCGGCAACGGCGCCAAAATTTGATAGGTTGTAGTCGTGTCACCTAATCAAAAATAAACCTACGGACCTCTAACTAGGTAGTCAGTGGAAGCAGGATCGAATCCACAGGGAGACAGAGTTTCTAAATTAATATTCAACCGATTCAGCTACTCCAGATGAAATCAGGGAAGAAATAATTAAACTAATGAATAGACTACAGAAGACGGAATAAATTGAGGATTAAACTATGGAATAAAAACCTAGGGTATTAGGTCGGTCCACCATGCTTATACCAATCAAATAGGGTCAACTACTACCAAAACCTAAGTCAAGAGTCGGGAGATTAGAGCTTATGTTGAGCTATGGTTAAGACTCAACGCTCATAGTTCAACATACGCCGCATATTCACTAACGTAATCAGAACTACTGACGTGTCCTAGGCCTCTAGTCGTAAGACGGATCTGTGCAAACAACTATTAACCACAAGCAACCAACGAAACTGCGCAATAACGTTAATTACTCAATAAAGAACAAACCACATCACAATCACCCTAATCAAGCCCTAGAAATTGATAGAAATCTAAATCGCAATCATGGTATAAACATGGCTTTCCTATCTAACACCCTAGAAAGAGACTACTCAGACATGATCGAATTAACAATAATAAAACTAATATGAAACCCTAACAATTGCATCATGAACGATTAAATAAATAAACTAAGCAATCAAAGTAATTAAAGAGATAAAGAGTAGAGAAGAGTACCAATTGACGGAAAGCAGGAACTTTTATTGAAATCGATATAGGTTTGATCACCTCTAAATTAATCTAAAGTGTTTGAATTAAACTAAGAACAATGAAGAATAAAACTAGTCTAAAACCTAATGAAAGATGAATAATCGATGTCTCTAAATAATGAGGAAAAGGTATTTATAATACCCCCTCAAGTTCACTAAAAACGGAAACAAAAAGTGAAAAAGCGCGATTAAAGCACCAGACCCGATCGGGCCCGAGCACAGTACCCGATCGGGTCAAATGCAACTTCGCATTTTCTCGTCTTGGGCTGTGATGTAGCAGCAGCGCAGCAGCATTAGATGGACTTGACGCCTACCCGATCGGGCCAAGCAACAAAATGGTCTAGTGAAAGCGTCTCTTCAGCAGCTCTCTAACAAGACCTACGAGCGGCCCACCCGATCGGGTCGGGAGGTGGACACCCGATCGGGTCTAGGTACATGATGTTCACCCGATCACTTCGGGCAATGATTGCCCGATCGGGTCCGCAACTTTCATACCCGATCATAAATATTTCGCCCGATCGGGCCATTTCTGCCCGATCAGTGCACGAAAACCTCCTTTGACTCCTTGGCTGTCTAATCTTCATGTTTAGGGGTCTTGGGACCTCCTAAACTATCCATAAAGCTCGCGAGCCATCCTACGTGCCTCGTAACATCTCGTAAAGCCGTGGTTGCTTACAAAAGGCTCGGGAATAAAGAGAAAACTCCATAAAACCTACAATTCAATACTAAAACACGAAACCACAACTACATACGATAGTTAGCACAAAATAGCTCCCAAGAGCTCCAATGACGCACAAATTAACTTGTAAATAAGGGAGAAAACTCTATATAAATACGTGATATCAAACTCCCCCAAGCTAAACCTTTGCTTGTCCTCAAGCAAACAGCACATGAACATGGAATAAACTACCTCACCCCAAAGATAAAAACAAATCAAAGCTCAAAACATTTTCAAGACTAAGAATCGTTCAAGCAGGCATAATTCAAGTTTGGCTCATCAAATCCATCCAACCACCAATCATTCAAGCAGTTTATCAAACTCAAGCATCCACAAAGCATACAAGTCCTGAAAAGGCACTCACAAGGGTGTCACTCCTCTCAATTTTGTGGCAGGCAAAGAATGTGCCCGAACACTCACCAACCTGACCATAAGTACCCTTCCCACTCACACTCTCATGTGTTTAAGAAGGTTCAATGACGCTCATCCTAGTCAAGTCGACTCAATTAGCAGAAATACTCTTTAACTTTGACAAACTAACTCGAAATCAATCAAATGAACAATGCAGACATAAGCTCAAGAGGACTTTATAGGGTTGTAATGGGGCTTAGGCGAGAGGTAGGGGATACTTTTGGGTAATGTGGTGGAAAAACCAAGAAAGGGGGAGCATAAATCATTCAAACAAGGCCTAAGATGGCCTACACAACTCCCAACAATCACCATAAAACCATGTAAAGTAACCCAACTCTCATAAATCAATGAAAAGCTCATAACAAACCCAATTTTCTAGCAATGGAGCGAATATTCTTTTATGAACGTACGTGAATGAAAGAACTAGAATTCTTTTGAATTTTCATTTCATTTTTCTTTCATTTTTCTGAACTTCATTCACGCAACTCTAAACTTGCTTTTTCTTTTCTCTTTCTCACTCTCAAACCACAGCAAATACACTTTTAAATTCCTCAAAAACCAAACTAAACCAACAAACCAATCTCAAACTCAACCCATACAAAAGCTCCCCCAAGCTAGGCTTGGAATAATATCAAGTGAAGGTTTTTGGCTCATAATAGGGGTTTAAGTAACACGAAACAAGTCACTAGGCTCAGCGGAGCTAAGGAGGATAAAAGTATATCAAAAACTCACTCTGAAGCTCAAGAATAAGACGAAAGAACGCCTCTATCACAGCAAATGCTACAAGTCATCGAAAATCAGACAAGTACGAAGTCAAAGTCAAGATCAATCCACTAAAGAGGAACTAACACACAAGAATAGACTGGATAATAATATGAATCCAATAGGCTACAAAGAGGCCTCACAGTCTAACCAATTCAGGTATGCAGCACAAAGTGGTCTAATATAATCCAGAAATGCTCGAAATCATAGCAATCAAACATCAAATCATAGCCTCAAGATCACAAATGCCCAGCTATCCAGAAAACAAAGTCAAATCAATTTCAAATAGAGCAGAACAAGGGGCACAGGGAGGCAACTAAACCAGTCATGGGAACCATATTTTTTCATTTTTTCAGTATTTTTCGAAAGCAGTAAAACTATTCTAGAAAGCAGTAAAAGAGATAGAGAATGCAAACAAAACTCCTCCCCCAAGCTGAACTTGGCAGTGTCCTCAATGCCAAAAGGTGATAAGGACTATGCTAAGAGGAAAAACAATGTTAGTACCCTCACTATCGCTCACAAAAGGAAGAAAAATAAAAAGAAAATAAAAAGGGAAAGAAAAGAAATATGAGTTGCCTCTCGCACAGCGCTGGTTTATAAAGGTCCCGCACGACCATAATCCTCCCTCTCTCAAATAGGAGGGGCTTGGCAATGAGTGCCACCCTCATCAAACATCTTTCTCCTCCAAATGTTCTTGACAATGCCTCCTGACGGTGAGGCAACCTTAGGTGGAATTGGAACCTTCTCCACCCCTACTTCATCTAAAACCTTATCCCTGCAAAAAGATTGTTCAAGCATAGGAGCCTTAACAGCATTGGTCCGTTTAAACATCACTTTGTCATCACCAACACTAAGAGTTAAAGACCCAGACTTGACATCAATGACAGCACCAGCAGTACACAAAAACGGCCTACCCAAGATAATAGGGATCTGGGCATCCTCATCCATATCTAATACCACAAAATCAACAGGGATATAGAATTTCCCAACCCTAACAGGAACATCCTTCAAAACACCTAGAGGGTATTTTATAGAACGATCCGCCATCTGTAAAGTGATTTGTGTGCATTTAAGGGCTCCCATGTTCAGTTTCTTATAAACAGACAATGGCATAACAGAAACAGAAGCACCTAAATCACACAAAGCCTTATCAATAAAAATAGGTCCTAGATGGCAGGGTATAGAAAAACTACCAGGATCTTTTAACTTTGGTGGGGTTTTATTTTGAATAAAAGCACTACACTCTTCAGTAAGAGCGACACGTTCTACCCCACCAAAGTCTCTTTTCTTAGTAATCATGTCTTTCAGAAATTTGGCATAAACAGGCACTTGGGTAATTAAGTCTGTGAATGGAATCGTTACCTCAAGGTTCTTGACCATAGACAAGAACTTACCAAACTGCTGATCGACCTTGGACTGTTGCATCCTGTGAGGAAAAGGTAGCCTTGGTGTAAAAGGCGTTTCAGAAACCTTCTCCTTTTTCTTCCCTGTCTGTTCAGCTTCTGCAGACAAATCGACTTCAGACGTCGAATTCTTTCTTTTTCCTTCCTCTACCACCCTCTTCTTCCCTGCAGTCGGGGTAACCTCATCAATGGGCACTGGAGGGGCATCATATGTAATGCCACTACGAAGAGTGATGGCATTCACATGTTCTCTCTGAACGGGTTGCCCTGGCAATTCCCCCTGCCGCCTCTGAGCATTAGAGCTTGCTAATTGTGCAACTTGAGCCTCGAGAAGTTTGATGCTTTTCTCTTGGGCTCTTTGTGCCTCCTCATTAGATCTTTACATGGCTAGCATCTGTCGCTCTTGGGCTCTTTGTGCCTCCTCATTTGCCTTTTGCATGCTTAACATCAGTTTCATCACTTCAGATATAGGGGGCTCTTGTGGGTTGTTGTTTTGTGGAGGTGGGGTGGGAAAGTTTTGTGGAGTTTGGAAGTTGTTATGGTGATGGAAGCTTTGTGGTGGTGGTCTATTGAAATTTTGTGGGGTTTGATGGTATGAGGGTTTAGGATAGTTTTGTGGAGGTGGAGGTTGATAGTTTTGTGGATTTTGGTAGTTATGTGGAGGGGGAAGGTTTGTGGTCTTTGTTGGAAGGCATTGGCCTGCTCCATCTGAAATTGACTGAACTGACAGTCATGCCCAAAGTGACCCTGAACACCACATACCTCGCAGTAAGATGAGGTAATGGGTGCTACTGCAGACATAGCATTGATACTCATGGGTGGAGGTGTCGGACTAGAAGACTTCATTAGCTGCTGAGTTAGTTGCGCCATCTGAGATGTAAGCAATGAAATAGCGTCAACTTCAAGTACCTTCTTAGTCAAACTCCTAGATGATGAATGGTCATTGGCTGCAAGATTTGATATGAATTCATAACCCTCATCAACTGCCTTGTCTAAAAACACTCCTCCTGCAGACGAATCAATAATACACTTCGTCTGAGGCTGCAGACCATTGTAGAATGTCTGCGTCAAGAACCATTTGTCCATATTATGGTGTGGACACTCTCTCTGTAAATCTCTAAACCTAGCCCACGCTTCCCTTAATGTTTCACCAGGCTCTTGGGAAAACTTGGCTAGTTTATTTCTGATTTCTGCTGTTTTAGTGGGTGGGTAATACTCTCTCAGAAATGCAGCAGAAATCTCACTCCACTCGGTTTCTTTCACATCGTTCAACCATTTTTGGGCTCTATCTCTCAGTGAAAACTCGAACAACATGACTTTGAGTTGATCTGGAGTGACGCCGGCATGTTTAACGGTTCGACAAAGTTGTTGAAACCGTTGCAGATGATTTGCCGGATCTTCAGTAGGATGCCCACCAAACTGATTTTGCTGGACCATGCTGATGAGTCCAGGCTTGATTTCGAAATTTGCTGCGGCAATGGTGGGCATAGTAGGTCCAGTGGAGAGACCATCCGGGTTGGGCACCCCATATGACTTCAGTGATTTTGACAAAACTGAATTCAAGGTGTCTGTTCCAGAGGTGTTCAGCGGAACAGACTGCTTTTCTTTAAGCTTTATCTTTCGGATCCGCCTGATTGTCCTAGTAAGATTGGGGTCCGCTGGAATTGGGGAACCGTTTCTTTGGGACCTGGGCATACAAAAGAAACAAAAAGCAGCAGTAAAACGTACCTCGATTGAAACAAATAAGTTCCAATGAGGTACAGAGAAGTGGACCAAATAATTAAATAAAAACTTAGAGAACTAGCCGTCTCCCGGCAACGGCGCCAAAATTTGATAGGTTGTAGTCGTGTCACCTAATCAAAAATAAACCTACGGACCTCTAACTAGGTAGTCAGTGGAAGCAGGATCGAATCCACAGGGAGACAGAGTTTCTAAATTAATATTCAACCGATTCAGCTACTCCAGATGAAATCAGGGAAGAAATAATTAAACTAATGAATAGACTACAGAAGACGGAATAAATTGAGGATTAAACTATGGAATAAAAACCTAGGGTATTAGGTCGGTCCACCATGCTTATACCAATCAAATAGGGTCAACTACTACCAAAACCTAAGTCAAGAGTCGGGAGATTAGAGCTTATGTTGATCTATGGTTAAGACTCAACGCTCATAGTTCAACATACGCAGCATATTCACTAACGTAATCAGAACTACTGACGTGTCCTAGGCCTCTAGTCGTAAGACGGATCTGTGCAAACAACTATTAACCACAAGCAACCAACGAAACTGCGCAATAACGTTAATTACTCAATAAAGAACAAACCACATCACAATCACCCTAATCAAGCCCTAGAAATTGATAGAAATCTAAATCGCAATCATGGTATAAACATGGCTTTCCTATCTAACACCCTAGAAAGAGACTACTCAGACATGATCGAATTAACAATAATAAAACTAATATGAAACCCTAACAATTGCATCATGAACGATTAAATAAATAAACTAAGCAATCAAAGTAATTAAAGAGATAAAGAGTAGAGAAGAGTACCAATTGACGGAAAGCAGGAACTTTTATTGAAATCGATATAGGTTTGATCACCTCTAAATTAATCTAAAGTGTTTGAATTAAACTAAGAACAATGAAGAATAAAACTAGTCTAAAACCTAATGAAAGATGAATAATCGATGTCTCTAAATAATGAGGAAAAGGTACTTATAATACCCCCTCAAGTTCACTAAAAACGGAAACAAAAAGTGAAAAAGCGCGATTAAAGCACCAGACCCGATCGGGCCCGAGCACAGTACCCGATCGGGTCAAATGCAACTTCGCATTTTCTCGTCTTGGGCTGTGATGTAGCAGCAGCGCAGCAGCATTAGATGGACTTGACGCCCACCCGATCGGGCCAAGCAACAAAATGGTCTAGTGAAAGCGTCTCTTCAGCAGCTCTCTAACAAGACCTACGAGCGGCCCACCCGATCGGGTCGGGAGGTGGACACCCGATCGGGTCTAGGTACATGATGTTCACCCGATCACTTCGGGCAATGATTGCCCGATCGGGTCCGCAACTTTCATACCCGATCATAAATATTTCGCCCGATCGGGCCATTTCTGCCCGATCAGTGCACGAAAACCTCCTTTGACTCCTTGGCTGTCTAATCTTCATGTTTAGGGGTCTTGGGACCTCCTAAACTATCCATAAAGCTCGCGAGCCATCCTACGTGCCTCGTAACATCTCGTAAAGCCGTGGTTGCTTACAAAAGGCTCGGGAATAAAGAGAAAACTCCATAAAACCTACAATTCAATACTAAAACACGAAACCACAACTACATACGATAGTTAGCACAAAATAGCTCCCAAGAGCTCCAATGACGCACAAATTAACTTGTAAATAAGGGAGAAAACTCTATATAAATACGTGATATCAAACTCCCCCAAGCTAAACCTTTGCTTGTCCTCAAGCAAACAGCACATGAACATGGAATAAACTACCTCACCCCAAAGATAAAAACAAATCAAAGCTCAAAACATTTTCAAGACTAAGAATCGTTCAAGCAGGCATAATTCAAGTTTGGCTCATCAAATCCATCCAACCACCAATCATTCAAGCAGTTTATCAAACTCAAGCATCCACAAAGCATACAAGTCCTGAAAAGGCACTCACAAGGGTGTCACTCCTCTCAATTTTGTGGCAGGCAAAGAATGTGCCCGAACACTCACCAACCTGACCATAAGTACCCTTCCCACTCACACTCTCATGTGTTTAAGAAGGTTCAATGACGCTCATCCTAGTCAAGTCGACTCAATTAGCAGAAATACTCTTTAACTTTGACAAACTAACTCGAAATCAATCAAATGAACAATGCAGACATAAGCTCAAGAGGACTTTATAGGGTTGTAATGGGGCTTAGGCGAGAGGTAGGGGGATACTTTTGGGTAATGTGGTGGAAAAACCAAGAAAGGGGGAGCATAAATCATTCAAACAAGGCCTAAGATGGCCTACACAACTCCCAACAATCACCATAAAACCATGTAAAGTAACCCAACTCTCATAAATCAATGAAAAGCTCATAACAAACCCAATTTTCTAGCAATGGAGCGAATATTCTTTTATGAACGTACGTGAATGAAAGAACTAGAATTCTTTTGAATTTTCATTTCATTTTTCTTTCATTTTTCTGAACTTCATTCACGCAACTCTAAACTTGCTTTTTCTTTTCTCTTTCTCACTCTCAAACCACAGCAAATACACTTTTAAATTCCTCAAAAACCAAACTAAACCAACAAACCAATCTCAAACTCAACCCATACAAAAGCTCCCCCAAGCTAGGCTTGGAATAATATCAAGTGAAGGTTTTTGGCTCATAATAGGGGTTTAAGTAACACGAAACAAGTCATTAGGCTCAGCGGAGCTAAGGAGGATAAAAGTATATCAAAAACTCACTCTGAAGCTCAAGAATAAGACGAAAGAACGCCTCTATCACAGCAAATGCTACAAGTCATCGAAAATCAGACAAGTACGAAGTCAAAGTCAAGATCAATCCACTAAAGAGGAACTAACACACAAGAATAGACTGGATAATAATATGAATCCAATAGGCTACAAAGAGGCCTCACAGTCTAACCAATTCAGGTATGCAGCACAAAGTGGTCTAATATAATCCAGAAATGCTCGAAATCATAGCAATCAAACATCAAATCATAGCCTCAAGATCACAAATGCCCAGCTATCCAGAAAACAAAGTCAAATCAATTTCAAATAGAGCAGAACAAGGGGCACAGGGAGGCAACTAAACCAGTCATGGGAACCATATTTTTTCATTTTTTCAGTATTTTTCGAAAGCAGTAAAACTATTCTAGAAAGCAGTAAAAGAGATAGAGAATGCAAACAAAACTCCTCCCCCAAGCTGAACTTGGCAGTGTCCTCAATGCCAAAAGGTGATAAGGACTATGCTAAGAGGAAAAACAATGTTAGTACCCTCACTATCGCTCACAAAAGGAAGAAAAATAAAAAGAAAATAAAAAGGGAAAGAAAAGAAATATGAGTTGCCTCTCGCACAGCGCTGGTTTATAAAGGTCCCGCACGACCATAATCCTCCCTCTCTCAAATAGGAGGGGCTTGGCAATGAGTGCCACCCTCATCAAACATCTTTCTCCTCCAAATGTTCTTGACAATGCCTCCTGACGGTGAGGCAACCTTAGGTGGAATTGGAACCTTCTCCACCCCTACTTCATCTAAAACCTTATCCCTGCAAAAAGATTGTTCAAGCATAGGAGCCTTAACAGCATTGGTCCGTTTAAACATCACTTTGTCATCACCAACACTAAGAGTTAAAGACCCAGACTTGACATCAATGACAGCACCAGCAGTACACAAAAACGGCCTACCCAAGATAATAGGGATCTGGGCATCCTCATCCATATCTAATACCACAAAATCAACAAGGATATAGAATTTCCCAACCCTAACAGGAACATCCTTTAAAACACCTAGAGGGTATTTTATAGAACGATCCGCCATCTGTAAAGTGATTTGTGTGCATTTAAGGGCTCCCATGTTCAGTTTCTTATAAACAGACAATGGCATAACAGAAACAGAAGCACCTAAATCACACAAAGCCTTATCAATAAAAATAGGTCCTAGATGGCAGGGTATAGAAAAACTACCAGGATCTTTTAACTTTGGTGGGGTTTATTTTGAATAAAAGCACTACACTCATCAAAAACTCACTCTGAAGCTCAAGAATAAGACGAAAGAACGCCTCTATCACAGCAAATGCTACAAGTCATCGAAAATCAGACAAGTACGAAGTCAAAGTCAAGATCAATCCACTAAAGAGGAACTAACACACAAGAATAGACTGGATAATAATATGAATCCAATAGGCTACAAAGAGGCCTCACAGTCTAACCAATTCAGGTATGCAGCACAAAGTGGTCTAATATAATCCAGAAATGCTCGAAATCATAGCAATCAAACATCAAATCATAGCCTCAAGATCACAAATGCCCAGCTATCCAGAAAACAAAGTCAAATCAATTTCAAATAGAGCAGAACAAGGGGCACAGGGAGGCAACTAAACCAGTCATGGGAACCATATTTTTTCATTTTTTCAGTATTTTTCGAAAGCAGTAAAACTATTCTAGAAAGCAGTAAAAGAGATAGAGAATGCAAACAAAACTCCTCCCCCAAGCTGAACTTGGCAGTGTCCTCAATGCCAAAAGGTGATAAGGACTATGCTAAGAGGAAAAACAATGTTAGTACCCTCACTATCGCTCACAAAAGGAAGAAAAATAAAAAGAAAATAAAAAGGGAAAGAAAAGAAATATGAGTTGCCTCTCGCACAGCGCTGGTTTATAAAGGTCCCGCACGACCATAATCCTCCCTCTCTCAAATAGGAGGGGCTTGGCAATGAGTGCCACCCTCATCAAACATCTTTCTCCTCCAAATGTTCTTGACAATGCCTCCTGACGGTGAGGCAACCTTAGGTGGAATTGGAACCTTCTCCACCCCTACTTCATCTAAAACCTTATCCCTGCAAAAAGATTGTTCAAGCATAGGAGCCTTAACAGCATTGGTCCGTTTAAACATCACTTTGTCATCACCAACACTAAGAGTTAAAGACCCAGACTTGACATCAATGACAGCACCAGCAGTACACAAAAACGGCCTACCCAAGATAATAGGGATCTGGGCATCCTCATCCATATCTAATACCACAAAATCAACAGGGATATAGAATTTCCCAACCCTAACAGGAACATCCTTCAAAACACCTAGAGGGTATTTTATAGAACGATCCGCCATCTGTAAAGTGATTTGTGTGCATTTAAGGGCTCCCATGTTCAGTTTCTTATAAACAGACAATGGCATAACAGAAACAGAAGCACCTAAATCACACAAAGCCTTATCAATAAAAATAGGTCCTAGATGGCAGGGTATAGAAAAACTACCAGGATCTTTTAACTTTGGTGGGGTTTTATTTTGAATAAAAGCACTACACTCTTCAGTAAGAGCGACACGTTCTACCCCACCAAAGTCTCTTTTCTTAGTAATCATGTCTTTCAGAAATTTGGCATAAACAGGCACTTGGGTAATTAAGTCTGTGAATGGAATCGTTACCTCAAGGTTCTTGACCATAGACAAGAACTTACCAAACTGCTGATCGACCTTGGACTGTTGCATCCTGTGAGGAAAAGGTAGCCTTGGTGTAAAAGGCGTTTCAGAAACCTTCTCCTTTTTCTTCCCTGTCTGTTCAGCTTCTGCAGACAAATCGACTTCAGACGTCGAATTCTTTCTTTTTCCTTCCTCTACCACCCTCTTCTTCCCTGCAGTCGGGGTAACCTCATCAATGGGCACTGGAGGGGCATCATATGTAATGCCACTACGAAGAGTGATGGCATTCACATGTTCTCTCTGAACGGGTTGCCCTGGCAATTCCCCCTGCCGCCTCTGAGCATTAGAGCTTGCTAATTGTGCAACTTGAGCCTCGAGAAGTTTGATGCTTTTCTCTTGGGCTCTTTGTGCCTCCTCATTAGATCTTTACATGGCTAGCATCTGTCGCTCTTGGGCTCTTTGTGCCTCCTCATTTGCCTTTTGCATGCTTAACATCAGTTTCATCACTTCAGATATAGGGGGCTCTTGTGGGTTGTTGTTTTGTGGAGGTGGGGTGGGAAAGTTTTGTGGAGTTTGGAAGTTGTTATGGTGATGGAAGCTTTGTGGTGGTGGTCTATTGAAATTTTGTGGGGTTTGATGGTATGAGGGTTTAGGATAGTTTTGT
This sequence comes from Patellifolia procumbens, assembly GCA_947645195.1. Taxonomy (NCBI): domain Eukaryota; kingdom Viridiplantae; phylum Streptophyta; class Magnoliopsida; order Caryophyllales; family Amaranthaceae; genus Patellifolia; species Patellifolia procumbens. The sequence continues at coordinate 7,492,259 of CANSGD010001328.1, forward strand.
GGAGGTGGAGGTTGATAGTTTTGTGGATTTTGGTAGTTATGTGGAGGGGGGAAGGTTTGTGGTCTTTGTTGGAAGGCATTGGCCTGCTCCATCTGAAATTGACTGAACTGACAGTCATGCCCAAAGTGACCCTGAACACCACATACCTCGCAGTAAGATGAGGTAATGGGTGCTACTGCAGACATAGCATTGATACTCATGGGTGGAGGTGTCGGACTAGAAGACTTCATTAGCTGCTGAGTTAGTTGCGCCATCTGAGATGTAAGCAATGAAATAGCGTCAACTTCAAGTACCTTCTTAGTCAAACTCCTAGATGATGAATGGTCATTGGCTGCAAGATTTGATATGAATTCATAACCCTCATCAACTGCCTTGTCTAAAAACACTCCTCCTGCAGACGAATCAATAATACACTTCGTCTGAGGCTGCAGACCATTGTAGAATGTCTGCGTCAAGAACCATTTGTCCATATTATGGTGTGGACACTCTCTCTGTAAATCTCTAAACCTAGCCCACGCTTCCCTTAATGTTTCACCAGGCTCTTGGGAAAACTTGGCTAGTTTATTTCTGATTTCTGCTGTTTTAGTGGGTGGGTAATACTCTCTCAGAAATGCAGCAGAAATCTCACTCCACTCGGTTTCTTTCACATCGTTCAACCATTTTTGGGCTCTATCTCTCAGTGAAAACTCGAACAACATGACTTTGAGTTGATCTGGAGTGACGCCGGCATGTTTAACGGTTCGACAAAGTTGTTGAAACCGTTGCAGATGATTTGCCGGATCTTCAGTAGGATGCCCACCAAACTGATTTTGCTGGACCATGCTGATGAGTCCAGGCTTGATTTCGAAATTTGCTGCGGCAATGGTGGGCATAGTAGGTCCAGTGGAGAGACCATCCGGGTTGGGCACCCCATATGACTTCAGTGATTTTGACAAAACTGAATTCAAGGTGTCTGTTCCAGAGGTGTTCAGCGGAACAGACTGCTTTTCTTTAAGCTTTATCTTTCGGATCCGCCTGATTGTCCTAGTAAGATTGGGGTCCGCTGGAATTGGGGAACCGTTTCTTTGGGACCTGGGCATACAAAAGAAACAAAAAGCAGCAGTAAAACGTACCTCGATTGAAACAAATAAGTTCCAATGAGGTACAGAGAAGTGGACCAAATAATTAAATAAAAACTTAGAGAACTAGCCGTCTCCCCGGCAACGGCGCCAAAATTTGATAGGTTGTAGTCGTGTCACCTAATCAAAAATAAACCTACGGACCTCTAACTAGGTAGTCAGTGGAAGCAGGATCGAATCCACAGGGAGACAGAGTTTCTAAATTAATATTCAACCGATTCAGCTACTCCAGATGAAATCAGGGAAGAAATAATTAAACTAATGAATAGACTACAGAAGACGGAATAAATTGAGGATTAAACTATGGAATAAAAACCTAGGGTATTAGGTCGGTCCACCATGCTTATACCAATCAAATAGGGTCAACTACTACCAAAACCTAAGTCAAGAGTCGGGAGATTAGAGCTTATGTTGAGCTATGGTTAAGACTCAACGCTCATAGTTCAACATACGCCGCATATTCACTAACGTAATCAGAACTACTGACGTGTCCTAGGCCTCTAGTCGTAAGACGGATCTGTGCAAACAACTATTAACCACAAGCAACCAACGAAACTGCGCAATAACGTTAATTACTCAATAAAGAACAAACCACATCACAATCACCCTAATCAAGCCCTAGAAATTGATAGAAATCTAAATCGCAATCATGGTATAAACATGGCTTTCCTATCTAACACCCTAGAAAGAGACTACTCAGACATGATCGAATTAACAATAATAAAACTAATATGAAACCCTAACAATTGCATCATGAACGATTAAATAAATAAACTAAGCAATCAAAGTAATTAAAGAGATAAAGAGTAGAGAAGAGTACCAATTGACGGAAAGCAGGAACTTTTATTGAAATCGATATAGGTTTGATCACCTCTAAATTAATCTAAAGTGTTTGAATTAAACTAAGAACAATGAAGAATAAAACTAGTCTAAAACCTAATGAAAGATGAATAATCGATGTCTCTAAATAATGAGGAAAAGGTATTTATAATACCCCCTCAAGTTCACTAAAAACGGAAACAAAAAGTGAAAAAGCGCGATTAAAGCACCAGACCCGATCGGGCCCGAGCACAGTACCCGATCGGGTCAAATGCAACTTCGCATTTTCTCGTCTTGGGCTGTGATGTAGCAGCAGCGCAGCAGCATTAGATGGACTTGACGCCCACCCGATCGGGCCAAGCAACAAAATGGTCTAGTGAAAGCGTCTCTTCAGCAGCTCTCTAACAAGACCTACGAGCGGCCCACCCGATCGGGTCGGGAGGTGGACACCCGATCGGGTCTAGGTAATTGATGTTCACCCGATCACTTCGGGCAATGATTGCCCGATCGGGTCCGCAACTTTCATACCCGATCATAAATATTTCGCCCGATCGGGCCATTTCTGCCCGATCAGTGCACGAAAACCTCCTTTGACTCCTTGGCTGTCTAATCTTCATGTTTAGGGGTCTTGGGACCTCCTAAACTATCCATAAAGCTCGCGAGCCATCCTACGTGCCTCGTAACATCTCGTAAAGCCGTGGTTGCTTACAAAAGGCTCGGGAATAAAGAGAAAACTCCATAAAACCTACAATTCAATACTAAAACACGAAACCACAACTACATACGATAGTTAGCACAAAATAGCTCCCAAGAGCTCCAATGACGCACAAATTAACTTGTAAATAAGGGAGAAAACTCTATATAAATACGTGATATCAAACTCCCCCAAGCTAAACCTTTGCTTGTCCTCAAGCAAACAGCACATGAACATGGAATAGACTACCTCACCCCAAAGATAAAAACAAATCAAAGCTCAAAACATTTTCAAGACTAAGAATCGTTCAAGCAGGCATAATTCAAGTTTGGCTCATCAAATCCATCCAACCACCAATCATTCAAGCAGTTTATCAAACTCAAGCATCCACAAAGCATACAAGTCCTGAAAAGGCACTCACAAGGGTGTCACTCCTCTCAATTTTGTGGCAGGCAAAGAATGTGCCCGAACACTCACCAACCTGACCATAAGTACCCTTCCCACTCACACTCTCATGTGTTTAAGAAGGTTCAATGACGCTCATCCTAGTCAAGTCGACTCAATTAGCAGAAATACTCTTTAACTTTGACAAACTAACTCGAAATCAATCAAATGAACAATGCAGACATAAGCTCAAGAGGACTTTATAGGGTTGTAATGGGGCTTAGGCGAGAGGTAGGGGATACTTTTGGGTAATGTGGTGGAAAAACCAAGAAAGGGGGAGCATAAATCATTCAAACAAGGCCTAAGATGGCCTACACAACTCCCAACAATCACCATAAAACCATGTAAAGTAACCCAACTCTCATAAATCAATGAAAAGCTCATAACAAACCCAATTTTCTAGCAATGGAGCGAATATTCTTTTATGAACGTACGTGAATGAAAGAACTAGAATTCTTTTGAATTTTCATTTCATTTTTCTTTCATTTTTCTGAACTTCATTCACGCAACTCTAAACTTGCTTTTCTTTTCTCTTTCTCACTCTCAAACCACAGCAAATACACTTTTAAATTCCTCAAAAACCAAACTAAACCAACAAACCAATCTCAAACTCAACCCATACAAAAGCTCCCCCAAGCTAGGCTTGGAATAATATCAAGTGAAGGTTTTTGGCTCATAATAGGGGTTTAAGTAACACGAAACAAGTCATTAGGCTCAGCGGAGCTAAGGAGGATAAAAGTATATCAAAAACTCACTCTGAAGCTCAAGAATAAGACGAAAGAACGCCTCTATCACAGCAAATGCTACAAGTCATCGAAAATCAGACAAGTACGAAGTCAAAGTCAAGATCAATCCACTAAAGAGGAACTAACACACAAGAATAGACTGGATAATAATATGAATCCAATAGGCTACAAAGAGGCCTCACAGTCTAACCAATTCAGGTATGCAGCACAAAGTGGTCTAATATAATCCAGAAATGCTCGAAATCATAGCAATCAAACATCAAATCATAGCCTCAAGATCACAAATGCCCAGCTATCCAGAAAACAAAGTCAAATCAATTTCAAATAGAGCAGAACAAGGGGCACAGGGAGGCAACTAAACCAGTCATGGGAACCATATTTTTTCATTTTTTCAGTATTTTTCGAAAGCAGTAAAACTATTCTAGAAAGCAGTAAAAGAGATAGAGAATGCAAACAAAACTCCTCCCCCAAGCTGAACTTGGCAGTGTCCTCAATGCCAAAAGGTGATAAGGACTATGCTAAGAGGAAAAACAATGTTAGTACCCTCACTATCGCTCACAAAAGGAAGAAAAATAAAAAGAAAATAAAAAGGGAAAGAAAAGAAATATGAGTTGCCTCTCGCACAGCGCTGGTTTATAAAGGTCCCGCACGACCATAATCCTCCCTCTCTCAAATAGGAGGGGCTTGGCAATGAGTGCCACCCTCATCAAACATCTTTCTCCTCCAAATGTTCTTGACAATGCCTCCTGACGGTGAGGCAACCTTAGGTGGAATTGGAACCTTCTCCACCCCTACTTCATCTAAAACCTTATCCCTGCAAAAAGATTGTTCAAGCATAGGAGCCTTAACAGCATTGGTCCGTTTAAACATCACTTTGTCATCACCAACACTAAGAGTTAAAGACCCAGACTTGACATCAATGACAGCACCAGCAGTACACAAAAACGGCCTACCCAAGATAATAGGGATATGGGCATCCTCATCCATATCTAATACCACAAAATCAACAGGGATATAGAATTTCCCAACCCTAACAGGAACATCCTTTAAAACACCTAGAGGGTATTTTATAGAACGATCCGCCATCTGTAAAGTGATTTGTGTGCATTTAAGGGCTCCCATGTTCAGTTTCTTATAAACAGACAATGGCATAACAGAAACAGAAGCACCTAAATCACACAAAGCCTTATCAATAAAAATAGGTCCTAGATGGCAGGGTATAGAAAAACTACCAGGATCTTTTAACTTTGGTGGGGTTTTATTTTGAATAAAAGCACTACACTCTTCAGTAAGAGCGGCACGTTCTACCCCACCAAAGTCTCTTTTCTTAGTAATCATGTCTTTCAGAAATTTGGCATAAACAGGCACTTGGGTAATTAAGTCTGTGAATGGAATCGTTACCTCAAGGTTCTTGACCATAGACAAGAACTTACCAAACTGCTGATCGACCTTGGACTGTTGCATCCTGTGAGGAAAAGGTAGCCTTGGTGTAAAAGGCGTTTCAGAAACCTTCTCCTTTTTCTTCCCTGTCTGTTCAGCTTCTGCAGACAAATCGACTTCAGACGTCGAATTCTTTCTTTTTCCTTCCTCTACCACCCTCTTCTTCCCTGCAGTCGGGGTAACCTCATCAATGGGCACTGGAGGGGCATCATATGTAATGCCACTACGAAGAGTGATGGCATTCACATGTTCTCTCTGAACGGGTTGCCCTGGCAATTCCCCCTGCCGCCTCTGAGCATTAGAGCTTGCTAATTGTGCAACTTGAGCCTCGAGAAGTTTGATGCTTTTCTCTTGGGCTCTTTGTGCCTCCTCATTAGATCTTTACATGGCTAGCATCTGTCGCTCTTGGGCTCTTTGTGCCTCCTCATTTGCCTTTTGCATGCTTAACATCAGTTTCATCACTTCAGATATAGGGGGCTCTTGTGGGTTGTTGTTTTGTGGAGGTGGGGTGGGAAAGTTTTGTGGAGTTTGGAAGTTGTTATGGTGATGGAAGCTTTGTGGTGGTGGTCTATTGAAATTTTGTGGGGTTTGATGGTATGAGGGTTTAGGATAGTTTTGTGGAGGTGGAGGTTGATAGTTTTGTGGATTTTGGTAGTTATGTGGAGGGGGAAGGTTTGTGGTCTTTGTTGGAAGGCATTGGCCTGCTCCATCTGAAATTGACTGAACTGACAGTCATGCCCAAAGTGACCCTGAACACCACATACCTCGCAGTAAGATGAGGTAATGGGTGCTACTGCAGACATAGCATTGATACTCATGGGTGGAGGTGTCGGACTAGAAGACTTCATTAGCTGCTGAGTTAGTTGCGCCATCTGAGATGTAAGCAATGAAATAGCGTCAACTTCAAGTACCTTCTTAGTCAAACTCCTAGATGATGAATGGTCATTGGCTGCAAGATTTGATATGAATTCATAACCCTCATCAACTGCCTTGTCTAAAAACACTCCTCCTGCAGACGAATCAATAATACACTTCGTCTGAGGCTGCAGACCATTGTAGAATGTCTGCGTCAAGAACCATTTGTCCATATTATGGTGTGGACACTCTCTCTGTAAATCTCTAAACCTAGCCCACGCTTCCCTTAATGTTTCACCAGGCTCTTGGGAAAACTTGGCTAGTTTATTTCTGATTTCTGCTGTTTTAGTGGGTGGGTAATACTCTCTCAGAAATGCAGCAGAAATCTCACTCCACTCGGTTTCTTTCACATCGTTCAACCATTTTTGGGCTCTATCTCTCAGTGAAAACTCGAACAACATGACTTTGAGTTGATCTGGAGTGACGCCGGCATGTTTAACGGTTCGACAAAGTTGTTGAAACCGTTGCAGATGATTTGCCGGATCTTCAGTAGGATGCCCACCAAACTGATTTTGCTGGACCATGCTGATGAGTCCAGGCTTGATTTCGAAATTTGCTGCGGCAATGGTGGGCATAGTAGGTCCAGTGGAGAGACCATCCGGGTTGGGCACCCCATATGACTTCAGTGATTTTGACAAAACTGAATTCAAGGTGTCTGTTCCAGAGGTGTTCAGCGGAACAGACTGCTTTTCTTTAAGCTTTATCTTTCGGATCCGCCTGATTGTCCTAGTAAGATTGGGGTCCGCTGGAATTGGGGAACCGTTTCTTTGGGACCTGGGCATACAAAAGAAACAAAAAGCAGCAGTAAAACGTACCTCGATTGAAACAAATAAGTTCCAATGAGGTACAGAGAAGTGGACCAAATAATTAAATAAAAACTTAGAGAACTAGCCGTCTCCCCGGCAACGGCGCCAAAATTTGATAGGTTGTAGTCGTGTCACCTAATCAAAAATAAACCTACGGACCTCTAACTAGGTAGTCAGTGGAAGCAGGATCGAATCCACAGGGAGACAGAGTTTCTAAATTAATATTCAACCGATTCAGCTACTCCAGATGAAATCAGGGAAGAAATAATTAAACTAATGAATAGACTACAGAAGACGGAATAAATTGAGGATTAAACTATGGAATAAAAACCTAGGGTATTAGGTCGGTCCACCATGCTTATACTAATCAAATAGGGTCAACTACTACCAAAACCTAAGTCAAGAGTCGGGAGATTAGAGCTTATGTTGATCTATGGTTAAGACTCAACGCTCATAGTTCAACATACGCAGCATATTCACTAACGTAATCAGAACTACTGACGTGTCCTAGGCCTCTAGTCGTAAGACGGATCTGTGCAAACAACTATTAACCACAAGCAACCAACGAAACTGCGCAATAACGTTAATTACTCAATAAAGAACAAACCACATCACAATCACCCTAATCAAGCCCTAGAAATTGATAGAAATCTAAATCGCAATCATGGTATAAACATGGCTTTCCTATCTAACACCCTAGAAAGAGACTACTCAGACATGATCGAATTAACAATAATAAAACTAATATGAAACCCTAACAATTGCATCATGAACGATTAAATAAATAAACTAAGCAATCAAAGTAATTAAAGAGATAAAGAGTAGAGAAGAGTACCAATTGACGGAAAGCAGGAACTTTTATTGAAATCGATATAGGTTTGATCACCTCTAAATTAATCTAAAGTGTTTGAATTAAACTAAGAACAATGAAGAATAAAACTAGTCTAAAACCTAATGAAAGATGAATAATCGATGTCTCTAAATAATGAGGAAAAGGTATTTATAATACCCCCTCAAGTTCACTAAAAACGGAAACAAAAAGTGAAAAAGCGCGATTAAAGCACCAGACCCGATCGGGCCCGAGCACAGTACCCGATCGGGTCAAATGCAACTTCGCATTTTCTCGTCTTGGGCTGTGATGTAGCAGCAGCGCAGCAGCATTAGATGGACTTGACGCCCACCCGATCGGGCCAAGCAACAAAATGGTCTAGTGAAAGCGTCTCTTCAGCAGCTCTCTAACAAGACCTACGAGCGGCCCACCCGATCGGGTCGGGCGGTGGACACCCGATCGGGTCTAGGTACATGATGTTCACCCGATCACTTCGGGCAATGATTGCCCGATCGGGTCCGCAACTTTCATAACCGATCATAAATATTTCGCCCGATCGGGCCATTTCTGCCCGATCAGTGCACGAAAACCTCCTTTGACTCCTTGGCTGTCTAATCTTCATGTTTAGGGGTCTTGGGACCTCCTAAACTATCCATAAAGCTCGCGAGCCATCCTACGTGCCTCGTAACATCTCGTAAAGCCGTGGTTGCTTACAAAAGGCTCGGGAATAAAGAGAAAACTCCATAAAACCTACAATTCAATACTAAAACACGAAACCACAACTACATACGATAGTTAGCACAAAATAGCTCCCAAGAGCTCCAATGACGCACAAATTAACTTGTAAATAAGGGAGAAAACTCTATATAAATACGTGATATCAAACTCCCCCAAGCTAAACCTTTGCTTGTCCTCAAGCAAACAGCACATGAACATGGAATAGACTACCTCACCCCAAAGATAAAAACAAATCAAAGCTCAAAACATTTTCAAGACTAAGAATCGTTCAAGCAGGCATAATTCAAGTTTGGCTCATCAAATCCATCCAACCACCAATCATTCAAGCAGTTTATCAAACTCAAGCATCCACAAAGCATACAAGTCCTGAAAAGGCACTCACAAGGGTGTCACTCCTCTCAATTTTGTGGCAGGCAAAGAATGTGCCCGAACACTCACCAACCTGACCATAAGTACCCTTCCCACTCACACTCTCATGTGTTTAAGAAGGTTCAATGACGCTCATCCTAGTCAAGTCGACTCAATTAGCAGAAATACTCTTTAACTTTGACAAACTAACTCGAAATCAATCAAATGAACAATGCAGACATAAGCTCAAGAGGACTTTATAGGGTTGTAATGGGGCTTAGGCGAGATGTAGGGGATACTTTTGGGTAATGTGGTGGAAAAACCAAGAAAGGGGGAGCATAAATCATTCAAACAAGGCCTAAGATGGCCTACACAACTCCCAACAATCACCATAAAACCATGTAAAGTAACCCAACTCTCATAAATCAATGAAAAGCTCATAACAAACCCAATTTTCTAGCAATGGAGCGAATATTCTTTTATGAACGTACGTGAATGAAAGAACTAGAATTCTTTTGAATTTTCATTTCATTTTTCTTTCATTTTTCTGAACTTCATTCACGCAACTCTAAACTTGCTTTTTCTTTTCTCTTTCTCACTCTCAAACCACAGCAAATACACTTTTAAATTCCTCAAAAACCAAACTAAACCAACAAACCAATCTCAAACTCAACCCATACAAAAGCTCCCCCAAGCTAGGCTTGGAATAATATCAAGTGAAGGTTTTTGGCTCATAATAGGGGTTTAAGTAACACGAAACAAGTCATTAGGCTCAGCGGAGCTAAGGAGGATAAAAGTATATCAAAAACTCACTCTGAAGCTCAAGAATAAGACGAAAGAACGCCTCTATCACAGCAAATGCTACAAGTCATCGAAAATCAGACAAGTACGAAGTCAAAGTCAAGATCAATCCACTAAAGAGGAACTAACACACAAGAATAGACTGGATAATAATATGAATCCAATAGGCTACAAAGAGGCCTCACAGTCTAACCAATTCAGGTATGCAGCACAAAGTGGTCTAATATAATCCAGAAATGCTCGAAATCATAGCAATCAAACATCAAATCATAGCCTCAAGATCACAAATGCCCAGCTATCCAGAAAACAAAGTCAAATCAATTTCAAATAGAGCAGAACAAGGGGCACAGGGAGGCAACTAAACCAGTCATGGGAACCATATTTTTTCATTTTTTCAGTATTTTTCGAAAGCAGTAAAACTATTCTAGAAAGCAGTAAAAGAGATAGAGAATGCAAACAAAACTCCTCCCCCAAGCTGAACTTGGCAGTGTCCTCAATGCCAAAAGGTGATAAGGACTATGCTAAGAGGAAAAACAATGTTAGTACCCTCACTATCGCTCACAAAAGGAAGAAAAATAAAAAGAAAATAAAAAGGGAAAGAAAAGAAATATGAGTTGCCTCTCGCACAGCGCTGGTTTATAAAGGTCCCGCACGACCATAATCCTCCCTCTCTCAAATAGGAGGGGCTTGGCAATGAGTGCCACCCTCATCAAACATCTTTCTCCTCCAAATGTTCTTGACAATGCCTCCTGACGGTGAGGCAACCTTAGGTGGAATTGGAACCTTCTCCACCCCTACTTCATCTAAAACCTTATCCCTGCAAAAAGATTGTTCAAGCATAGGAGCCTTAACAGCATTGGTCCGTTTAAACATCACTTTGTCATCACCAACACTAAGAGTTAAAGACCCAGACTTGACATCAATGACAGCACCAGCAGTACACAAAAACGGCCTACCCAAGATAATAGGGATATGGGCATCCTCATCCATATCTAATACCACAAAATCAACAGGGATATAGAATTTCCCAACCCTAACAGGAACATCCTTTAAAACACCTAGAGGGTATTTTATAGAACGATCCGCCATCTGTAAAGTGATTTGTGTGCATTTAAGGGCTCCCATGTTCAGTTTCTTATAAACAGACAATGGCATAACAGAAACAGAAGCACCTAAATCACACAAAGCCTTATCAATAAAAATAGGTCCTAGATGGCAGGGTATAGAAAAACTACCAGGATCTTTTAACTTTGGTGGGGTTTTATTTTGAATAAAAGCACTACACTCTTCAGTAAGAGCGACACGTTCTACCCCACCAAAGTCTCTTTTCTTAGTAATCATGTCTTTCAGAAATTTGGCATAAACACGCACTTGGGTAATTAAGTCTGTGAATGGAATCGTTACCTCAAGGTTCTTGACCATAGACAAGAACTTACCAAACTGCTGATCGACCTTGGACTGTTGCATCCTGTGAGGAAAAGGTAGCCTTGGTGTAAAAGGCGTTTCAGAAACCTTCTCCTTTTTCTTCCCTGTCTGTTCAGCTTCTGCAGACAAATCGACTTCAGACGTCGAATTCTTTCTTTTTCCTTCCTCTACCACCCTCTTCTTCCCTGCAGTCGGGGTAACCTCATCAATGGGCACTGGAGGGGCATCATATGTAATGCCACTACGAAGAGTGATGGCATTCACATGTTCTCTCTGAACGGGTTGCCCTGGCAATTCCCCCTGCCGCCTCTGAGCATTAGAGCTTGCTAATTGTGCAACTTGAGCCTCGAGAAGTTTGATGCTTTTCTCTTGGGCTCTTTGTGCCTCCTCATTAGATCTTTACATGGCTAGCATCTGTCGCTCTTGGGCTCTTTGTGCCTCCTCATTTGCCTTTTGCATGCTTAACATCAGTTTCATCACTTCAGATATAGGGGGCTCTTGTGGGTTGTTGTTTTGTGGAGGTGGGGTGGGAAAGTTTTGTGGAGTTTGGAAGTTGTTATGGTGATGGAAGTTTTGTGGTGGTGGTCTATTGAAATTTTGTGGGGTTTGATGGTATGAGGGTTTAGGATAGTTTTGTGGAGGTGGAGGTTGATAGTTTTGTGGATTTTGGTAGTTATGTGGAGGGGGGAAGGTTTGTGGTCTTTGTTGGAAGGCATTGGCCTGCTCCATCTGAAATTGACTGAACTGACAGTCATGCCCAAAGTGACCCTGAACACCACATACCTCGCAGTAAGATGAGGTAATGGGTGCTACTGCAGACATAGCATTGATACTCATGGGTGGAGGTGTCGGACTAGAAGACTTCATTAGCTGCTGAGTTAGTTGCGCCATCTGAGATGTAAGCAATGAAATAGCGTCAACTTCAAGTACCTTCTTAGTCAAACTCCTAGATGATGAATGGTCATTGGCTGCAAGATTTGATATGAATTCATAACCCTCATCAACTGCCTTGTCTAAAAACACTCCTCCTGCAGACGAATCAATAATACACTTCGTCTGAGGCTGCAGACCATTGTAGAATGTCTGCATCAAGAACCATTTGTCCATATTATGGTGTGGACACTCTCTCTGTAAATCTCTAAACCTAGCCCACGCTTCCCTTAATGTTTCACCAGGCTCTTGGGAAAACTTGGCTAGTTTATTTCTGATTTCTGCTGTTTTAGTGGGTGGGTAATACTCTCTCAGAAATGCAGCAGAAATCTCACTCCACTCGGTTTCTTTCACATCGTTCAACCATTTTTGGGCTCTATCTCTCAGTGAAAACTCGAACAACATGACTTTGAGTTGATCTGGAGTGACGCCGGCATGTTTAACGGTTCGACAAAGTTGTTGAAACCGTTGCAGATGATTTGCCGGATCTTCAGTAGGATGCCCACCAAACTGATTTTGCTGGACCATGCTGATGAGTCCAGGCTTGATTTCGAAATTTGCTGCGGCAATGGTGGGCATAGTAGGTCCAGTGGAGAGACCATCCGGGTTGGGCACCCCATATGACTTCAGTGATTTTGACAAAACTGAATTCAAGGTGTCTGTTCCAGAGGTGTTCAGCGGAACAGACTGCTTTTCTTTAAGCTTTATCTTTCGGATCCGCCTGATTGTCCTAGTAAGATTGGGGTCCGCTGGAATTGGGGAACCGTTTCTTTGGGACCTGGGCATACAAAAGAAACAAAAAGCAGCAGTAAAACGTACCTCGATTGAAACAAATAAGTTCCAATGAGGTACAGAGAAGTGGACCAAATAATTAAATAAAAACTTAGAGAACTAGCCGTCTCCCCGGCAACGGCGCCAAAATTTGATAGGTTGTAGTCGTGTCACCTAATCAAAAATAAACCTACGGACCTCTAACTAGGTAGTCAGTGGAAGCAGGATCGAATCCACAGGGAGACAGAGTTTCTAAATTAATATTCAACCGATTCAGCTACTCCAGATGAAATCAGGGAAGAAATAATTAAACTAATGAATAGACTACAGAAGACGGAATAAATTGAGGATTAAACTATGGAATAAAAACCTAGGGTATTAGGTCGGTCCACCATGCTTATACCAATCAAATAGGGTCAACTACTACCAAAACCTAAGTCAAGAGTCGGGAGATTAGAGCTTATGTTGAGCTATGGTTAAGACTCAACGCTCATAGTTCAACATACGCAGCATATTCACTAACGTAATCAGAACTACTGACGTGTCCTAGGCCTCTAGTCGTAAGACGGATCTGTGCAAACAACTATTAACCACAAGCAACCAACGAAACTGCGCAATAACGTTAATTACTCAATAAAGAACAAACCACATCACAATCACCCTAATCAAGCCCTAGAAATTGATAGAAATCTAAATCGCAATCATGGTATAAACATGGCTTTCCTATCTAACACCTTAGAAAGAGACTACTCAGACATGATCGAATTAACAATAATAAAACTAATATGAAACCCTAACAATTGCATCATGAACGATTAAATAAATAAACTAAGCAATCAAAGTAATTAAAGAGATAAAGAGTAGAGAAGAGTACCAATTGACGGAAAGCAGGAACTTTTATTGAAATCGATATAGGTTTGATCACCTCTAAATTAATCTATAGTGTTTGAATTAAACTAAGAACAATGAAGAATAAAACTAGTCTAAAACCTAATGAAAGATGAATAATCGATGTCTCTAAATAATGAGGAAAAGGTATTTATAATACCCCCTCAAGTTCACTAAAAACGGAAACAAAAAGTGAAAAAGCGCGATTAAAGCACCAGACCAGATCGGGCCCGAGCACAGTACCTGATCGGGTGAAATGCAACTTCGCATTTTCTCGTCTTGGGCTGTGATGTAGCAGCAGCGCAGCAACATTAGATGGACTTGACGCCCACCCGATCGGGCCTTGGTCAGCCACCCGATCGGGCCAAGCAACAAAATGGTCTAGTGAAAGCGTCTCTTCAGCAGCTCTCTAACAAGACCTACGAGCGGCCCACCCGATCGGGTCGGGCGGTGGACACCCGATCGGGTCTAGGTACATGATGTTCACCCGATCACTTCGGGCAATGCTTGCCCGATCGGGTCCGCAACTTTCATACCCGATCATAAATATTTCGCCCGATCGGGCCATTTCTGCCCGATCAGTGCACGGAAACCTCCTTTGACTCCTTGGCTCTCTAATCTTCATGTTTAGGGGTCTTGGGACCTCCTAAACTATCCATAAAGCTCGCGAGCCATCCTACGTGCCTCGTAACATCTCGTAAAGCCGTGGTTGCTTACAAAAGGCTCGGGAATAAAGAGAAAACTCCATAAAACCTGCAATTCAATACTAAAACACGAAACCACAACTACATACGATAGTTAGTACAAAATAGTTCCCAAGAGCTCCAATGACTCACAAATTAGCTTGTAAATAAGGGAGAAAACTCTATATAAATACGTGATATCACATATCATGACATGAATCGACAAATGAAAAACGTGGGGGAGTTCCTTACTCAGTGACGCGCTGCACTTCACAGACCGGGGTGTAGTGATAAGTATGCAAGGGTTGCTAGGTTGTCGTCCGGAAACGGCGCGCCATCCCGGGTCCCGGGGTTGGTGTGAAATGTGCAAGGGTTATGAGGAGGTGGTAGTGGTAGGGGTATTTGGATGCGCTTTGGAACATGGAACATTGGCTCTTTGACGGGAAGATCGGTGGAGGTGGTGGAGGTTATGAGGAGGTGAAAGATTTACACAATGTGCCTTCAAGAGACTAAGTGGGTTGGTGGAAAAGCAAGAGAACTAGCCCCATGGGGTTATAAGCTTTGATACTCCGAAAAGGATAAGAGTAGGAATGGAGTAGGCATAATTATTAATAAGGAATATATTGATGATGTGGTGGAAGTTTCAAGGAAGAGCGAACGCATTATGAGTATCAGGCTAGTATTCGGAGTGAGGCAGTGACTATCATAAGCGCATATGCGCCGCAAGTGGGATTGGAAGCATCTATTACACAACAGTTTCGGGAGGATTTAGAGGAGGTTGTGCAACGAGTGCCTATTAGTGAAAAATTGATCATTGGTGGGGATCTTAACGAACATGTGGACACTAGCCGAGTTGGCTTTCAGAGCATTCATGGAGGTTTTGGGTATGGGGAGAGAAATGAAGCTGGAAGTGGTATCTTGGATTTCGCATTAGCATATGGTCTTAGTATTATAAGCACTTGGTTTGAGAAAAGATAATCTCACCTTGAGACGTATAGAAGTGGAAGTAACGCGAGTCAGATTGACCTCTTTTTAGTAAAAAATGCTTGGGGGAAGAGTTATACAAACTGCAAGGGATATACCGGGTAAGAGCACAGCCACCCAACATAGACTAGTCGTGCTTGATTTCTGGGGTAGGGAGTCTTTAAGAAAGCGAAGACCCAATGTGGAGCCGCGAATCAAGTGGTGGAAGCTCCAAGGGTAGCACAAAGAGAACTTCTTAGCTAAGATGGCTAGTAAAGATATTTGGTCTTGTAACACGAAAATGGATGTAGATTCGACATGGACAAAGATAGAACTTAGTATAAAGGAAGTGGTGAAAGAGGTCCTTGAAAAATCTAAAGGAATTGTACCATCGAGTAAGGACACGTCTTGGTGGAACGAGGAGGTGAGACAAGCCATAAATAACAAACGAGAAGGTTATAAACTTTTGGGAAAAGATAGAAGCGATGTGAACTATGAGAAGTACAAATAGGCTCGAAAAGAAGCCAAGAAGGCAGTACGAGAAGCTAAAGTAAAGGTAAACCAAGAGCTTTATGCAAGATTGTATACGAAAGAAGGGGAAAAGACATTTATAGAATTGTGCGTATGAGGGACAGGAAGACAAGAGACATAAGAAAGGAAAAATGCGTGAAGGGTGTGGACGAAAGAGTGCTTGTGGAGGATGAGGAGATAAAGGATAGATGGAGGTCGTACTTTGATACCTTTTTCAATGGTGATGAAGCACAAGACATCCGGGATGTACACATCCCCCCAAGTATGTTAAATCGAGAGTTTATGAGGAGGATTCAAAAGGGAGAAGTCGTTGCAGCATTAAATAAGATGGGATTGAAGAAAGCTACAGGGCCATATGGCATACCTATCGAAGTTTGGAGGTGTTTAGGGGGGGAGAGGAATCGAATGGCTGACAACATTCGTCAACATAATTTGGAGACACAACAAAATGTCATTAGAATGGAGGAAGAGTAGTTTGATTCCTTTGTATAAAAACAAAGGTGATGTACAAGATTGTACCAATTACCGAGGAATCAAACTAACGAGTCACACGATGAAACTCTGGGAACGAGTGATTGAGCAAAGACTTAGGAAACATGTGAAGATATCGGAGAACCAATTTGGATTTATGCCAGGAAGATCGTCTATAGAGGCCATCCACCTCATGAGACAGACAATGGAACATTACCGTGATAGGAAGAAGGATCTACATACGGTTTTCATTGATTTGGAGAAGGCATATGATAGAGTACCAAGAGAAATACTTTGGTCGGCGTTGGCAAAGAAAGGTGTTTCACAAAAATATATAGATATCATCAAGGATATGTATGCGGGGAAACTACGAGTGTGCAGACTACAGTGGGGAGGACAAAAGAGTTCCCTATTACGATCAGAGTGCATCAAGGTTCTGCACTTAGTCCCTTTCTCTTTTCTCTAGTCATGGACGAACTAAAGAGGTCAATTCAAGATGGTATACCGTGGTGTATGATGTTTACCGATGATATTGTGTTGATTGATGAGACAAAGGAAGGTGTTGAGAGTAAGTTGGAATTGTTGAGGCATACATTAGAAGCCCGTGGTTTTAGATTGAGCATAAGTAAGACGGAGTATATGGAGTGCAAGTTCAGTGGGGTTACAAGCATCGAGGCAGGGGCGGTCACTTTGGATAGAAAAGTGGTTCAAGGATCGAACGTCTTCCGTTACCTTGGATCCAATCTCCAAAAGGATGGAGAACTGGATGGTGACGTGGCTTATAGAATTAACGCGGGTTGGTTAAAGTGGAAAAGCGCCACCGGGTTCCTTTGTGATTCCGGCATTCCCCAAAGACTGAAGGGAAATTTCTACCGTACGGCAATTAGGCTTGCTTTGTTATATGGAACTGAATGTTGACGTTGAAACAATGTCACGTTCATAAGATGAATGTGGCGGAGATGCGTAAGTTGCAGTAGATGTGTGGCCACACAAGGAAGGACCGATTAAGAAATGAAGTGATTTGGGAAAAAGTTGGAGTTGCATCTATTAAAGAAAAGATGAGGGAGAATCGGTTAAGATGGTTTTGTCATGTGAAAAGGAGATCAGGTGATGCACCGGTGAGAAGAATTAAAAAGTGGAGGAGTAATCAAATTGTAAGGGGTAGGGGAAGACCTAAGATGACTTGGATGAAGGTAATTGAAAGTGATATGAGGCTACTTGGGATTGAGGAGATAATGGCTTTGGATAGAAGTGAATGGAGGGGCAGTATCCATGTGGAGGAAGGGGTGTGATTACTGCATTTATTTGTTTTCTAAATTGTGTTGGTATTAAAACCTTTTGTTGAAAACCTCTTCAAAACTTTTTGGTGTAAACCTTGTTTTCAAAAACTTATTTAAAAATTCTTAAAACTTAAACCCTTTTTAAAACTTTCTATCACTCTTGTCGATGCCATCTCCTTTGGCAACGGTTTCAGTTGACGATTCATGTTAGCCGATCCCAAATCACTTTGGGAATAAGGCTTAGTTGGTGTTGTTGTTGTTGTATAGATACCAATAGAATACCGATCTAATATGTTTATTACACTAACATAACCTTAGCATTTGCATACAAATTTTCATATTCTTTCTCTAATGATTTATGTTTAATTATCAAATCTTCATACTACTCCTTTATATTTTATTTCATACTTTCCAAAATCAATAGAATAGTTTATTTGTCATACCCCTATTCTAAAATAAATTGAGTTTGACCATGCAATTAGTGAATAGCTAATATCCTTTATTTAGTTAATCGTATTGCAATATTTTAGTGAAATTACTTTTAATGTAAACTTTTAGTATATAACTTTTATTTGAAAAGGAAAATAGATTTCTTTTTAGATATATGGGTATAAGGAGAGAAGTTTAAAATAATAGGACCGAATAAATTAAGAACAAAAGAA
The DNA here is from genome assembly GCA_947645195.1 of Patellifolia procumbens. Classification (NCBI taxonomy): domain Eukaryota; kingdom Viridiplantae; phylum Streptophyta; class Magnoliopsida; order Caryophyllales; family Amaranthaceae; genus Patellifolia; species Patellifolia procumbens. The sequence goes on from CANSGD010001328.1 coordinate 7,510,561, forward strand.
AAGAAAAGAAGAGAGGACACGTGGTAGTGAGTGAGGGTGTGTGTGACTCACCTTCTTAAAAAAAGGGAAATAAAGAATAAGAGGATTCACTCCTCTGGTAACATAACATAACACATGGAAAAGCAAAGAGAATGAGGAGAAGGGGAAAGGGAAACAGGGAGGTCAGGGAAGCTGCAGGGTGGTGCACACACGAACAGAAAGGAGGGTCTCTGCTGGTGTCCGACTAGTGTACAACCACTTGGTGGCGCACGCGCATAGTAGCCGCACAAATTGGGGGGATAGCAGTTAGTGCTCTAGTTCGTTTTGTACATATTTAAGAGTGTGATTTGGGATTGATTTCCCAGCTATCTTTCATCCATAATCTTCCTTGTTTGTGGGTAAGTTGAATTCATAGTTTAATTTCAGTTTTTCTCAAGTTTATAAAGTTAGGATTTTAAGATTGAAATTAAATTGGGTTTTTTTATTTTTTGAGTTTGGGTGTGGAATTTATCGAGTGGAATGTCCGCTTATGAGTTTCATAGTTAGTTTAGAATAGTAGGAAGCTTGTTAATGTTCAAGTGAATATAGTGTGCTGTAATTCGTAGAATTACCAGTTCAATTTAATATTTTGCGTTTTTTGGAAAATCGTGGGTACTTTTAGCAAAAATACTATTTCACAAAAGTTGTTCGTATTAACATTTTACTCAAGATAGGCTTAAGAAACGCTTGATTTAGACTTTGTAGGAGAAAGTTATACCCATTTTAAGTTTCTGCCCAAAATTCATATTTTGTCATAATTCATTTTAAAACTCTACTTTTCTATATAATTGTTTTCTTTTGAACTTTTTAGTATTCAAATGTATATATCCTTCTTAAAGGTTGATTTTATTTAGGAAAATTCCCAATGGTGGACCTTAGGTCTCAGGAATTTCCAGTGGTAGAAATATCAAGATAACTTTCCCGTTGGTAGCTTTGTTGTACGAATTATTCTCAAACATAACCTTAATGAAGAATATTCCATTGATAATAAAGCATATTCAATTAATTAATCGTTAAGGCGGTCACTCGCACGTAAAACGAGACAATTTGGGTAATTTTTGGCCCTTAAGAGCTGATTTTAGGGGGGTTAGTTTTAGACCTTAATGGTTTATTTTGAAATCGAAATTGCCAAAAAAGACCCAAAATGCGTCGTTTTATGTGCGAGTCACCGCCTTAACCATTAACTAACGAAATATACTTTATTATTAACGAAATATTCTTAATTAAGATTATGTTTGGGAATAATTTGTAAAGTAGGGCTACCAACGGGAAAGTTTTTTTTGAATTTCCACTTGGAACTCTTGAGACCTAAGGGCCACCATTGAGAATTTCCTATTATACAAAGTAAGATGGTTTTAATTAATCTGGTGAAGGTTTGAGTTAGACGATTATTAGTGTTAAATGGAAGTTTATCTTAGAACATGAAACTCAATTATATGGTTTATGATATGTTTGTTTGATGTTTTATGTGAAATTAGGAAAGTTGATTGCTTTATGAACCAAATTTAGTTATATCCAAGTCGTTTCTTATCTACCAGGTACACACATTTATATTGTAGCTTTCGGTTTCACTGAGGAGTTGTTTAGACCGAGGTAGTTGTTTTGCCGTGATTTGAAAGGTAAGATTTCATATTCAAATTTCTTATAGTTTACGTTAAAAGTTTTAAAAGGTAAGATTCTTGCTTAAATATTTTATAAGTTTACAACAAAATTTAAAAGGTAAGATTTCTTATTTAAACTTTTATACTTATGAGAAGAGTTTATAAATGTTTTGAACTCATTTTGATTGAGTATGTTTTAAAAGATAGAAGTGTAGCTTGAAAGAATCTTTTGTATTTTACGAGAAGAGTTTTTAAAATGGTTTTCATGTAAATATTTGGTTGAGATTGGTTTGAATGGGAGGACGTTCCTCCAAAGATAGAAAGTTTGGTTTCTGAACCATATTACAAGAAGTTATAGAAAAGTTTAAGATTATAAAAAGGTTTTTAGATAAGTTTTTATGTTTTCATAGTCATTGGATTGCCTATATGGTATCTCCAAGAATAGTTTGGTGTTTTCAAATTTGTGGAGATTGCGTAAGTGGTATCTCAAGGAATTGGAACTTCGTCGGTTTTGTCTCGACATTACAAATATAGAATAGTTGGGGTACGTTGATCAGTACCTCGGACTTAGATCATCTGTTGCGGTTTGGCCGTATCTAGGGTGTGCACACTAGGGGTCTTTGTCTATAGTTATCCAGATGGCCTATCTAGCCCAAATGCAAGGAAAGTTCGTTTCATTCCCTAGGTTTATGATTCTTTCTTCGTGAAAGAAAAAGGAAAAAAATATTTGTTTTAAAAGGAAAAATGAAAGATTTGAAAAAGGAAAAAGAAATAATTTGATTTAAAGAAGGAAATAGAAAGGATTCGATTTAGAAATAGATAAGAAAGGATTTATTTTACAAAAGAAATATCGAAGGTTTTATAAAGTTTGTTATTTTACTTACATGTTTTAAAAGAAAATGATTTGTATGATATAATTAATGTATCCTACCTGCATATATATTTGGCTTTACATTATGAAATCTTGCTCAGCCACTTTGGCTGATACTACGTGCCTGGTATATGCAGGCTTATGAAGGTAATGTATTATTGAAGAAGGTTCGAAGTGGAAGTTTATTGTGTTATTCATGTTGTTTGTACCGCGACAAGGACGATCGGCTTTGTAATAGTACAGATAATAGCTTAGTTAAATCGTAATTAAATTAAAAGGTTTTGAGTTTGTAAAGTTTTGACTGGTTTTGATTGCTGGATTTTGAGGATACAGGTTTATGAATTAGACGCGAGTCCTAAATTAAGTTTAAGGCGATCCGTATTTGAAAAGGAACTCTGCCGAATTTTCTGTAGAATTTTAGTAACAAATATAGTTGTTAAAATGTTTAGGATCATTCAATTAATATAGATTATTAGAGTTTAGAGGTTTAAATATAATCTAAAATTTTAATAAGTCGAGGTTTTTGAGCTCCACACTCCTGGTGAGTGTGATGGTAATAGTCTGGATTAGGTTTCCGTTGTGTCTAGTTCTTAATTAGGTTGATAGTAGATCCGGGTTGTTACATTATTAATATTGTACTTTCAATATTTTTCAATGCAGTTGCCATATTGAAATTTAGCAAAAAAAAATTACAAAGCTTTATGATTACGACACATGGCACTTATTCTAAATGATTGACATGTGGAACTACTATTCCTTAGAAGCTGACACGTGTCTTTTTTTCTTACTTATATATATATATATATATATATATATATATATATATATATATATATATATATATAGATAGATAGATATATATATATATATAGATAGATATATATATATATATAGATAGATAGATAGATAGATCAACTTCTCTCCCCCCTTCCATTGTTAAACCAACAAACAAAGCAATGGTTTTTAAATCAAGTTAATGTTTCATGCATCAATGACATGGATGTTGTGGTCAATTACCATGCGTGTATAATACAAGTAATCAAACTTTTTGTTTATCAAGGTCGTAGACTGGGCATGCAAAATGACATACTTTCTCTATTTTGGATTAGTTTGATCATTTTACTTTTTTATACTTTCTAAATTAGTTTGAACATTTTTATCTAAAACTAGTAAACTAAAAGAGGGCGCGTGTTTTCTTTGCAACTCGTTATAAAATGTTGATTACACACTTATATTTGCAAAAAATGTATTGGTAACATGATATGAAAAATAGAAAAAATAGACATCATTGACATTCAATCGGTTGGCTGATGTTATACAATTAGTCGATAAACACCTTGAGTTACTTAAAATAATCGGACATTTTAGAAAAATTAGCAAGACGAAGAGAGGATAATCGCTCTTCCAAATCCACCGAATGAATGTGTTTGTTGTCATGTAAAACGTCCTCTAAGCATTTCCATAACTCGAAAGTCGTAGCCCCGAGTTTCAATAATGTTGTATATGAGGTCTTCACGGATCGTCCCATATATCCATTGCTTCGCAAAAGCATCAAGTCGGTACCACGTAACATCGTCCACGTCAAGCAGACGAGGAACAGTTCAATCCACGTGAGCAAGGACGTTGTAGGCATAAGCATGTATGTGGAAAAGCTCGACCTACAATGCATAAATTTCCTAATGTTATTGATGTGGAAAGCATGATGAGATGAGGAGGAAGAGGGGTAGGCGTGTGTTTGATGGTGTCTGGCATGGTGGAAGGAGGTGAAGAGGTAGGCGGTTGTTGGTCGTGTAAACCCTAGCCCTCACCGGATCTTAGTTAAGAAGAGAGAGATAATTATCTTTTTCCTAAAATATATTTGATACCATGCGAGTTTATGTAGATTTCCTTAATTGCAGTGATTTCATTAATTGAATATATATATATATATGACTTTACAAAGTAAAGAGGATCTTTACAAATTATATCATCTAACAAAAATGTTGTACTCGTTATTTTGATGATGACAAATGAATAGTTTTTAACTTAGTTTTTAATTAGTTTTTCTTTATGTAATAATTTATATAGTATTATTTAGTTATTTATTTTATTTTTCCTAAAATAAACTTATGGAGAATTGGTTTAATAATAACCAAAATTAAGTTGTTTAGGAAAATAGACTATTTAGTTATTTTGTGTAGGATTAATATTCTAATCGGTCCACCATGCTTATACCAATCAGATAGGGTCAACTACTATCAAAACCTAAGTCAAGAGTCGGGGGATTAGAGCCTATGTTGAGCTATGGTTAAGACTCAACGCTCATAGTTCAACATACGCCGCATGTTCACTAACGTAATCAGAACTACTGACATGTCCTAGGCCTCTAGTCATAAGACGGATCTGTGCAAACAACTATTAACCACAAGCAATCAATGAAATTGTACATTGACATTAATTACTCAATAAGAACAAACCATATCACAATCACCCTAATCAAGCCCTAGAACTTGATAGAAATCTAAATCACAATCATGGTATAAACATGGCTTTCCTATCTAACACCCTAGAAAGAGGACTACTCACTCATAATTGAATTGACAACAATAAAACTAATATGAAACCCTAATAATTGCATCATAAATAATTGAATAAAAAAACCAAGCAATTGAGAATAATAAAAGAGATTAGGGTAAGAAAGAATACCAATTGACAGAAAGCAGGAACTTTTATTGAAATCGGAATAGGTTCAATCACCTTTAAACTAATCTAAGTGTGTAAACTAAGCTAAGAACAACGAGGAATAAAACTAGAGGCTAAAGTAGTAAAAAGATGAATAAAAGATGTCTCTAAATAATGAGGAAAAAGGTATTTATAATACCCCTCAAAGTCAAACTATTTGCGGAAACATAAGTCAAAATTCGAGAGAAAATGCGCCAGACCCGATCGGGCCCGAGGCCTCCACCCGATCGGGCCCACACCCAATTCAGCATACTTTGTCTTGGGCTTAGTATAGGAGCAGCGCAACAAGCAATAGGCGAACTGGGCCCCCACCCGATCACACACCCGATCGGGTCGTGGATCGGGTGCCCAGCAACTTTAGCATTTTGGCGTCTTGTGGCGTAGCAGCAGCAGCAACCATAAATGTAGAGGACCCGATCGGGTCGGGCGGTGGCTGCCCAATCGGGTCTGGGGACATGCTTCCTCGCCCGATCGGGTCGGGCAACGCTTGCCCGATCGGGTCCGCAACATCTATACCCGATCAATATTTCTTCCCCCGATCGGGCCATTTTTGCCCGATCAGTGTACGGAAACCTCCTTTTTGACTTTTTTGGCTCTCTAAACTTCACGTTTAGGGGTCTTGGGACCTCCTAAACTATCCATAGAACTCGTGAGCCGTCCTACGTGCCCCGTAACATCTCGTAAAGCCGTGGTTGCTTCCAAATGGCTCGGGAATAAGGAGAAAACTCCCTAAAACCTGCAATTCAACACTAAAACACGAAACCACAACTATATACGATAGTTAGCACAAAATAGCTCCCAAGAGCTCCAATGACGCACAAATTAGCTTGTAAATAAGGGAGAAAACTCTATATAAATACGTGATATCAAACTCCCCCAAGGTAAACCTTTGCTTGTCCTCAAGCAAACAGAACATAAACATGGAATAGATTGCCTCACCCCATAGATAAAAACAAATCAAAGCTCAAAACATTTTCAAGACTAAGAATCGTTCAAGCAGGCAAAATTCAAGTTTGGCTAATCAAATCCACCCAACCACCAATCATCCAAGCAATTTATCAAACTCAAGCATCCACAAGGCATACAAGTCCTGAAAAGGCTCTCACAAGGGTGTCACTCCTCTCTATTTTGTGGCAGGCAAAGAATATGCCCGAACACTCACCAACCCGACCATAAATACCCTTCCCACTCACACTCTCATGTGTTTAAGAGGGTTAAATGACGCTCATCCTAGTCAAGTCGACTCAATTAGCAGAAATACTCTTTAACTTTGGCAAACTGACTCGAAATCAATCAAATGAACAATGCAGACACGAGCTCAAGAGGACTTTATAGGGTTGTAATGAGGCTTAGGTGAGAGGTAGGGGATACTTTGGGGTAATGTGGTGGAAAAACCAAGAAAGGGGGAGCATAAATCATTCAAACAAGGCCTAAGATGGCCTACACAACTCCCAACAACACCATAAAACCACGTAAAGTAACCTAACTCTCATAAATCAATTACAAACTCATAACAAACCCAATTTTCAAGCAATGAGGCGAATATTTCTTTAAGAACGTACGTGAATGAAAGAACTTCGAATTCTTTTGAACTTTTATTTCATTTTTCTTTCATTTTTCTGAACTTCATTCACGCAACTCTAATTTTGCTTTCACTTTTCTTTTTCTCGCTCTCAAGCCACAACAAATACACTTTTAAATTCCTCAACAACCAAACTAAACCAAGAAACCAATCTCAAACTCAACCCATATAAAAGCCCCCCTAAGCTAGGCTTGGAATAATATCAAGTGAAGGCCGTGGGCTCATAATAGGGGTTTAAGAAACATGAAATAAGTCATTAGGCTCAGCGGGGCTAAGGCGGATAAAAGTATATCAAAAATTCACTCTGAAGCTCAAGAATAAGACAAAAGAACGCCTCTATCACAACATATGCCACAAGTCATCGAAAATCAGACAAGTAAGAAGTCAAAGTCAAGATCAATCCACTAAAGTGGAACTAACACACAAGAAATAGACTGGATAATAATATGAATCCAATAGGCTACAAAGAGGCCTCACAGTCTAACCAATTCAGGTATGCAGCACAAAGTGGTGTAATATAATTAAATTTTGCTCGAAATCATTGCAATCAAACATCAAATCATAGCCTCAAGATCACAAATGCCTAGCTATCCACAAAACATAGTCAAATCATTTTCAAATAGAGCACAACAAGGGGCACAGGGAGGCAACTAAACCAGTCATGGGAACCATATTTTTTTGATTTTTTCAGAACTTTTCGAAAGCAGTAAATCTATCCTAGAAATCAGTAAAAGAGATAGAGAATACAAATAGAACTCCTCCCCCAAGCTGAACTTGGCAGTGTCCTCAATGCCAAAAGGTGACAAAGACTATGCTAAGAGGAAAACAATGTTAGTACCCTCACTCTCGCTCACAAAAATAAGTAAAAATAAAAATAAAAAAATAAAAAATGAAAAGAAAAGGAAAAAGGGAAAGAATACGAGTTGCCTCTCGTACAGCACTGGTTTATAAAGGTCCCTCACGACCATATTACCTCAACCATCAGTCAGAAGAGGAACAGGGTTGTAGGAATAGTACCCTAACATGCCCATACACGATCTTATCCTATCATCATTGGAAGAGTCCAATGCCTTGAGTAACTTATCAAATGCGCATGCAAACATGTCATTGAGCACTAGATATGGCTTGATGACAAGCGCATCTATCTTCACATAAATAATATCAGAGAAAATAAATGATTTGTGAAGATAAGTAAAATCAAAATAAAAGGGAGAAAAGAAGGACAATGAACAACTTCCATTTGGTGGCGTAGGTTGTGAGGGCCTCAAGGTGAGAATAGGAGCAACTGCAACTGTGAGAAAATATGGGGAATGGCGAATAGGGAGAGAAGGGACAAGGTCAAGTCTATGTGAAGATGGAATATAGGGACAGGGAATAATAGGCTCAACCTTGACGGTTTTACTTACAATTTCACCATCATCAATAATGGGCTCGTCAACACAAGTGCTCTCAACCAAGAGTTCCTCTTCTATCAAAACATTCATTACATCCACACTTCCCTCAGTCTGATCATGCTTTTCAATATCAGGAGTCAGAGTCTTATCATTCACCTCTAATATGGCATTCTCGACACAATCATCATCACAATCATTATCATCATAAATCGCCCGTTGACCATCAAGTTGCATAGCAAGCGATTTTTCATAATTTGAGACATGTGTGAGGTAACACATCAAGTCTTGATTAGATTTTTCAATTCGTTGTGTGAGGTGACACATCAAGTCTTGATTAGATTTTTCAATTCGTTCACCTCAAGACTCAATCATCTGCTTAAGTAGATCTAGACTCTCTGAAGACTCAGATTGTGAATAATTATGGACTCCATGTGGGTCAGAATAAGTATAATCAGTTGCATAGGACTCGTTAGGGAAATGGTTAATATCATGGGAATTCATGCACAAATTATTTGGATATTGACAATAAGAATATGCATCAGACACATAACCATTGTAATACCCATTATCAAAATTATATTGCTCTTGCAAATTAGAATTCCCATTATTATAGTCTTGCCCCTGATAATTGGAATATCCATTATTATTGTCATATGACCCTTGAAAATTGGAATATCCATTATAGTTATTATATTGCCCCTGAGAATTAGGATAACCTTCCCCATACGAATTATAAGCCGGCCACTCCATATAAACTCATGAGTAAGAGAGGAAGAAAGAAAGAATTTACAAAAATAAAAAAAAAATGAAAAAAAAAAAAAACGTACCTCAATTAGAACAATGAAGTTCCAATGAGGCACAGAGAAGTAGACCAAATAACCAAACAAAAATTTAGAAACTAGCCGTCTCCCCGGCAACGGCGCCAAAATTTGATAGGATTTAGTCGTATCACCTAATCAAAGATAAACCTACAGTCCTCTAACTATGGTAGCTAATGGAAGCAGGGTCGAATCCACAGGGAGACAGAGTTTCTAAATTAATATTCAACCAATCAGCTACTTCAGATCAAATCAGAGAAGAATTAACTGAACTAATGATTAAGCTAAAGAAGGCGGATTAAACTGAGGATTTAACTATGGACTAAAAACCTAGGGTATTAGGTCGGTCGACCATGCTTATACCAATCAGATAGGGTCAACTACTATCAAAACCTAAGTCAAGAGTCGGGGGATTAGAGCCTATGTTGAGCTATGGTTAAGACTCAACGCTCATAGTTCAACATACGCCGCATGTTCACTAACGTAATCAGAACTACTGACATGTCCTAGGCCTCTAGTCATAAGACGGATCTGTGCAAACAACTATTAACCACAAGCAATCAATGAAATTGTACACTGACATTAATTACTCAATAAGAACAAACCATATCACAATCACCCTAATCAAGCCCTAGAACTTGATAGAAATCTAAATCACAATCATGGTATAAACATGGCTTTCCTATCTAACACCCTAGAAAGAGGACTACTCACTCATAATTGAATTGACCACAATAAAACTAATATGAAACCCTAATAATTGCATCATAAATAATTGAATAAAAAAACCAAGCAATTGAGAATAATAAAAGAGATTAGGGTAAGAAAGAATACCAATTGACAGAAAGCAGGAACTTTTATTGAAATCGGAATAGGTTCAATCACCTTTAAACTAATCTAAGTGTTTAAACTAAGCTAAGAACAACAAGGAATAAAACTAGAGTCTAAAGCAGTAAAAAGATGAATAAAAGGTGTCTCTAAATAATGAGGAAAAAGGTATTTATAATACCCCTCAAAGTCAAACTATTTGCAGAAACATAAGTCAAAATTCGAGAGAAAATGCGCCAGACCCGATCTGCCCCGAGGCCTCCACCGGATCGGGCCCACACCCAATTCAGCATACTTTGTCTTGGGCTTAGTATAGCAGCAGCGCAGCAAGCAATAGGCGAACTGGGCCCCCACCCGATCACACACCCGATCGGGTCGTGGATCGGGTGCCCAACAACTTTAGCATTTTGGCGTCTTGTGGCGTAGCAGCAGCAACAACCGTAAATGTAGAGGACCCGATCGGGTCGGCGGTGGGTGCCCGATCGGGTCTGGGGACATGCTTCCTCGCCCGATCGGGTCGGGCAACGCTTGCCCGATCGGGTCCGCAACATCTATACCCGATCAATATTTCTTCGCCCGATCGGGCCATTTTTTCCCGATCAGAGTACGAAAACCTCTTTTTTGACTTCTTTGGCTCTCTAAACTTCACGTTTAGGGGTCTTGGGACCTCCTAAACTATCCATAGAGCTCGTGAGCCGTCCTACGTGCCCCGTAACATCTCGTAAAGCCGTGGTTGCTTCCAAATGGCTCAGGAATAAGGAGAAAACTCCCTAAAACCTGCAATTCAACACTAAAACACGAAACCACAACTATATACGATAGTTAGCACAAAATAGCTCCAATGACGCACAAATTAGCTTGTAAATAAGGGAGAATACTCTATATAAATACGTGATATCAATAATATTAGTTGAGTTTGTTAATGGTTTACAGGAAAATAGACGTTAAAGAGTTGGCGATGATGCGTGGCTTAATTGATGGGTTGAGGTCCTAGATTCTAGGGGCCATGATCTCAGCTAACCGCACATCAAACGTATATACTAAACTGCCAAAGACCAAGTCAAGAGCTGCTGAGAAGATCGTGGAAGACTCGAAGACTCATTCAAACCATGCAAACACACGATCATGGAACGTGGCCTTAACATGGTCCATAACGGCTATAAAGGTGGAAGATAATGCCTAAAAACCTGCGTCCACTACAAAGAAGCTGAAGAAGACCGTTGAAGATTCATCACAGCTATATAAATTAAGAAGAACTCAATTTTAGTTCTTAAGACTTTCTACGATAATTGTGTAAATCTTTTAGAAAGTTATTTCGGTTTTATTCTCTTCAACAATTCATTTTATTCCATTAATCTGAGTTGGGGTGAGTGAAATTTTGTGAGAAAATTTCTACATTCAAGAGAGAAAGAGAAGACTTCGAGTGAAGTCAAGAGAGAAAGTCACGTGTTCAGGGGGAACAAGGTGACTGGGAACCAGTTCTTAGAGGAACAGAGTGAGTTGTTGTTTATAATAGGGTGTAAGTTATTATTGTAAATAAAAGGGCAAGATTTATTCCCAGAGAAAATAGGAATAAGAAACTTGTTAATTCTCTTTATTTTAACTTCTCTTTATTTCATTTTAACTTGTTAATTCCGCAAAAATAGCCCACAATAGTCTTTACCACAATTCACCCCACCTCTTGTAGTAAACTTAGAAGTTCTATAGGACCAACAAAAAATATAATTAATAACTACGATTTAACAATAATATCTACAATCTTAATATTAAAATATTAGTTACAAAAAATGATAAGTGAATATTTATATATTCACTATCAAATACTCTCTCTGTTGCCTTTTGATGTTCTGACAGGCTAAAGTCGTATCACCTAATCAAAAATAATCCTAAGTCCTCTAACAACAAAAGTCAGGGAAGTAGGCTCGAATCCATAGGGAGACAAATTCTCAGAGTTAATATTCAGTTAAAAAGCTACTTCAGACAAGATTAAAGCACTTGTTAAACTATGGTTAAATCATAACGCTCATAATTCAACATATGTCGCATATTCACTAACATAATCAGAATTACTGATGTGTACTAGGGCCTCTAAAAGTAAGGATCTGTGCAAACAATTATTAATTAACCACAAGCAATAAATGAAACTGCGCAATAACATCAATCACTCATCAAGAACAAATCACACCATAATCACTCTAATCAAAACCTAGAAACTAATAGTGATTCAAATATGGATCATGGTATAAACATGGCTTCCCTTCCTAGAAACCCTAGAAAAAGGACTACTCAGACATAGCTACTGAAACGAAAGCAATAATAATCAAAGACAACATAATTAAGATCTAATGAAAGCAATAATCAAAATCACAAAAAGTAAAGTAAGAATGATTACCGAATCTATGCGAAAGGAAGAAACTTTATTGAAATTGAATGGAATTCGAACTAAGTGCTTCAGAAAATAAACTAGTGTTTAACTAAATAATTATTAAAACTAAATTAAGAACTAAACTAAAATAAGATCAAACTAATTCTAGCATTAAGTTAGTGCTTATAGTCTAAGCCAAAAGAAACCAGAAAATGTGAGAAATAAGGGCAGCGAGAAGAGGCCTAGGAGGGCGAGCAGGCCCGGGTGGGCGAACAGACTGGCGAACAGTGTCAACTTGCAAAGGCCATATCTCTCAAATCAGAAGTTCGGTTGGGGCGTCTGACCTATAATTGGAAAGCACTTGACCTCTACAATCTAATCCAATTGGGATTTCTTTATTATAAATTTTCTATAAAAAGTTATGATGAATATAGTGAACGTGTGTCAGTTTTGGCATTTCTTTCACTAACTCTTTGCGTTATTCCAACTCAAAATTGTCCCAACCGGATGCAGTGTGATACTTGTGCAAGCTACGTTTATCCTCAATGATTAATAGTCTAGATCCTTGATAATCATGATGAATTTGAATCAAAATAACCTGAAAATCATCGAAACATGCAAAAGGGAAGTATTAGAGCACAACTTAAGTAATTCATGACATTATGCACCTAAATGCTCTAAAAGAAGTTCTAAATTCTATGTAAATTCATCTAAAACTATATATAAATGTTATACATCATGTTCTCATTTGGAATCTGGGGGGAAACCAATGCAAACTGAGGTGGATAAGAATCTTTTTAATTTCATACTCCCTCCGCCCAATATTAATCGATACACTTTCTTTACTCGTCAGTCCCACATTAGTTGATACACTTCTATAAATGACATGTGAGTACAATAGAAATATTGTTTTTAAGGTAATTTATTACCTACACCTTGAGGTACCTAGTTTTACGTACTCTCGGTGGCAATTGTTGTAAATACTAGGAATGAACAGGGACACAAAGGTAAATCCACCGGCAATTCTCTCTCTCCTCACTCACGTAACAACCCAGGTTTTGTTCTTCAGTTACACGATATCCCTCCCTCAGCCACCTCATCTCCGCCACCTTGACCGCCGCCGCTAGAACACCTTCAAACACCTCATATCCCTCCCTCCATCTAGGTACACCACCGGCAATTGTGTTGAATTTGTGTGATTCGTTCCATATCGTCTCCTAGAATTAGAGGATTTTCTATTTTCCTTGTGTCAGCAACATTTTGTGGACGCCAATTTAGCAAGTATGTGTTGTATTTTCTAGTAAATATCTTTGGTTCGTACTTTGAATTGTGAATTGAGCAGCTGAGCTCACTATATGAATTTTGTTATACATTGAGTAATTGATGAGTGGAGTGTGGATGTTCCTTTTACATTGATTTCTTAGAAATTAGAGTTTTGGAGAGTTTTAGGCAATTTGATCCATATATGTTTGTTTCAATTTGTTTCATTTGAAATTAATTTTGAAGTTTACACTTGTCATTTTTATTTGAATTTTATCTGGAATTATTGATACTCATTCGGAAAAACTTATACTCATTTGCCTTCATACTCATTTAGTTAATTCGTATTCATTTGGAATATTCATACTCGTTTGGTTTCGTATTCATTTGGAATATTCATACTCATTTGGCTTCATACTCATTTTAGAAATTTCTCTTAAGGCTAACTCATACTCATTTGGCTAAGTCATACTCATTTGGAAAACTGATAGAAAAACTCATACTCATTTGGCTTCATACTCATTCAGGTAATTCGTACTCATTTGGAATATTCATACTCATTTGGCTTCGTACTCATTTTGAATATTCATACTCGTTTTGCTTCGTACTCATTTTGACCAACTCATACTCATTTTGCTTCGTGCTCATGTTGACCAAGTCATACTCATTTTGCTTCGTACTCAATTTGACCGACCCATACTCATTTGATGTACGTAGAGGTACGTACACCAAGGTGTACATTTTACCTTCTCGTTTTTAATATTAATGGGTCCCACATATAATTAACTTAATAACACCACCTACCCCCAACCCCACCAACATGTGCTTTATGTACCAAAACAAATACCAATAACCAACTACCTGGCCCCAATAAAATAAGTTGTCAAATAACACTCTTAAAACTTTGTGTCAATCAAATAGTATCACCTAATACCGGATGGAGGACGTATTATATAAAGTGTACTTTGATATCTTTTTTCTTTAGAATAGTAGGAGAGAGAAATAAAAGTGGGTGATTACAAAATAAATGATTCTAAAGTGGGTCATGTATAAGACTAAAAGTAAAATATTCGAAACATCTCAAAAAGGAAAATGGGAATATCAAATGGGAACGGATGGAATATATAAAAGCAAAGAACAATAACATTATAACACCGTCACTCACTATATTTATTAAATTATAAATCTCCACCTCATGTAACTATACTAAATCTAATAGCATGTCAATATGATGAAACATCGCTCAATATAAGTTGTTAAATCAAATGTCTTCACTTTGAAAACTTTAAAGTAGCAACTCCCTAAAACGACAATACCAATACTTGGAAAAGAAAATAATGCATCTCACTCCAAGGGCCGGTATTCCAACTAATATTGTCATTAGGGGTAACAAATTAACATTGTTATAAAGGGAAATATAGGAATTATAAAACTTACTACTTCTATAAAAATTTATTATTATCTAGTCCTTCTTTTTCATATGGATATAAGGGTAATATGGGAATAATAAAGGACATTACTTCTATTGTTATATATACATGGGTAATATAAAAATAAGAAAAATTACAACAAAAATTGACCTACATTTGACCATTTTTCCTTTATTATATAGGACATAGGAAATGCACTAATGAAAAAACTTTACATGATCCTACATAGCTGATCCGCAACCCATAAAGTCTCGATCTATTAAGGAACAAAATAGATGTGAAATTTTGGGAGACATTAACTGATGCAGATAGCCAGAAATTCAAAAACTAGTTAACTATTAGATTGTATAGTGTATTTGTGTTAAGTTTGTTATATTGATTATTTTCCATGTATAGTTTAGGTATCTTGCCTTTCTTGTAATGTTATATAATGTCAATAATAAACCTAACCTAATCAAGGGATTAACCATCTTTCATGGTAATTAGAGCAAGGTAAAAATTATCCCCTTCCTCCTGTGCTTGACGGTGCATACCACAGCAACCCCTCCATTTTTTTTATTTTGCTTCTTCAGCCATGGTTGTTGACGCACCGAAAGTGCAACGCTCTTTGAACGGGCTTCACCCCGTGTCTACCGTTGGTAACATTTTTCATAAAGTTCGTGCCTTAGATGGTACGAAAGTCACGTACTCTTCATGGATGAAACTCTTCAAACTCCATGTTGGAGGATACAAAGTTTTGCATCACATTGATGGCACCCCATCGTCAAATACTACGAATCCCAGGTATGATTTGTGGTGTGAGATTGATTATCATGTTCTACAATGGATTTACATATCTTTCTTCGATGACCGTTGCATATGGATCCTAAAGCCCGACACATTAGCCTACGATGCATAGCTGAAACTTCAGAATTTATGTCTCAACAAGGGTTTACGTGCCATCACTATAGAGCATGAATTTAATGGTCTCAAACTTGACTCGATGCCATCACTTGAAGAATATTGTCATTGTCTCAAAGATTTGGCCAACCAATTACCCGATGTTGATAGTTCGGTCTCTTAAAAATGATTAGCTTTTCAATTGGTTTGTGGTTCGCTGGCAGAAATTGACATTGTCGCCTCCTTAATCAATCGCCAAATCCCGTCCTTTGAGACCGCTCGTAGCATGCTCCAACTAGAGCAGCAGCGTAAGGCCATGCGCGATGAGATCACCCCTACTCCGCCGGCTTGATTGCTTTGTCGTCCCCTTTGCTCGAGTTAGCGGGATGGACTAAGTTGCAACATAGTCAGCAGCAAGCACATACTAACCAACGCCACCAACGCCGCAGCAATCGCAGCCCCAATCATCCTCGTTACAACTAGCTGACTCGCGCGCCCAGTGCAGCGCTAGCGGTCGTCCTTCGCTGCCAGCAGCCCTCCGCAGCAGTACTTCCCTCCATGGGGACCCTTCCCATACTGTTGGGGTCCCCCTTTGTGTCCGTACCCCACGCGAAGTGGGTGCGCCATGCCTTGGTAGCCTCGCCCTCCTCAATGGCGTGGCACCTCCTCTCGATCGCAATCAAATTAGTCCTACACTTATGGATAAGTTCATTTTACTGATTTTGGTGCTCATGAGTCCACTGATCTTGGTGCCTCTTTTCAGATGATGTCCTTGCAACAATCTGATGATTCTTGGTATACGGATACTGGTGCATCATCTACCTAATTGCGGATCCGGGTACTATTGTCCATTCATCTAATTTATTTAATATTCATTCAATTTATGTTGGCAATGGTAATACTATTCCAGTTATTGGCTCTGGAATGTCACAAATTCTCACCTCCACCTATCCCCTTGCCCTAAAAAATGTTCTTTACACTCCTCAAATTATCAAAAATCTTATTTTGTGTGTCAGTTCACTAAAGATAATTATGTGTCTGTTGAATTTGACCCTACTGATTTTTCTGTGAAGGACCTCCTTGGTGGGACTACTTTTATGAGGAATAACAGTAATGGGGATCTCTATCCAGTCTCATCCACTACGTCCACCTCTTCAACTCCTTTCGCTAACATCATACCTTCTTCTCATGATTTATGGCACGATCGGCTTGATCATCCTGGTCTAAATGCCATGTATTTTCTTATAGTTAATTTATGCATCAACTGTACTAAACCACATGTTCCTATATTTGCAACTCTTATCAAATTAGTAAATGTAAATGAGATTCTACTTCTTTCACTATTGCTCCTTATGATATCATTCATTGTGATTTGTGGACTTCACCATTATTATGCAAAAAGGGCTATAAGTATTATCTTGTTTAATTGATGACTATACTCATTATGTATGGGTGTATGCCCTTACATTCAAGTCTGAAGCGTTTGCTAAATTCTTGCAATTTCTTGCTTATGTATACCCAATTCAACTTTAAAAAAATTCATTTCAATGTGATTTTGGGTCGTAAATTTGACAATACTCCCTATCATCAGTTTGCTATGACTAATGGACTTACTTTCCGTTTTTCATGCCCGTAAACATTTCTCAAAATGGCAAAGCCGAATGAATGATCCGCCATCTTAACGAAATTGTGCTTACCCTTCTCTATTACACCTCTCTCCCTCCATCATTTTAGGTTGAAGCGCTTCACAATGTCTTATACCTCCACAATATTCATCCCGTCAAATCCCTCTGCTTCCGCTCCCCCACCTCCATTCTCTATCATAAATAACCTTCATATAATCACCTCCTAGTCTTTAGTTGCTTGTGTTGTCCTAATCTCTCATTTAAACCCCCTTACAAACTTGCCCCTCGATCTACTCGTTGTGTCTTCCTTGGATATCCATCCAATTATCGTGATATTGGTGTCAAGATATCTTCGCCGGTAAAGTCATTATGTCACGTCATGTCACATTCGATGAACTTGTCTTCCATTTCGTGATCTTCCCACTTCACATTCTTCCCTTTAATCATACATGTTATATAATATGAGCACTATAAGAGGGGGGGTGAATTATAGTGAGAGAAAATGCTATACTTTTTGCGGAATTAAAAGCTAGCTAGGGAACACGAAAAGGGAACACGAGCGATTTCAGCGAGGAAAAACTTCCTAGGCCCAATAGGAAGAAACGACCTCGACCATAAGGGATTTTGACTCTAAACTTTCCACTATAATAGGCCAAACTACTATGTTTGCAAAACCTATTACTTTTCTCTCGGGCCACAACTTGAGTTCTTAAACTCAAGTTCCCAATAACAGTTCCCACAACTGTTTTTCCTCTCGAACTTCCCTCGAAGTTCCTCTCTTTTTCTTTCTCACGCTTCATTTAAAGCTTCTCACACTTACAAGAGTTCACTCAAACCCTTACCCAAAAATACAATGTGTAAAACAATGGAAGAGTAAAAACCCGAATAAAGTAGTATGAATTCTCTTAGGAACGACACTGACTCTTTAAGACAACTAAGAATATTCGGCTAAGTCAGACACAAATAATTCTAAGGTTTAGGCACCTATTTATGATGAACTTAGGCAAGACCACTACTTATGTCCACTAATATATGATGTCCATAACTTATTATATTAATTAGTTTTTATTTAATATTCCTTGAGAAATAATTAACCACTAACCCACTACACAGCTTAATAAAAGAGAAGCAGTAACTTAAACGTGGTTTTCAAAACTTGGAGCATAATTGAACTGATTAAAAAATAAATAAGACTTGGGAAGAAAATAATCAAGCCCACTACTCCACTAACAGCAAACGTGTAGCAGTGATATCACGTATTTATAAAGAGTATTCTCCCCTATTTATGAGCTAATTTGTACGTCATTGGAGCTATTCGGAGCTATTTTGTGCTAACTATCTTATATAGTTGTGGTTTTGTGTTTTAGTGTTGAATTGCAGGTTTTAGGGAGTTTTCTCCTTATTTCCGAGCTATTTGGAAGTAACCACGGCTTTACGAGATGTTACGAGGCACATAGGATGGCTCACGAGCTTTATGGATAGTTTAGGAGGTCCCAAGACCTCTAAACGTGAAGAATTGAGAGCCAAATAGTCAAAAGGAGCTTCTCGTACACTGATCGGGTAGAAAATGGCCTGATCGGGCGATGATTTATAGATCGGGTGGTAAAGTTTCGCACCCGATCGGGCGAACATCACCCGACCCAATCGGGTGGAAAAGCAAAGAATTTTAGTTGGGCAAAATAAGCCCAACCCGATCGGGCAAGAATGCACCCGATCGGGCCAAGCCATTTTACCCATAACATTATATGTTGCTGGCGCTGAAAAAAGGAAGGAGGAGTTTTGGGCCCAATATTAAAGCGGCCCGATCGGGCGGACGCGGCCCGATCTTCATCGGGTAGGCCCGGAATGCTTTGCTGCTGCTGGACGCGCGAGTTGAAGAGGAGAAGAGAAGCTGGGCTTCCTTGCTATGAGCCTGTTGTCAGCGAGCTGAAGAGCAAGGGAAGCTGGGCCTATGCGTGTGTCAGCCCGATCGGGTGGTCTTTATATTTTTTCGAAGCTGCTACATCATTTTAAAGCTTGGGCCAAATTTTGAAGATTGATAATTTTTGTGTGGACCCGATGGCATAGGGCAACCATTGCCCGATCGGGTCCCGCACTCGATTCCGCGGAAAATCAATCTTTATTTCCGTTTTTAATTAGATTTTTGGGGAAGTTATAAATACTTTTTCCTCATTATTTTTGAGACATCCTTTTATTCTGTTTTTTTTCCAATAGTTCTTAGTTTAGTTTTAGAGAGTTTTATTTAGATTAAACACTTTAGATTAGTTTAAAGGTGATTGAACCTTGGATTTGATTTCAATAAAAGTTATTGCTTTCCGTCAATTGGTATTCTTCTCTACTCTTAATCTCTTTAATTACTTTTGATTGCTTAGTTATTTATTATTTTGATTCATGATGTTAGGATTAGGGTTTAATGTTAATTTCATTATTGTTCATTCAATTATGTCTGAGTAGTTTAATTTCTAGGGATTTGGGGAGGAAAGTCATGTTTATACCTTGATTATTTAAATTGCTATTAGAATCTAGGGTTTGATTAGATAGGTTATGGTGTGATTTGTTCTTATTGAGTAATTAATGTTCTTGCGCAGTTTCATTGATTGCTTTAGGTTAATAATTGTTTGCACAAACCCGTCTTACTTTTAGAGGCCTAGTACACACAATTAATTCTGATTATGTTTGTGAACATGCTGCATATGTTGAATTATGGGCGTTGAGACTTAACCGTAGCTTGACACGTGCTCTAATCTATCGATTCTTGATCTAGGCTCTGATAGTTATTTGATCCTTTGATTGGTATAAACATGGTGGACCAAACTAATTACCTAGACCTTCATTTCATAGATTAAATCTCGTCTTTATATTGCTTTCGAGTGTTTAATTAGTAGTTCAGCTGATTCTTCCCTGATTTTGTCTGAAGTAGCTGTTTAGCTGAATATTAACTTAGAACTCCGTCTCATTGTGGATTCAACCCTACTTCCCTTGGCTATCATTGTTAGAGGATTTAGGATTTATCTTTGACTAGGTGATACGACTTTAGCCTGTCAAATTTTGGCGCCGTTGCCTGGGAGAAGGCTAGTTTTCTACGTTTTTGTTTGGTTATTTGGTCTACTTCTCTGTGCCTCATTGGAACTTAATTGTTCCAATTGAGGTATGTTTTACTGCTTCTTTTTGTTTCTTTTATATGCCCAGGTCTCATAGAAACAGTTCCCCCATCCCAGCGGATCCTAATCTTACAAGGACAATCAGGCAGATTCGAAAGAAAATTCAGAGAGAAAAGCAGTCTGTTCAACTGAACACCTTTGGATCAGACACCTCAAATTCAGTTATGTCTAAATCACTGAAGTCATATGGGGTGCCTAACCCGGATGGTCTTTTTTAAGGCCCACCAATGCCCACCATCGCCGCTAACAATTTCGAGATTAAGCCTGGACTCATCAGCATGGTTCAGTAAAATCAATTTGGTGGGCATCCTACTGAAGATCCGGCCAATCATTTGCAGAGATTTCAACAACTCTGACGAACTGTAAAGCATCAAGGAGACACACCTGAGCAATTGAAGGTCATGTTATTCAAGTTTTCACTCCGAGACAGAGCTTAGAAGTGGTTCAACGACATCAAAGTGCCTAAAAGGTCGGAGATTTCTGTTGCGTTCCTGAGAGAGTATTATCCACCCACAAAGACAGCAGAAATCAGAAATAAACTAGCCACGTTTTCCCAAGAGCCTGATGAAACACTTTGGGAAGCGTGGGTTATGTTCAGAGATTTGCAGAGAGAGTGTCGACATCACAACATGGACAAATGGTTCTTGACGCAGACATTCTACAATGGTCTGCAGCCTCAGACAAAGAGTATTGTTGACTTGTCTGCAGGAGGAGTTTTTCTGGATAAGGAAGTGGATGTAGGCTATGATTTTATTTCAAACCTTATAGCCAATGATCATTCCACTTCTCGTAGCCTCACAAGGAAGGTATTGGAGGTAGACGCCCTCTCATTGGTGACTTCGCAGATGGCGAAGCTGAGCCAGCAGATTGACACCTTGAAATCCTCTTCCTCGACAACACCTCCCTTGAGTATTAATGCTATGTCTTCCATGGCACCCATTACCTCATCTTAATGCGAGGTATGTGGTGTGCAAGGTCATTTTGGGCATGACTGTCAGTTCAGTCAACATCAGATGGAGCAGGCAAATACTTTTCAACAAAGACCACAGAATTTTCCCCCTTCATACAACTACCATAATCCGCAAAACTATCAACCTCCACCTCCACAAAATCATCCTAAACCCTCGTACTACCAAAATCCCTCTGGTTTTCAAAGACCTCCACCACAATACTTCCGCCACCCTAACAACTTCCAATACCCACAAAATTTCCAAACTCCACCTCCACAAATACCCCCCAAAGAGCCTACCACATCTGAATTGATGAAGTTGATTTTGAGCATGCAAAAGACTAATGAGGAGGCTCAAAGATCCCAAGAGAAGCACATCAAACTTCTCGAGACTCAAATTACACAATTGGCAAGCAATAGTGCTCAGTGGCGTCATGGGGAATTGCCAGGGCAACCCATTCAGAGGGAGCACGTGAATGCCATCACTCTTAGTAGTGGCATTGTTTATAATCCTCCTCCAATACCCATTGATGATGTTTCCCCAACTGCGGGGAAGAAGAAGGTAGTAGAGGAAGGAAAAAGGAAGAGTTTGACGTCTGAAGTTGACTTAACTGAGGAAGCTGAACAGACAGAGAAGAAAAAGGAGAAGGTTTCTGAAACGCCTTTTACACCAAGGCTACCTTTTCCTCATAGGATGTAACAATCAAAGGTAGATCAGCAGTTTGGTAAGTTCTTGACTATGGTCAAGAACCTTGAGGTAATGATTCCATTCACAAAATTTAATTACCAAAGTCCCTGTTTATGCCAAATTTCTGAAAGAGTGATCACCAAGAAAAGAGACTTTGGTGGGGTAGAACGTGTCACACTTACTGAAGAGTGCAGTGCTTTTATTCAGAATAAAATCCCACCTAAGTTAAAAGATCTTGGTAGTTTTTCTATACCCTGCCATCTTGGACCTATTTTTATCGATAAAGCTTTGTGTGATTTAGGTGCTTCTGTTTATTTTATGCCTTTATCTGTTTATAAGAAACTTAATATGGGAGCACTTAAATGCACACAAATCACTTTACAGATGGCTGATCGTTCTATAAAATACCTTTTAGGTGTTTTAGAGGACTATCCTGTTAGGGTCGGGAAATTCTATATTCTCGTTGATTTTGTGGTGTTAGATATGGATGAGGCTGCCCAGATTCCTATTATTCTAGGTAGACCGTTTTTGTGTACTGCCGGTGCTGTTATTGATGTTAAGTCTGGGTCTTTAACTCTGAGTGTTGGTGATGATAAAGTGATTTTTAAACTAATCAATGTTGTTAAGGCACCTATGCTTGAACAATGTTTATGCAGGGCTGAGGTTTTGGATGAGGTAGGTGTAGAGAAGGTTCGAATTCCACCTAAGGTTGCCTCACCGTCTGGAGGTATTATCAAGAACATTTGGCGAAGGAAGATGTTTGATGAGGGTGGCACTCACTGCTTAGCCCCTCCTATTTGAGAGATGGAGGTATTATGGTCGTGCGGGACCTTTATAAACCAGCATTGTGCGAGAGGCAACTCGTATTTTTCCCCTTTTTCCTTTTCTTTTTAATTTTCCTATTTTTAGTGAGCGAGAGTGAGGGTACTAACGTTGTTTTTCCTCTTAGCATCGTCCTTTGTTACCTTTTGGCATTGAGGATACTGCCAAGTTCAGCTTGGGGGAGGATTTCTGTTTGTATTCTCTATCTCTTTTACTGTTTTTTAGGATGAAATTATTGCTTTCGAAAAATTTGAAAAAATCAAAAAAAAAATGGTTCCCATGACTGGTTTAGTTGCCTCCCTATGCCCCTTGTTTTTCTCTTATTCAAAATGACTTGACTTTGTTTTCTAGATAGCCAGGCAGTTGTGATCTAACGCTATGATCTGATGTTTGATTGCTATGATTTCGAGCGGGTTTTGATTATATTACACTACATTGTGCTGCATGCCTGAATTGGTTAGACTGTGAGGCCTCTTTGTAGCCTATTGGATTCATATCATTATCCAGTCTATTTTTGTATGTTAATTCCTCTTTAGTGGATTGATCTTGACTTTGACTTCGTACTTGTCTGATATTCGATGACTTGTAGCATTTGCTGTGATAGAGGCGTTCTTTTGTCTGATTTGTGAGCCTCAGAGTGAATTTTTAATATAAATTTATCCTCCTTAGCCCCTCTGAGCCTAATGACCTATTTTGTTTACTAAATCCCTTATTATGAGCCCATGGTCTTTATTTTGATACTTTTTCCAAGCCTAGCTTGGGGGAGCGTTTGTTGGGTTGAGTTCTGAGATTAGTTTGATGGTTTGGTTTGGTTTTAGGGAATTAAAGTGTATTTGATGTGGTTTGAGTATGGGAAAAAGAAAAGAAAAAAGCAAAGTTAGAGTTGCGTGAATGGATTTCAGAAAAAATGAAAGAAAAAATGAAATAAAAGTTCAAAGGAATTCAAAATCCTTCATTCACGTACGTTCATAAAGAAAAATTCGCTTCATTGCTTGAAAATTGGGTTTGTTGTGAGTTTTCATTGATTTATGAGAGTTGGGTTATATTTCGTGATTATATGGTGTTGTTGGAGTTGTTTAGGCCATATTAGGCCTCGTTTGAGTGACTCATGCTCCCCCATTATTGGTTTTTCCACCACATTACCTAAAGATATCCCCTACCTCTTGCCTAAGCCCCATTACAACCCTATAAAGTCCTCTTAAGCTCGTGTCTGCATTGTTTATTGGATTGATTTCGAGTCAGTTTGTCAAAGTTAAAGAGTATGTCTGCTGATTGAGTCGACTTGGCTAGGATGAGCGTCATTTAACCTTCTTACACACATGAGGGTGTGAGTGGGAAGGGCATTTATGGTCGGTTTGGTGAGTGTTCGAGTATATTATATGCCTGCCACAAAATTGAGAGGAGTGATACCTTTGTGAGAGTCTTTTCAGGATTTGTATGCCTTGTGGATGCTTGAATTTGATGAATTACTTCGATGATTGGTGGTTGGATGGATTTTATTATCCGAACTTGAATTTTGCCTACTTGAACGATTCTTAGTCTTGAAAATATTGAGCTTTGATTGATTTTTATCTATGGGGTGAGGCATTTTATTCCATGTTCATGTTCTGTTTGCTTGAGGACAAGCAAAGATTTAGCTTGATGGAGTTTGATATCACATATTTATATAGAGTTTTCTCCCCTATTTATGAGCTAGTTTCTACGTCATTGGAGCTCTTCAGAGCTATTTTGTGCTAACTATCGTATATAGTTGTTGTTTTGTGTTTTAGTGTTGAATTGCAGTTTTTAAGAGATTTTCCTTTTTATTTCCGAGCTATTTGGAAGTAACCACGGCTTTACGAGATGTTACGAGGCACATAGGATGGCTCACGAGCTTTATGGATAGTTTAGGAGGTCTCAAGACTTCTAAACGTGAAGAATTGAGAGCCAAAGAGTCAAAAAGAGCTTCCCATACACTGATCGGGCAGAAAATGGCCCGATTGGGCAATTATTGATCGGGTGGTAAAGTTTCGCACCCGATCGGGCGGACATCACCCGACCCAATCGGGTGGAAAAGCAAAAAAAAAATAGTTGGGCAAATTAAGCCCAACCCGATTGGGTAAGAATGTACCCGATCGGGCCAAGCAATTTTACCAAAAACATTATATGCTGCTGGCGCTAAACAAAGGAAGGAGGAGTTTTGGGCCCAATATTGAAGCGGCCCGATCGGGCGAACGCGGCCCGATCCGCATCGGGTAGGCCTGGAAGGCTTTGCTGCTGCTAGACGCGTGAGTTGAAGAGGAGAAGGGAATCTGGGCTTCCTTGCTATGAGCCTGCTGTCCGCGAGCTGAAGAGCAAGGGAAGCTGGGCCTGTGCTTGTGTCAACCCGATCGGGTGGGCTTTATATTTTTTCGAAGTTGCTAATTCGTTTTAAAGCCTGGGCCAAATTTTGAAGATTGATGATTCTTGTGTGGACCCGATGGCATAGGCAACCATTGCCCGATCGGGTCCCGCACTCGATTCCGCAGAAAATCTATCTTTATTTCCGTTTTTAATTAGATTTTTGGGGACGTTATAAATACTTTTTCCTCATTATTTTAGAGACATTCTTTTATTATGTTTTTTTTCCCAATAGTTCTTAGTTTAGTTTTAGAGAGTTTTATTTAGATTAAACACTTTAGATTAGTTTAAAGGTGATTGAACCTTGGATTTGATTTCAATAAAAGTTATTGTTTTCCGTCAATTGGTATTCTTCTCTACTCTTAATCTCTTTAATTACTTTTGATTGCTTAGTTATTTATTATTTTGATTCATGATGTTAGGATTATGGTTTCATATTAATTTCATTATTGTTCATTCAATTATGTCTGAGTAGTTTAATTTCTAGGGTTTGGGGAGGAAAGTCATGTTTATACCTTGATTATTTGAATTGCTATTAGTTTCTAGGGTTTGATTAGATAGGTTATGGTGTGATTTTTTTCTTATTGAGTAATTAATGTTATTGCGCAGTTTCATTGATTGCTTGAGTTTATTATTGTTTGCACAGACTCGTCTTACTTTTAGAGACCTGGTACACACCAGTAATTCTGATTATGTTTGTGAACATGCTGCATATGTTGAATTATGGGCGTTGAGACTTAACCATAGCTTGACATGTGCTCTAATCTATCGATTCTTGACCTAAGTTCTGATAGTTGTTTCATCCTTTGATGGTATAAACATGGTGGACCAAACTAATTCCCTAAGCCTTCATTTCATAGATTAAATCTCGTCTTTACATTGCTTTGTAGTGTTCCTGAAGTTGTTTCTAGGTCTGTTCTTTACCTTGTTTCTAACAGTGTTAATGTCCGTTCCTTTCATGGGAACAGATCCAAGTTCTGCTTGAGAAATCAACACAAACTAAATAGGCCATTTACTCGACCTTAACAAGAAGATATTAAATACATCCTATGTATTCTAATCTTCACTCCAAGCTTGATACTTCATCATTCGAACATCTTCTCTTCGATCTTTGATTAATTCGCCATATTGAATCTTCGATCAAGTATTCTCTTTGCTCGAGAATAAATTACCTAGCCATAGCATAAATAAAATACAATATGTCTTTTGCAGTTAAGTCATCTTCAAAACTCAAAGGTCAACAATTTTCCCCTTTATGAAGATGGCAACATACAATATAATATTTAATTTAAACAAGTCATATTAAACTATTTAACAAAGTAATGGAACTAAGTTAAATTAAATTCTAATAGACTCTTGATTTTATTTTTTACTAAGAGAAGGAAAATTTTTACTCTTATTTTGTAACACGCGGACAATTCTCTCTTTATAAAACATATATTTTTCCCAACTAAAACAGAGAATTATCAACACATTATTGCTCGTGTGAAAACGTATCGGCTTACTCAGAGTGTTGCAGCGGAAAAACATTAAATATACTTAGGACATAATAATCATTGTCAAACCATTATCCAAACCTCGAAAGATAATTCAAAACCAACTTAAAACTTTTCAAATAAATAATTTATAATTCAACTTACTAAAATTAACGTAAAGGTAAGAAGCAGTAGAAATAATAAAACAATCTCTCAACAAAGCTTCCAAGGTCCCAAATGAGTAATCGAGACGATGCATCATGCCTTCCAACCCTGTAGGAAAATACTTAATTGAAAACTGCTCACCAATAAAGGGTCATAACAGGATCAATAGGCACAGCCATGATCAACACACAAAAGCACGTAACCAGCAAAGCTGAGAACATACATAAATAGAATAAACACGAAACCTAATCATGATACTAATGAACAACCAAACATGATTATTAAAGATACCTCAAGGCTTCAACTTGTACAATAAGACTTGGCTTCAACTTGTACAATAAGAGTTGACTTCACAAGACATACAACATGATAATCATTTAGTAAATTGAATAGGCAATGGATCGAGTTGTCCAACCAAAACCAGTCTTCAAAATAAAAGATCAAGTTACGGGCGCGACTCCGTAACCCCTTGACCAACGATATCGAGGAACCTTTAGAAATAAAAATAGGGTACGGTGATCAATCCGATCCCAAGAAAATCCACGGGCTACCACCATGTACTCCAAGTCATACTAGTCCAGAACTTCAGACGTGCACAAGTCTAAAGCAATTGCTATTCACTTCCACTTTAAGTATTAGTAAGTTATTCGATGTTGGACTCTAAACAAAGCAACCAACACATAACATGGATACAACAATATTCCTCTTTTATATTAGGATTAAATAAGTGATCAAAAAATTCCAATTGACCAAGAATTAATCCTCCAAATTTATTTATTGACTTAAATCAACAATCGAATGTCCAACGACAATAAATATACATACCCTACAAAGCCCTCGGTCTTTGCAAAGTAGTAAAATAATAATAACCAATAATAATCCAACTTACTCACAAAGTCCTCGGCCTTTGAGAAGTAATAAAATATCCACTAAGGGAAACAATACCAAAATCCATAATCCAATAATAGAATATTATTAATCACTCATGTGAATTAATGAATAAACTTCCCTTCCCAAACCTGCTTCAATCAAACATCCATTCAATCATGTAATAAAACATAAAGGCAATCAATATGCTCAACAACACGTAATTCCAATTCAATAACCACGTATGAACCATAGAAGGGTTCCCTATACATGATACTATATAGAATTTTAATCCTTACGACATGTACGTACCTTGTGTAGACAAAGTGAGAGGCCACTTTAAAGCTCTAAAAGTCGCCTAAAGTAAATTCTCCGCCTACCAAAATATTAATACAATAATGAATTAATATCCTAATTACTTCACAATAATATAATTTATTTTAAAATGCTTCAAAACTCCTTTTAAAATACTTTAAAAACACTAAAGTTTCAACCTTTAACAACCTTCAATATAACACTCATAAATCTAGGCTTTAAAACCTAAAATTTATTACTTTCATACTTAAAACTCACTTTAAATAATAAATAATAAATCTAAAATTATACTTTATATTCACAATAAATAAAATTCAGATTTTAAATAATTCAAACAATAAAGTTTTCAACTTTATTTATAAAATATCTTAAAACTCATAAAAATCACAACCTTAATATTAAAACTCAGAAAAAACATAACTTTCATATGAAAACTCATAAAAATCATAACTTAAATGTTAATACCATAATTAAACATTAAATAGAGGATAAGGGTTAAGAAATAACCAAAATAAACATAAAAATCGGATTTGCGAGTGAAAAATGGCAGTAAAACTATCAAACTTCCAGAGGCCAACTGGTAGAATACTAATCGGAATTGAGTGATTCTTGAGCCTAAATTCAATAACTTTCGAGATCTACAACATTGAAGAAGGAAGTTTTGGCTAAAAACAAACGGAACTATAAGAAATCTGAGCAACCAGATTCAAGGGTATGAAAAGATGTAAAAAAGAGAATTAAGAGAGGGAGCGAAGAGTTGCGTGGCTGCTGTTGCAGCTGCACACGAGTGGCGGTGCTGGCGGCAGCACAGAAACAAGAGGGAGGTGGTGTGTGGTGGTGTACGACGCCGAAACAAAAGGGAAGAAATGAGAGGGAGGTGGGCACCGGTTTGGGGAGAAAGAAATGAGAGAAAATAAAGTGTGCAACTTGGGGTTTGGGGGGTATTTATAGGTTTGCGTAAAACCTAGGGCAATTAGGTTAGGCTTTGGGTTTGGGCTCAAGTTGGTCATCAAACTCTAATTAAAAGCTTTGGGCTACTCAACCCAATATTAAAATCATTTTAAACACAACCCAAAATATTTAATAACATATTCAATACTTAAAATCCAACCCAATAAATATTAATGATTATTTAAAACGTTTAAACAATCATTTGACTTTCAAAATAGTCAATACTTAAATAATTAAATGAAATAAATATCAAAATAATTATAAATATACTTTAAATATACTTATAAAATTCATAAAATTACAGGGGATTACAGTCTACCATTCTGAGTGAAACTATACTTCAAACTCTTATGGTCGGTGAATATCTTCAATCCAAACACAATAGCAGCTAACTTTAAGTCATGGGTAGGGTAATTAGACTCATACGGCTTCAACTGACGCGATGCATACGCAATCACCTTCCCATTCTGCTGTAACACACATCCCAGACCATTCTTCGCAGCATCAATATATACCTCGAATCCATCATTCCCATCGGGCAGGGTCAAAATAGGTGCAAAGGTTAAACGATACTTCAAAATCTGAAAGGCTTCCACACAGTAAACTCATAGTGACCTTCACTCAATCTGAAAGGCTTCCTCATAGTAAACTCATAGTGACCCCCCAAATAATCTATAATTCAACTTAGTAAAATTAACGTAAAGGTAAGAAGCTGTAGAAATAATAAAACAATCTCTCAACAACGCTTCCAAGGTCCCAAATGAGTAATTGAAACGATGCATCATGCCTTCCAAACCTGTAGGCAAATACTCAATTGAAAACTGCTCACCAATAAAGGGTCATCACAGGATCAATAGGCACAGCCATGATCCACACACTGAAAAGCACGGAATCAGCAAAGCTGAGTACATACATAAATAGAATAAACACGAAACCTAATCATGATACTAATGAACAATCAAACATGATTAATAAAGATACCTCAAGACTTCAACTTGTACAATAAGACTTGACTTCACAAGACATACAACATGATAATCATTTAGTAAATTGAATAGACAATGGATCAAGTTGTCCAACTAAAACCAGTCTTCAAAATAAAAGATCGAGTTACGGGCGCGACTCCGTAACACCTTAACCAACGATATCGAGGAACCTTTAGAAATAAAAATAGGGTACGGTGATCAATCCGACCCCAAGAAAAGCCACGGGCTACCACCATGTACTCCAACTCATACTAGTCCAGAACTTCAAACGTGCACAAGTCTAAAGCTATTGCTTTTCTCTTTCACTTTAAGTATTAATAAGTTATTCGATGTTGGACTCTAAACAAAGCAACCAACACATAACATGGATACAACAATATTCCTATTTTAGCTTCGGACTAAATAAGTGATCAAAGAATTCCAATTAACCAAGAATTAATCCGCCAAATTTATTTAATTTGTTGAATTAAATCAACAATTGAATGTCCAACGACAATAAATATACATACCCTACAAAGCCCTCGGTCTTTGCAAAGTAGTAAAATAATAATAACCAATAATAATCCAAATTACTCACAAAGTCCTCAGCCTTTGAGAAGTAATAAAATATCCACTAAGGGAAACAATACCAAAATCCATAATCCAATAATAAAATATTATTAATCCCTCATGTGAATTAATAAATAAACTTCCCTTCCCAATCATGCTTGAATCAAACATCCATTCAATCATGTAATAAAACATAAAGGCAACTAACATGCTCAACAACATGTAATTCCAATTCAATAGCCACGTATGAACCATAAAAGGGTTCCCTATACATAATACTGTAAATAATCTAATCCTTAGGACATGATACTAGTGTAACACAAATGGACATGTACGTACCTTGTGTAGCCAAAGTGAGAGGCCACTTTAAAGCACTAAAAGTCGCCTAAAGTAAATTCTCCACCTATCAAAATAATAATACAACAATGAATTAATATCCTAATTAATTCACAGCAATATCATTTATTCTAAAACGCTTCAAATCTCGTTTTAAAATACTTTAAAACATTAAAGTTTCAACCTTTAACAACCTTCAATATAACGCTCATAAATCTAGGCTTTAAAACCTCAAAAATCATTACTTTCATGCTTAAAACTCACTTTAAATAATAAATCTGAAATTATACTTTATATTCACAATAAATAAAAATTAGATTTTTAATAATTCAAACAATAAAGTTTTCAACTTTAGTTATAACATATATTAAAACTCAAAAATATCACAACATTAATATTAAAACTCATAAAAATCATAACTTTAATATGAAAACTCATAAAAATCATAAATTTAATATTAAAAGCATAATTAAACATTAAATAGAGGATAAGGGTTAAGAAATAACCAAAAGAAACACGAAAATCGGATTTGTGAGTGAAAAATGGCAGTAAAACTGTCAAACTTCCAGAGGCCAACTGGTAGAATACTAATCGGAATTGAGTGATTCTTGAGCCTAAATTTAATAAATTTTCGAGATGTACAACTTTGAAGAATGAAGTTTTGGCTAAAAACAAACAGAAATATAAGAAATCTAAGCAATTAGATTCAGGAGTATGAAAAGATGTAAAAAAGAGAATTAAGAGAGGGAGAGAAGAGTTGCGTGGCTGTTGTTGCGGCCGCACACGAGTGGCTGTGCTGGCGGCAGCACATAAACAAGAGGGAGGTGGTGTGTGGTGGTGCACGGCGCCGAAACCAAAGGGAAGAAAAGAAAGGGAGGTGGCCGCCAGTTTTGGGAGAGAGAAAGGAGAGAAAATAAAGTGTGCAACTTGGGTTTTGGGGGGTATTTATAAGTTTGCCTAAAACCTAGGGCAATTAGGTTAGGCTTTGGGTTTGGGCTCAAGTTGATCATCAAACTCTAATTAAGAGCTTTGGACTCCTCAACCCAATATTAAAATCATTTTATACACAACCCAAAACATTTAATAACATATTCGATACTTAAATAATTAAATAAAATAAATATTAATGATTATTTAAAACGTTTAAACAATCATTTGACTCTCAAAATAGTCAATACTTATGAAATCAATTATAAATATACTTTAAATATATTTATAAAATTTATAAAATTCATAAAATTACGGGGGATTACATATTGCCTTTCTCTTTCCCCCTTTGTCATCTTCAAAAACATTATTCCGCGATTTCGATAAGATGAAATTTATCTATCAAAACACATCAAACCACCAAACTTTGTAAGACACAATTTGGTTAGTATAAGCGAATAAGGCATTCAACTCTTAAAAACCGCAATCCAAGAATATTAGCCATTCCAAAGACGCACACATGCAACAAGATTCAACTTAGAATTAGCCAATCAACATTGTTCCATTGTAGCATGCATAAGAAGGAAAGAAAATTAAAGCATTGTTCCCATAAATAACTAAGAAAGAGTATTAAACTAGGAAGAGTGTTTAGGCTTTAGGAGAGGGGGGTGATGTATCACATGTATATATAGTTTTTAGATGCATTTAGAACTCCTTTTAGAGCATTTAGGTGCATAATGACATGAATTAACATATGTTGGCTCTACTACTCCCCGTTTGTGTGTTTCGATGATTTTCAGGTTTTTTTGATGCAAATTGATTATGATTATATAAAATGAATCCTATCAATAATAGGATGAAGGTATCTTGCAAAAGGATCACTGTGCATACGTTTGGGACAATTTTGAGTTGGAATGAAGCAACGAGTTAGTTAAAAAAGTGCCAAAACTGACACACGTTCACTATTTTAATCATAAATCTTGATAGAAAATTGATAATCAAGAAATTCTAATTGGATTCAGTTCTAGACTTCAAGAGATTTCCAATGATAGGTTACACGCCCCAATCAGAGTTCTGGTTTAGGAGATACGACCTTCGCAAGTTGACCTAGTATCGCCAGTTTTCACCCGATCGGGCGGGCTTTCCCGATCGGGTCTCTACCCGAAGGCTACATTTTAGCCCTTTTTGGGTCTAAAGTATAACACTTCTCCTATCTAGTTTAGGATTTAGCATAAATAGTAAACACTTTATATTAGTTTTCAAGGAGATCAAACCTCGGATTATTTTCAATTAAACTTATTGCTTTCCGTCATTTGGTATTGTTCTTCTCTTTTAATATCTTTATTTAATCTTTGTTTTGTTAGTTTGATTATTTAATTAGTTCATGATGCAAAGTTTAGGATTTTATATTTGTTTTATTATTGTTTATTCGATTATGAGTGAATAGTCATATTTTTAGGGTTTTAGGCCAGGGAGGAAAACCATGTTTATACCGTGATTAATATTTGAATTGCTATTAGTTTCTAGGTTTTGATTAGATCGATTATGGTGTGAGTTGTTCTTGATGAGTAATTAATGTTATTGCGCAGTTTCATTGATTGCTTGTGGTTAATAATTGTTTGCACAGATTTGTCTTACTTTTAGAGGCCCTAGTACACACCATTAATTCCGATTATGTTAGTGAACATGCGGCATATGTTGAATTATGAGCGTTAGGGCTTAACCATAGCTTAACACGTGCTCTAATCTCTCGACTCTACACCTAAGTATTGATAGTTATTCGACCCTTTTGATTGGTATAAGCATGGTGGACGGAACTAATATCCTAGACCTTTAATTCATAGTTTAAATCCCTCTTTTATATCGTTTTCTTTAGTCTAAATAGTAGTTCAGCTGATTCTTGTCTGATCTTGTCTTAAGTAGCTGTTTAGCTAAATTTTAACTTCGAAACTTTGTCTCTCTGTGAATTCGACCCTTCTTCCCTTGACTACTGTTGTTAGAGGACTTGGATTATCTTTGATTAGGTGACACGACTTTAGTCTGTCAAATTTTGGCGCCGTTGCCGGGGAGACGACTAGTTTTCTAAATTTCTTTCGATTATTCAGACTACTATTTTGCTTGTGTAAATTTTTTTTAAATTTTTTTTGTAAATTCTTTCTTTCTTCATTCCTTACTCATGAGTTTCTAAGGAGTGGTCTGATTATAATTCATATGGGGAAGGTTATCCTAATTATCAAGGGCAATATCATAATAATAATTGATATTCCAATTTTCAAGGGCAATATGACAATAATAATGGATATTCCAATTATCAGGGGCAAGACTATAATAATGGGTATTCTAATTTGCAAGAGCAATATAAATTTGATATTGGGTATTACAATAGTTATGTGTCTGATGCATCTTCTTATTGTAAATATCCTAATAATGTTTGCATGAATTCCCATGAGATTAACCATTTCCCTAATGAGTCTTATGCAACTGATTATGCCCCTTCTGACGCACATGGAGTCCATAATTATTCACAATCTGAATTTTCAGTGAGTCTAGGTCTACTTAAGCAGATAATTGAGTCTTATGGTAAACGAATTCAAAAATCTAATCAAGACTTGAGTGTTACCTCACAAATATCTAAATTCTGCTCAATCAATTGTTATGCAACAATTTGATAGTCAGTAGATTACACATGATGATGATCATTGTGATGATGAATGTGTTGAGAATACCATATTAGGGGTGAATGATAATAATCTGACTCCCGACATTGAAAAGAATGATCAGACTGAGGGGAGTGTGGATGTAATAAGGAATGTTTAGATGGAGGAGGAACTCTTGGTTGAGGACCCTTTTGTTGACAAGGCAATTATTGAGGATGGTGAAATTGTAAGTAAAACCGTCATGGTTGAGCCTATCATTCCCTGTCCCTATATTCCATCTTCACATAGACTTGATCTTGTCCCTTCTCTCCCTGTTCTATATGCCCCATATTTTCCCACAGTTGACGCTGCTCCTATTCCCTCCTTGAGGCCCTCACAACCTACCCCACCAAAGGGAAGTTGTCCACAGTTCTTCTTTTCTCCCTTTTATTTTAATTTTACTTATCTTCACAAATCATTTGTTCCTCTGATATTATTTATATGAAGATAGATATGCTTGTCATCAAGCCATATCTAGTGCTCAATGACATATTTGCAGGCGCATTTGATAAGTTACTCAAGGCATTGGACTCTTCCAGTGATGATAAGATAAGTTCGTGTATGGGCATGTTAGGGTACTATTCCTACAATCCTGTTCCTCATCTGACTAATGGTTGAGGTAATATGGTCGTGCGGGACCTTTATAAACTAGCGTTGTGCAAGAGGCAACTCGTATTTCACCCTTATTCTTTTTCTTTTCCTTTTTATTTTTCTTTTTTTTAGAGGGAGAGAGAGTGAGAGAGCACTAATGTTGTTTTTCCTCCTAGCATCGTCCTTCGTTCACCTTCTGGCATTAAGGACACTGCCAAGTTCAGCTTGGGGGAGGATTTCTGTTTATATTCTCTATCTCTTTTACTGCGTTTTAGGATAGATTTATAGCTTTCTAAAAATACAAAAAAAATCAAAAAAAATATGGTTCCCATGACTGGTTTAGTTGCCTTCCTGTGCTCCTTGTTGTGCTCTTATTGAAAATGATTTGACTCTGTTTTCTGGGTAGCTAGGCATTTATGATCTCGAGGCTATGATTTGATGTTTGATTGCTATGATTTCGAGCGAGTTTTGATTATTATACTCTACTTTATGCTGCATGCTTGAATTGGTTAGACTGTGACGTCTCTTTGGAACCTATTGGATTCATAACATTATCTAGTCTGTTTTTGTGTGTTAGTTACTCTTTAGTGGATTGATCTTGACTTTGACTTCGTACTTGTCTGATATTCGATGACTTGTAACATTTGCTTTGATAGGGGCGTTCTTTTGTCTAATTCTTGAGTCTCAGAGTGAATTTTTGATATGTTTTTATCCTCCTTAGCCCCGCTGAGCGTAATGACCTATTTCGTGTTACGAAACCCTTATTATGAGCCCATGGCCCTTATATCGATATTATTTCCAAGCCTAGCCTGGGGGAGTGTTGTTGGGTTGAGTTTGGAGATTGGTTTTATGGTTTGGTTTGGTTTTGGAATTAAAGTGTACTTGATGTGGTTCCAAATGTAAGAAAATGAAAAGCAAAAGTCTGAGTTGCGTGAATGTTTGGTTCGAAAGTGAAAGAAAAGAAATTAATGTTGAAAACAATTTAAAGTTCCTTCAAAAATATGCTACATTGCTTGAAAATTGGGTTTGCTGTGAGTTCTCATTGATTCATAAGAGTTGTGGTATGTTTTGTGGTTATATGGTGTTGGCCACTTTCGGCCTTGTTTGAGTGATTTTTTGCTTCCCTATTCTCGGTTTTTCCACCACATTTCCTAAAAATATGCCCTACCTCTTGCCTAAGCCCCATTACAACCTTCTAAAGTCCTCTTGAGCTCGTGTTGACATTGTTTATTGTATTGATTTCGAGTTAGTTTGTCAAAGTTAAAGAGTATGTCTGCTAACTGAGTCGACTTGATTAGGATGAACGACATTTACCCTTCTTAAACACATCAAAGTGTGAGTGGGAAGGGACATTATGGTCAGGTTCGTGAGTGTACGGGCATATTCTTTGCCTGCCACAAAATTAAGAGGAGTGACACCTTGGTGAGAACCTTTTCAAGATATGTATGCCATGTAGTGAGTTGCATTTGATAATTTGCTTGGATGATTGGTAGTTGGATGGATTTTGATAGCTTAATTTGAATTTTTTTGCCTTCTTGAACGGTTCTTAGTCTTGAAAATGTTTTGAGCCTCGAATGTTTTATCTTTGGGGGGGTGAAGCAATCTATTCCATGTTCATGTTTTATTTGCTTGAGGACAAGCAAAGGTTTAGCTTGGGGGAGTTTGATGTATCACATTTCTATATAGTTTTTAGGTTACATTTAGAACTCCTTTTAGAGCATTTAGGTGCATCATGACATGAATTTACATAAGTTGTGCTCTACTAGTCCCCGTTTGTGTGATTCGATGATTTTCAGGTTATTTTGATGCAAATTGATTATGATTATATAAAATCAAGCCTTTAAATCATGGACGGCTAAGGTAGCTTGCAAAAGGATCACTATGCATCCGTTTGGGACAATTTTGAGTTGGAATGAAGCAAAGAGTTAGTGAAAAAATTGCCAAAACTGACACACATTCACTATTTTCATAATAACTCTTGATAGAAAATTGATAATCAAGAAATTATAATTGGGTTGGATTCTAGACTTCAAGATATTTCCAATGATAGGTCACACGCCCCAATCGGACTTCTGTTTTACGAGATACGACCTTCGCAAGTTGATCTAGTTTTGCCACTTTTCACCCTATCGGGCGGGCTTTTTCGATCGGGTCTCTACCCGAAGCCTACGTTTTAGCCCTTTTTGGGCCTAGATTGTAACCCTTCTCCTATCTAGTTTAGGATTTAGCATAAATAGTAAAATTCTTTTATTTTTTGAGACACTTTATTTTCACCTTTCATTAGTTTAGTTTTAATTGCTTTCCTTGAGTAAACACTTTAGATTTGTTTTGGAGGAGATCAAACCTCGGATTATTTTCAATTAAAGTTATTGCTTTCCGTCATTCGGTATTGTTATTCTCTTTTAATCTCTTTATTTAATCTTTGTTTTGTTAGCTTGATTATTTAATTAGTTGATGATGCAAAGTTTATGATTTTATATTAGTTTTATTATTATAAATTCGATTATGAGTGAGTAGTCATATTTCTAGGGTTTTAGGCCAGGGAGGAAAACCATGTTTATACTGTGATTAATATTTGAATTGCTATTAGTTTCTAGGTTTTGATTAGATAGATTATGGTGTGATTTGTTCTTGATGAGTAATTAATGTTATTGGGCAGTTTCATTGATTGCTTGTGGTTAATAATTGTTTGCACAGATCCGTCTTACTTTTAGAGGCCCTAGTACACACTAGTAATTCTAATTATGTTAGTGAACATGCGACATATGTTGAATTATGAGCGTTAGGGCTTAACCATTGCTTAACACGTGCTCTAATCTCTCGACTCTACACCTAGGTTTTGATAGTTATTCGACCCTTTTGATTGGCATAAGCATGGTGGACCGAACTAATATCCTAGACCTTTAATTGATAGTTAAAATCCCTATCCTAGACCTTTAATTGATAGTTTAAATCCCTCTTTTATATTGTTTTCTTTAGTTTAAATAGTAGTTCAACTTATTCTTGTCTGATCTTGTCTGAAGTAGCAGTTTAGCTGAATTTTAACTTAGAAACTCTGTCTCTCTGTGAATTCGACCCTACTTCCCTTGACTATTATTGTTAGAGGACTTAGGATTATCTTTAATTAGGTGATACGACTTTAGTCTGTTAAATTTTGGCGCCGTTGCCGGGTAGACGGCTAGTTTTTTCATTTTTTTCCGATTATTCAGACTACTTTTCTTGTGTAAATATTTTTTTAAATTTTTGTAAATTCTTTCTTTCTTCCTTCCTTACTCATGAGTTTATATGGAGTGGTCTGATTATAATTCGTATGGGGAAGGTTATCCTAATTATCAAGGGCAATATGATAATAATAATGGATTTTCCAATTTTCAAGGGCAATATGAGAATAAAAATGGATAATCCAATTATCAAGGGCAAGACTATAATAATGGGTATTCTAATTGCAAGAGCAATATAATTTTGATATTGGGTATTACAATAGTTATGTGTCTGATGCATCTTCTTATTGTAAATATCCCAATAATGTATGCATGAATTCCCATGATATTAACCATTTCCCTAATGAGTCTTATGCAACTGATTATAGCCCTTCTGACCCACATGGAGTCCATAATTATTCACAATCTAAATCTTAAGTGAGTCTAGGTCTACTTAAGCAAATGATTGAGTCTTATGGTAAACGAATTGAAAAATCTAATCAAGACTTGATGTGTTACCTCACACATATCTCAAATTCTGCTCAATCACTTGTTATGCAACAATTTGATGGTCAGCAGATGACACATAATGATGATCATTGTGATGATGATTGTATTGAGAATACCATATTAGGGGTGAATGATAATAATCTGACTCCTGACATTGAAAAGAATGATCAGACTGAGGGGAGTGTGGATGTAATAATGAATGTTTTGATGGAGGAGGAACTCTTGGTTGAGGACCCTTGTGTTGACGAGCCCATTATTGAGGATGGTGAAATTGTAAGTAAAACCGTCATGGTTGAGCCTATCATTCCCTGTCCCTATATTCCATCTTCAGATGGACTTGATCTTGTCCCTTCTCTCCCTATTCTATATGCCCCATATTTTCCCACAGTTGGCGCTGCTCCTATTCTCTCCTTGGGGCCCTCACAACCTACGCCACCAAAGGGAAGTTGTTCATAGTCCTTCTTTTGTCCCTTTTATTTTGATTTACTTATCTTCACAAACAATTTGTTTCCTCTGATATTATTTATGTGAAGATAGATGCGCTTGTCATTAAGCCATATCTAGTGCTCAATGACATGTTTGCAGGCGTATTTGATAAGTTACTCAATGCATTGGACTATTTCAGTGATGATAAGATATGGTCGTGTATGGGCATGTTGGAGTACTATTCCTACAATCATGTTCCTCATGTGACTAATGGTTGAGGTAATATGGTCGTGACCTTTATAAACTAGCGTTATGTGAGAGGCAACTCGTATTTCCCCCTTATTCTTTTTCTTTTTATTTTTCTTATTTTTTTAGAGTGAGATAGAGTGAGAGAGCACTAACGTTGTTCTTCCTCCCAGCATCGTCCTTCGTTCACCTTCTGGCATTAAGGACACTGCCAAGTTCAGCTTGGGGTAGGATTTCTGTTTGTATTCTCTATCTCTTTCACTCCTTTTTAGGATAGATTTATAGCTTTCTAAAAATACTGAAAAAATTAAAAAAAAAATGGTTCCCATGACTGGTTTAGTTGCCTCCCCGTGCTCCTTTTTGTTCTCTTATTGAAAATGATTTGACAGTGTTTTCTGGATACCTAGGCATTTATGATCTTGAGGCTATGACTTGACGTTTGATTGCTATGATTTTGAGAGAGTTTTGATTATTATAAACTACTTTGTGCTGCATGTCTGAATGGGTTAGACTGTGAGGCCTCTTTGTAATCTATTGGATTCATATGATTATCCAGTCTGTTTATATGTGTTAGTTTCTCTTTACTGGATTGATCTTGACTTTGACTTCGTACTTGTCTGATATTCGATGACTTGTAACATTTGCTTTGATAGAGGCGTTCTTTTGTCTATTTCTTGAGCCTCAGAGTGAATTTTTGATATATTTTTATCCTCTTTAGCCCTGCTGAACCTAATGACCTGTTTCGTGTTACTAACCCCTCATTATGAGCCCATGACCTTTATATCGATGCTATTTCCAAGCCTAGCTTGGGGGAGTGTTGTTGGGTTGAGTTTGGAGATTGGTTTTATGG
Organism: Patellifolia procumbens; assembly: GCA_947645195.1. NCBI lineage: Eukaryota > Viridiplantae > Streptophyta > Magnoliopsida > Caryophyllales > Amaranthaceae > Patellifolia > Patellifolia procumbens. The sequence goes on from CANSGD010001328.1 coordinate 7,551,042, forward strand.
TTTGATTTGGTTTTGGAATTAAAGTGTACTTGATGTGGTTCCAAGTGTAAGAAAATGAAAAGCAAAAGTCTGAGTTGCGCAAATGTTTGGTTCGAAAGTGAAAGAAAAGAAATTAATGTTGAAAAGAATTCAAAGTTGCTTCATTCACGTCTTTTATAAAGGAAAATATGCTGCATTGCTTGAAAATTGGGTTTGTTTTGAGTTCTCATTGATTCATAAGAGTTGTGGTATGTTTTGTGGTTATATGGTGTTGTTGGGAGATGTCTCGGCCACTTTCGGCCTTGTTTGAGTGATTTTATGCTCCCCCATTCTCGGTTTTTCCACCAAACTTCCTAGAAATATTCTCTACCTCTTGCCTAAGCCCCATTACAACCCTCTAAAGTCTCTTGAGCTCGTGTTTACATTGTTTATTGTTTTAATTTCGAGTCAGTTTCTCAAAGTTAAAGTGTATGTCTGCTAATTAAGTCGACTTGATTAGGATGAGCGACATTTAACCTTCTTAAACATGTCAGAGTGTGAGTGGGAAGGGACATTATTATCAGGTTGGTGAGTGTACGGGCATATTCTTTGCATGCCATAAAATTGAGAGGAGTGACACCTTGGTGAGAACCTTTTCAAGATATGTATGCCATGTAGTGAGTAGCATTTGATAATTTGCTTGGATGTTTTGCAGATGGATGGATTTTAATAGCTTAATTTGAATTTTGCCTGCTTGAACGATCTTAGTCTTGAAAATGTTTTGAGCCTCGAATGTTTTATCTTTGGGGTGAGGCAATTTGTTCCATGTTCATGTTTTATTTACTTGAGGACAAGCAAAGGTTTAGCTTGGAGGAGTTTGATGTATCACATTTATATGTAGTTTTTAGATGCATTTAGATTGCATTTAGAACTCCTTTTAGAACATTTAGGTGCATAATGACATGAATTTACATAAATTGTGCTCTACTACTCCCCGTTTCTGTGTTTCGATGATTTTCAGGTTATTTTGATGCAAATTGATTATGATTATATAAAATCAAGCCTATCAATCATTGAGGATGAAGGTAGCTTGCAAAAGGATCACTAAGCATCCGTTTGGGACAATTTTGAGTTGGAATGAAGCAAAGAGTTAGTAAAAATGGTGCCTAAACTGACAGACGTTCACTATTTTCATCACAACTCTTGATAGAAAATTGATAATCAAGAAATTCTAATTGGGTTGGATTCTAGACTTCAAGAGATTTCCAATGATAGGTTACACGCCCCAATCGGACTTCTGGTTTAAGAGATACGACCTTCGCAAGTTAACCCAGTTTCGCCAGTTTTAATCCGATCGGGCGGCCTTTAACCCGATCGGGTCCTCTACCCGAAGCCTACGTTTTAGCCCTTTTTGGGACTAAATTGTAACCCTTCTCCTATCTAGTTTAGAGTTTAGCATAAATGGTTAACTTCTTTTATTTTGTGAGACACTTTATTTTCAGCTTTCATTAGTTTAGTTTTAATTGCTTTATTAGAGTAAACACTTTAGATTGGTTTTGGAGGAGATCAAACCTCGGATTATTTTTAATTATAGTTATTGCATTCCCACATTCGGTATTGTTCTTCTCTTTTAATCTCTATATTTAATCTTTGTTTTTTTAGTTTGATTATTTAATTAGTTCATGATGCAAAGTTTAGGTTTTTATATTAGTTTTATTATTGTTGATTCGATTATGAGTGAGTAGTCTTATTTCTAGGGTTTTAGGTAGGAAAACCATGTTTATACCATGATTAATATTTGAATTGCTATTAGTTTCTAGGTTTTGATTAAATCGATTATGGTGTGATTTGTTCTTGATGAGTAATTAATATTATTGCGCAGTTTTATTGGTTGCTTGTGGTTAATAATTGTTTGCACAGATCCGTCTTACTTTTAGAGGCCCTAGTACACACCAGTATTTCTGATTATGTTAGTGAACATGCGGCATATGTTGAATTATGAGTGTTAGGACTTAACAATAGCTTAACGCTTGCTCTAATCTCTTAACTCTGGACCTAGGTTTTGATAGGTATTCGGCCCTTTTGATTGGTATAAGCATGGTGGACCAAACTAATATCCTAAACCTTTAATTCATAGTTTAAATCCCTCTTTTATATTGTTTTCTTTAGTCTAAATAGTAGTTTATCTGATTCTTGTCTGATCTTGTCTGAAGTAGTTATTTAGCTGAATTTTAACTTAGAAACTCTGTCTCTTTGTGGATTCGACCCTACTTCCCTTGAAACTGTTGTTAGAGGACTTAGGATTATCTTTGATTAGGTGATACGACTTTAGCCTATCAGCGGGTTGTTCGACTCCTTCCACCACATCATTTAATTTGTCTATGACTTCATGCTGGTTGCTTTCTACGGTTTGAGCAATGCAAGCTTCAACATCATTGACTCCAATAGCATCATGTTGTTGTTCACCTTTTGGTGCGCCATAAGATTCGTCTTTAGTTGTTCCATAACAAGCCTTTGACCCGTAGAATTGTCAATCTTTTCTGTCAACCTTTTCACTATTTTATTCACATCCTATGCTTCTTGAGCAAACTCCATCATTGCCTCCAATTGACCCATAACTAAAGTAAACAAATGATCCAAAACCTTTGAGCATGTGCACAGGTATAAGTAGCACCAATGGAGGGGTTTTGAGATGAAGAAGATGAGGGTTTTTATGGATCGGTTGCGGCAGTGGGTTCCTTAGGATCAGGAACAACAGTTTGTTCCTTAGTGATGGGAACAACTGCATGTTCCTTGCCCTTGGGAACAGCAGATGCAGGTTGTTTGGAAGGAAGAGGGATTGGTGAGTTTTGTGGCTTAGTGTTTGGGAGATGCAGTTTTAGGTGGAATGTTTGCATAGGAGAAGAGGATTGTTCCCTAGATGAGGAACACAAGCCTCATAGGCTTCTTTACAAATCACCCGAACTTCATCATCATCAACAACATCATCACCAATACCTTCATGTTTCGAATGCACCTACTTGTTCGAGGAGCTTGTAAGACCGGTTTCTCCTTCTCCAATTCTTCCTTGTCAACCACTTTCTTTCCTTTTGACTTTTCTTTTTCTTCTCTTTCTTTTGCTTTTTCAATTTTTTCATTTTTCTTTTCTCTTTTGTTTGCCTTTTATGTTTCTTTTTCCTTTTCTATTTCCACCTCAAGATCGGTTTCTTCATTCTCTTCTCCTTCACTATCATCTTCCACCTCATCATCATCCAAAGTGGATCTCCCTTTCACTACTACCCCGTCAACAATAGAAACATTTAAGTTATTCAATGTCTTTGCATTGAGCAAGTTACCCGTTGTGACACCAACGGTAGAAACTCCATGGAGCTTCACATTGAATTTCATTAAGATAATCGTAATAAGAGCTCCATACCCAACAACGATACCATTCTCAATGCAATGACTCAAATGTTGAATCATTAAGGAAGGAAAGTTTATTGGTTTATTAGATGCAAGGCAATGAATGTAAAGCAAATCCAACATACCAACTAAAGCACGTTTGCGAAGATGGGGCACAAGGGCTTTTTTAAGAATATGAAAGAGTATTTTGTGGAAGGGGGATAGCAAATTATGATCAAGAGAGGTAGCACCTCTTTTACCACCATACTTTACAACTAGGTCATCAAAAGAAATATCAGAAAAGGGATATGAACCACGTTGTTTCTTAAAGTAGACATCGGTTCCCTTCACCAGAACACCGAACAGTTTTCCAAAAGATTCACAATTAAAGTCAATTTGTGTTCCTCTCACAAGAGTAGAACAATTTCTTTCCTCATCCATAGAAAAATTCTCACAAAAATTCGTCCATCAATTTGGGAACGAGACATTGACTATAACAATTCTCAAATAGCAGTTCTCAACCTTGAAACTTTAATAAATCTAGCAATTGACGAAAATTGACCCTTCTACACCAGCCAAGATCAATACATAAACCCAATACATACCTAGACGCGTTCGATTTCCTTTTCTCCATCTTCGTTGTTCCTCTCACTGGAACAACATGTTCCCCCTCAGATTTTGCATGTGCCTCTTCGACTTCCATCTCCACCGATTCTTCACTTTGCTTCCTCTTTCTCAAAATTTGTTTGGGTGGATTTGGGGAAAAATCCATTGGAGTTGGTGAGTCGTTGTGAGTGGAAGATGGAGAGGGTTTTTCAAATTTGGAATGAGTGAGAAGATAGGGATTTTTTGTGAGATACATTATAAAAGAAAAGGGGCGGTTTTATTTAGGTGAATAGTTGCAATTTTGGCTTAGTGGGAAAGCTTGAGATTAAATTAATAGAGGTAATTAATCCTAAGGTAAATGGAGAAGATGGAAAGTTAACAAAAAAAATTAACTTAATCGTGTATTATACACGGTTTTGGGGGGAGGGAAAAAAATAAAGATAATTAAAGATAGAATTTAAGATAATTACAAGATAATATTTTCCAACTAATTTGAGAGATATTAGGAGAGAGTAAAGGAAATAAGATCAGATTTTCAGGAGAAAAATCTGAACAGAATAATTTTGGATTTTTTATTTGAATTTCGAAATTTGAAAAGAAATCCTAAATCTAATATGTTGTGAATAGCGTTTTGGAACAGCGAATGGGAATAGAGAAACTTGCGACTTTGGAACTCAATTAACCTTCTCATCCCTTGTTAACTCTTAGGGCGTAGAATTGTCAAAAGAACACTAAGGATAATATTTTTGGACATTGGTGAGCAGTTTTAAGACAGTTTCACTTATACATATGAAATAATCATATAAAAGTTGTGATGCAATTAAATAAATAGAAAAACACCAAATTTATTCACACATATAAAATGCCAAAGAGTAAGACCAATAGGGAGAAAGATTATAACAATTATTTCAACTTAATCAAGCCAAGTTCAAGTCTCAGTTTTTCAAACCGGTCTCTATTTAAGGGCTTTGTCAGAATAATAGCAATTTGACGTTCAGTTTCACAAAATTCCATTTTAATTAGGCCCTTTTCAACATTGTCCTTAAGAAAATGATGTCTGATATGAATATGCTTAACTCTAGAATGATGCACGGGATCTTTAGAAATACTAATAGCACCAGTATTATCACAATAGATAGGAACACATTCAAAGTAAATTCCATAGTCACGTAGTTGTTGTTTTATCCAAAGCATATGGGAACAACATGCTGCTGCTGCAGCATATTCAGCTTCAGCTGTAGATAAAGCAATTGTGTTTTGCTTCTTGGTACTCTAAGAAACTAAACTATGACTAAGGAACTAAATCATACCTGATGTACTCTTTCTATTGACTAGATCTCCAGCATAGTCAGCATCTGCAAATCCTTTCAATTCAAATGTATCACTTCTCGAATAGAGCAAGCTTAAATCATATGTTCCTTTGAGTTATCTTAGGATTCTCTTCACTGTTGTGAGATGAGATTCCTTCGGATTAGCTCGAAACCTTGCACATAGACCTACACTAAATACAATATCGGGACGACTTGCAGTTAAAATAAGCCAATCATACCTCGATACTTGGTTTGATACACACTCGTTCCTATAGCATCCTCATCCAACCTAGTGGAAGTTTCCATAGGTGTATAGTTTACTTTTGAAGCCTCCAAACCATACTTTTTGATGGATGTAAATTCGTTCCTCCGTTTGTTTAATTTGTAGCTCCAAGAAGAAATTGAGCTCACCCATCATTCTCATTTCGAATTCTTTACTCATGAGATTAGCAAAGTCCTCGCATAAAGATTCATTAGTGGCACCAAATATAATATCATCAACATATATTTGAACTACTAATAAATATTTCCCTTTTGAATTTTAAAACAAGATTCTATCAAGTTTTCCTCTTTTAAACTCATTTTCAAGAAGGAACTTTGGAAGTCTTTGATACCATGCTCTAGGAGCTTGCTTTAACCCATAAAGAGCTTTGTCAAGCTTAAATAAATGATTTGGAAGATCTTTATTTTCGAAACAAGGAGGTTGATCACATAAACCTCTTCATTTAGATAGCCATTCAAAAACGCACATTTCACATCCATTTGATACAATTTAAAACTCATGAAAGCAGCAAATGCAATAAATATTGTAATGGCTTGTAATCTAGCAACAGGAACAATGGTCTCTTCGTAATCAATACCTTCTTGTTGATTGTATCATTTCACAACCAAACGAGCCTTGTTCCTTACTATTGTTTCGAACTCATCCAACTTGTTCCTAAACATCCATTTCAGACCAATCACTTTTTTGTGTTTAGGTTTAGGCTCAAGGTGTCAAACCTTGTTCCTTTCAAATTTATGGAGTTCATCTTGCATCGACATAATCCAATCAGCATCATTGAGAGCTTCTTCATGGTTCCTGGGTTCCATCATAGAAAGAAAAGCACAAAAAAAGTTAATTTGAGATCTCGTTTAAGTTCCCTTGTGAATATCACTGATGATTAGTTCCACGGGATGGGAACGCTGATGCTTCCAAGGCTTTAGATGGGAACTTGATTTTCCTATAAGGTTCCTTGTTCATCATCACTTCCTTGTTCTTCGGACTTAGGTTCAACAATAGTGGATTCATTCACTAGTGTATCCTCACCTAGTTCATCTTCAATGTTGGGAACAGGATCAGGATGTTGTTCCTTAGGCTTTGTTCTCGTGACTTCTTCTTCTTCCAAAATCTCATCGGTGAGAATTTGATCTTTTATCAAATCTATCTCGAAGTCATCATCAACTTGTGTGCTTGGATCAAATTTATTTGTTTCAACAAAAATAATATGTTCACTTTCTTCTATACACATGGTCCTCTTCAGTGGCAGATCCAGGATTTTGCATATGGTGGTTCACCATCATCTACCTATTACATATTGAAATAATTTTTTTATCAAATGTACGATGTAACAAGTTTCATGGCAGAAGTAAGAATAATAATGATAATTCATATTACAACTAGATAAAACTTGAAAATACAACCAAATAGTACTACAAAAATTTGTAAATTGGAGGCGATATTTGTGTTGGATGTGGAGGAATAGGATTTTTTTATAGCGAAGAAACTAGCAATGTTCTGCATTTTGTTTGGAGTAGGTTTTCTCTTTATTATGAAATCTGAAAATCACATAATAATTCAACTAAATTAAGTAACCACATCAAAATAAGTTCACAAACAGAATGACTATAACCTTCTAGTAACTAGATAGTATACAGTTACACAATCCCGCATGTTAGGTACAAGCTTGATAGGTTTTAGTCGTATCACCTAAACAAAAATAAACCTACGGACCTCTAACTAGGTAGTCAGTGGAAGCAGGGTCGAATCCACAGGGAGACAGAGTTTCTAAATTAATATTCAACCAATTCAGCTACTCCAGATGAAATCAGGAAGGAATTAATTAAACTAAAGAACAGGCTACGGAAGACTGAATAAATCGAGGATTAAACTATGGAATAAAAGTCTAGGGTATTAGGTCGGTCCACCATGCTTATACCAATCAAATAGGGTCGACTACTATCAAAACCTAAGTCAAGAGTCGGGGGATTAGAGCCTATGTTGAGCTATGGTTAAGACTCAACGCTCATAGTTCAACATACGCCGCATGTTCACTAACGTAATCAGAACTACTGACGTGTCCTAGGCCTCTAGTCGTAAGACGGATCTGTGCAAACAACTATTAACCACAAGCAATCAATGAAATTGTACACTGACATTAATTACTCAATAAGAACAAACCACATCACAATCACCCTAATCAAGCCCTAGAAATTGAAAGAAAGCTAAATCACAATCATGGTATAAACATGGCTTTCTTATCTAACACCCTAGAAAGAGAACTACTCACTCATAATTGAATTGACAACAATAAGACTAATATGAAACCCTAACAATTGCATCATGAATAATTGAATAAATAAACTAAGCAATTAATAATAATAAAAGAGATTAGAGTAGAGAAGAGTACCAATTGACGGGAAAGCAGGAACTTTTATTGAAATCGAAATAGGTTTGATCACCTCTAAATTAATCTAAAGTGTTTGAATTAAACTAAAAGCAATGAAGAATAAAACTAGTCTAAAACCTAATGAAAGATGAATAAAAGATAGATTGAAAGATAATGAGGAAAAAGGTATTTATAATACCCCTCAAGTTCACTAAAAACGGAAACAAAAAGTGAAAAAGCGCGATTAAAGCACCAGACCCGATCGGGCCCGAGCACAGTACCCGATCGGGTCCACATACAAATTCCCCCAACTTCACTTCTGGGCTCTGGCAGCAGCAGTGCAGCAATAAGGCGAGAAAAGCGGCCCACCTGATCGGGCCCGAGGCTTCAACCCGATCGGGTCTGGCTACAACTTGGGCCAGCGTATTCCCTCACCTGTAGCACCGCAACGAGACCAAGCAGCACTCCACCCGATCGGGTCGGGCGGTACTCACCCGATCGGGTCTGGGGACATGCTTCCTCGCCCGATTCGATCGGGCAAACATCGCCCGATCGGGTCCGCAACTTTCATACCCGATCATAAATACATCGCCCGATCGGGCCATTTCTGCCCGATCAGTGCACGGAAAACCCCTTTTGACTCCTTTGCTCTCTAATCTTCACGTTTAGGGGTCTTGGGACCTCCTAAACTATCCATAAAGCTCGTGAGCCATCCTACGTGCCTCATAACATCTCGTAAAGCCGCGGTTGCTTCCAAATGGCTCGGGAATAAGGAGAAAACTCCATAAAACCTGCAATTCAATACTAAAACACGAAACCACAACTACATACGATAGTTAGCACAAAATAGCTCCCAAGAGCTCCAATGACGCACAAATTAGCTTGTAAATAAGGGAGAAAACTCTATATAAATACGTGATATCAAACTCCCCCAAGCTAAACCTTTGCTTGTCCTCAAGCAAACAGCACATGAACATGGAATAGATTGCCTCACCCCATAGATAAAAACAATCAAAGCTCAAAACATTTTCAAGACTAAGAATCGTTCAAGCAGGCATAATTCAAGTTTGGCTAATCAAATCCATCCAACCACCAATCATTCAAGCAATTTATCAAACTCAAGCACCCACAAAGCATACAAGTCCTGAAAAGGCACTCGCAAGGGTGTCACTCCTCTTAATTTTGTGGCAGGCAAAGAATGTGCCAGAACACTCACCAACCCGACCATAAGTACCCTTCCCACTCACACTCTCATGTGTTTAAGAAGGTTCAATGACGCTCATCCTAGTCAAGTCGACTCAATTAGCAGAAATACTCTTTAACTTTGACAAACTAACTCGAAATCAATCAAATGAACAATGCAGACATAAGCTCAAGAGGACTTTATAGGGTTGTAATGAGGCTTAGGTGAGAGGTAGGGGATACTTTTGGGTAATGTGGTGGAAAAACCAAGAAAGGGGGAGCATAAATCATTCAAACAAGGCCTAAGATGGCCTTCACAACTCCCAACAATCACCATAAAACCATGTAAAATAACCCAACTCTCATAAATCAATGAAAAGCGCATAACAAACCCAATTTTCTAGCAATGGAGCGAATATTCTTTTATGAACGTACGTGAATGAAAGAACTAGAATTCTTTTGAATTTTCATTTCATTTTTCTTTCATTTTTCTGAACTTCATTCACGCAACTCTAAACTTGCTTTCTTTCTTTTCTCTTTCTCACTCTCAAACCACAGCAAATACACTTTTAAACTCCTCAAAAACCAAACTAAACCAACAAACCAATCTCAAACTCAACCCATACAAAAGCTCCCCCAAGCTAGGCTTGGAATAATATCAAGTGAAGGCTTTTGGCTCGTAATAGGGGTTTAAGTAAAACGAAACAAGTCATTAGGCTTAGCGGTGCTAAGGAGGATAAAAGTATATCAAAAATTCACTCTGAAGCTCAAGAATAAGACAAAAGAACGCCTCTATCACAGCACATGCTACAAGTCATCTAAAATCAGACAAGTACGAAGTCAAAGTCAAGATCAATCCACTAAAGAGGAACTAACACACAAGAATAGACTGGATAATAAAATGAATCAAATAGGCTACAAAGAGGCCTCACAGTCTAACCAATTCAGGTATGCAGCATAAAGTGGTCTAATATAATCCAAAAATGCTCGAAATCATAGCAATCAAACATCAAATCATAGCCTCAAGATCACAAATGCCCAGCTATCCAGAAAACAAAGTCAAATCAATTTCAAATAGAGCACAGCAAGGGGCACAGGGAGGCAACTAAACCAGTCATGGGAACCATATTTTTTTGATTTTTTTTTTCAGTAATTTTGAAAGCAGTAAATCTATCCTAGAAAGCAGTAAAAGAGATAGGGAATACAAACAGAACTCCTCCCCCAAACTGAACTTGGCAGTGTCCTCAATGCCAAAAGGTGATAAGGACTATGCTAAGAGGAAAAACAATGTTAGTACCCTCACTCTCGCTCACAAAAAGGAAGCAAAATAAAAAATAAAAAGAAATGGGAAAGAAAAGAAATTACGAGTTGCCTCTCGCACAACGCTGGTTTATAAAGGTCCCGCACGACCATAATCCTCCCTCTCTCAAATAGGAGGGGCTTGGCAATGAGTGACACCCTCATCAAACATCTTTCTCCTCCAAATGTTCTTGACAATTCCTCCAGACGGTGAGGCAACCTTAGGTGGAATTGGAACCTTCTCCACCCCTACTTCATCTAAAACCTTATCCCTGCAAAAAGATTGTTCAAGCATAGGAGCCTTAACAGCATTGGTTAGTTTAAAAGCCACTTTATCATCACCAACACTCAGAGTTAAAGACCCAGACTTGACATCAATGACAGCACCAGCAGTACACAAAAACGGCCTACCCAGGATAATAGGGATCTGGACATCCTCATCCATATCTAATACCACAAAATCAACAGGGATATAGAATTTCCCTACCCTAACAGGAACGTCCTCTAAAACACCTAGAGGGTATTTTATAGAACGATCCGCCATCTGTAAAGTGATTTGTGTGCATTTAAGGGCTCCCATGTTCAGTTTCTTATAAACAGACAATGGCATAACAGAAACAGAAGCACCTAAATCACACAAAGCCTTATCAATAAAAATAGGTCCAAGATGGCAGGGTATAGAAAAACTACCAGGATCTTTTAACTTTGGTGGGGTTTTATTTTGAATAAAAGCACTACACTCTTCAGTAAGAGCGACACGTTCTACCCCACCAAAGTCTCTTTTCTTAGTAATCATGTCTTTCAGAAATTTGGCATAAATAGGCACTTGGGTAATTAAGTCTGTGAATGGAATCGTTACCTCAAGGTTCTTGACCATAGACAAGAACTTACCAAACTGCTGATCGACCTTGGACTGTTGCATCCTGTGAGGAAAAGGTAGCCTTGGTGTAAAAGGCGTTTCAGAAACCTTCTCCTTTTTCTTCCCTGTCTGTTCAGCTTCTGCGGACAAATCGACTTCAGACGTCGAATTCTTTCTTTTTCCTTCCTCTACCACCCTCTTCTTCCCTGCAGTCGGGGTAACCTCATCAATGGGCACTGGAGGGGCATCATATGCAATGCCACTACGAAGAGTGATGGCATTCACATGTTCTCTCTGAACTGGTTGCCCTGGCAATTCCCCCTGCCGCCTCTGAGCATTAGAGCTTGCTAATTGTGCAACTTGAGCCTCGAGAAGTTTGATGCTTTTCTCTTGGGCTCTTTGTGCCTCCTCATTAGATCTTTGCATGGCTAGCATCTGTCGCTCTTGGGCTCTTTGTGCCTCCTCATTTGCCTTTTGCATGCTTAACATCAGTTTCATCACTTCAGATATGGGGGGCTCTTGTGGGTTGTTGTTTTGTAGAGGTGGGGTGGGAAATTTTTGTGGAGTTTGGAAGTTGTTATGGTGATGGAAGTTTTGTGGTGGTGGTCTATTGAAATTTTGTGGGGTTTGATGGTATGAGGGTTTAGGATAGTTTTGTGGAGGTGGAGGTTGATAGTTTTGTGGATTTTGGTAGTTATGTGGAGGGGGAAGGTTTGTGGCCTTTGTTGAAAGGCATTGGCCTGCTCCATCTGAAATTGACTGAACTGACAGTCATGCCCAAAGTGACCCTGAACACCACATACCTCGCAGTAAGATGAGGTAATGGGTGCTACTGCAGACATAGCATTGATACTCATGGGTGGAGGTGTCGGACTAGAAGAATTCATTAGCTGCTGAGTTAGTTGCGCCATCTGAGATGTAAGCAATGAAATAGCGTCAACTTCAAGTACCTTCTTAGTCAAACTCCTAGATGATGAATGGTCATTGGCTGCAAGATTTGATATGAATTCATAACCCTCATCAACTGCCTTGTCTAAAAACACTCCTCCTGCAGACGAATCAACAATACACTTCGTCTGAGGCTGCAGACCATTGTAGAATGTCTGCGTCAAGAACCATTTGTCCATATTATGGTGTGGACACTCTCTCTGTAAATCTCTAAACCTAGCCCACGCTTCCCTTAATGTTTCATCAGGCTCTTGGGAAAACGTGGCTAGTTTATTTCTGATTTCTGCTGTTTTAGTGGGTGGGTAATACTCTCTCAGAAATGCAGCAGAAATCTCACTCCACTCGGTTTCTTTCACATCGTTCAACCATTTTTGGGCTCTATCTCTCAGTGAAAACTCGAACAACATGACTTTTAGTTGATCTGGAGTGACGCCGGCATGTTTAACGGTTCGACAAAGTTGTTGAAACCGTTGCAGATGATTTGCCGGATCTTCAGTAGAATGCCCACCAAACTGATTTTGCTGGACCATGCTGATGAGTCCAGGCTTGATTTCGAAATTTGCTGCGGCAATGGTGGGCATAGTAGGTCCAGTGGAGAGACCATCCGGGTTGGGCACCCCATATGACTTCAGTGATTTTGACATAACTGAATTCAAGGTGTCTGTTCCAGAGGTGTTCAGCTGAACAGACTGCTTTTCTTTCTGCTTTATCTTTCGGATCCGCCTGATTGTCCTAGTAAGATCGGGGTCCGCTGGAATTGGGGAACCGTTTCTTTGGGACCTGGGCATACAAAAGAAACAAAAAGCAGCAGTAAAACGTACCTTGATTGAAACAATGAAGTTCCAATGAGGTACAGAGAAGTAGACCAAATAATTAAATAAATACATAGAGAACTAGCCGTCTCCCCGGCAACGGCGCCAAAATTTGATAGGTTTTAGTCGTATCACCTAAACAAAAATAAACCTACGGACCTCTAACTAGGTAGTCAGTGGAAGCAGGGTCGAATCCACAGGGAGACAGAGTTTCTAAATCAATATTCAACCAATTCAGCTACTCCAGATGAAATCAGGAAGGAATTAATTAAACTAAAGAACAGGCTACGGAAGACTGAATAAATCGAGGATTAAACTATGGAATAAAAGTCTAGGGTATTAGGTCGGTCCACCATGCTTATACCAATCAAATAGGGTCGACTACTATCAAAACCTAAGTCAAGAGTCGGGGGATTAGAGCCTATGTTGAGCTATGGTTAAGACTCAACGCTCATAGTTCAACATACGCCGCATGTTCACTAACGTAATCAGAACTACTGACGTGTCCTAGGCCTCTAGTCGTAAGACGGATCTGTGCAAACAACTATTAACCACAAGCAATCAATGAAATTGTACACTGACATTAATTACTCAATAAGAACAAACCACATCACAATCACCCTAATCAAGCCCTAGAAATTGAAAGAAAGCTAAATCACAATCATGGTATAAACATGGCTTTCCTATCTAACACCCTAGAAAGAGAACTACTCACTCATAATTGAATTGACAACAATAAGACTAATATGAAACCCTAACAATTGCATCATGAATAATTGAATAAATAAACTAAGCAATTAATAATAATAAAAGAGATTAGAGTAGAGAAGAGTACCAATTGACGGAAAGCAGGAACTTTTATTGAAATCGAAATAGGTTTGATCACCTCCAAATTAATCTAAAGTGTTTGAATTAAACTAAAAGCAATGAAGAATAAAACTAGTCTAAAACCTAATGAAAGATGAATAAAAGATAGATTGAAAGATAGTGAGGAAAAAGGTATTTATAATACCCCTCAAGTTCACTAAAAACGGAAACAAAAAGTGAAAAAGCGCGATTAAAGCACCAGACCCGATCGGGCCCGAGCACAGTACCCGATCGGGTCCACATACAAATTCCCCCAACTTCACTTCTGGGCTCTGGCAGCAGCAGTGCAGCAATAAGGCGAGAAAAGCGGCCCACCCGATCGGGCCCGAGGCTTCCACCCGATCGGGTCTGGCTACAACTTGGGCCAACGTGTTCCCTCGCCTGTAGCACCGCAACGAGACCAAGCAGCACTCCACCCGATCGGGTCGGGCGGTAGTCACCCGATCGGGTCTGGGGACATGCTTCCTCGCCCGATTCGATCGGGCAAACATCGCCCGATCGGGTCCGCAACTTTCATACCCGATCATAAATACATCGCCCGATCGGGCCATTTCTGCCCGATCAGTGCACGGAAAACCCCTTTTGACTCCTTTGCTCTCTAATCTTCACGTTTAGGGGTCTTGGGACCTCCTAAACTATCCATAAAGCTCGTGAGCCATCCTACGTGCCTCATAACATCTCGTAAAGCCGCGGTTGCTTCCAAATGGCTCGGGAATAAGGAGAAAACTCCATAAAACCTGCAATTCAATACTAAAACACGAAACCACAACTACATACGATAGTTAGCACAAAATAGCTCCCAAGAGCTCCAATGACGCAAAAATTAGCTTGTAAATAAGGGAGAAAACTCTATATAAATACGTGATATCAAACTCCCCCAAGCTAAACCTTTGCTTGTCCTCAAGCAAACAGCACATGAACATGGAATAGATTGCCTCACCCCATAGATAAAAACAATCAAAGCTCAAAACATTTTCAAGACTAAGAATCGTTCAAGCAGGCATAATTCAAGTTTGGCTAATCAAATCCATCCAACCACCAATCATTCAAGCAATTTATCAAACTCAAGCACCCACAAAGCATACAAGTCCTGAAAAGGCACTCGCAAGGGTGTCACTCCTCTTAATTTTGTGGCAGGCAAAGAATGTGCCAGAACACTCACCAACCCGACCATAAGTACCCTTCCCACTCACACTCTCATGTGTTTAAGAAGGTTCAATGACGCTCATCCTAGTCAAGTCGACTCAATTAGCAGAAATACTCTTTAACTTTGACAAACTAACTCGAAATCAATCAAATGAACAATGCAGACATAAGCTCAAGAGGACTTTATAGGGTTGTAATGAGGCTTAGGTGAGAGGTAGGGGATACTTTTGGGTAATGTGGTGGAAAAACCAAGAAAGGGGGAGCATAAATCATTCAAACAAGGCCTAAGATGGCCTTCACAACTCCCAACAATCACCATAAAACCATGTAAAATAACCCAACTCTCATAAATCAATGAAAAGCGCATAACAAACCCAATTTTCTAGCAATGGAGCGAATATTCTTTTATGAACGTACGTGAATGAAAGAACTAGAATTCTTTTGAATTTTCATTTCATTTTTCTTTCATTTTTCTGAACTTCATTCACGCAACTCTAAACTTGCTTTCTTTCTTTTCTCTTTCTCACTCTCAAACCACAGCAAATACACTTTTAAACTCCTCAAAAACCAAACTAAACCAACAAACCAATCTCAAACTCAACCCATACAAAAGCTCCCCCAAGCTAGGCTTGGAATAATATCAAGTGAAGGCTTTTGGCTCGTAATAGGGGTTTAAGTAAAACGAAACAAGTCATTAGGCTCAGCGGTGCTAAGGAGGATAAAAGTATATCAAAAATTCACTCTGAAGCTCAAGAATAAGACAAAAGAACGCCTCTATCACAACAAGTCATCTAAAATCAGACAAGTACGAAGTCAAAGTCAAGATCAATCCACTAAAGAGGAACTAACACACAAGAATAGACTGGATAATAAAATGAATCCAATAGGCTACAAAGAGGCCTCACAGTCTAACCAATTCAGGTATGCAGCATAAAGTGGTCTAATATAATCCAGAAATGCTCGAAATCATAGCAATCAAACATCAAATCATAGCCTCAAGATCACAAATGCCCAGCTATCCAGAAAACAAAGTCAAATCAATTTCAAATAGAGCACAGCAAGGGGCACAGGGAGGCAACTAAACCAGTCATGGGAACCATATTTTTTGATTTTTTTTTTCAGTAATTTTGAAAGCAGTAAATCTATCCTAGAAAGCAGTAAAAGAGATAGGGAATACAAACAGAACTCCTCCCCCAAGCTGAACTTGGCAGTGTCCTCAATGCCAAAAGGTGATAAGGACTATGCTAAGAGGAAAAACAATGTTAGTACCCTCACTCTCGCTCACAAAAAGGAAGCAAAATAAAAAATAAAAAGAAATGGGAAAGAAAAGAAATTACGAGTTGCCTCTCGCACAGCGCTGGTTTATAAAGGTCCCGCACGACCATAATCCTCCCTCTCTCAAATAGGAGGGGCTTGGCAATGAGTGCCACCCTCATCAAACATCTTTCTCCTCCAAATGTTCTTGACAATTCCTCCAGACGGTGAGGCAACCTTAGGTGGAATTGGAACCTTCTCCACCCCTACTTCATCTAAAACCTTATCCCTGCAAAAAGATTGTTCAAGCATAGGAGCCTTAACAGCATTGGTTAGTTTAAAAACCACTTTATCATCACCAACACTCAGAGTTAAAGACCCAGACTTGACATCAATGACAGCACCAGCAGTACACAAAAACGGCCTACCCAGGATAATAGGGATCTGGGCATCCTCATCCATATCTAATACCACAAAATCAACAGGGATATAGAATTTCCCTACCCTAACAGGAACGTCCTCTAAAACACCTAGAGGGTATTTTATAGAACGATCCGCCATCTGTAAAGTGATTTGTGTGCATTTAAGGGCTCCCATGTTCAGTTTCTTATAAACAGACAATGGCATAACAGAAACAGAAGCACCTAAATCACACAAAGCCTTATCAATAAAAATAGGTCCAAGATGGCAGGGTATAGAAAAACTACCAGGATCTTTTAACTTTGGTGGGGTTTTATTTTGAATAAAAGCACTACACTCTTCAGTAAGAGCGACACGTTCTACCCCACCAAAGTCTCTTTTCTTAGTAATCATGTCTTTCAGAAATTTGGCATAAATAGGCACTTGGGTAATTAAGTCTGTGAATGGAATCGTTACCTCAAGGTTCTTGACCATAGACAAGAACTTACCAAACTGCTGATCGACCTTGGACTGTTGCATCCTGTGAGGAAAAGGTAGCCTTGGTGTAAAAGGCGTTTCAGAAACCTTCTCCTTTTTCTTCCCTGTCTGTTCAGCTTCTGCGGACAAATCGACTTCAGACGTCGAATTCTTTCTTTTTCCTTCCTCTACCACCCTCTTCTTCCCTGCAGTCGGGGTAACCTCATCAATGGGCACTGGAGGGGCATCATATGCAATGCCACTACGAAGAGTGATGGCATTCACATGTTCTCTCTGAACTGGTTGCCCTGGCAATTCCCCCTGCCGCCTCTGAGCATTAGAGCTTGCTAATTGTGCAACTTGAGCCTCGAGAAGTTTGATGCTTTTCTCTTGGGCTCTTTGTGCCTCCTCATTAGATCTTTGCATGGCTAGCATCTGTCGCTCTTGGGCTCTTTGTGCCTCCTCATTTGCCTTTTGCATGCTTAACATCAGTTTCATCACTTCAGATATGGGGGGCTCTTGTGGGTTGTTGTTTTGTAGAGGTGGGGTGGGAAATTTTTGTGGAGTTTGGAAGTTGTTATGGTGATGGAAGTTTTGTGGTGGTGGTCTATTGAAATTTTGTGGGGTTTGATGGTATGAGGGTTTAGGATAGTTTTGTGGAGGTGGAGGTTGATAGTTTTGTGGATTTTGGTAGTTATGTGGAGGGGGGAAGGTTTGTGGCCTTTGTTGAAAGGCATTGGCCTGCTCCATCTGAAATTGACTGAACTGACAGTCATGCCCAAAGTGACCCTGAACACCACATACCTCGCAGTAAGATGAGGTAATGGGTGCTACTGCAGACATAGCATTGATACTCATGGGTGGAGGTGTCGGACTAGAAGAATTCATTAGCTGCTGAGTTAGTTGCGCCATCTGAGATGTAAGCAATGAAATAGCGTCAACTTCAAGTACCTTCTTAGTCAAACTCCTAGATGATGAATGGTCATTGGCTGCAAGATTTGATATGAATTCATAACCCTCATCAACTGCCTTGTCTAAAAACACTCCTCCTGCAGACGAATCAACAATACACTTCGTCTGAGGCTGCAGACCATTGTAGAATGTCTGCGTCAAGAACCATTTGTCCATATTATGGTGTGGACACTCTCTCTGTAAATCTCTAAACCTAGCCCACGCTTCCCTTAATGTTTCATCAGGCTCTTGGGAAAACGTGGCTAGTTTATTTCTGATTTCTGCTGTTTTAGTGGGTGGGTAATACTCTCTCAGAAATGCAGCAGAAATCTCACTCCACTCGGTTTCTTTCACATCGTTCAACCATTTTTGGGCTCTATCTCTCAGTGAAAACTCGAACAACATGACTTTTAGTTGATCTGGAGTGACGCCGGCATGTTTAACGGTTCGACAAAGTTGTTGAAACCGTTGCAGATGATTTGCCGGATCTTCAGTAGAATGCCCACCAAACTGATTTTGCTGGACCATGCTGATGAGTCCAGGCTTGATTTCGAAATTTGCTGCGGCAATGGTGGGCATAGTAGGTCCAGTGGAGAGACCATCCGGGTTGGGCACCCCATATGACTTCAGTGATTTTGACATAACTGAATTCAAGGTGTCTGTTCCAGAGGTGTTCAGCTGAACAGACTGCTTTTCTTTCTGCTTTATCTTTCGGATCCGCCTGATTGTCCTAGTAAGATCGGGGTCCGCTGGAATTGGGGAACCGTTTCTTTGGGACCTGGGCATACAAAAGAAACAAAAAGCAGCAGTAAAACGTACCTTGATTGAAACAATGAAGTTCCAATGAGGTACAGAGAAGTAGACCAAATAATTAAATAAATACATAGAGAACTAGCCGTCTCCCCGGCAACGGCGCCAAAATTTGATAGGTTTTAGTCGTATCACCTAAACAAAAATAAACCTACGGACCTCTAACTAGGTAGTCAGTGGAAGCAGGGTCGAATCCACAGGGAGACAGAGTTTCTAAATCAATATTCAACCAATTCAGCTACTCCAGATGAAATCAGGAAGGAATTAATTAAACTAAAGAACAGGCTACGGAAGACTGAATAAATCGAGGATTAAACTATGGAATAAAAGTCTAGGGTATTAGGTCGGTCCACCATGCTTATACCAATCAAATAGGGTCGACTACTATCAAAACCTAAGTCAAGAGTCGGGGGATTAGAGCCTATGTTGAGCTATGGTTAAGACTCAACGCTCATAGTTCAACATACGCCGCATGTTCACTAACGTAATCAGAACTACTGACGTGTCCTAGGCCTCTAGTCGTAAGACGGATCTGTGCAAACAACTATTAACCACAAGCAATCAATGAAATTGTACACTGACATTAATTACTCAATAAGAACAAACCACATCACAATCACCCTAATCAAGCCCTAGAAATTGAAAGAAAGCTAAATCACAATCATGGTATAAACATGGCTTTCCTATCTAACACCCTAGAAAGAGAACTACTCACTCATAATTGAATTGACAACAATAAGACTAATATGAAACCCTAACAATTGCATCATGAATAATTGAATAAATAAACTAAGCAATTAATAATAATAAAAGAGATTAGAGTAGAGAAGAGTACCAATTGACGGAAAGCAGGAACTTTTATTGAAATCGAAATAGGTTTGATCACCTCTAAATTAATCTAAAGTGTTTGAATTAAACTAAAAGCAATGAAGAATAAAACTAGTCTAAAACCTAATGAAAGATGAATAAAAGATAGATTGAAAGATAATGAGGAAAAAGGTATTTATAATACCCCTCAAGTTCACTAAAAACGGAAACAAAAAGTGAAAAAGCGCGATTAAAGCACCAGACCCGATCGGGCCCGAGCACAGTACCCGATCGGGTCCACATACAAATTCCCCCAACTTCACTTCTGGGCTCTGGCAGCAGCAGTGCAGCAATAAGGCGAGAAAAGCGGCCCACCCGATCGGGCCCGAGGCTTCCACCCGATCGGGTCTGGCTACAACTTGGGCCAGCGTGTTCCCTCGCCTGTAGCACCGCAACGAGACCAAGCAGCACTCCACCCGATCGGGTCGGGCGGTAGTCACCCGATCGGGTCTGGGGACATGCTTCCTCGCCCGATTCGATCGGGCAAACATCGCCCGATCGGGTCCGCAACTTTCATACCCGATCATAAATACATCGCCCGATCGGGCCATTTCTGCCCGATCAGTGCACGGAAAACCCCTTTTGACTCCTTTGCTCTCTAATCTTCACGTTTAGGGGTCTTGGGACCTCCTAAACTATCCATAAAGCTCGTGAGCCATCCTACGTGCCTCATAACATCTCGTAAAGCCGCGGTTGCTTCCAAATGGCTCGGGAATAAGGAGAAAACTCCATAAAACCTGCAATTCAATACTAAAACACGAAACCACAACTACATACGATAGTTAGCACAAAATAGCTCCCAAGAGCTCCAATGACGCACAAATTAGCTTGTAAATAAGGGAGAAAACTCTATATAAATACGTGATATCAAACTCCCCCAAGCTAAACCTTTGCTTGTCCTCACGCAAACAGCACATGAACATGGAATAGATTGCCTCACCCCATAGATAAAAACAATCAAAGCTCAAAACATTTTCAAGACTAAGAATCGTTCAAGCAGGCATAATTCAAGTTTGGCTAATCAAATCCATCCAACCACCAATCATTCAAGCAATTTATCAAACTCAAGCACCCACAAAGCATACAAGTCCTGAAAAGGCACTCGCAAGGGTGTCACTCCTCTTAATTTTGTGGCAGGCAAAGAATGTGCCCGAACACTCACCAACCCGACCATAAGTACCCTTCCCACTCACACTCTCATGTGTTTAAGAAGGTTCAATGACGCTCATCCTAGTCAAGTCGACTCAATTAGCAGAAATACTCTTTAACTTTGACAAACTAACTCGAAATCAATCAAATGAACAATGCAGACATAAGCTCAAGAGGACTTTATAGGGTTGTAATGAGGCTTAGGTGAGAGGTAGGGGATACTTTGGGGTAATGTGGTGGAAAAACCAAGAAAGGGGGAGCATAAATCATTCAAACAAGGCCTAAGATGGCCTTCACAACTCCCAACAATCACCATAAAACCATGTAAAATAACCCAACTCTCATAAATCAATGAAAAGCGCATAACAAACCCAATTTTCTAGCAATGGAGCGAATATTCTTTTATGAACGTACGTGAATGAAAGAACTAGAATTCTTTTGAATTTTCATTTCATTTTTCTTTCATTTTTCTGAACTTCATTCACGCAACTCTAAACTTGCTTTCTTTCTTTTCTCTTTCTCACTCTCAAACCACAGCAAATACACTTTTAAACTCCTCAAAAACCAAACTAAACCAACAAACCAATCTCAAACTCAACCCATACAAAAGCTCCCCCAAGCTAGGCTTGGAATAATATCAAGTGAAGGCTTTTGGCTCGTAATAGGGGTTTAAGTAAAACGAAACAAGTCATTAGGCTCAGCGGTGCTAAGGAGGATAAAAGTATATCAAAAATTCACTCTGAAGCTCAAGAATAAGACAAAAGAACGCCTCTATCACAGCACATGCTACAAGTCATCTAAAATCAGACAAGTACGAAGTCAAAGTCAAGATCAATCCACTAAAGAGGAACTAACACACAAGAATAGACTGGATAATAAAATGAATCCAATAGGCTACAAAGAGGCCTCACAGTCTAACCAATTCAGGTATGCAGCATAAAGTGGTCTAATATAATCCAAAAATGCTCGAAATCATAGCAATCAAACATCAAATCATAGCCTCAAGATCACAAATGCCCAGCTATCCAGAAAACAAAGTCAAATCAATTTCAAATAGAGCACAGCAAGGGGCACAGGGAGGCAACTAAACCAGTCATGGGAACCATATTTTTTGATTTTTTTTTCAGTAATTTTGAAAGCAGTAAATCTATCCTAGAAAGCAGTAAAAGAGATAGGGAATACAAACAGAACTCCTCCCCCAAGCTGAACTTGGCAGTGTCCTCAATGCCAAAAGGTGATAAGGACTATGCTAAGAGGAAAAACAATGTTAGTACCCTCACTCTCGCTCACAAAAAGGAAGCAAAATAAAAAATAAAAAGAAATGGGAAAGAAAAGAAATTACGAGTTGCCTCTCGCACAGCGCTGGTTTATAAAGGTCCCGCACGACCATAATCCTCCCTCTCTCAAATAGGAGGGGCTTGGCAATGAGTGCCACCCTCATCAAACATCTTTCTCCTCCAAATGTTCTTGACAATTCCTCCAGACGGTGAGGCAACCTTAGGTGGAATTGGAACCTTCTCCACCCCTACTTCATCTAAAACCTTATCCCTGCAAAAAGATTGTTCAAGCATAGGAGCCTTAACAGCATTGGTTAGTTTAAAAACCACTTTATCATCACCAACACTCAGAGTTAAAGACCCAGACTTGACATCAATGACAGCACCAGCAGTACACAAAAACGGCCTACCCAGGATAATAGGGATCTGGCATCCTCATCCATATCTAATACCACAAAATCAACAGGGATATAGAATTTCCCTACCCTAACAGGAACGTCCTCTAAAACACCTAGAGGGTATTTTATAGAACGATCCGCCATCTGTAAAGTGATTTGTGTGCATTTAAGGGCTCCCATGTTCAGTTTCTTATAAACAGACAATGGCATAACAGAAACAGAAGCACCTAAATCACACAAAGCCTTGTCAATAAAAATAGGTCCAAGATGGCAGGGTATAGAAAAACTACCAGGATCTTTTAACTTTGGTGGGGTTTTATTTTGAATAAAAGCACTACACTCTTCAGTAAGAGCGACACGTTCTACCCCACCAAAGTCTCTTTTCTTAGTAATCATGTCTTTCAGAAATTTGGCATAAATAGGCACTTGGGTAATTAAGTCTGTGAATGGAATCGTTACCTCAAGGTTCTTGACCATAGACAAGAACTTACCAAACTGCTGATCGACCTTGGACTGTTGCATCCTGTGAGGAAAAGGTAGCCTTGGTGTAAAAGGCGTTTCAGAAACCTTCTCCTTTTTCTTCCCTGTCTGTTCAGCTTCTGCAGACAAATCGACTTCAGATGTCGAATTCTTTCTTTTTCCTTCCTCTACCACCCTCTTCTTCCCTGCAGTCGGGGTAACCTCATCAATGGGCACTGGAGGGGCATCATATGCAATGCCACTACGAAGAGTGATGGCATTCACATGTTCTCTCTGAACTGGTTGCCCTGGCAATTCCCCCTGCCGCCTCTTCTTCCCTGCAGTCGGGGTAACCTTAGTGTTTTGCAACAGTTTTTGACCACGCAAATTTATAACTTTCTTTGCAAAACACTAAGAACTCATCATGAGTCACATCCTTGCTAGAAATAAAAACAACCCAAGTAGATCTAGAATAGTCATCAACAATCACTAGCAAATACTTCTTGTCACTCCTACTTTGCATCCTCATTAGTCCACACAAATCCATATGAATCAACTCTAATGGTCTTGTGGTATTCACCACGTTTTTGGACTTAAAGAAGGACCTAACATGCTTCCCTTTAACACACGCATCACAAACTTGATCTACGTGAAACTTAATTGAAGGTATACCTAAAACTAGTTCTTCCTATCAAAGTTTGTCAAGTAAAGAAAAACTAGCATGTTCAAGACGCATATGCCATAAAAGAGGATCATCATCAATAACACTAAGGCATGAAAAATTATTATTGGGAACAAGGTCAAGATCCACAACATATGTGTTCCCGTTCCTCGTTCCTTCTAAAACGACATCCTTTGTGCTTTTGTTGACGATCAAACATTTTTCGCTATTAAACTTCATGTGATTCCCCTTATCACAGAATTGGAAAATACTCAACAAATTATGCTTTAAACCATCAACTAGAAAAACATTATCTATTAAACTTCATGTGATTCCCCTTATCACAGAATTGGGAAATACTCAACAAATTATGCTTTAAACCATCAACTAGAAAAACATTATCTATGGAATGTGACGATGACTTACAAACTTTGCCCATGGAAACAATGTTGCCTTTCATGTTGTCACCAAAATTCACACTTCCACCATCATAAGCAGAGAGTGAGAGAAATCTTGATCTATCTCCAGTCATATACTTGGAACAACCACTGTCTAGGTACCATGTGTTGTTCCCCCTCACTCTACCCTGCAAGAAAACTAATTGTTAGAGTTAGGAACCCAATCTTTCTTGGGTTCCTTTCCTTTATTAACAGTAGGTTTCTCTTTCCAAGTTAAATTACTTGTTTCCAAGTTTTTGTTTAAGCGACCAAGTCTAATAGGACATGAGTTCCTATACCAGTTTTCCCACAAAACATACGAACTTTATCACTTGGTAAATCAACTCTCTTTTTAGGTTTTTCAAATTTATTTTTGTGGTTGGAACCAAGACCTTTAGTTCGTTTGGTTTGAGGGTTCTTAATCTAATTTGGAATAGGAAGGAACTTCTTCTTGTTCCTTGTTTTCTTTTTCCAAAAAAGAAACGTGATTTTTTAATTCATTTATTTCAGACTTGAAACTTTGTAAGGGAACTGACTTAATGTCAAAGGAACTCAATTTAGGAATAAATTCTTTCAATTGAGATAACTCAAGGCTTAACAAGTAGTTCTCATTTTTAACAGTTTTGGAATCTTCTTTTAAATTTAGATTTTTAACAAACAACTCGAAAAATCTTTTCTCAATATCAGTTCGAATACTTTTAAGCCAAGAAGTATGTTCCTTTGAAACTATTAAAGCACATTGACATTGTTTCAACTTAGTAATCTCATCTTTGCAATCATTTACAGCATCAACAATAAACTCAAATAATTGCTCTTTACTTAAAGAATTAAGACGAGTTTTGATAGTGTCTAAGCTCGCCTCAAGAGATTCAATCTCATCATCAGATTCGAAATTGTCAAGTGCCATGAGACAAAAGTTTGTTGTTTCCTCATTAGGTTGAGGATCAACTTCTTCCTCGGAATCAGATTCTTCCCGTGTAGTAACCATAGCTTTCTTCAAGTCAGATCTGGTATAGGAACTCTTGTACTCCTTGTTCCTATCTTTGCTTCGTTCCCTTCCTTTGCCTTTGTTTTGTTCCCATTGGGGACACTCCTTGATAAAGTGATCGAAACTGCCACATTTATGACAAACAGGTTTGTTAGAATATTTCTTATTTTTACCTTTGTAGTCTTCATTCTTCATGTTCCTAAAAATCCTTTTGAATATTCGGACCATGAGAGTGGATCCATCTTCGTAAGTTTTCGAGTCATCACTTTCATCGGCTTTCAAGGCAATCGACTTCTGTTTGGACATATCTCCCTTCTCATTGTCCAATTGCAGCTCGTGAGTCATAAGGGAACCAGCAAGTTGTTCTAGATTGAACTTTGTAAAGTCCTTAGTTTCTTGTAAGGCAGTAACCTTAGCCATCCAACGATCCCTAGGAAGGCTCCTTAGGACCTTACGTACATGTTCCTCAGAGGTAATCACTTTTCCAAGAGAGGTTAGCTCATTAATAATATTTGTAAAGCGTGTAAACATCTCTAGAATAGATTCTTTTGATTTCATTTGAAAGAGTTCATATTGGTTCATCAAAAGATCTATTTTTGATCTCTTAACTTCACTCGTTCCTTCATGAGTGACTTCAAGAAGATCCAAATTTGTTTTGCGGTTTTGCATCCCATCACACGATTGTGTTCATGAAGTCCAAGACCACAATGAAGCAGTATAATGGCAAGAGCATTAATTTCCATATTTTTGAAATCAGCTTTATCGAAATCAGAAATGGATTTAGGAATTACCTCGTTCTTGTCATTAGTGGTAGTGACTTCAAAGTCGCCTACCTCTATGACTCGCCATACCTGGTAATTGTCGGCTTTGATGAAGATATCCATTCTGTTCTTTCCTTAGGTATAGAACTTGCCATTCAACATTGGTGGCCTCTGTGTAGAGTAGCCTTCTTCCAGTTTCTCTCTAGTATTCATATTTTCCAAGATCTTGAACTCAACAGGTTTCCTGTGTTTTTAGAGTTCCCGCTCTGATACCAATTGTTATATAATATGAGCATTATAAGAGGAGGTGAATTATAGTGAGAGAATATGATATACTTTTTCCGAAATTAAAAGCTAGCTAAGGATTACGAAAAGGGAAAAAGAGAGATTTTAGCGAGTAAAAACTTCCTAGGCCCAATAGGAAGAAACGACCTCGACCACAATGGATTTTGACTGTTGTTTCTTTCGAACTTCCCTCGAAGTTCCTCTCTTTCTCTTTCTCACGCTTCACTCGAAACTTCTCACACTTACAAGAGTTCACTCAAACCCATACCCAAAAATACAATGTGTAAATCAATGGAAGAGTAGAAACCCGAATAAAGTAAGTATGAATTCTCTTAGGAACGGCACTAACTCTTTAAGACAACTAAGAATATTCGGCTAAGTCAGACAAAAATAATTCCAAGGTTTAGGCACCTATTTATAATGAACCTAGGCAAGACCACTACTTATGTCCACTAATCCATGATGTCCATAACTTATTTTATTAATTAGTTTTTATTTAATATTCCTTGAGAAATAATTAACCACTAACCCACTACTTAGTTTAATAAAAGAGAAGCAATAACTTAAACGTGGTCTTGAAAACTTAGAGCATAATTAAACTAATTAAAAAATAAATTAAGACTTGGGAAGAAAATAATCAAGCCCACTAGCCTGAGCGTGGTGGCCGAGTTAGAGGGGTTCGATCAGGCATCACAACCACTGAGTACTTCGGGTTTTGTAAACCAACACCACCTAGCCAGTTGGGTGTTGAAATGATAAGTATGAGATCGGAGATGGCGTCCATGAAAAACCGCCAACAATATATGATGAACTTTATGATGTCGTGCCTAAACCAGGAGCAAATGCAACATTTCATGGCAGGTGCTAGTCAATTTTAGAGTTTTAGTGGTCAAGAGGCTGGTCAGTTTAGTAGTGGGAAATCTGGACTGTTTGGAGGTCAATTTGGTGGTAATGGTAGCCAAGGAGCTAGCTTAGTAAACGTGAAATCAGTTACTTGGGGAGTAATTAAATTATTTTCTTTAAATAGTTTTTAGGAAAATATATTTATAATTATTTTAATCGAAAATCATATTTCAGTTTTTAAAATAAAATCTTTTTAAACAGAAATTCAGATTATATTTTGAAAATAAAATCTTTTGATTTAATTAAAATATAAAAGATTAGATTTAAGAGATTTGATATTATCCTAATTAAATCAGAAAATTATTTTAAATCATTTCCTAACAAACTAATAACTAACTCCCTAAAGTCATGGATCTAGCCAAAACTAACCTAGGACTCTCTAACAAACTATTTAGGCGCACAACTAATAATAGGCGCACCACTTAGGAAAAGTTATGTGTTCCTAAAGTTGTTTCTAGGTCTGTTCCTTAACCTTGTTCCTTACTGTACCAATGTCTCTTCCTTTCATGGGAACAAAACCAAGTTCCGTTTGAGAAATCAACACAAACTAAATAGAGCATTTACTCGACCTTAACAAGAAGATATTAAATACATCATAATGTATTCTAATCTTCACTCCAAGCTTGATACTTCATCATTCGAACATCTTCTCTTCGATCTTTGATTAATTCGCCATATTTAATCTTCGATCAAGTATTTTCTTTGGTGGAGAAAGAATTACCTAGCCACATCATAACTAAAATACAATATGTCTTTTGCGGTTAAGTCATCTTCAAAACTCAAGGGTCAACAATACCACTTCCTTGATCCGAACTTTTCCGCTTAATTATTTTCCCTCTCTTACTCCCAAATAGCCTCCCCTTACCCTAATCAGGCTTCCCCTGATTCTTGTTCATCCCGGTCCCACCCACACTCCGAACGTGGCCTAGCCCACTCTCTCCTCCCCTACTCCCTCTTTTGAGTCCACGCCATGTGACTCTCCCCCACCCTTTCCTCATACCCGCCCAACCTAGTCTGCTGCATCCCTTGTTGGGCCTCCTTCCCTTACTCCTCTTCCTTTCCCCTCACCAGCCCACACTCTCTTTCCCAAACCTAATGGCATTTTAATCATAAATAATGATCCCAAGGCATTTAGGCTAAGTCTAATTTGTGTGGCATTTTTTCTATTTACCCGAACCTCAGGGTACCTTGATAAATTTAACTAAATAATGCTCCCTCCGTCCCAGAATAGTCTGAACACTTTCATTTTATATTTGTCCTAAATTAGTTTTAACACTTCCATTTTTGGCATAGTCCACCACTACAATATTATATCTCTTACACTCTCGCACTTTACTTTATTACTAAAAAGTTGCCCAACTTTCTCTCTCCTACAATAAAAAAATATCTCACCAACTCCTATCACATCTACTTTTACCTTTATCAATAATAAAATAATATTTGATCACCACACTTGTTGACCCTTGAGTTTTGAAGATGACTTAACCAATAAAGACATATTGTTTTCACTTATGATATTGCTAGGTAATTCATTCTCCAGCAAAGAGAATACTTGATCGAATATTAAATCGGAGAATTAATCAAAGATCGAAGTGAAGATGTTTGAAAGATGAAGTATCAAGCATGGAGTGAAGATTAGAATACATTAGGTTGTATTTAATCTCTTCTTGTTAAGGTTGAGTAAATACTTGATTTGGTTTGTGATGAATTCTCAAAACGGAACTTGGTTCTGTTCCCATGACAGGTACAGACACTGGCACTCTTAAGAACAAGGTTAGGGAACAGACCCAGAAAAGACTTTAGGAATAGCTAACATATCCCATGTTTTGCGCCTAACATTGTTGTGAGCCCAAGTAAGGTTGTTAGAGAGTCTTTAGTTAGTTTTGACTAAGTCCATGAGTTTAGGAGTTAGTTGTTAGTTTGTTAGGAATTCATTTCAAAAATTATTTTCTGATTTAATTAGGATAAGGTCAAAATCTTTTTTAAATATTATCTTTTATATTTTATTAAACTTAAACTGATTTTCGATTTTGAAAGGTTTTTCTTTTAAAACTTAATTATGATTTTCAGTTATGATTAAATTATTTATATAAGATATTTTCCTAAAAACTATTTTAAAAAAATAACTTGATTACTCCCCAAGCAAACTAAAACCACGTTTAAGGCTTACTGTTACACGTTTACTGGGTGTGGAGTAATGGGCTTAATTATTTTCTTAAAGCCTCATTTTATTTAATTAGTTTAATTAGGCTTCAAGTTTTATAAACCACGTTATAAGTTATTGCTTATTAAGCTAAGTAGTGGGTTAGTGGTTATTTAATTCTCAAGTAAAGTTAAATAAATATTAAATAAATTGAGATAATGGACATCATGGATTAGTGGACTTAAGTCATGGTCTTACCTTAACATAATATAAATAGGCGCCTAATACATTGACATTAGTGTGTTTGACTTAGCCAAATATTCTTAGTGCCTTAAAGAGTCAGTGCCGTTCCCAAGAGAATTCATACTTACTATATTCGAGTTTATACTCTTCCATTGTTTTACATATTGTAATTTTGGGTAAGGGTTTGAGTGAACTCTTGTAAGTGTGAGAAGCTTTGAGTGAAGCGTGAGAAAGAGAAAGAGAAAGGAACTTCGAGGGAAGTTCGAGAGGAACAAAAGTTGTGGGAACTGTTGTTGGGAACTTGAGTTTAGGAGCTTAAGTTGTGGCCCGAGAGAAAAGTAATAGGTTTGTACACAGAGTCGTTTGACGTATTATAGTGGAAAGTTTTGAGTCAAAATCCCTTGTGGTCGAGGTCGTTTCTTCCTATTGGCCTAGGAAGTTTTTCCTCGCTAAAATCTCTTGTGTTCCCTCTTTGTGTTCCCCAGCTAACTTTTAATTCCGCAAAAAAGTATAGCATATTCCCTCACTATAATTCAACCCCCCCTCTTATAGTGCTCAAATCTAAAGTAAACAAAAGGAATCAGTTGTTTCCTTGAAACTCAAAATAAATTCTTTTCTAGGTGTGTTCCCTTACCTTTAGTCTTAGGATTTCTTTTCGAATTTTTGAAATACAAATAAAATCCAAAAATATTTTGCTCAGATTTTTTCTCCTGAAAATCTGATTATATTCCCTTTATTTCCTCCTAATATCTCTTAAATTAGTTGGGAAATATTATGTTATATTCTTTTCATTAATTTTATTTATTCTTTTTCCAAACCGTGCGCCTTGCACGGATTAATCAAATTATGATTAAACTCTTCATCTTCTTGATTAAACTCCTCATTAATTAATTCCATTAAACTAATCTTAAGCTTTCCCACTAAACCAAATTGCACCCATTCACCCAATTAAAAAGGCGCCCCTTTTCCCAAAAAAATGTATCTCACAAAAAATCAATTCCTCCATACTCTAACTGAAGTCGAAAAACCCTCTCCCTCTTCTACTCAAAAAGACTCTCCAACTCCTATGGATATCTCTCCCAATCCACCCACACGAGCTTTGAGAAAGAGGAAACAAAGTGAAGAACCCGTGGAAATGGAAATCGAAGTGTCACATGCAAAATCTGAGGGGGAACCTACTGTTTCTAGAAAAGGAACAACAAAAATGGCGAGAAGGAAATCGACCCCATCTAGGTATGTTTCGGGTCTATATATTGATCTTGCATGGTGTAGAAGGGTTAATTTCCATCAATTGCTAGGGATTCTAAAATTTCAGGGTTGGGAACTACTATTTGAAAATTGCTATGGTCAATGTCTCGTTCCCAAATTGATGGATGAATTCTGTGAAAATTTTTCAATGGATGAGGAGAAAAACTGTTCTACCCTAGTTAGAGGAACACAAATCGATTTTAATTGTGATTCTTTAGGGAAACTGTTTGGTGTTCCCTTGAAGGGAACATATGTGTATTTTAAGAAACAGTGAGGGGTATATCCTTTTTCGGACATTTCCTTTACGAATCTAGTGGTGAAATATGGTGGTAAAAGAGGTGCTACCTCTATTGATCATAATTTGTTGTCCCCATTCCACAAAATTCTCTTTCACCTACTCAAAAAGGCACTTTTACCTCGTCTTTGGAAACGTGCTTTGGTTGGCATGTTAGATTTGATTTACATCCATTACCTTGCATCTCATAAACCAATAAACTTTCCCTCCCTTATGATTCAACATTTGCATCATTGCATTGAAAATGGAGTTGTTGTTACGGTTCTACTAAAGAAATTCAATGTGAAGCTTGATGGGGTTCATCAAGTTAGTGTTACAACGGGGAATTTGTTGAACACTAAGGCACTCAATAATTTTAATGTCTCGATGTTGATGGGGAAGTTGTGAAAGGGCGTTCAAACTTGGATGATGATGAGTTAGATGGTGAAGAAGAAAATGAGGAAACTGATAATGAGGTAGAAATCGAAAAAGAAGAAGAAAAAGAAAAAATTGAAAAAGAAAAGAAAATAGAAAAAATAGAAAAAATAGAAAAAGAAAAAGAAGAAAAAGAAAAGGCTAAAGGAAAGAAAATTGTTGATAAAGATGAATTGGAGAAGGAGACTCCGGTTTTACATGCTCCTAGATCAAATAGGCGCATTCGAAACTTGAAGGTATTGAGCTCTCCATCCTTTGTGCTTGATGATGATGTGGTTGATGATAATGAAGTTCAATTAATCGCCAAAGAAGCTTATGAAGCTTGTGTTCCTTCATCAAGGGAACAATCCCCTGCTCCAATGGAAACTTCACCACCAAAAACTGCCTCTCCCAAACACCACGAGCCACAAAAATCACCAATCCCTCCTCCTTCCAAACAATCTGCCACTACTGTTCCCAAGGGAAAGGAAGCTGTTGTTCCCATCTCTAAGGAACAACCAGTTGTTCCTGACTCTAAGGAACCCATTGCCGCAACCACACCACAAAAGCCTTCCTCATCTACATCTCCAAACCCCTCCATTGGTGCTAATTATACCTTTGCACATGCTCAAAGGTTGGATCATTTGTTTACTTTGGTTATGGGTTAATCGGAGACAATGATGGAATTCGCTCAAGAAGCTCAAGGTGTGAACAAAATTATCAAAGGGTTGTCGGAAAAGGTGGATAAGGCGTTTATGGTTCAAGAAGTTCTCATGGATCAACTAAAGACAAATCTTGGGGCTCTCCAAAAGGTGAATGACAACATGATGTATTTGGAGTCCTTGATCATGAAGCTCTCTCAAACCGTGGAACGCAACCACAAGGAAGTGATGGATAAACTCAATGATGTGGTGGAAGAAGTCGAACAACCCCCTCTCCTCAAGCCTAAACACTACTCTTAGTTTAATCTTTCTTTCTTTTCGTTCACTATGGGAACAATGTTTTAATTTCTTTCCTTCTTATGCATGCTACAATGGAACTAAATTAATTCGCTAATCTTAAGATGAATCTTTTGCATGTGTGCGTCTTTTGAATGGCTAATATTCTTGGATTGCGGTTTTGAGAGTTGAATGCTTACTTTACTTATACTAACCAACTTACTTCTAACTAAGTTTGGTGGTGTGATGTGTTTTGATAGATAACATTCATCTTTTCGAAATCATGGAATAATGTTTTTTGAAGATGCCAAAAGGGGAAAGAGAAAGGCAAAGAGAGTAAATTTTTCTAGCCTTGATTCATGTTCTCTAGTTTCGAATTTTTTTCCCAATTAAGTTCAAAATAAAATAATACTCCCTCCGTCCCATATTAGTTGCAACACTTCTATATATGGTTGTCCCATATTAGTTGCAACAATTCTATTTTAGGCATGGACCCACCAATATTTTATTATATATCACCCAACTATATTTCCCACTCATTCATTAATTTATGTGAAAAGCATTAATATACTACTTCCCTACTCTATCAACTTCTTAAAATTACCACATCACTTTCTATCACATCAACTTTTACAATAAATTAATATAACCTACACCCTACTCTATTAACTTCCTAAAACTATGCGCACAACCTATTGTTGCAACTAATATGGGACGGAGGTAGTAGTCTATTAACTTGTTTTAACTTAGTTGCATTACTTTGTTAAATAGTTTAATATGACTTGTTTAAAATTAAATATTGTTATTTAGTATATGCCTTTTGTTGCCATCTTCAAAACGGGGGAAATTGTTGACCCTTGAGTTTTGAAGATGACTTAGCCAACAAAAGACATATTGTGTTTCACTTATGATATTGCTAGGTAATTCATTCTCGAGCAAAGAGAATACTTGATCGAAGATTAAATCGAGAATTAATCAAAGATCGAAGTGAAGATGTTCGAAAGATGAAGTATCAAGCATGGAGTGAAGATTAGAATACATTAGGATGTATTTAATCTCTTCTTGTTAAGGTTGAGTAAATACTTGATTTGGTTTGTGATGAATTCTCAAAACAAATCTTGGTTCTGTTCCCATGACAGGAACAGACACTGGCACTATTAGGAACAAGGTTAGGGAACAGACCTAGAAAAGACTTTAGGAACAGCTAACATATCCCATGTTGTGCGCCTAACATTGTTGTGCACCCAAGTAAGGTTGTTAGAGAGTCTTTAGTTAGTTTTGACTAAGTCCATGAGTTTAGGAGTTAGTTGTTAGTTTGTTAGGAATTCATTTCAAAAATTATTTTCTGATTTAATTAGGATAAGGTCAAAATCTTTTTTAAATATTATCTTTTATATTTTATTAAACTTAAACTGATTTTCGATTTTGAAAGGTTTTTCTTTTAAAACTTAATTATGATTTTCGGTTATGATTAAATTATTTATATAAGATATTTTCCTAAAAACTATTTTAAAAAAATAACTTGATTACTCCCCAAGCAAACTAAAACCACGTTTAAGGCTTACTGTTACACGTTTACTGGGTGTGGAGTAATGGGCTTAATTATTTTCTTAAAGCCTCATTTTATTTAATTAGTTTAATTAGGCTTCAAGTTTTATAAACCACGTTATAAGTTATTGCTTATTAAGCTAAGTACTGGGTTAGTGGTTATTTAATTCTCAAGTAAAGTTAAATAAATATTAAATAAATTGAGATAATGGACATCATGGATTAGTGGACTTAAGTCATGGTCTTACCTTAGCGTAATATAAATACACGCCTAATACATTGAGATTAGTGTGTCTGACTTAACCAAATATTTTTAGTGTCTTAAAGAGTCAGTGTCGTCCCCAAGAGAATTCATACTAACTATATTCGAGTTTATACTC
Source organism: Patellifolia procumbens (assembly GCA_947645195.1). Taxonomy (NCBI): domain Eukaryota; kingdom Viridiplantae; phylum Streptophyta; class Magnoliopsida; order Caryophyllales; family Amaranthaceae; genus Patellifolia; species Patellifolia procumbens. The sequence continues at coordinate 7,585,319 of CANSGD010001328.1, forward strand.
TTCCATTGTTTTACATATTGTAATTTTGGGTAAGGGTTTGAGTGAACTCTTGTAAGTGTGAGAAGCTTTGAGTGAAGCTTGAGAAAGAGAAAGAGAATGGAACTTCGAGGGAAGTTCGAGAGGAACAACAGTTGTGGGAACTGTTGTTGGGAACTTGAGTTTAGGAACTCAAGTTGTGGCCCGAGAGAAAAGTAATAGGTTTGTAAACAGAGTCGTTTGGCCTATTATAGTGGAAAGTATTGAGTCAAAATCCCTTGTGGTCGAGGTCGTTTCTTCCTATTGGGCCTAGGAAGTTTTTCCTCGCTAAAATATCTTGTGTTCGCTCTTTGTGTTCCCCAGCTAACTTTTAATTTCGCAAAAAGTATAGCATATTCCCTCACTCTAATTCATCCCCCTCTTATAGTGCTCATATTATATAACAACACTACAACTTATCACCTTAAACTACGTGTCCCAACAAGTGTTTAGATCTTTCTGGGACGGAGGGAGTATCATACACGAGTTTTTACAATTCTAAGTGCTCCTCTCACCGAACACTAAAATTTTGGACAACTACCTTCACAGCTAACAACTGACAGCTACTAGGTGACAGCGAACAACTACTCTAACAGTTGAAACAACTAATACAACTCAACAGCTTTGTCAAGCCCTAAACCCAAAAACGTCTATCAAACTCCGCATCTGCGCTGTTGGACTCTTGCTTGCTCGTACTCTATCGCTTCTATATCTCTATATGTTATAAACCATGACCTTTTGGACTCCATTGTTACTTCCGCTTAAATCCCTACAAACAAACATGCGCCAATTGAATTGATATATCACATTCTTCATAAGCATCAAATTATTCCTTCTCCTTTCAATTGCTAGGGTTTCAGTTACTTTCCAATGTCAATTTAAGAATTTGGTTACTCCAATGATGGATTATGATTTACGACCCTTGTCCTTCCGAAAACACCGGTATGTTTGTGCATCTGTTTTTTGATATCACATTTTACTCGACAGCGAATCAAAACAAGCAAAAGATAAAAATCTAATGCGTAATAGTATATGTGTAGATAGCTTTTTATTTTTTTATTTTTTATATGATTATGAGATTAAAAAAAACTTAGAAGCCATCTTTTGACCCAAAATCTCCTCTCTTGCACTCTATCTCTCTCTTTCAATTTCATGGCATTCAGTCACTCACCTAGTCACCTCAGACCTCACCAGCCTCTCCTCTCTTTCACGCAACCAGACGCCCAAAGTCCACCGGAAGCCGCCACACTCCACTTTCCAGCAGTTCTCCACCGTCGGCGACCAATTTTCCTCCACCTGCGTGACAGCGTGAGTTTCTGCTCTTGCTCTGCGTCGTGACAGTTTTTGGAAATAGGAATTGAAGAATTAGTTTATATGTTTTTTTAATTTTATATATGCTCAATATGTTCACAGTTATTGATGAATTAGTTTATATGATTGAATTAGAAATTGAAGAATAGTTTTAAATTTTCCAAATTTTAAGAGGTAGTTATTTTGTTGCTCGTTGTGGTAGAATAATAGAGTTCTATTTGGAGATGTTATAATAATTGGTTATGTAATTGGTAGGATTGGAAATTTGGAAGATGAAAAACTAAAGTTTTCCCTACTTTTGGAAGGGGGGTGGATTGGAATTCACTTGAGATGATGTAATTGTAATCGCACTCTTTTGAACTATTTGCAACTCGAACGTTTAATTTTATGTTACATTGGTTTTTGCAATATTTAATTGTTTATTTTATAAGAATTATAACCGCATTCCAGACCTTCCAGATCATGGATTGGTGTAGTAGTTTACTTTTGTGTTTTGATTATTATTGTCCAAATTTAGGGTTTAGGGTTTAGGGTTTTTGGACATTCACCAATTTATGGTCCGACGACTGTAATTTAGTGCCATTTATTGGATTGTTGTTCCTCTTTTTTATGGTGATTGCGGATGATTCTTTTACATTTCAATTGATTTGTTTGCATCAATGCCAAGTTTGACTGCATAGCACAATAGGTTAACAACGATTTTGGATTGTGATGTCTAGACCTGACTTTTGAATTTACAGCCAAGCCAAGTGTAGAAACTTAGTTGCACTTGCAATAAATTTTATTGCTGGAACCATGATTTGGGGAGTTCAACTATTTTGATTAATTGGTTTTACAGCTACAAATTTCTCAGAATCCTTGAATTATGTCTTCTTACATTATCATGTCCTGGTGTGAGATAGGGTGCTCAGCAACTGCTAGTGAATGGGCTTTGGGATTTCTGTTAATTTTTCACTTATAATTTACCAAGGAAATGATAGTTATTCATAAGGGATGTTTGGGGGTATGGAGAGTTTGATGGCATACTTTTGGCTTGTATCACCTACATCTCATTGATGTATTCGGTATATGGCATACTTTTGGCTTGTATCACCTATATCTCATTGATGTATTCGGTATATACCAAGGAATGATTATGTTCTCTGATTAAAGAATGATTATGTTCTCTGATTGAAGAATGATTATGTTCTCTGATTGAAGAATGATTATGTTCTCTGATTGAAGAATACCATAGATACTGATAAAGTTCTTCCTCCACCTCAAAATAGAGTTCAAAACTTCAAATAGAAACACAAATCTCAAGGAAACGGAAATTCGATGCTAGGTTCCGCAACGTCTCACAGAGTGCAGGGAGACATGGAGTACCAAATTCATCATCTTGAAAAGGAAGCCTATTGTGCTGTCCTTCGAGCCTTTAAAGCACAATCTGATGCAATATCATGGGTAATTATCTAATTCAATGTTAGTAGTTTCAAGGGTGTCATATTCCATGTTGCCAGCCTTTGATATCACTTTTAAACTCTTGGTTCAGGAAAAAGAAGGTCTGATGACGGAACTCAGAAAAGAGTTGAGGGTTTCAGATGATGAACACAGAGAGCTTCTTGTGAGGGTCAATAACGATGACATCATGTGCAGAATAAGGTTTGAATCTCTTTTCTTATTTTATATTGCTGGGAAAGGGTTTTGCCTGAATTTATTGAATCAATAACTACGTAACTTGTAGACCTACAATTTATTTATTACTTCCTTCTTTAATGCATCATATTGACTTTCTACACTATTCATATATTAATTGTGACCATGAATTTACTAATATGTAAAGATAAATGATAAGATTAATGAGTTAATCTCAATGTTTATCTTCAAAATATATTTTTTTATTTTGTTTAATGACATTTAATAGGAGATATCAATGATCAAAGTTGTGCATTGACAAATCAATATGATGTATCTAAACAGAGAAAGTATTTAGAATATGTTTCGGAATATCTTTTTTCCTCAAAGTTTGACAGGCATGGAAAACTAGTAATTTCTGGTTCCCCCTCTTGTGATTTCTTAGAAGACATAAAGACAGCGTGAATTAATCTATCCAAGGCAGAGAAATGGATTTCTGATTCAAAAGCAGTCTATTCTTTTTGATATATCATCAGAATTCAACACAAAATCTTTTTCCCTCAGGAAGTCTTATTCAACTTATAGTTAGGCATGCCACTTATGTGTCTGGTTTGGTAGGGGTACTAGATATTTTTGTTTCTTCGCTGTGACCTAATATGTTTTCTCTGGATATTAAGGGAATGGAAAGAGGCTGGGGGTCACCAGGCTCTGAGTGTGTCACATCCGAACAATGATGTGTCTAGTCCAACTACAGTTTCACGCAAGAAGCAGAGAACAACGCAATCTCTTCCCACCCATGTGGCACCACCTTCAGCTGGAGCTCTTGGGCCCGGAGGCAGAAAACCGAGACAGGTTTTTAAACCTTACTTGTATATCATCTGACGTTGGTGGACAACTTTTTGTTTTTGTACCTAATTAATTATTCTAAGCCTAAGGTCTTGACAATAGTTGGCCTATCCGCATATACGTCAATGCAGTTCCCATACAGTAACCAGGTTGCACATGAAACTCCTATGCCTGGAAGTGGTGAACAGTTGGTGGGAAGGAAAGTATTGACCAGATGGCCTGACGACAACCAATTTTATGAGGCTACTATCTCTCGTTACAATGTATCTGATGTAAGTTATGTCATTCCAAGTAGGCTTTCAATTCTCTTACAGCTTGTTTGAATAACTAAATAGAAGGGAGAGGAAGGGTAAGGAAATAGGAGGAAGGGAAGGGGAAAGAAAGGGAGGGGGAAGATGGAGCTTCCTTTTCCCTCCAAATCTTTCCAATTTTGGAGAGATGATGTTTCTAATGAGGGAAAGAAAGTAGATCCTTCCCTCTCCCTCCCCTTCCTTCCTCCAACCTCTTATCCAAACAAGAGAACTTGTTCCCCTACCTTTCCTTTCCCTCCCTTTCTCTCCATTTCCTCTTATCCAAACAAGTTGTTAGAGTCAAGAACCATTCTCATGTGATTGTTCTCTTTTCAGGGCCGACATGAGTTAGTCTATGGTATTCATACACCAGAAGAATCTTTTGAGTGGGTCAATCTCATGGAGGTAAGTGTCATTAGTAAAATTAATGTTACTATGATTTCGCTTTATCCTATGTCCCCATGTCCGACAGTAGACACTCTGACAAGGGTACGGGATCTTTACCTAAGACTTAGATTTACACCCAGCGCTTCCATTATTTGTAGAGAAACTATAAATAAAGGGAAAGCAAAGAGAAAGATAAGAACCCTAACCATAACTCTTTTAGAATAAAGTATGTTTCCTGAATTGTCCGACGCCTGTGTCCATTCTTAGGACATAGTCCCTTGTCCAAAATTGAAGCTTGACATGTCTAGCACTTGAGTGTACTCTTATCAGACACTCCTACCTGTCTCAATAGCATGGATTATAATCATGATCTGTGTTATTCTGCTGGGCATTCTAGTTCAAAAGTATTATAATACTGATTGTGGTTCTACGCTGGGTTCTGAAGATGATTTTGGCTGTCGTAACTGTTTTCGCTGTTTGCAGTAGAGCTGAGCCAGACATGTGGCCTTGCATGAATTTTGGTTCAGAATTTTGCTTTCAGGGTAAGAGATTCAAAGGTGGGAATCACTAGAATTCCTTAATAAGAGGGCGGTGGTTTCTGCTGTTTACTAGGATTATTAGGAGGGTGAGGCTGAGGCAATGCAAGGCTGTAGTAGTTGGGGGTTCATAAATATCTGATCCGAAATTTGGCACTTCGGAAATTCCGGATCGAATATCCTTCAGATCGGATTCGTATCAACCTTTTTTCAAGATATCCAAGATGTGCAAAAACGGATATCCGGATAAACAATGGAAAGAGGATCCGATCCGAAATATCCGGTTTGTTTTTCATAAGATTAAATTGATTTTGAAGTAGTTTCCCTAAAAAATGGTTAACCGATCCAAAAATTCTGATTTCTGAAAATGCGAGTATTCACCTTGATGTGATTGTCTTGCCAATCCAAGCTAAGCAATCAGATATTGTGCACAAAGAACCTATAAACTTATCTAACTCCGAAAATATGTAACAAGTAACCAAGCAACTTTTAATTTGTGTGGACACTCCTTAACTCACAAATTAAATTTAAACACACTTAGACCACTTCTGAAATTAAGTTGTTTTACTTTAATTAACTTACACTCTTGAAAATCAATTAAAGGTTGTATTTTTAAACTCACATTAATTTAAAACACTAATGCATACACTGAATAATTAATTATTGATCATGAAGGCCGAAATATATAGTGTTACAAATACTAGGATAGATAGGACAAGTCCCTGACTTATCCTTATTAGACTAGAAAATAAATAAGAATAATCAACAAATTACTCTAATTTTCTCTAAATCACACAACATCAATAAGATATTCTAATCCCTAGATTGTTGGAAAGTTTGTTGGGAAATGATATTCTAATCCACAAGTAGTAATTCGACTTCTTCTTGAAGTAGTATGCTGTTGAGTCGTCGGACTTATCAAAAAGGGATTTTTAGAATGTGTTCTGGCAATAAAGAAACCCGAAATCAAAAAGAAAGAAGAGAAATTGGGCCATTTTTTTCCCGAGGGAGGCTAGCAGACTGCTCTATGAGGGCTTCCCTCTTTCCCGGGCTCTGCTCGCCCGTCTACGCTCCGACCCAGAAAGTCACCCAGTGATTCAAAGAAATCAAATAAGAAAAGTGCTACGGCAAATGAAATGACTTACACAACATTACCTTGCCTGCATTAAGATTTAAAACTTGTCGTCAAAAAACGGCAATCAATTAGAATCAAGAAAAAAAAATGAAATCGGTTCATTGCAGATTCGCCGAAATCGAAAGATTGCCCCTTATTTGCTAAGGTTGGAGTGTACTAGGCTCGAAGCTGCTATTGATGACCTTCATCATAAGCACGAAGCATATTGGTATCTCTGGTCCAGAGTCTCGGAGGTGAGAGACGGGGATAGAAACAGCGGGTACTTCCATCACAAGGCTAATTAGCGGAGACAAAGGAACCACATTAAGGGTCTCTATGATTCTAGGGGCGAGTGGAAAACAGCGGAGGACTTGGAGGATATTGTTATTATGGCGATATGTTTAGATTGAAGTAGTAATCCAAATCAAATTCAATATTTCCTTGATCAAGTTGCACGCCACGTTTCTCTAACCGCCATTACTCGCACCCTAAGTAATTTATTTTCACGTCACATTTTATCTCCAAAGTTCCCTAAGACTTTGACTTAAAGACTCTTTTATTAGCTACTTTGTCTCGGTTAACACATTGACTCATTGACCATTGCACATGGCTAATACACAACAACAACAACTACTAAGCTTTATCTCCGAAATGATTTGGGGTCGGCTAACATGAATCGTCATCCGAAACCGTTGCAGAAGAAGATGACATCGACATTTTTGATAAAAAGTTTTTAAAAGGATTTATGTTTTAAAAAGTTTTTAAACAAGTTTTTTTAGAAAAAATTTACACAAAAAGAGTTTTAAAAGAAGTTTTAACACAAAGACAAATACAATCAAAGATAAGCAAATAAATAAAGTAATCACACCCCTTCCTCCACGTGAATTCTGCCCCTCCACCCACTTCTATCCAACACCATGTTCTCATCGATCCCAAGTAACCCCATATCACTTTCAATTACCTTCATCCAAGTCATCTTAGGTCTTCCCCATCACCTTACAATTTGATTACTCCTCCACTCTTCAAAACTTCTCACCAGCGCATCACTTGGTCTTCTTTTCACATTACCACATCATCTTAAGCGATTTTCCCTCATCTTTTTTTCAATAGATGCAACTCTAACTTTTTCCGGAATCACTTCATTTCTTAATCAGTCCTTCCTTGTGTGACCACACATCACCGCCCGACATTCGGCGCCGTTAACAAAGCATGCCTAATTGTTGTGCAGTAGAACTTTTCCTTCAATCTTTCAGGGATGCCGGAATCACAAAGGAAATCGGTGGCGCTTTTCCACTTTAACCAACCCGCGTTAATTCTATGAGCGAGGTCTCCATCGAGTGCTCTATCCCAAGGTAACGGAAGACATTCGATCTTTGAACCACTTTACTATCCAAAGTGACCTGCCTCGGTACTTCTAACCCCACCGAAGTTGTAGATACTTGGTCTTGCTTCTGCTCAATCTAAAACCCCGAGTTTCCAATGTAGGTCTCCACAATTCCAATTTACTTTCAACACCTTCCTTTGTCTCATCAATCAACAAAATATCATCCGCAAACATCATACACCACGGTATATCATTTTGAATTGACCTCTTTAGTTCTTTCATGACTAGAGCGAAGAGAAAGGGACTAAGTGTAGAACCTTGATGCACACCGAGCGTAATAGGGAACTCTTATGTCTTCCCCACCATAGTCCGCACACTCGTAGTGGCCCCCTCATGCATGCCTGATGACTCAATATTAATTAAATGGCACATTTAAATGGCATAATTAAGTCTAAAACAAGAAAAACCCTTTTTAAGTAAAAAGGTAAAAACATATAAGCAAAATGACTCACTACTACTATGGAAAGAATTAAAGCAGGAATAAATCCACATTACTATTTTTCCGGATCGGACTCAGATCATCTTTCTCGTGATCCGGAATTCCGGATGAACCCACCTAGTAGTAGGTGGTTGTGGGCTGACTGGCTAATCTGTAAATGAGAACTTGAAGATCAAGATTCACTTAATACACTCTTGACAGAGTGTTAGATATGAGTATTGTGGATGCAGAATGATAACTATATGAATACTTTTGTAACCGTAGTCTGCTGATTGCTGAGACTGGAGAGGGTGTTAACCATAGACTGCATGAGCATTTGCTTAATTCTGCTTACAAATCATACATTTGACAAACCCTGCCACTGTTGGGTATCATATTGGTTTTTGTTGAATAAGTTGTTATAACTTGTAAGCGACGCAATCTAATTAACGTAACTGTAGTTAATTTTTTTGCGTGCATGTGTGCATCTTATCAATGGGGTAAGTTTCTATTGCTGGCTTTCTCTTTCCCATTATATACGATTTTGTTTTTCTTAGAAATAATTTCCTCTATTCCAATTTCATTAGATACCTTCTGAGGATATCCGATGGGTGAATGAGGAACCGGGATTATCTCATAGAGCAGGCCCTAGAGATAAGAGATCCTTGGATCATATGGGGGCTGTTCCAAGTGCTCGAAGAAAGCAGCATAGGAATGAGATTCAGAATGGTGCAGGAGATATGACAGATGATATTGAAATTCTTCATACTGATACATTGATTAAGAAGGTTTACACTAATCATCTATAAATATGCAATGAGTAGTATTGTTTGCAGTATGACATTAGTACATAATGTTGAGAGTTTGGTTTACATTGTATAATCCTTCAACTCTAAGCAGGTAGAAAAGGTGGTTGCTGCAAGCAATCCTGATCGTCTTGAAATTGAGAAGGCGAAAAAGATGCTGAAGGTATGTTGTATATCTGTTGTTTGCTGATGCAAGTGATGTGGCCTACCGTGGTAATGCTAGGCACTGATAACTCTTGTCAAATGTACACTTTGCAGGAACACGAGCAAGCACTTATTGATGCAATCTCAAGACTTACATATGTATCAGATGGTGATAGTGGTAACAGACTCGTGTATAATGTTTCGTAAAAATTATGTATAACTCCACTATGACAACCCCCCCTCCCCAACAAAAAAACACTCGAAACACCCGAAGCCTCCCCCATATATCAATGCATATTTCGTTTTGGTGGTAAATACTTGTTAATAAAACTAATTGTTAGTATAGATGATTCGCAACATTTTATAGTATAAAACTAAAATCATCATTACTTCTCTTTCAATTTGTGACTGATTTTCCCCACGTCTACAGCAAGGTTTCAGTAACTATTCGAGTTATGTTAAGTGAAATAAAGGAACTTTGGTATGGCTAAAAGAGCTATTTTTTAATCAAATGGCAAAACGACGAGTAGACAACCTTTGAATATTTGAGTACATACTTTTTAATCATATGGTACTTTTGCTCATTTTTGGATGATTTTAGGAACATTTTCTCGGAAGCCTTCTGGAAAATAAAGACCTTGTAGGATATTCGGCAGAATATTGGATTGTAACAATCCATGATAATTTCTTCAAGTTTTATGCATGTTCTTTTTCCCAACAACACCAATATCTTTTCCATGTGTAATATTTTTTTCCCTTGACTCCATGTGTTTGCTGCGCTCTCTGGCTTTGATTGTACTTTATGTGTGTGTTCATAAGATTATGAAACAGAAACTGACTCTTAATTTCCGACTTCAAACAGATGGAGATCAACAATGCTAACGGAACAATTTAAACTTTAAATGCATCGGGACTTGGGAATTTGTGAAATCATTCACATTTGCAGAACGCTAGAGCGTTTGATAAAAGTACAAGTTTCACATTTGGGATGATGGTTCTCCCGCTATGGTTCTTGCTATTGGTTCTTGCAAGTGCAATGAACTATGAAAATGATTTCCCATCTAACCTTTTGGGCGTCAGTAATTTGTAAAAGCAGGGTTTATGTGAAAATTAATAATAGTTTTTTTCGAGAATCTGTATTTTTGTAGAATAGTTTTGCAGAAATAACACCAATTTTTGTTGATTTATTCTTTCTTATGATATTTCTGTAACAGTGCATTTAGAATCACTTCCGCTGGTGTATGTTCCGTTACATTTTTTCTTTTTACTAAAATTAATAACTCCCATTTAACCAGCCTTCAGGAAACTATATTTTTTGTGGTGGTTTTCTTTTGGCATGTTATATCTCAAGTATCTTTGTTACCAAAATTGAATCATATATTACATCCGCAGAAGCATTAAACATTGCGCCCACTGTTAATTGCACCTAAAAATTAGTGGGTGGAATAAGGTATACAAGCAAAATGTTAACAGGACAAAGTTAAATTAGCAGGTCGGCCTTTAAACCTAGTTACCTAAGCATTACCAAAAATAATCAAATAATTCCAATTTCCACAACTATACATCCATTTCCCTCTTTTCACCCTATTTCCTCTGCCGTTTCTTCGGCTGTGGATCAGCTTCTCCACCACCATCACGGCCTCTCTTACCCATAGCTGCAATTGCTGCTGCCCTCTTAGGTGGCCGTTTGTTGCTCCTATTCCCCAGACTTCCTTTCTCCTCCTTCGCCTTAACCTTTTCCTTAACAAGTTTACTATTACCTAATACTTTTGGCGAAACTTCATCTTTCCTCCTGTCATTCTTAACATTACCGCCATTACCATCATTATTGGACTTCCTCTTATCCGAGTTCTTCAATGACTCCAGCAGTAAACTTCTACCAGATCCTGATCCTGACCCTTGCTGCTTCATCTTATTCAATGAGTTTCCAGGACTTGGCTTCTTTTTATCTGCCTTAGCTATGGAACTTTCTCCCTTACCCGAAACAGTATTGCTTGGGCTTGGGTTACTGTCATTGTTCTTGCTCGATGAACTCCTTGACCCGAAACTCTGATCCTTTGCTCGTTTCTTTGTCAAGCTATTGTTTAATGATGCTGACGTTGTCTTCTCTCCTTGCTGCTTCATCATTTCCCCAAGAGTTACAGTTTTTTCACTGGGTGGTCCCACCAATGCTCGCTCCTTTCTCTCATCTCCTCCTCTTGTAAATTTTCCTGCAATAGAACTCCGCTTTCTAGAAGCAATCACCGGGCCAGTTACAGTTAATTTAGGCTTGAGATCAGCTTGGTTTGGCTCAGGTTTCGTCGGCTTTGGTAGGGATGCTGGGAGGGTAGACTTGGATGGCTGAGACTTTTGTTCGTAAGGTAATGATGAGTGCGTTTGGATTTGCTTGTTGAGCAATCGGCGTAGCTCGAGTGCTCCTTTGTGTTCTGAGGTTCTCTTAGAGAAGAAGATGATGGCGTTATTGATGAGGAGTGTAAGGTCACGGTAGAATTTGGTATGACAATCGGTATATTGGCCTTCTTCCAGCCTTCCCTGGATTATTCCCAGATCAATATGCTGTTTTATAAGGCTTCTATACTTGGGAGTTTCCTGCAGCAAATGAGAAACACTTCCGCATTAAATGCTTATAGGACAGGAAAAGCAATAACTTGATTGCATGGAAATCTTGTCAACTTTTCAATTCGTGATCTTACACTCTAGATTGATCTTTTTAGTACTTTTAATTCATAAGCTACAATATAGAGCCTAAATCAGCTTTGTCTTTTACGGGCCACATGTAGGCAAGTTAACATATAAACAGCATAAGTCTAAATATATAAGGTCCTTTCATAGTACTTTTCTCAGTTAAATAATAGTACTTCATGCTAACATAAGTCAAATATAATAAACTGAACTTGAATTAACTGAATTAAACTGAAGTGAACTATAATCCATGATTAAGTAGGAGCCGAACTGAAACTAACTGAACTGAACTAAAATTTATTTAAGTTTATTGTAGACCAAACAAAAAAAACCTAAATAGTGTAAACAGTTAATATAATACATCTATTCTTTAATGAAGGAAATAAAATTTCCAAAATCAGTCAACATGTAATAGCCCAATCACTCACTTAAGTATTTCTAGTTTAAGGTTGAACTTTGGTTATAACTTTTTCGAAATCTAAAAATATCAATTTTTTAGAAGTATATTCCAACAGAAATTTAAAAGCAATATACATATTGTTTCAATATAATACTAGCTTTTGTGGCACACGCATTGCGCGCTTCATAAGTAGAGTAGTATTACTTAGTAATTTATGAGTTTATTATGTTTCTTGAGAGTGAATCTAATTTATGTATGAATTAACTTTTTTTTATTGAACATAAAAAATTGAAGTTTCCTAATTACTCTATGTTCAATTATTTCCATCAAGAGTACATATAGCTACGTACTTTCAATATACAATCTTATTATTTTACTTACTAATTTAAAATGAGATCCATATAATAGGGTACATTATAAAATTTGACAAACTCATAATAGAGATAGAGATTTTTTAAAATTTTAACAAATAAAAATATAAAAAGTGAAGTTCCATCTCTCAAAAAAAAATTACAATTATACTTAAATGAAGGGATATAATAGGAATATGAAAATTACCACAAAGTTTGACTAACTTTTAACCTTCAAAAAAATTTAAAAGAAAAATCAATAGAGTGAAAATACATCTCGCCAAAATAAATTACAATTATACTTTAGAGAAGGGGTAGCACTAAAATATGAAAATTACTACAAACTCTGAGTAAAATTTTGACATTTTCCTCCTTTTATATATAGGTTAAAGGATATGGTCAAATTTCTCAAAATTAAAAACAATGTGCTTGTCTAGTAATGGAACATTAATTATGGAAGGCTCCTTGGCTACTCGGACAATAGACGAAGATAATGTGCGGCTAAATAGACCCCGTATTTACCAAATACCTAGAAACTAAAGGTGTCGTCGTTTAAATAGGGGCTTTTAATACAAGGAAAGATAATGAAATCTCATGTTTCCCATATTTGTTTGGTTGATGTTTTTTTCCTCTTCTACCCAATTTCAATTGTAGTTTATCCCGAAATCCCTACATTAGTTCCCCACTCCCATAATCCCATCTAATGTTTTGGATTCTCGCATATCCATCTACAATAATACCACCATTGACCAACCTAGACCACCACCTAAACACCACGACGTGACAGCATTAACCACTAGGCCAACCCCACCACCTTCTTTCGACATTGCCCCTACCCCACCACCATTCCCCCACCGCAGTTTTGAGGCTGCATCCACACCCCCACTATCATTTCCTAGTGCCACGCTCACCTCAAACTAGCAAGAATTCACATATTATGTTTTTTATGTTATACTTTATTTCTTTCATATTAATTACGACAATTTGACTTTTTACATTTTCCATGAGCTTATTTTATCAAAAATTGCTTAACAATATCAATTCTAAATTGGGTAGATAAAACAGCACGACCTTAAGCGGGTGCATAAGGTTGTCAATTCTAATTGGATCAAAAGGGTCTCCAAAATTGAATCGTAGGATCATACGATTCTACAACATGCATGTTCAAAATATTACACTCGTATTATAGGTTTAAAATGAATAATAATTATAAATGCTTAACCATTATATGGATGATAATTGATAATATATGTTACTAGTAGCTTTGTTGGTATGATTAAATCTAATATAAATTTATAAGGTTTTCGCTAGCTGAAAGAAAATCATAAATCGTAAGTACAAGCGTAACCCCATTATTTGAATCATAGAATTGTACGATTCTACATCAGGAACGCGATTCTAACAATGATCTAATCGAATTATTTTTTGGGTTGTATGAGATAGCATAACATGTCAAAAGCATCGCATAAATGGATCATTCAAATTCGACCTTTTTATGCTATGCGCTACACCACAAGCATTAGTTGTTGCAAGACCTCGCAAAGCTGACTTGACCGGAAACCCTCGACCCAAGACCCGAAACCGACAATTAAAAATCAACTCGAGACACAAAATACCCCAACCCGACCCAACTCAACCCGCATTAACTCGAAACATATAGAAATGAAATAGACCTGTCTCGAGATTGACCCGACCCCAAATTGACCCAAACCGATATTGGCATGAATGAAATTTATCCAAAATTTTCATTTTAATTTATAAATTTGTCGTTATACTCTTTTAATCTTCAATATTATTGTTTTTTTTTCTCATAAACTGTAAATGAAATACTCCTTATTCTATTTATCTCGAGAAAAAGATAGATTAAAAGTTTTGATTTTAGGTAACAAGATCAAAATCACATCATATACGAAGAAAAAGACAATCACAAGAAAATGAATATAAGTACATAGAGTTCCATTAAAAAATATAATTGGAATGAATTTCGAAGGGAGAACATAATGAATTATAACATTTTTTATTTTGAGCTAATTAGGACCTGACGTGATGTTAACCCAACTTGATAAAGGATCCGGAACTGACATACCTGAAACTAACCCAAAGCCAAATAGACTCAACTAGACTCGAAATTAGTCTAACTTGAATTGACCTGACCCGAATTGACACGACCATAACGATACAATCGCCACCTCTAGTTTGTGCTGCCTTATGTAAGCAGTTAAAATTATTTTGAGCGGCCAATCTATAGTTAGTGTTGTTGCAATCGATTTTGCCTAATTTCTAACTAATTGTAATCAAATATATGCAGTATATCTATCGTCACGATAACTTATGAGTATAAATAATGTCAAAAGTCAAATATTACAATAGATATGAAATGAAGAAAGTATATAATAATTTATGTAATAGGAACGTTTTGTTTTTCTTCATTCTCATTCCCTTTTTCCTTTTCTTTTGTGGGCCAACGGGTCCATTCCTTTTCTATTATCTTATTATATTCCCTACTATGGGATGTTCACCATCACAACCCCAACCCACTTTTCGCCTACAAGCCTTACTACTAGGCTCCAAATCCTACTTACCCTATCTATTCAGTTTATTCAAGTTCAATTCATCATTTGACAATGCCTTTACTTTAACATATTAGTATTCTTTTCAGTTTAATTTTTTTCAATTCATTTCACTTTAGTATAACTATTGTCAGCTAAATTGAACAGGCTCAAAGTCTTAGACATGGATTTAATTTGAAGTGTCTTTCTATACGAATTCAATGTAAGAACAATGATACAAAAAAATCATATGATTATCATTTTCAATAATATCATTAGTAATAATTACAGACTATCAACAATAATTAATCTAATATATATAATCAATCAATTATATAATAATTTCAGGAGCATATAGCAAGCCACATAAGTTATCTACAAATTTATATTTATTAAATGAAGAGTGAGTAAACGCGCTGCATAAGTAAATTAAAATTTTATATTACTTAAATGAAGAGTGAGTAAAAATTAAAGTTTACTTATAAATAAATTAAAGTACTAAAGATTATCATTCAACATAAATTAACGATAACTTTTGTTTCATAATTCAAAATCTTATGATTTTTATACCGTTGAAATAACATCGAAAAATATTTAAAAATTAGATGCATATGTCATATACTTACACAACTTACAAAAAATTTCTAAGCATTGACCTTTACATAACTTACAAAAGTTTTCTCTATTATTAGCTTCAAAAATCTTACTTTCTTCATTTTCTTTCTACTTAATTTTGATTTACACTATTTATATCTTTTCTTTACCATTTATTGTGATTTACGCATAAGGATAAAAACGGTTATGTGAGATTTTGATAGATTCATCTCAAAACATAATTAATACCAATTATTTATAGTTTACTTAAATATAATTAGAGATATTAACTTCTAAAGTTGTGCGATGGGAGTCAAAAATCTAGATGTAGTGAGTAAAATAGAAAGGATGAAGCTCTTAAAGTTAGGCCTAAGCAGAACTTGGGTTAGACCGCACCAAACCGCAAACCAAACCGTTTTGGCGCAGTTTGGGTTGATGTTATGTGCTCAAAAAAAGGGTTGGTTTGCGTTTTATTATTATATTTCTAAACCAAACCGCACCACAATCTGCCTAAGTAACCTTTAATATTCGATTTACCAATAATTTTGTACCTTTAGTGGTAGTTTTTGTAGCAACTTGGTAATTTTTTAGTAATTTCTAGATTTTTGTAGTTTATTCTTATTTTTTCAACAACGAATGTGTAGTTGGTAAAATAAAGCAACAATTACACAATAGAAAAAAATTATTGTGATAAAATATGGGTAAACCGCAAACGGCAATGCACCAAACCGTTTTATGTGGTGTGGTTTGAGTTGAGTTGACCCATAGTGCGATTTGGGTTGGTTTGCAAAAACGTCAAACCATATTTGTGTGGATTGGTTTGAGTTATGTTCCAAACTGTACCAACCCAACCCATGCTCAACCCTGCTTAAAGTAATAATATATTTTTCATCTTTAAATTTTTTTTAAAAAAAGAAAAATTCTAAATGATGACTATATAGTTTGTAAAATTTTATATGGCGGAAAACATTATTTATATAAAGTAACCTTTGGCATTGGCTAATTTATTTCATTTAACACTATGTTACATTTGAGCTAACATATATTATTACTAATTGACAAATTTTCTCGTTTCAAGTTCTCAATTTCTCTATTTTTCTCGGTTGATGTTCGTCAATTTTTTATCAAAGCAATCAAGACTTGAAGGCTACCCATAGGAATTGGAAAATCACTATCATTTAGAACACATTGAGTACTGAAGTATAATGGAGAGTACTCAACTTTGCTCAAAGTTGCACATTGAATACTGAAGTTTCAAAGGTTGCATGTTGGGGCCTCTAGGTCATATTTTTAACAAGTTACCTGTTAATGTAGGTTAATTTATTTTTTTTACTTTGAATTATTTTTATAAAAAAACTATAATAATAATTAATATATTGTACACACAAAGTTTCCCATTTCAGATTTTATAAGCTCAAGTTCACCTTTGTTGTTATTACTTTTTATCCATCAATAATTGATTATTGATGACTTCCATTCAATAATTTTGAGGGTTCAAATTGAAAGAATGTTTTTTAAAACAATTGAGTATTTGAGTTTGCCTGATTTTCTTTCATTATTTTGCTTTGGTTATTTTTATTATTTATTTATTTTATTTTATTCTTTTTTTGAGGAAAGCTTTGGGTAATTGATATCATAAAAACTTTCAGAACAAATTTGCCTCAAATATTTTTCCTGTTTTTTGCCATTGTGATAGGCAGTGATGTTTGGTCGATGGGAGCAAGAGGAGTAAGATGGGTGGTAATTGGTCCCTTAGTGAATGAGAGAATAGAAGTTGGGTGATGGCTAATGAGTGGTGGCCTTGGTAACTATTGTGAGAATACCGGAGATTTGCAATGGTATGATAAGAGTTTCAACTATGAAGATATATAGAAAACTCAAAAGTTAAAATCAATTGACAATTTAAAATAATATATAATCAAAAGATAAACCAATTTTCAGTTTTTAGAAAACATAAACTTAAAAACTGTAAATGATGATGAACGGTCCCTTATTTTTTCGATTGAATTGCACTATTATATATAACTATCTCTAATTGTTGTGTCGAATCCGCCACGACCATTGCGACATGTGCCCTTTAAGCTAATATCTAACTCCTGCTTTGTCGTCAATTTTGAACGAAATAATTTTGTGCAATATAACTTCAATTGAGGGAGGGAGGAGAGACCAACTTATGCTCATTGTTGAGATGAAAGAAAAAACTAATTATTTGCTTTTTAACCTATTACAAGAGGTAAAGCCACCTAAAAGTTGATAAGAGTCCCCAATATGCAACTTTTGAAACTATAGTACTCAATTTGCAACTTTAAACAAAGTTGAGTACTCTCCATTACATTTAACTCGATCAAGTATAGAGCCAAAAACAACCAATTTATTAGTCCAAAAAAGGGTAAATCAGTAATTAAAATCTTAAAATTCGAAAATTAGTCATTAAATGACATTATTACTTAATAATGACATTATATACCACAAAGTTACCTTTCTAAAAAAAAACATTTGAATTTTACCGTATAGACTTTTACTTTTAAAACTAGACAATAGTACACGCAGTAAGATGAAGTATTAGATAGAGATAGGGTCCAAGTAAATTACCTGAGTCTGAAGCCGGCGCTCGAAAACGGAGCCAAGCTTACGAGCTCTAACAATGTCTAGAAACTCCACCAACGCCTGCGTTTTACTCTCTTCACCTGTTTTTGTATTACACACCGGGTACTGATTCTCTTCGCCGCTGCTATTCCCCGAAAATAATCCCACCTTTTTATCTCTCCTATTATTATTATTACTATTATCATTAATTTCATTATTATTATTTTTATTATTATTAATATTAATGTTATTATTATTCTCACTCATCCACAAGCTTGCCGTGCTCTGTACGTCACTCATCTCCTTCACCACCACTCCCTCCTCCCTCTCACCACCATCATCCACCGATTCCGCCACCGATTCCACCAACTCGCCCGAGTCAACTCGTTCTTTCTTCGAATTAGAGCTCCCGTTGCACGACTCATTCTCCTGCTCCTCCTCACCCCCCGGTTCATCCGGTTTTTCTTTCTCATCCGGTTCAGTTTCTTCCACCGGTTCATCTTTAACCTCACTAATTTCCTTACCATTTTGTTCATTTTCTTGTAGATCCGATTGGTTTTCTCTCTCCCTTTTAATCTCCACCACCGTATCTCCCTCCTCCTTTAATCTCTTCACCTTCAATTGCAACGACCTGCAACCCCAAAATGAACTATAATTATCATACCATATAATACTATTTGAATATAAAGATAAAAGAAATAATAAAAATAATCTCAGATCTCGAATTAATACACAATGGAAAGATCATAACGGTGGAGTTCGCGTCGGAGTTCGGCGACACGAAGACGACGCAACTCATCGAGACAGAGAATGGTATCATCGGCGGAATTTGGATCTTCGGGGGAGAAACGGCGTTTAAGGTCGCAATATTTGAGCTGACAGATGTGAGGTGTGAAGAGAGAAGATGAAGAAGTGTTGCGTTTCTGGAGTTCAATGGCAACAGAGTCCCAAGAGTTGGTGCCGTATCGGTGGACGGCGCAGGCTAGCAACAACTCCTCTGAAGTTCCCCAAGATGATGATGATGATGATGTAGTATTAGTATTAGTATTAGTATTAGGAGTAGTAGTGTTATTTTGATCTGGTGTGGTTGAAGGTTCTGCCATGGATGTTGCTACTGTTATGAAGGTGAAGGTGTTTTTCATAAATGGTGGTGGATTGGTCTTGGGTTTCTTGATTTTTTTTCTTTTTTGATTTGTTATGTTGCCAATCAATCAGTGATGTGTTTGGGCTTGAGGCTCAGCTAATCGGCTTCGAAGCTTAAGCCTAATTTAGTGGCTCGAATGGAAATGTGACTTATCTGTGTTTTAACAAAGTACATGCTCGAATATGAATTCAATTTTACACATGGGGTGTTTCGGTAAGTGAGAATTGGAATGGGAATAGGATGAGTTGAACTCTATTCATTTAATCTAGAATGAATCGTGTTGAACTAAAATGAATTGTAATTGTGGGAGAAATTAAATGAGTTGAACTGAACTAGAGAATAAATGAATAGTTCCTAGTATTATATAGTGAACCTTGATTCTCATCACCACATGCCTCACCCATGCGAACGGTAATAGGCAAACTTAGTGTAATTGCAAAAAAAAATTGTGTTTTTAACCTTATGTAAGAAAACAATCTTAAAATATTGATGATGAATCGTTAAGGAGAATAAAAGATCGACCTAATGTCGATGAACTATTTAAACCTTAAAAAATATTCATCCAAAGTCCGCTCTATCGAATTATGCCACCAACATATTGAATCTCCTTTTTGACTGCTACGCCAACAAATAAACTATTCAGAATCTGGGCAGGTTTAGTATTTGGGAGGAATGAGAGAACATCAATTAAGGGAAAGAGAATGAGAGAGGGGCATCTAGTAACTAGATGTAGGGGTGTGCACAGGTCAAGGTTGGACTTGAATTTAGACCGGACCGGACCAGTTCGATAATTCAAGTCCGGTCTTCGATCCTTGAAAATGGGCAATTTTGGGTTTCCGGTCCGGTTCGTGTAAAAGCCGGAAAAATCGTGTCTCAACTGAACCCGTTTTTTTTAAATAAACACCCCACTCTCATAATTTCATTTGTCTTTTTGTATTACCAGACAATACCAGTTGCCACATTTTACACAAATAAACAAACCCTACCAGCCCGTTCCCCCACACTCCATCCCAGGCTCCTAGCCGTTTCTCCTTCATTCTTCGGCGGCTTCAATTCGACGGCAACTTTCATTCGCCGGCAACTTCCATTCGACGAAGCCCTCTTTCGACGCATCCAGGAGGTCAACTCAAATACCTCTTTTAATATGCAATGAAAAGTATCTTTCATTTGATTTTCATTTCTCTTTCATTTGATCCTTGATAGTTCTCAATCATATTAAGGAATAGATCAGCATATTAACTAAGGAATTAAGTTTAGAAATTAGGTTTTACTTAACAAACCAGTTGGCGTTCACCGTTGTAAACTGGTAATAAGATGAAATATTTGATGAATACTTCTTTTATACCAATTTTAATGAACTATTTGATGTATATACCTCTTTTATACCTGATTTTCATCTGAAAGTAGCTCCAAACAGGTTCAAAAGCTTTTTTAGAATAAATTTCTGCAAAAAACAGGTCCAAAAACGGACCGGACAGGATAATTCAGGTCCGGTCTCAGGTCCAAGAATAATGACGTTTCCGGTCCACAGGTCCAAGGAGGTCCGGTCTTAGACCTGTGCATACCCCTAGCTAGATGTGGCTCCAAACCTTCTTGGACGGATTCATCGATCATCCATCAACTCGCAGCCTCCTAACCACATTCAAGAGGTGGTGTAATACTCCGTATTTTTACCATTTAATATTATAATCTTTTAAAGTTTTGGTTAAGTTTTATACTTTAAAGTTATGATTATTTTAGTAAATACACTATTAAGGTTTATAATGTAATATTTTTAAAGTTTGAAATACTAGAGTTTTAATATTTTCTTAAAGAGTTTATGAAAATCAAACTTTAAGGTGATTTTGAAGCTTGTTTGACTTTTCTAAGCTGAGTTTGACTAGGTTAATGATTTTATAATCCTAATTAGTAAATAAAAAAAAACTATAAAGGCCTCTCCTTCCCTTCACTCCACCCTGCAAACAAAAAACGGCGCTCTCATCTCTCTCCCAACATTCACTGATCCACCTACATCGCCGGCAAATCAAGCTTCGCACCAACACGTTGTGGTTTCCGGCACCGGCGAGTCCTAATCCTTCCCTTGCTCGGTTCTGGTATCATTATTTCACTCTCACGTTGACTTACTCAGTTTTTACTCCACTTTCGATGTCATACTTTTGAGCTCTATTTTGGTCTCTGTTTTGGGCCGTTGCTTACTTGTCGGTCAGGCAAAGGGTCGTCGGCCCCCGAGTCGCCGGAGTTGACCGATGAGTCTCCCTTCTTTCCCTTCCGTTTTATTTTGGTTTTGTTGACGTTTAAGGCTTCGGTTAGGGATCGTGTTTTGCTTTTGCGCGATGGCAATCGATTGCTGGCCATCGTGGCCGCTGCACACGGCCGCCAGTGGAGGTGGCGGTTGTGGTTGCTCAGTGGTTCGCAACATATATTAAAAAAAAAAATTTGACCTTTGTTTGAGTTTTAGTTATGGAAACATGAAAGAGTATCAGTTGTCAGTTGATGTTATTTTCTTTAAATTATATTGAAATTACTATCTTCAAATATTATACTAAGATATTACTCTTAGATTTGTTTAAATTCTAGCCTATAAATTAATATAAAGTTTAAACAAGCATAAACATACTATGTTCATATATTTTTATGTATTAAAGGTGTAGTATAGTTTTAAAAGAGTTTATATTACTTAAAGAACCTAAAATTCAGTTTATAGTTAGGTTTTAAATCTGATTTTATTTAAGCTGCTAAATGAACTTAATGTGAATTGAGTATTAATTATGACTCAATATATGTTTTAGGTACCTAGTTCGTGAAGGGGAGTTTTAGTACGTAGTTGTGTGGAATTCACGTTTCAGAGGTACGTGCATGTTAGCAAATTTCTAGATTAGGAATCATGTTAGTCTATATTTCGTAATTGTCGTAAAGCATGAAAAAAACTTAGTGTCATGATTATAGGACTCAATTGTTTGGTCTACGTGACATTAATGCATATTTTAAGTGACTTGTATGACACGTAATCCATGTAAGT
The DNA here is from genome assembly GCA_947645195.1 of Patellifolia procumbens. NCBI lineage: Eukaryota > Viridiplantae > Streptophyta > Magnoliopsida > Caryophyllales > Amaranthaceae > Patellifolia > Patellifolia procumbens. The sequence continues at coordinate 7,607,508 of CANSGD010001328.1, forward strand.
TAAGCATGAAAGTATTATAATAGCATGTTGTTTAATAAGTTTTATTGGAAAGACAAGTTTATCATGTTAAGCGAGTTCTTACATGTTTATTTATGGCAAGTTGTCCTTAAGCATGCTTTATTTTGTAATCAAGCAATTTTAGTCTTCTGAGATTAAGCAAGTCAAGTGTAGTAAGTTCAATTGAGAAGTTCGAGGTAACTTCATGTTAAGTCGAGGAGTTAATCAAAGGAATGTTATTTGATCACCTAACGTGATTTAAAACAAAAGAGAATGTATATGGTTAAATGAGTTGTCTTTGTGCCATGTGAGTATTTATGACATTCTTGTACGTGTCTATACTTTCATAAAACACTAAAGCACTTAAAGTGAAAGAAAGAATGGCATTTAACTCGTAGGATGGATCCCCTATGAGTATTGAACAATGGGGGATGACAATCGCAGTGTTGTACATTTCTTCATAGACTTCTACATGACGATGTAGATGACCTATAGTTTTAGTAATTCGTCGAGATGGCTAAGGTTAGCTAGACTTTCTAAGTAAGTTGATCCATGCGAGACTCTTACTTAGAGGTATAATCATACTGAGGTTGTAGGCAAGGTTATTTGATTTGAGGTCGGTCCTAGGGACGCTCTTATCACTTTCAAGGTTATTCGATTTGAGGACAGTCCTAAGGACGCTCTTATCACTTTTAAATAGTAGTAGCCCGTACGAATCCTGGTGGATGACGGTGCCCGTTTTAATGCCAATTCAAATATAAAGTAATCAAATCGTGTGTCTGTTAAGTCAAGAGTCCAGTTTTTAAGTCATGCTATGTTTTACTTTGTAGTATCAAGCTAGGATGTTTTAGTTATGCTTTAAGTGTTAGGAAAAATTGTTTTAAATAAGCCAACCTTTGCTCCGTCTTCTAATATTAAGTCAACTTTTATGAAATCCCAAATAAGTAAACCTTGTAACTCATTTAAATTTAAACAAGTCAAAAAACCTACAACCTGTGCAGCAAGTCATTTTATTTAATTTTAAATTTTTTATTAAATTTTTCTTTACTTCAAAACCCTTTTTGTCTCCGGCGAATCGGCGACCCCACCGACACCACTATAACCCACCGGCCATAATCTCCTTGGCCCGGCGACCCGACTTGAAACCACAACCCTGCACCCACCTACACACCCACACTACATCATTCCCCACTATCTCCCTTCCCCACCTCCATCACAACAACAATCACTGGGGGATGAACACAATGGTTTATTGCAGGGAGGGGAAGTGTTTCGCGGGGAAGGTGTGTTTCGCTGGGAGCGATTCTTTTGACGAACAGGGAGTGGTGACGAACAGGGGAGTGTTGACGAACAGGGAGGGTTTTGCTGGGGGGGATTCTGTTGACGGGGTTGTTGACGGTGTTACAGGGGGAGGGGGGTGTTTCACAGGGAACGGGTGGTGTTACAGGGGGAGGGGGTGTGTTAGACAAGGAGGGGGTGTTAGACGAGGAGGGGGGTGTTAAACGGGGAAGCGGTGTTGTTACAGGGGGAGGGGGTGTCAGACGGGGAAGGGGTTGGGGGGGGCTGTTAGGGTGAGGGTGTTTGTAAAATAATTTTTTTTAATTTATTTAAAATTCATTAGAATGAATTAAATAAGTGAATTTAATATTAAAAAAAGCTGACCACTTACGTATCGACATGTGTTATGTTTAACCTATTAAACAAGTTACCAACCGGTCATAACTTAATTTTAGAAGATCAGTTTACAAGGTTTACTTATTCTGGGATTTCGTAAAGGTTAACTTCATATTAGAAGACGGGGCAAAGGTTGGCTTATTTAAAACAATTTTTCCTAAGTTTTATTAGTGTGTATATACTCAGCCCATAGCTGGCGTGTACTTTCTTGTGTGTCGTCCATTGTATCATGGACCTGAACGACCCATTTCAACCTTATGTTGTATGGCGAGCAGGATTTCTTTTCAGGTATTTGTGATGAGCATCATTGGGAAGGGATCTTTCAACAAGTTGTTTTCACTATTATGTTAAGTAAAGTTGGTTTTATTTGAGATTGACTCAAAGAACATTAGTTATGTTATGGGACTGATTTAAATATCAAGTTAGGAGTTTGGATTTCTAAGGATTTTAATAAGGGGCCTTAAAGGGTTTCCAGTTTGTCTTTTTAGTAACTTTAATTTAAGACTTCCGCTGTTTTATTTTTAAAAGTCAATAGGTTTATTTAATATCTTGTTATTTCAGCCGTATACTTATCACCGTGGCGGTAACACCTCTAGATACCTCTGGTTTACATAGGAAAATATTTATGAAAATAGAGAGGAATTTGGGGGTGTTACAGGTTGGACTCCCCTGAAGATAGCGAGGTTTTACGGTTAGCCAAGGGAATCTCCTAGCATATTTGAGATGGGTCATTAAAGACTAAGTGTGGTTCCTCAGCCGTAGAAGTAGGATGGTGATGTATCACATTTATATATAGTTTTTAGATGCATTTAGATTGCATTTAGAACTCCTTTTAGAGCATTTAGGTGCATAATGACTTGAATTACATAAGTTGTGCTCTACTTCTCTCCGTTTGTGTGTTTCGATGATTTTCAGGTTATTTTGATGCAAATTGATTATGATTATTTAAAATCAAGTCTATTAATCATGGAGGATGAAGGTAGCTTTCAAAAGGATCACTATGCATCCGTTTGGGACAATTTTGAGTTGGAATGAAGCAAAGAGTTAGTAAAAGAAGTGCCAAAACTGACACACGTTCACTATTTTTATCATAACTCTTGATAGAAAATTGATAATCAAGAAATTCCAATTGGTTGGATTCTAGACTTCAAGAGCTTTCCAATGATAGGTCACAGGCCACAATCAGACTTCTGAATTAGGAGATACGAGCTTCGCAAGTTGACCCAGTTTCGCCAGCTTTCACCCGATCGCGGACTTTAGCCCGATCAGGCCCTCTACCCGAAGGCTTCATTTTAGGCCTTTTTGGGCCTAACTTGTAACCCTTTTCCTATCTAGTTTAGAGTTTAGTATAAATAGTTAACTTCTTTTCTTTTGTGAGACATATTAATTTCAGCTTTCATTAGTTTAGTTTTAATTGCTTTCTTAGAGTAAACACTTTAGATTAGTTTTGGAGGAGATCAAACCTCAGATTATTTTCAATTAAAGTTATTGCTTTTCGTCATTCGTATTGTTCTGATAAGCCGTCGTCGAGCCTAACAAAGATAATCCTATCTCGATCTCTCTAGCTAAGTAGAAAGGGCAAGTAGGGTCGTATCCACAGAGAGGTAAGGTCAAGCACCGAATTCTTATGGTCGAATAAACTAAGGGTAGCCAAAGGGGGGGTCAAGAATTGTGTGTATTAAGACTAAGGCAACTAAAAAGAGTTAAACTATGCAAATATGATTAACAAGGGTATAAAAATATGATTAAAGCACTAGGGCAAGGGCATTACCACTCATTGTAACCATGGATCATGCTTGAACATCAAGGGAAAACATAGAATAGGGGAGAGAGTAGTCGGTTAACTAAAGTCCCCTAATTACTCTTTCGAGCTAAGAAGGAGCTCTTAGACAAGGTGTTAATTCCTATTTTCATGGCATTAACCCTAGCCTAAGGATTAAGAACAAGTGACACAATTGACTCAAGACTAGAACTTCCTATTTTCATGGCCATTTAGTCAAGTAAACAAAGGGGAATCTCATACAACTTCATCTTTTGATCCTTCATTGTAAAGATTGGGAATAACTTCTATGGTGATCAATCACAAAAGCATACAATGAAGCACCCCATTTGTTCAACAACCAATCCTAAACATGAATCACTAAATCCAAGCACAAACCATGGCCTTAATGAGGGTTTTGGCCCAAACCCTAGAAAGTAAACTACTCACAATTCATAGTAATATGCATTTCAAATAAAGATTCCATTTCAAAAGTTAAAATAAGGAAGAGAATCAACAAAGCTAAGATCTCACATGTTCCAAGGGTTTTTCCAAAACTAGCCGACCATGCAAGGAGTTTAGGCTTATTCAAAGGCATCTAAATCATTCACAAATTCTTAACAAACCGGTTTTATTCAATCAAGTATTGCACACTCCAATATTTACAAAACAAGTTTCATCCAAAGTAAAATAAAAAGGGAAGTTACAAAGCTCTATTAAAAGGAAAAATGAAATAGAAATCTTTTTCTTCTTTTGTGGGATTTTTTTTTGTTTTGCTTCTAGGAAAAAAAAAAGAAAAGAACTAAAAGAAAAAAAGAAATTTGGATTTGTGGGAATTTGGATAATTGGGAATTTGGATTTTTCGATGGGAGCAACAACCTCTCTAACGGACCGTGAGTATTCAAGCAAAAATCACCACAATAAATCAATTTGTCATGAACATCTTCAATCAAGCAGAGCAACAAAAGCATGCCAATCATCAAAGCAATAACCATTTGCAATCACACTCATAAAAAGGACCGAGTCTAAACACCTCCAAAGTGCAATGCATCTAACTTGGACTAGCCTAAGTCAAGAAGCTAAACATTATAGACCAAGACTCGGATGATCATGAAAGGAAAGAGTGTGAAGCAGAATGGATGATGCTAACCCTAGACCGCACTCGAGAACCAAAGAAATGACCCTAATAAGACTTGAAAGCACATTACCCTAACTAATGACCCGTGAATTCCCGTGACCTCTCCCAAGTCCTCCTAGATCATGTATCCGTCCACTAACATGTGAAAGTGATAAAGAACTCCCCCCAAGCTAAGATGAGCACTGTCCTCAGTGGGAAAGAAAAAGAGATAGGGGAGGGGACGGATACAAGATGGGACGGCTACTGACCACTAGGCCCACTCTCATCAGAAGGGTGCTGGGGTCGGTAGCTGGAGGAACTGAAGTTCCCATAAGGAGGTGGGGGTGCATCCCCCCAAGTGAGATCTGCCTCCGGAACATTCGCATAGTAGCTGTCCGAGAATGGTGGGGGATAGGTGGTGGGAGGGATGTTCGGGTCATAACGAGGGTCAGAACCACCAGGAAATAGATAATCGATCCCCTCATGACGGGGAGGGAAGTAAGGGAAGGTGGGCTGACGCTCGGACCAACCAGGCACAGGGCCCGCCTGTGGTGGATGAAAGGGGTAGTTAACATAGGGGTCAAAATGGTTCTGAGACACGTGGTAGTCATACACTCTCCGTGCTTAGTAGCCGAAGCTAGCCAGCTCCTCCTGCTGTCTCCTAGCCACCTCCTGCTGATTCTCAACAATAGAGATCAAGGAGGCCTGAATGGACTCTAAGTCAAAGGAGGAGGGGGGAGCGTCGGAGGTGGTAGCCTCCGCGCGTACGCTAGGAACAGAGGAGGTCGAGGCACGATGAGGTTCTAGGGGTTGTTTGCGTTTTGCGGCTTGGGTTTTTTCAATGTTGGCATCTTCGGGAGCTAGGGCCTCACCATCAAAATACCAAGGGTTGGGTCTCTCAATGTTTGTTCGAGTCTCATTGGGGAGGTAGCAATAGTGCTTGCCAACCACCCTCCAGCTAAACCTCCGACGTCTAGATGAGAAAAGGATAAACTGACGCACTTTGAGTGCGTTTAGGTCGAGGTAGGGATAGGGGGAAACGGACTCTAACACTGCACACTGAGGGCCGTACCCTAGGGCCTCTGTTAAGAGAGTGATCATACCTCCCAATCTAATCTCTCCAGTGAGGTGGGGACTATCGCGGATCTCTAGACATCTCCGCATAAACATGTAACCACTATTAATAGGCCGAATTTCTGCTCTCTTTGCTATGATGTAAAGCAATTTAAGTTCCGGGGAACTTAACTTGCTTAGGTCCTGGCGGGCAAAAAGCACATAGCCTAGCATACGGTGTATGTACCGAAGTGCGGGGCTAATGATGGCATTTGCGTGGGCCTCGCGGGGGACGAAAGAGGTGATCCCAGTGAGTTCCTGCCACCACTCATCTTCATTATATTCAGGGAGATCTAAGTATTGAGGGTGAAACAGGCGATTGGTCGGGTCCCAACCAAAAATAGAGTTCAACTGATTCAAGGTGATTTTATGCTCTTTATTAAAGAGACGAAAGGTTAAGTCGAACTCTTCAAAGTCAGCACCATCCTCAGAAGTTCTTTGTTTTTGGAGAGTAGATAGGAATTCTAACACGAGATGAGGGTGGGTAAGGGGTGCTTTACCAAGAAAGTCGGTCCAACCAAGGGATTTGGCAAGGCCTCTAACGTCTCGGTCAATCCCTAAAGCTTGGCAGGTGGCCTCATGATAGAATAGGGAGGCACGAATTCCTCGGGATGAGAGGGAAATATGGTGAACTCTTTGGGCTTTGTTTGCAAGTTTAAGTTGGGGGACTTCTATTTGTGGTGGTGACGGGGGTGGTGTTAGGACACGTTTAGCTCGTTTTGCCAATTGTTTGAAAACATTAGGGGCCATTGCTTATTAGATGAAAAGAAAACAAATGGTTCCTAAGTCTTAAACAATAGAGTGGATACTCAACCCACAACCACAACCAACTATGATGCTCTAGGTCCCAACCAAGCCAACAAGTACATGCAAGCCCCAAAAATGAAGGTGATGACAATGACAATCTATTCAACACAAAGGAAATCTACCTAAATCTACCAGCTAAACCACAACAAATCCACACATATGCACAACAAACTCAAAATAATCAAAATATAAAGATGAAGGTAAGTAGAAGATGAAGAAATTACCACCCTTCTTAAAAGGGGGAAGAAATTTGGAGTAAAACTCCGCTTTGAACTATTGAACTTGTCTTTCACCAACTAGAACCTTGAAATCTTCCTTTGAGAGCCAAAAACCCAACCTTAGGGTTTTAGAGGTTTTGAAAATTTTGAGTTTGAGTGGACAAAAATGGTATGAGTGTGTAGAGGAGGAAGAGAGGAGAAATTTTTGTGAAGGTGGTTGTAGATTTTGGTGGAGTTTTGATGGTGTTTTGAGAGGTTGAATGTAGTAAAAATGGAGGTTGGAGAAGAAAGATGGGGAAGATGTGAAAAGTTGGGGTTTGAAGATGATGATAAGTGAGGAGAGAGAAGGGAGGAAAAGGGGGGTGAAACCGGCCAAGGAGGAAAAAAAATATAAAAAAAACGCAAATTCGGGCTGGAGCGCCCGCTCTCAAAGGATCAGGAGCGCCCGCTCCAGGTTGGAGCGCCTGCTCTCGCTGAATCCGGAGCGCCCGCTCCGTGATTTTGGGCAGACACTGATCCCCTGTTGCGATAAGGAGCGCCCGCTCCTTGGGGGCCTAGAGCGCCCGCTCCAGGTCTTCTCGCTGCTCTCTTCTTTTTTTTGTTTTTTTTTTTTGAACTCTCTCTTTTGATCTTTTTCATTTTTTTTCATTTTTTTTTTGAATACTCGGGTTGCCTCTCGATAAGCGCTAATTTAGAGTCTTTAGCTTGACTTTGGGTCTCTTTCTCAACTATAGACGGTGAGAAGATCAAATTTATCCAAATGAATGGAATGAGCTTCTTCAATGGGGGTGCCTTCATAGTATATTTTCAATCGTTGACCGTTCACCTTGAACGATTCAATGCCTTCCCCTCCTATCTCAACCGCTCCATACGGGAATATTTGCTTCACCGTGAAAGGTCCGCTCCACCTTGACTTTAACTTGCCCGGGAATAACCTCAACCGGGAGTTATAGAGCAAGACCTTATCACCAACCTTGAACTCTCTCTTGATGATGTGCTTGTCATGCCAAGCCTTCGTTTTCTCTTTGTAAATCCTTGCGCTCTCATATGCATCCCTTCGCAACTCTTCCAAGGCGTGAAGATCAAGAAGCCTCTTCTCCCCCGACGCTTGTAAGTCAAAATTAAGAAATTTAATAGCCCAATGTGCGCGGTGCTCAAGTTCCACCGGCAAATGACATGACTTGCCGTAGACAAGCTTATAGGGTGTAGTTCCAATGGGGGTTTTGAAGGCGGTCCGATACGCCCAAAGAGCGTCATCTAGCTTGAGAGACCAATCCTTCCTAGACCGATCCACCGTCTTTTTAAGAATAGCTTTGATTTCCCTATTTGATAGCTCAACTTGTCCGCTTGTTTGAGGGTGATAGGCTAGGGCAACCTTGTGCGTCACACCATATTTTGCAAGGAGTGCTTGGAAGGATCTTTTGGCAAAATGTGATCCTCCATCACTAATAACGGCACGGGGCACCCCAAACCTTGGAAAAATGATCTTCTTAAACAATTTCATGACGACTTTGGAGTCGTTGGTCGGAGATGCGATGGCTTCTACCCACTTAGAAACGTAATCAACGGCCACCAAAATGTATTTGTGGCCACAAGAAGAGGGGAAGGGTCCCATGAAGTCAATGCCCCAAACGTCAAATATTTCCAACTCCAAAATGTTGTTTAGCGGCATTTCGTGACGCTTTGAGATGTTCCCCATTCGTTGACAACGGTCACAAGCCTTGATCACCCCCCATACATCTTTGAACATCGTCGGCCAAAAGAAACCACATTGTAGAATCTTGGCCACCGTTTTGTTGGCACTCATATGGCTAATGGCCTCCACAAGGTGAGGAGTGAGACATCTTGATCACATTCTCAATCTCGTTGTCCGGAATACATCTCCTATAAATGTCATCGGGGCCTAGTTTGTACAACAATGGGTCATCCCAAACATAGCTCCGGGCCTCATAAAGGAATCGCTTCTTTTATTGACTTGAGAGATTAGGGGGTAGAATGCCACAAGAGATGAAGTTGGCAATATCGGCATACCAAGGGGCCGGTGTGGTGAGAACGGAAAAGATCTTGTCGTCCGGAAATGAGTCATCAATGGGTAATGACTCGAGTTCACCGTCAACCAAAGGGAGCCTAGATAGGTGATCCGCTACAACATTTTCCGCCCCCTTCTTGTCCTTGATCTCAATATCAAACACTTGCAAGAGAAGAATCCATCTTATCAAACGAGGCTTGGCATCCTTTTTGCTCAAAAGATACTTCAAGGCCGAGTGATCGGTGAAGATGATCACTTTAGAGCCGACCAAGTAAGACCGAAACTTCTCCATAGCATGCACAATAGCAAGGAGCTCCTTCTCGGTTGTGGCGTAATTCTTTTGGGCATCATCCAAAGTCTTACTAGAATAGTAGATAGCATGAAGCTTCCCATCTCTCCTTTGGCCAAGAACGGCCCCAACCGCATAATCCGATGCATCACACATAAGCTCAAACGGGAGATCCCAATTCGGAGGTTGGATGATAGGAGCCGAAATCAATGCTTCTTTCAAGCTATCAAATGCTAGCAAACAATCATTAGTAAACACAAATGGGGCATCTTTGGCCAAACGTTGAGTGAGAGGCTTGGCAATTTTCGAGAAATCTTTTATAAAGCGGCGGTAAAAACGGCATGGCCAAGAAAGCTCCTCACCCCTTTCACATTTATAGGGGGTGGGAGACGCTCTATCACTTCAACTTTGGCCCTATCAACCTCAATGCCCCGCTTTGAGATGACATGACCAAGAACTATGCCCTCTTCCACCATGAAGTGGCATTTTTCCCAATTCAAGACAAGGTTCACCTCTTGACACCTTTGCAACACATTCACAAGATTTGCAAGACATGTGTCAAAAGATGAACCGCACACCGAAAAATCATCCATAAAAACCTCAATCGAGGACTCAAGCATATCGGAAAAAATAGAAGTCATGCATCGTTGAAATGTAGAGGGTGCGTTACAAAGCCCAAATGGCATCCTTCGATAAGCAAAGGTGCCAAAGGGGCATGTAAAAGTAGTCTTCTCTTGGTCCTCGGGTAGGATCGGGATTTGGAAAAATCCGGAGTACCCATCCAAGAAACAAAAGTGACTATGTTTAGCTAACCGCTCTAACATTTGGTCGATAAAGGGGAGAGGAAAATGGTCTTTCCGGGTGTTTTTGTTCAATTTTCTATAGTCAATACACATCCTCCACCCGGTTACCGACCTTGTAGAGATGGTCTCCCCCTTATCATTCTTGATGACGGTCATGCCACCCTTTTTTGGAACAACTTGAACCGGACTTACCCACTTGCTATCGGAGATAGGGTAGATAATGCCCGCTTCAAGGAGTTTGAGCACTTCCTTTTTTACAACTTCTTTCATGTTCGGATTTAGCCTCCTTTGAGGCTCAATCGAAGAAGCATGATCATCATCAAGTAGAATACGATGCATACACAATGAAAGGCTTATCCCCTTGATATCATCAATGGTGTAACCAATGACACTTCGATATTTTCTCAAAACATAAAGTAGTTTAGTAAGAGAAGTGCCATCAAGCGACGCATTGACAATAACGGGATAAGTCTCATCCGGACCAAGAAAAGCATATTTGAGGGAAGAAGGAAGAGGTTTTAGTTCTACCTTGGGAGGAGGCGTGGGTCTCTCCTCTTTAGATACCGATCCAATTGTCTCAAATTCTCCATTGCAAGGGTGGTGGATTGGTGCCTCCTCAAGTTGACTCTCATAAGCCAAAACTTCCTCATTCTCTTCTATCACTCCCCCATTCAACACCTTTTGTAGAGGGTCTTTCACCAAAAGCATGGCTTTAAACTCATCCAACTCTTCCTCCAAAGTATCGATCCGATATATCTCATCTATCATGGGGGCCTTCATAACTTGAGGGAATGTGCATTTCATTCTCTCATCACCCACATTCAAGGTCAACCGCCCATTCTTGACATCAATGACCACCCCGGCGGTCTTCAAGAACGGTCTCCCAAGAATAAGAGGCATATCATGATCCTCTTCCATTTCCATCACCACGAAATCACAAGGAACAAAAACCCGCCCGATTTGCACCGGCACATCTTCCAACATACCCAATGGAAGTCTCACGGACCTATCGGCAAGCAAAATAGACATCCTAGTTGGTTTCAAGTCTCCAACATTCAACCTTTTGGCCATAGATAGAGGCATTAAACTCACACTCGCCCCAAGGTCACAAAGTGCATTCTTTGCTTGTAAATCTCCTAACTTCACAGGGATGAAGAAGCTTCCGGGATCACTTTGCTTCTTAGGGAGCTTGTTTTGAATGATTGCGCTCACTTCCATTGGTAGTGATACCGTGGCACTTTCTTCAAGCCGTGCCTTGTTAGATAGTAGTTCTTTCAAGAACTTTGCATATGCCGGCATTTGGGACATGGCATGAAGAAAAGGAATGTTAACTTGTAGGCCCTTCATGACCTCTAAGAATTTTGAAAATTTCTCATTCAACTTTTTCTCGGTGACTCGATGGGGAAATGGAATTGGAGGCTTGTACACCTTCATAGGGGCTTGCTCACCCCCTTTATTTTTCTCACTCAATCTCTCTTCATCTTTTTGTGGCTCTCTCTCAACCTCTTCACTAACCACCTCGCTTCTCACATTATCTTTCTCAACTCCCTCATCTCGCTTTGTGGCGCCCTCTTCACTCATCTTAGGCTCCTCATAAGTGGTGCCCGACCTCAACATGATAGCTTTGATGTACCCTTTCGGGTTCACCTTGGGTTGCCCCCGTAATTGGTTTGATGAATTTGAGGAGGAACTTCCTACTTGTTGAGCAAGTTGAGACAATTGTGTCTCGATCATCTTGTTGTGAGCTTGGACTTGTTGAAGTGAAGAAGATAGCTCATGGTGCCTCCTATCATTCTCCGCATTAGCCTTTGTTTGTTGTGTCATGAATGTTTCCAAAATCGACTCAAGGTTAGATTTTTGTGGAGGGGGTTGGTTGTAGGAAGGTCTTTGATGAGGTGGTTGTGTTTGGTGAAAGCCCGGAGGTCTAAATGGTGGTTGATGAGGTTGAGAAGGGGATTGGAATGAGTTTTGAGTGGTGTTTTGATTGTTTTGTGGACCTTGGTTGTTTTGCTTCCAACCAAAGTTTGGGTGATTTCTCCAACCTTGATTGTAAGTTGGAGAATAAGGGTCATTTCTAGCTCCCATCATAGCCGCTTGCTCCATAGTAGACACACAATATGAAGCGGTATGTTCGACTCCACCGCAAGTCTCACAAGACAAGACTTGAGCCGTAGAAGAGCTAGAAGATGCAAAATTTGCCTTCTCTAATCTCCTAGTCAAGAGATCTACCTTTGAAGCCAAAAGATCGATGCTCTCTAACTCATGCTTCACTCCTTTTCTAGCTCCATTTTGCCTTCTCTCTCCACCCCAAGCATAATTCTTTGCCACTTCTTCGATCATTTCTTCAACTTGCTCAACGGGAAGCTTTTTGAGTTGACCACCGTTCCCCGAATCCAAATTTGCTCTAGAAACCGAAGTAAGACCATCATAGAAACTTTGCACAACGAGCCATTGGTTGAAACCATGATGAGGACAAGTACGAATCAACTCTTTGAACCTTTCCCAAGCTTCACTCAATGTTTCATCTTCATCTTGAGAGAAGTTGGAAATTTTCCTCCTCATTTCCGAAGTCTTCTCCGGTGGACAATACTTTGTCAAAAATGCCTTGGCAACTTGGTCCCAAGTTGTCAATGAAGCTTCCGGAATTGACTTCAACCAATACTTTGCTTTGTCCCGGAGCGAGAAGCTAAACATATGCATCTTGATGAACTCGGCGGTGACATTGTTGTGCTTAGGTGGCTGATATCACGTATTTATATAGAGTTTTCTCCCTTATTTACAAGCTAATTTGTGCTTCATTGGAGCTCTTAGGAGCTATTTTGTGCTAACTATCGTATTTAGTTGTGGTTTCGTGTTTTAGTATTGAATTGCAGGTTTTATGGAGTTTTCTCCTTATTCCCGAGCCTTTTGGAAGCAACCACGGCTTTACGAGATGTTACGAGGCACGTAGGATGGCTCACGAGCTTTATGGATAGTTTAGGAGGTCCCAAGACCCCTAAACGTGAAGATTAGAGAGCCAAGGAGTCAAAGGAGGTTTTCGTGCACTGATCGGGCAGAAATGGCCCGATCAGGCGAAATATTTATGATCGGGTATGAAAGTTGCGGACCCGATCGGGCAAGCATTGCCCGAAGTGATCGGGTGAACATCATGTACCTAGACCCGATCGGGTGTCCACCGCCCGACCCGATCGGGTGGGCCGCTCGTAGGTCTTGTTAGAGAGCTGCTGAAGAGACGCTTTCACTAACCATTTTGTTGCTTGGCCCGATCGGGTGGCTGACCAAGGCCCGATCGGGTGGGCGTCAAGTCCATCTAATGCTGCTGCGCTGCTGCTACATCACAGCCCAAGACGAGAAAATGCGAAGTTGCATTTGACCCGATCGGGTACTGTGCTCGGGCCCGATCGGGTCTGGTGCTTTAATCGCGCTTTTTCACTTTTTGTTTCCGTTTTTAGTGAACTTGAGGGGGTATTATAAATACCTTTTCCTCATTATTTAGATCTATCTTTCATTCATCTTTTATTCATCTTTCATTAGGTTTTAGACTAGTTTTATTCTTCATTGTTCTTAGTTTAATTCAAACACTTTAGATTAATTTAGAGGTGATCAAACCTATTTCGATTTCAATAAAAGTTCCTGCTTTCCGTCAATTGGTACTCTTCTCTACTCTTTATCTCTTTAATTACTTTGATTGCTTAGTTTATTTATTTAATCGTTCATGATGCAATTGTTAGGGTTTCATATTAGTTTTATCGTTATTAATTCAATCATGTCTGAGTAGTCTCTTTCTAGGGTGTTAGATAGGAAAGCCATGTTTATACCATGATTGCGATTTAGATTTCTATCAATTTCTAGGGCTTGATTAGGGTGATTGTGATGTGGTTTGTTCTTTATTGAGTAATTAACGTTATTGCGCAGTTTCGTTGGTTGCTTGTGGTTAATAGTTGTTTGCACAGATCCGTCTTACGACTAGAGGCCTAGGACACGTCAGTAGTTCTGATTACGTTAGTGAATATGCGGCGTATGTTGAACTATGAGCGTTGAGTCTTAACCATAGCTCAACATAGGCTCTAATCACCCGACTCTTGACCTAGGTTTTGGTAGTAGTTGATCCTATTTGATTGGTATAAGCATGGTGGACCGACCTAATACCCTAGGTTTTTATTCCATAGTTAAATCCTCGATTTTTCCCGTCTTTCTTAGCTTAATCATTAGTTTAATTAATTCTTCTCTGATTTACTCTGGAGTAGCTGAATTGGTTGAATATTGATTTAGAAACTCTGTCTCCCTGTGGATTCGACCCTGCTTCCACTGACTACCTAGTTAGAGGTCCGTAGGTTTATTTTTGATTAGGCGATACGACTAAAACCTATCAGTGGCACACAACTCCAAGAAGTTATCCAAATGAGCGAATGGACACTCTTTCTTCTCACCACCGAATTGGTCGGCCTTTATCATGCGTATGAGGTGAGGTGAGAACTCAAAATTGTTGGCCGTGGTAGTGGGAAGCAAGATACCACTTCGAAGCTCAAAAGCTTCGGGATGCCCATAGTCACGAAGTAGTCTCAACGGAGGTGGTGGAGTCTCTTCGTCCCCCATTGTACTTGGTTCACTAGTCTCTCCTGAGTCACTAGTGGAAAATTGGATAGTGAACTCGGGTTGATCAATGACTTGAGGTTGGCCACGGAACTCGGGTTGACTTTGTAGAAGCCTTTTCACACTGCGCAAAGTTTTCTCAAGCTCGTGATCAATTGGAAAGAGTGGTGATCGTTGATTCCTCCTAGTCATGCACAGTCAAGCACAGCTAAAGAGAACATTAGCACTGACTAGTAAGATAAGGGAAAGATATGGTGAAAATAAAAATAAGCGAAATAAATAAAAGAACTTAGTATCATCCAACAATAACTATTCAATGTGACACTATGCCTCCCCGGCAACGGCGCCAAAATTTGATAAGCCGTCGTCGAGCCTAACAAAGATAATCCTATCTCGATCTCTCTAGCTAAGTAGAAAGGGCAAGTAGGGTCGTGTCCACAGAGAGGTAAGGTCAAGCACCGAATTCTTATGGTCGAATAAACTAAGGGTAGCCAAAGGGGGGGTCAAGAATTGTGTGTATTAAGACTAAGGCAACTAAAAAGAGTTAAACTATGCAAATATGATTAACAAGGGTATAAAAATATGATTAAAGCACTAGGGCAAGGGCATTACCACTCATTGTAACCATGGATCATGCTTGAACATCAAGGGAAAACATAGAATAGGGGAGAGAGTAGTCGGTTAACTAAAGTCCCCTAATTACTCTTTCGAGCTAAGAAGGAGCTCTTAGACAAGGTGTTAATTCCTATTTTCATGGCATTAACCCTAGCCTAAGGATTAAGAACAAGTGACACAATTGACTCAAGACTAGAACTTCCTATTTTCATGGCCATTTAGTCAAGTAAACAAAGGAGAATCTCATACAACTTCATCTTTTGATCCTTCATTGTAAAGATTGGGAACAGCTTCTATGGTGATCAATCACAAAAGCATACAATGAAGCACCCCATTTGTTCAACAACCAATCCTAAACATGAATCACTAAATCCAAGCACAAACCATGGCCTTAATGAGGGTTTTGGCCCAAACCCTAGAAAGTAAACTACTCACAATTCATAGTAATATGCATTTCAAACAAAGATTCCATTTCAAAAGTTAAAATAAGGAAGAGAATCAACAAAGTCTAACAACAATAATTGCAAAGAGAAGATTCACACCAAAAGGAAAGAATAAAGGAGGAGATGACAAAAAGAGATGACTTTAATTGAAATGAAAGTTAGAGAATCAACTTACAAACATTAACTACCATTAATGGAGCTTCAATTCTTCAAAAATCAACAACTCAAAGCAATAAATGACTTCTACACTCTAAGTACTAAGTTAGGGTTTTGAAACTAAGGAAATATGCTTCAAGATGCTGTCCAAAAGTTGGGGAGAGGTATTTATACCTCTCCCAATTACATGCGAAAAACGGGCAAAATGGGCCCAGGGAGCCTTTGGAGCGCCCGCTCTCAAAGGACCTGGAGCACGCTCCAGGGTTTATGGTGGAAACTGATTGATGTGCTCCATAAGGAGCGCCCGCTCCGCTCTCTGTGGGAGCGCCTGCTCCAGGTACGAGGGGCCTCTTCTCCTCTTCTCCTTCTTGTATCATCACGGCATAGGGGCACAAAGGTCCTCATTTCCACCTTCCAAGGATCACGACCAACAACACGATCTCAGGATCACCTGCAAAACATGATGCAAAGAAAACACGTGCAAAATATGTCCGAAAAGAGGTGTAATGGCCAAAATTGTCAAAAGAGGTAGAGAACTTGATCAAAACAAAAAGGGAGTGGAAAAGGTGAAGAAGGGGGACAAAATAGGGACGAAAGTAGATAAAATAAGCTAGAAAAGGTCATCTAAAGTGAGCTAAAAGCCCACTTATCATGTTCTTCTCTTTTAATCTCTTTATGTAATCTTTGTTTTGTTAGTTTGATTATTTAATTGGTTCATGATGCAAAGTTTAGGTTTTTATATTAGATTTGATATTGTTGATTCAATTATGAGTGAGTAGTCTTATTTTTAGGATTTTAGGGAGGAAAACCATGTTTCTACCATGAATTACTTTTGAATTGCTATTAGTTTTTAGATTTTGATTAGATTGATTATGGTGTGATTTGTTCTTAACGAGTAATTAATGTTATTGCGCAGTTTCATTGATTGCTTGTGGTTAATAATTGTTTGCACAGATCCGTCCTACTTTTAGAGGCCTAGTACACATCAGTCATTCTGATTATGTTAGTGAACATGCGGCATATGTTGAATTATGAGCGTGAGTCTTAACCATGGCTTAACACGTGCTCTAATATATCGATTCTTGACCTAGGTTCTGATAGTTTTTTAATCCTCTTGATTGGTATAAGCATGGTGGACCGAACTAATTCCCTAGACCTTTATGTCATAGATTAAAATCCCTTTTTATATTGCTTTCTAGTTTTTAATTAGTAGTTCAGCTTATTCTAATCTGATTTTGTCTGAAGTAGTTGTTTAGCTAAATATTAACTTAGAACTCCGTCTCTCTATGGATTCGACCCTACTTCCCTTGACTGTCATTGTTAGAGGACTTAAGATTTATCTTTGATTAGGTGATATGAATTTAGCCTGTCAGATGGGCCTCTATCTAAGGTGGAAAAGACATTTCCCCCTCCTCAAGAAGAGACTGATAAAGGGACGCAACCTCCTTCATATCATCCTTAATAATCAAACGAGAGTCTTTGCGGCCTCAATTTAGGGAAAGGAGCGACCAGCCTTAGACATCTCATTTTGGACGTCTTTTCATAGGCGCGAAGCCCTTGCTTTTCTTGCCCCCAGACTGTTCAAATCCTATATTTGCCAATGATTTTGGTTCATGTGAACGATCCTTGCCAGCAAACTGTTCAAAGTTAAAGTAATGTTTTTCAACAAGTATTTTTGAACAATTACTGGAATGATTCGATAAGTACTTGTGTATGAAAAACGTTTTCGAACTAAAACCGTTATTTCGACTAGAGTAAAGTAAACAATTATTAGATTGATATGATAACTGATAAGTGCATGTGTATGATAAATATTTTCGAACTAAAACCATTTTTAAGGGTTGGAGTAAAGTTACGAGTTTTCCACTCATTTTGGAATGTTTTTCTGTCTTTCACGGAAATAAAATATAGAATATCAAAAGTATAATAAATCTCTAAATCCCTCAAAAAAAACTACTTAATAAATATATGAAAACGGACTATAAATAGTGTCATAAAGGCCATGTTTCAAATTCCCCCACATTTGGACTATGATTGTCTTCGAGAAAAACTAATCTAGACCCAAAAACGTAGATTCGAGACTCAAACACAAAACTGCCTCTTCTAAAGGATCAAGACCGTACATATACAAATCAAGCATGACCAAACCTTCGCTAGATTCACGAAACTCCACCCCCTTAGATTTCTCAAGTCAATACATCCTTCAAATCAACATCCAAGTAACTAGTGAGGGCTCAGCCTCACTAGTCACGTGTTTCACTCAAGATGCTTATGTGTTTAGCTTTATCATGTTACTCTCAAAACTCATTTCCAATGGAATGATCTACCATAAGATTGTATACCATCTTAGTCTCCACCACTTAAAAATAATAAACCATGTCATGAATCAAAAGGTGTTTTAGAAGGTAGAAAGTATTTGGAATATGTGGACTAAAGTCAAGAAACTAGTGGAGCAAAAGCAAGAACTCTTCCATTCGTGCAATGAAAGAGAAAAAAACTTGTTGGCTTTGTTAAATGATAAGTATTTGAATAGGTGAGTTTGAAGTTTGTCTTAGGTCAAAAGAAGGTTGCTGAGAATCTAAAAAGATTGTAGGTTGACTTAGGGGGAGGTTCTGTTCTTTCTTTCAGAAACAAGCACGTGAAATTTATAATCTGCTGAGCTGGATTTTAACCTTACACTACTCCTAATACGAGTCAGCTTTTCAGTGGGCCCCTTTTTGAGCTTGATTTTAATACACTAGGTGGGGTCCCTATTTCGACAAGGGCTTCTTGTGTGGCTAGCATTTGCATACATACATTTTGAGACTGGCTTTCAAATGCAATCTAGGTTGGGATTGAGCTATCTCACTTTCAATATGTAACATAAAGATCTATAAAACCCTTTTTCATAACAATTTTGGCCATCGCTAAAATCTCACTATCACTATACACCCCCAGTAGACGATCATCTACTATTTTACTAGATGTGAGATAACAAATCTGGCTAATGCAATTGTAACTCCGACATTTTTTTCACGAATTCATCCAAATACCACCAACACAATTCATCAGGCTCAATAGCAAAGGTCTAACCACACCCTCAATTATATTGCATTATCCCCTTTGATTTTTTTTCAAAACCTCCTCATGCCTAAGTTTCAGAGTAATAGTATCCATTTGACCTTAAATAATGAAGAAAAAACAACATGCAACGTTCAATTCACATTCTAAAACAGAAAAGAGCATTTACTAAGTTCTTACAAACTGTTAGTTTCAATTAGGGTTTGACAGATTGTGTCGGAATACATACAAATAGATAAATTTGTCAAGATTTCTGAAATTCAACTTTTATCTTGCAGAATTATCCTTCTCTTCCAACTTAAATTTCGCACGACAAATAGAATGAGAGCGTATCAGAAGAGTGAAAGAAGAGGAGTTAAGCTCCAACAAGAAGAAAAAACGCAAAAAAAGTTTGAAATTGTTAAGTAAGCTTACCTCTTCAACAATGGAGGAAAGGAGGATGAAGCATCACTTTAGGAGGGAGAAGTGAACAATTGTTTGAGAAAATGTCAAAAAAGAAAGTCAACATCTAAATATTTCATTTAATGAAAGAGTGACTTGTTCAACAGGTTGTAGATAAATTGGGACCACACATTTTTGGGCTCATAGTAGTTTGACCTACGAATGGATAATCAATATTTTATATGCTTTGAAAATGTTCGACCGTAATTCAACTTCCTCTGACCAATTTTTCCTTTAATCTATATTGTTGTTTATTCCGTTGCCAAAAAAGGGGTTAGCAAAAGGCTTCATAGTTCACTATTTCATTTAGCGGATTCCATCGACAATTTTCTTTTTAGAAAGGACATGTTAACAACATATTGACATAGACCGTAGTAAGAGAATTACTTTAAATTCGGTAATACTACGAAATTTTTTATTTTTTTTCGAGATGAACAATTTTCGAGGAGAAAAATCATTTCAATTGAGAGCAGTTCTTTGGATGGGAAACATAGGGGCAAACCTAAAACTATACATTGCCATACATACCTGATACCCATATTAAACAAAATTTGAACATTGTATAATACGAAGTAATCACCATAAAAACAAAACACAAACTAAAAGCCCAATAATATATCCTAAACAATTTAATCTACTTGCCAAAATCAATAAGCTCTTGATTGTTCAAACCTTGGTGATCTCAACAATGCCATCATCCCCTTCAACTTCTTTCCCACCATAACCCCTCCCTCTCTCTCCTCCTCCTTCTCTACTCTTAAACCCCACCTTCAGTTCATCCAACGCCTTTCCCAGTAGCGCATTCTCAGAACGCAGCGTTTCGAGCTGCCTCTTGACAGTAAAGCAAGTCTCAGCCAGGTCAGCACTCCCATTCCCGCTCCCCATCTCAGTAGGACCCACCTTCTTATCCTCCTTAGCCACGTGTTCAATCCCAATCTTATTAAGCACGAGTAGCGGGACTCCATGTGGCGACATCTTAGCCGTTGGATTCTTCAACAAAGCTTGAAAACCTTCCGGAAACTTAATCCCCCATCGTAGCTTCAAAACGGCGCCGTTCCGGATCGGTAGTACCGTCTTCGCCCCTAACACCATCCCTGAGACAGCACTCTCTAACGACGACTTCAGGGGCAACGAAGTAATTTTACTCCCCCGATTATCGACTGATACATAATCAGAATCACCATTGTTACCCTCCTCAAAAACGACGTCATTCTGCTTGGATTCTAACCCAAAAGCAGTAATCGAAGAGGAGTGAGATTTCTTAATGGAGAAATCGCCGAATTGAGGCTTGAAATGAAGGAAAAACCTAGGGTTAGAATTAGAGAGGCAATTGAACTCAGCAGTCATGGTCATGGGAGCATTAATAGGAGATCCGAAGTGGCCAATTCCAGTTTTGACGAGTAAAGAGAATGGATTAGAAGAATCATTAGGGCGGTAAGAGAGACGAAATGAAGGACCAGAATCGAAGAAAGTAGAAAGACCTAATGAAAGCTCTTTGGAATCTCCAGCTGATAGAGATGATTGGAAGGGAAATCCTAAGATGTTAAGGGGTACTTTTGCTTTGAATTCAGGTCTTTTCTCTTCTCTGAATCTTAGTGATGCTTTCATCTTGTTGTTGTTAATCTAATGGAGGAGTGGGAGTAGAGAGAAAGATGGGGGTTTTAAAGTGAGGTTTTGTGTTTAAATAAAGTAATAAAGTGATTTGGGATTGTATTGTTTGGTGATTTGGTGGGTGGGTTACTGAAAATGTGAACTGTGTTACAAATTTTGTCAGGACATGTATTTTTGAAGGGGAGATGAGTGCCTGAGTGGGACATGGGTCGGGGAAGTGGGACAGAGACTTCAGTGTGTTTGGATTTGTAATTCAAAATTTAAACAAATCAAGCTGGATCCATCATTTTTAGCTTTGGGTTTGAATTTTTTGTCAATTAGGCCAGGTTTCGATTTATTTTTGAAGCATAGGTGAGATTTTAAGTGTGAGGTGTTTGTAATTAAATTAGAATATCTATTATAATTAAGAAAAATTGACCAGGATAATTCAAATTAAGCCCGTTCAGCTAAGAATAATCTCTACTAAGGTTTATTCTTGTATAATCCCAACTTTATGTGGACCCTTTTAAAAACATCCCAAGTTAACCGGGAACCCTTTGTTCCAGTCAAAAAATTTGAAACGTGTTATTAATTTTTTTTCCTTTATTTTCTTACCTCAGTAATTACTCTCCTCATTTTTCCCGCATTTCCTCCCTCTCTCTAACTTCGTCTTCTCCAACAAGCTACTCTTCACATTCCAAAATTCTGCAAAAATCACTGAGAATCAACAAGAAGACACGAAAGCTCTCAGATTCGCAAGTTTGAAGATAGAACAAAGCTAGGGTTTCCAAAAAGTTGTTGCTTTCACCAAATTTGGGAAGATGAGTTGTGTTGGTTTTTTTTGGAAGAATTAGCTAAAAGATGTGGGTATGAATCTGTAGATTCAATTTACTACTTAATGCCAATGCAATCATTTGAGAAGGGGTTGTGTAGGGTGTATCATGATAATGAAGTGAGGGAGATGACTGCCATTGTAATGAAGGCAATGTCAATTGATTGTTATATAGTCCAAGCTATTGATGCTCCTGATGTCATCACTTTTTTAGATGGTCCACAACCACCTTTAAATACAAACAAAGACTTCCAAAAAGATAACCCAGAAACTGATTTTTCACCACCAGTAACTGAGACAAGCAAAGTTACAGCTCCCAACAACCAAAAATTTAAACCTCCAAGGAAAGCAGAGCCAAGTAGCATCACTGTGAAGAAGAGGGTCCCACCACCAACCAAACAAAAAACACAACTGCATAAAGAAAAAAACCCTAGATCTAAAGTAGATTCCAACCCAACAACACTACAACAACAACAGCCACAATATCACTCTAACAACAATACACAAACTGAACCTCCATCTCCCACTCAAGATTACCTCCTGACTACCTTTTCTATGATGAAAGACCAGATTGCCCATTAACCCTAAATGAGATCCTAGCAGGTTGGGAGAGTGAGGAGTCAAGTAACCATTCTGACCCTGGTTATAACCTGATGGTGATGACATTGACTCAGAGATTGAGTCTATTGAGCTTGAGGAAGAGAATTATGAGGTGAATGAGAAAGGAGATAAAATTATAGATGAGGTGGAGTTTGTTGGGCATGAATTTGTAGAGGAGTTAGAAGTACCATTATAGGGATCTGATAATGATACTAGTGATGATGAGTACAGGCAGGTTAGGGAGAGAGTTAGAGGTGATTAAGCTTGCAAAGAGGGTACAAAAAGAGGTAGAAAATGGTATATTAGTTGGGGATACTGCTGGTGGTTCTGTTGATGTTGATGATGATGCCATTGCTAGTGAATATGAAGATTCAGAAGATGAGGCAAATACTCCTACTGAGGGTGATGATGATACAGTTATATCAAGGAGGAAAAAGGTGAGGATACCAGTGGTTGATGAGCACACAGACTACAACAAACTAGTTTGGAAGGTGGGAATTAAGTTTGAAAATAGGCAAAAATTCAAGGATGCTATTGTTAGGTATGCAGTTCCTCAAGGTAGAAATTTGAGGATTAAGGTGAGCCACAAGAATAGAGATAACAGAGTTGGGGTGGCATGTGCAGTAGGTTGTGCTTTTAAGCTCTATAGTAGTTGGGATTCAAGGAGGAATTGTTTTGTGATAAAAACTGTGAAGGGTGAACATACTTGTAACAGAACAATAGAAAAGAACATTCAAATGAAAGCTTCTTGGGTGGCTGAGCAGTTTTTGGAGATATTTAAGGCAAGACCTCATTGGCCTGCAAAGGAGATAATGGAGGCAGTTAAGAGAGCTTTTAAGGTTATTGTCAAGACAGATTATGCATACAAAGTGAAGAAGCATGCACATTTGAAGCTACATGTATGAAAACTCATTACATGAAATTAGGAAGATACTTGGAGGCTTTGAAGCTGTCAAGTCCAAGTAGTTGTTTTTTGTTGATGACTGATCCATCAAGAGATGTGCAACCACCTGTTTTCCAGAGATTTTTTTGCTGTTTTGATGGGTTGATGACAAGATGGTTATATGGGGCAAGGAAGGTGTTTTGTATTGATGGATGTTTTATTAAGACATTTCTAGGAGGGGTGTTACTTTCTGTTGTGGGGAGGGACTCAAATGAGCAGATGTACCCACTTGCTGGGCAGTAGTGGAGGGTGAAAATAACTCAAGTTGGCAATGGTTTCTGAGGGAGCTCAAACACAGAATGCAAGGGTTGGAAAAGGCAGAGATCACTTTTATAAGTGATGAACATCAGGTATGAATACAAGCTGTTTCAATTTTTTGCTTTTAATATGTAAGTTTCAAAATGTCAGTTTTTAATATGTCTTTTTTTCAATTTTGTAGTCTATATT
Organism: Patellifolia procumbens; assembly: GCA_947645195.1. Lineage (NCBI taxonomy): Eukaryota > Viridiplantae > Streptophyta > Magnoliopsida > Caryophyllales > Amaranthaceae > Patellifolia > Patellifolia procumbens. The sequence goes on from CANSGD010001328.1 coordinate 7,631,034, forward strand.
GTATGGGGTGTCTACTGAGTTTCCTAACTTGGAGCACAGACACTGTGCTAAACACTTATTTGCAAATTGGCATAAGAAGAATAGAGGTGATGAGTTGAAGTAGCTATTTTGGAGGGCTGCCAAAGCATACAACATACCAGATTTTGAAGAAGCTCCTGAAGAAATGGAGAAGATTAATCCTGAAGCTGTTGATGACTTCAAAAAGTGTAATCCTAATCTTTTCTGTAGGCCTTTTCTGAAAACTAACACTAAATGTGATGTTATAGTTAGTAATATGGCTGAAACTTTCAACTGCTACGTCATTAATGCTAGAGCTAAACACATAATCTTGATGCTTGAGGACATTAGAACAACTTTGATGCAGAGGTTGATTGTGAGGAGGGAGGAAATGGAAAAGAATAACTCTTCTATTTGTCTTAGAGTGAAAGCAAAATTAGAGAAAGAGAAGGAACATGCTTCTAAGTGTGACCCCATACCATCAACTGCAGTAGAGTTTCAAGTGTCTTATTACTTAGATAATGTGACAGTAAACTTAGAAAAATTCACATGTAGTTGTAGAAAGTGGGATTTGATTGAAATAACATGTAGACATGCAATTGCATGTATATTTCACAAGCATGAGCAGGCTGAGGCTTATGTGCATCCTTGCTACACAAAAGAGGCCTATCTGAAGATGTATGCAGGTTCCATCACAGCTATGGCTGGTGAAAGATTTTGGCCAAAAGTGGACATGCCTATGGATCCTCCTCCCATCAAGGTTGGTGTTGGTAGACCAAGAAGGAATAGAAGAAAAACTCCTTTTGAAGACCCTAAGAAACCAGGGAAATTGACTAGGCATGGTGTGGAGATGTCTTGTAGCAAATGCAAGTCAAAAGAGCACAATGTTAGAAGGTGTCCTGACAAGGATAGGGTGGTTGAGCCACCACCAAAAAGGAGGAGAGGAAGACCTTCTAAGCTTCCTACTGACCAGGCACTTGAAGGTCTTCCTCTCCTCCTTTTTGTTAAGCTTTCTACTGACCAGGCACTTGAAGGTAATAATGATCCAAGCAGTGGCCACCTTAATGTAACTGCACAGCCTCAGAGAATTGGTAGAGATGGAAGGGTGATAAAAAGAGGACCTAATGTTGCTAGGGGAGGTGGTAGGTCTAGTGCTAGAGGTGGCAGAGGTGGTAGTGCAACTGCTGTAAGAGGTGGCAGAGGTTGTACAGGTGGCAGAAGATGTGGGGTAAGAGGTGGCAGAGGGGTTGCAGTTTTAGCTGGCAGAGGTGGTGCAAGAGCTGATACTGATCCTGTTTAGATTGAGGTGAGAGTACTAGGTCTGCATTTTATGTTATATCACAATAATACCATTGTTTTTTATTGACATTGATTATTATGGTGGCATTTCAGGTGGATGTTGGTGCATATAATGTCATTTTACAAGCCTCGACATCTGAAGCACCTCCAATGACTCAAGAATCTGTTTTAATGTAGTACCTAAGTAGGCTAGCTTTTTTTTTGGGTTTTGAACTTATTTTGGAACATGGAAATGTTGTATTTTGGATGTTATTATGAAAAGGGTGTGATCTATATATGTATGGATGTAACTCGAGATGGTGTTTTGGATGATATGGTGTTTTGGGTTTTGAACTCATGTTGATATTGCCTGTTAATACAAGGCAAGTTTTGACTCTTATGTTGGCAATTAACTGAGCTCTTATGTTGGCAATTAAATGAGCTCTTATGTTGCCTGTTCATTACATTATGTTGTGTATATAAGATTGGACCAAAGAAGTGATTTTTCATTCATTGCAAATTCCATTACACATCACAAACTGTCAACCTACATTACAACAACAACATCACTAACCTAATTCTTATAACATAGCAGTACAAATATAAACCATGATACAATCAAACTAAATAGGAGCTTCTTCACATCATTTTCATGTTTGTTGATCAAACCCTTTAGCTCAGAAATAGATTCTTTCAGCTTCTGTTTCTTCTTCTCCAATTTCACAACCTTCTCTTTCAATGCCTTGCTCTCTTCAATTAGGTGGTCGAACACAAGTTGTTGTTGAGAATTATCTTCAACTTCTTTGAGAAAGTCAGTCTCCCACTTAAAAAACCCACATTCTTCCTTTGACTGAAAATAATTAGAAATCCAATTATTTTAGAAACCCTAATTTCGTAAAAAATGAAATTGGGAAAAAAGATGGGATTCACATATTTGCAGTAACGAAAATTAAACAAAAAAATAGGGAAAAATTAAACTTAATCTACTTACTGGCCATAATTCACACCCATAGAATTTTTTCCCATAAGATCCAGCCGTTTTTGATGTTTTCAATTTAGCAGGAACTTGGTGGAAACAACTAAGCGTCCTCGAAGTAGATCTGCAATTTGATGACCCAAAAGAACGATTCATTGCAGGAGGGAGATGAAGTAGAAAAAATGGAGGAATAGCTCACGCATTAATGGAGGAAATGCTCACAGTGAAGTTGAAGGAAGGAGATGAAGATGAAAGAACGAGGTTGGAGGAGGGAGAAAACAGATTAGAAGAAGATATACGAGTGTTAAATGAACATGTGATACACGTGTGCTCAGTTAACCGGTTTTCATAGGTTGCAACAGGTCACTGGGGTGTTTTTAAAAGGGACCACATAAAGTTGGGATTATACAGGAATAAACCTTATTAGGGATTATTCTTGGCTGAACGGGCTTAGTTTGGATTATCCTGCTCAATTTTTCCTTATAATTATTAAAGTATGTGGTCTTCTATTATAGAGCGGCAATTTATATATTTTCTCCGTTTTTTTTATAAATGTGACGCTATTTTTCCACGCATTTTAAAGGAGCGATTTAGGGGTGCAAACGAGCAAATTAATCAACGAAATTTGAAGACAAGTAATATAGAATGTCACACTTGCTTGTGTTAAAATTTTGTTGAAAAATATAGTCTTTTACACCCCTAAATCGCTCCCTTGAAATGTGTGGAAAAAAATGTCACATTTAAAAAAAACAGAGGAAGTATATATTAAAAAACGTAAGCAAGGAATGCAATCGGTTTGTGTCACCATCCCTTTTTAAGTGACACTCTACCCACTTCATCCTCATATACTAAAAAAAAGTTAATGTGAAGATTCGAACCCATCAACTATAGTATGTAATAAGGAGTTTCAACCACTACTCCAACATGATATTAGTGTTTTTTCAATCAAATTCAATAATGATATATGAATAGAAACCAAGAGTTAAATTATAAATTTTAGAAATGCATATTGTAAATGAGATGACTTTTTTTTGATAATTTTTCACACTATATAAATGAGATGACTTTTTTTGATAATTTTTCGCACTACATGACATCAATTATTTTAAACATTATTAAATTCAATGCACAAAAATCTTGGAGCATCGCCGGGCCCTAAACATTCGTTATCGTTCTAAATCACGAGATGACGTGACACAACTGTGTGTATATGTCACAGGCTACTATATGTATAATATGTCTCTTTTATTTAAATGATCTCTAAGAAAGAGGTAGAGGAACTGAACTAGCAAGTTATTATCTAGAAAGTCGCTCGTCAAAGCACTAAACTACAATTTATTTAAGGGAAATTTGTCAAGAATAAGTCAACCTTTTCGCGGTCCTCTTTTAATAAGTTAAACTTTGGATAATCCTGGAATAAGTTAACTTTGATATTACTTAAACTTTTAACAAGTCAAATGACTTATAAATTATTCAACCGGTAATATGTGAGGCTTTTCTTAAATTTTAATTTATTATTTCTGTGTTCCTTCTCTTCCTCTACTTTCCATCCCCAACCATTTTTGTGTTCTTAAACCGGTTTTAACTTGTTAAAAGCAAATACCCTTAAAAGGTTAACTTTTTCCAGGATTATTCAAAGTTTAACTTATTAAAAGAAGACCGCGAAAAGGTTGACTTATTCTCGACAATTTTTCCTTTATTTAATGTTCAACATTTAATATAATTTATTTTTATGAAAACGTCTATCTTATTTTAAAAAAAAGGAATAAGTCATCTAAAATATAAATGTGTTATTGTTCTCAATTCTCACATTAAAAATCCTTGGAAGACTTCCTACCTTGACAAAGAGAAAGCAATTAAATGCTCCAACTCTAATTATGTTAAATGAAAGGTAGAATGGCTTAATTTGTTGATAAGCAATGTTTAAAATACTTAGGGGGTGTTTGTTTAATGGGAATTGGAGGTGGGATTGAGATTATATTTGTAAGAAATCTCATGTTTGTTATCTGGAAATGGGATTATGAGGGGGGTTTGGGAGTGGGATTAATGGAAGGAAGGAAGGGTTTAGTAAGGGTGTTTTTGTAACTTTCTTATTTTTTTCTTTTATTTCCAACCTATTCCCATCTTCTAACAAACATGGGCATGAGATTATTTTCATAAATACCCTTCTACAATTCCCACTCCCAATCCCGTCTCCTAATCCCAAACTCCCATTACCACATACCAAACGCCCTGTTAAGCCCATTTTCGATTTTGCTTAATGGCTGATTCGGTTTTTGTAACCTTGTTTAAAGTGCTTAAGTTTGATTTCCTAAGTCAGCTCATGCTTCTAGCTGACCTCATGGATGATATATACCAATATATGAAGGTTACATGGCAATGGAGCATGGTGCAATGAGATTTGAGAGTTTAATAGGAGGTTTTGCCCAAAAAAAAAGGTAGAATAGTGTGTTGCAACAACCATTTTCATTAGTTCTGGGCAGCCATCTTTAGGCTGCAAATGTTGAGATGCTTCATCCGATCAATCAATATTCAAGTTAGAAAAATGAACTCAAAATGACGCCATTTTTTGGCATGTTGTCCTATACATGTCTAGTTTGTAAGCATGTATTATAATCAAAATTTAGATATTGTTTGAGTTGTAAACTCTTTGTAAAACCAAAGTTATATGCTTGGTTGTTTTTGAACCAATTTGGTTCAACTTGTTCTAAATTTTTTCCCCTTACAATTCAATGCTCTTGTTGATTGTTAAGAGACAGAGTAGGTTGAATATTCGTTACTTTTGTAGAAATATAAATGTAACTTAGTGGAATTTCAAGTATCATATACTTACATCTAACCACAAGACCAACATGCGTAAAAAATCAATATAGATCAAATGTAAAATAGAATCATACCTTTGATGCGTGATTGTACCAAAGAGATATACTAATTTTTGATGGAGATCTTTTAAGAATGCCAAATGTCGTTCGTCTATTGTTGGTTCACGAGTAACAATCGAATCACCAAGTATGCTAGTACGGAAGAAGGGATAAAATCACTCCTTACTTTTGGAGAACCAAAATGGGAGGAAGTGGAAGTGAATAGAGATTCTCAAAACTGATTTTTGAGAATAAAAAGATGATCACTAAAATGTGTACATATCCTTATGTAACTACTATCTTATATAGATTTACATAGTAGGAGGTTTTATTAAACTCATAATATGAGACTTAATCACCATTTTTTTTTACTCCATAACCTTCCATCTTCCATCCATAAGTCCCTTTTAATCCATATGTTACTACTTGTGTGACCTCGTAGGATCCAATGCTATTAGTAGTAGGTTCAATCTTATTGCCCAATTAAACCGTAATTATTTTTTAGCAAAACGTTACGATCACCTAATATTATTGAATATATTATCTCCATAAACATGTCCATTTTATACTTAGATTATTACACTTGATCGAGGACAAAATCCTTTAATCTTTCGCTTGTTTAAGAACAAGTATGTAATTTTCAACCTTAAGTCATTCAATGTGCAACTTGATGATATGATAAGTTGATAATATCCAATGTTAAACGTATCAATTTCAAGTCGATTCTTTTGAAATACGAGTTCCAATTGTCGAAACAAATGATTAACTCTTTAGTTCATTTGGGCACAACCATGCATTTTTCAGTCCTCGCTCTTCAAGAGGCCAAGACACCATTTTTAACTGTTTAGGAGGATTTATACATTCTTGCATAACCAATCCCACTCAATTTGTAGCAATTTCGATCACTGCCTTTATAACCTCCTTTTACAGCGCGACATTTTGCAGTGTCGAAAATATACTCTTCCTTAAGTAAGAATAGTGTTATACTCACGTCAAAGGAACCCATCCACTAAATATAACGACGAGAATCTCAAACCACGTTAGAGAACTCTATGTAGGTCTGTTCGGCATGTATCCATTATACTCCCTCCGTCCCCTTATAGATTTCCCATTTTCTTTTTTTTGAAATCAAACTTTGTAAACTTTGACAATAAATTCTCACCAATATATAATATAACTAACAACCACATGTGATCTTGTTAGATTTTTCTTAATAAGTAAATTTGAAATATCAACATTTTATAATTTTTATCAATACATAATATGAAATATAGGCGGTCAAATGTATACATTGGAGACCATGCAAAAAGCAAATGAGAAATCTAATAGGGGACGGAGGGAGTACATGTCTATGTAAATGACTAGATGTTTCAATATCCCCATATCCCATGAAACTGCGCTATTAATCAACTTACAATCTAGTCCTCAAACTGAATCATTTACGTCCAACTTAATGATTCGGACTAGGGACTCAAATATATTATAACTCTTGTACACCGGATAGGGTTTCATTTGTCAAATCACACATTTGATAAACTGATGTGTCACATTTATGTATAGTTTTTAGACGCATTTAGATTGCATTTAGAACTCATTTTAGAGCATTTAGGTGCATAATGGCATGAAATACGTAAGTTGTACTCTACTACTCCCTGTTTGCGTGTTTTGATGGTTTCCAGGTTATTTTGATACACGTTGATCATGATTATTAAATATCTAGCCTATTAATCATTGAGGATGAAGGTGGCTTGCGCAAGGATCACAATGCATCCGTCCAATTTTGAGCTAGAGTGAAGCGAATAGTTAGTGAAAGAAGTGCCAAAACTGACACATGTTTTCTATTTGTGATCTTAACTTTTGATAGAAAACTGATAATCAAGAAATTCTAGTTGGGTTGGAATCTAAACTTCAAGTGCTTTCCTTTAAAGGTCACACGCCCCAAAAGGACTTCGGGTTGAGAGATACGCCACTCACAAGTTGACCTAAAATCATAGTTTACCCGTCCGATCGGGCGGATTCGCCAAACCTGATCGGACGGGGCCAATTTTTTGTTTGTTGGCTGTTTCGCGATATTGGGAGAAGAGTTGAACTTGGCGTGAATACGGCCCAATCGTTTCTTTATTTTATTATAAATAGGTTAGACGTAGTATTTGGCAGACACATCTTATTTTTCAGCATTCATTAGTTTAGTTTCAAGAGTTTTTTTAGAGAGAAACTCTTTAGTTTATATTCGGATGTGATCGAACCTTAGGATTATTTTCTATGAAAGTTATCGCTTCCGTCAATTGGTATCGTTCTCTATTACTATTTTCTTCTTTCATCTTTGATTGTTTTGTTTATTCATGTAATCATTCATGATGCAAAGTTTTGATTTTTATATTAGATTCATTGTTGTTGATTCAATTATGAGTGAATAGTCGTCTTTCTAGGGTTTTAGGGAGGAAAGCCATGTTTATACCATGATTGTTATTTGAATTACTTTTAGTTCCAGATTGTGATTAGGACAATAATAGTGTGATTTGCTTTTGAATCCGTGGTTTATGTTATTGCGCAGTTTCATGAATTACGTCTTGCAACTTGAGTATGACCCGATCATAGGCTTAGAAGTTAGAACACATTATCGATTCTGATTATGTGAGCGATTGTACCATATATGTTGAATTGATAGCGTTATGACCCGATCGTAGGCTTATCATATGCTCTGATTGTTCGACTTTAGACCTAGGCTTTATTAGTTTTTCGACTCTTTTGATTGGTATAAACATGGTGGTGGACCGAATTAATGCCCTAATCTTTTAATGCATAGTTAAATCATCAGTGTAATCCTGCTTTCTTTAGTTTAATCAGTAGTTTAGTCTTTCTTCCCTGATTTCGTCTAAAGTAGCTATTTAATTGAATAATGACTATGAAAACCTGTCTCCCTGTAGATTCGACCCGTATTTGCAAGACTCTGCTAACAACAGACACCGTGCACTTGTGGTATTAGTTTTAAAACACATCACAAACCTATCAAATGCTGTAAAATATCTTAGACGTTTTATTTAATACTAAACTAAGACTAAATAAGATCATAACCTTTTATTGATAAATATAATGAAATCATTTATAAGGAGTAAATACAAATGTGAACTAATTTAAAAGTAAATAGCGCACAATTAAAACCACTCTCCTATATGCCTAACCCCTATAGCGCTAGTGTGACTCAGATGCTTGGGCTGAGGCAACGGTTTAGTCAACGAATCAACAACATTTTGAACCTTATAAACTTTACTAAATATTACATCCTTTCTCCCAACGATTTCTCGAATGAGATGAAACTTCCTAAGTACATGTTTACACCTTTGATGTGATCTTGGTTCCTTAGTGTTAGAATGCAACCTTCCTTTACTTGTATTTTCCTTATTTAATGCTTTTTAGTGCTTTGCTTTATGTTATAGTACTCTTATATAGGTTTAAAGTTTCATTATTGAGTTACTGGAAAACCAGTGTTCACTAGAAATATGTATGATCTCACATTTAAGCTTCTTTAAGAGGATATGATGAATAAAATGTTTGTTCACAACTAAGGTCTCTTATGATTTGTATGCTTTCTTTAAACATTGTTGTTGTTTAGGCCACCTCAGTTATTGAGCCGCCTTGATGTCTTAGCGCGTCCCTCCAAATCTCGTGAAATAAGAACTCCAATCGTTCGTCCCGCTCGTGCCCGCTAAGCGCACACGAGCGACCCGGTTGACCCTCGTCTTTTCGCTCTTGTCGCCAGCAGGAAAGGGTGCCCTTCAATTACATTGTTTCTCGTGCACCCACGAGCCCCATTTTTCCTTTCCACAAAAGGCTTACGCCCTTGCTACCAGATAGGCAAGAGCGTGCCGCACGTCCCGAGCGTTGACAGGTTAAAGTCGTATGACCTAATCAAAGATAAATCCTAAGTCCTCTAACAATGATAGTCAAGGAAAGTAGGGTCGAATCCACAGAGAGACGGAGTTTCTAAGTTGATATTCAACTAAACAACTACTTCGGACAAGATCAAATAGAAATCAGCTGAACTACTATTTAGACGAAAGAAAGCAATATAAAAATACGAATTAAACTATGAAATAAAGGTCTGTCCACCATGCTTATACCAATCAAGGGATCAAACAACTATCAGAACTAGGCAAGAATCGATAGATTAGAGCACGTGTCAAGCTATGGTTAAGTCTCAACGCCCATAATTCAACATATGCAACATGTTCACAAACATAATCAGAATTACTGATGTGTACTAGGCCTATAAAATTAGGACGAATCCGTACAAACAATTATTAACCTCAAGCAATCAATGAAACTGCGCAATAACATCAATCACTCATCAAGAACAAATCACACCATTAATCAATCTAATCAAAACCTAGAAACTAATAACAATTCAAATATGAATCATGGTATAAACATGGTTTTCCTCCCTAAAACCCTAGAAATAAGACTACTCAGACATGATTAAATCAACAATGGAGAATCTAATATAAAAACCTAAACTTTGCACATGAATGTATCAATAATTAAACTAAGCAATCAAGAAATAATTAAAGAGATTAAGAGAGAAGAATAGTACCAATTAATGGAAAGTAATAAACTTTATTAAAGATAATCCAAGGTTCAATCACCTTTTCAAACTAACCTACGAGTGTTTTATCTAAGAAAGCAAATTAAAACTCTAAAACTAATTGAACGAGAAATAATAAAGTGAAATCCCCTAATACTAATTAGAACTAAATTGAGCTGGCCAATAAATTCCCACCCAAAAGCTTTATACCCTCAGCTAATTTCGATAAGATTAAAAAAAGGGAACCAAAATGGTAGCCTCCATGTTGCGTGAATGATTGGGCTCATAAATAATTTTGGCCCAACTTGCTCCAATTGTGCTCCGCATAACAATACGCAACAATGACATTTAAGTGCATGCCCGATGGCTTCAGGCCCTCTCTGCCCGATCGGGCCAACTCACAAAGCCCAACTTCATTTTCTTCATTGTACGCAGCAGCAGCAAGGTGAGGAATCAATTCGGCCTACCCGATCGGGCCCTGCTTGCCCGATCGGATCGGGTAGAGCCAAAACTTAGCATTTCTTCATTTTCTCCAAAGAAGCATAGCAACATAATTTTGAGCCCCACCCGATCGGGTCGGGCAAAGTTCGCCCGATCGGATCCGAAACACTACCACCCGATCACAATATTCTTCGCCCCATCGGGCCATATTTCGCCCGATCAGAGTACGGGGTAGCTTCTTTTGACTCTTTGATTCTCACTTCTTCATGTTTAGAGGTCGTGGGACCTCTTAACCCATCCATAAAGCTCGTGACCATTAGTACGTGCCTCGTAATAAGTCGCAAAGCCGTGGTTGCTTCCAAATAGCTCGGAAATAAGGAGAAAACTCCCTAAAGCCAGCAATTCAACACTAAAACACAAAACCACGACTATATACAATAATTAGCATAAATTAGCTCTGAAGAGCTCAAATGACGCATGAATTAGCTAATAAGTAGGGGAGAAATCTCTATAAAAATACGTGATATCAAACTCCCCCAAGTTAAAGCTTTGCTTGTCCTCAAGCAAACATAACATGAACTTGGAATAGATTGCCTCACCCCATAGATAAAAATAATCGAAGCTCAAAAACGTTTTCAAGACTAAGAATCGTTCAAGCAGGCAAAATTCAAGTTCGGCTAATCAAATCCATCCAACCACCAATCATTCAAGCAAACCATGAAATTCAACTCATCTACATGGCATACAAATCCTGAAAACGCTCTCACAAAGGTGTCACTCCTCTCAATTTTGTGTCAGGCAAATAATATGCCCGAACACTCACCAACTAGACCCTAAATGCCCTTCCCACTCACACTCTCATGTGTTTAAGAAGGTTAAATGACGCTCATCCTAGCCAAGTCGACCCAATTAGCAGACATACTCTTTAACTTTGACAAACTGACTCGAAATCAATCCAATAAACAATGCAAACATGAGCTCAAGAGGGGTTGTAATGGGACTTAGGCAAGAGGTAGGGGATATTTTTAGGAAATGTGGTGGTAAAACCAACGATTGGGGGGGGGGCAAAGATCACTCAAACAAGGCCGAAACAACTCCCAGCAACACCATATAACCACAAAATACATCCCAACTCTTGCGAATCAATGAAAACTCACAACAAACACAAATTTCAAGCAATGTCGCATATTTTTTTTGTTTATAAGCATACGTGAATGAAGAAACTTTGAACTCTTTTAAACTTTTTATTTCATTTTCTTTCATTTTATGAACCATTCATTCACGCAATCTAACTTGGCTTTTTCTCACACTCAAACCACATTAAATACACTTTATTTCCCCAAAAACCAAACCAAACCATAAAACCAATCTCAAACTCAACCTATACAAAAGCTCCCCCAAGCTAGGCTTTAAAATAGTATCGAAATAGAGGCCATGAGCTCATAATAAGGGCTTTAGTAGGACGAAACAAGTCATTAGGCTCCGCGGGGCTAAGGAGGATAAAAGTATATCAAAAATTCACTCTAAGGCTCAAGAATCAGACAAAAGAACGCCTCTATCACAACAAATGCTACAAGTCATCGAATATCAGACAAGTACGAAATCAAAGTCAAGATCAATCCACTAAAGAGGAACTAACACACAAAAACAGACTGGATAATCATATGAATCAAATAGGCTACAAAGAGGCCTCACAGTTTAACCAATTCAGGCATGGAGCACAATGTAGTGTAATATAATCAAAACTCGCTCGAAATCATAGTAATCAGACATCAAATCATAGCCTTAAGATCACAAATGCCCATCTATCCAGAAGACAGAGTCAAATCATTTTCAATAAGAGCACAACAAGGGGCACAAGGAGGCAACTAAACCAGTCATGGGAACCGTATATTTTTTTTTGATTTTTTCAGTATTTTTCGAAAGCATTAAATCTATCTTAGAAAGCAGTAAAAGAGATAGAAAAATCAAACAGAAATCCTCCCCAAGCTGAACTTGGCAGTGTCCTTAATACCAAAAGGTGAACAAAGGACGATGCTAAGAGGAAAAACAACGTTAGTACCCTCACTCTCGCTCACTTAAAAAAAGAAAAGGAAAAGAAAAAGAGGGAAATAACGAGTTGCCTCTCGCACAACGCTGGTTTATAAAGGTCCCGCACGACCATAATACCTCCACCTCTCAGATTGGAGGGGCTTGGTAGTGAGTGCCACCATCATCAAACATCTTTCTTCTCCAAATGTTCTTGATAATACCTCCAGACGGTGAGGCAACCTTAGGTGTATTTTGAACCTTCTCTACACCTACCTCATCCAAAAACTCAGCCCTACAACAAGATTGTTCAAGCATAGGTTCCTTAACAGCATTGGTTAGTTCAAAAATCACTTTATCCTCACCAACACTCAGAGTTAAAGACCCAGACTTAACATCAATGAAGGCACCAACAGTACACAAAAACGGTCTACCCAGAATAATGGGAATTTGGGCATCCTTATCCATATCTAACACCACAAAATCAACAGGAATATAGAATTTCCCGACCCTAACAGGAACGTCCTCTAAAACACTTAGGGGGTATTTTATAGACGATTAGACATCTGTAAAGTGATTTGTGTGCATTTAAGTGCTCCCATATTCAGTTTCTTAGAAACAGATAAAGGCATAACAGAAACAGAAGCACCTAAATTACACAAAGCTTTATCAATAAAAATAAGTCCAAGATGGCAGGGAATAGAAAAACTACCATGATCTTTCAACATAGGAGAGGTTTTATTCTGAATAAAAGCACTACACTCTTCCGTAAGAGCGACACGTTCTACCCCAACAAAGTCTCTTTTCTTAGTGATCATGTCTTTCAGGAATTTGGCATAAACAGGGACTTGGGTCATTAAATCAGTGAATGGAATCGTTACCTCAAGGTTCTTAACCATAGCCAAGAACTTACCAAATTAAAGATCGACCTTTGATTGCTGCATCCTGTGAGGAAAAGGTAGCCTTGGTGTAAAGGGCGCTTCAAAAACCTTCTCCTTTTTCTTCCCTGTCTGTTCAGCTTCCTCAGATAATTCGACCTCAGACGTCGAACTCTTCCCTTTTCCTTCCTCAACCTTCTTCTTTTTCCTTATAGTCGGGGCACCCTCATCAATGGGCAATGGAGAAGCATCATGAGCAACGCCACTACGAACAATAATGGCGTTAACGTACTCCCTCTGAATGGGCTGCCTTGGCAATTGTCCCTGCTGCCTCTGAGCATTGTTGCATGCCAATTGTGCAATCTGAGTCTCGAGAAGTTTGATGTGCTTCTCTTGAGCTCTTTGTGCCTCCTCTTGAGCCTGCATATGCTTTTGCGTTTCCTCATTGGTCTTTTGCATGGCCAACATCAGCTTCATCAATTCAGACATGGTAGGCTCTTGTGGGTTTATGATTTGTGGAGGTGGCGTTTGAAAATTTTGTGGGGATTGGAAGTTAATAGGGTGATGGAAATTTTGTGGTGGAGGTCTCTAAAAACCATGGGGGGTTTGGTAGTATGAGGGTTTAGGATGATTTTGTGGTGTGGGTTGAAAGTTTTGTGGATTTTGATAGTGATGTGTGTGTGCGGGGGGGGGGGGGAAGTTTTATGGTCTTTGTTGAAAGGCGTTCGTCTGCTCCATCTGATGTTGACTGAACTGACAGTCATGCCGAAAGTGACCTTGAACACCACATACCTCGCAGTAAGATGAGGTAATGGGTGCCACGGCAGACATAACATTAATACTCAAGGGAGGGGCTGTCGAGGTAGAGGATCTCAAGGTGTCAATCTTTTGGCTCAGCTTCGCCATCTGCGAAGTCAGCAGTACTAGGGCATCTACCTCTAATACATTCTTTGTGAGGCTTGGGGAAGTGGAATGATCATTGGCTGCAAGGTTTGACAAGAAATCAAAGCTACATCCACTTCCTTATCCAGAAAAAATCCTCCCGCAGACGAGTCAACAATACTCTCTTCTGAGGATGCAGACCATTGTAAAATGTCTGCGTCAAAAACCATTTGTCCATGTTATGATGTGGACACTCTCTCTGCAAGTCTCTAAACCTACCCCACGCTTCCCGAAGTGTTTCATCAGGCTCTTGGAAAAACGTGGCTAGCTTGTTTCTGATTTTTGTTGTCTTTGTAGGTAGGTAATACTCTCTCAGGAACGCAGCAAAAATCTCCGATCATTCAGACACTTAGATGTCGTTGAACCACTTCTGAGCTCTATCTCAGAGTGAAAACTTGAATAACATGACCCTCAATTGCTCAGGTGTGACTCCTTGATGCTTTATAGTTCGGTAGAGTTGTTGAAATCTCTGCAAATGATTGGCCAGGTCTTCAGTAGGATGCCCACCAAAATGATTTTGCTGAACCATGCTGATGAGTCCAGACTTAATTTCAAAGTTTGCTGCAACGATGGTGGGCATAGTGGGTCCAGTGGAAAGACTATTTGGGTTGGGCACCCCATGTGACTTTAGTGATTTACACATGACTGAACTTGAGGCATCTGATCCAAAGGTGTTCAGCTGAACAACCTGCTTTTCTCTCCGAAATTTTCTTTTGAATCTGCCTGATTGCCCTTGTAAGATTGGGATCCGCTGGGATGGGGGAACCGTTTCTTTGAGACCTGGGCATAGAAAAGAAATAAAAAGAAGCAGTAAAACGTACCTCAATTGGAACAATGAAGTTCCAATGAGGCATAGAGAAGTAGACCAAATAACCAAACAAAAACATAGAAAACTATCCGTCTACCCGGCAACGGCGCCAAAATTTGATAGGCTAAAGTCGTATCACCTAATCAAAGATAAATCCTAAGTCCTCTAACAATGATAGTCAAGGGAAGTAGGGTCGAATGCACAGAGAGACAGAGTTTCTAAGTTGATATTCAGCTAAACAGCTACTTCGGACAGGATCAAATAGAAATCAGTTGAACTACTATTTAGACTAAAGAAAGCAATATAAAAATGAGAATTAAACTATGAAATAAAGGTCTAGGGAATTAGTTCGGTCCACCATGCTTATACCAATCAAGGTATCAAAAATCTATCAGAACCTAGGTCAAGAATCGATAGATTAGAGCACGTGTCAAGCTATGGTTAAGTCTCAACGCCCATAATTCAACATATGCAGCATATTCACAAACATAATCAGAATTACTGATGTGTACTAGGCCTCTAAAAGTAGGACGGATCTGTGCAAACAAATAATAACCTCAAGCAATCAATGAGACTACGTAATAACATCAATTACTCATCAAGAACAAATCACAACATAATCAATCTAATCAAAACCTAGAAACTAATAGCAATTCAAATATGAAATGGTATAAACATGGTTTTTCTCCCTAAAACCCTAGAAATAAGACTACTCAGACATGATTGAATCAACAATGGAGAATCTAATATAAAAACCTAAACTTTGCCTCAAGAATGAATCAATAATTAAACTAAGCAATCAAGAAATATTTAAAGAGATTAAGAGAGAAGAATAGTACCAATTGACGGAAAGTAATAAACTTTGTTGAAGATAATCCAAGGTTCAAACACCTTTTCAAACTAACCTAAGGTTGTTTTATCTAAGAAAGGAAATTAAAACTCTTAAACTAATTGAATGGGAAATAATAAAGTGAAATCCCCTGATACTAATTAGAGCTAAATTAATGATGCTAGCCAATAAATTCCCACCCAAAAGCTTTATACCCTCAGCTATTTTCGATAAGATTAAAAAAAGGGAACCAAAATGATAGTCTCCCATGTTGCGTGAATGATTGGGCTCATAAAATTTTTTTGGCCCAGCTTGCTCCAATTGCGCTCCGCATGACAATACGCAGCAGCGGCATATAAGTGGCATGCCCGATGGTTTCGGCCCTTCTCTGTCCGATCGGGCCAACTCACAAAAGCCCAGCTTCATTTTCTTCATTGTACTCAGCAGCAGCAAGGTGAGGAATCAATTGGGCCTACCCGATTGGATCGGGTAGAGCCAAAACTTAGCATTTCTTCATTTTCGCAATAGCAACATAATTTTGAGCCCCACCCGATCGGGTCGGGTAAGGTTCGCCCGATCGGGTCCGAAACACTACCACTTAATCACAATATTGTTCGCCCGATCGGGCCATATTTCGCCCGAACAGAGTACAGGGTAGCTCCTTTTGACTCTTTGACTCTCACTTCTTCACGTTTAGAGGTCCTGGGACCTCCTAACCTATCCATAAAGCTCATGACCATTCCTACGTGCCTCGTAATAATTCGCAAAGCCGTGGTTGCTTCCAAATAGCTCGGAAATAAGGAGAAAACTCTCTAAAGCATGCAATTCAACACTAAAACACAAAACCACGACTATATACAATAATTAGCATAAATTAGCTCCGAAGAGCTCAAATGACGCACACATTAGCTCATAAGTAGGGGAGAAAACTCTATAGAAATACGTGATATCAAGCGTTCAAACTCTCGGACCGTGTCAATTGGTATTAGAGCCACGCTCTAGAAGCGAGCACCATGGCAGAGGAAACATTGTACACCATGGAGGAGAGACTCCTTTGGTTTGCAGAAACAGTCACCGACCTGTTGCATGAAAGAGAAACGATGCTAGTTGAGAAACAAGCGGTTCGTGAAGAGCTTGGTGCCCTCCACAACCTGCATGAAGCCACGACACAAAAGCTTGAGAAATTCTTTCGAGCCGTTTGCCGAGAAGATGGGAATGTTGGTGCGACTAGGATCAAGCCGCCCAAACCTAGAAACTATGGTTGGGCTAGAAATTCGAAGGAAGTTTACAACTTCACTTTTGACATGGAGCAATCTGTCAGCTAGTTGACAATCTCCAAGTAAACACTATGTCCATGTACTTGGTCGACGATGCTAAGGTATGGTGGAGCACCAAGTACGTTGAGATTAAGGCCAAGACGGTCAAGATAGTCACATGGGAGGAGTTTAACAAATAACTCATGGCCCAGTTCTACCCAGAGAACACCGAGTTTCTAGTCGGAAAAAATTGACTAGCCTCGAGCATACGGGCTCCATCCGTGACTATGTGAAGAAGTATGCCGCATGTATGTTCAACAAAAAAGACATGGCAGAAAAGGATCGTCTATTCAACTTCGTCAATGGGTTGAATGATTGGCAGAACGAGAGATTTGGCGGCAGAAGTACAGACCCTATCGTCGGCCATATCTACGGCGACAGATTGATGGATTACTCTACAAATGAGAAGGCATCCATTCCAAAGAAAGGAGGTAGTGCATCAGCAATGACTTCTCCAAAGAACAATGCTGGAGGCTCACAAGCAAGCTCAAACAATGTCGGGAATAGATTTCTGAGTGGGGGTGAAGACTCGCACAAAATTGGAACCTCATCCTTCTTTAACAACAAGACTATCGGGTGTTCAACTGGATTTAGACTCCTCTCTTGCATACTTTGTTGGGGCGTCACAAGTGGTTTAAATGCCGCCACAAAGGGGAAATTGACAGCATACAAAAGAAATTGTCTACCATGTCTGCAAAGCCGAGATAAAATGATGAGATATATGATGGTGATTTCAGTTAAGATGAGTCAACAAAGTTGGGTGTTATACACATGTTGTACGCAATGGGGAAAGAGGCGGTTGAGGACAAACCCAAAGCAACATATCCGATGTTCGTGGATGTTAGCATCAACGGTAAGAAAACCCGTGCTATGATGGATACTGGAGCAACACATAACTTCGTTACCAAACACGAAGCAAGCAGATTGGGGTTGAAAATCTCTCGAGATTGGGGAAGTATGAAAATAGACAACTTAGCCGCCAAAGGAATCAAGGGTGTTGCTAACAGCGTCGGCACGCAAGTAGGAGACTGTAAGGGCCGACTGGATTTCACAGTAGCCCCTATGGATGATTTCAACCTTGTCCTTGGAATGGAGTTTTTGAGAGCAAGCAAGGAAGTCCCTATACCACATTTGGGTTCATTATTAGTAGCGGGTGAACAACTAGTGAAATATATTTTGATCGAATACATTTTGGTTAAATTATTAAATTGTTATAAGTCCTAAATATAATAAGTATTAAATTTTCTTAATGAAACATATTTACTTGGTATTTTAAAGTTGTTTTGAGTAATAAATTTGGATAAATTAGATTAAGTAAATAAGGCCTATGTATGTCTTATTTGAGACTATAACAACTGTAAATCCATATCCAAGTTCAAGAACAAACTCAAGTTATTTCCAACACTACATACTAAGCCCAACCCAAAACACAAACCCAAAAGAAAGAATAGAAAATCAGAAAAAGGGAGAGAAAGAAAAGAAAAGAAAAAAAAGGAAGAAGAATCAGTTAACCCATATTCTTCCACCTCTTACTTCCCCTTCTTCTTCACAATTACCATTGGACTATCAAGGAGGCAATGGATAAGCTCAAGTGAAAGGCTGCAAGATAAGAATGAAGATAAATTTCCAGATTACTTTGCCCCAAACCAGACCAATCAAATGGAAAAAAACTTCATCCTCATCCTCATTTCTTCATACCTATCCATTAGAGTTAGAGTATAATTTGTATTTGAACACCTCAAACTCACTATAAATAGGAGCAATGTGCAACTTAATTTCCATAAGAAAAATTTCCAAGCTTTCTTCCACCCTCTTCTCCAATAAATTTCGACCATTAAACTTGAAATAAAAGCTTTCCAAAACCACCTAAGAACTCACCAAAAAACACCAGCGAAAGCCTCCACCTCTAACCACCCAAACACACCCAGAACAACCCCCCTAATGCAGCCCAAATTAGTCAAAAACCGCCTTCATCGCCACTAACCACACCCCTGTTGCTCTTCCTCTCTTCTTCGCGGCCCACCGCAAAAACCACTACCACACCTGCGCAAGTCCACAGACAACTGCTGCAAACACCACAGACATCGGCGCCCTGCACCACCGTGACCACAACCCACAACTTGCATCACCACTGCCGCTGGCCCTTGCTTCCCTCTTGCTCTTGAAGAAGCAGACTTAAGTCTGTTTTGAATTTCCCTCCTTATTAAAAATTAAAAGTCAATTGAATTCTCCCTTTGACTCTCATTTAATCATTAAGGTAAATAAACCATTATAATAATTTAATTCATTCAAATTATAATGGAAAAATTGATTGGAATAATCGAAACCATGTCCGTTCCACCGAGAATAATCCCAACTATGAGTTATTCATGTATAATCCCAACTATATAGGAGATCCGCCACAAATGCTCCAGTGACTTATTTTAACCTGTAAAAACCGATCACTTGCTCACATGAAATGCACGTGACCCTTTAATGACATATTTTGTTTTACTTATTACCTTAAACTTTCACCCAACCTCCTCCAACCACCATTATCCTTCCTCTTCCTCCCACTCACTCACTCCCTCACCACCCCAACACCACGCCCCTTTGCCACCGCCACACCCCTTTTTCTCCTCAACCCTATAATCTTTAGAGCCTTTTTACGGTGAATTATGGTGTTAATTGCATTATTAGCTCGAACTTAGAGAGTTTTAAGATCCATATACTCAAACCTTAAAAAAACCCACATTCTAATTCAACAAAAAGAAGGAAAAAAAGCACCAAATTGAAGAGAGAGAAAGAGGGAAAAATTGAAGAAGATGATGAAAAATAAAAAGATGGAGTAATTAAGTTATGGGGTTATAACAGTGAATATATGTTTGTGTTGAATTTGTTCAAGTAGAGTGATTATCAAAGCTAATTGCGTTCGAAAACCTGAAACCTAAATTTGGAGCATTTGGGATACAATTCAAATGCATTTTCGAGCTTTTTTTTAAGGCAAATTATGATCCTTTGCACGAAAATTTGGGTAAATGTAGTGCTTTAAATATTCAAGCAATTCAATTTGCAGGTTTGTCCATTTTCATATTCGCTGTTCTCAAAATCTGGGCAAATGTAGTGCTTTAAATATTCAAGCAAAATGTGGGTTTATTTTACCTTGATTAGTCTTTCTTATTTCTTTTTTTTTCTGTGATTTTCTTCGTAGGATTATGAATTGAATGAGGGATCAGAGTAGTAATAACATTAATCAGAGGAGATTAATGGTGGAGAGAAAGAGCAACGTCAAGTAGTGAAGATTTAAACATCCCCTTCGTATAATTATACGTATTGGTAGAGAAATTTCCATTTTTTTCATTTGGAATTAGGAAATGATTAGTACATATTTAATCAGATTTTTGAATTTAATTTTCATTTTTGATCTAATTTTTATAGATTTTTGAGTAGTATATTTGAAGAATCATATGCATTTTTTTGTTCCTAGTGGATTTTTGGGATGAATTGTTGATAGAAAGTGGTTGGCAGAAGGGTGGCTAGAGGTGGTTGGCTAAAGGGTGGCCATAGGAGGGTGGCTGGCAAGGGGCAAGGGGTGCGGGTGGTGGCTGGTGGTTAAGGAGGAAGAAGAGGGGAGATGGTCGTAGTCTCGTAGATGGTAATGGTGGTGTAAGGAGAGAGAAATGAGATGAATTAAAAAAGGGAAATTCTCTTTGGTAGCCCCTAACTTTTAATTTCTCTCAGTGGTAACTTTTTGTTTGGCATATTATCAGTGGTAGACCCTAACTACTATTAAAATTAAAACCATAGTATTTAGCCGTTAATCTCCTGTTAGATTAGCGTTAAACTAGAAGAGGAAGGTGAACAGTTTATGATAGTGGAGGGAGTTTGAACTTTGGGAGAAGAACTATTTTTGCTTACGGAGTAATTACGTAGTGGGGTCAGGGTATGGGTTTAATTTAACCTAGGGTCAACTAGTTTAAGGCTAATTTAACAGCAGTTTAACGGCAAAACACTAATTAATGCTATGGTTTTAATTTTAATAGTAGTTAGGGTCTACCACTGATAATATGCCAAACAAAAAGTTACCACTGAGAGAAATTAAAAGTTAGGGGCTACCAAAGAGAATTTCTACCTGCTTAATAGTTTGCAAGTCACCTGGGTGCATTTGTGGCGGATCCCCATTATAGTTGGGATTATATAGGAATAACCCATAGTTGGTATTATTCTCGGCGGAACGGACATGGTTTGGATTATTCCAGTCAATTTTTCCAATTATAATTTCAAAATTTTAAGTCCCTTAATATTATTATTAATTTTCTTACTCATATTACTCATATTCCTATTATTATTATCATTATATATTAATTAATAATATTATAATCTAAATTAAGCATGAGCTATTAAATATATCATTCATTTATATTTCTTAAAAGTATTTTATAATTTAATATAAACCTTACTAGATGCCAAATAATGTTTATAAGTTTATTATATTAGTATTTAACACCTATCATACGATTTTTAAATATTTAAAGGTCTCTAACTTAATTATATAATTTTGTATTTTAAAGAGAAAACTGCCCCCGAAGCTCAGGAGGAACTGATATCCAAGACTAAAGATTCTTATTATGCAAATCAAGGTAATAACTATTACTAGTACCCGCAATTCCTTTGAAAATATAAGAAAGGGGTTATAACCACGTAATGAATGATTCATGATTTTCTTGAATTGCGGAATTATTAATTTATGTTTCATGAAAACCCATGTAAGATGTTGAAATACTGTGAAGTATAATTGAGTGACTGAAATTTGAGATATCAAACCTATTGAGGTACAACTAAATGCCTGAGAATACTGTATACCGCCTCTATAATTTAAAAGAAAGGAAACATGATAATTTTGAAGTGAAAGAACTGATTTGTTAGCTGTGTATATCCTTACTGATGGTCGTGCACGTATGAGCACTGACTCTTTTCTTGGGGCACTGGCCCATTGTAGGAGACGTCCACCCCTGAAATACAGTCCAACAACCAGTATAAACCTGATTAAAAAGGAATTATAGATTATCATGGATCATACCGTAATCATAAATGTTTGAATTATTCTCTCTCTCTGTTTGCAAATAAAATAAAGTGAAATGAATTTATGCTGCTAGAGTAGTTTGTTATTGAGTCTCCCGCTCATATATTTTTGTATTTATGTTTTGGGTATAGTTGGGGAAGACACTAACAAGTAGTGGCGAGGATTCACTCTTATAAGTTGTAGTAGTCATCGCATATGCTCTTTTTGTGAACTATAAGAACTACTAGAGTACTAGGTTACTGTTACTTAATGTACATAAGGTTCTTATGTTACTTTGTTTATTACTTAAGCAAGTTAACGTTATAGTTTAATATATGAATGTTGCCTTGTCTTTTCGTAACAGAAAATACGACAGTAATGCTTCGACCTAATAGGGTTTTTTGCTGCTATTAGTACCTTAATAAGGGATTTAGAGGTCGGGGACTTACACAATGCAAGAGGAGGAAGTTACTGAAAGCTTACCCCTCGAAGTGATGAAGCTACTAGCATAGTTCGAAGATGTTATGTCGAATGAACTCCCAAGGGTGCTACCACCAAGGCGAATTGTGGACCATCAAATTGAGTTGTTTCCAGGGGCAAAAACTCCGGCTCGAGCTCCATATCGGATGGCATCACACAAGCTTGCTGAGCTAAGAAGGCAACTAGAGGAATTGCAAGAAGGAGGGTTCATTCGCCATTCGAAAGCACCTTATGGCGCTCTTGTCCTCTTCCAAAAGAAACAAGATGGAAGCCTGCGCTTGTGTATAGACTATCGGGTATTGAACAAAGCGACCATCCGGAATCACTAGCCCATTCCGCTACTTGCAGACATGTTTGACCAGTTGGGCGACGCTGTGTACTTCACCAAGCTAATTCTGGGATCGGGTTATCACCAAGTTCGTATTGCTGAAGGGGATTAGCCAAAAACTTCGTGTGTGACTAGATATGGGGCGTTTGAATGGTTTGTTATGCCGTTTGGGTTACCAAATGCGCCAGAACCTTCTACACGTTAATGAATCAGGTCTTCAGGGAATACCTTGACAACTTTGTGGTGATCTGCCTAGATGACATTGTAGTATACAATAAGACGCTGACTGATCACTAGGTTCATTTAGAGAAGGTGTTCGAGAAGTTAAAGCAAAACCACTTGTTTGTGAAGCAGTAAAAATGCGTCTTCACACAATGGGAAATTAGATTTATTAGGCACCTAGTGGGGAGAGGAACAGTGAAGATGGACCCCAAGAAAGTGCGGGCTATTCCAGACTGGTTAGCGCCCAAGAACATTTCAGAACTTCGTTCATTCTTGGGGCTTGCTAACTACTACAGACACTTCATCAAAGGTTACTTAGCAATGACTTGCCCACTCACCGAATTATTGAAGAAGAAACATAATTGGGTTTGGGGAGCTGTCGAAAAACAAGCCTTCTAGAAACGCAAAGATGTTGTGATACATGAGCCAATGCTGGCACTCCCGGACATCACAAAGACATTGGAAGTGGAAATAGACGTTTCTTCGCTCTAGGGGGGTAATCCTCCAAGGAGACCATCTAGTAGAGTATGGAAGTAGAAAGTTGAATTCTACGGAGAGAATGTACGCAACAAAGGAGAAATCACTGCTTGCCATCGTTCATTGTCTAAGAGGATGGCGACACTATCTACTGGTCTCCAAGTTTGTTGTCCACATAGACAACACTGGTGCAAGCCACTTCCTAACAACCTAAGCTCACATGGAAGCAATCTAGGTGACAGGAGTCCCTTGCAGAATTTGATGTGGAATTCACATATAGAGCAGGTAACAAGAATCAAATGGCCGACGCACTGAGTCGTCGAGCTGACCTTGCAGCTTTCCAGAGACTAGCTCCAGTTACAGCAAGCAGCGTGACAACCTCAATAAGAGATCAAGTAAGGAGTCACATGCAGGAAGACCCGATGACAAGCATTGTAACACCCCGTAATTTCACTAGAAATTTTGCGCGTTAATTATTTATTTATTACGTTATATTTATTTATATCCTTGGTTTATTTATATATACTTTATTTATATATAATTATATTAAGTGTTGTTGTGTATAATATATATGTTTATATTTGAAAACTAAAATTTATATATAACTCATTATTATTTTCTGAAGTATCGAATGTTTGTATTTATTTGTTGTGTTTAAGTGATTGTGATTATTCTGGTGTGATTATTTGAACTTTATATTTTTATAGAGGTAGTATTGTTATTTATATTTTACTAGTGTTAGTACTTAGTATTTATTTTTAGTTTGAGCCTTGTTATATTATTTTTGGGCTAAACTAATTGAAGGCTTCATTTACCGCTTAAGTGGGCCGACCCACTTGTTTGTGTGGGGATAGGGTGGCCGGCCAAGGGAGTCTTGGAGGGAGGATTTTATTTTGAATTTTGTAGCTTGCATCTTTTATTTTTGGGTAGTAATCTCTTCCACCAATGAGAGCCTTTTTCCCCTTATTCTTCCTCTCTATTTTGGCCATTATTTATTCTTACTCCTATTCTCTTTATTGCTGTCCTAAACCTAAATTTACAGCAATTAAACACCCCTCCCAATCCCCCATATCACACGCCTATTGCTAAAAAAAAGGGAAAAGATTTTCCCACTTGTTTTTCACAATTTCCTACTTTCTAGTGACTTAAAAATTCTTATTCAAGGGTTAATTCAAGACTCAAGTTCGGGTTTAATTTTCTTATTGGTATTTCTCTCAAGGGGCGTTTTCTAGGCTATTTATATTACTCTTATTTTCGGTTCTCATTACTTTTTGGGTAGATCGAGGTAACTAACATCCCTTCTAGTACTTCAGTATTTAATTAATTGTTTAAGTATGTTAGAATCATGTTAGGATATGTTTTAATTATTAGATCTACGATGTTAGCGTTATTATTTATTAGAATTCATGTTAGGTTTGTTTTATTGTTTTAATACATGTTTTAGAGTACTTAAAATCGTTATTTATGAAGTTAGAATTGTTAGTATTGAGTAGAATCATGTTAGGGTTGTTACTCTTTATTTATTTCATTGATTAGTATGCTTATTTCATGTTTTTATTAATTTTATTAATGCTGTAATTATTTTAAATTATTGAATTATTGATTTTAATGTTTTAGTTGAAGTGTGATTGATGATAGATTTATTATGTTAACTTGGAATATGATTTAGCACGATTTTAGATGTTCTATTAGCCTTTTTATTATTTTTAATATTGCTGGAATTTATTTTCATGAAGTGAATGAATTTAATTGAGTGGTTTTTGACTTCTAAGCACGCCCTAATTTTTATAGTATGATGTATATGCTTTTGGGATCGTTCTTTTATGTTTTTAAATGGCTTGTCTTGATTATTAAATTGCTGGAATTTTAGTTGAGTTAATTAGATTTATTATTTATGTTTTTGAGCATGTTCATAATTGGAGTTCCATGAATTAAGTGACTTGGAAATATTTTTGTTCTTTAATTCTTTGGAGTATTATTTCAAGCATGCCTAATTTGATGTTGTGGTAGTTATATTTAATTTTTCCATGAATATTTGAAAAGCATGATTGATGTTAATTTAATTGAGTACGTAAATACCAAAAACGGACGAAGAAGGGGATAGTAGCCGCTCGCAGCCCGCGAGCAGCGTCGCGCCTCGCGAAGCCCGATCGCGGTCCGCGACCCAGTGCTGCTCCTCCCTTTTTCCTTTTTGGCTTACTGCTTTGTCTTGTTGGGGTTTTGGCAGCATTGTTGTAGTATTTTTAATTATTTTAATATATTGCAGTTTTGTCGTGTTTAATTTTTGAAGTGTGTTTGATTGATTTAATTCTTGAAATGTGGTGATGATGCATGTTATTGTGAAACCGTCTTTAGTACTTTTATAAATTTGAGTTATCGACGTCGTAATGCTCGGGGGAGAATAATATTGTCCTTTGCATTATTTCGCCAAGAGTTATGTATGGAGAAGATTTATAATTAAATTTATAATCAACCTCGTACCCGAACTCAGATAACGACTTTGACGGATTTATATTTAAATTGGGATTTGAAGAAGTTTTAATTTATATTTCGAAATCTTGTTTTGAAGAGAATTTAATTTAATTACTTTATCTATTTTGAAGAATTGGTTTTGGAGTATTTATTTGAAGAATTATGATTTTTATTATTATTTGAAGATTTGAAGTATATTTGAAGTATTTGATGATTTGAAGAATATTTGAAGAATGTTTGATGTTTGATGAATATTTAAAATTTGAAGAACTTTATTTGTTTAATTGTTTTACTTTGAGTTGAGTAGTATAAGGGATTATTTTATCCCAAGGATACCGAACATGCACTCCGAGAGGTGAGGGGGCACTGAGCAGGGTGCTACTCTACATTGGAGAAACTTAGGATATGTTGTCGTCCGAGAGGTCGGGAGGTACTACGCGTATTACCCTGCATCGGAAGTTTGGCCATTCTTAGACACATGCGGTAGGGAACGTAACCCATAGGCCGTTCTGGAGGTTGTGATCTGACATACTCTTAGGAAGTGGGCTGCGGGTCACTAGTGTTCATCTCACTCATCTAATTTATTTAATTGTTACTTTATTTATTTCACTTACTATGTTGAAGTCTCTTGCCTTTTGACGATCTATTTATGGAATTATTTTTACCTTCTCTTACTTTGATGATTATTAATGTTGCTCTTGTCTTATTATTTCCTACGTCGCATGTTGAATGCTTTCTTTATACTTGGTTTGATTATTGTATATGCCTGACTTTATTCTTCGTACTTTAAATTGTTAATTGAATCCTGATTGGACTGGGAGAGCTGTTAGTTACTCCCCACTGATTGTGGATTTTTGTTGTATATCTGACAGGGTTTTAGTCGTATCACCTAATCAAAGATAAACCTACAGTCCTTTAACTATGGTAGTCAATGGAAGCAGGGTCGAATCCACAGGGAGACAGAGTTTCTAAATTAATATTCAATCAAATCAGCTACTTTAGATGAAATCAGGGAAGAATTAACTGAACTAAAGATTAAGCTAAGGAAGACAGATTAACTCGAGGAATTGACTATGGACTAAAAACCTAGGGTATTAGGTCGGTCCACCATACTTATACCAATCAAATAGGGTCAACTACTATCAAAACCTAAGTCAAGAGTCGGGGGATTAGAGCATGTGTTGAGCTATGGTTAAGACTCAACGCTCATAGTTCAACATACGCCGCATGTTCACTAACGTAATCAGAACTACTGACGTGTCCTAGGCCTCTAGTCGTAAGACGGATCTGTGCAAACAACTATTAACCACAAGCAATCAATGAAATTGTACACTGACATTAATTACTCAATAAGAACAAACCACATCACAATCACCCTAATCAAGCCCTAGAAATTGACAGAAATATAAATCACAATCATGGTATAAACATGGCTTTCCCATCTAACACCCTAGAAAGAGAACTACTCACTCATGATCGAATTAACAACGACAAAACTAATATGAAACCCTAACAATTGCATCATGAACGATTAAATAAATAAATTAAGCAATCAAGAATAACAAAAGAGATTAGGTTAGGAAATAGTACCAATTGACGGAAAGCAGGAACTTTTATTGAAATCGAAATAGGTTTGATCACCTCTAAATTAATCTAAAGTGTTTAAACTAGACTAAGAACAATGAGAAATAAACTAGAGTCTAAAGCAGTAAAAAGATGAATAAAAGATGTCCCTAAAAAATGAGGGGAAAGGTATTTATAATACCCCCCCAAGTCTAAACAAAAATAGGAAATAAAAGACGAATTCCGCGATGAATGGCGCCAGACCCGATCGGGCCCGAGGAACCCACCCGATTGGGTCAAATACCAAAAGCCACCTTTTGCTTCTCGTGGTCCTGGCAGCAACAGCGCAGCACATAAGCCCTGAATAGCGGCCCACCCGATCGGGCCCGAGGACACCACCCGATCGGGCCTGAGGACACCATCCGATTGTGTCAAATACCACGAGCCTTTCTTTATTCCTCGTGGTCAGTGCAGCAGCCCAGCATCTAGCGTATTGAAATGCGGCCCACCCGATCGGGCCTGAGGCATCCACCCGATCGGGCCTGGGAGCATTATGGCCCAGCACAAGCGTCTCGCAAGCAGCAACATAACAAGACCTATGAGCATCCAGCCCGATCGGGTCGGGCAGAGGGTGCCCGATTGGGTCTGGTGCAAGTCTTCTCGCCCGATCAGATCGGGCATAGCTTGCCGATCGGGTCCGTGAGTTTCATACCCGATCATAATACTTCGCCCGATCGGGCTATTTTCGCCCGATCAGAGTACGGAAACCTCCTTTTTGACTCTTTGGCTCTCTAAACTTCATGTTTAGGGGTCTTGGGACCTCCTAAACTACCCATAGAACTCGTGAGCCTTCCTACGGGCCTCGTAACATCTCGTAAAGCCGTGGTTGCTTCCAAATGACTCGGGAATAGGGAGAAAACTCCCTAAACCAGCAATTCAACACTAAAACACAAAACCACAACTATATACGATAGTTAGCACAAAATAGCTCCCAAGAGCTCCAATGACGCACAAATTAGCTTGTAAATAAAGGAGAAAACTCTATATAAATACGTGATATCAATATCTTTGCAGATGTGGATGTTTAGGATCGCAACTGTCTGGACTGGGGCTGTGAGACTTGGCCCTGTGAGGAAGGACATAGTCCTAGTAGTCGTAGATGAGCACTATGATAGGAAGATTAAGACCACCTTTCTTGTGGGTCTTAAGTAGTTTTGTCATGGATGTTCCTATCTTTTGGATTATGTTTTAGTTTGGATATGGATTGATGTTTTATTTGGGATTTTAGTATGTTTTGTGGAATGAGGGTATGGGACCTCATTTCCTTATTTATTCGAGGTTATACTTTGACTTGGGATTTTATTCTATTTCGTTGTTTTAGAATAATATTTCCGTCCCAGTGGTATTTCCGCTGCCACTGACCCTTTTATTTAATAGTTTATCTTATTTTATTTTATCTTTACTTTATTTACTGTTAAAGGATGGGATGTTACAGTTGGTATCAGAGCCAAACGTTCCAAAAACTCTCATTGAGTTGCTACATGTTCATGAGAGATGTGTAGTCATTGTAACTAAGATTACTAGTGTCTTAGGCGTCAAGTAAAGTACTTAGTGAGAGTTACTTGGGTAGGAAGAAAGCCTTGGGAACCATTTTGACTTATCTATTTTCTGAACTTGAGTTGCTAACGTATGCCTTATTGTCTAAACTTGATCTTTTGTTTTGTAGAATGCATTCGCGACATCATAACCGTTGTGTCCGAAAGGAGGCTACACGTCGTCGCCGCCGAGCTCTTGAGGGTGCTTTCATTTCCTTGGCAACCAAGTCTTTTGGTTCCTCTTCTGGACAGTCAGCTTTCGATCGTTTTGATCTTCATAGGCCGCCGACGTACGAGGGTACTGCTGATCCTGTGGTTCTGGAAAACTGGTTAAGGGAGATGGAAAAGCTATTCAGTGCTACTAATTGCCCTGCTGCTGAAATGGTATCTATCAGTTCCTATTATCTGAAGAAGGAAGCCGATAAGTGGTGGAGCACGGTCAGAGATGCTTGCTCTGGTCTTAAGTGGTCTAAGTTCTCTGCTAAGCTGAAAGAGAGGTTCTATCCTAATGAACTCCGCTGGCAAAAACAGGAGGAATTCTTGTCCTTGACTCAGGGAAGTTTGGGTATTTAGGAGTATACAGACCGTTTCACTGAGTTGGCTAGATTTGCTACTTCTATTGTACATACTGAGGTAGAAAAGGTTAAGAGGTACATCAAGAAGATGGATCCGAGAGTAAGGACCCATGTTTTGTGCTCGGGAGCTGTTTCATTTCAGGGAGCTTACGAGTTAGCACTTAGCATCCATGCCTCGATCAAAGAGGAGGAAGCTTCTAAGGCTGCTGTTGTGAGAAAGCCTGCTACTTCCTATGCTCCGGTTCGTGCAAAGAAGCCAAGGTTTGAACCCAATGCTCGAGGTGGATTTCAGAATTCAGGTGCTAGACCGAGCTATTATCCTACTAAATGCAGGAGGTGGGAGAAACCGTTTCATCCGGGGAAGAACTGTGATGGTTCTAAGGTTGTATGCTACTACTGTAGAGAGGAAGGTCACAAGACTTTCGAGTGTCCTAAGATTCCGAGAGCTAATCCTTCTGTTGGTCCTTCTGGTTCTACTGTTCCGCCAAAGAATCGAGTTTACTGCATGACTCAGTCCGATGCCGATGCTCATCCTGATGTTATTACTGGTACTTTCCTTGTTAATTCTGTACCTGCTTGTGTGTTATTTGATTCTGGTGCTACGGTATCGTTTGTGTCAACTTCTTTTATTCAGAAGGCTAACCTATCTTCGAGTTCTCCTTTACGAACTCTCATTTCCCTTCCTTCCAGCGAAAGCTATCCTTTCCATGCCGAGTATCGTGACGTACCTATTTCTCTCATGGGTACTAATCTTCCTGTTGATCTTAAGGAGTTTTCCATGTCCGCGTTCGACGTCATCCTGGGTATGGACTGGTTATCTAAATACCATGCTCAAATTCACTGCCGTGATCAGAAGGTGACGCTTCGTAGTCCTTGCGGTAAGCGTGTCTCTTACATGGGAGTTGTTCTGAAGAAGGGGATAAAGATCGTATCTGCCATGAAAATGCAAAAGCTCCGTCAGAAAGGGGAACAAGTGTTCCTATGCATGGTTAAAGATCTGTCCCAAGAAGTGAAAATGGAGGATATCCCTGTAGTCCGCGAGTATCCAGATGTTTTTCCTGAGGAGTTGCCTGGTATCCCTCCGGAGAGAGATGTCGAGTTTGGCATCGACCTTATTCCTGATACTGCTCCGTTATGGAAGGCTCCGTATAGAATGGCGCCGTCCGAACTGCAAGAGCTGAAGGCTCAATTGCAAGAGGTGATAGATAAGGGCTTCATAAGGCCAAGTGTATCTCCATGGGGTGCTCCTGTTCTATTTGTCAAGAAGAAAGATGGGAGTATGCGCTTGTGTATTGATTACCGTAAGCTTAATAAAATAACGATCAAGAATAAGTATCCGTTGCCCCGAATAGAGGATTTGTTTGACCAGTTAAAGGGTGCTGGAGTCTTTTCCAAGATTGACTTGAGATCAGGTTACCATCAGATTCCAGTGAAGAAAGAAGACATCCCTAAGACTGTTTTCCGAACAAGATATGGGCACTATGAATTCATCGTCATGCCTTTGGGACTCACAAATGCGCCTGCTGTGTTCATGGATCAAATGAACCGTTCTTTTCATGAGTATTTGGACACGTGTGTTGTAATGTTCGTCGATGATATCCTCGTTTACTCTAAGAATGAAGAGGAGCATGAGAAGCACTTGAGGATAATCCTGGACATTCTGAGGAAACAGAAATGGTTCGCGAAGTTCTCCAGATGTGAATTCTGGTTGAAGGAGGTATCTTTTCTAGGCCATGTGATCAATAAGGATGGTGTTATGGTAGATCCTTCTAAGATCAAGGCTGTCATAGAATGGGAGAGTCCGAAGAATGTGTTTGAGATCGGGAGTTTCCTTGGTCTTGATGGTTACTATAGGAGATTTGTCCAAGATTTCTCCAAGATAGCTCAGCCGTTGACCAAGCTGATGAGGAAAGAAAGCAAGTTTGTGTGGGCAGTCGAGTGTGAAGAAGCTTTTTAGGAGTTAAAGAGACGCCTCACTACTGCTCCATTTCGGACTTTGCCTACTGAAGGAGTTGAGTTCGAAGTATTCAGTGATGCATCTAAGCATGGTTTGTGTTGTGTTCTGATGCAACAAGGGAAGGTTGTGGATTATGCTTCGAGACAACTGAAAGTGCACGAGAGGAACTACCCTACTCATTTTCTTGAGTTGGCTGCGGTAGTGTTTTCTCTTAAGATTTAGCGACACTATTTATATGGGGTTCCGCGCAAGGTATTTACTGATCGCAAGAGTCTGAAGTACATCTTCACTTAGCTTGAGTTGAATTTGAGGCAGAGAATGTGGTTGGAGTCGATCAAAGACTACGATCTGAAGCACGATTATCACGAGGGAAAAGCTAATGTGGTTGCTGATACTAAACACTCTCTTAGTGCTGCGACAGTCCTGCCTAAGGATTTGTGTGAGGAGTTCCGAAAGCTCGAGATTGAGGTGGTACCTCAAGGTTCTGTTGCTACTCTTTGTTCCGTGAGTGTTGAGCCTGACTTGTTCTTAGAATTGAAGAGTAAGCAAAAGGAGGATTCGACGCTAGAAAAGATTCGTGCTGCTAAGGAACAAGGACGAGCTGAAAGCTTTGAGATAGGTCCCGATGGTGATATGAAGTTCATGGGTCGTTGGTGTGTGCCTAATGATCCGAATGTTAAGAAGAAGATCCTCGAAGAATCTCATTGTACTCCCTATTCTGTTCATCCTGGGGGAGATAAGCTCTATAAGGACCTTAAGGTCAACTTTTGGTGGCCGAATATGAAGAGAGAAGTGGCCGAGTTTGTGGCTAGGTGCTTGTTTGTCAGAAGATAAAGATTGAACACCAAAGGCCGGGTGGTTTGTTACAACCTTTACCGATCCCTGCGTGGAAGTTTGACTCTATCTCGATGGACTTTGTGATGGTCTTCTGAGAACCTCTAGTGGTAAGAATGCTGTATGGGTAATTGTGGACCGATTGACTAAGGTAGCTCGTTTTATCCCTATGAAGAATACTTGGTCAATGGAAGAACTGGCTGAAGCTTATGCTAATGAGATTGTCCGTCTGCATGGCATTCCAAAGGATATTATCTCTGATCGAGATCCGAGATTTCTGTCTCACTTTTGGGTTGCTTTGCAAGAGGCGTTTGGTACCAAGTTGAAGTTGAGTACCGCTTTTCATGCTGCTACTGATGGACAGACGGAGAGGACTATACAAACCTTGGAGGACATGCTCCGTGCTCTAGAATTTCAGCAGTCTTGGCTTAAATCGTTGAGCTTAGTGGAGTTCTCCTACAATAATAGCTACCATGCCAGTATTCAGATGGCTCCCTATAAGGCCCTGTATGGTCGTAAGTGTCGTAGTCCTACTTGTTGGAGCGACATCAGTGATTCTTTGGTTTTGGGGCCAGAATTGATTTAGGATACGGTGGAGCAGATTAAGGTGATTCAAGCAAAGATGAAAGCCGCTCAGGATAGACAGAAGTCATATGCCGATCTTCGCCGCAAGACTATTTCGTATTCTATTGGTGATAAATTCTTGCTGAAGGTATCCCCAATGAAGGGCGTAATGAGATTTGGGCAGAAAGGAAAGCTAAGCCCTAAGTATGTAGGTCCCTATGAGATTCGTGAGAGAATTGGGGAGGTTGCGTACCGTTTGGCCATGCCGCCAAATTTATCTAAAGTTCATGATGTGTTCCATGTGTCTCAGTTGAGGAGGTATCGCAGTGATCCTACACACAACATCCCCGTTGAGTCAGTCTCTCTTGAACCGAATTTGACCTTTGAGGAACGACCGATTCGTATCTTGGATCGTCAGAACCGTGCCTTGAGGAGGAAGGTGATCCCTTTAGTCAAAGTACTTTGGAGGAGTCAAAAGTACGATGAGGCTACATGGGAGACCGAAGAGTCTATGAGACTTAAGTACCCTGAGTTATTCATTCCAGGTACTTTTCTTGTTATTTCAAGTTTCGAGGACGAAACTTTTCTTAAGGAGGGGAGATTGTATGTAACAGCCCGGATTCACCGACCTACTTAATTATAACTAAACACAACGGAAAGCTTAATCCGGACTATTGCCATCACACTCATCGTCCTAAAACGACGAGTATGGAATCCTAAAAACCTGAACTTTTTAAACCTTAACTATAAAATATTAACATTAAATGAAGTTATCTAAATGATCTAAATAGTATAAATTAAACAATAAAAGTCTACAGAAAATTCGGCAGAGTTCCGTTTGAAATACGGACTGCCTAAAATTTAACTTAGGACTCGCGTCCGAATTATGAACCTGTATATCATTTTAATATATTTCCAGCAACTATTCCCAGCTTCTACTTTACAAATTCCTATTTTAAAACTATTTACAATATAACTAATAACTACGTTGTAACAAAGTCGATCGTCCTCGCCTCAATACACATAAGGATAGTTGTGATAAGAGTTCCTGCTTCAAGCTTCTACAACTTCATTGCATCCACCTGAAACTAATACGACACTGCCACCCACCAAGTGACAGGCCACAGAAATGACAAAACAAACATTTGACTCCCATCAGCAACGCGCTGAGTACTAAACCCGTAAAACAAGTAAAACATGCTTTGGTGATTTTTGTTTAAAACACTCATCACATATGACGATAACTTACATAACCATGTATACCTCAAACCATTTACTCAACGAATATAACATCCAACTCATATAACCATATTTACCTCAACCATTTAATGAAACGAATATTGAAATATTATATTATTTATTACCAAAATATTACTTCATAACAAAATATATCATTGATATAATATATGTTTGGAAACTTAATTTTACTTCCACACATTGAAGTTTCTTACAAGAAACACTCGTGGTTATTTATTATCTTGGTGTGAACGCGAATGAAGAGGGGTACCACGCAGTACCGGCTGTCTCCAAACTGTTGAGGGTCGTCACCACACCTTTTATTGTTCTGCTTGCAAGACTTAAACCGGACATGTCCTATAACGCCAGAATTTCGCCCATCCTGGAAGGCAAACAGCTAGGGACTCTACCCGCTCTAGCTCGGGTGCATGTTCACACATTGCTCCATTAATAGTATTGTTTTTAATATGCACATTGGTGACTTTCACCTTATCACACAAATCACACTTTCACACACTTTTCATAGCACATTCACGTGATAAAATATGCTTTACTTTATAAAGTAAGTTTAACGTTACAAAAATAGGCTTTGGAAAACATAATAACATATCATAACCTTGCTGTATATCCCAAAAGCGCAAAACATATCCTAAGGGTTCTCGTACGAAACCCAATTTGTCTCCAATGGCTTTTCACATGCCAACGTTTAGTTGAGTAAGCATAGTTTATCCTCAAGTAAGCTAGTTTAATCTTCCGACAAATGAGACATACTTCCTATGAAACATATGCTATACTATTCTCATAAGATCGATATTTATCCTAAGACCTTGATTGGAACAATATCAAGAGTAACATATACTTATTACCTGTTGTTAAGTCACGCTGAGTATCGGTTACGAGATTCCCTAATTACTTAAATTAAGTCCTTTTACGGATTCACATTAAGGGAACTAAGTAATCAAACCCTTATACTGAACTCTAATCATTACTTCTAGTGTTCATCGACCTCAATTACTTCCAAGATAAACTTATTAAGAAACAACTTAGACTTACCAAGATGCGACTGAATCAGTTTAGTATATTAACTCTTAATACATATAACCTTCATTAACTTTCTGACCTCTATATATTGTTATTATTAACAACTAACAACAACTAGGACTAATGTCCTTATAATCCCGTATATAGCCAATTCAATAACTAACTCGTAAGTTTCTTAAATTACACTGAACTAACTAACTCGATTCTTTTAGGCCAAGACTAATTAATTGAGATTCCTATACTTTAGCCTTATTCCTCATTTACAACTTAGTTAACTCATTCACTATTCTGCAATTAGAGCCACTCAACTCAAGACTTCACTTTGATTATTTGAGTAACTATTAGTAACCATATTCTTATTTAATTCTATACTTACAAAAACTATCTCAACCTTTATAACTTACAACCTATGGTACTAATTCAAAACCGCAAAACCCCATTCACCAGGTAATATCCTATATCTCACATAAGCTATAACAGATTTGTGTTTTAAACTATAGTTCTTAGCTTCCTGTACTAACCACAAAATCAACCAGTAATCCTTCACCCTTAATTTGCCTTAGTTATACAACAACACCACTGTAAGCTTCCAAAACTCATCAGACATCAGTTAACCCAAACTTGATAAGCTTCACCTTCAATAGTTCGAAATAACTCACTAAGCACAAAAGTAAATTCAATTTGGAACCACCATTTTTAGCACTAACCCAATATCCAACATCCACTAATTCATAGCTCAGTCACAACTAAATCAGGAGATATTACTCATCAAACTATGCAACAATTCATCGAGCAACAATTTATCTAACAACAATTCCAAGATAATAAGAATCAATACTTGAAGATTTTTAACTGAAAATAGGAAAAATAGTTTATTACCTAGCAATAATAAAGCAGGAACATCACAACTGAAG
This sequence comes from Patellifolia procumbens, assembly GCA_947645195.1. Classification (NCBI taxonomy): domain Eukaryota; kingdom Viridiplantae; phylum Streptophyta; class Magnoliopsida; order Caryophyllales; family Amaranthaceae; genus Patellifolia; species Patellifolia procumbens. The sequence goes on from CANSGD010001328.1 coordinate 7,667,269, forward strand.
CATCGATTGACGCCGGCAGCAGCCACACGAAAACGGCACCCCCACAACGCAAATACAACCCACTCAATCTCATTTCTAACCTAAAACTTCAGAAATTGATTCAAGGAGTTGATTGGACCATCAACTTTGTTTTCCTCTCCTTTTTCCTCGCCGGAAAGTGGCCGAAATCGGCCTGGGTTTCGCGGCCGTGGCCAGTGCTCCGATCCTTTCTTCCTCCTCCGCCCATTGCCGGATTTCGCTGCGTCATACCGGCGGAGATGCGCCTCCGTCCGCCTCCCTCTCTCTCTCTCTCTCTCTCTTCTTCTCTGTTTCTCTCGTTCTCGCCTCCCCTGCCTTCCTCTGCTCTCTTCCCTTCTCCTTCTGTTCGACTAACAGGGGATAAGGCCCCTTTGTTTCTTTTTTTTATTTGCTGAGTCACCCTCACTCACTCTCACTTAATGACACACAAGACACAACTCCCTTCCTTCTCTCTATGGCCTCCACGCCACTCCCTCACTCATTCCTCTTTTTTTTGTTAATTTAAATCTAACCTATCAAATAAATCACCACCCTCTAATATATTTAATATTACACACATACATAAATATATAATTAATTTATCTCTTTAAAATATAAATCTCATCAAATAATAACTCCAATCCATTTCTTATATTAATATGAAACTCGATATAATTAAAAGTAATTCCACTAAAATAATTAAATATAATTACGTCAATAAATATAACACAACTTCTTAATAATAATAATAAAATCAAATATAAGTTTTCATTTAAAACACAAGGATTTTAGCAATTAATTAAAGTAACGTTATAATTAATAACTAATAAAGGTGCTCTTAAAACAGGGCTATTCCATTGTAACACCCCTTAATTTCACTAGAAATTTCGCACGTTAATTATTTATCTATTATGTTATATTTATTTATATCCTTGATTTATTTATATATAATTTATTTATATATAATTATATTAAGTGTTGTTGTGTATAATTATATATGTTTATATTTGAAAACTAAATTTTATATATAACTTATTACTATTATTTTCTGAAGTATCGAATGTTTATATTTATTTGTTGTGTTCAAGTGATTGTGATTATTGTGGTGTGATTATTTGAGTTTTATATTTTTATAGAGGTAGCATTATTATTTATATTTTAGTAGTGTTAGTACTTAGTATTTATTTTTAGTTTGAGCCTTGTTATTTTATTTTTGGGCTAAACTAATTGAAGGCTTCATTTACCGCTTAAGTGGGCCGACCCACTTGTTTGTGTGGGGAAAGGGTGGCCGGCCAAGGGAGTCTTGGAGGGGGGATTTTATTTTGAATTTTGTAGCTTGCATCTTTTATTTTTGGGTAGTAATCTCTTCCACCAATGAGAGCCTTTTTTCCCTTATTCTTCCTCTCTATTTTGGCCATTATTTATTCTTACTCCTATTCTCTTTATTGCTGTCCTAAACCTAAATTTACAGCAATTAAACACCCCTCCCAATCCCCCATATCACACGCCTATTGCTAAAAAAAAGGGAAAAAGTTTTCCCACTTGTTCTTCACAATTTCCTACTTCCTAGTGACTTAAAAATTCTTATTCAAGGGTTAATTCAAGACTCAAGTTCGGGTTTAATTTTCTTCTTGTTATTTCTCTCAAGGGGGCGTTTTCTAGGCTATTTTTATTACTCTTATTTTCGGTTTTCATTACTCTTTGGGTAGATTGAGGTAACTAACATCCCTTCTAGTACTTTAGTATTTAATTAATTGTTTAAGTATGTTCGAATCATGTTAGGATGTGTTTTAATTATTAGATCTACGATGTTAGCGTTATTATTTATTAGAATTCATGTTAGGGTTGTTTTATTGTTTTAATACATGTTTTAGAGTACTTAAAATCGTTATTTATGAAGTTAGAATTGTTAGTATTGAGTAGAATCATGTTAGGGTTGTTAATCTTTATTTATTTCATTGATTAGTAAGCTTATTTCATGTTTTTATTAATTTTATTAATACTGTAATTATTTTAAATTATTGAATTATTGATTTTAATGTTTTAGTTGAAGTGTGATTGATGATAGATTTATTATGTTAACTTGGAATATGATTTAGCATGATTTTAGATGTTCTATTAGCCTTTTTATTATTTTTAAAATTGCTGGAATTTATTTTCAAGAAGTGAATGAATTTAATTGAGTGGTTTTTGAATTCTAAGCACGCCCTAATTTTTATAGTATGATGTATATGCTTTTGGGATCGTTCTTTTATGTTTTTAAATGGTTGTCTTGATTATTAGATTGCTGGAATTTTAGTTGAGTTAAATAGATTTATTATTTATGTTTTTGAGCATGTTCATAATTGGAGTTCCATGAATTAAGTGACTTGGGAATATTTATGTTCTTTAATTCTTTGGAGTATTATTTCAAGCATGCCTAATTTGATGTTGTGGTAGTTATATTTAATTTTTCCATGAATATTTGAAAAGCATGTTTGATGTTAATTTAATTGAGTACGTAAATACCAAAAACGGACGAAGAAGAGGACAGTAGCCGCTCGCGGCCAGCGACCCAGTGCTGCTCCTCCCTTTTTCCTTTTTGGCTTACTGCTTTGTCTTGTTGGGTTTTTGGCAGCACTGTTGTAGTATTTTTAATTATTTAATATTGCAGTTTTGTCATGTTTAATTTTGGAAGTGTGTTTGATTGATTTAATTCTTGAAATGTAGTGATGATGCATGTTATTGTGAAACCGTCTTTAGTACTATTATAAATTTGATTTATCGACGTCGTAATGCTCGGGGGAGAATAATACTGTCCTTAGCATTATTTCGCCAAGAGTTATGTACGGAGAAGATTTATAATTAAATTTATAATCAACCTCGTACCCGAACTCAGATAACGACTTTGACGGATTTATATTTAAATTGGGATTTGAAGAAGTTTTAATTTATATTTCGAAATCTTGTTTTGAAGAGAATTTAATTTAATTACTTTATCTATTTTGAAGAATTGGTTTTGGAGTATTTATTTGAAGAACTATGATTTTTATTATTATTTGAAGATTTGAAGTATATTTGAAGTATTTGATGATTTGAAGAATATTTGAAGAATGTTTGATGTTTGATGAATATTTAAATTTTGAAGAACTTTATTGGTTTAATTGTTTTACTTTGAGTAGAGTAGTATAAGGGATTATTTTATCCCAAGGATACTGAACATGCACTCCGAGAGGTGAGGGGCACTGAGCAGGGTGCTACCTACATTGGAGAAACTTAGGATATGTTGTCGTCCGAGAGGTTGGGAGGTACTGCGCGTATTATCCTGCATCGGGAGTGTGGCCATTCTTAGACACAGACGGTAGGGAACATAACCCATAGGCCGTTCTGGAGGTTGTGATCTGACATACTCTTAGGAAGTGGGCTGCGGGTCACTAGCGTTCATCTCACTCATCTAATTTATTTAATTGTTACTTTATTTATTTCACTTACTATTTTGAAGTCTCTTTCCTTTTGACGATCTATTTATGGAATTATTTTTACCTTCTCTTACTTTGATGATTATTAATGTTGCTCTTGTCTTATTATTTCCTATATCACATGTTGAATGCTTTTTTTATACTTGGTATGATTACTGTGTATGCCTGAATTTATTCTTCGTACTTTAAATTGTTAATTGAATCCTGATTGAACTGGGAGAGCTGTTAGTTACTCCCCACTGATTGTGGATTTTTGTTGTATATCTTTGCAGATGTGGATGTTTAGGATCGTTACTGTCTGGACTGGGGCAGTGAGACTTGGCCCTGTGAGGAAGGACATGGTCCTAGTAGTCGTAGATGAGCACTATGATAGGAAGATTAAGACCACCTTTCTAGTGGGTCTTAAGTAGTTTTGTCATGGATGTTCCTATCTTTTGGATTATGTTTTAGTTTGGATTATGGATTGATGTTTTATTTGGGATTTTAGTATGTCTTGTGGAATGAGGATATGAGACCTCATTTCCTTATTTATTTGAGGTTATACTTTGACTTGGGATTTTATTCTATTTCGTTGTTTTAGAATAACATTTCTGTCCCACTGGTATTTCCGCTGCCACTGACCCTTTTATTTAATAGTTTATCTTATTTTATTTTATCTTTATTTTATTTACTGTTAAAGGACAGGATGTTACAAGCATGATCCACAAACTGATCGAAGAGGGAAAGACAAATAAATTATGGATGGAGGACGACCTTATCTTCACTAAGGGAAACATATTGTTCATCCCAGTCGGAGGACTCCGCAAGATACTCTTGTAGGAGTGTCATGATATATTGTGGGCTAGACACCCTGTTTGGCAACGAACCATTAGTATGCTCTCCGTGGGTTGCTATTGGTCCGGAATGAAAGAACATGTGATGACTTACATCAGAACCTTCTTGATATGCCAACAAGATAAAGTGGAGAAACAGAAGCCTGGGGGTTACTTGAGCCACTTCTTGTCCCTACTCGGTCACTGGAGAGTGTATCGATGGACTTCATCAGCGCCTTCCCAAAAGTTAAACAGTTCTCAACAGCTCTGGTTGTAGGGGATCGGTTCTCTAATATGCCACATCCATCCCTATTCAGAAGACATGCAGTGTCAAAGAAATTGCCTACCTGTTCTTCAAGCATATAGTGAAGTATTGAGGTTTGCCGGGAAGCATTGTGAGTGATAGAGATGCAAGGTTCACCAGTATCTTCTGGCAAGAGTTCTTTCAGATGATGGGCTCCAGTCTAAACATGTCTTCAAGCCATCACCACCAATCATATGGGCAGACAGAAAGATTCAATGCCCTCTTAGAAGAATATCCACGCCACTTTGTGAGTGCAAATCAGAAAGACCGGGTAAAACTACTTGATGTGGCACAACTTTGTTTCAACGTAAAAAAGAGTTCGGCTTCCAACAAGAGCCTCTTCGAGCTGGTCACAGGTCAACAAACCCTCTTACCTCACTCAATGGAGGAAATGGAGGATAGAAGAAGTAGACAGGCTCTAGAGTTAACGAGAGAGTGGGAGAAAAACACAGAGATTGCTCGCGCCTACTTGGAAAAGACGTCGAAGCGCATGAAAAAGTGGGCGGATAAGAATAGGAGACCACTAGAGTTCGAAGTTGGAGATATGGTTACGGTCAAGCTTCTCCGTGAGCAGTGAAATTCTTAAGGGGTAGAGACAGAAGACTCATCAGGAAATATGATTGCCCTATTCATGTCACCAAGCGAATCGGGAAGACTGCCTTCAAGTTAGATCCTCCTACATGGTTGAAGTTACACCCAATTTTTCATGTCAGCCGCCTCAAGCTCCATCACCCAGACACTGAAGATTCAGCATGCAACATCATCCACCGCGCCAACATCAGAATTAGATTGCCAGCCACGCCATAAACTGAAGAGTAGAGCAAAACTTATCTATGTACTTTTCCCTTATTTTGTAAGTTGACGAGGTCATCTTAGAATCTAACCTTCCTTTACTCGTATTTTCCTTATTTAATGCTTTCTAGTGCTTAACATTATGTTCTAGTACTCTTGTATAGGTTTAAAGTTTCATTATTGAGCTACCACAAAACCACTACTCATTGGAAATATGTACAATCTCACATTTAAGCCTCTTTAGGGGGATATGATGAATGAAATGTTTGTTCACTACTAAGGCCTCCTACGAGTTGTATGCTTGCTTTAAACATTGTTGTTGTTTAGACCATGTCAGTTATTAAGCTGCCTCGATGTCTTAAAGCGTCCCTTCAAATCTCGTAAAAGAAGAACTCCCGTCGTCGGCCCTGCTCGTGCCTGCCAAGCGCACAAGCGCCTCGTTCGACCCTCATCTTTTCGCACTTGTCACCAATAGGAAAGATTGCCCTTCAATTACATTGTTGCTCATGCACCCACGAGCCCCATGTTCCCTTTTAACAGAAGGTTATGCCCTTGCTACCAGATAGGCAAGGGCGCACCGCTTGTTCCAAGCGTCTAAACTCTCGGGCTGTGACATTTTAGACTAAGAAATGGCACCATCATTATCACAGTGTAAAACAATATGATCTGAAATGCTAGGTACTGCTCCTAGCTCAGAAATGAACTTGTTCATCCAAAAATCTTCCTTTGATGCATCTGCCGCAACAATGTACTCAACTTATGTTATAGAGTCTACGACAGTGGTTTGCTTTGCCAGCTCTCTGCCCCTCCATTTAGACAAAAGATGAAACCAGATTGGGATCGTATATCATCTTCGACAGTTTAGAAGCTCGCATCTGTGTAACCCTCAACAATTAACTTATTTTCACCTCCATACACTAAGAAATAATTATCCTTAGTCCTTCTTAAGTACTTCAGGATATTCTTAACTGCACTAGAGTGTATATCTCCTCGATTTGATTGGAATCTGCTACACATGCTCAAGGCATATGAAAAATCTGGTCGAGTACAAATCATAGAATATATAATGGACTCTATAGCTGACGAATATGGAACATTACTCATTCGCTTAATCTCATCAGGTCCAGAATGGCATTGAGTCTTGCTAAACGGCATACTGATATCACGTATTTATATAGAGTTTTCTCCCTTATTTACAAGCTAATTTGTGCTTCATTGGAGCTCTTGGGAGCTATTTTGTGCTAACTATCGTATGTAGTTGTGGTTTCGTGTTTTAGTATTGAATTGATGGTTTTATGGAGTTTTCTCCTTATTTCCGAGCCTTTTGGAAGCAACCACGGCTTTACGAGATGTTACGAGGCACGTAGGATGGCTCACGAGCTTTATGGATAGTTTAGGAGGTCCCAAGACCCCTAAACGTGAAGATTAGAGAGCCAAAGAGTCAAATGAGGTTTCCGTGCACTGATCGGGCAGAAATGGCCTGATCGGGCGAAATATTTATGATCGGGTATGAAAGGTGCGGACCCGATCGGGCAAGGCGTGCCCGATCAGATCGGGCGAGAACACATGTGCCCAGACCCGATCGGGCATCCACCGCCCGACCGGATCGGGTGGGCTGCTCGTAGGTCTTATTAGAGACGCTGCTTGAAGGGCGTCTTTCCTAGGCCATAATGCGCCCAGGCCCGATCGGGTGGATGCCTCGGGCCCGATCGGGTGGGCCGCTTTTCTCGCCTTATTGCTGCACTGCTGCTGCCAGAGCCCAGGAGTGAAGATTGGGGGAATTTGTATGTGGACCCGATCGGGTACTGTGCTCGGGCCCGATCGGGTCTGGTGCTTTAATCGCGCTTTTTCACTTTTTGTTTCCGTTTTTAGTGAACTTGAGGGGGTATTATAAATACCTTTTCCTCATTATTTAGATCTATCAATTATTCATCTTTCATTAGGTTTTAGACTAGTTTTATTCTTCATTGTTCTTAGTTTAATTCAAACACTTTAGATTAATTTAGAGGTGATCAAACCTATTTCGATTTCAATAAAAGTTCCTGTTTTCCGTCAATTGGTACTCTTCTCTACTCTTTATCTCTTTAATTACTTTGATTGCTTAGTTTATTTATTTAATCGTTCATGATGCAATTGTTAGGGTTTCCAATTAGTTTTATCGTTGTTAATTCGATCATGTCTGAGTAGTCTCTTTCTAGGGTGTTAGATAGGAAAGCCATGTTTATACCATGATTGCGATTTAGATTTCTATCAATTTCTAGGGCTTGATTAGGGTGATTGTGATGTGGTTTGTTCTTTATTGAGTAATTAACGTTATTGCGCAGTTTCGTTGGTTGCTTGTGGTTAATAGTTGTTTGCACAGATCCGTCTTACGACTAGAGGCCTAGGACACGTCAGTAGTTCTGATTACGTTAGTGAATATGCGGCGTATGTTGAACTATGAGCGTCGAGTCTTAACCATAGCTCAACATAGGCTCTAATCACCCGATTCTTGACTTAGGTTTTGGTAGTAGTTGACCCTATTTGATTGGTATAAGCATGGTGGACCGACCTAATACCCTAGGTTTTTATTCCATAGTTTAATCCTCAATTTATTCCGTCTTCTGTAGTCTATTCATTAGTTTAATTATTTCTTCCCTGATTTCATCTGGAGTAGCTGAATCGGTTGAATATTAATTTAGAAACTCTGTCTCCCTGTGGATTCGATCCTGCTTCCACTGACTACCTAGTTAGAGGTCCGTAGGTTTATTTTTGATTAGGTGACACGACTAAAACCTATCAAACTTTGGCGCCGTTGCCGGGGAGACGGCTAGTTCTCTAAGTTTTTATTTAATTATTTGGTCTACTTCTCTGTACCTCATTGGAACTTCATTGTTTCAATCAAGGTACGTTTAACTGCTGCTTTTTGTTTCTTGTGTATGCCCAGGTCCCAAAGAAACGGTTCCCCAATTCCAGCGGACCCCGATCTTACTAGGACAATCAGGCGGATCCGAAAGATAAAGCAGAAAGAAAAGCAGTCTGTTCAGCTGAACACCTCTGGAACAGACACCTTGTATTCAGTTATGTCAAAATCACTGAAGTCATATGGGGTGCCCAACCCGGATGGTCTCTCCACTGGACCTACTATGCCCACCATTGCCGCAGCAAATTTCGAAATCAAGCCTGGACTCATCAGCATGGTCCAGCAAAATCAGTTTGGTGGGCATCCTACTGAAGATCCGGCAAATCATCTGCAACGGTTTCAACAACTTTGTCGAACCGTTAAACATGCCGGCGTCACTCCAGATCAACTCAAAGTCATGTTGTTCGAGTTTTCACTGAGAGATAGAGCCCAAAATGGTTGAACGATGTGAAAGAAACCGAGTGGAGTGAGATTTCTGCTGCATTTCTGAGAGAGTATTACCCACCCACTAAAACAGCAGAAATCAGAAATAAACTAGCCACGTTTTCCCAAGAGCCTGATGAAACATTAAGGGAAGCGTGGGCTAGGTTTAGACATTTACAGAGAGAGTGTCCACACCATAATATGGACAAATGGTTCTTGACGCAGACATTCTACAATGGTCTGCAGCCTCAGACGAAGTGTATTGTTGATTCGTCTGCAGGAGGAGTGTTTTTAGACAAGGCAGTTGATGAGGGTTATGAATTCATATCAAATCTTGCAGCCAATGACCATTCATCATCTAGGAGTTTGACTAAGAAGGTACTTGAAGTTGACGCTATTTCATTGCTTACATCTCAGATGGCGCAACTAACTCAGCGGCTAATGAAGTCTTCTAGTCCGACACCTCCACCCATGAGTATCAATGCTATGTCTGCAGTATCACCCATTACCTCATCTTACTGCGAGGTATGTGGTGTTCAGGGTCACTTTGGGCATGACTGTCAGTTCAGTCAATTTCAGATGGAGCAGGCCAATGCCTTCCAACAAAGACCACAAACCTTCCCCCCTCCACATAACTACCAAAATCCACAAAACTATCAACCTCCACCTCCACAAAACTATCCTAAACCCTCATACCATCAAACCCCACAAAATTTCAATAGACCACCACCACAAAACTTCCATCACCATAACAACTTCCAAACTCCACAAAACTTTCCCACCCCACCTCCACAAAACAACAACCCACAAGAGCCCCCCATATCTGAAGTGATGAAACTGATGTTAAGCATGCAAAAGGCAAATGAGGAGGCACAAAGAGCCCAAGAGCGACAGATGCTAGCCATGCAAAGATCTAATGAGGAGGCACAAAGAGCCCAAGAGAAAAGCATCAAACTTCTCGAGGCTCAAGTTGCACAATTAGCAAGCTCTAATGCTCAGAGGCGGCAGGGGGAATTGCCAGGGCAACCCGTTCAGAGAGAACATGTGAATGCCATCACTCTTCGTAGTGGCATTGCATATGATGCCCCTCCAGTGCCCATTGATGAGGTTACCCCGACTGCAGGGAAGAAGAGGGTGGTAGAGGAAGGAAAAAGAAAGAATTCGACGTCTGAAGTCGATTTGTCTGCAGAAGCTGAACAGACAGGGAAGAAAAAGGAGAAGGTTTCTGAAACGCCTTTTACACCAAGGCTACCTTTTCCTCACAGGATGCAACAGTCCAAGGTCGATCAGCAGTTTGGTAAGTTCTTGTCTATGGTCAAGAACCTTGAGGTAACGATTCCATTCACAGACTTAATTACCCAAGTGCCTGTTTATGCCAAATTTCTGAAAGACATGATTACTAAGAAAAGAGACTTTGGTGGGGTAGAACGTGTCGCTCTTACTGAAGAGTGTAGTGCTTTTATTCAAAATAAAACCCCACTAAAGTTAAAAGATCCTGGTAGTTTTTCTATACCCTGCCATCTTGGACCTATTTTTATTGATAAGGCTTTGTGTGATTTAGGTGCTTCTGTTTCTGTTATGCCATTGTCTGTTTATAAGAAACTGAACATGGGAGCCCTTAAATGCACACAAATCACTTTACAGATGGTGGATCGTTCTATAAAATACCCTCTAGGTGTTTTAGAGGATGTTCCTGTTAGGGTTGGGAAATTCTATATCCCTGTTGATTTTGTGGTATTAGATATGGATGAGGATGCCCAGATCCCTATTATCTTGGGTAGGCCGTTTTTGTGTACTGCTGGTGCTGTCATTGATGTCAAGTCTGGGTCTTTAACTCTTAGTGTTGGTGATGACAAAGTGATGTTTAAACTGACCAATGCTGTTAAGGCTCCTATGCTTGAACAATCTTTTTGCAGGGATAAGGTTTTAGATAAAGTAGGGGTGGAGAAGGTTCCAATTCCACCTAAGGTTGCCTCACCGTCTGGAGGCATTGTCAAGAACATTTGGAGGAGAAAGATGTTTGATGAGGGTGGCACTCATTGCCAAGCCCCTCCTATTTGAGAGAGGGAGGATTATGGTCGTGCGGGACCTTTATAAACCAGCGCTGTGCGAGAGGCAACTCGTATTTTCTTTTCTTTTCCTTTTCCTTTTCTTTTTATTTTGCTTCCTTTTTGTGAGCGAGAGTGAGGGTACTAACATTGTTTTTCCTCTTAGCATAGTCCTTATCACCTTTTGGCATTGAGGACACTGCCAAGTTCAGCTTGGGGGAGGAGCTCTGTTTGTATTCCCTATCTCTTTTACTGCTTTCTAGGATAGATTTACTGCTTTTAAAAATACTGAAAAAATCAAAAAAATATGGTTCCCATGACTGGTTTAGTTGCCTCCCTGTGCCCCTTGCTGTGCTCTATCTGAAATTGATTTGACTTTGTTTTCTGGATAGCTGGGCATTTGTGATCTTGAGGCTATGATTTGATGTTTGATTGCTATGATTTCGAGCATTTTTGGATTATATTAGACCACTTTGCGCTGCATACCTGAATTGGTTAGACTGTGAGGCCTATTTGTAGCCTATTGGATTCATATTATTATCCAGTCTATTCTTGTGTGTTAGTTCCTCTTTAGTGGATTGATCTTGACTTTGACTTCGTACTTGTCTGATTTTAGATGACTTGTAGCATGTGCTGTGATAGAGGCGTTCTTTTGTCTTATTCTTGAGCTTCAGAGTGAATTTTTGATATACTTTTATCCTCCTTAGCCCCGCTGAGCCTAATGACTTGTTTCGTGTTACTTAAACCCCTATTATGAGCCCAAAGCCTTCACTTGGTATTATCCCAAGCCTAGCTTGGGGGAGCTTTTGTATGGGTTGAGTTTGAGATTGATTTGTTGGTTTAGTTTGGTTTTTGAGGAATCTAAAAGTGTATTTGCTGTGGTTTGAGAGTGAGAAAGAGAAAAGAAAAAAGCAAGTTTAGAGTTGCGTGAATGAAGTTCAGAAAAATGAAAGAAAAATGAAATGAAAATTCAAAAGAATTCTAGTTCTTTCATTCACGTACGTTCATAAAGGAATATTCGCTCCATTGCTAGAAAATTGGGTTTGTTATGCGCTTTTCATTGATTTATGAGAGTTGGGTTATTTTACATGGTTTTATGGTGGTTGTTGGGAGTTGTGAAGGCCATCTTAGGCCTTGTTTGAATGATTTATGCTCCCCCTTTCTTGGTTTTTCCACCACATTACCCAAAAGTATCCCCTACCTCTCACCTAAGCCCCATTACAACCCTATAAAGTCCTCTTGAGCTCGTGTTTGCAATGTTCATTTGATTGATTTCGAGTTAGTTTGTCAAAGTTAAAGAGTATTTCTGCTAATTGAGTCGACTTGACTAGGATGAGCGTCATTGAACCTTCTTAAACACATGAGAGTGTGAGTGGGAAGGGTACTTATGGTCGGGTTGGTGAGTGTTCGGGCACATTCTTTGCCTGCCACAAAATTGAGAGGAGTGACACCCTTGTGAGTGCCTTTTCAGGACTTGTATGCTTTGTGGATGCTTGAGTTTGATAAATTGCTTGAATGATTGGTGGTTGGATGGATTTGATGAGCCAAACTTGAATTATGCCTGCTTGAACGATTCTTAGTCTTGAAAATGTTTTGAGCTTTGATTTATTTTTATCTTTGGGGTGAGGTAGTCTATTCCATGTTCATGTGCTGTTTGCTTGAGGACAAGCAAAGGTTTAGCTTGGGGGAGTTTGATATCACGTACTTATATAGAGTTTTCTCCCTTATTTACAAGCTAATTTGTGCTTCATTGGAGCTCTTGGGATCTATTTTGTGCTAACTATCGTATGTAGTTGTGGTTTCGTGTTTTAGTATTGAATTGCAGGTTTTATGGAGTTTTCTCCTTATTTCCGAGCCTTTTGGAAGCAACCACGGCTTTACGAGATGTTACGAGGCACGTAGGATGGCTCACGAGCTTTATGGATAGTTTAGGAGGTCCCAAGACCCCTAAACGTGAAGATTAGAGAGCCAAAGAGTCAAATGAGGTTTCCATGCACTGATCGGGCAGAAATGGCCCGATCGGGCGAAATATTTATGATCGGGTATGAAAGGTGCGGACCCGATCGGGCAAGGCGTGCCCGATCAGATCGGGCGAGAACACATGTGCCCAGACCCGATCGGGCATCCACCGCCCGACCGGATCGGGTGGGCTGCTCGTAGGTCTTATTAGAGACGCTGCTTGAAGGGCGTCTTTCCTAGGCCATAATGCGCCCAGGCCCGATCAGGTGGATGCCTCGGGCCCGATCGGGTGGGCCGCTTTTCTCGCCTTATTGCTGCACTGCTGCTGCCAGAGCCCAGGAGTGAAGATTGGGGGAATTTGTATGTGGACCCGATCGGGTACTGTGCTCGGGCATGATCGGGTCTGGTGCTTTAATCGCGCTTTTTCACTTTTTGTTTCCGTTTTTAGTGAACTTGAGGGGGTATTATAAATACCTTTTCCTCATTATTTAGATCTATCAATTATTCATCTTTCATTAGGTTTTAGACTAGTTTTATTCTTCATTGTTCTTAGTTTAATTCAAACACTTTAGATTAATTTAGAGGTGATCAAACCTATTTCGATTTCAATAAAAGTTCCTGTTTTCCGTCAATTGGTACTCTTCTCTACTCTTTATCTCTTTAATTACTTTGATTGCTTAGTTTATTTATTTAATCGTTCATGATGCAATTGTTAGGGTTTCCAATTAGTTTTATCGTTGTTAATTCGATCATGTCTGAGTAGTCTCTTTCTAGGGTGTTAGATAGGAAAGCCGTGTTTATACCATGATTGCGATTTAGATTTCTATCAATTTCTAGGGCTTGATTAGGGTGATTGTGATGTGGTTTGTTCTTTATTGAGTAATTAACGTTATTGCGCAGTTTCGTTGGTTGCTTGTGGTTAATAGTTGTTTGCACAGATCCGTCTTACTACTAGAGGCCTAGGACACGTCAGTAGTTCTGATTACGTTAGTGAATATGCGGCGTATGCGGCGTATGTTGAACTATGAGCGTTGAGTCTTAACCATAGCTCAACATAGGCTCTAATCACCCGATTCTTGACTTAGGTTTTGGTAGTAGTTGACCCTATTTGATTGGTATAAGCATGGTGGACCGACCTAATACCCTAGGTTTTTATTCCATAGTTTAATCCTCAATTTATTCCGTCTTCTGTAGTCTATTCATTAGTTTAATTATTTCTTCCCTGATTTTATCTGGAGTAGCTGAATCGGTTGAATATTAATTTAGAAACTCTGTCTCCCTGTGGATTCGATCCTGCTTCCACTGACTACCTAGTTAGAGGTCCGTAGGTTTATTTTTGATTAGGTGACACGACTAAAACCTATCACATACCACGTTGCATGGGAAGAAAAACTCTCTTAGAATTTTCCATGTTGAACTTATCGATCTTATCTATATAAGTTTGTTGGCTAAGTTCAATCATCCTCTTAGACCTATCACTATAGATCTTGATCCCCAAAATGTACTCAACTTTTCCAAGGTCATTCATAGAGAAACAACTTTTCAACAATTCCTTGACCGACTCAAGCATGAGAATGTCGTTTCCTATGAGAAGTATATCATCTACATACAAGACCAAGAAGACTATGTTACTCCGACTTTCCTTCTCGTAAACACAAGATTCTTATCCGTTTTTTAGAAAACAAAACTGTTGATTGCCTCATCAAATTAGAGATTTCAACTCCGGGATGCTTGGTTCAATCCATAAATGGATTTTTAAAGCTTACATACTCTCCTAAGATATTTCGGATCCACAAAATCTTTCGGTTGTGTCATATACACATCCTCTTTCAAGAACCCATTCAAGAAAGCGGTTTTGACATCCATCTGCCAAATTTCATAATCATAAAAGGCAGCGATCGCTAGAGTATCCAAATGGACTTTAAGCATTCGCTACTAGTGAAAGGGTTTCGTCATAGTCTATAGCATGAAATTACTTAAACCCTTTTGCAACCAACCTTACTTTATAAACCTGAATGTTACCATCCTTGTCTGTTTTCACCAAGAAAACCCATTTGCAACCAATAGGTTTAACCCCGTCGGGCAAATCCATCAAGTCCCATACTTGATTTTCAAACATGGATGCCATTTCAGACCTCATGGGTTCAAGCCATTTGTCGGAGTCTGCACTCATCGAGGGTTTCTTGTAAGTTGTTGGTTCCTCAAATTATAAAATCAATATCTTAGAACTTTCGGTCAACAAGAAATCAACATACCTTTTGTTTAGTATTCTTGGTCTACTAAACCTACAAGGGGCTACAACAGGAGAAATTTTCTTCTCAACAATCTGAGAATTTTCTCACGAATTAGATTGGGGTGGGACAGTAGAAGGTTCATGCATGGAATGCACATCCTCCAACACTTGGTCAGTTATGGGAGAATATTCCTCGAAAGGAGGAACTACTTCAAGCTCCACAACTGACACTTGTGTTTCTAACTCTAATATAGTTGAACTATTTCCATTGTTGCTCTTCTTGAACTTCTTCGAGAAATACATTACTCCCACTTGCCTATTTGGAAATAAAATTTTTTCCAAAAAGACACCGGGACGAGCAACAAACAATTTGCCCTCGGTTCGATTATACAAGTAATAGCCGTTGATTTCTTTGGGATAACCCACAAAGAAACACCTATCTGATTTAGGGGCAGGTTTGTCTGAAAGTAAACATTTTACATAGACCTCACAACCCCAAATACGTGGAAAATACAAGCTTGGAACTTTTCCACTCCATATCTCATATGAGATCTTTTCTACTGCCTTTCATGGAGTTTTATTAAGTGTGAAAGCAATGGTTTCAAGAGCATATCCCCAGAAGGATACTGGAAGGTAAGCAAAACTCATCATAAACCAAATCTTATCAAGTGATTGGCTTATCAGATTTCCTCCTTTCAGATTCACCATTCAATTGAGGTGTTCCGGGCGGAGTTAGTTATGAAAGCATTCCACAATACTTCAAGTGATCACTAAACTCTTGGCTGAAATATTCACCATCACGATCAGATCGTAGTGCTTTGATTGTCTTGTCAAGTTGGTTTTGGATTTCATTTTGGAAGTAGGATTAGTATCGCTTGATTTATGTTTTTTGTTGTCTATGTTAAGAATATCCTTGTCTAAGTTTAGGAAATATAGACCATTTGACCTTTTAGCCGTGGCATAAAACATTAAATAAAAATAAAAAGAGAAACAACCTTTCACAATTGTAAATGAAACCCTTCATTATCCAAAACAGGAATAGAAATAATGTTTTTAGTAATAGTAGGAATATAATAACAATTATTAAGTTCTAACATTAACCCGAAAGGTAAAGGTAGACTATAAGTGCCAACTGCAACGTCTGCAACTCTTGCACCATTTCCAACACGCAGTTCTACCTCTCCTTTAGCGAAGGTTCTACTCTTTCTTAGTCCCCGCTATAACACCCCTGAATTTCGAGTTGCTAATTAAATCAAATAATGTCAAAATTCTACAGAAAATTCGGCAGAGCTCCGTCTGAAATATGGACCGCCTAAAATTCAATTTAGGACTCGCGTCCAAATTATAAACCTGTAAGAATAATCCAGCAAACCAACTTCTCCAAAATCCTTGTCCAGCTCAACAGTCAATACATCCATGCATAAGTACCCGAAATCCAAAAGTGTTATTCCACGGTTATTGCAGGAATAACCGTTAAGGATAACTACCTTACTAAATTAATGTTAAAGCAACAACTAATTAAACTATTACAGTCCAACGTGTAAGGTTTAAGTAAATTAATATTTACAACCTTAAGTTCCAAAATGATAATATATATATATAGTGCAGCGGAAATAGAACTACTATACTTCAACTAAGCTAGTGGAATGTTGCTCTCAACCCAAACCCCTTTGCAAATCTTCATGTACCTGCATATATCAGGCATGTAGTATCAGCCAAACTGGCTGAGCAAGATTTCATACTAAGAAACCAAACATATATGCAGGTAGGATATATTAACATATCCTACAAATCATTTACTTTCAAAACATAATACGAAATTCAACTTTATAAACTCTTTTTCCTTTCTTTGTATTTCTTCCAAAACGTATACATTCTTTCTTTTCCTTTTTGAAACCAAATCCTTTCTTTCCTTTTTTTTAACAAAATATATTCAAAGTCTCAAAGTCATAAATCTAGAGAATGGAACAACTTTTATTTCCATTGGGCTAGCTAGGCCCTCCGGATAAAACTAAGACAAAGATCCCTAGTGTGCACACCCTACAAACGGCCAAACCGTAGCAGAAGATCAGAGTCCGAGGTACTGATCAACGTACCCCCACAAACTATTCTATAAAATCGAGCCAAACTCGACAAAGTTCCATTCTTTGAGATGCCACACAGGCAACCCCCACAACTTTAAAAACACAAAACTACTTGACATAATCTTTCCATAAACTTTCCTTTAACTTTCTATTTGTGGTTCGAAAACCAACATCTCCATCTTTGGAGGAACATCCTCCCTTTCCAACCAAGCTTTCTATTAATGGAGGAACATCCTCCCTTTCAAACCACTTTCAACCAAAATTTAATACATACCTTTTTAAAACTCTTTCTCTAACTACAAAAGTTTTAGTAAGAAATCTTACCTTTTGAAATACAGCAAATCAACTATCTCAAGCAGCCAATACGGCTCCTCAATGAAACCGGAATCTACAATATAAACATGTATGTACTCATTAAGTAATAATAGACTTGGCTTAACTAGTCAATGAGCTTTGCTTAACTCTAGTTTCATAAATTATGAACCTCCTACTTCAAATGACATTACTAACGAATACTAACAATACTAAAATATCTCTTAGTTTATATAAAACCAACACCTAAGCTTCATTATATATATTTAGATACTTTGGAATCCGTTAGGAAAACATTCAAACTTAAATCACTCGAAACTAGATTATTCAATTTCAGCAGAAACTTAAAATGGCATAACTTCCTCATTCGAACTCTGAATCACGCGTTTATTGAGCCTATCTTGAGTAGAATTTCGATACGAACAACTTTTGTGAAATAGTATTTTTGTGAAAAACGCCTAGAAACTGTTGAAAAACATGAATTACGAAACTGACCTGTAATTTCTACGAATTTTAACTCTTGTTCATAAACTCATTATTACCATGAAACAATCTCACTCAATCAAGCTACACCCAACATTCATAATCAAAAACCCCCAATTCAATTTCACTTCTAAAAACCCTAACTTCATAAACTTTGAGAAAACTAAAATTAAATTAAGAACTTAACTTACCCACTACTATGGAAGATTAATGGTGAAGAAATCTTGTGAAATCGACCCTTAAAACGCACCCCAAACCTCAAAACGCACCAAATAACGATCCTCTTGCTGCTCCTCTTTCTCACGGGTCGCGCCGCTACTTCGAGGTTGTTGTGTTGTGGTTGAGGCGCCGGACAGATAGAGAGATTGAAGGTAATATAATTCTTTGTGGGATGAAGATTGTGAGGGCTTAAGAGAGATGGAGAGGATGAGTGATGGAGAGGATGAAGATGGAAGGAACTAATGAACGTAATGTCTGATTGTTTTGCTTCCTTTTATTTTCTTTCTCTTTTTTTTGTTTCATTATTATCCCTTTCCCTTTTATACATAAAAGCCACTCTTTTCCTTTTTGCAAATAACTATATAGATATATAAGTGTATAATCTTTCTTATTAATACTTAAACTCTTCACTAAACTTCCCATTAAATTCATACACATTTTTTTTAAACAAAAATAATTCCTATGTAAAAATATTAAATATGAAATATGATTAAAAGAAATAATTTATCTTTAATAAAATAAATATTAACTATATTTCCAAAAACTGGGGTGTTACACCCGCACATTCGAAACAATGTGAGAAATACAGCGGATATCAAATACGCAAGAAGTAGCTGTTGTTAAATTAATGTCAATGACATAGATACCTAAAGAAGAAGCCCCATAGTACTTATCCTTCAAATACTTTTGGAAGTTACGCTTCCAATGATCTATTTTATCACAATAGAAGCATTTGGCATTTGCAGCCACCTTTAGCTTTGCTTGTGCCATTGGCTTATCAGCAATCTTAGTAGTAACTTCCTTGCCCTTGTCTTGCTTTTTCTTACTATTCCAAACCTTCTTAAAACCCTATCCCTTTTGAACCATAAGAACTTCCTTCTTAGGTGCAGCGGGGATGTTTTGCTCGGCAGTCATGAGCATCCCATGCAACTCAACCAGCGTCTTCGTCACTCCATTCATATTGAAGTTCAACCTAAATTGATTGAACCTATCATGAAGTGAGTGAAGTATGATGGCAGTAGCCAACTCTTGGCTATAAGGAAAACCCAACCTCTCCATTGCCGCGAAATATAACCAATCATTTTGAAGACATGAGTGGCGACCGTCTTGCCTTCAACTAACACACAATCAAGAATAGCCTTGTGAGTCTTATACCTCTCAATCCAAGCTTGTTGCTGAAACATAATTTTCATCTGTCGAATAATACTGTAGGCATTCAAGCTTACAAACCTCTTTTGAAGGCTTGGTTCAATAGCCGCGAGCATAAGGGAATTAGTAACAATTACCAACCTTTCCTCAATGGACTTATGGGCCTCCTTTTCGGTTTCAGTTGACGTGGCAGTTAAAACTGGGATCGAGGTTTCAAGAACACCGTCTCGACCTTCGGACCTAAGAACAATTCTTAGATTCATTTTCCAATAAAGAAAGTTGTTCCCGTTCAATTTATCCTTCTCAAGTATTGAACATAAAGTTAAACGGTGAATTATTGTTGTTACCAGATATAGTATCTACATAGAAGATGCAAAAGTAATAAGTATATTGAATTGCTAAAGTGTTAATAGCTTAAACTATTGTAGTTATTTGAATATTAAGGTATTGTTTAACCAACCTCATTGCACTTTGCATATCATTAATGTATTTATTACTCGATTGAAAATTATTTTGCGGAATATTCTCATAAGAGAAAGATAGAGAGAATATTCTTTACACCCAATTCTAGTTTTTTCTTAAATTTTGTTAAGTTTCATAAAATTTTCTCGAGCTAATGAGATCAACAAAGAGACATTTAGGACAAGCTCTATATTTTAATTTTGTCTTATATTTGCTTCCATGATTTCAAAAAGTTTGAGGAACTGGATGCCCACACATTATCCGACAATTGAAAAATGTTTTGTAGAGGGAAGATGTAGAGGTTTATGACCTCAGAGGAAAAGTGGATGCTTACAACATCATCCAATAACCGAAAATTTTTTGAACAGGGAGGATGAAAGCGATATGTGATCAATACAATACGATTGTTAAAAACATGTATAGGGTTGTAACTCTAAAACCAAAAGTTGTATGTTGACATCATTTTCTCATTTCACAAAATGCTAGTAAGTAACGACTTTATAAAAAAAGTATAAAGTCCAAATTAGTTGAGCAACAAGATTTTTGTTATTAAATATTATAAATAAGTTCTATATAAGTTCAAGAAAATGAAGGGTGATAAGAAGGTTTGGGGTGGAAATAAAAGGCAAAGAGGTGAAAATGAAGGCAAAAGATGTCCTTAGTAAACCCAAGAATGCTAAATAGCCAAAAGTTGTTGATAGGACAAACTGGTTTAACAATATTGGAATATTCTATTAAAATTACAAACACGCCAAAAGTATTTGAAAGATAAAATAACGAATCAAAATTTGGAATTGTTTAAAAAGGTTCAAACAAGTCCAGAAAAATAGAGAATCAAATTGGCAAGAAAAATTAAATCACTGAAATTTGATTTAAATTACAATAATTTGAATCAAAATTTTAATACTCGGCTTAAAAGTTTTGAAATTCGTTCACAATTAACTTCACTGAAGGACGTCATGGTTAAATGGATTGTACAAACGTGGGATCCAAACTCTATTTGATATGGTTCTAAAAATGACGAGTCTTATTGAGCTTCCAAGATTCTTATAAATCGCTCTCAAAACTATATTTTCTCACACTAACCGGGGCTGTCAAAAGAGATATAAAAGACACCATATGAGATATGAAATCGAAGGTTCCTATCTTGTATTTTCTATGCAATTTGGGGTTGAAAATTTTGTGTAACATTTGCTTTTAAGTTAGCTCCTAAAATCTGAAAATTGTTCTTTCTTAAACGAAACACAAGAATACTACTAATGCATGCAATCTGAACACAAATTTGTCACTCATGTCTAGTGACTTTCTGAAAAAGATGTCATTTCTAAAAGTTAAATGGGATTAGTTTATCACTTCTCGAAGAAGTTCGAGAAGAGCAACAATATTAGTAACGTCCGTTGCTTGAAATAGTGACTTTCTGATAAAGATGTTATTTTCAAAAAGTCAAGTGGGAGTAGTGTGTTACTTCTTGAAGAAGTTCAAAAAGAGAAAGAAAGGAACATGGTTAATTCCATATTAGAAGCAAAGACCAATGACCTTGCCTTCAAAGAGAGAATGTATGATGCCTAGGTTGCGATAGACATAGTGAATCCAATGCATGACTTTTCACATTATCTTACTGCGAAGTAGACCATTTCTGTTGTTGCTATAATCTCAAAACGTATTGTTGAGTCAAGTATTTCACAATAACTTGTGGTGACAATAAGTTTAGTGAGAGCAACATAGTCTTCTTTTGCTTGTACATGGAAGACGTACTTCTCCTAGAAATTAGTATCAGTATTATTTTTTCTCTTCTTCAAACTTATCATATGAAATAACTTTTCCATCATTGAGTCAGTCTAGAGTTGGTTAAGTACTTATTTCTATGTGAAAGATCTTAGCGAGTCTACTTGTATGTTTTTGGAATCAAGATTTATAGAGATCTAGATAATTCATTAAACTTAGTCCAGGAACTTATGAAGATAAGGATCTTACTAAGTCCAACATGGAAACCGTAAGAGAGGAATCCTTCTCATGTGACACAACAAGTCAATTAGCAAGATTTGGTGCCCATTAAAGGCATGATGAGCTCAAGGATAATCCTTATGCCTTAGCAATGAGATCTCTTGTAAGTGCTATGATTTATACCCCCCTAGTTCTTTCGTATTCCTTGAGCATTTGCAAACACTTTTCTAATCTATTCTAGGATTAACATACTAGAATACAACTAAGAACAACCTAAAGTCATTGAGAAGGACGACAAAAGGATGATATCTTATGCAAGGAAACGATAATGAGATTATCTTTGGAATTTTTTGCCAACACTGCCTTGTGAAATATCCCTTTTGTTAATTAAAGCCTTCATCTTTTTTTCTTGTGAATTACTATCATGAAAGACTAATCCTTAAGTGACTTGTTGTCATTTTTACTAATTACATTATTAATGCAAGGTTTAACCGGTTAAATCATGTTTAACATTTTATAAATCTTTTTTTTATTCAAGTTTACAATATTTTAAAGATATAATCCCTCTCTCCCAAAAACCTTTATACAGTTGACCGGACACGTAGTTTTAGATGATAAATTGTTGTTTAGTTATCAATTGTATTTTATCAAAAAGGTAGATGTGATAGGTTTAGTGGGGCATTATTTTATTTGGATGTGAGAGAGTGGTGAGTCATGATTGAAAAGTCAAAAGAATAAAGTAGTAATGAGCCATGTCAAAAAATAGAAGTGTATAGAGCTATTTGGGACGGATGAAAAAGGAAAGTGTATAGAGCTTTCTGGGACGGAGGGAATATGTTTTTAATATATGACATGGTAATGGGCACGTAATTTGAGACGACATTTCATCGCATTTTTCTGACTGAACACAATGTTTTTTCGAAAAAGAGATACTGCCGTGCACCCTTTATGAGCACGAATTTCGAGAATCTCTACGAAACGAGTACCACAAGTCGCGTTTTTGCGCACGTACTTCGAGACGAGTTTTTCGGACTGAAGACGACATTTTTCAAAAAATGGACACCGCCGTGCACCCTTTAGGGGAGGACTTTCGAGAATCCCTAAGAAATGACTACTAGGGATGGTCATTTCGGATTATCCGATCCGAAATTTCGAATATCCGAAATTTCGAATATCCGAAAATTTTGGATCTGGTGAAGTGTGATCCGAAAAGTTGGATACCAGAAATTTTGTATCAGATACACACATTATCGCATCCGATTTTTTTTGAAAAAACGTTTAAAAACAAGTTTATTTAATAAAAATAACGGATATTTCGAATCGAGTTTATCGGATATTTATCCGGATATCCGAAAAGGCCAAAGAGTGATCTAAATCCGATGCGAAAAACTATATTTCGGATCCAATCATATCAATTGGATCTGATATTTATGAACTCCCCTAGCGAGTACTAACAAGTCGGATTTTTGGGCACGTATTTGAGACGGTTTTTTCGGACTGAAGAT
Organism: Patellifolia procumbens; assembly: GCA_947645195.1. Classification (NCBI taxonomy): domain Eukaryota; kingdom Viridiplantae; phylum Streptophyta; class Magnoliopsida; order Caryophyllales; family Amaranthaceae; genus Patellifolia; species Patellifolia procumbens. The sequence goes on from CANSGD010001328.1 coordinate 7,690,355, forward strand.
GACATTCTTTTCGATAAACGGACACCGCCGTGCACCCTTTAAGGGCACAAATTTCGAGAATCCCTATGAAATGAGTACCAACAAGCCTGTCATTCTAGCAAGCACTTTGAGACGAGTTTTTCGGACTGAAGATGACCCTTTTTTTTTGAAAAATTGAAACAGCAGTGCGCCCTATATGGGCACGAATTTTGACAATCCTTATAAAATGAGTACGAAAAAGCGAGGTTTTTGGGCACGTACTTCGAGACTGTTTTGTCGGACCGAAATCAATATTTTTTCGAAAAATGGACACCGTCGTAGGTCCTATATGGGCACGAAAAATCCGTCTCAAAATAGGTGCTTGAAATTCCAGCTTGTTGGTACTTGTTTCGTAGGGGTTCTCAAATTCATGCCCATAAGGGTACACGGCGGTGTCCGTTTTTTGTAAAAACAACGTCTTTAGTCCGAAAAACCTGTATCAAAATACGTGCCCGAAAAGATGGCTTGTTGGTACTAGTTTCGTAAGGATTCTCAAAATTTGTACCATATAGGACCTACGACGATGTCCGTTTTTTGAAAAAACATTGTTTTCAGTCCGAAAATACTTGTTTCAAAGTACTTGCTCGAAAACCTGGCTGGGTGGTACTCCTTTCATAGGGATTCTCGTAATTTTTGCCCTAAAAGAATGCAAGACGGTGTCCCTTTTTCGAAAAAACGTCGGTTTCAGTCCGAAATGCCCGTCTCCAAGTATTTGGCCCGAAAACCCGGCTTGTTGTGGCTCGTTTAATAGGGATTCTTGAAATTCGTGCTCCTAAAGGATGCACAACGATATCTGTTTTTCGAAAAAACGTCATGTTCAGTCCGAAAAACGCGATTAAATGTCATCTCGAAATACATGCCCATTACCATGTCATATATAAATAACATAGATTTTTAAAATATTGTAAAATTGAATAAAGAAAAGATTTATAAAATGTTAAACATGATTTGACCGGTCAAACTATGCATTAGTAGTGTAATTAGTAAAAATGGCAACATGTTATTTACTTATTAGTTTTTCATGACACTAAATCACAAGACAAAAAAAATGATGGCTATAATTAACAAAAGGGATATTTTACAAGGCAGTTTTTGCCAAAAAATTCTTATCTTTACAAGAAAAGTCTTCAAAGTTTATACTAGTTAATGAGACTGCCACATATTCTTTGAGTAAACCACTATCACAATCTAGGTATGAAGATCATACTAGGGTGATAGAAATCATATATATTGAAGAATGGATTTGATTCTATAAAAACTATGCATTTGGTTATAATTGTATAAACTATGCATAATGTTTGTTATCTATATAAAGTTTGTTTGTTATTTAATTCTGGTGTAGTATTAAATATATTGTCCAAATAACTTGTTTTTTCAAATAGGAATATCATAAACATTTTGATATCATATTTGGAACTCTATGCGGTGAAGTGAATCACAAATTATCAAAAGTCCCTAGTCTCAGTCACTCAATTGGACATAAATGATTTATTAAAGACTAGCATATCGTTAAGTGATAGCGCCAATTCCATGGACTATAGAGACATAGAGATGTCTTATTAATTATATGGACATATAATTGATATATTAGGACATGGCCTAATTAGATTCTAGATGGTATACAATCAAGAAAATATATTTTGAGGATTCCTTAGACATGAGTATGTCTTAACAACCATGATATGATTACTTCAGCTTTGACATTATTAAATGTCGAGCCGTAAAAGGAGGTTCTAAAAATAATGCAAGGTTAGCTAAGCATTGAGTGGGAGTTAAGGGCATACAAGAGTGGACAAGTCCTCTTATAAAATACATATAATGTGTGGGCCTCTTGATAAGCATATACTGGATATATGGATGACCATGCTTGTAACAACCTGGCCTCCTGAGCTGCTAGCTTAATTACGTTTAGCAATCACAAACCTCAATTAACACTTAACGAATAATAATCCATTAAGATTTTGATACAACTCAACAACGAAAACACATCCTTAAATATATGATCCTAGACTTGTGGATTATGGGCCCATAAAACAATATCCTCTATATAATACTTCAACTACAAAGTTAATGAAACTCGAATCCCGAACAAAAGAATGAAAATCATATCATAGCTAAATCTAAACAAACTCCTCTATATACAAACTTAAATCTCATAAACTCAAATCATATTACACAATTCAACCACAACTCTGCTCCTGATTAGACTCCAAGCTTCCAACATTAACTCCTGCAAATAACAGAAGAAATAGAAAACAAAGAAATATCCAAAATGAGTGTAAAACTCGTAACTCTTACTTCAACCCATTAAAAACATTTTCATTTCAAATCGTTTTATCACTTGGAAATCAATCATGGAAAACGCTAATCTTTCTTTGATAATAGACGGCTGGCATAGCTCAATCACCTTACACAAATCGCTGGCAAGTATAGGATTTAGACTCAATTCGATCACTTCACATCATTACTTGATTGATTATTTAGCTCCTACACCTATACATTGCCCACTTTTCATTTCAGTTCATAAACTAGCCAGCCAAAACTATTATTCATACTCAACCAAAATACAATTTCAGTAAAAACAACACATTCATATTTATGGCCATAGTACGAACTACTTTACCAAAATAGAAGTACAACACACATGTGCATGAAATAGGATTTGCTGAACATAAAAGTTACCTTAAACGCTTAATCCTCTCTTAGATTGATATACAATACTTTGAGAACTCCGTACTTCAATTATCTCTCCTGAACTCCATAATCAATGTCCCAAAATATTCACCTCATAACAAAAACAACAATAGATATCAATAACAATCAACTACTCTTCACTAGTTTCATACCAGGGTAAAATCATTAATACTTAATATGATTCCTAATACCTTTGAGTAATGAAATAAACATGTCTCACCAATGTAACCTTCCTACAACTTCCCCTGAGTAAGTAAGGTGCTAAGGATTAGATTCAACAAGATTTAGAACAAGAATAGCTAAGTAAACACAAGAGGGATGCAAAGCTATGAATGCATCATCTTGTTTGATGTTTCTTTGGAGTATTCTACACCTTCCCAAGTCTTAAAATCTTGAATAAAGGCTTGAACAACTAAGTATGGATTTATATAAGAGATCTATGTAATAAAACAATAGGTGTTTTAGAAGAAGAATTGGGTGAAAAGAACCGAAAACCAAAACTGCTATTTATATCAGGTCAATGGCGGTACCCTTAGGGAAGGGAAACCTCTTCTGAGTAAGGTCGGTTTCAAGGAGTTTTTGGGTGATTCTTGCTTGAGGTGTTGGATTTCATGCACACAAAGGTTTTTGGGAGATCGACACGCAAGTAGCTGATAAGGAGCTTTCTTAGAGGATAGATATGAGCTGATATTTCAGTTGGCCAGATCATACCAAGTAAGCAATTTACCCTATTGAGCCACGTAATTTTTCGGAACAAATGACCATATTGACCTTAGTAAATCCCAAGCATTTCATATATCAAGTTTGGTTAGGTTCTGAGCTCGGATTCAACCCCGAAAGGTTGATTAACTGGAAGTACATCATTACTCTATAAAACGATCTCTATACGATTTTCATAATATTAAAGAATAAGGCTCTCAAGGACTTTATAACTTATATATTGGTTCTAAGAGCTTTCTTAACCACTAAGAATGATATCTCTCAGTTAAGGGTCAAAACCAGGTGAAAACATAACATAGCTAACAATTCCAAGTAACTCTCTTTCACCTGAGACTTTGGATTCCCGGAATCCTATTTGAATAATTTAATATAATTAGCTTTAAACTCAACATGCTTAAAATTCAGGCTATTGCACTCTATCCCCCTTAAATAAGTTTCATCCTCGAAACTTCAAAACATAAGCTCTAAGATCAACCTCTAAGAGCATGTTTAGCAAACACCAAATTGTTGGACTTAGGAGAGAGAATGTATTAAAAAAATGAAAAAGTGACAAAAAAGATGAGAGATAAAAGGAGAGAGAGATAGAGAGACCAAGATAAAAATGAGTTCATGAAGTCATTTTCCAAAGGCCAAATGCTTGGCTTTAAGGTATTTGAGGAGAGAGAAAGAGAAATTTAATATATTTTATTGTTTTGAAGACCAAAAGCTTGGTGTTTGCTAACTATGGTCTAATATCCTCAAATCACAACTCATATCTCATAATCTCATTCTCGAAGAGATACATAACTTAAACCTCTTATTCTTAACTTTTATTGCTCAAGACATAAACTCAACTTGTTTAAAATTCAGGTTATTACACTCTACCCCACTTAAAATAAGTTTCGCCCTCAAAACTTCAAAACTCAAAGATCAACCTTAAATCACAATTGAACTTCATAATCTCATTCCCTAAGCTTTACTCAACTCTAAAGTCTTGTCCTTCACCTCTATCTTTGAGAACTTGAACTCCATACACACTTTCCCAAAGATTTTTTTACCCCCTCTATGTGGCTAACTCAGCACACGGTCGCAGGGTTGCTCGGGTAACATTTGTAACAGCCCGGCCTCGCGAGCCGCTAGCTTAATTACGCTTAGCAATCACAAACCTCAATTAACAATTAACGAATAATAATCCATTAAGATTTAGATACAACTCAGCATCGGAAACACATCCTTAAATATCTGATCCTGGACCTGTGGATTATGGGGCCACAAAACCATATCCTCTATATAATACTTCAATTACAGAGTTAATGAAACTCGAATCCCAAATAAAAGAATTAAAATCATATCATAGCTAACTCTAAACAAACTCCTTAAACTCAACTCATATTACACAATTCACCCACAGCTTTGCTCCTTATTCGACTCCGAGCTTCCAACATTAACTGCTGCAAATAACAGAAGAAAAAGAAAACAAAGAAAATATCCAAAATGAGTGGAAAACTCGTAACTCTTACTGCAGCCCGTTAAAAACATTTTCATTTCAAATCGTTTTATCACTTGGAAATCAATCATGGAAAATGCTAATCTTTCTTTGATAATATACAACTGGCATGTAACATCCCGTCAAATACTAACTATGAAAAGAGACCAAAATGAAGAAATAAAGAATAACCAGTGGTAGCGGAAATAGCACCGAGACGGGAATGCCACTATAAGGAGTAAAATTAGACTATAAATAAATGACAACCTCAGAATAGTAGTCAAAACTCCAATCATATATATATAAAGAGAAATGAGGTCCCATACCCCCATCTCTAACCAAAATGTTCTAAAATTCATAATTTGTTTCAAAGTAACTCAGAAACTAAATCCATAATTCAAAAGGGGTGAAACTAATATCCAAAGTATAAAACAAACTCAGCAAAACATAGTAAAACTACTTGAGACCCACTATAAAACTAGTCCTAACTTCCGACTCATAGTGCTTGTCCATAATGACTAGCACGACTTCCTTGCTCACACGGGTAAACCGCACAATCCCAGTCATACTGTAATGACACTAAACAGAATCGTCATCTGCAATATATATCAACAAAATTCCACAATCAGTGGGGAGTAACAAGCAGTTCTCCCAGCCCAATTTAGGAAACAAATAGTAAGCTTAAATGAAGTTAGAACAAACGTCAAAGACAAGGCAACACAAATAGCAACAATAGAAGGCAAGGTACACATTGCAACAAGCATCAAGCTTTAACGTAAAGTAATAAGAAGGATACTTAACAGTTTAAGATAAAGAATTTCAAATGACCATCAACAGAGAAATCGTAAAAACACCATCAATTAGAAAATAAGCAATTTAACATAGAGAGAGTGATAGCTAGTGGCCCACAACCCACTTCCTCAAGAAATGTCAGGTCGCAACCTCCAGAAGGGCCTACGGGTTATGTTCCCTACCGTCTGTGTCTAAGAATCGCAGAACTCCCGATGCAGGACAGTACACACAGTATCTCCCAACCTCTCGAACGACAACAAGTCCTAGGTATCTCCAATGCAGGGTAACACCCAACATGATGTCCCCTGACCACTAGGAGTGCATGTTCGTTACCTTCGGGACACCGTTCATTAGGCTACTCAACCCAATTAAAACCAAACTTCAAATTCAAAGACAAAACAATATACTTCAAATCATCAAATTATCAAATTCATCAAAATGATTAAAGTCATTAAAATCATCAAAATCATTTAAATCGTCAACATCATTGAAATCATTATAAATTATCAAAATCATTAAAACCATTCAAATCATCAAAATCATCGAAGTTCACAAATCACTAATTGGTACGTTAAACTCATCAAAGTATACTACATATACATCAAAAGGCATACAAAACAACAAAACGTCATCTGAGTTTGGGGACGAAGTACATTATGATCAAGTCACAATACTCTTCGTACATAACTCTTGGCTAAGTGATGCTCAGGATAGTGTTATTCTCTCCCTAGCATTACGACGTCGACAACTCAAACTTGGCATAAGATAATCATAAAAATTAACGAATGTCATCAACTACTAACATTATACTTCCAACCATGCCATAGAATACTCCAGAATAACACCAAAGTCATTTAAGAAACATGGAATCATGTTGTAAGCTAATAATGCACAAAAACGCACACACATCAACTTTAGACAGACCTAACTCTCAGCATAGATAATATTTTTTGAAAATACTAATGGGACATTAAATTTAGCTCGTTATCTTTCCAACGAATGGTCACAAGCTCAATTCCGATAACAAACGAGTGAGATATGACCATTTGAAAACAGGCTGGCAAATCTGTTCGCTGGACGCGAATAGGGTCGCGGGTCGCGAGCATGCCACTGCTCTCAATTATTTCACATGTTTCTTTGACAAAAACCTCTACATGTTTAAGGCATCGAACATCATAAAAAATCATCCCAAGTCTAAACCAACCCAACACCATACAAAATGAAGGCATTTAGCAATTGAAATCAACAACCAAGAATTCCTCCAAATTTCCCCAATCATTCATATAATCATAAATTCAAAATTTTGATTCATCCATCAACAAACCAACTCAACAACTAACACATCAATGCAAATAGCAAGATTATAAGGACAAGTTAGATGAGCAAATTTCAAATATAAAACTAGCCTAACATGATAATAGGAAGAATAATACACAAACAATCCTCTAAGTTCACCCTAGCATAATTCTAGGTTCTCTAACGATAATTCTAAGAACCTAAGGTTACTTCTCATTTCCTAACGTGCTAGAAAAACGCTAGTTACCTCGATCATAGAGAGGAGTGAAGAGAATATAAGCAATAGTATCACGGAAACCGTGCGGATCGTCACTACCTTCTTCTCCCTTGAAGAGTTGTCCTCCATTGAACAAAATACTTCCCTCTTAAACAATTTAGGGTCCTCTAAAACAATCAGTAGTGTTCCAACAAAGATTCCCGGTGATCTAAAGCTCGGATTTAATATTCCTCCAGTCCAAGTGAAGGTCTAGATGTTGTGAACATTCTGTCCAAATTTGAAAAAGATCCAACGGTTAGATCTTCTGCGATCTCCATTTTTGTGAGGGTGGACAGTGGAACAACGGGAATACTTTCCTCTCCTTTTTCTTTATTGAGGAGGGACGTGTGGGAAGGCAAATGCGAAGAGAAAGAGTGCTGAATTTCTCATTAAGTTTACAGTCAAATGAGGGGTTTAATAGGGGGTTGATTAAGATGAGTAATGGCGGTAATTAAGTAGCAATTAAGGGGGTGTGAATGGAGGCAACGAAGAGCCACGAACTCTTAGGATCCTATGGTTACAAACAATGTATGGACAACTGAAATGGAATCTTCTAGAAGGATGTAGATGGTTAGCCTTTTCGGCCCTATTGGAATAAAGGTGGTGGACTTAAGTTCGTTACATGGTTAGCCCGCACATGCGAAGATTAAGCGAAATTAACACATTAGCCTAACTAAGACTAACTCAAATATTATACTCACTAATAATAATAAGAAAATGTAAGATCACATTTTCATATATCAAAATAAGCTCAACTTAAAATAAATAACATTAAGTTATAGCTTAGTTTACAAAACAAATCGTCGGAGCAATGCTAAAGATAGTTGCACCGTATAAAATATATGCTTAAAGAAATATGACGTAATTAATTTTTTTTATAAAAGCTTAAAATTAAAATATTTAAATCAAAGAACACAAGTTAAATGAGAAGAAAGGTCTAATGAAAATGTAATAGTCTTATAGATAATTTAGCTTAATAAGTAGCTACGCAAATTTATAAAATAAAAACTATAAACATCGTAAAATTATTATGCGTCCATCAACTATGCACATTTTGAAATTAAGGTGCGTATGCACAATTCATTGTCCACCGAAATATTTTTCGGTTTCAAATACGAACATTTATTTAATAAAATTTAGTTTTTATCAACGAAATTATATATAGATTTATAAATAACAATGTAAACCATATAAATTAACGCTCGTTTCTAGTGAAATTACGGGGTGTTACAGGCATAACTCAATCCCCTTACACAAATCGCTGGCAAGTATCGGCTTTGGCTCAAAAATGTTTTCAAGACAAAGAATCGTTCAAGCACGCAAAATTCAAGTTTAGCTATTCAAATCCATCTAACCACCAATCATCCAAGCAAACCATCAAATTCTACTCATCTACAAGGCATACAAATCCTGAAAAGGCTCTCACAAAGGTGTCACTCCTCTTAATTTTGTGGCAGGCAAAGGATATGCCCGAACACTCACCAACCCAACCATAAACATCCTTCCACTCACACTCTCATGTGTTTAAGAAGGTTAAATGACGCTCATCCTAGCCAAGTCGACTCAATTAGCAGACATACTCTTTAACTTTGACAATTTGACTCGAATCCAATCCAATAAACAATGCAAACACGAGCTCAAGAGGACTTTATAGGGTTGTAATGGCCTTAGGCAAGAGGTAGGGGATATTTTTAGGAAATATGGTGGAAAAACCAAGGATGGGGGGCAAAGATCACTCAAACAAGGCCGAAGATGGCCAAAACAACGCCCATCAACACCATATAACCACAAAATACATCCCAACTCTTGCGAATCAATGAAAACTCACAACAAACCCAAATTTCAAGCAATGTAGCATATTTTTTTCTTTACAAACATACGTGAATGAAGGAACTGTTAACTTTTTAAAATTTTTATTTCTTTCTCTTTCATTTTACGAACCAATCATTCACGCAATCTAACTTTGCCTTTTCTTTTCTTTTCTTTTTCTCACACTCAAACCACATCAAATACACTTTATTTCCCCAAAACCCAAACCAAACCATAAAACCAATCTCAAACTCAACCCATACAAAAGCTCCCCCAAGCTAGGCTTGGAAATAGTATTGAAATAAAGGTCATGGGCTCATAATAAGGGCTTTAGTAGTACGAAATAAGTCATTAGGCTCAGCGGGGCTAAAGAGGATAAAAGTATATCAAAAATTCACTCTAAGGCTAAAAAATCAGACAAAAGAACTCCTCTATCATAGCAAATGCTACAAGTCATCGAATATCAGACAAGTACGAAATCAAAGTCAAGATCAATCCACTAATGAGGAACTAACACACAAAAACAGACTAGATAATCGTATGAATCCAATAGTGCCACCGTCATCAAACATCTTCCTTCTCCAAATGTTCTTAATAATACCTTAAGACTGTGAGGAAACCTTAGATGCATTTTGAACCTTCTCTACACAACCTCATCCAAAATATCAGCCCTGTAACAAGATTGTTCAAGCATAGGTGCCTTAACAGCATTGGTTAGTTAAAAAATCATTTTATTATCACAACCACTCATAGTTAAATACCCAGACTTAACATCAATAACAGCACCAGCAGTACACAAAAATGGTCTACCCAGAATAATGGGAAACTAGGCATCCTCATCCATATCAAGTACCACAAAATCAATAGGGATGTAGAATTTTCCGACCTTAACAGGAATATCCTCTAAAACACCTAGACGGTATTTTATAGAACGATCAGCCATTTGTAAAGTGATTTGTGTACATTTAAGTGCTCCCATATTCAGTTTCTTATAAATAGATGAAGGGATAACAGAAATAGAAGCACCTAAATCACACAAAGCTTTATCAATAAAAATAGGTCCAAGATGGTAGGGAATAGAAAAACTACAACAATCTTTCAACTTAGGTGGGGTTTTATTATGAATAAAAGCACTACACTCTTTAGTAAGAGCGACACATTCTACCCCACCAAAGTCTCTTTTCTTAGTGATCATATCTTTCAGAAATTTGGCATACATAGGGACTTAGGTAATTAAATCAGTGAATGGAATCGTTACCTCAAGGTTCTTAACCATAGCCAAGAACTTATCAAATTGCTGATCGACCTTTGATTGCTACATCCTATGAGGAATAGGTAGCCTTGGTGTAAAAGGCTCTTCAGAAACCTTCTCCTTTTTCTTCCCTTTTCCTTTATCTACCACCTTCTTCCCCTTAGTCTGGGCAGCATCATCAGTGGGCAATGGAGGGGCGTCATAAGGAACGCCACTATGAAGAGTAATGGCATTAACTTGCTCCCTCTGAATGGGTTGACCATGCAATTGTCCTTGCTGCCTCAGAGCATTGTTTCCTGCTAATTGGGCAATTTGAGTCTCAAAAAGTTTAATGTGCTTATCTTGAGCCAGACTATGCCTCTCTTGAGCTCTTTAAGCCTCCTCATTGGTTTTTTTTCATAGTCAGCATCAGTTTCATCAATTCAGACGTGGTAGGCTCTTGTGGGGATATATTTTGTGGAGGTGAGGTTTGAAAATTTTGTGGGGTTTGGAAGTTATTAGGGTGATGGAAGTTTTGTGGGGGGGGTCTCTGAAAACTAGGGGGTTTTGGTAGAATGATGATTTGTGGTAGTTTATGGTGGTGGTTGAAAGTGTTGTGGATTTTGGTAGTCATGTGGAGGGGGGAAGTTTTGTGGTCTCTGTTGGAAGGCATTAGCCTACTCCATCTTATGTTGACTGAACTGACAGTCATGACGAAAATGACCCTGAACACCACATAGCTCACAGTAAGATGAGGTAATGGGTGCAACGACAGACCTAGCATTAATGCTCAAGGGAGGGGGTGTCAAGGTAGAGGATCTCAAGGTGTCAATCTTTTAGTTCAGCTTCGCCATTTGCGAAGTCAGCAATGCAAGAGCGTCTACCTCCAATACCTTCTTTGTAAGGCTTCGGGAAGTGGAACGATCATTGGCTGCAAGGTTTGACAGGAAATCATAGCCTACATCCACTTCCTTTTCTAGAAAAACTCCTCCCGCAGACGAGTTAACAATACTCCTCGTCTGAGGCTGAAGACCATTGTAAAATGTCTGCGTCAAGAACCATTTGTCCAAGATGTGATGTGGACACTCTCTCTGCAAGTCTCTAACCTAGCCCATGCTTCCCGGAGTGTTTCATCAGGCTCTTGGGAGAACGTGGCTAGTTTGTTTCTGATTTATGCTGTCTTTGTAGGTGGGTAATACTCTTTCAGGAATGCAGCAGAAATTTCCAACCATTTAGACACTTTGATGTCGTTGAACCACTTCTGAGCTCTGTCTCGGAGTGAAAATTCTAATAACATGACCTTCACTTGCTCAGGTGTGACTCCTTGATGCTTTACAATTTTGTAGAGTTGTTGAAATCTCTGCAAATGATTGGCCGGATCTTCAGTGGGATGCCCACCAAACTGATTTTGCTAAACCATGTTGATGAGTCCAGACTTAATCATGAAGTTGTTAGCGGAGATGGTGGGCATGGGTGGGCCAGTGGAAATTCCGTCAGGATGAGGCACCCCATAAGAATTCAACGATTTGGCCATAGCTGAACCCGAAGTGTCTGCTTCAAAGATGTTCAGCTAAACAAACTACTTTTCTCTTTGAAATTTCTTTCTAAGCTGCCTGATGGTCCTTGTAAGATTGGGATCTGCTGGGATGGGGGAACCGTTTCTTTGAGACCTGGGCATACAAAAGAAATAAAAAAAAGCAGTAAAACATACCTCAATTGGAACAATGAAGTTCCAATGAGGCATAGAGGAGTAGACCAAATAACCAAACAAAAACATAGAAAACTAGCCGTCTCCCCGGAGCAATTCTTTTTAATTTTTAATCTTCTCATTTTTGTTCCTTTGATTTTATTTTCTCTAATGATTCTCCTCATGCCTTGTTCTTAAAGATAAATGTGCTTTTAATTAAGCCATATCTAGTATTCAATGACATGTTTGCAGGGGAATTTGATAAGTTACTCCAGACGTTGAATTCTTGCGACCAAAAAGGAGTATATAGTCGTGTGATACCTCTAAAAACCAGCGCCTTTCGGGAGGCAACCCTAATTTCTAACTATATTTTCGGAGGGATACTCTATCTTTTATTGCTTTCTAGTGTAGTTTTTATCTCTTAGTAGTTGTTACACTCTTTTGCTTGTTCATTAGGAATAGGATTTTACGTGTAACCAAAAAAATGTACTGCTTTCATAGTTGCATCATAGTTACATTTTAGTTAGCTCATTTCATATTTGTTTTCATCTATGGGACTATTGTTGGCACACCTTTGAGAACTTTGTTGATATCTTTACTACAGCTCTTCAGCTTTGTTGTACAGTGGTTTCATGATTATTCATAGCATAATTGTGATACGAATGATTGGCCTTGGTAAGACTGTTTGAATCTCTCTCTGGTTGGCTTTAACTTTACAGTGCAGACAAATTGACCCATGTGAACTTCTATGCCTAATAAACTGACTAATATGTGTCAGTTCTGTTCTTTTATGAGTGATTAGTTCCTCAGTTGATGTATTGATCTTGATTTTGACCTGGTACTCCTGGATACTTGATTGTGTACACTATTTGATATGATTGAGGTGTTCATTTCATGATTTTAGCTCCAGAGTTCTACTTGTTTACATATTTTCCCTCTCTAGCCCCGCTGAGTTTTCCTGATTCTTGTTTGATACTTTTACCCATATTACAAGCCTTGGCCTCATTTGATTATTGTTCCAAGCCTAGCTTAGGGGAGAAAGTGTTAATTAGGTCAAATTCTATTACATGGATTAGTTGATGAGTGGCTTTGTTGAAGGAAAATGTTATTAATGAGCTTTATCATTGAATTTGAATGTAGTTCAAAGGAATTTTGGCAATATAGAAAAACAGAAAGAAAAAGGCAAACAATGAAGAAAAAAATGAAAAAAGGAAGTGAACATTGTTTCATAGAAAAGTGAAAAGGTGATACATGGGTTACTATGCATGAAAGATCTTATAGTGATATTTTGGTAATGATGGTGTGTGTGGAGTTGTGAATACCTCGTTAGGCCGTATTTACATTGACATATGCTCCCCCTTCTTGGATTTTCCACCACATTTCCCAAAATATTATCCATACCCTTAACCCTAACCTCATACAACCCTTGAAAGTCCTCCTGATCTTTGTGTGTTGCTTTTTCGTGTTGAAGGTGAGTCAAAAGGTCAAAGTTAAAGAGTATTGCTTCTTCAGAATTGATATATATAAGTTGAGTGTCATTGATTTTCTCCCTAAACGCATGAGGGTATGAGTGCACATATCTATAGTGAGGTCTGTCAAGTTTTGTTAAGTCCAGCTTGGGGGAAAGGGTTTCTGGTAAGATTGTTGAGTTGATTGGTCACATGACGTGCTATGCGGCTTTGTTTTGTAAATACTCGATGCTTGGTTCGTGTAGTATAAATATCTCTCGTGTTTTGGACTGTGTGCTTAACCCTGTTTTAGTCCCATATTGTAGGTTATCATATTCTTCCTGTGCCTATTGTCTGATTGCTTGGGGACAAGCAACAGTTTAGCTTGGGGGAGTTTGATGATTCATTTGTATATAGGTCTTTCATGATGCATTTATGTTGCATTTTAGGATCATTTAGTTCCATTTTTAGTCCATAATTGCATATAGTTACTTAAGTTGAGAAAATATTACTCCTGTGTGTGTTTTCGGTGTTTTTGATAGTTTTCAGGTATTGAGAACACAATTGGAGTATTATTGGACAAGTTTAAGCATGAGAAGCATATAGAAGGGAGCTACGTCAAATGAGAAGTCCAAAGGGCATCTTCGAGTTATATTGCAACCCAAATTAGAACGGAATCATGTTAAAAGAAGTATGGAAATAGAGTCATGTGCACTCTTTTTATCATAACTCATTATCCAGATATGGGAATTGAGTGATTCCAGTGAGGTTTGAAACTATACTTGAAAATCTTTCCAATAGTGGATCACATACCCCAATACGACTTCTAGTTTGTGAGATGTGATCTTTTCAAGTTGACGTTGTTTTGTAGGATGAAAACTCGCGCCCGCAGGTTATTCCGTGTACTATTAGTCGATTTAGGCCTTATCTTTTGACGATTTTAGCTCTATTTTTCTAGTTTTTTTAGGAAATAGAAAGGTATAAAGACTCAAGAGAATTTTATTATTTCCTATCTTATTTTCCTATCTTATTTTCTATCATTATTCCATTTTAGATTATAATTCTTTTCCTCTCAATTACTTAAGAACCCTAGTTTTGCTTTTTCCCCAATTTACATTGAATTTTCAAAAGAAGCTTTGATTTTGCAAGATTGATTCTACAATTGGTATTATTTCTCTTCCCTTATCATTTCTATCTAATCTTTGATTATAAATTCATGTCTACTATTTCATTATAAATTTATTTTCCCCAATTATGATTGAGTAGTCTATTTCTAAGGTTTAAGGGGATCCATGATCAATTATAAAGGGATGTTTATAAAGTATTGATTTTTAATGATGTTTGGTGATTCCAATTGAATGTTATTATTTCTATTCAATCCGATTTGGCCAGATTTGATTGTTATAGTGTTGCAATATTAGGTTATGCGCCGAGAGGTCTAAACTTGATATTAAGGTTAGTTTCAATAGGTAGAATTGGTATTAATAAATTGCGAAAGACTGTTAATATCATTCTATGGTTGATTTAGACTTGAGAGAGCAAATCAACCTATTTAACTGCATTATTCATTATTGATTATTGTGTTCCTTCCCGAATAATTGTTCATTGGTGAACCTATGCCCTAGAATTTTTATTATTGATACTCTTGATATAGTTGTAGTCTAGTTTAGTATCATTACAATCAAACACCCATTCCCTTATAATCTAGATTTGAACGACAATTCGGAAAAGAACACTGTTTCTCTGTCGGTTTAACCCTACTTTCCTGACTACTATTTGTTAGAGAATATTAGGATTACTTTTGATAAGGTGATACGACTTTAGCCTATCATGTATAAACATGGTTTCCCTCCCTAAACCCCTAGAAATTAGACTACTCAGACATAATCGAATGAACAATAATTCAACTAATATGAAACCCTAACAATTGGATCATGAGTAAATGAAATATTAATGGAAAAATTGCCTAGAATAAGCATTCGCAGATAATAATGCAACCTAAAGATTATTCTGGAATAATGCAACCTTTATACCCCATTTATTTTAAACAGGACAAATGACCGGTAACCTGATCTATAGGTAATTTATTAAAAACTTTAAATTTAAAACAATAAAATTTAAAAAAAATAAAATAAACCTAAACTAAACCCCAGCCCCCAGCCCCCACCTCTTCCAATACCCCCAGCCCTACCCTCGCCGGCATCTACCCACAACCACCACACGCAAGCCCCTACCCTCGCCGGCAACCCTCCCTAGCTCGTCGAAAACTACTCAGAACCACCACACCGACGAAATTTTCCCTTTCTTTCGTCTCTAGTGTCGCCGGAAAACACGTGGGGTTAGGGGAGGGAAGGGGAGGCGCGCGAAATCTGAAAAGGTAAGAGGGGAGCGGTGGGATTTTCGGGGGTAGGAGAAGGGTTGGGTGAGGTTGCGATAGTTAGGGGGCTTCGAAGGGGTTGGGTTGCGGTGGCTGGGATGGTTCGAAGAGGGTGGGTTGGGGTGGGCTAGGGGGGTTCGAAGGGGGGTGGGCTAGGGGGTTCGAAGGGGGGTGGGCTAGGGGGTTCGAAGGGGAGTGGGGTGAGGTCGGAGGTGGCGGCTGGGCATTTCGAATGGAGAGCGGTGGTGGTAGGAGGTGGCTGAGCATTTTCAGAGGGAGTGGGAAGGTGGTCGGAGGTGGATGGGCATGGTGGGGGAGGGGTGGTGGCTTGTGCGTGATGGTGGGTTAGGGGAGGGGGGAAGTTTTTTTTTTGTTTTATCTTTATTTTTTAATTTTTTAAAAAAAATTAGTTTATTAGGACCAATGACAAGCCGACACGTGTCCCCCTCAACCTATTATTCAGGTTATATCCGGATTTACCCCATTTAAAATAAATGGGGTATAAAGGTTGCATTATTCCAGAATAATCTTTAGGTTGCATTATTATCTGCGAATGGGCAAAAGGTTGCATTATTCTAGGCAATTTTTCCAATATTAAACTAATCAATCAATAAATAATTAAAGAGATTAAGAGTAAAGAGTAATACTAATTGACGAAAAGTAATAACCTTTATTGAAAATTAATACGAGGTTCAATCACCCCTTAAACTAATCTAAAGTGTTTAAACTAATAAAATTCTCTAAAAACTAAACTAATGAACAATGGAAAATAATAGAATAAAAGATGTTCTAAAATAATAAAGTTTAGCTATTTATAATAGCCCCTAAAACTAATTAAAACGGGCAATAGAAAAGATAGAATTTCCAGATTTCCGCCCAAGAGTAGCAGCAACAGCAGCCTTGGCGAGTTGGGCCAACCCGATCTCATCGGGCCACATCTGCCCGATCGGGTGGCGTGCTATATGGGCCAGCATTAGCTCTTTGTACGCAAATGACGCAGCAGCAACAAATAAACTCAGGCCTGCCCGATCGGGCAATGTGCACCCGGAATCTCACCCGATAGGATCGGGCGATCGGGCCCGAAACCCTATCACCCGATCACATAAATCTTCGCCCGATCGGGCCATTTTCTGCCCGATCCAATTACGAGACAACTACCAATAGCTTGTTTCTTTGGCTTTTCTTTGCGGTTTGAGCTCGATGAACAAGTTTAAAGCCTCGAGAAACTCCGAAAGTGAGCACACATTGTGTTGGTCCTATAGAACTTCTAAGTTTACTACAAGAGGGGGGTGAATTGTAGTAAAGACTATTGTGGGCTATTTTTGCGGATTTAACAAGTTAAAATGAAATAAAGAGAAGTTAAAACAAAGAACACTAGAACTGCTTTTAACCAAGATCTTATTCCTATTTTCTCTGGGAATAAATCTTGCCCTTTTATCTATAGTAGTAACTTACACCCTATTATAAACAGCAACTCACTATGTTCCTCTAGGAACTGGTTCCCAGTCACCTTGTTCCCCCTGAACACGTGACTTTCTCTCTTGACTTCACTCGAAGTCTTCTCTTTCTCTTTCCTCTCTTTCTCTCTTGAATGTAGAAATTTTCTCATAAAATTTCACTCACCCCAACTCAGATTAATGGAATAGAATGAATTATTGAAGAGAATAAAACCGAAATAACTTTCTAAAAGATTTACACAATTATTGTAGAAATTCTTAAGAACTAAAATTGAGTTCTTCTTAATTTATATAGTTGTGCTGAATCTTCAACGGTCTTCTTCAGCTTCTTTGTAGTGGACGCAAGTTTTTAGGCATTATCTTCCACCTTCATAGCCGTTATGGACCATGTTAAGGCCACGTTCCATGATCGTGTGTTTGCACGGTTTGAATGAGTCTTCGAGTCTTCCACGATCTTCTTAGGAGCTCTTGACTTGGTCTTTGGCAATTAAGATATAAGTTTGACGTGCGGTTAGCTGAGATCATAGCCCTTAGAATCTAGGACCTCAACCCATCAATTCAGCCACGCATCATCGCCAGCTCTTCAACGTCTATTTCCTGTAAACCATTAACAAACTCAACTAATATTATGGAATCCAATATTCCATAATATTAGAATATTAATTCTACACAAAATAACTAAATATTCTATTTTCCTAAACAACTTAATTTTGGTTATTATTAAACCAATTCTCCATAAGTTTATTTTAGGCAAAATAAAATAAATAATAAAATAAAACTATATAAATAATTACATAAAGAAAAACTAATTAAAAACTAAGTTAAAAGCTATTCATTTGTCATCATCAAAATAACGAGTACAACACATACTCGTCACGACCCGAACGTGCCTCGTAACAAGTCGCGAAGCCGTAGTTGCTTCCAAATAGCTCGGAAATAAGGAGAAAGCTCCCTAAAACCTGCAATACAACACTAAAACACAAAACCACGACTATATACGATAATTAGTATAAAACAGCTCTGAAGAGCTCAAATGACGCACGAATCAGCTCATAAATAAGGGAGAAAACTCTATATAGATATATGATATCAGTAACTTTTTACAGAAAAGAAAGAAAGACCAAAACCCTAATATCTTATGAAAGTGACACCTATTCCCTAAATAGTAATAGAGTGAATCTTGTTCATTTTGTTCATCTTTATTCTATTCTAGCTAAGGTGGGATTTTATTAGTGTTTGTAGACCAATTAGTGAGATTACAGTTGAGTCCTTCATATGTAAAGTTTAACAAATTGATGTTAATACTTTGAAGTATCCATTCTCTCTAAGTTGTTGAAGTCAGACATCAAGGGTTGTTTATTCTTTAACTTTGTCAATTGATTCGTATGTTATTATGCTTGTGACCTTGAGATAGATGTTAGGACTTTTTTTCTTCTGAAATTATGTTTTATGCATATATGAATATTCAACATACAACCTAAACACTCAATTCAAGAATATACATATTACTACATATATTATCTTAGAAGCAAATATGCAACAATCAAAGACACATTTTTAAAAAAAAATGTATCATGGCATTAAATTACTTAAATCTAATTACAATTTTTTTCTATAAATTAACTAAAATTTGTTTATTCATATAGATTAAATTTAATTTATACTTTTCTGAACCTATTGGGTGATATCATTGTTATAGATCCTATATTGGATCGAATAGGCAAGTAGAATTAAATTGGGGTATGATCGAATTGTAGGATCATATAATCCTTAGTAAGTTTGTAACAGAGTGAAAATTATACTACAATATGGTAATATAGTTATGGTAAATTTGATACGTGCTAATAATGGTTTTCATCATTTGCAAATGGTTATAGTAGTTCAATTTCTCTAATATTTAAGTAAAATCTAACTGAAATCTAACGGAAGAGAAAATCATATTTTCAATTATTTTATAATAGGAAAAACTGACAAAAAAGGTATGAATTATGCCCGGTCTTCAATAAAAGAGCTGAACTATTAATTATTCCTTAAAAGTACCAACTATAACAATAATTTAAATTAATAGATATGGGAAAACTGTTAACATGCTACAAGAGGTTAAATGATATCACGTGACTATCACGTGACTAATAGTCAAAGTAAATTGCTTTTTCACCCATTTCCACTACAATGGAGAATCCTTCAGAATTCCCCGAAGAAAATCCAATCTTCACTCCAAAATCGATTCAAAGAACTCGAAATCAAAGAACAACACCTCAATTTGACTCAGAAAACATTCTAATATCGTCAGAAGACCTTAAATTGAGAGAAAAACAGCTTAATTCCACCGAACATTTCGTCTGCGATTGGTGCGAAATCCGAGGGTTAAAGGTCAGCGATACTGATAATGTAGTAGTTAAAATTGAATCATCAAGTGAATTTAGAGAGAATTTCCATAAAGAAGATGCTTGTATTAAATTATTAATTACAATGGATGGCAAAACCCTACAAATGTTTTTGAATGATAGGGTGGATGAACATGATTTAATAGTGAGAATTGCAGAATTCCATGTACATTTGCTGGAAGCCTAGAACAGTTGATGGAATTGAAGGTAGAAATTAAGAAGGAGGTGCGAGAGGAGGCAAGGGCGTTAGTAGGCATGTGGATTGAGAAAATTAGGGGAGAAAATGGGGGGTGGGGAAAATAGGGAGTTGTATTTGGGGTTCTTGATTATGGGGTTGAAGAAAGTTTAGCAGGGAGTAAATTGACGAAGCAGAAGTTGAAGAAAGTTTGGAGAAGGGAGGAGAACTTGAAGAAAATGGGGTTGAAGAAAACGAAATTAAGTATGTGAAAATAATAAAGAAAAATGGGTGAAAAAGCAATCTACTCTAATTATTAATCACGTGATGGTCACGTGATATCATTTAATTCAAATTACTGTTATATTTGGGGCTTTTAAGGAATAACTAATAGTTTTACTCTTTTATAGAAGATCGTCCATAGTTTATACCTTTTTTGTCAATTTTTTCTTTATAATATTCTACAATAGGACCGGATTGCAGAATTGTAAGATTGTAGAATCATATTAGTTCTTACTTATCGTTGTGAGTTATTTCTTTTGTTTTGGGTTAACAACCATGGTATTCTATTTATAGTAGGTTTTGAACTAAAAAATAACCTAAAGCGCAAAAGTAAACGATTTGTATGGAAAAGTTAATAATGCACTGGAAAAAAAAACCAGAATGCAAAAGTTAATGTTTTTTATGTAAAAGTTAACAATGAGATGTGTTGGTTTCACACGCATTTTGGGCTTTCAAAAGTTAACGCTTTTGGACCTCAACTGGGCCGCGTCTCACACTGATCTTAGTGTTTGATAATCTTATAGCAAACCAGCTGAAAAAGTATAAATATATGACAAAAGAAAAGAGATTCAAAATGGAAAATAATATGGAAACATGATAAGTGAGCTCTAGGCTCACTAATTAGGGGTAGATTTAGCCATATAGATGCATAATAGGTCCAATAGCACTCATTTCTCTCCCTTTTGCAACCTTTTTCATGATTGCATGTCTTGCATTAGTTTTAGTGCATTTGCATCTAAGTATGTTACATTTAGTTCATATTTTGCGCATTTACAGCCCCCCTCCCCAAATCTTGAGTGTTGCCTGCTTAGGTGTTATGAAAAGGAGCGAGAACAGGGGAGTGGTCGCTCCATTTAATCAGGAGCGATCGCTCCATAGCCTTAGTTTTGAAGTAGGGTAGCATCAGATTTGGAGCGAGCACAGAGCGGGCATGGAGCGCCGGCTCCACAGATGGAGCGCCCGCTCCATACCGTGGAGCACCCACTCCATTGTTTTTGGAGCTGGTCACTCCACTGCACTTGCGCACAATTTCGTTGTCTTTTACGGCTTTGCCCTGAATACTCTGAGGGTATTTAAGTCCGTTTTTGTAATAATCAAGATACCTAGTTTAATTTTAGAAAATTATTAGCCTAATTAGAAAGATTCTAGAGTGAGAAATTACCTTTTAGTGAGAGAAAGTAGATCTAGTTTGTGAATGTTGCTGATTTGAAGCTCAATCAACAGAGGTTTTTGGTTGATTCTCATATATATTTGATTATTGCTTCTTACCTATCTCTTTATTGCTTTAATACTTAGTATAATTTTGATTAAAGCTTGATTAGTAGTGATTAGTTGTTGATTAGCTTTATTAGAATGATTTTCACCATTGTTGATCTTCTATTGTTGATTAAAGTATTTATTTAATCTTTCCATGACTAGTGAGTAGTTTAATAGATACAGGAAGGGGATGAACTTGTTGATCATGTGTTGACCATTAAAGTCAAGCTTAGGGGTTAGCTTTAGGTTAGATTGTGTTGCCTAACTTAATCGATTGCCTTGTTTAATTGATTGATCACCATTTGAACTTGATTTGGGAATCTAAGGTGAAGAATTGAAAGATGAGGCCTTGGATTGACCATAGGTTAGTCAATAGGTTGACTTCACCATGGGAATAGGTGATTGACTTCCTAGGGCTTTATTACTATGGGTTGTGGAAATAATTGATTAGTTAATTTTACCATGAGAATAAGTGAAATTGGTTGATTAGGTCCTCTTAATTAGTTTGCGAAAGTAATTAGAAAACATATGAGTGACTTAATCCCCTAATGTACTCTAATGAATCTCATTGGCTTGACAAATTAGTTAACACTTGGTTAGTTTGTGAATCCCTATCTTTAATGTCTCTTTAATGTATTTTAAATTCAATCACTTAGTTTATTTGCTTGTTAATTAGTCTCTAAATTCCCATTTAATTATTACTCTCAAATACTCACAAAAATAGACTTATGTCGCTAAATCAAATTCAAACTTTGTGTTAATCATTGCTTCCTCAAGGATTCGACCCTTTCTTACCCTATCTAGTTAAGTTAAGTTACTAATTTGGCACATGCAACGACCATGTCAAAGCACATGTCAAAATATGAAATATAGCAATTAAATAGAGACGATTTGGATGGAAGATAAAATAAATGAAAGGAAAAAACGACAATTTTCATTTATGGCAAAAAATGGACTCAATGGAAAAAGAGAGGAAGTGAAAGCGAAAGAGTATTGCCGAAGAGTAATTTGGGAGGAAAGAAAGCTAACTAGATTTTACCTTTTTTTCTCTCTTTCTTCTTTTCCTTTCCTTTACAATTGACTAATTGAATATATTGAATCCTCCCTAATCCACGAATTATACCAAATATTGGAACTTACAACTAATTTTTTGTCACTTCTTTCCCTTCCTTTCACTTATTTCCCTTCCTTTCACTTATTTCCCTTTCTTTTTTTCTTTCTCTTCCATCATCAAATAATCAAACAAGTTGTTGATGATAATATAGCAAGTAAATGGAGACAATGGCTAATGACGTTGAAAAGATCAGATGATTAGAATAGTTTTGCCTAAAGATAATTTGCTCATGATACATGAAGTATTTTACAAGCCAAGTTGGGGTGGAAGGGGATATTTGCGAAGGGATTTTAAAAAATTAAACGGCATCTCTATAATACTAGAGAGCGTACCTTATGATGTGAGCGTATCTCATGGTGACTCACCCCATTATGTCCACGAGCTTATTGATAGTTGTAGCATGGAATGAGACGTTGGAAAGGTGGTTGATTTTCTAATGAACGTGATAAAAAATGCATTATGACAATCCCTTTGAGTGTACGTGAAAAGTGTGATGAGTTGATTTGAGGAATTTTAAAGGGCGACATCTATTCAGTCAAGTTGTCTTACATGCCAAGGAAGGGATGCAATTTAGATGAATTTCACCGGGCTTGGGTTTTTATTTGGGGTCTTGATGTAGCTCCAAATGTCCGCTTATTTCCGTGGCGGTAGTGTGCACTGAGTCATTGCCTACGAGACATTTGTTGTTGCATCGTTATTTGATTGATGAGGTGAATTGTCCCTAGTGTGATGTTGTCGTGTCTGATTAACATGGCTTGTTTGATTATGTACGAGTGCACGAATTGTGGGAGGACAACGAGTGTGGAGTGCTACCAACAGCACGATAGCATGTGTGAAACTGGTGCAACATGGACATCAAACTGGTGCAGCGAGCTGCTATACTTGCGTGGGTCATTTGGGGGAGCAAAATTTGAATGTGTTCGAAGGAAAGACGACACCAGAACACATCTTACTACAACATGTTTACAGGTATGTGGAAGAGCAAGGGAAATATGCAGCTCAAATTTACGGAGCAGTAGTTGGGTGTGTGGCTCCGAGTTCACGAGTATGGATTCGGCCTGTGGAAGGATTTGTTAAGATAAATGCTGATGCGACGGTTAGTGAGGAAGGATGGATAGGCATGGGTGTGATAACTTGTAATTGGTTAGGCGAGGTCATCTTATAGTTACTAGGTGTGTTTTGGCTCTTTGGTCAACCGAAGTGGCAGAATGCAAGGCTCTCTTATTGGGTGCAAACCTAGGTAGAAGGTTTGGCTTGGAACATGTTATCTTGGAATTCGATTGTCGTGTCTGACAAAGGCAGTTTTTTACATGTCTGATCTTGATGCTATTTTAAATGATGTTCCTCTTTTAGTTCGATTCACTTTCTCATATTAAAAGGGATGAAAATGTTGTTGCTTATCACTTAGCTAGGCTAGTTTGTTTTGAGACTGAACAATGTTGGAAGCGCCATTATTCTATGAAAGTCTCCTCTCTTGTAATAATGTACATTTTGTCCTCTTTTTAATATAACTAGCCTTTCCTCTAAAAAACTGAAATAATACTAGTAATTAGGCGAGACTCCTGATTTTTCCCTACTTGTAGTTATATGATTGCCAATAAAAAGATACAGGCTCATGACCACTTACCGCTTCAATTGGTTGATATCAGCAGTTTTGGGCATAAAAGACCTTACCATTTAGGCAATTACTAACATAAAACAAGAGACAAACTGCCAGATCAGCATGCATTGCAAGATACGGGGAGTAGAAAAAGAATCAACATCAAATGAGTTTCTTAGTTGCAAAAATCATACACTATTACACTGTCTTTCACACATTAATAGGTCAGAAGATCTGGGCACGCAAAGGATGACAGAATTATTGCATAAACAACAATAACAAATAAACACTCCCACCAACTTGCCTTTGTAAAATACTTTCTCTGCCCAAAATCAATATTCAAGAAATGGTAGATCAAATTTTGCGACTCAAAAAAACAAGTACAAAATATGACAGAGGGAAGGGGCTTTCGTAAGAAAGTACGGCTAATTTCTAAGACCAAACTAGGATTTTCCTAGCTTACATCAAACTAACAATCGTAACTTAGAGCTTGTTTCTGTACCATAGGACCCCTTTGCTTTGGCTATCTTCATCTGCTTCCACATACGTACATTCTTTGACTTCCCTCCACATTGCCTTAAACACGGGAGTCCCATCGAATTGGTAATATTTGCCCAAAATTGGCTTTATGGCCTTGGTTGCCTCCATAGCATGATAATGGGGCATGGTAGAGATCAGATGATGAGCCACATGAGTATCAGTAATGTTGTGGAAGACCTTGTTCAAAATACCATAGTCTCGGTCCACAGTTGCCAATGCACCTCTTAACCAATCCCACTCAGATGAATCGTAGTGGGGAAGGGAAGGGTGCGTGTGCTGAAGGAATGTAATTAGCACAAGAAACCCATTCACAACAAGTAATGGACCCCCGTATACACACAGCACCCAAGCAAGCCCTTTGGCAACTGCAAGGCGATAAAGCCCATAAGTCACGGTCAAAATCCCAATATCAGAAATGTATATTTGAAGCCTCTCACGCTCTGAGTAGATGGGAGAGGACGGGTCAAAATGGCAGGCAAATCGCTCATATTTCCTGCCCGAGACATTGAAGAGAAGATACAAAGGCCAACCAAGGGTTAGCGTCACAAAAAGGGTGAGGAGGCGGCCAGGTGGGTTGTTAATGTATTTGGAAAACCATGCTAGGTCTTCCTTTGTTTTTGGTACAAAGACTTCATCTTTTTCAATGGATCCAGTGTTGGAATGATGACGACGGTGACTGTATTTCCAAGAGAAATATGGTACAAGGAGGAATGAGTGGAGGATTAGGCCAACAGTATCATCGAGCCACTGGTAATCACTAAAGGCATGGTGGCCACATTCGTGGGCTATGACCCAAACACCGGTAAGAACACAGCCTTGGACAAAACCATAGACAGGCCAAGCCAAGTAGTTGTAGGGCTTCGGTAGAAGATCAATGTAGTTAGTGGCAACATAATAGAGGAGGAAGGCAATGGTGAAATCATAAACAACATAGGAGAAAGAGCGTAGCACTGAGCGCTGGAAGCAATGAGGTGGGATGGCTTTTTTGATCTGGCCAAGTGTAAATGGTGGTTTTTCATATGGTACTCTGTTTACATCAGTTTTCTCCATTCTTACGGATGGAGGGATAGATCGCCCACCTGCACCCATTTTCCCTGCAGCTGGAACAATAAAGATGCATTGGCTTTAATGAGAGCATGTAACAATGTGGACATATCAAACATAATAAGGAATATACAAGCTTATTCGGCGAAATATTAACAATTGTTAATGAACAAGACCCTACAATGTGAACACATATCCTCTTACTGAAATGAAATGCAAGTAAGCAAGTCAACTACCTTTCATTTTTCTCATAGCACCCGTAGTCTATGTATCAATATAAAAAATCATTAACTGCAAAAACCAATGCAGATTTCGTATATAAGATGTTAATGTCATTTTTACTAGGACTCAATTTGTTATCTATCCCGCTCTAACATATGAGTAAAATGCCAAGGGATATTGGGTTTAACACAATGTAATACCTACTCCGATATTTTTTAATCTTTCTCTCCATGTCTGTAAGGATTTTTAGGCTGAACTCCTAATTAGTGATCATGCCTAGTTTTTTTTCCCTTTTCAAAAAAGAAAAGTTTTTGTAGGGGTGTTTTGGAATCTGGGAGGTTAATATCAATTTTATAATAGTCAAAGATGTGTATTCAAAGCTTATTAGACATTATTTTAGGAACTTAATACGGATGAATTGGTTGTATCATCTATGTAAAACAAGTTAGTATGAAGCCCACATGGAATACATTTACCAAATTATCCACCTCTCACTTGTTCCATTCTCCATGTAGCCTCACTCAACAAAAACAATGGAAGAAATACCAACTAGGACAAAACATTATGGGAAGCCTCAGAAAGAGGAATACACTTGAACCCAAAAGAAGAACTGAGCAGTAAGTACATCTCTGAAATCTAAAATGAGAGGACGGATACAAAAAGGACAATTTAAGAATTTGACCTAACAAGCACCTTGCAATAACAGTTGATACAATCTACCCCACTATTGCTTGGTTACCACCCTATATCGGCATGGGGCTACCACTAACCCAACCCCAGGGGCGTGCGCATTCATGGTATAATAAAGAAGTGGTCCAAATTCAAGCTACCACTTAGATGAGAATATGCATTATCCACCCGGGTATACTATGGATATGGTGCACTCAAGTCTATTTGAGCATAAAGTATCGTTTTCATGGTAGCCTTGGGTGTACCATGCTCATGGTACACTCGGGTATATAATTAAAATTGTACAATTAATACCTAAAAAACATTCGTAAGTTTCCTTGATTTTTTTTTTTCAAATGTGTAAAAATGGACGAAGTTTTGAACCACAAAAAGTAATTTGCACATCTATAAAAAAAATCTTAGTTGTGTAAGCATTTGTCCTGTTTTGGTCATTGTACCAGCATCCGAGTAGTCAAGGTCTTAAAAAAAGGCAAACCCAAAACAAAGACACCTTTAAAGGAGTTGCTACGGACACATCACCTTATTGAGGAAGAGACATAAATTTCAATTACAAGAAATCACACTATGGGCCTGTTCTCCCTAGCTTATCTCCCTAGCTTATTTTCAGTTCAGTTCAGCTCCAATCAGTTCAGTTCAGTTCCAATCAGTTCAGCTCAGCTCCATTCTTTTATAACCATTTTGTTAAATATTATTATTATGTTGGTTTAATTAATTAAATAATTACTATTATTATTATTATTATTATTATTTATTTATTTATATATCATTATTATTAAGTATTATTATATCTATATATTATTTTTTTATTATAGCTTTACTCATTATTATTACTATTATCATTAGGGAGGAACATGGTATAGGTCAAAAGCATAAACCAATCAAATCGCGTCAAAACGGTTTATGATTTTTATTTAATATTCATATTTTTATTGTTAAATATTATTTATATATTTATTCAATTCAATTCAATTCAATTTAATTTAATTCAATTCAGTTCAGCTCCAATCAGTTCAGTTCAGTCCAGTCCAGTTCAGCTGAATTATGCCGAAGATAACAGACCTTATGCCCCCACACAACCATACATGTATCCTTCTCATTAACAATCATTGGAAATTAATGACAATTGTGTAGAAGAGATATGCAAATGCAACTCAAACTAATCTATTTTAGGAAATTGAATATATTGATAAAGATTAAGAACCAAAAAGTAGTAAAAATCAGCCAGTCCCAAGTACCTAGATAAAAACATAAGTGCCCATTATATCATATTTCTTTTGTTTTAAAACAGTTCGATGTTTACCCTATTCAATACTCTATAAAACTAACCCAAAAACATAAAATCTTCAAAAGCTAAAAGATGAGATTCCGAGGTCTTAAAATGGAAAAAACATTGGTTGTATGCTAGTTTATGTAACAAGCCAATGTTATTATGTAAAATAATATTATAGGATTTATCTAAAAACGTATTTTCAAAAAACAAAAATTGAAAAAAATTTAATGATAAAGAAATAAAGATATAAATCGTCAAAATTGTGCTTTTGGCAAGCATGCAGCGTTTAATTTTAAAGTAATTGAGGGAGGAAAACTAAGAGCTCATTGGTGAATCCTAAATATCAAATAAACTATTATTTAATAAAACTTGACTAAAGTTTTACGATAAAGGACCAAATTGCTTGACTTTCGATGACCAAAGAGACAGTGCTCTATAATGCTAATAGTGGCAGTCATCAAAGGCGGTCACAAAGTTTTATTTGGTCAATAAAAGCCGCCAAAATCCCATCACTTCTGCAATACTCCAACCCCAATTGGAGGCAATCTTCCTTCCGTTATATTGTCGTTCAAATTGCTGTAATCAACTTGTTTAACTTCTAATATGACACCTTTATTATGTAAGTGCAAGGTGAAAACCATGATGGATACAACTTACTCTGACTCAATAAAACAAATCTACAATCACATGCAAATGCGTCCCACAAGACAAAAATCCACCACACCAACTTAAGCTACTAAGAAACAGAAAAGATAAGAAACGAAACAACAGATCTGTTCTGTTCAGTTTATTTTCAGTTCAGTTCAGTTCAGCTCTAATAAGTTCAGTTCAGTTCAGTTCAGCTCTAATAAGTTCAGTTTAGTTCAGCTCCAATAAGTTCAGTTCAGTTCAATTCAGCTCTAATAAGTTCAGTTCAGTTCAGTTCAGCTCCAATAAGTTCAGTTCAGTTCAGTTCAGCTCCAATCAGTTCAGTTCAGCTCCAATAAATTCAGTTCAGTTCAGCTCCATTCATTATTTAACCAATTTGTTTAATATTATTATTGTTGTTCTAATTTATTTTACTTATTATTATTTGTATTATATAATAATAATTATTAGTATTATTTATATATATTATTTTTTTATTATATCTTTACTCATTATTATTACTATTATTATTATTATGGCTCAGCAAAGTTTGGGTTGATGCACGGTTTAACCAAATTTCATGTCAATACCAGTATTCTAATTTGCAATTGTTGCTTTATTTTACTGAATAAAATTCACTATTACATCATACAAATAAGCTACAAAAAGCTAGAAGATATGAAAAAATTACAAAGTTGCTAATAATACTGCAGTACTATTTAAAATACAACATTGTCGTTACGTTGTATATTAAATACACTTTGGCGGTTTGGTGTATTTCTATCATAGACCAACCCACCACAAATCGTGGTTTGGTTAGAAGCACACATCAACCCATGTTTTAAGCTAATTATTATTATAATGGTAATACTTTAATTTACTTCTTAGGCATTATATTATATCATCATCATCAAGTATTAATATATTAATACTAATAATTGTAATTACTCATTATTATAAATTATTATTATTATTATCAGTAATTATTATTTTGAAAATTAATTTATTATTATTATTTATTTATTTATAACTATCATAATAACATCAAAATAATATTGTCATTATTCATTTGATATTATTCTAAATTATTAATTTAATTATTATTACTGATTATTTAATATTCATAATAATTATTATTACTTAGAATTATTATTACTGATTATTCAATATTCATAATAATTATTATTTACTTATTATAATTTAATTCAATTCAATTCAGTTCAGCTCCAATAAGTTCAGTTCAGTTCAGCTCCAATAAGTTCAGTTCAGTTCAGCTCCAATAAGTTCAGTTCAGTTCAGTTCAGTTCAGCTCCAATAAGTTCAGTTCAGTTCAATTCAGCTCCAATAAATTCAGTTCAGCTAGAATTAGCCGAAGAGAACAGGCCCAACATACCCACAAAAAAAGGAAAAATAACTGAATAGAACATCCCAAAATGAATGGTCCTCTCCACGCTTTATGAAATTAAGGACAAAAATTGGCAGCCATTCTTTTTTAATTTCAGGACTAAATTGCTAAATTACATATATATACTTATTCCCTTCCTTATTATGTATGGTCAACAACCACAAACTGAATGATTTTTTGTATACTTTTGTGCCATATGTAGCTGTCTACTATCAGTTCCATTAAAGGCATAATGGCAGTATATACCATATTTCATTCATATTTTCAGCTCTTTGGTTGGCAATTTCCATCAAATCCACATCAACTACAACAATCACATCTTAAAATTACTTTGCAATATATAGTACCCATCAATACCAAATCTTTAGACCCTCTATCTCAAATAACAAATCAAGGATGGTTTTTGACTCTGCTACTCCGACGCCTTCATTGGCCTCAGGTGGTGGGTTGGATGCGACATCAGATTTGGATATTCGTTTCAAACCGATAACATGAACGCTTTCTGTAAAATGGTAGAGTTCAACGCCGGGACACCCAAACCCATGTAGACACTTTATTCGAGTCTGAGTAAAGTATGTGTTTGAAGTTAGCTCACCTCACGTGATCACCATCCTTAGTCCTCGCCATTGTATTGGTATTAAATTTGGCTCGATGGGTATTTTCAAAATATTAACTATTTATAATTTTTATTATAGATAATTAAACAAGAGAAAGTATTGAGACAAACGGTCTAAAATCTTGGTGGATAAAGTTTTAAATTCTAAAACTTGGAATTTTAAACGAACAAATTACATATAGTCCATGCTATTGTTCTAGTTAGTATTTATTTGAATACTTCAAAGATGGACTAATCAGTAATCAGAAACGGAGATTAGGGTAAACTTTGTGAAAAAGCTTCTGAGGGAAAAAGGTGACGAAAACTGAGACATCGTCACATGTGAATCACACCGCATTCAACATACACGATACGCCAACAAGCGTATCTCCGCCAAAAGCACCCATATCCACACCTTTTCTTTTTCACCTTTTTTTCTATATATATGAAACAATAACAATACTTTACAGGGAAGAATCTGAAATATAGAGGGGAGAAGGAGTGGACACCAAAAAAAATTACAAGTACATTAATAATTCGGCAATTGATTATATCACTAATAAATTTTTTTACTGTTTTCATACGCATTGTGGGTATTTGACGGTTGTGGAACAAGGGCATATATGTAACTAGAATGTGCACTCTCGTCACAATATATTAAAAAAAAGATTGAAAATTTAGGCGTTCCCGAGGAAAACAGAGGAGAGAGACAAACAACGTACAGGAGCAATGCAACAAAGAAATTACCGAAGGGATTACTAGATCTAGATCTCAAGTGATCAACATTCTGCTCAAACACAATTAACACTCATCATTCCGACTGATCAAATCCATGTTATTCAATTCATTCTTCGAAAATCATCATAACCCAAAAAAGAAAAGAAAAGAGTAATAGTCACGAAACAATGAAGAACGATAACAAATATAAGAATTTAAAATCTAGAACATAGGTCGTACAAACAAATGCATCGAATATGAGAGATCTACATATTTATATTCAGCATAAACCAAAATATTGTGTGTACCTGAAGGTAGATAGAGAGATTGATAATGGTATTGTTCTTCAACCACGGAGATTCGGAATTTAGTTTCCGGAAAATAAATTAAACAAATTTTGGTTTTGTTAAAATAGTAAGTATTAGGAGAATAAGGAAGAGGCCGTTGTGCGCGGCCTGCTATGAACCATTGAGGAGAAGTGGACTGCAATTTAACATGCTGATTTTCCCTCTACAAAGTGGGCGGGGCCCATTTCTTTGCGTGTCCTTCCAAGTGCTTACATGCTCTTTTCTACGGTTTTTTATTTATTGGCTAAAGGTTGCTCTAGATGGGTAATGCAATCTCTGTCGTTTTACTCTTAGGAAATTTCCCATTTGATTTTCATACCATCCGAGCCTTATTTGATTATTATCTATTTATTATTTTTTTTATGAAAAATTATAAAAGATTGATATTTTAGATGAATAGATTAGTATGAATGTAACAAGATTTGACATTGCTATCATTAAGTATTGAATATCGGAGAAGATATTTCAATGGCTACAATAAAATTGTGACTACTATAATTGTTTAGATCTTGACAGTCTATTGTTATAAACTAATCTAGTCCATTGATTTTAATTAACCTTACAAAAAAACTGAACATCAGGTATGTTGTCCTCCATTCTGCATTCTTATTATTCTTCTTTTTGTGGTACTGTACTAGTTCC
The DNA here is from genome assembly GCA_947645195.1 of Patellifolia procumbens. NCBI lineage: Eukaryota > Viridiplantae > Streptophyta > Magnoliopsida > Caryophyllales > Amaranthaceae > Patellifolia > Patellifolia procumbens. The sequence continues at coordinate 7,722,519 of CANSGD010001328.1, forward strand.
TCAGGATTAAAGTTTTATTTTTTCCACATGTTTACGCGTTTTACTACTATGTCTGAACTTACCTTCTAAGTTCTGAATTCTCCTTATTTTTCAAAGCTTTAAAATTTTCAAACCATGGTGTAAAAAAATGGAGAATGAGATGAGAATGTAAAGTTGCATAATAATATCAATCCCTCTTAAATAATAAAGATATAATTCTATCCTACAACAATTAGAAAGATATAGATTAATGGATTTTAATTGAATGTAAAATTTGATGAAAAAAGGAGGAAGAAACGAAGTCTATTCATGTTGAAGATATGATAAGTAAGTTTTATGCTCACTATTTAGGATTAGAATTAGGTCATATAGGTGCATTTTAAGTCATATAGTTTCCTTTTTGTTATCCTTTTTCATCCTTTATACTTTGCATGTTTGCATTAGTTTTATAACATTTTCATGTAGGATTAGTTTGCATTGCATTGCATATACATCCTCCTCCCCTATCTAATCTCCCCTTTTGAGTGTTGATTGATAGATTTGAAGGAAAAGAGGTAAGAATAGGGGGGGCGGACGCTCTACCTTGGACAGACCGGGTGCTCCATGAAGCGGTTTTTGGAGAAGAAGAGGTAGGAACTTTGGAGCGACTATGGAGTGACCCTGGAGCGGTCGCTCCATATTACAAAGAATGGTCATTATTGTATTTGGGCAGCTTATTTGTTCGTCTTTTTACGGGTTTGCCCTTAGTATTATGGGGGGTAATTAAGCTCATATTTATAATAATCAAATACCTGATTTCATGTTCAGGGATATTTTAGTCCTAATTACAGAGATTATAGAGTGAGAAATTGAAGTTCTAGTAAGAGAAAGTAGATCCAGCTTTTGATTGTTGATGATTTAAAGCTTTTTTAAAGGAGATTTTTGGTTGATCATCTTCTACTTTGGAATATTGCTTCTTAACTTTCTCTTTATTACCTTAATACTTAGTTTTACTTTGATTAAAACTTGATTAGTTGGTGATTAGTTATTGATTAGCATTATTAGTATGATTTCTACCATTGTTCATCTTCCATTGTTGATTCAAACTTTTTCTTTCAACTTCACCATAGTCAGTGAGTAGTTTACTAGTTAGGGGAATAGGATGACCTTGTTGATCATGTGTTGACCATAATTGTCAAGCTTAGGGGTTAGATTTAGGTGAGATTGTATTGCCTAGCTCAATTGATTGCCTTGTTTATTTGATTGCCTTATTTAATTGATTGATCACCATTTCAGCATAATTTGGGGACTCAAGGTGAGGGATTGAGAAATGAAGCATTGAGTTGACATTAGGTTAGTCAATAGGTTGACTTTACCATGAAGATAGGTAAATGAATTCCTAGGACTATATTCACTATGAGTTGTGGAAATCCTTGACTAGTTGATTTTACCATGAGAATAGGTAAAATTAGTTGATTAGGCCCTCTTAATTAGCTTGAGAAAGTGATTAGGAAACATTTGAGTGAAATCGGCCTTTAATCAATCCTAATAAATCCCCTTACCTTGACAATTGGTTAATACTTGGTTAACTTGTGATTCCCCTGTCTCTAGTGTCCCTTTTATATTTCAAAACCAATCATTTAAAATATTAGCTTGTTAATGCGTTCTTAGATTCTTAGTTGATTATTAATCTCAAAAAACTCCCAAAAATAGATTAAGCTCGCTTAATCGAAATTCGATTATTGTTTAACCTTGCTTCCTCGTGGGTTCGACCCTTGGTTACCCTATATTAGGCTAACTTAGGTTACTAATTTGGCACGTGCAACCAGCCTGTCAAGATAGAAACGTAATGTGTTTGTTAGAAAAATTACTTCTTCTCCGTTTTTTTCTTCTTAAATAACATGTTCTTCATTTTTATTTTAATTTACTAAATCAATAGAGACGATCAAACCACTAAAATAAAAGGTTGCGATTTAAGCAACTATTATGGCCACATTTTTATTGTAGGCATTATAGAGTTATTCTAAATATTGGTGAGATATTTATAATCAAATGCAATCTCTGTCGTTTTACTCCTATAATAAAATTTCTCAGTTGATTTTCATACGATCCTCAACTTACAATTTTGATTATTAACATACTACTCCCTCCGTCTCCAAATGATTTCTCATTTTTATATTTTTGTTTGTCCCAATTATATTTACTATTTCCTTATTTAGATATGTTCTACTACCAATTATAATATTATTTTCCTTACAAAAAGCACTTGACCCCACTTCCTCTGTCTTAATAAATAATTTTAAATAATACCCATTGCTTTACTTTTCAATTATAACAAAGACAATTTTGGCCCCACACCAACCTCCCTCCTTAAACTTTGGGCCCAAAAGAAATAGAAAATCCTTTAGGGGGACAGAGGGAGTAGTTTTTAGACCCGTACAAAAAGACACAGAAATTTAATTTGATTTAAATATACTACTCCATAAGTTAATAATAAATAAACGCTTTAAATTTAGTACTAATAATGCTAACTTCCTATGCTCACATAGGAGTACAAGTAGCAATGTAATTATAACGCGTCGAACTCGGGTGCCTTAATTAATCACAATTAACCTCAATTAATCACATGCTTTGAGAAAACGTTTCCTTAAACCTGTGGGTTATGGCCCACCAACAATATAATATTCTTACAAAATCTCACTGTAACACCCCGAATTTCTCTGAAATTTTCGCGCGTTAATTATTATTACATTGGATGTTAAATTATATTTTGCTAATATATTTCCAATAAATATATATATTTTTACATCTACATTTTTGTTCGATAATATTTATACATTTATTTATATATATAATGTGAATTTAAATGTAGCATTTTGTAGTATACGAAAAATGCTCATACTTGCGTCGATTATTTTAAACAGGCAATATAGCGCACGTCTACGTGCGTAATGTATAATGTGATGTATTTGTGAGTATGTATTTATATTACGTTAATAATTATAATTTTTATTTATAAAAATACTTACTTATATATATTTATTTATTTATTTTGAAAGATACATTATTCTTGAGACGTATATTGTGTTAGTGTTTACACACTTTTGGTTTGCTTAGCTTAGGTGGTCCGAAAATCTGTCCAAGTGGAGGGAAATTGTAAAGTCTTGGACAATCCTTGAATCCTTTTTGTAACGTTAATGAAACCAAGGGCCTCACCCTTTCACTCACCCTCATTAATCCCCTCATCATGGCAATTAACACCACCCTTTAAACTCACCATTATAATCTTCCTTTGGCTAAGTTTGAAACCAGAAAAGAACACTCCTCTTCCCTCACCATTCACACGTTTCTTATCAAGGAAAAGAGAGAAAGAAATTCTCTTGTTCTTCCACATCTTCTAACACACAAAAATCAGTTTCTAATACTTGTTTTCAAGCTATTTTGCACCAGTTTTCAAGCACGTGTTGAGTTCGTTGTGGTTGTGTTAGTAGGAGACGAAGGTGGTGGTAATTCACAAGGCGTTTAGCCTACAATCGAAGCGTTCTACTACTTTCCTCTCGAAGAACAAGGTAACTAGCGTTATTCTAGTTCAATAGGGAATAGATTTTGAACTTAGGTTGTTGGAATCGCGTTAGAGAACTTGGAATCATGCTAGGTGAAACTTAGGTGATTGTATGCTTGTAGTTAACGTAGTATCATGATTAGGACGGTTGCTTTGTGTTACTTTTCATGTATTGGGCATGTTGTTATGATCATGTCTTTGGTTCTTGCTTATTGGTTTTGTCAAGTTTGATGTTTGGATGTTGAAATGAATTGGTGTGACATGATTTTTTTCTATGGAATTTGGAGTATTTGGATGTTGATAATGTTAGTCTCATGTTAGGATGTTAGTGGGGGTGTGTTTGATGTGAATTTGGGTTTGGTTCGGCATGATTAAGACTTGACGTATGCGTTTTGGTCAAGGCGAGTCCGTACGAGCACAGCCGCAAGCCACAAGTAGTGTCAGCTCGCGACTCGCGACTGCCTGGTCGCACGTCGCGATGAGGGACTGCCCTCCTTGGTTGCATTTTGTTGATTAATTTTCCTTTGAGCTTACAACATGTTTATATGTTGGGTGTTGAGTTTATGCATGTTTGGGTATGTTTGAGTATGGTTGGGATGGTTTGAGTTATTATATGAAGGGAATGTGCCCTATTTTGTTGGGTAGCTTGATGTCGTTTCTTTTGATGAGTGTTGAGGGCCTATACTTTGAGTTACGGACGTCGAAATGCTCGGGGGGAGGATAACCGGGGAATATTGTGACGTAGTCATAATTGACTTCGTATCCAAATTCAGATTACGTTTTTGTGTTATATGCCTTAACATATACGTTTTGATGTTTTATGGATTTGATTTGCATGTTTACCTTGACGCGTATACTCATGATTTGGTTAGTTGGATTTTGTGTATACCTTGTCGTGTATACCCATGTTTGTTATTGTTTGGATTCCTTTGTATATCTGGGCGTGTATACGTATGTTGGTTGTTTGAGTTGCTTGGGATACCTTGTTGTGTATACATTATTTCTTTGTGTTTGATTGATCCTACGGATGACATGGTCCTAGGAATTTGGTTTGATTATCCTAAGGGTGGTATGGTCCTAGGAGTTGGTTACTTACACTTGGGTGGTATGGTCTATTGGTTCGCTCACGGGTGGTATGATCCGTTGAGTTTTGCTATCCGGAAAGGGCGGCATGGTCCTCGGATATGCAACGTAGGCTTTGGGCGGCATGGTCCAATGAGTCTACTCACAGACGGCATGGTCTGTTGTGTTTGATCTTGATGGGGTGATTGATTGTGTTTGTATCATGGTTTGACTTGGTTTTTAGCGTTGAGCTTACTTGTTATGCATGTTTGTTGCTTATGAGTTGTTGTATCACGTTAGTATGTTGTGAACATGTTATCTTTGTGATGTATGTCTTTGGCGTTGCTTCTAACTTTCTTTAAGTTTATTATTTGTTCCTATTTGGGCTTGGAGAACTGCTAGTTACTCCCCACTGATTGTGGAAGTTGTTGATTTATTATGCAGATGATGATGCTGTTTAGGATCGTTATAGTTAGGACCGGGATTGTGAGATTTGACCTTGTGAGCAAGGAGGTTGTGCTAGTCATAGTGGACGAGCACTTTGAGTCAGGGATTAGGACTAGCTACTTAGTGGGTCTTAAGTAGTTTTCTTTATGTATTATCGTATGTTTTGAACCACGGATTTTGGTGTTGTCCTTTGGATTTGGATTACTTTATTATGGGTTCTTTGGAGGTTTCTTGATGTTTTGGAACTATGGTTTGGAAACGAGGGTATGGGACCTCATTTCCACTTATTTATAATATTCGGAAGTTAATTTACTATTTTGGAGGATTATTGTTTATTTATACTTTAAATTCTACTCCTTAGAGTAGCATCTCCGTCTTAGTGGTATTTCCGCTACCACTAGTTGCTTTTATTTTCATTTACATTCGCCTCTTTTCTTTGTTGTATCGGACGGGATGTTACAGTTGGTGTCAGAACCAAACATTCCAAAAACTCTCTTTGAGTTGTTACTTATTTGACGAGAAATATATAGACTTGTAACTAGGATTACTAGTGTCTTTGGTTTCAAGTTGTGTGCTTAATGAGAGTTACTTGGGTAGGAACGAAACCATGGGAACCATTTTTGTTTGCGTTATTTGTCGATTAAATGTTTACTTGTGTGAATTCTGTCGACTAATTTAAAAGCTTCTGTTTTGTAGAATGCCTCCACTACAACAAATGGCTGCTAGAAAGGAAGCCGCTCGTCGTCGCCGTTAAAACCTTGAAAATGCATTGATATCCTTAGCTAACAGAGATACTACTCCCACTGTTGGGCAGTCTGCTTTTGAGCGATTTGACCGTCATAAGCCACCTACTTATGATGGTGCAGCTGACCCTGTGGCTCTAGAAGATTGGTTTAGGGAAATGGAGAAGCTCTTTACGACAACTAATTGCCCTGTTGCTGAAATGGTACCTATTGGAACATATTACTTTAAGAAAGAGGCTGATAACTGGTGGGGTATGGTAAAGACTTCATGTATGGCTATTGCTGGATTTGGGTGGACTCAGTTCTCCGCCAAGCTGAAGGAGAGGTTTTACCCTGATGAGTTACGTTGGCAGAAACAGGAAGAGTTCCTCTCTTTGACTCAAGAAAACATGAATATCCAAGAGTATACAGACCTCTTTACAAAGCTGTCTAAGTTTGCCAGTACTGTCATTCCCACTGAAGCTGAGAGAGTTACGAGGTACATAAAAAAGATGGATCCTAGGGTAAGGACCCTTGTGCTGTGTTTGGGAGCTACTACTTTCCAGGGTGCTTATGAAATGGCCATTAGTGTCCATGCTTCAATAAAAGAGGAAGAAACTGCTAAGGCTGCATCTATGAGGAAGCCTGTCCCTTCTTTTACTCCTGGTCCGGCTAAGAAGTCGAGGTTTAAACCGAATTTCCATGGTGGATATCAAGGTTCCAGTTCTAGGCCGAGTTTTGATCTGTCTAAGTGTCGGAAGTGTGAGAATCCTAGTCATCCGGGGAAAGATTGTGATGGATCTACCATTGTTTGCTTCTACTATAGGGAAGTGGGTCACAAGACTTATGAGTGTCCTAAGAATACCAGAGCCACAGCTAAACCTCCTGCTCCTCCTAGTTCTTCTGCTGCACCGAAGAATCGAGTTTCCAGCATGACTCAATCTGACACCGATGTTCATCCCGACGTCATCACTAGTACCTTTCTTGTTAATTCCGTCCTTGCTTACGTGTTGTTTGATTCTGGTGCTATAATGTCATTTGTGTCTAACTCATTTGTCAAGAAAGCTAACCTGTCTTTGAGTTCTCCTCTTCGAACTCTTATATCTCTCCCTTCTGGTGAGAACTACCCTTGTCATGCCGAGTATCGTGATGTGCCTATTTCCTTGTTGGGTACTAATCTTCCTGCTGGCCTTAAGGAATTCTCCATGATTGAGTTCAATGTTATTCTGGGTATGGATTGGTTGTCTAAGTATCGTGCTCATATTCATTGTTGTGATAAAAAAGTGAATCTTCGTAATCCGTGTGGCAAGCGTATCTCCTATAGTGAAGTAGTGTTGAAGAAAGGGGTAAAGATCATGTCTGCTCTCAAAATGCAGAAACTTCGTCAGAAAGGGGAACAAGTGTTCCTTTGTATGGTCAAAGACTTGACTCAAAAAGTGAATTTAGAGGATATCCCTGTAGTCCATGAGTATCCAGACGTCTTTTCTTATGAGTTACCAGGTATCCCTCCTGAAAGAGATGTCGAGTTTAGCATTGACCTCACTCCTGGTACTACTCCTCTATCTAAGGCCTCGTATAGAATGGCGCTTGCTGAATTACAAGAGTTGAAGACTCAGCTGCAAGAACTGATTGATAAGGGTTTCATTAGACCAAGTGTCTCATCGTGAGGTTCTCCTGTTTTGTTCGTCAAGAAGAAAGATGGGAGTCTACGGCTTTTTATTGATTACCGTAAACTGAACAAGGTGAATATCAATAATAGATATCCCTTGCCCTCCATTGAAGATCTGTTTGATCAGCTAAAGGGTGCTAGAGTTTTCTCTAAGAGATTTGAGGTCGGGTTGTCATCAGATTCCGGTGAAGAAGGAAGATATCCCTAAGACCGCTTTTCGTACAAGATATGGGCATTATGAGTTCATTGTTATGCCCTTTGGTCTTACAAATGCTCCTGCTGTATTCATGGACCAGATGAACCCTCTTTCCATAAGTTCTTGGATACGTGTGTGGTTGTTTTCATTAATGATATCCTTGTGTACTCTAGGAATGAAGAAGAGCATGAGAAGCATCTGAGGTTGATTTTGGATATTTTGAGGAAACATAAGTAGTTCGCGAAGTTGTCCAAGTGTGAGTTCTGGCTGAAGGAGGTGTCGTTTTTAGGCTATGTCATCAACAAAGATGGTGTTATGGTGGACCCATCCAAGATTAAAGTTGTTGTGGAATGGGAAAGTCCTAAGAGCGTTTCTGAGATCCGAAGTTTCCTAGGTCTTGCTGGTTATTATCAGAGGTTTGTTAAGGATTTCTCAAACATAGTTCAGCCGTTGACCAAATTGTTGAGAAAGGATAGCAAGTTTCTGTGGTTCGAAGAGTGCGAAAAGGCATTCCAAGAGTTGAAGAAGTGCCTCACTACTGCTCCAATTCTGACCTTTCCTACTGAAGGGGTTGAGTTTGAAGTTTATAGTGACGTATCGAAGCACGGTTTGGGTAGTGCCCTTATGTAACAAAGGAAGGTTGTGGCTTACGCCTCTAGATAGTTGAATGTGCATGAAAGGAATTACCCTACTCATGATCTAGAGTTAGCTGCTGTGGTGTTTGCCCTTAAAATTTGGCGACACTATTTGTATGGAGTCCCATGTAAAGTGTTTACCGACCACAAGAGTCTTAAGTATATCTTCACTCAGCGTGATCTGAATTTGAGACAAAGAAGGTGGTTGGAATTAATCAAAGATTACGATCTACAACTTGATTATCACGAGGGCAAAGCTAATGTGGTTGCAGATGCTCTCAGTCGTAAGTCGAAGCATTCTCTTAGTGCGGCTAAAACCTTGCCGAGGGATTTGTGTGATGAGTTTCGGAAGCTCGAAATCGAGGTTGTACCTCAAGAATCTATAGAAACTCTTTGCGCTATGAGTGTTGAACTTGTTTTGTTCCAAGAATTGCGAGAGAAGCAAAGAAATGATCCTAAGCTAGAGAAGATCCGAGAAGCTAAAACTCAGGGAAGAGCCGAGAATTTCGAAGTTGATTCTCGAAGAAGCTCATTATACTTCCTATTCTGTTCATCCTGGGGGTGATAAGCTTTATAAGGATCTCAAGGCTAATTTCTGGTGGCCTTGTATGAAGAGAGAAGTGGCTGAATTTGTGGCTAGATGTTTGGTGTGTCAAAAGGTCAAGATCGAGCATCAAAGGCCAAGTGGATTACTACAATCATTGCCTATTCCCCCATGGAAGTTTGATTCTATCTCGATGGACTTTGTTATGGGTCTTCCGAGAGCTGCTGGGGGTAAGAATGTCGTATGGGTGATCGTGGACCATTTGACTAAGGTAGCTCGGTTTATTCCGATGAAGAATACTTGGTCTATGGAAGAGTTAGCTGAAGCTTATGCTAATGAAATCATCCGATTGCATGGTATCCCAAAGGATATAGTCTCTGACCGTGATCCTAGATTCTTGTCTCATTTTTGGGTTGCTCTACAAGAGGTTTTTGGTACTAAGTTGAAGTTGAGTACCGCTTTTCATGCCTTTACTGATGGGCAAACCGAGAGGACTATTCAGACTTTAAAGGATATGCTTCGTGCTTGTGCCTTGGAATTTCAAAAATCCTGGTTGAAGTCGTTGAATTTGGTAGAGTTCTCTTACAATAACAGCTACCATGCTATTATCCAGATGGCTCCTTATGACGCCTTATATGGGCGAAAGTGTCGTAGTCCTACTTGTTGGAGAGACATTAGTGACTCTGTGGTGTTGGGGCCAGACTTGATTCAGGATACCGTTGAGCAAGTGAAGGTTATCCAGGCTAGAATGAAGACTGCTCAGGATAGGCAAAAGCCTCATACAGACCTACGTCGGAAGCCTATTTCTTACGTCGTTGGGGATAAGGTACTGTTGAAAGTGTCTCCGATGAAGGGTGTGAAGAGATTTGGGCAGAAAGGCAAGTTAAGCCCGAAATATGTGGGTCCCAATGAAATTCTCGAGAGAATTGGGGAGGTAGCTTACTTATTAGCTATGCCACCTGATTTGTCAAAGGTGCACGATGTGTTCTATGTATCGCAGTTGCGGAGATATCGCAGCGATCCTTCTCATGTCATTCCTATAGAATCGGTCGCTATTGAACCGAATTTGACTTTCAAATAGCTACCTGTCCAAATCTTGGACTGTCAAAATCGTGCCTTGAGAAGAAAGGTGATACCTTTGGTTAAAGTACTTTGGAGAAGCCAAAAGTACGAGGAAGCCACTTGGGAAACGGAAGAGTCGATCTGGCTTAAGTATCCCGAGCTATTTGTCTCAGGTATTTCCTTTGTTATTTTAAGTTTCGAGGACGAAACTTTTCTTAAGGAGGGGAGATTGTAACACCCTTAATTTCTCTGAAATTTTCGCGCGTTAATTATTATTATATTGGATGATAAATATATATATTTTTACATCTACATTTTTGTTCGATAATATTTATACATTTATTTATATATAAATGTGAATTTAAATGTAGCATTGTGTAGTATATGAACAATGCTCATACTTGCGTTGATTATTTTAAACGGGCAATGTAGCGCTCGTTTACGTGCGTAATGTATAATGTGATGGATTGGTGAGTACGAATTTATATTACGTTATTAATTATAATTTTTATTTATAAAAGTACTTACTTATATATATATTTATTTTGAACGATTTACATTATTCTTGAGACGTGCATTGTGTTAGTGTTTACGCTCTTTTGGTTTGCTTAACTTAGGGGGTCCGAAAATCTGTCCAAGTGGAGGGAAATTGTAAAGTCTTGGACAACCCTTGAATCCTTTTTGTAACGTTAATGAAGCCAAGGGCCTCACCCTTTCACTCACCCTCATTAATCCCCTCATCATGGCAATTAACACCACCCTTTAAACTCACCATTATAATCTTCCTTTTGCTGAGTTTGAAACCAGAATAGAACACTCCTCTTCCCTCACCATTCACACGTTTCTTAGCAAGGAAAAGAGAGAAAGAAATTGTCTTGTTCTTCCACATCTTCTAACACACAAATATCAGTTCTACTACTTGTTTTCAAGCTATTTTGCACCGGTTTTCAAGCACATGATGAGTTCGTTGTGGTTGTGTTCGTATGAGACGAAGGTGGTGGTAATTCACAAGGCGTTTAGACTACAATCGAAGAGTTCTACTACTTTCCTCTAGAAGAATAAGGTAACTAGGGTTATTCTAGTTCGATAAGGAATAAATTTTGAACTTAGGTTGTTAGAATCGCGTTAGTGAACTTAGAATCTTACTAGGTGGAACTTAGGTGATTATATGCTTGTATTAAACGTAGTATCATGATTAGGACGGTTGTTTAGTGGTACTTTTCATGTATTGGGCATGTTGTTATGATCATCTCTTTGGTTCTTGCTTATTGGTTTTGTCAAGTTTGATGTTTGGATGTTGAAATGAATTGGTGTAACATGATTGTTTTTATGGAATTCGGAGTATTTGGATGTTGATGATGTTTAGTCTCATGTTAGGATGTTAGAGGGGTGTGTTTGATGTGAATTTGGGTTTGGTTCGGCATACTTGAGACTTCACGTATGCATTTTGGTCGAGGCGAGTGCGTACATGCACAGCCGCAAGCCACAAGCAGTAGCTGCTCGCGACTACTTGTTCACATCGCGACCGTTGTCGCACCTCGCGACGAAGGACTGCCCTCCTTGGTTGCGTTTTGTTGATTAATTTTCCTTTGAGCTTACAACATGTTTATATGTTGGGTGTTGAATTTATGCATGTATGTTAAGCGTGTTTAAGTATGGTTGGGATGGTTTGAGTTACTATATTAAGGGAATGTGCCCTATTTTGTTGGGTAGCTTGATGTCGTGTGTTTTGATGAGTGTTGAGGGCCTATACTTTGAGTTGACGACGTCGAAATGCTCGGGGGGAGGATAACACTGCCCTTAGCATCTCTTCGCCAAGAGTTATGTACGGGGAATATTGTGACTTAGTCATAATTGACTTCGTACCCAAACTCAGATGACGTTTTTGTGTTATATGCCTTAACATGTACGTTTTGATGTTTTATGGATTTGATTTTCATGTTTACCTTGACGTGTATACTCATGATTTGGTTAGTTGGATTTTGTGTATACCTTGTCGTGTATACCCATGTTTGTTGTTGTTTGGATTCCTTTGTATACCTTGGCGTGTATACGTATGTTGTTTGTTTGAGTTGCTTGGTATACCTTGTCGTGTATACATTACTTCTTTGTGTTTGATTGATCCTACGGACATTATGGTCCTAGGAATTTGGTTTGATTATCCTAAGGGCGGTATGGTCCTAGGAATTGGTTACTTAACCTTGGGCGGTAAGGTCCATTGGTTCGCTCACAAGTGATATGATCCATTGGGTTTTGCTCCCCGGAAAGGGCTGCATGGTCCTCGGATATGCAACATAGGCCTTAGGTGGCATGGTCCAATGAGTCTACTCACAGACGGCATGGTCTATTGTGTTTGATCTTGATGGTGTTATTGATTGTGTTTGTTTCATGGTTTGACTTAGTTTTTAGCGTTGAGCTTACTTGTTATGCATGTTTGTTGCTTATGAGTTGTTGTATCACGTTCGTACGTTGTGAGGATGTTATCTTTGTGATGTATATCTTTGGCGTTGCTTCTAACTTTCTTTAAGTTTATTATTTGTTCCTATTTGGGCTGGGAGAACTGCTAGTTACTCCCCACTGATTGTGGAAGTTGTTGATTCATTATGCAGATGATGATGCTGTTTAGGATGGTTACGATTTGGACCGGGGTTGTGCGGTTTGACCTTGTGACCAAGGAGGTTGTGCTAGTCATAGTGGACGAGCACTTTGAGTCAGGGATTAGGACTAGCTACTTAGTGAGTCTTAAGTAGTTTTCTTTATGTATTGTCGTATGTTTTGAACCACGGATTTTGGTATTGTCCTTTGGATTTGGATTACTTTATTATGGGTTCTTTGGAGGTTTCTTGATGTTTTGGAACTATGGTTTGGAGACGAGGGTATGGGACCTAATTTCCACTTATTTATAATATTCGTAAGTTAATTTACTATTTTGGAGGACTATTGTTTAATTATACTTTAAATTCTATTCCTTAGAGTAGCATCTCCGTCTTAGTGGTATTTCCGCTACCACTAGTTGCTTTTATTTTCATCTACATTCTTCTCTTTTCTTTGTTGTATTGGACGAGATGTTAAATTCATCATCTCATAACTATGACTTAAACCTTATATACTTACTTAATCTCACTTCTTGAAATCCATTCCAAGCACTTGCTTTTCACGGATCCATCATGATCCTTCTTTCATAACCTGATTCGTTCAGAAGAAAAACATAGAAAAAAATTAAAGACAAAAAACATTCCAAAGTGAGTGGAAAAGCTCGTATCTTTACTTTTGCAAGTAAAAACAATTTTGTTTCGAAAACTTTTGTGCGCATAACTCTGGTAATTAATCATAAACGAGTCACAAAACATTAACTTTAACTTTGAACAGATTATTTGCAAGGACTATGCACACGAGCTAAGACCATTGACAAGTACAAGCTTTGGACATAACATTACTTTCATCATACTTGGCCAACTTGGCCCATTAAACATCATAAACATTTCCTCTACCTATAACTTGCTCATTTACCACTTCAGTTCATATCTCCGAGCCAACATAGCCATTCTCTTTCCACTTTCCATTATCGTATCTTAATCTATAAAACTTTAGACTTGTATCCCGAACAATCCCCATGATACACTTTAACATCATAAGCATTTACATGACCATTACTCACATACTTCGATGAAATAAAACATAACATACTTAACATGTAAATCATACTTCTTGATTCAAAGCGATAATCATACTTGACATATAAATCATACTTTCTTGTATAAACCCACATTCATACCATACGTACAACTATAAGTTAGAAATTAAACCATGTAAGCATATGACATCATGCATCTCATAATCACGTCAATTACTTAATAAGCACAAACACAAGTGATGAACAAGATTACTAACATGAAAGAACTTTGATAAATTCACATAGATCATCGACATACTTTAAGACTTAATACTTTCATGAACATTTACACATCATCTTGAAACATCACGTATTTCCATTTATCATTCTTAACAGCTTGAAACCACTCAGGTTTCCATTAATACTCTTGAAACAATGTAGGTTTCTATCTTTAACATTCTTATAACTTGGTAACTGGCTAGTATTCAAGGTAGCCCTCAAGGAGAAATCTCCCATGTCTGATATATCCTTGGTAGTCCTCAAGGAGCAACCTCTCATGTATGTTGGATCTACCCTTGGTAGTCCTCAAGAAGCAATCTCTTGTGTTGGATTTACCCTTGTAAGAGTACTCAAGGAGCACTCTCCCGTGTTGGATCTATTACTCGCACCAAACTCATTGCGGTACCCCTCAAGGAGCACTCTCCCATGTTGGGCATATGGTGGTGCGTTAGGTACGTGCACGACCTTAACTCATTGCGGAAAAGTCGAGTACTCGAAATGCGGGTTCCCATTTTTCCCGAGTCGGGTCACCGGGTACCCATGACCCGAAACATTTCAAAGAATTAAAGAGATTGCCAACATAAATTTAAAACTAAACGAGTTTCAATTTTTTTAAGAAATGCACCAGTATGATTTTAGTCTTTTAGTTACCCATTGCCACATTTTACTTTATATCAAAAAGTGTAACTAGTGTTATTGCCACCAAATCTGCAGTATATAATACACAACTAATGTGTGGAGCTAATTCAATAACAACTTATATTAGCCTATTAGGGAAAGCAACACAACAATAGTCTTTAAGTGAGCAGAGAAAAAAGTTATCCGGGTCAAACGGGTACCCGCAAAAAGACAAAGAACGACCCATTACCCGGCCCGTTAATTCTTTGTTTTAGCGGGTCGGGTACCCGGCCCGTTAATAATAGAAATATGGAAACACTATCCGGTTATAAAATCCCTTCAGCGGGTCAACGTGTTGGGTTAAAAGGGTCGGGTTTTCTTGAACACCCCTTGTGGTGGCTGTAACTCTGCCTGGCGGTGGTTGGGAGTCTGTGATGTGGCGATTTTTGCGGGAGAGAGAGAAGAGAAAGAGCAGGAGGCGAAAGGGGGGGTCGTTGCAGCGAAAAGGAGGGAGGAGAAGTAGAAAGAGGTTGCGTGGGTGGCGGTTTGGGGATGGATTGGTGGCTGCGGTTCAACCGATGGTGGCTGGTGAGACTGTGAGAGATGGAGGTGGGCTGGTTGGGATGGAGGAGGGGAGAGGAAGATGACTCGGGTGATAGCGGTGGTGATGGGGAGGAAGAAGCTAAGAGTGAGAATTAAAATATGGAAAAAGAAATTAATGTACATTGCAAATCAGAGTGTAGCACGTGGCGTTAATTACTTGTTAAACCGGTTTCTTTCAGGTCATGGTGCATTTGTGGCGGACCTCCCCTATAGTTGGGATTATACTAGAATAACCTATAGTTGGGATTATTCTTGGCTGAACGAGCATAATTTGGATTATTCCAATTAATTTTTCCTAAAAGCATTAATCATATTTATCTATGAAATCATATAAACATGTATCACACGAATCATGACTCAGAGCCTACATACTTTACTTAAACATCAAATAATCATGAGAACGTTAATTAGATTACATAACATACATTGACATTGAGCTTCATATAAACATGACTAGAGTCGTAAAATCAAACTTCTCAAATAAAGTCCTACTTTGAGGTATAATTCATAATTACAAATAATAACCAGATCTACTTTTACTAATAAGCATGAATCATTTAATCATAAGATAAATTACTGTGCATTATTTAAACATATAATAATTACTTGAATTGCATAAATCATAATAGTAAATAATACCATACCCTTTTAAGAACTGTACTTCTTAGATTAAATCATGCTTTCACATTATAAAAATTAAGTAGTTAACATAACATCACAACTTAATTACTCCCTCCGTCCCATATTACTTGATATAGTTTGACCGGCACAGAGTTTTAGGAGTGTTGTTTGACTTGTTTATTTTATTGTGAGTAGTTAGTTCTTAGTAGCATTTAAGTCCACAAAGTACTATGTGGGACAAATGTGGGTTATGGGTGTATTGCAAAACTAAAATAAAAGCTAAAGAGAGATTGCAATAGGACAATTGTGGACCCATCGCATAATAAAAATAAATTTTTTAGTGTAGGACCATGCTATTTTTAAAAGTGTATCAAGTAATATGGGAAAAATGAATATGGAAAGTGTATCAAGTAATATAGGACGGAGGGAGAATATAACAACATCGATTTCATGATATATAATTTATCCAATTACTAATCATCGTTCATATAAATAATTATACTTCTACAAACCTACACATAATAGAAGGGAAAATCTACCTTGGTAGTCCTCAAGAAGCAATCTCCCGTGTTGGATCTACCCTTGTAATAGTCCTCAAGGAGCACTCTCCCGTGTTGGATCTGTGACTCACACAAAACTCATTGCGGTTTTCCTCAAGGAGCACTCTCCCGTGTTTGGCGTATGGCAGTGCCTTAGGTACGTGCACGACCTTAACTCATAATGTAACTTAATACTTAACATATACTGGCAGAATCTCTTTCCAGTTTTACTTATCATGTTTTCTGTTCTTTTTACTCTTGTGTGCACACACATCACAAACCATAATTCACAACGCAACATCCTTCGTCATAATCAAACACTTAATCATGAGACACTCTATATAACACTTACAATCACATCATTTATTTTTAAACCCTAATTAAGCATACATTATTCATAACACCTTTACAAGACAACCATCTATATATCCAATTAACTTCATATAATTGTTCTACGATATTCATATATGTCATAATATAAAACTTTTAATCATGGTAAAATTTAAATTAATCATGTAATCTTGCATTATGAACTAAACCTCATAAATTACGTACATAACTTAATCATGTTCATTCACATAATCATACGACACTTATTAAGATTCCATAATTCACATTATTAAACTCGGTTACTGGTAACTATAACCTTGAAGCACGCCTCCCACCTTGCGGTACACCTTCCAGGTCTACAGCTCATAAACTTGTATTCACTATAAATGCCAAAACCTTTTTCCCTTTCGTTTATCATGTTTCGTATCTTTTATTAACTTGCTTCACAGAAGCTCACTCACTTCTTAATAACCATTAATGCACAACAACACCTCATACGTCACATTGAATATGGATTCACGCGTAAGATTACTTTTAATAAATCACTCAGGTAGAAAACATAAGGTCATGAGTCTATCATAAAAATATTAATCATATTTATTCATAAATCTTATAAACTTGTAACTCATGAATCTTAACTCGTAAGACATCATAATTCACTTAATACACTATGAGTCATGTCTCTTATAATAAAAGCATTAATCATATATATCTACAAAATCATATAAACATGTATCACAAGAATCATGACTCAGAGCCTACATACTTTACTTAAACATCAAATAATCATGAGAATGTTAATTAGATTACATAGCACACATTGACATTGAGCTTCATATAAATATGGATAGAGCCGTAAAATGATACTTCTCAAATAAAGTCATACTTTCAGGTTTAATTCATAATTAAAAATAATAATCAAATATACTTTTACTCATATAAGAATGAATTATTGAATCATAACATAAGTTATCGTGCATTACTTAAACATATAATAATCACTTAAATTGCACAACTCATAATAGTATATAATACCATACCCTTGTAAGAACCGTACTTCTTAAATAAAATCATGCTTTCACATTATATACATTAATAACTTAACATAACATCACAACTTAAATATTTAACAACATTGATTTCACAATTTATAATTTATCCAATTACTAATCATCATGCATATAAATATTCATACTTCTATAAGCATACACATACCTGCAGGTATAGTAATGCTAGACATAAAAGTTACCTCAACCGCTTAATCCATAATATCGTCATAACTCCAAGAACAACATCCTTAGCCCTTTCGTATTCCCACATTTCGTTCATCGCTCCAAAATACATCAAATTAATTAATAATCAACTCTACTAATAACCATAATCACAACTTTCCTTTAATTACCTATTTTTCGGAAATCTTAAACTAAAAACTTTATTCTTGAAACTCGTAAAACTTCTTTAAAATGTCATTTTCATAAATTAGCTTATTATTCATATTTTTCCAAAATTAATACTAATCCCTATACTCTAAGGGAAGAGTTGGGGTGGACACCAAAAATAAAAAAAGAAAAAATAATTTAAAAAAAAAAAACAAACCAAAACAACATAAATGAACCGTAAATAAAACCTTCCCAAACACAATGTCCAAAATCAAATCAGTAAAATATCAAAAACAAACTCCAAAATCCCTTAATTAGGGGGAAATTTTCCATGCTTAACTCCTAATATTGCAACTGATTTGCGTCGGTTACTCCTTTTAAGCAATTCTTCTACAAAGCATTTCTCACACTTCTTCCTTCTCTCATTTCTCACCCTTCCTTCTTCCTTAATTTGCATCTGTGCTAAAAAAATATTCTAAACTAAAGATGTTCTTTTCATCTTCAATTTGTGATATTTAGATTTGATTTAAAATATAAATCCTTCTTTTCTTTTATATTTTTCGTCCAATTGCGATGGATGAATATTGATCAAATAATTAATTTAGTCAATTGTTTGTGTGTTTTTTTAATATATTATTTCAAATTATCATATTCTAGAATTTTATTTCTAAAATTTTCCGACTTATTGAAAAACAAATACTAATCGCTACACAGTAGCCTTTTTTTTTCTTGAATATGATGAAATGGTTTAATTAGTACTAGAATCACAAAATATATTATTTCATTATGTTCATTCTTAGCAATTGCAAATTTTTTGACTTATGAGAATCTAGTTATCAGGGTAACACGAGAACGAAGATCAAGTGTTTGAGAATATTAAGATGGGTTATTGCATAGGAAGTCGAAGAATCACAAGCAAGAATTAACAAGGAAAGTGGGTTTGAGAGAATAATATGAGTTACGCGTAGATTTACGTCGCGAAAAAAGAGCTGACTTCTGAAAGCCTAGAGGAAATTAGAGTTTCATAATTCTATTTTCCAATTTCTTGATTAGTTTTTGGACGAGGGGCATGAATCATGATTCTTACTTACCGAAAGGAAAAAGTACTCAAAGGTTCATGACTTTTTTTTATTTCTAATACGTTTTTAAAATTAGATTTGTTGAAGTTTGAGAGAAAATACCAAATTTGTTTGGGTATTCTTATAGTTTTCTTCTTTGGATTCTATTCTTTTGTATATTGGTGTTTATAACCATTTCTATTTTTTTCCAGCTATTATTTTGTTTATGAAATTCCTCCAATTCTGATAAATTTATGTTTTCAAATATTTATAAAATTATTTTTCTCTCATTCTCCTTAAGCGGTTACGCAACAATGGGATAAGTAGGAGATTAGGGGTTAAAGTCATTTCAGTGTGTACAAACTTTCGTTTCTTTTCTACAACAATCTTTTACTTCATCTCTTCTCCCTTTCACGATTTAAGCGTCATTTTCTTTGTTTCCGTGGGAAATTCCCAATGGTGGCCCTTAAGTATTAGAAATTTTCAGTGGTGTAAATTTCATAAAAACTTTTCCATTGGTAGCCCTGCTTTACAAATTATTCCCAAATACAGCCTTAAAGAAAAATATTCCGTTAATAATAAAGCCTATTCCGTTAGTTAACCATTAAGACGGTTACTCACACGTAAAAAGAGGTGTTTTGAGTCATTTTTTGCCAATTTTGACATCAAAATCGAACGTTAAGGGGTAAAACTAACCACCTAAACTTAACTTAAAAAATTGATTTTGAAGTCGAAATTGGAAAAGAACAATCCAAAATGCCTCGTTTTATGTGCTAATGTCCTCTTTAACGATTCACCAGTGGAATATGCTTTAGTATTAACGGATATTTTCCGATAAGGTTATGCTTGGGAATAATTTGTAAAGCAGGGCTACTAATTAGAAAGTTTTTTTGAAATTTCCACCACTGGGAATTTCTAATACCTAAGGGCCACCATTGGGAATTTCCCATTATTTTAATAACAAAGGAATGGAAGAGTCATTCGATTATTATACCTTTTGTCAAAGGTTGACTTTGGGTGGTTTGTTTCAATTACTAGTTCTCAAAAGAACCCCTTGCTTGGTTATTGTTTTAACCACAAACGAGGCAGGGAAGGAACATAGGAGGGGCAAGGGTAGTGCGGTAGCCATTGTAGGGTCGGGGTTAGGTCTTCTAGTGGTCGGAGTTCCGACAAGGGAAGATGGTGGTGGCAGGATACGGTCTGGCATCGGGAACAAGGGGACGGGAAGGGAGCAACGAGAGGGATAATGAGAGAAAGAGAAGGCAGGGGAGGGGGTCGCCGTATCTATGTCGGTGCTGGGCTGGCGGTGGTAGGTGAGCACCAGGTAGAGATGGCAATATCCAGTGGGTTAAAAACTGAAATAAACGGATGAAGATCGGGTAACGAATGAACCGGGTGACGGATTTGGGAAGGATGCGGGTGACCATTTCTCACCCATCACCCGATCCACCACCCGGTTAAGCACCTGACCCATTATCCATCCGTTTAATTTTTTATATTAAATTCTAAATTACAATACTAAATATAAATACTAAAAACCCTAAACCTAACCTCTAATTCTCTTACAGACTTTTAGCCTCTCAAAACCCCAAACTCTCCCAGGCTCCCAATACAGACTTCCAAACTTCCAGCTGGATCACTTGCCAGACTTTACACTCGCCAAAAGACATTCCTCTTCTACACTTGCAGGAGTCCGTCCTTGCCATTCTACACTCGTCGGAGTCCTTTCCTCATTCGTGGTTACTATTTCTTGCTTTCTGCACTAGTAAGTTCGGTATAAATTTTAGGCTTTGGTTTGAAATTGAGTTTAGTATCTAGTAATTAGTGTTTGTTGGGTTGGTGATAAAGCAAAATCAAGTGTAATCACTGCTTATGCAGTTAAAATTATATGTACTCTAGTAGTTTGGATGTTATTAACTCTTAAGTGTTACCAATTTTATGAAGGGGTATTGTAACTGCTACTTTCTTAACTCTGTTAGGTTATGATTCAAAGTGATTTGCTTTGTTATTCTGTTGGTGTTATGAATGTAATATTGGTGCTTTATCGTTGTATTACCTGCCAAATTATATTACAGTGATGGAATTGGTTGGTTGGTGTAAGTGTTACCAATTTTATGAAGGGAATTTGTGTTAACTATGTATGATTCATTCATGGATTGGATTGATGAAAGTGTAATGTTGTATGTATTTTATTATGAAAGTTCTCTTGCGGCTGATTTTCTATTAATGTCAATATTTTACTAATCATCTTTGTTTGTCTTTGTTGTTTATTTTCTTCAATATTGTGGAGAATTCATTATGAACACAAATGATGAATCTGGATATGGGTCTTCAATCCCTCGAACAACTCCTTCTCAACATACTACGACTCCTTCTCCTACACTGCCTCTTACTAATGTGCAACCTCTTCTGTAACGCCCCGAACTCGGGTGTCTTAATTAAACATCATTAACACTAATTAAACAAATGTTTTACGAAAGTGTTTCCTTAAACCTGTGGGTTATGGCCCACAAATAATATAATATTCTTACAAAAGCTCACTATTTCATATGAATAATAACTAAGACTTTAAATACTTGATTAATCTCATTCCTTGAAATCCAATCCAAGAACTTGCTATTCACGGATCCATCCCGATCCTACTTTCATAACCTGGGCTTCGTTCAAAAGAAGAACATAGAGAAACAAGAAAAGACAGAAAACATTTCAAAGTGAGTGGAAAACTCGTAACTTTACTCCAGCCCGTAAAAACAGTTTTGTTTCGAAAACATTTTTGCACACACAAGCACATATCACATCCTTACACTTAATCATACTTCACATAACTTTGGTAATTGATCGGAATACGCATCGTAAGACGTTAACTTTAACTTTAACTTAAACGGACTGTTGACAAGGACTATTTACACGAGTTTAGACCATTGGCAAGTAAAGGCTTTAGACGTTACATTACTTTTATCATACTTCTCATCATACTTGGCCAATTGGACCCATTAAACATCATAAAACCTTTACTTTACCTGTAACTTGCCCATTTACCAGTTCAGTTCATAACTCAGAGCCAACAGAACCATTCTCTTTACAATTTTCATTATTGTATCTTAAATTATTAAACTCATAGGCTTGTATTCCGAGTAATTCCCATAAAGCATACTTATAAAAGCATAATCATGGAGTATGGATCATAGATCACGTTTTATCATTTCTCACATAGTTTCATGAAATAAAACTTGATCGTATGTAGCACATAAATCATACTTTGGAATAAGGCGATAATCATATTTGACATATAAAACATGCTTGACATATAGATCATACTTGACATATAAACCATACTTTCTTGTATAAAACTCGCGTTCATACCATACATACAGTTACGTTAACAACCATTATCATAGTTCACCAGGTCATACATAAACTCATGCAACTCGAAAGTTAAACCACGTAAACCTATAACATCATATATATTGTAATCATAGTTCGTTCTTAATGAATCACAATGTGTCATGCATAGGACTAATAATACGGAAGAGCATTCATAAATCCATATAGATCATCAATATACTTTAAGAATTAATACTTTCATGAACATTCACACGTCATCTTGAAACATCACATGTTTTCATTCATCATTCTTAAGAGCTTGAAACCACATAGGTTTCCATTAATCCTCTTTAACCATCATAGGTTTCTATCATTAACATTCTTTTAACTAAGTAACTGCTCTAGAATCCTTGCGGGACATTTCCCACCTTGTAGGACATCTCCCACCTTGAGATAGTTCTCAAGGAGCACTCTCCCTTGTTGGATATACCACTCGCACCAAGATCTCATTAACTTTCAAAACTTGCGGTACCCATGAAGGAGAAATCTCCCTTGTTGGGTGTACGGTGGGTGCGAAGGTACGTGCACGACCATAATCTCATAACATAGCGTAACCAATAAAACCAGAACCTCTTTCCACTTTTACTTATCGTATTTTCCATTCGTTTTACTCTTGTGTTCACACACCTCAACTTTCATAATTCACATAGCAACATACTTCGTCATATACGAGTACTTAAGCACGAGACACTTCAAATATTCATACTAATACATTCATATAAGTAATGGTATAAAAAGTTTAATCATGGTATAAACATAAATTAATCATGTAAACATGTATCATGAACTAAACCTCATAAATTAACGAATATAACTTGATCATATTATTCATGTAACATACAACACTTATTAAGATTCCATAATTCACGTTATTAAACTTGGTTACTGGAAACTATAGCCTTGCGGGACTCCTCCCACGTTGCAATAACCCTTGCGGGTGTACAGCTTATAACTTGCGTGTTTAATCACTATAATGCCAAAAACCTCTTTTACTTTCGTTTATCATGTTTCGTATATTTTATTAACTTACTTCACAGAAGCTCATGCATTTTGTAATAACTATTGATGGAAAAAACTTCATACAACACAACGAACATGGATTCAAACTTTTAATAAATCACAAAGTTAGAAATCATAGGGTCATGAGTCTATCTTAAGCATATAAATTATACGTATTCATGAATCATATAAACGTGTAACTCATGGATCATACTCCACTTAATTTCCGATGGGTCATGAGTCTCGTAATAAAAGCATAATCATATATATTCATGAAAACAGATAAACATGTGTCACGTAACTCAGAGCCGACATACTTTACTTTTAACATTAAATAATCATGAGAGTTTTTTTTAAATTATATAACATACATTAACATCGAGTTTCATATAAACATGGATAAAACCGTATACATCATACTTGGCAAGTGAATACATACTTTCGTACATACTTCATAACTATAAACAATAATCAATCATATTTACTCACATAGGCATGAATCACGGATCATTCATAACTATAAATTAACATAAACATGGTTTTACTCGAATAAGCATAGAAAATTGATCAAATCTCATAAATTTCGATACCTTACTTAAACATATAATCATCTGAATTGCATAACTCATAACAACATATAACATCACAACTTTTCATAAATATCATGCCTTCATGTACTAATTACTTTATACGCAACAATTCAATAAACTTTACTTATTAATATCATGAATATAATTGATTTAAATAACATAAATAACATAAATTCCACAATTCATAATAAGGAGGTTCATACAATCACATTACACATTATAACATCTCATTTTCGCATACGGGTTAAAGGTTATTGTCATTTTCATACTTCGCAACTAATTCTTCCAATCAGCATCCATATATAATATTCATACTCTTTTATAAACATACACATACGGGCATATAGTAATGTTGGACATCAAGTTTACCTTAACCGCTTAATCCATTATATCGTTTTACCTTTCAAAATTCCCAAATTCCGTTTATTGCTCCAAAAACATCAATAAAATACACTACTACTACTTTTAGGAGCTAATGTAACCCTTAATTCGTAACATTTTTACAAAACCTTTGCAATAGAGTATCTAATGCAACGATTTTTTTTATCATAGTGCAACAGTTATAAACTAAGCGTTGCAACAGGGCCGTTTATGATGTTTTAGAGGACCAGGGCGAAGTAACAATTAAGGACCCTTTAAACATATGTGCTTATAAAATTGGGAAAAATTGACAATAAATACCTAGGTTGAACCTTGTTTTTGAAATAAATATCTAGGTTCTTTTTTTATTATATATATATATATATATATATATAACACACTTGCTTCATTTTTTTTAAAATCAACACCAACTAACAGATTAGCCTATAAACTTAAAGAAAATTGACCAATTTTAACAGAGATTCCATGTTCGAGAGTCCCACAACGTCAATTATATATAACTATCCTTAATTTCAATCATTTCTCCAACTACCATGTCCAATCTATCTATTAAAATTGGTCAATTTCCATTAATTTTTTGGGCTCATCCGTTAGTTGGTATTATTTTTTAAAAAAACTAATCAAGTGTGGTATTGATATATAATAAAAAAAAACCTAGGTATTTATTTCAAAAAAGAAGTTAAACCTAAGTATTTATTGCCAATTTTTCCTGAAAATTGCTTCAAGCATGATTTTTATTACGCCAAACCAAACGATATTTTCTGGTAATATATATTTCCAAGTCATATAACAAAATTTAGAGTAATATTACATGCTATTAATAAGGGTTTTTGTATATTTTATACTTCGAACACTATATATCCTCTTTTGTGCATTTAGGTGTTTCATCTATAAAGTTCTTATAATATTATTATTAATGATCATATACAAATAAAACTATATCTTCATTCTTAACCAATCTTTTACTAAGTTATCACTTTTTGGATATAATTAAATTTGATAAGAAACGCAAATTTTTATTTTATCACAAACAGCCATTACTATTTTGTGGGTGAAAAAAAATATAAAGATTAAATTAGAAGAAACAAATAATGGTGCTCTAATCTCAAAAAGGAGAAAATGAAAACAAGAAGGGTAAAAGTTTAAGCAAAGGAAAAAGATATTCAAAAATGAAGCTTAATTATCATAGAATATGGAAAAGAGGAGAGGTGGTCAATGATTTAGGAAAAAGGTGAAAAAGAAAAGCAATAAATGAAGCTAAATCCTCATAGAACGTAGAAATGAGGCGGATGGGATTCGATCGTCAGACTCCCCGCATAAAAATACCAAACAACTACCAATGGGCTGCCGTGAGTTGCTTGGTCAATGAGCGCACCGCACTTATTTATCTACGTCATTGACTGATGGAAACTAAGAATTGGACCTTCCCCTTTGTGGGCCCTGTTTAGCGCCCTACACCAGGGACGGGCCTGCGTTGCAATAGGATATTAAATGTTGCAATTATTAGAGTTATTGCAAGGCTTTTGTTAGAAGTTCAACATGCGTAGTGCAACGCTTAATTAAACATGGGAATACTATTTATTGGTTCAGCTTATATTTGATCAAAATTTAGAAGTTTGACATGTTTAATTTTACATGTTTGGCCATGCCTAAAACCCTTATATGTAATGCCCCCAAAGAATATCTAAAGGGAAAACTTAGTTAGAGGCCAGCTATAGTAATTCCAAACAGATTTTGTTTTACTATTAATAAGTCCTGCCTAAAGTGAAGAAATTTTTAAAATAAAATCACACTAACACATATGTATAAATAGGTTTATAATATGAAAAAATTCAAAATTATGTTTATGTTGTGAAGTGTTGAAGATTTGTAAGGAAATATATGAATGGCCACGGAAATCATCTTTTTGGGAAGTTGAAATATTGGGCAGATTTCTGGAACTGGAAGAAAGGGGAAATGAAAGGAAATTGATTAGTCTATCTAGTTTGATTGAAAGGTTTCATCAACATTTTCTAGTTTTGATACATAATGATACTCTAGATTATTTTAATTATTCTCCCTTGATAATACAAGTATTTTGTTGCTTAAGTTCTGACATTTTGTTTGTTGTTATGCTTATTTGCTTTTGTTAACTTTTAATAGCTTTGATTTAGATTAAAGTGGTAATTGGTATTAGGTTATGGTTACAATGGATTTTATCTTTCATTATATTATTATTTAGCGTTTGGCTTTAAGGAAAGGAGAATCCATTTGATTAAGTTTGAAAGTTTATTTATTTTGAAAAGATTTGAAATAATTTTGAAATGATGAGAAAGTGGAGTATCGAAGAGTTTGATTCGGTATAGAAATGAATTGATGTGTTTTGTAACGAGATTTCTCGAAATGGAATGATTAGAGTTCAATGCCAACCAGTTTTCCCCTTTGTAGTTTTTGCTCCTTGATGAACCTAGACATAGGGTTGAAGCGAGACACAAATATGATGGCGGAATGCAGGCTTGACTCTTAATTGTAAAGTGTAGAGCTCGTAGTTTTAAATGTTTGGCTTTTGATATTGATAAATTGGTTGATATTATCTATTTATCTATTTTTAATACCCCTATTTTTAAAGAGTATTTTATTAATAGCTAAGTATGATTTATTAGCCTGATTATATATTAATAGTCCTCAAGTTTATTTAAAGGAAATTGGATTTGATTATAGATTTATTGTAAAGTTAATTATACTTATTTAGTTAATTATTTTGTAATATTTTAATTGAATGATTTCAAGAAATATTGGGTTTAATTCTTTTAACGAGAATGAGTAATTGTTTTCTATGAAGTTGTATTAATATATAAATTATATATTGAAAAGGTAAATAGATGTATTTAGATACATGTATAAGCAATTGATTTTAAGATAATTAGACCAAATAGATTAGAACCAGAGATTAGATTAAATTAGATGGAAAGGAAAAAAAAGGGAAAGTAGAAAGGGTGTATGTGGGTGTAAGTTAGTAAGAGAGGGGCAATGGATCATTAAGTTATGCTAAGAATTAAAATAAAAAAGGAGAAAAGAGAAAACAAAATTCTTATTTCCTCAACTAGAAGAAACGAGTGAGGGAAAGAGAGATTGAAGAGGAATGGGAGAAAGTAGAGGAGGAAAACACAACATGGAAGAGGGAGCTCGAAAGGGAGAGGAAAAGATTGGAGGGACGACAAAGGAGCAGCGGCCTCTTGTTGTTCGTGTCAAACGATGACCACAAAACCACTATGGGTGGTGGTGCTTGAGTAGCGGTGCGACGAATAGAAGGGAGCAAGGGCTCGTTCAAGTTCGTTTTAGGGGTGACTTTGCAAGCTATTTGTCATCCCTAATCTTTCACGGTAGAGGGTAAGTTGAATTTGTAGTTGAATTTCAGTTTTCTTCAAGTTCATGAAGTTAGGGTTTATGTATTGAAATTGAGTTGGAGGTTTTTGATCTGAAGTTTTTGTGTATGAATTGATTGAGTAGGAGGTTTAGATAGGTGTTTAATAGTTATTTTATATTACTAGTTTGATGTTTAAACTGGTTATTGTTCAAAGAAATGAAGTGCTGTAATTCGTAAGATTTGCAGGTTAGTTTTATAAATTGCATTTTTGGAAAGTTTATGGGCATTTTTAGCAAAAATACTATTATACAAAAGTTGTTCATATTAGAATTTTACTCAAGATAGATGTAGAAAATGCTTGATTTGGACTTCGTAGGAGGAAGTTATGCTCATTTAATGTTTCTGCCCAAACTTCGTATTTTGTATAGTTGATTTTAAAACCCTACATTTTCGTATAGTTGTGTCATGATGAACTTTTGTATATCCAAATGTATAATTTATTCATAAATGTTGATTTTATAAAAAGTAAGATTATTTTAAATAATTTTGGAAGGGTTTTAGTTAGGCGTCTATTAAGGTTAAATGGAAATTTAAGTTAGAATAGTAAAATCATTTATATAGTTTATGTTGTTTGATGTTTAATGTGAAATCAGGAAAGGTTGGTTTCTTTAGAAGACTAAGTTAGTTAAAGCCAAGTCTTTTATCATTTACGAAGTACACATGTTATGTTGTAGCTTTTGGTTTAACCGAGGAGCTGTTTGGACTGAGATAGTTGTCTTGCTGTGATTCGAAAGAAAGGTAAGGTTTCATATTCAAAACTTTTATAGTTTATGTTAGAAGTCAAAAGAGATAAGATTTATTACTTAAATGTTTTTATAAGTTTACCAGCAATGTTTAAAAGGTAAGATTTCTTACTAGAACTTTAATAATTAGAGTTTTCTAAAGGTTTTAAACTCATTTTGGTGGAGTTTGTTTTAAAAGATAGAATTCTAGTTTTAAAAGGATCTTTTGTAGTTTACAAGAAGAATTTTTAAAAGGATTTTGATCTAATTTTTTGTTGAGATTGGTTGGAATGGGAGTTCCTCCAAGGATAGAAAGCTTGGTTTCCGAACCACAGTACAAAAAGTAATAGAAAAGTATCAAGATTTCAAGAAGGTTCATAGATAGTTTTTATGTTTGCAAAGTTATTGGATTGCCTACGTGGTATCTCCAAGAATAGTTTTGTGTTTTCAAAGTTGTGGGGTTGCCTAAGTGGTATCTCAAGGAATTGGAACTTCGTCGAATTTGTCGCGACTTTACAGATATTGAATAGTTGGGGGGTACGTTGATCAGTACCTTGGACTTAGATCTTCTGCTACGGTTTGGTCGTATGTAGGGTGTGCACATTAGGGGTATTTGTCTATAGTTATTCGGAGGGCCTAGCTAGACAAAGGTAAGGAAAGTTCCTTCCATTCCATAGTTTTATAACTCTTTCTTCGCGAAAGAAAAAGAAAGAAAGGATTTGTTTAGAAAAGGATTTGTTTAAAAAAGAAAACGAAGAAAGAAAGAAGTTGTTTTGAAAAAGGAAAGAGAAAGCATTTGATTTAAAGAAGGAAATAGAAAGGATTTGATTTGGAAACAGAAAAGCAAGGATTTGTTTTAGAAAATAAATGCAGAAAAGGTTTTATAAAGTTATATTATATCCTACCTGCATATATATTTGGCTTTACATTATGGAATCTTGGTCAGCCAGTTTGGGTTATTCCACATGCCGGTATATGTAGGTACATGAAAGTAGTGTTAATGCAGAAGGTTTGATGTGTGTTATTCATATTATTTGTGTCGCAGTGAGGACGATCTTACGTTGTAACATTATAGTTAGAGTTTTTTGTCATAAACAACCTTTTACAGTCACATTTTTGCGAATAACAACCTTTTAAATTGTTGTTTTTGCAACTTACAACCTTAAACCAAAAAAAATTGCAAAATGAAACCTTTTCTGGATTTCCGTCATTGGCTGTTAACTTTAGTCCATTGACTGTCAGCTGGTTGTATTTTTTTCTTCAACATTTTCGTTTACTCCTTTTTCCCCATGTTTCCTTCTCATTTATAAAACATGTTGCCTCCCTAAAATCATTTATTCTCACAAAAAAAAATTCCCTCTTGTTGTTGTTGTGTAGGCAATAGTAATCAAACCCTAATTTTTGAAAACTTGCACTCACATTCACCATTGTTGAAGGGAGAGATAAATTTTAAATTTTGATGAGCAAGAACCCTAATTCTTGTTTTGGGGAAAAAAAGCTTTTAGTTTTTGGTGAGAATAAATGATTTTAGGGAGGCAATAAGTTTTATAAGATAAATGAGAGGGAAACAAGGGGAAAAAAAAGGAGGGAATGAAAAATACAACCAACTAACAGTCAATGGACTAGAGTTAACGGTCAATGACGGAAATCCAGAAAAGGTTTCATTTCGCAAAAAATTTTGGTTTAAGGTTGTAAGTTGAAAAAAATTTTAAAAGGTTGATTTTCTCAAAAAAGTGATTATAAAAGGTTGTTTCTAACAAAAAAACTCTTATAGTTTACAATTAATTTTTAATTAAATTAAAAAGGGTTTGAGTTTGTAAAGTTTAAACTGGTTTTGGTTGTTGGTTTTTGAGGATACAGGTTTATGAATTGGACGCGAATCCTAAATTAAGGTTTAGGCGATCCGTATTACAAATAGAAATCTGCCGAATTTTCTGTAGAATTTTAATAATAAATCTAGTTCAAAACGTTTTAGGATCATTCACTTAGTATATATAGTTTATTAAAGTGTAGAGGTTTTAATTAGTTAAAAAGTATTTATAAGTTCAAGGTTTTTGAAGTCCACACTCGTGGTGAGTGTAATGGTAATTGTCGGGATTAGGATTTTCTGTGTTTAGTTCTTAAATAGGTTGGTTGTAGAGCCATATTGTTACATAACTCACAATTCTTCAATAGTTACCGTAAAATCAATGTTACTTTAATTTTTTGATTGTTTATGGGATGAAATTCACTACCACAATGCTGATGATTGACATTTTTCTATTGCTATTTTCTTTGTATTATACTCCCAACTAAAATAATTGGGTATTTAATTGATATGTGAATGAGAAATTAGGGATTAGAAGGTGAGAATGGAGAGATGGGGGAGTGTGAATTCGTGAATGGAAATTCAACGAAGATCTTTCAATTAAGTATCACAGTAGTACAATCATAAATATAAACCAGAAATTTTGCAAATTAGCTTATGGAAGAAATCATATCCAATATAGCCTAGGCGACGCAAACGTATACGCAATGTGTGTGCATAGTAAAAAAAATAGTGTTCCTCCACTAACAGTGACTTTTATTTGATTTCAAGACATTTAAGAAAATTAGGGTTCATAGATTGAAATTAGATTTAGGGTCCGTTTGTTTTAATGGAAAACCATTTTTATGGAAAATGATTTTCAAGGAAAATAATATTCAATGGAAAATATGTTTTAGAAAAAGTTTTCCTTTGTTTGTTTGAGTAGAGGAAAACTTAGGGGGAAAAAGGTAAATGAAGCAAAAGAGAAGGAAAGATGAGAAGGAGAGACTCAAGAAGAATAAGAAGTGGAGAGGAAAATGTGGCATACCTTATTTACAAAATGAAATTGATTTTCCTCACTTTCCACCTTTAGGAAAATTGTTTTCCACCCCTTACCAAAACAAACAAAGGAAAATGAAAGATGGAGAAAAATCATTTTCCAAGAAAATGGTTTTCCACCAAAACAAACGGAGCCTTATTTAATGCATTATTATTACTAATAAATATCAAATTTTTGACACCAAACTCGAGTTTATATTTTAGTTGCAATCGATAATAGTGTATTTAAAGATGGTTGTCATTAAAAATTATTCGTCTTTGTGCATTAGTTATATGAGTGTATTTTAGGACACCACCATAACATATTTTGGTCATATCTATACAATGTGTGTCCTAAAATAAAATCGTCCCAACCAAACTTTGGTAATGACCGCAAAAGCTTTTTACTTGTCCAAAATCAGTATCACGACCCATTATCACTCAACCATATACAACTTCTAAACATTGTAAATAGAATGATCCAAGACAATTATTGAGATATTTCACTATTACTTTTTTCTTCACAAAAAATAGTTGGATATTAATTTGTTACTAGAGTTTAGGAGATATCAAAGAAGTTAATTGAAATTTTCCCAAAATATTTTACAATGCGCATTTTTAGAAGTTAAGAAATCTTTAAAAGATATAGGTAACAATACATGTTGCTATTATGTAAAAGATATTAAGATTCCTATTTTTGTAGGGGAGAATAGGATATTGTAGTCAATTTACAGATTTATGGAGGAAACAATTATGACGGTTCTTTGATAAAAGTTGATTATATCGATAATGGTGTATCTCAATAATGATTTGGAATTTTTCCTTCGAAATCAAAATAGATTTGATAAATAACAATTGTCAAAATCAACTTAGGTTATTACATATACGTAAACTTAGTTATGGGATATTATCGATCTTCTTTTTTTTTCTTATACCGCTATTTGTAACTTTAAAAGTATAGATAAAAAGATTAACATTTTTACAAAGATTACGAGCAACCGAATTACCAAAACAAACCAATGTATTAGGAAAGTCGTGGGTTTGATTAAATCAAATCTAAACAACATGAGAAAATTAATATTTCAAATCATTGTCATTATGTATTTGGTGGCAAATCCCATTAATATGGCGTTAAAATTCCAATTATAAATTCAAAACATAATTTTTACTTTAAATCAAAACAGGTTTGCTAAATGGCAATTGCCAAAATCAACTTAGGCCATTACATTAACGTAAACTCAGTTATGGGATGATATATATAATTGATCTTATATTTTGTTCTTATACCGGTATTTATAACTTTAAAAAGAATATATGAAAACTTTAAACTAATTCGAAGCTAGAATTATTTTCCACACATACATTAATACATAAGAAATAATAATCAAGGCCTTAAATAAGGCTTACAAAAAAACAATCAACTAGAAAATACCTTCAATAGATGATGGTGAGATTATGTTCGAATTCCATGTTTGGTAATGCATTGCATAACAAACTAAACATACTAATTAACTGAATGAATTAGCAAGGACTATTGTGCTCCACTATCCCAAAAATTTCTATATTAACATAAGCAGTCTTTGAAGCATAGTCAACACAAAGTTGGGCAATGTTCGAATATGATTCTGGTCATAGCCAAGAGCTATTTCACTATAGCCATTACGTGTATCACCAAAACATGTTATGATTGTGCTGTCCGAAATGCGAAATTGACATATAATGCGATAAGTTGGATCTTTTAATTGGCAATTATCTTCCTTTCATTCCCAGGTCGAAAACCATCATTATGGATGACCAACTGCACTAAATCTCATCCATGGAACCGAAAATTGAAGATTTAACCATGGGCATGATCCACAAATTTTAGAGATTCGATTATTTGAACACTAATTGTCTTCAACTTAAATAGAAATATAAGGTACCCGAAGTGTATTCAAATTTTCGTCCTCGCCATCAATGGAGGTTTTAGAAAAT
This sequence comes from Patellifolia procumbens, assembly GCA_947645195.1. NCBI lineage: Eukaryota > Viridiplantae > Streptophyta > Magnoliopsida > Caryophyllales > Amaranthaceae > Patellifolia > Patellifolia procumbens. The sequence goes on from CANSGD010001328.1 coordinate 7,755,696, forward strand.
TGAAGAACACGTTAATGGAGTACAAGGAATATGTGCCTAATTTTTATAAGTATATTTTTTTCCCATATAATAAAGTATAATTTCATATATCATAAGGTTTATTAATGATATCATGTTAGTGGATACATGAAGTAAACTTTGTAAATTTCCCTAAAAAAAGGTTAACTTTTTAAATCATTAATGAAATTGGAAATCTCTTGCCCCAATATCTGAATCTTCCTTTAGCTTTGATTCCCTTTCTCTAAGGAAATCAGCTCGTAAATTAGGCTTTTCTTTTTCTTTGATCTGAAATTTTCAGATCTTTGTGTTTGATTTTTTGCCAAAGTTTTCAGGCTTTCATCAACTTTGATGTCTCTATTGGATCTAATTAGCCTATATGTTGAAAATGTCAGCTAAGGCCATCTTGGTATTCATGGTCGACGTAGGAGCAAACCTTAGCAGCCCATTTGAAACGCCTCGCGAATCTGTGTGGAGAGGCCACAAAGATCTGTTGAACATCATTGTCGAGATCATGTGGTTTACACGACAATCTCTTATGAAAGAGGCGACGTAGTTCATCCACTTTCACTAGTCGTTCGATGGCTTTCATCGGCACTCTTCAGACATCTCAGACCATCTGTTGATTTTCCGATGTACTTGGCCTCCATACCAGCCCTACTGTATAATAAAATTTTAGTTTATAATTTTGTTTGAGAAAAAAATCAAAAAATAAATAAACATAAATTAAGAATAATTCTGTTTTAAACATTATTCAGTGTGTATATACCTAAAATAAAGAGCAAATGACATAGCATAATTTGTGGCTCACATTCATTTGCTATGATAGTTTTTTTTTTTTTTTGAGAAACAACCATAAAAATATCCAAAATTGTTCAGGAACACGTACTTAGTGCTAGTTATAAAACCTATTAGGACACTTAAACTTTTAGTGTAGCCGTTTGTTTGGACAATAGACCAAATTGTTACAAAAAAATTGACCGTCAACGATAATTTGGAAAAAAAATTTGCTCTAACGACAAATTGGTAAAAAAAAATTGAGCTTAACGACATTTAAGTAAATGACATGCGTTTCAACGACAATTTGATAAATAAAATGGAATCGTAGTTGTTTTCAGTAAACGTTTCGTAAACGGTGTTTGTCCGGATGATGGACAGGTGTAGGGTTGATGAATTTGGGAGGCTTGTGCAGAGATGTAGCTTCGTTTCCGAACCTGCAAAAAGGGGAAGACAAAACCGGAGGTTTGGGTTTGATTCCCTCTCCGATGCTTAAGTCAATATTCTAAAGATAAAATCTGAGTATGAATTTTGACAGAGTAAGTTTAAGAGAGTAGTTGTGAGATCCCTTTTACCTGATTTTGAGGAGCTATTTATAGAGTCCATGTATAGAAAGGAGCACCCTAAAATAGAGGGATGTGATTGGTCGGGCAATGAGAGGGTGACACTTGTCATAGTGTCATTGCCTTGAGCCCTATAACCAATCACTCTCTTCCTTTTATGGGGATTTGGGCTGATTATTCCCTCCTTTAGGGAATAATTGGGCCTCTTCATTCAGAATTGGTGAGGTCACCAGCTATCATCTTGTATGCCGCCAAGTGTCACATGGAGGAGGAGCCACGTGTCACCAATTCATTAGGCCACGTGGCAGTCTTTGACTGGACCACGTGTCCTCTTTTAATATGTTACAACATTTGCCCCTAAAAAGGGTTTAATGTGGGTCTTGTCGAATTAAAGCCCTTTTACTGAGAGTAACTACTGATATTCATCGTACTGTTTAGGAGTTTAAGTGACTTTCCTCCAATCAGAAGAATGTGAAGTGACGTGCGCACCATACGGTGCTGACACATGTAAAGTAACTGTTTGGAGAGAGGGAAGGTTTTTACCTCTCTATAAATACCCCTCCCCCATTTCATTTTTTCACTTTCACTTTGCAAATCTTCTAGAGAGAGAATTTTCTAGAGAGATAAGCTCTGGGTAAAAGAGCATTCTTGTCTTTTATTTGTCGGAGGAAGTGTACTTTGGGGAATTTGACCTTGACCATTGCTAAGAGCGGCGTGACTTGTAGAAAAGGTGAAGAGTCCGTCCAGATTTTTAGTCAGGTATCTCCCCTTTCTCCTTTTACTTTTCTTCTTTCATTCTTTGATTCTTTTTCTTTTTTGAAATAAAATGGTGTCATTTACCTCATCCAATAACCCCGGCCAACCCATGAAGGACGCTGACCCTAGAGAGGATTCTTTTTCATCCTCCGTTGTCTCTAGAGTTGGGCACATCTCGGCTGAGTACTTCTTTTATTTAATAAGAACGTTCGACCCGTTTTCGACGACCCAGTCTCTGCCTTTGCAGGGTAATCTAGCGTGCGTCAAGCAAACGGCGCGTCTAAGACGTTCACTAATTCTCCCTTCCTCCAGTTCCGAAATGGAAGAATCAACTGGGAGAGTTCCTGAGAGACAGGAAAGTGATAGAGTGGAAGAGATCCAGCCATTGGAGGTTGACCCTCTAGACGAGTATGACTTCGAGGCTTCGGAGGAACAAGATTAAGCCGGACCATCTGGAAGGGTCCTTGACGATGAGGAAGATGAGGATGAAGAAGAAGGGTCAGAACCTTCTACCACCTCTGCTGAACTTAGGGAAAGTCTGGGTCCTCTTTCTGACCCGGCTTATGTATGTGTGGATATAGACTGGTTGGAGACATATGGGTCGAATGCAAGTCGTCTAAATAAAGAGATGCCCAAGGTTGGCTTCAAATTCGTCCTTCCTAAAAAGGAGGACACAATTTTCCATGCGGCACCCAACCAGTTTGCTGTGTATAAGCTGGCCTTAGATGCCGGACTTAGGTTTACTTTCCATCCCTTCATTCATGAAGTCCTTAGACACTATAGTGTAGGTCATAACCAACTGGCCCCCAATGCCTGGCTAAATATTTTAACTTTTATTGCAACCTGTGAGCTATACGGCCTGGTCCTGTCCCTTAATGCCTTCACCCACATACACTATGTCTGTCAACTTCAAAAGGCCATAGAGGGAACCTGGTACAGTGTATGTAATAGAGCCGGGTATATGACTGTAACCAACAAAGATGCATAACTGGAAATCGGTGTTTCTGTTCGTCCAAGCTCCCGACACAGAGACAGCCGAGCCCTATAGGTATCACAACCGGGCTGTAACCAATGTTGGACGGGTTGCCCCAATACTAGATTTAGAGAAAAAATATGATGATGCCGTGGTAGCTCACTTCACGGCCATGGAGTACATTCACCCCGAGCATGGGAAGCCGGCGCCCAAAGCCAAAAAAAGATAGCTTTGAAGCGACCAAGTGGTTGGATTCCCTTCAAAGAGATGTTTTTCAATGAACGATTTTTGGTTGCCGCTGGACTGAAGGAGGGTGAAGATCCAGGTACTGTCCTGGTCTTGCCCCAACTGCCTGTTAAAGTATTTTCCATTTTGTACTTAACCAAATAATTTATTTATGCAGAGCCGACAAGAAGAAGGATCCCAGCCGCTTGGAAAGGAGAAGTAGACATGAGTAAGTTCGGCGGCGATCTGTGGGCGGAGCATTCAAAAGCTCCACACAAGAAAAGAGAGGAAACTCTGGTAAGCTTTTTTTTTTTGAGACGGACCTCTTTCTAAATCATCTCCGTCTGTTAAATTATAAAACAAAGGCCTCGTTGTGAAGGAAGACGTCTGGATTTAGACAGACTTCTTCGTCCAGACCTTTGTCCCATTCTTGACCGAAGGTGGGTCCTTGAAGGAAAACGTCAGGGTGGATGTTTTCTTTGATGAATGGCCTTTGATCCATTTTAGATCTTCGTCGTTGATATCTTTCTGACCGAAGGTGGTTCCGTGAAAGAAAACGTCTGGGTGCAGACGGCTTCCTTCACTGAACAACCTTAGGTTGGTGTATGTCTTCGTCCTTGACTCGTTTTTGATCGAAGGTGGTTTCTTGAAGGAAAACGTCTGGCCACAGACGACTTCCTTCAATGAACAAACTTTGGTTGGTTCTAGGTGGCTTTTCTGGATGAAGGGTTGTTCTGGCTGGTTTTCTTCTAGGGACCATCTTCGGTTTTGGACAACAATGTGACTTGGTTAATTGTTTTGTGCAGAAGAATTCACCAACGGCAAGGGCAGCTATTGCCATGCCAACTTCGTCGAAGAAGCTGCCAGCTCCTTCAAGGGAACAAGCTTCACCCCTCAAAAAACCAAAACCAAAGTCCTTTGCTCCGGCAAAGAGGGTTGGGCAGGAGAGTTCGTCTGTCCGTAGGGCACCTATCCCTTCCGGAGAGAAAGGGAGAAAGCATACTGATCCGGTGGTCCTGCCGCCACCGGCCGTTACACTAGGAGCTAGAGGATCGTCCAGTCCCATTGATGTGGAAAGCCAGCTGGACGCAGCTGGTTTGAATTATGAAGAGCTGTCAAATCCGGACGCAGTTAATCCTGGTGCTTCGGCCTACTCAGGGTCAGTAGCTCGGTTGGTGGGGCAAATGCCTAATCCATTCAGGACGAAGTCCGTCTCTTCGGGTGAGTTATACTATTCCAACGTTGTCCAAACGCTGCTGGTTGGTGGACGATCTATGAGTCCGTCCAACAAGCTTGCAGTGGCCATCCCTATTCGCCGAACTGATGCTTCATCTTTTTCAGATAAGGGGAAAGCTCCATCCGTGGATGAGTCGGCTTCTGAACCCGACGAGGCCATCCCCTCATTTGCTAAGTACCCCTCGGTTGAGAGGAAGAAAATAAAAAAGGACGTCTATGACGCCTTCCCTCATGAGTACGTCGACAGTCTAAGGGGAGCCATGGCTGGACACGTGGGCTACTTGTCTCAACTCCTGGCCGAGGTACTTCCTTTTCTTAGCTTCTTAACTTCTCTGTTATTATGTTAAACTTCTTTCAACATAGCTTGCTAACTTGGTAAATTTCCCTTTTTTTTCAGGCATTCGCCCGGAGCATGGCCTTGGAAGGGTATTGATATCACGTATTTATATAGAGTTTTCTCCCTTATTTACAAGCTAATTTGTGCGTCATTGGAGCTCTTGGGAGCTATTTTGTGCTAACTATCGTATGTAGTTGTGGTTTCGTGTTTTAGTATTGAATTGAAGGTTTTATGGAGTTTTCTCCTTATTCCCGAGCCTTTTGAAAGCAACCACGGCTTTACGAGATGTTACGAGGCACGTAGGATGGCTCACGAGCTTTATTGATAGTTTAGGAGGTCCCAAGACCCCTAAACGTGAAGATTAGAGAGCCAAAGAGTCAAATGAGGTTTCCGTGCACCGATCGGGCAGAAATGGCCCGATCGGGCGAAATATTATGATCGGGTACGAAAGTTGCGGACCCGATCAGGCAAGGCGTGCCCGATCAGATCGGGCGAGAACACATGTGCCCAGACCCGATCGGGCATCTACCGCCCGATCCCATCGGGTCTAGTGCTGCTAGGTCTTATTGGGACGCTGCGGAGGAGGCGAGCTTGCTGGCACTTTTTGTCGCCAGACCCGATCGGGTGACTACCGCCCGACCCGATCGGGTGGACCGCTTTTCTCGCCTTATTGCTGCACTGCTGCTGCCAAAGCCCAGGAGTGAAGATTGGGGAATTTGTATGCGGACCCGATCGGGTACTGTGCTCGGGCCCGATCGGGTCTGGTGCTTTAATCACGCTTTTTCACTTTTTTGTTTCCGTTTTTAGTGAACTTGAGGGGTATTATAAATACCTTTTTCCTCATTATCTTTGATTCATCTTTTATTCATCTTTCATTAGGTTTTAGACTAGTTTTATTCTTCATTGCTTTTAGTTTAATTCAAACACTTTAGATTAATTTAGAGGTGATCAAACCTATTTCGATTTCAATAAAAGTTCCTGCTTTCCATCAATTGGTACTCTTCTCCACTCTTTATCTCTTTAATTACTTTGTTTGCTTAGTTTATTTATTTAATCGTTCATGATGCAATTGTTAGGGTTTCCAATTAGTTTTGTCGTTGTTAATTCGATCGTGTCTGAGTAGTCTCTTTCTAGGGTATTAGATAGGAAGGCCATGTTTATACCATGATTGCGATTTAGATTTCTATCAATTTCTAGGGCTTGATTAGGGTGATTGTGATGTGGTTTGTTCTTTATTGAGTAATTAATGTTATTGCGCAGTTTCGTTGGTTGCTTGTGGTTAATAGTTGTTTGCATAGATCCGTCTTACGACTAGAGGCCTAGGACACGTGAGTAGTTCTGATTACGTTAGTGAATATGCGGCGTATGTTGAACTATGAGCGTTGAGTCTTAACCATAGCTTAACATAGGCTCTAATCTCCCGACTCTTGACTTAGGTCTTGGTAGTAGTTGACCCTAATTGATTGGTATAAGCATGGCGAACCGACCTAATACCCTAGGTTTTTATTCCATAGTTAAATCCTCAATTTATTCCGTCTTCTGTAGTCTATTCTTTAGTTTAATTAATTCCTTCCTGATTTCATCTGGAGTAGCTGAATTGGTTGAATATTGATTTAGAAACTCTGTCTCCCTGTGGATTCGACCCTGCTTCCACTGACTACCTAGTTAGAGGTCTGTAGGTTTATTTTTGATTAGGTGACACGACTAAAACCTATCAAATTTTGGCGCCGTTGCCGGGGAGACGGCTAGTTCTCTAAGTTTTTATTTAATTATTTGGTCTACTTCTCTGTACTTCATTGGAACTTCATTGTTTCAATCGAGGTACCCTTTACTGCTGCTTTTTGTTTCTTTTGTATGCCCAGGTCCCAAAGAAACGGTTCCCCAATTCCAGCGGACCCCGATCTTAATAGGACAATCAGGCGGATCCGAAAGATAAAGCAGAAAGAAAAGCAGTCTGTTCAGCTAAACACCTCTGGAATAGACACCTTGAATTCAGTTATGTCAAAATCACTGAAGTCATATGGGGTGCCCAACCCGGATGGTCTCTCCACTGGACCTACTATGCCCCCCATTGCCGCAGCAAATTTCGAAATCAAGCCTGGACTCATCAGCATGGTCCAGCAAAATCAGTTTGGTGGGCATCCTACTGAAGATCCGGCAAATCATCTGCAACGGTTTCAACAACTTTGTCGAACCGTTAAACATGCCGGCGTCACTCCAGATCAACTCAAAGTCATGTTGTTCGAGTTTTCACTGAGAGATAGAGCCCAAAAATGGTTGAACGATGTGAAAGAAACTGAGTGGAGTGAGATTTCTGCTGCATTTCTGAGAGAGTATTACCCACCCACTAAAACAGCAGAAATCAGAAATAAATTAGCCACGTTTTCCCAAGAGCCTGATGAAACATTGAGGGAAGCGTGGGCTCGGTTTAGAGATTTACAGAGAGAGTGTCCACACCATAATATGGACAAATGGTTCTTGACGCAGACATTCTACAATGGTCTGCAGCCTCAGACGAAGTGTATTGTTGATTCGTCTGCAGGAGGAGTGTTTTTAGACAAGGCAGTTGATGAGGGCTATGAATTCATATCAAATCTTGCAGCCAATGACCATTCATCATCTAGGAGTTTGACTAAGAAGGTACTTGAAGTTGACGCTATTTCATTGCTTACATCTCAGATGGCGCAACTAACTCAGCAGCTAATGAAGTCTTCTAGTCCGACACCTCCACCCATGAGCATCAATGCTATGTCTGCAGTAGCACCCATTACCTCATCTTAATGCGAGGTATGTGGTGTTCAGGGTCACTTTGGGCATGACTGTCAGTTCAGTCAATTTCAGATGGAGCAGGCCAATGCCTTCCAACAAAGACCACAAACTTTCCCCCCTTCACATAACTATCAAAACCCACAAAACCATCAACCTCCACCTCTACAAAACTACCCTAAACCTTCATAACATCAAACCCCACAAAATTTCCAAAGGCCACCACCACAAAACTTCCATCATCCCAATAACTTCCAAACTCCACAAAATTTCCACACCCCACCTCCACAAAACAACCCACAAGAGCCTAGCAATTCTGAACTGATGAAACTGATATTGTCTATGCAAAAGGCAAATGAGGAAACAAGGAGGGCTCAAGAGAAAAACATCAAACTTCTCGAGGCTCAAGTTGCACAATTAGCAAGCTCTAATGCACAGAGGCAGCAGGGACAATTGTCAGGGCAACCCGTTCAGAGAGAACATGTGAATGCCATCACTCTTCGTAGTGGCATTGCGTATGATGCCCCTCCAGTGCCCACTGATGAGGTTACCCCGACTGCAGGGAAGAAGAGGGTGATAGAGGAAGGAAAAAGAAAGAATTCGACGTCTGAAGTCGATTTGTCTGCAGAAGCTGAACAAACAGGGAAGAAAAAGGAGAAGGTTTCTGAAACGCCTTTTACAGCAAGGCTACCTTTTCCTCACAGGATGCAACAGTCCAAGGTCGATCAGCAGTTTGGTAAGTTCTTGTCTATGGTCAAGAACCTTGAGGTAACGATTCCATTCACAGACTTAATTACCCAAGTGCCTGTTTATGCCAAATTTCTGAAAGACATGATTACTAAGAAAAGAGACTTTGGTGGGGTAGAAAGTGTCGCTCTTACTGAAGAGTGTAGTGCTTTTATTCAAAATAAAACCCCACCAAAGTTAAAAGATCCTGGTAGTTTTTCTATACCCTGCCATCTTGGACCTATTTTTATTGATAAGGCTTTGTGTGATTTAGGTGCTTCTGTTTCCGTTATGCCATTGTCTGTTTATAAGAAACTGAACACGGGAGCCCTTAAATGCACACAAATAACTTTATAGATGGCGGATCGTTCTATAAAATACCCTCTAGGTGTTTTAGAGGATGTTCCTGTTAGGGTAGGGAAATTCTATATTCCTGTTGATTTTGTGGTGTTAGATATGGATGAGGATGCCCAGATTCCTATTATCTTGGGTAGGTCATTTTTGTGTACTGCTGGTGCTGTCATTGATGTCAAGTCTGGGTCTTTAACTCTGAGTGTTGGTGATGATAAAGTGATTTTTAAACTAACCAATGCTGTTAAGGCACCTATGCTTGAACAATCTTGTTGCAGGGATGAGGTTCTGGATGAAGTAGGGGTGGAGAAGGTTCCAATTCCACCTAAGGTTGCCTCACCGTCTGGAGGAATTGTCAAGAACATTTGGAGGAGAAAGATGTTTGATGAGGGTGGCACTCATTGCCAAGCCCCTCCTATTTGAAAGAGGGAGGATTATGGTCGTGCGGGACCTTTATAAACCAGCGCTGTGCGAGAGGCAACTCGTATTTTTTTTTATTTCCCTTTTTCTTTTCTTTTTATTTTGCTTCTTTTTGTGAGCGAGAGTGAGGGTACTAACATTGTTTTTCCTCTTAGCATAGTCCTTATCACCTTTTGGCATTGAGGACACCGCCAAGTTCAGCTTGGGGGAGGAGTTCTGTTTGTATTCCCTATCCCTTTTACTGCTTTCTAGGATAGATTTACTGCTTTCAAAAATACTGAAAAAATCAAAAAAATATGGTTCCCATGACTGGTTTAGTTGCCTCCATGTGCCCCTTTTTGTGCTCTATTTGAAATTGATTTGACTTCGTTTTCTGGATAGCTGGGCATTTGTGATCTTGAGGCTTTGATTTGATGTTTGATTGCTATGATCTCGAGCATTTTTGGATTATATTAGACCACTTTGTGCTGCATACCTGAATTGGTTAGACTGTGAGGCCTCTTTGTAGCCTATTGGATTCATATTATTACCCAGTCTATTCTTGTGTGTTAGTTCCTCTTTTGTGGATTTATCTTGACTTTGACTTCGTACTTGTCTGATTTTAGATGACTTGTGGCATGTGCTGTGATAGAGGCGTTCTTTTGTCTTATTCTTGAGCTTCAGAGTGAATTTTTGATATACTTTTATCCTCCTTAGCCCCGCTGAGCCTAATGACTTGTTTCATGTTACTTAAACCCCTATTATGAGCCCAAAGCCTTCACTTGATATTATTCCAAGCCTAGCTTGGGGGAGCTTTTGTATGGGTTGAGTTTGAGATTGGTTTAGTTTGGTTTTTGAGGAATCTAAAAGTGTATTTGCTGTAGTTTGAGAGTGAGAAAGAGAAAAGAAAAAGCAAGTTTAGAGTTGCGTGAATGAAGTTCAGAAAAATGAAAGAAAAATGAAATGAAAATTCAAAAGAATTCTAGTTCTTTCATTCACGTACGTTCATAAAAGAATATTCGCTCCATTGCTAGAAAATTGGGTTTGTTATGCGTTTTTCATTGATTTATGAGATTTGGGTTATTTTACATGGTTTTATGGTGATTGTTGGGAGTTGTGAAGGCCATCTTAGGCCTTGTTTGAATGGTTTATGCTCCCCCTTTCTTGGTTTTTCCACCACATTACCCAAAAGTATCCCCTACCTCTCACCTAAGCCCCATTACAACCCTATAAAGTCCTCTTGAGCTCGTGTCTGCAATGTTCATTTGATTGATTTCGAGTTAGTTTGTCAAAGTTAAAGAGTATTTCTGCTAATTGAGTCGACTTGACTAGGATGAGCGTCATTGAACCTTCTTAAACACATGAGAGTGTGAGCGGGAAGGGTACTTATGGTCGGGTTGGTGAGTGTTCGGGCACATTCTTTGCCTGCCACAAAATTGAGAGGAGTGACACCCTTGTGAGTGCCTTTTCAGGACTTGTATGCTTTGTGGATGCTTGAGTTTGATAAATTGCTTGAATGATTGGTGGTTGGATGGATTTGATGAGCCAAACTTGAATTATGCCTGCTTGAACGATTCTTAGTCTTGAAAATGTTTTGAGCTTTGATTTGTTTTTATCTTTGGGGTGAGGTAGTCTATTCCATGTTCATGTGTTGTTTGCTTGAGGACAAGCAAAGGTTTAGCTTGGAGGAGTTTGATATCACGTATTTATATAGAGTTTTCTCCCTTATTTACATGCTAATTTGTGCGTCATTGGAGCTCTTGGGAGCTATTTTGTGCTAACTATCGTATGTAGTTGTGGTTTCGTGTTTTAGTATTGAATTGCAGGTTTTATGGAGTTTTCTCCTTATTCCCGAGCCTTTTGGAAGCAACCACGGCTTTACGAGATGTTACGAGGCACGTAGGATGGCTCACGAGCTTTATGGATAGTTTAGGAGGTCCCAAGACCCCTAAACGTGAAGATTAGAGAGCCAAAGAGTCAAATGAGGTTTCCGTGCACCGATCGGGCAGAAATGGCCCGATCGGGCGAAATATTATGATCGGGTACGAAAGTTGCGGACCCGATCGGGCAAGGCGTGCCCGATCAGATCGGGCGAGAACACATGTGCCCAAACCCGATCGGGCATCTACCGCCCGATCCCATCGGGTCTAGTGCTGCTAGGTCTTATTGGGACGCTGCGGAGGAGGCGAGCTTGCTGGCACTTTTTGTCGCCAGACCCGATCGGGTGACTACCGCCCGACCCGATCGGGTGGGCCGCTTTTCTCGCCTTATTGCTGCACTGCTGCTGCCAAAGCCCAGGAGTGAAGATTGGGGAATTTGTATGCGGACCCGATCGGGTACTGTGCTCGGGCCCGATCGGGTCTGGTGCTTTAATCGCGCTTTTTCACTTTTTTGTTTCCGTTTTTAGTGAACTTGAGGGGTATTATAAATACCTTTTTCCTCATTATCTTTGATTCATCTTTTATTCATCTTTCATTAGGTTTTAGACTAGTTTTATTCTTCGTTGCTTTTAGTTTAATTCAAACACTTTAGATTAATTTAGAGGTGATCAAACCTATTTCGATTTCAATAAAAGTTCCTGCTTTCCGTCAATTGGTACTCTTCTCTACTCTTTATCTCTTTAATTACTTTGATTGCTTAGTTTATTTATTTAATCGTTCATGATGCAATTGTTAGGGTTTCCAATTAGTTTTGTCGTTGTTAATTCGATCATGTCTGAGTAGTCTCTTTCTAGGGTATTAGATAGGAAGGCCATGTTTATACCATGATTGAGATTTAGATTTCTATCAATTTCTAGGGCTTGATTAGGGTGATTGTGATGTGGTTTGTTCTTTATTGAGTAATTAATGTTATTGCGCAGTTTCGTTGGTTGCTTGTGGTTAATAGTTGTTTGCACAGATCCGTCTTACGACTAGAGGCCTAGGACACGTGAGTAGTTCTGATTACGTTAGTGAATATGCGGCGTATGTTGAACTATGAGCGTTGAGTCTTAACCATAGCTTAACATAGGCTCTAATCTCCCGACTCTTGACTTAGGTCTTTGTAGTAGTTGACCCTAATTGATTGGTATAAGCATGGCGAACCGACCTAATACCCTAGGTTTTTATTCCATAGTTAAATCCTCAATTTATTCCGTCTTCTGTAGTCTATTCTTTAGTTTAATTAATTCCTTCCTGATTTCATCTGGAGTAGCTGAATTGGTTGAATATTGATTTAGAAACTCTGTCTCCCTGTGGATTCGACCCTGCTTCCACTGACTACCTAGTTAGAGGTCTGTAGGTTTATTTTTGATTAGGTGACACGACTAAAACCTATCAGGTATGTAAGCGGCCTTCGTAAGGAGAACTTTTCCTGTGTTCAAAAGGTGACGAAGGCCGGAGACCAGGCCATAGTCGCTGTCGAGGAGAATAACATCTATCACAGGCAGAGTCTGGAGGCCTTGGAGAAGCGGTCGGCTGAGCTGGAGTCGTCCAATAAGCTCCACTTAGAGAAGATCACTGACTTGCTGAAGGAGAAGAAAGAGTGGCTTCTGGCTCGAGATGTTCTCTTGGAAGACCTGAAGAAGGAGAAGGATGCTGCTGCTGCTACCTCGGCTGAGCTTGGGGCCAAAATTTCTGAACTCACAGCAGAAGTGGATCGGCTGAATAATCAAGCTCAGCTGGACTTCAAGGACGCCCTCAAAGCCTTTTATGAGTCCTTGGAAACGGCCAAAGGATGGGGGATTAAAGCCATGGAGATGATGGCTGAACCTGACCAAGTGAGCCGGTTTCAACGCCGACTTGAATTCCAGGAGGAGTGTCACAAGGGCAAAAATCATGGCGAAGATCCCCCCGTTTTCGAGGAAATAGACAAGGAAGAGGAGTTGGGGGACGAAGAAGTCGAAGATGATGCCGCCATGGAGGAGGATGAACCTATTCCTCCTCCCAACGTCTAAATCAACCGTCCTCCTGCTTCCTTCCCTTCTCATTTGGGTTACTCATTTGAGTGAGGAAGTCATGAGGCGGTTCTATAAGAACTGGTGCAAGCCTAAGAAAGCTTGCACCAGGTACTCAGCAAGGAGGGCAGGAAAGATATTCAGGCTTAGCTCGATAAGTTGAAGAAGTACGCAACTGTTGTCAAGTCTTGGCCCACAACCAGATCAGGACGCTCCTCTTGCTGTAATTTTGACTAAGTATTTTTGTTGTATTTCATGGATATTTTGCTGAAACCCCAATGCTTTGTAATCACATTAGGAGGTATCTTTTGTCGTTTGGTTTTGTTGTAGTAACATGGAAACTCAATAGTGCTGTACTTTTGTGAATTTTGGCACCCACTTTCGTCTACTTGAATGAGTAGCCCAAATGAGAATCCTTCTTTCAACTGGCTTGTCCAATGTTTATTCTAGTAATTTGTCTTAAAGGTAGTTCCATGTGATTGCCTGTTTCTATCTTGCTCCTCTTGAATCACTCTTTTGGACGAAAATGTTCTAAACAAACATGCAAAGATCAACAAAATTTTTCTAAGTATACTCTTTCTTCGTCGAAGGAGGGATCAAGGATCAATCTAGGACGATCTTGATCAGATTCTTTGGACGAGAAACATACTATATGGACGAGGAGCATCAAGCAGGCCATTTTTTGCCAATTAACTTACTCGTCTAAAGGAACTGTTGACAAATCTTAACTCGTCTTGGGACGAATCCATTTAGACGGTAAACTTTGCTCAGACGTGGAACTTTAACATGAAAATTTTGTTTATGTAATCAACATACTCGTCCAGTAGGAGCCAATGACCAACATAACTCGTCCTTGGTCGCATACATTAGACAGATAACAGCTATTCCGACGAGGAAACTTCAAAATGCAAATTTTTCTAAGTGATCAGGTTACTCGTCCATAAAGAAGCAAGATACTCGTCTTGGCTTAACAAATTGTCTAAACCACCATTGCCCCATGAAGGAATGCGGCCAAGATAAACCTCTAGACGATCTTTTCTCTACCCCTTGGACTGTAATGGATACTCGTCCTGCCTCCTTTTAGCAATGACACTCGTCCTGCCTTTTCTTGGCTAGTTATAAACGATCGTTGCCCCACGAAGGAAGGCGGCCAGTACATAAACCTCTTGGACGAGTGTGTTCTCTGCTGTGTCAAGACGACCTTCACATTATAAATATGTTCTGACGGCTTCCTTAAAGAAGCAATGTTCATTTTATTGTGATAACAGCTGTTCAGACGGACATGTAGTTAAGGAGTTGTAGTCTAACTTCTGGACGAATAATGCTTATAGGAAGATATCTGTTTATTTCCCATACGTTCTCCTTGTTGAACTAACTATTGGTTAAATACCAAAAGTGAGATTCAAGGGAAGATGTCTAAGGACTACTCTTAGGACGTTTTCCTTCTTGAACTAACTATCGGTTAAATACCAGAAGTGAGGTTCGACGGAAGACATCTAAGGATTAATCTTTGGACGTTTTCCTTCTTGAACTAACTATTGGTTAAGTATCAATGCAATGTTGAAGGCGTCCAAGGATTATTCTTTCCTTGCTGGACTGGTACTGTATGCCCCCCTTCTTAGGATGGCTGTTAGTCTATTCTTAGACGAAGGCGTCGTATGAAGGTGAGTGTCTAGTCCACGCCTTTTGTAAGTAATGAGACCTTCTTTACTAAGACGTCTCATTTTGGCCGGTTTCCTTTAGGAAATAATACCTTTGATTAATTTAAGGTGTTATGACGGGGATTTCATATACTAAGGAAATACGTCTCTCTAGCCGGCTTCCTTTAGGAAGCAGTGTTCGTCCATTTTCAAGGTTTTAGTGAACTTGGATTTAGAAGATATACTAATTGCTTCTTGTTAAAGTAAGAACCTTTAATCAAGGAGTCTTTATTCATCAGTTATGTCTTGGACAAATTGTGATGATTTTTGCAGACGTCTTCCTTTAGGAAGTAATATCTCTCTTTCATAATGGTCTTTTATGGTTTATTATCTAATAACCATCTTTAGTCCATCAATGGTAAAATGCCCCAAGATGGCTTTGGATAATAAAATGCCCCTTGATGAGTGTGTGGTAGAACGAGTTATAGAATAACAGTTAACCCATATATAATCTAGCAACTCAAACCATAGACCAGAATTTAGAATATGTATTGATATGAAATTGCTTAGCCTAGGCTAAGTGATATCACGTATTTATATAGAGTTTTCTCCCTTATTTACAAGCTAATTTGTAAGTCATTGGAGCTCTTGGGAGCTATTTTGTGCTAACTATCGTATGTAGTTGTGGTTTCGTGTTTTAGTATTGAATTGCAGGTTTTATGGAGTTTTCTCCTTATTCCCGAGCCTTTTGTAAGCAACCACGGCTGTACGAGATGTTACGAGGCACGTAGGATGGCTCGCGAGCTTTATGGATAGTTTAGGAGGTCCCAAGACCCCTAAACATGAAGATTAGAGAGCCAAGGAGTCAAAGGAGGTTTTCGTGAACTGATCGGGCAGAAATGGCCCGATCGGGCGAAATATTTATGATCGGGTATGAAAGTTGCGGACCCGATCGGGCAAGCATTGCCCGAAGTGATCGGGTGAACATCATGTACCTAGACCCGATCGGGTGTCCACCGCCCGACCCGATCGGGTGGGCCGTTCGTAGGTCTTGTTAGAGAGCTGCTGAAGAGACGCTTTCACTAGACCATTTTGTTGCTTGGCCAGATCGGGTGGCTGACCAAGGCCCGATCGGGTGGGCGTCAAGTCCATCTAATGCTGCTGCGCTGCTGCTACATCACAGCCAAAGACGAGAAAATGCAAAGTTGCATTTGACCCGATCGGGTATTGTGCTCGGGCCCGATCGGGTCTGGTGCTTTAATCGCGCTTTTTCACTTTTTGTTTCCGTTTTTAGTGAACTTGAGGGGTATTATAAATACCTTTTCCTCATATTTTTAGAGGGATCTTTTATTCATCTTTCATTAGGTTTTATCTTAGTTTTATTCTTCATTGCTCTTAGTTTAATTCAAACACTTTAGATTAATTTAGAGGTGATCAAACCTATTTCGATTTCAATAAAAGTTCCTGCTTTCCGTCAATTGGTACTCTTCTCTACTCTTTATCTCTTTAATTACTTTGATTGCTTAGTTTATTTATTTAATCGTTCATGATGCAATTGTTAGGGTTTCCAATTAGTTTTGTCGTTGTTAATTCGATCATGTCTGAGTAGTCTCTTTCTAGGGTGTTAGATAGGAAAGCCATGTTTATACCATGATTGCGATTTAGATTTCTATCAATTTCTAGGGCTTGATTAGGGTGATTGTGATGTGGTTTGTTCTTTATTGAGTAATTAACGTTATTGCGCAGTTTCATTGGTTGCTTGTGGTTAATAGTTGTTTGCACAGATCCGTCTTACGACTAGAGGCCTAGGACACGTCAGTAGTTCTGATTACGTTAGTGAAAATGCGGCGTATGTTGAACTATGAGCGTTGAGTCTTAACCATAGCTCAACATAGGCTCTAATCTCCCGACTCTTGACTTAGGTTTTGGTAGTAGTTGACCCTATTTGATTGGTATAAGCATGGTGGACCGACCTAATACCCTAGGTTTTTATTCCATAGTTTAATCCCCAATTTATTCCGTCTTCTGTAGTCTATTCATTAGTTTAATTATTTCTTCCCTGATTTCATCTGGAGTAGCTGAATCGGTTGAATATTAATTTAGAAACTCTGTCTCCCTGTGGATTCGACCCTGCTTCCACTGACTACCTAGTTAGAGGTCCGTAGGTTTATTTTTGATTAGGTGACACGACTAAAACCTATCACTAAGGTACATGTAATACATTTCTATAAGATTTTTCTGTGCCGTAGCACTTCATTTACAACTTGTAAAAAAAACTTCATACTTGATTAAACATAGTACTTCTTGAGATTATCAGAGTTCCAGGTTCGTGGTATTGGGCGTCCATCCAAATCTTGTAGCTTAAACGTTCCGCTACGAACTTCATCGACCACCAAATAAGGTCCTTCCCAATTCGGGGTAAGTTTGCCAAGTTCCTTTGCTCGTCCTACAGCCTCCATCTTTCGGAGAACCAGATCCATTTTTTGAGAGGTCGTCTGGTTACCCGTTTGTTGAACTCCCTAGCCATCTGTAACTTATACAATTCCATCCTGAGCAGAGCATTACCTCGAACCTCTGGAAACTTGTCCAATGCCAGACGCATTGCTGCCCAGTTGGTCTCTTCTAAATATAACATGAAGCGGAGGGTGGGTTCTTCAATTTCAATGGGTAGGACCGCTTCTATTCCATAGACTAGCATGAAGGGCGTTTCCCCTGTTGAATTCTTGACAGTTGTTCTAATGGACCAGCTGAAGCTCTTCCACCCAAAATCCCTTGGCATTCTCTAACTTCTTCTTGATGCCTTCTGAGATGATCTTGTTGAAAGCCTCTACCTGTGGATGAGCAACAGAATCAATGTGGGAGCTAATACCCCTTTCTGTGAGCCAATCCTTCAGCTTAGGGGTCTCAAACTGGGGTCCATTCTCAAACACTATCGACTGGGGCATCCCAAATCTCGTTATGATGTTTTTCCAAATGAACCTTTTTACGTCATTCGTCTTTATGCCCCTTACGGCTTCAGCTTCAACCCACTTCGAGAAGTAATCCACAGCCACAATCACGAATTTCTTCTGGCCAGCCACCATAGGGAAATGACCTAGAATGTCCATTCCCCATTTAGCGAACGGCAAAGGAGTCAGGACAGGGGTCTGGAAGTTGGACGGTCGCTTAAAGAGATGGCCATGCTTCTTGCAGCTGTCGCATTTTTTTGCATAGTCCATGGCATCAGCATTTAATGTCGGCCAGAAATAGTCAGTCCTGCGTGCCTTCTCAGCCAGTGCTTGGCCGCCAATGTGTGAGGCGCAAGAGCCCTCATGCAAGTCCTTCATACCTCGAGGCCATCTTCCCTGGTAATACACTTCAACAACGGACGATCATATGATTTCTTGTACAATGTTTCATCCCAAACTTCGAACCATTTATCACGAGCCTTAACATATTTTGCCTCTGCCGGGTCTTCTGGTAAGTGGCCGGTCTTTTGTAGTGAAGAATAGGCTCCCTCCAGTTGTTTCCTCGGCTCAAAAACATTACCTCTTCCTGATCAATACTCTTCTTCTTGTGTACCTCCTAGAAAACAGTTCTTGGGGTGTCGCCTAAAGCAGAACTTGCTAGTTTAGATAAAGCATCAGCTTGATTATTCTCAGACCTAGGTACTTGCACCAAGGTGAATCCATCTAACTGCTTGATCTCCTCTTTTATCAGCTGGACATACTTGGCCATGGAGGCCTCCTTGCATTCATATTCCCCGTTAACCTGACTGACAACCAGAAGAGAATTCGACCTTGCTTCCAATTCCCTAGCTCCCGCTGCTCTGCATATTCGAATTCCAGCCTAGAGGGATTCATATTCAGCTTCGTTATTGGAGGCTGGGAATTCGAAACGCACGGCATATTCATACTTGTCTCCCTCAGGAGACTGGTAAACAAGGCCTGCCCCACTGCCCTGAGTGGTAGACGAACCATCCACCATTAGTTTCCAACACTGGCTTCCCTCAGAGGGGTCTTTTACTGGATCAAGCACTGGTCGAGTTAGTTCAGCAATGAAGTCTGCCAAAGCCTGCCCTTTTATCGCTTTCCTTGGTTCAAAAGTGATGTCGAATATTTTAAGTTCGTTTGCCCATTTGAGCATCCTCTCAGCCGCTTCCAACTTCTGTAAGACTTGCTTTAGCGGCTGGTCAGTGTATACGACAATACTATGAGCCATGAAATAAGGCCTTAACTTTTGGCTTGCCACTACTAAGGCTAGACCAAACTTCTCAACTGTGGTATATCTTCCCTCAGCATCTTTGAGCACTTTACTCACAAAGTATACAGGGATTTGTATGACATCTATCTCGACTAACAGCACTGCACTGACTGCTTCAGGAGAAACAACCAGGTAGACATACAACTTTTCTCCAACCACTGGACTTATCAGCCGAGGGAGCTGCTGTAAATGGTTCTTGAATTCATGTAAGGCCTCATCTGCTTCAGGTGTCCATTGAAATTTTGCTTTCTTCTTTATTGCTGCAAAGAAATGATGACACTTGTCACCCGACTTGGACAAAAATCGTCCCACAGCCGCTAGACAGCCCGTAAGCCGCTGTACTTCCTTAATCTTTGTTGGAGGTTTCATATCAAGTATAGCTTGAATTTTTTCAGGATTTGCCTCTATCCCACGCTGATCTACCAAAAAAACCTAGAAATTTGCCGGCTGACACCCCAAAGACACACTTCTTTGGGTTAATCCTTAGCTTATATTTGCGCAAGGTTTCAAAAGTTTCACGTAGATCCTCTACATGATCCTTTTCTTCCTGACTCTTGACGATCATATCATCTATGTAAGCTTCCAAATTGCAACCCAACTGAGGTGGAAAAATCTGGTTGATTAGCCTCTGAAAAGTTGCTGGAGCATTCCTCAAACCGAAAGGCATCATAAGCCAGCCATACAACCCCTTTCAGTAATAAAAGAGGTCTTATCCTGATCCTCAGGAAGCATAGGAATGTGATGAAACCCTGAATAAGCGTCCATAAAGCTCAGCAATACATGCCCCGCCGTTGAGTCTACTAGACGATCCAGCTTGGGCAGGGGAAAGCTATCCTTTGGGAAAGCTTGGTTCAAATCAGTGTAGTCAACACACATTCTCCAGGTTCCGTTCGGCTTAGGAACAATCACAACATTTGCAACCCAGTCTGGATAATGGGTTTCCCTGATAAATCCTGCCTCTAACAGTTTCCTGACTTCTTCATCAACAGCTTGATTTCTGACGGGTCCTAAATGCCTCTTTTTCTGCCTGATAGGTTTCCTAGCTGGATCAACATTCAGTCGATGACCAGCCACTTCGGGATCAATCCCTGGCATTTCATCTGCTGCATAGGCGAAGACATCGTGGTACTCTTTCAACAATGAGATAATAGCTTTCTGTAACTTAGGCTTCAAAGTTGCCCCAATTTGCAAAGTCCTCTCTGGACGAGAATCATCTAAACAAATGCTTAATGGAGCCTCAGCAGGCTTAGGACGATCGAGGGTCAGGCTTAAGATCGTCATAACCTTAGCTGAAGACTTAGTTTCTTCCTTGACCTGAGTGAACTTCCTTTTCTTACTGGGCAAATCTCTTGCCGTTTTCCTTTCGGAAGTAACATACAATTCATCTTTGTCTTCTGAAGGCTTCCTTGCGGAAGCATCGTGCGATTGAAATTTCTCTTCTTTGATCCTGGACGTTCCCAGTTTCTCCACCCCAACATCTTTGGGCTCGTCTTCGTTCATGGGTTCAGCTTCTTTCACCTTCCAAGACGATGGCTTTAAGGTAGTAAGGTAGAATTCTCTGGCGGCCCGCTGGTCTCCATAGATTGTACTAACCTGGCCATCGTCACACTCAAACTTCATCAACATCAGATGAGTGACAATGACTTCCTTAATGTTGTTGAGGATGGGACGTCCCAGAATTACATTGTACGCAGTCAGATCTTTGACAACCAAAAATTTTACGAACATGGTTCTACTTCGATCTTTCTCTCCAACTCTGACGGGCAACGACACCGTCCCTACTGGATGAATGATTCCTCCTCCAAACCCTATAATCGGATGATGGACCGGAAGAAGGTCTTTTTCATCAAATTTTAGTCTTGACAAACAATCAGCACTAATAATGTCAGTCGAGCTACCAGTGTCTATAAGGATCCTTCGCACTTTCAAGTTTGCTATCTTTATCTCTAAGACGAGAGGGTCATCATGAAGGGTTCTGATCTGACCACGATCACCCTCACTCACCGTCACCAAGGGGAACAGGTCCACCTTAGTTTTTCCTGTTAGCAACACTTGGCCGAGCTCTCTGACATAATTCTTATGCCCTCTTAATGTTGGTCCCCCGGCTGCAAACCCACTGGATATGACTAAAACCACATCTTCATCGGTGCTGGCACTTTCTTTCTTCTTACTTTGCCAAAAATCCTTCTTCTGAAAACGACCTTCCCGAGACACATACTGTTTCATCTTTCCCTGCTTTGTAAGATGCTCCAAAGCTCTCTTCAAATGTTTAAACTCATTGGTTTCAGGCCCACAATCCTTGTGGAAGTGACAGTACTTGCTTTTGTCTCGATTATTGTAAGGTGTCTTCATATCTGCTGGGGCTTTAAGTTCATGCTGATCCTTGAGTTCCATAAGGATAGAGTACTGATCCTTATTAAACTCATTAGGCTCAGCCGACACAGCCCTTTCTTTTCTTTTCTCTCTTCTTGACGGGGTTGTACTTGAAGATACTACCCAGGTCTCAGCCTTCTTAGGATTGTTCTTAGGTTTTTGAACAGGCTCCTCGGGCTTCTTAGACTCTGAGTGTTTAGTTTCAGCACACACCTCTGTCGCATGTATGAAAGCTTCGGCTTCTCTTAGGACTTCGGCCAAAGTGCTTACTTTTTTCTTGACTAGGTCAAACTTAAAGCTTCCTAGACGAAGTCCTTGAATTAATGCATCAAATGCTACACCAGCATTCAATTCGTGGATCTGGAGAGCTTCAAGATTAAACTTCTTCACAAAAATTCTCAAAGACTCTTTTGGGGCTTGGACAATCTTCCCCAAATGAATACTGGTTTTCTGTTCCTGCCGATTGGCTACAAAGTGACTAGTAAATGAGTAACTCAACTCAGTAAAATTGTTGATGGAATTTGCTGGTAAATTGTTAAACCACTTCTGAGCAACCCCTTTCAGGGTAGCTGGGAAGTTCTTACACCATGTAGCATCGTCCACAGCCTGGACGTACATTTGATGTTTGTATGCTGAAAGATGATCATCTGGATCGGTAGTGCCATCGAATGGATCAATGGTGGGTAGCTTAACCTTAGCACAAGGAGGGGCTTGCATTATTCTGGCTGAGAAAGGCGTCGGCTAATCTATGCGGAGCTCCCTGAAGCGTGCATCAACTGGTACTATATCTCTCCGGCATTCCCTGAGAACTGGATTTGACGAACTGACCTCCAAGGACCCCCGCCTATAAACATTCTATTGAGAAGTCCTCCGGTAAACATTTGCTGAACCACCGTTCCTTCCTGACGAGGCTCATAGATAGACGGAGTCCTTCCTTGCTCCATAGTGTGACTCCGGATCCTCAGGGTGGGGTCCTGCAAGTATGGCGTTGATCCAGTAGCCGACCTTTGTTGGGCTGCTACCCTCTTTGCTTGCAAGTACTCCCTAGCGTCAGTCTCCATTCGACGACCGTCCACTGGTTCACCGGGTTGGTGACAACTAGATTCCAGTCTAGACGACGTGGTTGCTCACTACGAGCAAGCTGTCTTCCCCTAGAAGTCCTTCGAGCTTCCTCTGGTCGTCTAGCCCCGCTTGGTCCAGCTACATTCTCCTGAGAAGCTCCTCTTCTAGGAGTGGGCCTAGAATCAGGCTGGGGGCCTACTCGGAAGAACAGCATGTTGCTCTTAATCTGCTTCTGGACGACTTGGGCTATCCTGGCTTGAAACTCATTTAGGGCATTTTCTAAATGAGCCGTCGTGACCGGGAGAGCAGGGTTGGGCTCTAAAACTGCCCCGACTGGATCGTTTTATCGCTGTCCGTCCCGTCCCCTAGGTGGACGTTCATCATCGATTGTGTCATTGACTTGTACATAAGGACTCATCCTTTGTCCTCGGTTGGACGAATTGCAATCTGTCATCTCCGCGCCTCCCCACAGACGGCGCCAAATGTTTTCAGTAAACTTTTCGTAAACGGCGTTTGTCCGGATGATGGACAGGTGTAGGGTTGATGAATTTGGGAGGCTTGATTCCCTCTCCGATGCTTAAGTCAATATTCTAAAGATAAAATCTGAGTATGAATTTTGACAGAGTAAGTTTAAGATAGTAGTTGTGAGATCTCTTTTACCTGATTTTGAGGAGCTATTTATAGTGTCCATGTATAGAAAGGAGCACCCTAAAATAGAGGGATGTGATTGGTTGGGCAATGAGAGGGTGACACTTGTCATAGTGTCATTGTCTTGAGCCCTTTAACCTTTCACTTTCTTCCTTTTATGGGGATTTGGGCTGATTATTCCCTCCTTTAGGGAATAATTGGGCCTCTTTATTCAGAATTGGTGAGGTCACCAGTTATCCTCTTGTATGCCGCCAAGTGTCACATGGAGGAGGAGCCAGTGTCACCAATTCATTGGGCCACGTGGCAGTCTTTGACTGGACCACGTGTCCTCTTTTAATATGTTACAACAGTAGTGACATTTAGGCCATATTTTCTATAATTTTTCAGCTTGATCGACATTCAATGCGTGTATTTACATGCCTTTTAAATAGATATTTTGTGTTTTAACTTCTCTTATCACTACACACTATTTACCTATTTACCCATTTCGAAACAAAATCTTTTAAAGTGCACGATTTGATCGAATTGGAAAATTATATTTAAAAAATTGGCCTAAATGTCGCTGGAACTTAGTTTTTTCTCAATTTGTCGTTAGAGCAAGTTTTTTTTACCAAATTCTCTTTGAGGGTCAGTTTTTTTTACCAATTTGCTCAATTGGCCCCGTTTGTCTGATTAGAGTCTGTGAGGTTTTAAGAGCCGGTGCAATCAAAATCACCTGTTTAAATTTCGTCTGTGGCTTCTTTTCTAATAGAATTATTTAACATTATATAGTATAGGATAATTCTAACATGGCTACAATAAAATAGTAGTCACTATAACTATTTAATTCTAAACCCTTCATTAGTTATAGGTAGGGGTGTTAATGAGCCGAGCCGAGCCCGAGCTTGGGGTCGCTCAAGCTTGGCTCGTTATACTTTGCACAAGCTCGAGCCGAATCTCGTGCTTTTTCAAGTTTAGATTATCACGTCCAAGTTACACAAAACTCGACTTGGGTTCAAAAATTATAACAAAATAAAGTATATTTATAAGATATAATATATTATAACTAACTTTATTTATTTTTCCTAGACTTATTAAAATATTCTACTAATATTTGAGATTAATATGTTAAAAAATATAATTAAAAAAATATTTCAAGCCTGCTCACGAACTTCTCGAGCCGAACACGGTTGTGCTCGGCTTGTGAAAATTTTGAGTCGAACTCGAGCAGCTCGCGAACAGGCTAAACTCATTAACACCCCTAGTTATAGGCTCTTCTGGATCATTAACCTAAATGATTTAATAAAATAAAAAAGTCAAAATTTTAAAAAGTTAATTATTTTTAATGAACAAAATAAAATTTACAAAAATTAAAGGTTGAAATTGAAACTATTGAAATAACTACAATTTATTATGGCGATTAAAATAAACTTCCTATAATATAAAATCAGACTTTTAAGTTTTAACACAAATTTAAGCTTTTAAATGTGGGGATTTTACTTAGCAGTCCTCGTAAAAATCTAAGAGTTAACCGACTGTTCCCGGGACAGGCTTTTTCTTAAAGAAGAGAATTTGGTTTCAGTTCGTTTTTAATCAAAGTAAAACTCACTATTCTTGGACAGCAAGACAACCTACTCAAACTTGATATTATCTTATCTTAAAATAAAAAATCCAAAAGGAAGCACATAAGCGAATTCTATAAAATGCACCGCAACTTCCATTACTCGACACGTACTTACAGAATCGAACACGTGGAGGTGTGTGGTTTCTAACTCGCCGTTTTCCTCCACGTGTCTTCCTCCTACTACCCAAGAACCATTATAAGAAGTCTTAGCAACTTCATCATAATTCATAAGGTATCAAATTCAAAACAAAAGAGGTCATAGAACGATAGATAACTGAATTCCACATCATATCATAAAAAGAAAAAAAAAAGAGCAGTTTGTAATATTTCAATCCAAAAACAAAGATGCAGACAGGCAAGAAGGCAGTTGAATCCGTGAAGGAGACAGCGTCGAACATTGCAGCGTCGGCGAAGTCAGGAATGGACAAGACAAAAGCGACGATGCAAGAGAAGGTGGACAAGATGAGAGCCGATGATGACTACGACAAGGCCTTAGCAACTGAGAAGAAGGAGCAGCGCATGACCGAGGCCGAGCTACGAAAGCAGCAAGCCAAGAGTCATAACGCTGCTGAAAAAGATGCTAATGTTGCTGCTGCTGGCACCACAACCACTCGTACATCAACAACACCAACCGGAAGCGGGTTCGAGACCACTGGGCTATCTTCTGGGCCTCATTACTCTCACGCTACAACTGGCGCTACAGGCCATCCCACTGGGGCTCACCAAATGTCGGCCATGCCGGGGCACGGGACTGGTGAGCCTGCTGGTGGGTATGTGGAAGAAGGGACTGCGGTTGGATCTCATCCGATAGGAAGAGGAACTGGAACTACTAGGTCCACTACGGCCCAGAATAGGCATGTTGGTGGAGGGACCAACACTGGCTATACTGGAACTGGATATAGTGGTTAACTTAGGTGGTTTACATAAATGGCTTTGTTATGTTGTGTGTCACATTTTCTTTTATTTTTTTAGAAGGGGGTGTGCTCACATTTTTAATGCTTTTTTTTTCTTGAATGTTTGATGTAGCATGGAGTGTTAATCTTAATGTAATGTATTTGGTGTGTTTTAAATCTGCAGTTGTAATAATATGGTGAACGTTGAAGGAAACAGAATGTTATTTTGGGCGTTCATTTCTTTTAATTTGCCTTTAAGAAATTATGAGATACCTTCAACGATCGAACAAATTGAAATATTGAGATGATAAAGATCATAAATGTTTGTCTAAAATCAACGCTTTATTAATTCTAATATACTTAGAATAGTTGTTGAATTCTTATTCCTTTAGATTGATGGTGTAGAGATCTTTTATAGAATGAATTGGATACATTGATCTTTTTCTGACTAATCTTATTTAAAGAAAATTGTACTAGAATCCCTCTTTTTTATGAACGTGATAACATTATAGTGAAGATAGTGGTGGAAAGTAGTTAGGCTTAAAATAATCTAAGTAGAGATAAAGGTGGCTATATTTAATTAGTCAATTAAAATAAATTATTAACTAATTAATAAAACTTCAACTTTCTCCTACTTGGTTTACTTTATCTATAAAGTCCTCATATGAGGATCATAATTATGAATTCTCTTAAAGCAAGAATTAATTTTCCATGTATCATAATACATACATTCAGTCTTTCAATACTTAAACTACTTATTGAGTAAATTCTATCTTACTCTAGGTTAAACATAATGATATTTTTCAAATTCCAAAAATAATATATACGTACATAAATTCAAAAAAGAAATATCCAACTGAATGAAAAGTTACAACATGACATAAATAATGTTTTAAATGATGGAATCAAGTCCCATGCTCTCTACATGACATTCGAAAATTAATTTGTATGTCTTTTATTAAGGGGTTAGCAATCATTAAATCCAGTGTTAATGTGCTCTCTGATTAGTTATTTTTCTTGAACACTTTATTTGATAGCGCGAAATTTAATGTCGATGTGCTTACTTCTACTTCAATCTTATTGTTCTTAGCCATAACAACAGCAGCTGAATTATCACAAAACATTGTTACTACTGGTCGAATGATAGAATCAACGACTTAGATATGAAACTTTTCAACCATACACCATGTAAGGTAGCCTCAAAGCAAGAGACAAACTCAGCCTCCATAGTTGAAGTAGCAATTAAGGTCTGTATCGCACTCCTCCAAGAAACGGCACCATGGGCTAGCATAAACACTTACCCTGAGGTGGATTTTCTTGAGTTAATGCAGTCACTGAAGTCGGAATCAGAATTACCAACTACTTGGAGATCATCAGTCCGTCAATACATAAGCATGTAGTCATTAGTACCCTGAAGATATCTTAACACTTTCTGTGCATCCTTCCAGTGATCAGAACCTGGATAACTTTGATATCTTCCTAATACTCCAACAGCATATGCAATGTCAGGCCTAGTGCAGACCTGGGCTTACATAATGCTTCCAACAGCTGAAGCATAAGGAACGTTTTTCATTTGTTCTTTCTCAAGATCATTCATAGGACACTGGTCCAAACTGAACCGGTCACCTTTCACAATGGGTTCTACACTTGGTGAACAGTTTCTCATATGAAATTTATCAAGTACTTTGTTGATATAGGTCTCTTGAGACAAGTCCAAAATTCCTCGGAATATATCTCCATGGATCTTAATGCCAATGACATATCATATCAAAGTTACTAGAAAGAAATTGTTTCATTTCATATAACAACCCTTTTATCATTGGTTGCCGGCAAAATATCATCCACATAAAACACCAGAAAACAAATCTTACTCCCACTGACCTTATGGTATATACATTGATCCATGATGTTTCTTCAAAACCGAATGAATTTATCACTTGATGGAACTTCATATACCATTGGCGAGAAGCTTGTTTCAATTTATATATGGATTTATTTAGCTTACAAACCAAATGCTCAACCTTTTTAGAGAAGAACCCTTCAGGTTGTTTTATATAAACCTCTTCTTCTAAATCTCCATTGAGAAATGTCATTTTCACATCCATTTGATGTAACTCATAGTCAAAATGAGCTATTAATGCCATAATTAACTCGAAAGGAATCTTTCTTTGACACAGGAGAGAAAGCCTCTGAGTATTCAATTCCTTCTCTTTGAGTGAACACCTTGGCAACGAGTCTAGCCTTATGTCTCTCGATGTTGCCCATGAAGTCTTTCTTTGTTTCAAAGACCCATCTACATCCAATGGATTTTACACCATCAGGCAACTCTACGAGATCCCAAACTCTATTTGATTCCATGGAGTCCATCTCATCTTTCATGGCCTTCATCCACAATTCAGAATCTCTCGAACTAGTGACTTGCAAAAACGTAATTGGGTCATTGTCAGCTTCCTCAATACAACCCGATTATTGCAAATACACTTCATAATCATCAGAGATAGCTGATCTCCTCATTCTAACAGATGTTCTCAAAGGAACTTGATCAAGTTGTTCATCGTTCAGATGCTCCTCATGTTCTTAATGATCTATTAAATTGTTATCAACATTGTGTGGAGGTTCTGCTGCTGTGTCCCTAATACCCATTTGTGCTTGAAGGGTGTGAATGACAATCAGCCTATCACTTGAAACATCACTTAAGTTAGGGGGCGGAACTTCAATGTGATCTGTTTTAGAAATAATGTCTTGACTTTGATCACTCCCACTAACTAAGTCATTATCAAGGAACTTAGCATTTCTTGATTCCACAATTCTAGTGTTGTGAGATGGACAATAGAACCTATAGCCCTTAGACTTCTCAAGATATCCAATGAAATACCTACTAAAAGTCCTCGGGTCAAGTTTGTTTTCCTATGGGTTATAGACTCTTACTTCGGGTGGGCATCCCCAAATGCGCATACGCCGCAAACTCGGTTTCCATCCCTTCTCAGTGTTAGCCTTGGAATACCTACTAATAGTCCTAGGGTCAGCCTTGGAAGGAACTCGGTTTAATATATACGTTGTCGTTTTAAGAGCTTCAATCCACAAAAATGGTGGAAGTTTGGCATTACTCTTCATACTTCTCACCATGTCCATTAAGGTCCCATTTCTCCTTTCAGCTACACCATTTTCTTCCAGGGAACCAGGCATAGTATATTGGGCAACAATCCCATGTTCTTGAAGAAATTTTGCAAAGGGACCTAATGCTTGTCCATTCTCAGTGTTTCTACCATAGTACTCTCCACCTTTATCTGATCTCCCGATCTTAATGTGCTTACCATTGTTTCTCTACTTCATCCTTGAACAATTTAAAGGTATCTAAAGCTTCATCTTTGGAACGAAGCATGTAAAGATGCATATATCGTGAATAATCATCAATAAAGGTGATGAAGTATTTCGGATCTTTAGCGTTCATGTCCGGACAACAAATATCCGTATGTATGATTTCTAATAGGTCAGAACTCCTTTTAGCACCTTTCTTAGACTTGTTAGTTTGCTTTCCCTTAATGCAAGTAACACATGTCTCAAAATCAGCAAAGTCTAGAGTATCAAGTACCCCTTCCTTTACCAATCTCTCGACTCTCTCAATGGAGATTGATAAGCGCTTATTTATACGTATTTTTACCCCCTAATATAATATTTATGGGGTCGTCAAATGAGTTGTAAGGGCTAAATGTTATACTTTTTGTATTATTTTGGGTCCAATAACGTGTTCAATATTTTGGAGCTTAAAAGATTAAATTATGTCTATTTTTATTTATTAAGTATTGACCCATTGAGATAGAGTTTGACAATGCACCAAAAACGTGTGTTATTATCTGTGCAGGGGTGTTATAGTATTTTGGGCATAACTCTCTCATTTGAAGTCGAAACAGGACGATCCAAGTGGCCACGAAAAGATGAGATCAACACCTACATATTTGTATAAGGAAGCACGAGTCAAGTGGTCCATTTACTAGGTCAAAATTACATATTATCGGAGCAGCCCATCGTGAATTAACTCAATCATGGCTTATATTGGGTTAGTTCCACAAATTCTATTTAGTAGATGGAAAATGCTGATTCCATATGTTGAATAAGAGCCAAGCAGCAAAGGAAAAGGAAAAGAACCCAAATTACATTAATCAAAGAAAAAAAAGAACAAAGGTGGTCTCCTCCTTCCTCACGCCCCTGTGAATGAAAATGGGCAGCAACTTTTATTCCTCCAATCACCTTCTCCCTCCTCTATTTTCTGCCACCAAAATTCTGCAACAAACCGCCACACTCCACCACTTCATCAGTCTATAGCCGCAATTCGAAGCCAACACGGAAAAAGAAAACTAAGAATGTCGGCTCAAACGAATGGTTACTTGGGGTTTAATTTCTCTTCTCCAATTGGACTTTTTTTGTAAGATAGCGGCAAGAATGGGTATAAATACCCAATGGAGAGCCTAAAATCAAGTATGCAAGCAAAAACCAAAAAAATTAGAAGGGACATGGAGTCGAGATTGAAGATTGGAGTTGGTTGAAGACGTTGCTCGGCCAAGCAATAATTCGGAGCGGCTACTCGCAATGAATGAGACTTTTTATCTCTTCCTCTCTTTGCTTCTCATACTCTGTGTTCGAATCTTAATCTGTATCTTAGATTAAATTGGATGATTTTCATGTTTTGATAGTAAATACTTTGAAGTTCATAGTTGTTTGGTATTTAAATTACACTTGCTTGTAATGCGATTCGATCATTATGCATGATTTGCTATCTTATTATGTTCTTGGTTGAATGTTCATCTAATTATATGATTTAGGCCTAGTTCAAGTCATATAATACAAGTAGCAATTAGATTATTTGAAGGACCCGCAAAGATGGTTCTAACTTAATCTAAAGTGTAATTTGATCTAGTCAATTTGAGCTTCTATGAGTTTGATTCAGCTAGGATTAATGACGTTTTTCTAGTTCTCAAAGCTTCTAGTATCTAATCGTTGTCGGTTGCAATGATATCTGCAGTGATTATGCTAGTTTAGAATCAACATTGGCCTAGTTTAGTATTGGTTAAAAGTAAGGAAGGATAGGGAGATTTTTCTATCTTAATCTCTACTGTTAATCTACATATCAATTATGAAATCGAAGTATGTTTATTATCATGGTTAAGAGTCTAATTTGTCTAAGAATCATAAGCCTAATTAGTTTTGCTTGACAACACCTGTAAATAGTAGTTCGGTAGGTATTATGTTTAGTTACCTTTATAATCTCACATCCCCCCCAATTCATGTAAATATGTAATTATGTATAGCCATGTGGACATACTGTTTAACAATGTAAAAGAATTAGTTGAACTTTGAATGAGTAGGAAACTAATCTCCTCGTGGGAACGATCCTTTCTTACCCTTTACTAGTTGTTTATGTTTTTGAGGGAATAAGAATAGGTTTTTTTAATTTGTACGCTTAACGACACGTACCACAAATATGTCCCAATCTCTGGTGCCACAACATAGAGGATTCTTCATTCACAACACAACGCTTTATACCATTATTAACATGCAAAGAACTATGAGCAATATCATTTTGCAATTTGAAATGATATAATCCATCAGACAAAATACCATAACCAATAACTTCAGAATTTCTAATTAAATTAAAACTAGAGTCTGAAAAATTAAAGGAAAATCAAAAAGGTAGTCTTGAAACTGAAATCAAATTTCTAGAGAAATTAGGAACATAAAATGTTCTCTCTAACTGCAAAATGAAACCACTACTTAAATTTAGGTTGCATGTCCCAACAGCCTCTACTTGCGAACTCATCTTGTTGCCAGAATAGATTTGATGTTCACTGCCCACTGGTTTCCTTAGGTTTGTCATACCCTTCAAGGTATTCGAAACATGGACTGTAGTACCAGAATCATTCCACCATGGATCATGATTAACACTAACCATATTAGATTCATAACAAACAAACGCAAGAAAATACCTTTCTTCTTGAGCCAAGCCTTGAACTTCTCGCAGTCTTTCTTCATGTGTCCTTTCTTCTTACAGAAAAAACACGAAGAATCCTTCTTAATGGCCGGATTGGCAGAATTATTTCCCTTTTCCTTATCCTTAGTGTGATCCCTCTTCTTATTTGTAGGAGTAGTAAGGTTCACCTTTTCACCCTCCTCCATCACCAATCTTCCCTCCTCTTGAATACACATGGTCAGAAGTTCATTAATTGACCACTTATCTTTATGTGTGTTGTAAGAGACCTTAAAGGGGCCATATTAATGAGGAAGAGTGCATAATATGTAATGGACAAGGAAAGAGTCAGAGATGGTAACCTCCAAATCCTTAAGTTGAGCTGCAATATCCCTCATGCGCATGATATCATCACGCACTCCTTTAATCTCAGTAAGCCTGATGGATCAAAACTGCATAATTAAGGTGCTAGCAAGAGCTTTGTCAGAAGATGCAAACTGCTCATCAATGGCCTTAAGAAGTTCTTTGACTTTGGTATGCATATCGAGGGAACCACGAATACTAGCACTGATTTTGGTCTTTATGAACATAACGGAGAGGCGGTTGGACCTCTCCCACTTTTCATAAAGAGCAACTGCATCTGGAGTACTACTTCTAGTAATGCTAGGTGGTTCGTCTTTTCGAATAGCATAGTCAATGTCCATCCATCCTAACTGCAGTAGCACCCTCTCTTTCCACACCTTATAGTTATCACCCTTTAATTCAGGAATGTCACATTTGATATCAGAAATATTCCCAGGTAAAACTACTGCAAAATACAACTAAAATCATGTTTATTATCAAAATTGAGACTTTTAACATTAATCATGTTTTACCAATGTAAATCATGTGAAATATGAATCTAAACATAAAACTTGCATGTGGGCTAAAGTTCTACTCAAATAGAATTATAATTACCATATGGTGAAACTATCAACTGTATCAGTTTCTTAATTCCTGTGGGACGTTTAAGAAACAAAATTCAATACTTCACCCTAATTAATTATTCAAACACAATAAAATTCTTGTGGGTAAGTTTTATCATATCATATACAATTAAACACAACAAAAGTTTAGTTTCCACATGTGATTCCAATAATAATAAAAATAAGTTTAATAATTAGAGGTGCTATGGCTACTCCCTAATTAATAAAATTTTGAATCACTCAACTTTCAATAGTTTTATATACTATACACAATGTAATAATTATTACCTTTGACCAGAAACTGAATTGGTCTAAATCTAAAACATAGCAATATGATAAAACATAGTACTACATGAGAACCACTAACATATGATATGAATTATAACATAGCAGTAATTAAAAAATTAAAATAAAACCTCACACTTAATAAAAGACTAAAAGCTACAATGTGAGACTACTAGTGTAACATATCATATCAGTAGTTGCTAAATCATATCAAGTTGCGTTTGTATCAAATAAACACTGCTACAAGTTTGATAAAAACAATTTTGATAACAAAAACACTTCTGCATTGGTTCCCAATGGCTTTGCTCTAAAAGTAGGTTGTAACCACCGAAAGCAATACGAAATTTAACAAATTGAAATAAGCAATGTTATCTCTAACCATCATATATATCGGCAAGCATAGGAGTGAGACATGAATAAAAATCAATAATAGCAAAACGTGACCATGTTTGCAGCCATTACAAAAGGAACAACAAGAAACTCCAACGGGAAAAAAGAAAAGAGTATACGAAAAAATTAAGATCCAACAAATCAAACGCAAGGCAGAGGAAACATGGCTCTTGATATAGATTAATTAAATTCATACAAGATGAATATATAAATGCGGAAATGTAAGAAATTATGAAATACCTCCAGCCATTGCACAATTGAAATATTTAGATGAAAAAGATCACAAACTCTTGCCCAATACCAACGCTTTATCAAACTATATTAATCTTATGAATATACCCAGAATAGTTTCTGAATCCTTCTTCCTCTAGTTAGATGGTGTAGATATTATTTTTTTAGAATGAAGTGGATAAAGTGACCTTTTCCAGAGAGATGAATAATGTTATTTAAAGGGAGTTGTACCATCAGCAAAACCCCTCTTGTCTGTAAACGTGATAAAGTTATGGAGAAGATAGTGGAGATAGTGGTGGGAAGTAGTTGGGCTTAACAAAATCCAAGTAGAGATAAAGGTGGGCCACATTTAATTAATCAATTAAAATAAATTATTAACTAATTAATAAAATTCCAAAAGGATCTTCATCCATATCTTCAGCGTTAATATGAATCGGGTGGTCCGAGGCCTAAATGATAAATTACAATGTAATTACCCAGAAAATGAAGATTAAAATACTACAAATATGTCTAAATTAAAAGGTGCACGATGTGCTTAAACTACGTAATATTGTTATTTTAATAAAAAAAAGACTGATATCACATTAGTTGGAGAGAGGGGAGAGAGAGAAAATAACTACTTAATCTAAGGAGAGAAAATAGGAGAATAAAACTACAAATTCTAACGTGAGAATAAAAAAAGTAACAATTTCTTCTTTTTGTTTTGATCCATTATCAACAAATCTTTCTACCTTCATCATTTTATTGTATTGTTCTTTTCACTTGTATTAATTATTTTTTTCGAATATGTTAATTGTTCTATAATTTATTAGTATACTTAATCATCTTATTGTATTATTTTTTTTATGTATATTAATTGTTATTTCCAAATATGTTAATTATTCTTTTCAGATGTATTAGTTGCTCTTTTCGAATAATTTAATTGTTCTTTAATTTATTAGTATACTTGATCATCTTATTGTATTGTTCTTTTCATGTATATTAATTGTTCTTTCCAAATATGTTAATAGTTCTTTAATTTATTAGTATACTTGTTCATTTTATTGTATATTGTTCTTTTCATGTAAATTAATTGTTCTTTCTGAATATGTTAATTGTCCTTTAATTTATTAGTATACATGATCATCTTATTGTATCGTTCTTTTCATGTATATTAATTGTTCTTTCTGAATATGTTAATGGTTCAATTCAGATGTATTAATTATTCTTTATTAGATATATTATATATATATACCTGAAACCAAAAAAAACAATAACAATGAGTTGTATGTTCTTTTGGAGGATGATTAAGAAAAACATTAATGGAGTATGAAGATGAAATTTTTTGATGTCTTATAAATCAAATTACATAACTTGTTAACCATCACTTTTTATAAAGATAATTTTCGTTTTAGAGAGCAAAATAACAAAAATCGTTTTAAAGTAAATTACGTAGTTTATTTTTCTAAATTTTTTTTAAAAAAAAGTCATTACTTTCCTACTTTCTCTCCTTAGATCTAATTATTTTTTCTCTCTCCTCTCTCAATTTAACGTCAAACTGCTTTTATAATTCTATTTTCTTTTTTCCTTTTTTTTGTTATTGAAACAAATTTATGTACCTTGCTATAGGTACATCATGGTGCACCTTCTAACTATTGATACGTACTCTTAGATTTAAAATCCATAATCCATACCATAACCCATCCCCAAGTATCTGCAAAGGAGGGAACATGTGTATAAATGCTACTACGCTACTACAAAACGCGTCATTTCTCGACGCTTTTTAGGCAATATCTCGGCGCAGTAAAGCGCCTAGAATTTATTTCTCGGCGCTTTCGAGAAGCGCCGAGATTTCAGCCGTCGAGAATTCTCGGCGCTTTATAGCGCCGACTTTCTCGGCGCTTTTGTGCGCCTACGCTGACCCTAGGCACTTAAAAGCGTCCAGGTTCTCGGCGCTTTTGTGTGCCTCCCCAATCTCTCAGCACTCAAAAGCGTCGAGCTTCTCCGCTATTATGCGCCTCTGCTACCCTCGGCATTTTAAAGTGCCG
The DNA here is from genome assembly GCA_947645195.1 of Patellifolia procumbens. Classification (NCBI taxonomy): domain Eukaryota; kingdom Viridiplantae; phylum Streptophyta; class Magnoliopsida; order Caryophyllales; family Amaranthaceae; genus Patellifolia; species Patellifolia procumbens. The sequence continues at coordinate 7,791,057 of CANSGD010001328.1, forward strand.
AACTTCTTGGCACTTTTTTGTGCCGAGAAATTACCACTACTAAGAGATTTTTTTTCCTCATGTCATTTTTCCTCTCTTCGCCTTGTTTTATATATGCATTTCAATGTCACAAATGAACATCGAATAATATAAAGTTAAGGAAAAAAGGCTAATAAAACAATCTTATTTATTATAAATAATTATAACTAATAATACAATCTTAGTGTTATTATTAAGATTACATAAAAAGAGAAATGAAAAAGTAATACATACTACAAATATAAAAATCTTTATACATAGAGCTATATTACTAACATTTACGTTTATCACTAAAAGTTAGCAAATTCCAAGCCGCAAGAACGTCATGCTTCGAGCTTCTTGTCATCATTCTCCACTTCCTTCTAAGATTACTTGCAAATTTTGCAATAGCATACTGATCTAATCTGTAGACAGGAAAAGAAAACATTAATACTTACTCCGCTTTTATTTAGTTGATTGTGACACTTTTTTCACAGACTCCTAGGCAATTTTTGGAGAGGAGAGATATAGAAAGAAAGAAGATGACCCACGTGATAGGAGAGAGTGAGAAAGAAATGTCATAAAAAGGTGTCCCAACTAATTTGAAACTTGCTCAAATGAAAAGTGTCACAATTAATAAAAAGGAGGAAGTAGTTTAGCAACAATAGATAAAAATATAATTTCTGGAGCAACAAGGATGATGAAGTTGTACAAGCCATAATCAACAAAATGTTGTTTCATAATGTGGGGTCTATAATCAAACCTTCACATTTGTTATTCGTAATTTGAACTATTCAGTGTATTAAAACAATTGCGGTGATATTTAAGATGAGATTATACTCTAGTCACTATAATCTACATATTAGGTTCTACTATTCATCAACTTAATGGTATAATCTATAGCATATGCTCCAAGATCTTGAATCACATTATGAAATTGAATCATTTTCCATTTGTCTACTCACATCGTGAAGGCCGCTAGAGGCGATCATAACAATTAGCTTCCACGACAACGCGGTCATTACCAATGGTGTCAATCTTTTTTTTCATAGAACACACTAACCCATTAAAGCGCGTTCGAGTTGAAGATTAGTTCAATACAAGGAACATAACTGAGAGATCGAATGTACAAGCATGAAGATTGACATGATGGGTCATTCATTCACATGTTTAACAAGAAAATCTTCCACTGATTAAGATAGAAACAAATCATTAATGAACCATTATGACCATAAACCCTTAAATAGGTCCTAGATAGAGTTGTTCATAGCCAAAACTATCCCATTTAAATTACAAGGTGTATTATTATCTAAATGCATGACCTTGGAAGATGATAGTCATTTTAAAAGATATAGGCAGGACATGTAAACTGAATCAGCTTAGCATAAAGTGAACAAGTATCAAAAGAACAGGCAACATTACTACAAAGGCGATGACAACGCAATCAAAATGGCCAGCTTGGTCCGTACACAAGGGTAGAAGGAAAGCCGAATGGTGCAATACCAATCTCGATGCCACCCCTTTGACAAGTGATTAATACATTTTCACTACCATAGATATACTATAAGTCAAAGAACCCCACTTACCCTGTTTCTTTGAACGAGAACTCCTTCAGTCTTCTTGGCTAACTCAATTTCAGCAGCTGCTGCCCCATAGACAAATCGACTATCCCTGCACATAACCTGGCAACAAAGAGCATGACAAGTATATCAGTGTTTTATAGTCACCCTGACATTTATTTGGATTACAACACAGAGTGCACAAACTCACCCTTGTAAGTGTTTACTCCATCATCAACTGCTCTTTCTAGATCATCCAAAATACTATCTGTACTTCCTCATAATAGCACTGTCATTATCGAGTTCCCTCCTTCTTCGTTTCTTACAACAGTAAAATGTAGGAGAAAATTATATCAAAAAGGATGGATCCTTGCAGCCATTAACAGTAGAGGAATGGAGAGAAGACACAATAGGTAAAAGAACTAAAATCAAATTACTACACCAAAGGATTTCAACCCAGCGAATCAACAAACATACCCTTGTACCACCAATTAAATTACTACACCGCTAAGTATAGGAGAAGAGGAAGCAGATATTACGACGAGCATAGTACAGACAGCAGCAGCAGAGGGAGCGTAGACATGGTGATAACATATGTGTTCTCTCCATTCACATTGCAGCGATGAGCAGACTCATGAAATAAGATGGATTTCAGAAACAGGACATCAGACCAACTCCCGCGCCCTTGTACCAAATGTGGCCTGGATGTCATTTAACTTATGTTTATCTAATTCATTGTATCTTTCTTAGGTAATTTATATGCTTCTGTTTCTCAATCTCTCGCAAGGAGATCTGTTTTTACTTTATAAGCTTAAACAGACCAACATAGAATACATTTAAGATAGATTGTCAGCTGGCATTTGATGGTGCTTATAGTCTAATACTGAACTTCATCATAAGTGCCACTAGCATCATTGTATTTGTACCTGTACCACAAGTTCAACATGTCATAAGGTACAAAAGTGGTGGTTTGTCAAGAATAATCCTAAATTCTAAATGAATAATCATACTTCCTGAAATATGTAATCTCCATGTGTTGCTCATAGGAGAGCAAGATCCTGAACATGTGACAAACTTGTCAAATATAATTCAATCCGTCAAAAACGAATTCTACCCGTCTAACCATGAATAACTTGCGTGCTACTTCATCAGTCCAAGATGGGACTAAGGTCAAGACTTTAACCATTTCACTTCATATCGAGAAGCAGAAGAAGTTGAATAGCAGAAAAAGAATAAACTAAATTGTATTTATTACATGATTTTTTTCTAAAATAGTTGTACTCCGAGAACATATATCAACACAAATTTAACCCATAACTCAAATTCATATTTAACCATTTCACTTCATATAAGAAACAAAAATATCGAAAATTTACCACTTTATTTGAAACCTTCAAAAAAGAATTTGCTTCTTAATTAAGAGAGGCAAAAATATACCCCTTATGGCCGCGTCTGATACTCTTAACCACTTCGTTCACCCTCTCTTCAAGCATTTATGTTCAGCAGCTAATCCAATTGAATAACAAACATTACAATTTCTAAATTGAAACATCACCAAATAAAAATCGAGAAATTGAATTAGTAAATACTTCATAACAAGATACCTCTGCGAATAGTAAGCTTGGAGTGCTTTTTCGCGATAAAGTAAAAACTATAATAAATCACTGTCGATCATAATACGCTCTTGTTCTTTGTTCGGGAAATTACGAATGTCATTAATGAAGACGGAAAGACCTCTCATTCTAGAAAGTACCATGGCTGCTCAGATCCAAGGGGGAGAGATAGAGCGCGATGGACTAATATAAGAATATTCATCAGCGTTTTCTCTTCTCTACAGAGATCGAAAATGAGTATTGTGGAGGAGAGAAAAAGGAAGATATTCAGAGATGACATTGCCAAAAGATGAAGTTGAAAATGGAAGATGAGGGAGGATGGAAGATGATTGTCTATGAAATTTAGTTCTGTAATTGTAATCCATCAATATGCAAGATGATGTTTTTCAACGTGCTATATGATACAACAAACTTCAAACAATGTCATACGAAAAGGCAATACCTTAGTATAATTTGCTTCAGCCACCAGACAAAAAATTAGTAAATCCAAACTAGTGACAATCTTTTTGTTTATATAATTGAGTGTCTAGAACCACTGTATAACTTTACAAAGATAGCAAATTGCAAATCCAAGTTAGTGACTATATTTTTCTTTTATTATTGATGTGCCTCTTTAAAACTCCAAATTTCAGTGCTTGCAAACATTAACAAAACAAGGGACTGCAAGTAAAATGACAGTACTAAAACCTCCTCTAGTCTTTAAAATAAACGCGAGGATGTAGAATGGGTGGGATTAGCATACCAATATTGCGTCAATATGAAATCTTTCATTGGTTAGAAATACAACGAAGAAGCTTACTTGACAAGCGTTCACGAGGGTTCTGTAAAGGCTCGGAAAGGAACTGATCAGCTTGATTGGAAGCATCATCAGATAGCAACGAACATTCACCGTTATCAGCATTTGAAAAAACCAAATTGCGCGAACCTGAGGTTAACTCATCAGCTGCGATACTATTGCCACGAGAAGATGAGCAAGCAGAGTTTTTAGCAGAGGAGGAAAACAACAATCTTTTCATGCTCTTCTCCACATATGCCACTTCCCATGATTCAGGAGCCCCAGAATCATCAATAGTGCTTACGCCCATCATCAAAAAGGGTTTGGAAATGGAGCAGCTGGTAGGGAGTTTGAGGTAATGAATATTATAAAAATTAATCACAGATTGAACATTCACCAACAATAAACAAATAACAAGTTAACCAATAATTCACATTCTCTGACAATCGATAGTTCACAATCCACTAAATTCCTAACAACCAACATTTTAATCCCTTATTCATATTCACAATTCAATCCCTAATTGAAAATTGAATCAAAAATTAACTCTCGCAGTTCAATCAACAATCAGTAATTTACAATTAACAATTCAATCAAAATAAAGGACTTATCTCTTCTTCATCGCATTGCCTCAGTCAGACTTACTATCTCTGCTTCACAATCATACTGCACCAGGCTCACAGCACTCCACCATTACTACACCGACGGACCAACGGGGCAAACAATCATACCTGATGCTCTCGAGAGTAGCCAACCGCTATGGCGATTAAGAACAGCATAAAGATTAAAAGTTTAAAGACATAATTAACTGAAACACAGCAGTTATGGCGTCGATCTAAGCCGAAAACCTCTAGATTGAATCGCAGAAAAGAAATATAAACATGGAAATACAAATTAATATTAGATCTAATTTCAGAACAGAAATCAAAACAAAATAATAATAAATGAAACAAGAAATTGATAGATCTGAGAAAGAAGAAAGAGAGAGGAGAGAGAATGATACCAGCGTATTTGCCTCTGCAAGCATAAGAGAGTGAAGTTGGAGCATGGAGTAAGCAAAATTAGGGTCGAGCTTAAGCGAGTGGTCGCCATTGTCATTGTCCTGCCTGGAGACGAGGAGTTAGGGCAAAGGGAGGAGAGAGAGGATCCCTTTTCCGAAATTCTAAAATCCCGCTTTTCCTTTTCCAAAATTCTAAAATCCCGCTTATTAAGCAAATTCTTCGGCGCTTTTTCCTGTCGAGAATATGAATCGGCAATAAAGTGTGCCGAGAAAACACGGAGCATAGAAAAAGCTACCCAACGTTTGTCTGTTGTGCCGAGCTATATGTGTCGAGATTTAATGCATTTTGTAGTAGTGTACATCTGCACACAACAAAGAGGTATATTAGGTTAATACTTCTATGCAGTTTATTATCTATATAGTTTTCTCCTATGTATATAATTTTATGTAGCTGGGCCTAACCCATGGCTTGGACAATTGTTTTGGCTCAAACCAGAGTCAGCGTGCTATTTGATTTCTTCTTGTATTAAGCAGTAGCAAATTTCAAGTGTAAATTGTAACAAGGCTAAAGACATACGTTTGAAGACTTGTCTGATGGTATTGTAAATGGAAGAGAAGACTTCCTTGTGGGTGTACATACCTGCAGGCCCAGCCTATACCAAAACAGATACTTTAGTAAAATTTTAAAATGGAAGTACATTTGTTGGACCTACTAACTGTACTTGATTCATATGGGCTTTGTATCTTTCAGCCCATTTGTATATTGCAGTCCAGTTTCTAAACAAAGAAGAGTATATATACCCTCTCTCTTGTAATAGACTTAGACATTTTGTTATAATGACTAATAACTTTTCCTCTCTTCTTTCCCTTTCTTATTTTCTCTCTATTCAGATATGATTAAGCTTTTTCAATGGAGCTGGAATGCTACTTTTGACATGGTATCAAAGCTTGGATTAAGCTCCTGAAATTTCCGCACTCAATTTCTCTTTCCTAAAATCAGTCGAACGCAATTTGAGTTTGCTTTCTGAAATTTTTTCGAACGATTTTTTGCTTCAATTCAAAATGCCAAGTGTTGGAATCTACGCCGCACACATCACAAACTATGGATCCAGCTCAAGATCGTACTAGCCCTTACTTTATCCATCCTTCTAGAGGTACAAACATGAAAATGGTTACATCTAGCTTCAATGGATCTGGTTACGCAGATTGGAATAGCGATCGATGTTGATTGGATTATTGGCCAAAATCAAATTAGGTTTTGTTGACGGAACAATTGAGATGCTAACCTCTACTCATCCTACCTTTGTTACTTATGGTATTACACTCGTGTAAGATAATTGAAAATCGCTTATCAGATGATCTTTCGTTGCTCTTTAAAATTTTAGAAAAGGTGTAATGACATGGTGATTTCTTGGATCTTGAATTCGATGGACAAGACGATTGCGCGTAGTGTTCTATTCTTCACCACATCTAGGGAAATCTGGCTTAATCTCGAAGAAAGGTATGGTTGTTCCTCTAGACCACAATTATTTGCTTTAGAACGCAATCTATTTGAGTTGAATCCAGGAAATCTCAGTATAGCTGAATTTTTTACACATGTGAACATGTTCTGGGATGAGTTGGATAGTTTAAGTCCTTCCTGTTTGTTCTTGCACTGGTTTAGATGTAATATCACAAAGAAGCTTGTTAGACTTAGAGAGGATCAGAGGATAATTCAATTCTTGATGAAATTGAATGATTCATATGCACTACTTAGGGGTAACATTTTAATGATGGAACCTCTAGCCCCTGTTACACAGGCTTATAAATTGTTAGTTCAAGAAGAATAACGCAAAGAAGTAGCAAATCTTGGTGTGGTAGAGTCTACTGCTTTCATGGCTGATAGGAGGAAGTATAATGATAATCAAATATTTTCTAGGTCACACAATCAGTCTCAAACCAGTCAACAAGCTCATTATTCTCAATAACCACACAACTCTCATAATTTTCCTGATAGATCTTCAAATCCACAAAATGATAGAAACAATAGATCTTTTTCCAAGAGATCTTCCTACTATTGTAATCAATGTCAAATGAGTGGTCATTGCAATGCGAGGTGCTGGAAACTACATGGATACACCTGGATTTAAACCACATCCTTACAAGAAGGTTGCAGCTCTTGCTCACAATGAAGCTTCACATGATGATACATCTGGTTCATCTACTCCTCTCTCATCATCTCAACCTATCAATGGTCTCACTTCTGATCAGTACACTCAGTTACTTGAGTTACTTGGAAAAGCTCATAATATAGCCCTTGCATCTACCTCACTACTACTAGCACAGCCTTTCTAGCAGGTACGTTCTATTTGCTATCAACTTCTGGTCTTGGCTGGATTATAGACAGTGGTGCTAGTGATCATATGTGATGTAGTCTCAATGCTTTTGATTCATATCAAGTTATCCAAAGTGAGAAACACAATGTGACAATGCCTAATGGTAGAATTGTTACTATTACTCACAGTGGGACAATTAAGATCAATGAACAAATTGTTTTACACAATGTCCTCTATGCATTTGGTTTCAAATTCAACTTGATCTCTGTTCCAAAACTATGTACAGAGCTTGGTTACTCTTGTGTTATTCAGGCTCTTCAGTTCCAGAGTAAGCTTCTTGGTAAAGCTCACTCTGGCCTCTATTTCTCTGAAGTTGGGCATACTAATTTTACAACAAACAGGATCTCTTATTCTCATACTACAGTAAAGATTCACGAACAAGCTAAGCTTTTTCACCTTAGATTGGGGCATCTTCTTTTTCATCAACTCAAATATCTACCTGTTTCTTTCTATACTCAAAGCGCCTTGGTAGCTGATTTCTGTCAAATCTTCCCTACTGTTAAGCAACACAGATTGTCTTTTTCTACAAGTTCAATTAAAACAACAACATCCTTTCAACTTATTCCCTTGGATGTTTGGGGTCCCTATCCACAAGCTACTCATTGTGGTTGTAAGATTTTTCTTACCATTGTAGATGACTTTACCAGATTTACTTGGGTGCATTTGATGAAGTTTAAGTCTGATTATGTTGTTGTCATTGCCAACTTCATTACTTATGTTGCCACTCAGTTTCATGCTAAAATTCAGAGTATTCGAACTGATAATGCTAAGCAACTGTGTGAAGGACCTATGAAAGTTTTATATCTTAAACATGGTATTCTTCATCAGTCTAGTTGTAGTGACACACCTCAACGGAATGGTGTTGTTGAGAGGAAACATCAACACCTGCTTGAAACTACTAGATCTTTGTCTCTTCAATCCAAATTACCTGAAAAATACTGCGGTGAATGTGTCCTGTGTGCTACTTATTTGATAAATAGAATGCCACTAAGTTATATTGGTTTTGTTTCTCCTTATGAAAGACTTTATTTATGTACAACCTGATTATAATTTCCTAACATTGTTTGGTTGTTTGTGTTTTGTATCTACTTCCAAGGTTTATAAATCTAAATTCATGCCTAGAGCTCTTCCTCATGTTTTTATAGGATATTTTGTTTCTCAAAAGGGCTACAAAGTTCTTAATCTCACTACTCATAAGATACACATTTACAGAGATATTATTATTCATGAATAATATTTTCCTTTTCATTACACATCTCATTCTTCTTCTGCTTCTACATACCCTAAACCATTTCAATTTTTCTTGCCCTTGCAAACTGATTTTACATCAGATTTTTCCTTTCCTATACCTTTTCAATTCTCTTCTTCTACTTCATCTAATTCTTCTTCTCTTACTCCTACATGTTCATCTCCACTTTCTCATTCTATTAGTTCTAATGACTCTGAATCTTCTTCTTCTTTTCACACTGATTCTCCTCTTTCTTAGCATGATTCTATTCACACTGATTCTCCTCTTTCTCAGCATGATTTTTCTCCATCTCTTGATTCACAAATTCAAGATTTATCTATTTTTCCTTCTCAACATCTTTCAGATTTTGCACCCTCATCAATTCATATTAGAAAATCTACCAGACCTCATAGAATGCCCTGTCATTTCCAAGATTTTGTTTGTACTTTCCCTTCTAAATCAAAGAAATATCATATTCCCTCTCATACAAACTCTCACTGGGCTAACTTAGTATCTCATTCTACTCTTCTTACACATTCTTCTCATATTCTTTCCGAACCTACTTCATACAAAATTGCAAGCCAAAATATTAATTTGATAGAAGCTATGAACAAAGAATTAAAAGCACTAGCCAACATTGTACTTGGGATACTGTAGATTTACCAAAGGATAAAAAAACCAATAGAATGTAAGTGGGTCTATAAGATCAAACGGAAAGCTGATGGCAGTATTAAGAGATACAAGGCTAGGCTTGTTGCCAAGGGATATACTCAAAAGTATGGGGTTGACTATGATGAAACTTTTTCTCCAGTTGTAAAAGTGCCTATTGTTAGATGTCGTCTTGCTTTGGCTGCCAGCAAAGGCTGAGTTATTTCTTCGTTCGATGTTAATAATGCATTCCTACATGGTGATGTAAATGAGGAAGTTTATATAAAAATCCTTGAACGGATTTCCACTGTTGTTTACAAGGTTTGTAGACTAAGAAAATCATTGTATGGGTTAAAGCAGGCTTCTAGGCACTGTTTGCCAAGTTGGTTTTCTGAGTTACATTACCTCAGCTATAAACAATCTCATAATGATTATTCCTTCTTCATACATTTTACAGTTTCTTCGACTACTTATGTTGCTGCATAGATGATATTCTTGTCACTGGCAATGATTCTGCTATTATTGACAAGTTGAAATCACATCTTCATCACAAGTTCAGTATTAAAGATCTGGGTGCTTTACATTACTTTCTTGGTAATGAAGTTTATACTACACCTACTGGCTTTGTTCTTGCTCAATCAAAATTCACTAATGATCTTCTTCCATTTTGTCTAGAGCATGATCTAGATGTTTCTAAGCCTGTTATTACCCATCTACCTCTGAATCTCAAGCTTTCTACACTTGATACATCCCTTATTCCTGACCCCTTAATATACATACAGATATTTGGTTGGCAAGTTAAAATTTTAAACTAGCACAAGGCCTGATTTAGCTTATTCGGTCCAAACTTTGAGCCAATTTATGCACCAACCCAGTTTTTGTCATTTTCAAGCTCTTCTACACACATTGAGATATGCCAAGGTATTCTTTTGAAGGCCACTGATCCTCTTCAGTTACAAGCTTGATTCCGAACCTGGAGAATGTCTTGATTCTAGAAGGTCTATCACTGGGTATATTTTGCTTCTTGGCTCTTCTCCCGTCTCTTGGAAATCTAAAAGGCAAAGTGTTGTATCTAAATCTTCCTCGGAGGCTGAATACAGAGCTATGGCAGCTGCTGCTTTTGAAGTTACATGGCTGGTCAGACTTCTTGAAGAACTTGGTCTTACTTCCTTGAAGCCTGTCACCCTTCATTGTGACAATCAATCTGCATTACATATTGCAAAAAATTTAGTCTTCCAAGAAAGAACCAAACATATTGACATTGATTGTCATTTTACTAGGGAGAAAGTTCTTGAAGGTTTGTTGCAACTCATGTGTTCACCAATATCTTACCCTCTTCACACTTTTCCTCTCCCTTCTTTACAAACTGGGATTGACTTCTCTTATTCCTAGTTTGAGGGGGGTGTTAGACCTACTAATTGTACTTGATTCATATGGGTTTTGTATCTTTCAGCCCATCTGTATATTGTAGTCCAGTTTCTAAGTAAAGAAGAGTATATACTTTCTCTCTCTCTTGTAATAGACTTAGACATTTTGTTATAATGAATAACAAATTTTCCTCTCTTCTTTCCCTTTCTTATTTTCTCTCTATTCAGATATGATTAAGCTTCTTCAATGGAGCTCGAATGCTACTTCTGACAACATTCATTTTTCATTAGCCGTAATTTGAGAACTAGTAAATCTTCAGTCACATATTTGCGACTGATAAAAATTGCGACGAGGTCTATATTTCATGACAGTAAAGTCAAAAGATAACGAAACCTGAGTGATGAAGATGCCATTAGGAGTTAGCCTAGGTTTGAGAATCTGCTCATATTTAGATTTGGTGTAGAGTTGATAACAAGGTCCCCCTCCAACTACATCTACCAAATCTCCTACAATTACATCAAACTTCTCTTTCCTGCCCTTCAATTCAGCCTTGCAAGATCAACAATAACCAATATACATTCAGCTTCAATTACAGACGAACGCATGTGGTTGGACTTAAGACATTACTACAACAATTGCCATTTTCAAAAACAGAAGAGACGATTAGTTGTTGCAATATGAGGTCTAGGGATACCTTTCTTATCAATTTTTCCTTTTATATTTGATTCATTGTTGTTAATTCAATTATCAGTAGTCGTCTTTTCTAGGGTTTTAGGGAGGAAACCATGTTTATACCATTATTTTTATTTAAATTGCTATTAGTTCGAGGTTGTGATTAGGGCAATTGTAGTGTGATTTGTTCTTGAATTTGTGGTTTATGTTATTGCGCAGTTTCATGCATTACGTCTGGCAACTTGAGTATGACCAGATCATAGGCTTACTTTTAGAGGCTTAGAACACACTATCAGTTCTAATTATGTGAGCTATCGTACCATAGATGTTGAATCAAGAGTGTTATGACCCTATCCTAGGCTTAGCATTGGTTGTGATTGCTTGACTGTAGACCTAGGTATTATTAGTTTTTTGACCTTTTAAATTGGTTAAAATGTTGGACCGAACTAATGTCGTAGTCTTATAATTCATAGGTAAATCTTCAGTTTAATCCTATTTCCATTAGTTTAATTAGTAGCTTAGTCTTTCTTGCCTGACTTCATCTGAAATAGTTGTTTGATTGAATATTAACTCTAAAAACATGCCTCCCTGCGGATTCGAACCGTACTTGAAAAGCTCTGCTAACAACAGACAACGTAAACTTGCAGTATTACATTTAAAACACATCACCTTGCTATAGCTTTTTAAAGGCACGAGAATCCTCCATAGAGTTTATCAAGAGCCTTTTGTTAAGAGATAACTATTTTGTCCCACTCCTCGAAAGAAAAGGGCAACTTTCAATTTTTTATGTGAAGTTGTTAATCAAGTCAAACTAAGTATTTTGAAGGAAAGAAGGGAAATTGGATTCAAGGAACCACCATGGCTCGAATTCAAAACTTTTTTTCAAGTGACTTTTTGGAAAGATAGACATGACTAAAGGATTGTGATCATAATTCGTTATAGGGAGATGAGAAAAGCTAAAATTTGGGAACTTTATAAACCATAGGTCATTTCCACAATATCTATCCAGATTCTCCATAATGGGTTGCACTTTTCTCTGATTTGTCCCGGTAAACTTACATCCAAAACCCTGCAAACCACATTTAAGAAAGAGCTAGGCCTAGCTATTTGACTTAGGAGGCTTCCCAACTAGCTTCTCACTTTTACGTATGATTCGATTGAAGTCCCCCACCATCACCTAAGGTTTGTCATTGAAAATCTGAGAGTATGATTCAAGAGTGTGTCATAGTTCCAAACAAATTTTAAAATTTGTACTTGCATAAACTATTGATAAATAAAAGGAAACACGGGGAAAAGATAAGGTTGATGTTTTCACCTAAAGATGTTACACTCTGTCTCATATTAATCGCATCATAGATTGTGCACATAGTTTTAGAAAGCTAATAGAGTACGGTGTAGGTTATTTCAATTTATTGTAAAAGTTGATGTGATAGAAAATGATGTGTACTTTTAGGAAGTTAATAGAGTTGGGAGTAATATCTTAATGTTTTTCACATAAATCAATGAATGAGTGAGTATATTAGTTGGGTGATACTACATCCGTCCTCATATTAATCGCAACAATAGCTTGTGCAAATAGTTTTAGGAAGTTAATAGAGTATGGTGTAGATTATATTAATCTATTGTAAAAGTTAATGTGATAGAAAGTGATGTTGTACTTTTAGCAAGTTAATAGAATATAGGAGTAATATTTTAATGTTTTTTACATGAATCAGTAAATGAGTGTAGTGTATTAGTTTGATGATATATAATAAAATATTGGTGGATTCATGTCTAAAATAGAAGTGTTGCAATTAATATGGGACAACCACATTTGAAAAGTGCTGTAACTAATATGGGAGGGAAGGAGTATGTAATAAAATATTGGTGGGTCATGCCTAAAATGAAAGTATTGCAATTAATATGGGACATCTATATATGAAAAGTGTTGCAACTAATATGGGACGGATGAACTATAAATCTGATGTAATAGAAAGTAATGTACTACCTCCGTTTTCAAAAAGATGTTACACTCTTTTTTTCACACGTATCAAGGGAGTGATTTAAAGGTTTAAACGAGCAAATTTTTCGACGAAATTTTAATACAACCAAGAATGAGATTGTATATGGCGTGTCCTAAAATTTCGTCGAAAAATTTGCTCGTTTACACCATTAAATCGCTCCCTTGATATGCGTGAAAAAAAAGTGTAACATCTTTTTGAAAACGGAGGTAGTAGTACTTTTAGGAAGTTAATAGATTATAGGAGTAATGTTTTTCATACAAATCAATGAATGAATTTGGTATATTAGTTGGGTAGTATATAATAAAATATTAGTAGACCTATACCTAAAATAAAAGTGTTACAATTAATATAGAACAACCACATATGAAAAGTGTTGCAATTAATATGGGAGTAATTGACGAAAACGATTTATTTTCCTTTCATACAAAGTGATGTTTATTTCCTTAAAATTGGTTTCTAAAGAGGATTTAATAGAAAATACATAGAAAATAAGTAAAATAATTATTTTATTAATAGCAAATAAAACAGCAAATAGCATTATGTTGGACAAGTGATCTGAACCCCTGCATCGTGAGTAATCAGTGCACTTTTTTTGTGCCGGATAGTTTGCATCAGAAGTTCAAATGACTGGCATGGGATCAGATATTAGACTTATTTTCAATGAATGCAGCTAAATCAAATTGGAATATAAAACTCAGTTGAAGTAGCAAGAATTAATTTAAGCATACACTAAACAAATTCAAGGTGCCAATGTTCTCTGATCTCGATAGCTATTTCCAACCGTGCACGTATCACTCTAAAGACTCTGGAGACAACTCCAGCACAAAAATTACAACATCATGCGCACTGCTCTTTTTCCTTTCATCGTCAGCTCTTCTCCTGACACCATTACCCCCCTCTTTAACACAAATCTATCTATTAAGAGGTGGGAAAAAACGAAAAGTATCGTCTATCCAGCAACAAAGCCTCAGTAAAACAAGCAACCTAACATGGCGAGCGAATAGACAGCCCTTGGCTTCATTTAACCTCAATTAACATTAGAAACGAGTCTAGATTGGATTAAGAATGTTTAAGATTAGGGCTTTGCAAACCCATCATTAAGAAGTCCGAAAACCCAACATACAAAACTGGGATCTGCAAAGGCTATCATACTCCAGACTTCCGTAGCTCTGCAGCCCCGTGAGCAAAGTGGCACTTATCTCCAAAAGTACATGAACCCTTTGTAAAATTCTCACAAAGCTTTGTCCTGTAATTGCTTGAGGCAGGTCCATGAGCTGGATGTCCTCCAGAAGCTTTCATTGGAGCATTTGCACTGACGCTTGCTACAAGATCATGCACCATGTCACTTGCAATCTTGATCTGATCAAAAGTTCCTTCAAGTTCAATGTTCCTCTTAGTAGGATCAGCATCATGATCCCGAATTGAAAGCTTCACCCCTGTTTGACGGCAAATCTGCTTCGAGTTCACACCACTCTTACCAATGATAGCCCCTGCTAGGGAAGCATCAACACTAATCTTAGCAGTTGCTGAGGCGCCAAACCCGGCAGCAAGACCAGTTGCAATAGGGGGCTCGTTTCGCCCGAGAAAGCGTCCATGCATTGGTAGGCTCCCCATAGCACGAGGATTATCAAAGGACGGAGCAACAGGTTTATTGAGTTCCCATTCACCATGGGCAAAATGGCATTTGTCACCAAATTTGCAACCTTCGGCAGAGCTGTATTTGTTGCACAGGCGTGTTTTGACAGTAGCCGCAGAGCCATTAGGTGCTTGTGGAGGCGGTGGAGCAACTCTTGAGATGGGTGGCAGGTTTATCATCTGAGAAACAGCATTATAGCCACCAGGGACATGGTGCAGGAAGTGACAACTTTCTCCAAATGGACATCCAGATGTACTGCAACACAGAGTAGAGCAGATTAGAGTAGCTAAGTCAAAGTTGTGTAAGACTCGAAAAACCATACAAACAAACTAATCCTCATCTAAAAGTGCGTCTCTTCTTAACAGGATAGATGATTGAAACATTTCCCCTTCATAGAAACAGAGCAACACAAACCGTAATGGGTAGCATGGAAGCACAAGTACCACAACTAAACTAATTTAACCTGTAGTATGTTCATGCTCGATCCTCCACATAATCAAGTATAAGCACTTCACTTAAGGGACAAAGGAATCAGATTGCTGTCCTACCATACATCTAATTAAGGACATGAAGCACATCACAAATGTCACTGAAAACAAGTTACTAACTGCAAAGTCTTTAAGAAACTCCAACTGACTCCACATAATTGAGCATCAAAACTTGAGCCTGGAAGTGATGAAATTCGGGGAAAAGATGAAAGCTATCTTATTTCTAAAGCAAATGGCCGCACATATTAATAACATCAAACCCTTTTACTAATAGCCAAAGGATATGTGGCTGAATTGAACCACAAACACCCAAAACTAACAAGCACAAAATACAAAAAGCTACAACGAACAATTTGATTATTGCCGCTCAAAAGAAGGTCAAAGCTCCAGAGAAAAATGTTTACTTTTTTTGAGTTGCAGAGTGGATGAAACAACTTCTACCCTCCACAGAAAAATGGCTTATCTACTCCCTTAATTTTCTTAAAACACTTCTCTGAATCAAAGAGCTTCGCTAAAATTCAGTAATCATGGACAACGTATTCAAAATTTCCCAAAAACTTGCACTATAACTTCATATAGAAAGAGCATAACCACCAGATTCAGACTAATAAGATGCAAGTGCTTTTCTTCACAATTACATTCTCATAAAAAGACACTCAAAAGAAAACTTAGCCCAGATATGCACAAACAATTAATTCACGGTGACGTATCGTAAACAGCTAGTCTGTAAAGCTCTTGAAAGGAGCAAGAAATATGCAGCTGCTAAAACTAAAACATTCTACTAGCAGAAAATAGTTCATTTTTTCCGGAGGGATCAGAAGTAGAAATAGTTTTATACAAAGACAAACACAAAGTGTTCAGAACCAAAACAGCTTATGGAAGAAGAAAACTTGCGTGCATTTAAGGGATAAGAGAAGAGAAAAGATTTGAAATTGACAAAAGAAAGTAATTTAGAAAAGGTCGAAACAAAGATATTGAGAAAGCAAAGATAAGGACTGCCAACAGCAGAGTAACTAGTAGAACAGGGTGCAATTACTGCAAGCCGTATGTACTACATTATGTGTGATAACTGCATTTGCATGCTTATGGACTATAGAATTTGCTACGGGGGAATATTACAACCTAAAACATATGTAATAATATATAATAATTGTCAATATTCATTAGATAGATCAAGATTAGAACCTGAAGAACTTGGTGCAAGGCTTTGATTTGCTTCCTATACCAGTTGAATCGCTTTCTGTTACAAAACATTAATTGTTTTATGTGAGTTTTCCTTGCCTTCCTTGATTTGAGTATGTTAATAATCCAAAAATAACTCACAAGTTTTTCTACATAGTTTGATAATAATAGTGCTACCAAAAGCTTTGTCACACAACAACAACAACAACAACAACTAAGCTTTATTCCCAAAATGATTTGGGGTCGTCACACAATTACACAATTCTTCAATTCACATATATATCAGTACAGAAATATCCAAAGTCATCTGAGTTCAAACAAATTTCAAGAATCTCAAGCATTACTAGGGAGTTTGACTACCAATGTACATGTATCAACTCTTTGAAACGCAGTTCCCGAAAAATGATACTTTATAGAATTCTTGGTAAATTAGTTTGGCTACTTCATGCTTCTTTTATGTTGCTCAACATAAATGATTGCAAATCCATACAAACAAGCAAATGCTAAACGAAACATTAAAGTTCAAAAACTCCAAACAATTAAACCAAAACAGTGCAAACCCCGTCCCCCAAACCCGACCCCTTCGACGCCACACGCAGGACTTGCACAGTAAGTTAACAGTTATCACAAAGGTTACAGGTTAAAATCTAGAAACAAGCAAGTGTTGACAGGTAAAACTACACAATTGAAATGATAGCTACCTTCAATACTTACATAAATGATAAATAAGAAAGGGAATGCGACATAGAAAGAAATTAGTAGATTCGACATCTAGTGTGTTTGGAGAATAGCTGCATACACTCATATCTCAAAGATTGGATAGCTAAGCACAATACTAATAACTAATAATAAAAGTGACATGATTATTAAACCAAGTGATTGTTGAAACACCCTATTTGTTGCTGCTAAGTTCAGATCCAAAAGAAGAAGTAGTAAAACAAAATGAAAGAGAGAAATAAGGAGAACATAAAAGAAAAAAAAGAAAGAATACCTTGCTTGAACTTCTTAAAACCGCCATTGGCGTGACCAGGTGCAGTATCATGCCTGCCTCTCTTACGGGCATCCATTGAAGTGGATTAATTTTGAGCTAAAGTAAAGCTTAAAACAGCACTAAAACACAAAAAGAAATTCAGTTTCTGATAATATAGATCTAACACTATAAGAAAGAAGAATGGAGAATGGAGAAAGGAAGAGAAACCCTAGCGACAGACTAACTAGGGTTTAGAGATGGGGAAGAGACGCCTCGATAAAAGAGAAAGAGAAAGAGAGAGATTTGAGCGCTGGATGTTTCTTTTAGATTTTTTTCAATTTAGTTTTGAGTTTTTATTTTTGAGGTTTGAAAAAATGCGAGTGGGGGAGGAATGGAGGTGACTGTGTGTGTGTGACTCACAGAGAGAGACCCATTGAAATTACAAGTCTAGGCCTCTCTAGGGTTTAAGTTCCTCCTTTTTCTTTGAGGGCCGAAGGAAGGGAGGAACCAATAAGTATCCAATATCTAAATTGCTGATTTGCTTCCGATGGGATATTGCTATATCTAATCGCTGCATAGGTTACCCACTATTAATAAAGGTATTAAAAAATTATTGATCATAGTGAGTTGGATTACACTGTATCTACACTTTATTAGTGGTGACCTGGTGGGTAATTAGCTAGTGGGTAGACAAAGTATTTTCGCTTTCAATAGGCCTCAAGTAACTACGCTAGTGCCTTCATCTACGCTTCATGTGTTGAATTCTTTTAAAATAAGATACATCATGTAAAGGACTCTTCTTTCAATAGTACATCCTAAGCTATTTAATAAAGAGTGATCATAAAAATTTTGATCTAAGAGGACATTAAATAAGTGACTTTTTTATGTATATATGATACCCCTTCTTGGAGAGATAATCTACTACCTCTCTGAAAATATGTCAAATAGTTGTGGAGCGGAAATACGTGAGGAAATGGCGGATATCAACTATAAGAGTTCGAAAAACTTGAACAACAATTAACAAAGACAAGTTAGATCGACAAGACGAGACTTTTAGCTCCAATTAACAAAGGACCGGAGATACTTTCTAGTTACGAACCGGCTATAGAACCTATGGGGATGCTTGGTTACAATTTCGAATCTCGACGATATATCGTTAAAATTGTTTAATACTTTCAGCATGCGATAAATCAACAAATAGTCCAGATCATTAATAATAAGTTTAGAACACTCCAAAATAACGTCTAATATTAGAATTTTAATGAAGAAAATGAAAAAAAGGAACACTGAGATTTTGAATTTGTTAGAAGTAATTATATAATAGTGCGAAAACTAATAATCAATTATTAAGTAAGCAACTAAGTTGTGTATTTGTATAAACATTTTTCAAAGCATATCTAGAAAAATAAACGGTTAACCATAAGCGAAAATTTGTAAAAATAATCTATATATATATCAAAAAGCGTAAGCATAGGATGCAATCCGCCATGTGGCACTCTCCATTCTTTGCAACAATATTCTATCAACGTTTCTCTGATAAAAAATACAAATTGTCCATGAGAAGTTTCGAACCCGCGTCCTTGAGTGTGTAAGATAAATGCTCTAACCATTGTGCTACTATATTTTGTTGTTTCTTTTATCAATACTAATAATGATATTAATGATATTATATATTTTCAATGAAAAACATTAATCAAGGTACAACATTTTCATTACATTTATGAATAAAACTACTAATATATGACTTTTTACTAACATCTTTCTACACCAAATTTTAATTGTCTTGAAATACTAAAGTACAATACATATAAATCCCAGAGCATCGCATGGACCTAAATACAGTCATTAATCATATTGAAAAAAATGACCGCTTTGTTTTAACGATACGGTAAATTATCCATAGC
Source organism: Patellifolia procumbens (assembly GCA_947645195.1). Lineage (NCBI taxonomy): Eukaryota > Viridiplantae > Streptophyta > Magnoliopsida > Caryophyllales > Amaranthaceae > Patellifolia > Patellifolia procumbens. The sequence goes on from CANSGD010001328.1 coordinate 7,810,475, forward strand.
GGAGGTTACACGGTTAAATAATATGGCTATATGATTATGGTTTTCCTGAACACCCCTACTGACAGTTAGACCCTTCAATTTATAATTTTTGCACTTAGACTTTGAAACTAATATGACCATCCGTAATTGCAGAAATTCAAGATGGACGTGCATTAAATCATTTCAACGAGAACGAGGAGGAAATGATTTAAAATTTAACGCTTGTAGGCTTTTCAAGATAGCAGCTACTCACGCAATAACTAGATTAATTTACTTGGTTAACTCGTACAAATCTGAAGCATTTGATGAAACAAGAGCCGGCTACATTCTATTTACGGCTATATAAGACCAAAGAGATCAAGACGCTGTACAATTCATCCAAGATCATATGATTTTGCGCTTTCCTCTTCGTCCATAAGCAGCCCTTGATCTATTATCATCACTCTCTGGTGAGTCTTCCACAACGGTCTGTTCCTGTAGAACAAGACCTCGATTTCTTGATAATTTTCTAATCGGAGTTGTAGTAGCTACTTTCTCAGCATTCGCATTTGCTGATTCTGCCGGAAACTCTGCATGATCAGGTGTGTCGGCTTGAACCCTGTGGGGCATCAACTCCTCACCTACCCCAACAGATTCCAACATCAACTGCAAGTGAAAATCAGAAAGGCAATCTATCAAAATATATATCAATCAGCCACGGTACCGGAAAACAGCAAACTTCTGTAGGAGTAAGAAGCATGCTCCATTTTGTTATACCAACTTCCTTCTTAAATAATCTACATGCATTATTTGGGGAGAACCAAGGAGGAAGTAAAAAAGTGAGAAAATGAAAATCCGGAGAGAGAGCAAGCCCATAGTAAGAAGATCAAGTTGCAAGTCTCTTCTACTAGATGAAGCTCCAAAATAGGAACTTGACTGATTGGCTCTATAAGGCCTAACTAACTCCATCTTTGATTACTTTCATTTAGTTTGCCTCCAAGTTTAAGTAGTGATTCTTAATGTTATTAACCAGGAAAGTTTTCAAGGAGAGCGCCTAAGCAATATGAATATATAATTATTTCATCATGCGGGGATCCATTCCAAATAAGATGGGTAAAGTATTTCGAGACAACACCAAATAGAAAATTGGGAAAGTAATTGAGACGGAGTAATAGATACAAGTACAACTAAAGCAACCTGAGAAATAAACTTACAAACTCAGAATTTACCTAAAAATGAGCTGGATCAACAGTCACATAGGACTAAAATCTCAATGGAGTAATAGAAAGATAACAACATAAATATGCATCTGGAAGGGGTTTGAACTGCAAATTTACCTTCCAGTCCTTATAGTCAAATCTGAAGACAAAGTGACTGTATGAAACTTTGCCTGACGCTACTGCTTCAGCAGCTGGTGCATTTTTTGGGGCTAGCAGAAAAAAGAAACAGTACATTAGTCATGAGTGAACCAAAAAAAGTATTCTTGTATACATACAGATCAGGCCATGTGCAGCTGCACTTACAAACAAAATGTCCATTCTCATTTGCAGTAATTTCAGCTCTGCCATCTTTCACAAGAAATGAAAAGGCAAATAAGTTTTCTACTGTCTGTGCAAAGGAATTTCTGTTCAAGACTAGATTTTCCAGTCGGACCCTTCGGTTTTTCCTCAATATACCAAACATGGTTGACATATTCTTGTCCGTATCAGTTTTCTCTTCCGTAAGGTTGTTGAGCTGCAAAACAATAAAACAGGCATCCAGTGAATAGCCCGAAAATAAATTATCATCTTTAAGCTGGGAACAAGCAACTGGTTCCTTCATTTAAGAGTAACAAAAGTCAGGTAGGATATAGACAATTCTTACTTCTTCTGGCCTTGCGGTTTCAGTTGGTTTGACATGTTTCTTACGGACTACTGTTTTCCTTTTCTTTAGTTCAGAGCTCATAGGCCCTAGCCTGTTGAATTAACAGAGGTGTTAATCCAAACAACAGAACTAGTAAAGAAATTCAAACAGAGATTGAATGGATCGTAACAAGTAATTACATGGTACAACATCCTGGGCCTTCTCTAAAAATATGAGAAACTGCAAGCCCAATGTCTTTCCAATGTATCAAATTGCTTGAACTATCTGCACTGCTGGTAGCTCTACCTTGCCCACCAAAATCCCTAAACAAGCAAGACACAAAATCTGATGGGGATACTCCCTCGTTTTTCTGTGCCTTAACAGATTTCAAAAAGCTACTTGTAATGTCCAGCAAAGCCTCTGCATCAGCTACTTGCTCCCGTGGTTTCCGGACTGAAAACAGCACGAGGAGAATCAACGACAACCAACGTCAGTAAAATGATATATTGTTCTAGTTACACATCAATTAATTAATATCTTGGTACAAGAAGGTCTGCTGATTGAAGTAGTGCCACAGTAAAAGAACACTGAAAGCAATCAGCAGACAAAGCAATTAAATTGCTTGAGATTAAAAGACTTTGCTTCATGAACATAGCTGCTAGTGTGTGTAGCTACTGAAATACATCTAGGCCAGATTACAAACAATTTCCCTTGGAAAGATATCCATTTTTCATGCTGCACCAAAAGAAATTAAAAGCCTTTTTCAAGAGAGGGTAAGATTCTTTAATCACCAAGACCCTGGCTACCAAAATCTGAAGACCCAGGCCATCATCTCTAGACATATCATTAATATCTGAAAGTAAATTCTACAAACGACCATCTTCTTTAATCAACATCCAGATCTTGTCCAGGCTTCTTCATCAGCTAACGTAGTTATCACAAGTGTTCTTTTCCTATAAAACCCTATGGGTGAAATAAACAAAAGTAGCTTTTAAATGATCAATTGAACTTGAAATTAAATGATTTCTAAACATTCATGAGATGACTCACTAATCTAGCTCAATGAAGGTTTATAATCAGCCAACACAGGTGTAATTGTCATTGTCCTCTTCTTATTCATATATATCTCATTAGCTTTTATGTCCCCGTCATCATAGATACTTCAGAAACTGACCTAATTGTTGCTATTCCTTCTCCTCAGATTTAAAGGCAAGCGAATTCGGTCAATATATCAAAGATAACAGCTAGCAAATAGTAAAGCAGGTAGTCTCACCAATTTCGGTAGCACCCTTTCCGTATGCCCCTATCGGCCCTATATAAGCCTACAGTTTCACACTAGTTGCTAGAGTGGTTACCAGAAATAACCAACATAGACCAAATTGAAAGGATTGACAAGTCTCGCTATGAAAGATTAATCAGCATTCATCATTTACTCTAGCAAACCCTTCCTAAATTACATCATGAACCTCTTCTCTCTTTCATTTGATGATTGCAGCAAACCCACCTCATAAATAAAGATTTCCAACTCATGTCAACCAAAATTCCGATGTAAGTTCTTCAATGTCTCACCAAGAATTATAATGCATGTTCAGTAAATTTGAGCAATATAACACATCCTATTTTCATAATCCAGAGAATTACAAGATGTATACTAACATAATACCATATCCTTAACATGAAAGTATGATAAGTGAAATTGAATTTATAAAATAAACAATTTGAGCACAATGTATACCTTTCTCGTGTAAACTCTCAACTTCATCAATCATAGTCTTGAACCTATCAGAATCCGGCGTCGATAAATCATTCGCTACACCAACAAAATCGAATTATATTGTTCATATTAAAGCAAAAAAAAAAGTAACGTAAAACCAGAAAATTGAAGGAGAGAAGTACCGGAAAGTAAATTTTTGACGGCGAGATATCTGGAACGGAGGTTCCTCCGTAAAACAACTTCATCTCTGTCTTCTTCTTCTTCAACTTCATCGATATGTTGCTGATTAATATCATTTGAAGTTGAATCAACTCGAACTTCTCGACTCCTCAATTTTCTAGCATTATTGCTACTACTACCTGCCTCTTTCTTCACTCTCGCCATTGACGCTCAAACCCTAGATTTTAAAAACTCGGTGGATTACAGAGGAAGGAACCCTAAACGGAAAGTGGAATAAGATTAAATTACTATTAGATTTCGAAAGCGTGGGAGTGGGAGCAATTTCTAACTCGTCAAATTAAAAAGGATTTGTATATAGAGGGGAAAGGGTTCGAAAATTGAAGCGAACGGGGTTTTCCCGCACTCTCCCTCTCTGTGCAAAATTTTCAATTTTCACGACAGCTTACGTTATGGTAGCCTGGTAGGAGTGGACGAGTGGTACTCCGTTAAAATATTAAATAAGCACAAATTGATTTTGATAAGCCTAATTTTGTTCCGTTGCACATTTGATAATTTTACCTTTTTTGAAGCAATAATTTTACCTTTGAGTATTTTGAAAATATTTAATTTTTACAACCCATCCATTTTTAATATTTCCTTAGTTCCAAATTAAATGCAACAGTCAATATTTTGCATTATTTACAGTATATATTTTGACTAAAATTTGAGCTTTACAGATAATTAAAAATAGGAAAAATTGACAGGAATAATCCCACCTTTGGCCGGTCTTCCACCACTGGTACCACCTTCAATTAATCCAGCAATAATCCCACCTTTGACACCCATATTCTCTCATTGGGCCGTGACCTGTAGGTGACCTACAATTGTGGGTAATATTCTTAATTGCATGATTAATAGCTCATTAGGTATATTTTAAACTTCAAATTTTAATTAATTAATATTTTAAATCAAATTTAATAAAAAAACTACCCCCTCCCCTTCCCCCCACTGCTGCCACTCAACCCCAACACCTCCCCTTCCCCTGCCACCCACCCCTCCCTTTCCCCTTCCCCTGCCACCCTCCCCTCCCCCGCTACCTCCCCTTCATCTTTCTCCTTGACCACCACAAAACGTCACCCCACATCTTCCCCTTCCCCTGCTGCAGGACGAATTGACGAAAGAACAACGACGACAATCGCCGGCGACATAACCAGCCACCACACAACCCTTGCGCCGGCGTTTTTCCGGCGAGGACCCGAAGTTATTCTGACCTCATCTCTCTTGCCTTTCCCCCCACCCCTAACCCTCTGTTTTTGGGCACATTTATTTGCGGTTGCGGTTGTCTTCCCTCCTCTCCGGCAAGTTCAGGAGCGTTTCTACAACTACATAAGGTCTGCGGCCGGGAAGGTAGATTTCGAGTGTGGGCTAGGGGGAGGGTTGTCGCCGGTTGCCGATCAAATAGGAAGGAAGGTGGCAGGGGAAGGGGAGGGGGATGGGGGTGGGGTGGCATGGTAGCAGTGGAGAAATGGAGGGGATGGGTTTTGGGTTTTGTTTTTAGTTTTTTTTTAAAAGTCAACGGTCATTATGGCTGGTCAAACAGGTTGCCATCATCTTGTACCAATGAGAGAATATGGGTGTCAAAGGTGGGATTATTGCTGGATTAATTGAAGGTGGTACCAGTGGTGGAAGACCGGCCAAAGGTGGGATTATTCCTATCAATTTTTCCTTAAAAATATAGTCAAGTGGGTTCTTGTTAGATTCGTCTCGTTAAATACTTTCGTAGTATGAACTTTTTATAATTTTTACTTATATATTATACTAGATATTAACCGTTAAACTTATGTCTCAACAAGCGTGAAAAGTGAATTATTGCATTTAATTTGGAACGGAGGAAGTAGATAACTAGTTTTAAACCTGTGCAAAAGCACGGAGATATTTTTGTCAAAATGCATATAAAAAATCATTAATGTATTAGTGTGAGTAGATAATAATTTTTGAAATATATATAATACTATTATGTTAATTCTCATAATTACCTGAACACTACACAAAGAATAACATGGTTATTCGATAATTAATTTTTATAAATCAAAGATATCTAATATGTATTATACAAAATTCGATAATTTATCTAACCCCTCTTCTCACGATACTACTATATCAAAAAAATGGATAGTTTTTAATAATGTTATAAAAAATCAGTTCATCTCTCTCCTCTCTTCTACATTCTTCAAAAAAGGTCAATATTTTGCTCTTCATTTCTAGATCTGAAGACTTACTCATAAAATCCTTCTTGTATCTTCATCTTGTAAGTCATTAACCCACCCACCCAGTTCACAACTCCTTCTCAATCTTCACTCCTCTTCTCACCCATCATCTTATTCCTGCTCTCTATTTCTTCTCCTAAAACTTCTCTACTTCACCACCATCAATCCCACCTCTAAAATCGACCAATAAACTTCATCACAAGACCATTCTCCATCTCTAAATTAAACCCCACTTATAACCCATTTATCAAACAACCACGATTGTATTAACAACCTAAAGATCCCAATAATTTGATTGAACTATGGGGCTTGGTTTTTTCATATGGGTTCGAAATCGAAAAGTCTTGTTTCATATCAAGACATATGACAATTTGGCCTGAAATTGTAAAAAAATGAAGGTATTAAGAATGTTTATGTACTGCAAGTTTCTTGTCAAACTACTTCCCTCAAATACATTTATTGTCAATAGTGCACATTCTTGTATGGTCTATTGATCAGATTTCCAACTATATCTACAAAATTACATAAGAAAGAATTATAAAAATATAGTATAAATTTAATTTAAACTTCGGACCTCCTAAGTTATCAAATAAGTAGCATAATTATGCTTATACCTTTATAATGAACATCAGAAAATTTCTTTGCAAAATAGCTTCAAAAGGAACAAAGTCAAAACAATATTTTGGGACGTCAATTCATTGCATTGAATGATTTTAGATCCATAATTCGAAGACACTTTTAAAACCATGGTGAATTGCTTGATCCATTTTTGAATTTTCATGCAAAAAAAAAAGTGAGAAAATTGTCTACGTTCTCCTTCTTTGATTGAGGGAGAAAATGCTACAATTAAACACTTCCTACATTTTACTCTCCCCTACAAAACCAATACGAAGATAAATTTATTAGTACAACATTTACCACGAATATAAATACATCCTAAATAAATAAAATAAAACTTCTAAAACCTCACATTTTCATCCATTAGTATCATTGGAATGCTCTTTGTCTTCAATTGATTATTAGTTCTGGCTTAGAACCCCATTGTCCCACACAAATAGATTGAATCATACACATCTTACAAGCTTTTGTTAAATTTTTTATTTTTATCTCTTGAACTTCATGATTTGCGTAAGAACTCATTTTCTATTAAAAAAACAATAACTTTGCAAGATTTTTTTTTTTGGTTCTGATATAAAACACTGATTTTTAGATTTGTTCTGAACCGGTGTGTTTATTGTGTTCATAATTGAAAATATTTATAGTTGTTTCTTACTCAGCCTTCCAAAATTTTAAAATTAGAAAGTTTTGGTGCAAACCTTATTTTCAAAAACTTATTTAAAAACTTTTAAAATTTAAACCCTTTTAAAAACTTTTTTTTCACTCTTGTCGATGTCATCTCCTTTGGCAACGGTTTCAGTTGACGTTTCATGTTAGCCTACCCCAAATCATTTTGGGAATAAGGCTTAGTTGTTATTGTTGTTGTTATTGTTGTTGTATATGTTGTATATCAATGTTTTATAATTAAATTTTTGTATCTGATCGACTTAGGGAAGTTTTTTTTATTATGATATTGTAATTTTATTTGATTATGAGTTTACCAAATGTCAGATGACTTTCATAAGTAGTAACATTTATATATGTTTAAGTATTGTCCCATTTTTGAAGTTCAATTTCTTTTATTATTTAGGTTTTCTTGTAGGATTTTATAGATGGGATTTTATAGATTTTATTGAAAGATTATTTTGCCATGTTTTTTTGGGAAAAAACTTTGTCTATCTACCGGGTATACTACGCTTACAGAGTGTGTAATAAGTAATAATATTGGATTCTAACTCTTTATGACTAATAATTTTTTATATCTTTATTAGTAGTGGGTTACTTATCCATTATGGATAGATGTAGCCATGTTTCTTTTTTGATATCTTTCACTTTTTAAATTAGGATTAAATATCAGAAGATTTGATTGGCTATCATTGGATATATCAATCTCCATTCAGATTTGAAAGAGAAAATTAACTTATACACAGTTTTAAGGGAAATAATTTTGAAAAATATCCAATGTGCCAGCATAAATTTTAAGGGATAAGAATATTAAAGATATTCATATCGAATGGCAAATTATACAAATTTAATATTTTATTGCCAAAATATGATTGCAACCTTTGTGTTATCCACGTTTCTATAAAATGCCATCTAAGATTTTTACCTAATTTTTTGAACCAATGGTTTTGAAAGATTATTTTGCCATCCAATTCTAATATAGACTGGGTCTATACTAAATTTATTATATACCCAGTACAAAGCCCAAAAGTTAAGATTATGTAATTATAAGTTAAATGTTTAACAATCAAAAGTTAAGGTTTTGTAATCAAAAGTTATGTGTTATAAATGAAAAGTTATGGTTTGTTTCAAAAGTTAAGATTTTGTAATTAAAAGTTAAGGTTTAGCAATCAAAAGTTAGGTGGTCTACGCTATTTTTAGTGTGGATCAGGTCCACCAAAACGTTTTTCTATTTAGCCATGTTTTTTTTTGGAAAAAACTTTGTCTATCCACCGGGTATACTACCCACCACTGACAGTGTGTAGTAAGGCCCCGTTCAGTTCACCTTATTTTTACTGAACTGAACTTATTTTTGCTGAACTGAACTTATTTTTACTGAACTAAACTTATTTTTACTGAATTGAACTGATTTTTGCTGAACTGAACTTATTTTTACTGAACTGAACTTATTTTTACTAATTCATGTTGTTTTTTCTTCTTTGCAATACTGATTTTTACTGAACTGAACTTATTTTTACTGAACTGAACTTATTTTTGCTATACTGAACTTATTTTTACTGAACTGAACTTATTTTTACTGAGCTGAACTTATTTTTACTGAATATTATTATTTTAAGGTGAACTGAACAGGGCCTAAGTAATAAAAGTGGATTTCAACTCATCATGACTAATATTTTTTAATATCTTTATTAATAGTTGGTAACTTACCCAGTGGGTAGATGTAACCATGTTCGATTTTTTATATCTTTTACGTTTTCAATGAGAATTAAATATCAGAAGATATGATTGACTATGAGCCTGTTCTCTTCGGCTAATTCTAGCTGAACTGAACTGAACTTATTGGAGCTGAACTGAACTGAACTGAACTTATTAGAGCTGAACTGAACTGAACTGAACTTATTAGAGCTGAACTGAATTTATTAGAGCTGAACTGAACTGAACTTATTAGAGCTGAACTGAACTGAACTTATTGGAGATGAACTGAACTGAACTGAACTGAACTGAATTGTTGAATTAAATTGTAATAAATATATAAATAATAAGTAAATAATAATTATTATGAATATTCAATAATAAGTAATAATAATTCTAAGTACTAATAGTTAAACTAATAATTTAGAATAATATCAAATGAATAATGTTAGTATTATTTTTGATGTTACCAAATGATATCATAAGTAAATAAATAATAATAATAATGATAAATTAATATTATAAATAATAATTACTGATAATAATAATAATAATTAATAATGAGTAATTACTATTATTAGTATTAATATATTAAAACTTGATGATGATGATGATGATGATATAATAACAATAATGTGTATGAAGTAAATTAATATTACCATTATAATAATAATTAGCTTAAAACATGGGTTGATGTGTGCTTCTAACCAAACCACGATTTGTGGGTTGGTCTATGATAGAGATACGCCAAACCCCACCACAAACCGCCAAAGTATCTTTAATATGCAACGTAACGACAATGTTGTACCATAAATAGTACTGCAATATTATTAGCAACTTTTTAATTTTTCATATCTTCTAATTTTTTGTAGTTTACTTGTATAATGTAATAGTGAATATTTAGTCGGTAAAATAAAACAGCAATTGCAAACTAGAATACTCATATTGATATGAAATTTGGTTAAACCGCGCACCAACCCAAACCTTGCTCAGCCATAATAATAATAGTAATAATAATGAGTAAAGATATAATAACAAAAATAATATATATATATATAATAATATATATAAATAATAATAATAATAATAATAATAATAAGTAAAATAAATTAGACTAATAATAATATATTAAACAAAATGGTTAAATAATGAATAGAGCTGAACTGAACTGAACTTATTGGAGCTGAACTGAACTGAACTTATTAGAGCTGAACTGAACTGAACAACTTATTGGAGCTGAACTGAACTGAACTTATTAGAACTTGAACTGAACTGAACTGAAAATAAGCTGAACAGAACAGGCCCTATCATTGGATGGATCAATCTAATTTCGATTTGAAAGAGAAAAATATATTATACACGGTTTTAAGGAAAATAATTTTGAAAAATACTCAATGTGCCAGCATAAATTTTAAGTAAAAGAATATTAAGGACATTCATATCTAATGACAATTTATACAAACTTAAATTTTATTGCCAAATTATAATTGCAATCTTTGTGTTATATACGTTTTTCTAGATACTCCTACCAATTAAGATTTTTACCTAATTTTTGAAACAATGGTTTAAAAAAAATCTTATTTTGCAATCTTCATATTTTATTGCCAAAATATATTTGCAAAATTGCAATCATATACTGATCTTGCAAAAGATCTTAATGCCACGTCAGCAGATGCTACCAATGAATGCCACGTCTTACAATTATAATGAAGTTACAGAAAAGCGACACATCAGCAGATGCTACCAATGAATGCCACGTCTTACATTGCTTCAGAGGATGACACGTGTCCTTTTTTATTTTGGTTTATTAAAATATATAGATATAGATGACTTGTTAGTGACCGATTAAAAAGGTTAAAGTGATATGTGTCATACTCTTACTATTAGTTACACCATCTGTTTTTTTAATAAACACATTTTGCTATTTAGGGATGCGTTTTTTTTTATTAATAGGGACATTAGCCACATTTATCTTATATGGTAGGTTGGCCCACCTCATTAATGCACCTCATTCTTACTTCTTCTCTCTATCTTTTTGTACTATTTTCCTTACTTTTTCACTTCTTCTCTCCTACTTTTATACTTTTTCCTTGGTCATGTGCAAAATCAAATGTCCATACTTAAAAATGGAGGTAGTACATAATTTCTCCACTGAAATGCATACATATTTTTCATACTTTTAAAATGAGAGGTGATACACATACACTTGATGTATGTGGGCCTTACTTACATACACTTCCAATGAAAACTTGCCACATTATTGTTAGCCAAAAAAAGAGAGGGAAAAATGGGGGGGAAATAATTTGGCTGATGGCGCCACAAACCATGGAGTGGTGGGACTCTTTATTATAGGCGCCAAACAGGCATTTAATGCATATTACTCCCAGCCGTTATTTGCTAACTATAATATAGGTTTTGGTTACTAATTAAATATATTTTGTTGCTAGAAAAAATACAAACTTATAACAAATGTAGGTTTTAACTATAAATGCGGGTTCTTATAATTACTCCATCCGTCCCCTTTTCTATATATACCTTTTGACTGGACGCGGTATCCAAGACGTGTATTAAATTCAATATATCTCTAATTACGTTTAGGTAAAAATTATAAAAATTATATATTATGAAAATATACATCGAGACGAATCTAACAAGATCCCACATGACTATATTTTTTCATATATATTGAAAAGCATATGTGGTCATAATTTTAAAACTATAATATAGGTTTTGTTTACTACTTTAACGTATATTGTTACTAAAAAATGATAAAGTTACAATCTTGAACCTGTTTTGTTATTAGCTTAGTGCCCCATTTCCCCCTTTTTTATTTTGCAGTAGAACTTTAGTCTTTTTATTTTGTATAAAACTTCTTAATGAATTTTTATTTTTTGTATATACAAAAATCAATTATATTAGTAGCACGCAAAACAGGTTAAACGATTTTTTAAGTTTATAAATACGTTATTTGAACATTTTGCTTCATTTGTATATGTTTTCACAGAACACGATATTTATTAGTAACCAATAACTATTATGTGAATTTTAAGTGTTATTCTTTATGACCCTCCGCTATTTGATTTTAACCCTTCAATGTTTAATTTAAATCATCCAACTTAAGTTTTGTCGTTATTATTGAGTGGTTGTAGTTGCATAGAGTATTTTAAGGGTTACTCCTTAGTTTGTAAGAATTTATTCATGCATAATATCAATTTTAGGTGACACGGATCGAGATTTAATATTTGTATAGTATATTAATAATTATAGTGTCTTATAATAATTCATGGCATGCCTCCAAATAGGTATTGCTCTACCCTATTCCAAATAGGTATAATAATTCATGGCATGCCGGTTACTATTAAATGTCGCGTTATGTTGAAACAAATTCAAATGAATCTAAAGGTTCAAATAAAATCATTAAAATAATAAAATTTAGATTTTCGATACTGTTTCATTGAACAATTCATCCACTACTCATTAGAATTACTAATACATGTGATCTTATTCGTTAATATTAATTATAGGTACATATAAGACACTTTATTTGATCATTTATTTTAACGTTATAAACGTTTTTCATTATATTCTAATATGAAAATAATCTTATTCTTTAATATTAATGATAGGACGGGTTTGTATGGTCGATTCGGGTTCGGTGACCATTAGGTAAGGTAGATTTCAGTTCAGTTTATAGTCGAACACTCAATTGATACATTCGATTAACGTATAATGAGATCAAACATGAATATTAGATCAATGAACAAGATAGTATATATATATATATATATATATATATATATATATATATATATATATATATATATATATATATACTATATCAATTTACATATATATTAGATCAAGCAAATAGTTAAGATCTATTTCAATCATCAATATATTAGTGTACATCAATTATCGATATACTAAGTCAATGTATTAGATCAATTAATAATTAATATCTATATGTTATATCAAACATTAATGCATCAATTACCGATAAATTATTAGATCAATGAACAAAATAGTTAAGATTAGTGTAATAGGTCGATCATCAATATATTGATATAAAACCACGATATTAACATTAGTGTGATACGAAGACGTACTTTAGTAATAAGTTTAGTTATGGCCGACGTATTTGATTAATGAGTTATCGTCCTAAACTACAACAATGTATTCGATCCATCAGCAATGTACTAGATTCGTGAATAAGATATTTAAAAGTATCAGTAGTTAAAGCATACGCATTAGAACAATCATCAATGTATTAGATCGATGTATACGCTAATTAAGATTAGCGTATTAGATCAACCATCGGTATAAGATAGTTGAGACCAATCTATTGGACCAATCGTTAATACATACTAGATCAATCTATAATATAGTTAAGAGCAATATAGTATATCGACCACATATATGCTATATCTATCAACAAAGTAATCAATATCAATCATTAATATGTTAATTGAGATTAACGTATTAGATCAACCATCGCTAGATTAGATCAATATATAATATGGTTAAGATCATCGGTGTATTAGATCAGTCTACAAAGATAGTTAAGAGTAATATAGTATATCGACCACAAATATAATAGATCGATCAACAAAGTAATCAATATCAATCAAGAATATGTTAAATAAGTACAAATTATATAAATATATAAGTAATCAAATATCATTATAAGTTTTTAGCATATGAGTTTGGAAATATTGTAGGTTTGTTATTTTTTTGGTAACAGGTTCCACTTAAATAGAAGGCTGAACGTATACTATAGTTTTCAAATGGCGCTGTTCATTAGAATATATACCAAAGGAACGCCCTTCATACTACGGTTGAATACCCCGTCCACTTGGTTACATCTGCATGCCCTGAAAGCGCCTCTCTTGCTTTGAGGTCTCGAGTTCGAATCCCACGCTTGCTTGCTTTGCTTATTACTCTACACATGCCTTCCCCTCCTACCCCCCAACACTTTTGTTTTATTTTTTTATTTTTTTCTGAATTTTATTTTTAATAGACTTTACTTAAGAGATAACATTTTTTTCCTAATTAATATTTTATTAACTATCCACTTTTTTTTATTATTAGGAAATTATTGAAGGAAAAGTTATTGGGGACATAATTACTTTCCAAATTATGGAGGACATTCTTTCGAGGACTTTTAATTAATTAACAAAACCCATATTTGTAAAACCTGTTTTTCATTCTATCAAAGAACTTAATGTGTTGTCATTGTAATTAATCCAGTGTCCATATTATGTTACCAATCAATTCTTTAGAAACTTGGGCACATGTATCCAATAGAGGAATCGGGCCTAAATATCCAATAGTATTCGGCTACATTATTAAGATTGAAACGAAGAATTACTTTCACATATTATATATACATTGGTATTATTCAAAACTTTGTAAATGTTAGTTGTACTAATAATACTATTACCATCAATATGAATATTCATGTTAGTATTATCATTCCATAGGACTAATTAGGGTTATCCATATTATTTATAGTATTAATATCATTAGTACTAAAATCAATTAATAATAAACCATGTAATAGCTAATTTTAAACATGTTAAGTAAATAAGCTCCTATATATTGATATAAAACAACGATATTAACATTAGTGTGATACAAAGACGTACTTTAGTAATAAGTTTAGTTATGGTTGACGTATTTGATTAATGAGTTATCGTCCTAAACTACTTCAATGAATTCGATCAATCAGCAATATACTAGATTCGTGAATAAGATATTTAAAAGTATTAGTAGTTTAGGCCTATGCATTAGAACAATCATCAATGTATTAGATCGATGTATACGCTAATTAAGATTAGCATATTAGATCAACCATCGGTAGATTAGATCAATATATAATATGGTTAAGATTATCGGTAGACTATATCAATCTATAAGATAGTTAAGGGCAATATATTATATCGACCATGAATATACTAGATCGATCAACAAAGAAATCAATATCAATCATTAATATGTTAAATAAAAACAAATAATGTACATATATTAGTAATCAATTATCATTATAAGTTTTTAATATATGAAATTGGAATCATTTTGTGTCTGTTAGTTTTTTGGTAACAGGGTAGAGTTTAATTGTAGCCTGAATCTACACTAGAGTTTTCAGATGTCGTTTTTAATTAGCAGATATAGCAAAGGAATGCCCTTCATACCACGGTTGAATATCCCGTCCACTTGGTTACACCTGCATGCCCTGAAAGTGCCTCTCTGGCTTTGAGGTCTCGAGTTCGAATCCACGCTTCCTTGCTTGCTTTGCTTATTACTCTACACATGCCTTCCCCTCCTCCCCCCCTTTTGTTTTTTCCTTGTTTTTTTAGTAGCACTTTACATTAAATTAGTAAACAAAACCCCAACCCAGAAAGTATGAACCCCAACCCAGAAAATATGTTTTAATTTCAAATTTTTTTGTTCTGTTACTGTGGCAAATCAAGTAGTGAATGTGTTGTCATTATAACTAGTCTAATGTCCATATTCAGTTACTAATCAATTATTGAATGGTGAAGATTATTAAAAATGGTAGAAAATGGTGAAGATTATTGAAGATTAAGAACACATTAACTCATAATGGTGAAGATGAAGAACCCAGAAATTTGTGTCAAAAATGGTGAAGATGAATAAGAGAAAAACAAACCCAATAAATAAACAAAAAAATCGATTCGAAAAACAAACCCAGAATTTTGTTTTTTGAAATGAAGAACATGAAGAAACATTAGGAGAGAGAATAGAGAAAAAAAAACCCAGAAAAAATTATGTCAAAAATTTACAAAAAAATTGGTCCGTTTTTTTTCTACTTCGAAGTAACAATTATACAGTAAAAAAGATTTGTAAAAAAAATTTGTAATTTTTTTTAATGAAGAACATATGAAGAACATGAAGAAATAAGAAGAGAGAAGAGAGTAAAGGAAACCCAAAAAATTTCTGTCAAAAAAAAATGAAAGGAGAGAGAAAATGAAAGTTACAAATTTTGGTGCATTGAAAATACAAATCTGATTTAAAATTTGAATTGAATTCAAATGAAAATTCAAATGAAAATTCAAAAGCCCCAAAATTGGGACTCAAATTAAATCACCTATTATAGGCATACACATCATCAGTGTATGTTGGGACCACATACACTGAGTGTATGTGTAGCCTTTCTCCTTTTAAAATAGTCGTTAAGTTTAAGTCATTTTGTTTTTCTAAAGGGTGTAGTTGTAATCTCAAAAGAGTTTAAATAGTAAAAAATATAAATGCATAAAAAAGAGTAATAAATATTAGAGAGTAGATTAACAATAGTGATTTGAAAACAAAACGTCAAAAAAGACAAAAAAATCTTACCAAAGCTTAATGTATATGAAAGATGTCATCTAGAGCATCATCGCTCATAAAAAAATACAACACCCTTGAGCTCTCTACCACTTTCTCATCCTAAAATACTTTAGCATGTTTCATGATCAATTTGATCAAATGCACCCCACTCATAAGCAATCAATTACTTATGTATTAGAAAAAAATTCAAAAGTATATAAAAATATAACAAAGTGGGTGTCTATTTATAAACCTGAAGAAAATATAATCATTGATATTTGTTATAACTGTTTTTACTTTGCAGATTTTCAGATATTTTAGTTTGAAGTTTTAATCGTTTTTTTTTTTTTTTGCTAAAACTCTCATGGTTAAGATTGGAAATAAAACTTAGTTCCTTAGGGCTCGTTAGGTATCACTGTGGTTTTCAGTTTTTTGGTTTTTTTGTATTTGAAAGTCATATGATATATGTCCTATAATAAATAAAAAATTAGTCAAACTTATTGGAAATATAATAATTTTGAAAACTGACAACTAAAAAATGAAAACCATTTTTTGTGTTTTTTTAGTTTTAAAAAAAAACTGAAAACGAATGACCCCTTAATGATAGGATTTGAGAACTTTCCTGATTTAATTTATTTGTTTTTCCTTTTTTATTTTTGGTGTCCACCCTCCCTCTTCCCTTATAGTATAGAGATAAGCCCGGGTGTACCATGCGCTAGGTACATCCGAGACATTTAACAATGATTTATAAAATGACAAATGCGGACAAGTATCACAAGACTTAAATGGTTCAGTAGGCTCCGTTGGTTCGCATCCACAATGAGAGAGTAACATATGTTGTAGGTCGCAGGTTCAATCCCAAGAACAAAATCAACAAAAGTTGAGCACACATAGTCCAACCTAGAATTCGTTTTAGGTGGCTTTAGATTTCAAAAGATAACTTCAACTTAATGTGAAACATGAGTTTCAAATATAATAGAAATTTTAACAATACGCGATAAAAGTATTTAAGTATTAATAACATGTAATATTGCTCATAATCGCGCTAACATATTAAGTTAAAAGACTTTCTCAAAAGATAAACATAATCTTAATGTCAAACTCGTTATACTCTTAGATTAATACATCAAGGAATTTTAACGATCACTTAGGAAAACCTTTTATCCAAAAGCAATATAAAGCTTTATACATTACTTATCAGAATCTTTTCTAAAATAGAGTTATAAAGTAGTACGCATCTCGTATACGTCATCACATCAAACTACCTTGTCATTCGGATCGTCTCGAAATCATTCCCTTATATTGAACTACTTAACTCAACATAGATTCGTACAAGGATATAATTATATAAGTTCGTATATACGTATATCATAGAAAGATACTTAAAAGCTCATAACCAATAATTGTCTCATACTCAGAATTCTATCAATACTCATTTGATTTTTCAATCCAAGAAATACTATGAACATGACTGTCGTTGCTTCAAAACATACAAAGCTAAAAAGACCTTTACATAATCCATTTCCATTAACCTTTAAAAGGTTCAATGTGACCCGAACAAGTCCTTACATACTTTGACACATCATATGACATCAGAGTTTCCAACACAACTATAAAAGTTATTGTTATTGATTCTCAAAAGAATTTCAGAAGAGAACACGAAGGACTTCCATAAATTTGTCAAAAAAACTAACTTTGTTATAGAATCCTTCACAACATAACCCTAAACAGAAAACTTATACTGAAGCAAATATTTCAATTTCCTTTTAACTCAGATTAAACAATATGGGGAAAAGAACCCGAAAACAAAGAGGAGCTACGCCACTTTTCCATACACTTTTGGGGTCGTCACCCCCACCTTTTTACGTACTGCTTGTAAGATTTGCAGGACATGTTCCACATAATTCCCACAAAGAGTATATATACATACTTATACACATTGTTATTCCCCACTATAATCACAATTCTTATCCCAGGGTAAAATTAGTTCAAACATATTCGAAAACCATATTAGTTGACAGATTCAGAGTTTTCATCCGCTTAAACAACTCAACCACGTTTTTTAAAACACTTAGCATAACCCTGGAACAAAGCGCAGGAGGTAACTCTTCACTTTAAAGACAAAACCTCATTTCTAAAGTTTTTTTTTGGTATGAACCGAAACACAATAAGGAAAATAGTAAGTTGAAATACTTCAATTAACTTGAAAAATCATCACTGGAAGTTAACATTACCATTCGAAGATGGTTTGAAGTCATTGATTTTGTAACTTAGGTAAGGGGTTTAAAGCTCATCATTTTGAGTGCGGTATTTTAAACCATACTTAAAAGAGTAACTAGTGCATAAGAAAAATTGTTAGCTTCTTACCTGTAATTCCTTTTTGAAAAACAAGGGTTATTAACAATGTTTCAAAACTTATAGTTTGCCTATATGTTTTATGAATCCATTTTCCTTTTCTAAAATCACTTTAAGACATTGTTCGTGGAAATTTTAGCTCATGCGTCACCCGTGAATAATTGTTTCCAGAAACATTCTTTTTGAGCAAACTTGTCGTATGGAAATGGTTTAACAAAATTTTTCTTTCATGTGAGAGAGTTACTGCCAGTCTGCCCTTGAGTGGGTTAGTAGCCAAACCTAACAAAAGGTTCCAAGCTATAGGCTAAACACAAGAGATGATAAAGCTTATAATCGAACAAACGCGAAACTCAATAGTTTTGCAACCTTGTTTTCATAAAGCTTACTCCCAAGGATAATAATTCTCAAAGTTAAATTGATCGTAACGTATGCAGTAGCATGAATACCAGAAGATAAATATTTTAGGACGTTTGAAGGTTCTCACGACATACCCCCTAATCTACTTACAAAAATCCTGCAAAGTAGTAGTCAATACTAGCCCAATTTCAATGTTTTGCGAGTTTAAAATCCTTATAAATAATATAAAGGGAAATTCCCAATGGTGGCCCTTAGGTATTAGAAATTCTAAGCGGTGGAAATTTCAAAAAAACTTTCCCATTGATAGCCCTGCTTTACAAATTATTCCAAATATAGTCTTAATGAAGAATATTCCGTTAATCTTAAAGCATATTCCGTTAGTTAACCGTGGAGACGGTCACCCGCACGTTATAAAGGTCTTTTGGGTCGTTTTTTACCAATTTTGACATCAACACATTTCATTTACCCCAGAACTATTCAACACATAGATTCCCAATTTTCCTTTAAATCCATTCCCTCCAAAGAATCTTCTATGATCTGCCAAAAGTTCTAACATTATACTTTAACGACAAACTACTAAAATACAACCCAATGTACCATACTACCTCCAATAATCTTATCCTCTGATGTTTGAAATTGTATTCTGGAAATTCTTATAAAAATCCTTACTTTAGAGATTGTCTAACAAAATAGTACTCTCGAAATCTTAATAAGTGAAAGTAAACAGTAGTATTGAATACCCTAAAAATCCTTCAAATAATCACTCGTTTGTTACTTAATTTCATTTGCTTAGACCCTATTTGACCATTTACTGCAAAGTATACGAAGTCGTTAAATTAAAAACTCCACGACTATACAGCAAGCATTGAGTCTAAATTCAGTTACAGAACTAGGACAAGACCTTAGGGATTAGAATCAAGGTAGTTACCGTACTACATATGTTGAATTAAGAGCCTTATGACCAGGGCCGGTTCTGAGGGTAGGCCTCGAGTGCGACCGCCTAGGGCCCAACTCTTCAAGGGGCCCAAATTAGAAAAATATGTCATATAGTAAAACAAAAATTACTTCGCGCGGGATACTCCGAGAATACCAAAGAAAAAAAGAAGAAAGAAAATGTTTAGGGACCTTTATTACTTTCTTTTTCCTAAACTTTAACTTCTTAATTCTAATATTTTGCGAATCTCATGAACTTCTTCGTATATTCTCAATAATTCTGAAAAAATATTATCTACATAGAGTAAGCCTTGAGATAGACTATTAAGACCAAAAGGTATTAATTTAAAGTAAAAGGGTTTTAGCTTGATCATAATCTTATAACCGTTGATATTTTTACTTAAAAGCATCAGTGTTAGAATTTTATAACTTTTGAACCTTTGGATTCAACACTTTTAACTTAAACATCATACTGTCTAACCATGTACTTATGGATGGACTGTGAAACATAAGTCTCTATATTAATTTTGATATTTGATTTCTTCTTGATTTTATTTTTAAATGTCGTTGTTTCGTAATATCTTTACACATTCTATTAATTTTTTCCCCAAAATTTTTACTCTTGTGAACATTTTTTCCTTTCCAAATTCTTATTTTTCATATGGGTGTTTGGGTATTTTTCATGGATATATATAATTTTCTCTTTTTGGTGATAAATGGTGATCTTACCATGGGAAAGACTTTTAGATTATCGGCAATGATGATGGATTTCAATACTTATGCAATTCTTTTAAGAAAAAGAAGTTATTGAAGAAATGAACTAAAGCGTACTAATATAATACTACTATATTTCTAAAGAACCAAGTAAGTGTTGGCGCAGTGGTGATGGGGACTGGCTTTGGTAGGACGAACCCGTGTTCTAATCCCCGCAACTCCCTTGGGAGAGGAATGAAACCTAACCACCCCGAACTTAGCCTCGATCCGGATGTAGCCCAAAGGGTGAACCGGGTGCAAACCCAAAAAAAAAAAACGATATTTCTAAAGATAAATGCTATATTTGTTTTTGCATAGTTTCGAGACACGACTTCAAAAAGTAATATCTAAAATCAGATATATGGAAAAAAAATTCTATACATTTGGGGCCCATTTTTGGTTTTGCGCCTAGGGCCCCAAAAATGTCAGGAACGGCACTGCTTATGACCCGATTGTATGCTTAACATTGGATGTGATTTTTTGACTCTAGGCTAGGTATTATTAGTTATTTGAACCCTTTTGATTGGTATAAGCATGGTGGAACGAACTAA
This sequence comes from Patellifolia procumbens, assembly GCA_947645195.1. Classification (NCBI taxonomy): domain Eukaryota; kingdom Viridiplantae; phylum Streptophyta; class Magnoliopsida; order Caryophyllales; family Amaranthaceae; genus Patellifolia; species Patellifolia procumbens. The sequence goes on from CANSGD010001328.1 coordinate 7,831,663, forward strand.
TACCATAAACCTTTAATCCATACTTAAATCTCATTTTAATATTGTATTCTTCAGTTTAATTAGTAGTTCAACGATTTTATCCCTGATTTCGTCTGAAGTAGTTGTTTAATTAAATGTTAACTCTGAAAACCTGTCTCCCTGAGGATTCAACCTATACTTGCAAGGCTCTGATAACAACAAACATCGCGCACTTGCGATATACTTTAAAACACATTAGTGTTATAACACTTAATTCATATATAATGTCATGAAAATAAATCTAAGACTGGACCAAGGGTGGTGGTGGAGTCCATTAACTTGCTCTATGTAGGCCTCTTTTAGTGATTTCTTCACGACCATAAGTCTTTGGTAAAGGCAATAATACTAGCACTTATAGACTCTGAGAGTCACATTTTGAATTTGAGACTCTGAGATCCGTGTCTCTCTTGAGATTCTAAGAGCCTCGATTCTGACTTTGAGATTCTGAGATCCTAGGGAGGCGTCATCCTTTTCTAAGGTAATGATGAACATACTATAGGAGCAAAAAAAGGTGCCCCCGGTGCTATTATTAAAGGAGCAAAAAGGATGCCCCCAGTGTAGATGATACAATATAGGAATATAACAAACCATGTACTTCGATGCTCCAAGATCGGCAATTCCATGGCTCTTCTTGCTCCTCATATCAGTTATATAACGTGGGAACATACCAAACCATGTACTTTGATGCTCCTAGAGATCGGCTTCCATGGCTCTTCTCGCTCTCACTGTGATTGTCAAAAATTTATTGGTACAAAAAATGATTTTGTAAACAAGCAACGATACCTTGTCGCAAGATGATCTTGAATACCAGGGAGGTTATTTAGTCTCCTAACGGTCACTGGTACTTAGCAATAAGGATAGGTCCTTAAAACTATGTGATACTTGCTAACTCAAACATACACTAACTACCGATGGCTAAGAAATAGCGTGGAATACAAAATATAGAAAGATAAAGAGACAAGTAGAAGTTAAAAGATAAAAAGGACTTGATGGTTAATTCATCGATATTTGTATTAATTCCAGTATTTAGACAAACTTTTATAGAAAGAAGAAAGTAATAAACAAGGTTAAGTGAGGAAGAAAGAGGGATATACCATCATCCTTCTTGCACTCAATGATACGAAAGTAACTAAGTGAAGGTTTAGAACATGAAGTGTTCTTGTCCAGATCTATCTAAGGCTACACTAAAACTAGTCTAAATTTTAGAGAGAATCTGTTGATTGTGTTGTGTTTGATCATTATTTTCGTCTGATGGAGCCCTCTATTTATAGCTAAAGGTGGAGGCGGTTCTTTAATAAAACTGTCATTGTCTTCAGGTGGAAAAACTGTCTTGAAGATAACTTCCCAACTGCTTGCAAATCATTTGAATTTGGCGCCTCTGCACGCTATTCGATGCTTCTGGAAGTATCAGATTATCCAGAGTCTCCTTGTTATGATAGGACTTCACTAAATGTTGTTGGACCCTTGACTTTTGGCCAATAGAATCCACTTTTGGTAAATTGGGTTGGGCCTTCATCTTTTACGTGTACAAAAGGCCAAAAATAAAAAATGGTAGTAACAATCTCCTTCAGTCATTTTAGCGAAGATAGTAACATCATGATTTTCGTGGACCAGTCACATTAGTCTACGCTCTATTATTGTCGGTTAAACTAATAAGTATGTCAAACAGTACAATAAGGCCAAAAACAAAGAAGAAAATACAAAAAAAAGGAGCAAGTCTCACCTAGAGGCGATTAAAGGCGACTGTGGTATTAAAAAATTAGGAATTAAATAGAGTCAAATAATATTTTAATGGATTGATAATTTTTGGTGGGCTGGTGATGGGATGTATGTTGAATATTAGCTACAAATTACGTAGAACACATTACAATAAACAAATAATAAACATATTGACTTTATTAATTAATTAAGAAATTAATAATGTTTGGTTTCGTAAGTATTGTACCTTATGGATGGTGATGGAAACTGAGATGTACGAAGGGCCGTTACGTTTGAAGACATCAAACAGCAAATTTATCATGCATGCATCAATGCATTCCCTTCAACTTGCTCTACAGACGACATCAGAGAAAGCTACTTTATCTCTTTCAGAAGGAATACAACATCTCTATTTTTCATGATATAATGTTATCTATCTATCGATACAATATAATGTATTTTTCAACATATCTAATTCTCTATATATAGCATATGACGGAAATTGTTTCACCGTAAAATCTATGTAAAAAAGTACATAGTAGGTATACAGAGGTACATCTATTTCATGAATGTCATTTTTGTAAATACTGACAACTTTGATGTAAAAACACACGTACCACTTTCATCGAAATATATATCCCCGTAAATTTTATATGTACCCCTTGTTTCAAGTTTTCAGCAAATAGATCCTCGTAAACCAAATTTGTTTCAAGATTTACAATGGTACATGTTAAGATAAAGGGGCACGCGTGTTTTCACTTTAAAATCGTCAGTATTTACAAATATGTCATTAATGAACACACGCGTACAACTTTATCTTAACATGTAAGCCTTTTACTTGGTTTTCACGGCCAAAATAGTTGATCCTCTTCCCAATATATATATATATATATATATATAGGGTGAAGTTCCCATGAAAACCTCCTTACCATGAGAACCTCTCTTATGATGAGAACTCTTTAACAGCCGTTAGATTAGATTACTAAACAACAAATCTTAGCCGTGCGATTAAAGCACTCTTACTGTTCTATTGCTTTCACTGTTCTATTCCCTTCTCTCTTCTCCATTGTCGTTCTGCCTCCATTGTCGTTCTCCCTCAAAGCTCTCCTTCCATTGTCATTCTCCCTTGAAGTTGTACCTCCAACGTCGTTCTCCCTCCATGTAAGCATCTCTTCTCTCTCTTTTTTCTATTTTATTAGGGTTTTTCGAGTTGTTTAAACAAAACGATTTGATTGATTTGATCGATTTGGCATTCATTCTTGTTGTTCATATTTGTTGTATAACAATTTTCATAAAAATTCGATATCAATTTAATTCGGTTTAATCTGTTTTCAGATTTATGCCATTAAATTGAATAGGAAATTTTCATATTTGTTGTATAACTGATTTGGAAACACAGTTACACAGTGATTAATGCAACTATACTTTGATAAAAGTTTGAATCTTGTTAATTTGGTATGATATATGAGATATTGTTGATTAACTTAAATTGCTGGTTGTTTTTTGCATTAATTGAGAAGGAGGAGCCCTTTCCCCTCACAAGTAATAGATTGTACGCTTGTTAAAGTGAAGAAACAATTACTGTGTAGAGTGTGTAACACCAACCTATTCATCTCCAATTTCCAAGTGTATATCAAACTGTCAAGAATTATTATTCCTACTTGAATTTTATGACGATTATTACTTGATTTTTCATGGTGTCTACAAGGGATGCTTCTTTCAGCGTAATCAATGTATAAAAGTAATCACATTTCTAAAGGTTCAACTCAAAATAGAGTTCTATAGAGATAGAACGCATCTAAAAGAATTTTGAATAATAATAAGTTAGAGTTTCATTATGAATAATAATTAATCTAAGAATATAATATTGCATAAATTAAGCGTAATTTAAATGGGCGAATTAGGCTCTGAAATTAGAAATTTTATCCCAATAAATTCTAAAACAGAATCACCATTTACATTGGAAGATACACATATAGCTTAGAGGTACTAAACGTGTAGATTAGAGGTAGTATGTGTACAGACTAAAGGTAATATGCGTATATAGTAGAATAATTGAAACTGGACAATTTTCCAGCTTTGATCAAAGCAGCTATCTCGGGAATCTTGGACTTTGTGGCTCTGCTGTTAACAAATCCTGTAGCCCTGCAAATGATGTGCCTCTAACTAGCCCCACAAAAGAAGATGGAAATGGAGGACAGGGGCCCGACATGGTAGACTTTTTCTGGAGTTTTAGTATGTCATGTGTCATTAGTAATTGTAGAAATCCTTTACATCAACCCCGAGTGGCGTGGAGCATGGTTTGAGTTTGTTGATTGGCATAATCTTGGGCGGTTTTCAAAGCTATAACTGAAGTTTGTATTATAAGAAGTTTGTATTACATTGGAAGATAGACATATAACTTAGAGTGACTAAACGTGTAGATTAGAGGTACTACATGTACAGACTAAAGGTACTATGCGTATAGAGTAGATTATTCAAAATACATCAATTTTAGAAGTCTAAGAAAACCATTGGGCGCTGGTTTTCCATCGGTTGGAACAACTGTTTTCCAATTCAGAGAACCAACCCATTGGGCGCTGGTTTTACATTGGCTGAGAAAGCAATGTACCCATTGGGCGCTGGTTTTCCATTGGTTGGAATAACAAAGTATTCCATTGTTATAAGCTTTCATATATTTGTATATGTTTCCTTTGATGAAAACACCAATCTTTGATTAGTGCATTGTTAGCTACTTGCAAATATACTAGGCAAACAAACAATAATATATTCTAACTTGTCCATATACTACCAAGTAAGTGTTGGTCCAGTGGTGATGGGGACTGGCTTTGGTAGGACGGACCCGTGTTCGAATCCCCGCAACACCCTTGGGAGAGGAATGGAACCTATCCACCCCGAACTTGACCTCGATCCGGATGTAGCCCGAAGGGTGAACCGGGTGCAAACACCAAAAAAAAAAAACTTGTCCATATACTTACTTTTTCATGTATGTAGAAAACTCTATGGAAGAGAGAATGGATGTTGATGCTATGATTCAATCTACAACTGAGATAAATAATACTTCTGTTTCTTTGCTAGTATGCCAGACAAATGTAAAAGTATTTAGGGTTTTTCTATGATAGAGAGAGAAGAGCTGATAGTAACAAAGTATTCCAATTCAAAGAACCAACCCATTGGGCATTGGTTTTCCATCGGTTGGAACAGCTTTGTATTCCAATTCAAAGAACCCACCCATTGGGCGCTGGTTTTCCATTGGTTGGAATAACAAAGTACTCCATTGTTATAAACTTTCATATATTTGTATATGTTTCCTTTGATGAAAACACCAATATTTGATTAGTGCATTGTTAGCTACTTGCAAATATACTAAGCAAACAAACAATAATATATTCTAACTTGTCCATATACTTACTTTTTCATGTATGTAGAAAACTCTATGGAAGAGAGAATGGATGTTGATCCTATGATTCAATCTACAACTGAGATGAATAATACTTCTGTTTTTTTGCCTAGTGACATATGTAAAAGTATTTAGGGTTTTTCTATGATATAACCCTACCGTTTAACATTTGCTAATTAACTTAAAGAAAACCACAAGGGTGCAACTTAGAAACGTAAAACCACAGGGATGTATTCTATAAAATTCTAATTATCTATTAATGCTAATGTCTTTTTATTTCTATATTTTGGGACCTCTCATATATCTCTTTGTTTCTTCTTATTGAATTTGTAGCTATGACAAGCACTCCAGTACTGCATGCTAGTCTTTGTTCGAAAGAGTGGTTTCCTCGTTGCTCATCTGATGTCAAACCACATGTGGGTACGAAATTCAAAACACTAGAAGAGGGCATTACTTTCTATGAGAATTACACTAAGGTATGTGGGTTTACAAGTCGTTTATCTTCCGTGAAAAAAAGGAAATCAGATGGAGTGATTACTTCAAAATATTGTTTGTGCAACAAAGAAGGTTATAGAGAGAAACGTAAAGATGATTCAAAGGTTAAAAGGAAAAGGGCATTGACTAGATTTGGGTGTCAAGCTAGGGTCAAGTTAACTCTTGCCAAGGAAGGAGGATATATGGTTTTTGCATTTCATGAGGGGCACACTTGTTACACCATGAAATTTGTATAGCTATTGATACAGGTTAAAGAGTCATTTGCAGCTATAAACTTTCAGCTCGAAACCTCCAGCTAAGGAGATCTAGCTTTAAGTCCACCAGCTAAGGAAGACCAGCTAGATATCGCCCAGCTATAAGAATACAGCTCTGTTTTCAAAAGCGTTACAAGTCAAGGCATCAAAGTCTGAAGATCCGCATAAGGATAAAAGCCATAAATGCAAAGGCAATAAAGAGGCAAGAATCGTGCTAATTAGCATTAATGGCAGGCATAAATAAGGGATTTGGGGCTGTTTTAAGAGAGAGCTAGGTTCCAACGGCTATAATCTTCCTAGTTATATATACATTCGAAGCAATTGTAAAAGAAACAAGTTGATACATTTTAGCAATTACATACGCAAGTACAAGCACTGTCTAATTAGTTTACAAACTACGAGTTGTTTAGCTACAAAGGCACTAGGGCTGTAATCGAATACATAGTGGATTGGTGGACTCAAAGCCACCCGTGGTTTTTCCCTTATTCCACGGGTTTCGGCGTCACCACCTCCGGTGTCTTGTCTTCATCTTTGTTTCTGCTTTACTCGTTCATTTTAGCTGTGTTTGACACCTACCGATAACCTGGTGGAATCTTGGCTATAGCTCCCAGCTAAGTTTTGTCCTAGCAAGATTTAGCATAAACAGTTTGGCGCCCACTGTGGGGCCTACAGCTAAATTTCATATTCCATCCTTCAAAATCAAACCCTTCTCAACAAGAAAACACACTTAACCACCAAATGGCTGAATTCACTCCCGAGCAAATGAGAGAAGCTCTAGCATCTCTGCAAGAGGCCCAGACAAAATCCAATGAGATCATTGAAAACTTACAAAAATAACTAGAGTCAGTTAAGAGCAACGCTAAGAAGTCCTCACAACGACCCCTTGGTTTGGCGCCTCGAATTTTGGAAATGGATGACGCAGAAGCTAGCGCTGAAGAAGATGCTGAGGAAACGCCAGAGCAACCACACGAAGAAGAGCTGAACCCCACAACTTCTAAGCTGTCTCTCCTCGAGTCCCAGAATCGGAGGATGATGCGAATGCTAGCAAAGATGCCAGGGGCACCAACGCCCGTAGCTGAAGAGACCCCTGATGGCTATACCAAGTCACCTTTCGTGGAAGAGATAGCTAGAGCTATGATCCCAAAGAAGCTGCATCTGTCTCCATTTGTCAAGCTGTATGATGGGACTACGGATCCATACGATCATGTGAACCAGTACAAGCAAAAGATGTGGACCCTTCCTATCCCAGAAGGCCTCCTTGAAGCTTCTATGTGCAAATCCTTTGGGGCCACCTTAGGTGGACCTGCTCTACAATGGCGCATAACTCTCAGAGCTGGTACTATCCCAAATTTCTCTGTTCTTATTAACAAAATTTATCAACAGTTTGCTAGCAGCAGAGTGCTGGAAAAACACACAGGCGACCTGTACCGCATTATACAGAAAACAGGTGAAGCTCTTAGCCAGTACCTGGACAGGTTTTTAGAGGGAAATGATTTCTGTTAAGAACCTGGACATCCCCACAGCTATCGAAGCATTCCGAAGAGGTTTGATACCTAAATCTCGCTTGTATTATGAACTAACCATGTATCGTTGTACCTTTGAGGAAGTCAGGGCTAGAGCCATGGCTGAAATCTGTGTAGAGGAAGATGATGCCTCCAGGTATGGAGGAAAATCCAGCTACGAAAGGAAAACTCAGAATAGCAGCAACAACAACAAAAGAAACGATTGGCGTCATCAGCCATACCAGAAGCGTGACCAAGCTAGCAACGTAGCTAGAGAAGCCCCCCGCAAACCTAACAATTCGGATTTACCTCCTATATCTTCCTATTGTTTTAATGTTGATGCAGGAGGTGTAGTAAACCTGATGTGCGAAAAGACACTTCCCAGTGGTGTAGCTACCATGGAGATCATGGCCATCTAACTGAGGATTGCAAGGCACTCAGGAAAGAAGTAGCTTGGTTGCTACAGAAGGGTTACCTGGAACACTTGATGGGAAAGAAGGGCCAGAAAGATGAACCTGGCAAGGACCGCAACAGCAAACCAGCTGGTCCGCCACCTGATCCAACACATGAAAAGGTAGTCAACTTTATCTCAGGAGGCTCAGTAATTTGTGGACTAACCTATTCTGCAGCTAAGCGGTTCGCTAGGGAAGGTTCCAAATCCGCTCCAACCCAGCACAGGAGCAAGGAGGAACGAGAACTACGCAGCATGACCATCAGCTTCGAAGAAGAAGAAGAAGCTGAGGAAGCTGATCATCACGACGGACTGGTTATTTCCCTTACAATCGGCAACTGCTTGATCAAGAGAGTGCTGATAGACAACGGAAGCTCAGTTAACATCATATTCAAGAATGCCATACAAAGCATGGGGTTACGTGACGAAGACATCATCAGAAAGTCAACAGTCCTCTACGGCTTCAATGGAGAACCCGCCATCACCATTGGCGAAATCACACTACCAACCTACGCCAAAGGAGTCAATCTTCAAACCAGGTTTAGCTTCGTTGATTGTCCTTCAGCTTACAATGTTATTATGGGTACACCTTGGATTCATAGGATGAAAGCTGTGCCATCCACCTATCATCAAAGCATCAAATTCCCTACCCAGTGGGGAGTACAAGAGATCAGGGGAGACAGGAAGGTAGCTAGGGAATGTTACAACATTTCTCTCAAACCCAAGAAGGAGGACATCTAGCAATTACAGCAACATCCTGCACCCAGCAAACCCGAAGAACAGGATATAGAGGAAGTGGTGCTGGATCCTGCAAAACCAGAACAAACGGTCCAGGTTGGAGCGTCCCTACCACCAGAGGAGAAAGCTAGGATCGTCGAGTTTCTCAAGGAAAACATCACCTGCTTCGCATGGACACATGAAGACATGGTTGGCATAGACCCTTCTATTTGTACCCACAAGCTGAATGTGGACCCCCATCATTAACCTATCAAGCAGAAAAGAAGGAAATTTGCACCGGAACGCAACCTGATCATCAACGAGGAAGTAGAAAAGTTGCTGCAAGCAGGTAAGATTAGGGAAGTCAAATATCCTGATTGGTTAGCTAACGTGGTTGTGGTAGGGAAAAAGAACGGCAAGTGGCGAGTCTGCATCGATTTCACCGATTTAAACAAAGCTTTCCCCAAAGATCCATTCCCCCTACCTCACATTGACGCCCTGGTAGATGCCACAGCTGGACACGAAAGGCTCACGTTCCTAGACGCTTACTTAGGTTACAACTAGATTTTGATGGACCCGGAAGATCAAGAGAAAACAGCTTTCATGACCGAAAAACATGCAGGTGCTACCTATCAGCGCCTGGTGAACAAGATGTTCGAAAAACAGCTTGGGGATACGATGGAGGTCTATATCGATGATATGCTGGTCAAATCCAAACAAGCTGGGGATCATGTATCTCACCTACAAGACACTTTTGACGTTTTGAAGAAGTTCAACATGAAGCTGAATCCAACGAAATGCTCGTTCGGAGTACCAGCTGGCAAGTTCCTAGGTTACATAGTGACACAGAGGGGAATCGAAGCTAGTCCAGACCAAATCAGAGCACTCATCAACATCCAATCTCCCAAGAACCTGAAAGAGGTTCAGAAGCTGACAGGAAGAGTAGCAGCGCTTAATCGCTTCATCTCCAGATCCTCAGATAAGTGTCATCTTTTCTATCATGTGCTTAAGAAAAATACAGGTTTTGATTGGACTACAGAACACGAAGCTGCTCTAAAACAGCTAAAAGTGTACCTATCTACACCGCCTGTACTTTCTAAGCCAAAGCCAGGTGAGACGCTACAGCTCTATCTAGCTGTAAGTGGCACAGCTGTTAGCGGGGTATTGGCCAGAGAAGCTGACAACCAGCAACTACCCGTGTATTATATCAGTAAATCCTTACTTGATGCAGAAACCAGGTACACTTCTCTGGAAAAGTTAGTGTTAGCTTTATATACAGCTTCGAGGAAACTTCGACACTATTTCGAAGCGTATCCTATCTGTGTTATGACTAATTATCCTATAAAAGCTGTTACGCAAACCTGAATACACTGGCAGGATGAGCAAATGGGCCGTATCACTTAGTGCTTATGACATCAGGTACCAACCAGGAACGGCTATAAAATCCCAGGCTCTTGCCGATTTTGTGGCAGATTTCAGTCCTAACCTAGCTACCTCAGCAGATGAGGAAGTACGGCATATTAATCAGGTAACTCCTGCAGGTAGTTGGAAACTATTTGTGGATGGTTCGTCCAACTTTAGAGGAGCTGGATTAGGTATAGTCCTAAAATCGCCACAAGGACATGATAATACGATCTATTTGTTGTGATTTTAAAGCTACTAACAACGAAGCCGAGTACGAGGCTCTGATTGCAAGTATGACTGTGGCTCAGGATCTGGGGGCAACCAGGTTGCAGGTATATAGTGACTCCTTGCTTATAGTCAGCCAGGTAAAAGGAGAGTATGCAGCTAAGGATTCTAAGATGACCCTGTACCTGGAGCTGGTCAAATCGAAGATGTTGCTATTTCAAGAGTTTACAATACAACAGGTACCAAGGGACCAGAATACACAAGCTGATGCATTAGCTAACCTGGGATCCGCACTTAGGGAATGCAAATTCAGCAATGTCCCTATTGCTCACTTAGCTGCGCCAGCTATCAACAAAGAGGCAAGCGGCGTACTTAGCATTGATAACGAGGCAAGTGCTAATAGCTGGACGAAGCCGCTGATAGATTACCTAGAAAGAGACATACTCCCAGATGACAAGCTGGAATCAAGAAAGATACGCATGAAAGCCATCAGGTACCAGGTAATAGCTGGAGTCTTGTTTAAATGTGCAGCTAAGCAAGACATTTTGCAGAGATGCTTGGAGAAAGAACAGTGGGAAGCTACCCTCAAGGAATTTCATGAAGGAGAATGCGGCTCACACACAGCAGGAAGAATCTTGTCTAACAAAATCTTGTCCTATGGTTATTATTGGCCGACTATGCGAAGGGACGCCAAGAGGTACGTAGCTAAGTGTGAGAGTTGTCAAAAGCACGCAGGTATGATACATAGGCCTTCCGAGCCATTACACCCCACGTTGACACCTTGGCCATTCATGAGGTGGGGCATGTATATAGTGGGAAAGCTGCCAGCTGCACCAGGTCCAAAAGTGTATATGTTGGCCTTAACTGATTACTTCTCTAAGTGGATCGAAGCTGGTGCATTCCAGCAGGTAAAGGATAAAGAGGTGATTGCCTTTATACATACTAACATTATTTGCAGGTTTGGAGTACCTAGTGAGATTGTATGCGATAATGGATCACAGTTTATAAGTGGTAAAACACGGCAATTTTGCCACGAATGGAACATCAACCTGGTAACATCAACACCCAGGTACCCTCAAGCTAATGGACAAGCTGAATCCAGCAACAAGGTGATCATCAACGGCATCAAAAGGAGGTTAAAAGCCAAAAAAGGTAAATGGGTAGAAGAACTACCTAGAGTTCTCTGGGCCAACAGGACGACACCTAGAGGAGCAACAGGGCGGACCCCCGTTCTCATTAGTCTACGGTTGTGAAGCAGTATTACCAGCAGAAGTAGCTGTACCTACTGCCAGGTATGGGCTCCTAACCTCTGAGCTAAATAATTTTGAGTTGTCTTATGATTTAGACACCATAGAAGAACTGCGAGACAGCGCACTAGTCAGGATGGCTGCTCAGCAACAGATTGTGGCCCGCAGCTTCAACAAAAACGTGAAAGCAAAAGTTTTCAAGCAAGGATACTGGATGCTAAGAAAAGTCTTCCAGAACACCCCAGGAATTGAATGTTGGAAAGCTAGGTGCTAGCTGGGAAGGCCCCTACTTAATTGAATAGGTAATAGGCAAGGGGCATATCGTCTAGCTACGACAGAAGGGGAAGCTGTACCTAGAAGTTGGAATGCTTCACATCTTAAACTTTATCACTTCTAAAGAAACTAAGTAATCATCTACTGTACCTAAGACATCGGATGTTAAGCAGTCACACCAGGTAAGGAAAGACAACTAAGCAAAGCCAAGGAACACCAGGTTAGGCCATCCTCCTTGCATTTTCTACCTATAAAGATTTTATCTAGAGTCCATACTGACTTAGGCATCGGAGAGTCGTCGGCTATGCCAACGACTATCTTGGCCTAGCCAACACACGCAGGTACCGCAAGACCAGCTTCAAGTGGAGCACTACTAAGCTTCCTAAGCTACCAAAAGGCGCAAGAACACCTAGACACCTTGGAAGACAACCACTCAGAAATCAAGCTACCAAGGTTGCATCAGCTAAGGGTTATACGCCAAGACAACAGGGCCCATCACACAAGTCATTGGCATCATAAAAAGCCAGGTAAAAACATAAAAGCAGCTAGCTCATTTGTACTAAAGATCTAAGAAATATGCATATACCAAAGTAAAAACTGTTCAAAAGACGCACCAGCCCCTTGGCTGGCGGTAAAATTATCCAAAGCATAAAAATTAAAATTGTTTGACAAAAGCAAAGCGACAAGTTTGAACCAGGAGGGAACTAAGCCGTTTCTTCAGCTGGGGCCTCCTCAGCTGCAGGCTTAGGCGTCTCAGCTACTGGGGCAGAACTACTAGAAGGTTCAGCTGCAGCATCAACCGCGACCTTTGCTGAAGGCTCAGCTAGGTCTTTAGCCGATGAATCAGCCGTAGAAACTTCTTGCCCAGGAGGAAGCAAACCCAAGGCCAGGGCTTCAAGATCTGCGATGCTCCCCATGGTAGCTAGAAAAGCATCGGTATATATGTGCAATTCCTTAGTCCCTAGGTTCTTGAAAAGCATCAGGTATGCTAGCTTGGCAGGTTAACCAATCTGGACCTCAGCCATCTTATCTAGATGGATATCCTTCTGATGCGCCAGCTGGGCATCCGACGCCTCCTTCTCCTTCACTATCTTCGCCAGCTTATGGGTAGCCACCTTAGCTTCCTCCCTAGCCGCAGCAATTTCAGCTTTAGCTGAAGCTGCGAAGAGCTTCTTTGCATCCCTCTCTTTCTCTAAAAGCAAAGTCTCAATCCTACGTTGCTCCTCAGCTATAGCCTGCCCCTTCTTAGCCTTCTCCAGTTCCTCCTTTAAAGCCGCCACCTCAGCTTGAGAAGCCTTAAGCTGAGACGACATCGTGGCAACTGCTCTCAACCTGGAGCGTGCTGCCAGACAGTTCTGTAAGACCTAGAAATGAAAACGTCAAACATATAAGAAAATTGGGTAGTTAAGAGCGTCAAAACTAGAGTAACCAAGGCAAGCATAAGAGTCGTACCTGCAGAGAGTGTTGAACCGCATGGTTCACAATCACCTCAGGATCCTCAGACCTGAGACGTTTAGCTGCTGCAGGAAATAAAGCCTCTCAGCATGAGGCCATATGCCATTATTCAACCCATCCTTAGATAGGAAGTTAGCTGGCAGGGGTAGGTTGACCGTTGAGGTACTAGGAGGAGGAGGAGGAGGATCTAAATCCAATTTAATTACGGGGGGTGGCATGCTAGGAGCAGAAGTGGCCACCTTGGCAGGAGTAGCTGGCCTAGGTTGGTTAGAGCTAGCAGGGACTCCAGATCTCTTTCTTTTTAACCTAGCAACACCATCGGCTTGAGATAACGTGCTACCTTTAACTGCAAAAGTACAATAGAACGTGATTAAAAGATTTATATCTAGAAAAAACCCTAAAAGACAAAGTAGAGCAGTAGGGTTGTCCTACCAGAAGACATGGAATCTATTTCGGAAGTAGTAGGGGTCAAAGACGAGATAGGAATTGCTTTGAAAGGGGGGTTGTAGGTCCTCTTTTCCAGAGAAATACTCAAGAACACCTTAGCTCTTTCGTCCCGGTCTTCCAAAGTCTCCACAGCTTCTGGCGAACCTGAGCAAAAGCAAGGTTAAAGTCATAGTTAATAAAGAATTCTAAAAAGAAAGGGAAAAACAAGTAGAATACCTCCAGCAGGCCAGCCAGAGGGGAGAAACACCCCAGCTTCGCCAAGAGAGCCCTTGGCAACAAAGAAAAAGCGAGTCTTCCAGAAAGACTCAGATGCACCAGTTCCTTCGACAGGAGAAGGGTATTTAGGTTTTTGCCTAAGAGTGACCTTGTTAGGGTTAAGGATTTTCAAACTATAGAGGGTTAGTAGATCTTCCAGCGCAAAAGGAAGGCTCCAGTCCCTAGTAGCAGATTCTGCGGTAAAACAGACTTTCCAAAAGCCTGACATTAACTGACCAGGGGAGAAATTTAAAACCTCTACGAAGGAACGCACTAAGGGTGTGAGACTGAAGCTATAACCTAAGAGGAAGGGGTACTCATAGAAACAAACTAGATCGTCCGGGGTATTCTTCGGCCGATCGAATTCCTCCGGAATAACAAACTCTGTACTTTCTGGGAAACCACCTCTAACCCTAATATTTTCGATGTCTTCCCAGGTGATAGAAGAAGCTACGTCGTCTTTAGCTTTCCCCATTAACGTAGGTCTAGGAATAAAAACCTTTTTCCTAGCAGATTGCTTAAAAGGCATACAAAGAGTCGAAAAGAGGAAAGGAAGAGGGAGAGAGAGTAGACTTACCAAAGAGAGAAGACAATAAACGGAATTGTGGATCTTCACGCAATCTTTTTGATTTTTAAACCTACTCTGACATGCAAACGGCTAGTATTTATTACTTGGTTTAAATGAACTTAAGTGCATAAATTAAATTCAGTTCATTAAAGCTACAGTGTGTTCTATTTAATGGTTGCGCCTTTTGAAAAGGCCTACCTTAATAACAAACGTTACACTAACGCATCATTAACTTGCAGCTTTGCTACACCAGACCAGCAGCATAGTCTACAAGTTAGCGGCAATTGTTACACCATGAAATTTGTATAGCTATTGATACAGGTTAAAGAGTCATTTGCAGCTATAAACTTCCAGCTCGAAACCTCCAGCTAAGGAGATCCAGCTTGAAGTCCACCAGCTAAGGAAGACCAGCTAGATATCGCCCAGCTAAAAGAATACAGCTCTGTTTTCAAAAGCGTTACAAGTCAAGGCATCAAAGTCTGAAGATCCGCATAAGGATAAAAGCAATAAATGCAAAGGCAATAAAGAGGCAAGAATCGTGCTAATTGGCATTAATGGCAGGCATAAATAAGGGATTTGGGGCTATTTTAAGAGAGAGCTAGGTTCCAACGACTATAATCTTCCTAGTTATATATACATTCGAAGCAATTGTAAAAGAAACAAGTTGATACATTTTAGCAATTACATACGCAAGTACAAGCACTGTCTAATTAGTTTACAAACTACGAGTTGTTTAGCTACAAAGGCACTAGGGCTGTAATCGAATACATAGTGGATTGGTGGACTCAAAGCCACCCGCGGTTTTTCCCTTATTCCACGGGTTTCCGCATCACCACCTCCGGTGTCTTGTCTTCATCTTTGTTTCTGCTTTACTCATTCAGTTTAGCTGTGTTTGACAGCTACCGATAACCTGGTGGAATCTTGGCTGTAGCTCCCAGCTAAGTTTTGTCCTAGCAAGATTTAGCATAAACAACACTCATGTTTTGGCCACTCCTACCTCATTACATCACGTTAAACAATATAAGAATCTCACATTGGCTCACAAAAAGTATATTATTGATAATAGTAAGGCTAATTTAGGAGCAGTGAAGTCTTATAGAACTATGAAAGAGCATGTGGGAGGGTACGAAAATGTAGGTGCCTCAATGAGTGATTTTAAGAATTTCAATAGGGACGTGAGGAACCATATTAGAGCTTATGACGCAAAAATGCTAATACTTCCTCCGTTTTTTTTATAAATGTGACACTTTCTATTTTAGGAAGTTTTAAATTAAATGTGACACTTTGTTTTTTGGTCAATAAGCTCTCTCTATCTCTCTCCTCTCACATGGGTCCCCTTATTTTTTTCTCTCTATCTCTTTCCTTCCCAAAAATTGCCTAGGAGTCCGTGAATCTAAAAGTGTCACATTTAAATAAAAACGGAGGAAGTACAAAACTTTATCAAGAAAAAAGAGATGTGTAGTTCATTCTACTATGATTATGATGTTGATGATGGAGGAAACTTGAAAAACTTTTTGGGCGGATCCGATTTCTTTGAAAAACTATGCGTTATTTGGAAATGTTGGAAATGAGTATTCAATGGTGTTTGCGCCTTTTACTGGTATTGACCATCACAAAAGTTGTGTCACTTTTGGTGCGGGTCTCTTAGCTAAGGAAGATGTAGAGTCGTTTGTGTGGTTGTTTCAGGCACTTATGAAGGCAGTAGGTAATTGTGCCCCAAAACTTCTCATCACCGATCAAGATCCGGCAATGAAAATTGCGTTTACAAAAGTCTTTGATGTTGAAAAAACTAGACATAGGCTTTGCATGTGGCACATTATGATAAAGTTATCGGAAAAAGTAGGAACAACACTTATGTGCAATGAGGACTTCTTATCAGCATTTTGTTCCTGTGTTTGGAGTAAAGAATTAGAACCTGCGGAGTTTGATAAGAGGTGGCATTTTATATTGTCCTTGTATGATTTGACTAATAATGAATGGCTTAACTATATGTTTAGCATAAAAGAGAGTTGGGTACCGGCTTATTATAGGGATGTCCCTTTATCAGGAACGATGAGGACAACATCAAGATCTGAAAGTGAAAACAATTTTTTTAATCATTTCACCACTCCTCATCTTACCCTCTTTGAATTCTGGATGAGATATGAAAGTGCCATGGATTCCCAAAGACACAAGCAAGCGTTGCTTACCTATGCCTCAAAAAACTCAAAGCCACAAAGAAAAACCCCTTTAAACTTGGAGATACATGCATCGGAAGAATTTACGCCTAAAATTTTTTACGAGTTCCAAGAGGAGCTCACACTAGCTTGTTTTCAATGTGGCATTCAAAGCATGACTTCCGAAGGAGACATGGAGAGCATATGTATTGTTGATCGGAGTTACTACAATAAAGTTTATAACGTATCATACAATAACAATGAAAGGCTTGCAAAATGTTCTTGTAAAAGGTTTGAGAAAGAAGGGATTCCTTGTAGACGTATACGTTGATTGATAAAAGAAAAAGGGATGAAGTGTTTGCCAAAAGGGTACATTTTGAGTCGATGGACAAAATTTGCTATGAGTAAGCCTATATATGATTTCGGTGGGAATTTGATTGATCATTGTTTGCAAATTAATAGTTTGAAAAAGAAATCCGAAGAACTATGGTCCGAGATATTCTCTTGTGTGTCACTAGCGGAGCAAAAAGAAGAGTATATTGATGATGTTATGGAAAGAATCAAGTTGTTTAAAGAAGAAATGATCGCTGCAAGTAATCAAGATAAATGTGTTGATAAAAGCAAGGAAATTGAATCTCTTCTTGGATGTCCAATTCCAACCTAAATCAATGTCCTAAATCCCAACAAGTCAACAAATAAAGGAAGACAGAAACGGACAAAGGGCAAGAAGGAGGAAATGTTGGAAAAACTTGATAAGTCTACAAGACTTTGCAAAGCTTACGGCGAACTATCGAATCACGATAGTCGAAATTGCCCATCAAAAATAGGCAGTTGACATGGTAAGAATGCGGTCAATCTTTCTTATTTTTCAAGCTATATGAATTTTTTAACTTGTGTACTATTACTATTATTTCTCCCATATTTATTTTTAATGTCCTTTTGCTTGTAGGTTAATGGTGTATCTATATTGAAGTTTGAAAGAAGAGACGGGGTAGTTTTGTATTGAGAAGCCTCTGCTTAATGTTGGAAATGCCTTTTTTTTTGTATACAAATAAAAATCAATTGGAACGTAATGACAGTGGAGTTTTGGCCTAATGTTGGCATGGTTAACCTCTAATCAAAAGGAATCCAAGTTGGATAATGATATTGGTTGTTGTTATTGTTGTTGTTGTCATTGTCGTCATTGTTGTCGTTATAATGTTATTTTTCTATTAATTCAGTCCAAAAACTGGGCATGTGAGCATATCTTTTTTGAACCAAGAATTCAGTACAGGTTAGAATGAATATATATAAACATTGAAGGCAAGAGAACTTAATCTTCTCATAGTTATCAGCCCTAATAATATACTAGTACTTCACACCTTCAAATAAATGAATAAGGATAAAATGTTTATAAAAATAAATCTAATGACATAACCGAGGTAGAGTAACCAGTGAAATTAGAGCAAAAAAGATCCTCTTTGGTTGGATGGAAATCTAATGACAGTTGAGACATTCCCTAAATGATGGAGACAAGTTTTGTGCAGATTTGATGAGGGAATCCTCCAAGCATAAAAGCTTAGGTATGTTGCGTAAAGCTAAATGGAGATTATATTCATCAGCTGTTCATCAGTTGAACAAAAGAGAGCAACTGATGTGCGGCCACACCTATATGTTCATTAGTTGTTCTCCATATAAGTTCTCCCAATCTCAACTTAGTTCAAGTGCACTGGGTTTCTATCTAATATAGTATCCCTAATTAACAAGAGTTTTCTTGATTTTCTTATGGATTATCACTGAAAACCATATCTCTGTCTATTGTGGAACAGCGCTAAGCATTCTAGAGGTCAGTCACTAACATGACTGACTAGCACAACTCCTGTTGCACATACCACCTATCTGCAGCACATTCAGGCATATAGCTTGGCAGTACAGGCCAAACAAATAATGCACAAACATAATAGCAACATGTTGTTATGTCATTTCAAATCACCCCAAAACTTCATTACTTCCCTTCAACTGAACTTAATAGCAAGCTTCATAAGCATCCAAAAGCAATAAGGGTATTGTATACATTAGTACCATCCCTCTCCTAACAAAATCATATGAAAATCCTATGAAAACAATAAATTACATTACAAAGCGATAAAAATCAATCAGCATTAGTAGTAGGGCTTGAAGTTCCTAATTGGCGACGCAACGAAACAATCTCCAAGTTTAATGCCGTGAATCTCTTGTCAAGTTGATCAAAATGATCAATCACATCCTGATAAAAGTAGCAAAACAATCCATGAATAGCCGGAACTCTCCTGTAGTCACTGGTGTAGAGAGTGGAGTATTTGGATCAAAAATCATGGGCCGAGATATGCGAGAGTAGGGATGAGAAGGGACGTTAAGAGTGCTTTGATCCCGGTACACATATGGTCGGTGAGCAAATTTTTCTGGAACGTCAGTAGAAGGCATATCAACAGGTTGAGATGTGGAAGAGGAAGCACCAGGAGAAAACAACAAAGCACCAGGGCGCATCAACTGCGTTGCAGCACATAGTTGTTGAGCATAAGCAATCTTCTTAGCTTCCTTTCCTTCTCCCTTCACAAACCATGTAAAGTTATTGGTAGCATTTATGTCTAACCATTTGTAATGGTTCGCCATCTGTCTAATATCAAGATATGGACAGTCAACTAGTGCGTCAAAAGAACCCAAGTCAACTCCAACATACTTGGCGAAAACAGTAACAAAACTACCTATAGTAATCGGTCCACTGCTGTGATCTCTTTCCCATATGAAAGCAGCAATCCAGAACCTCCCAAAATCGAGTTGGATCACCATTAACAAACCACCATAACATACGGAAATCATTGGTAGCTACTTGCCCTGTCTCTCCTTTAGGATAGAAAACCTGTAGCAAGAATCGATGCAAGATGCGAATAGCAGGGTTTACGAAAGCAAATGACTTTGTCAAACCAACTATCCAATCATTTCGACTAGTAACTTCTTTCCAAAAGTGTTTTGCAATAAATTGTTTTCCATTCACACTCTCACAAAAAGATTTAAATGATTCAGGACCAATTGTTCCATCAACAGGATTCAAATAGCTCATTAACATCTTTTGGACTCATTTTCTTTTTGACCTCACCAGTAGAGAAAGAAATATCACCACTCTTTGAAACAACCTTAAGAGAGGATAGAAACTCCAAAACCAAAACCGGATACACCTTCTCTTTGTGATTAAGAACCTTTGAGAACTCGTGATTTTGTGCAAGTTGTTGAAGACAATCATCGATCCCTAGTCTCTTAGCATTATCACATGAATAACGGAGTGTTGCCTTGAACCGACGTTTTCGAAGAATGGTGCAAAGGTCTTTTTGAGGTTGGCTTAGCCACGAGAAAGTGAGTTGGGATAAAGCTTCAGGGCTTGGCTCGGGCGTGGGTGAACGAGGTGGTAGAGGGGCTCTTTTCGCTGTCTTCGTCTTTTTGGGGGTTAGGGCTTTAATCTTTGTGTTTGTCTTTTTGGGATTTAGGGCTTTTTTCACTGTGTCGGTCTTTTTGGTGCTAAGTGTAGTAGCCTTTGCTTTGTATTTGGAAAGGTCCCTTTTAATTGGCTTCATGATGTTAAGTGAAGACCAAAAACCAACCTGAGAAAATAAGAGCGCAAATCAGAAACATCTAATAAAAGTTGCTAGTACCATCTATCATTACATGAGTAGCACACAGGTAAATGATCAAACACATAAAAAGGTGCACGTTATATTATGGTCACAAGCAATTATATGAGATAAAAATGATGAAATGCGGATTTAATGAGTAGAAAAATGAAGTGATTTAGATTGGAAAAAAGAGTAAGATTAAGCAACCTTAGATTGAATGTACATCCTACAAAAAATTCAAGGAATCCCAAAGGAACAATGGTGGTCTCAATGGAATATTGCAATGGAAGATTATAAAGTTAATTTGCAAATTCAAGGAATCCCAAATGAACATTAGAACATTATACATTATACTTCCTACAAGAAATTAAAGGAATCCCAAATTCAAAAAATTCTCCTTAAGGTTTGACCTAAGTTACTAGTCAATGGAATCCCAATGAACAATCAAAAGCAAACACTATATGAAAATAGTCTTACTGTTTATACAGTTAATTTGCACAAACAACAGAAACCCTAATATGCTTCATAGAACATTATACAGTAAAATCGTCATCAACTTTAGAAAAAAAAAGGATTAAGTCACGATTTTAACCTAATTAAAGTAACCCAAAAGCAAAAGTAATTGATTTATAGTAATTTTATAGTTTAATTGGCTTCCATTTCAAATTAAGTCAAGTTGATTTTTCGGGGGAAATTAAACAGTGAATAAACGTGATATCAAGCAATTAATAAACATGAAATCAAGCAATGAATATTTCGACATAGAAGTGAAATAAAGAAATAAAATGAATTGAAATATCTGGAGAATAGGAAGAGATCGAAGAAAGAAGAGAGAGTGGAGTGAAAGGAGAAGGAGCTCTGGAAGGGGCGCTTTTTGAAACAAAATCAGCGAGCAATGGGAGGCCAACGACCAAAACAGTTAGAAGCAGTGTTTTTTGAGATGATGAGGGTAGCGGGCGTTGGTAAGGTAACAACAATATTGAAATGCATTTGCAATAAATTGTGATGTTAATTTTTCATTTTCTCCTTAATCAATACCTAGTTGCACTGATTTGGACACTACTGTTATGTTATCTTTTAACTTATCTTATCTCAATTTCTTTGAAGTTATTTTAAGTGATATTAATTTATTAAACTTATTTAAATTATTTGCAACTTATTTTAATTTGTTAAATATCGTTCAAGTTTTTTATCCTCGAAACGATTTTTCAAGTTCTTTATATAAGATTCTATTTTTACTTATTAATAAGGCATTTATATCTTTAACAATTCGTTTAAATTGTATTGTAATTAATATAAATTATTTGCAGTACATATTAATAAGATTTGTTCTTCTAACTCCACACTCCCTTTAATAAAGCATTCAAATCTCAATTAATATAAATCACAAACCATCATATGGAAGAGGTACTACGAGTAAAAATTAGAGATACTACGCATATAGAATAGAGGTACTATACGTACAGACTAGAGGTACTACGTGTATACATTAGAGGTACTACGTGTATACATTAGAGGTACTACGTGTATACATTAGAGGTACTACGTGTATACATTAGAGGTACTTTGAATATACATTAGAGGTACTAAATTCCCATGTTTGTTTGGGGAGATAAATAAATTCCCATGGGATTGGGAATGAAATCAAACCCCCTCTTATCCCACCAAAATAATACCAAGGGGGGCAAGTATTAGGGAGGGGGAAAATTTTTTGTAAGGAAATGACTCTTTTACCCTTAATGAAAATAAAGAGGTGGAGAGTTAGTAAGGGTATATATGTACTACGCGTATAGACTAAAGGTACTACGAGTATAGACTAGACGTACTATGCATATATAGTAGAGGTACTACGTAATATAGTAAACGTACTACGCATATAGACTAAAGGTACTACGAGTATAGACTAGACGATGCATATACATTAGAAATACTACACATATAAACTAGAGGTACTACGCGTATATAGTAGAGTTACTACGCGTATATAGTAGAGGTACTACGCGTATATAGTAGAGGTACTACGCGTATAGACTAGAGGTACCACAAGTATACATTAGAAGTACTTTGAGTATACATTAGCGATACTACGCGTATTCATTAGAGGTACTACGCGTATAGGCTAAAGGTACTACAAGTATAGACTAGACGTACTATGCGTATATAGTAGAGGTACTACGTAATATAGTAAACGTACTACAAGTATACATTAGAGGTACTATGCGTATACATTAGAAATACTACACATATAGACTAGAGGTACTACGCGTATAGAGTAGAGGTACTACGCGTATATAGTAGAGGTACTACGCGTATAGACTAGAAGTACCACAAGTATACATTAGAAGTACTTTGAGTATACATTAGAGATACTACGCGTATTCATTAGAGGTACTACGCGTATAGACTAAAGGTAGTACGAGTATAGACTAGAGGTACTATGCGTATATAGTAGAGGTACTACGTAATATAGTAAACGTACTACAAGTATACATTAGAGGTACTATGCGTATACATTAAAATTACTACACATATAGACTAGAGGTACTACGCGTATATATTATAGGTACTTCTCGTATATGGTAAAGGTACATGTGTACACTAAAGGTACTACATGCGTATACTATAGGTACTTCATGTATATGCTTAAAGTACTAAACTTATTAACTAAAGGTACTTCATGTATAGGCTAAGGATACTCCACATATAAGCTAAGCTAAAGGTACTCTTGCATAGGTTAAAAGTACTTCTCTTATAAGATAAAGGTACTTTCTTGTATAGGCTAGAGGTACATCTTAAATAGGTTAAGGGTACAACACGTATAAGCTAAAGGTACTACTCACTTAATGTAAAGGTTCTTATTGTATAGGTTAAAGGTATATAGACTAAAGGTACTACACTCATAAGCTAATGGTACTTCTCATATAGGCTATAGGTACTGCACTTATAAGTTAATAGTACTTCTCGTATAGGCTAAAAGGTACTTCATGTATAGGCTGAGTACTAAAGTACCTATCTTCATGTATAGGCTAAGAGTACTAATGTATTCTCATATATATATAAGAATAATAAAGTTCTTCTCCTATTAAAATATCTTTAGGGTAATATATTTTCATGCGCGGGTCAACTATATGTTTAGAGAACATGTATAAGAAAATAATACTAATAGTAAGTCATCGTAATGAACTATATGTTATAATTCAACGTGTTAAAAAGGGGGATTAGATAGATATACTTTTACCTTATATCCTAAAATACACTTAAAATTTGGTTCAATAATAAGTTATTTATTTCCTGTATTGCCAAATACGTAAGAAAATAATACTAATAGGAGCTTACTCGCAAAAATGTAACCTAATTTTTTATATTAAAGTAATCATAATGAACAAAAATTTAGTTTGGGCTTAGAGCCTTAGACTATAACAAAGCCCTTCATTTTCCATTCAACTGTTAAAAAGTGGGATTGGATAGATATCTTTGATAAGTATTTTACACATCTATCTACAAGAAACAGTTTTAATTACAGCAAGACAATATAAATTCTTGGGATAAAATTTAACATATTCTAAATTGAATAAATTGGTTGGTCAAGTCTTCAAAAGCCAACAAAACACCATCTTCTAAACTCTTGACATCTTCTAAACTCTTGAGCTTCAAACTTTTTTTAGAATAAACCTTCATGTTCTGAAATTGGTAAAACAAGAGAGTGAGGGTACTATAAGCTCTTAGCATTGCAAGTTCCATTACCTTTTTCCTCTTAACTATTTTGCCTTATTCTCAACATCAACCTTCAGAGAATCGGCTTCATTACTCAAAATAGAATAACAATACTTCACTCTTAGCTTCTTCAAGAAAGCATCCTTAAAAGACAAAAAAAACATTAGAATAACTGAAATGTTAAATACATATTTATACTAAAACAGAATTAAAAGATCCCAAGACACATACATTGATATCATTTAGTTGGGGATCCCAAGATTTAGGAGATCCTCTAAAAGTTTCCATGTAACGCATGAGAAACAAGCCTGTATCGGCTTGAGCAATTTGTGGGAAATTAATATTCAGATGATCAACTTTAAACTTGCTTATGACATTAGCTCTTCGTAACTTTCCATCAAAATACACCGCTAAACCTTTACCCTGTACAAAAAAAAAAAATCCTCAATCAATTTGAGTATCATGTACCTAAGATCAAATTGGCTAGCTAAAAAAATTTATATTACCAATAAAGATGCTGTCCTGGAAATCTCTGAATTAATACTAGTGACATTGAATATTTGGATGGTGCTTCGAGGCATGTTGAAGCATATCAAGTGTGAGCAAGCATTGTGATGAATTGGAAAAAATATCTAGGAAAAAATAAACATATTAATATAGAGAAGTTTTATAGAAAAGTATAAGCCATATATAATAAACAGATTACTTACTAGTTGAACTTTTGAAATATCAAGATTAGCAGCACAAAGATCCTTTTCAAATAAATTTGCAAATTTATCAAATAATTCCCTTGATATGAAAGACATCAACTACATTAAGATAAAAAACAAAGTTAGTAAAGCATATAAAAGATAGTAAAGCATGAATTACAAAATACTCCAAGTAATACATCAATGCTTCACATCCTAAACGCCGACAAAACCTAAACGACTCAATGCTTCCACTGCCAATTGCATTCAATTCAATTCCATTACGTAAATGCGTATGAGTCACATTCTCAAAAGACCCGTAATTTTAACTAATAGCATAAGCAATTGACTGATTCTATAGTCTACAAACAACAGATCCACACTAGTTCAATCATCATAATTTCAGCAAAACAGACTCATAAGCTAGAAACAAAAGCAGCATTAAGCATTGCCCTACCCATTGGGCGCTGGTTTTCCAGTGGTTGGAACAACTTTGTATTCCAATTCAGAGAACCCACCCATTGGACGCTGGATAACCATTGCCTCTTGAGTTTTTGCAACCAATAACTTACAAACTTGACTGGCCAAAACTCTTCACCACCACTAGTTAGTCTAGTATGACCCTTATATGACTTGTATTCAACTCAGCTATAGCCACAGTCTAGTATGACCCTTATATGAATATTTTGTTCGTTTCTTTATTTAAAAAAGAAAAAATAGTAATGCTTCAGTTTCAGCAATAAGCAAACATTTAGCTCAAATCCATACCATGTCTGACATAGGCACAAAGTATCTACTAAGAGAGCTGGAACTTCTTTTTCTCTCGCCAATATTCAATAAGTGAGCCCATAGATCAATGACAGAGATTGAAATTCCTAGTTCAGATGACAAGGAAGCCACTTCTTGATGCGTTACTGGCATAAATCCATCTTGAAATATTATTTCACTATGACAAAACAAGGAAAACAAAAAGAAGTTAATTTCAAAAAAAAGGAAAACAAAGAGATTTATTAGAAGTTATAAAAAATTAACACAATACCTGCTAGCAAATCCTCCAAAAGCCCAATCTGCAATAGTCTATTCATCTAGGCTTACATCTTTCAAAAGGTTGACGTTTCTTATAAAAAAAGGAGACTTATAAAAGACTGAAGGAATCCCTACTCGCTTTCCAATTTCCTTAGTAACCTTAGGAGCAGGAGTCGAAGAAAAATGAGGTGAACATCGTCTATTCCCTACACTCTTTCCGATTTCCTCCTGTTGCTCTTTGATTTCAGGCACTTGCCCCTCCTTATTAAAGGTACTAATGACAAATAATAAAGGGGAATGACATTAACAGAAAGAAAAAAATGTGAAACAAACCTACTTTTAATGGAATAAAATTCATTATTCTTTAAATAATTCATTTTAGATGTATTACAAATTTAAAAGTGTATCTGATAATGAAACAACTAAAAATGAACTTATATTCACAGTACCTTGTTCTCCCCTCCTCCTGTTGTGGATCTTCAGAATTATCAACCAGCAAACTTGGACTCAAACGAGTTGAACGTCTAGGTCTAAGAACCTCCTGTAGCCCTTGCGATCGTGGGTTCTGTACTTACAAAACAACAATTGGAGACTTGCTAATGACAATATAAATGAGGTAACAAAGGTAGTTAGGAAAAAAAACAATAAAGAAAAGACTATTAGAGGAGATGTTAGAGACTTCCTAATGACAAAAAAGCAAGCTAGTTAGAAGCATTCAATTTATTGAATAAAGAGCACGTTTACCTTGTTTTAACATCTTGCTTAGGCTTCTGTTGTTGTGAAGGGATAGAATCAGGAAAGTCAATCCCAATGTCGAAACTTAGACCATCCATATTAGTTGGTTTCTTGCTAAATGACTTTTCAATTTTGTCAATCGCGTCCCAAAACATACTATCTAGAAACATATCATCATCATCAAACATAGGTGCATCATCCATAGTAGAAGAACATTCTTTACTTTTTCCCTTTTCCTTCTCAGACTCTCCAAGAACCTCGGTCATAGAAGTTGCTAAGTTAGACAACTTCATTATAGCTTCATGATTTGGAAAATTTACTTTGGC
Organism: Patellifolia procumbens; assembly: GCA_947645195.1. Lineage (NCBI taxonomy): Eukaryota > Viridiplantae > Streptophyta > Magnoliopsida > Caryophyllales > Amaranthaceae > Patellifolia > Patellifolia procumbens. The sequence goes on from CANSGD010001328.1 coordinate 7,858,344, forward strand.
ATCTTTCATTACATCCACAAATGAACTAAAAGCTTTAGACAATGTGGTAGCAGATTCAGCAACACGGTGAATGCAAGCCGAATATACAAAAAAAAATGTAATTAGGTGAACAACATAATATAAGCCATTAGATTTCACTAAAACAAGAGACAAAATGAACTAGGCTTACAAATAACTTACTCTAGGTTCTTGTGAACTCTAAAGGAAGCTTCATAAAGTAATCCCCCCCAATCCCACCAATTCCCCCCGTTATAACTTCGCTCTCTCACCTCCCACCAATCCCCGCCGTTACCAAATTACCACCACCAACACAACATTTACCTCACTACAAACTTATGAAGCATAGTCATTCATTACTTTAAAAAAGACAAGCTATTTATATTCACTAGCTATTTCGTCAAAAAAACAATTTCACAAGGAGAGAAACCAAAAAGTTCCGATTAGATTGTCACAATGTCAGTTATATTTAGTCCTACTATCATAGATTCAACTATTACACACGTTCCACATAGCTTTTGTTGTTTAATTTCCCCTTTTAGCCAATCATTTAGGTCTTTTATTAGAACAAAGCAAGTTGCTATACATTGGTGCTTTTAAAACTATCAGCATGCAATCAATTGTAGATTGAGGCAGCCAACGATAAATAAGAAAAATACCTTTTTACTCAATCTGCCACTATCTTGATCTTCAAATGTTCCAAGTTCATTATCAATTTTCAGCCTTTCTTGAACCTCTCCCATTCCGAAATCCCCAGCTTGCAACAACTCATAATCACGTCTTTCCTCAATGTCTTTCTTTGTCCAACAACTCAAAAGAGGTAACTCCCTCTTAACAACACGGCTCATGAATTTCACACTATCTACATAACAAAGCTACAAAAAAAGGAGTTACCATATAATCTAATTACTTACTAACAAAAAACAAATTAAACAAAAAAAAAGGAAAGTAGATATTTACCACCAAAACAATAATAGGTCCGGTGAATAAGGAAATTCCAAGATCTCTTTTCCAAAGATTAGTAGAACGACATAAAGAGTCCAAGACAAATTCGCACCAATTGAACTCACAGACTTCATTAACATCTACTAAACATCTCAAAATATTGAAATTTGGTTTTGCTTTTTTAATTGACTCAATCAACGTTGAAACAACCAACATTACAAAATTTCTTTTAAATTGATCCCCTCCCTCTCTTTGGTTCTTGATTTTTTCAACTAAATCAGAAGTAGCCAAAGTGGACCTAACTTTTCCTAAGTGGGTAAGCCATTCAGTGACCATTTGAGTATGCTCAGGTGTATTTTCCTTTTCTTTTCCAACTTCAGCTATGTTCTTCCCCAGAATTGGGCAATCCCAATGCAATATGTACATCAAGTATTGAAATGTCCAACCGATCCTTGTCCTTTTGAAGTTCAAGCTTACACTTGAAAGGATCAAAATGAGATACTAGCCACCTACACAAATCTGCCGGAAGCTCAGAAGTTTTCAAACACAAAAATCCCCCAAAACCAATCGCTTGTACATCTGATTTTTGCTTTTCAGATAAGCCAAAACTAAGAAGCTTGAATAGAGAACTAGGCGACATCCTAGAAAATTGATGTTTGGCTTTAGGAACCTTCGTTGTGACTGGTAAAATAGCTGAAAATTTTAAAAGAGCAAGTTAGTACATTAGCTACGCTTCTCCCTTCTTAATAAACATTTGACAGGATAGAAACAAAATTAACCTTGAGATGTTTCTCCTTCTTCTAATTGACTTATTCTTTTTTGTATAAGAACAATCTTATGTGTTGTGTCCATATCTGCCATTAGTCTAGTAGGTCTGCAAAGAGCCAATCTATAACTGAATTTAAGAAGGTACATCAGTAATAACAAGAAGGTACATCAGTAATAACAAGAAGGTACATCAGTAATAACAAGAAGGTACATCAGTAATAACAAGAAGGTACATCAGTTATAACAAGAAGGTACATCAGTTATACCAAGAAGGTACATCAGTTATAACAAGAAGGTACATCAGTAATAACAAGAAGGTACATCAGTTATAACAAGAAGGTACATCAATTATAACAAGAAGGTACATCAATTATATCAAGAAGGTACATCAAGAATAAACAACAACATAATCAATTTTACATAAAAATACTGCTATTGTAAGCTAAATTACATAAAAATACACGACATTACCACAAAACAACATCAAAACAAATAAAAACATAATCCAAAAAAAGAATGAAATACTCTCAAAAATCGAGCGAAAGTAGGTTTAGGACACAAAAATCAATTCACTGACTCCCAAATACTCTCAGAGCAAATCATGTAATACATCCAAACACTAATGCCCAATTTCTAACAAATTGAGTCCAATATGTCCTAAGAACATCACTTTACATATTAGGTACCTTGAATTGCTCTTCTCCATATTTTTACAAATTCATCTTTTTTCAGGGTTTAATCCATGTAGAAGCAGTCAAATATTTTAATTGGATTATGATCAAGTAGGGTATAATTGACGATAATCAGCTGCCCTAGTTCGATAATATTCCAATAAGCTAATTCAATAGACTCAAACATAGGAATATTACAGGGTTTGATTTTGCATCGTGCACGTTCTTGCCACAATCAAACAGGAATTCAATCGAATAGTAATAACAGAAGAACTAAAATGAAATTATTATATGTAAAAAATTAGAAATTGACACGAAACGACATGAAAATTAGGGTTAAAATCTAAAATCTACAACAATTGCAAAATTAGCTGAATTTTTTCTCAAATTAAAACCCTAGAATCTCACATATAATGAAAATGGCGAATAGAATTAGGAAAAGGAAGAGAAGATGACATAGAGAGCATACCTTCTCTACATAGAGGATCAAAGCAGCTTAATTTGATTTCCCGAAGCGAAAATGGGGAGTAGAATCCAAGAGGAGGACGAAAATCGCGAATAGCAGTTCTTCAGCACAGAAGAGAAAGAGGAAGGAAAATAGGCGCGTAATGTTAAGTAAACGCTTTGATCAGTGCCCTTAATTTGATCTGATCCAACGGCTGATATGTGGTTCTCATGGTAGAGAGGTTCTCATCGTATAGGGGTTCTCACAAGAACCCAAAACTATATATATATATATATATATATATATAGTTGGGATCCAGTGAAAAGGATCTCAAAACGAGAAGGGTAAGAAGGATCAATGTGCATATCTTTTGAACTTGATGTCCATATTTTTTAAAAACTGGATATGCATATTTCATATTTTGAGCTATAAATATATGCTCTAAAACGTTAAAACGCACATTTAGTTAAAAATGCACATCATAAAAAAACTGCACATTTATTCTAAAATATATGCATATTTAAATAATCTTTTTATTTGATCCCAATTCTATATATATAAGATTTACAGGGGTACCTATTAAGATAAAGGGGCATGCGTGTTTTCACATAAAAGTTGTCAATATTTACAAAAATTTCATTACACGCGTACCCCTCTATGCGTGTTTTCACATCAAAGTTGTCAGTACTTAGAAAAATGTCATTAATGAAAGCACGCGTACCCTATTTTCCTAACATGTACCCCATTTAGTTGGTTATCACGGTGAAAACAATTTTCACCAGATCCTCTTCATATATTATATATATATTAAGAGAGAGAGAGAGAGTTTGAGAAGGATCCTAAAACGAGAAGGGTAAAATGGATCAATATGCATATTTTTTGAATTGGATGTGCATATATTCTGAATTGTATATGCATATTTCACTTTTCGGCCTGTTAGTATATGCTCGTGGAAGATAAGATGCATATTTAGTAAAAAAAAAGTGCACTTGATAATGAAAGTTGCACATCTAGTTCAAAATATATGCACGAATCATTATCAGCCTTTTCACTTTAAGAGTCCTTTTATTTGATTTCAACTGTATATAGCTGATTGACACCCTTTTATACCTATCTGGAATGTTTTTACTATTAATTTGTACTTTGTTTACATTCAAACTAATAATAAGTTATTATTTATTCCTCTTCAATCACTTAATTGTTATATACTCCATCATTAAATCTCATATTTATTATATACTTTCCACTCCACTCTTTAAATAAAATAACAATCAATAATTATCTCAACGAACTTATTTCTAAACTTAAGTGTCCTAGCTAGTAATGTGTAAGGAATAAATCGTGTGATTTAGCGAGTTGCTTAAGATTTAAAACATTTACTATATCCTCTTAATTAAAAAATAAGATAATTTGTTAAAAACTACCTTATATAGTGCACATTATTGGTATAACCATCGTTTCTATTTTGTTTTAAAATCATTACCTGATATACATAAAGGCAGTTGGTTTCACTACCAAAACCATTTTCCAGCCAAAAACTTTATTACTATTTTGCCCCGAGTGGTTTTCAGTCTAATGTCATTGATTTTACCCCAAATTTCTTCGTCTTCCTCATTTGTTTACACCATTCTTCTCAATTCAGTATTATTATACATTTAGGGTATTAATTTGAGTTTTTTTCCCCTTTCCTTCACTCCATAAACACCTTCTTCTTCTTCAGTATTTGTGGGCAGCCTCAAATTTGTTTTTTCTTTTTGAGTTTTAAAGGAATATTAGCATTGTAGTTGAGCTTAAACCCTCTTCACATGTCACCAGATTAAAAAAATCATCAAATAAATCCTGATTTTACTTACCTACACCATCATCTTCTTCAATTTCTGGGCAACGAGAGTTCGGTTTCAGAGTGCTTTTGGTGGAAATTTTCAGGCTTCATATTCATCTTAAGGTTTAATTCCATGTTTAGTTTTGAATTTACACTTTAATCTTTGGATTTAGTGCATTTGAATAATTAGGGTTCATAAATTAGAGATTTTTAAATTTGAAATTTAGTTGGGAAATAAAATTAGTGAATTTTGATGATTTATAATTGATTTAAGATGATAGAAAGAAGGTAAAGAATTGAATGGTGTGAGCTTTTTCGAAGAAATTTGGTGTAAAATCAATGAAAATGGACTGAAAACCACTTAGGACCAAAACGGTCTTCAAGGTTTTTCGGCCGAAAATTAGTTTTGGTAGTGAAACCAACTGGTAATATATATAAGGTAATTATTTTCAAAGAAAATTAGAAAAATATGGTTAAACCAATAATGTGCATTATATAAGGTAGTTTTTGACAAAAAATCCTAAAAAATAATATAATACTGTTTAAAAACAATTTTACTTTAATCATATTATTTTAAAAAAATCCTCGTGCTTCTTTCATGGGCCTAAATACTAGCTATAAGATCACAAAGTATTAAAAGAAGTGGTCTAATTTTAACATAATATTAGACCATCCTAAACTCATATTCTACAAAGAAGCCCATTCCTAAATGAAATAAAATAGTCACTTGTTCTTTTATTAATATTGGACATGGGTCATTGCCTAACTTTAATTTAAAAGTGGGCGGTATCTTGCAAGACGAGCTGCTAGAAGATATGCAATCGATAGATTGCTACCTCCCTGACACACTCGTTGTACGTGATAAATTAATAACCTAAAATAGCCTAATATAGGGTAAGCAAGGGTCGAATCTACGAGGAAGCAAGGTTAAGCAATGATTGAATTTCGATTAAGCTAACTAAGTTTATTTTTAGGAGTTTTAGAGATTAATAATCAACTAAAAACCTGAAATAATAAGCAAATGAACTAAATGATTAGTTTTAAAATATATAAAAGGAACTAAATAATTTTCAAGGCAAGGAGATTCATTAGGGTCGATTAATGGACGACTTCACTCCAATATTTCTTAATCACTTTCTTAAACTAATTAAGTGGACCTAATCAACTGATTTTTCATGTTCTCATGGTAAAATCAACTAATCAAGTATTCCCACAACTTATAGTGAATTAAATAGAGTTTTGGAAAGTCAATTACCTATTCTCATGGTAAAGTCAACCTATTGACTAACCTAAGGTCAACTCAAGGCTTCATTTCTCAATCCTGCAAGTTGAGTTCCTAAATTATGTTCAAATGGTGATCAATCAATTGAACAAGACAATTATTTAAGCTAGTAAACACAATCTCGATCACCTAAATTTAACCCCCAAGCTTGACTTTTATGGTCAACGCATGATAAACAAGGTGCAGTGGAGTGAGCGCTCTTTGCCATGGAGCGGGCGTTCTACACCTTGGAGCTGGCGCTCCATGGTCTCTCCATCGTTCCTCTATGGTTCTGCTTCCCTTGCTTCAAAAGTTAGTTAGACCGTTGAACGATCGCTTCTTAGTAAATGGAGCAATCGTTCCCCTGTTCTTGCCCCTTTTCATCACGTCAAATCCAACAATACTCAAGAGAAGATTAGATAAGGGGAAGAGGAATGCAAATGCATATGCAATGAACTAAATGCAATCCTACTTAGATACAAATGGCCTAAAACTACACAAGACATGTAATGAATGAAAAAAGGTGCAAAGGGAGTTAGAATGGAAGCTACATGACCTAAGATGCATCTAAATGACCTAAAACTACTCCTGATTAATGAGCCTAGAGCTCACTTATCATTCCTCTAAGATGTCCATCTTGAAATTTAAGTAAGAAAATAGGAAAAGCTAAAAGAGAGAGAGATTTTCAAATTAGTCTCAAATTATGTGAGCTGATCTCTATATTATAAGGGACAAGGGGGAGTGGACACCAAAAATAAGGAAAGAAAAAATAATTACAATAAATCAAGGAATTTAAATCTTCTATAATTAAGGAATTAAGTTTTATCTCCAAGCTCAGACATTTTATTAAACCATTTGTTTAGGTGATAAAGCACCAAACCTCGTGTTACAATTGTTTTATTTTCTCTCTCCTACTTCCTCTCCATTTTATTCTCTAAATGACATCTTCCATTCATCTTTGATAAGATTTTTTTTCTTTTTGGCATTTTGTTTTTAGATCACTATTGCTAATCTATTCTTATGGTTTTGGGATATTTATTACTCTTCTTTATTATATATTTCTTCGAGACATGTTTAACTTTCTTTATCAACGATTAGCAAACAATTCTAGTTTGATATCTTCAACTCCCTCTATTTCTTAATAGGTACATTTTTCCCATTTTTTTTATTGATACGTTTCCACTTTTCCTATAAATGGTAGGTTGGTCCACTTGATTATTATACATCTCTCATACTTTTTTCTCATTCTCTCTACCTTTTTTTTTTTACTTTGCCTTACTTTTACCATCGTTCTCTCTACGTTTTACACTTTTTTCTTGATCCGCGTGAAAAAGAAAAAACGTTCTTATTAATTTAAAAACGAAGGGAGTATAAATTTTGTGTTGTTACTAGGTTACTTCCTTTTTGCTTCCTACGTGGCATCATATGTGTCTTGTAGTACTTGTAAAAAATATAAGAATAGATAATTTCATGTTAATATAAAATTAGAATAATAGTCGACACTGATCTTCTAACAATTCCATTTCATATTACTCTAAAACAACATTATCCGTATATATCACTTGCAAAACAAGGTTGTCAAAATCGAGATTCTACTTTGAATAGAAATGTGCTCTCGCAATCGGATCGCAGAATCATACAATTCTACGAAATTGCTTAATGATAAATAAAAACTAAACTCAAACTTTAAGTATAATAGGCGCTAATAATTATAAAAAATAGTTGTTTACCTATTAGTTAGATGACAATTGGCAACATATATCTATTAATAGCTTTGTCGATATATCTAAGTTGATTCAAATTTGTAAGTTTATTGCCAATTAAGAAACATCCCTGGAATGGTATAGATATATGAATCGTTAAATTGTACGATTTTATGATAGACTGTGATTAACAATCTTCTCCTTCCTTTATTTCCTTTTAAATCTCGATCTGCAATAAATAATTTTCAAAATCAACCCAAAAGACTTACATGAAGAGATTAACCTGGACACTTAATGGATGATTAAACTAATCATTAAATGATAGAAAAATGTGATTACTTAATAAATCGAATTGGTCACTAAATGGATTAGAATGGTCACTACTTTCAAATAGATTGATTTTTTTTCCTCTTAATATTGGCTTCGGCTGCGCCTAATTTGAATTGGAAGTACAAGTTTTCTTTTCCTTTTTTGGTAACGGTTGAAACAATTTTATTGACATAAAATTAAAACCATACTTATGGTCAATGGAAACATACTTTAATATTGTCCAACGCTTGACTGCAGTACACATATTACCATTAGTCCAACTTATGCTAACAAGCATACATCGACAATGACATAGAAAAACATTAACAATAACAATAACAAACTTGGAGAGTTCGGCAAAATTGATCTTAACTTCTTCTTCCTTCGTTCTCACTTTAGGGCAAAGCATTAGAACAATAAATGGAGCTAGTTGCGACAGTGGTCGGTAGGAACTCTGACAAATCACGAACTTGGACTGCCTTACTAATTTGGCGAGGTCAATGGAGCCTTCAAAGGAATTTCAGGGCTTTGAGAATATAGAATCACTAGGATCCTGAGATACTAATAGGAGCCACTTTTTTTCGTGACTCGACAATAGAAGACCTTGATTTGCCTAAGTTTTTTTTTTGATTGGGGGGCCTCCTTGAAGATATATCATTTGTAGAGGGTGACGACTAGTGTCACCATTGCACATGGGATGCAACACACTCCCTGCACTTCTTTTCTATCCATCACTTTCTCTCCTCCCTCGGTCATCTTCCATCATAGGAGCTTCTTTTAAGTTACACCCCTCGACTACTCTATCTGAACTCATATTTTTTTCTAAACTGCCTTGTAGGACTATATTATGAAACGGGGCCAGTTCCCTCTGAACACGAAGACTTTATGCTAAGCCTAAATCCTTCACCACCTCTAACTATTCTTTTAACTTCTTCGGCTAATATGCGTTCAACACTTTTAAACAATATGGTATGCAGCGGGCCCAAATTAGGATCCAAATCCATACAATAATGATCTAAAGTACCATATATGCTCCTCTCATAACTAGTGACACAAAACCAACTTCAAAACACAACCCCAGATCACCACCATTACTCACCAGTCACGGCTAAGGTGGGTTTCTTTCCAAGTATACACAATGGACTAAATCTTGATGGACTAAATCAAAAGGCTATACCAAGCCCCATGATTTGTGGACACTTACCTTTATTTGAAAAGCCTTCGAAAGCTCTGGTTGAGGTAGATCTACCATATTTGGGGTCGACGTGCTCTTTTGATGTCATGGACCTACTTGCTGGCAACCAGCTAAGCTTGGTTGGCCGACGACGAGTCCTTTGAATTTGGAGGAAGGGATTGGGCATTAGGAGTTTTTCTCTCTTCATTTATTTACTCGCTTTTTCCAACCTTCTCCAAAAGTTTTCTTACAACCAATTCACTTATTAAAAAATTTGTGTATCGAATATGGTTACAACGACGACATGCGTCCAACCGGTCCTTCTCATACTCATTAGGGTGACTGTAAGGGTTGGCAACTCTCATGATAGAGATAGAGAAAAATCATAACAACTAGACGAATTCAAAAAATATTTTCTTTGTATCTCACGAGGGTTGTCAACCCTCAAGGTCACCCAAACATTTTCAGTCAAAAATATTGTAACTTTAATACTAACTCCGTATTCAAATAAATGGAACACTTTCTATTCTGGAAAATGTCCACTAGATACTATGTTTACACATGGATCCCCTCGTCATTCCACCCCATCTACGATTAGAAATAGGCGAAATCGGACTTGCTTTTACATCTCTTGTTTTTTGGGACCCTATTCATTGCTTTAGGCTTCTATTTTGCAATAATTTTTATTTTCCCTCTTTTGATGATTTATAGGTTGTAAAATGACCATCTTACCCTTACTAATAATTGTAACAAACACTTAATAAAGCCTAATGACGTGGTCCTAAATTTCTCTTCTACTTATCTATCTTATACCACATGCTATGGTCCCCACTTCATCTAGTTACCTACCTTTATATCTACTTAATACCATTTACCAAAAATTTCTTAGAAAAGTGTGAAGAAAAAGTGTACCCTCTATTTGAATACGGAAGTAGTTTTGATGTTTAGGAAGTTTTGCGAGAAATAACCTTTAACTTTTTTGCTATTTAACAACCTTAAACAAAATTATTGTTATGAGATCAGGCTTTAAGGCTTTTTACGGACATCAAATTTTAATTGCGAGCGTTGGTGAGACATCAAACATATGTAGGTGCAAATATTGTGCATAGAAATCACCCTGCTATCCCTCTGAAATGGAAACTTTTTATATGGAAGATTTTCCATGAGGCCCTTAATTCCCACCGCAGAACAACTTCAAAAACGAGGAATCCAAGTGCCCGATACTTGTTCACTTTGTTCCTCTCTCCCCAAATCTAGGATACACATTTTTCGTGACTGTACTATTGCTAGGCATATTTGGGCTCTTCTCCCAAATGGCTGCCTAACACCCAACCTAAGCACCCTCCACTTTCCGAAGTGGATTGCTAGTCATATCCTGCTTTTTTATAGCGAGGATGATCCAAGTCGGAATAAACTTCTGACTTTTATTGGCACCTTATGGACGTTATGTATCCAGCGTAATGCTTGCATATTCAGGAATACGCATCTGATGAGTCATATTAATATAGGTATTTCATGATGCATTTAGGTTGCATTTTAGGATCATTTAGTTGCATTTTAGTCCATAATTGCATATAATTACTTAAGTTGAGAAAATATTACTCTTGTGTGTGTTTTTGGTGTTTTTGATAGTTTTCAGGTATTGAGAACACAATTCGATTATTATTGGACAATCTTAAACATGAGAAGCATCTAGGAAGGAGCTAGGTCAAATGAGAAGTCCAAAGGGGATCTTTGAGTTAGATTGCAACCCAAACATAGTGGAAACATATTAAAAGAAGTATGGAAATCGAGTCATGTGCACTCTTTTGATCATAACTCATTATCCAGAGATCAGAATTGAGTTCCAGTGGGGTTGGGAACTAGACTTGAAGATATTTCCAACCGTGTACATATCACACGCCCCGGTAAGAGTTCTAGTTTGTGAGATATGGTCTTTTCAAGTGGACGCTGTTTTGCAGGATGAAAACCCGCGCTGATAAGAGGTTTTTAGTGTGTCGTAAGGCACTAAGAACCGCTTAGCAAACATAAACACAATTTATAAACCTAGCTAGCAACTACCAAGCACGTAGTATTGATATCACATATTTATATAGAGTTTTCTCCCTTATTTACAAGCTAATTTGTGCGTCATTGGAGCTCTTGGGAGCTATTTTGTGCTAACTATCGTATGTAGTTGTGGTTTCGTGTTTTAGTATTGAATTGCAGGTTTTATGGAGTTTTCTCCTTATTCCCGAGCCTTTTGGAAGCAACCACGGCTTTACGAGATGTTACGAGGCACGTAGGATGGCTCACGAGCTTTATGGATAGTTTAGGAGGTCCCAAGACCCCTAAATGTGAAGATTACAGAGCCAAGGAGTCAAAGGAGGTTTCCGTGCACTGATCGGGCAGAAATGGCCCGATCGGGCGAAGTATTTATGATCGGGTATGAAAGTCACGGACCCGATCGGGCAAGTCTTACTCGATAGCATCGGGCGAGCACACATGCACCAGGCCCGATCGGGTGTTCACCACCCGACCCGATCGGGTGGGCTGCTCATAGCTCTCGTTGTGAAGCTGCGGATGAGGCGAGCTTGTTGGGCTCGTTTGTCGCCTGGCCCGATCGGGTGGATGCCCACGGCCCGATCGGGTGGGCCGTATAATTTGGTTAATGCTGTGCTGCTGCTTTACGAAGGCCCAGAAGACAAATTGCTGAGATGTTGTTTGACCCGATCGGGTACTGTGCTCGGGCCCGATCGGGTCTGGTGCCTAAATCGCACTTTTTCGCTTTCTTATTTCCGTTTTTAGTGAACTTGAGGGGTATTATAAATACCGTTTTCTTCATTATTTAGGGACATCTTTTTATACATCTTTTATTCATCTTTCATTAGCTTTAGACTAGTTTTATTCTTCATTGTTCTTAGTTCAATTCAAACACTTTAGATTAATTTAGAGGTGATCAAACCTATTTCGATTTCAATAAAGTTCCTGCTTTCCGTTAATTGGTATTCTTTCTTACCCTAATCTCTTTTATTATTCTCAATTGCTTAGTTTATTTATTTAATCGTTCATGATGCAATTGTTAGGGTTTCATATTAGTTTTGTTGTTGTTAATTCGATCATGTCTGAGTAGTCTCTTTCTAGGGTGTTAGATAGGAAAGCCATGTTTATACCATGATTGTGATTTAGACTGCTATTGATTTCTAGGGCTTGATTAGGGTGATTGTGATGTGGTTTGTTCTTTATTGAGTAATTAACGTTATTGCGCAGTTTCGTTGGTTGCTTGTGGTTAATAGTTGTTTGCACAGATTCGTCTTACGACTAGAGGCCTAGGACACGTCAGTAGTTCTGATTACGTTAGTGAACATGCGTCGTATGTTGAACTATGAGCGTTGAGTCTTAATCATAGCTCAACATAGGCTCTAATCCCCTGACTCTTGACTTAGGTTTTGATAGTTGTTGACCTTGTTTGATTGGTATAAGCATGGTGGACCGACCTAATACCCTAGGCTTTTATTCCATAGTTTAATCCTCGATTTATTCCGTCTTCTGTAGTCTATTCTTTAGTTTAATTATTTCTTCCCTGATTTCATCTGGAGTACCTGAATCGGTTGTATATTAATTTAGAAACTCTGTCTCCCTGTGGATTCGACCCTGCTTCCACTAACTACCTAGTTAGAGGTCCGTAGGTTTATTTTTGATTAGGCGATACGACTAAAACCTATCAAATTTTGGCGCCGTTGCCGGGGAGACGGCTAGTTTTCTAAGTTTTTATTGGATTATTTGGTCTACTCCTCTGTACCTCTTTGGAACTTCATTGTTTCAATCGAGGTACGATTTACTGCTGCCTTTTGTTTCTTTTGTATGCCCAGGTCCCAAAGAAACGGTTCCCCAATTCCAGCGGACCCCGATCTTACTAGGACAATCAGGCGGATCCGAAAGATAAAGCAGAAAGAAAAGCAGTCTGTTCAGCCGAACACCTCTGGAACAGACACCTTGAGTTCAGTCATGTCAAAGTCACTGAAGTCATATAGGGTGCCCAACCCAGATGGTCTCTCCACTGGACCTACTATGCCCACCATTGCCGCAGCAAATTTTGAGATTAAGCCTGGACTCATCAGCATGGTCCAGCAAAATCAGTTTGGTGGGCATCCTACTGAAGATCCGGCAAATCATCTGCAACGGTTTCAACAACTTTGTCGAACCGTTAAACATGCCGGCGTCACTCCAGATCAACTCAAAGTCATGTTGTTCGAGTTTTCACTGAGAGATAGAGCCCAAAAATGGTTGAACGATGTGAAAGAAACCGAGTGGAGTGAGATTTCTGATGCATTTCTGAGAGAGTATTACCCACCCACTAAAACAGCAGAAATCAGAAATAAACTTGCCACGTTTTCCCAAGAGCCTGATGAAACATTAAGGGAAGCGTGGGCCAGGTTTAGAGATCTACAGAGAGAGTGTCCACACCATAATATGGACAAATGGTTCTTGACGTAGACATTCTACAATGGTCTGCAGCCTCAGACGAAGTGTATTGTTGATTCGTCTGCAGGAGGAGTGTTTTTAGACAAGGCAGTTGATGAGGGTTATGAATTCATATCAAATCTTGCAGCCAATGACCATTCATCATCTAGGAGTTTGACTAAGAAGGTACTTGAAGTTGACGCTATTTCATTGCTTACATCTCAGATGGCGCAACTAACTCAGCAGCTAATGAGGTCTTCTAGTCTGACACCTCCACCCATGAGTATCAATGCTATGTCTGCAGTAGCACCCATTACCTCATCTTACTGCGAGGTATGTGGTGTTCAGGGTCACTTTGGGCATGACTGTCAGTTCAGTCAATTTTAGATGGAGCACGCAAACGCCTTTCAACAAAGGCCACAAACCTTCCCCCCTCCACATAACTACCAAAATCCATAAAACTATAAACCTCCACCTCCACAAAACTATCCTAAACCCTCATACCATCAAACCCCACAACATTTCCAAAGACCACCACCACAAAACTTCCATCACCACAATAATTTCCAAACTCCACAAAATTTTTCCACCCCACCTCCACAAAACCATAACCCACAAGAGCCTAGCAATTCTGAACTGATGAAACTGATATTGTCTATGCAAAAGGCAAATGAGGAAACACGGAGGGCCCAAGAGGAAGCACGGAGGGCCCAAGAGAAGCACATCAAACTTCTCGAGGCTCAAGTTGCTCAATTGGCAGAAACTAATGCACAAAGGCAGCAGGGACAATTGCCAGGGCAACCCGTTCAGAGGGAACATGTGAATGCCATTACTCTTCGTAGTGGCATAGCTTATGATGCTCCTCCAGTGCCCATTGATGAGGTTACCCCGACTGCAGGGAAGAAGAGGGTGGTAGAGGAAGGAAAAAGGAAAAATTCGACGTCTGAAGTCGATTTGTCTGCAGAAGCTGAATAGACAGGGAAGAAAAAGGAGAAGGTTTCTGAAACGCCTTTTACACCAAGGCTACCTTTTCCTCACAGGATGCAACAGTCCAAGGTCGATCAGCAGTTTGGTAAGTTCTTGGCTATGGTCAAGAACCTTGAGGTAACGATTCCATTCACAGACTTAATTACCCAAGTGCCTGTTTATGCCAAATTTCTGAAAGACATGATTACTAAGAAAAGAGACTTTGGTGGGGTAGAACGTGTCGCTCTTACTGAAGAGTGTAGTGCTTTTATTCAAAATAAAACCCCACCAAAGTTAAAAGATCCTGGTAGTTTTTCTATACCCGGCCATCTTGGACCTATTTTTATTGATAAGGCTTTGTGTGATTTAGGTGCCTCTGTTTCTGTTATGCCATTGTCTGTTTATAAGAAACTGAACATGGGAGCCCTTAAATGCACACAAATCACTTTACAGATGGCGGATCGTTCTATAAAATACCCTCTAGGTGTTTTAGAGGACGTTCCTGTTAGGGTAGGGAAATTCTATATTCCTGTTGATTTTGTGGTGTTAGATATGGATGAGGATTCCCAGATTCCTATTATCTTGGGTAGGCCGTTTTTGTGTACTGCTGGTGCTTTCATTGATGTCAAGTCTGGGTCTTTAACTCTGAGTGTTGGTGATGATAAAGTGATTTTTAAACTAACCAATGCTGTTAAGGCACCTATGCTTGAACAATCTTGTTGCAGGGATGAGGTTCTGGATGAAGTAGGTGTGGAGAAGGTTCCAATTCCACCTAAGGTTGCCTCACCGTCTGGAGGCATAGTCAAGAACATTTGGAGGAGAAAGATGTTTGATGAGGGTGGCACTCATTGCCAAGCCCCTCCTATTTGAGAGAGGGAGGATTATGGTCGTGCGGGACCTTTATAAACCAGCGCTGTGCGAGAGGCAACTCGTATTTTTCTTTCCCTTTTCCCTTTCTTTTTATTTTTTTTCTTTTTGTGAGCGAGAGTGAGGGCACTTACATTGTTTTTCCTCTTAGCATAGTCCTTATCACCTTTTGGCATTGAGGACACTACCAAGTTCAGCTTGGGGGAGGAGTTCTGTTTGTATTCTCTATCTCTTTTACTGCTTTCTAGAGTAGATTTACTGCTTTCTAGAGTAGATTTACTGCTTTCAAAAATGCTGAATAAATAAAAAAAAATATGGTTCCCATGACTGGTTTAGTTGCCTCCCTGTGCCCCTTGCTGTGCTCTATTTGAAAATGATTTGACTTTGTTTTCTGGATAGCTGGGCATTTGTGATCTTGAGGCTATGATTTGATGTTTGATTGCTATGATTTCGAGCATTTTTGGATTATATTAGACCACTTTGCGCTGCATACCTGAATTGGTTAGACTGTATCATATTATTATCCAGTCTATTCTTGTGTGTTAGTTCCTCTTTAGTGGATCGATCTTGACTTTGACTTTGTACTTGTCTGATTTTAGATGACTTGTAGCATGTGCTGTGATAGAGGCGTTCTTTTGTCTAATTCTTGAGCTTCAGAGTGAATTTTTGATATACTTTTATCCTCCTTAGCCCCGCTGAGCCTAATGACTTGTTTCGTGTTACTTAAACCCCTATTATGAGCCCAAAGCCTTCACTTGATATATTTCCAAGCCTAGCTTGGGGGAGCTTTTGTATGGGTTAAGTTTGAGATTGGTTTGTTGGTTTAGTTTGGTTTTTGAGGAATTTAAAAGTGTATTTGCTGTGGTTTGAGAGTGAGAAAGAGAAAAGAAAAAGCAAGTTTAGAGTTGCGTGAATGAAGTTCAGAAAAATGAAAGAAAAATGAAATGAAAATTCAAAAGAATTCTAGTTCTTTCATTCACGTACGTTCATAAAGGAATATTCGCTCCATTGCTAGAAAATTGGGTTTGTTATGAGCTTTTCATTGATTTATGAGAGTTGGGATACTTTACATGGTTTTATGGTGATTGTTGGGAGTTGTGTAGGTCATCTTAGGCCTTGTTTGAATGGTTTATGCTCCCCCTTTCTTGGTTTTTCCACCACATTACCCAAAAGTATCCCCTACCTCTCACCTAAGCCCCATTATAACCCTATAAAGTCCTCTTGAGCTCGTGTCTGCAATGTTCATTTGATTGATTTCGAGTTAGTTTGTCAAAGTTAAAGAGTATTTCTGCTAATTGAGTCGACTTGACTAGGATGAGAGTCATTGAACCTTCTTAAACACATGAGAGTGTGAGTGGGAAGGGTACTAATGGTCGGGTTGGTGAGTGTTCGGGCACATTCTTTGCCTGCCACAAAATTGAGAGGAGTGACACCCTTGTGAGTGCCTTTTCAGGACTTGTATGCTTTGTGGATGCTTGAGTTTGATAAATTGCTTGAATGATTGGTGGTTGGATGGATTTGATGAGCCAAACTTGAATTATGCCTGCTTGAACGATTCTTAGTATTGAAAATGTTTTGAGCTTTGATTTGTTTTTATCTTTGGGGTGAGGTAATCTATTCCATGTTCATGTGCTGTTTGCTTGAGGACAAGCAAAGGTTTAGCTTGGGGGAGTTTGATATCACGTATTTATATAGAGTTTTCTCCCTTATTTACAAGCTAATTTGTGCGTCATTGGAGCTCTTGGGAGCTATTTTGTGCTAACTATCGTATGTAGTTGTGGTTTCGTGTTTTAGTATTGAATTGCAGGTTTTATGGAGTTTTCTCCTTATTCCCGAGCCTTTTGGAAGCAACCACGGCTTTACGAGATGTTACGAGGCACGTAGGATGGCTCAAGAGCTTTATGGATAATTTAGGAGGTCCCAAGACCCCTAAACGTGAAGATTAGAGAGACAAGGAGTCAAAGGAGGTTTCCATGCACTGATCGGGCAGAAATGGCAAGTCTTGCTCGATAGCATCGGGCGAGCACACATGCACCAGGCCCGATCGGGTGTTCACCACCCGACCCGATCGGGTGGGCTGCTCATAGCTCTCGTTGTGAAGCTGCGGATGAGGCGAGCTTGTTGGGCTCGTTTGTAGCCTGGCCCGATCGGGTGGATGCCCACGGCCCGATCGGGTGGGCCGTATAATTTGGTTAATTCTGTGCTGCTGCTTTACGAAGGCCCAGAAGACAAATTGCTGAGATGTTGTTTGACCCGATCGGGTACTGTGCTCGGGCCTGATCGGGTCTGGTGCCTAAATCGCACTTTTTCGCTTTCTTATTTCCGTTTTTAGTGAACTTGAGGGGTATTATAAATACCGTTTTCCTCATTATTTAGGGACATCTTTTTATACATCTTTTATTCATCTTTCATTAGCTTTAGACTAGTTTTATTCTTCATTGTTCTTAGTTCAATTCAAACACTTTAGATTAATTTAGAGGTGATCAAACCTATTTCGATTTCAATAAAGTTCCTGCTTTCCGTTAATTGGTATTCTTTCTTACCCTAATCTCTTTTATTATTCTCAATTGCTTAGTTTACTTATTTAATCGTTCATGATGCAATTGTTAGGGTTTCATATTAGTTTTGTTGTTGTTAATTCGATCATGTCTGAGTAGTCTCTTTCTAGGGTGTTAGATAGGAAAGCCATGTTTATACCATGATTGTGATTTAGACTGCTATTGATTTCTAGGGCTTGATTAGGGTGATTGTGATGTGGTTTGTTCTTTATTGAGTAATTAACGTTATTGCGCAGTTTCGTTGGTTGCTTGTGGTTAATAGTTGTTTGCACAGATCCGTCTTACGACTAGAGGCCTAGGACACGTCAGTAGTTTTGATTACGTTAGTGAACATGCGGTGTATGTTGAACTATGAGCGTTGAGTCTTAATCATAGCTCAACATAGGCTCTAATCCCCCGACTCTTGACTTAGGTTTTGATAGTTGTTGACCTTGTTTGATTGGTATAAGCATGGTGGACCGACCTAATACCCTAGGCTTTTATTCCATAGTTTAATCCTCGATTTATTCCGTCTTCTGTAGTCTATTCTTTAGTTTAATTATTTCTTCCCTGATTTCATCTGGAGTAGCTGAATCGGTTGAATATTAATTTAGAAACTCTGTCTCCATGTGGATTCGACCCTGCTTCCACTAACTACCTAGTTAGAGGTCCGTAGGTTTATTTTTGATTAGGCGATACGACTAAAACCTATCAAGTATCGGCAAGTCTAGGGTCGAACCACAAGGAAATCGGGATTGAGTTCAGTCCACTAAGTCTAAAACTACCTAAGTGAAGGGTTTTTGGGGTTTAGGATTGAGTAAGTAACCGACTAATTGACTAGCTATGGAATACCGACTAAAAAACAAATAGGAAGATTAATATAATAAGGAAGACACTAGAGTTCGGGCTACTCGTATGAACGTGGGCTAGACAACGATAATCGACGCTATGGTGATTCACAACGGAGTCAATACAAGGTTAAGTTCCCCTCTAATCTACTTGAGTCCTCTCTCGAATGGTCCTCAAGAGTAATCGATTAATCACCAACCAAATCCTCTTTCGAATGGTCTTTGGTCCGTTGATAAATAAATTCATTAAGTTCGGAAAACCCCTAATTAAAGGATCCCCTTAATTCCTACCCAATCCCTTGGTCTAGAAATCAAGTCGAAACATGGGAATGACAAAAGGGATTAGAGTTCGATTAAGAACAATAAAAACCCTAAGTGCCCTAGCATAAACGTGATTAAGATCTATCCTAGGGTGTCAAAACACCACATTCAATGCATAGACAAACAATTGAATCAATAAAAGCATAGATAATCTACATTAAGCCCTTAATTCATACTTTTCCCCAAACCCTAGATTAGAAACTACTCACTAATCATGGATTCTAAGCAATTGAAATTCAATAAAGTAAACATCATAAACAAAGAAAAAAGATTAAAGGAAAGAGATAGAAAAGAAATTACTTGAATTAATTGATGAATTCGATCTTCAATAATGAAACAAAGAGTAAATTAGTGTTTGAGAGAGTTTTAGGGCTAAGAGATAGTTAATTAGAAACTAAGTATGAGACAATGTCGAAAACTAAACTAAGAAACCAATTAATAAGAGTCATTAAAGTTTGACGGACAAAATAAGTCAATGCCCGAAAGCAGGTCACCACGGTCGTGGCGAAATCACCACGGTCGTGGTGCCTCAAAAACGCCCAGGCAGTAACTTTTTAGCATCACCACTGATTCTCTGAAGATCAGGCACCACGACCGTGGCAAAATCACCACGACCGTGGTGACCTGATTTCACCGAATCAGTCTTCTTTTCTCCAAGTTTCTGTTTTGCAAGCTACAGGTAACCACGATAGTTGTAAATGTGCCACGGCCGTGGTGGCCTTCTTCCTTCACTTCCTCCAAATTTGATTCACTTAAGTCGCTCCGAAGTACGAGCCACGCACCTGGAACATATCCCAAGTCCCTAGATCACAAAAGTACTCCAACATGCGCCAATTCTCTTGAAATACATCAAAAACAACCAAACACTTGTGAAGTATAATTGAAATCCAAAGAAGGGAAAAACCATGCAAACCTAACCCTAAATGCTCTAAATCTACATGCAATGGGACCTAAAATGAGCTATAAGTATGCACTAAAATGGACTGATCAAACTCCCCAAACTTAAACAATTGCTTGTCCTCAAGCAATCAAACAATAGACATGGGAAGAATATGATAACCTACAATATGGTACTAAAACAGGGTTAAGCACACAGTTCAAAACACGAGAGATATCAATACTACATGAACCAAGCATCGAGTATCTACGAAACAAAGCCGCATAGCACGTCATGTGACCAATCAACTCAACAATCTTACCACAAACCCTTTCCCCCAAGCTGGACTTAACAAAACTTGACAGACCTCACTATAGATATGTGCACCCATACCCTCTTGTGTTTAGGGCGAAAATCAATGACACTCAACCTATATATATCAACTCAGAAGAAGCAATACTCTTTAACTTTGACCTTTTGACTCACCTTCAACACAAAAATGCAACACACAAGGATCAAGAGGACTTTCAAGGGTTGTAATGAGGCTAGGGTTAAGGGTACGGATCAATTTTGGGAAATGTGGTGGAAAAGCCAAGAAGGGGAGCAAATATCAATGTAAAAACGGCCTAACAAGGCATTCACAACTCCGTAAAACATCATCATTACCAAAATATCGCCATAACAACTTTCACGCATAGTAACTCATATATAACCTTTTCACTTTTCTTTCAAATGAATAACCTTGCCCTTTGTTTCTTTCATTTCTTTTTCTTCATTCTTTTTTGTTTTTTTTTCTTTCTTCTTTTCCTATATTGCCAAAATCTCTTTGAACCACATGCGAATTCGATGATAAAGCTCATTAATAACACTTTCCTTCAACAAAACCACGCATCAACTACATCCATGTAATACAATATGACCAAAACTAAAACTCGCTCCCCCAAGCTAGGCTTGGGACAATAATCAAATGAGGTCAAGGCTTGTAATATGGGTGAAAGTATCAAACAAAAGTCAGGAAAGCTCAGCGGGGCTAGAGATGGAAAATATGTAAACAAGTAGAACTCTGGAGCTAAAATCATGAAATGAACGCCTCAATCATATCAGATAGTGTGCACAATCAAGTATCAAGGAGTACCAGGTCAAAATCAAGATCAATACATCAACTGAGGAACTAATCACTCATGAAAGAACAGAACTGACACAGATTCGTCAGTTTATTAGGCACAGAAGCTCACATGGGTCAATATGTCTGCACAGAAAAGTTAAAGCCAGCCAGAGAGAGATTCAAACAGTCTTACAAAAGCCAATCAATCGTATCACAATTATGCTATGAAGAATCATGAAACCACTGTACAACAAAGCTGAAGAGCTGTAGTAGAGATATCAACAAAGTTCTCAAAGGTGTGCCAACAATAGTCCCATAGATGAAAACTAGATGCAAGATATGCAATGGAAACTACATGCAATGGAAACTACATGCTCTAACAAGATATGCATAAATATATACATCCTCCCCCAAGCTAAACAACACAGTGTCCTCACTGTGAATAGGCTAATACGAAAATAGCGAAGGAGGAGGAAAGAAAAGCTCACTCATCAGGCGGCTGAGAGCTGGAACTACCTGGAAACCAACCACCACGGCTAGTCCAGCTCTGCAAGTCATCACGAAAACCTTGGAAAGCCGAGGTCATCGTGTCAAAGCTCGCCCGCATACTCTGGTAATGGCGATCATGCTCAGTGGTAGAATCCCTGAGCTGCTGCACATCAGTCCTGAGGTTCGCGAAATCCAACCTCATATCGCCAAAGCCGGCCTGCAAAGCAGCCAGTTGCTGCTCTATACTACCAGAAGTGCCCCCAACCTGGGCATGCTCAGCAGTAGGGACATTGCCCTCCTCATCCACCTCCATTCTCTTCTCACCTCCGGCATTTGCGGACGGTTGCCAGTCAAAATCTGGTGGAAACACCCAGTTCTCCATGTTATAGATGGGGGTCTTGTCAACGTCAGGGAGAATGGCATAAGGGCTGCCATTGACTTTCCATATGTACCCGGTGTTAGGACCGTTAGACTCGATCCATGACATGGTAGTAGAGGAATGAAGGTCAAGAAGGGTGTCTCCGGGCATAACCTGCAAACCTGTCAGATCCAGACCAAGAGATATAGCAATTAATGTGATCATCCCCCCCACGGTGATGTCCCCAAAGGGTTTCATGGCTAGGGTCTCGAAGTGGTCCATCATCCAGGCCCCGAGGTTAAGGCGGGTATCTCCCTCGCTCCTATGCCACAGAAAGTAGAGCTCGCGGGCACTCACATTGCCAAACTGTCCCCACGAGCAAAGATGCTGTGGTTAAGGACACGATGGGAAATGCAAAACCCGGGGCTAACCATAGAAGAGGCCTTGGTCCGGTTTGGATCAAAGGGAGATAGGGAAGTGAGGCGGTGCCAAAATTGGTGACTGTTGTGCTTTGAGGACCACTCACTCTTCGGTCCAATCTTGCCCCCCCTAGGCCACCCGAAAACATCGTTCAGTTGCCCGATGTTCATAGTGACGGTCCTACCTAAAAGTGTGAAGGTCATGGTCCGTGGGTTCTTCCCTTCCGTTCTTCGAACGGAAATGGTGGACAAAAATTCTAGGGTGAGACGTTTGTAGGTGAGGGCATGTAAATCTAACCATGAAGACCACCCTACTTGGCGAAAAAGTTGGTCGACGTCCCCCTCCACATATAAGGCTCGGGCCGCTCTAACATCATAGAACTTAGTCGGTCTAATTCGACGGCGGCTAAGTCTCATGAAGCGTTGTAAGTGGTTGGGAGAGGTGAAATTGATACCTAATGTATCAATTCGAGGGGGGTTCAATGGTGGGGGAGGGGATGGGTTCCTAAGTTGACTTGTAGAGGTGTTGCGGTGAAGGTTTCTACGGCCATGGGATGCCATGATGTAGACAAGGGCAAGGACTAGGACAACAAACAAGCCAACAATTCAAATCACCCAAAATGGACACCCAAAAACACTAATCACAAACAAGTCCACCAACAATTCAACCAAAACTCAACTCAAGACACTTCAACCACAAACAAATCACAATATCAACCAACAAAGTCAACAACAATCAAGAAATCATCAACAAGAGTAGTGAAATCAAGAGAATACACAAAAGGAAGGAAGGTTTATACCAATGGAGTCATGGGAGTAAATCCCGCAAATGGACCTTGCCAAGTTGATGTATTGTTGTTGTTGAAGATGTTGAAGTCCCCAAATCAAAGCTAGAAGCTCTCAACAAATTATCCCCAAATTGATTTGAAGGTTAGGGTTTGGAAAAATTTGTGAGGTATGGAGAATTTGTGTGGAAAGGGAAGAAGTAAGATGTTTAGGTTAGGTGGAAGTGGTAGAAGAATGAATTTTGAGAAGGAAGATGAAGGTTGAAAGGAGTTTTAATGGAGGAAAGGTGAGGATGAGTGAGTTGAGAGAGAAAAAGGGGAGGTAGGTGAGTTGGGGATTTGTGGTGAAAATTTCGGGCGTTGTTGAATTAGAAGGAACCGTGCTTCAGGTCACCACGGTCGTGGTGACTTGATTACCCCTAATCAGTTTGTAAAGTGCTAAGTTTCTGATTCGCCTCTTGTAGGGCACCACGGTCGAGGTACTTTTGCCACAGTCGTGGTGACTCTTTTTCCTCAAGGCAGTAATTAAACTGCTGAGCTACTGTTTCGCCTCATTCAAGTCACCACGGCCGTGGCGATTTTACCACGACCGTGGGTACCTGCTGTTCCCCCTTTCACTCTTTTTCTTTTCCTCTTTTTTTTTTTCTTTTCTATTTTTTTTTGTTTTTCTCTAAACTAAACTAACAAAAATAAAATAAAATAAAAAATGAAAGAAAATAAAATAAAACTTCCTAGTCCTAAAAGAAATGCTTGGGTTGCCTCCCAAGAAGCGCTTCTTTAAAGTCATTAGCTTGACTAAGAGGGCTCACCTCTCAATGATGGTGCTCGGGTAAGCCAAGTATCAAACATCCCACGAAACCAATGACATGGTTGTCGTGGTAGAGCTTCAATCGTTGGCCATTAACCAAAAAGAGCTGCTCATCCCCCACAATCTCATATGCTCCATAGGGGGTAGTCTTCACTACTTCAAATGGCCCCGACCATTTTGATTTAAGCTTTCCGGGGAAGAGCTTAAGCCTTGAGTTGAACAACAAGACCTTGTCTCCAACCCGAAATTCCCTTTGTTGTATCCTTTGGTCGTGCCACTTTTTTGTTCGCTCCTTGTACAAGCGCGAACTCTCATAAGCATCAAAGCGGAGCTCCTCAAGTTCAACCAACTTCTTCTTTCGAGCCTCCCCCGCCAAAGTAAGATCCATGTTGAGCTCTTTGATTGCCCACCAAGCTCGATGTTCAAGTTCAACGGGCAAGTGACAACCCTTACCATACACAAGACGATAGGGGGTGGTGCCTATAGGGGTTTTGAAAGCGGTGCGAAGAGCCCAAAGTGTATCATCTAGCTTTAAAGACCAATCCTTCCTAGTCTTGTCCACTACTCTCTCAAGCACATTCTTCATCTCACGATTCGAAACCTCAACCTGGCCTTGAGTTTGGGGATGGTATGGAAGTCCCACCTTGTGATTCACCCCATATTTCTTCAAAAGAGCTTCCAATTGCTTCTTAGCAAAGTGCGAACCTCCATCACTTATCAACACACGAGGCACCCCAAATCTAGGAAAGATAATCTTCTTCAAGAGCTTCATGACAACCTTGTGATCGTTGGTGGGGGAAGCGATCGCTTCAACCCACTTGGTCACGTAGTCCACCGCTACAAGAATATACATATTCCCCATAGATGGCACGAAGGGTCCCATGAAGTCAACTCCCCACACATCGAAGGGCTCAACCTCAAGAATATTTCGTTGCGGCATCTCGTTCCTCTTGGTGATTCCACCGCTTCGTTGACACCTATCACAACTCAATACAAATCCCCTAGCATCCTTTTGCATGTGAGGCCAAAACAAGCCACTTTGGAGAGCCTTAGCAACAGTTTTGCCCGCTCCACCATGTCCTGCACATGCCAAAGTATGGCAATGATTCAAAACAGAATGAATCTCATGATTGGGCACACACCTCCTAAAAATCGAGTCAGCACATCTCTTGAACAATAGAGGGTCGTCCCAATAATATCTACATACCTCCTTGAAGAACCTCTTCCTTTGCTGAGAAGTAAGACCGTGAGGTTCAATCCCACATGCCAAGTAGTTCGCAAAATCCGCGAACATGGGACCTCATTATTTATGATAGCAAAGAGGTGTTCTTCCTTCAAGTCATCATTGATGGGGGCCTCCTTAAGATCCACATCCCTCTCATCAAGGGAGAGGCGAGAGAGATGGTCAGCAACCACATTTTCTGTCCCCTTCTTCTCCTTCATCTCAAAATTAAATTCCTGAAGAAGTAGGACCCACCTAATGAGCCTTGGCTTGGCATCCTTTTTGCTCATCAAGTATCGGACCGCAGAATGGTCCGTGTAGACAATAGCCTTATTGCAAGTCAAGTATGAACGGAACTTATCAAATGCAAACACTATGGCCAACATCTCCTTTTCCGTAGTGGCATAGTTCCGTTGTGCGTCATCCAAAGTCCTACTTGCATAGGCTATCACATGGAGTTTTCCTTCCTGTCGTTGCCCAAGTACAACTCCCACTGCAAAGTCACTAGCATCACACATTAGTTCAAAAGGCAAGCTCCAATTAGGAGCTCGCACAATAGGAGCAGAAGTAAGGGCTCTTTTTAGAGTTTGAAAAGCCTCCATGCAAGACTCATCAAATCGAAATTCAACGTCCTTTTGAAGTAGATTCGTCAATGGTTTGGCAATTTTAGAGAAATCCTTGATGAAACGCCGGTAAAAACCCGTATGTCCAAGGAAAGCACGAACTCCCGTTACCGAATTTGGTGGCAGGAGTTTCTCTATTACCGAAACCTTTGCCGGATCTACCTCAATGCCCTTACTAGACACTTTATGACCAAGCACAATACCGTCTTCAACCATGAAATTACATTTTTCCCAATTCAATACTAGGTTCATCTCTTGACACCTTTTCAACACAAGTTCAAGATTAGCAAGACATGTGTCAAAAGAGGAACCACACACACTAAAATCATCCATGAAAACCTCAATAGAGTCCTCCAACATGTCAGAAAAGATCGCCGTCATACACCTTTGAAAAGTAGATGGGGCATTACACAAACCGAAAGCCATCTTTCGATAAGCGAATGTTCCATATGGACAAGTAAAGGTGGTTTTCTCTTGGTCATCTGGATGAATCGGAATTTGAAAGAATCCGGAATAACCATCAAGAAAACAAAAGTGTGAATGACGGGCAAGCCTTTCCAACATTTGGTCAATAAAAGGGAGGGGGAAATGATTTTTCGGGTGGACTTATTCAATTTTCTGTAATCAATACAAACTCTCCATCCAGTCACAGTTCTAGTAGAAATAGTTTCCCTTTCTCATTCTCAACAATAGTCATGCCTCCTTTCTTAGGAACCACGTGAATCGGGCTCACCCATTTGCTATCGGAAATAGCATAGATGATTCCCGCGTCACGCAATTTCATGATCTCCTTTTTTACCACCTCTTTGAGGTTGGGATTAAGTCTTCTTTGAGGCTCAATAGAGGAGGCATTACTATCGGTGAGATGGATACGATGCATAGCAAGAGAAGGACTTATCCCCTTAAGGTCATCAATCGAGTACCCAATGACATCCCTATATTTTCTCAATATCTCAATCAACTTAGACACGGAGATGTCATCAAGCGCCGAATTGACAATAACGGGATAAGCACATTCATCATCAAGGAAAACATATTTAAGGGAGGGGGGAAGGGGTTTAAACTCTACCTTGGGAGGAGGCTTAGAACTCTCCTCCTTAGCAACAGAAGTGGCTAGGACCTCAAATCCCGATCCAAGTGTGTCCTCAACGGTAGCACCATCGAGAAGCATAGAGAACTCGTTCACCTCTTCCATATCTAAGCTCGGCTCCTCACTGATAGATGCATAGAGCTCATCCTCAGTGTGTACTTCCCTCTCAAATCCCTCCATCTCACTCTCCACATGACTAACTCGGCAAACCCTCTCAATCATAGGTTTCCTCAATGTCTTGGAGAACTCAAAGACAACCTTCTCATTGGCGACCTCAACAGTGATGGTGTCATTCCTACAATTTATCACGGCGCCCAATGTATTTAGAGCCTCCCTTCCAAGATTGAGAGGAGTTTCGGGATCCTCCTCCATATCCATGACCACAAAATCACAAGGCACAAAAACATGCCCAGCTTGGATTGGAACATCTTCCAACTCCCCATGCGGGACCCTAACAGTTCGGTCCGCCAATTGAATCGTCTTGCTCGAAGGAAGAAAAGGGAAAAGAAGGTTCTTGGCTATGGAGAAAGGCATCAAACTCACACTTGCCCCCAAATCGGCCAACGCACCCTTAGGTTCAAAGTCTCCTATCTTCACGGGCAATGTAAAACTTCCCGGATCTCTTTGCTTCTTGGGCATAGCACGTTGCACAAGAGCACTCAATTGGTATGGCAACGTAATGAGCTCATCCTCTAGCTGCCGCTTGTTGGAGAGGATCTCCTTCAAAAACTTTGCATAGACAGGCATTTAAGACATGGCCTCAAGGAATGGGATGTTGATTTGAAGGCTCTTCAGAACGTTGAGGAACTTAATGAACTTGTCGCTCAACTTCCTCTCCACTAACCTTTGAGGATAAGGAACCGGTGGCACATAGGTCTTAGGTGGAGGAGGTGTTGTCAATGGAGCTTTATCAACATCTTTCTCATGAGTCTCCTCCGTCTCCTTGTCCTCTTCTCTTCTTTCTACATTAACTTCTCTCTCCACTTCATCCCCTTCACCATCATTCTCAACCTCCTTAACTTCATTTATCTCACACTCATCGGGCATCTTGGGGCCCTCATAGTTCGTCCCTGACCTCAAATGGATGGCTTTGGCTTGATAGAGGTTAGGGTTGGGAATGGTTTGGCTTGGAATTTGGTGTGTGGGGTTGGAAGGGTTCTTCTCGGCCACTTGAGCTAATTGGGTTTCAAGCATTTTGTTGTGAGCTTGTAACTCTTGAAACCTTTGGTCATGGCTTTGAAGAGCTTGGCTTTGTATAGCAAGGGTTTGGGTGATGGTTTGGAGTTGTTGGAGGATTAGGGAGGTGGGGTCGGAGGATGTAGTAGGTTCGGGATTTGGCTTAGGAAATGGTGAATTTTGAGGGGCTTTTTGAAAGTTGGATCTTTGATGGGGGGCTTGGTAAGTGTTAGAGTTTTGAGAGGACGATCCACATTGATTGTAGCTTTGAGTAAAACCTTGTTGAGGTTGATTAAAGCCTTGTTGAGGTGGATTCCAACCTTGTTGAGGTTGGTTGTAGCCTTGGTTGTAGCTTTGTTGAGGTTGTCTCCACCCTCCTTGTTGATTGCTCCTATAACCTTGGTACCCCTCTCCTCTACTATTCATTGCCGCCACATGCTACGACTGAGATCCTCCACAATTAGAGGTATCGTGGTTTGTACCACCACAAATGTCACAAGAGAAAGCATTCACTTGTGAGGGACTAGATGATCCAAGGGTGATCTTCGAGAGCTTCTTGTCAAGTAGATCCATTTTCGCTTGAATTTGATCCATTGGGTCCAAATCAAACTTTCCACCCTTCTTTTGTTGAGCACTTCTCCTTCTTCCACCCCATGAGTAATTCTTGATCACTTCTTCTATGGTGGCCTCTAATTGGTCTTGCGGGATCTTAGAAAGTTGACCTCCCGCTCTAGCATCAAGATTAGAACGTGACATAGGATCAAGGCCATCATAGAAGAACCTCATCAGTAGGTTTTGATTGAACTCGTGGTGAGGACACGAACGAGTCAATTCCCAAAACCTTTCCCAAGCCTCCGCAAGTGTCTCATCACTATCCTGCTCAAAAGTAGAGATTTGCCTCCTAATGTCTGCGGTCTTTGACTCTGGGAAATACTTCTTCAGGAAGGCCAATGTAACCTGCTCCCATGTAGTGAGGGAGTTAGCAGGCAACCTCTTGAGCCAAGTCTTTGCCTTTCCGGAAAGAGAAGACCGGAAGAGATGCATCTTGATGTAGTCTGGAGCGACATCATTTGTTGTTATCATAGCACAAATCTCCAGAAATCGATCAAGATGATCAAGTGGATCCTCATCCGACCCTCCACAAAATTGCTCTGCTTTCACCATCCGTGTAAACTGAGGTTGAATGCTGAAATTTGAAGTGGTTGTGGGGAGTCGAATTCCACCCTGTAAAACATAGGACCCCGGATTCCCGAAATCCCTGAAAAGTTGTCCATTTTCCTCACCCATGTCTGCTTCACTTTCACTTGTAGAACTTGAGATTGGTGAAGCTGGCGCAGAACTCAAAGTCAACCTTTCCAAACCTCCCCGAAGCTTTCGCAAGGTGCGATTGATTTCCGGATCTAAAGGTAAGATGGGTGAACCGTAAGCTCTCCTTCTCATGTAACACAACAAAGCTAAGCAGAGGGTTAGCAAATAACAACAGAGTCTAAACAAAAGAAAAAAAATCACTCAAGCAATAATAAACTCAAGTAAACTTCAATCAATAGCACAATTTCCCCGGCAACGGCGCCATTTTGATAAGAGGTTTTTAGTGTGTCGTAAGGCACTAAGAACCGCTTAGCAAACATAAACAAAATTTATAAACCTAGCTAGCAACTACCAAGCACGTAGTATCGGCAAGTCTAGGGTCGAACCACAAGGAAATCGGGATTGAGTTCAGTCCACTAAGTCTAAAACTACCTAAGTGAAGGGTTTTTGGGGGTTTAGGATTAAGTAAGTAACCGACTAATTGAGTAGCTAAGGAATACCGACTAAAAAACAAATAGGAAGATTAATATAATAAGGAAGACACTAGAGTTCGGGCTACTCGTATGAACGTGGGCTAGACAACGATAATCGACGCTATGGTGATTCACAACGGAGTCAATACAAGGTTAAGTTCCCCTCTAATTTACTTGAGTCCTCTCTCGAATGGTCCTCAAGAGTAATCGATTAATCACCAACCAAATCCTCTTTCGAATGGTCTTTGGTCCGTTGATTAATAAATTCATTAACTTCGAAAAACCCCTAATTAAAGGATCCCCTTAATTCCTACCCAATCCCTTGGTCTAGAAATCAAGTCGAAACATGGGAATGACAAAAGGGATAAGAGTTCGATTAAGAACAATAAAAACCCTAAGTGCCCTAGCATAAACATGATCAAGATCTATCCTAGGGTGTCAAAACACCACATTCAATGCATAGACAAACAATTGAATCAATAAAAGCATAGATAATCTACATTAAGCCCTTAATTCATACTTTCGCCCAAACCCTATATTAGAAACTACTCACTAATCATGGATTCTAAGCAATTGAAATTCAATAAAGTAAACATCATAAACAAAGCAAAAAGATTAAAGGAAAGAGATAGAAAAGAAATTACTTGAATTAATTGATGAATTCGATCTTCAATAATGAAACAAAGAGTAAACTAGTGTTTGAGAGAGTTTTAGGGCTAAGAGATAGTTAATTAGAAACTAAGTATGAGACAATGTCGAAAACTAAGCTAAGAAACCAATTAATAAGAGTCATTAAAGTTTGATGGACAAAACAAGTCAACGCCCGAAAGCAGGTCACCACGGTCGTGGTGCCTCAAAAACGCCCAGGCAGTAACTTTTTAGCATAACCACTTATTCTCTGAAGATCAGGCACCACGACCGTGATGACCTGGTTTCACCGAATCAGTCTTCTTTTCTCCAAGTTTCTGTTTTGCAAGCTACAGGTAACCACGACCGTGGTAAATGTGCCACGGCCGTGGTGGCCTTCTTCCTTCACTTCCTCCAAATTTGATTCACTTGAGCCGCTCCGAAGTACGAGCCACGCACCTTGAACATATCCCAAGTCCTTAGATCACAAAAGTACTCCAACATGCGCCAATTCTCTTGAAATACATCAAAAACAACCAAACACTTGTGAAGTATAATTGAAATCCAAAGAAGGGAAAAACCATGCAAACCTAACTCTAAATGCTCTAAATCTACATGCAATGGGACCTAAAATGAGCTATAAGTATGCACTAAAACGGACTGATCACGCGCACGCGGGTAATTCCGTGTAGCTTATAGTCGAATAAGGCCTTATCTTTTGACGAATTTGGCTCTATTTTTCTAGTTGTTTTAGGAAATAGAAAGGTATAAAGAATCAACGGAATATTATTATTTCCTATCTTCTTATTTTCCATCTTATTATTTTCCATCATTAATTCATTTTAGATTAGAACTTTTTTTCTTGGAACTATTCAAGAACCTTAGCTTTGCTTTTTCCCCAATTTACATTCAATTTTCAATAGAAGCTTTAGTTTTGCAAGATTGGTTCTACAATTGGTATTATTTCTCTTATTTCTATTCAATCCTTGATTATTAAATTATGTATGCTTATTTCATTATGAATATGTTTTCCCCAATTATGTTTGAGTAGTCTATTTATGGGGTTTAAGGGAATCCATCATCAATTATGGAGGGATGTTTATAAAGTATTGATCTTTGATGGTGTATGTTGATTCCTATTTAATGTTTTGTTTCTAGTCAATCCAATTTGGCCAAATTTGATTGTTATAGTGTTGCAATATTAGCTTATGTGCCCAGAGGTATAAACTTGATATTAGGGCTAGTTTCAATAGGTAGAGTTTGTATTAATAAATTGCGAGAGCCTGTTAATATCATTCTATGGTTGATTTAGACTTGAGAGAGCAAATCCACCTATTTAACTGCATTATAATATTGATTGTTGTGTTTCATCCCGAAATATTGTTCATTGGTGAACCTATGCCCTAGACTCTTTATTATTGATATTCTTGATATAGTTACAGTCTAGTTTAGTATAATTATCCCAAACACTCGTTCCTTATAATCTAGCATTGACCGACAATTAGGAAAAGAACATTGTTTCTCTGTGGATTTGACCCTACTTCGCTGACTACTATTTGTTAGAGGACTTTAGGATTACTTTTGATTAGGCGATACAGCTTTAGCCTGTCAAAATTTGGCGCCATTGCCGGGGAAACGGTTTGTTTATTTTTCTTATTGTCTGTAAGTCTAGTGTGTATATTTTTTTTGCCTTTTCTTTTCCCTCTCTTCTGTGAATAGTTATTTTAAATCTTCATGAAGCCATGTAATTTGCATAACGAAAAATTCCCTTAATATGCAATATAGTTGTGATTCTTGTGATTCTCATGTTTCTAATTTTGATGCATCCTATCCAACTACTCTTAATTTTTGCATGAGTTCCTATGCATTACCTTATATTGCACATGACTCCTTTATGCATGCTAGTACACCCAAAGCAATATTTTCTTTTCCTCAATTTGAGAATGAATTGTTTTGGAGGTACTACAATAGACTGAGCCATTTTGTTGGTCCTAATTAGGGGTGTTAATGAGCCGAGCCGAGCCCGAATAGTTGTAGGCTCGGCTCGAGCTCGTGAGTTTGAGTTCGAGGCTCGACTCGAGCTCGTGGCTCGTCAAGCTTCAAAAAATGAGCTCGGCTTGAGCTCGAGTCATAAAACAAAGGGCTCGGCTCGAGCTCGGCTCGTTTGTAAAAGGCTCATTTTGAGATCGTTATAAGGCTTGAGTTTGACTCGTTTGTAAAGACTCAATTTAAGCTCGTTTAAGGCTCGAGTTCGAGCTCATTTAATTAAAGAATAAAAGTCAAGCATCATAATTTTACGATCTAACAATCAATAAACTGATTTAAATAAGAACAAAAATTAAAAATAAAAATTTACCTGTTGGTGGGTCGCTCGCCATTGCCGGAAAAGGAGCCGCCGACGAGGTGTTGCAGAGGGAAGAGGACGAGGAAGAGCAGAGGTGGCGGATTGGAGGTTTGTAGCGAGCAGAGGTGGCGGAATTGAGGGTTTAGCGAGTAGAGGGTGGCGCCGGTCGCCTGAGCTGCAGTTGGTCGTCGGTCGCCTGAGCTGCAGTTGGAAGAGGTGAGGACAAGGCGTCGTAGCCGACTAGCCGCTGTAGGAGAGGAGGGAATATTTTAGGGTTTGAACTTTGAATAATTGGTTTTGAGATTAGGAGGAGGATGAGGGAGTGAGCGTGACTGCGTGAGTCTGAGGGTAGGCCCAGCAGGCTACTTTTTTTTATTTTTTTTTTATTTTTTTATTTTAAAATTTAATAATATTATTTAAATATTAAATTTATTTCGAGCCGCTCGCGAACTTTTCGAGCCGAACTTATCCTAGCTTGTGTATCGGCTCGTTAACTCTCGAGCCGAACCCAAGTTCGAGCCGAGCCCTACCGAGCCGAGCTCTGGCCGAACTGTGACCGAGCCGAACCCGAGCAGTTTGCGAGCAGGCTCGGCTCATTAACACCCCTAGTCCTAATCATGGAATAGAAGAATGGGATATGCGCCTAGTGATCTATGAGGGTTTAAACGATGAAACGAGGAAGATTTTTGACTCCACGAGTAACGAGAAAGTTTTGGAAAAGACACTGGAAGATGGTTGGAATTTGATTGAGCGATTAGTTAGAGAAACTTATGAGTGCGACATGACAATATTTGTAAACCAACCCCTACCTTCCTCTATCTATGATTCTCATATCTCTCCTTCTTCTTTTTGTTCATATTGTTACTCCTATGATCACGATGTTTCTCGTTGTCTATATAATGAGCCATATCTGCATGTCAATAACACTTTCTTCAGTTTAATTTGACTAATTCTTCATCTGAATCGTATGATAATTTTACTGATTATTTTTATGATTTTATGAATGAATTCTACAAGGATCGGGAGGATCATACGTTGAAAATAGCATCGATTATTGATAGTCAAAGATCAATGCAATCTGGACTAAATTTTATTCGCCAATCTATTGAGCAACAAGTGGATTACAATGATAGTTTGGTCGATAATGCCTATTTAATAGAGGAAGATTGGAATTTGACTTTCAACACTCTTAATAATGGTCTAGATAATAAAGATACATCGGGACCGTTGTAGCGGAAGCTCACAAAATTTCCAAGATTTGTTCTCGTTCGTGTATCGCGTTTAGTAACCCTCTGCTGCCTGACGTAGCCGCAATTACTTAGTTTTCCGTTTATTTGTTGTTTTCTTCTACTTTGATATTCACAATGTCCCAAAAAAAAATCTTCTTGATAAATGGTCGGAACTAGAATTAATGTTGGAAAATGGCCTTGAGGTCTTATCTCGAAAACAAAATGTGGTTAAGGTGGTTAAATGTCAAAAAAAAATAAAAGATTATTTCTCGCAAAAGAGTGCTTATAAAAATTGGTGTCGTAAATTTTCTTAAAGTTTAACCATAATACTAAGATCGATAAATTTCGAAGTGCTTGGAGTATAAGTTGATCAATTGCTTAATCATTAACCATGAATTAAACAGTGTGTGCATGACATTACTGATGTTATGGGTTCCCTTTCTGATGCAAAACATCCCCACCAACACTAAAGAAATCTGAGTGAATAAAATAGTAATGACAGAAGAATTTATATTGACTTACTTGTCTCCTACTACATATTTGCACTTTGCAGTTGGGATGCACGACATTGGCCTTCCTCTACTGTATAGCTGTATCTATATGTCACTCCTTAGGTTGACGTGTGTGCATTACTTGCATCCTACAGCGCCTGATAAACAAATAGCGTGCTATAGCATCATCATTCGATTAGTGGATTTATAAATTATAGTATGCATTTCTACGTTAGAAAATCGATGACAAAAATAAAATTTCTTTACATTGAACGATACACCATAAAAGATTCTTAGTAGTTGACCAGTTGTTGCAATTTGTTCTAAAATTTATTACGAAGGAGAGGGGAATCGAAGATTTTAAACTTGGGTGGTCATATCCCTAAACAATTTTTTACGCTCCTATACATACAACTCTAACCAAAAATTTCTTGACTATCTATCTACTACTAATAAGCCCGGTAAGGGAAAAAGTAAGCAAATTCCCGCCGTCTGTGTATATAAAGAGTTACTCCCAATACATAATCATATTATTTTATTTATTTATACACAATATCTAATAAAAAACAAAAGAACAAAATAATAAGGTTGTGTTTTGGGAGTATGTACGGCTATGTGCTCCTAGGTATTCCAAATGCCACTAATGAAAATTGATCCCACAACCTTGAAATCATGATGTAAAACCCTTACGATTAGGTATAACCTTTATCGGTGTTATTATTGTAAATAGCGAAGACAAATTAAATAAAGAAGAACAAAAAAGATATAAGAAAAAAAAAGAAAAATGAAAAGAGAGCAGAGAATTGAGAAAGAAAGGAAACAGAAAATGAGCATTGTGGGTCGACAAAATCAGGATGTTTTTATGGTTGTTTTCTTTAAAAAAAAAGTCTACCGTATGAGCAAATATCAGCCACGAATTGCTCCACATAAGCAATAGTTTATTTATGTATATATATATTAGGAAAATTTGCACAAAACTACCTTAAGTTTGTAGTTGTTTGTAAACTGCCACCTTTATGTTTATTTTTTTTATAAATTACCACATTAAGTTTACCAAACCTTTATAAACTCGCACCTTTTGACAGAATTTGCCTAACTCCATTAATTATGGGCCCCATATCGGTTAGCTCTTTTTTTTTCCTCCAAACTGTTCATTTCTCCCTTCCTATATATATTATTTCCCTCCATACTCATCTCCCCCCTCATTACTTTCATCTCTACCACCATTTTCATCCTCCAAAGCTTACAAAGATTCGACTTTTTCCTGGAAATTGATTACTCGCTGCAATGCTTCGTAGAATCCTAGCTCCCATAAGTTGCTCATCTGATAAATCTGAACCTAAAAGGTCCATGGAATAAGACACTATATCCATCTTCAAACCATCAAAAACACTTCCATCCAAACATCTTGAGTATGCGTCATAAAAGAATCTCCTCACTGAAACTATACTCGATGGTCCAAATTCGCACTCTTCATTCACCTTTTCCAATACTTCACAATATTTTACCTTGAACTCCAGAAAAATGAGAATTATACAGGTCAGATAAAACTAAAAGACGGTAAAAATAGCTACTTTAATCCAGTTTAAGTCTTCATAATGAGAATTACCTGAATTTTCAGAAAAAAAATCGAACCTTTGTAAGCTTTAGAGAATGAAAATGGTGGCAGAGATGGAAATGATAAGGGGGAAAGATGAGTTTGGAGGGAAATAACATATATAGGAAGGGGAAATGAAAAGTTTGGAGGGAAAAACAAAAGAGCTAATTGATGTGGGGCCCATGGTTAACGGAGTTAGGCAAATTGTATCAAAAGGTGGGAGTCTATAAAGGTTTGGTAAAATTAAGGTGGTAATTTATAAAAAACAAACATAAATGTGGGAGTTTACAAATAACTGGAAACTTAAGGTGGTTCTTTGCAAATTTTCCGATATACTTCTTCCGTTTCTTTTTAATTGCAACAAAGGGGTATTATTTGTGAGACATAAAGAATTCCTTTGTTGCAATTAAAAAGAAATAGAGGAAGTATTATGGATAAGGTTAGAAAGATATGTTTCTTAATTTTGTACATGTATTATAGGCAATTTATACAATACAAAAATAATATTGATACCTTCCAAATTTATATTTTTCAAATCCATAATTTATCATTTTATGATTTTTGGTATTTATCCCACAATACAATCCACTATATTGTATAATAATACTGCATAATTTACGAAAATTATACTTTGACTTGCGTTAGTTGTCGTCAGATTTTTTTGGACAACACCATAATATGTTTTGGTCATATCCATAATTTGGACAATAAAATTGTCCAACATTGAATACTCCTTTTAACTTTAATATTACTCAATTGAAAACAGGCGCTTGAAATTTTAAATCAGTCACAATGCAAGCAATATTTTCCAGGAAAAATTGTTTTAAATAAGCCAACATTTGCCCCGTCTTCTAATAATAAGTCAACCTACTCAAAATCCTAGAATAAGTAAACCTTGTAACTCACTTAAATTTAAATAAGTCAAAAAACCGGTAACCTGTAGAACAAGTCAATTTCTTTTGTTTTTATTTCTTAATTATTTTTATCTCCAACCTGCCCTCCCTTCCCACCTTCTTCCCTCCCTCCATCTCCTTCCTTTATTGCTAGCCCATCACCTCCACCTTAACCCACTCCCCGCCACCACCTTAACCCACTCCCCGCCACCACCTTAACCCACTCCCCACCACCACCACCACCTTAAAAACTTAAATCATCTTCAGCCACTCTTTAACATCCAGACCACCTCCAACCATCCTAACACCCTAACACCACGCCGGAATCTACATCCCACCTCCCAAACACCACCATGAAACCACCAACACCCCATACCAAACACCACCTTAAATCAAATGCAACAACACTAAACCACCCAAAAAACCACCTAGACCAACAAAAAACAACCATACAAACAAAAAACATTCGCAATTCACCGAAAACCACCACCAATTCCTAAAACAAAACCCACCCTGCCGAAAAACCACCCATAACCCCCAAAAACTAAACCCCACCGCACCAAAACCCTAGTCCCAGCCCCAAAAATCACCGACCCAGCAACGGCCATCTTTCCCACCCGTTTTCACCGGAAAACGACCAACGATCTATAGGAGCTGAGAGAAGAGGAGCAACGACTGTTCCATATTGGTTCTGCAGTGGTTAAATCCCGGGGAGGGGGCGTGTTGACGAGGAAGCAACTTTTTTTTTCTTTCGGGAGGAGAGGTTGTCTTACTGGGTAGGGGAGGTGTTTTGCGGGGAGCTGTTGATGGGGTGGGGGTGGTTGGGTTTAGCAAGAGGAGAGAGATAGAAGGATGGGATTTGTTTCTTAAAAATAGTTTTAATTAAGTTAAAAATCATTAAAATGAAACTAAATAAAGTAAATTTAATATATAAAAAAGCCTAACCAATTACATATGGACACGTGTTATATTTAACCTATTAAACAGGTTACCAACCGGTCATGACTCAATTTTGGAAGATTATTTAACAAGGTTTACTTATTCTAGGATTTCGAGTAGGTTGACTTATTATTAGAAGATGGGGCAAAGGTTGGCTTATTTAAAACAATTTTTCCTATTTTCCAAGCTAACTACAAATAAAAGGAGCATCCTTTGTTTGGCAATGTCCGGATAAAGCTATGATCATAGCCAAGGTAAATTTCACTATCCAAATTACGGCTATGACCAAAACATGTTATGGTGATGTCAAAAACTAAAACTGACTCTAACTAAATTCCGTGTGGAGGTTGGGTAAGATTGAAGAAGACGTTAATGAAGTGAGGAATATGTGCCAAAATTTTAAAGTATAATTTGGTATATTATATAGTATATTTCATATATTATAAGGTTTAATTTCATATATTTAAAAGTAGTTTATTATGTTATATAATGGTATTTATCTGTATAATATTAGTTTGTAAATCATAAATACCAAATACATAAATAAATTAAGATTTTGAAAAGTTTGATTTGTGAAGTTATGTATAATTGAATCGTACAGTATAATAAACTGCCTAAAATCCGTATACGGGAAATAAGCAATATTCTGTACTTAGCTCTATCCATAAATATATTAGCATAAATAGAAAATCCTAATGTGCAGCAATTCGTGGCTGTCATCCGATGTTTATGGTAGCCTTTTTTTTATGAAGACTACTGTAAAATTTTCAACAATATCATGAGAAAAAAATAATACGATTTCATTATTGTGGATGTTCAATAATTAATATGAGCACAATATATATAACAATTATAAAGCTGACTTCTACTAGGAAAATATCTCTAGAATATCTTATTACTAATATTATTTAATATTTATTCAAAATAAATTATAAAATATTATTTCCCTAAGATTATAATATATCTTAACATACTAAGAACATCTCCAATGATGTGAAAAAGACTTGCTTGTAAATTATGTAAAATCTCAAACAACAAGATTACTATCAGACATTGTGGCTCAAGTGAGTTAGGTAGCTAAAACAAGCTACTAGTTTGACCCAATTGAAAAATAAAATATGTTTATTTTAAAAAACATTATACATTGTGAACTAAAATAAAAAGAATTATGGTTAGATATTTTTCGCATTAGACTATTCTAACAACTTGTATTATAGCTCACCATTGAAAAAGTTGTAGTTCT
The DNA here is from genome assembly GCA_947645195.1 of Patellifolia procumbens. Taxonomy (NCBI): domain Eukaryota; kingdom Viridiplantae; phylum Streptophyta; class Magnoliopsida; order Caryophyllales; family Amaranthaceae; genus Patellifolia; species Patellifolia procumbens. The sequence continues at coordinate 7,897,517 of CANSGD010001328.1, forward strand.
ATCGGGGCGTTTGGTTCACATAATTCAGGTATTAGGTATGGGTTTGAAATGAGCTAAACCCATACCATATGTTTGGTTGGAGATTTTATGATTTAAAAACCCATACCTCAAACCCATGAGGTATGGGGTTTAGAAACCCTTGGGGGAGGTGGGTATGGCTCATTCCAACCCCCTAGGTATCAAATAACAAGAAAGACTAACAAATATTGCAGCCAATAAGCTCCTTCAACGTTCTTTCGTGATGTACCATAAAAACTCAACATGTAATTTTTTTTCTTTTCTCTAATTATGAGTAATTTTTTTTAGGGTAATTATGAGTTAATGAAAAAAGCTTTGATGGTAGAGATATTTTTTTTCTTGTAATCATATAATTCTGCAAATTTTTTTCTTTTTCCTTAAATTTGTTTTTGCATTTTCTTTTATGTGTTAGTCATCTCATTTTAAGAAACACAACGACTAACAAAAGTGTGTATGCTATGATTATTTTTCATATCCTATCTAGTTTTTTTTTTCCGAATTTTCCTTCACGAACTACATCCATTTGATGATCTTTTTTTCTTCTCAATTTGCCACACGCACAAGTCTTTTATAAATATCATTTTTTTCAATTTGCTAAGCACCAAGAACCATATTTACATGATTTATTTTTTCTCAATTTTCTAATCACCAAGAGCCGTATTTATATGATTTTCTTTCTCACTTTGCTGATCACCAGCCATTGAATGCATATGATACATCTTGCATAAGTTTTTTTCTATTTTCTTTTATTTTCTAAGCTTGTGCAAATTTGTAATATTATTTTGTAGCATGGTCCGTAATTTGTTGATCTTGGAAAAATATCGCCAAAATTTTCCCTTACATATGTAAATATTATAAGATAATATAAAAAGAAGAGGGGGAAAATATTCGTGATGTATGTGAAATGTTTTTTTATTTGATTTTTTATTTGAAAATGTCTTAAACCAAATAATTAGTAAGAGTATCATTTTCATTCTAAAACTGAACCAAACACATGGTATTAGGAATCAAGTTCCTACCCCAAACCACCCTGATTTGATTCCTGATTGCAAACCCATACCACATTGTGAACCAAACAAGGCCTAAAAGAATGTAGCTATAAATAATCACGTGACAAAGTAAACATTACACATTTTAGTTTTGTCATTGTAGATGCTCTATATCTCCAAACCTGAATATTTATGGGTATATATAAATAACATTCCCGGTAAACCTTAATATATAAAATGTGCGAACACTTAAATTTTTTAATTTACTTATTTGAAAAGAAATAAAACGGACCTTTCTCTTCGTCTAATTCTAGCTGAACTCAACTGAACTTATTGGAGCTGAGCTGAACCGAACTGAACTTATTGGAGCTAAACTGAACTGAACTTATTAGAGTTGAATTGAACTGAACTGAACTTATTGGAGCTGAATTGAACTAAATTGAACTGAAGTGAACTGAATTGAATTGTAATAAATATATAAATTATAATTATTATGAATATGAATATTAAATAATAAGTAATTATAATTCTAAGTAATAATAAGTAATAATAAATTATTTTGAATAATATTAAATGAATAATAATAATATTGTTTTTCATATTATTAAATGATAGTTATAAATAATAGTAATAATGATAAATTAATGTAAAAAATAATAATATTACTATTATAATAATTAGTAATTAATATTAATATATTAATACTTGATGATGATGATATAATAACAATAATGTCTAAGAAGTAAATTAATATTACTATTATAATAATTAGTAATTATAATTATAATTAGCTTAAAACATGGGTTGATGTGTGCTTCTAACCAAACCACAATTTGTGGTCGATTGGTCTATAATATTTATAAACCAAACCCCACCACAAACCGACAAAGTATCTTTAATATTTAACGTAACGGGTACGACGATAGTACCTTACATAATACTCCAGTATTATTAGCAACTTTGTAATTTTTTTAATATCTTGTAACTTTTTGTAACTTATTTGTATGATATAATAATGAATATCTACTCGGTGAAATAAAATAATAATTGCACATTAGAATACTCGTATTGACATGAAATTTGGTTAAACCGCGCAACAATTCAATCCATGCTCAGCATAACAATAGTAATAGTAATGAGTAAAGATATGATAACAAAAAATGTATAAAAACAAAAATAAAAATAATAATAACATTAATAATGAGTAAAATAAATTAGACCAATAATAATAATAATATTAAATAAAATGGTTAAATAATAAATGGAGCTGAGCTGAACTGAACTGAACTGAACTTATTGGAGCACAACTGAATGAAACTAAACTTATTGGAGCTGAATTGAACTAAACTGAACTTATTAGAGCTAAAATGAACTTATTGGAGCTGAACTGCACTGAACTGAACTTATTAGAGCTGAACTGAACTGAACTTATTGGAGCTGAATTGAACTAAACTGAACTTATTAGAGTTGAACTGAACTGAACTGAAAATAAGGTGAACAGATCAGGCCAAACGTTGGTGAGAAGCATGATACAGGAAAGTGGATGGTTTGATTTTAAAAACAAAATAAAATGCTATTCTTCTAAATTACTAAAGACAATAAATGAAGAAGAGCAAAAATGACAAGAGAAAAAAAGAACAACGAATAGAGAATAAAGAATTGAGAAAGAAGAAAAAGTAAAAAGGAATTGGAAAAGAGTGTTGTGGGACAAAATCAATGTACCACCTCCATTTTTTAGTTGTAAAGGAATGTTCTCTTCGGCATAAAACAGCTGAACTGAAGTAAACTAAACTGAATTGAACTGAATTAAACTGAAATGAATAGTAACATGTGAGAGTAAAAGTATTGTCTAGAGCTGAACTGAACTGAACTGAATTGAAAATAAGCTGGGGAAAACAGGCCCTAACACTTTTGAAAAACATGGATGTCTAGGGCAAATTTTTAACGAGGTATAGGGTGAATGTATGAGTATAATTAAGGCAAGTGGGGACTATTAAGTACTTTAATTGTGTAAAAAGTACGAGAGAGAGTGTCGGACCACAACAAAAAAATATTTTAATTATGTTAAGTAACGTTATTGTTGTCATTTTATAGGTTTTTTTTTAACTATGTAAGGAATAAAAAAAAGTGTTGCAACGTTTGAGAAATTTCCCTATTAGAAAAGTTTTGCAACTAAAAAACCGAGGTAATATAGCTTTTTTCGATAGCACTCGGTGCGTCATATCGGATGGCCATGTCACAAAATATTTTTAACATTATATTGTTAGAAAGATAATTAGACTTTTGGATATGTAAAAGATAATGTTTGAGTTTTAAAAAGTTAATTAGACTTTTGGATGAATAGTAAAAGATAATGTTTGAAATTTGAAAAGATAATTAGGCTTTTAGATGAACAGTAAAAGATAAAATTTGAGTTTTCAAAAGATAATAAAACTTTTGTTGAAATAAAAGATAAAGTTTGAATGTCAATAAATTACAAGAATAATTATAATCTATAAAATAATCATAACATTAGTTGTATAACTCAAATAATTATAATTTTTATACTTTTGGACGCATATCGAAATATACTATTAGATAATAATACACTTATTTTATTATTACATAGTGGTACCAATACTGGATAACCTATTTGGTGGGAAATAACAATCCGAAGAGATCAAGAATCGAAAGAAGATAAAGATGAATAATGGTCATGTGATTATGTGAATATGAAAATAAGATATATCACAATCTTCTTCATTTATTGTATGTCAAATGCTATTAAGAATAAAAAATTAGAGAAAAACAATACAAAGATTTAACGTAGTTCACTAAAAATGTGTGAGAAATTATAAATTATGGGCCAAAAGGTTAAAATAGGGTTTGCATGATACCCTTCTAATTAACTAAACCCAATGGACCTATTAACGAACAAAAAATTGAAATGGTTTACTAAACCGCATACATCGCTCATGTGCTTTGTTAATCCTAGAGCTAGTTCATTCAAGACATATCTCAACATCAATATATGTTGTAAAACGAATATACATATATACTTCCTATATAATATAAGAGTTTGCAAACTTAACCTATCTATCATCTTTTTCCGACAATCCCTTCTCACTCTAATTATTAGGGTTTTGTACTCTCTCTTCCTCGATTATCATATCATATTATATCCGTCATATGTAATTTTTTAAATAAATAACATTTGATAATTAAAAACCAACTTATGCCTAAAACTTAACCTATCTATCATCTTTTTCGGAAGCATCAGACGCACCAAATAGGATTATAATGTCATAAAATACATTTAATAATATTATATTTTAAATTTTGAAAAAAAGATAATTAGAGTTCTAAATAAATAAGAGATAGAGTTTAAGCCTAAATAAATTACAAGATTTATAATTATAATGTATATACTAATCATAAAATACAATTCTTATATATATAGCTTGGGGTCAGATCGAAATAATAATAGTTTAAAATAAGACCATTTTCTAGATATCTTATTATTACGTCAGGGTATTCATTATTGAAATCCTCTTTGACGGATAGTTGCAAAACAAACCCATGACTCAACCCTTAGAGTAAAAATAAGGATTGAATTTTTACTATAATCGAGGTAAAACAAAGTATTCTTTTTGACGAGTAGTTGGAAAAGTAAGCTACGGCCCTATCGAAAATTAGGTACTTGAAAATAGGTTTTGAACTATAACGAATCAAATCATATAGCACCGATTTATTACCGAAAATTTCTTTCGACGGATAGTTGAAAAAAAATCAGGTTATGACAAAACCCAAAAAAGGGACCCGTAAATTGGGTCCGAATTTTACCCAATCAGATGCTAACTAACTTTAAGTCTAGCACATTTCTATAGTGTGATGTGATTTTATATTTTTACCACAAAAGAGAATGTATATATATATAACCAAAAAGACGGTGAAGTATGAATTTATTTAATAAACATTTTGTTGTATAATCATAAAGTAAGTCTTGGGGTAGACACTCTCTTCACGTGCTTATGGATAAATGACAGTAAATCAAAAGACATTAACTTTAAAAAAAAGATTTTAGGTACCGTGAAACAAAATTACCAACCTCTTCAATCACAATACCCTGAATTATGCTCCCTTATGGATGCGTCAAATTTCTTGCTTAATCTTTCAAAGAGCTCATATGTCTCTCAAAAGGATAATACCACATTGAAAACACCGGACCACACAACTTAATTTCTCGGACTCGATGTATAAGAAAATGAATCATAATGTCGAACAAGGCATGTGGGAAATACTTCTCAAACTTGAACAAAGTCTCTACCATGTCAGCCTGGCGAGCATCGAGCTTCGACTGATGTATCCTTTTGTTTCATATAGTATTGAAAAACGATCGTATTTTGGTGATGGTATGTGTCACGTGTTTGGGCAATGTCCCGCAAATTACAATCGGTATGAATACTTGCATCATGACATGACAATCATGAAATTTCGTACTTGCTAACTTCAGCTGACCATCCAAGAAAACAAACCTTTCATGTTTGAGGAGTACCTCGACGGAACCTTAATTAATGCCATATAAAGACTCAGAAAAAGCCGTTTCTCAGCTATTGATAACGTGTAGCAAGCCGGAGGCAAATAATTCTTATCTTTAGCCTTTCCTTATCCTCGAATTCTAACCCTTTCTCCTTTTGCTTCCCTTTATTGTTTACCCTCCTTTGAGCCCATCGTACTCGTCGAACCCCCTTACTTTCCAAGTAAAGTCGCACCCCCTTACTATCTTGTGACTTACTCGGAATATTCATAAGTGTTCTTTGAATGATGCCGCAAACATTTTTCTCTATGTGTATGACGTCGAGATAATGTATAACTTGTAGATATCTCTAATATGGAAATTTCCAAAAAGCAAACTCCCTTTTCCATACTCCATTATCGCTGTTACTCACTATTTTACCGAATATCATTTTCCATACCCTTAACCCGTTCATAAACCTCAACCCCAGTTAACTGTCTACGAGCTACCCTCTCCTCAATTTGTCTATTAAATGACTTCTTCCTATTATAATATGGATGGTTGCACCTGTAAAGTCTCCATGTCCGCATGTATACATGTTTGTGGAATTCAGGAAGATATGTAGATTCCATGTCATCGAGACAAATGAGTCATGCTTTATTCCCTTTGTTATTTTCCCGGACAGCTTCGTACAAGCCGAAAATCATTGATGGTGTAGGGACGTAATGTAAATATTCCACTAGAATATGCATCATAAACAGATACACCTTTATCCAACAACTTCGTCAAAGTAATCAACAAGGGGTTAGAGGTATATTGATAAGAGGTTTTTAGTGTGTCGTTAAGGCATTAAGAACCGCTTTTCAAACAATATTTTTAATCCTAACGAGCAACTACTATGAACGCAACAATGACAAGTCAAGGGTCGAACCACGTGGAAAAAGGGATTGACTAAGGTCTATTAAGTCTAAAACTACCTAGTGAAGGGTATTCGGGGGGTGTGAAGGATTGATTAACTAACAACTAGGAATAACAACTAACAATTAAGTAAGAGAATTAAATATAATAAGGCAAACACTAGAGTTGGGGCTACTCGTATGAATCCGGGCTAGGCAACAACTACCAATGCAATCAAAGTTTAAAGGCGAATATCATGCAAAGTTAAGTTCTCCTCTAAAATACTCGAGTCCTCTCTCGAATGGCCCTCAAGAGTAAATAATTAATCAATCAACTAGATCCTCTCTCGATTAGTCTCTAGTCAATTGATTAATGGATTCAATAAGCATGGAAAACCCCTAATACAAGGATCCTTATAATTTCTACCCAATCTCTTGGTCTATAAATTAAGTTGATTCAAGGGAATGACATTGAAATCAATAATCAATTAAGAGGAGTTGAAATCTGAAATCCCTAGCATAAACGCGATCAATATCTACCGTAGGGTGCCAAAACACCAAGATCAATGCATAATAATCAATAGAAAACTCAATTACATGAACATCATAATTAAGCCCTTAATTCATACTTTCGTCCAAACCCTAGAAAATGAACTACTCACTAATCATGGATTCTAAGCAAAAGAGATAAATAAATTAAACATGATTAACAAAGAAATGAAAATAGAGAGAAGAGATTGAAAGAAAAATACTTGAATTAATTCACCAATCGAATCTTCAATCAAAGTACCACTGCAAGAAATAAGGGTTTTTGGGAGTTTAAAGAGAGATAAACTAAGTAATTAGAGTGCTAAGTGTCGGATCCTATAAAAGAAAAACCCAAAACCTATTTATAATATTCCAAAAATAAAGACGGAAAATCGGGAAAAAACCAGAACTATAGGTCAGCTGGGGCGTGTCCAAAACGACACGGGCGTGTAGACCTGATTCTCTGAAATCAACGTCTTGAGAAAGCAGCTACGGTTTCCATGAAATTCAGCCAACAAAGCCGTGTCAAAATTGACACGGGTGTGTTGGCCTGACTTTCTCAAATCAATGGGTAAGCAACAGTGAGGTAGAACAGGATTGTCTTCGTGGAAAAACCCCAACAAGGGTGTGTTGACTTTTGGTCAGCGGACAACTCAACTTCAAACAATCATATCTCTCTCGTCTTTTATCGGAGTTGGCTTTATGACCAATCGTTGGAAAGCTATCAAAATGATTTATAGATCAAAAGTTATGTCTATTTGGAGTTCAATAATCCACAACTAGTCTTCCAATGATAAAATGACTTCAAAAACCTGCTAGTTAGCCTGTAAACCATCCAAAAATAACTAAACAAATAATGAAGCGATAATATAACTCAAAGGTGACAAAAACCATGCAATGCTAGGCTTAAAGGCTCTAAACTACATGCAAGAACAGTAAAAATGACCTACAATTAAGCACAGTAAAGTGGTTATTATATATACATATGTCATTTCCAGGTTGTTTAGGCCCCAAAATCAAAAACGACAACATAATGTTCTTGTGTTTCATTCACAGCCAAGGACACAAGTTAAATAACCTTAAGTACGGGCTACATACTTTGTTAAGAACTAAGAATTCTAAATGGATTAATTCCATCCGTACATAGTGCAACTCTTAGATTTTTCGCTTTGGCACCAACTTCTTCATGCTGCTTATCAACAGCCTTTTGCTTACGAGAATAAGCCGGATGTTTGAGGAAACTGCCTTTTTTCCTACGGTCTACATGCCACCTTAAGTTCTTAGCATCTTCCTCTATCGAAAACATGGGCTTGAGTTTTAGTATAATCAAAAGATACCACAAAACTTTGATAGAGGTCCTTTCTAATCCCCCATCCCTCCGAGCTTGTAACACAAATTCCCACATTGAGGAAAATTCTCTAAATTCTAATATTTTTTTGGTGAAATGTAAGCATGTAATATAAATCACCAAGAGCAACCATAACAGGCCAATACAAGAGTCAGCTTACAAACAAACACCAGCCACAACACAACAAACTGAATAAGAAACACGACAACAGCTACAAAAAGGCCAACACGACCAGCCAAAAAAAGAAACTAAGAGTTAACAGACTTAACAAAGCAACAATTTACATAGCAGCAACAAGATGAGAGAGCCAAATTTTGTCACTGTTAGACCATAGTTGAGGGCTGGAAACAGCAAGAACTCTGCTGTACACCTGGGCCTGAATCTGCTTGGCAACAGCAGCAGGTCTGGGCACCTTGGACTGCCACGAAACTTCATTTCTTGATCTCCAAATATAATAGATCAGAGCGATATAAGTAAGCATACAAAGCTAAGATCTTCGTTTACTCTTGTATCTTCTCATCCATTTCTTCCGAGCAACATGAAGAGAATCATTTGGATGCCTCTTAATCTGTAACCATAACATCAAGGAGGTGGCACAAGCTATACTGAAAGGACAACTAAAAAATAGATGAGAAGAGGTTTCCTTTTCAGAGCCACAAAAGAGGCATAGATTATCAGAACAAACACCAAAGGAGAACAGTTCATCTTTAGTCTTCAATTTATCAATAGCAGACATCCAAGCTATAAAAGCATGCTTAGGGATATTCAACCTGTTCCACACCCAAAATCTCCAAGGAACATTATCAGAAAGATTACAAAGAACCTTATAAGATGATTTAATAGAATAAAGCCCCTGCCACCAATTGGAATAATTAAAAGCAGAGGCCAATTTCTCTTTGACCATGCACACATTCGTCCATCCCCAATAGTCATACTTCTTAGGTTGATAATCACTCCAAAACTGCTCCTTAATGTAGATAGCATGAACCCATTTAACCCATAGAATGTCAGATTTTTGAGCTATGTGCCAAGCACACTTCCCAAGATCAGCAATGTGCCACAAGACAATGTTCATAATCCCTAAGCCACCATAGGATTTAGGTCTGGCCCATGGCAATGATCTTTGATCTAACCTTCAAAACAGGAGGATAAGCAGTACCAAGAAGCCTCTCATAGTAGCTAACAAAGGCCCCATTAATATCCAAAGGGGAGTGCATCCAAACACCGTCAACATTTTTCATACTGCCAATAAAATTTCGCCTTCTTCTGTTTTTCAGACAAGCATGAAAAAGAGCAGTATTATCATCCCCTTCTTAACCTAACAGCTTTGGACTTCTGCCTCAGAAAGCTAATCTTAGCTTTATGAGTATCCAAAGCAAGACCTCTAGCAACCGCCTCAGCAAGAAGTAATTGGGGATCACTAGGATTAGAGCAGAGAGCAGTTCGGAATTCCTACTTCTGCGAGTATAAGGTTTTTTTTACCATCCTACTCAAAAAGCGTGAGCCGAATATCTTTCACTCACCGAAAACCAAGCCTAACTAGGTTTGGGGGCAACTGCGACACTCACGGTGACCCCATCCCCGGAAGTTGGAACGCCGCCAACTAGCCAACATATCCAAGTGAGCCTTATCAGCAGCTTGTTCTATGTTAGAGAAAGATTTCCTATTGAGGAGCTTTAGAGAACCTTTGAGATTTTTAGATTTTAACCACTCTAAACATAGGAGCACCAGAAATGACATAATTCCAACCCAACCTGACCTTCTCCTCAAAGACTGAGCAAGAGTCCACATATTGAAAAATCTGAAGGGTTTAGGCTGAGAAACATTATGAACATCAATACCTATCACACAAGGACAGTGGTCAAAATTTCCTTCTGGCAGAAAATAAGCTTCAGACCCAGGAAAACTAGAAAGCCAATCATCATTACTAACAACCCTATCAATCCTTGAGAAGACTCTAGAATCACCTACCTATTTGTTGTTCCAGGTGAAAAAAGACCCAGTAGTATGCAGATCATCCAGATTACAATAATTCAGGCAATTCCTAAATGGCATAATTTCACCAAGAGTAACAGGAGAACCACTTCTCTCATTCAGATTTAATATGTTGTTAAAATCCCCTAAAACAATCCAAGCTGAGGCAATAGACAATTTAAGTCTGCTAAGGTTAGACCAAAGCTCTTCTCTCAGAGAAGCATCATTATGAGCATAAATATAGGTAACAAAAAAAAGAAGAGTCAGTATGTTTTTGAGTTACCCTAGCATGAATGTGCTGATCACTACGTTCAATAATGTCAACAACAAACCAAGCAGAAATCCAAATGAGCCAAATTCTACCTCCATTGTGATAAGAATAATTGGCACTCAAACACCAATCCCTACACACTCTAGGAAAGACTTTATTCACATTTACAGCTTTTACTCTAGTTTCTAACAGACCAAACAAACCAAGCTTATGCTTAGTTAAAAAGGATTTAACCTCAACATGCTTAGCTAGGCTGTTTAGGCCCCTAACATTCCATAAGCCAAAACTAGTCATTTGGAGCAGCCATAAGAGACTCCCCCACACCAAGTACATCAAATTTATTATGTGAAACTGCACCACCTACATTCTGAAGTTTCTCCACCTGTGAACCAGGAACTCTTTCTAAATCAACACCAGAAACAGCAACATTCTGTTTGCCTACAGTTTTAGAGCTACTCACCTCTGCCAGAATAGGATTGTTAGAAACAAGCTTAGCTACATTATGTTGTTTAGCCACAGGGACCCACAACTTCTTAACCACTGGAATCTGCTTGCTTTGGAGTTCCAACTTTTTCCTTTTACAATCAGCCTCAGTATGACCACAACCACCACAATGATCAGTACATACAGTTGGTTTCCATTCATATATAACCTCTTGTCTCATAGTGACGCCCTTTTCATTAATGAAATCAACAAACTCAAGGAACTGTTGATCAATTTTAACCTCAATTAAGACTCTAGCCTATGCAATCATGTCCATCTGTGCAGTAGCTCTATCAGAATGCAAAAGATTACCAATATAACCAGCAATTTTCCTAAGAGAATTGATACCCCAATACCTCAGATCCAACCCAGGAAATCTAATCCAAATAGGCAAAATCTTAACATCTTCCTTTTTAAGATCTAAGTCAGGATGCCAAGCTTTCATAATGATAGGTTTGCTGTCAATTAACAAAGGTCCAGAATCAAGAGCCATATTCTTAGCTTCCACAGTTCGAAAACGCACCAAAAAATACCATTAGGCATAGCAACCACTTTATCAACACCAAATCTCCCCCAAATACGACAAAAATACCCATTAATTGTTCTAAATGAAGGTTTAGCACTAAACACATAAGCAACAATCGCATTTTCCCAAAATTCAATCTCAGGCTTAACATCTTCAATAGAAATTTTAGGAGATTCAAATTAATATCTAACACCTCAGATTGGGCCAAAGGAATCGACACAATAGGAGGATTAAGGTTTAGACCATCCTGTCTAATAGAATCAAAGCATTGCTTACTCCAAGAAATCTTACCCGAGTCAACGCGTTGCTCCATTGGAGATTTCTGGACCTGACCAATCCACTTAGCTGTTAATTCATCCCTAGCTAGTTGATTGTCAATGGCTTGCTTACTGATACGCTCATTGATCGAGCGACAAGTCGAAGATTTAGATCCCAACTCCATCGAAGAATCTGACCATATCAATGTGTGAATACTCTCAGTGTCTTTAAGCGCTTTTGGTCTACTACTATCCTCACATTGCTGCTGATTATTAACCAGAAAAGAAGAAGAGAGATTAGTTCTTCTTTGATTTCTACTTCCTTGCCATAGCTCAGCAAGATGCTGGGAAAGGGAAATATCACAAAGAAAAGGAAGAACAGGAAGAGAGCATTTTCCCTCGCTAGAACTTCTCTCTCTAAACTCTAACTGTATGTCCATATCTAATATTCATTTCAATATAGAACACAATCGTTTGGACAAGCTTGTAGTCTCTAGTACTTGAAACTGAAGGGACATATCGACTTCTTGCCATAAGAAGTGAACCTGGGTAGTTCATGACCATCTCAAAAAATATCACCTAATGCTTGCAACAAAGAAGTGAAATTAGAGTCCCTCAAACTGTATTTCTTCTTTATATTAAATAGTGTGATCACACTCGTCATCTTGGTGTACTTCTGTAACAGCCCGGATTCACCGACCAACTTAATTAGAGCTAAACACAGCGGAAACCTTAATCCGGACTATTACCATCACACTCATCGTCCTAAAACGACGAGTATGGAACTCTAAAAAACCTGAACTATTTAAAACTTTAACACTGAAACATTAACACTAAGTGAAGTTATCTAAATGATCTAAATGATATTAATTAAATAATAAAAGTCTACAGAAAATTCGGCAGAGCTCCGTTTGAAATACGGACCGCCTAAAAGTTAACTTAGGACTTGCTTCCAAACTATGAACCTGTATAACATTTTAATATATTTCCAGCAACTATTTCCAGCTTCTACTTTACAAATTCCTATTTTAGAACTATTTACAACATAACTAATAACTACGTTGTTACAAAACCGATCGTCCTCGCCTCAATACATATAAAGATAATTGCAATAAGAATTCCTGCTCCAAGCTTCCACAACTTCATTGCATCCACCTGTAACTAATTAGGGGCTGCCACCCACCCAAGTGACAGGCCACAGAATTGACAAAACAAAACATTTGACTCACATCAGCAACGCGCTGAGTACTAAACCCGTAAAACAAATAAAACATGATTTGGTGGCTTTTGTTCAAAACACTCGTCACATATATTCAATGCAATTCACATAAACTCTATATATACTTCAAATCACTTACTCAACAATCCTTACAACAATATACAACTCTTATTGAAATTGTAGTTCATAAGAAAAGGTAATAGCGATATAATATTTATTTGAAAACTCGGCTTATTTCCAAAACATTTAAGTTTCTTACAAGAAACATTCATTTTCATTTCTTATCTCGGTGTGAACGCGAGTGGAGAGGGGTACAACGTACCGACTGTCTCCAAACTGTTGAGGGTCGTCACCCCACCTTTTATGTTCTGCTTGCAAGACTTAACTGGACATGTCCTTCAACGTCAGGATTTCGCCCCTCCTGATTGGGTAACAGCTAGGGAATACCCGCCCTAACCCGGGTGCATGTTCACAACCCCATTTCACCATTCTTATTTATATTATATATATTCAACGTAGTAAGTGGCGACTCATTCACCTTATTTCACATATCACATATCACATTTTACCTTGTAACACATTCTCATAAATATCACACTTTAATATTCGTAAATCAAGTGATATATAAAGTAATCAATTTGAAAATCATTTCAAATAATTATAAAGATATTATCAGCATGGCTGATATCCCACAAGACCTCTATGGCTAATTCCTTTTCCAATAACATCTCCAATCGAATCACTTCACCGACCTCAACATAATCATTTACTAATCAGTCGTAAACTCAACCTCCATAATTTACCTTAATAACCTCAACTCCTCTCATTATAAACTCCCTACTAGTGTATACCTCAGTAATGGAACAAATCGATACTCATTCTATATTAGAGTCACTCGGACAAGCTAGCCCTAAATGTCTTCCTTTTATTAGATTCTTTTGTGAATCTCCCAAATCAACAACAATTGAACATAACAACTAATTCTCCAATCACAACTAGGACATTTACGTAGCTTGACTAATCTCTAAGAAGGTTTTGCTAATCTTAAAACACAGACTTGATAAGATCGGGGATGATTCAGTTTAGTATATTAACTCTTAATTCATATAACCGTCATTAACTTTGCGACCTCTATGTCTTGTTATTATTAACAACCAACAACAACTAGGATTAATGTCCTTATATTCCCGATATATAGCCAATTCTATAAATTAATATTTCAATTTAAGACTCTAAGTTGGGAACCCTTATGTTAATATAAATTATTAATTCAATACTAAGATTCAATTCTAAGTGGTTCATGAAATGATTATTCTTAGCCAAGTTAGATTTTAATCCATACGTTTAACTCTGAAGATTATTCCAAACTGATCTCAATACTAATAACATATATAAGTTAATTTTAAACTCTAAATGAGACCATTCAGTACTCTTGGTTACTATTCAATTGACACATAGGTCATCCTCGTTCTTAAACCAAAACTACAACTAATGACACTTATACAATATATTTAATTTAACGAGAACTCTCAGAGCTTATATTCAATTTATATTTATAACTTGCTACTAACTAATGGATATTTTATTAAGTATCTTAATTACACTGAACTAACTAACTCGGTTCTTTTAGGCCAAGACTAATTAACTCAATTCTATAAGTCGATTCAAATAACTTTCCAAATTAATAATGATCCTATCCCTTACTCCATTTCTTAATATTAGAATTACTTAACTCAATTCATAAGTGATCTTAGATTATTTCACTAACTGATTCATAAAGATTATGAAAGTATTGAATTCTGTAAGTATACTAATCCATCCCTTTTTGTTATTAATCAACTTTTAGATTAGATATACGACTATGAATTACCCACTAACACTAAGCAATCCGATACACATTTAGACTATTACAAGAACTTACTTTTAAAGAAAAAGCCAAGAATAATCCTATCAACGTCATACTCCTTGCAAGATAAACTAACAACCTTAAAACCTTCACACTCGATGATTATTTAATCCTCATTTGTAATCAACCCAAAACAAATATTCGGCATAAACTATTCCATTTGACACTCTATGGGTTATAACATACTTCGAGCATTCACTCAAAGCTAATGACTTCAATCGAGTCTTAGTTGTTCAAAGATTAACAAGTTTCATACTCCAAGCCATTTCACACTTAGCCTCATTATTCAGAAACCAACACTAATTCGAGACCTAACCTCAAGATGGCATCAAAGATAGATAAAATCTGATTGGAAACTCTAACTAAAGATCCTACTATCACAACAGTAAAACAAAGAGGCAGGAACAACAACAACAATATCAGACCTCATACAACAATAACAACATCCAAGTATCTCAGTTTATATCAACTCAATAATATAATCTTAAATCAGTAACTAAACAATTGAAATTCATTTCTAACTTATGACTGAACAAAATAAGATTAAACATCAACTAGTTCAACAATTGGTTTGAAACTGAATTTATGTTCTATAATAAACAATAGTGGTTTAGTACCTTAGTTAGGATTTCAAGGTGAGTATGGGTGGCGGTGGTGTGGTGGTTCGCGGGTGATACGACTGCCCCACCTATTCTCCTTCAAATTTCTCAAAGAACCCTTAATTTTGAGCTTAATCTCTAAAATAGATAGTGGGTTTGGTGTTTTGGAAGTTGCTTTATCTAATTCCCTCTATATTCGCCGGAAAACTGGCCGGAAATGGCCTGCGTCGCGCCACTGCTCCACACGCCTTTCCGTCGCTCCCTCTTTCGTTCTTCGTTGGCTTTGCTGCGTCGCCCACCGGAGTTGTGCCTCCGTCCGCCGCCTCCTTCTCCCTCTGTTCTCTCTCTCTATCCGTTCTCTCTCTCTCTCTTCCTCTCTTCCTCTCGCCTCTTCCTTCTCCCTCTGTTCTCTTTTTCCTTCCTGGTTCTGTTTCCTCTTTACCGTGGAAACAGACCCCCTTCCCCCTCTATTTCCTTTTTTTTTTCAATTGATGAGTCACCCTCACTTACTCTCACTTGATGACACACATCCCCTTTCCCTCCTCTTCAATTGCCACGCCCAACCTTCACTTTCCATCTCTCTTTTTTTTCTTTTATTAACCTTAATAAGCAAAACACCTCCTTTTCTCAATATATATCTTGTATTACATAAACACAAATATAATTGATTTAAACTATAAAATTATCATCAAAATAATAACTCAAACCCTTTTCTTAAAATTATAATAATTCTATTAAAATAATATAATATAATTAAATCAATAAATATGCACAGCTTCTTAATAATAATATATAATCAAATATAAGTTTTCATTTAAAACACAAGGGTTTCAGCAATTAATTAAACTAATATTATAATTAATAATTAATAAAGGTGCTCTTAAAACAGGGCTATTACAACTTCGTACAATCAGGATACAATGGTATTCGAGCTGCCTCAAACATGCAATGAAAGATACAAGGTATTTGTTCAATTCTTCCATCATCTCCTCCACACGATCCCCTTCATCGTCGCCATTACATTCTTCAGCGTCGTTAACATCTTTGTCCGCAAGGACGTCGTATTCCTCAATGACATCAAACTCCCCTCCTTCTTCAGGCACTTTATTGTGATCATCGGCATCTCCATCGTTATATACCCCAACCTTACCGTGCGAAAACCCATATGTGGTATCGAGGCCTAAACCCATGATGAAGGATGTGCTCCCTAAGAAACTCGATTAATGCTACTAACCTTGCTCACATTGCTACATTTGTCACAACGACAATAAAACTCAATGTCGGTCCCCGTTTCATCCTGATAAGCTAATGCAACATGATAGAATTCAATGACCCCATCAACGGATTGACACGTGTCATGACTACCATACATCCATGCACGATTCATCTTAACCAAACCTCTAATGAAAACATATACTCCATTCGTTCCCATTTGATGTTCCCATTTGAAATATGGGGGAAAACCAATGCAAAAATTGATGTAGATGTGAATCTTTTGAATTCTATATTGTATAAAGTGTACTTTGGTGCTTTTTGCTTTTGAAAAAGTAAGAGAGAGAGTAAGAAAAGTGGGTGATTGAGAAACAAATTATTCTAAAGTGGGCCTATGTGTAAGTCAAAAATTAAAAAGTGTTCTAAATATTTGGTTGTTGAAAGGTAAGATGGGGAGATTAATGTTCTTAAAATGGAAAAGATTGAAAATGGGAAGAAATTTTAGAAACATCCCAAAAAGGAAAATGGGAACATCAAATGAGAACGGAGGGAGTACAAGCAAATACCTTATGTTAGTTTGCACCCAAGCGTATGCATACATGATTAAAGTTTATTATATGCTAGTATTGTATCAAATGCATTAGGCATGCTTTGCAAGGGTCTTTATCACTCCAACCTAACCCATCCTTAGATGTCTAATGCCACAAGTGTATGCATGTCTCCTTTTCGATTCTACAGAAAATCTGGCGGCATTTTCCCATAGTTCTATAATGTATATGACGTAGATAGTTACCTATGTACACTTGTACCAGAGAACAACTTAAGAAAACGACGAGCCAAGAATTTCACTTAGAATAGGAATGAGACATATATTCACGGCCTAAGTGAGATTAAACATCTAAGAACAATCCCAAACCGGGGACTATGCAAGACTTGCTTCTAATGAGAAAGTCTCGAACGTGTATCAAGATATATCATATGATGATACATATCTGTAGGTTTTTACCTAATAGCTTAAAAATTTTAACATATAAGTATTCTCACTTCAATAACAATACACATACATGCACACATATAGAAACAATTCGCAATCGACGAAAGTTAAATGTTATTAATAATAGTAACACACCAATATAGTCAATGTTGCCTCTAGCAAGAAAATCGAGCTTTACCCTCTGTCACTAGCTCCCACAATGAAATTCAAGTGCATCTGATGCATAACTATATCTAAGATAAATTTGAAATTATATAGATATATTAGCATATGTATTATCAAATAACAAATGATTCTAATATATGTAATGAGAATAACAAAGTGATGCATAAAAGGGCCTAAAACAACCTAAAATGCCCTAAAACAACCTAAAATGCCATTAACTTACCCCAAGTAGTCTTCTAAACATATGAGGAGGAGTCTTTCTTACCTTCTAACAATTGTTAAACATATTATTTTAACATAGAACCTAACATGGGGTTACAATGCGGAATAAACGATGTTGGCCCTACAAAGCCGAAAAACCAAAATCGGCCTTCACTTACCCCAAATGTGTTTCAAAACATGTGAGGGGGCCTTAGTTGACCCTAGAAGTTGTTATCCTACAAATTAGGGAAATAATAGTCTTAACTTGGGATTAAATGCCCCTAGTTGAGGGTTAGAGTCTTGAAAAGGACTGAAATGACGAAAAAGAGCATCACTTACGCGAAATAAGTGTCAAATGAGTTAAAGGGGATTCCCTACCTTCTTATATATTGTTATCTAAAAATATAATATTACTACATGGAACCTACCATGGGGTTAGAAGAGTGGAATAACCGTATCTAAGCCTAAAAAGCCAAAAACAGCCTAAATTTGACTTCATTTACCCCAAATGGTTTTCAAAAAATGTGAGGGGCTTTAGTTCATCCTAATATTTATAATATTACAAATTAGGGTCATATTAGTTCCAACTTGGGGTTAAATTCCCGTAATTAATGTGAATGTCCCAAAAAGGCCCAAATAGCCATAAGACCCTCACTTATGCGAAACAAGTGCCAAAGGAGTTAAGGAGTTTCCCTACCATCTAATAGATGTTAAACATGATAATATAATTATATGGTTCCTAACATGGGGTTAGAAAAGCAAAATAAGCAAGTTGAGCCTAAAAAGTCGAAAAGGGACAAATTTCACCTTCTTTTTACCCCAAATGAGTTTCAAAACATCTGAAGGGATTTAGATCATCCTAATAGTTACTAAAGTACACATTAGGAACAAATACTTCTAATTTGGGGTTAAATGCCCTAGATGAGCGTAAATGCCTCGAAAAGGCTCAAAACGACCAAAATTAATAACTAATTATACAAAGTCTAAAGTTGAAATCTAAAATAATATAAGTTGAATACATAATAGAACCTAATTAGTACCTGCACTAATGATATTTAGAGCTTATTGCAGAACCAAAAAATCCATAACTAGCTTGAAACTAACAAAATCTAACCAGCATAAAACCTATCAAGTCATTGATTTCACTACCTAATTAGCTAAAGAAAATTAATCTGAAAGTTAAACTAGCTAATTAAACTCAGTTCTTATGATAAGAGTAGCTAATTAAACTTTAGAAACAATAATGTAAAAACTACTAAAAACTAAAGTAAAATTTATTAAAAGCAGACTAACTTTAAACAATTTCATAATTACATAATCTAAATACACTAAAAGCTAACTCATTAAACTTGTACAAGGAATTATAAACTCAAAATATCAAAACACATATACAAAAAGCTATAAAATTCAATTGAAAAAATACCTAAAAGAAGGAGGAGGAGGTAGTGTAAGTAATGGTTGTTGACTTGTTGGCAACAGTAGAGGCAATACTAGAAGGAGCAGGAGGTGGTGGCCGATGGCGGCAATGGTGTATGTCGAAAAGACTTGCAGTGACAGTAAGCCTCAATTGGCGAAGATCAACCCTAATTGGCTCGTAGGTCGGAATTAACCCTCAACTTACGGAGATGAGAACCAAACGAGTAAGGGTTGCCATTGTGTATGGTGCTTGAATCACATGGATTTACCGGAATTCTGAGGGATGCAAACCTGGTTCGCGTTTTCAAGGCAACTTGACGAGAAAGCTGGACAATAGTTTGCGGGAGGGGAAATGAAAAAGAGAACATGTGTTTTTATTTTAAATAAACATTGTGATGCCACTCGAAAAGCTCATCCAGCTAATGGAATAAGCAAGATTCATTATCTTGAACTGGCCCCGGCTTAGCCTAGACCGGATCCGTTAGCCTTCTTCCATTTATCGCGGAGTTTCTATTGCATTTACTAGTCCTGACTCTACTTGGCCGTATCCGTTAATCTTTTTTCCACTAGTGTAAACTCCCGTTCATACCATACATCTAGTTTTGTTAATAAGCATTATCATAATTCATAGGAATATATCTAAACTCGTATAAACATAGAACATTGACCACACACATCATACATCACATAAAGTATTGTTGAAATTTTCACGCCCATGAGTCATAAATAGGATCATTAACATGTATGAACGTTTATAATTCATATACAACATTAGTAACACTTTACACCTCATATATTGCATTAATTACTTTCATATATACACGTGCATAAGAGCCTAAAATGCACGTATGTCTAATTTCTCATTCCTATTACTTAATAACTTGAAAATCACAGGTTTTCATCAATAAAATTTCTTTATTACGTTAATTTATGTAAATCTTTTATATTAGTATCTTAGGGAGTACCACTGAAAGGACATCTTCCAAACATATTATAACAATATTAAACAGAAGGAAACCACCCAAGAATATTTGCTTTACAACAAAAGGTGGTGCCCAATGCGGTGTCACCTGAGAGCATATGCTCCCACAAACAGAAGATGACAACCCGCTAGAAGGTACGAGCATGGTCCAATCATAACAGAATATTGCCAAGAATCATCTTTCACTTTCATTTATCGTGTTTCGTATCTTTTAGCATTGTTCTCTAAACATCTTAAAATCGTTAGTGAAATCATATTTTTTACATTTTGATTAATCATTCATTCTTTCATAATATTTGATTCTTAAACGTCAATTCAATAGAAAACCTCACAAACCCTAACTCATATAAGGATAACATTAACATAAAATTTATTTGTTACTCTTGTTATCAATTAGTATCACACAATCACAAATTCGTAAGCTAAATATAACAACTTTAATATAAACTAACCAAAATTTATTATGCAAGTAAATTTAGTCGTATAAGCATGTATCATGAACACTAACTCCTAAGTCATCAAACTTTAAATTATTCATGGGCGTTCATTTAGATCGTGTAATTCACATTAACATATAATGTCATATTATTCAATAATATAAATCATTGTTTATAAGACATCATACTTTGTTTAAAACATTAATTAAGCATGAAAAATCAACTAAATAAATTATTAATATCCATCATTACGTACTATAAAATAATTTAATATTGTTTAGATATATAGTACCATCAACATAATTTAAACGTTAGAAAATATCGATTTCAAAATTCATACATGAACTTTCATATAATCATAAATTATGAGTCAGTTAAAATAATTAAAATTAATGATCATAAGACATACGAATATGAATAAAATCATAAGATTCCTAGTAATAAAAAAACACATATATGGGAGAGCATATAATGCTGGACATAAATGTTACCTTAATCACTTGATCCAAAAAAATGCCATAACTCCAAAATGTCATCCTTAAACCTCTTGTCTTCCCACATTATTGATTAATTAGAAATAACATAACCCATAACCATACTTACGAGAATTTTCTTTCGTTTACTCTTTATGTAATGTCCTATTTTGACCTCCAAGCGCCATCACATATAACCTCCTCACAGTATAACAATATGATCCATTATTAGAAATAATCTACTAGTAAACAACAACCCTTAATGAAGAACCCTAATTATTATATGTTTTGTTAATTCCATCGAAAGTTCTTAGCCAAGAAGTACTAGTGAAATTTGGAAAAAAATAGCATGAAACTTTTAAAATTAATATTCTCTTAAAACGTCTTCCGTAAAATCGTATTACGTCTTGAGCATATTTACGGCCTTTGAAAATTTTGGTACAAAAGAAACTAAAATCAGCATAATATAGTAAATGACATTACTAAAATCAACATAACATAGTAAATGGGTTAAACCTGATACCTTTGGCATTATAAAACCTTGTAAATGGGGTAGGAGATGTGGTGGGGTAATGTGTATTAGGGGTATCGAATCCGTATCAAGAAAATTAATAAAATTAATCTTAACAATATTTTAAAAAGTAAATATGTGTTGAGCCCCTATACTTCGTATCATTGAGTTTCATTTTCTTTTGGAAAGGAAAAGGTTAAACAAGATAATTTTACCAAACACTCTTTAAAATATATTTGTAATGTAAATAAAACAAAAATGAAGATATAAATCTATTGCGGAACTAAACATATTCTTAATAATATTGCTCAACATATTTCAACTCTCTTTTAACATATTTTGACGGAAGGTTCTTCAGTGGCTACAATAAAATTGTAGCCACTATAATTGTTTTAATTTTAGCCTTTTATTTTAATAAGTTAATCTTGTCCATTCATTTCAATTAACATTTAAAAATAACTAATTATTAAAAAATGTAAAAAACCACTTCATCTTCTTCGTTTGCCACTTTGTGGTTCTTCTTCATCTTCCTTTTTTCCTTTGCATAGTGTTCCCTAAAAATCGAAAATATATCGTATTTTCTTTCATTGTTTGAGTTCTCATTTATATTGTTTCTACAATACTCAAAACTATATCAATCCATGGGACTAAAATATGGGATATGGGAGAAATAGGAAATATCTTACATTACATTAAAATCGCTTGAAATTACCAATAACAGAGGGTTCGATATAGAATTTCATAGCAACTTAATTAGATTAAGAAACAAAATTAATCAGATTCCATGGCTGAAGAAGATCTGTTGAAAAAAAAACAAGGAGTATTTGTTTTCTAAAAAGATGCAACAGACATACAATAACCGTTTTTTTTTTTGCTTTTTTGTTTTGAAATGTCAATATTTTTTTTTTTGTGAAATTTTTAAGTTTATTAAACCAATGGATAAGATGAATCCGAGAAAAATGAAAGGCTGAGATTTAATTCATTATAATGGCTACAATTTTAATGTAGCCATTGTAGAATTATCCTATTTTGACATTCTAATATCTCTGCATATTCATCATTGAAGTTGACAAAAATAAAAGAATACATCTTTGACTATCAAAAAAGGCCACATATACGGTTGTAATCCCCCGTAATTTTATGATTTTTATTAATATATTTAAAGTATATTTATAAATGATTTTCGTATTTAATTAAGTATATTCTC
Organism: Patellifolia procumbens; assembly: GCA_947645195.1. Classification (NCBI taxonomy): domain Eukaryota; kingdom Viridiplantae; phylum Streptophyta; class Magnoliopsida; order Caryophyllales; family Amaranthaceae; genus Patellifolia; species Patellifolia procumbens. Next base: position 7,920,624 of record CANSGD010001328.1, read on the forward strand.
TCACCCGCCACTCTCTTGTCTCTCTCTCGGTTGTGCGCCAGCTACCACACCTCCCCCTCCCCCCGTTTTTCATGCGAGCCATGACCGCTGCCCACACTCTTCTCCCTTCGCCTTGCACTGCCGCCACAACAGACTCACTCACACGCTTTCTTCTCGGCTCGCGTGACCGCCAACCACTCCATAGGAGCCATGCGTGATTTATACGCTCCACTGCCCAGCGATGCCCGCCCCTGCCACACGTCTTTCTCTATTTTCTTCGGGTATTAGGCTATCGCTCCGGTTATTTTTCATCCCTTTTTCCTGTATAGTATTAAATAATTATTTTTATTAATTAAAGCTTTGATTTTTTATGTTTAATAAATAAAGTTAATAAATTTATTGTTATAATTAATAAATTTATGATTTTTATAAGTTTTAATTTTTATTTATTATTTCAGATTAAATAAATTATGTTTAAAGTGAGATTTAAACATTAAAGTGTTGAATTTAAGGTTTTTAATGACTATTCTTGTAGCATTATATTAACGGGTATTAAAGGTATGAACTTTAGTGTATAAAAGGATTTTAAAACAAGTTTAAGAGCGTTTTACAATAATTTATAATTGTTGTGATTTAATTAGAGGCTTACTACCTATGTCCCATATTATTTGCAATATTTTTTATATATGGTTGTACCATATTAATTGCAACAGTTTTATTTTAGGCTTGGATTCACCAATATTTTATTATATATATCATAATATCACTCAGCTAACATCCCCACTCATTCATTGATTTTGGTATAAACATTAATTACTCCCATACTCTATTAATTTCCTAAAAGTACTACATCACTTTCTGTCACATTAACTTTTATAGTAAATTAATATAACCTGCACCCTACTCTATTAACTTCCTAAAACTATGTATATTGTTGCGGTTAATCTGGGACGGAGGAAGTAATACATGAATGGTTTGGTAGGCGGAGAATATTCTTTGAGCAATTTCTAGAGTTCCTAAAGTTGTCTCTCATTTTGTCTAAACAAGTACACATGTCCGTAAGTGTTAGACTAGTATCATATCCTAAGGTTAGGATTTGAATAGTATCATGTATAGGGAACATGGTTCATACGTTGTTTGAATTATTGAATTACGTGTTATCAAGCATGTTAATTGTCTATGTTTATATATTACATAATTGAATTGATGTTTTGATTCAAGCATGTTTGGAAAGTGATATTTTTTTATTAATTCACACGAGGGATACATGAATGTAGTTGTTATTGGATCATGAATTGTTCACGTTGTTTCTCTTATCATTATTTTATTACAACCTCTGTCCCATATTAGTTGCAACAATTTGACTGACACACTTGTCAATGCAAAATTTGACCATTAATATATATAATTACCGATCATTAAAAAAATAAAAATTGATAAGTCAAAATTGTACATTGAGGTAAATATGAGAATATCTTATTTAGTAACTGTTTTATGTAAACTTCTGAAAGTAACGGTATTAGTCCTGATGGAGGACAGGTGTAGGGTTGATAATATTGGGAGGCTTATGCAGAAATGTTGCTTCGTTCCCGAACCTGCAAAAGGGGAAAACCAAACCGGAGGTTTGGGTTTGATTCCCTCTCCGATGCTTAAGTCAGTATTCAATAGATAAAATCTGGTTAGGAATTTTGACAGAGTAAGTTTAAGAGAGAGTAGTAGTTCCCTTTACCTGATTTTGAGGAACTATTTGTAGTATCTATGTATAGAAAGGAGCACCCTAGAATGAAGGGACATGATTGGTTAGGCAATGAGAGGGCGACACTTGTCATGGTCTGATTGTCCTAAGCCTTCTATCCAATCACATCCTTCCGTTTTAGGGAACTTGGGCTGATTATTCCTTCTTTTAAGGAATAATTGGGCCTCTTGCATTCAGCTTTGGTGACATCATCAACTCACCCCTAACACGCTGCCAAGTGTCAAAGAGGGGGGATGGGCCACGTGTCATCAGCTCATTGGGCCACATGGCAGTCGTTGACTGGGCCACGTGTCCTCTTTTTATTTGTTACAACATTTGCCCCTAAAAGGGGTTTAATCTGGGGCTTATCTGATAAAATCCCTTTTACTGAGAGTAACCGCAGATCTTCATTGCACTGTTTGTGAGTTTAACTTCCAATCAGAAGAATAGGAAGCGACGTGTACACCATGGGGTGTTGACACGTATACAGCGACTGTTGGGGGAGAGAGGATTTTTACTCCTCTATAAATACCCCTCCCCCACTTCTCATTTTCACTTTCACTTTCCATATTTTTCTAGAGAGAGAATCTTTTAGAGTGAGAAGCTCTGAGTGAGGGAAAATCTGGTTTCTTTATTTGTCAGAGAAGGTTGACTTTGGGGAATTTTGACCCTAACCATTGCTGACCGGCGTGACTTTGTAGAGAAGATGAAGAGTCCGTCCAGATCTTTAGTCAGGTATCTCCCCTTTCTCCTTTTACTTTTCTTCTTTCATTCTTTGATTCTTTTTCTTTTTTGAAATAAAATGGTGTCATTTACCTATTCCAATAACCCCGGCCAATCCATAGAACATGCTAACCTTAGGGCGGATTCTTTTTCATCGTCCGCCGTTTATAGAGTTGGGCGTATCTCGGCCGGATACTTCTTTAATTTGATAAGAACGTTTGACCCATTTCCGACGACCCAGTATCTGCCTTTACAGGGTATTCTGGCGCGCGTCAAGCAAACGGCGCGTCTAAGACGTTCACTAATCCTCCCCTCATCCAGTTCTGAAATGGAAGAGTCAACGGGGAGAGGTCCTGAAAGACAGGAGAGTGATAGAGTGGAGGAGATTCAGCCTTTGGAGGTTAGCCCTCTAGACGAATTTGACTATGAGGCTTTGGAGGGACAATATGAGGTCGGTCAGTCTGGAAGGGTCTCAGATGAAGAAGAGGACGAAGAAGGGTCAGAACCTTCTACTACCTCTGCTGAGCTTAGAGACCGTCTGGGCCCTCTTTCTGATCCGGCTTTTGTTTGTGTGGACATAGATTGGTTGAAAAAAAATGGGCCGAATGCAAGTCGATTGAATAAAGAAATGCCCATGGTAGACTTTCAATTCGTCCTACCTAAAAAGGAGGACACAATTTTCCATGCCGCCCCCAACCATTTTGCTGTGTATAGACTGGCCTTAGATGCCGGACTTAGGTTTCCCTTCCATCCTTTCATTCACGAAGTTCTTCGACACTATAGCTTAGGTCATAATCAGCTGGCTCCCAATGCTTGGATGAACATACTGACTTTTATTGCCACAAGCGAGTTATATGGCCTGCTCCTGTCCCTTAATGCTTTCACCCACATACACTATGTCTGCCAAGTCCCAAGGACCATTGAGGGAACCTGGTATAGTGTCTGTAATAGGACCGGGTATATGTTAGCGTTTGGGAAACCAACCAAAATGCACAACTGGAAGTCGGAGTTTTTATTCGTCGAGACTCCTGACGCAGAGACAGCTGAGCCCTATAAGTATCACAATTGGGCAGTTACTAATGTTGGACGGGGTGCCTTTCTCCTAGTTAGAAAATAAATACGACGATGCCGTGGTGGCTCACTTCACAGCCAAAGAGTACCTTCACCCCGGGCATGGTGAAGCTGGGCGTCCTCAACCAAAAAAGATAGTCTTGAAGGGACCAAGTGGTTGGATTCCCTTCAAAGAAATGTTTTACAACGAGCGATTCTTGATTGCCGCTGGATTAAAAGAGGGCGGAGATCCAGGTATTGTCCTGGTCTTGCCCCAAATGCCTATAAAAGTGTTTTCCAGATTTGTACTTGACTAAATAGTTCTTTATGCAGAATCGGCAAGAAGAAGGATCCCAGCCGCTTGGAAAGGAGAAATAGATATGAGCAAGTTCGGCGAGGATTTGTGGACGGAGCACTCAAAAGCTCCTCATCAGAAAAGAGACGAAACTCTTGTAAGTTTTTTTTTTTTTTTTTTGAACTGCCTTTCAATTTGTCTTCGGCATTCGTAAAACCAATACCTCTTTATGAAGGAAAACGTTTGGAGATAGTCGAACCTTTGTCCACTTTCTGACCGAAGGCGGGTCCGTGAAGGAAAACGTCAGTATAGGCGATTTCTTAGCCGGACATCCTTCGATCCATTTTTGATCTTCGTTTTTGGAAAGATTCCTGGCCGAAGGGGTTTTTGTGAAGGGAGACGTCTTGGTTCAGACGACTTCCTTCACTGAACCATCTTCGGTTTGTGTTGGTGTTCGTCCTGGACTCTTTTTTGAAGGAACCGTCCTAGTTCTGACGTGTTCCCTCATTGAACGCACTTTGTTGACTATATGCTATTTTTGGACTAGTCATTCTGGTCGTTTTCCTTCTTGGATCCACCTTTGGCTTTGAATATATTAATGTGACTTGTTTTGTTGTGCAGAAAAATTCACCAACGGCCAGGGCAACTATTGCTAAGCCGTCTGCATCGAGGAAGTGGCCTGCTGCTTCAGGGGAGCCGGCTTCATCCCCCAAAAAATCGAAAGCCAAGTCCTTTGTTCCGGCAAAGAGGGTTGGACAGACGAGTTCGTCTGTCCGTAGGGCACCTATCCCTTCCGGCAAGAAAGGGAGAAAGCTTACTGACCCGGTGTTCATTCCGCCACCGGCCGTCACTCTGGGAGCTGGAGCGTCGTCCAGTCCTATTGACGTGGGAAACCAGTTGGACGCGGCTGGTTTGAATTATGAGTTGGGAAATCCGGACGCGGTTAACCCTGAAGGTTCGGCCTATTCAGGGTCAGTAGCTAAACTGGTGGGGCAAATGCCTCCTCATTTCAGGACAAAGTCCGCATCGTCGGGTGAGTTATATTATCGCAACATTGTCAGCACGGTGCGGGTTGGTGGACGATCGATGATCCCGTCCAACAAACTTGTCGTGGTCATCCCTATTCGCCGAGCTGATGATTCATCTTTTTCAGATAAGGGAAAAGCTCCAGCCGTGGATGAGTCGGCTTATGAGCCTGACGAGACTGTCCCCTCATTTGCCAAGTATTCCTCGGTTGAGAGGAAGAAAATAAAGAAGGAAGTTTATGACGCCTTCCCTCATGAGTACGTTGACAGTCTGAGGGGGGCCACTGCTGGACATGTGGGCTACTTGTCTCAACTCTTGGCCGAGGTACCACCTTTATTCTCTTCTCTGTTTGGATTTAAGCTTTGTATTAATCTTGTTAACTTGGTGAATTTCATTTCTTTTTCAGGCGTTCGCCCGGAGCATGGCCTTGGAAGGGTATGTAAGCGGCCTTCGTAAGGAAAACTTTGCCTGTGTCCAAAAGGTGACCAAGGCCGGAGACTAGGCCATTGTCGCTGTCGAGGAGAGCAATATCTATCACAGGCAGAGTCTGGAGGCCTTGGAGAAGCGGTCGGCTGAGTTTGAGTTGCTCAACAAGCTGTATTTAGAAAAGATCGCTTCTCTGCTGAAGGAGAAGGAGGAGTGGCTCCTGGCCCGGGATGTCCTCGTGGACGACCTGAAGAAGGAAAAGGAGACTGCTGCTGCTACCTCGGCTGAGCTTGAAGCTAAGATTTCTGAACTTACAACTGAAGTGAGTAAGTTGAAGGATCAAGCTCAGCTGGACTTCTAAGACGCCGTCCGAGCCTTCTCTGAGTCTTTGGAAACGGCCAAAGGGTGGGGAATCAAAGCCATGGAAATGATGGCTGAGCCTGACCAAGTGAGCCGTTTTCAACGCCGGCTTGAATTCCAGGAGGAAAGTCACAAGGCCAAGAAGCGTGGTGAAGATCCCCCTGTCTTCGATGAAACAGACGAAGACGAGGATTTGGAGGACGAAGAAGTTGAGGATGACACTGCCATAGAGGATGATGCATCTATTCCTCCTCCCAACGCCTAGAACGACCATCCTCCTGCTTCCTTCTTCTCTCATTTCGGCTACTCATCTGAGTGAAGAAGTCAGGGGGTGTATCTATAAGAACTGGTGCAAGTCTAAGAAAATGTGCACCAAGTACTCAGCAAAGAGGGCAGGAAAGACATTCAGGCTCAGCTTGACAAGTTGAAGAAGTACGCAACTGTCATCAAGTCTTGGCCCACAACCAGATCAGGACGCTCTCCTTGCTGTAATTTTGTCTTAGTATTTTATTTGTACTTCATGGATATTTTGCTGAAATTCCTATGCTTTGTAATCACATTAGGAGGTTTCTTTTGCCGTTTTGTTTTGTTGTAGTAGAATGGAAACTCAGTATTGTACTTTTGTGAACTTTGGTAACGTCCACTTGGATGAGTAGCCCAAATGAGAATCCTTCATTCAACTGTCTTGAACAATGTTTATTCTAATATTTGTCTGGGTCTATGCCAAGATCAGCCAATTATTTCTAAGTATACTCACTCTTCGTCTAAAGATCTCTCTTCGTCAATAGAAAAATAGAGGATTAATCCAGGACGATCTTGGTTAGATTCTTTGGACGAGAAACATAGTACTGAAGCAGATCATCAAGCAAGCCAATTTTGCCATGTAATTAATATATTCAACCAAAGGATCGGTTAACTAATCCTTGTCCAATCCAAGCAGCATGAAACTTTAGACGGATGACAAGTTATGCTGACGACCAAACTTTACCATTAAAATTTTTCTAAGTAATCATGTTGTTCGTCCTGTTGGAAACAAGTTAACTAATCCTTGTCCCATCCAAACAGCATAAAACTTTAGACGGATGAGAAGTTATGCTGACGACCAAACTTCACCATTAAAATTTTTCTGATCATGTTGTTCGTCCTGTTGGAAACAAGGACGCTCGTCTTGGATTAACAAAGGGTCTTTACCAACATTGCTTCATACAGGAAAGCGACCAAGACAACATATAGACGTTGGTTGTTCTTTAGACGATTGTTCCCCCTTGAAGGAAGACGACCGGTGTGTAAGCCTCTTCGTCTTAGGACTATTATTAGGACGTTTTCCTTCTTGGCTCTTATTGGTTGAACACCAAGTTAGGTTCAAGAGAACGTCCAGGGATCAATCTTTGGACGTTTTCCTCTTGGAACTAACCTTGGTTTGTATCAATAAGATTGAAGACGTCCAGTGGTTATTTCTTTCTTGGCTCTTATTGGTTGAACACCAAGTTAGGTTCAAGAGAACGTCCAGGGATCAATCTTTGGACGTTTTCCTTTTGGAACTAACCTTGGTTTGTACCAATAAGATTGAAGACGTCCAGTGGTTATTTCTTTCTTGGCTCTTATTGGTTGAACACCAAGTTAGGTTCAAGAGAACGTCCAGGGATCAATCTTTGGACGTTTTCCTTTTGGAACTAACCTTGGTTTGTACCAATAAGATTGAAGACGTCCAGTGGTTATTTCTTTCTTTGCTGGACATGGTACTGTATGCCCCCTTCTTAGGATGCCTCTTGGTGTATTCTTAGACGAAGACATCGTAGGAAGGAAGTGTAGTCCATCCTTTTTGTAAGTAACGAGACCTTCTTTACTAAGACGTCTCATTTTAGGCCGGTTTCCTTTAGGAAATAATACCTTTGCGTAATAATAGGTATTATGACAGAGCTTTCCTTTACTAAGGGAAGACGTCTCTCTAGCCGACTTCCTTTAGGAAGCAGTGTTCGTCTATTTTTCAAGTTGTGGTGAACTTGGTTTGAGACGTTTTACTAATTGCTTCTTGTTAAAGTGATCATTTAATCAAGAAGTCTTTGTTCATCAGTTATGTCATTGTGCGGACTAAGATGATTCTTGCAGACGACTTCCTTTGGGAAGTAATATCTGTCTTTTACAAGGGTCTAATTATCGAGTGTCCATCTTTCGTTCATCCATGGAAAAATGCCCCAAGATGGCTATGGATAATTAGATGCCCCGAGCTGAATATATGTCAGGACGAATTACTGACTAATCAAATAAGCCATGCATAAAGAAGTAAGTCAAACCATAGACCAGAATTTAGAATGTATTAATGTGAAGTTTGCTTAGCCTAAGCTAAGGTACATAGAATACATGTCTAAATGATGTGTCTGTGCCGTAGCACTTCGTTTGCAAAATGTAAAAAACTACAAACTGCCTTAGACATAGTATTTTTTCAGATTATCAGAATTCCAGGTTCGTGGTATGGGACGTCCATCTAAGTCTTGAAGCTTAAATGTGCCACTGCGAACCTCTTCGACCACCAAATACGGACCTTCCTAGTTCGGGGTTTACTTGCCTAGTTCCTTTGCTCGTCCCACAGCTTCCATCTTACGAAGGACCAGATCCCCTATTTTGAGAGGTCGTCTGGTTACCCGTTTGTTGAACTCCCTAGCCATGTATAGCTTGTACAATTCCATCCTCAGAAGAGCATTACCTCAGACTTATGGCAATTTGTTCAATGCCAGCCGCATTGCCGCCCAGTTGGTCTCCTCTGAGTATAACATGACGCGGAGGGTGGGTTCTTCAATCTCAATGGGTAGGACAGCTTCTGTTCCATAGACCAACATGAAGGGCGTCTCCCCTGTTGAATTCTTGGCTGTGGTTCTTATGGACCAAAGGACCAAAGCCCTTGGCGTTTTCTAACTTCTTCTTTATACCTTCCGAAATGATCTTATTGAAAGCTTCTACCTGGCCGTTTGCTTGTGGGTGTGCAGCAGAAGCAAAGTGGGACTTAATCTCTCTCTCTGATAGCCATTCTTTCAGTTTAGGAGTCTCAAACTGTTGTCCATTGTCGAACATTGTCGAACACAATCGACTGGGGCATCCTAAATCATGTTATGACGTTCTTCCATATGAACCTTTTTACATCGTTCGTCTTTATACTCCTAACGGCTTCAGCCTCTACCCACTTGGAAAAATAGTCCACAGCCACAATAACAAACTTTTTCTGTCCGGCCACCATGGGAAAGGGGCGTAGGATGTCCATGCCCCACTTGGCGAACGGCAAAGGAGTCAGAATTGGTGTTAGAAAATTTGATTGCCTTTTAAAGACGTGACCATGCTTTTGGCAGCTATCACATTTTTTTGCATACTCCACGGCATCAGCATTCAACGTCGGCCAGAGCCAGTTCTGCGTGCCCTTTCAGCCAAGGCTTGGCCGCCAATGTGCGAAGCACAAACCCCCTCATGTAAATCCTTCAGTACTTCAAGACCATCTTCTCTAGTAATACATTTCAACAACGGACGATCATACGATTTCTTGTACAAAGTCTCGTCCCAACCTTCGAACCATTTATCACGAGCCTTGACGTATTTTGCTTCTGCCGGGTCTTCTGGTAATTGGCCAGTCTTTTTGTAATTAAGTATAGGCTCCATCCAGTTGTTTCCTCGGCTTAAAAACATCACCTCTTCCTGGTCAATACTCTTCTTTTCTTGCACCTCCCAGAAAACAGTTCTTGGGGTGTCGCCTAAAGCAGAACTTGCTAGTTTAGACAAAGCATCAGCTTGATGATTCTCAGACCTAGGTACTTGTACCAAGGTGAATCCATCTAATTGCTTGATTTCTTCTTTTACCAACTGGACATACTTAACCATAGAGGTCTCTTTGCATTCATACTCCCCATTAACCTGGCTGACGACCAGAAGAGAATCTGACTTTGCCTCCAACATTCTGGCTCTTGCTGCTCGGCAAACACGGATCCCGGCCAGTAAGGCTTCATATTCAGCTTCGTTATTGGACGCTGGGAACTTAAAACGTACGGCATATTCATACTTATCTCCTTCGGGGGACTGACAAACAAGGCCTGCCCCGCTTCCCTGACTAGTAGACGAACCATCTACCATTAGCTTCCAACACTGACTGCCCTCGGAGGGGTCTTCCACCGGATCCAACACTGGTCGAGTTAGCTCCGCAATGAAATCTACCAAGGCTTGTCCCTTAATCGCCTTTCTTAGATCGAACGTGATGTCAAACATCTTTAGTTCATTCGCCCATTTCAACATCCTTCCAGCCGCCTCTAGCTTCTGTAAAACTTGCTTTAGCGGCTGATCAGTATACACAACTATACTGTGAGCCAGGAAATATGGCCTTAGCTTTCGGCTGGCAACTACTAAAGCCAGTCCAAATTTCTCTACAACTGTGTACCTGCTTTCAACATCCTTGAGTACTTGACTCACAAATTAAATGGGTGTTTGTATATCATCTCTTTCGGCTAGCAATACTGCACTGACTGCCTCAGGAGAAACAGCCAAGTAACATACAACTTCTCTCCAAGCACCGGACTTATCAGACGGGGGAGCTGCTGTAAATGCTTCTTGATCTCAAATAAAGCTTCGTCTGCTTCTGGAGTCCACTGAAACTTTGCTGACTTCTTTATCGTTGCAAAAAGTGGTGGCATTTGTCGCCTGATTTGGACAAAAATTGTCCTACTGCCGCTAAACAGCCAGTCAGCCGCTGTACTTCCTTCACTCTGGTGGGAGGCTTCATGTCGAGTATAGCCTGAATTTTTTCTGGGTTTGCTTCTATCCCCCATTGATCTACTAGAAACCCAAGGAACTTACCAGCTGAAACCCCAAAGACGCACTTTTTTGGATTGAGCCTTAACTTATACTTGCGCATTGTTTCAAAAGTTTCACGCAGGTCTTTGACATGGTCTGTTTCTTCTTGGCTTTTGACGATCATGTCGTCAATGTATGCTTCTAAATTTTGTCCCAACTGAGGTGAAAAGATCTCATTGATAAGCCTCTGGAAAGTCGCTGGTGCATTTCTCAGACCAAATGGCATCATTAGCCATCCATACAATCCTTTTCTGTTATGAATGAAGTCTTGTCCTGGTCCTCCGACAGCATGGGAATCTGATGGAACCCAGAGTAAGCGTCCATGAAGCTCAGTAAGGCATGACCAGCTGTCGAATCTACTAGTCGATCCAGCTTAGGTAGAGGAAAACTGTCTTTGGGGCAAGCCTGGTTCAGGTCCGTATAGTCGACGCACATCCTCCAAGTTCCATTTGGCTTGGGGACCATAACCACGTTTGCTACCCAATCTGGATAGTGAGTCTCCCTGATGAAGCCGGCTGCTAGTAGTCTCTTGACCTCTTCGTCTACAGCCTGATTCCTGATAGGACCCAAATGCCTCTTCTTCTACCTAATAGGCTTTCTGGCTGGATCAACATTTAGCTGATGAATGGCCACTTTGGGATCAATCCCCGGCATCTCTTCTGCCCCATAGGCAAAAATATCTTGAAATTGCTTTAACAGTGCTATGATAGCTTCTTGTAACTCGATCTTCAAACCTACCCCAATCTGCAAAGTCTTGTCCGGACGAGTCTCATCTAAACAAATGCTTATAGGGGCCTCAGCAGGCTTAGGGCGATCCAATGTCAAACTTGTGATCGTCATTAGCTCGGCTGAAGACCTTGGCTCTTCTTTGACTTGAGTGAATTTTCTCTTCTTACTGGGCAAATCTCTTGCCGTTTTCCCTTCGGGAGTAACATGTAGTTCACCCCTTTCTCCAGCCGGTTTCCTTGCGGAAGCAGCATTCGTTTGAAGCTTCTCTGCTCCAATCTCTTTGGGCTCATCTATGTTCATAGGCTCAACTTCACTCAATTTCCAAGACGAAGGCTTTAGGGTTGTAAGATAACACTCCCTAGCGGCCCGCTGGTCTCCATAAATTGAGCTAACCTGGCCATCGTCACACTCAAACTTCATCAGCATGAGATGAGTGACGATAACCGCCTTAACGTTGGTAAGGGTAGGTCGCCCCAAAATGATGTTGTAGGCTGTCAAATCCTTGACAACTAAAAACTTTATGAACATAGTTCTACTCTTTTCCTTCTCTCCGATTCGGACGGGCAATGACACCGTCCCCACCGGATGTATAATTCCACCTCCAAATCCTATAATAGGATGATGGACTGGAAGAAGATCTTTTTCATCAAACTTCAATCTTGACAAATAATCTGCGCTAATAATGTCAGTTGAGCTGCTAGTGTCGATAAGGATCCTTTGCACTCTTAGATTGGCAATCTTCATTTCTACGACCAGGGGGTCATCGTGAGGAGTCCTTATCTGACCACGGTCTCCTTCACTCACCGTTACCAAGGGGAACGGGTCCACCTTGGATTTTCCCGTCAGCAACACTTGGCCAAGCTCCCTGACATAATTTTTGTGCCCTCGCAAAGTTGGACCTCCGGCAGCAAATCCGCCAGAGATCACCAAAACCACATCTTCATCTATACTAGCACTTTCTTTCTTTTTGTTTTGCCGAAAATCCTTCTTTTGAAAATGACTCTCACGAGAGACGTATTGATTCATCTTACCCTATTTTGCTAGGTTTTCCAAAGTTCTCTTCAGGTGCTTACATTCATTTGTCTCATGCCCACAATCTTTGTGGAAGTGGCAATACTTACTTCTATCCCTGTTCTTGTAAGGTGTCTTCATCTCGGCCGGAGCCTTGAGTTCATGCTGATCCTTGATTTCCATAAGGATAGAGTACTGGTCCTTATTGAACTCAATGGGTCAGTTGAGACAGCCCTTTCTTTTCTCTTCTCTCTTCTCGACGGGGCTGTGCTTGAAGACACTACCCAGGTCTCAGCCTTCTTAGGATTGCTCTTAGTTTTTTGAACAGGTTCCTCGGGCTTCTTGGACTCTGAGTGCTTGGCTTCAGCACACACCTTCGTCGCATGTATAAAAGCCTCGGCTTCTCTCAAAGCTTCGGCCAAAGTACTCACTTTCTTCTTGACCAAATCAAACTTGAAGCTTCTTGGACGTAATCCTCGAATGAAGGCGTCGAAGGCTACACCCGCATTTAGGTCGTGGATCTGGAGGGCTTTAAGATTGAACCTCTTCACAAAACTTCTCAGGGATTCCTTTGGGGCTTGGATGATCTTCCCCAAATGAATACTGGTCTTCTGTTCCTGCCTGTTGGCGACAAAGTGACTAGTGAATAAAAACTCAACTCGGTGAAATTGTTGATAGAATTAGCCGGTAGATTGTTAAACCACTTCTGAGCGACCCCTTTCAGGGTGGCTGGGAAGTTCGTACACCATGTAGCGTCGTCTACTGCCTGGACGTACATTTGATGTTTGTAAGCGGAAAGATGATCATCTGGATCAGTAGTGCCATCGAACGGGTCAATGGTTGGTAGCTTAACCTTAACACATGGAGGGGCTTGCATTATTTTCGCTGAGAAAGGCATCGGCCAATCTATGCGCAGCTCCCTAAAACGTGCATCAACTGGGACCCTATCCCTCCGATATTCCCTTAAGACTGGATTTGACGAACTGACCTCCTGGGACCCTCGCCTATAAACATTCGGCTGAGAAGTCTTCCGGTAAACATTAGGCTGAACCACGGTTCGCTCGTGACGAGGCTTATAGATAGACGGAGTCCTTCCTTGCTCCAGAGTATGACTCCGAATCCTCAGACTGGGGTCCTGCAGGTACGACGTTGATCCGGTAGCTGACCTCTGTTGAGCCGCAACCCTCTTTGCATGCAAGTATTCTCGAGCGTCGGTCTCCATCCTACGACCATCCACCGGTCGATTCACCGGGTTGGTGACTACCAGATTCCAGTCTAAACGACGTGGTTGCTCACTACGAGCAGGATGCCTTCCCCTGGACGTCCTTCTAGCTTCTTCTGGTCGCCTAGCCCCGCTTGGCCCGGCTACATTCTCCTGAGAAGCTCCCCTTCTAGTAGGCCTAGTGTCCGGCTGTGAACCTACTCGGAAGAATAACATGTTGTTTTTAATCTGGTCTTGGACAACTTGGGCCATTCTTGCTTGAAACTCATTTAGGTAGTTTTCTAAATGAGCCGTCGTGACCGGAAGAGCAGGGTTGGGCTCCAAGACTGCCCCAATGGGATCATTCTGTCGCTGCCCGTCCTGTCCCCTAGGTGGACGTTCATCGTCGACGGTATCATTAACTTCAACATAGGGACTCATCCTTTGTCCTCGGTTGGACGAATTGCAATCTGTCATCTCCGCGCCTCCCCACAGACGGCGCCAAATGTTTTATGTAAACTTCTGAAAGTAACGGTATTAGTCCTGATGGAGGACAGGTGTAGGGTTGATAATATTGGGAGGCTTGTGCAGAAATGTTGCTTCGTTCCCGAACCTGCAAAAGGGGAAAACCAAACCGGAGGTTTGGGTTTGATTCCCTCTCCGATGCTTAAGTCAGTATTCAATAGATAAAATCTGGGTAGGAATTTTGACAGAGTAAGTTTAAGAGAGAGTAGTTGTTCCCTTTACCTGATTTTGAGGAACTATTTATAGTATCTATGTATAGAAAGGAGCACCCTAGAATGAAGGGACATGATTGGTTAGGCAATGAGAGGGCGACACTTGTCATGGTCTGATTGTCCTGAGCCTTCTATCCAATCACATCCTTCCATTTTAGGGAACTTGGGCTGATTATTCCTTATTTTAAGGAATAATTGGGCCTCTTACATTCAGCTTTGGTGACATCATCAACTCACCCCTAACACGCTGCCAAGTGTCAAAGAGGGGGATGGGCCACGTGGCAGTCGTTGACTGGGCCACGTGTCCTCTTTTTATTTGTTACAACACTAACAATTGATTGTATATGTTAATTAAAAACCATGGTAAAAATAAGACATATGAATAGTGCAAAAGTCAAACTGTTGCAACTAATATGAGACGGAGGAAGTACTTTGCAAAGACCCCGGACTTTGCCAGTAAGTTGGTATTGGATACTATTATGATTATTTTATTACTTTGCAAAGACCGAGGGATTTGTAGTGTAAGTTGTACCTTTATCTTTGGACATTTCGATTGTTGATTTTAGTAAACAAATAAGTTGAGGATTAATTCTTAGTCAATTGGACTGTTTGATCACGCTGTATAATCCAAAGCTAAAAATTGGAATTTGTTGTATTCATGTTTGATTGTTGGTTATCTTTTGTTAGAGTCTAACATCGAATAAAAAAAATTCTTAACGTTAAAGTTAATATCGATAACTTTAGACTTGTGGACATCTGAAGTTGTGGATTAGTATGAGTTGGAGTACACGGTGGTAGACAATTGCTTTTCTTGGAGCTAGATTGATCATTGTGCCCTTTTTTTAACTAGTACATCGATATCTTTGGTCATGGGGCTTATGGAGTTGCGCCCGTAATTTGTCTTCTAAATTAAAGACAAGATTGGGTTGGACAATTAGATGCATTAACTACTCAAATTATTAAAGAATTATTTTGTAATCTTGTGAAGTCAAGTCTAATTTCACAGGTTGATGCTTTATTATGTTAGTCTGATCATGATTTTAATGCTTATTAGTATCATGCTAGGATATGTGATTTATGTTGTTATGTATGTAGTATACGCATCTTTACTGATTATGCGCCTTTGTGTGTGTCGATCTTATTGATCATGGTTATGTGTCGATCATAAATAGATACACTATATCAAACTGAAATACACTAGCATATATAAAAAGTATTACGTAGAGTGAGTGAGTGAAAGTTGTAGAGTGAGTGAAAGTTCTAATCATTACGTAGAGTGAGTGAGTGAAAATATTACGTAGACAGAATCACAAAATACATATAATATATCTCACATAGATACATTATATCAAACATAAATACACTATTTCATACATAGAGTGAGTGAAAGTTGTAATCATTACAAGTCACGTGATATAGATCGGGATGCACACTATTTAGTATGCACCGGGCCCATATGAGTTCATTTATTTTTTTTGAGATGAATTTTGATGAATAAAGTAGCTAAGCTACACTACTTTTTTAGTACCTTTTAATGTTAAGGTATAAGTTAGTGAGTTCTTCTTATGGTTTGAAGAAATATTATTGTCATTATTTTAGGAGGAATAAGAAATAATACTTTAGTTATAGGAGTTGAGCAATATTTATTTTAGTACGCTAATGGGATCCATTTTATTTATTTATTTTATTTCTTGTGAATAATTATTTGATCCTTGTTTGATTGCCAATGTAAATGATTATACAAGTAAATACTACCTCCGTTCCATGTGTATTGCAGCATAGGGAGTTTTACGCCTCCCAACGCACTACTTTAGACGCTAATATCTCTAATTTTATTTAAGTAAAAATTATAAAAAGTAAATTTTAATTAAGCATATATCAAGACGAATCTAACAAGATTCTACATGGCTATATTTATCCTTGTGTATAAATAACAAAAGAGGGTCAAAGGGTAGTGTATGAATAGTGCAAAATGTCAAAGGTTGCAATACCTATGGAACGGAGGTAGTAAGAGATTGTATGTTATGGGTTTATAGTAACAAACTTAATTCCAAAGAATCTCATGAATTTTATTTTCTTGAGGCGATCTCGTATAATCAAATCAATTCGATGCCTTCGTAGAATGGAAAAAGTAGTTGTGAATCGAACTTAGTAGACTTACGTTAATTTAGGGTCGCGAAGTAGAATAACCAACAATTATGTTGCCCTAGAGTCTACTATTCGCCTTTTTGTAAAGAGACTGACTAAGGAAAGAACCGAATGTCCTTATACTGTGAGAGAGATGTTCGAGAAACTAACTAAGGTTAAATCGTCGTATTTTAAGGGGCAATCTAACCCTACGTTGCTAGAGACTTGGATTATAGAAGTTGATAAAATATTTGGGGCTGTGAATTGTCATGCAGCAATGAAAGTAGATCAAGTCGTGAGGTAACTGAAAGATGAGGTTTATTAAAGGTGGGAGGAGAAGGGGACTAGTATTAGTGTCGAAATAGGTTTTAATTGAGACTCCTCTACTACTGCCTTGAGAGCAAAGTTTTGCCCTGCTTTCATGTGGAAGCAAAAGGCCAGGAATTTATGACCTTACGATGGGGAGTATGTCCATTTCTGATTACTACAACAAGTTTATAGCCTTGTCTAGCTTTGCACCTGAGGTAGTAGCGACTAAGAAGTTGAAAGCTTAGAGATTTGACCAAGGTTTAACTGAGGAGATCCAGTTGGAGTTAGGAGGTGAGACCTTCTGGACATTGTTGATAGGCGACGTAGTTGATAAGAAGAATGTCGTGCTAGGTCTACACGTGACAATAATAGTGTTGCTATAGGAGATAAGAGGAAAGATTTCCATGCTGGTGGAAGTCAAGGGAACTTCAAACGTAAAAGAAAATAAAATGGGAATTTCAAGGATAGGAATGTCAAAGGATCTAACGATAGGGCCCAATCTGAAAGGAGTTACAACTTTAAGAGTTGTAACAATAATCACCCTAGTATAGATTGCAAGAGAGAGCCGGTTACTTGTAATTACCGTCGGAAGAAGGAGCATAGAGAATTCGAATGCTTTACCAAGCATAGACGAGAACAAAATGCTGATGGGAAAATTGGTCAAGTGAGATGTGGGTTCCATCAAGCGAGCAACCAAGGACCAAAGCCAATGAGGACACAAAATGGTGAAGGGAGCTATGCGAAGCCTACTAATGGGAACGACGACAACAACAACAACCAGAGCAAAGCTCCGGGGAATCTGTTCATGATGAGTCGTAATGAAGATGAAAAGTCCGCTGATGTAGTTTTTGGTACTTTTTCTATTAACTCCATTATAGTTAAAGATAGTTTGATTCTGGAGCGATCTATTCTTTTATTTCTTCGTCTGTTGTAAAGATTTTAGGCCTAGTGGACTTTGCAGTCGGGGACTTACGTATTAGTATACCTACTGGAGAAGTTATTAGGTGTACAAATATGTTTAGGGACTTACCTTTGAAGATAGGAGAGTGTGTTTTTCTCTCCAATATCATAGAGTTCCAATTGTGAAGCTCAGAAGGTAGTTTTGAAGAGTCCTTCCGGAAAATCGATCGACGTTTTGGGAAACGTAAAAGTTTTGGGATAATTTCTGCTAAGCAAGCTAAAAAGTTGATAAGGAAAAGTTGTGAGTTACACTTTTGTAGTGTGCGAGATGTAAGCAAAGAAGTTGAAACGAGAATTGAGCATGTACCAAATGTGAATGAGTTCTTAAATGTGTTTTCGGATGAGATCTATGGTATGTCGCCTAAGAGAGTTGTTGAGTTTACTATAGAGGTAATTCCTGGTACTACACATATTTCTAAGCATCGTACAAAATGGCACCTCCTGAGATGAGCAAGTTGAAGACTCAATTGCAGGAATTTTTGAGAAGGCTTATATTAGGCCTAGTGTGTCACTTTGGGGAGCACCATTGCTATTTATGAAGAAGAAAGATGGAGGCATGAGGTTGCGCATTGATTACCTTGAGTTAAACAATGTAACAATTAGGAACAAGTATCCTTTGCCTAGGATAGATGACCTCTTCGATCAGTTGAATAGAGCTAGTGTGTTTTGGATGATTGATTTGCATTCGGGGTAGCATCACTTAAAGGTAGCCGATAAGGACATACTTAAGACCGGATTTTAGGACAAGATATCGTCACTATAAGTTTATTGTAATGTAGTTTGGGTTGACCAATGCACATACAATATTTATGGACTTGATGAATAGGATTTTCCATGAATTCTTAATAAGTTCGTTGTGGTATTCATCGACGATATTTTGATCTACTCGAGTAACGAGGAAGAATATGATGAGCATTTTAGGATGGTTTTGGAGACGCTTAGGAGAAACCAGTTGTATGCAAAGTTCTCTAAGTGTGAGTTTTGTTTAGAGAAAATAGCATTTTTGGGTCATTATGTATCTAAGAAAGGAGGATATGTGGATCCTGCGAAGATACAAGTTTTTAGTGAGTGGCCTAGACCAAAGAATGTGTCTGATATAAGGAGTTTTGTGGAATTAGCCGGTTATTATAGGAGATTTTGAAAGATTTTTCGAGGATAGCGAGACCTATGACTAGTTTGATGAGGAAGGGATCGAAGTTTGAGTGGAATGAGAAGTGCGAGGAAGCTTTTCACATTTTAAAAAGCCGTTTAACCTCTGCACCTATTTTAACCCTTCCCGATGGGAACGTTGGATTCGAGGTGTGTAATGATGCTTTGAAGAATGGTTTGGGGTGTGTTCTACCGCAGAATGGGAAGGTGATCCTGTATGCATCACGTCAGTTAAAGCTGTATGAGTCTAACTATCCTACCCATGACATAGAGTTAGTCGCTATTGTATTTGCACTGAAAATTTGGAGACATTGTCTATATGGAGCAATCGTTAAGATCTTCACTAATCACAAGAGTCTGAAGTACATTTTAACTCAGAAGGATCTTCAATATGAGATAGAGAAGATGGTTGGAGTTTATTAAGGACTATGACCTATATATCAGTATTATGAGGGGAAGGAAACGTGTCCCCGATGCCTTGAGTAGGAAGACTAGCCATAGTATGAATGCGTCGGTACTTCTAATGAATTGTATCGAGATATGCAAAGGCTTAGCCTTGAAATTTTGAATCCTAATAGAAGCAAAATTGAGTGCTTTCTCATCGGGATCGTCAATCTTCGATGAGATTATGGAGAGTCAAGTTGGAGATGGGCACCTTGAAAAGATTAAGGCGATAATGAAACAGGTTGAGGAAGTGGAATTTAAGATCCATGATGATGGAAGTCTGAGAATTAAAGGAAAGATGTTGTATACCACATAAGTGTGAAGAACTTAAGAGGAAGCTTATGGAGGAAGGTCACTATACTCCGTATTTCGTGAAACCTGGTGGTGATATATTGTATATGGATCTCAAGGAGATTTATTGGTGGCCGAATAAAAAGCAAGAAGTCATCAAGTTGTGTCTAAGTGTCTGACATTCTAGAAAGTGAAGATAGATCGTAAGAGACCAATGGGAACGGTCCTATTGTCATAAGTCCCTGGATGGAAGTCGGATTCAATATCTATGATTTTCTGACTGTGTTGCCAAAGAAGAAAAATGGCAATGAGACTATTTGGGTTATCGTCGTGGAACGATTAACGAAATCTGTTTTATTCCGATCAAGGAGAAGTGGAAAAAGCAACTTGCAAAGACATATGTCAAGCACGTCGTGAGACTCCATGGTGTGCCTAAGGATATTATTTCTTATCGTGATTCGAGAATTCTCTCCAAATTTTGGAAGAAAGTACAGTTGAATCTTAGAACAACGTTGAAGATGAATAATGTATTTCACCCTGCAACGGATGGTTGGACTGGAAGGACCAATCAGATTATGGAGGATATGGGAGCATGTGCAATCGATTTCCAAGGAAGTTAGGACGACCAATTGGACTTAATTGAGTTTTCATATAATAATAGTTACCACGCAAGCATCAAGATGGCTCCATTTATTGGAATGACTTTACTGAGAATATAGTCTTGGGGACTGAGTTTATTGAGGAAACCCTTAAGAATGTAAAGTTGATTCAAGTGAGAATTCAAGCTGCCAAGGATAGGTACAAGAGTTATGTTGATTTGAAAAGATGTGAAGATGAGTTTGTCGTTGGTGATAGAGTATTCTTGAAAATGTCACCGGCGAAAGGCATAATGAGATTTGGTAAGAAGGGAAAATTGATTGCCAAGTACGTTGGCCCTTATAAGATTTCGCAAAGAGTTAGGAAAGTAGCCTATAAGTTGGCATTGCCAATGGAATTTGAGATGAAGCACGATGAATTCCACATTTCTCAAATTAAAAGATATATTCCTAATGAAAATTATGTTCTCGAACCTGAGAGAATCCAGATAGATAGTAGCCTCACGTATGAGGAAAGAGCCGTGAAAATTATGGATAAAAGGTGTGTCGTATACACAATACGGATGTGAGTATTGTGAAAGTACTTTGATCTAACCATGAGTCTGAAGAGGCAATGTGGGAATCCGAAGATGAAATGAGAAAGAAGTACCCTGACTTGTTCATCGAGGTAAGTTACGAGGGCGTAACTCGTTTTCTTTTGAGACATGTAGAATGCGATAGAATTTCGCACATTACGTCTATTTTATTGTATTTTAAAGCATTTTTATGTTTATTTTAGTGATTTGCACATGTTATAGGAAAATAACATGTCTATATAGTGACACAAATAAGTTTTAATTTGGTAAAGTGTGAACATATGTGACACAAGTATTTCAGAGTTCTCTAGTTAAAAGAGTTTAAGTATATAGTTTTTCAAATGATTGAGTTTTTCGTGCCATGTTTTGGGACAAAACTTCTTTTAAAAGAGGTAGATTGTAATTCTGTGTAATTTATGAATTTTTTTAAATATATTTAAACTATATTTATAAATGATTTTTGTTTTAATGAATTAAATTATTAAATGGTTGACTATTTTGAGAGTCAAGTGATTATTAATGTTTTCAATAATCAAATGTTTTTATTTGGTTTGGACTTTGAAAACTACTAAAGGAGTACTTGAGTTTTGGGTTAAAGTTTAATGAGTTTTTAAATTATGGGTTAAGTAACCCAATTCCTCATCAAGGTTAGGATCAACCCAATTAAAAACCCTAAGCCTACTAGTAAGGTTTAGGCAAACCTATAAATATCCCATGAAACCCCAAAATCTCTTACCCTTATACTCTTATTTTTCTCTCTCTCACCTGCCCCTCTCATCTCTCTCTCGGTTGTGCGCCGGCTGCCACACCACGCGGTCTCTCTTTGTTCTTTTTGGTGAGCCACCACCGTCGCCCACTCTCTTCTCCCTTCAGTTGCGTTACCGCCACAACAGCCTAACTTACACTTTTCTCCTCGGCTCGCATGAGCCACCAACCACCCCACAGTAGTCGCACGTGATTCACACGCGCCTACCGTACAACGAAACGTCGCCCATGCCACGCATCTTTCTCTCTTTTCTTCTAGTTTTCGAATTTCGTTCTGGTTATTTTTCATCCCTTTTTCCTCTATATTATCTATTAATTAGTTTTATTAATTAAAGCTTCGATTTTTGATGTTTTATAAATAAAGTTAATAACTTTATTATTTTAATTAATAAATTTCTGATTTTATATTTAATAATTTAAAGTTATATTTTTAGATTTAATGAATTGTGTTTAAAGTGAGATTTAAACATTAAAGTCTTGATTTTTAAGGTTTTTAAAGACTACTAAAGGATATCAAAAGGTTGGAACTTTGGTGTTCAAAAGGATTTTAAAACGAGTTTAAGAGTATTTTAAAACAATTTATAATTAATGTGATTTAATTAGAGTATAAATACGTGAATGTTTTGGTATTTGGGAGGCGGAGAATATTCTTTGAGTGATTTCTAGAGTTCCTAAAGTAGCCTCTCATTTTGTCTACACAAGGTATGTACATGTCCGCAGGTGTTAGACTAGTAGCATGTGTTAAGGTTAGGATTTGACTATTATCAGGTATAGGGAACCTTTTTATGGATCATTGGTGGTTTGCATTATGGAATTACGTGTTGTCAAGCATGCTAATTGCCTATGTTTATTTACTGTATGAAATCAATATTTTGATTCAAGCATGTTTTGGAAGGGATATTATTTATTAAGTCATACGAGGGATTAATAAATGAATGTTGTTATTGCATCATGAATTTTTCATGTTGTTTCCCTTATTATTATTTCGCAAAGACCGAGGAATTTGTGGGTTAGTTGGAATTGAATATTATTATTATTATTTTATTACATTGCAAAGATTGAGGGCTTTGTACGGTAAGTTGCACCTTTGTCTTTGGACAATTCGAATGTCAATTTTAGTAAAGAAATAAATTGAGGATGAATTCTTGTTTAATTGGATTGTTTAATCACAATGTATAATCCTAAGCTAAAAATTGGAATTTGTTGAATTCATGTTTGATTGCTGGATATCTTTTGTTAGAGTCTAACATCGAATAAAATATTAAAAATTAAAGTGAATGCGAATAGAAATAGTTTTAGACTTGTGCACGACTGAAGTTTTGGACTAATATGAGTTGGAGTATAGTACATGGTGGTAGCCCGTGGATTTTCTTGGGGCTGAATTGATCATCGTGCCCGATTGCTTTTAATTAGTACCTCTATATTGTTGGTCATGGGGATTACAAGTATATTGAAGACAAACTTTGGTTGGACAACTCGATCCATTGACTATTCAATTTATTAATGAACTATTTTGTACTCTTGTGAAGTCAACTATAATTTCATGAGTTGATGTTTTGTTACGTTATCCTAATCATGAGTTTAATGCTTATGAGTATCATGTTAGGTTATGTTTTACTCAACTTTACTGATTACGTGCCTTTGCGTGCATCGATCATGGTTCTGCCTATTGATCCTGTTATGCCCCTTTATTGGCGAGCGTCCATCGAGTCGATGCATCTATACTCATTGGGGATTTAGGAGATGATGATGACAAATTACTTTCTCTTTCCCATTGCTACATTTATTCATGTCTTGGTTCTAAAGTTACTTTATGGATTATTTATTTTAAATTGTTTAAGTTGGGTTTAAACTATGTTTGGAGTTTGGATAATGTTTTAACGTCAACTATGGTTTAAGTATTTTACTAAGTATCTATTTAAATGTTTTTTGCTACAATATTATGAGTAACCCGATATATTTTCACACGGGCGGTAATACTTTGATAATTTTCTGAGTTTAGTAGGAAAAATATATTTTATGAAAGAGAGAATTGTAGGGATATTACAACAGCAAGCAACCTCAAACTAAAATATTGGTTTCAACGTATGCAATTGGGTTTACCAATAAGTAAATACAGTGAAAATATTATTAATTGCCTTAAGCTATACCATGTCACATAATAAAATGATTAGTGTTATATAGTACCACTTCTATTGAGTATATTAATTAAAGTATCACAAATATGACGACTACTACTAGTTTTGTAGTTTCATAAAATTCTTGTAAATGAAGAAGATTAACCATGTCGTTTTAGAGAAGGTATAAGGTACACTTACCTTGGTCTACGTACCTCTGCGTATAGTCAAATTTTTTTGCTCAAATGAATATGAGTTACACAACGGAGTATGAGTTCGCTAAATGAATACAAGTTGGTTACATGAGTATGTGGTACCTAAAGAAGTTACCTTTGAGTAGCTAATCATTCATATATATTTAGCAAAAATTATTAAACGCGTAGAAATCTTGAAATAAAAAATCAATCAAACTTAAACTCTCTTGTTTTTGCACATAAGGGATATCAGGAAAAAAATAATAATAATCCAATTTCAATACAACATGAATAAAAAAATATCTAAATCCAATACAATATGTATAACAATAAAACATATTGATTTAAGTAATTTATAAAATTGACAAAAATATGATTGTCTTTTGAGATGGAATCGAACCCCTGCCCCCTAACACTCCATGGTTTTGTCACACGCATGACCTAACCACTGAGCCAACTGTTGCCTATTCCTGTTATTCTCACGCGAATTTTATATTTAAGTATTCGTCGGGTTTACCTACTACAAGGTACACCCAGGTGGCAGTCATTTTAGGGGGCCACGAGAGGGACCACCACAGACATGTAAGAGTGTGTTGATCATGATAATTATAAGGAAAAAACTAACAAATGCCCCGCGCATGCCATAAAGTAACAGAAGTAGAAATATAAAATAAACATAAATAATAATTAAACACACATGTAGCAAATAGTCCTAAGTTAATACAATTTTGAAAAATATGTTAAATGTTAATTAACACCCAAGACATTCATTAGCCAAATCATTGATAAAAATATATATCTCGATTCTATAAGTGAAGAGGAGGGGGACACCAAAAATCAACATTTATATTTTCTTTTTAATTTCTAATTAAATGGAACTCTCTTCATAACTAATTATTTTCACATTTTAAAATTTTGAATAAAGAAATACCAAACATCCTAAATAAACTAAATGTTATATTTTTATGCAAAATTTGACATTATTTCGCATGCAACGTGTGCATATAACTCTAGTATTCAAATAAATCAACACCCAAGACTATCTT
This sequence comes from Patellifolia procumbens, assembly GCA_947645195.1. Classification (NCBI taxonomy): domain Eukaryota; kingdom Viridiplantae; phylum Streptophyta; class Magnoliopsida; order Caryophyllales; family Amaranthaceae; genus Patellifolia; species Patellifolia procumbens. The sequence goes on from CANSGD010001328.1 coordinate 7,945,296, forward strand.
TGATTTTCCTCTCATTCAAGTAAAAATAAAACAACAAAATTTCATCCTTTCATTAAATCAACATTTTTTTCTTTATATAAATAAATAAAACCGTTATCCTTTCCAACAAATAGAACATCTCAAAACCCACTTTTCTCTCAACTTCTTCTCCTGCATTCTCTCTTCTTCTCTTTGCTTTTGCACCATGACTCATATGTTCAAGAGACAAAGTAGCATGATAAGCCCAACAACAACCACCTCAGCTGCCCTAGGAATGAATAGAGACTCACGTGTCATTTCCAAAATCCAACCTAAAATCAGAATTATTCATATATTTGCCCCTGAGATCATCAAAACCGACGTTGCCAATTTCCGGGAGCTCGTGCAACGGCTTACCGGAAAACCATCCTTGGAAAATGACCCCAGAGGCAAAGCCAAAGGAAAGGGCAAGATGAAAAAAGTCAAAACATCCGAGGTTGAGGCGGCGGCCGAGGCTAGGATGGGGTGTAACAAGCCCACTATAAGCACCAAGTTACAAGTAATGGTGGGAAGCGGATCATCTTCATCACCTTCATTATCCTCCGATCATCATCATAACCATCCACATGATCAAGAAGGTTGGAGATCATCGGCTAGTGATCATATTAGCTCAACTGGTGGGTATCTAACGGGATTTACAGATTTAGATTATAGTTTTGACTTTAATACCATGTTTCATCTGGGGGCAGCTGATTCTTCATCTCACCTCAATGCCCTCGCAGAGACTACTCATGTTTCTTTCACAGAGTAAAATAAGAAAACAAAAACAACAAGGGTTTTCTCCATGGAGTGGTGTGATTGACCTTTCCTTTAAAATGACTGGTTTGCTTGTTTGATTAAATTACTTTGGTGGGAATTTCATAGATGATTTTTTTTGTTTTTCTTCTCCTCTTGAGATTAATTAAGTGAGAGTTTGATTATAATTGTTGGGTGAGAAAATTAATTAGGAAGTTAATGATGGTATTATTTTATTTAATCAAGGTTTTCTTCTTTTGACAATTGGGTTGATTTATGTATAATTGTAATATCTTAGGGGAATGAGGTTTTAACAGGTGAATTATTTGATTTTGGTCCCTCCAAATATTATTGACTATATTGTAAATATATGAGAAGGATATTATCTAATCTGACATGATGATGAATATATATAAATGAAAAACGAAATGACTTAACCCTTTACTCTTCTCTATTTGTCTATTTCACTTTGTACGTAATTTGGTTTGAGTATCACATGTCTTAGCCATGTTTTGGATGGTGTCACAACTCACATGCAACAGAATATGTGTACGTGCAATTCTTTCTGTATAATTCAACATTTTTGTTTGGGGGTTGTTGTATGGTCATATAGGATTAACAATCTATTTTTATTAGTAACGAAATTGATAAACAATCTATATAGTTTTGTCTCTCAGCTTTCTTGTTACAACTTCGGTTATGCCAGGAGAATGGTGAATGCTTATCTCCCTACTAATTGCTTATATGTAAAACTTTGAGTGAGTAAAATTTGCACAATAAAGAAGAGGTCCAAATAAATAAACATTACCGTCGGATGTAGCCAGGGGGGCCAGGGCCGTTCTCTAGTATTATTAGGCCTGAGGCAAGATTAAAAAATGGGTGTTTAATGCACAAAATTTTCCAATATATGCGTTATTTTGTGCGTCTACATTATTGAATTAGACATTCCAATTTTTGCCAAAATGCAAGCTCTCTGCTCTACTCCATTCCATTTTTTTCTTAAATCACGCATTTCAACAATGTTAAACTCCTTTTTTTTTTCCTTAATCAAGAAAACAAAAAAAACATTATCATCATCATTTAGAAAATAAAATATGTCTATAAAAGCAAGTTTGCACATTATTATTAATGAGGAGTATAATTCACACAAAAATAGATTGATAGATATTATTATCTATAATTCTATTTCTATCACCCAAAGACCAAATTTTATCAATCAATAACTAAAAACAATCGCACTTATTATAAAACAACATCAAATTTTCGCATTATTAGAAAAACACACATTATTATAAATAAATTCGTACATTATTATAGAAAATTCAAAGAAATGTGAAGAGTGACTTACCCAACTAGGAGATATCGATAAGCAAATCGTCAAATCCAACAAATACAAATTCGAAACAGACTCTTCTTTTCCAATCCGAAAATTCTCTTATTTAAAAATAAGAATAGCGCAAGTTGTGATGAATTGTGAGATAAAACAGATAACAACAAGCTATTGATACCGCAAAAATTTCAACAAGAAGAAGATAGTTGCAATTTGCTTGATATTTCACAGAGGAAATGGGGATATTTGAAAGTAGATAATTTGCAAGACTTGAAGTTAGGGATTTGGAGAGTTTATTTTGGAGATTGGGGTAATTAATGTCAGTTTTTGGGAAGGAAAAAATTAAAAAGGAAGGGTGATATTGATTAAGTGATATGCGTGCTCTTGGGAAAGAAGACTAAATTAATTGCTTTTTATTTCTTATTTTTTATAAAAAAAAAACAAAGCAAAAAAATTAATAATTTGGGCCCTGGGCGGGGGCATCGCCTGCCCCGGCCCAGGGCCGACCCTGGATGTAGCACATGGTCGCCATACGAGTGTATAATATATTTGAAACTATTGGGTAATACCGTCTGACCCAATATGTTTCGTCGGATGAAGCCGCGAGAACGGCGCGACAGCATACCTGAACCTCCGACGACCTCCCGCCAGTCCACCGCCAAGCCGCATAAACTCCGACAACCCAAACACCTTCCACACCTCTCTCTAAACCTCCCTCCCCAACGTCGGCATCCTTTGTCTCTGCCAGCACATCACCTCCTCCAACAGAGGTGTGGGAGGTCATCGGTGGTGGGGAGGGAGGTTGCTAGCAAGATTTAGAGAAGACGAACGAAGCTCCCTCCTCCAGAACAACATCACCACATCACCACATCACCACATCACCACATCACCTCCTCCAACTTGTAACTGGGAGAAGATGCACGAACCATTTATGTTTTGAAGGTGAGAATGGTTTTCAATTGGTTTTTGTTTTGTATAAGTTGGAGTTTGGTTTGTTTCAGTTGGAGTTTGTTTTGTTTCAGTTGGAGTTTATTTTGTTTCAGTTGAAGTTTATTTTGTTTCAGTTGGTTTTATATGTCTACATCAGTTGTATTTCAGTTGGAAGCATTTATGTTTCAGTTGGAAGCATTAGTGTTTCAGTTGGAAGCATTAGTGTTTCAGTTGGAAGTAACTGAAAAAAATTGAAACCAACTGAATAAAAATTAAAACCAACTGAACAAAAATTGAAACCAACTGAAACAAAAATGAAAACAACGGAAAAAAGAATGAAACCAACTGAAAAAAAATTAAACAAACTGAAAGTCGTCCGACCCAATGTTATGGTCGGACGCGTCTGACCCAACACCTTCTCATAATATATATACTCGCTTTCTTAAAGAGTGTTTGACCGATTTGGAGTAAACAATTATTTTGAAGTGGTTTTTCTCATATTTCCGTCGCATGATTTGGTTTTTAAAGAGAGAAAACCCATTTTTCAATGAGGTCAATCTTTTTGTCAATGTTGGAGGCAATTTTACTAGATACACCTTGAAGGACATATTTATGCTCATTCAACTCAAACTCATTTCGATTAGTCATACTCATTTGAGTATATCATACTCATTTGCCTAATTTATACTCATTTAGGCTTAAATTTATTGAGTGTATATAGAGTTATGTACACCAAGGTGTAGAATGCACCAACTCAATATTGTTGGACAATGTTTCTGAGAATTGCCATTTTCCTTTGTCTTCTCCCATACATCGTCTCCTAGATGACCGTTCCAATTTTCCCTTTCTCTTCAAATTTCCATACCGAATCCAATAAAAACAAATCAATTTGAAAACGTTTTCCTTTATAAGGAATTTTAATACTATTGAAAACGTTTTCCAACCAACCGTCATCCAAAAAAATTCATCCAACAAAACAAGGTTGTACATTTAGAAAAAGTTTGCCATGATAACAGATCAGAGACATGATTTAACTACTATAAATCCACGAAGAAAAAGAAAAGGAGGAAAGATATTGTACCAGAATTTTTTGCCCATTTAAGCATTTAGTTCAATGGTACCTTTAAGATTATTTGGCAAAACACTGTAACAAGGTAGGACCGAAATCTTGTTGTACCTGCTCCCAATATACAAATTCAGTAGTATGATTCTGCATCCATGAACGTGGACATATTGACTTAAACAATGTTGTTGCCCATAATTCAGTTATTTTCTATTAGTTTTTATAAAAGTTCTTGTTCATGAAACTGGAAGCAACAACAACATTCAGACGCCCATATTCAAGTTTAGACAGTTACTAGTTATGTTGCATGAAAGCGCACATGCACTAGAAATACATATATGACATGGAGATATACGAAGATTGAAGGAATATTTAATTAAGTAATTAGTGATATATATATTGTTCCCTTATTATTAAGAAAATAGTATTAGACCCCGGCGATGCCCCGATTTTTATTTGTTTTGTTATAAATTAGTAGTATGTTGAGATAAGTAAAGAATTTTAGTGTAAAAATATGATTTAAAAAAGAGTCATTTATAACTTGTAGCTTAGGGTTCGTTCGGTATTACTGTGGTTTTCGACTTTTTGGTTTTTTGATTTTCAAAGTCATATGATATATGTCCTATAATGATTAAAAAATTGGTCAAATTTATGGGGAACATGATGATTTTGAGAACTGGGAACTAAAAATAAAAAACCATTTTTTCTAGTTTCGTGTTTTTTGTTTTTAGTTTTCTTTTGGTTTTCTTTCATATATTATCTTTGATATTGATAAAAGAAGCAATAATAGTGTGGTAGAGAGATGGTTAGAGCTCTTTCTTTCACACATGAGGTTGTGAGTGCGAATCTTCCCTTTGACAATCTTTTTATATATGAGGAGTGAGTGCATATAATAATATTGAGAGAGCGAGGGATGGTGACACGTGGCGTATTGCAGTTCTTGCCAACGCTTTTTAATACAGATATATATAATTCCAAGGACACTGAAGTTAGCTTAGGTCGCTGAAATAATAAGGAGTACGAAAAAGAATATGTTACTTCATGATTCTAAAGAGCTCTCAGATCATCAAGTTTCAAAAATAAAATCCATTTAATGACAAGTTTAATTTAATCCATTTATTGATCAGTTCAAGCTATTCAGTGACTAGACTAACCCATTCAACATCATTTTTTTATCAGTCCAGTTACTAGTTCAATACAATTCATGAGTAGTTTAGACCATTCGGTTACCCGGATGAAATTGTTTTCCTTAATTGTCAGATGTAGCTCAAGCTTCAAAGGAAAATAAAGGAACGAAAAGAGAAGGATGACTAATTAGTGCGAAATATATAGGAATAGTGTTGATTTAGAGTGTGGTAAAAGGGAAATTTTAGGAGAATTTGGATGTGGTTTAGCCTAATTATATATATATTAAAGTTAGGCCATGTACTCTCATTAATTTTGTACGATAAAGTGTTTTAATTAAAAATGAGATGGACTACTGGAGATAAATTTTATCTATTATTTTAAATTTCAAATCTGTATATGATTCATTTAAATCTCTATACTATAAGGGAAGAGGAGGGGGTGGACACCAAAAAAAGAAAAGATAAATTAAATTAAATTAAATTAATCAAATAAGTTCTCAAATCCAATAATAAAAATTAAGTTTTATTTCCAATATAAGACATTATATTTTTAGCCAAAAAAATTTTAAACTTCAAACTAAAATATCTGAAAATCTACAAAGTAAAAACAATTTTTAAAAATATCAATGGTTATATTTCTTGAGATTTATAAACAGACACCCACTTTGCTATAGTTTTCATATACTTTTGAATTTTTTTATTTTCAAATACATGAGTTATTGATTGTTCATGAATTGGGTGGATTTCATCAAATTGATCATGAAACATGATGAAGTATTTAAGGATGAGTCAAAAATTGGTAGAGAGGGGGGATGATGGATTTTTTTTTACTCGAGAGTGAAGATGCTCTAAATGACATCTTCCATTAATCTTTGGTAAGATTTTTTGTGTTTTGGCATTTTGTTTTAAATCACTACTGTTGGCCTACACTTTAATATTTATTACTCTTTTTTTAATGCATTTAGATTGTTTCACTATTTAAACTCTTTTGAAATTACAATTACACCTCTGGAAATAAAAATTAAAACTTAACGATTTTTTTAAAAGTATGAAAAATATGTATACAATTCACTGGAGAACTTACTTGATTTTTTTCCAAATTCTAACATATTACTCTTTCGCATGAGGCACACATCGCTTATAAGGCTAGTAAGAATATATTGCAGCCTAATTAACTGGCTATCTTCTTATGCCCTCTAGTTTCTTTATTTTTTTTGTTTTTCTTACCATAATTGTATTATAAGGGTAGTTTAGAAAAATTAATTGTGATATTGTATGATTATTATATGTTGTAAACTTTATTCATTAAATTGTACTCCTTCCCTTTCTTTTTGTTTCTCTTATTTACTGTAATTACAAATGCCAAAGAGGATGATGTCATAGGCATGTGGGTGGGGACAACAAATAGGAATCAACTTATTTTTTTAGTAAATGTGGTGATTGAAGTATGTGAAAGCAAATTGTAAGGTACATATAGGACCAAAAAGAAAATTATACGGTACATATAGGGGTATATAAGGTAATTAATTTTTTCATATAGGGAAAGATGAAAAAGTAAGAAAAACAAAAAGAAACGAAAAGTAGGACAATGATAAGTGGGCTTTAGGTTCACTTATTTGCATGTAGTTTTAGGGCATTTAGATGCATTTTAGGCCATTTAGTTTTCTTTTCTTTCCCTTTTTCATCATTTCTTGTAATCTCATGTTTAGCATTTAGTTTAGTTCATTTGCATATAGTTAGGGTGCATATAGGTTATTGCATTTGCATATGCATACCCCCTCCCCCATCTAAATTTTGCTTGGAGTGTTTTGAAGATATACAACCAAGAAAGAGGCTCCAAACATGGGAGCGGGCGCTCCATAGGAGAGGGAGCGGGCGCTCCATGGGTCAAGAAGTGAAAGCAAGGAAGCAGAAACTTGGAGCGACCCGAGAGCGTGCAGGGAGCGGGCGCTCCATATTACAAGGAACGGGTGCTCCAGGGCCCAGGCTCCGTAGTTTTTGTTTCGTTTTTTACGGTTTTGCCTTTATTTCTACGGGGTATAAAACCAATTTTGTAATAATCTTAGAATTATGCCTTTAATTTCTGGTTTAATTAGCTTTAATTAGAGAGAGTTTTTAGAGAGAGAAGTAGAACCTAGTGAGAGAAAGTAGATCTAGAAGTTGAATATTGAAGTTTTGAAGCTATTTTAATGGAGTTTTGCATTTGATTTCCATCCATCTTTGAGTATTTCTTCTATCTCTTCTCTTTATTTACTTTTATACTTGTTTTACCTTGCTTGAGTTTTGATTAGTAGTAATTAGTTGATGATTAGCTTATTAAATATGATTTTCACCATTGTTGCTTCACCATTGTTGATTCAAGCTTTTTATTTATTCCTTTTCATGGCTAGTGAGTAGATTAGTAGCTAGGGGAAGGGGATGACCTTGCTAATCATGTGTTGACCTTGAAGTCAAGCTTGGGGGTGTGATTTGGGTGAGATTGTGTTGTCTAGCTAATTTCATTGCCTTGTTTATTTGATTGATCACCATTTGAACTTGTTATGGAAATCTAAGGTGAAGGATTGAGAAATGAAACCTTAGATAGACCTTTAGCTAGATTTTAGGTTGACTTCACCATGAGAATAGGTGATTGACTTCCTAGGATATCAATCGAATCACTATGAGTTGTGAAAATACATGGTTGATTAATTTTACCATGAGAATAGGTAAAATTGGTTGATTAGGTCCTCCTAATTAGCTCGAGAGAGTAATTAGGAAACATTTGAGTGACTTAGTCCCCTAATCCACCCTAATGAATCCCCTTGGCTTGGTAATTTGGTTAATTCAATGTTAGCTCGTGAATCCCCTACCCCTAGTGTCCCCTTAATATAGTTTAATTCGAATCTTTTAGTCTATTTGCTAGTTACTTAGTTCCTATTTTCTTAGTTGATCATTAATCTCAAAAACCCTAAAAAAATAGGCTTAGCTCACTAAATCACATTCAAACCTTGATTAATCCTTGCTTCCTCGTGGATTCGACCCTCTCTAGCCCTATATAAGGCTAAGTTAGGTTTATAATTTGGCACGTGCAACGATCGTGTCAAGCAAACAAAAATAAACACAAGGAGTATGTAGGTATGGAGATAATAACAACATAATTAGTATAAAGAACTTAAATTAATTTCAGTTCAGTTCAGTTCAGTTCCATTAATTTCAGTTCAATTCAGTTTATTTCAGATATTGTGAGATAAAAAAAACTCAGACTCGAATCTTAATACATGTTCGTGAGGGGGATGAAATATAACCTTTTAACATGTCTAGACGCTCTACTAATAAAAGATTTTTTGTTCAATAGAGTTACACTTCCCAAATAAAATGCGATACATTTTTAGGAAAAATTGACCGGAATAATTTCAAATATGCTGTTTCGTTCAAAATAATCTCAACTATGAGCTATTCTAGAATAATCTTAACTACTAGGCATACCTTCCCAAATAATGCAAACTTTATTTTTCTTACCTTTAATGATCCATTTTGGGACCTATATATAGCAGAATTTAGAGTTTTGATTATTTTGAGAAGGTACCCCTGATAGTTTCGATTATTCAAAAATAACCCAAAGTTGAGATTATTTTGAGCGGAACGGTCATAGTTTCTTGTCAATTTTTTCATTTTTATATTGGTATGTCATACTTTGTTCCTTTGACAACAGTCTCTAATATAAATAAACATAAGAAATAGAGATAACAACAATAGCGAAAATATCACTAGCACAAAAATGTCACCTACACAAAAATGTTACCATAAGTCTAAAGGAAAAATTGTTCATTACCACCTTTTATAAACAACTTTTTGTAAATTATTACCTTAAAGATTCTTTTTATAAATTACAACCTTTTATATGCAAATCTATAAAAACTCTCACCTGTTAACGTTAATAGTCAAAAAAAGTGTTATATGGGTCCCACATAGTTTTATTTTCCTGCATATCAGTTTTCTCGTTTTATTTCTCACTTCTCTTCCTCTTCCTCTGTTTCCTCTCCATTTACCACCATGCATGGGAATTTTTTCACCCTAATCTTTCTCTCTCCTCCACATAACTCACTCTATATGTCTCCTTCCTTGTTGTTGATCAAAGCACTGGGCTCCAAAGCACCATCGTTGTTGCATCAAAAAATGTCTAGTTCATAGTAAATTAAATCAGTTCATAAGACCATCCAAAGCACAATTTGTGTCTCATGCCAGATGGGCTAAAACCCTAAAATGTCCATTTCATAGTAAACTAAAACAGTAACAGACAAAAGTTCATTCAACAAAGAGCTATTGCATCAAAAAATACAACACTAGATCTTAATGGGAATACAACATATTATGCTGCAAAGAATCTGTAAAAGCACTTCATTGTGTGAAAATCAATAGTTTTTTATCTTCAACAAAGAAATACAAGTAGAGCTGTCAATTCGGGTGTGTCGGTCGGGTTTGGATCGGGTCATGTCGGGTCGGGTGTCGCTCGGGTCGGGTCAAGTTCGGGTATCCATCTAGATAGGTCGGGTCGGGTTTGGGTCGGGTCTGTTTTGGGTCGGGTTGGTTCAGGTCTAAATCACTTCGGGTTCGGTTCGGGTCGGATTGAACTCGGGTCGGGTCAAGTTTGGGTCGGTTTGGTTCGGATCGGGTTTGGAACAGGTTATGACGGTTAATTTCGGGTTCGGGTAAGCTTCGGGTCGGGTCTATGTCGGTTCGGGTCATCCTCGGGTCGGGTCAACTTCGGATCGGGTTGTGCACGGGTCAGGTCAACCTCGGTTCGGGTTATGATCAGTCGCATCAACCTCGGGTCGGGTTATGTCCGGGTTGGGTCAACCTCGGATCGGGTTATGATCGGGTCGAGTTGAACTCGGATCGGGTTATGCCCGGGTCAGGTCAACCTCGGATCGGGTTATGATCGGGTCAGGTTAGCCTAGGATCAGGTCGATTTCGTTTCGGGTCTAGTTCGGGTCGATTTTGTTTCAGGTGTAGGTCGGGTCAATCTCCGATTCGGCTATGTATAGGTCAAATTATGTCCGAGTCAAGTTAACATCATATCGGATTAGTTCAAGTCAATCAAATTTCGAAACTGAGATTATTCGAATTTGATATATATATATATATATAATATACTTCCTCTGTTTTTTATTAGTTGACCTGTTTCTTTTATCACGTTTGCTAACGCGTGATTTCAATCACTTTTATCTTGGAAAATTGATGAGTAAAAATTATAAAAATATGATATTTTGAAAATATATAATGAGACGAATCTAACAAGACCCCACATGACTATATTTTCTCTTACGTATAAATCACAAAAGATAGTCAAAGTAGATTATGTGAATAGTGTTAAAAGTCAAAACGTGTCAACTAAATAAAAACGGAGGAAGTATATTTGAGTGGCGATGAGTTTATAAATTTTTCATTTTAGTTTTAGTATGATCGATCGCGAACCAATATAACGAGACTACTTGTTAAGTCTTATACCAATAAATCAACCACCGTTATATTAGATCAACTGTCAATATACTAGATCAACGTATAAGTTAGTTAAGATTAATGTATTAGAAGATCGGGCATCAATATAGTTAAGATTAGTGTATTAGATCAATCATCTATATATTAGATCAATGTAATCGTTAAGGCAAATTTAGTAGATTCATCATCAGTATATTAGAACAATTTAATAAGAAAGCTAAGATCAATATAGTAGATAACTATCAATGTATTATACCAACCATCAATACATTAGATCAATGTTTACGACAAACAATATTAGTGTATTAGATCAATCATTGGCGTATTAGATCAATATATAAGATATTTAAGATCAATATATTAGATCAACTATCAATATACTAGATCAACGTATAAGGTTAAGATTAATGTATTAGAAGATCAGGCATCAATATAGTTAGGATTAGTGTATTTGACCAATCATCTATATATTAGATCAATTTAATAAGAAAGCTAAGATCAATACAGTAGATAAATCATCAATGTATTAGATCAATCATCAATACATTAGATCAATATTTACGACAATCAATATTAATGTATTAGATCAATCATCTATATACTCAAGGTGCAAGAAAATTTGTTGTTATCCTTGCACATTGACAGTAAGTGATGAAAATCAATGGCGAAAGTTTAATTAAAGTTGCAAAGTATTCAATTTTGCATTGGTGTTTTTGCTTTTTTCATTGTGTTTTTTTCACTTCGCTATACAGTTTTTTTCAGTTACATTAAGAAATTTTACAAGTTCTTGCCGTGGCTTTTGATCGGGTATTAACGGATTCGGATAAACCTGAGTCAGTTAACTATCGGATTTGTACGGGTCAATCCGGGTTTGGTGGCCTTTGGGTCAGATAGATTTTGGTTCGGGTTATTTAGGGGACAAGCAAGTTCGATTTTCGGTCGAACTTAGAGGTGATAATGAGTCGTATCTAGTTTTACATAACTCAACTCGTCTTGTTAAGATCTGGAGTCGAGTTTTGACCAACTTGAACGAGCTCGAGCAGAGTTTGACTCGAGTCAATCTTGAGCTATATAAGATAAATTATATATAAAAAAGCATATTTAACCCTATATTATATCTTCCTAGTTTCTTACAAATTTCGAGTTGAGTTTTGTGAGTCTTGACTTGACTTCATTAGCATCTCGAGTCGAGCTCGAGTAGTTCATAGTTGTCTTGCTCGATTAGAACTCGTAGTCGAACTCATTTTGTAGCATATTCAATTTTGATTATGTTTGTACTAAGGGTTGTCGGGTCAACTTGTCATGCGTCTTTAACATATTGTCATCGTTTTAACATTGAATCAATGCATAGGGTTAATTTAGAATTCGAATACATCTAGTAAACTTAGAAAAATTATGTGATTAGATCGTTGGTGTTGTAAGTTTTTAATAGTAATAGTAATAATAGTAGTAGTAATAATATAATAATAATAATAATGATAAAAAATAAACAATGTTAATGGTAATAGTAGTTATAAAATTAGTACTACTACATCAATTTAACGTTTAAGATAACTAATCGATGTATTAGATCAATTAACTTGTTAGATTAATACATTTGATCAATGTATAATTTATAAGATATTTAAGATCAATGTATTAGATCAGCCACGAATATATTAGAGCAACCATCTTTATATTAGATCAAAGAATAAGATACTGAAGAACAATGTATTATATCGATTTACTTATATGTTCCAGAATAGTAGACTTGTTCTAGCTTTGTTTGAGCTATCATGAGCTTGAACGAGTTTTAGAATTCCTATTATTTGAGCTTGTTCTTTAAGAGTTAGACTTGTTCGAGCTTTGTTCACGAGCCGAGTGAAGCCGAGTTTTTGGTTATTCGAGTTAAGCTTGATTCTAATTACTAGTCATAGCCTAAACAAGCTAAGCTTGATTGTAATTACTAGTGTTGGGTCATATAGTATTAGTTGTAGTTTTATGTACTAGTGATGGTAACATATCTAATAATATGTAATAACAATGGAAGTAGCTTTAATAGTAATGGTTATATTAACTCCGGTTTCAAGATGTTTTATTTCACGTAAAAAGAAGGTTTTATTGATACACCACTATAATAATAATAATAAACTCGTATAAGTAAGACTCCCTCCGTCTGGTAAGTCATGTTTTCTTTTGCACAGTCTATAAGACGCACTTTTTCTACTTATTCAATTTCGTATTAGTTAAAAATATAAAAGGTGATATTATGAAAGTAGATATCAAGACAAATCTAACAAGACCCTATTTGAATATATTTTTTTATATATATTAATAAGAATATTTGGTTAAAGTTTTAAATTTAACTCCAAAGAAAAACAAAAGACTTATATTATCAGACAAAAAAACTAATAATATAACCTAAAATGCCGCTACACAAAATTATGGAAATAAAAACTAACATTGAAATTTGAAAATTCAAAATCAAAAATCAAAAATCAAAATCAAAAATTCAAAATATGAAAACTTAAATTTTACTCTCTAAAATCAAAAATCAAAATAAAAAATTCTTCCCCGGTTCCCCCCTATCTGTCTCTAAAATTTCATAAGTCACTCCACTAATATAAAAAGGCAAAACCCTAACCTCCATCCCTCCCACCTCTCCCTCACGGCCTCCCCCCAGCCTCTTCAGCCAAAATCCCCCCTTCTTTCGCCTCCCTTTCTCTATGGTGCAACCCTAAATTTGTTCGAATTCAGGCGTTTTTTAGCTTTAGATGGTCGAATTCGACCACAAAAGTTCTAGATCTAGAGCTGTTATGGTCGAATTCAACCATTAAAGTTTATATAGTTGAAGCTCCCCTCACCATCTCAGAGTGATCTACTTGTTCGTGCCATTTACGTCTCGTTTTTTTGCCTACTTGTCTCTTAGTTCATGTTTTATGTTAATTGTATGAAGTGGAATTTGTTTGATACTTTACATCTTTGTTCCATTTGTTTTATGTAATTTTACATTTCAATCTGTTATTGAAATTAGGGGAAGGGTTGAAATTTGGAATTGGGATTAATGTTAGATTATTTTTTTTGACGAGAACTTTACATGCTAATAATTGATTTTCTGGGCTTTTCAAGTATGCTTCAAACTGTTCCAGGTTTTGTGTTTTCTCATTTATCTTCTTTTTTCTTCAAAGTTTTTGGCTTTACTTGGCTCTTCAATCTCTTCTGTTTTTTGTTGTTTTTTACTCAGTTTCTTTGTTGGTTATTGAGAGATGAAAGAGATGAGCAGGCTTAGTGCCTTCATCTTGCACATTAATTCTCTTTTTGGAGTTTGATAGAGTAATTTCAAATCCTTCACTTTGGAGGTGAATCTCAACTTTGGTAGAATTAGGGAATTCTGGGCATTGTGATTACAATTGACGTTATGAAGTTAATGTTTCTCCAATCAAACATCCCCCATTCCTCTTTCATTCTTACTCCCCCAAATTAAAAACTAAAGACGTTGATGAAGATGATTTAATGAGAAGGAACAAAAGGCGAGGATTATACGCATTCCCGAATTTCGTATGCTCAACTGATTGTAGAATTTGTGATACAGTTCTCTCTAGTTATTCACTAATTACACCTCATCACAAAACTATGAATTCTACAGTTTGTCAAATAAGAGTTGGTAAATATCTGAGTTAAAAAGGGTTATGGTGCTTTAAAAGCCAGATATTGGTTTTTTCAATTGAATTTGAAGAAAACCCAAAAATTCGAAATCAATATGAATTGATCACACCATATCAACTTACCAATATTTGTGAACTTGTGTTAATGCCAAACCTGCCAGATTTTCGAGGAATTGGTAGTTTGTGGATGGTGTAAGGAAAATAATAAATTGATGATCTGTTTTAAAGGGCTAAGTTAAGCAACATTAAGATTAGTTATTCAAAATCTATTTACTGCAGTGTAGTTAAATATACCAAATACGAGGTTACTAAAGAAAATCAAAAAATTTGTTACCACCGGCACCATGTAGAAAAGTGAAGAACCAATAATATAAGGCCACTAGTTAGTTTCGGTTTGATAAGTAGTTCAACCAACGGTTTTCAACCAAACTAACAATTCAAGATGTTAGTGAATGATAATGATTTTAATGATCGGGTCAGGTTAAGGTTAAGTTGAGTCATTATCTAGTCGGGTTGAAGTTAGGTCGATTCGGGTCATGATCCGGTTGGGTTGAGGAAATGTCGGGTCATGTTGGGTCGGGTTGAGATCATATCGGGTCATGTTCGGGTCGGGTTGAGGTCAGGTCGGGTCATGTTCGGGTCGGGTTGAGATCAGGTAGGGTCATGTTCGGGTCGGGTTGAGATCAGGTCGGGTCATGTTCAGGTCGGGTTGAGGTAAGGTCGGGTCATGTTCGGGTCGGGTTGATGTTAAGTCGGGTTATATTCGGGTCGGGTCATAATCGGGTCGGGTCATGATCGGGTCGGGTTGAAACCAGGTTACGTCGGGTAAATCCGAATAGGGGTTGAGTTCGGGTCGGGTGCAGGTCGGGTTCAGGTCGACAATTGTCGGGTCGATTCGGTTACAGGTTGAGGTCGGGTCGGGTGCGGGTCGTGTTCAGGTCGAGGATTGGCGGGTGTCATTCGGTTACGGGTTGAGTTCAGGTCGGGTGCAGGTCGGTTTCGGGTGTATCATTTCTCGGGTCGGATCGGGTCAGTTTCGGGTCGGGTTCGATAGAAAACTGACTATGACCTGAAGCATGGGTAAAATGGGACACGTGTCGCATAATAATTGATTCTCATAAACAATTTATATAAAAAAATAAAAACAAAAAGATAAAAAACAAAAACAAAAACAAAAAAAACTAATAACACCCCCCACCGCACGCCTCCCCCCACCCATATCCCACCTCCTCCCCCCACCCATATCCCACCTCCTCCCCCAACCAGCCAATGAAATCACCACCGGCCGCGATCTCACTTGGCTCGAATGCTCCGATTGTCGCGGCCGCAACTTCTCCTCCACTCACCCACCCGGATCAGCTTTCTTCCCTCGCTATTCTCTTTCTTTCCGCCCAACTCACTGCTACAACCCACTCTGTCGTCTCGTCCCTCACTCGCCCGATTCTACTCATTGCACTCGCCCACACCACCATGCCCATTCCTCTTGCTGGTATCAATACTCTTTCGATGACGGCTTGGTGGTTTTCATTGGAGGTTGTAGTGGGTGCGTGGGTTGGTACCAATTACTCTGTCGTCTCGTCTCGTCCCTCCTGCTGTGATGCAATTCTTTCCTTTTCTTTTCTTTCTTTACTTTCTTGTGTTGTTTTAGTTTATTTGCAGTTAAGTTGAGAAATCAAAGGAAAAAGAGGGTTACATATAATAAAGAAGTGGGTATAATTATAATGGATAGTTAATGGGGTTTTCATATTTGGTTGGGCAGTTTGAGGAGATCAACATCCAAAAGACAGAGAATGAAATACAAATGGCGAAATGAGATAAAGTGAGGTGGTGACTAAAGAGGATAGATTGGTAAACATGTGTCAATGAATGTTTTTAGGAAGGAAGTAAATAGGAGCAACAAAGCTTAGTGAGCTAGAGAAGGTGTTATGGCATTTTAATGGTGTCAAACTGTCACGACTGCGTTGAACTAGTGCACGGAAATGCTACACATGGCTTTTATTTTTTTAAGGGATGCGGTGTTCGACGGTGAGGGATCAGGTGTTGGTGGCTGGGGAGGGGGACTAGTGGAGGACGGGGTGGCAGTGGGTGAGGGGTGGGGGTTGTCATAGTTTAGGTTTTTTTTAAGTTTAATTAAAATTTACCTTTTCTGCAGGTCACCGGTTAGTTGTCCTGTTTAAAATAAATGAGGTATAAAGGTTGCATTATTCCAGAATAATCAAAAGGTTGCATTAATATTTGCGAATCGCTAAAAAGTCGCAAGCAATTTTTCCTTTATAAAAATTTGTTTATAAAACATGGTAATTTATGATTTTTCCAAGACTAAATTAATTGGAGGGAAATTCCCAATGGTGCCCCTTAGGTTTCAAGAGTTCTCAGTGGTAGAAATTCCAAAAAAACCTTTCCCGTTTGTAGTCGTACTTTACAAAGTATTCCCAAACATAACCTTAATGAAGAAGATTATGTTCATAATAAAACATATTCAGTTAGTTGACAGCTAAGGCAGTCATTGCACATAAAACGAGGCATTTTGGGTCGTTTTTTGCCAATTTCGATATCAAAATCAACCCTTAAGGGTTAAAACTAACCCTCTAAAATAAACTTTTAATGGGAAAAACGACCCAGAACGCCTCGTTTTACATTCGAGTGATCATCTTACCGATTAACTAAAGGAACATGCTTTATTATTAATGAAATATTCTTCATTAAGGTTATGTTTGAGAATAATTTGTAAAACAAGGCTACCAATGAGAAAAGTTTTTTTCGAATTTCCACCATTGAGATAGGAGGTTCCATATCCTAAATATTATAAAACATAGAGCCTTAAGATAAGAGGTTCCATATCCTCAAGTATCCAAAAAAAAAAAACATCATTGCTAAATATCTAATGTAAAAAATCCTCATATACATAACAATATATTTTTTTTGGCAGAAGTAAGGCAAATATATTAAAAAATTAAGGAGGGAACCCCTTCCTAGCTTTAGTAGCTAGATCATGGGCCGAGGATATATTCTATCTACTTACCTTAGTACATAAGAAATAAGTACATTTATCGATTACAACTTTGCACTCCTCAATTATCGTGACTAGTTCTTGCGGAGTAGAGGTTGGACATTTTAATGTGTTGAGGAGTATAACATTGTCCGTCTTGACATGTATGTTTTCGGAGAATTATAACGCCTTATTCAGGCCCCATAGGAATGCGAGGGCCTCTGTATCCGCCGGGGAGAAGGCATAAACTCTTCTCGCACCTTGGAAATTAGGGGTCTGATGTTCACTAACCCAACCAATTGCTGCACCCCATTGGTATTTACGTCTTTTGGTCTCAGGAACCAACACACTATTTGTTTGGTCCTTACCTGACTGTGTCTCAATTTGCCTCTCTTGGGACAGGTAGTCCCTTGCTTTCTTCCATCTTCCGTAGCTCTCACTTTGAATCTCCATGATGGATAGAGGGTTGGGCCTTTATTTCCTGAAGATAATATTATTCCTGTGGATCCAAATTGCCCAAAGGGTTGAAGTAAAGAGAACCATTGCCTCCTTATTCAAGCTATTAAGGTAGCTCCAAAAGTTCCTGATCCAATCTTCAATTTCAATTCTACTCTGCTGATTAGTTCTGATACGCAGGTTACTGCCAACCAGACATGTTTTATAATCAAACATTCTCTGAGATAGTGTGCTGCAATTTCAAGGTGGGAATTGCAAAGATCACATCTGGTCTCCCCTTCCATTGTCTTTTCTTTAGGTTCTCTTTAGTTGGGATAACTTTGTTGAGGATTTTCCAAATGAAAATTTTCCACTTGGGTGGGAGGGAGGAGGTCCACATTTTCTTCTAGAAGCCCATGTACTTGCCTTTTGAGCTCGTGGAGTTGACAGTTGTCCAGTATCCTGATTTGACCGAAAATTGCCATTTTGGGTGAATCTCCATTTAACCCTATCTTCCATCTTCTTGGTAGGAATGTGGGTAGCTAGAAAACTCAATGCGTCTTCTTTAGGAAATATATTTTGCCTGCGTCCCACTTTCCATTAGGGGAGATTATTTCAGCCACCCTCTGAGGTCTGAAACCCTACACCTCCTGCCCTTCTTTCCCTCGTAGTTTATTGTTACCTGTTCATATGTCATCCCATCTTCTGATGTTGTTACCTCTTCCCAACTGTTTTCTCCACCCATCCTTCAATTTCTTTGTTGCCATAAAAATGCTTTTGTATGCGAAGGAGCAATTCTTAGGAGGGGAGGAGATGCTTTTAAGTGTGATGCTCGTAATGTTTGCATTTTGCTGCCACAAGTCTTCATAGAAGAGAATTTGGGGAGTTATGTATTCTCCAAGCTTGCTTGACAAGATAAGCCATGGTCATCCCTATTATGTGTCTTAACCCTTGTCCTCCTTGGAATATGTGCTTATATAGAGTTTCCTTGCTTTTCCAGTATATTGGTATTTTTTCCAGATCTGTGGCCCACCAGAATTGTAGGAAGAGGGAGGTGATTCTTTTTGTAATTTTGATTGGGAGGAGGTTAATGGAAAGGATATGAGCAGCTAGCATGGCCAGTACTGAGTTGAGGAGGATTAGTCTGGCAGGTTGAGATAGGATGGAAAATTTCCAGGATTGGATTATGTTCGCCGCCTTTTCAACAATACCATTAAATTGTGTTGTAGAGCGGCCATCCACCTCCATCGGGCATCCCAAGTAGGTTCCCATTTTGAATTGGTTTTTGACACCTAGTGGCTTTCTGAGGATACGCGTAAATCTGGAAGGAGCGTTTGGGCTGAACATAACATGAGACTTCTGAAGGTTCACCATCTCTCCCGAGGATTTGCAAAATCTTTCTATACTTTATTTTATCTCCCAGCAGTGTTTAGGGTTCACTTCAAAAAAGAAGAGAGCATCATCAGCAAAGAATAAATGAGAGATTGAGGGGGCAGACCTGGACAATTTAATTCTTCTCAGTTTCCCTTCTTGTTCCTTTCTTATCAGATGCATGGAAAGGGATTCCATATATAGGATAAAAAGGTAGGGAGACAGTGGATCCCCCTGTCTGAGCCCCGTCGAAGGCTTAGAGAAATCTGTTGGTTCTCCATTGACTAAGATGGAGTACGAGACTGTTATGACGCATTCCATAATCCAATGTACCCAGATCTGTGGAAAATCGTATTGCCTGAGGACTTCTTCCAGGAACTTCCAGCTAATTCTGTCATAGGCTTTACTGAGATCCACTTTTATAATGCCTTCAAACTTTCTACCCTTCTTCTTCCTTCTCACCTTACTAATTAGCTTATAGGCAATTAAACAGTTATCCAACATTAATCTTCCTGGGACAAAAGCATTATGAAATATCCCCACTATCTCTTTTAGGATAGGTTTCAACCTATTGACCATCACTTTAGTGATGACCTTGGAAAGAGAATTGCAGAGACTGATGGGCCTATAGGCTGAGACTACCTAAGCATTATCGTCCTTGGGGATAAGTGCAATAAACGTTTTATTCAGGCTTCTAGACATAGTGCCGCTTGCAAAGAAAGAGTTCACCTAGTGCACTATATCCTCCTTTATTAAGTCCCAGTTTGCCCGTAGGAAGACGGGGGAGGGGGGGGGGGATTCCATCTGGACCTGGAGATTTCAGGGGCTTAGCATTGAAAACTGTTGTTCTAATTTCTTCCTGGGTGATTGGTTTTTGAAGCTACATAATGTGGTTTGGGTTTAGTGTAGGAAGGTGTGCTGTGAAGACTTCATCTATTGAATCCTCAATGGTTAAGTTCTCCTTCAGTATTGAAGAGAAGTGATCCAAAATTTTCCTCTTAATCTTATCTTTATCTGTGATGTAGCTGTCTCCCTCTTTAAGGAATATGATTTCATAATGTGTTTTTCGTGTCTTGACGCTTCTGAAAAAGAAAGCAGTATTTTGATCCCCTACCGCATCCCATCCACATTGCGCACGCTGTCTCCAGTACCACCATTTATCCAGGGTTGACTTGAGGATGTCGTTGCGCACATTCTTCTCCTTTGGTACATCCCACACTAAATGGAGGTGAAATTTGGTTTCCCCCATGTGTAATGAGATATCGTTCTAGTCTAAACCTTTCTCCTTCTTGTACACAAGGCACCATTTCTTCAAAGGAAGAAGAGAGTTTCTTAGTTTAGATTGCACCTTGCTTAAGTGTGACCCCATAACCCTTTTGCTCCATTCCTCTGCGATGATTTGTTTTACCTCCTTGTGTTGAAGACACCAGGCCTCCAACTTATAGGGTCTACACTTCCTCATTCGGGGTTGGTACAATTGGAGAAGAATAGGGCCATTTTCCGAAAGATAGATGGGCATGTTTCGAACTATCGCTTCTGGGAACTGGCGTCTCCATTCATCGTTACAAAAAGCTTTATCAATAAGCTCATATATGGCCTCGTCTCCTTCCCTGTTATTTGTCCATGTGAATTTCACTCCAAAGGAAGCAATTTCATGGAGCTTGTTGAGGATTTTCCAATAGTAGAATTCCTTTGCACCAAGCAAGTATTTAGAACCTCCCAATTTCTGCCAGTGGTTTTCGACTTGGTTAAAATCTCCAATGAGCACTATGCCTCCTCTTAAGTTTGAAATGGAGGTGTGGATTTGCTCCCAAACTCTGATTTTAAATAGTAGGGAGAGCCGTAGACAAAAGCAATATAATATTTAACATTTGGCTCGATAACAACCTTACATAAAATAGTATTACCGCTTACAGACATAACAGTCACTTGAACCCTACTGGTCCAACAAACCAACAGACCACCACACTTCTTAACATCGTCTGAACCTACTACGCCTGTGAACCCTAGTTTCCTGAAAATTGGTTCAAGGCTTTTGACATTACACTTAGTTTTCGAAAGAAAAAAAGAAAATCTACATTACAGCTATATATTACATTCTTGAGAAATAGAATTGTAGGGTTACTTTGAAGGTCTGACAAGACCCTATAATTCCAACTAAAGCAAGTCATTCAGCTAGTGAAGGTTGTAGGCTAGACACGCCATTGTTCAATGGGAGGGGAGCGTAGGAAGTTGACGCACCATTACAGAATTTCTTCGGCTTGGGGTAGAGATTATAATTCACCGTAACTTCTGTCCAATTGTGCTCCCCTTCATCGAAGTAATAGGCATCATCATCAATGAGGCCAAACTTCAGCTTAGCTTTGCCCTTGTATTTCATTTGGCGTTTTTTCCTCTTCATCGGGAACTCCTCAAGCTGATTAGTTTCCTCCTCCATGGGAACAAGGTTAAGGTCAGGAATCATCGGCTGCTTGCCCTTCAAATCTTTCACTTTGTCTTTTTTGTTTGGTTTTTGCCCTAAGAAAACAAACACAATTAGGGCATATATGCTTTTTTTTGAGCTTTTTTCTCTTTCCTTCAGCTTTTCTTTTCCGGCTTTTTCCTCCGTCTCTCCCTTTGGGCTCTCCAGAAGAATCTTCACGTCCACAGGGGCCTGGAGTTTCGCTTTTTCATCTTGCTTGTACCTCTTGGTTTCACTCGACACCTCAGTCATTGAAGGGAGTTTGTCTTGGTTGGGAAAGTCAGAGAGAGCAGAATAGTAGGAGTTCTCAGTTTGAGGGGAATTTGGAGGGGCTATAGTGACAGCGATTTCCTTGGGTTGATTTTCGTTTTGTTGGCTATGAGTTGGTTGGGAAGAAGAGTAAGGCTGATGAGGTGTTTGAAATGTCAGAAGAGTTTGAAACTTTTTCCACCTCGGATTGATGGTTTTTAGTTGAGCATTCAGTGAGGATAACACTCAGCTCATCAAAGCCTTGAATGTCATGTTGGGTTTCTTCATATTGTAGTGGGTTGAACACAGGTTCGTGGGACTTGTCAAAAGTGGGGTCATATGGGGTCCACAAATTTCCAAATAAGACATTGATTTCGTCATAGTCAATAGAACCAAATGGGATAAAAGGGTCCAAAAGACGGAATGAAGGGAAAGAGAACCTGTTTGAGCAATGCACGTTGATTTCGTTTTTGGTGAGTAGGAGTTGGAGTTGTCGCTTTCTCTGAATAAATCCTCCAGATAACTTGGTTGTGGTAGGAAAGAAGAACGGTAAATGGCGAGTCTGCATACATTTCACAGATCTGAACAAGGCTTGCCCCAAGGATCCGTTTCCCCTACCTCACATAGACGCCTTGGTGGATGCTACAGAAGGACACGAGAGACTAACAATCTTAGATGCTTATTCCGAATACAACCAGATTCTAATGGACCCAGAAGACCAAGAAAAGACAGCTTTCATGACTGAAAGAGGTATTTATTGCTATAAGGTTATGCCCTTTGGTCTCAAAAATGAAGGTGCCACCTACCAGCGCCTGGTCAACAAGATGTTTGAAAAGCAGCTAGGGGACACGATGGAGGTCTAAATTGATGATATGCTGGTAAAATCCAAGCAAGCTGGAGATCATGTGTCACACCTACAGGACACCTTTGATGTATTGAAGAAGTACAACATGAAGCTCAACCCAACAAAATGCTCATTTGGGGTCCCAGCTGGTAAGTTCCTAGGCTATATAGTCACACAGAGAGGAATTGAAGCTAGCCCAGATCAGATTAGAGCACTCATCAACGTCGAGTCCCCAAAAAACCTGAAGGAAGTTCAAAATCTGACAGGAAGAGTTGTTGCACTTAACCGTTTCATCTCTAGATCATCAGATAAGTGCCACCTTTTCTATCATGTACTTAAGAAAAATAAAGGTTTTGATTGGACTGCAGAGCATGAAGCTGCCTTACAGCGGCTAAAGGCTTACCTAGCTACTCCACCTATACTCTCCAAACCAAAGCAAGTAGAAACCTTGCAGTTTTACCTAGGTGTGAGCAACACAGCTGTTAGGGCGGTACTAGCTAGGGAAGCTGAAAGCCAACAGCTGCCAGTGTACTACATCGATAAGTCATTGATTGACGCAGAAACCAGGTACACATCTTTAGAAAAACTGGTACTAGCTATATACAGCTTCCAGGAAGCTTAGACATTATTTCGAAGCTTACCCCGTATGTGTTATGACTAATTATCCAATAAAAGTTGTGCTACGAAAACCAGAATATACTGGCAGGATGAGCAAATGGGTTGTGTCCCTAAGTGCTTATGACATCAGGTATTAACCCCGAACAGTTGTAAAATCACAAGCCTTAGCTGATTTTGTGGCTGACTTCAGTCATAACCTAGTTGATGCAGCAGACGAGGAGGTAAGGCACATCAACCAGGTAACACCTACCGGTAGCTGGAAATTGTTTGCGGATGGATCCTCCAATTTTAGCTGGCCTAGGTATAGTCCTAAAGTCGTCACAAGGGGACATGATAATACGTTCTATTTGTTGTGATTTAAAAGCCACTAATAATGAAGCCGAGTATGAGGCCTTAATTGCAGGAATGATTATGGCTCATGACCTAGGGGCAACCAAGTTACAGGTATACAGTGACTCCCTACTGATTGTGAGCCAAGTGAAAGGCAAGTACGCAGCTAAAGACTCGAAGATGTCCCTCTACCTGGAGCTGGCCAAATCCAAGACATTGCTATTTTAAGAGTTTACCATACAGCAGATACCAAGAGATAAGAACACCAAAGCTGATGCACTAGCTAATTTAGGATCAGCGTTAAGAAAGTGCAACATAGCAACATCCCCATCGCTCACCTAGCTGAGCCAGCTATCAACAAAGAGGTAAACACTATACTTAATATAGATAACGTCGCAGGTACCGATAGCTGGACGAAACAACTGCTAGATTACTTGGAAAGAGAAATATTACCAAACGATAAGCTGGAAGCTAGGAAGCTGCGTATGAAAGCCAGCAGGTACCAAGTAATATCTAGGGTCTTATTCAAGCATGCAGCTAAGCAAGACATGCTGCAGAGGTGCCTAGAGAAGGAGCAATGGGAAACTACCCTCAAGGAGTTCCATGAAGGAGAATGTGGCTCACACACATCAGGAAGGAGCTTGTCTAATAAAGTCCTATCCTATGGGTACTATTGGCCAACATTGCGTAAGGATGCCAAAAGGTATGTAGCTAAATGCGATAGTTGCCAAAAGCATGCAGATATGGTATATAAGCCTTCAGAGCTACTACACCCCACCTTGACCCCCTTGCCGTTCATGAGGTGGGGCATGGACATAGTAGGGAAGCTACCAGTTGCACCAGGCCAAAAGGTGTTCATGTTAGCCTGAACTGACTACTTTTCTAAATGGATTGAACCAGGCGCATTCCAACAGGTAAGAGATAAGGAGGTAATTACTTTATACATACTAACATTATTTGCAGGTTTGGAGTACCTAGCGAAATTGTGTGTGACAATGGATCATAATTCATAAGTGATAAAACGCGACAGTTTTGTCATGAATGGAACATCAACCTGGTTACCTCAACACCCAGGTATCCACAAGCTAACGGACAAGCTGAGTCCAGCAACAAGGTTATCATTAATGACATCAAAAGGAGGTTGAAGGCTAAAAAAGGTAAGTGGGCAGAAGAGCTACTTAGAGTCCTCTGGGCCAACAGGACAACACCTAGGGGAGCAACGGGACAAACCCCCTTCTCACTAGTCTATGGCTGCGAAGCTGTGCTACCAGCTGAAGTAGTTGTACCCACCGCCAATTATGGGCTCTTAACCCCTGAAGTAAATGGTTCTGAATTATCTTATGACATAGATACCATCGAAGAACTACGAGCACAGTGCATTAGTTAGAATGGCCGCCTAGCAACAGATTGTAGGTCGCAGCTTCAACAAAAACGTAAAAGCCAAGGTGTTTAAGAGGGGAGACTAGGTGCTAAGGAAGGTCTACCAAAACACCCAGGAGCTAAATGCAGGCAAGTTGGGGGTTAGCTGGGAAGGGCCCTACCTAATTGAGCAAGTAGTAGGTAAAGGGGCATATCGCCTAGGTACAGCAGAAGGGAAAGCTGTTCCTAGAAGCTGGAATGGGTCACATCTGAAGTTGTACCATTTCTAGGAATCCAGGTTATCTTTCCTATTCAGTAATTCTTTCCTTATTGCTCATCTTAAACTTATACTGACTTCAGCATCGAAGAGTCGTTGGTCTTTCCAACTGCTATCACAGGTACTACAAGAATAGCTACATATTGGGGCATCACCCAGTCCTCCAGAGCTATCTAAAGGCGCAAGCACACCTAGACATCTTGGAAAGTAGCTGAACTACCAAGACTACACTAGCTAAGGGTTATACACCAAGGTATCTGGGCTCACAACACAAGACATTGGCTTCAAAAAACGCCAGGTAACACACAAAGCAGCTAGCTCATCACACTAAAGTTCTAAACACATATGCATATATATACCAAGAGTTAACATGTTCTAAACATCCAAAAGACACACTAGCCCCTTGATTGGTGGTAGATAACATTCTTGAAAAATAGAAATTGTTTGACAGGATCAAAAGACTGAAACGTACAAAGAGTTAGCTAGCTACATTCCTAGCTAGCAACCTGATCAGCTGTCGGCATCGGCTCTGGCGCCTCAGATGCTGGAAGGACTGGGACGGAACAACTGGATGGCTCAGCTGTGGCAGGGGCATTAACTTGAACCTTAGCTGAAGAATCAGCTGTAGAAGCCTCCTATCTAGGAGGGTTGAGGTCCAAAGCTAAAGCCCTAAGATCTGCAATGCTCCCCATGGTAGCTAGGAAGGCATCAGTATACTTGTGCAGATCTTATTTCTCCACTATTTCAAACAGCATCAAGTAGGTCAGCTTGGCTGGCTCAACAATCTGAATCTCAGCAATCCTGTCCAAATGATGTTCCTTTTGGTAAGCCAGCTGAGCACTTAGAACTCCCTTCTCCCTAACAACATCCGCCAGCTTCATGGCAGCTACCCTAACCTTTTCCCTGGAAGCAGCTATCTCAACTTCAGCTAAAACTGTGAAAAGCTTCTTAGCCTCTCTCTCCTTTTCTAAAAGTAGGGTCTCAGCTTTCCACTGCTCCTCAGCATGGACTTTCTCCTTTTTCGCCCTATTCAGCTCTTCCTTCAAACTAGCAACTTCCGCTTTGGAAACCTTGAGCTGGGCAGAAACTGAGGCAGCTGCCCTCAAGCTGGAGCGTGCCACTAGGCATTTTGTAAGACCTGGCACAGGATTCTAAGATATGAAAAACTAAACAAGCAAAAAAAACTGAAAGGTATTTAGAGTTGAAACACAATAGAAGTTTACCTGGAGAGAATGTTGGACTGCATGATTGACCGTCACCTCAGGGTCGTACAACCTTAGGCGCTTGGCTGCAGCAGGAAAGAACAACTTATCTGCATGCGGCCAGATGTCGTTGTTCACCCCATCCTCGTATAGGAAGTCCGCAGACATAGACAGGTTTATCGTTGATTGGCTGAGAGTAGGTGGGTCTGACTCTAGCTTAACTTGAGGAGCAGCCATGGTAGAGACTGTAGCTGCAGTCTTAACAGGCGTAGCAGGCTTGGATTGGGTAGAAGTTGTAGGTGCCTCCATCTTCTTTCTCTTCAGCCGAGCCACAACTTCGACTTGGGACAGAGTACTATCTTTGGCTATACAAATGGCAGAGTATAAGAACTTGTACACTTCTTCTAGGAAGTTCGTTGACAGCTAGCAAGAGGGTAACTTTACCTAGAGACATGGATTTATTTCCTGAAGTAGAAGAAGTATGGCAGTTATAGGAATGGCCCTGAAAGGAGGAGTGTAAGTCCTCTTGGTTGTAGAGATGCTAAGGAAAACCTTTTCCCTTTCATCCCTATCTTCGAGACTTTCAACGGTCTCAGCAACACCTGTAAAAGAACAAGGTTAAGAGTTACATTTAATAAAATGTTCAAGAAAATAGGAAGAATATAGTAAAAATACCTCAAGCAGGCCAGCCAGAGGGAAGATAGGCCCTAGCTTCGCCAAGGGAATCCTTGGCGACAAAGAAAAAACGAGTCTTCTAGTAAGACCCAGAAGCACCAGCCCCTTCTATAGGACTTGGGTACTTAGGCTTTTGCTTCAGGGTCACCTTCTTAGGGTTAATAATTTTAAGGCTGTAGGTGGTTAGAAGGTCTTCTAGGGAAAAAGCAGGGCTCCAATCCCTAGTGGCTGACTCTATAGTGTAACAAATCTTCCAGAATCCTAGCAAAAGCTGACCAGAGGAAAAGTTCAAAACCTCTATAAACGAACGGATTAAAGGTGTAAACTCAACAGTGTACCCTAACAAGAAGGGGTATTCGTAGAAGCAAATATGATTATCTGCGGTTCTTTCTGGTCTATCTAGTTCATCTGGAACTATAAACTCAGTACTCTCTAGGAACCCTCCTCTGATTCTGATGTTTCCAATGTCCTCCCATGTAATACTGGATGCAACATCGTCTTTTGGCTTTCCCATAGGTGTGGTTTTTGGTCAAAACACTTTTTTCCTAGCTGATTGCTTGATAGGCATACAGGGAAGTGAAGGGAAGAAGAGAGAAGAAAAACTTACCAAAGTAGAAAGAGGAGTTAGCAGAAAGAATCTTTTCAAAATATTTTTGATTTAGACAAGTTCTGACGAAAACGGCTAGGTATTTATTACTTCACTTAAATACGCCAAAGCTATAATTAAACTCAATCTTTAAAGATATGGGAACTTCATTTATATCTTTAAAAGCGATTTATCTTTTGGATGACGTTATCTCGAAAGTATATCTTTAAATCATGAAATATCTCATTATGGTAACTTGCAGCTTTACTACGCAAGACAGGGAGTGCAAGCTACAAGTTAGGAGCAATTGTTATGTCCTAAAAATTTACATAGCTACATATGGAGGTTAAATGATTGTTGCAGCTAGGATTCTCCAGCTTAGGCTCCCAAGCTAAGGAACGCTAGTTTATATTCACCAGCTATGAGGAGCCAGCTTAGATCCCTCAGTTAAGGAATCTCGTCTTCAATGACACGTCACGGAATAGTTATGGCCAAAGCCTAAGATCACGTAAGACTAAGTGCAGCAAAGATAAAACGGATGAAGACTCATTCAAAGCCATTAACTACGGACATGGGCGAGAATCTAGGAGCATTTACAAGTCGTTGTGAAAGCTGATTCAAACGGATACTTATCTTAGTATATATAGCACAATGATTATGTAATTTAGGCACAATTTCTAGGCATAAGCATTTTACATTCTAAAGATAAACATTGTTCTTAGCATACGAATTACATTGATACGCAAAACACTAGGGCTGTAACTGTGATTATAATGGATTGGTGGACTCAAAGCCTCCCGCGGTTTTTCCCTTATTCCACGGGTTTCCACGTCACCATCTCTAGTGTCCTCTTCTTTCTCTTTTCTTGCTTTCTTTGTTCATCCTAGCTGGATTCACTCACACCCAGCTACTTTGCCACCTTCTAGTTGTAGTTCCCAGCTTAGTTTTGTCCTGTGCAAAATGTAGCCTAAATAGTCTTCCTCAACTACAACCACGTCAACAACTTATTCATATTAAATTTTAATCAACAACGCAATACCAAAACTTAAAGGAGAAACATACATCAAGCTTTTCTATCTAAGTACTAAATAATACTCAAAATGTAACCACTACATATTATGGTTTAGCATTTAGGCATGCAACGAGAAGTATAAGAAGCATCAAGGGTAACATCCCGTCAGATGCTACTATTAAAAGAGACTAAAATAAAAGAAATAAAGAATAACCAGTGGTAGCAGAATTACCACTGAGACGGGAACGTCACTCTAAGGAATAAAATAAAACTATAAATGAACAACAACCTCAAAATAGTAGTCAAAACTCAAAACATATATGTAAAGAGAAATGAGAACCCATACCCTCATCTCTAACCAAAATGTTCCAAAATTCATAATCGTTCAAAGTAACTGAAAAACGAAATCAATAATTCAAAAGGGGTAAAACTAATATCCAAAGGATGAAACAAACTCAAAAAACATAGTCAAGCTACTTAGGACCCATTATAAAACTAGTCTTAATTTCCGACTCATAGTGCTTGTCCACAACGACAAGCGCGATTTTCTTGCTCACATGGGTAAAACGCACAACCCCAGTCCATACTGTAATAACTCTAAACTGCATCTCATCTGCAAAATATATATAAACAAAATTCCACAATCAGTGGGGAGTAACTAGCGGTTCTACCAGCCCAATTAGGAAACAAATAGTAAGTTTAAAGAAGTTAGAATAAACGCTAAAGACATTGGTAACATAATAGCAACAAAGACGCATAACATACATTACAAAATACATCATACTTGCACAAAGAAATACTTTAAAAGGATACCTTGAGGTTAAGATAACAAGTAGAAAAGACCACGTAAACAACATAGTTTAGAAAATAATACGATAAATAACATCGAGAGATCGAACGCTAGTGACCCGCAGCCCACTTTCTCAAAATATTTCAGGTCGCTACCTCAAGAACGGCCTATGGGTTACGTTCCCTACCGTTTGTGTCTAAGAATGGCCAAACTCCCGATAAGGGACAATACGCGCAGTACTTCCCGACCTCTCGTACGACAATAAGTCCTAGGTATCTCCAATGCAAGGTAACATCCAACGTGATGTCCTCTAACCTCTCAGAGTGAATTTCGTTACCTTCGGGACACCGTCCCTTAGGCTACCTAACTCAATTAAAACAATTTAACAAAATCAAGTCCAAACAATGCACATGTCCTCCAACATCAATTCATCACACCATCAAATTACATACCTCAATTTGGTATAGTATACTCGACAAGGTATACTAAGAGTCCGCAAACCTTAAAAGAATATGGTATACACGACAGGATATACCAAGATTCCACAAACCTCAAAAGGAAATGGTATACACAACAAGGTATACCAAGAGTAAGTCAAGACATAAAAACAACAAAACGTCGTCTGAGTTTGGGTATGAAGTCAATTATGATTACGTCACAACATTTCCCGTACATAACTCTTGACGTAGTTAAATGCAGTATTATTCTTCCCCGAGCATTACGACGTTGACAACTCAACAGCTTGCGGGCAGTTGCTCGTGCTCCATTCGACACTCAAACACACAAGTACAATACATAGAAGTATATTTAGGTCAATCCATCACTCACATCATGCAAGAAATACTTATGAACCATCAATTACCAACATTAAACATTTACAACATTTCCAATTCATCAATTCAATCGAATCAAACAATTTCATTCAACTATCGACTATCCGATTTCCACATCTAGCACTTCAAGACAAATTTACACGGTCATATAATCGTGTTTAATAAGCAATCTCTAGATATAAAAATAGTCTAACATGATAATAAAAGAGATGAACACAAATAATCTTCTAAGTTCCACCTAGCATGATTCTAAGTTCTCTAACGCATTTTTTAACAACTTAAGTTCACAATATATTCCCTAACGTGCTAGAATAACGCTAGTTACCTTGATCGTCTCGGAGATTGTAGAAAAACGTTAACGATATAGAATAGCCTAGAAAATGTGCGTATCAACACTACTTTCTTCTCCCTTGAAGACTTCCAATTGCTAGCGTTCTTGTCCTACATTGAACATAGTATCTTCCTCCTTAATTAAATTTAGGGTCCTCCAAAACAAGGAGTTGTGTTCTGATTAATATTCCCGACGATTTAAAGCTTGGAGTTGGAATCACTCTGGTCAAAGTGAAGGCCTTGATGTTCTAAACATGTTGTCGAAATATGAAGAAGATCCAACGGTTAGAGCTTTGGCGATGATCCTTGTTGTGAAAGTGTGTCATGAAAAATCGGGATGACTTTTCTCTTCTTTTCTTTTCTTGAGAAGAGGCGTGTGGGAAGGCAAAGGAGAAGGAAGGAGAGCAAATTTTCTGATGCAAAATGACAGCAATAAGAGGGATTTTAAGTAGGAAATTATGAGGGTTATAATGGTGGCCATAAGTAGAATTTGTGGCACAATCAATGGAAGGTTTATGGAAGCAAGTGAAGAGACAGCCTTTGGGTTGTTTGAACGTTACAAAAACTCAAGAAAATATGATTTAAGGCTGTTCGAATACCTTACTCTTGACAGGGAATTCCGGACAACATATTAAGGGGAATTTATATTATTTAAAGCGTGAAATATCTAGTGAAATACCGAGTGTTACATCAAGACATTCTCTAATTACTAAAACTCAAAAGAAACAAAGATAGAGCGACAAAGATAGAATTCGATCGCGGAGCATGGCTAGGCCATGCTTCCATACTTTGTCTATCGCGAGCCATGATACTGATTGCGAGGCGCAATGTTCTTATTAGTTCATCTGAATACGAAAATTTCAACTATAACATTGTTACTACCATTTTATGTTTTGGGCTCAAACATACATAAAAGGCAAAGCCCAAATAATTTAGAGTCAAACTTGACCTACATTGACCAAAGTCAAGGTCCAACAAAGGCAAACGACGGCAGGGCTGTCAGTCGGCTGTTCTTTTGGAATCACGTTGTGTGGCTGCATCCCATCTGCATCGGTTAAGTGCTGCCCTCGCCTGGCGTATTCGACTGACGTCACGCTACACCTCCGGTCATTGCCCACGCTGCGACTAGGTAGACGTCACAGGGTGGCCCGGATGAGGTGATGGTGGTGGTGGGTCTTAAAGGGTGAGTTCGAAGTTCAGAATCGTTCTTGATTTTGTTTCACAGCTCCAAGTTCAGCTGATTTGAATGTTTTAATCAAACCTAATTTGTTAATCAATTATAGATTCATGATTTTGATTTTTTATAAAAGCATTCGAAGCCAATTATCCTTGTTGTTTTGATTATTAACGTTTAGTATACTCTTGGATGAGAAGATTTAAACCTTACGTCTTACTTGAAAGGTTTTGTGGTTTTAAATAGGGATGTCAATGGGGTGGGGCGTGGCAGATGTAGGCATTCCTATCCCCATCCCCGCCTAAAAAACTCATCTCCATCCCCGCCCCATCACCCATGGCGGGGGAAAATCTTGTCCCCATCCCCGCCCCAACGGGGACAAGATAAAATCTATCCCCGCACCATCCCCTCACCCGCCCCATTCCCGCGCAAATCCCCGCATCCGCCCCATCCCCGCCCCAATCTATTGGGGTCAAGGGAGAGGGAAAACAAAAGTTTAAAAATAATTTTGGATTTTAGCCTTTGGAAAATAAAAGTATCAAATGAAAGTAGTAAACAACTAATAACATTTAGGATTTTAGACCTTTGGAGAATATCTATGGTGGGACTGAGACGGGGCAGGCGGGGCGGGTGGGGATGAGGCGGGGCGGGAAGGGATGGGGCAGGTATGGACTAACATCCACCCCCGCCCCATTACCCATGGCGGGGATGGTTTTCATACCCATTCCCGCCCCATCCCACGCAAAACCTTCCCCCATCCCCACCTAACTGGGGCAGTTACGGGGCGGGTCTCCACAAAACCTGCCCCACTGACATCCCTAGTTTTTAATGAGAAATATTTGGTTATTGAAGCTTATATATATTTCAGATTTTATTGTCATTTAGCGTAAATGAGAGTATTTCATAACTAATTACGCTCATACTATTCGTTATAGATGCCGAGACCATAAGGGGGCATAACTAAGATATTTTGCATTTGACTTGCAAGTGCCTAAGAAAGGTACGTACGCGTACTCAACACTTTAATTTTGCGTAGTATCATGCTAGGAATGTTTAAACGTATTTGGATATGTTAAAAAAAACTATTAATGTCTTGAGGTGCCATAGTGGTAATCGTGTCAGTGTTTAATGTGCCTGTGAATATTGAATGACTTCATGTATGACGTGTAATTGGAATTATAAATGTGTTTTACAAGCCGTTTGGAGTTTGACAGTTGGTTATGATTGGTGTATGTTTAACTGGTTTTGAGAAATGTGAATTCATGACATTCAATGTTCTGGCAATTGTGGAAAAAGGAAAGTATGAGGTAGTTCTTATAATTCTAATTATCGAATTATAACTTCCATGGTTTTTCATGTTTAAACGAATTTCAATAGTTAATAAGGATGTTAACTATTAATTTATAAGTGGCCAAGGAGGGCTAAGAAAAGTTAACATGGGTTTACGTATCGTCACTAAACAAGTAAATTAATGTTCTATTCTTTATCCGTGTGGTTGTTTTACGTTAAAGTAATTAATGAATCTTAAACACATAAAAAGGCACGTTGGAAATAAAACTCGTAGGAAGGATCCTCTACGAGTATTGGAACAAATGGGGAGGATTATAGTTTAGTCTATGTCCTTGCAGGGTCTTTGTGACGACAAATGACCCTTTGATTACTCAAGTAGGCGGCACGGCCGTTCGATCTTGGGGTTATGCATACTAAGGATTATTTTGAGAATAGATCGGTATGGCATGTGCTAGTTCTCTTGGTTATTAGACTATAAGTCTAGAGGTTTCAGGTAGCCCGTATGATTCTTATAGATGACGGTCCCGTTCATTGCCAACAAACTATTCATAAATTACCTAAGAAACCCTTAAATCTTAATAAAGCACGATTAAAGTTCCGCCTTCATGCTTATATTTATATCTCCATAGGTTCAGTTTGTGCTAAAGTGTATTTACGTATGTATTCAGCCTAGCTGACTTGTTATTGTATGTTTGTGCTGGCTTGGCCCTGTGATGACCCAACTCAACCTCACGTTGTTTGTCAAGCAGAATTTCTTTTCCTGTATCATCGAGCATTGGGAAGGGATTTTTCATCAGAGTTCTACATACTCCTCTGTTTAGTAAATTCTATTTTGGAAATATTTTAAAATGAAATTATACTCTTCAATGGTTTGAAGTTACCTATGAACTTATAGAGTTGTTTTAAATAAAAGAGTTTTTGTAACTTTAAAATGTTTGAACTAAGATACGTTAAATAGTTTTATTTTCCGCTGCATTAGAAGTCATCTGAGTTTTCGAAATCATTAATTTAATAGTTTATGCTAATTCTTTCTTATGCCTTGCGTTTCACCGCGGCTGTAACTCCTCTGGGTTCCTAAGTAGGTAGTTAGGAATTTAGGGGTGTTACAGAAAATCTCTCAAGTTTCCTTTCTCTTATTTCTTCTCCTTCTTCAATCAAATAAGTAATTGAAAGCCATGGTTGAACCGCCAGCAAAGAAACAAAAAACTGAGCAGGGGAGATAGCAGCAGACAAGCAGGATCTTCATATCCTCCTCCCATGGCTCCTTCTCCGGCTTCATGTCCATCTCCAGCACCTTCACCACTCGGGTGTGTTCAAGAAAACCCGACCCGCAATACCCGACTTGATGACCCTCTATCCCAAGTGTAAAAAAAACGGATAACTTTATGATTTATTTATTTATAATTGGTCGCGTACCCGACCTAGGATGTTAGAAAATAGACAGGTCGGGTCATGGGCCACAGTAAAAAAACTGGCGGGTACTCGATTTACCCTCTTGCTTTAATTTATTAAATGGAGTATCTCGTTTTTACAAGGTTTGGTTAGATGTAATGGCCTATTAAGCTTTGTTTTAGCTGTTTGGTCTACTTGTTACTTCATTATTTGGTAGTTTGCTAATGACATAGGGATTCAGGGACTAAGTGTAACACCCCATATTTTTAAATATTATTAGTAATATTTATTTTAAATTATTTTATGAAAATAATATATATTAGCCTTTTATTATATTATTTTTCTTCCATACTTTGACTTTATCTTAGAACTAGTCAAAAACCTATTCCTAATTTGGTTAGGTTAAGTCCTATTACATTTAGTTAACCTAAGTTATAAAAAAAAAAGAGAGAGAGAAAAAAAAGGAAAACAAAACTTTTAACTTACCTACATTCAGCCTTCACACAGATCTTCCCCGTCGCCTCCTACTCCTCTATTTCTTCACCTCAACCTCCTGCTTTGCTTCACAATTTGGTGCCACCATTAATAACGCATAACCTTTGATCAATTATCATACAAAAACATTCCAGCATTCATCATCATCACACCTATCATCCATCACCATTATCACAATCGTTGTTTTGGTCGGATTTCAAAGAAAAAAGGGGTTGAATTTGGCTACGCTTTTGGGTTGAATTTCGAGTCAAAGGAGACGAATTTTGGATCTTTTTGTACTCTTCTACATCCCAATTACTTTATTAACCATATCGTGGTTCGTAGAAGAACCTTATTGACTTGATATTACTTTTGGTTGGTTGTGGTTGCGGAAAAGGTAAGATTTCTTACTAATACTTGTACAGATTATTTTGGGAAATGGATGATATTGGTTTAAACTTTATATTGAGTTTTAAAAGGTTTTGTGTGGCTATATATTGAGATTTTAAAAAGATTACATTATTTATATATTGAGATTTAAAAGGTTTTACATTGTTTATACAATGAGATTTTAATCGTTTTGACGATATTTATTGTGAAAGAAAATTATGAAATTATTTATGAGATTCAAAAGAGAGGAAGTTCCTCATATGCCAAGTTGAGATTTAAAAATAGGATGTTCCTCATTGTTACAGCTTTTGAGTAAACTAGAATGTTTCTAGGTTTACTTAATTGATTTATCAGGTTTTATAAGAATGTTTTTGTGGGGTTGCCGATAAACGGTATTCCTCGAGTTTGGATGTAGGTTAAGTTTGCCTCAATCATTATTTAGTAGTTGGGTGTATGTTGATCAATACTCTTGCCATTGGTCTTCCTTCATGGTTCGTTATCAAGTTAGGGGTATGCATACTAGGGGCTTTGGTATTTACCTGTCTCTTGAGCGTAGCTAGCTAATTGGACTTTAATACTTCCTACTCACAGGTTTCAAAACAATTATATTTTATATTTAAAGAATTGTTTTAGAAAGACAGAAAGATTGAAAGTTGGATTGTCGGAAAGTTATTTTATCTTATATATTTGATCTGTAGAGGTTTGAAATAAATTTGTAAGATATTCCTATATATATCTTACCTGCACATTGGGTAGTTTTGTTTTATTACAGTATGAAATCTTGCTCAGCCTTTTGGTTGATACTTTAGTGTTCAATGTGCAGGGACTTTAAGGTGGTTAGCTCAAGTTTGGGTTAAAGAGTGCGATGGAGTTGTTTATGTTTTAGTATGTTTAGTAAGACTTCCGTTGTTATTCATTTGACTTTAGTATTTTATCTTAGTCTGTAATAATTATTTAGAGTATTGCTAGTTTAATTATTTAAATATTGTTGACTACTCCCTCCGTTTCTTTTTGTTTTTCCCATTTACTGTAGCTCCAAATTCCAATGAGAGTGATGTCATAGGCATGTTGGTGGGGACAACAATTAAAAAGTTTACTTATTTTATAGTAAATGGATAATTAAAGTATGTGAGAGAAGATTATAAGGTACATGTGGGACCAAAAAGTGATAAAGTAGGAGTAAATGAGTAATAATATATTTTCATATAAGGAAAGATGAAAAAGTAGGACAAACAAAAAGAAACGGACAAAAACGAAAAGTAGGACAAACAAAAAGAAACGGAGGGAGTATTATTTTCAGTTAGAACCTTTTGCCTTGAGGTGATTATTATTAATTATCGTTGTGTAGCACCTTTGAAATTTCCTTAAATTATTTATTATATTACATTTTCGTAGTAGCGGAATTTCTGGGGTGTTACAGATGTATCAGATCCAGGTTATTAAGACTCCTAAAATGACCTTAAATAAGAGTAGGTTAATAAATTTGTTAAAAACTGCAAAGCCGCTGCAAGGATGAGATTTTGGGAAGAAGAAATTTTTATTTTATGTGTTAATGTTTATGCTTCTCTTTTCATTCTATTGTTTGATTGGATGAAGTTTTAAATATAATAATTGTGAACTATTTGAGTATATTTTCTTAATTGTTAATTATTGATTAGTAATGGTGAATTAACAATGGTTTATCTTTGTTTTTATTATGATGCTAAAACGATGAATCGACGCGTGCATAGTAGAAGTTCATTTTCGAGTCGTATGATACGCGAGATGGCTCAATCCAACCGAGCCTTGTCTTAAGCTATGAAAAAGCTTGTCACGGCCAGGCTGCAGCTCTTGCTACTCCATTGCTCCTAATTCTAGTAATGCTAGTTCTCATGTTGTGATTTCGAAAGTGATTGACCAAAAGAAACCGTCTACGTTTGATGGTAAGGGTGATCCCACCAAGATGGAGAGCTGGATTCGAGAGTTTGACAAGATTTGATTCTGCTGCATACTACCTGGTTGAGGATGCTGATATTTGGTGGACCCACAATAAGTTTTACTACCTCCGTTCCATATGTATTGCAACATAAGGAGTTTTACGCCTCCCAATGCACTACTTTGAATGTTAATATCTCTAATTTTATTTGAGTAAATATTATAAAAAGTTGATATTAATTAAGCATATATCGAGGCGAATCTAACAGGATCCCACATGACTATATTTATGCTTATGTATAAATCGCAAATGAAGGTCAAAGGGAAGTGTATGTATAGTGTAAAATGTCAAAGGTTGCAATACATATGGAACGGATGTAGTATATGACTACTAAGGTGACTGTAGATGAAGAGGGAGATGAGTTTACGGAGGAGAGAGGGTTTAGCTGGACTGAGTTCAAAAGGGCGATTCGTGAGGAGTTCTTCCCAACCCATATGAGGAAGAGAAAGAGGGGAGAGTTCAATGATCTCTAGCAGGGAGATAGAGTGTCCATGAGTTTTATGTGAAGTTTCAGGAGTTAGCTCGCTTTGCTAAGGGGCTAGTTCCTGATGAGCGAGAAAGGGTAGAGAAATTTAAAGAGAAACTGAACCCTAAACTTCATTCTAATATGGGAGCTCGGGATTATGCTACAGTGAAGGAGGTGTACTCCCGTGCTTGTAATGCTGAGAGGATTCAGAAGAAGAAACATGCAGCAAAGAAGCTGGAAGCTACCTCAGTTGGGTCGACTCAGGTGATAGATAAGAGTGACAACAAGGGTAGAGGTGTTTTTAATAGAAACAAGAACTTCGGGAATCGTGATTCTAGTCAACAGTTTTCTAAGGAGAATCAGAGTTCCACTCATAGCCGTAGTCAACTCTCTGGACAAAACCACGAGACTGATCGGGTTTACTATTGCAAACGTTGTAGTTCAAACCATCCTGGCAAAGATTGTAATGGTAACTTGGTGGAGTGTAACCATTGAGGGAATAAGGGGCATAGTGCTTATGAATGCTTCACAAACCCAAAGTCTGGGAACTTCAGGCCTAAGATAAGTTCAAGAAACGGGCCACAGCCAGATAAGAGAGCTCAGAATGCAAATAATGCTCGTCCGACACATTCTACTTCAGGGAATGCGCCACCCAATCGTAATGGAGGGACTGTTAATGTTTCTCAGGCACACACAGAAGATGCAAGGAGAAACACTGGCCATGTTCATGTGATGAACCAGTCTGAAGAAAACACTAAGGGAAACGTTGTGACTGGTACTTTTTCTATCCATTCGATTCCTACTTATGTGTTATTTGATTCAGGTGCTTTTCATTCTTTCATATCTCCATCTCTTGTGAAAAAGTTAGGCCTACAGAACTCTAAATCTTGTGAGGCATACATCTCTACGCCTTCTGGTGTGGTTATACCTTGTAATAGTTTATATGTAGATGTCTCTATTATGTGTGGTAGTACCACCTTAGTAGCTTATTTGGTAGCTTTTCCTTTACATAATTTTGATGTAATTCTAGGGATGGATTGGCTTAGTAAGCATAAAGCCAAGATAGACTGTGAGAAACAAAAAGTGTCTGTAGTTTAGTACTATTGGAGTCTATGAGTTTTGTAGAGGATCTTCTTTGAAAATTATTTCTGCCTTGACTTTGAAATCCTACATGAGGAAGGGATGCCCTATATACTTGTGCCAGGTTCATGATACTAGCAAAGAGGAGCCACGGGTTGAGAATGTTCGAGTTTCCAATGAGTTCTTAGATGTCTTTCCTGATGATATCCCTAGCATGCCTCTTAGGCGTGATGTTGAGTTCAGCGTTGACTTGAAGCCTGGAACTGGACCTATTTCTAAACCTCCTTATAGAATGGCTCCTGCTGAGATGAAAGAGCTTAAGGCTCAGTTAGAGGAGTTGCTTGATGGTCCAACTCGGACTTCACATTCACCTTCCTCCTTTTTGTTTTTATTTTACTCTACTCCACTTATCATCGGTCTCCTCACCATCATCACCTCCAAAAATATCAAAAGATGATGTAGAGCGGTTTCCGAACACACTAGCTTGAGTAGAGAAAGAATATCCCTCGTTTGATAAATCTTTATCTTGATACTCATACAAAAGGTCATACAAAGTGTTTTTCACCCTCTCAATCTAAAACTTAGCCATACTACCATAAATCTCATTGAAATAGAATTCAACACATTCCAATTTGTTCCTTCGATCTAAGATGGCGGCTATGGCCAAAACTTCATTAATAATCGCCCAATACTTATCATACTTTGAGATCATTTCTCTTGCCATATCTCTAATGATGTCGGTATCACTTTATAACCAAGAAGTCAAAGCAAGTGTAATTTCACAAATTTGACGGAAAAATAAGTTGGAAGTTGGGTATCTCCTACCGGAAAATAACTCGGTCAATTTGTGAATTTTTTTCAATTTTTCACAAACTAATGAAGCCAACTCCCAATCTTTTTGGGTAGGAAGTTTGAATTTTAGACGAGGGCTTTGACGCTTAATACTAGCAAACACATCTTTATAAGGTAAAACACTTTATAGCATTAAAAAGGTAGAATTCCACATTGTTTTACAATCTAGTGGTAACTTTCTAGCTTCTTCACCTTTCACAGATTAGACTTTATTTTCAAATATCTCAATTCTTTTTGGAGTAGCTACCCAAAAAGAGACACACTCACGTACTCGCTCAATCCCGCCACCAATCACATCCAACCCATCTTGCACAATCAAATTCAAGATATGCGCACTACACCTCATATGAAAGAATCTACCCTTTAAGATAAGAGATTCTTCACCAAATCTTGGTTTTAAAACTTCCAACATTGCATCGTTTGTACTACAATTATCAACAACAACACAAGAAATCTTTTCCGCAATGTTATACACATTCAATGTGTCTAATAGAACTTGTGCAAGTGTATCTTTTGTATGTGGCCAAGGCACGTAAGCAAACCTACATTACATTAAGGGGGCGTTTGGTTAGGGGGCTTTAAGAAAGGGAAAGGGAAATAAACTTCTTGTTACCCTTACTTGGTGTTTGGTTGATGTTTTTTTGCATTCCCTTTACCCAATATTCAGTTTTGGTTACCCTTAGATGATTCCTCCCCCTACCCCAAGGTTTTGGATTCCCCAATATCCCTCTACACTTCAATGGACCATTGACCAACTTTGACCACCCTAATTACCACCGCATCCACCCCAACCGCCCAACCACTCCCACCATTTCTCACCGCCGGAACTATCCACATCAACTTTCACCGCCAGAAACACTCCACCAGGACCCCCACCACCGCTTAACACCGCCACCCAACCCCACCATCCCAACACATCAGAATCCCACCACCCCAATTCGACCCTAACAACCACCCCACCACCAACCTAACACTACGACACCACCACACCATCAGCAACCTAACATAACACTACCAGAAACACACCACCCCACCACCCAGCACCGTACCCACCAACCTAACACTACGACGCCACCCCACCACCCAGCATAACTCAAACCCGCCACCCAATCAGCAACCAAAACCACCTAAAAGAGAAGTGAAACCACCGCCCACCACCAGCAACACCCTTGACCACCTTCCTTAAAGATCTAAAAGGAGCAGATGCGAGAAAGAGAAGCGAGGAAGTCCGGGAAGAAGATCAGCGAGACGGAGAAAGAGAAGTGAGAAGATGACCGGTACGGTGAAGAGTGATGATAACGCGCGGCGCCGGTTGCCGGTTGCCGGTTGCTAGAGATGAGAGGGAGAAGAAGTGGGAGGAGGGAGGAAGATGATTCACTGATTATGGTGGTGGGGAAGTGTTTTATTTTTTTTCTTTCCCTTTCTTTTTGCAAACCAAACATGTAGTTTAAAGTAAGGGTTTCGTACTCCTTTTCTTTCCTATCCCTTTCTTGATTCCTTTCCCTTTCCCCTTTTCCAACCAAACGACCCCTAAAATAATATATTTAATCACAATTCACATAAGGAGAAACAAAAATAGCAAAACTATTAAAGGGGGCAGGCTAGCAGCAGCCAAAACGTAGCAGCAACAGTGAAGCACACACCATAAGTATAGCAGCAACTAGCAGGGGGCAGGGGCAGGGAAGTAGCAGCAACTAGCAGGGGGTAGGGGCAGGGAACGGGGGCAGGGAAGTAGCATCAACTAGCAAGGGGAAGGGGCAGGGAACGGGGGAGGGAAGTAGGGTGCGAATAATTAAAGACATAGAGTTATACCTTAACGTCTTGTTGCGCAACACCCAAAATTGGTCAATGTAATGAGCGGTAACAGCCATATAACCTCTTTTTTGATTTGAAGCAGACCACATGTCGGTAGATTGCAATTCTTGACTCGTTATTTTCCAAAACCTTCTTCAAACCAGCTTTCTCACTTGTAAACATTTTCATAATGTCCGATCTTAAGGTGTTTCTAGAGATGATCTTAAAACTAGGATTCAAGCTATTCACAAATCTCCTAAAACCAATATGGTCAACCATAGCTAATGGATACTCATGCACAATCACCATATTTGCTAGCTCCTTCCTCGATATCTCTGGACTAAAATTGGTATTCTCCACACTTGTTGTCCCATCGGCTCTCTTACTAGCACTCAAAATTTTTTGGCGTATGTCAACCTTTTGATGCTTTCTAATACACCTTTTGGTCATATGGTCTTTGAGATGAGAAGTCCCATTGGCACAATTGGCAGACATTAACTTATCACAATGTAAACACTTTGCTTTCTTATCACCCTTAACCTCAATCCTCTGAAAATGATCCCATACCGGTGATGTGAGTTTTCTTCCTTTTCGAGTACTAGTAGACAATATTTTACTTGGTTCACCTTCAGTTTCAAAGGCTTGTTGTTGGGTAGTTTGTTTCTTAAATTTAGTGTAAGATGGATGAAGGGGTGGGCAATGGGAAGAAGATGGCAAATTGGTAAGTGGTCGGAGAAGGAGATTTAGTATGTTGAGAAGGAGTTGTCCAAGGAATTGAAGATCCATATCCAGATTCATCATATGTGTCCATAATGAAGAATCTACAATATTGAACCAAATAAACAACAAAGACATACAAAGATAACCCAGCAACCTACTATTTTAGAAACCATTACTCAAACACGTTCCCCTCCCATTACTTTTAGTGATCTAATACAAATGGCTGTAAACAGTCATCAATCCTTCACTAATACTGGTACTACACAAGAGCCTATTGAGGATCAAGTTGCTGCTTCCTCAATTGATCCTGTACCTTCACCTCCTGTAGCTCCCATTAATGATCCTATTTCTTCAGCTGCTGCTATTCCTCAAGACCAAAACCATGCTTCTGGTAAGGATCCTGATTCTGTTGCTCATATTGTTCCCCCTGTTAATGCTGAAATAAATGGAACAGTAACTCCTATGGTTACTAGCTATAGGGGTGAGCAGAAAAGTCGGGTACCCGGTTCCAGACCCAGAACCGGTCGGAACCGGCGGTTCCAGAACTGGAACTGGAACTGTTGGGACTGGGTCTGGGTCCCAATATTAGGAACCGGTTGAGAGTGGTTCCAATTCCGGGTAGTAAAATTACAGACCCGGTACCCATTGGGTACCCGGTTCAACCGGTTCCAAGACCGGGTACCCGGTAGAACCGGTTCCGGAACCGAATACCCGAAATCGGAATTGGTATAGCCCAACCCCAAATTATTTTTTAATCTTTTATAGTAATATTTTAAGCCCAACTAGGCAACTACCATTGTGCTACCCAATTACCCAATCACCCATTTTACTGTCATAACTCATAACTCAAAGTCTCAACAAAATTCAAAGCTCAAAAGTCTCAAACCCTAATCTCTCGACGGCTACTTTGCTCTGCTAGCCTGGGTGCTCTCTTGAGTCTCGCCGGCTGTGTTACACCAAACGAAGGCGGCGCCGGCTGCTCTCTCTCC
Organism: Patellifolia procumbens; assembly: GCA_947645195.1. Lineage (NCBI taxonomy): Eukaryota > Viridiplantae > Streptophyta > Magnoliopsida > Caryophyllales > Amaranthaceae > Patellifolia > Patellifolia procumbens. The sequence continues at coordinate 7,988,578 of CANSGD010001328.1, forward strand.
GGTGGTGGTTGCTCTCTCTTGAGTCTCTCTCCTGCGGTTGCTCTTCGAAGCTCATTCACGGATCTCGCGGGGCGGTGTTTGCTCACTCTGTTACAGATTCTCACCGGTAATTTTTCTTATTTTTCTCATCTTATATCTTCTCTAAATCTAGAACAAGTATAATATTGAAGTTTTCTAATTTCACTCATCAATTTTGTTGTTGTTTTCATACGTTTTGCCCATATGATTCTGATTCATCAATCTTGTAGTTTTGTAAAGTGATGTGTGATTATAAGTTTGACTTTTGATGATGTGTGATTATGAGTTACTGCTAAATGGCATGAAAGCCATGAATCATGGTTTTATAAAGTGTATTTTTTATAATGAAAGCCATGACTCTTTTTGTGGTTGTTTTTTGAAGGTGATGATTTAATGAGAAGGTGGATGTTCAAATGGCTGTGATGGTGGAGTTTTTTTTCCAAGTGACACTATGGCAATGACTTGGGCATTATGAACTTTGTGCCATTTTCTATGTATTTGGAGATTTGTTGTACTCTTTCATATTGTATGAAATTTGGAAACTTTATTGTTTGTGGATTTTTTGTGTGTGATGAATGCGTGTAATGTATGCTTAGCACTTGGTTTTAAAGACGAACTTGATTATGGAAGTGTCAAATTACATCATGTTTGAAGGATGATGCATATTTTTAGTTAAACAAGGAAATCATAGCTTTTTGAAGACAATTGGGTAGTGGGTACCCGGTATTGGAACCGGTCGAATAGATTAAAATTAACTATTTTGCATAACCGGGTACCCGGTCAAGGAACCGGTCCCGATTGGTTCCGGTTCCAATTCCAAAAACTAAGGAACCGGTCCAACCGGTTCCGGTTCCGGTTCCAATTTCTGGGTACCCGGTCCAACCGGTTCCGTTACCAGTTCCGAGCTATTTGACCGGGTACCCGGTCTTGCTCACCCCTAACTAGCTATGCTGATAAACTTTCCAAAAATAGTTCAATCGGAAATGTTACTTCCTATAATAAGGGTATGGCTCTTTCCTTTTTGCCTTCTGATGCTACAGATGTGATTATTAATCTAGAAGATGTTATGGATGAGATAGAATATTGGGACAATACTCTTGTAGGTCGCATTATTGGCTTCAAAGCTTCTGTTAAAACACTTACAGATTATGCTAAGCAATACTGGAAGTTTGTTACTGAACCTCAGATTCTCTATTTCAATAAGGGCTGGTTCTATTTGAAATTTAAAAGTGCTGATGATAGAGATGCAGTTCTACATGGGGGGCCTTGGTACTACTATGATTATTCTTTCCTTCTCAAGCATTGGTCTCCTACTATCTCACATGAACTTGATCATATCTCAACTGTCCCACTTTGGATTACTCATCCAAACCTAGATCCTCACTTTTGGTCTGCTAAGGCTTTGAGAAAAATAGGGAGTAAAATTGGTACTCCATTATCAGCTGACCTTTGTACCACATTAAAATCAAAAATCTCTTTTGCTAGATTACTTGTGGAAATTTATGTTTCTAAGCCACTCTTAAATTCTGTAACTCTTTCTACTCCTTTTGGACTGAAAGAACAGGATATTAGATACGAATGGGTTCCTTATTTCTGTGATTGCTGCAAGAAACTGGGACATACTCAAAGTAGGTGTAAACACATGAAAATAGATACAGTTACTAGTACTGGTGATACTGCTCCGAAAATCACCCACGTTTATATCCCTAAAGTGGTTGCTGCTCCAGTTGCTACTGAAGCTCCAGTTGAAGAAAAGCTTGTAACTCCTGATGGCTTTACAGTGGTTCCTAGCAGGAAAGGGAAGTCTCCTGAATCTATTAGGCATGATCCCCAAACCTCTCATAATCCTGTGGCTAGATCTTTGCAGCTTATTGATAACAGATTTGTTACTCTCTTTGATGATACTTTTGACATTGACTGTCAAAAGCAAGGGGTCTTGGATGAAGATGTTCCCCCTGATATTAAATGAATTTCTCTTCATGGAACATTAGAGGGTGTAATAAAGCCCTCAAGCAACAGGAAATCCTTAATTTCTTGTTGAGTAATAAGATTGATTATGGTGGTATTTTGGAAACTAGAGTGAAAGAACATTAGGAATTGCAATCCTAAAGAAGAAATTTAAAAGATTCTCTTTCTTTCACAACTATTCCCATCATTATAATGGTAGAATTTGGATTTTTTGGAATCCTAATACTGTCTCAGTGGATGTTCTAGCTGTTGGTGATCAGTTTATTCATAGTTGTATTACCTGTTTTAAAACTCATGCTACATATGTTGTTACTATGATATATGCTTCAAACTCTGCTGCTGTCAGGGCTGCTCTTTGGGACTTCATCATCTCTACATCTCCTAAAACCATAGATCCATGGCTTCTGTTAGGGGATTTCAATGTTGTTCTTTCAAGTGCTGAAAAGCTCAGTCAAAATCCTGTTTCTCAGCAGGATGTTGATGATTTCTCTAGTTGTGTTGCTTCTGCTGGACTTGCTGATCTTCCTAGCCTTGGGAATTTTTTCACTTGGACCAACCTCCAAGAGGGTGATGATGCAGTTTGGGCTAAACTTGATAGAGTTTTGGTCAATTATGTTTGGTTCTCCTCTCATATTCATGCTACCACCACCTTTCCCAATCCTGGAATTTCAGATCACTCTCCAGCTTTGGTGAGTATTAAATCCAATGTTCCAACTCCACCTAAGAGATTTAGATACCTCAACTGTTGGGGCTCTCTTCCCCAAATGTTAGACATTGTTCATAAGCATTGTTCCTCTCCTCTTCTTGGCTCTCCTATTTTTACTCTCTTCCAAAAGCTTAAGCTCATTAAGCATGATCTGAAACTGTTACACACAAAAAGCTTCTCTAGCATTTCTATTAGAGTCTCAAACTGCAGACATGATCTAGCTCTTGCTCAGGATGCTCTTTCACAAGATCCTACAAACTGTGCTCTCTTGCAAGCAATGAAAAAGATCAAAACTCAACTCTTCAAGTTGGAAGAGGCTGAATTAAGTACTATTAGTCAAAGACTCAAAATTGCTGACATCCAGCTTAATGACACTAGTACTAAGCATTTCTATGCAAAGCTTGCTGAACAAAGAAGCTACTCTTATATTGGTCAAGTCAATGACTCTCAAGGTCAATGCTGCAGAGACAAAGCCTCAGTTGATCAGGCCTTTCTCTCCTATTATATTTTTCTTCTTGGTACCTCACAAGATGATATTTCACCTATATATCCTGATGCTTTGCTTGGCTCTACTCTTGATGATTCTGATAAGCAAGATCTTATTATGCCTTTTACAAAAGAAGATGTTAAAGCTGCTCTTTTTGCTATTAATGAGAATAAGAGCCCTGGTCCTGATGGTTATAATTCTGGCTTTTTGAAGAAGGCCTGGAGTATTATTGGAGCTAATTTTAGTGATGCGGTTCTGGATGTCTTTCTTAAAGGCAATATGCTCAATCAAGCAAATGCTACTCTTATCTCCTTGATCCCTAAAAAAAGTTGTCCTGATTCTGTTAAAGACTTCAGACCTATTGCTTGTTGCACTACATTTTACAAAACTGTTAGTAAAATGTTAGTTGCTAGAATGCAGAAAATTCTCCCAAAGATTATTGGAGAGGAACAATCAGCATTCATTACTGGAAGAAGCATCTTTGATAACATCTTGCTTTCTAAAGAGCTCATTAGGAAATATGAGAGAAAATCTGTTTCCCCTAGAGCAACAATCAAAGTTGACATTCAGAAAGCTTTTGATTCAGTTTCTTGGCAATTCCTTTCTGAATGTCTTAGAGTTTTTGGTTTTCCTGAGCAGTTCATAGGGTGGATCATGTTATGTCTCACCACTTCAAAATACTCTTTAAACATTAATGGGTTTAGTGTTGGGTATTTCTCAGGAAAAAGAGGTCTAAGGCAGGGTGATCCTCTTTCCCCATACCTGTTTGTGCTATGTATGGAGATGCTCTCTAGGAAGCTCAGGAAGCTTGGGGAGCTCAACACCTTCTCTTTTCATCCCAAGTGTCACAGACTGAAGCTTACTCACCTTCTTTTTGCAGATGATCTCCTGATTTTCTGTAGAGGTGATCTAAGCTCTATCAATTGTGTTCTTGATGCTCTTAAACAGTTTGAGAGTTGTTCTGGTCTTGCTGCTAACCCTATGAAAACTAGCCTCTACATTGGTGGTGCCACCTCAGATTCCATTGATCATATAGTGCATTGCACAGGTTTTGCTCTTGGTCAATTCCCTTTTAGGTATCTGGGGGTCCCTCTCAATTCTGCAAAGCTCACCATGGGTATGTATGACCCTCTTCTTGATAAGATTAGAGGTGTTTTGCAAAGATGGAAGAGTTCTTTTTTCTCCTATGCTGGTAAATCTCAAATTATCAATTCTATGATAATTGGTCTTATCACTTTTTGGGGTTCAGCTCTTCTTCTGCCTGTTGGTATTGCAAAGAAGATTAATAAGTTATGCAAAGATTTCTTCTGGAATATTGACCCTGATCAAAAGAGAATCTCTTACATTAGCTGGGCTAGAATCTGTACCCCTAAGACTGAAGGTGGTCTCAACATCAAAGAGGTCCTTAGCTGGAATAAAGCTTTGTACTTCAAATGGTTCATCACCTTAGCTCATTCTAACTCTTCTATGTGGGCAAAATGGATCAAGAGTTATGTCTTGATCAATCACAGCATTTGGCAAGCTACTGCACATGCCAAGCATTCTCCTCATTGGAACAATTTGCTCAAACTGAGAGATGAATTCATTTCCAAGCAGGGTGGCACCACACAAGCTCAGTTTCTCCTCTCCTCCTGCACTCTTACAACTTCTAAGCTATATGATGTTTTCAGGACACCATCCTCAGTAGTTACTTGGCACAAAACTCTGTAGGATAACTGTTGTGTGCCTAAGCATGCTGTCATAAGCAGCTTTGCTGTTCAGAACTCCCTCCCTACAGTTGATAATATCCAGAGTAGAGGGCTCTCATTGGCCAATCACTGCTCTCTTTGCTTTGCTGATGCAGAGAGTTATGCTCACCTATTCTTTCAATGTTGTTTCTCTCAATCTGTCTGGCATAGTATCCTTCAATGGATCAGATTACCACCTAGAAGCTGGACTATCAAACATGAGCTGAGATGGTTCAAGCAACACTGTAAGGGCAAGGCTTGGTTCAGTAAATCGAGAAGATGTGCCCTTTGCTGCACAATCTACTTTGTTTGGATGGAGAGAAATACTAGAATCTTTTCTAATAAGTCTAGAACAATTACTCAAATTGTATCAGTTATTAAATTTGTTGTTTGTACTAGACTTTATTCTGTTTTTACTCCTAGTAGTACTCTAGTTAAAGCTTTACTAGATGCTTAGTTGCTTTACTAAGGGGTAGCACATTGCTATCCTTTGGAAAGTTGTATTGGTTTTGTTCATTAATGAAATTTGCACCTTCTTTCCAAAAAAAAAAAAAAAGACATACAAAGATGATTAGTAAAACATTGGCATAATATAAAATCAGCACAAATTCCAATTTTCATAATGAAATGCATACAACATTTGATAATAGCAATGGAAATGAATACTCAGACATACAACATTTGATAAGTATATAATGATTCAACTCAGTTTGAACACTAACAACAGCAACAAATAAAGTGAGTGGAAAATATACATTTTTTGTAAAACACTAACAACACTCAGTTAGAACACTAATAGTTAGAACACTTTGTGTATAACACCAACAGCATACAGCAGCAGCAGAAAATAGCAAATAGCAACAACTAGTGCTCATTGCTCAGATCACCAGAAACTAGGCAACTACTACTCTACTAGTGCTACAAACCTCCTTGTTTTTTAATGCATCTCATTGCTCAGATCACTTTGTAATGAAATCAAAAGCAACAATGGATACTAACCAGAAAAAATAGCAAATAGCAGCAATGGGCCAATGGTCAATGGATGAAATAGCAAAAAACACGACTCAATGACTCACTTTAACCCTCCATAAAAACAAATCAAACACATACTTAGGGTAGAATTTAGGTTTAAAAAATAATGAAATGAATACTAACCACGAATTAGCAATGAATACTAACCACGAATTAGCAATAAAGAAATAAAAAGAAATGAGGAATACTAACCAGAAATTATCACCGGCGAGTAAAATCCGGCGAGTCTGAGAGTGAACGGAATCCTACGAGTGTGGGAGTGTTTGAATTCTTGGGAGTCTTTTGGTTGTTGTTGGGAGGCTAGAATCCTATGAAAGAATCAGTCAATGAGAGAAACAGAGATTTAGATTTAGGGTTTAGTTTTTATATTTAGTATTTTAATTTAAAATCTACTACAATAAAAAAAATTAAACGGAGGGATAATGGGTCGGGGATTAACCGGGTGATGGGTGAGAAATTGTCACCCGCATCCTACCCGAATCCTTCAACCGGTTCACCCGTCACCTGCTCTTCATCCGTTTATTTCGGTTTTTCACCCTTTTATTTAAACAGGGTGGAGCGGGTTACTGGATATCAACTGGATATTGCCATCTCTAAAGGGTTTTATTCGTCCTAGTGTGTCCCCATGGGGTGCTCATGTTTTGTTTGTGAAGAAGAAGGGTAGGAGTGTTCGACTTTGTATGATTATAGGGAGCTCAAGAATGTCACAATGAAGTATAAGTACCCTTTGCCAAGAATAGATGACTTGTTCGATCAGTTGACGGGAGCTGGAGTTTTCTCTAAGATTGATTTGAGATATGGCTACCATCAGCTTCGTATTGTAGAGAATGATATTCCTAAGACAGCTTTTCGAACTCGCTATGGGCACTATAAGTTTACTGTTATGCCCTTTGGGTTGACGAATGCTCTAATGGTGTTCATGGACTTAATGAATCGGGTTTTCAGGCCGTATCTTGATAAGTTCGTAGTTGTGTTCAGTGATGATAATATTATCTATTCTAAGGATACTAGTGAGCACGAAGAGCATCTTCGTACTATTTTTCAAGTTCTAAGGGAGAATAAGTTGTATGCTAAGTTCTCCAAGTGTGATTTCTGGTTGGATTAAGTTGCATTTCTTGGCCATATTATTTCTAAAGAAGGCATTTTAGTTGATCCTTCAAAGATGTAAGCTGTATCGGAGTAGCCCACTTCAAAGAGTGTGACTGAGATTCACAGTTTCCTTGGCTTAGCAGGTTATTATAGGAGATTCGTAAAAGACTTCTCAAAGATAGCTCGGCTTTTAACTACATTGTTGAGGAAGGATGCTAAGTATCATTGGGATGCTGATTGTGAGAAGGCATTCCAGATTCTGAAGGAGCGTCTCACTACAGCTCCTGTGTAAACACTGCCTGATGAAAACCTAGAGTACGAAGTGTTTATAGATGCTTCGAAGAATGGCCTAGGTTGTGTGCTTATGCCGAATAGAAAGGTTGTTGCCTACGCTTCTAGGCAATTAAAGAACCATGAGGTGAATGATCCGACGCATAAACTAGAGTTGGCAACTGTTGTTTTAGCACTTAATATTTAGCGTCATTATCTCCTTGGCACATCATTTAAGATATTTTCGGACAACAAGAGTCTGAAATAAGTCTTCACTTAGAGAGAGCTGAACATCAGGCAGAGGAAGTGGTTGGAACTGGTCAAATATTATGATATAGAGATTCAGTACCATGAGGGTAAGGCTAATGTTGTTGCAGATGCACTTAGTAGGAAAACTTCTCATTATTTGCAGACCTTGCGTTCTAGAAATCGTCTTAGAGAGGAGTTTCAGAGTCTCGATGTTGAGATAGTGCAAATAGGAGCTCCACTTAATGCTCTAACTATTCGGTCGACTTTGTTTGACGAGATCAAGGAAGCACAAGTAAATGATATGTTTTTGAATGACAAGCAAGCTAATGAGCCTGTCAATTTCACACTTGTCGAGGAGGGTAGTGTGAGGTTCAAAGGGAGATGATGTGTTTCTAATGTTCCTGAATGGAAAGAGAAGATTTTGGAGGAAGCTCATACAGCACAGTACTCTGTACAACTTGGAGGGGATAAGATGTACAAGGATCTCAAGCGGACTTTTTGGTGGCCTCATATGAAGACAGACACCGCTAAGTACGTCTCGAGATGCTTGACTTGTCAGAAGGGGAAGAGTGAGCATAAGAGGCCTCAAGGAATGATTCAGCCTTTAGAGGTTCCACAGTGGAAATGGGATTCGATCTCTATGAATTTCATTTTTGGACTTCCAAGAACACCGAAGGGAAATAATATGATTTGGGTGATTGTGGATTGTCTTACCAAGTCTGATCATTTTGTTCCCATGAAGGATACTTGGAAGCATCAGCGATTGGCTGTTGCTTATAAAGAGCACATGATTAGACTTTATGGTGTTCCGAGTGATATTGTTTCAGACAGGGTTCGTAGATTTTTGTCTAACTTTTGGCAGAAGCTTCTGGAAGCTCTAGGGACTAAGTTGAATATGAGTGCAACTTTTCACCCTGCTACAGATGGTCAGACATAGAGCACTATTCAAACATTGGAGGATATGTTTGGATCTTGTGCCTTAGAGTTCAGGGTTCTTGGGAGGATAAGCTTGATCTGATAGAGTTCTCGTACAATAATAGTTACCATTCTACCATTCATATGGATCCATATGAAGCTTTGTATGATTTCAATGTCGTAATCCTTTGTGTTGGAGTGATATTAGCGAGTCCGTTGTGATTGGACCAGAGATGATTCAAGAGACTGTTGAGCAAGTAAAGCTCATCCAACAGACGACGAAAGAGGCACAAGATAGACAAAAGAGCTATGGCGATAAGCATCGTCATCATGAGGAGTTTGAGGTAGGAGAAAAGGTATTGCTTAGAGTTTCTCCTATGAGAGGTGTGATGCGATTTGGTAAGAAGGGAAAGTTAAGCCCTAAGTTCATTGGTCATTATGAGATCTTGGAAAGGGTAGGAGAAGTTGCTTATAGATGGTGGTTCCACCAGGCGTTGATTGTGCGCATAATGTATTTCATGTCTCACAGTTACGTCGATACATTAGTGACCCTTCGCATGTGCTACAGCCCGAGTCTCTACAGTTAGATGATAACATGACTTTATGAGGAGTTTCCAGTTCAGATTTTAGATCACTAAGTTCGGAAAACTCGCAAAGGGCAGACAAAGATCGTGAAGGTGTTATGGTCTAAACACAATTCGGAGGAGTGTACTTGGGAAGTCGAGGATGTCATGTGTCGCAAGTATCCCCATCTCTTCGCCGAGATAAACTTTTAGTTACGAGGACGTAACTCTCTTTTTAAGAGGGGTAGAATGCGTACTTATTTCGCGCCTTTATTGTTGAAAGTTACTTATAATGCCAGTTTGGGTGTTAATTTTGCTATGTGTTTAGTTCTCTACTTGTTATAGTATGATGGTAGGATGCAAGTTAAAGTTTTATATTTTCAACTGTCTAGTAGTAATGTAACATATAGAGTTAATGAGCTATTTTGAAAAATAAGAGTCTAAGTTTGAATGTTTGATTGTGTGATTTATATTTTAAGTTTCGGGACGAAACTTATTTTAAGGGGGTATAACACCCCATATTTTTAAATATTATTAGTATTATTTATTTTAAATTATTTTATGAAAATAACTTATATTAGCCTTTTATTAAATTATTTTATGAAAATAATTTATATTAGCCTTTTGTTAAATTATTTTTCTTCCATACTTTGACTTTATCTTAGAACTAGTCAAAAGCCTATTCCTAATTTGGTTAGGTTAAGTCCCATTAGATTTAATTATCCTAAGTTATAAAAAGAAGAGAGACAGAAAAAAAAGGAAAACAAAACTTTTAACTTACCGTCATTTAGCCTTCACACACATCTTCCCCGTCGCATCCCACTCCTCTATTTCTTCACCTCAACCTCCTACTTTGCTTCACAATTTTGTGCCACCATTAATAACCCAAAACCTTTGCTCAATTATCATGCAAAAACATTCCATCATTCATCATCATCATACCTATTATCCATCACCATTATCACAATCGTTGTTTTGGGCGGATTTCAAAGAAAAAAGGGTTGTATTTGGCTACGTTTTTTGGTCGAATTTTGGGTCAAAGGAGACGAGTTTTGGATCTTTTTCTACTCTTCTACATCCCAGTTACTTTAATAACCAAATCGTGGGTTCGTAGAAGAACTTTATTGACTTGAGATTAAGTTTGGTTGGTTGTGGTTGCGGAAAAGGTAAGATTTCTTTCTAAGACTTGTACAGATTATTTTGGGAAATGGATGATATTGGTTTAAAGTTTATATATAGTTTTAAAAGGTTTTGTCTGGTTATATATTGAGATTTGAAAACGAGTTTTATGTTATTTATATATTGAGATTTAAAAGGTTTTACATTGTTCATATAATGAGATTTAAATCGTTTTGACGATATTTATTGTGAAAGAAAATTATGAGATTATTTATGAGATTCAAAAGGGAGGAAGTTCCTCATATGCCAAGTTGAGATTTACAAGGAGGATGTTCCTCATTGTTACAGGTTTTGAGTAAACTAGAATGTTTCTAGGTTTACTTATTTGATTTGTTAGGTTCTATAAGAATGTTTTTGTGGGGTTGCCGGTAAGCGGTATTCCTCGAGTTTGGAATTAGGTTGAGTTTTGCCTCAACATTATTTAGTAGTTAGGTGTATGTTGATCAACACACTTGCCATTGGTCTTCCTTCTTGGTTCGTTATCAAGTTAGGGGTATGCATACTAGGGGCTTTGGTGTTTACCTGTCTCGTTAGCCTAGCTAGTTCATTGGACTTTAATACTTCCTACTCACAGATTTCCAAAAAGTTACATTTTAAATGTATTTAAAGAATTATTTCAGAAAGATTGAAAGTTGGATTGTTGGAAAATTATTTTATCTTATATATTTGATGTGTACAAGTTTGAAATGAATTTGTAAGATATTCCTATATATATCTTACCTGTACAATGGCTAGTTTTGTTTTATTGAAGTATGAAATCTTGCTCAGCCTTTTGGCTAATATTATAGTGTTCAATGTGCAAGTACTTGAAGGTGGTTAGCTCAAGTTTCGGTTAAAGAGTGTCATGGATTAAGTTATGTTTTTTTTCGTTGTTATTCATTTGACTTTAATATTTTATTTCAGTCTGTAATAATTATTTAGATCCTAGCTAGTTTAATTATTTAAACATTATTGACTATTTATTTTCAGTTATAACATTTTTCCTTGCGGTGATTATTATTAATTATCGTTGCGTAGCACCTTTAAAATTTCCTTAAATTATTTATTATATTACATTATCGACGTAGCGGAATTTCAGGGGTGTTACACTAAGTAATCATGAAGTCAAGCACGAGCAGGGAGTTATTGAGCTTGTGGCCCATTGTTTCTACCCATAATTAAGATTTTGGTAGTAGAAAAAGTAAAGAAGATGCAGGGACTAAGTATCATGAAGATGCGCTAATGAATTTTGAATAACAATTGCTGCCTATAAGTTCTTTAATCTGGGTATTGGGTACCCGATATTCCCGACCTTGGCAATTCGGGTACCCTCATTCCGGCTACCTGGTTTTTCTAGTCCCGGTCATGGGCCTCTTAAATAACTACCTGCGAAATAGGGTACTCGCATTTCCGGATACTCGAAAATGCGAGTACCCGGTTATGAACACCCCTATTAACCACCGTCAGAGGTGGTACCTCCTAAAGCGACACTTGTTGTCCCACCACTACCTTCACTTATGATGTGTACTGAAGAGGAATAAAGGACGCTTGATCCCCTATTCTGAAGATTGTTATGGAGGGGAACCCATTCTCCCTCCATCTCATTTTTCTACTATCTCATCTTTCTTTTCTTCCTCTTGAGAAGAGGATTCACCATGGGATCCCTCTCATGATTCCTCCGACGAAGGTGAGAGAACCCCAACCACCAGTGTGATATGAATGCAGCCCCAAGGTAGAGAAGCATCCAAGTAAAGGATCCTAAAAGTAACTAAGTCCGAAAATAATCAAGAACACCTCCAAGAAATAGTCCAAGAACAACAAGAACTGGATATGATAATTAAATCTAACACTCCTGAAAGATTTAATTAACTGTAACCTCACTTAAACCACTCCTGAAATTAGTAGATTAATCACGAAATTAATTAACACTCATAAAAATTAATTCAATGGCCGAAAAGAATAGAATTAACTATTAAGTTCTTAAACACAAGTTTTTTGCTAAATCAGACATACAATTGTAATATGGTACGTCGTGTATTTATTATTAACCAATGACAAGAACAAACTTGTCCTCCAAACAACCGCATAGCCGAAAATCAGCATAATATCCCAAGAAATTACAATCTAATCAACTTGCTAAGTAATCCCTAAAATCTAGGAGTGAATAAAGGAAAGATAGAATCAAATCTTCCCTTAATTGGCGCCTAATGTGAACACTTAGGGATTATGGCAACTAATCATCAACTTACCTAGTGTGAACACTTAGGGAATATTATAACTCAACTACAACTTGCAATACTTGGAGTACAAGGACTCAAAACCCTAAGGAGAACCGAAAATACTCTAAATTTTGACCCTAATGACTTTACTGAAATTAAATGACTTAATTAAAATAACTAAGACTCTAAATGGACTCCAAAACATGGGCTAGACGCCCCTCATAGCATGCTTCATGGACTAGGCTCATCTTCCCAAGTAATAATGGATACAAAGGAAGAGTTGGTCTTTAACTTGAATCTAAAAGCTTCAAGGACCAAACAAATGCCGCTCATCTCCATGTGTTGACTTTTGACTTTGACTTGGCCTTGACTTGTATCATTCTCCCCTTCTTCAAAAGAATTTGTCCTCAAATTTGCATCATCATAGTAAGGACTAAGATCTCCAAAATTGAAGGTAGCACTCACACCTCCATACTCACTTGGAAGATCGATCTTGTAGGCACTATCACCAATCACCTCAAGAACTTCAAAGGGACCATCGGCCCTAGGCATGAGTTTGTTCTTCCTCTTGCTTGGAAGCCTCTCTTGCCTCAAATGGATCCATACTAGATCGCCAATATTGAACTTAGGCCGCCTCCTATGTTTGTTTGCCCTCTCTTTGTATTGAGCATTCATCTTCTCAATTCTAGCTTTGACTTGCTCACATGTCTTCTTGAAAGTTTCGAACCTTTTCTTTGCATCCACATGAATTTCAGATTTTGTTAGCACAATAAAATCAATTGGAAGAAAAGGATTGATACCATAGACCACCTCAAATGGAGATTGAGAAGTAGTAGATGAATTAGCTCGATTATAAGCAAACTCATCATGAGCTAGCTTCATATCCCAATCCTTTTGTCTTGCTCACTAAGCCACGCAATAGAGCTCCAAGAGTTCGATTTGTAACTTCAGTTTGGCCATCTGTCTGAGGGTGATGACTAGTACTGAAGAGTAACTTAATTCCCACCATCTTCCACAAGCTCCTTCAAAAGTGACTAAGGAACTTTGAATCTCGATCACTAACAATACTTCTAGGGATGCCATGTAGGCAAATTATCTCCCTAAATTACAAATCAGCAACATGTAAAGCATCATCAGTTTTATGCACAGGAATGAAATGGGCCATTTTAGAGAATCGATCTATCACCACCATGATAGCATCTTTTCCTCTTTGAGTTCGAGGCAAACCCACAATGAAATCCATACTCACACTATCCCAAGGAGAATTAGGGACTGGCAATGGAGTATATAGGCCTTTATGAAAAGTATTCTTAGCCTTTTGACAAGTAGCACACTTACTAACCACCATGTGAACATCCTTCACCATGCTAGGCCAATAGAAATTCTCACTCAAGGTGTCTAAGGTCTTTTGAATGCCAAAATGACCAGCCACCCCACCACTATGGACTTCTCTCACACAAAACTCCCTCACGCCACTTTTAGGAACACATAGCTTATTCCCCTTAAAAAGGTATCCTTCTTGAACTACATACAAGCCATTAGGGTTAGTAAAAGAATTACCAAAGTCATTATCATTAATATACAATTCTTTTAAGTGATCAAACCCTAAGATTCTAGCATCCACCATAGTTAAGAGATAGGATCGCCTAGAAAGAGCATCAACAACAACATTACACTTTCCTTATTTGTACTTAGAAGAAAAAGTAAAAGATTGTAGGAATTCAACCCACTTGGTATGCCTATGATTGAGCTTTTGTTGTCCATGGATGTGCTTGAGTGCTTCATGATCTGAATGGAGAATGAAAGGCTTGGGCCTCAAGTAATGGGACCAATGATCCAAGGCCCTCACAATAGCATAGAACTCACGATCATAGTTGGAGTAATTGAGTTTGGCGCCACTCAATTTCTCACTAAAGTATGCAATAGGCCTCTTCTCTTGAATCAAAACAGCACCTACTCCAATTCTACTTGCATCACACTCTACCTCGAACAATTTGTGGAAATCTGGCAAGGCAAGGATAGGAGCGTTGCAAAGGAGCCTCTTCACCTCTTCAAATGATCTTTGAGCTCGAGAGTTCCAAGAAAACTCTCCCTTCTTCATCAATTCAGTGATTGGGGCCATAATTGTTGAGAAGTTTCGAATGATCCTCCTATAAAAGGAAGCTAGGCCATGGAAACTTCGACATTCATGAGCATTTGTAGGCGCCAACCATGAGGAAATAGCTTTAACTTTCTCTTGATCAACATGTACTCCATCCCTAGACACAATATAGCCAAGAAAAGCAATACTAGGTACAAGAAAGTCACAATTTTCCATCTTTCCATACAATTTTTGCTTTCTCAATTTTTCAAATATAAGTCTTAAATGAGCTAAATGAGAATCAATACTAGTACTATACACAAGAATACCATATAAATAGACAACAATGAACTTGTTAAGAAAGGGACGTAGTACATTAGCCTCATAAAAGAACTAGGAGCATTGCATAGACCAAAGGGCATCACCATCCACTCATATAGACCTTGTTTAGTCTTGAAAGCAGTTTTCCACTCATCTCCTTCTCGAATTCTCATTTGGTGGTAACCACTCCTTAGATGAATCTTCGAAAATACTGTAGCTCCATGTAACTCATCAAGCATGTCCTCCAATCTTGGCATAGGAAAACGATACTTGATTGTGATGTTGTTGACAGCTCTACTATCAATGCACATCCTCCATGTACCATCCTTCTTAGGGACAAGAAGGGCAGGAACGGGGCATAGACTCATGCTTTCTCTCACATAGCCTCGTTCAATCAACTCTTCAATTTGCCTTTGTAGCTCCTTAGAAGCCACGGGGTCACATCTATAAGCTGGCTTGTTTCGCAAAGGTGCGCCTGGCACTAGATCAATAGCATGCTCAATTCCTCTCAAAGGTGGTAACCCTTGAGGAAACTCTTCGCGAAAAACTTCCCTAAACTCCTCCAACAAAGCTGCAAGGTTAGGATCTTTCATAGAAACATCATTAGTTAAAGTACATTTAACAAATAAAGCATAACCATGACCCTCTAATTCGACCTCTTTCTCGAACTCCTTGGCCGAAAGGAACAAACCTTGTTTCTTCCTCCTTCCTTGGCGCAATAGTGTTAGGAGACAAGGGCATAAGTCGCATCCTCTTAGACCCCATCAAAACAGAATACACATTGGTCTCCCCCTCATGAATAACTTTTCGATCAAATTGCCAAGGTCTTCCAAGAAGAATATGACAAGCACTCATAGGAAGAACATCACCCCAAAACTCATCTTTGTAGCTACCAATCGAAAAAGAAACAAGGGCTTGTTTCTTAACAGTCAATCCAGTTTCGTCATCCAACCAACTCAACTTGTAAGGACTAGGATGATCTGTAACCAACAAATTCAACTTAGAGACCACATTAGATGCCACAACATTAGTGCAAGATCCACTATCAATAATCACATTGCAAGCGAAATTACCAACTTTACATCTAGTGTGAAACAAGTTTTCCCTTTGTTCATGATTAGGTGAGTGATTAACATGTAGTGTCCTCCTAACAACTCCAATCATCCTAGAGTCATCTTCAGCATAGGCATCTTCATCCTCAATCTCATCACTCTCATGGTCACTTTCCACCACATAGTCATAAGTTCTCTCTTCCTTTTCCAAGATCATGTATTGTTTTATAGTGAGGGATTTTCTAGTGGGACAATTTGCAGCAATATGACCCCTGCCTTGACACTTAAAACACTTTCGATAATCATCAAATTTTTCTCTCGAAACAACCAATTTAGGGCGTTCCCCTTTGTTTTCCGCCTTAGAAGGAAAGTCTTTCTTTTCAAAGGTCTTAGAAGATGAAGGGTACATAGGATTAGGGCTTTTGAAAGTGGTGCTTTTCCCCTCAATAGAGTTTCTTATCTTCAAGTTCATGACGTTCAAATTTTAAGGCCAATTGACACACATCATCAAAAGTACTATAGTTGGCAATGTCAATTTTTCGAGCAATAGATTTATGAAGACCACCAATAAATCTAGAGATCTTTTCTTATTCAACCTCTTCATTACCACAAAGCAAACACAATCTATCAAACTCCAAGGTATAGTCATGAACACTCAAGAATCTTGGGTTAAGTCACGCTTTCTCATGTATTGCCTTTGAACAAAATCACTTGGAATAAATCGTTCTTTCAATTTCTTCTTAAGCTTTTCCCAACTTTTAAGCTTAGTTTTCCAAGTTTTGCCCTTTTTGATTTTAGACTCTCTAACCAAATTCCAGCATATTTAGTTAGTCTAATGGTGGCAATTTTATACTTCTTTTCATTATCAAACCCTTTATAGTCACAAATCTTTTCAAGTTGTCTAATCCATTCAAGCAAATCTTCAGGATTATAATCACCCGTAAAATCATCCAATTTTATTCCCCTATCATCATCATAAGTTGGTTTAACATTTTGCACAACATCATGATCAGATTTATAGTCAACATGATTAGGGTATTTTTTCCTTTTAACAACATCAACTAGAGCAAGATGGGCGCTTTCTAGTCTTTTAGCCCTTTCCCTATCTTCCCTAGACCTAGCTCGGTCCTCTTCAGTGGCAATAAGCAAATCATGCAACATTTTCTCAAGTTTCTCCACACTATACATGATTTAAAGCTTAAAACAAACAAATATGCTACAGAATCACACGCCAACAAGAAGAATGGTAGCAAAGAACCACATAAACCCTAGCAAGGATCGAAATCAAGAACTAGAATTAACTAGTTTAGAATGCTTACCAAGAAAGTCGGACTCTTTCTTTCCTCACCCTCCTGGAAAATCTGATACCAATTGATATGAATGCAGCCCCAAGGTAGAGAAGCATCCAAGGAAGAATCCAAGTAAAGGATCCTAAAAGTAACTAAGTCCGAAAATAATCAAGAACACCTCCAAGAAACCGTCCAAGAACAACAACAGCAGGATATGATAATTAAATCTAACACTCCTGAAAGATTTAATTAACTTTAACCTCACTTAAACCACTCCTGGAATTAAGTAGATTAATCACTAAATTAATTAACACTCCTGAAAATTAATTCAATGGCCGAAAAGAATAGAATTAACTATTAAGTTCTTAAACACAAGTTTATTGCTAAATCACACATACCCTTGTAATGTGGTATGTCGTGTAATTATTATTAACCAATGACAAGAATAAACTTGTCCTCCAAACAACCACATAGCCGAAAATCAGCATAATATCACAAGAGATTACAATCTAATCAACTTGTTAAGTAATCCCTAAAATCTAGGAGTGAATAAAGTAGAAGATAGAATCAAATCTTTCCTTAATTGGCGCCTAGTGTGAACACTTAGGGATTATGGCAACTAATCATCAACTTGCCTAGTGTGAATAATTAGGGAATATTAAAACTCAACTACAACTTGCAATACTTGGAGTCCAAGGACTCAAAACCCTAAGGAGAACCGAAAATACTCTAAATTTCGGCCCTAATGACTTTACTGAAATTAAATGACTTAATTAAAATAACCAAGACTCTAAATGGAATCCAAAACATGGGCTAGACGCCCCTCATAGCATGCTTCATGGACTAGGCTCATCTTCCTAAGTAATCATGGATACAAAGGAAGAGTTGGTCTTTAACTTGAATCCAAAAGCTTCAAGGACCAAACAAATGGGCTCATCTCCATGTGTTGACTTTTGACTTTGACTTGGACCTTGACTTGTATCACAGCGACAAGGACGGTGACATGTATGGTCGCAGTCCCAGGAACTGAGATTAAGTCAGGGTTCAGAGTCTCTGTGCCCTAACTTTGCATGCTTCACATTCTTCTTCTTTTTCTTTGTTTTTCATGCTTTTCCTCCTCACCTTCGCCATCACTTTCTTCTGTTACTTTTTCCTCCTCAACTTCATCATCACTTTTTTAACCCACTCTTCCTCCTTCTATATCCATCACTATCTACGCCTTTTTCTCCTCCTCCTTCTCTACATCCTTGTCTTCTCCCTTTTCTTATCAATTTAGGGTTTAGCTGTTTAATACTGCGTCCTCTGTATTTGATGGGATATATTTAAGACACGATGTAAAGACTAATGACATTATCTCTAAGGTGTTTTCATTATTATGTAATTATTAATCCTACATTAATGAAATTACTTGTTTACTTATTTATTATCATTGTTCTGATTTCTTATAATAATTATTGTTTTGGCGTTTATAGAAGGTGAAATAATAAATAAGATAGTCATTAAACCGATAAAATGGTTCCTTAAGCAAGATCAATGAAAAGGGTTTCTCTAAAAACCCACAATCTGTTAACCAAAAGCCTAAGAACAGTTTCCATAAATAGGAAACTGATTCATTGGACATAAAGTTAATGAACATGGTCGTTAACCATATATCCATTAACCTCCACTCTATAAAAGGGATTAAATGTAAATAACAAACACACATTCCACAAAAAATTAAAATAAATTGCAGAACAAAAACTGCTAAAATGGAAAGAAGTGTGAGGAAGTATCCTCCTTTTCCTAGAAGCAAAGAAAATCCCCCAAATTCAAATTGCCCTGATCATTGCTTAGCTTTGGGTGATCGTGAAAGGGATCAAATAACATTCCTTCCTCTACAACTAAGCTATTGAGAAGAGTTGTTAATCGTCATTTCCAAGGAACCCAAGATCAGATTTGAGTATCCTTTTGAAACTCCTGGATTTCAAGTAGCCTCCAACCCAGACAACTGTATGTTCTAATCTTACTCAAGATGGACGATAAAACCCGGCAAAGAGTCATATCAATTTGTAAGAGCTAGGGCAAAATGATAGTGAAAACCTACAAACAACCTAACATGGCAAGAAGGTACAAGAAGATCCTGGAATTCCAATATGCTCCATCCAATATGAGCTTTTCCGAAGAAGGTGATTATGTAGGGGATGTTGTCCAAATTGTGAGATTCCTTTATAAGTGCATAGGTGAGAGAAGAGGATGCATGTATCGAGGACCATTCCCTCCTTATATATCAAAAAATGGACGTTTGTATGAAGACGAGTTTAGATTGAAAGCACCACAAAAACATTCTCAACAGGTTAGAACTAAAGAACAGTAAGGACACCAAATCAGTTATGTTGTGACTCCTGAATCTTAGCTATAGGAAGGTTACTAAAATCTCCTTTTACATGTTAATTTGTGCATCTTCTCTTACGAATATTTTCTTTACATTTTTCAGTTAACACAAGAAGAATGAAATGTCTCTATGTAATTTCATCTCATTAATGATAATTACATTTATCAACTATTGTCTTATCATTTTATAACTTGTCTGTCTAGTAACTTTAATTTGCAAGGTTTCTACTTAATCAACCTTATAAATTAGGGGGCATTTGTTACTACCACTTTTAAGTTTTGGGCTCAAACATACATAAATGGCAAAACCCAAATTATTTAGAGTCAAACCGGACCCACATGGACCAAAGTCAAGGTCGAACAAAGGCAATTGTAGAACTCCAACCCAGGAGATGAGACTCTGAAAGAAAGAGTCTAGAAACTTCTAGAAACATCGAGGAGTATCGAGAAGCGTATGGAGAGTGTATTAATCCAAACGATTTTCCAGTTATTTGGGAAGTTATCTACGAGGTCGTTTATTTGTAGACAAGGATAGTTACATTCTCCAAGAAACCATCTCCAAACCCAAATATAAATAGAGGGCTTCACCAGGAAAAAAGGACGTCATTAAACAAAACACAACAAATACATTCTCAGTAGAATCTAGCATAGTTTTAGGTAGTTACTTGGCAAGAGCCTCTCATGTTCTAATCCTTCCTTTATTATTTTTCATTGCATGCGGGAAAGATGACGGTATACCTCTCTTTCGTCCTCAATTAAGCTTGTTGTTACTTTCCTTTTCCATTAAAGTTTGTGTAAGATTAGAATTGATGCATACATCAATGAAATAAACCATTTTTCTCTACTATGTTTATTGTTACTTGTCTCTTCTATTTTCTGCATTTATATTGAACGATATCTTTGACAATTGGTAGTTAGTGTCGGTTGAGTTAGTGAGAGATCCCTTAATTTTAAGAGTTAGTGGCCTTTAGGAGAATAAATCAACGCTTTGGTGTTTTGGACCACTTAGCGACAAAACATCTTTGCTTGTTTGCTATTTTTGTACCAGCAAAAATATTATATACAAACTCTATAATATACTATCCAACCAACAAACATCATCATACTAAAATAAATTTAGCCAAAACTAAATTATTATGAACATTATAATTTAAATTCTTCATGAAAAGTTTGCTACTTAACCAAAATTAACCACTCAAATAAACATATTAACAATTCATATTCTAGTCGATATCAATTATTAGAGATATTTATGTAAAGTTAATATTATGTTTCCTTTTTGGGATTAGGTTTAGGGTTGGGATTTTAATGTAAATATGGGCTTGTAGTGCCTTGTACATAAAGAGGCTTGAAAGCTAATGAAGGTCAACGTGCAGTTTTCTCCCAAACACTTCTTTCACAATTATTAACATGGTATCAGAGCATCTCTAAGGTTAGGGATAATTAATTTCGATCCTAATCATTGTTCTTCCGCTGTGTTGTGCTTTGCTGCTTGTATACAAGCACTGCTCTTGTTTTTTTTCCTTTTACAGACGTGCTCTGTGTATTGGTACCCTAAATTCTTTGCTTATCTTCCTCAATGTCTGCCGATGATCCAAAAAAAAATCATTAACCCCACCTTCTGCTCGCTATGAGCCATTCACGCCATACTATCTACATCCATTAGAGGGTATTGGCTCTGTTATTAGCCCTATTCTGTTGAAAGGCACAAATTATGATGAGTGGGTGAGGTCTCTCCGTAATAACTTGCGTGCTAAAAATAAATTAGGGTTCGTTGACGGCACAATTACTGAACCAGACCCAAAATCTTCGGACTATGATCAGTGGGGTATTGTCAACTCCATGCTCATTGCTTGGATCTTCAATACTCTTGATGTCACTATTCGCAAGACGGTGCCTTTTCCCGATCACGTGAAAGTATTATGGGATGATCTCCGTGAATGTTATTCCTTGCGTAATGGACCACGTATTCATGAAATCAAAGACTTGATTGGATCTTGCAAACAGCATGGTCGTTCGATTTCCGAATACTATGGTGAATTACGTTCTTTGTGGGAGGAATTAGCAAGTACTACCAAATTACCCTCTTGTACTTGTTCGGCTGCGTCAGAGTATAAGGTGTTGTTGGAGAATGAAAAACTTCACCAATTCTTGTTAGGTCTTGATAGCAAGAAGTACCATGATGTTGCGCAAGGCCTGTTGTTACTCGATCCCTTACCAACTGTGACATATGCTCACGGTAAGGCCCTTTCGGTTCAACGGCATCAAACTGTCACAGATGCAAATGACACTCGTACCAATGTTGTTGGTTTTGCTGTAGATGGTTCCTTTTCCGGACGGAATGGTGGTAGTAGCGAACCTCGAATGTGTTCGCATTGTGGATGTAAGGGACATGAAAAAGATAAGTGCTTTGAACTCCATGGTTGGCCTGAGTGGGCTGCTACTGGCAGTCGTGGTGGTAGAAATGGGCGTCATGGTGGCATGGGGGCTCGTGGTGGCAGAACTGGTGGTGGCCGTGGTCGCGGGAGCTTTGCAGGCGCTGTTGACAGCAACCAACGTGGAGCTGTACCTGCTGCCAGTGTGGATGTCGACCGCAACAGTCTTCCTGCACTTTCAGACTCTCAATTTTAACAATTGGTGGCTGCATTGACTTCCTCTAAGTCAACTTCAAGTAACTCTAATTTGCATGGTAAGATTAATTTATGTCAATGGATTATTGATACCGGGGCGTCGAACCATATGTCGGGTAATCTTGATTTGTTTTGTGATATTCATGATATACCTTCGGAACCCGTTGGTCTTCCGAATGGTAAAAGTACTACTACAACTAAAGAAGTTCGCATTAAAATCAGTGATAATGTTGTGTTGGACAATGTTTTATATGTTCCCGCGCTCAGTTGTAATTTAATGTCCGTGTCTCAGTTTCTAGAAAAACAGAAATCTATGTGTTATTCAGGAC
Organism: Patellifolia procumbens; assembly: GCA_947645195.1. Taxonomy (NCBI): domain Eukaryota; kingdom Viridiplantae; phylum Streptophyta; class Magnoliopsida; order Caryophyllales; family Amaranthaceae; genus Patellifolia; species Patellifolia procumbens. Next base: position 8,011,050 of record CANSGD010001328.1, read on the forward strand.
CCGAGTTCGAGGAACCTGATTGGAGCGGGGATGTTGCGTAATGGGGTCTATGTGTTCTGTTCGGTTCGTCATGTTCAAGCAATTAAGTCTGTTGTTCAAGACACCTCTATTTTATGGCATCGGCGATTGGGACAGCCGTCTATGAAAGATGTTCGTTCATTACTGATGTATCACATTTATATATAGTTTCTAGATGCATTTAGATGTCATTTAGAACTCCTTTTTGAGCACTTAGGTGCATAATGGCATGAATTACATAAGTTGTGCTCTACTACTCCCCGTTTGTGTGTTTCGATGATTTTCAGGTTATTTTAATACAAAGTGATCATGACTACCAAGGATGTAGCCTATTAATCATTGAAAATGAAGGTAGCTTGCACAAGGATCACAATGCATCCGTTTGGGACGATTTTGAGTTGGAATGAAGCAAAGAGTTAGTGAAACAAGTGCCAAAACTGACACACCTTCACTATTTTCATTATAACTTTTTGGAAAAAAATTTATAATCCAGAAATTCCAATTGGGTTGGATTCTAAACTTCAAGAGCTTTCCAATGATAGGTCACACGCCCCAATCGGACTTCTACTTTGAGAGATACGGCCTTTGCAAGTTGATGTAGAATTGCAGTTTAGCAACCCGATCGGGCGGGAATTGACCCGATCGGGCCTGAAGCACGGACAGCTCTTTTCCGAAATTCTATCTTTTTTTAATTAGACTTTGGGGTATTATAAATACCTTTTCCTCATATTTTTAGAGACCATATTTTTTATTCTAGTTTTTCCATAGTTTTTAGTTTAGCTTTATTTTAGTTTAAACACTTTAGATTAGATTAAATGTGATTGAACCTATTCCGATTTCAATAAAAGTTTCTGCTTTCTGTCAATTGGTATTCTTTCTTACCCTAATCTCTTTTATTATTCTCAATTGCTTAGTTTATTTATTCAATTATTCATGATGCAATTGTTAGGGTTTCATATTAGTTTTATTGTTGTCAATTCAATTATGAGTGAGTAGTTCTCTTTCTAGGGTGTTAGATAGGAAAGCCATATTTATACCATGATTGTGATTTAGCGTTCTATCAATTTCTAGGGCTTGATTATGGTGATTGTGATGTGGTTTGTTCTTATTGAGTAATTAATGTCAGTGTACAATTTCATTGATTGCTTGTGGTTAATAGTCGTTTGCACAGATCCGTCTTACGACTAGAGGCCTAGGACACGTCAGTAGTTCTGATTACGTTAGTGAACATGCGGCGTATGTTGAATTATGAGCGTTGAGTCTTAACCATAGCTCAACATAGGCTCTAATCCCCCGACTCTTGACTTAGGTTTTGATAGTAGTTGACCCTATTTGATTGGTATAAGCATGGTGGACCGACCTAATACTCTAGGTTTTTAGTCCATAGTTAATTCCTCGATTTATTCCGTCTTCTGTAGTTTAATCATTAGTTCAGTTAATTCTTATCTGATTTCATCTGGAGTAGCTGAATTGATTGAATATTAATTTAAAACTCTGTCTCTCTGTGGATTCGACCCTGCTTCCCTTGACTACCATAGTTAGAGGACTGTAGGTTTATCTTTGATTAGGTGATACGACTAAATCCTATCTGATAGGATTTAGTCGTTTCACCTAATCAAAAATAAACCTAAGTCCTCTAACAATAGTAGTCAAGGGAAGTAGGGTCGAATCCACAGAGAGACGGAGTTCTAAGTTAATATTCAGCTAAAAAGCTACTTCAGACAAAAATCAGATAGAAAACAGCTGAACTAATAATTAACTACTAGAAAGCAATATAAAGATCGGAATTTAACTATGAATTAAAGGTCTAGGGAATTAGTTCGGTCCACCATGCTTATACCAATCAAAGGATCAAACAACTATCAGAACCTAGGTCGAGAATCGATAGATTAGAACACGTGTCAAGCTATGGTTAAGTCTCAACGTCCATAATTCAACATATGCAGCATGTTCACAAACATAATCAGAATTACTGGTGTGTACTAGGCCTCTAAAAGTAAGACGGATCTGTGCAAACGATTATTAACCTCAAGTAATCAAAGAAACTGCGCAATAACGTTAATTACTCAATAAGAACAAATCACCCCATAACCTATCTCATCAAACCCTAGAAACTAATAGCAATTCAAATAATCATGGTATAAACATGGCTTCCCTCTCTAAATCCCTAGAAATTGAACTACTCACTCATAATTGAGTCAACGATAAACAATCTAATATGAAACCCTAATAATTGCATCATGAATGAATAAATAATTAAGCTAAGCAATTAAGAATAATAAAAGAGATTAAAGTAGAGAAGAATACCAATTGACAGAAAGCAATAACTTTTATTGAAATCGAATCCGAGGTTCAATCACCTTTAATCTAATCTAAAGTGTTTAAACTCAATAAAACTAAGCTAAGAACTATGGAATTAAAACTAGAGAAAAAGATGTCTCTAAAAATATGAGGAATAGCTATTTATAATAGCCCCAAAATCTAATTAAAAAATGAATAGAAAAAGATAGAATTTCGGGAAAAAGAGTTGTCCGTGCTCCAGGCCCGATCGGGTTAATTCCCGCCCGATCGGGTGGCTAAACTGCAATTCTGCATCAACTTGCGAAGGCCGTATCTCTCAAAATAGAAGTCTGATTGGGGCGTGTGACCTATCATTGGAAAGCTCTTGAAGTCTAGAATCCAACCCAATTGGAATTTATTGATTATCAATTTTATATCAAAAGTTATAATGAAAATAGTGAAGGTGTGTCAGTTTTGGCACTTCTTTCACTAATTCTTTGCTTCATTCCAACTCAAAATTGTCCCAAACGGATGCATTGTGATCCTTGTGCAAGCTACCTTCATCTTCAATGATTAATAGGCTACATCCTTGGTACTCATGATCACTTTGTATCAAAATATCCTGAAAATCATCGAAACACACAAAACGGGGAGTAGTAGAGCACAACTTATGTAATTCATGTCATTATGCACCTAAATGCTCAAAAAGGAGTTCTAAATGCAATCTAAATACATCTAAAAACTATATATAAATGTGATACATCAAACTCCCCCAAGCTAAACCTTTGCTTGTCCTCAAGCAAATAAAACATGAACATGGAATAAATTGCCTCACCCCAAAGATAAAAACAATCAAAGCTCAAAATGTTTTCAAGACTAAGAATCGTTCAAGCAGGCAAAATTCAAGTTCGGCTAATCAAATCCATCCAACCACCAATCATCCAAGCAATTTATCAAATTCAAGCATCCACAAGGCATACAAGTCCTGAAAAGGCTTCTCACAAGGGTGTCACTCCTCTCTACTTTGTGGCAGGCAAAGAATATACTCGAACACTCACCAACCCGACCATAAATACCCTTCCCACTCACACTCTCATGTGTTTAAGAAGGTTCAATGACGCTCATCCTAGTCAAGTCGACTCAATTAGCAGACATACTCTTTAACTTTGACAAACTGACTCGAAATCAATCAAATGAACACTGCAGACACGAGCTCAAGAGGACTTTAGAGGATTGTAATGGGGCTTAGGTAAAAGGTAGGGAATACTTTTGGGCAATGTGGTGGAAAAACCAAGAAAGGGGGAGCATGAATCATTCAAACAAGGCCTAAGATGGCCTACACAACTCCCAACAACACCATAAAACCACGTAAAGTAACCCAACTCTCATAAATCAATGAACAACTCAAAACAAACCCAATTTTCAAGCAATGAAGCGAATATTTCTTTAAGAACGTACGTGAATGAAAGAACTTCGAATTCTTTTGAACTTTTATTTCATTTTTCTGAACTTCATTCACGCAACTCCAAAATTGCTTTTTCTTTTCTTTTTCTCACCCTCAAGCCACAAGAAATACACTTTTAAATTCCTCAACAACCAAACTAAACCAAGAAACCAATCTCAACTCAACCCATACAAAAGCTCCCCCAAGCTAGGCTTGGAATAATATCAAGTGAAGGCTTTGGGCTCATAATAGGGGTTTAAGTAACACGAAACAAGTCATTAGGCTCAGCGGGGCTAAGGAGGATAAAAGTATATCAAAAATTCACTCTGAAGCTCAAGAGTAAGACAAAAGAACGCCTCTATCACAGCAAATGCTACAAGTCATCGAAAATCAGACAAGTACGAAGTCAAAGTCAAGATCAATCCACTAAAGAGGAACTAACACACAAGAATAGACTGGATAATAATATAAATCCAATAGGCTACAAAGAGGCCTCACAGTCTAACCAATTCAGGTATGCAGCACAAAGTGGCGTAATATAATCAAACTTTGCTCGAAATCATAGCAATCAAACATCAAATCATAGCCTCAAGATCACAAATGCCCAGCTATCCAGAAAACAAAGTCAGAACACTTTCAAATAGAGCACAACAAGGGGCACAGGGAGGCAACTAAACCAGTCATGGAACCATATTTTTTTGTTTTTGATTTTTTCAGAATTTTTCGAAAGCAGTAAATCTATCCTAGAAAGCAGTAAAAGAGATAGGGAATACAAACAGAACTCTTCCCCCAAGCTGAACTTGGCAGTGTCCTCAATGCCAAAAGGTGATAAGGATTATGCTAAGAGGAAAAACAATGTTAGTACCCTCACTCTCGCTCACAAAAAGGAAGAAAAATAAAAAGAAAAGGAAAAGGGAAAGAAAAATACGAGTTGCCTCTCGCACAGCGCTGGTTTATAAAGGTCCCGCACGACCATAATCCTCCATCTCATTGGAAGAGTCCAATGCCTTGAGTAACTTATCAAATGCGCCTGCAAACATGTCATTGAGCACTAGATATGGCTTGATGACAAGCGCATCTATCTTCACATAAATAATATCAGAGAAAATAACTGATTTGTGAAGATAAGTAAAATCAAAATAAAAGGGAGAAAAGAAGGACAATGAACAACTTCCCTTTGGTGACGTAGGCTGTGAGGATCTCAAGGAGAGAATAGGAGCAACCGCAACTGTGAGAAAATATGGGGCATGGCGAATAGGGAGAGAAGGGACAAGATCAAGTCTATGTGAAGATGGAATATAGGGACAGGGAATAATAGGCTCAACCGTGACGGTTTTACTTACAATTTCACCATCCTCAATAATGGGCTCGTCAACACAAGGGCTCTCAACCAATAGTTCCTCTTCTATCAAAACATTCATTACATCCACACTCCCCTCAGTCTGATCATGCTTTTCAATATCAGGAGTCAGAGTCTTATCATTCACCTCTAATATGGCATTCTCGACACAATCATCATCACGATCATTATCATCATAAATCGCCCGTTGACCATCAAGTTGCATAGCAAGCGATTTTTCATAATTTGAGACATGTGTGATGTAACACATCAAGTCTTGATTAGATTTTTCAATTCGTTGTGTGAGGTAACACATCAAGTCTTGATTAGATTTTTCAATTCGTTCACCACAAGACTCAATCATCTGCTTAGGTAAATCTAGACTCTCTGAAGATTCAGATTGTGAATAATTATGGACTCCATGTGGGTCAGAATAAGTATAATCAGTTGCATAGGACTCGTTAGGGAAATGGTTAATATCATGGGAATTCATGCACAAATTATTTGGATATTGACAATAAGAATATGCATCAGACACATAACTATTGTAATACCCATTATCAAAATTATATTGCTCTTGTAAATTAGAATACCCATTATTATAGTCTTGCCCCTGATAATTGGAGTATCCATTATTATTGTCATAATGCCCTTGAAAATTAGGGTAACCTTCCCCATACGAATTATAAGCCGGCCACTCCATATAAACTCATGAGTAAGAGAGAGAGAAAGAAAGAATTTACAAAAATAAGAAAAATAAAAGAAAAAAAATATTAAAAAAAAAAAAAACGTACCTCAATTAGAACAATGAAGTTCCAATGAGGCACAGAGAAGTAGACAAAATAACCAAACAAAAACTTAGAAAACTAGCCGTCTCCCCGGCAACGGCGCCAAAATTTGATAGGATTTAGTCGTGTCACCTAATCAAAAATAAACCTAAGTCCTCTAACAATAGTAGTCAAGGGAAGTAGGGTCGAATCCACAGAGAGACGGAGTTCTAAGTTAATATTCAGCTAAAAAGCTACTTCAGACAAAAATCAGATAGAAATCAGCTGAACTAATAATTAACTACTAGAAAGCAATATAAAGATCGGAATTTAACTATGAATTAAAGGTCTAGGGAATTAGTTCGGTCCACCATGCTTATACCAATCAAAGGATCAAACAACTATCAGAACCTAGGTCGAGAATCGATAGATTAGAACACGTGTCAAGCTATGGTTAAGTCTCAACGTCCATAATTCAACATATGCAGCATGTTCACAAACATAATCAGAATTACTGGTGTGTACTAGGCCTCTAAAAGTAAGACGGATCTGTGCAAACGATTATTAACCTCAAGTAATCAAAGAAACTGCGCAATAACGTTAATTACTCAATAAGAACAAATCACCCCATAACCTATCTCATCAAACCCTAGAAACTAATAGCAATTCAAATAATCATGGTATAAACATGGCTTCCCTCTCTAAATCCCTAGAAATTGAACTACTCACCCATAATTGAGTCAACGATAAACAATCTAATATGAAACCCTAATAATTGCATCATGAATGAATAAATAATTAAGCTAAGCAATTAAGAATAATAAAAGAGATTAAAGTAGAGAAGAATACCAATTGACAGAAAGCAATAACTTTTATTGAAATCGAATCCGAGGTTCAATCACCTTTAATCTAATCTAAAGTGTTTAAACTCAATAAAACTAAGCTAAGAACTATGGAATTAAAACTAGAGAAAAAGATGTCTCTAAAAATATGAGGAATAGCTATTTATAATAGCCCCAAAATCTAATTAAAAAATGAATAGAAAAAGATAGAATTTCGGGAAAAAGAGCTGTCCGTGCTCCAGGCCCGATCGGGTTAATTCCCGCCCGATCGGGTGGCTAAACTGCAATTCTGCATCAACTTGCGAAGGCCGTATCTCTCAAAATAGAAGTCTGATTGGGGCGTGTGACCTATCATTGGAAAGCTCTTGAAGTCTAGAATCCAACCCAATTGGAATTTATTGATTATCAATTTTATATCAAAAGTTATAATGAAAATAGTGAAGGTGTGTCAGTTTTGGCACTTCTTTCACTAATTCTTTGCTTCATTCCAACTCAAAATTGTCCCAAACGGATGCATTGTGATCCTTGTGCAAGCTACCTTCATATTCAATGATTAATAGGCTACATCCTTGGTACTCATGATCACTTTGTATCAAAATATCCTGAAAATCATCGAAACACACAAAACGGGGAGTAGTAGAGCACAACTTATGTAATTCATGTCATTATGCACCTAAATGCTCAAAAAGGAGTTCTAAATGCAATCTAAATACATCTAAAAACTATATATAAATGTGATACATCAATTACCATGAATAGCCAGTAGTAGTATTAAAAATAATGTTTGTGATGACAGTTGTCAAGTATGTTTTCTTACTAAGCAACCTCGTAAATCTTTTCCTTTAAGTATGAATAAAGCTTCCGATTTATTTGCTTTAATTCATTGTGATATTTGGGGTTCTTATCAAGTGGCTTCTAGTTGTGGTGCCCATTATTTTTTGACTATTGTGGATGATTTTTCTCGAGCTACATGGGTATATTTAATGGTGGAAAAATACGAGGTCGGCACCTTGCTAAAGAATTTTTGTGTTATGGTTAAAACACAGTTTAACAAGCATGTTAAAGTTATTCGTAGTGACAATGGTCAGGAGTTTATGTGTCTACGTGATTTTTTTGCCCAAATGGGTATTTTACATCAAACATCATGCGTTGATACTCCGCAACAAAATGGTAGGGTTGAGCGTAAACATCAACATGTCCTCAATGTTTCCCGTGCTTTATGTTTTCAAGCTCATTTGCCTATTGATTTTTGGGGGGAATGTGTTCTTACAGCTTGTCACCTTATTAATCGTACCCCGACCCCCATTTTACATGGCAAAACCCCTTATGATTTGTTATATGGTTGTGTGCCTAATTTATCTTCTTTAAAAGTTTTCGGTTGTTTGTGCTATGCTGCATATCGGCCTCGTATTAAAGATAAATTCGGCCCCGCTCAAGAAAATGTATTTTTGTTGGGTATCCTTTTGGCCAAAAAGGATGGCGCTTATTTGATTTGGAGACACATGAATATTTTGTGAGTCGGGATGTCAAGTTCGTTGAAAATGTGTTTCCATTTATAGTCGTTAAGATATGTGAGGATGGTTCCTTTTCATATGATCATTACTTGCATTCCGAAAATAATGGTGCCTTGTATGAGGACAATTTGGACTATAGTGGTCAAGTTTGTGGTGATGGGCAGGCTGGGCAGCCTCGTGATGAGGCCACGGAGGGTCTGCCAGCACGTCCACATGTTTGCGAGGGTAGTAATGAGGGTGCAGGGCCTGTTGCACCAACCGAGCAGCAGCCCTTGGATCAGCATTGTGCTTCTGGGCAGCCTTGTACGTTGCAGCCTAGTGGGCTTGACTCGAGGGGGAGTTCAATAGGGGTATAAGGCAGTGCTACGGAGGTCCCATTGACAGTGGACAATGACACTCTTGGTCGCAGTAAGCGAGAAAAGAAATCTTCTACAAGGCTACGTGGATTTGTAACCTACTTTGTTCTTCGACATATAGACCCCCATTCCGCTTCTCCTGCTTCTCCTTCTCTGATCAGTTCCTCAGGTAAACCTTTTAACATAGCTTGTTAGGTAAAATATGATAATTTTTCTGTGAGACATCAACATTTTTTGGCAGCTATCTCAAAAGTTGTTGAGCCTACTTCTTTCAAAGAAGTGATGCTTGATTCAGGCTGGCGTCAAGCTATGAAGGAATAAATTGATGCGCTTGAGCGCAATGGTACGTGCTCTTTGGAGGTCTTGCCCGCAGGCAAGCGTGATATTAGTAGTGGTTGGGTTTTCCGCACCAAGTATCACTCCACGGGTGTTGTTGACGTCTTAAAGCTCGTTTGGTTGTTCATGGCAATCATCAGATTGAAGGTATTGATTATACTGAAACTTTTGCTCCTGTTGCTAAAATGGGGATTCTGCGTTTGTTTCTTGCTGTTACTATTAGTAAAGGTTGGGAGCTTCACCAAATGGATGTCTGTAATGCCTTTTTACATAGTGATTTAGAAGAGGAGGTGTATATGAAACTTCCTCCCGGTTATTCTAGTTCGATTCCTGGTCAGGTTTGCAGATTACGTAAGTCTTTATATGGACTACGACAGGCTCCGCGCCAATGGTTTGCCAAACTGTATTGTGCTCTACGCAAGTTTGGGTTTGTTCAGTCATATGCAGACTACTATTTGTTTTCTTATCGACAAGGACTTGTTTCTCTCCATGTTCTTGTGTACGTCGATGACTTAATTATTGCAGGTTCCTCTATTGACGTGATCACGAGGTTCAAGCAATACTTAAGTTCCTGCTTTCATATGAAAGATTTGGGAATTCTAAAGTACTTTCTTGGTATTGAGGTAGCTCGTGGCGATGATGGTTTGTTTCTCTCTCAACGTAAGTATGCTATAGACGTTTTGAAAGAAGTCGGTATGTTGGATTGTAAACCTAGTGACACTCCTATGGAACAAAACCATAGGTTAGCCTATGAGAATGGTAGTCCTTATCAGTATCGTGACAAGTATCATTGCTTGGTTGGGCGATTGGTTTACTTGTCTGTCACCCGTCCTGACTTAAGCTACTCAGTGCATACCTTGGCTCAGTTTTTGAGTGCACCTCAGGTTGCACATTGGGAAGTTGTAGTACGAGTGTTGCATTATGTTAAAAGTCACCCCGGTCAGGGTATTTTGTTGCGCAGGGATGCTTTGCAATTGAATGCTTATTGTGATAGTGATTGGGCTGCTTGTCCTCTTACTCGTAGATCATTGTCTTGTCATATTGTCTTTCTTGGACGTTCTCCTATATCTTGGAAGACCAAGAAGCAACCTACTGTGGCACGTTCCTCCGCTGAAGGTGAATATCGCTCTATGGCTATTACTACTTGTGAGTTGAAGTGGTTGAAGTCGTTATTGCGTTCCCTAGGTGTGATTCATTCTTCTCCTAAGCAGTTGTTTTGTGACAGTCAATCGGCTCTTCATATTGCTAAAAATCTCGTCTTCCATGATCGAACTAAGCATATCAAAGTTGATTGTCATTTTGTCCGTGATGAGTTACAATCTAGGTACATTGCTACTGCTTATGTGCCGACAAGTCAAATGTTGGCTGATTACCTAACTAAGGCCCTTGGGCGTCAGGAGTTCGGTTTTCTTCTGCGCAAGTTGGGCATTAGTGATTTGCATGCTCCAACTTGAGGGGGAGTTTTAGAGATATTTATGTAAAGTTAATATGTTAAGTTAATATTATGTTTCTTTTTGGGATTAGGTTTAGGGTTGGGAGTTTAATGTAAATATAGGCTTGTAGTGCCTTGTATATAAAGAGGCTTGAAAGCTAATGAAGGTCAACGTGCAGTTTTCTCCCAAACACTTCTTTCACAATTATTAACAAACACTAAAACGAAATACACACATACAAATACTTGAAAATTTCTGACATGAATCCTACACCAGAGTCTATCATGAAACTATACCAAGTTAACTACTAAATGTCTAAATTGTCTTTAACGAATACACTAATCCTAATTGTGCTGGGAAAACCGTAAGTTACTTAGGCCAACTGTAGGGGAGAGTGATAACGATACTAGAGTTCTTCTAGCACAAGTGCTTCACCCACGAACTTGTGTCCTATGAATCCGATGTATGATTTCAATGACGACCCGAAAAGACAAGAAAATATTGAAAATACTAATGAAGATGGTAAAAGAAAATTTTGACTTCTGTGAATGTTCAAAGGGAAATATTTTCCTCTATATTAGGCATGTGAAAGAGTTAGGATCTACTGAATTTTTGAAGATTAAATTTAGCAGCAATTGAGATTTAAATGCGAGTTATTAGGTTGTTTCATCGAGGTGAGTGAAAGATTGGGGAGCCATTAATGAAACGTTACGAATTTCGCAAAAATATCTGAATTAACTCTTCAATTTCCAACCTTTCTTTCCATTTTTTTGGGCAACACAATGCATAAGTGGGGATTTGATTTTCGTTCTGCATACATTGGTCCAAAAGATTAAATTACTGTGATATAATTAAGTATCCTAATTGTGCAAAAATCATTATAACTAATATAATTCCTAAATAACTATATTAACTTCAACTAATAAACACAATTTCACATTATAATATAAAAAGTATTTTACACGCCCAAAAATATTACTTACTTATGAAAAAATATACTTCATTTGTCCCATATTAGTTGCAACAGTTTAACTTTTATACTATTTGTATGTCTTACTTTGACCATGATTTTGACTAACATATTAAACTAGGTGGCCGTTTGGATAGGAGAGGGGAAAGGGAAAGGAATCGAGAAAGGGTAAGGTAAAGTAAGAAATTCTAAACCCTTTGATTATACTAGGTGTTTGGTTGGAAAAAACAAAGGGTTACAACTTTGAAACTTTTTCCTCCCCTCCCTCTCTACTCCTTTTTCACCGCCGGCGGTGAACCGGCGCTCCTTCGTCACCGCCGGCGCGCCTCCATCACTGCCGGCGCAAGACATTCCCTTTCTTCTTTTCGTCATTTTCTCTTCGTCGTGGTGGGTTGGTGGTTGTATTTCTGGGCATGACAATCCCCCTCTCTTTCTCAATACGTTTTCCTCTTCGTTGATGGTGGGTTGGTGGTTGTAAATCTGGGCTATTGACAATGGTTGTTGGTTGTTGTTGGTGGGTTGTTGTTGGTTGTTGTTGGTGGGTTGTTGATTGTTGTTGGTGGATTGTATCGTTTTTGGTTGGTGGTGGTCAGAGAGGGGGATCGGGTGGATGCGGCGCCGGGATAAGGTGGTGGAGGTGGTTGTTGTGGTGAGGTGGTGGCGTTTAGGTGATGGCAATGCTAGTCAACGGTGGTTAGGTGGTGGTCACGGTTGTTTGAAGGTGGTTGTGTTGTAGAGGGATTTGGGGTAATCCAAAATCCTAGGGGGGTTGGGGAATCAACATAAAGGGATATGGGGATTTACTAAAATTGAAATGGGGTAAAGGGAATGGGAAAAATCACCAAACAAACAACAAGTAAAGGAAACAAAAATTTCATTCCCTTTCCCTTTCCTAAAGACCCCTATCCAAACGCCCCCTAGATGTTAATAACTAAGATGTTCTTAGATTTGTCTCAATACATAAATTTGACATATTAAATTTTCATAATTTTTATTAATTGATAGTTAGATTTATTAATCGTCAAAATTGTGCATTGACAAGTGTTTCAGTCAAACTGTAGCAACTAATATGGGACAAAAGTAATATCATTTACGGTAAATTAACGCAAATATTACAGTGTTACAATTATATTGTAATTTGTAGGTATGAGAGATAATAACAACTAATAAAATAATTAGTATATATGGTACGGATATTGTGACTTAAAAAATTCTGACAGGAATCTTGATACATGTTGATAAGGGGATAGTATTCAACAATGTCTAGATGCTCTATTTCTCAAAGAATTTGCTTGAATATAATTACATCCTTACAACTTTTCCACCTAGTCTTGTAAGAAATCGACTACTTTTAAAATAAAATTAGGCAACAGCTTAATAGGACCAGCAATAAGAAGAGAAAATCAACAAACTGTCTTCTGAAAATAGGGACCAGTTTATCTATTTTGTGACCTATTTAATTCATTTCATGACCTGTTTAGTTCATTCAATACTCAGTGTTAAATTTATTTAGTGACTAGTTTAATCCATTTAGTGACTAGTTTAATCCATTTCATGACCTGTTTAGTTCATTCAATTCTCAGTGTGAAATTTGTTTAGTGACTAGTTTAATTCATTCGGTAAGTCATATGTTTTATTTAGAAATCATTTGTAATATTTCGAAACTAAAATTAAAATAAGGAAAGGAGAAGAGAATGAACAAATAGAATGGTGCTGAATTTTTAGGATTAGTATTGGGCTAGATAAGATAAAATAGGCTTGGTAATAGAATGTGGGATTTGATTGGTCTAATTTTAATAATTTGTCAAACTTTTGATACATAGCATTACTTTCCTAAACTTCCCAAAACAATGCAACACGAACAATTCTATAATTTCATTTTTTGGCATTTATAACTCATGCCACAAGGTCTCGGTTAAGAAGGATACTTAACAAATAGTAAAGTGGGCAAGAAAGAAAGTTTTTTTTTTTTACCTTTTTTTCCAATTACCATTTAAGTAGCTTGTCTCGACAAAAGTTGGTAGAATTCTTTAGTTCTATAGAAACCCAAGACGATATTAGCAAATTTAGGTCAAAACTTTCAACACATTTATTAAACGGGTAGGTTAAGGCAAAACTTTATAACACAAATGACATGGCAACCCATTAATCTAAAATAATTGCAATATTTTAAAGTTTTTCCTTATTCTATTTCACCTTCATTCTTTGATTTTTGAATTTAGTTCATCCTATAACTTTTATACATATTAGATGTCATTTTTAACTACCACATGAAATTTCATTAGTTCCAAATAAAAAATATATCAATTGGGAATATTATATATCTCTATTATATAAGGGAACGGGTGGGGGACACCAAAAATAGAAAAAGGAAAAAAGAAAAAAAATCCAACCTACTAATAGAATTTGAAAAAAGGAATTTAAAAAAATACAATTGTTTAGTTAATACCCCACAACCCCATTCACGATACTCATGCACTCACCGACCATTTGCTCACACGCTTTCACAATCCACACTACTACCATTTCTTTTTTGTGGCGCACGCATCGCGTGCATATAAGACTCGTTTAATAGATGAGAACAATACATTTATCACATTGGAACTTACTACAATTTCTAAAAACATATACTACCTCCGTTCTTTTTTAGTTGCAACCATTTTCTAAAACGGAATTTTCCCAAAGGTTACAACCTTTCTTTTTCTTTCCTTCTTTAGTTAAAAAAAACCTATAAAATTACTATTTTACCCTTACTTAACATAATTAACAAAACCTAATAATCTCATTACGTCCTCATTAAAATTTACACATTTCTTAATTACTCCTACCAAAAATTACCCAACACCCCAACCAACCACATTAATTTTTTGATACCTACCCAATTAAACCCCCCAAACCCTTCATTTCTCGTCAATCTCCAGATTCTTCTCCCTGTCCTTCACTTGTTTCATCCCCTTCCTCTGAAACCCTAGATCTGCTTCTCCATTTTCTTCACATTCCTCTCCATTTTCTTCACTTTCCTCTCCATTTTCTTCACTTTCCTCTCCATTTTCTTCCCAGATCACATTATCGTCCACTACTGTACCTTCTCTTCCTCCTCTTCCTCCTCATTTTTCTCACAAAACCCTCCAAATGAGTCCCAACAAAATCTATTGTCCAAATTCAACACCTTTGAAAGACGCCTTCTTTGAGACCGAAGATGATTTCGAATCTGAAACTATTTTCGAAATTATGAAAAGCTTTAAGAATGATTCTCCGTGGCCAAAAAGGATTTACAAAAACGAAACTGCCAAAAAATTACTGAAATCCTATGCCCTAAACGCTTTAGGAAGGGTTGTTCAAGATTGTTACGATTATCATGATATGCAAAAGATGAGGGTTGCTTGAGCCTTGGCGTTTCTTGTTCTGCGTAATCCAAAAACAAAGGGTAAGGAGAAGGAGAAGGTTGTTGTGAAGGAAGTGATTGTTGAAGAGGAGCCACAGTGCCCTAGATCTGGGAAAGAGAAGGAGAAATTGGTTGTTGAAAAGGAGGTTGTTCAAGAGGAGTGTAAGAGGACTAGATCTGGGAAGAAAAGAGTTAGTTTTCGTCCCCCTTTCCTCTTACTACCCCTCACCCTCTTATTGTGTGTGCACTTTCAGTACAAGAACCACCTAATGGTTCGAAGAACAAAGGAAAGGGGAAGTTGGAGGATCTGTCCACTGCCACGGGGAAGGAAAGAGGAAGATCGAATGAAAAAGGGGGGGGGAAGGGGGAAGGGGGAAAGGAAAGGAGAAGGAAGAAGAAAAAAAGGGGAAAGGAAAGGCAAAGGTTAAGAAGGAAATGCATGATGATGGGTACTTCATGGTGGATGGTCCTGTTCCTTGTAGGGCGCATGATTTGTTTGTTGAGGATAATGACTTCGACAACTTGAGACTTTATAAACTTGTAGAGGATTATGATGATGGGCTTGAGATTGGACCAAACATTTCAATGAGTACCTGCACTAGTTCAGAGCTTGATCCTGATGATCATTGCTTCCTTTTAATGAGAAAAAGTCTTCTCGTTGAGGTTTTGTATTATATAAAATCCTCTATTTGTTTTGGTGCAATCTGTATGCTAATGAGTCCATGTTCCTAACTGTTGTTATTGTTTACGTCATGTTCTTCCTGCCTCTTATGTTGTGATCAATTCTAATCTGAGTCCCTTGAAGAATGTTCATACATGATGCTATTGTTGGTTGGTTACCTTAATAATACTATTGGTACTATCATGATGTTGCTTGATACTTTTGTTGATTGGTTGTGCATAAATGATGTTGTTGTTGGTTGGCTTACATCATGTAACTGCTGGTGCTGCTGCCTGAAAAGCTATTTATGTTCACTTTTGGTTGGTTGTTCATACATGATGTTGTGGCCTTTAAGGATGATTATGTTGGAACCACTGGGTCCCTTTTTTTAAGAGGATTTGTCTAATGATGTAAAGTATGCTAATGACCACCTAATATTAATGATAGGCAGCACCACTCTTGTTTTCATGATGCTTTATGTGATTATGTGTCCCCCTTATGTTTTCACCTAAGCATCCAAATGATGAAAGGACTCAACTTAATAACTCTAAGAAGTAAGGGGTGATATAGCTCCATACTTGGTTAAATAATCAGTATGTTGAGAAAACTAACCTTACTTCTAATTTGAGTTAAAATCAGTTCTCTGATGGATGCAAAGAAGTCAAATGATGTTATGATAGCTTAGCACTGCCACTTTTAACTAGTATGCCACAAAGATCATCTAAGAATAAAAGCAAAAGATAATGAAACCAAAAAAAATCTTTCACTTCATATTCAGTTTTCAGTGTTTATAAACATGACTGCTTACAAACCTTGACCTTTTCCCAACTACAGAAACTGTCTACTACTTACAATTTCAAAAAAAGATAAACTTTTAATGTGTTAACCTAGGTTTGTTTAACAGTCTTGCCATTCACTGTCTATATACCAAAAAAAACTACATCCTAAGTTTGTTTCACAAAGTGTTTATACACCCAAAAAGTTGTTTTAAACTCCTTTGTAGCAGTCTTCAAAACCTCATTGTTCTTCTCCATCTATGAACTCAAAAGCTTCACCCACATTAATAAACCTTTCATTGAAATATTTCATTGCCTCATCCATTAGTGCTTGATCAACAAGGACACTTTCTGGTAATAACCCAAGCCTTTCTAACCTCCTTTTACCATGGTGAGGGATCTTGTAGTTGTTCCCTCCTTTTACTTTTAGAATCTCTAACATCACATATTGTAGCTGCAACCATGTATATTTTAAAACTTTAGGATCAAAAAATCATAAACATCTTGCACTTTGGTCACCAGGTCTTCTAGATTCTTAGGAAATGTCTTGTACTGTTATATCACTAGTGGAAAAAATAGTTGTTGCTGCGGGCCTCAAAGGGGCTTATTGCTGCGTACAAGGGTCGTAGCTATTGAAGGCGCAGCTATTGTGAAAAAACAGTAGCTGTGTATAAAGACGCAGCTAATTTTGAAGATTTGCTGCGGGCCACAAGCTGAAGCCCACAGCAACAAGTACTTGTTGCTGCGGGCCTATTATGAAAGCCCGCAGCAAGTGTTCATTTTTTTTAAAAAAAAAAATTCTCAGGCCCGCAGCAAATGCTTTGTTTTTTAAAAAAAAAAAAAATTGCTGCAGCCATAGTCATAGCCACAGCCACTATTACAGTAGGAACTATTCAAAAATTCACCACCATCTACACAAATAATACCACTGTCAATGTTCGACTACATCAAGAGGATAAAAACATTATAATTACTACAATAGCTCACTGCCACTGATACATCATCTTCCTCTAATGGAATTTTCTTATCTTCTCACTTCTTGGACATTTCCTGCCCAAATTCCAAGATTTAAATACAAACTTAAGTTACAAATTAGGAAAAATTGCCTAGAATAATGCAACCTTTTGACGATTCGCAAATAATAATGTAACCTAAAGATTATTCTGGAATAATACAACATTTATACCACATTCATTTTAAATGGGGTGAAACCGGATTCAACCTGAAGAAGATGTTAATGAGACACGCGTCAATCAGCTATTGGTTATTAAATAATTTTTAAAAAAAAAAATTAAAAAAAAGAATAAAAACAAAAAACCTCCCTCTTCACCATACCACCGGAACACCCCACCCCACTTCCCTCCCCCGCCACGACACCACCCAGAACGCCGCCGCCGATGAGCACCCCACCCAGACGCCGCCGACGACAACAAACACCTCCAAATCACGCACTTGGACGCACGAATCCATCCACACGTCGTCACCGCTGAGCCACCCCACCCCACCTAGACGCCACCGTCGACGAGAGAGACAGCAGAGCCGCGAATGAAAAGGAAGAGAATAGAGTGGGTGTGCGGTGGTTCGTGAAAAGGAAAGAGAGGAGTAGCGAGAAGAGAAGAGGCTACGAAGCCACAGTGGCTGTGGTGGCAGCCGCGGTGCAGCAGGAGGGCGAAATAACGGGGGAGGGAAAACAAAGGAGTAGCGAGAAGAGAAGGAAGAAGGGAGGAGTGGCTCCGGTGGCCAGCGCGGGGATGGGGGGTTAGGCTAATAGCAGCGGGGGTTGGGTTGGGCTGAGAGCAGTAGGGGTGGGGGGTTGGGCCTGAGAGAAGCAGGTGATGGGGGGATGGGGGCTGATAGAGAAGCAGGGGGTGGGGGGTTGATACGCGGGGGGGGGGGGGCTGATACTGATAGCAGGGGTGGGGGGATTTTAATTTTTGTTTTTTAGTTTTTGTTAATATTTTAATTAAAATTTAAATTTTTAATAAATATAACCAATTGTTCAGGTTACTGGTAATTTGTCCTATTTAAATTAAATGGGGTATAAAGGTTGCATTATTCCAAAATAATCTTTAGGTTGCATTATCATTAGCAAATCGTCAAAAGGTTGCATTATTCTAGGCAATTTTTCCTACAAATTATAGGAACTAATCAAACATTCAGGAACGCAATTAAAGCAAGAAAATATATATTCTTTATATTCTAACACCAAATTACAGCAAACGTACTTCAGTATCGCCAATCAATCATAAGGATTAGAATTATTCTTTGTGAATAAGAGCGTGCTCATCTGAAGATAGTTAGGTTCATCAATGAATTAGGTGTTCACACACATGGAAGTATGGCGTTTTATTGAGTCTAGTCAGGTTTTTGGGCCTTCTAGAATGTCAGGTCATGTTATAGGACCCCACGCACACACTTACTTAGCCTTGATGAAACAACACCAAGATAGGATTAAACACAACAAATAAAAAAGCATTACCTGCTGTAATTCTGTCAGGTTGTTGAATGATAGTGTTGACTGTATTCTCAACCCCAGTTGAGTTCAGAGTCCCCGATTGCGGCTGAGTCTCATCAATGGTCAAGTGCGAAAGTGGGAATCACAGAGAAAATAGGGTGCGGTCTAGAACCAGAAATGCATAGAAGAGCGAAGCCCACATGCTTATTTGCCTGATAATCATTCTTGAGGACAAGCGCAGCACTATTTAGATACTCAATTGCGTGAGGTATATGCTGTGTAAAAGGAAGAAGTTCTCTCATAGTGGAGCTAAGATGATTAATAGAGACAAATGTCGTTTCTTTGTTAAAGTTGGTGAGATTAAGTGAAAGCTTCCCAACAGCGACACTTTCCACCTTGGCATACCTTGAAAGATGGGATATAATAAATCATGATCCTGCTAGCAAACAAATTGTAAAAAAAGAATACCTTAGAGCTACTTATACTTAATGACATGCTTATCATGTAATGCTAGAACTTGATATTTACCCAAGATAAAAGGTGCAACAACAGATATTGAGTTGCTGCTCCATCATTGCCAAGAACAGTGGTGAGATGACTGAGCAAGACTTCCCTTATTCCTCTAATAAACGAGGAGTTTGACTAGAAAGATAGTTTGTAAGTTCAAATTTCGAGCAAGCTGAAAAATGAGCAAAGAAGTAAGCATCAAGTAATGGACAGGAAATCGATACTTACTTCTGTCATTGGTGAACAATTGACAAAATCATGAACTGCAAGCTTCTTGTGTACCAGACGGTGGATACGAGGTACCTGCAAATTGAACTAGTGATTAACTGATTTACTAAGAGCACTCTCATTAACATCGCGAATATCCACATTAATTCTCATACTCATATTGAATTTATTATTTGTAGTAAAAAAAAGTTCATAACTCGTGCAAGCCTACAATTTGATGATACTAAGGAGATGGGAAGAGACAAAGAATGAAGTAGACCAGTAGGGCAATCACATAGATGTAGAAACCCATTTACCTAGACCAGCCTCATAGTTGCAGCACTGAACACCTAACTGTAGCAATGAGTCGACAAACGGTAGTATTCGCAACATAGTATGCATGCTACAACAACATAAGAGTAGCCTAACACATTTACTGTACTTTCTATAAACATATACACAGTCACACAAAACAAGAAATAGCAATTCAAATTAAGTGATATTAGCATAAAGACTCGCCCAAGCACGACTGATGCTTGGAGACGAGCTTTTAGGGTTCTTTCATATCGGTGTTGCTGCTGTTTCTGTAGATTTTTTTTCACAACCTGAATCCTCTAGTCTGCACCAAGATTTAAGCCTAATCACACAATAATACACTAGTAGAAAGAAGCTAAACATGTATTATCACAAAGACAAGAATTTAGTATGTGGACGTAAGTTCACATATTCCTCCTTCCCACGCCTAAGCTAAATAAACTAAGTCCTAATTACCTTCGCACCTGCATCAGTAGAAAAGAAGGAAAACGAAAATAGAAGAAACAACGGACTAGACAAAGATAATCAAAAGCAATACGAATATTACAGGCCTACTCAAAAGCAATACGAATAAACTAAGATAATCAATTTGAGAAACTGATTTCGTAGAAGGGAGTAATTGTGTAAGATAATATTACAGTCCTACTCAAAAGCAATACTCACAAACTGACAAAACATGTCCTCAGAAGCAATAAGCAATACTCACAAGCTGACACAAGTTAACAGAAGCACTGTCGAGTGTCCACTAATTTCATATGCTGAGTGCGATATAGAAAACACACCTTGTAGTATTTGATAGTCATTTTCTTTAGATTAGTTCCTTTGCCTCTGACCCATTCTTCATACTCGGGCATGGTATAGAGAGCTATCACCAACTTGTCCTCTTTGTTTCCATGAATAGCCTGCATTGAAAGAGGTATGTAATACAGAAAGGAGTGATAACAGAAGCACTGTTTTTTCTGCAGATTGCACAGTTTAACCTATCTCCAGTTGCTTTAGACCTGCCAATATGGGTTGTCTTCATGTCAAGCTAGAGTAACCAACAAGTGCTTAATAGTCAAGCATAAGAGAAAACGAGGGAACTCTCTGTAACAACAGCGAGCCAGTTATACACCGTAAGTTCTTGCTTCAATATCTCCCATAGCATACTACAGAACAACATTTCTTAACATAAACTTTTACACAGTCCTACAACAACTTGATTCTTGCTTATTACAGTTATACACTGTAAGTTCTTAAGCAACAGCAGAACAAGATGAACGAACCTCGCAATTATGAACATAAAATGCAAAACAGGATACATAACACTATGAACCAACATCACAACACAAAAGTATTTAATCTGAAATTTCTAATGCCACAAGATTAGAGGGTATTACAGAGCAAATAGGAATTTACAGAGCTATATGCACATGGACAGCAGTAAGTTCTCGTGTAACGGCAACAAGAACTCAGAATTCAACAACGTGAGCACAAAACAAATAGGAATATAAATAGCATATCACCAACAATTTTATAACTTTTCCTCTCTGATAATAGATATCAAAAGAACACAATATTTCGCGAACCTAATCAGGAACTCGTTCAAAGAGAAATCGACATAACTAAGAAAATGTGCAAGGAAATACTTAACTATAAAGAACGTTCACAAACATAGATTTAGAGACATTGGAATAGAAAATCAGTCACCTAAGTCAGCAAGCCAAGATTGACCAAAGTATGAATGCACAGGGAAAAGGTTGACTACGAAGAATGTTCACAAGCATAGATGAATGATGTAGGAACAAATTATTTATTGAACAAAAAATCAGGCACCTAAGTCAACAAACGAATATCCCCCATCACTGACCTAACATGACGAACAGAATTGACCGATTATTGCTTTCGCCATTACAGGGATTGTAACAGCTCGCCATTACAGTCTAGACTCTGCGCTTCAAAAATCAGACATACGAGCAACACCGCGTTGAGCACGGATATCAGCACGGACATCTACAGGGTTCCATCAAATTAACAACAACAACTGAAACATCATTTCATTTCCAACGAGATCAAAGAAGAAGCATAAAAATACCAGAATTCTGAAGAACGGAATGAAAATTGAAGAGCAGAAAGATGCCTTCCAGCATTCGAAATCGAAGGAGTCTTCACCAATGGATTCGAAGAACGGTTCAGGTTGGGCGACGAAGATTTCACAGCCAGAGGAGTCGGAGGTCGGTCATGGAGACTGGAGAGAGAGGGAGTGAAGATTTTAGGGTTACTAGTTTAACTCGTTCGTTTTGAGAGGGAAAAGGGAAAAGGTTGAGCGGGTCCACATTAAATGAATCAATTTAGCTGCGGGTCTTAGAGAAGCCCGCCTTAAAATGATTTTTCGGGTAATTTAGCTGCGGGCCTCAAATAAAGCCCGTAGCAAAATAAAACTTATCTACGACATTTATAAGACACCCGCATTTAACAAAAAGTAGCTACGGGTTGTTTAACAAGCCCGCCGCTAATGGGGTGCAGCAATAGCTATTTTTTCCACTAGTGTAAAGCTGTAAAAAACCTAAATCTAAAACATTAAGATCTGGACTTTGAGCTAGTTGGCATATTAGTTGAATATTGAAACCATTTGTAGTGGAGGCAGTAATGAAAGCTAGATCATTAGGTTGTATATGGGGTCTTGCATTATCTTGCTCGATGTAAATATCCTTTGATACCCATGTTGGCCAGCATCTCATGATAGATGGTACGACTTAATTGATAATCATGTTCCTAATGACTTCTTTGCTGACACTTTCTATTGCTTTTGGTTCAAGAGTGTCTGCCTCTCTGTTTTTTACTTCTGTTCTCAGTTGCAACCCTCTTCACAAAAGGGGAAATGCCAAACTTCCCATCATGTAGCATATCCTAATTTTTATCTTTCATAGGCCATGATGTGGCTTCCAAAGACATTGCTTTCACCTTGAACCTCTTTGATTGTTGACACCTGTATAGATTTACCTCATCTGGGAGTAAATAGAACCTCCTCATGTCTGGATTTAGATAAAACCATTTTTCATCTATGTGTATAATGTTATGCATATTAACAAATTTAGCAGGCTCATTTCAGGTTTGTGGTTCAATGTGTTTCAATACCCAAAGCATATTAATAAATCTAGCAGGCCATATCCTATCTTGTGTTTGTCTGTCAGTATAGGATGGTTGGTACTTGTATGAGTCCTCAATCTGCCTTTCTTGACCAGTTTTCAAACTGTGGGCTGAGAACATTTCAGTACTTCTGCAACTGATCTAAGTGTTTTCCTCTTATGTAAAGGCACTGACTAAAGCCATTCCTCTAGAAATTCAATGGGTTTTCTACCAACTCTTCCTTTTTTTAGGCCTCACATCTATAACATTGCCTAAACTTCTTTGTTTTTGTGCATCTTTCCATATTCTATACATTGTAGTTTTATGAATCCCATATTTAGATGCAATTTGTCTCTTTGTACCCTTTGGTATCTTCCCGTTAGCCTCAGTTAATAAAAGTTCATCAACTATTTGTCTTCTAGTCTCCAAATTTAATTCCACTTTCTTACTGACCTGATTAACATGTTGTTGATACCCCTGTTCATATCCTTGCTGCCCTAGCTATTGTTGTTGTTGTAGTAGTTCTTCATTTTCTTGTTCCTGCTCATGTTGCTCTTGTTCTTGTTCTTGTTCTTGTTCTTGTTGATGCACCATATTGATGTGGTTTATCCATTCCTCGTAGCCATCCATCAACGATTCAAGACCAAGCTCATCATCATCCTCCATGAAGTTTGACTGCTATTGAAGAAGTTTTTTGAAAGAACAATAGTGGTTGCCCTAGTAACTTTCATTCCTCGCCCGCCTTTTTTGGTTAGTTTTATGGAGATGTAATTAATTAGTGAACAATTACATCAAAGTGCATGTGTGTATAGTGATTGAACAAGTAATTAGCTAACTAGTCTTTGAATATTGTTTTTTTTGGAACACTTTCTCTTCATTGACTTTATTTTTAAGGGTAAATTGTACTTTACCACCTTTATTTTACAGCTTTTTGTAAACTACCACCTTATAGTTTTTTTTTTAACTACCACCTTTACTCTTACAAATGTTTATATACTCCCACCTGATAACGGAATCTGTCAAAAAATTCGTATAATGGGGCCCACTAATTACAAACTTAGTTAAATACCCCCCTTAACCCCATTTCTCTTCTATTATCTCTTTCTCTCTCCTCATAAATAAAAGGTCACCTTCCTTCAACCAAGAAATCCTTGAAATCTGGTTTAAAAAGCCTAAATTATAATAGCCCAAATATTGTAATTCTGCAAAAAGATCAAACCCAAATCAATTACACAGAAAATTGAACAACCCATATGAATTGAATCAAAATTGTTAAATACCTAGAAATGTTTGATTTTTGCAAGAAATCCAAAACCCAAATCAATTAGACATAATTTTTGAAACTAGATAAATTAAGCACGAAAATTCAACAAAGTGGAAGGGTTTGGGATGCTGCCTTGTTGAGGTTTACAAAGAAAGGTGTTTTTACAAGAGACCTAATTGATGAAAGAGATCGATTAACAAATGGTAAAAATGTATTTGCAAGAAATCTAATTGATGAAAAGTTTTTATGGGGTTTTTAGGGTATTTGATTAGGCTTTTGAGGATTGGTGGCAGTGGGGAGATTGAAGGGTTAGAGGAAATCAGAGAAGAGGGTGTGGGATTTGGGTAAAATGTCACATTCGAGGTTAGAGAAGAGGGTTGAAAGCTTGAGTTTGTGTATCCATGGTGGGTGAGAGTGAAGAGAGATTAGAGGAGAGAAAGAGAGATTAGAGGAAAGAGAGGAAAAATCATATGAAAGATATGAGGGTTTAGGATTTAGGATTTAGGATTTTTAACTTCAATAGTTAAAAGTGGGGCCCATTTCACAGAAGAATTGACGGAATCCGTTATCAGGTGGGATTATATAAACATTTGTAAGAGTAAAGGTGGTAGTTTAAAAAAAACTAAAAGGTGGTAGTTTAAAAAAAACTAAAAGGTGGTAGTTTACAAAAAGCTGTAAAATAAAGGTGGTAAAGTACAATTTATCCTATTTTTAAAAGAGAGAGTATGTATATGGTGGTCATTTGAGGTAACTCGGGAATTGAAATTGGGCATTTTGGTGGGAAACCAATTTTTTGGGATTGCTGCTCTGTTGGAAGGAAAAGTCCACCAAATTTTGTGGGGCAGCCTTCATTCCCCTTTAAATGCCTCCCATTTAAAGTGGTCCCTAAATTTCTCTCCTTCTTTTTAGTCAATTAATATACACAATGGTCCTCACTGCCCTAGCCTTAATTATATACCCAAACATTCACCTAACACCACACAAAATTTTTTGCATTGGTTTTCGTTTTTTTGAGAAAGGTTGCAACTAATTAAGAACGGAGGTAATACTACATTTTTTATAAATATACTACTTTCTCCGTCTTTTTTTAGGTGCTACACTTTCCAAATAAGGAAATTTCTTATTAGATGCTACACTTTTTAATTTGGCTTTTCCTCTTTCTATCTATCTCTATTATATAAGTGAAGGGGTGGGCGTGGACACCAAAAAGAAAAAAAAGGAAAAATAAATAAAATAAATCAATGAGTTTATTAAGTAATTAAGTTTTATTTCCAAATTTAGCCATCAGATTTTTAATAAAAGTTGTTCAAAACTTCTAACTAAAATATCTAAAAATCTACAAAGTAAAAACAATAAAAAAAATATCAACGATTATATTTTCTTGAGATCTATAGATAGACACCCACTTTGCTATATTTTTATATACTTTTGAATTTTTTTATTTTGAAATACATGAGTAATTGATTGTTCTTGTGTGAAGGCACATTTGATCAAATTGGTCACGATAAAGTATTTTAGAATGAGCGAGAAACATGATAAAGTATTTTCAAGTACTTTTAAATTTTTCTCATTTGGACAATGAGCAAAAAATACCCTACCAGGTACTATATAACAAAATTTGTAGTTGATGGTGGGGAGTAAGGGATGTTTTCAAAGAAATATGAGCCAAAATTAATTTAGCTTGAAAACAAAATATGTTGTGTACCTTCACATTTTATCATGTTATAGTAGCCAAAATACACATCGTATGCAAATAAAATTAGGATTTTTTGTTCAAAAACTAACTAATTTTTTACGTTTTTAGAAACTCCCACCTTAATGAATTTTTCTTTTAAATTTCCACCTATCATTCCCAATTTTATTAGAAACTCCCCACCACTTAATGATTTTTGTTAAATTTCGTTAACAAAACCGTTAAGTGGGCTCCACATGTGTATTTTATTATTAGTTTACGCTGAAATTAAAGTCAGTTTCATCAATTTAAGGGCAAATCCTCAACAAATTTAGAGCAAATTTAGAACGAATTACAACTATTGGGAAAGAATTGCAACTATTTCAAGTTCTATTTTGTTAACAAAATGTATATGTGGAACTCACTTAATGGTTTTATTAAGTGGTGGGAGTTCTTAATAGAATTGTAAATGTTAAGTGGAATTTTTTTTAAAAAATCATTTAAGGTGGGAGATTCTAAAAATATGAAAAGTTTAGGTGGTAAGATGCGACTATCCATAAAATTATCTACTGTAGATTATAAAATTTCATAATAAAATTGTTGTCGCACGCATCGCGTGCATAAAAATCTAGTATTATATAAGGGAAGAGGAGAGGTGGGCACCAACAATAAGAAAAGATAATACAAAATAAAGTAAATTAAGTGTAAATAAGCTAACTAATATAGAAAGTTAAGAATTTAATTTGACAATTAATTTAATAATTTTTCATGTTTTCGCACGCATCGCTTGCATATGAGACTAGTATATATATGGTAAGATATAAACAACTAATTTCAACCTGTTTCTGGTCTGACCAGTGAATTAAATTGATTTCTTTGTATTCCCTCTCAAAGCAATTAATTGATTTAACTAAAAAAGAAAAAGGAAATTCATTCCCCAACCCCATCCCCCCAAAAAAAAATATCACCCTCATACCAAAAAAATTAATTACCCTCATACCAAAAAAAATAATCACCCTCATACCAACCCCATTTGGATAAAAGTAATCACCCTCATACCAACTTCCCCATTTGGATTTTCGGTGATCAAAGTCAGCTGTGATGAAACAATAAGTCTCTCAACCTTCATTAAGAGTTAAAGCACCATTACATACAATAATAATTATGGACTTAATCTACACTAAAGCTAAACCAATATGAAAAATACAAAGCCAAATTATATATATACTAACTTCTAACCCGGACAATGCCCGGGAGATGTCTTTTATTATTTTTATGCAATATTTTCAAATAACTCGAATTACTTAAAATTCTGAGAGGGGTCGCGGAAAGAATTGGGTTCGTGGAGAATGCTATGGATTCTCCCACATGTGCTAGAAGTCTAGATAAGTACTCCATACATGCGATTCTTCATTGCACCTGCAAAGCTAAAGAGATCCTTAGCCAAGGGATTCTTCCCTGGCTCCACTATTCCCTTTCTCTATTTTAGAACGGAGGCAATAGCTGTTTTTCCCGTTTGTCGGTCCCCGATTATAAGTTCTCGTTGACAGAATCTCAGGCGAAGGTGAAGGAATCATTTTTAAAAGAGATCAAACTCAATCAAACTTAATGTGTATCGTAATTTAAACTCGAGCATGCTAGTACATTTATTTTACCTAAACTTGATTGAATTTAAATTAATTTGGATGATTTTTGGTATTTTATTAATTCGAGCCGACTTCAATATATTTCTATCGTTGTATCTAAATTGTAGATGGTTTTTTTACATGTTCAACTCGAGTGGGACTTAAGTGTTAAGTAACATTGTATTCTTAGTTAATTCTATTAGTTTAAAAGAAATAAAACTCAATTGGCCTCGGATGTTACTCAATATTGGTCTGTTCTCTTTGTTGGACTGAACTGAATTGGATTGAATTGAATTTAACTGAACTGAACTGAACTAAACTAAACTGAAATGAATAGTGATATGTGAGAGTAAAAGCATTGTCCAGAGCTGAACTAAACTAAACTGAATTTAACTGAATATTAAATTGAATTGAATTGAACCGAACTGAGCTGAACTATATTGAACTAAAAATAAGTTGTGATAAGCCTTATTGGATATAAATTAAATTAGTCAGTTCAATTCAAATCACTTCAATTAAACTCATTCATGTCAAATAAAACATGCCCTAAATAGGTAAAATATAAGATTTTTTACAGTCTAAGAAAAAGGTATCATAAGTGATATTAATTCGAAGTATTTTTCGAAATGAATCTAACGGTGCAAAAATTAAAATTTTATGAAATTTGAAATGAAAGTTATGATTAATTTTATGATTCCATATTGATAGTATTTTTAGACAAAAAATGTAATCTTTTATTTAAAATATAATTATTCATTTTAATTATTATTTATGAAAAGTTATATTATTAATTATATATATAATAATAATGTGGAGCAATATGGTGGCTCCTTTCGGTACAACTTTATTATCTAGTATAGATATCTCTCTATTTTATAAGTGAATAGTAGGGGGACATGAAAAATCAACATTTATCTTTTATAAATCCTAATTAAATGGAATAACTTTCTCCATAACTAACTATTTCATATTTTTAAATTTTGAAAAAGTTAATGCAAAATACCCAAACAAACTTATTGTTATAGAATTTTACATGATTTCGCACGCATCGGGTACATATATGACTAATCTATGCTATAAGGGAAGGGGGTGGACACCAAAACTAAAAAAAACATAAAAAAATCAAGGCAGTTATTAAGTAATTAAGTTTTATTTCAAACAAATCTATTAGATTTTTAGCAAAAAATGTTTAAAACTTCAAACTAATATATCTAAAAATCTACAAATTAAAAATAATTTTTTAAAATATTAATGGTTATATGTATTTGAGATCTATAAATAGACACCCACTTTGCTATATTTTTATATACTTTTGATTATTTTTTAAATTTCCAATATTTCCTCGGTTTGTTTAATATGCATATTTTTCCATTTTGGGGTGTTTTTTTTAGATTGATACCTTTTTACCTTTTTCCATAAATGGAATGTTGGCCCACCTAATTATTATACTTCTCTCCTACTTTTCTTTCCCTCTCTCAATCTTTTTCACTTTTCCCCTACTTTTACTATCCTTCACTTTTACTTTTGAGCTTTTCGCTGGTCCGCGCGCAAAAGCATATGTACATATTAAAAAAACGGAGGTAGTACATGAGTAATATTGATTGCTCATGACTGAAGGTGCATTTGATCAAATTGATCATGAAACATGATAAAATATTTTAGGATGAGTGGAAAAGTGGTAGATAGAGAGGGATGTTACTCATGAATGATGATGCTAATGACATCTTCCATTAATTGTAAGATTTTTTAAAAAAAATCTTTTTTAGCATTCTATTTTTAAATCACTATTGCTAATCTACTCTCAATATTTATTATTTTTTTATGTATTTAAATTATTTCACTATTTAAACTCTTTTGCGATTACAATTACATCCTGTAAAAAATCAACTAAATCATAACGATTATTTCAAAGTATGAAAATATGTATAGACTTCACTAGAAAAATTACAATGTAGTTTCTCCCAAATCCTTAAATATTAATCTTTCACACGAGACACGCCTCACGTGCATACATAGCTAGTACATCATAACCAATCCCAATCCCCCCTCAAATTGGAGGTTATGAAGGTCACAACTTACAGAGAAAGTAATCAAATTATGTTTAACTAATGCCTTTGTAAAATATTCGCCAATTGCTAGTGAGTCGGAACATGAGACTAATATATCGTACCATCCAACACAACATATCACGCCGAAAATGACAATCAACCCATATATGCTTCGTCCGTTAATGAAAGACAAGATTTTGAGCAAGATGAGAGTAGATTAACTATCACAAAGTTCATAGGCGGGGGATGTTGAACACCAAGACTACGAAGAAGCCCCTTTAGCCATTTAAATTCACAAGTCAAAGCCGCCATAGAACGATACTCAACCTCAGCTGAAGAGCGCAAGACGGTCACGTGCTTTTTCATTTTCCTAAAAATAGGGGATCCGACCAACGAAAACAAGCCAACCAAACAAAGAGCAACAAGTAAGAGGACAACTAGGGCACTCAGAGTAACATCATCTGGACAAATGGATATCACAATCAGCTCGAATAAGAATACTTGACCTGGACTGTGTTCCAAGTAACAGACAACCGAAAGGCGGCATCCTAATGATCACAACGAGGAGGGTGTAGAAATTGTGACAACATATGCACGGCATAGCCCAAATCCAGACGAGTGCAAGACAAGTATATAAGGCCCCCAACGAAACGTCAATAATGCTCCACATTATCGAACTAAGGACTAGTTGATTTTCAAAGTTGATGATTTTCCTCCATCGGAAAAGAGACGAGTTTAGCAACAAGACCGAACGCAAAAATAATATGAAGAGTATAATAGCGCCAACAAAGAAAATTACCCTTTAGACTACGGGCAACCTCAATACCAAAAAAAAAACCCTTGAGGACCCCGAGAGATTTTGAAGGAATGAGTTGATTGCATCCAAGAATATAATTGAATGCGTCAGAATTTCATGTGTTAAGTTGTGATGGAAGTTTTATGAATTTACTTTCTTTTTGGAAGGTAATGTGGTGGACCCTGACCACATCTCAACTAGCACAGTTTCTTGATTTGGTATTTGTGGGGCCCGACATTTAAAAGTAGGGGGAATGGTAAGGGAATCCCACCTCCAAATGCCCATAGTGGGATTTAATCCCATGACCTTGATGTCATGAGACCAAACCCTTAACCACTAGGCCAAGCCAAGCTTGTTTTTAAGAAGTTACTTAACCAACAAGTATTTAGAAACCAATGCTTGGGAAATTAATACAAATACGATTGCTTGTTTGCAAAAGAGCATTGGCTCAAATTTTTTTTTTTGGTACTATTACGAGGAGCTTCCCACCGCCTTAGGCGAGTGGACTAATCTCCCGCGGGAGTTTGCATGGGTACCTCAATCGGCAGCATCCCTCACAGTTAAGATTTTTTCCATTCCCAAGACTCGATCCTGACCGAAAAACCGACCTGGTATAAATGGGTCATGAATACGAAATTACGTCCCAGGACCCAAACATAACCGAACCCGAAAAGACCGGAAAAAACTGGGTCAACTCAAATCGACCGAAAACTGAACTGACCGATGGTGTTTCCATGTTTATCATTAAATTTTACAACATTTTGGTCTTTAACTTGGGCAAGATAAAAGGTATAACATATTCTTATACCTTAGTTTTGACATTTGTATTTTTTTGTAAGAAGTGGCACGGACCCTGCTCGGATCCTAATGGGTCAAACACTTGAGAGTAGGGGATAACTTTTAAAATTATACTTGTCATATCAAGCATTTTAGTTAGTATTATACACGTATATCTATTGGACAAACAATAATCATTTATTTATATAATATAATGAATAAATAGAAAAATTCATGCCAAAAATAGAAACTAAAAAGGCGGCCTTGACCGCCCGTCCAACCCGAAACCGAATTATCTGGGTCAAGGGTTTGTCAACCCATTACCGAAATTGACTCAACCCAAAATTAACCCAAACCCGAATCTACCCGACCCAAAACCAACCCGACCAATCGTTTTACCAGGTCTACCATGAGGTATAAATGTTGAGCCTGGAGAGACATACCCCCAAATTATCATAAATAAAAACCTTTTTCAACCGACCAAATAAATGTAGCGTTTTTCCTTTCAATTTTTTCGAACTTTTATTCTTTTAACCCGATACGGAAATTATAATGCAGCAGCCGTAGCGGAGCATCACAGATGTTCAAAATATTAAAAGGTCCGAGGTAGCAAATCAATATTAGCTATGAAGTGAAAATTTCACCTTAGGTAACACGTGAGAGATCGCCAACAAAATAGTACGAGTATCAACACTACACTTAAATTTCTACCCACAACAATGGAAGTCCTTTTTAGGGCGCAAGAAGAATTTTACCAGGCCGAAACCCCAAACGGGTCCACCCAGTCCGGATAAGCAAGTTAGGCACTTGAGAGTAGGGAGGAAGGATAAAGGGAATCTCTATCCTCAAAGTGGCTCTAGTGGAGATTGAACCCTTAACCTCAAGGTGGGAAGACTCGCTCCTTTCCACTAGACCATCCTTGAGATTGGAGATTGAATCCCCAGTGTCAAGATTAGAAGACTCTCTTCTTTCCTCTAGACCAAGCTTTGCTTGGTATAAAGACAAAAGTATTTTAGTAGCTGAGTCTATTATTGGGATACATATACCCCTGTCTTACAAGAGTATCCAAGTTCAGTAGCATAGACAAAGAATACAAGCTCCGCAAGAGATATTGTTGTTGAAAGATCGGTTAAATAATCGCTTGAAATGGAAACGCTGCTGACGTTAACCATCTTGTTATTTACAAAGCTCTGTCGGACTGTATTCAGCTATTGAGGGAAAAAAATGATCATGTAATCCTCATAAGTTCAACTTTCAGAACTTTAAAATTATAACTTCTACCTGTTTTCAAGAGATAAGACATCAGGATAGAGTGGAAGTAATCTTGCTCTAACAAAATTATGAGCGACTAAAAGAAGTATATACTGAAGCAAAACAAACAAGAGGTCTTACTTAGCTTTCATACTCCATTACAGGTTCCACCACTGGAGAAGAGGCTGTGTCAACCCTTGTTAGGACTTCAGGTGCACCAAAAGCATCCCTTATAATCTGCGTCCATTATGATCATGGAACAAAATATAACATCAGCTCTTTACGTAATTATTCACGTTAAAATAGCCATAAACTAAGTATCCTCAACTATCGTGACAAACACATGGCTACAACTGTAATATTTACTAGTGTCGTAACAGTTTATGCATACTACAGCTCCCCCAAAATATAATCTGCACAGAAAGCAGCCTGGAATAATTGATAGATGAACTTGTTGTCATTTTTTGCTGCATTTTCATTTTCACTGAACTACAGAATATACATCAGCAACCAGTTATGCCTCATGTTTCTTCACTTTCTCTCCAATATTTCTTCAATTTCTCTTCCCTTTATTCTACAGCTTTCCTTACACAAACTGACTAATCAATCATGCAAAACATGTGTTTCGATAGATGGATTTTAGTCCCCTCTTAATCTCTGAAAACTATAATATAATCTCTGAAAACTTTTGGGCAATCTGAGGCCTATGCGTGCAAAAAAGGACACGGAAGTATTCTCAAGGTATCATTCAAATCAGTAAAGGGCCAAAGTAGTGAAGTACTATCAAGTTAAATAGCCTAAATAAAAATAATTAAACAATTCCCCTTATCAATAATACAGCCATGCCTAGCCTGATTAAAAGATTACTGTCAAGCAAAGAACACACATTTGACAGCACAACAAGCTTTGGGCACTAGAACTCTGTTTAGCAAGCACCATATATAAGCAGTTGGGCCAAGTGCGTGCTAATTTATTGGTGAGAAAACCAAACCATTAACCCTAATTAACCCCAAAGTAACGTTTTACTTAACGGAATGGTACTTTAGAGAGTTCGTCCAAACTACAATGTACCATGTAGAATCCAAAACAATTTTGGGTACCAAATAAAAAGCCATAAGTACAATTGTACCATATAGAATATCCTAAGAAAAAAAAGTCAAAGCATTGCAACTATTTACAAACGAAAGAAGTACAAGACCTTTATGACTACTACTACCCTACCAAATCATACAACACCTGACCTAGTTCAAACTCTGCCATAGGAAAACTTCCAACTGTGTTGTACTTGGACAGAAATATTTCAGAATTTAGAACCAGAGGAATCAACCATATGTCTAGAAAAACAAAAAAAAAAATAAGAAGAAACTCCCATCTTTCCTAACCGGTAAAAGATTTAAATTTAGAACTTACAAGTATTTCTTCATCTAGGTATGAGATCATGAACATTCTCTGGAGGTTTCCATCTGAAGCAACGTAAACACAGTCAGAATTACCAAAGGAAATTCCTTATCATATTGACTTTTGAAAACAAACAATATACACCACTAGATGCACAGAAGAGTTCTATATCAAAATAGGAGATGAGAATCCTCCACAACAACAAAAAAACACAGCTCAAATTTATAAACAAATTGTCAATGCTCTACCAACAAGCACCCATAAATCTATAGCCTACAATAGCAGAGGGAAGGGGTGGCTGGTGGGGGCGACCGCCCCCACAAGATCGAAGTTTTTTTTAATGTATATATAGCATTTATTGTAGTATAATATCACAAAATAAACTTGGTTTAGTTGGTTTTTTAATCATAAATAGAACAACTCATGAAATCCGAAAATTTTTAGCTCCGCGGCCCACAAATGTGATGAATTTGAACATTTCGCTCCAACCACAAGTTCCAAATAATAGCAAAAGGGGCATTTTTCGGAAGAGCCTCTTCCACGTTATCCATACCGATTCCAATTGTAAATGCTTGAAATTTATGGCCAATAAATCCAGCTGTTGGTTTCCCTAACTCATTTTAGTTCGCATACTAAGGAGCTTCCTACAGCAGAATTAATGGCTCCCCAGTATCGCCAATCTCCCTACCCTAGCAAGGAAAAATTAAGGAGAAAGTTGATCCCTCAACTCCCAGCTATTAGAAGGACACTCTTTCTACAATTCGACAACCTTTTATTTCTTTTTTGACAAGTAACTGACATTTTCTTAACTTTGCATTGAGGTCTCGCCATCTTGATGAGCTAATAACTAGCTCTAGTTCGACCAGCAGGTTTTGTTAGCCAAGAAATATAATACTCCATCAAATAGAACAAAGTAGGAGGCGCCTGTATACCTATGGAATAGATTCTTGGACAACATGGGTTTAAGGCCATCCACTTCATTATCTAAATGGGTTTTGAAAAAGGATAATGCGAAAGGGTTCTTTTGGAGATCAACACCCCCCCCCCCCACAGCTTCTCTTTTCGGGTCCTATGGCCAGAACAATCAACAAAAGCATTACCCAAGGTGAGGTAAGGAGGTTCGGATCTATTGCATGTAACCTTACCCTTGGATTAAAAACAAAAAAAAAACATGTATTCAGATGACCCAAAAATGAAATTGCGTTAAACTTGCATTGACTGGAACAGAACGACATTTTAATCCACAATACAGTTATAAGGTTCAAGGTTCTGTCGGACAGACTGCTTAACGTTCTCTTTCGTCCCCTCTCTGAAGGATTTTATGGGTGGTTGACTGGTTGGCATGCCATTTTCTTTATATCAATCCCAAAAAAACATGATACAATCACTAAATCTAATCACCCACCCCAGCCTGTGACAACATTAGGTTTTTAATTCACCAAATCCCAGAAAAAATAAAACCTAGGAATAAGTTTGGTCCTTCAAGGAACCCTGAAATCCAAAATACACCATAGGTTTCTAGTCATTAGACCGCACAACCTGCCAAGAAAGCAAAACTTTCAAGAATGGAACTGGCCAAATCAAGCATGGAGATGCAACATTTACTGAAGTTGATAACAAAACATTCCTAAAATAACACCATTTTAAGGGGGAGGGGATAGTATCGTATGCAAGCACTTTTTATTGTCCAACCCTAAATTCCCAATGTATGAAACATTCAAACTCTATGACCCTCCAACTATGACACGCAAACTCATCTAGGATTGTCATACACGAGTAAGGATTGGACGATCTGACATGCGATCTTAGAATTTAAGTAACACTGGGATATGGACAAACAAGTGTCTTGATCAATTTTCTAGACAAGGATTCAACTTGTCTCAAGCCTCATAAGATATCTGATGCTTTCCTTAAATCACTTGAAGAAACCGGTACAACTGGATACAAAATAATGAATGTATATATTTATCAATAAGTAGCTGGTACAGGTTAAGACTTTTTTGTTTTGTACAAGAGCAAGAGTGAAGAAAGGAGTAAAGATAAGAAAAATAGAAAATAAAAAACAAAAGAAGCTGTTAGATAAGAAAAACATAAAATGTGTTTGCACGTGGAAAATTAATGTCCATACACCGACAGAAACAGTTCTTTCTTCTCCCTAGACTCTTACTCTCTCTCCTCTTATTCCCTCTCCCTCTGTTATTTCAAGTCAATATCAGCTTGGTGCCAGGAACACACGGCACACTACATCACTTAGGCGAGGAAAACTCGATGCTTTAAAAATACACAACATGAAAGAAATTCTTCAGGATTAACCTTCAATATTACTTCGTACTTACACATTATGATTCCGTACTATAATGCTCAAACTCTAAATTATAATACATGTCTCGGACACAAATATAAATTCAAGAGTCAGACAAGGGGAATTCTAAATTCAAGGGCACTGGGCAAGTTGAAAAAATGTCTTAAACTTGAAGACATGGACTTCATCAACCTTGAAACTTACTAAGGTAGCATGGACATACGCTTAAAGGTAAGGTTGAGAACATGGGGAATATTGAAGAGAAAACCCAACCATATACTTAGAAATCAATCTTTCTAAGACCAACAAAATGATATATGAGAAACAGTGGTATAAGGCAAACAAGGTGTCCTTTCAAAACATTACAATTGAAAAGCACACTAATAATGCACCAAATCAATCTACTTCAAGTGCAGCCTTTTGTAATTGCTTTGAGTAAGAACAACAGGAATATAATCAGCTGGCAGTTCTTATAAGTCATCAGCAGGATATACGAGAGGTAGTTATAATTTGTCATCATGCCTTTGAAGCAAAAAAGATATCTAATTTGCTTACTTAGAGGAATTCTGATGCCACTAGAAATTGCATCCTTGATCGGAATAGGGAGTTGTTGAACTGCACCCACAGCTTGCCCAAACGGACCTCTTAGCTGATCAGGGACTGCTTCTTCGATAACTGTTGGCGAGTCAAGGATGCCCTCAACATATTCTTCTTTCATTCTGAGTGGCCCCTCAACAGATAACTTAGAGGATAAGGTGAATTTGCTTTCCACCTGCATCTAGAAAGAGCTAACATGAAAAATACTGAGATCGCAAGGCATAGAAATTCCACTTTACATAGCAATGTTATTTGGTAGATTTATTCTGGATATAGTTCTTTTCTGGTGTGTTTCTCGAACAACTCAATCGGAGGCAGAGTAAGACAGATTCCAATGAAGTGCATCTAAAGTATAAACATGAAGAGTCACCTTATAAGCAAATGTAGAACAAAAATAAAAACACAACAGGAAGAGAGGAATCACCTATATTTCACTGGCATGGTATCTTGAAGTTTTATTAATGCAATTGCATATCAACAAGTAATAACACGATCACAATGCACTACCTAAAATGATCAAAATATGAAGCAAAAGTCTTCCCTGAGCATCAGGAGCAGCTTTTGCTTTTATAGTTTTTGATTCTGATATCAATGACAATGGTGCCAAACGACCATAAATCTACTGCCATACATTCATAAGCAGCAGCAGCAAGAAACAAGCATATATCTAAAAATAACCTTCACATGGATATATCCTTCTATTCTCAGGGAGACGGTTCACTTTTTCGTGGATCCATTATTCTTAACAACAAAATAAATAATTCATGGACCACATTTGAACTCTTTTGTAGTATCATAGCTACAGAAGAGGCCGCATACATTAATTTTTCAGCAAGTCTCCGTTTGTCCTACGTACCCCAGCGACTGAAAGAAAAATCTTCATATAGTGACCTGAATTGCAAGAGACTATCAACTACAACAAGTGCAAAATTCGAATATAAGCATCATCATGAACTTGGACGACTTTCAACAAGCAAGTACAAGGTTCCCAAAACACTTACAATATCTCATTATGGATATACTTAATGCAGCAGAGGCACAGGCACAAATTGTATATCAGCTTTCCAACACATACTAACCTCAATGACCAGGATTCCATGAATTCCAAAAACCCATTACATAAGAATTTCACCATTATTAAAGGATTTCATTATTTTACAAATTTGAAAAGAATGGGGCCAGTTGATCACCTTAATGGCACTCAAGCTGCTTCTAACATTCAATACAATCTAATTTCCCCATTAAAGTAAATGAGGAATATATCATTTAGGCATTCACCTACTAGCTGCACGCTGCACCATTGTCTTGAAAATAAGCAAAAATTGGTTGGAAAATGTTAACAAGGGACGAATCTCATAAAAGGCAAGATATAGAAAGCTAAATAGTAGGATTTCATCATAAATTCTCTCACCACGGCCAAATCAATACATAGCAAAAGGAAAAAAAAAAAAAAAGATCCATGGGTCGGCAGCTAGTGCCTGGTCTCACAAAAAAAAAGGTTGCCGGTGGCCCGACACTCATCGGTCAAACCAACTAACATGTCCCACCCTCCTTAATCAACGCCCAACAATGAACATCTTCACTTGGTAATTACATCTGCTTACATCTTCAATCTGCATATCTCAGGTTTACCATTCAAACCATATTTCTGAAAAAACTTCGTTAATTTGTGAATTTCGCCTTGCAATTGATCCTTCAAATCTGAGTGACGTGCAATTGCTAGACTACTAAACTAAAGTGAACATTATTTTCGTTTCTTTATTCCATTCCAAAATATATACGAACGTGACAAATAATTCAATTTGAGATGATGTCAAATTAAGAGACTTCCTAACGTGAGTGCACAAAAACAGTGAGGAGCAGCTATTACAGATATACTTATATTTCAATAAATAAATATACAAAATGGTTTGTTGTTTTATAAAGAAGTGTTTGGCCATCCTCATTGAATACTGTAAACCCAAATGCAAAAGAAGAGAAATATAATTCAGAAAAGAACTAGGAGCAGGGAGCAGTATTGTGAGGATGATAAAGTATGAAACAACCCCCCCCGACTCCAATAGTATGGAGTAATAGATGAACCCCCCCCCCTGCAATAGTATAGAGCAATAGATGAAATAACAGTTGCCCAAAACTACTAGAGTAGGCACAACCAGCGAAACAGCCAGAGCAGCAACCATCACGGGTCGATGGGCAAGCCACCAATCTGTTGGTCTTAACCATACGAATAAAAGCCTTTATACCTTAGTTCTTGACATTGTTGATTTTATCTGCATATAAGAAATCTAGGTTAAATTATTTTGGGAATAAGGCTTGGTAGTTGTTGTTGTATAAGGAATCTAGGGTTCTATTTTCGGACCCTAGCCCTGATGAGGAGGGATCCTTTTGATTGTTCGGCCCTGGAGGAAAGGCACCTTTGTACTCAAAGCTTAGTTCTTCAATATCAAAATTGCTTACTGCAACAATGATGAACAGTCATCCAGCATGCAGAAACACAAATGTGATAGTGAGGAAGGTAGAGTGACTAGATAACCCTGATAACTGCTTATGCTTGCTTTTTAAACAACATCACTGTAACTACTAATATAAGCCCAAAATATATAATAATGGGTCTTCAAAAAGTTGATCTTGCTTCATGTGTAATAAACAACAAATTCAGCAGGTCCATGATCTGTATTTAGATTTCAGTAGTTTTACTTGCATATCATTCAATGCCTCACACTTCTGAAGAATCAAGAAACTGAGTTGCTAAAGTGAAAGACTCCACCCAGCTGAAAAGCTTGAGCTATTTAATTAGGGCCCAGCCATACTTTTACTGCAACCACATTACCCTTCTGTCAAAGCATTATAGCAAAAGCTCTTATCTTTCAAGCAGAGACCCTCTCATTGCATTAGAAATCTCAAAATAACCAATTAAAGTAAGGAACTGATAGACAAATCTAAGTCATGTATCAACATGTTGCTTAAAGGTCAATGTTAAATTCTTTAGGGTGTTTTTAAAACAAAAGGTAATGCAGCCGAAGGTGATAAAGAAAGCATTTTTGTAATCAGAATGCCGATTGCCAAACCATAGGGTATCTCAAGATCGAAAGGTACAAGTTGACGGCAACCATGTATGTTTTTGTGAAATCATAAGGTTCCTTAATGGATAGACCCTGAGAACTATATTAAGAATTCTCATTGTTAGTGAAAGAGAATAATTCACATAAACACTTCCACCTAAAGCCTAGAAGCTAGTTCCAAATCAATTTCGTGTATAACGTGAAAACAAACAAACAAAACATATGCAGCCTCAAAGCATAGCAGAGGTTTGTAAAAATCAGTCATGCACCAAAATTAATAGCACTCGACTCCTCGATTGGAATTAGGAATGAAGAAAAAGAGAGAGATATTCTAACAATCTTCACATTCACTGGAAGAGCTTCAAGTAAAAACAAGTAAATCGTACAAGAAGGCATAGATGGTCATTAAGAAGTCATTACCGAATTGAATAGTCTCAATTTTGCTGTGACCTTCGAATAAGTATCCTTTAACCATACATCCATTTTCGAAAGGTTTGCCAAAGTGGTAGGAAATCTCCTGAGAAGACAGAAAAACAGCACCCACTAAATTACTCTTTAGTCCATGCAAACACTTCTAGTGCACAATCGTTTTATTTGTAATTATCTTATCAACGAATGAAACAGTAGAGAACAAAGATATCGCATACTCCAAGATGAATTGAGCAGCGGCTGGAGTGCCAGACCCAAGCCACTCAAAGTTCCACCTGCCTTCTAAATATGGTGACCTGGAAAGCTGAAGAGGACAAATAAATCTTTGCACATGATAAAAGACAACTAAATAAAAACAGTACAACTAGACCTACGTTGTGGGTCGAGGTGTTGGATTCAGACGCTCAAGAGCAGTTATCCTCTCCATCACATCAATTCGCTGCATCTCTGTGACCTTTCCTGTGACCAAAGCATCAAAACCTCCTGCGTCTTTAAGCTGTACACATTGTAACACAGAATAAGAGAATACATAAAACTTATTCATAAAATATATTCGTAACATGGATTAATATCAGGGAAAAGTAAAATGGATCATGACATGAGAAGCTTTCTGAACATCTAACAGGACAGTAACATGTATGGTAAACTACATCAAAAATTATGTGGCTATAATTTACAAAGATGACCGATGATTTAGATGCATTGCATGTACTAGTGACATTATTATTGCCATCAACATACTCATTTACAGAACTTTTCAGGTCCGAGCTCACGTACTTAATTAGCAGATCAGAGGAAAACTTCCAATAAGCCTCAACAGAACCTTCTAATATATAATTTAAGTTTGAGAAAGGTTTTTTCCTTATCAGGTGAAATATATATTTTTATTACCATGTAACTAGTAATATATTCACCACAGAGTAACCTATGAGTAACTCTGCCTCACCAAGCATCCATCATAACTTATAAGTGTCTACTGTCTACTCTTGACCATCAGCTGCAAATGTTACAGATCCTCCTTCAGTCTTCTCAATATTAGTTTTGCCTTTGAGGTCAAAATGAAATCAAACTTTTTTTTGTCACAAATAGATAATAGAAAAACAAATAACCACACCAATATCCTCATAAGAAAATATTCAACAGCATTCTATCTAGCATTCTTCTTTCTTAAGCTTTCTGAAAGTAATGGTTAACTTCATTTCACTTCAAAACTCAAACTAAAAGATTGATAAACCAAGTATTAGTTCAAGGGGCTTGGAAATTTATAAAGTATTTGCAAGAAACAATCTTTCTAAAGCATTAACCATAGAAAGCAACAAGTAAAATCTCTACTATGCTCTTGACTATATGCTTCATTTATGCAAGAAAGAAAGAAAAGGGAGCTTCGGAAAGGTGGTTTAGTTTTGTTTAGCATCATTTTGGGGATCGACAAAGGTAGCGAATACTAAATAAAATTAATGGTAATGAAATCCTATGCAACTTTTCATAAAAGTCTCCACTTATATTACCACGGTAATGGAAACTCACCCTTAAACATGTGGTTTTCTTTACAAATTTCAATCCCCACTCAATATCAAATCTAAATTGGTAAATGGATAGTAATGAGATTTTATGAGGATAAATATCGTTTTCGCATTTCAGTCTCCCGTTTCCGTTTTCGTGCAACCTAGGAATACGAGCCACCTTATGATCCCTAACATCTTGATTCCAAAAGACAAGGAGATGGGGAATGTTTAGGAGCAAAAATACTCAAAAATGTCTTGGAACAAGATTGAAAATTTAGCCTTGCATAATAATATTGGACACAAAACTTTAAACAAAACATGAAGCTACACATCCATCAAAATATTCATCACCATTTGCATTGACCCTAATAGGAGAAGGCAATAATAAGAGCTAGATGAATAATAAAACTAGGATTTTCAATGGAAATTGTGCACGATCTTCTATATTTAATTTTGAAAGATATAGTATCCAGATAAGGGGAGCTGATACATTAGCATACTTAAGAATCAAAAAAAAAAAAAAAAGGAAGTAATGTAGAAATGCAGAATGAAAGAAGGAAGAGTAGACTGACAGCAAGTAAGAGAGACTCCTTAGCAGAAAGGCGCTCCATTTCTCTAGCATATGCAGCGGACGGACCTTGAATTGTCTGCTGCTGAACCATTGCCCTACAAACATTGCCACCATTATTATTAATCTTCTTCTTCTTCTGCTTCAGACCAATTCCATTGATTTTGATTTTTTGGGCACTATTTTGGAGGAAATATGGGAGAGATGAAGACATATCTCTTGAGGCATAGCAATAGCAAGGGCGGAAGCCATTCAAGGTCAGAATCGAGCCCTGTAATGAAGACGACGACATGTCTGTTGTGAATGTGATTGAATTGAATTGAATCGAATCAGTGTGTGTTTCAGAAATGGGGATTTTAAACCTTATATATAAAACTGAGCTAATTTCTTGAAGACGATTGGACGAGGGAATTTTGTTAGCTTCCAAAGATCGTGGGAGACCTCAATTACACTAATTCACTCGGTTAATGATCACGCTTCGGCATCATACACCAAATGCACCACAATTAGAGGTGGTAAAAATTGACCCGACACGACAACTCGACTCGAAAATAGCGGGTTTGGGTAAAGACTTTTGACACGTTTAAGTAAATGGGTTGACTCGACATGATACGCTTATTAAACGGGTTGGGTTAGGGTTGAGCTATTTGACACGAAAATGACACGAACAACCCGTTTATCTACACAAATTTTAAAATTTTTCTTATTACGTCTAACCTTCTTTCATTTATTTTTGAATTTATTTTATTTAGTGTTACTTTTATACATTATTAGATTTTATTTTAATTACTGCATGATATTTAATAAGTTTCAAGCCAAAAATATATGAATTGCGAACAACAAATATATATGGAAAGTTAAACGGGTCAACCCGAACTCGACACGTTTAATTAACGTGCCGGGTTAGAGTCAAGGATCTTGACACGTTTAAGTAAACGGGCCGGGTTAGGGTTAGGGAAAGATAACCCGCCAACTCGTGAACCCGACACGAACTTGACACGACACGACTCGTTTACCACCTCTAACCACAATCGTTATTGTACTACCCACCCCCGTCTCGCAATACATTCCAGCATTTTTTTTGGTAAGAAGAAGTGGTCTGAACCTCGCTCGGGTCTTATTAGGCCAGACACTTGAGAGTAGGGGGAAGGATAAGGGAAATCCCTACCTCAAAGGGCCTGTTCTGTTCAGCTTATTTTCAGTACAGTTCAGTTCAGCTCTAATAAGTTCAGTTCAGTTCAGTTCAGCTCCAATAAGTTTAGTTCAGTTCAGTTCAGTTCAGCTCTAATAAGTTCAGTTCAGTTCAGTTCAGTTCAGCTCCAATAAGTTCAGTTCAGCTCCATTCATTATTTAACCATTTTGTTTAATATATTATTATTGGTCTAATTTATTTTATTTATTATTATTGTTATTATTATTATTTATATATATCATTATTATTTATATATATTATTTTTGTTATTATATCTTTACTCATTATTATTACTATTATTATTATGGCTGAGCAAAGTTTGGGTTGGTGCGCGGTTTAACCAAATTTCATATCAATATGAGTATTCTAATTTGCAATTGCTGTTTTATTTTACCGACTAAATATTCACTATTACCTTATACAAGTAAACTACAAAAAATTAGAAGATATGAAAAAATTACAAAGTTGCTAATAATACTGCAGTATTATTTATGGTACAACATTGTCGTTACGTTGCATATTAAAGATACTTTGGCGGTTTGTGGTGGGGTTTAGCGTATCTCTATCGTAGACCAACCCACCACAAATCGTGGTTTGGTTAGAAGCACACATCAACCCATGTTTTAAGATAATTATTATTATAATTGTAATATTAATTTACTTCTTACACATTATTGTTATTATATCATCATCATCATCAAGTATTAATATATTAATACTAATAATAGCAATTACTCATTATTAATTATAATTATTATCAGTAATTATTATTTATAAAATTAATTTATCATTATTATTATTATTTATTTATGATATCATTTAATAACATCAAAAATAATACTATCATTATTCATTTGGTATTATTCTAAATTATTAGTTTAACTATTAGTACTTAGAATTATTATTACTTATTATTGAATATTCATAATAATTATTATTTACTTATGATTTATAAATTTGTTACAATTTAATTCAACAATTCAGTTCAGTTCAGCTCTAATAAGTTCAGTTCAGTTCAGCTCTAATAAGTTCAGTTCAGTTCAGCTCTAATAAGTTCAGTTCAGTTCAGTTCAGCTCTAATAAATTCAGTTCAGTTCAGCTCTAATACGTTCAGTTCAGTTCAGTTCAGTTCAGTTCAGTTCAGCTTTAATAAGTTCAATTCAGTTCAGTTCAGTTCAGTTCAGCTCCAATAAGTTCAGTTCAGTTCAGTTCAGTTCAGTTCAGTTCAGCTAGAATTAGCCGAAGAGAACAGGCCCAAAGTGCCCCTAGTGGGGATTGAACCCCCAACCTTGAGGTTGGAAGGGTACACTCTTTTCCACTAGACCAAGTACTACTTGGTGCATTCCGGCATACTTAGGTATTGTTTGGTTAACATAGAAATTAAATTGTATAAGAACTTGTAATTCATAAGTATCTAATACTTATATTGCATTTTCCATGATTTGCCAAAACTTGTTAGTTGTGCATGTGGGAATTTTCAATTATCAAGGGGGAACTTGGTAAGATAATTCCCACATTTTGTAGTCATTGCAAATTCCTATTTAAGAATTTGTATTTCCTCCATTTTATCAAATTTAAGGCAACCAAACAACTAGCACAAATTCCAATTCATAGGAATTTTGATTGCCCATAGGAATTGAAGGCAACCAAACAAGGCCTTAC
The DNA here is from genome assembly GCA_947645195.1 of Patellifolia procumbens. Lineage (NCBI taxonomy): Eukaryota > Viridiplantae > Streptophyta > Magnoliopsida > Caryophyllales > Amaranthaceae > Patellifolia > Patellifolia procumbens. Next base: position 8,055,911 of record CANSGD010001328.1, read on the forward strand.
CCCGTTTCTAAACAAGTGACACATTAGCATAATATTTACTATTCTCAGTTTAAACTTTAATTCGATTTGGTGATTTATATTTTAAGAAAAATATAGTCATGTGGGATCTTCTTACATTCGTCTTATTGTGAATTTTTTTAATATCAACTTTTTATTATTTTTACTTATTGATAATTGTACATATTAATGATTAAAATATTGCATTGCCAAACGTGAAAACATGAAGTGTGTCACTTATTTAAAAAACACAGGAAATAATATTTTTTATTGGGATGATTTATACTCCCTCCATCTCAAATTATTTGCTACATATTGATTTTGAGCATTATTCAATTTGTCATTTTGACTGTCTTTTAAGTTATATACGTAACAGTAAATACATTCATGTGGGATCTTGTTTCATTCGTCTCAATTTGTATTTTTCAAATATATAATTCTTATAATTTTTTCCTATACCAAATTTGAGGTATTGGTTTTTGAAATCGTATCTTGGAAAGTGTGAACAAGTGAATATAGCAAATAAATTGGGAAGGAGGTAGTAATACATAAAACATTTCTTTTAATAAAAAAACAACATAGACTATATCTCTCTCTTCTGTTCTTTGATTTATGTGCCACTTTTTTATGTTGCAATTATTGCGAAATGAATGTAGTATTTTTCTGTTGTAATAAGGGGATGTTCGTTTGGAGTAAATTAATACTTCTATAAATTAAATTGAGTTAGGATTACTTCATTTTCATTTTAGTCCTAGTTAATTTAGTCCAATCCATTTCTGTTCAGTTTAATTTGTTGGAAATAAAGCCTCAAAGTTGTGTCCTACATGTGAGGTTTATGGGATCTTTACTTAGTATTTGAATGCCCATATTTTTATTTGTTCATGAAGTGCTTAAGTCCTACAGAGAAAGAATGTGAGTCTTTTGTCTGGTTTATTTAATCCTTCACCGTCCTAAGTCTTGTTTGGAAAAGAGCTAGAAAAATGCTTGAGTACCACATAAACACGCGTGCGAACAGTCGAGACGGGATCATGCTCGTGGGGAGAGCAAAGCTGAGGTTAAGAACTTGGATTGAAACATTAAGAGACTTAGAAGTGATAGAGGACGAGAATATGATCCCACTACCCTAAAGAACTTTGTGAACAAAATAGGTTTATCCATGGAATATCTGCCCCTTATATTCCTAAATAAAATGGTATAGTTGAAAAGAAGAATTTAATATTATTAATTCAAAGTATAGAAAGAGCCCATAATTGCTTGAAATCTCAATGCATCCCGCCATAACACTGTCTTAAAATTCAAATTAGAACATAATTTTAACCAACAAGGGAATATGAGGAGAAATTAAAATAATTTATACAACAAATTTTATTAAACAAGAAAAAATAAAACAAAAAATAAATCCCCCCCACTAACTTTCGGGAAAAGAAATTTTCCACGTCCTAGATTGCAGTTATTCTTCCATAATTTTACTTTACCACCTGATGCATACGCATCTAGCTACTCTATCCTAATCAATCTTAAGTTCATAATAAGTTTATTTAATTATTGGTTATGGTTAGTTTTGAGATTTCAGAAGATAACACGAGGCTTGATTAGCTTTCATCATCCTAAATATGTTGTTTATACTAGATTAGTAACATAGTTCATTTAGGTGTTTTAAGTAGAAACTGTTTTGTACGTTTTCCCTATGGCGCGACAAAAGCTTTTTGATGATTCCAAGAAAATTACTTGGAGTTTTTGAGTGATTCCAATTGCATTGGTTCATTAACATCGTGAAGATTCATCCTAAAAAATTTGGTGGTATTTCATTGGGAAATGATGTCGCCGCAGCAGCAAATGTCAGACGTGGATTTTTGGCCTCCAAACTTCCCGGTTTCTAAGGAAGCTTAGATGAGAGGGTTTTGGACATGATAAGAAAGAAACATAAATCTCCAAGCTTCATCATTGAGCTAATTGAGGTGTATGCTTAATTTGATCCAATAATAAGCAAAGTTTACTTAAGTAGGAAAGCCTCTCATTGGACCACAATGTTAGTATGTTACACGATGTTCAACATGTTCAGCAACCTCCTTTTTTATGCTTTGGAAGCAACCATTTCTTATCCAAATGGGGCGTGTGACCTATGGTTGGAATTCTACTAAAGTATAGAAGACTCTCCGGTTGGTTTTATAGCCAAAATATCAACCAATAGGGATAAAAGGAAAAAATAGTGAAATGTGTGCTGACAGAAATTTGACAGCAGCATAGTTGGAATATTTTAAGCTTTTTTTTGTACTTTTATTATTTTATTTTATAAGGTCAAACTACCCTTTATTGTAGTATATAAGAGTATTAGATTAGGTTATTCAATTAGATATTTATGCAATGAAATGAATGAAAGTTAGAGTGTGAAACACTTAAGAGAAAATCGTAACGTTTTCTTGGTGACTTAGTGAGTGAAGCTAAGTTGTTTATCCTAAAATCTCAATTCTCTTTGCATATCAACTCCAATTAAGTGTTAGGGATTATGTAGGTTGATTATTAATTGCTAATTTCATTAATAATACCTTAGTTTGGTGGTTATTTGAGTTAGTGAAAGTGGTGATAGTTCATTCATTCGAACACATAATGTTATCAAATTTTCGAATTGTTCTTTGTTAGTCTAATGCTCTCATTGTTCGAAATTGATATGCATCATTTGGTATCACAACCAAGGTTGTTTTGAAAGCATTCATATCATACTTAAGCGTCCTAAACACATCTCCTAATCCTAAACACAATTCGCTTTCAAAATCGCAAACATACTGAAAATTTAGCTAAACGTTTTGAGTTCGTTCTCAGTCATCCGAACTCCTTTTTCAGTGATTCTTGAGCTAAATTGGTTGTCATTTTATCCGCTTTATGACTATAAAGTTTCGTGCCAATTGGATTTCATTTGCTCTATCATTCGAGTTTTTATTTTCAACAGAAATTTGGCACAACAAAAAGTATTTGCTTATGTGACTTGGTTACTTTGAATTTCTTCTTGATTCCAATTGGATTGAGTTTCTAACATCTTCAAAATTTATTCTGTAAAATTTGGTTAAAAAATTTCATTAAGTTCTGAAACCAATATTGTTCGTGGAAGTCAAGGTATTGCTTCTACCCAAAGTTGAGCTTACTGTTGATGCACTTTAAGTATTTTAAGCATGAATAGAAAATTTGTTCCATATTCTAATGGTCTATTTTGCTCTCATAAGTTCTTAAATTGGCTTTATAAGATTGACAGGCTTCCTGAACAAATAGGGTATTCTGATTATGAAGTATATAAGCTTGTTAAGTCATCATTTGTTAAACATGCATTAGAATGGTGGGAGGATTTGAGTGTGAAAAGAAAGAAACATGGAAAAGAAAAAAAATTCAAACTTTGGTTAAGATGAGAAGAGAGCTTACGAAAGAGTTTTTGCCTAGTTCCTACCAAAAGGGTTGTTTATGCAGTTCTTGTTGGGAGGAAAAATTCTATACTACTTCCTCAGATTCTAAATAAGTGGAACATAGAGAAAGTGGGGGAAAACCAAGGAGGTTAGAGAGAGAAAGTTGGGGACCATAATTTAAAAGCGGAAGGGTACTTTAACTAAATAAACAATTGGATATATATATATATTGCTTGAGTAAGGGTAATCATGTAATTTTATCATTTAAAATGTCCTATTTTGAACTTGATGTCACTTATTGTGACATTTCCATATTAGGAAAGTGTGTCACTTATTTAGAAACGGATGAAGTATTACTCAACAAATTCAAGCAATCAAAGAAGATATCCAACAACTCTGACAAACTAATGTATTCGAAGAGTCCAAAGCATCCATCCTTCACTACTACAAAAAGGGGCAAACATAACGTTCGAATAGGGCTTAACATAACACCTCTCAGGTGTTCTTAAGGTCACTATTATGTAAAGATAACACCTTTGTGGAGGTGTTATCATTGGTATATCAAATATAATACCTATCTTACATAATAGTTATCAATATATAGAAGCAAAGATAACAGCTTTATGAAATGAATGTTATCATTGGTATAACAAAGATAACACCTATCTATAAGAGGGGTTATCTATAGTTACTACTTTACATAACACCTCTGTCACTCAAACGTTATCTTGTTGTAATTTTTTTTAAAAAAATATCCGCATACAATTATGCTTAATCCAACCTGTATTACTCTTTCCCAAATAATCTAATATACAGAAACATGCCCAAATTTAGATAGCAACTCAAATAAAAAAAGTGTATATATATATATATATATATATATATATATATATATATATATATATATATATATATATATTTCAAATAATCAACCAACATACATCAATAACGCATTGTATTCTCAAACGTCGAAGATAGAATATAACCAAAATTTCAAATGCTAAGTATATACATCAAAAAGTGAAAAGCTTAAAAATGCGAAGAACGAATTACAACTCATTCATCATCTCTTCTTAGTCGTGTTGTTCCTCGACATATGAAATCCATTGGTCCCTAAGTTCATCAATTTTGTCTTGAAAATAAGTACGATGAGAGCCGGAATAATACAACAAGATTTTTGCAAAAATAAGCCATCATAAAAACTAGAAAGCAAAACGCTATGTTCATCATATTAACAGAATTAAAGATTAATTAATAGCTTGATCAAATTACAAGGGACATAGAGAATATGATCAACAACAAATGCATTGTGAAAAGGACATGGTAAACAGGTCTGTAAGCCTTTCCAAACTACAGAGAACATAGACCTATGTTGTAAACAAACTTATAATCTTGCACACTTTTTACAAATCACAACTAAAATAGAAGCCTCTTTATTAAGTTGAAAATGTCTGATGCCAAAACAAGAAGACAAGAACAACCAACAAGTAATCAGCCTAATGTCGATAAAACCAAAGGAGGTCAAAACGTACAACCTAACTAGTGTGAATCAATAAAGAGATTGTTTTACTAGCAGAAAGAAAATGTGAAAAGGCATGGTTGCCCTGGTAACTTAAACCAGTTTTTTGATCTCAGAGTTGTAATATCAATAAGAAAACATGATTAAGAAAGAAAGACACTAGTAAAAGTACCAGTGACATACTATACAGACAAATGACAAGCAAAAGAAGGGGTATATGAGGATGAAGAAGGAGGAAAACATTAAACGCTGAACCAACCTACACAGAACAAACACACGTATCCCCTTGTCAGCCCCCGTACCTGAACAGAACAGACCCCCCTTACACAGACCCTAACCCCCCTTATTGCCCCTGCACTAGCACAAGCCCCCTGCAAGCCCCCCATACATCCCTCCTGTAGAGCACAGACCCCCTTAAGTAGTTTGTATTGTTGAATCAAATGCACTAATAAATAATCTTGTGTGAGGTTTCTTCCAAAATGAGAGTAATTTTCAATCATGGAAATGAGCACCCACTTATGCCTGGCCTCATGTCTAAGCTATAGGCTCTTATATCTTAGTGCGATTCATACCATTAAACTTAACAACTAACAATTGTTAATTTGTAAATAAGAGAAGTATGGTATAGAATCATGATGTTTCTGATTAGCAGAATTTCAATGCATGATTTATAACAAAACAATAGTATTTCAGACTTCTTCGTGTCTGATGTCTATATGACCTTACACGTATCTCCTATCTAAGAATTAGTTTATAATAAATGGTCAATAACTTGACCTGCCGAAAATTTCATAGTGAACAATTTAAGTATGTAAAAAAAAATCAAAGAGTTTCGTAATTCACTAGGAAGCCGAAGCTAATCATATTATGCCATTAACTTTTAAGGTTGCAATAACAACCAATATGAAACTTGCCTCTAGTAGGTCCAGAAGCATGTAGCCTCACTACTTAAGTGGGGTCATGAAGAAATTTAATTTGGGATAAGGTGATAGACAGACCATGAACTTTCTCTGCCTGAAAGTTAAGGATAAGATTCAGCACAAGACCAAGAGTATTCAAGTAATTTCCAGATTTTTCAACTTAACAATGCAATCAAACCATAAGATAATCAAAAGCAAAGCTCAAAGTGAGAAGATCTTTGAGATCCTCAAGAGTGCATCAATGAGTTTGTACCATCATGATACGTTGACATACGAATCCAAGGATGATTTAGGAATAGAAATAAAACACAGTAAGATCATCCTTTGAGGCTTGATAACTGGTATGAAATGCAAAATGTATCAGAATCAACCTTACAGAACAATATGCTAACTAATAAATAAATAAAGTTAGATGACATTAGCAATAAATTTTTTTGACTCACCCAGTAATGTAACTTCTGCTGATGAGGTACTCATCAAGCTTCTTCAAACCATCGTTAGAGCTCAGGCGGTAGAATGCAACAATCAATTAATAAAACAAAGCCAAAATTGTCAACAACTACCTAATAAATATCACTTTTCATAAACAACTACCTAATATAAAATTTTTCTTATACAACTACCTAACTTAATAATTCCGTCAACATAACACTACCAAAGACGTTAAATTTTGAAAATTCCGTCACATGGGGCCCACCTTTTCTTATTTCCCATAATTCTCTCTTCTTCTTCCTCCTCCTCTCTGGTTCTGCAACTCAGAACCACCAAACCAAAACCAAGCTCAAGCTCTCCATCAATGGCGTCACTCTTATCTTCCCCACCCACTTCCTCTCTCTCCTTCAGATCTCTCCCTTCTCTCAAACCCACAAAACCAATTTCCTCTTCCTTACTCAAATCACCAAACAAAAACTATAAAAGCCCTCCCTTCCCCTCTTCACGTTCCTCTGTTAAACCAAACAAAAATGGAGCAAACTCAAGATTAACTTATTCACTCCATCGACCGACGATATTCACCTTCACGCCAAAAACTCGGTGGTTTCCGGCACCGGCGAGACCCTGCTCTTCTCTTTGCTCGGTTTGGTTCCTTTCTTTCTCACGTTGCCTTACTCTGTTACTCTGTTTTCCTCTCCGTTTTTACTTTTGTTGATCTGTTGTTCTTCGCTTAAAGACTTGATTATTGGCGCTGCTGTGCGGCGGTGTTAGAACCTTGTGGGCTTCCGTGATTGCTGCAGTTGACGGCCGTGGCAGTGGCGGCTGTGGTGGCCTGGTGGTTCACGGCTTTTAAAAAAAATTGATCTTTGTTTGAGTTTCAATAATGGAAGGGAGAGATCTGAAGGAGAGAGAGGAAGTGGGTGGGGAAGATAAGAGTGACGCCATTGACGCCATTGATGGAGAGCTTGAGCTTGGTTTTGGTTTGATGGTTCTGAGTTGCAGAACCAGAGAGGAGGAGGAAGAAGAAGAGAGATTTGTGGGAAATAAGAAAAGGTGGGCCCCATGTGACGGAATTTTCAAAAATTAACGTCTTTAGTAGTGTTATGTTGACGGAATTATTAAGTTAGGTAGTTGTATAAGAAAAAAAAAATTTAGGTAGTTGTTTCTGAAAAGTGATATTTATTAGGTAGTTGTTGACAATTTTGGCCTAAAACAAATTAGTGAAACACAAATGAAACAAGTATAACTATGGAACAAAAATAGTTGGTGAAATAGCAAAAAAGAAAAGCATATTTTGATAAAGTAAAACAAATTACGATAAAGCATGAGAAGAAAACAAATGAGTAAATAAAGCTAAGATTGAGGATAATATACCTTGAGTTCTTCAATCACTCTACTGAGAAACAAAATTCGGAATCACAAGAAAACAGCTACAACAACTGAACAGAGCCGCGGCAACAATGACAGAGGAAGAGGACAGCAACAAAGGCAATGTACCAAAGAGTAGCAAGTTTAAACTTGTAATGGGCATCACTTCTAGCACACAACTCCAAATAAATCAAGTGATTCTTGAGTCAAAATTCAATAACTTTTCGAGATTTACAACTTCTATGAAGGGACCAAGAGCTAAATTTGACAACAGGGTCGTGAAAAAGGGCAAAAACAGAGCAGCAACTGAAGATGACATTAGAAACAACACTAGAGAAAAACAACACCCAACATCAATCCTCATCACCAGTTCCAAAACATCAACACTTATAATGCAGTAGTTGTGCCGTTCGTAAAAAATATCAATACTTGTTATAGTTATTAAACAAAGGTAAAAAACTTTGACAGGATTCATGACCATTGTTCTAATTGGTACAAATAAAATTTCAGAGGATTGCTTAAAAGGCAATTTAGATAATTCAGTCGTTGCAATGACTTTTACCAATAACAAATGAACTTAATGTTGAATAATTGGAAGAACAAGTCACAATTGCCAACCTACCTTACCCAACAATAAAATGATACAGGTTGAACTAGCCTAAGTTTATAGAAGAGATCACAACCCATAATGTTGAGATCAAGTACACGCATATCTACTATTTCTATCATCAAAAGATACTAATATCTACAATCTAACATGATATAGCACCTTTTCAATAACGATATATGCAAAATCAAAACAAGAAAGTATCAACTAATGTCATAACACCACATACACACCCAATATATATCAAACCACACCAAACAAGATGAAAGAAAATACCCCTGGTGGTTTAAGCATGTCAGAGCAGAACAAATGTTATTCTTGCTTATCTGATATTATGTCTCCAAAATATCATCATTGGTCATCCTTACAATATACTCATGTTTCTGAAAAAATAAAAAAGTAGACAAAATGAAGTTTATAAGACTTACGAAGAGACTAAAACAAACTTAAGCAGAAAATCCAATATAGTTAGGCAAATATACAAACAACCTGTAGAAGATTATCAAAATATCAAATCGATGGATGAAAAATATTGGAAAATCAAATAAAATAATCGACAAACTATAATAGAAATAATATTATAAATGGAGAGTTGAGAATTAATTGTAATGAGAAAATAATACAAATTTGTAAAATGCTGGGAGAAGATAATTAGGGAATCTTCTGAAAAATAACGCTTTACTCAATTTGATTCTTCTCAAATTTTGCTTAATAGTATAATTTCCCCTACTCTCAAAATGCAGAACGCAATTATGAGCAATCAAATTTGGCTTGAACGACTGATGATGTTGTTTGTGCGCTTGACACGATTTCTTGAATATATGATATATAAAACTTCAAAAATGAAAATTGGGGGTAACAAGTATATTTATGTTAAAAATATTAAATCAAAAATATTTAATTTTGCTAAATTAAGCAAAGATAATAGTGGAGTCTTGTAGCAGTTATCTATAAAAAAGTTTATTTCCTAGCCTTCAACCTAAGATAACACTCATCTTGAATAACGGTTACGTAAGACACATTAGAGCACCTATTGTATTTAGGTGTTATGTAAGGGGTATTATGGATGTAAAATTCAAAGTGGAAGAAAAAGAACTTATTAAATGATGGTGTACAAGAGCAACCTCCAATTCAAGAAGAAGAAGAGATGAGGTAAGTAACAAAAGAAGTGCTTGGAGAAGAAGATAGTGAAATTGCTATTGAAGGCAACTTAAATGAAGATCCTCTATCATTTCTAAGCCATGGAGATCAAAAGGATGAACAAGAACAACGTAAAGAAGGGGACTTCATTTTAAAGACCATATTTCAACTTCTTTGAATCTTTAAACTTATGACTTTCAATGCCTTTTGAATTTTCTTCAAACCTAAACAAAATTCGAGGACGAATTTTTTTCCAAGAAGGGGAAGTATGATGCATATGCTTCTAACTACTCTAACCTAATCAATCTAAAGTTCTTAATAAGTTTATTTAATTATTAGTTATGTTTACATTTAAGATTTAAGAAAACAACAAGGGGCTTGATTAGCATTGATCATCCTAAATATGTTATTTATCAGAGATTAGTAACATAGTTTATTTAGTTGTTTTAACTAGAAACTGTTTTGTATGTTTTTTTTGTGGTGCGGCAAAATCTTTTTGATGATTTATAGCAAGTTACTTGGATTTTTTTAGTGATTCCAATGGCATTGGTTCACTAAAATAATGAATATTCATCCTAAAGAATTTGGTGGCATTTCATTGGGAAATGAAGTCGCCGCAGCAACAAATGTCAAACATGGATTTTTGGCCTCCAAACTGTCCGGTTTTAAGGAAGCTTAGATGAGAGAGTTTTGGACGTCATAAGTAAGAAACACAAAACTCCCAGCTTCATTATTGAGCTACTTGAGGTGCATGCTTAAATTGGTCCAATAATAAGCAAGTTTACTTAGGTAGGAAAGCCTTTCATTGGACCACAATGTTACACGCTGTTCAACATGTTCAACAACCTCCTTTTCTTTCTGTTTTGGGAAGCAATCATTTCTTATCCAAATGGGGTGTATGCCTATGGTTGGAAAGATACAGAAGTGTAGAAGACCCTCTAATTAGTTTCGTAGCCAAAATATCAACCAATAGGGAGAAAAGGAAAAAATAGTTGAAGGTGTGCTGACTGAAATTTGGCAACAACATAGTTGGAATATTTTAAACTTTCTTTTGTACTTTTATTATTCTATTTTGTAAGGTGAAACTACCCTTTATTGTAGTATATAAGAAGTATTAGCTTAGGTTGTAAAATAGAGATTTATGCAATGAAATGAATGAAAGTTAGAGTGTGAAACTCTTAAGAGAAAACCGTAACATTATCTTGGTGACTTAATGAGTGAAGCTAAGTTATTTATCCTAAGATCTTAATTCTCTTTGCATGTAAATTCCAATTGAGTGTTAGAGATTAAATAGGTTGATTATTAATTTCTAATTGCAATAATAATACCTTAGGTTGGTGGTTATTTGGGTTAGTGAAAGTGGTGGTAGTTCGTTCATTCGAACTCATATTGGTATCAAATTTTCGATTTGTTCTTTCTTAGTCTAATGCTCTCATTATTCTAATTCGATATGCATCACCACCTCTTACCTGCAAAATAACACATCAAGAGACTTAATATACATAAGAGGATTAAAACACAAAAGAGAGTAATTTCCATAAAACACGCATAAATAAATTAGAGCTCTTTGTCTCTAACACGACAAGACATGAATACAAAGTTATTGAGAGAAAATACGAACACGACCCGACATGACACGAAACCAACACAAACACGGCCCATTTAGATAAAATTTTCATATTATTCAATTGTCCTATGTTTTACATAGTTTTGATAAATTTTATTAACAACACGAAATGAACACGAGACAAAACACGAATACAACACGACACGTTTGACACCTCTAATAAAAATGAGACCAAGATTGACTAATCTGATATGTTAATTCCATATGGGTTGTTCTTAGTTCTTCTACGTTAGAGATTCTATAAGAACAATATCAGTTTTTCTCGCGTGCTTTTCACTTAGGATACAATTGCCAAACATTTTAATCTAAGAAGAAAAATAAGTTCAATCTCAAATTCGATCATGACAACATTATAAAAGGTAAGCATAATTTTGCTTTAGTTTTCCTTTCAATTAAATAAAATTACACGGTTGTTCAATTGAAATTACATTAGGATCACCCTAAATTCAATGTGTTCCAACATTATAAGTATTTGTTAGTGTTATTGGAAGTGTGTTATTGATAACGCAAATTCAATCGAGGAAAAGAATTGGTCCATGATCCAAAAAAAGTTAAACCTTACGATGTGAACATACCAAAACAAAAAAAAAAACGATGTAGAATTTGATTTCTAGCGTTGTATTTCTGCTTTCACGTCTTTACTTCAGTTACCCAGAAAGGCAGCACCTCTCATGCCAGGGCAGTTAAGAAATAGCAGCAACCCTTCGGGGTTGTCCAGGCAACCATCAGCTATAACAAAATTGAGGAATGATTTCAACTACAGTTTGAAATAGGTACCTTAAACCTCCACAATTCTTCGTGAATCACCTAATTTCCGTAAAATACACCAGAGTTTTAATTGACTAAGCTATAATCACCGTAAGTGACGATTCTAATGTTACATTGAAGGTAAGAAAGGGTAAATAGCATGTATGAGATGCAAAATCCACACAAGTTAAGAATTGAAACTCCCACACTTATCGAAATATACTCCAGATTTGGATTAAATGGAACATGTAATGCACAAAAATAAATCCAAAAATCCAACAACAAAAAAAGAAATAAAATTCCCGAAAGGTTCCCAAATTACGAATTTCATATAAAATTTAAAGGAAGGAACGAAAAAAGTGCTTGGAGTAGAAACAATAAATTAACTGAACATTATGGAGTAGAAGAATGAAAACAAACAAAACCCAAAAAAATGATTTTTTTTTTGGGGGGGGGGGGGAGTTAAATTCCCTATGAACTGAAAAGATAAGTTGGGAGTAGAAGAATGCAAAATATAATGGAATAAATTGCCAAATGAAGATATGAGGAATTGACTTAGAGATAAATTTCTATCTGCTTATATTTCATTTATCTCTCTATTTATTTGCACACTCGCTTCCCAAGAAGAAGCTGATGTATAGCTAAGATACATTGAAGTTAGCTATAAAGGCAATGAAATGCATCAAACAAAGAACCTTCTTATGGATTACCATCTATTATTGGAAATAACGTTTTAAATGAAAATAAAATGGAGTACACATTCAGATAGGAACTAGGCATTTATTGAACTATTTTTTTTAAATCTCGTGGGTTATAGAAAAGCAGTATATTTATAGATTTAGGTAGTATATTTTATAAATAATGTAGTATATTTATATAGAGCTTAAGGTAGTATAGTTTCTGCATAAAGTAGTTTATTTAAGAAATTAATAAAACTTACTAGAAAACGTAGTATATTATTTTAGAAAATATAGTATCTGATAGATGTATTGTTCACATCTATCAAACTAGTCTTATAGGCACGCGATGCGTACAATATTTTATAAAAAAACATTATTATATACTACAACATAATATATAAGAAAAAATATTCACAAAACTATGTAAAAATCATATTAATAATACGATAATAACAAAGAAAGTAGGAGTATTAAAAATGCAAAAGTTGAATTCTATGCAGCTAATGTAATCATTCAATTTCGGAACCTCAAGTCAAATGAATCAAAAATTCAAAGAAAATAACAAAATGAACCAATTAAGAATACACAAAATTAAATTACTAATTAGTGAACTGCATCAGCATCCTCAATGAAACTTTACAATTCAACATAAATAAAACAATACTAAGTGATATATAGTAATCAGATATTAAAAATACATTTTAAATATACAAAACGAATTGCAAACACCAAATGATTAGTTTAAGGGAGAATTATTATAAAGGGAATAGAGAATCAAAATGTGACCTTGCCTTTTATGTTAAGAAACCCAAGGAAGTAGGTCTGCAAAGAAATTTACTTGCTTCCTCGCTCCAATAGTTGAATTAATATAAACCAAGCCATCCAATTAAGAACATAACAGGCAAACCTCAAGAAGATTGAAAGCTCCCAAATGCATCAACATCGATATTTGAGAGATATTTTCCATAAGCAACCCCCTGTTCTCTTCAATTTTAATATAACTCGAATGTGAATGGTAAATTTATTTTCATATTAAAGCATTTGCTGAGTAGTTTCAATATCCCAAAATAAGGTTTTGGAGCTTGTGAGATTTCCATTGGGGAGAGTTTCTTGCGGTTAGTGAGGTCTTGTTAGATCAGTTTCTCCCATCTTTCTTTTCCTAGTTTTATGGAAACAATTATCATTTTGAATGTTTGTCGAGTTAGTTTCTGAATAATTTTTCAACCCCCCCTTCCCTTTTGTTTGAAAAGCTTGCGGTTATTTTTTTTATTTTTTTCGTTTTCCCTGTATTATTCTTTGTGTTGATTTTTTTTAATATTTATTTTTGGTGTCCTCCACCCGTTCCCTTATATAATAGATAGGAACTAGGACTTTTTCCACACTTTAAAGGTGGGTGAGTTAAATAATCAAAGGTTATAATATAAGTATGGAGGTATCTTTATAAAAATTATATACATTATTAAAAATGGTATTAAGTTGGAAACTTATGTCAAATCACCATCAATCGATAATAATAATTCTTATTATTGCTCAATCTTTCCGCTTTTAATTTCGTATGCATGACGCTTAACACTACATATATCATTTTGTATAAATAAAACTAGACAATATGTAGACAATGCTCGATTTTTAAAATTAGTACCAATATTACTTTATAAAGATAAATAGACTAGTAAAAAAACCTTTAATAAAAATGATTAGTGGTAAGGGACTAAGGATGTTTCTATTGAAGATAGATTTAAAAAAAATAAAGGAGATCAAAATCTACTTTTATTTATAAAAAAAAAGTAAGTGGATGTCTTAGAATCACTCCATTTAACTTTTGCTGGTATTTTGGGTATTTGAACTATTGATAGGGTTGGCTATTTAAGTGACCCAACCAATTGGCCCCACGCTAAAGGTGCAAATCACATCCGACCTTTACCGGAAGATCTTATGAACAAAGGGTGTAGCTTCCCTCTTTGGGACATCCTTTTGAATTTGAGGAGGAACCATGCTCTTTTCGTCCGCATCCTAGTTGGAATTCGAGGAAGGAAATTGTGGCATGCGTAGATGACCAAAATCTGAGGAGGGGGTTTTCCTCTTCTTCTTATGTTTTGGCCAAATATAAGGAGGGAACTTGTGAGAACAGGTTTCAATGCCTCCTTTAGTTATGAGGTAATACCTAGCTATATGTTGATGAAGGTGACAAGGATACCTCTTCAAATTCCAAGGAGATTATCTATTCTCTTTTTGATTGAGGATAACAAGGGTACCTCCTCGTATTCCTAGGAGGGTACCCAATCTACCTTGTCGAAAGGGATTTGGTACTTAGTCATATTTTGACTATGGAAGACAAGGGTACCTTTTCAGTTTCCAAGGGGGTACCTAGTGTTACCTTGTTGAAAGGGTTTTGATACTCGGTCATATTCTAACTAAGGATGACAAGGGTACCTCCTCGAGTTCTGAGGGGGCTTACCTACTCTTACATTGATGATGGTTCTGTTACTTAGTCATATTTTGACTAAGGATGATAAGGGTAACTCCTCGGTGTTCTGGAGGGGGGGATGGTACCTTGTCTTACCTTGTTTGAAAGGGTTTTGATACTTAGTCATATTTTTACTAAGGATGACAATGGTACCTCCTTGGATTCTGAGGGGGATACCTAGTCTTATCTGGATGAAAGGGTTTGATACTTAGTTATATTTTGACTAAGGATGGCAAGGGTAAGGTACCTCCTAAGAATTCGAGGAGGGTATCGTTTCACATTGGATGCCCCTCGAGATGAATCATGGCCTAATGATCCCAAGAAATTTGAGGACAATGATTTGTTGTGTTGAAAGGACTTTGACCCTTAGTCTTTTTTGGCATAAGAATGAAAAGGGTACTTCCTCAAAAACTGACGAGGTTACCTATTCATATAGGATGCCCATCGGGATGAATCATGTGATTATGAGCCCCATGAAATTCGAGGACCATACTTTGCCTTGTTGAAAGGGATTTCACACTTAGAAATTTTCGGCCAAGGATGACAAGGGTACCTCCTCAGATTCTAAGGAGGGTACCTATTCAAATGGGATGCCCCTCGGGAAAAGTCATGGGCTATTAGGCCTTATGAAATCTGAGAACCGTGTTTTGCTTGTTGAAAGGGCTGACACTTTTTTCTTCTTAGGGGGGACAACAACACCTCTCCAAATCCAAGGGGGGTACCTATTTGTATGAGAGGCTCTCTAGGGATGAGCCATTGGCTAGTGAGCCCCATTTAAGCTCGAGGACTCTACCTTAATTTCTTACGTTTGTAATTGATATATGCGGACCCATGAAGGATGAGGGAAATATTGGTTGTTCATATAGAATGTATGGGTATTCTAACAACTATTTTCTTGGGAAGCGTGTGAGCACTTGGCTTACAGATGAGGGCGCGCTATTCACATTCCACTATAATTGCGCGTAAATGTTTTGTTAGGCTCAATTTTGGTTGTTCAAACTAGGGAAGCCCATGAAGGGGTTTTTTGTTTGCTCGACTTTTCGGGAAAAAGATTGGGTTTAATCACTATAAGAAGGATGGATTAGTCTTTATTCGATAATTTTAACCATTTCCAATTCTTGTCTTTATCTCTCACTCACTTCACTTTCTTCATTAGCTGCTGTGTTTCAAAGCCTGAGGCTGGTCCTTTATTTTTAGGTACGCCTGTTTCTTTTTTATATCGTTTTTAATAAATCTCTGTATCATCCTTAGTTGTAGCTCCTCCGAGGAGGGATAATGATGAAGAAAATTCCCAATGTTGACCATGACCATGACGGGATTGTCGATGTCATTCCGCTGAACAAATGCGAGGAGGAAGCTGAAGGGTACATATATCCACATATTCTTATATCCACTTGTTTCTCATAATTAGTTACGATGGGCTTGAGTAGAGATGGTAAGGAACCGAGAACCTCTCCAGTTGTTGAGTATCCAACTCTAAATCCCGATAAAGGTCTCGAGAATTTTTACACTGGTGCTCAATGGCAAGAGGTTTTGAAAAGGTAAAAAAGTTTTGTGCCCACAATGTTTTTCATATAGCATCCTTTTGCAATGCATCGACCTAATCCATTACACACAGTCTTAACCCCTCCAGCTCGTATAACGACATACAAATCCCAGTTCGAGTTAGGATTGAGATTGTTTTGGGTAAAAGGCAAGCAATATCATTAAAACTATACCAAAAGCAAACAACTTAGCACACATCAGCACAAAAAGCTGACTGAAACTAAGCAACAACCAACATCACACCAACTGAAGAAGAAGGCAAACAACAGCTAGCTAGCCCCTCAAACCACTCAATCTCACATTATTTCCATTTCTCAGAGATTAACTGCCTAACTCTAACAATCTGCATTACAAGTTTTACAAGAATAACAAGCCTACAGATACAGTGCTCCCAATAAGCCTTGTTTCTAGCAAGCCAGATCTGGTAGACTAGTGCAGCCAAGACATCAAAGCACACTCCACTTTTTCTCTTGCCTGTAGAAAATTTCCTCTTCGTTTCTTCCAACATCTTGATAGCTCATCTAAATTAGCATAATTAATCTCCAACCAGCTACACACCAGCTTGTAAAATATTTGATGCACCCTTTTACTCAAGAGTTGTTGAATGCATATAATATGACGGTTTCACATGTGTTACTAAACTCTTGGAGTTTAATAAATGCCTTTATGTCATTGTGCCATTTGGTGGGAGTGGTGCCAATGTTAGTCCTTTGGCGTAATTTGTACTCCCTCCGTCCCATATTAGTTGCAACACTTTCCATAAATGGTTGTCCCATATTCATTGCAACATTTCAATTTTAGACATGTGTTTAACAATATTTTATTATATATCACCCAACTAATATACCCCATTTTTTATTGATTTGTGTGAAAAACATTAAAATAATACTCCCCCTACTCTATTAACTTCCTAAAAGTACCACATCACTTTCTATCACATCAAGTTTTACAATAAATTAATATAACCAAAACCCTACTCTATTAACTTCCTAAAACTATATGCACAAGCTATTATTGCGATTAATATGGGACGGAGGGAGTGTATATTTTCCATGGCATCGACCACTAAGACTAGTGCAGGTTGGTGAAATTTTCAAGTCCGACTGGGGTTGAAAGTACTAAAGGAGTTGCCAAACTCCTAGAGGTGTTCTAAAGGGAGTTCATCTTCGTACATAATGGTGGTAACTGGGAAATCCCGATGGTTTATCAAAGAAACCGTCCAAACTCTGGAAAATACATAAGCACTTGATGGACGTGGCACCAGCAAGGAGGACGTCTGAAGCTTATGTTACACTTTGCAAGAGGAAGGTGGTTTCGTCGTGAAAGGCGTCCTAAGACATTCAATTCATTGAAAAAATAGGTAGTCGTCTAAGTTAAGCTATAAACTAGACATAGAAGAGGAACTTCATAGGCCAGACGCTCTGCAGTTGCAAACAATCTGCTTCCAGGATTTTACAATTATCTCATATCATTCAACTAAGTTTGTTTGGAACTTAAACGAGGATAAAGAGCCTTGTATTTCCAGATGTTTTCCTAACTAATGAGAGGATAGTAGTTTGGACCAAACATGCATAAACTGAATTTGTTTGACCAAGTTATTATCACATTCAATAAACTAAGGTGTCTAGATGATTTTGAGAGTCTTAAACAATGAAAAGATGAGGTAAATGATTTTGAAAGTCTTAGACAATGAAAGAAAATGTGAGAGAAATGATTGAATCTCATAATATCAAGCTATTCAGCCTCTTGGAAACCAGGGTTAAGGCAATTAACCTTTATTAAGTCTACCTTAAAGTGTGTCCTAATTGGTGCTTCTACACCAATCACACTAAACACTACAATGACAGAATAATATTATCTTGGCAATCCCACTCTTTTCAACTAGATATTTTATTGACTATTTGGCAAGATACACTGTCAAATCACGATCCCTCACAGTGATAAAAACTTTGCTTTAACCTTCATCTATGGTATAAATGGGAAGACTTAAAGAGAGAGATTATGGAGTGATATGCTCTCTACAAGAAAGCAAGGTAGGGGGCTTGATGTATTAGACATGATCTTAATGATGTCATGAATTTGGATGACATTATAGGAGTGTCTCTCAGGATAGCTGATGTGGTTTCCATGAGAATTTGTATGGTAACATGTAGCCTAGAGGGAGTTCTGCACCTGGCAGATTTTATACTTGGACAAACAAGTAAGAAGGAGATAATAGGGTGTTCTCAAAGATTGACACAATTCTCGCAAATGGAGAATGGTCTTCTATGTTTCCTACTGCTGGAGTGGTTTTTTCTGCGTGAAGGTGAATTTGATCACACTCCTATACCGCTCAAATTTTATACTAGCACACCAAAATAGTAACCATTCAAATGTTGTAACAATTGTGTATGATTACACACTTTGCTGAGATTGTTCAAGGGCCTTGGCACAACCGCATCAGAGGTATAAAATGTTTAAAGTGGTATAGAAATGAAGATTCTCAAAAATAAGCTGAAAGATATGGATGCTAGAGGGGTTTCAAAAGTTCATGTTGTTGTGATCATCACAAAACAAAATCTCAAAGAAGCTCAAGATCAGATGCAACTGCACCTTGAGGATAACAGTTTATGTTGTAAGGAGAAAGAAGCTTTATTACAGTATAGAAGAGCAAAGAAGGATTACAACTCATTCCTTCACCAAAGAGCCAAAATACATTGGCTCAAAGAAGGATATTAAAACTCCAAATCTTTTCACAAAAGCATTAGATCAAGAAGAAAAAGGAACACAATTAATGTTGTTCAATTAATGACCACACATGGGTTAATACTCCAAATGAAGTATATAATGCCTCATTGAGTCTTATAAAGGGTTGTTGGGATCCAAAGTTGTTTCCAAAACAACCCTTACAAGATATAGTGAATTGAGGGAATAAAGTCCAAGTTGAGCACCGGGAACTACTCAGCTACAAATTTATAAAAAATGAGATCAAGAAAGTTATGTTCTCCATTCCTAGCAATAAAGCTCCTGGATTAGATGGTTTTAACAACAACCACTTTTTCAAGAATGCATAGGAGATAATTGGGAATGAAATCTCAGAAGTTGTATGGAACTTTTTAGCAATCGAAAGCCGCTAACTAAACTCAATATTACCGCTGTGACTCTCGTTCCCAAGACTCCTACTCCTTGCATCACTAGTGACTACAGACCTATAGCATGCTGCTCAATAATCTACAAGTGCATAACCAGGCTCATTATTGTAAAAGGTTGATGTTGTGCTTCTAGATATTATCAGTGCAAATCATGGGGCCTTCGTGACTAGGAGAAATATTATGCATAACGTGCTAGTTTATCAAGATCTAGTCAAAATGTACACACCTCATCAAAAGTAGGAAGGATTCTTGTAAAACTTGATCTCTGGAAAGCATATATATGATACAGTGGAGTGGGATTTATAGAAGAAATGCTCAGAGCTCTCCATTTCCGTGATAAGTTCATCGAGTTGATTTTCATTTGTGTGAGAACTCCAAGATTTTGCTTGATGTTGAATGGACACCCTACTAGGCCAATCAAGGCTGAAAGAGGCTTAAGACAGGGAGATCCTTTATGCCCTCTCTTATTCACTCAATGCATGGATGACTGTTCCAGGATCCTCAAGAGAGTTGGCTAATTATCTTATTTTAAACTGCACCCAAGATACAAGAGCTTGAAGTTAAACCATCTAGCTTTTGCTGATGATATATTGTTTTGTCTAAAAGAGACTATAACTTAGTATGCATGTTGCTTGGAGGTGTCAAGCTTTTTTCAAAAACAATAGACGTATAGGTGATTGATGGTAAATATAAAATTTGCGATGCTGGAATGCGACCTGATGTGGTGAATGCAATTTATAAGATTTCTGTTTTTAGGATTGGTAAGCTTCCTTTTATATATCTTAGTGTCCCCATGGTCACACTAGACTAAAATCAGATGAGTGTGATATGCTCATTGAAAAATGTGTGCAATAATTAAAACATAATGTATAGTAGAATTCTATCTTATGCTGGTAGATTTCAATTAGTGAACTAAGTATTAATGTCTATTTGTACTTTCTAGAGTCCAGTAATCATATTGCCATATTCTGTCATTCATAAAATCAATATTATTCGTAGATATTATTTGAGGCATAGATCTTATGATTCAAACAAGCCTTGGCTAGTTAATTGGGAGAAAGTATGTTTTACCAAAGCTCTAGAAGGGCTTGGAATTAGGAACTTGGCCAATTGGAATAAAGCTACTAGCAGGAAGCATATTTGGGATATCACTCATAATAAGGTCTACTTTGTCTAAAAGATAACTAATGAGTCAAATGGGTGCATAGCGTTTATATCAAGAGGTCTACTTGGTCTTAGTTTTAGGTCAATCCTTCAGCTAGCTGGATAATAAAGTATATCTTCAAAGTTAAAACACAAATAGCTACAGCGCTGCAAAATGCATGTGACAGCGCTTATAACATTAAGAAGAATTACTAAGAGTTATGCTCCTCTGGGAGCAAGGTGCATTAAGAAAAATTTTATGAAGTAGATTCTCCAATCCCATGCATGCTTTCTTATATTGGTTGCTTATACATAATAGATTATACATTATAGGAAGACTTGGGGAACTTGGTGTAATTTCCTTCTAACCCATATTGTGGTATGTGTGGAGGAGAAGAAGAAAATCATGAGATTTGTTTTCAATTGTAGAATCAGCAGAGATTACATTGGAGAATCAAGGAGTGGTTGGGGATAAATACTAAAAGTACTTACATCCACTGACTCACTCAACGAGTACAAAGAAGCTACAAGCATAAGGAAAGATGAAAAAGGTTTATGTCTGCCTTGGCAGCCTCTGTATATCACATATAAAAATGCAGGAAGCCAGGAACGTTACCATTTGGAAGGAAGATACTATCTCTGTAGAGTATATAAAGCATCGTGTAAAATTTTGTGTACGGAGAAGAAATTTAGTGACAGTGATAGAAATTGGATTGAAATATTGTAATTAGGGTCTTTTATCGAGATGTGTTCATCCCATCTTCTTCTCCCTTCAAGGATAGAGGGGCTCTTTCCTAGAAGGTTTGTCTCTTGTACTAATGTGATTAGGATGTAAAATGTTGGTTTGATCAATATATGTCCTCTCTTTTTCATTTTGAAAAAAAAGATGTGGTATTGATCGTCTATGGTACAGTTGCTTTCATTATTCCATGTATCAATCATGCCTAATGCAAAGGGTTTGACCTGGACGAGGAAAAATTTATACTTAGCATAAGTCATCATTTAAATTGCACAAATAAGACACCAAACAAAAATAAAGACAAGATTCCTTAATAAAGCTTTGATTTCTTACAAAACGTGGCTTCAATGCGAAAGTTAAAGCTTTGACAGTTTGCAAAAGGTGGCTTCTTGGACGAGGAGGGAGAAGTACAATATTCAGCTTTGATATCCTAACTTACCCTGCATCCAAATTGATAGGATAAGAAGGCTACCTAGCAGCCTATGAAGATATGCCAAAAATTGGGAAAAATATCCCAAGAAATTGAACGGCAGTAGGCTGGCTAAGAAAAATTTCAATGCAACATCTGCCAGCGACCTCAAGAAAGGGAAAATAATGTCGATTTTCCTTAATCATTGTTGAGTCCTCTCGTCTTGGAGTTCCTCTTCGTTTGAAGAACCCTCTTCTTTAGGCTCCTCCTCGCCATCAGTGTCTAGAAACTTGGGATAATTTTCCCCCTTCAGCTTGGGCTAGTAAGCTGCCTCACAATGAAGAAGGAGGTTGGTGTAGCGGGGAAGCTCCTCTGGTTCATTCATCAACTTAAAGGCCTTTCCCCCCATTTGACAGCAACCTCCACGGCATTTCCCATTGCATGAGTGGCGTCATCGTGTTGATGTTGTGCTTAACTTTGAGGAACGAAAGTTACCTCCTCAGTTCAGCGACTACCACCTGAGCCTGATCACTCTCAGCTAGAGCTTCAATACAGACGGTGGAGCTAGAAACCAAGTTCCAGCTGGTCCTTCTCTATGTACAATTGGTCTATTTTGACTAAGCATCTCTTATTCTCATTCTCCAATTCGATCGGCCGCTTCTCAAGGGGCCGCTAAGTCTGACCTTGCAGAAGCTTGGCATGCTCCATCTTCTGCATGGCCTTGTCCCCGATATTAGTCGCTTGGCAGACAAACTTCATGTTCTCCCTCCTCAGCTCCCTTATGGCATCTTCCATCATGATACATTGAGCATATAACTACACAAGATGATCTTTAAGGAAATTCAGCATAAAAACAAATATAAAGACGTCAAAATAATAATTAAAAGGACATGTACCTCGGCAGCCATTTGGAACAGGATGCCCACATGACCTCTTTGGCACCCCTAAGACCTTTCATGAAGTCGTTGGGGTAGGATTTAAAGAGTTCATGTTTCAACTTCTCTCCGTGTTATACTTCTTGGCAAATGAGGGGGTGGGCTTCTCATATGAACACACTGTATCCTCTAAGGTCCCCTTTTACCCTGATCCAAAAAAGATGATCGGCCAGCCTTGATGGGATAAACGACCATCAAGGGTTGAATGAACTCGTATACCTTCCACCAACACGAAGGGTTCGAACCACGTTTGGGAGGTAGAACTCACCAGAAGACAAAGACGTCTTAAGGACGTCCTGAGACATCTACCTCACGAGCTTAGAACAGCTCCACTAAACGATGAGCCTTGAGACTCAACAGTTGAGACAACGGGCTCATCAACCATAATCGGATCTATGAGCGCAATAGAAAACCCCTAGTTATCAGCATACTCATCCCCACATGAGGATGAGAGTGCGTTGCACTCATTTGTTGTAATGGGACCATGGCTAGAGCATAAGATGTCTCAGCCTTAGACGCCTTCTTTTTTGGCACAAAGCCCTTTGGTTTTTTAGCAGGCGACTTATCAATCTTCTCGAACGACCTCTTCCAACATGACACCGGTGTGAGCCCCACGCCCTTGGATGTGGGAACATTCACCTGCAAAAGAAAAGAGAAGTGTTAGATGAAATCATCATAAAAGACAATCTCAAAGCGTCCAAAAGGACATCCTAGACGAAGATGACTCGCTAAGCTAAATCATCTGAAAATCTGGTTAATCAAGACCAACTCATCAAAAAGGATATCGAAATGAGGATGGCTTGCTAAGCTTGATCATCAGAAGATCAGGCTAAGCAAGCGAGACCAACTTGTCCAAAAGGATACCTCGACGAGGATGGCTTGCTAAGCTAAAATGTCTGAAGACCTGGTTAAATAAGCAATATCAACTCGTCAAGTCAAAAGCAAGACCAATGCTATTTGCTAAGGGAGAACATCCAAAATCTTGGACGTCTTGCCTTTGCAAACCACGCTCGTCCTACATGAAAAAACAAGAGGAGGTTGCTTGCTAAAGGAGGACGTCCATAATCTTAGACGTATTGCCTATGAAAGCCACACTCGTCCAAATGAAAACAAGACGAGTGTTACTTACTAAGGGAGGATGTCCAGAATTTTGGACACCTTGCCGTTGCAAGCCACACTTGTCTAACATGAAAACAAGACAAGTGTTGCTGTCTAAGGAAGGTCGCCTAGAATCTTGGACGCCTTGCCTTTGCAAGCCACACACGTTCAAAATGAAAATAATATGAGTGTTGCTTGTTAAAGGAGGACGTCCAGAATCTTGGACGCGTTGCCTTTACAAGACACACTCGTCCAAAATAAAAACAAGACGAGTGTTGCTTGCTATTTTCTAAGGGAGGATGTCTAGAATCTTGGACGCCTTGCCTCTTCAAGCCACACTCATCCAAAACAAAATCAATAAAAAGAATATGATTTGCTTTGCTTGGAAGTTTGATGACTCTAGACGCCTTGCCAAGCAAGAGTTATCCATGCTTAGGAAAATGTAAAGCATGGACGAGCGAGGGGAATGTACCAATGTCTCACACTCCTTCTCCGCAACCGACTTACAGGCCTCCAAAATAAGTATGTGATTGTACTTAACCATGTCCATTTTTACTTGCTTTTGTTTAGGGAGAGAGTTAATAGCAACTTCTACATAAAACAAGAAAGATGGTTAGTAACAAAAATATCCAAACGATGAAGATTACTTGCCCAACTTGCCTAAATACTCTAAAGAAGTTGTATCCCAAAAGTAATATTAAGAAAAAGTTGTATTTTACTACCTTTTATGTATCAGTTTTTGTAAATTGCCACCTTATAGTTTATTTTTAAAAATTACCACCTTTAATCAACTAATCTTCTTAAATTCCCACCACATAACATTTTCCATCATATTTAACGTTATGTGGGCCCGAAATCTAACCCAAATTCCCAATTGCTAATTAACCACCACAACCAAACCAAATTCCCAATTGCTAATTAGAAAAAACGTCATCTTAACCTTGAAAAAGTCAAAGCACGCAAAACGAGATAAACCCCTAACCCTAATTAACCATACACTAACCTTTTACTTAACGGAATGATATGGAGGATTTCAAACTACAGGTGTACCATAAAGAAGTCAAAAAGGTGGAAGTGTACCACTAAGAGAAGCCAATTCTAGGAGTGTACTGTTGGGAATTTCCCTAAAAAAAATACAAACATTATAAACATATACATTTTCCAAATTGATTACATTAATATACCACAATATACATATTCATACTTTTGAAATATACTTAAGCTATTTAAATTAGATTTTCAAGTATAAATTTATTTATGAAAAGAAAGTATATTTTTAATTTTTAACAAATAATTAACTAGATTAACACGCGAAATTTTAGTGAAATTTCGGGGAGTTACATACTTCCTCCGTTCCTTAATAAGTGACACACTTGTATAGTGCTTACTATTCACGGTTTAAACTTTGATTAGATTTGGTGATTTATCTTTTAGGAAAAACATAGTCATGTGGGATCTTGTTAGATTCGTCTCAACATGCATTAATTTAATATCAACTTTTTATAATTTTTACTCATTGACAATTATATATATTAATGTTTGAAATAATGCATTGGCAAGCGTGAAAACATGAAGTGTGTCACTTATTAAGGAACGGAGGTAGTATATAGCATAATTTTTTTTTTTTTTGGTAAGGAGAAGTGGCCCGGACCCCGCTCGGGTCCTATTGGGCCAGACACTTGAGAGTAGGGGGGAAGGGTAAGGGAAATCCCTACCCTCAAAGTGCCCCTAGTGGGGATTGAACCCCCAACCTTGAGGTTGGAAGGGTACAATCCTTTTCACTAGACCAAGTACTACTTGGTACATATATAGCATAATGATTATGTAATTTAGACACAAGTATTACGCATTCAGCACTTTACATCCTAAAATCATACATTATTCATAGCTTACGAATTGCATTACTACATAGAACGCTAGGGCTGTAACTGAGATTATAGTGGATTGGTGGACTCAAAGCCACCCGCGGTTTTTCCCTTATTCCACGGGTTTCCGCGTCACCATCTCTGGTGTTCTTGTCTTTCTCTTTTCTTGCTTTCTTTGCTCATCTTAGCTATACACGTTCACGCCCAGCTACTTTGCCACCTTCTAGCTGTAGTTCCCAGCTTAGTTTTTTCCTGTGCAGACTTTAGCATAAACAGTTTGGCGCCAAACGTGGCGCCTACAGGTAGATATCATATCTAAATTTCTATCATCCATTTCCTTTTCAAACACTTAATTCAAATGGCTGAATTCACTCCTGAACAAATGAAAGCCGCTCTCGAATCTCTCCAAGAGGCTCAATATGAATCCAATAGAGTCATCGAAAGCCTAAAAAAGGAGCTAGAATCTGTTAAGAGTAACACCAAAAAGTCTTCACGACGACACCCCAACATGTCTCCTCGTATCTTGCAGCTGACTGATTCTGGGGCCAGTGGTGATGAGGAAGCTGAGGAAGCACCGCACAACCTCGGCCTAGAAGAGACGGATCCCACAGCTACGAAGCTAGCTCTCCTTGAATCCCAGAACAGGAAGATGATGCGGATGCTAGCTAAGATGCCAGGAGCGCCTACACCTGTAGCTGAGGAGACCCCTGATGGCTACACCAAGTCACCGTTTGTCGAAGAGATAGCTAGAGCGATAATTCCAAAAAAGCTGCACCTGGCCCCATTTGGCAAGCTGTATGATGGAACCACGGATCCATATGACCACGTGAACCTGATATCACGTATTTATATAGAGTTTTCTCCCTTATTTACAAGCTAATTTGTGCGTCATTGGAGCTCTTGGGAGCTATTTTGTGCTAACTATCGTATATAGTCGTGGTTTCGTGTTTTAGTGTTGAATTGTAGGTTTTATGGAGTTTTCTCCTTATTTCTGAGCCATTTGGAAGTAACCAAGGCTTTACGAGATGTTACGAGGCACGTAGGATGGCTCACGAGTTTTATGGGTAGTTTAGGATGTTCCAAGTCCCCTAAACGTGAAGATTAGAGAGCCAAAGAATCAAAAAGGAGGTTCCCGTACACTGATCGGGCAGAAATGGCCCGATCGGGCGAAGTATTTATGATCGGGTATGAAAGTCACGGACCCGATCGGATCGGGCGAGAAGACTTGCACCAGGCCCGATCGGGTGGATGCCTCGGGCCCGATCGGGTGGGCCGCCATACTTGTATTTGTGCTGTGCGTATATTAAAAGGAATGTTGGGCCTTGTTCGCTGCTGACCCGATCACAGACCCGATCGGGTGCTGGATCGGGCCAGCTCACTTCACTTCACATCTGCCACGTTGCTGCTACCAGAAGCCCAGAGGAGTATTGGCTGTTTTGCCTCGGCCCGATCGGGTGGCTGCCCAAGGCCCGATCGGGTGGGCCTACACATCGCATCTAATTGCTGCTGTTGATTCGCTGACCAAGAAACAAAGTTGGGCTGAATTTGCATTTGACCCGATCAGGTACTGTGCTCGGGCCCAATCGGGTCTGGCACCATTTGTCGCGATTTTCGACTTTTGCTTCCTATTTTTATTTAGACTTGGGGGGTATTATAAATACCGTTTTCCTCATTATTTAGGGACATCTTTGCTTCATCTTTCATTAGCTTTAGACTAGTTTTATTCTTCATTGTTCTAGTTTTATTCTTCATTGTTCTTAGTTCAATTCAAACACTTTAGATTAATTTAGAGGTGATCAAACCTATTTCGATTTCAATAAAGTTCCTGCTTTCCGTTAATTGGTATTCTTTCTTACCCTAATCTCTTTTATTATTCTCAATTGCTTAGTTTATTTATTTAATCGTTCATGATGCAATTGTTAGGGTTTCATATTAGTTTTGTTGTTGTTAATTTGATCATGTCTGAGTAGTCTCTTTCTAGGGTGTTAGATAGGAAAGCCATGTTTATACCATGATTGTGATTTAGACTATTATCGATTTCTAGGGCTTGATTAGGGTGATTGTGATGTGATTTGTTCTTTATTGAGTAATTAACGTTATTGCGCAGTTTCGTTGGTTGCTTGTGGTTAATAGTTGTTTGCACAGATCCGTCTTACGACTAGAGGCCTAGGACACGTCAGTAGTTCTGATTACGTTAGTGAACATGCGGCGTATGTTGAACTATGAGCGTTGAGTCTTAACCATAGCTCAACATAGGCTCTAATCCCCCGACTCTTGACTTAGGTTTTGATAGTTGTTGACCTTGTTTGATTGGTATAAGCATGGTGGACCGACCTAATACCCTAGACTTTTATTCCATAGTTAAATCCTCGATTTATTCCGTCTTCTGTAGTCTATTCATTAGTTTAATTAATTCCTTCCTGATTTACTCTGGAGTAGCTGAATTGGTTGAATATTGATTTAGAAACTCTGTCTCCCTGTGGATTCGACCCTGCTTCCACTGACTACCTAGTTAGAGGTCTGTAGGTTTATTTTTGATTAGGTGATACGACTAAAACCTATCAGAACCAGTACAAGCAGAAGATGTGGACCCTACCTATCCCAGAGGGTCTTCTCGAAGCTACAATGTGCAAATCCTTTGGAGCTACCTTAGGTGGCCCTGCCTTACAATGGCTCATCACCCTCAGGGCTAGTACTATCCCTAATTTTTCTATTCTCATTAACAAATTTTATCAGCAGTTTGCTAGCAGCAGGGTGCTGAAAAAACATATTGGCGACCTATATCGCATTATCCCAAAGTCAGGAGAAGCTGTGCGCCAGTACCTGGATAGATTCAACAGCGAAATGATTTCTGTCAAGAAATTGGATATCCCAACAGCCATCGAGGCATTCTGAAGAGGTTTGACCCCTAAGTCTCGCTTATATTATGAACTAACCAGGTACCCATGCAGCACCTTTGAAGATGTCAGGGCTAGAGCTATGGCTGAAATACGTGTTGAAGAAGACGACGCGTCCAGGTATGGAGGAGAACCTAGCTATGATAGGAAAACTCTGAACAACAACAACAGGAGAAATGACTGGCGCCACCAGCCATACCAAAAACGCGATCAAGCTAGCGGTGTAGCTAGAGAAGCTCCTCGCATGTCCAATAATGTATATTTTCCTCCTTTATCCTCCTATTGCTTTAACGTTGATGCAGGAGGTGTGGTGAACGCCTTAGAAAATCTAGGCTCCGCTGCTAGGTGGCCCAAGAAGACTGACAAACCTGATGGCCAGAAAGATACCACCCAATGGTGCAGCTACCATGGTCATCGATCTGAGGATTGCACGGCCCTCAGGAAGGAAGTTGCCTGGAAACTGAAGAAGGGCTACCTAGAGCATCTCATGGGAAAGAAGGGCCAAAAAGACGAGCCCAGCAAAGACAATAGCAGCAAGCCAGCTGGGCCCCCACCTGATCCAACCCATGACAAGGTAGTGAATTTTATCTCTGGGGGATCCGAAATTTGTGGACTAACCTATTCTGCAGCTAAGCGATTCGCTAGAGAAGGTTCCAAAGCAGCACCTATACAGCACAGAAGCAAGGAGGAGCGAGAGCTACGAAGCATGACCATCAGCTTCGAAGAAACTGAAGAAGCTGAGGAGGCTGATCACCATGATGGGTTGGTCATATCCCTCACCATCAGCAACTGCTTGATCAAGAGAGTATTGGTGGACAACGGCAGCTCCGCCAACATCATATTCAAGAACGTTATCCAAAGTATGGGCTTGCGTGATGAAGATATCATCAGAAAGTCAACATTCTTGTACGGATTTAGCGGAGAGCCTGCCCTTACCATTGGCGAGATCACTCTCCCCACCTATGCCAAAGGAGTCAACTTACAAACCAGGTTTAGTGTTGTAGATTGCCCTTCAGCTTACAATGTTATTATGGGTACGCCTTGGATTCACAGGATGAAAGTTGTGCCCTCTACCTATCACCAAACTCTCAAGTTCCCCACCAATTGGGGATATCAAGAGATCAAAGGATACCGGAAGTTAGCCAGGGAATGTTATAGCATATCCCTCAAACCCCAAGAAGGAGGAGATCTAGCAATTACAGCAACGTCCAACACCTAGCAACCCTGACGAACAGGATATTAAAGAAGTAGTGTTGGATCCTGCTAAGCCAGAGCAGACAGTGCACGTTGGTGCATCACTACCACCAGAAGAAAAAGCTAGGATCATTGAATTTCTAAAGAACAACATCACCTGCTTTGCATGGACGCATGAAGACATGGTTGGGATTGATCCTACAATTTGCACTCACAAGCTAAATGTAGATCCAAACCACAAACCCATCAAACAAAAGAGAAGGAAGTTTGCACCTGAGCGCAACATGATCATCAACGAAGAAGTAGAAAAGCTGCTGCAAGCAGGTAAGATTAGAGAAGTCAAATATCCTCACTGGCTAGATAACGTGGTTGTGGTAGGAAAGAAGAACGGCAAATGGCGAGTCTGCATAGATTTCACAGACTTAACCAAGGCTTGCCCCAAGGATCCATTTCCCCTACCTCACATAGACGCCTTGGTGGATGCTACAGCAGGACACGAGAGACTCACGTTCCTGGATGCTTATTCCGGATACAACCAGATTCTGATGGATCCAGAAGACCAAGAAAAGACAGCTTTCATGACTGAAAGAGGTATTTATTGCTATAAGGTTATGCCCTTTGGTCTCAAAAATGCAGGTGCTACCTACCAGTGCTTGGTCAACAAGATGTTCGAAAAGCATCTAGGAGATATGATGGAGGTCTATATTGATGATATGTTGATAAAGTCCAAGCAAGCTGGAGATCATGTGTCGCACCTGCAGGATACCTTTGATGTGCTGAAGAAGTATAACATGAAGCTCAACCCGATAAAATGCTCATTTGGGGTTCCAGTTGGTAAGTTCCTAGGTTACATAGTCACGCAGAGAGGAATTGAAGCCAGCCCAGATCAGATCAGAGCACTAATCAACATCCAGTCCCCAAAATACCTAAAGGAGGTTCAAAAGCTGACAGGAAGAGTTGTTGCACTCAACCGTTTCATCTCCAGATCATCAGATAAGTGCCACCTTTTCTATCATGTACTTAAGAAGAATAAAGGTTTTGATTGGACTGCAGAACATGAAGTTGTCTTACAGCAGCTAAAGGCCTACCTAGCTACTCCAACCATACTCTCCAAACCAAAGCAAGGAGAGACTTTGCAGCTTTACCTAGCTGTGAGCAACACGACTGTTAGTGCAGTACTAGCTAGGGAAGTTGACAGCCAGCAGCTGCCAGTATACTACATCAGTAAGTCCTTACTTGATGCAGAAACCAGGTACACATCTTTAGAGAAATTGATACTAGCTTTATATACAGCTTCCAAGAAGGTTAGACATTATTTTGAAGCTTACCCCATATGTGTTATGACTAACTATCCCATAAAAGCTGTGCTACGCAAACCAGAATATACTGGCAGGATGAGCAAATGGGTTGTATCCCTAAGTTCCTATGACATCAGGTACCAACCCCGGACAGCTATAAAATCACAAGCCCTAGCTGATTTTGTGGATGACTTCAGTCCTAACCTAGCTGCTGCAGCAAATGAAGAGGTAAGACACATAAACCAGGTAACACCTACAGGTAGCTGGAAGTTATTTGTGGATGGGTCCTCTAATTTTAGAGGAGATGGACTAGGTATAGTCCTAAAGTCGCCACAAGGGGACATGATAGTACGTTCTATTTGCTGTGATTTTAAAGCTACTAACAACGAAGCCGAATATGAGGCTTTGATTGCAGGAATGATTGTGGCTCATGACCTGGGGGCAGCCAGGTTACAGGTATACAATGACTCCTTACTGATCGTAAGTCATTTGAAAGGCGAGTACGCAGCTAAAGACTCGAAGATGTCCCTCTACCTGGAGCTAGCGTACTAGCTAACCTAGGCTCAGCATTAAGAAAATGCAACTTCAGCAACATTCCCATTGCTCACCTAGCTGAGCCAGCTATCAGCAAAGAGGTAAACAATGTACTTAATGTTGCTAACGTAGCAGGTACTGATAGCTGGACGAAACCACTGCTAGACTACTTGGAAAGAGACATATTACCAAACGATAAGCTGGAAGCTAGAAAGCTACGTATGAAAGCTAACAGGTACTAGGTAATATCTGGAGTCTTATTCAAACATGCAGCTAGGCAAGACATGCTGCAGAGGTGCCTAGAGAAGGAACAATGGGAAGCTACCCTCAAGGAGTTCCATGAGGGAGAATGTGGCTCACATACAGCAGGAAGGAGCTTATCTAACAAAATCTTATCCTATGGATACTATTGGCCAACTTTGCGTAAAGATGCCAAAAGGTATGTAGCTAAGTGTGATAATTGCCAAAAGCATGCAGTTATGGTACATAAGCCCTCTGAGCCATTACACCCCACCTTGACCCCCTGGCCATTCATGAGGTGGGGCATGGACATAGTGGGAAAGCTACCAGTTGCACCAGGTCAAAAAGTGTTCATGCTAGCCTTAACTGACTACTTTTATAAATGGATTGAAGAGGCGCATTCCAACAGGTAAGAGATAAGGAGGTAATTACTTTTATACATACTAACATTATTTTCAGGTTTGGGGTACCTAGCGAAATTGTGTGTGATAATGGATTACAATTCATAAGTGATAAAACGCGACAGTTTTGTCATGAATAGAACATCAACCTGGTTACCTCAACACCCAGGTATCCACAAGCTAAAGGGCAAGCTGAGTCCAGCAATAAGGTGATCATTAATGGCATCAAAAGGAGGTTGAAGGCTAAAAAAGGTAAATGGGTAGAAGAGCTACCTAGAGTCCTTTGGACCAACAGAACAACACCTAGGGGAGCGACAGGTTGAACCCCCTTCTCATTAGTCTATGGCTGCGAAGCTGTGCTACCAGCTGAGGTAGCTGTGCCAACCGCCAGGTATGGGCTCTTAACCCATGAGTTAAATGACTCTGAGCTATCTTATGATTTAGATACCATCGAAGAACTACGAGACAATGCGCTAGTTAGAATGGCCGCCCAGCAACAGATTGTAGCCCGCAGCTTCAACAAAAACGTGAAAGCCAAGGTATTTAAGAAAGGAGACTGGGTGCTAAGGAAGGTCTTCCAGAACACCCAGGAGTTAAATGCAGGCAAGCTGGGAGTTAGCTGGGAAGGGCCCTACCTGATTGAGCAGGTACTAGGTAAAGGGGCATATCGCCTAGCCACAGCAGAGGGGAAAGTTGTTCCCAAAAGCTGGAATGCATCACATATAAAACTCTATCATTTCTAGGAAACCAGATACATGCTGAAAATCAAATTCTCAGCTACAATAGCTCAAAGGTTACCTGGTCTCTAAACCCAAAGCAATTGCACCAGGTAGGAAAAATTGCTAAGCAAGTAAAAAAGGCCAGGTTAGGCTCTCTCCTACCTTGCCTTGTCTATCTATAAGGTATTCTCATAACCCTTACTAGCTTAGGCATCGGAGAGACGTGTCTTGGCATAGTTAACGTATGCAGGTACCGTAAGGATAGCTACAGATTGGAGCATCTCCTAGCCCTCCAGAGCTATCTAAGAACGCAAGCACACACAGACGCCTTAAAGTGTAGCTATCAGCAGTACTTGATAGCTGGACCACCAAGGTTGCACCAGATAAGGGTTATACACTAAGGAAACTGGGCCCATAACATAAGACATTGGCTTCAAAAAACGACAGGTAAACACACAAAGCAGCTAGCTCATTACACCAAAGTTCTAAACGCATAATGCATATATGTACCAAAAGTTAGCATGTCCAAGACAACCAAAAGACACACCAGCCCCTTGACTTGTGGTAAATAGCATTTTTGAAAAATTAAAATTGTTTGTCAAGAACAGAAAACTACAACGTTCAAAGAGTTAGCTAGCTACATTCCTAGCTAGCAACGTGATCAACTATTGGCATTTGTTCTGGCACCTCAGATGCTGGAAGGGCTGGGATGGAACCACTAGATGGCTCAGCTGTGGCAGGGGCATTAGCCTGGACCTTAGCTGAAGAATCAGCTGTAGATGTCTCTTGTCTAGGAGGGTTGAGGTCCAAAGCCAAAGCCCTGAGATCTGCAATGCTCCCCGTAGTAGCTAAGAAGGCATCAGTGTACTTGTGCAGATCCTTCTTCTCCAAAGTTTCAAACAACATCAAGTAGGCCAACTTGACTGGCTCAACAATTTGAACTTCTGCCATCTTGTCCAAGTGAAGCTCCTTTTGATGCGCCAGCTGAGCACTTAGAACGTCCTTCTCCCCAATCACTTCTGCCAGCTTCATGGCAGCTACCTTAGCCTCTTCCTTGGCAGCAGCTATCTCAGCTTCTGCTGAAGCTGCGAAAAGCTTTTTTGCCTCCCTCTCCTTCTCTAAGAGCAGTGTCTCAGCTTTCCGCTGCTCCTCAACATGGGCTTTCTCCTTCTTCGCCCTACTCAGCTCTTCCTTCAAGCTAGCAACGTCAGCTTGAAAAACTTTGAGCTGGGCAGACACTGAGGCAGCTGCTCTCAAGCTGGAACGTGCCACTAGGCAGTTTTATAGGACCTATCACAGAATACTAAGGTATAAGAAAAAACAAAGAGCAACTGAAAGGTATTTAAAGTTGAAACATAGTAAAAGTTTACTTGGAGAGAGTGCTGAACTGCATGGTTAACCGTCACCTCAGGATCCTGCAACCTTAGACGCTTGGCCGCAGTAGGAAAAAACAACCTATCTGCATGCGGCTAGATGTCGTTATTGACCCCATCCTCAGACAGAAAGTGTGCAGGCATAGTCAGGTTTATCATTGACGAACTAGGGGAAGGTGGGTCTAAGTCCAGCTTGATTAGAGGAGGGGGCATGCTAGGAACTGTAGCAGTAGTCTTGACAGGCGTAGCAGGTTTAGATTGGGTGGAAGTAGTAGGTGCCTCCATCTTCTTTCTCTTCAGCCAAGCCACAGCTTCGACTTGGGACAGGGTACTACCTTTAGCTACACAAATGACAAAGTGTAAGAACTAATGCAATTTTCCTAAAGAATTCGTTGACAGCTAGCGAGTGGGTTATTTTACCTGAAGTCATGGAGTTATTTCCTGAAGTAGCAGGAGTTAGGGTATTGACAGGAATAGCCCTGAAAGGAGGAGTGTAGGTCCTCTTGGTTGGAGAGATGCTAAGGAAAACCTTCGCCCTTTCGCTCCTATACTTGAGAATTTCGACAGTCTCAGCAGCACCTATAAGAAAGACAAGGTTAAGAATTACAGTTAATAAATTGTTCAGGAAAATAGGAAGAATATAGTAAAAAATACCTCCAGCAGGCCAGCCAGAGGGAAGATAGGCCCCAGCTTCGCCAAGGGAATCCTTGGCGACAAAGAAAAAGCGAGTCTTCCAGTAAGACTCGGAAGCACCAGCCCCTTCTACAGGACTTGGGTACTTAGGCTTTTGCTTCAAGGTCACCTTATTAGGGTTAATTATTTTGAGGCTATAGGTGGTAAGAAGGTCTTGTAGGGCGAAGGCAGGGCTCCAATCCCTAGTGGCTGACTCTATAGTGTAACAAACTTTCCAGAATCCTGGCATAAGCTGGCCAGGGGAAAATTTCAGAACCTCTATAAAAGAACGGATTAGGGGTGTAAACTCAACAGTATGCCCTAACAAGAAAGGGTATTCGTAGAAGCAGATATGATTATCCGCAGTTTTCTACGGTCTATCTAACTCATCTGGGACTATAAACTCAGTGTTCTCAGGAAACCATCCTCTAATTCTAATATTTTCAATATCCTCCCATGTAATACTAGAACCAACATCGTCTTTTGCCTTTCCCATAGATGTGGTTATTGGTGAAAACACTTTTTTCCTAGCTGATTGCTTGATTGGCATGCAGTGAAGCGAAGGAGAGGAAAAACTTAGCAAAGAGGAAAGGTGAGTAAGCAGAAAGGATCTTTCAAAAATCTTTTGATTTAAAGCCGTTCTGACGAAAATGGCTAGTATTTATTGCTTCACTTACATATGCCAAAGTAATGATTAAAATCAATCTTTAAAGATAAGCGTACTTCATTTATATCTTTTAAAGATGGTCTTTTGAGTTTCTATCGTTTATGCTAAACGTTATACTGAAATTATATCTTAAAGTCATGAAAGATCTCATTGTGATAACTTGCAGCTTTACTACGCAAGACAAGGAGTACAAGCTACAAGTTAGGGACAATTGTTATGTCCTAAAATTTACTCAGCTACATATGCAGGTTAAATGATTATTGCAGCTAGGATCCTCCAGCTTAGGTTCTCCAGCTAAGGAATTCCAGCTTGGAGTTAAGGAATCTCAACTTAAGTGACGCATCATAAGAATGGTTATGGCCAGAGCCTAAAATCACGCAAGATTAAGTGTAGCAAAGATAAAACAGATGAAGACTCATTCAAAGCCATTAACTGCGGATATGGGTGAGAATCTAGGAGCGGTTACAAGCCGTTGTGAAAGCTGGTTCAAACGGATACTTATCTTAGTATATATAGCACAATGATTATGTAATTTAGACACAAGTATTACGCATGCAACACTTTACATCCTAAAAGCATACATTGTTCATAGCTTACGAATTGCATTGCTACATAGAACTCTAGGGCTGTAACTGAGATTATAGTGGATTGGTGGACTCAAAGCCACCCGCGGTTTTTCCCTTATTCCACGGGTTTCCGCGTCACCATCTCTGTTGTTCTTGTCTTTCTCTTTTCTTGCTTTCTTTGCTCATCTTAGCTATACAGGTTCACGCCCACCTACTTTGCCACCTTCTAGCTGTAGTTCCCAGCTTAGTTTTGTCCTGTGCAGAATTTAGCATAAACAATTACAAAAAATGGTCTCATCATTGTCAACCTGGAGGCCCAGCAGGGAGGCACCACGTCCACGATCATCACCGCCAGGATGAGGTACTTCATCCTTTGGCCAATCTCCTCAATAGGAGTTCTTACAAAAAAAAAGGCCTTCATCCAGTCATGCATCTTGGACGGCTTGTCTAGAGCGGCTCGATAGCTGGTTCTATTGCATATGATGTACCAAGTGAACTCCAAAGTACATGGGGCCTTGGTCAAATAATGAAGATGGGGTAAAGCGGCTAGGGAAGGCTTCAAGCCACCAAAGTGGCTAGCGGCAATGAACGAAAGAATATTCATCCAAGAGTTCAGGAGCAGTTGAATCTGCCCAATGCCGTAATGGCGAAGCACTTGTTTAACGAACTCTTACAAATAAAAACTAAGTCTCGCGTACAGATCCAACTTATATACAGTAAAGTATCAGTGGGGGCAGTAGCTATGGTGGTTTTTTCACCGGGTACAAAAAATTCGAATCCCGACATATGAATGGTGTAGTGAAAAAGTTCTAAATTACTATCAACTTCATGCAACCACTTCCTTTTGGCTAGGAAGAAGCGGGGGTCAGACAAAGTACCCATGCACTCTCTTTCTTGGGCGAACATTTCCCTAGACGTCTCTTCATTGTCTGGTTGGGCAACATCATTATTTCCGGAAGTATTATTCCCGGAAGTACTGACTTCCGACAGGGTGTCCTTTGCCTCATTATTAACTCGTACGTGGATTCCTCCATGTCAATACTTGATAAGGGCACAAGCAGTTGGCGTTTGAGGTGTGCCATTTGTTTGAAACGAGTCTGATTACCCTGCACAGGTAATAAGTGGGACATCGGACCCTCATGGCCAAGCCAAATAAGATTCAGGCATGGGTAATCGGCCGGAATTGGCCAATTTATAGATTAAGTCGAAGGTTCTAAGATCATGACTCATTCCTCTACAACTGAGTTTATTGGACGATTGTGAAGAGTCCATTTTATTATAGAATAAAATGAAATGAAAGAATAAAGAAAAAATACCTCATGAGCAGACTCGAAGAATTTTTTCGGACGATCAAGGGAGGATGTTCTCTCTTCACAAACCAAGAACTTCTCTCTTTTGAGATCTCAAACTTGTCAAAAGTGAAAATAAGGGGAGAGAAGTAGTTATTTATAAGGGGCAAAAGCACTCTAGTTTTGCCCTAAAAAGAATCCACGTGTCACCTCCTTAGAGGGACACGCGGATCTAACATATTTCGTTACTGATCAAACTTACTGTAAAAACATTGAATTATCTGTTGATCAATAATTTTAAACATGTAATTTATCAGCGTTAAGGAACTGATAAACCCCCTTTTAGGGGCAAATGTTGAAGTAAAAATTAGCCTTTTATAGAAGGCCACATGGAAAAACCCCCTGACTGTGTCATCTATCAAGGTGAAACATATGTCTATACCAATGACTAACATGTGTGTCCCTATGATAGCTGACACATGTCAGCCTCTGACAGACCTACTAATGATTGGAAGAGGGCCTTAACTGATGCAAACCCAAATCAGGGAATATTCATTTGACTAACCGGCTATGCCATATGTCAAATGGATATTGGCTATCCAAGAAAAAGACCCTATTTTAGGGAAAAACTAGGAGGCCCAAGGGCCCCTAACTTGGTATGAATTCCCTTATCTCACATCAGAAGAGGTAGACACATTTTTCCAGTGTCATATCAAAGTTTCTCTCTCTATATTTTCTCCTTCTAAGATACTGACTTAAGCTTCGGAGATGGAATCAACTCATACGCTTTCAGGTTGGTTTCCTTCGTGCGGGTTCGAAGCGCGGATCAGATCATTACTTACAAAAGTCTCCAAAGTTACCTTATTATCCTTGAAAATTCTGAGGCCAATCTCGAAGATACAACAAAAATAGTGGCAACTAGAGCTTACTTATTGTGCTTTACCGGAACAATTTATAGCCTATGGATTAATAGAGATGAAGATTTTATTCACACCAAAGTAGAACGGTTCAGCAGTTGTAAAAAGGGTTTTTATTCAGATTTTATTGTAGAGGCTTTGATGAAGTGAGACAATTTTTGCTTGTATAGTTTACCTTCCCTTTTACTTGTATTATTCCTCATCAACCCTTCCTAGAAGGTGGGGGTAATTGGAAAACTTTAAAGTTAGATGGGATGGTCTGGTGCATGAAAGCCATAATATCGATAATCATCTCTTCATAAATGAAATTTCCATTTAAATTAAGCTTGTATGAACAATTGTAAGACACAATGTCAGCTTTGACATTGGCCTTGCAATTTTTCTCGCTAGCAATGTGTTACCTAAAATCTTATTCTTTAGGTTGAAAGACAAGGCCAAAGAGATTGTTTTAATTTTTCCAAGAAGGAAACATATGGTTTCCTTCTTATTCTTCCCTAAAGCCATCCCTTAGAAGTGGCCATTTTTTCAGCATAGTAGCATCGATCAACTATCGCGTTAGAGTGGGGAGCGAGTAGTATCTCCTTGTCATCCAACATTATTGTAGCAGCCTCATCTGAATTAAAACCCCATGTAAGTTCTTCCTCCTATATGCTAGTAATCTTGAGAAGATCATTATGTTGGACTTTGACCTTTATATAGTTGAAGCAGGAACAATCATAGGTATACCTGTATAGTTTAACTTGACCGTTTTATGGTGTTGACTTGTATAGGAACACTACAAGAGGGGGTTGAATTGTATGTATGCAAAAGTAATGCACTTCTTGTGGAATTATAATACAATGAAAGGGACAATATAAGGACACAAGAGATTTTCATGAGGAAACTTTCTAGGCCTAATAGGAAGAAACGACCTCAAACACAAGACATTTTAATTCAAACTTTTCCATTATAATAGGCCAAACACCTTTGTTACAAACCTATTAACTCTTGGGCCATGACTTAAGTTCCTAAATTCTTAAATTTCCAACAAAAGTTGCCTCTAAAAGTATATATATTGAAGGAATAAAGAAACTAACTCTATCTTAGTTAAACCTCGATAATTCTGGAGCCACTGACTTAATCAAATTAAAGTTTAACTTTCCTCTATTTTTATAGTAC
This sequence comes from Patellifolia procumbens, assembly GCA_947645195.1. NCBI lineage: Eukaryota > Viridiplantae > Streptophyta > Magnoliopsida > Caryophyllales > Amaranthaceae > Patellifolia > Patellifolia procumbens. The sequence continues at coordinate 8,095,597 of CANSGD010001328.1, forward strand.
TCAAGCATTAGATAAGTTTCATTAACTTTGGTTGATGTGTCACACCTAAATATATGTTTTATTAGGTTGTATTGCAAACTCATTTTGGAGCATTTAAGTGCATAATTGAATGGTTTACTTAAGTTGTGTTCTACTACTCTTCGTTTGCGTGTTCTTAAATTTTTAGGTTACTTTGATGAAAATGGATCATGATTGTCTAAGCTTGATTGTATTAATCATGGAGAATGAATGTAGATTGTACAAGGATCACAATGTATCTTTTTGGGGCAATATTGAGTTAGTATGAACCAAAACGGTAAAGAAGTGCCAAAACTAACGCCTCTTCATTATTTTTATCATACCTTTTGATAGAAAATTGATAATCAAGAAATTTAAATCAGTTTGTAAAGTGGACTTCTAGAGATTTCCAAATATAGATCACAAGCCCCAAACAAACTTCTGATTTAGCAGCTATTGCCTATGCAAGTTGACCCTATTTTCTCTTTCTTTTGAAGATTTTGAAGATTCGATCAAAAAATGGTCGTTCGATCTGGTAGAGTTGCATGAGTGACCGGGCGAGAGCTATATTGAAGTACGAGGAAAATTCACCTCCTTCCGGTAGGGATGGCAATTCAGTCCGACTTCGACCCGAGTCCGACTCGATCCGAAGGAAAAAGTCCGATCCGAATCCGAAAACATAAAAGTCCGAATGAAATCCGATAGGAGTTGGACCTTAGGTAAGATCCGATCCGAATCCGATTAGAGTCCGATTATTACTTGTTACCTCGTCAACTAATAGATTGAAAGTACATTTTAATATAAATAATAGATTTACATTATAAGAAATTAAGTAAAATATTAAAAATTTTATATTAAAGATGTGTTTTGGTTATTTAATATGGTAATTTAATCCGAATCCGATCTGAATTCGAAACAATCCGAAGGAAAAAGTCCGAGTCCGAATCCGAGAATATATAGTCCAAATCCTAATAGGAGTGTAAAAATCATAGTCCGATTGAAATGGAGCGGACTTGGAGTTTGGTAAGTCCGATCTGAGTCCGATCCATTGCCATTCCTACCTTCCGGTTGACCACGCGAATTCTCGTGATGGCGAATTTCTTTAATTTTTATTTTCTTTTCTTTTAACCTAGAACTATAAATAGGTTGTAACTTTCGTGTTCTACCATCTATCATTCTAGTTTCGTTTAAACTATAGTTTTCTCTTTAGTAATGGTTTATGCACATTGAATATTTCAATTAATGTTTAATACTATTTTCGCTTCAAGGTGGTAATTCTTTCGTTGGTGTTCTTATTGCTTTCAATTGCATTGATTAATATTATCCTTGTATGCTTTCAAGAATGGATTATTTCATGGATTTTGTTATCGTTTTCGTTAGCATGAGTGAGTAGTTTCTGGCTAAGTAAGGGAAGCAATGTTTATACCATGTTTGTTGTTTTGAGTTTCTATAGTATTTAGGTTTCGAGTTTCTTTGTTAGAGGCCAATTTACTGAATTGATATCCAGATAATAATTCTTAATATTGATGGGTCATACTTTTAGAGGCCTAGAACACACTAGTGAGTCTTATTATATGGGTGACCATACTTCATATTTTGACTAGAGAGCTTCAAAAATGTTACCATAGGATTGACACCTGCTGTAATTGCTCGACAATAGACTTCAATTTCATTCGTTGTCTTAATTCCCTTAATTAGTATAAGCATGGTGGACCGAAAAAATGTCCTAGGTTTTTATTTATATTATTAATATTCGTTTAATCTCTTATATTCAATTTTGTAACTTAGTTTAGTTTTACCATTCTTTGAAAAGTTAATTAAAGCATTCATCTCTGTCACTCTGTGTGGATTCGACCCCATGCTTTGGGAACAAGCAACGTCCACTAACTTTATAAGTGATATTGAACGTGTATTAGTCTTAGGTTAGTGGGATTAAAACTCATGTATGATATATTGGGCTTTTGAATGAGCGTATTTATTTTAGGTTTTTAAAAAATACAGTTTAGTTATTCAGTTTATTCCTTGGGCTCGTACTCCAAGTCCTAGCAAATCGGACTTTCTAGGCGTTAGCGGTAAAATGAATCATTATGGAACGCTTAGGCGGGATAATGACCAAATGTAGGCGTATACAATAGGACTCAAAGCTATAGTTCTAAGAATATTTTTATCAGAAACAAGGAGTGGTTCTTTTGGCTCATAACTAGTATTAATAGTGTTAATTTATGATTCTGGTTGTTTTTCGCCTCTTTCCTTCTAAAGAGTCTATCTTTGATGGTTCAGTTCAAGGTTAAATTTCAAGAGGTTGTATTTTGGTTTTGCTTGTAATTTACATTCACATCTTACCTACAAAAGAAAAACTATTCTTTTGATATTGTAAATTGGACTCTCTTCTCTCCATGGATGTGGTTCACGGCCATATTTAGCATTGTATCAGAGCTAGGCTCATAGATGAGACCTTTTGGGCTAACTAATGAGTAAGGATCTCACATGCACGACGACGAGTTTTGAACACTGTGGACTATGAGACATCACAAGTGAGTATCCCACATTGATAAAAGAAGGGAAAGGTATTCACTTCATATGCCTAAGGGACTTCTCTTATTGCCATAAGGCTTTAAGACGGGATCCCATTTGATGTTATAATTACTAGACTCCTTTCTCTCAATGGGTGTGAAGTGTAGTTTGTGGCCATAATAAGTAGGTAAAAGGCATTAAGCATTACATAGCACATCCTATGCTAACTGCTCCATTTGTCATATTACAGGTCGGACAATTTATTAATATACCTTTGATACTTTGTTCTATCGTTGGACTGTGTTAAAAGGTTTACCTATGTGAGTAAGAAGTTCGGTAGTTTACCAAGTAGTTTACTTAACTTGCAACACCTATGAATAGATAGACACAAGACCTTAAAAGTGTCAAGGGACAATGATAAACCACAATTTGTGAAAAACTAAATATCTTCGAAATTGCAAGTGGTTGTAGGATGTAACCTTAGTATATTTCCATAGATTGAATTAATTATTAGATATCATAGACTAAATGGAAATTTAATGGTACGACGCTTGCACAACGAATGAGTTTGTTTTATGTTTGCACGAAACTTGTACGCATTTACTCTAAACAAAACAAGTATGTTGGCATTTATAGATGATAAATATGCACTAGGCACTCTTCATAAAAGAAGAACCACAATTTTTTATATCAAATATTAATTTTATTTTTTTATTTGTACTACTTTGACCAATTATTTAAGAGCTTTTGGGTCAAAATAAGACAAACAAAAATAAACAAAGGGAGTGATTAGCTAACGATAACTTCAATTATGCAAATCTGTAAATTGCAACCTTTGAATACTAGATTGAACATAGATTAATTAATTTTAATATTAGCATAAAAAAGTCAAACCACATAATATATTATGTAAAAGTGGTTTTATAATTCAAATCCTAGTCCATAATTACAAGACGGGGTAATTGTAAAATATCCTAGTCTAGATGGGTATTTAACGGTATAGCATTTACGCATCCACATAGTAATATATATAAAGATGGTATTTTGGAAGCATTCAAATGATTTGATGACATTGACAACCAATTATCCAGAATTCATGAGGGGAAAAAGAAATCAGGAAAAGACAAGTTTTTATGATTATAGATGACATCAAACGGAATAGTAGGATGTTGCATTACTCCAAAAAGTATATAGTAAATGACATGAGTCAAAGGAAAAGGTAAATGGACGCATTCCATACACTTAATTTCTGTGGGATTTCGCACAGACATTGAATTTGTCAAAAATTGGTGACATGCTCCAGGAGCTTTATGTTTAGTTTTTGTACATACTATCAGTTTATGTAAGCCTGAAAAAAATTTCCTAAAATTTCTGATCCCAGAATGTATATCATACAGGTTTATAGGTAGAGCTGAAACCAAGATGTAACAGCTAAAGAATGCATGATCTCCAGTAATTGTCTTAAGCAGGTCCTTTAGTTGAGGTTGTCTGCAGGAGGATGTAGCAAGTTAAATTTGGACAGCCCCGAATTTCCAATGTACCCCTTAAAAGAAGATTCAAGTATTGGCACACTAGTTCCTTCATTGAGCAGGTTGTAATCTAAATAGATGACCACCACAGAAATATCATCATGATAGCTTCGTCTGTCTTCCAATTTCACATCCAGCAATTCTTTGTACCTCTTATTACCAGCTGCTGCAGCCCTTTTCAATGCTTTCTTGAGAAGTCTCTGGGCAATCCCCTGAAGTTGAAAGGCATGGCGAGAGAATTGTAAGCAAGTGTACGTGAAAAGTAAATGCATGCGAGGATTTACATTTATTAAAGAATGGATGCATACCATTCGAGGGCTCTTGTGAACAAGCTCAACAGCATCCTGATTTTCTAAGTGCTCCCAGAGGCCATCCGAGGCAAATATCAGAAACTTATCATTCGAGTTCAGAACTCTGGTATATACCGATGGTTCAGCAGATAGAATAGGTCTTGTAATCTCCTCACAGTGGAATCGTTCATAGGTGGAACCCAATTGATAGCCTGGTATCTTCAAGTATGCATCTCCAATGGATCTTGAGATCTATTATAGCATAAGTAACGTAGAATGTCATAAATGGTCAGAACCTTATATTATGAAAAACATGGGATCATGCAATTTAAAGAGAATTTGCACGATAAACCCAAAACAACAAAAAAAAAAAAGAACGAAGCTGTCAGTGTTGCAAGAAAAGCTATAGTTGGACAGGTAAATGCTATATACACATACCAATGGGGATATGCTGCTGCAAGCAGAGCATGCATCACAAAAAGTTAAAAGACGGTAAAAGGAGTACTCGAAAGATCTTAACTTCATTATGCACTTCCAATATTGCTTGCAGTATATAATTGCAGATGGTTTAAGATTTTTTGATCAATGAACTGATACCCAATATTTAAGCATTTGATACATTTTGACCTGGCCTGCGATTAAACACAGACAGAAAGCGATAACCAGTGCTTGCATCTCCTGACACTATTAACTCTTCAAACATTACCCCCTACAGGCTACCCTCCAGTTCATCAGATGACTAGCCCAACAAATAATAAGGATAACATTTGATTTTGGTCAATCACATGTGTCATTCATGTTAAAATTCGGATTGTGATCACAATGACTTTCAGCTAAATAAATCATTTAAGATATAGGATTTCCCTAGCCCAAATAATTCATAGAAATGAATTTCTAACGCATCAAAGTAGCAAAAAAAGATCCATTTACCAAACACAAACAATGAAATTGCTGAAAATGGAAAAAGGTAAAATGCTACAGAAAGGTAGATATGATAACTAGTTCAACTTGATGGGAGAAAGAAGAATAACCTGAATAAGGCCTTTGACTCGCCAAGCGCCATTCTTCCACTCTACAACTAGAGGATCCTCAGGATGATCATCCATAAGTTGCTGTCTAACCTCTTGCCGAGCAGCATTATGCTCCTCGTTCAACTGTTCAGCAACTATGTTCTTTGTTGGACCTAGAGTACCTATCACAGCTCGTGAATCGCCTAGATTAGCAACACACAATGTGTCTCTCCAGATAAGACCAACCAGACAACAAGCTCCAATTGCAACAACAGTGGGCCTTGCATGGCGTGTGAGGCTGACAAGATTAAGAAACCCCTCCTCTGTTGCAGCAATAGCATCCCTGATAACTTGATCTGGCACAATCGTGTTCTCATTAGCAATCGCTGCAGAGCATTAGAAAGACGTGTTAGAATTGAGCTCAGCTAACTTATGATAGCAAAGTCACACATATATCCTGGGTTGAGAAAATCCAAGCGACTGTATCATAATTGACATGAAATAGCCACAAATGACACTAGTGTCAACACATCATACAGTTAAGCTATAAAGAACTTGTAATCTTTCCCATAGAATTGTTACTTCTTCAGCAATAGACACGAAAAAGACTACTACTAGTGTAAATGTGTTCTGATATAGATTTAGAATATGGAAGAGAAAATGACTTTTTTGTACTACTATAACTTTTCAAGGTGAACATGAAACAACATGGAACTGAATAAGAAATTGAGATAAATTCTATGATATAGGGGTAACGATGATCCTCCATTCTACAAAAGCATTGACAGAAATCTTGCTTATGTTCCGTAGCCAAAGGAATAAAGATAGTTTACGCGCGATTACAGAATGCAAATTCTAAAGGTTAACAACATAAGCATGATGAAGACCCCTTCAATTGAAAAATGTAAAAAACAATCTATTAAAAATAACCAAGAATCAACATCTTAAATTGTTTATCAGCTGTCCAAACAGCCTAACTCAGTGACCTAATAAGAACAAGACAAAGATTATATAAAACAGTAAGCATCATCCATTCCACACAATCAAACAGAAAGAATTTCAATGGCGTTCCACCACCCAAGATTGATACCCCACATCACTGGCGCCCCTTTCACATTAGTTAACAGAAGCACAGAAAATCACTAAATACAAAAGAAACTTGTAAAACCCAGAAAATCCCAAGCGAAAAGCAACAAAAAACAACTCAGTTATAAAAGGAAGAAAAGAAAGAAACCCAGTTGTTAAAAACTGAAAACCAGTAAAACCCAGTTGTTAAAAACTGAAAACAAGTAAAACCCAGAAAATCCCAAGAGAAAACCAACAAAGAACTCAGTTATAAAAGGAAGAAAAGAAAGAAACCAAGTTGTTAAACACTCAATACATTTAAAACCCAGTTGTGAATAACTGAAAACAAGTAAAACCCAGAAATATAAGAGTCCAAGAAAGCATGAAAAAATAATTGGATAGAAGATGCAAAAGGATGAAAAGAAAGAAAGCCAGTTGTTAAAAACTTATAACAAGTAAAACCCAGAAAGATAACAGAGTACAAGAAAGCAAAGAAAGAAAATGCAAAAGATGGAAAAGAAAGACTAACAGATGAAAGATTCAAAGAGATGATCAAGGACATAGCGCGCAGCTTCAAAACCGCCATGGCCATCATAAATACCAATAAAAGTAGCATTACGACCAACTTCAACTTGGCTTTCATCTTCAATAATAGGATTAGATTTGATAACAGCAAAAGAGAATTCTCCAAGGAAATGCTTCTCCAATGCGATGGACCAAAGCAATGGTTGTGGATTGGAACTGCTAGCAATGTTTGAGTTATCCTCATCGTCTCTGTTCATACGAGTATAGCGTTGCACAGGTTTCCAGCAAGAAGACAATGAATTTTTCACCTTAGAATACATCTTTCCCTTTTGATTTCTTTCAGAATGAAATTGTTTCGTTTGTGAGTTCTGACAGGAACAAATGTTTAGAGAATGGTGGGTTTTTTGAAGATGAAATGAGGGGGGAGTATTTACAATGTATTTTTATTTTTTCATTTTTTTATTTATTTCTGTTATGGGGTTTTTCTGATTAAACTTTTAAAGAATTTCATTTAATTAATTGGTTGACTGATTTTGTAATAAAAAACATTGAGATATGTGGAAGGTCAACCTGATTTTCTTACTGAAAGTTTTATTTTATTTAGACAAAATTTGCCACGGGAAATACTGGATTTGCTGACGTGGTTTTGAGTCAAATTTGTGACAACTGTATACTATACACCGGTACAGATCCCTAGTTACTCACTTACTCCTAGTCTCCTACTAATTTTTAATTACTTCATCCGTTTTTTATTAATTGTGACGCTTTTGATTTTACGGACTCATAGGCAATTTTTGAAGAAGAAAGAGATAGAGAGAAAGAAATAAGGGGACCCATGTGATAGGAGAGAGATAGAGAGAAAAAATTTCCCAAAAAGGAAGTGTCACGATTAATTCCAAACTTCCTCATTTGGAAAGTGTCACATTTAAAAAAAAACGGAGGAAATATTTTTTCTTTGGGCAAAAGCCTAAATAAAACATAATTTTTTCTTGAAATATTGAATATTGTTAAACGCAAAAATATTTCCCTTTTTGCGTCGGAAATAAAATTATATACATGAATATCGCCACATAGGCTCGGGTTTATGTTCGATTTTTTTTCCGTGCTTCAAACAAAAGTCGCGATTGTAAGTAGCAGCTTTAAAGTGAGCAGCGACTGTTAAGCAAATTATTAAGTTAAAAGCGCTACTGTGAGTAGCAGCTTTTGCTTAGATACGACAATATACTCAGCTTCTATTAAATCTGCCACAATGCTTTATTTACAACTCTCCCAACTCACTACTCCTCCATTCAGATTGCAAAAAAGTCCAGATTGTGATTTAGAATCATCTTTATCCTTTCGGAAGTTGCATCAGTGTAACCAACTATCTTTAACTTATCTTCTCCATAAACCAAGAACTTACTTTTAGCCCTACTAAGGTACTTCGAAATGTTCTTGGCTGCCATTCAGTTAACTTCACGTGGTTTAGCTTGATGCCTTCTTGTCATGCTCAAAGCATAGGACACATCAGGTCTAGTACATATCATGGCGTATGTGATTGAACATATTGCAGATGCAAAAGGTATCTTACTCTCATAAGCTTATCATCGTTAGAAGGACATTGATTCATGCTAAGAGTGATACCATGTGACATGAGAAGAAATCCTCTCCTAGAGTCTTTCACATTGAATTTAGCTAGGACCTTATTGATATAAGTATCTTAACTTAGTACAATCATCCTCTTGGGATTTATCTTTATAGATCTCGATACCCAAAATGAGAAACATTTCCTAAGCCACCCCTTCACGCATTAGGGATATTGTTATCAATTATATACATATATTCACTAGAAAGACTACTTCCCTCCCACCAACTGTCTTGTGAACACAAGTTTCTCTTCATTCTTGAGAAAATTAAACTCTTTGATTGCCATGCCGAAAAAATGTTCCAATTCTTATATGCTTGCTTAAGTCCATAAATGGACCTATTAAGCTTGCATACCTTCGCATCATTCTTGGAGTCAACAAAGCCTCCAAGTTGTGTCACATATACTTCGTCTTCAAGAAGGTTGTCTTGACATTCATTTGTCATATATCATAATCATGAAATGCCACAATAACTAATACTAGTATAATTCTAATGGACTTTAACATAGAATCAGGCGAGAAATTTTCGCTATAGTCAATACCCTGAGTTTGTTTATAATGTTTCATAATCAATATTGCTTTGTAAATTGGAACCTTTCCATCCATGTCTCTCTTCTCTTTGAAGATCCACTTGCGTCCAATGGTTTTGACACCTTTGGATAGCTCTACCAAGTACGTATCATCCATACTAAGTACATAACATAATAGTTAACATATAAGTAACATAATAATACATACATCATGAATCAAGATCTCTCATCATATATTAACCTTAAACCAAATACATCAAAGAACCTTGACAATAATAATACCAATAATAATTCTCTCATCAGTTAAGCATTTGTGATGATAGGCTGAGATATGTTAAGTTGGTCGACCCAGTTGTCATCACCTTGAAATGAATGGAATACAAAGCTAGCTCCGAGCTAGTTGTAACAAGAATTAATATACAAGTACGGAATCCATTCTAAAGGGGCAATGCCTTTCCTACTCGATCTGAAAGACCTCATGGTGCCTAATATACAAATTTCAATTTCAAATGATTCGTGGATTTAAAATTCCAGTATCCAAGTCCTAATGATCCGTAGATACAATAATCAATAACTCATTAACCATAGAAAGACATTAGCATACTTTCATACAACAAATCCATAATTTCATTCATAACCAAAGTCCTCATGATTTCTAACTTAAGATATCAAAACCAAGCATATACATTATCACATAAATTCAAATAGATATCAAGACACTACTTATATTTACCTCTTCAAGTAATAATCTCGCAGTTAAGAGCTACCAACAACATCTAACAAACCTTTATGAATTAGACTTCTTAAAACAAATAAAATAACATAATTTAGAATCTTTAACAAATTAAAATCCTCATACTAAAATATGGGCAGCCTTTAAAGTTTATTGAATACCTTTGAAAACTCCCTTAGAATCCCTCTTTAAGTTTATGAAACAAAACTCCATCAATTAACCTTTGAAAATGCACTAAAATAATTAAAGATAGTACTTTAAATAATTATCAGCAATATAATAAATTTAAAATTTCAAGAATTAGGTTTAGAATACCATAAAATAATTAGGGTTTAAGTATGAATAAAAGAAAACCTTTTTAGGGCATAAAACTAAGAAAATCCCCAAATCTAATGCTTTCCTTAAAATAAAATTATAGCAGTCTCCAAAAAAAAAATTTCCAAAATATTTTATTTTAAAATAGCAGCAGCGAGACAGACAGTCATGGTGGCGTTGCCACCACTAACATGGTGTAGAGAACGACAGGCAGCAGGCGGCACGTGGGACGCGGATCCTAAGGCCCCCAAACCCTAGGTGCGGAAACCCTTAAACAAAAAAAGATCCAATTTTCGTTTTATTCAACGAAGTTAATATTAAATTATCCTTGTTCAAGCCCGAATTCTAATACTACCTCTGTGTTTATTTAGTTGCAAGGTTTCCAAAAAAACGGAAACCAATGTAAAATTTTTAAGTAGGTATTAGGGTATATAATTAAGGGGGAGTGGGGACCAATGCTATGTAATTAATTATGAAGAATACATCACCCACCACCTTCACTGCCACCACAACCCACCACACCACCACAAACAGCACCCCCTCCCCAAAAACGCACAGCAGCTAAGAATTTTCCACTAAGAATCTTTGATAGCGAGATTAAAAAAATTTCTTTTGCAATTTGATGTGGATTCAATCATGCATAGTACTTCTCTAATCTATCTTTATTGCTTTTAAGAGTCTTAGTTAGTTTTATTTAGTATTTAATTCAGCATTTTAATTTATGTCAATAATAGGGCCGAAAATATGGTTGTATTTTTCGTTTATACAGAGTCCTAGTTGAGATGTAATCCCTTTTAGATAAGATTTGATTACCTAAGGGATAAGGGAAGAGATAGGCGTGTGAATAAGATAGGAAGGGCCGCTATCCTAATCTTATTAGATTATCTTCCTTATCTTTATCTTTATCTTTTACTAGATTTTAGGGATTAGTTTTTATATGTTTTCTAGATAGAATTTGGTTTCCTGATTATACTAGGAGTAGTCTAGTATAAATAGGCGTTTATATTTTTAATGATAAGTACTTTTTAATTGAAATTTCGGACTATTGTCTTTGTGAATTTGGACGTACATCTTTCCGAGTTTTATTGTTTTTAGAGAGTGAATATAATTACAAGACCCTTAGTAATTAGGCGAGTGAAACATAATTCTAAGAGAGGTTAATACAATTAGTGAGTGAAGCTAACTTGTTTAATCTCAATACTATCCCCATAAATCGAATTTAAGGTAAGCGAAACCCTAAATTTCTTTTAGAACCCTTATAGAATCATAACTGAGTGAAGGTTGTGAGAAATTAAGCTAGGATCCGTCCCGGATTCATATCAAATGGTATCAAAGCTAAAGGTTGTGATTGGTGACCCATTGAAGCTATTTCGAAGCACAAACAATCTGCCCAGTTTCGAACAGTTTAGGTAACTTTGAGCAACTCGTTCTCCAAGTATAAAACGTCTTTTTGAGAGTTTCTTGGCTCTAAAGTGGGTGTTATCTTGTCTAGTTTTTGACAGGAAAGTTTCATGATTTTTGGAATTCATTTATTATTTTTCCCGGAATAAAATTTCTACGTTGTCTGTTTTCTATTAAATCTGGAGCGACTGACTTGTTTGTACTACTGCGACTTCGTTACTTGGAATTTTTGAGTGATTCCAATTGGGTTGGTTTAATAACATATAAAATTTTCACCCAGTATAATTTGGTTAAATTTGGTTGAGAAACGTGTTTGCAGTTGTTAGAAACTTTCGATCTTATTTTCACCACAATGTCAGAACTGGAAAGAAAACTATGTGTGAATATGATGCAGCTATTTGAGGAAGTTAAAGAGTTAAATGTGAGAATGAGAATTGTGGAGACTAAAAACACTGGAGATTCAGATTTTCGAGGTGGTTATAAGAGAGAAGTTGTTGTATTCGTTATTTTGATGATGACAAATAAAGTAGCTTTGACTTAGGATTAATTTTATTACTTAGGTTGTTCATAGAATATAGTAATTTATTCATTATATATTTTATTAGCCTTAGTATAACTTATGGAGAATTGGTTAAGAGTTTAACTAAAGTTAAGTTATTTAGTTTAATGATTTATTCGAATATTTTCCTTGTATATATTTAATTTAACTATTGTTGTGGAATATTAATTTTAGCCAAAATTAATTTCCATAATGTTAGTGGAGCTAGTGTTGATGAATATACAGGTACACGATAAGTTGAACAGCAAATGGGCGCAACCACCTTGCTAAATCTGGGATTTTGAAGCTGGTCAGCCAGTTCCTAGAATCTAGGAAGCAGAACCAACTACCTGTATCTGCGCTTTGGATAACAACGAAGAATTATTCAAAGGTGAGAAAGAAGGCATGTTGATCGTGGACTTGGTAGGCTGAACATATGGAATAAGGGCTAGAAGTAGTGGTTAAACGTGGGCTGAATTTAAGCGCCTATAATAAACCATTGGGGCATAACGTTGAAGACAATATCTGCTATTTAAAGCTGAAGAAGATCAAATTTAGTTCTTAAGACTTTCTAGATTTTCATGTAATATATCTAAGAAATTTTAATTCGGTTTTCTCTCTTCAATTCATCATTACTGTAATTCATATAGAGTGTTTGGGGTGAAAGAAATTTTGTGAGAAAATTTCTGTTCTTTAGAAAGAGAAAGAGAAATCTTCTTGAGAAGTCAAGTGAGAAAGTCACGTGTTCAGGGGGAACAGGATAACAGGAAACCAATTCGTAGAGGAACATAGTGAGAAACTATTTATAATAGAGTGTAATTACTATTATAAATAAAAGGATGAGATTTCTTCCTAGAGAATATTGGAAGAAGATCTTGTTTGAATTATTCCTTGTGTTCTAACTTAAGTATCTCTTTATTTCTTATTAGGTTTTACAATTCCGCAAAAAGTGTTTAAAATCCCCATTACTACAATTCACCCCCCCGTCTTGTAGTAAACCTAGTATTTTATAGGATCAACAATTGGTATCAGAGCTAGTTCCTCCAGAAACAGCTAACACTGAGGAGGCAGATCCTAGAGAATATGAATACTACGGGAGAAAAACTGGATGAGGGATACTCTACTCAACGTCCTCCAATGTTTAATGGCAAACACTACCCTTATTGGAAGAATCTGATGGAAATATTCATCAAGGCTGAGAACTGTCAAGTATGGAGAGTAATTGAGATAGGTGACTTTGAAGTGACCGAAAAGAATGAAGAAGGCGAGCTAGTTCCAAAATCACTTTCAAAGTATGACAAAGAAGACTTCGAGAAAATGGAGATGAACAACATGACCAAGAAAATTCTTCATTGTGGTCTTGGTCCTCATGAACACAATAGAGTCATGGGATGCAAGAGTGCAAAGCAAATGTGGGAAATCCTTCAAGTTACACATGAAGGAACAAGCAAGGTCAAGAGATCAAAGATAGACATGCTCATGCACAGATATGAGTTGTTTCAAATGAAACCTAAAGAGCCAGTTCATGATATGTCACCAGGTTCTCAAACATTATAAATGAACTTGACTCTCTAGGAAAATCTATTTCTCCAGAGGAACAGGTACGCAAAGTTCTAAGCAGCCTTTCACAAGATGAAAAATGGATGGCCAAGGTGATTGCTCTGCAAGAAACCAAGGAATTCACCAAGTTTAACATTGAACAACTTGCTAGATCCTTGATGACACATGAGCTGCATCTAGGAACTCATGATTCTGATTCTAGCATATCTAAATCTCTAGCTCTCAAGTCTAAAGAACAGGATGAATCAGAGAGTGATGATGAGGAAGCAGCCTTGATAGTAAAGAAATTCAAAAAGTTCTTCAAGAAGAACTATAAAGGGAAGAATGCAAGAAAACCCTCAAAACTAAGTTTCCATAAGTGTGGAAGTCCTGATCACTTCATAAAGGAATGTCCTTTATGGGAAAACGAAAAAGGGAAGATTCAAGGGCAAGGAACAGCAAAAGCCTTTCTCAAAAACAGAAATGAGAAAAGGAATGGTAGCAGCCTGGGGAGAATCAGACTCTGAGGAGGAGCATGAACAGCCTGAAGATGAAACTGCTCAACTATGTCTGATGGACAAATCATATGATGAAGAGGACGTATCTAACAATCAGGTAAACTTTAATATTGTTGAAGAAGAATTATCAAAATTAAATAAGAACCAACTCATTGAATTACTTTTAGAAACTCTTGATAACTACAAGGCAATTTGCATAAGAGAAGAGAATATGGAGAAGGCCTTGGAAGTTACCAAAGATCACTCAAATTGGTTTTAAAAGCAAAATTCGGAAATTGAGGAATGGTTCTTTGACATTTTATAAATACCGTTGTTTTTAAGAAGCATATGAAAAATTGAAAAATGAAAACTACTTCTTGAATGTGGCTTTGGCAGAATTGAAACTAGTCGTTCCTGAAGGAACCAGTTCCTCTGATAGTACCAGTACTGACTTAGAAAAATTGAAAACTGAGAAAGAGTCAGTGCTAAATGAAAATCTAATACTTAAGAGGAAATTGGAATCTTCAAGAACCAAGCTTCCTGATCTAGTTAGCTAGATTCAAAAGTATAAAAATGAAGGAAGGAACGTACTAGGGTTCAATCATAAGAAGAGGAATAAACATAAAAAGTATGTTGATCTTCCAAGCAATAGAATATGTTCCTACTGTGGGAAAAGTGGACACTTGGTGTCTGACTGTTCCACCAGGGAGGAACAGATTGAGATGAACACTCGCTTGGTGAAGCAAGAGTGGAAGGTTAAGAGGAACTCCAGCTCAACAGAGGAACCCAAGTCTAACTGGGTTCCTACCACTGACTAATTACTGTAGGTGCGGACTAAAGTGAGGGGGAACAACCTGTGGTACCTCGACAGCGGTTGTTCTAAGCACATGACAGGAAACAAAACTAAATTTATCTCACTTTCAGTCTATGAAGGAGGAACTGTGACCTTTGGAGACAACCTAACAGGTAACATAGTAGGTATAGGTAAGGTTGGGAAATCTCTGTCACATTCCATAAATAATGTATTTTTGGTCGAGGGTTTGAAACATAATTTACTTAGTATTTCTCAATTTTGTGACAAAGGAAACAATGTGAAGTTTACTAATGAATGTTGTGTAGTGAGCGACATCAATACAGGATCCAATATACTAGAAGGATCCAATCTAACTTGTCTTAGTGTACTAGAAGATGACCAAACTCTTTGGCATAAAAGGTGTGGTCACGCAAACTTGACACTACTTTATAAACTAAGTGGTAAGGACTTAGTAGTTGGTTTACCAACTATAAACAGCTCAAACCATGGAGTTTGTGGAGCATGTGTAAGAGGGAAATAAGTTAGGTCCTCGTTCAAATCCAAGAAAATGGTAAGCACTCAAAGTCCACTGGAGTTGATCACATGGATCTATGTGGCCCTGTAAGAATCCAAAGCAGGTCAGTTAAGAGATTTGTATTAGTTATAGTTGATGATTTTTCTAGATTTACATGGGTGATTTTCCTTCATAAAAAATATGAAATTAAACTTTTGATGAATTTGTAACTTTTGCTAAGAAAGTTCAAAGGATCAGTGGCTTTAAATTAAAACACTTAAGATCTGACCATGGCACGGAGTTTGAAAACTCCAAGTCTGATGATTTTTGCAGCAATGAAGGATTAGATCACAACTTCTCTGCTCCTAGGACACCACAACAGAATGGCGTGGTTGAAAGAAAGAACCAGACTTTGGAGGATATGGCTAGAACAATGCTCATATCTAGTAATCTTCCAAAGAATTTTTGGGCAGAAGCAGTGAACAATGCTTGTTACATCATCAACAGGGTAATGCTAAGACCCATCAGCAAGAAAACTCCTTATGAACTGTTTAAGGGAAGAAAGCCAAATATCTTTTACTTTACAGTCTTTGGATGTAGATGCTTTGTACACAACAATGGTAAGATAAATTTTAGGAAAATTGGACGCTAGAAGTGATGAAGCTGTTTTTATAGGATATGCTTTAAATAGTAAGGCATATAGAGTATCTAATAAGAGAACACTGTGTGTTGAGGAAAGTGTCCATATAATCTTCGATGAAACTGACTCACTTCAGGAACCATGTTATGATAATGATTTTGAAATTGGGTTGACTCATCCTGAAGATTCAAACAATCTTGATGAGGAACTAACACCTGCATGTACAGTTAAGAAACATATTCCTGAAAATGAATTAACAGTTCCTAAGCCTGATCCTCAAGGGGAACAGGTAATTGAAGGAAAACCTGACGAAGGAATACATGAAGAAGAATTGCATCAAGAGACTGAACAAACTGAAGAACCTCAAGTTGAAGGAACGGGAACAAGGAGAATTTTAACCAAAACATTGGAAGCACCAGAACTCACATCCATTAGAGTTGGTCATAAGTGACATTGAGAAGGGAACTCAGACTAGATCCCAACTCAAAAACTTCTGTGCATTCCAAGCCTTTTTATCCATTATAGAACCTCGAGATCATAATGAAGCCTTTCTAGAGTCTGACTGGATAAATGCCATGCAAGAGGAACTAAATGAATTCAAGAGGAACAAGGTCTGGCATCTTGAGACCAAGCCCAAGAATCAAAAGGTGATTGGGTTGAAATGGGTCTTCAAGAACAAGCTAGATGAACATGGTACAATTATTAGGAACAAAGCTAGACTTGTAGCAAAAGGGTATAATCAACAAGAAGGTATTGACTTCGATGAAACCTTTGCTCCTGTAGCTAGAATAGAAGCAATTAGAATTTTGGTTGCATTTGCAGCCTTCATGGGATTTAGGTTGTACCAAATGGACGTCAAATGTGCATTTTTAAATGGAAGACGTCTATGTGGAACAACCTCCAGGATTTGAAAATCCTGATCTTCCAAATCAAGTCTATAAGCTAGATAAAACTCTTATGGGCTAAAACAAGCTCCTAGATCTTGATATGAAAGACTTTCAAATCTTGCTTTCTCATAATTTTGTTAGAGGCAAGGTTGACAGAACCTTGTTCCTTCAATCTAGAGGAACAGACATTTTAGTAGTACAATATGTTGATGATATTATTTTTGGTGCTGCTAATGATTCTCTATGCAAATGATTTGCTGATTTAATGAGCAGTGAATTTGAAATGAGTATGATGGGAGAATTGAACTTCTTTGTTGGTTTTTAAATCAAGCAAACTGAAAGAGGAACAATGATCCATCAACAAAAATATGTAAAGGAACTGCTGAAGAAATATGGACTGGAACAAGTTAAGACCAACCACACTCTTATAGGAACAGGAACAAGGTTGGATGAAGATCCAAATGGTAAATCAATAGATCATAAATAATACAGAGGTATGATTAGATATCTCCTTTATTTAACAGCAACTAGACCTCACATTTCTTTTAGTGTTGGTCTATGTGCTAGGTTCCAATCAAATCCAAAGGAATCTCACTTGATAACTGTCAAGAGAATCCTTAGGTATTTGAAAGGAAGTGATGATTTCTGCTTGTTTTATCCTCGTAGTGATACATTTGATCTAGTTAGCTATTCTGATGCTGACTATGCTGGAGATTTGGTTAATCGCAAAAGTACCTCTGGAATTGCTCAGTTCCTAGGAACAAGTTTAGTTTCTTGGGGTTCCAAGACACAGCATACAATTGCTTTATCAACTGCTGAAGCTGAATATGTAGCTACTCTTGAATATTCTTCCCAGGTCCTATGGATCAAGCAACACATACGCAATTTTGGTATTAAATTCAAGTGTGTTCCTATCTTTTGTGACAATACCAGTGCAATTTGCATTTCCAAGGATCCAGTACACCACTCTAGAGTCAAGCATATTCACATTAGGCACCACTTCTTGAAGGACTATGTTGAAAAGGGTTTAGTCAAAGTTGAATTTTTTCCTACAGAAAATCAAATTGTTGATATTTTACCATACTATTATCTAGGGATAGATTTGAAAAGATTCGCTTGGAAGTAGGAATGATCAGAATAGTATAAAATTGCCTATATTATTGACTCCTCAAGTACTAGTCATTTCTAAGTGTACCCTGCAACTTTCATAAATTTATTTCATGCACCTAGGGTCATGTCTAAGGACTCATATCTGTCTTTAAATATTATCCTTATTGTCCATGCACATATATAGAGTACATAGGGTGAAATGTTTCTATTGTTTAACGGTCTATATGCAAGAGCAAATTTTTTTCGTCTTTCTCTTTGTTCTATTTTTTCTTTTTCTTTCCATTTTTTTCTTCTGTTTGTCACATCCTTCACTTGTACATTTTGTGATTCAATGAATCAATCATTACTTAACCACACGTAATTACTCAAGGTGTAAATTCAGTTTATCTAATGTAAAAAGAGAGAAAGCATTTATTGATCACGAAACCCTAAGCATCACCCACTTACCCACATCCTTTCACATTCACTTTCACACCACTAATAATTACTTTTTATACCCAAGCCATCCCATCGCTGACCACTTTCACTATTCACCTTCTCTTTCTTCCATCTCTCTACAATCTTCCTTCATCTACAAATCCTCACCAATGGCACCAAAAAGAACCGTCTCCGGAGACAACGGAAAATTTCCAGCCGAAAAATCTCCTTCTCTGGAAGACCACAGCGATCAAGAATCTTCAAATCCAAGGGAAGATTCAGTGAATTCCCAAGTCCCTGATTCCGAAAATGAAACTGTGTCCCCAAAGCCTGAGGATTAAGATGACGAAATGGAGAGTAGTCAAAGACAAGATATTTAGATTCCCACCAAGAGGGGTAAGAAATATAAATCCTCTCAGTATCTTGTTGGTTTCTGTGTCGATCTTACATGGTGCAAGAAAGCAAAATGGAATGAATTTCTAAATATTCTGAAAGGTCAAAAATGGATGAAACTGGTTAGTTTAGATGAAGGATTGTATGAAGAAGAAGCGAGTGCATTTTGTTCAAACTTTAATATCACTGAGGGTGTGTGCGTGAGTTTAGTGAATGGGAGTGCGGTGACCTTTACTGAGAAAAAATTGAGTGAGTGGTTTGAAGTGCCTTCTGATGGGTACAAACATTACATAAAAGGGAGGGCTAAATTGAATATAAATGGACTTTCGAATGAGATAGTTCTTCAGTTCTTTCATGGAAACCCTACTGCTTTATCGATTGACCAAAAAGATCTTTCTCCTCTTCATAAACTTCTTTTTCAGTTTGTTTGGCGCTTTGTCTTACCTAGTTCCTCCAAAAGAACCCAAGCAAACCTCATGGACTTGTCCATTATATATTGCTTAGCTAAACAAATCAAGATCAATTTCACATCTCTTATGCTCTCTCACCTCTCCTAATGTATCTCCCACAACACTAAAGTCGGGTATGGAAATCTTATCACCACCATACTCAAGAAAAACAAAGTAAAACTTTCCAAAATAGACTCAGTGGTCTCCAGCCTCTTCAAACGTCCCAAGACTTAATTTTCCCATCCCTCTTAACAATTTGGATAACTGAATATTATTTTGTGTTGTAATAATGGTTGAACAATTTTCTTTTGTTTATTTTCCTTTTTTTTTTGTTTTTGTGTGCATTCTTGTGGCACATGAAATCCTGAACATTAACCTTCTTTTTCTTCCTTTGTATCTGCTCTTGTGTTATGCATAACTGATCTTTTTACTTTACCTTTGACATTTCTTCTTTTCATGCTTACTTGTGTTTGGATGGCTAATATTTTTAGATGCATATTTTGTAATTGATGTCTAGACTGCTGACTCTCTAGTGCTGCAGGTTGATATCTTAGTATTGATGATAACAAAAGGGCGAAAAGAAATTGGCATATTTAAAAACTTTTCTAGCCTTACTTAGTGCCTAAAGCCTTTCTGCTTGTCTCTGTTCCTTGGCATTCTAGTTCCTAGTCCTTAATGAGACAGTAGTTTAGTATAGTTTAGACTTAGAATTATTTTTTTTAGCCAAATATTTGCCATCATCAAAAAGGGGGGATATTGTTGTATTTGTTATTTTGATGATGACAAATAAAGTAGCTTTGACTTAGGATTAATTTTGTTACTTAGGTTGTTCATAGAATATAGTAATTCATTCATTATTTATTTTATTAGCCTTAGTATAACTTGTGGAGAATTGGTTAAGAGTTTAACCGAAGTTAACTTATTTAGGTTAATGATTTATTCGAATATTTTACTTGTATATATTTAATTTAACTAATGTTGTGGAATATTAATTTTAGCCAAAATTAATTTCCATAATGTTAGTGGAGTTAGTGTTGATGAATATACAGGTACACGACGAGTTGAACACCAAATGGGCGCAACCACCTTGCTACAAATCTGGGATTTTGAAGCTGGTCAGCCAGTTCCTAGAATCTAGGAAGCATAACCAACTACCTGTATCTGCGCTTTGGATTACAGCGAAGACTTATTCAAAGGCGAGAAAAAAGGCATTAGAGCATAACTTGAAGACAATATCTGTTATTTAAAGATGAAGAAGATCGAATTTAGTTCTTAAGACTTTCCAGATTTTCATGTAATTTATCTAAGAAAGTTTAATTCGGTTTTCTCTCTTTAATTCATCATTACTGTAATTCATATAGAGTGTTTGGGGTGAGAGAAATTTTGTGTGAAAATTTCTATTCTTTAGAAAGAGAAAGAGAAGATTTCTTGAGAAGTCAAGTGAGAAAGTCACGTGTTCAGGGAGAACAAGGTGATATGGAACCAGTTCCTAGAGGATCAGAGTGAGGAACTATTTATAATAGGATGTAATTGCTATTATAAATAAAAGGACAAGATTTCTTCGTAGAGAATATTGGAAGAAGATCTTGTTTGAATTATTCCTTGTGTTCTAACTTAAGTATCTCTTTATTTCTTATTAAGTTTTACAATTCCGCAGAAAGTGTTTAAAATCCCCATTACTACAATTCACCCCCCCCCTCTTGTGGTAAACCTAGTATTCTATAGGACCAACAGAAGTTGACATAAAACTTGGAGATCTTCCCGAGTTTGATGGCACTTTAGATCCAGAGATATACTTGGAGTGGGAACGAAAACTTGACAGAATTTTTGAACATAAGAGCATTGATGACCATCAAAGACTCACTTATGATGTCCTTAAGTTCTCTAGACTTGCTTCTCTTTGGTATGGTAATATGCAGGCACAAAGAGAAAGTGATGACAAAGAAAAGATCGACTCATGGAACTTACTCAAACAAAAGATGAGAGAGCGGTTTGTTCCAAGAACTTACAAGCAAGATTTGTTCCACAAACTTAACACCTTGCAGCAAGGTAGTATGAACGTTGAATGCTACATCAAAAAATTTGAAAGACTATATTTGGCATGTGATAGAAAGGATGTAGATGAACAAAAGATGTCGAAGTTTCTTGTTGGTCTAGAGATGGATGTGCGTAACGAGGTTTTCAACCCTACTTTTCTTTTGATGAGGTATGTGACTTGGCCGTCAAGGTTGAAAGGCAAATAAAGGCTAGCAAGGTCAAATCTACTAAACCTTATTCATCTCCTGAATTTTGAAATTTCTAAACTAACTGAAAATTTTGAAGTTCTGAATAAAGGACAAGAGGTTTTAGATACTTTAAAGACAGATTTGACACCTAAAATCCAACATGTGAACAAAGATGAAATCAAATGTTTTAAGTGTCAAGGAAGAGGTCACTACAAATCCGAGTGCCCTAATAGAAGGGTAATGACTTCGAGAGTTTTCCTTGCCTTGGAAGAGGAGGATACTAGGTATGCTTTCGCTATGATGGAACAAAACGAGACTAGAGAATAAGATGATGATGACGTGGATGAGTTGGAAAACCAAGTGTTGATTGATCCCGCTCCTGATCATGAGACACTAGTGGTACGAAAACTTTTACATGTCCCAACCAATCCTCTTAATGATTTGGCACAAAGAGAGAACTTGTTTCATACTAGTGCTTAGTGAAGGGTCGTAGTTGTTCGGTCATTGTGGATAATGGTTCATGTACTAATGCTTGTTCTCAAAAGATGGTGGATGCTTTACAACTTACTATTCGAAAACATGCTAGTCCTTATAAGTTGAATTGGCTCACTAATGATGGGGGCGTGACTGTTGCAAAACAAGCTTTAGGTTCTTTTTCCATTGGCGATTTTCATGATGAAGTATGGTGTGATGTAATTCCTATGGATGCATCTACATTATTACTTGGACGTCCATGGCAATTTGATCGTGATGTTATTTATCTTGCCAAGAAAAATGTGGTGTCTGTTTTGCATAATGGGGTACGAATGGGGCTGCAACCTTTTCCTTCAAAAGGTCATGTTCCAAAAGAAGAAAGTAAGGTGGTTCCACTTGTTACTTGTGATGAAGTGAAGATGAATCGAGAATAAAGGAAGGAAAAGCAAGAAGAACGTCTGCTACAAGTATGGCAAAAACCTCCATTTGACATTGGAGAACATGTTTGGCTTTCCTTAAGTGCACAAAAGCTTCACCATAATGCAAAGGGGAAACACGAGTCTATTGAAGAAGGTCCATTAAAGATTGTGCATAGGGAGAATTATGACACCTTCCAAATACTTCTTGGAAAAGGTGTATGTGCTTCTTTCGATGCTAATGACTTGGTTCCTTGTCATGATTTTGGAACTTGAGACAAGTTTCTTATAAGAGGGAGGGAATGATGCGGATTCAATCATGCATAGTCCTTCTCTAATCTATCTTTATTGCCTTTAAGAGTCTTAGTTAATTTTATTTAGTATTTAATTCAGTATTTTAATTTCTGTCAATAATAGGGCCGAAAATATGGTTGTATTTTTCTGTTATACAGAGTCCTAGTTGAGTTGTAATCCCTTTTAGATAAGATTTGATTAGTTAAGGGATAAGGGAAGAGATAGGCGTGTGAATAAGATAGGAAGGGCCGAAATCCCTATCCTAATCTTATTAGATTATCTTCTTTATCTTTATCTTTATCTTTTCCTAGATTCTAGGGATTAGTTTTAAATGCTTTCTAGATAGAATTTGGTTTCCTGCTTATACTAGGAGTAGTCTAGTATAAATAGGCGTTTATATTTTTAATGAGAAGTACTTTTGAATTGAAATTTCGGACTATTGTCTTTGTGAATTTGGACGTACATCTTTCCAAGTTTTATTGTTTTTAGAGAGTGAATCTAATTACAAGACCCTTAGTAATTAGGCGAGTGAAACCTAATTCTAAGAGAGGTTAATACAATTAATGAGTGAAGCTAACTTGTTTAATCTCAATACTATCCCCCTAAATCGAGTTTAAGGTGAGTGAAACCTTAAATTTGTTTTAGAACCCTTAAAGAATCAGAATTGAGTGAAGGTTGTGAGGACTTAAGATTGAATCTGTCCCAGATTCATATTAGACTTAGCCCCGACAAAGCTCCACGACCAAATGGTTTCCCCCTTTATTTTTCTTTTCAAAAATACTAGGACCTTGGCGACAATTCTGTAGTAAGAGGTTTTAGAGCTTTTTTCTTTTCTAGAAAAATTCTTAAAAAAATCAACAACACTTTTCTAGCACTCATCCCTAAATCTGATAATCTTGAGAATGCTAACCATTTTAGACCAATTACCCTTTGGGCGAACATATACAACACTATCTCTAGACTTTTAATTCTATACTCAAAGGGGTTTTAGGGAAAATTATTCACCCATTTCAAAGGGCTTTCGTTCCAGACATATTAATTCAGAATACTACTCCCTCCGTCCCATATTACTTGAAACAATTCTCATATCCGTCCGTCCCATATTAATTGTTACACTTCTAAAAATAGCATGGTCCTACACTAAAAATATATTTTTTTCATTATGGGATGGGTACACATATGTCCTACTGCATTATCTCTCTTTAGCTTTTATTTTACTTTTGCAATACACCCATGACCCACATATGTCCCACATTGTACTTTATGGACTTAAATAATACCAACAACTAACTACTCACAATAAAATAAACAAGTCAAATAATACTCTTAAAACCTTTGTGCCGGTCAAACTATATCAAGTAATATGGGATGGAGGGAGCATATTAATAGCTCATGATATTTTTCACTCAATTAAGAAAAAACGGGTAACGCTAGTTGGATGACAATCAAGCTAGATATAGAGAAGATTTGAAAGCTTGGTTTTTGTTCAAAATGGATCAACTAGATCAAAGGTCGAATTCCAACTATTTCGTTCTCGATACCATCAAATGGCATCGCAAGAGATAGGTTCTTCCCTTCAAGGGGAATAAGACAGGAGGACCCCCTCTCCCCTTACCTATTTATTCTTTGTGCGGAGCTCATGGCGAGGGAAATTCATCACCATAGCTATGGCAAAGGCCAACCCTTAGGGGTATCAGTTGGCAAACCTAACGTTTGCCAATGATACCTTGATCTTTTTCAAAGCTAACTCCTACAGTTGTAAAGTCATTAAGGATATTCTAGATAAATATTGAGTAAGTCAAGACAACTTGAAAAATACCACATATCTGTCTACGAATGCTGGAAAAATGTCCATCCTCAGGATATAGCCCAGTTCAATGATATTTTGCAAATGAGAGACTCCACTTCTCTCGGGTCATATCTTGGATGCCCAATCATAGACTCTCAAGTCACAAAAGAGTCATTTAGGGTTTTTCCTATCAAGTTTAAGAACCAGTTCCCTAAATAGAAAGCAAACTCCTTTTCTGAGGTAGGAAGGGTGGTATTAATTAATTCTAGTCTAGCAATAAAGGCTAACTTCCAAATGTAGAGCTTTCATCTTCCAAGCCAAATTTATCTCTATTATATAAGTGAAGAGGTGGGGGTGGACACCAAAAAGAAAAAAAGGAAAAATAAATAAAATAATCAATGAGTTTATTAATTAATTAAGTTCTATTTCCAAATTTAACCATTAAATTTTTAATAAAAGATGTTCAAAATTTCTAACTAAAATATCTAAAAATCTACAAAGTAAAAACAGTTAAAAAAAGTATCAACGATTATATTTTCTTGAGATCTATAGATACACACCCACTTTGCTATATTTTTATATACTTTTGAACTTTTTTATTTTGAAATACATAAGTAATTGATTGTTCATGAGTGAAGGCATATTTGATCAAATTGATCATGATAACATATTTTAGCATGAGTGAGAAACATGATCAAGTACTTTTGAATTTTTTCTCATTTGGAGAATGAGCAAAAAGTACCTTACCGGGTACTATATAACAAAAATTGTAGTTGATGGTGGGGAGTAAGGGATGTTTTCTAAGAAATATGAGCCAAAATGAATTTAGCTTGAAAACAAAATATGTTGTATACCTTCACATTTTATCATGTTACAGTAGCCAAAACACACATCGTATGCAAAATAAATTAGGATTTTTTGTTCAAAACCACCTAAAATTTTCACGTTTTTAGAAACTCCCACCTTAATGAAAGTTTCTTTTAAATTTCCACCTATCATTCCCAATTTTATTAGAAACTCCCACCACTTAATGATTTTTGTTAAATTCCGTTAACAAAACCATTAAGTGGGTCCCATATATGCATTTTATTATTAGTTTATGTTGAAATTGAAGTCAATTTTATCAATTTAAGGGCAAATCCTCAACAAATTTATAGCAAATTTGGAACGAATTACAACTGTTTGAAAAGAATTGCAACTATTTCAAGTTTTATTTTGTTAACAAAATGTATATGTGGGACCCACTTAACGGTTTTGTCGATGAAATTTGACAAAAACCGTTAAGTGGTGGGAGTTATTTATAAAATTGTAAATGGTAAGTGAAATTTTTTTTAAACAAAACATCAAGGTGGAATTTTCTAAAAACATGAAATGTTTAGGTGATAAGATGCGATTATCCATAAAATTATCTACTGTAGATTATGAAATTTCATAATAAAATTGTTGTCGCACGCATCGCGTGCATAGAAATCTAGTACTGAGGAAGTAAACAACATTGCACGGTAAATGAAACTCTTATGGAAACTAATTAACAACCTAAATAACACATGGTCAATCCTAGTTATTAACAAATATGCCAAAAGAAAGAGAAGTTTTTCTTCTAAACCCTCTGCATCTTCTTCTTGGTAATGGAAGAAACTTATGAAATTAGGACCCATCTTCGGTAAAGGTCTAAGATGGAAAATTAGACGGAAAAGAAAATCTTTGTTTACATGACAACTGATTGATGCAATTTCCTCTTAAAAACATATTACACATCCCTCCTGTCAAAGATAATATGAGGGTGAGTGAACTTATTCGTCCAGATAAACAATGGGATCGAATAACAATTAATTCCCTAGTTCCTCCCCCTATAGCCCAATAATAGCCCAATAAATTCTTAAAGTTTTCATCCCAAAAACTGAAATTGAATATAGATATTTTTGGGATCTGTCTCTTTATGGTAGGTACTCAGTTAAATCTGGGATTTTGCTTGTCCAAAGTGGTATAACACCCCATCCAGAAATTGTGGAATTTGAGTGGATTTGGAAACTAGACGTTCCTCCTAAAATTAAGAACTTTATGTGGAAAGTTTGTGATGATGGTTTGGAGACCAAAGAGGCAAAGACAGACATGAAATGTAACATTCCAACCTAACCAATGCCTATTTTGCAAACACCATCTAGAAACTATTTCCATCTTTTCATCTCTTGCCCATATATTCTATACATTATTTGTCATTTAAAAGCTTATCATGGGTGGCCCGACATTCCTAATGTGTTTTTGTCTATCTCCTTTAGGGACAAGCTAACATATCTTTGAGAAAAGTTGGTAAACATGCAATCAACAAACTTTGTCTAACTTGTTGGTTTGTGTGATTTTTACTCAATGACCTGATCTTTAGGGATGAAAGTGCCAGATCTCGCAAGACAAGCTATGTTATCAAAAATTAATTGAGAGAGTCTGGATCATCTCAAGAAATAAAGACTCACTGGTAGCTATTCCTCCCTCTAACGATTTCACTCATAGTGTCCCTAAGAGAACAAGCCAAGCGCTTTGTTGGTCCCTCCTCCTCAAGGATATCCAACATTAAAATTTGATAGATTCAAACTCAAGAATGGAAACACAACTTTGTCATCAGAGACCATTTAGAGAAAGCCAAATTACTGGAGCCAAAAGGTTAATCTCTAGCTATAGCATCCTCCAAGCTAAAGCTTGGGATTTAAGGGAAGGTATAGTGACTGTATCAAATCTTATCGACGAAGGAAATAACTTTGTGGTCATTAATGGGGCTAATAAGTCTTGTAATATCCTTTAGGATATCAACTCTTTGATTTCTAATTCCCTTGTGGGATGTGTGCAGATTTCAGGATGTTCGATTTCTGTATTGCTTCAGGGATGTGAACATTCTGGGAGACTACATGGTAAACTAAGGGCATAAGAGCTTTAATTTTCTAGTGTTTTCCCCCCTTTTGACGTTAATCTTTCTCTTTTTATCCGTACGGATGTTTCAGGCCTCAAGGTTCATGGTCAAGCCTAGTTTCCTTCCCTCCTAAAAAGAAAAAGAAATCGCAAATGTAAAGTCAAACCCTACTAAATTATGGAGAAAGGGAGAGAAACTTACTAGAATTTTCTGAGAAAAAGATAACAAATGTTTCCTTTCTCTTCTCCGTTCCTATTTAAATAAACTCCTTATAGGTTATTAAAAGAACGGTTTTCTTTAAACCACTCTTGTATTTTAAAATGGCATCAAGCTCATTATGCACAATTACGCTATTGGAACTACAACATTCAATTCAAAAACCCTTTTAATACTAAAATCTCAAAACCACATTCATATTATATTAAAATAAATAATATGATTTCAATACAACTTCTACCATAAAATAAGTTATATTGTAAAGTTAATACTATATGATTAAATATTTTGGATAATACAAATCCCTTAAAATTACGAGGTATATATGTGGAGTAAGAGAAACAATGTGCTACGAAAATCTATATTGAAATGTGTAGTGTTAAATGTCTAGTTTAACCTAGGGGGGTCAGCATCCTCTTAATCAAGATAGAGAAAGTAGTTATGTGTATCATTCATTTTTAGTTAATTAATATGCTTAAAATTTACTTTCTTTTTTTAACTATTGTAATACCTCAAGTTTCACGCTGATCGATTCACAAATTAAAACACTAAAATCTTCAAGTACAATAAAAAATTATTAAAGATTAATATCTTGAAAATATATGTAGATACTAATATAACAAGATCTCACATGACTATATTTTTCGTTTTGGATTTTTTGACAGAAAGAACCTAATAAATCATCACTTTTTTGGGAAAGGACCTAATAAATTTTTTTTGTCTAAAAGGACCTAATAAAATACTTTCGCTTGTTAAAAAGAATCGCCTTAAAATCTTCCGGCCAAAAGTCTAATTTTTGGCGGTCTTTTCCACTTCACTCTTGATCTTCTTCAAATCTTCTTTTCTTCCATCTTTATCCTATCTTCTCTTATTTTTCTCAACCTTTCGTTCTTCCTCCAATTTTATTCATAAATTAGAGATTACAAAATGCCATAGATTACTAGCACATGAATGTCAATTTGAGCCCCAAAATAAATGTTGCTTATGGCATAACTTTATACTTCTTCATCTTCAACTTAATTTCTCAATCTCTACTTCAACTTCCATTTTGTCAACCTTCACCTAGGTCGTCCCTTCTTCATCAACTTCCAATCAGGGAATAAAAACTTCTTATCCACAAGACTGTTAAGCACAAGTCTTTGTCTTGCTATGCTTTCATCAACCAATCATTAAAATCCTAATTTTCGAAAATCGGGAAAGGTTTTATTTTGAAACCTAAAATTATGAAACCTTTAGACTAGAGTGGAGGATATTAGATTAGAAAACATACCTTTGATTTGATAGAGATTGTAGGAAAAAGATCGAATTTTCAGTTAAATCTTCAATGGAGATTGCAAAAGCAAACTTTAATTTTTTGGAGGAAGATTTTTTTCTATATAGAAGAATAAAGGGTGCAAATGGTTTGGGAGAGGGTGTTATTAGCAAAAGCAGGTAGTTAAATGGAGGAAAAATTGAAGTCAACGCCAGAATTAAGAGTTTTGGCGGTAAATCTCAAGTGGTCCTTGTTAACAAACAAAAGTATTATACTAGGTCTTTTTAAACAAAAAAGTATTTTACCATGCCACTTCCCACAAAATCGGTGTTTTATTAGTTTTCTTCTGACAAATAACCTTTTTCTTTATGTTTAAAGATGGCCAAAGGTACTTGTACATGATGTAAAAATTCAAATACCGTAATTGAAAAAAAACGAAACAAGTAATTTTTATTAAGGTGATAGAGATAATACATAAATTCCACATAAGTGGAACAAACAAATTAAATAATACACTGAACAAATAAAACAATAAGTAACAATCGCTGCAACTAGTTCTTTTTCACAAGGGGAGCTAGGGAAATTCACGTTTCCTTTTCTCTCTATTTGACCGTACATAAAAGCTACACAATGTCATCAATCAAGATTCTATGACGATTGTAATGCTTCTCCATAAAAATCTTGGATGCTCCTCTAACAGTTTTACTCCAAGTCTGCATTTGTACAAGTGTATAAAGAAAATTAATTGGATAAGTTTCAAACACTTCATATAATATTAAATAAATTTAGATAATTTCAGTTCAGATAAGCATTTGAATTTATATATTTCCAGTTCAAAGAAATAGATTGCATCCTAGGTTGTCTATACACACGTAACATAAATAACTTCAACTTTCCAAGAAGTAAAAGTTATTTCTAGCCATATGCAAAAATACATTAGAGGTCTCCCTAATCTAAGAGATGGACCAATAATAAGAACTAAAAATAAAAGAAACTAAAAGGAATAAGTAACAAAAAATAAGGTAGGCAAGGTCGAGGCGGCGTGTTTTGGACGGAAAAAAACGCAAGCTTGCGCTGATAATGCAAAAGCCAAATGAAATGCGACCATTGTACTTGCCTATGTGAAGAACTCCAGGTCCATGAATATTTCATGCGATGGATATTTCTCGTGTGCGAAATTGTGGATATTTTTTATCAGATGGTGTCAAGAGCCCGTGAACAACCCAAATGAGGGTGAAAGTATTGTCATATCTCAAAGAATTGGAGAGAGTTAAACAACTTAATAAGTTTGATGAGCTACTCTACTTATCACTCATTATTTGCTTCAAAAGAAAATCTTGTGTGGGATTCTAAGTTGTCAAACTCTCCTCTCGTCTCAGGCCCAATGTACAATTAACTTAAGTTAACATGGAACCAAAGCCCATGTTGGACCCAAAATATCTTGAGTCACAACTATGGACAACTCACATGAGAACATCGGTGTTGAGAGGCTGTGAAAAATTCACGTTTGAGTAAAAGTTTTGTCCCATATTGAAGAATTTTAGAGAGTTAAACAACTTAATAAGTTTGATCAGCTACTCTATTTATCATCAATTGGTTTTAAGATAGAACCTCCCTTGGTCTTCTAATTTGTTAAACTATCCTCTATAAACGGGTGCAGCTCGAGTCCAATCAACTATTACTAAACTTCGCGGGTCAAGTGAATCAGTCTCTATATTTGAGTGTTGTCTATTTCGTAGTGCACCAAATTACAACAAAAAAAAGTACAATCTTTGTTTTCATAAACTAGATATTGTCTATTTCATCTTCATTACCATAACTAAAAGAAGAACGATCGGACACATCCATATTCTCGACTATCTTCATAGTGCGTTTTTGTTTCCATTACCCTTTTAGTACAACTCCGCAACTTAGGGCATGTTCTCTTCGTCTAATTCTAGCTGAACTGAACTGAACTGAACTTATTGGAGCTAAACTGAACTGATTTATTGGAGCTGAACTGAACTGAACTGAACTGAATTTATTAGAGCTGAACTGAACTGAACTTATTGGCTGAACTGAACTGAACTTATTGGAGCTGAATTGAACCGAACTGAACTGAAATGTTGAATTAAAGTGTAATAAATATATAAATAAAAAGTAATAATAATTCTAAGTACTAATATTTAAACTACTAATTTAAAATAATATCAAATGAATAATGATAATATTATTTTTAATATTATTAAATGATAGTTATAAATAAATAAATAATAATAATAATGATAAACTAATTTTAAAAATAATAATTACTGATAATAATAATAATTAATAATGAGTAATTACTATTATTAGTATCAATATGTTAATACTTGATGATGATGATATAATAACAATAATGTCTAAGAAGTAAATTAATATTACCATTATAGATTAATTAGCTTAAAACATGGGTTGATGTGTGCTTCAAACTAAATCAAGATTTGTAGTGGGTTGGTCTATGATAGAGATACACCAAACTCCACCACAAACTGCCAAAGTATCTTTAATATGCAACGTAACAACAATGTTGTACCATAAATAGTACTGCAGTATTATTAGCAACTTTGTAATTTTTTCATATCTTCTAGCTTTTTGTGGCTTACTTGTATAATGTAATAATGAATATTTAGTCTGTAAAATAAAACAACAATTGGAATACTCGTATTGACATGAAATTTGGTTAAACCTCGCACCAACCCAAACCTTGATCAGCCATAATAATAATAGTAATAATAATGAGTAAAGATATAATAAAAAAAATAATATATAATAATAATGATAATAATAATAATAACAATAATAATAAGTAAAATATATTAGACCAATAATAATATATTAAACAAAATGGTTAAATAATGAATGGAGCTTAACTGAACTGAGCTGAACTTATTGGGGCTGAACTGAACTTATTGGAGCTGAACTGAACTGAACTTATTAGAGCTGAACTGAACTTAGTAGAGCTGAACTGATCTGAAAATATACTGAACAGAACAGGCCCTTAAGCATGTGCGTTTATTGTCTCTAAATCAAAATCTTATATCACATATTCCTAGTGCCGGGGGCTACCAATTTCTGTCAGAATTTCAAACACATCATAATCAATCAACAATAAGAAGAAAAAAAAAGCGGGGGGGAGATCTTTCGTGCAATAACTTATGATTTTATCGCGTTATTATACTATTATATGGTATCACCTACCAGACCGGATGTGAAACGACAGGAGTTGTTATTACAGGAAAAACTGAATATAATTCGACATATTAACCACCCAACAAAAACTAGTTTGGTAGCAGGAAAATAAGAGGAGTCTGATAACCTTGTCATTTGTCAATACTAGTTTAATTGATTATATTTATAAGTACAAGAATTAAGAAGTAGTAATGGAGTAATTAATTAAAAAAGATGAGAATAAAGTTTACCTTTTCAAAGGCAGAAAGAAGAGACTTGGTCCTGAAATATCTAGCACCACCTCTAATATAATTAGGATGAGACCTGGATATAGCAAGTTGGTTTCTACTACCCCTTTGATAATATTGAGGAAGGAGTGACTTTCTTTCAACCACCTTAGAAGTTGTACAATTACTGATCATCTGTTCTTGTAATGGACTCATCTCCCACTTGGTAGTATTGATTACTTTTCTCTTCTTCTGACTTCTACGGCGTTTCGAAGTAGACTTACGAGCCGAGGAAGAGACATCGTTATCGGATGAATCGGAGTCGATTGTTGCAAATTTTCTGAGGAGTTGGTCTGAGGAAGCCCTTGTTACGTGCTGAATTACTCTTGGATTAGGATTAGGAGAAGGAGAAGGAGAAGGAGAAGGAGCTTCCATTGTTTCAGAGAATGATATGATAGTAGTTGTTCTAATTTTGGGTGATGAGAATGATAAGTTGTGAGCGGGGGGAGTAAAGCTTATGATATGCAGGAAATGAGTCGTTGAGGTGGATGATTGAATCGCAGGGGGGGCACAGGGCTAGCAGTAGTGCACTGGGAGGGAAATATAGCCGTTACTTCTGAATTGTCATGTGATAATGCATTGTTTATACATATCTTTTCATTATTTTTTTGTAATTCTTTTGTCTTCATAATCCGCGCCTCCTTTTTTATAATACATTGTTTATACATCTCTTTTCATTATTTTTTTGTAATTCTTTTGTCATCATAATCCGCGCCCTCCTCTTTTATTTTATTTTTTTGGTGTTTGCACCGGTTCACCCTTCGGGCTACATCCGGATCGAGGCCAAGTTCGGGGTGGTTAGGTTCCATTCCTCTTCCAAGGGTGTTGCGGGGATTCGAACACGAGTCCGTCCTACCAAAGTCAGTCCCCATCATACATTGTTTATACATCTTTGGTTTTAGTTTAATGAAAATGTATCATATTCTCTTTTGAGCTCATCTTATAAGAGACCGCTACCTATAAACGAAAAATAGGCAATCGCTTAAGTTGAATATTAAAAAGAGAAGAAACCGTCTTTCTAAGACTAGTGACTAATTTAATTCAATTCGTAACTTGTTTAATCTATTTTGTAATCTTTCTAATACATTCAATAATCACAATATTTAATTTATTTAGTGACTACTTTAATCCATTAAATGACTAGTCTCATAGTTTTTTTCAAAAATGATTTGTTGTAGTTCCAGCCCAAAGAGTGAAATAAAAAAGAGAAAGACTACACATAAACTCATTTATGTGAGCCCCACATACACCAATTACCTAAGCCAATAAGCTCTTGTCATGTCACCTAAGCCAATATAAATTGGGAGGGAAAATGGAGGAGCTGTGGGGGAGGGTTTCAGAGTTTGGAGCCAAAAGCGAGTCTTGGACGGTTCTTTTGGAGCCTAAATTTTCATTTCTCCACCAAATTTTTCCCTCTCTTTGGTAAATTTAGAAAAGCTTTATCGAAGTTTATAGTAACTTTTGATCTAAGTTCATCTTCATCCATTTCCAAAGTCAAGCCATTAAAACCAATGAGTTTATCGGCCAAAAAAAATTCTGGCGAGCAACATTTTTCTTGTGTTACTTCTAGGTTGTGTTCTCTTCTTCCTCTATTTCACTCATTTTAATTTTTATGTCGTTATCTCTCCCTCTTCCACTGGATTATTCTTGATCTTAAGTTCACATTCTCCTCTTTTTCAGAATTTTTTCTATTTCTATATCGCTAACGAACTCACCATCTACCCCAAGAAGTAGGGCTTTCTCAAAAAATCTAATCCTTGTAAACTGACGAAGAACTTGCACTTTGTTAAAGATGTGCTCTAATAATTCCATACGTCTCATCCTCATCATACTGGAAGTGGTTGAGTATGGTGAGTTCAATTTGCAATTGGTTAAAGATGGGTTCTAATAATGAGTGCATCTGATCTCTTATAAATGCAACTTTGAAAGCAGACTTGAACAAATTTATATTTGTAAATAGATGATTTTATTGGTTCTAATTTTTTGTTATGGTTCTGAGTTTTTTTGGTATCCATGGCCTCCATTGATGGAGGAGAGATATATAGAAAAAAGGAATTCTGGAAATGGATGTTTGAATGTTTGATCATAAACACTAAAACACTAATTAACTAAGCTACCATCGGAAATGGATGTTGAATTTTTGATCTAGTAGTTCGCTATGTTGTGTGATGAAGAAGATGAGAGAAAAACGATGAAAGTTTTTAGTGTTTGTAGATTATGACCCGTACTGCAGTAGTGTTGATTAATTTTTTTATTTATATTAGTAGCAAAGTTGTAAAATATAGTAACTTACGATTTGTATTAGTATCACAATTCCATAATATAGTAACTAGAAGGGGATTTAAGTTCATTTTCCATTTATAATAGTATCATACTTATTTAAATAGTAGCTAAATATGGCTTTAAATAGTAGCTAAATATGGCTTTGAATAGTAACTAAACATTCAGCATTTTGGCTTCTTAGAAACAACCTCAGTCAGCCAGTCAAACAAAGAGTGTATCTTTTGAGTTTGTTTATAATCAGCTTTTCCTTCAATTTTTTGGTTTGAAATTAAGTACATAAAACTTGGATCCCATATGTTGAACTTATAAAATTAATTCACAATTCGTAGTGGGAAAAATAAATATATATTTAGAGTTAAAAAGTCCAAAATCTAATCCTACACCTACACATATTTGTCCATGGCCAAGATTTGAACCTGGGTCAATAGAGAAAGCAAGTAAAGAAGTAACCAGGTTAACGGGGCGCAACACATTATTCATCTTGCAATTAAAAATACTTGTACAAATGAAAACCATACATTATTTTACCATTTAAAGAAAACACTGCTTCCTCCGTTCCACAATACTCGCAACGTTTTTTGTTTGCACACTATCCAATGTAATACTTCAGACTTTAATATTTCTAATTTATATAACATAAGATTGATAGATAAATAGTGGTTACTATTCTAATGTTACAAGTATTGAGAAACGGTGGAAGTATGTTGCTAATATAATCTTTTTAGAATTTGTATTAGCGCTTTAGTCTTTTAAAATAACAAGTTGTAATAGCATGTTTGAAGTTTTTATTTAAGAGATAATATTTTTTTTTTGAAATGGATATTTGTTAACCATCCATTGTGTGTTTAAAACTTGTAGATGTTACGATTCTAAATGAATATACTATAGAAAATGATAGATTATATAGTTCCATACGATAGAATGGACGATGTGGTATGATGATAAAAAATTTATAACTCTATATTTGAATATAAAAAAAAACATCTATAACTTCATAATAAAAGAGTAATAGTTGAAGTGTCTAATAATAATCAAATATATAATATTAATATTAAGGAATGAGATCACATATATTAGTAATGCTAACGAGTAGTGAATGAATTGTTTAATAAATATAGTTATTAATTTTCTTACATGATTGGAAAAAAGGGATAATAAAATGAATAATAGTTAGAGATATGCTTACGAGAAGTAAGAAACTATTAAAAATCTAAGTGTTATTATAAAAATGTTATTTTAACATTTTGATTAATTTGAATTTGTTTTCGCAGAACACGATATTTATTAGTAACAAATAACTATTATGTGACTTTAATCGTTATTCTTTATAACCCTCCACCTTTTTATTTTAACCCTTAAATATTTAATTCTAACACTTCAATATTTAATTTTAACCCTTCAATATTTAATTTTAACCTGTAAGTATTTTATACCATCCAACTTAGGTTTTTTCGTTATTATTGTTGGTTGTAGTAACATAGAGTATTTCAAGGGTTACTTCTTAGTTTATAAGTACTCCCTTCGTTCCCTATTGTTGTTCCCCCTTTGACTTTGCACGTTTGCCAAATCACTTTTTTGACCATCATTATCCTTAATTGCATATTAGTAAATTATAACGATTCAATAATAATAAGGTACTCATTGAGACAAATCAAACAAGACCCCACGTGACTATATTTTTTTTCTTATACATATTGAAGAATTTGGAAGATTCTCTCTAATTGTGAATAGTACAAGATTCAAAATGGGAACGGATGGAGTAGTTATTTACGCAAAATATCAATTTTAGGTGAAACAATCGACCGAGATTTTGTATTTGTATATTACTTAATGTATTTACTTGTTTGCATGGTGAATATCTGCTCACTTGGTTTCAGATAGCAGCAAAGAAAGCGCAATTCTTGCTACTAGGTATCGAGTTTACCTTTAAAGAATATAATATGTTACTAATATAAATAATGTGATACTAAAGAAAATTTAAGTTACTATTTCCAATCTCCAAATCCATTACAGTTTCTTCATTACTTGATGTTAATGTTCTAAATGTTCTATCTGCAACTCCAAGTGTTCAAGCTTTAAATGTTCAATATGCAAACTCGAGATCTATATGTTGCACATAAAATTTTAAATTTTTGACTACAAATGCAAGTCCAAATAGAACGACATTAATTTAACAAAAAATCCAAATCCGGATATGGACTAAAACTATAGCAAATAAAAAAAGGAGAAGAAAAAGTAATTCCGTTGATAAAGCTCTGAAATTTCGGCAACAAAATAATAATACAAGTGCTTAGATCTAAAAGAGGTGTGATGTTGTTAATGTTCCGTATTCGATTACAAGTGCCTAGATTTACAAATCTAAGAGAGATTTCAGGCTAGAACACCAAAACTGAGTGCTTTTACTTTTCCGGCGATGGTAAATCTCCGGCAAGAATTCCGGTTGGTTCTTGGTGAAGTTGAGAAAAAATATTAGAGAGAGAAAGAAAAAATCTTAGGTGAGAAAGAGAATGGTGAGGAGAGAGAAAAAAATGGGTTTTGTTGGTTTGGGGACCCACAAGAAATTTGAAATTCAAACCCATATTTTCAAATTTAGGTTTGAATTTCAAATGAAATTTCAAAATTAGTGGATTTCGGGTCCACTAGTTCTAACTAATGAGAATCAAGCGTATGTGGACCCTCACATAAACCAAGATTGTTACTTTAGAGGATTTTCGAGTGAGTGAGGGTTATAGGATTTAAAGGAACGATTTTTATGGGATATTTAACTAAAGAGAGTGATGGTTGTGTAGTTTAGAGAGTAACAAATAGGGATAGTAACCTTTGAATCTCGGTTCAAAGGGGTAGAAGATCGATCTCAGTCTTTCTTCAATGCTAACAAGCAAGGTACTCAACCTTAATTCATAAGTATAAACTCACGAAATTTTAATACTTCAAATCTGATTTTATTAATGCTAATCGGTCCTATATATATACTAGAAAGCATTTAAAAACTAATTTCTAGATTTTAGGAAAAGATATCCTAAAGATAAGGAAGATAATCTAATAAGATAGGATAGAGATTTTCGGCTCTCCTATCTTATTTCACACGCCTAGATCAACCTTATCCCTTAGCTAATCTAATCTTGTTTTTAAGGGATTACAACTCAACTAGACTTAAACATAACCGAAAGTACATCACATATTTTCGGCCATATAACAGAAAATAATATGCTGAATAAAAGTCTAAATTAAATTAACTAAAGTCTAAAATAAATTAATCTAAGACTCTATAGACTAAGCCAAAAATAGGAAAAACCCTTTCAAGTGAAAGGTAAAAACCTATAGGCAAAACTATACTATGGAAATACATCATTCTCCCCCTCTTGAAAGCACACTTGTCCTCAAGTGTCTTCAAAACAAGGAACTAAATCTGCGGAAGTCAAGGTAGCACACACACCATTCCCTAGCAGGACCTTGAATGTCTCATAGCCTAGCTTGTCCACCACTTCAAAAGGTCCTTCATCTAAAGGTTCGTCATTCTTGTGATTAACATGAAGTTTTTGAGCAGCAAGGGACAACCAAACTCTATCCCCCACAACCAGATTAGAGCCTTTTCGCATATGCACCACTTGATGCCGCCTCTCCTTCTTTGTAGATGCACTGTCAAGCAATTCTTGATGACAAGAACTCAAACAAACATGAGCAGCCACATGTGTGTCTTGAACTGTCTTCACTTTGGGTGGTAAGGAGTGAAGAGCTAGCCATTTGGATCCCATTAGGACTGAATAGACATTGCTCTTGCCATTGTGTATCACCTCTCTATCAAACTGCCATGGGCGACCAAGTAAGAGCGAACAAGAAGTCATAGGAATAGCATCACACCACAATTGGTCCATGTATTCACCTACACGAAACCCTACAAGTGCTTGTTGCTTTACCCACACACCACCATCATCATTCAACCAACTCAATTTATAAGGGGAGGGGTGTTTTCTTGTAGGCAGTTTTAAGTTATCAACTAATGTTAAAGCACAAGCATTCGTACAAGAACCACTATCAATAATAAAAGAGCAAAGAGTACCACCAATTAAGCACTTAGAGTGAAAAAGATTAGACCTTTGCACATCCTCTTGCACCTCGTGAGTTGATGAGAGTAAAGAACGTCGCAAGATCATGGTTTTTGGTGCTTGTTCAGGTCCACAAACTATTTGAGAGTCCCAAAATGATGAATCAAACGCATCATTGGGCGGTTCTAGAAGGTCTTTGGACCTTATTTCTTCCTCATGTTGCGCCAAGAACAAGTAGTAGTCTTCCCTAGACACCAGAATTTTGTTAGGGCATTGTTTGGCGACATGTCCTAGGCCTTGGCACTTGAAACAAACTATATGCCTCATCTTCTGCTGGCCTTGATTCAAAGGGCCTTGTTTGCGTTGGAGATCAGCAGCAACCTTGTCCTCCTTGTCTTTATCAGTAAGCACATGATCCGTAGGTTGAAGGGAAGAAGAGGGTTTGGTTTTGGGGTAAAAACCACGAAAGGGACCAGATTTTTGTTCGTGTCTTTGCCGCTCTAATTTGCAAGCGAGGTTACAAACATCATCAAATGAAGTAAGGGGTTGTAATTCAACTTGGAATCTGATGGAAGAGTGCAGCCCTAAAACAAATTTTGCTATTTTTTGTTCCTCCTCATCCTTACAATCACACGCTATGTATAATCTTTCGAATTCTTTAACGTAATTCTCAACAGTCATGTGGTCTTGTTTTAAAGAATTCAACTTTAATAATAAATCCTGCTTATAAGAGCGTGGCACAAACTTTTTCTTCATCTTAAGTTTTAAATCAGTCCAAGTGGAGATCGTTGCTTTACCTTCTCGTTCACGTTGGGCTTGCATGGAATCGTACCATAGGGAAGCATGTCGTGTGAGTCTTAGGATGGCATAGGAAAACCTCCGTGAGTCATCCAGGTTTTTATGCTGGAATAGGCGAGACATGCGCCTCTCCCAATCAAGGTAGGTCTCGGGGTCAAGATCGCCATCAAACGAGGGTAGGTCAACAAGGCGAATGTCCTCCTCTTGCGGCTTCTTAGATGCCTTAATAGCACCAAGTTCGTGATGTAATTGCACAAGATGTAAACCATATTGATGGTTCTTCTCTTCAGTGACGAGCAATCTAGCAAGTAGGTCCTCAATCTTCGTTGCTTCGTCGTTGTTGGGCATGGTCGAAAATCAGCAGCAGCCACACCAATTGATATGATTTTGGGCTCAAAGATTGTTACTTTAGAGGATTTTCGAGTGAGTGAGGGTTATAGGATTTAAAGGAACGATTTTTATGGGATATTTAACTAAAGAGAGTGATGGTTGTGTAGTTTAGAGAGTAACAAATAGGGATAGTAACCTTTGAATCTCGGTTCAAAGGGGTAGAAGATCGATCTCAGTCTTTCTTCAATGCTAACAAGCAAGGTACTCAACCTTAATTCATAAGTATAAACTCACGAAATTTTAATACTTCAAATCTGATTTTATTAATGCTAATCGGTCCTATATATATACTAGAAAGCATTTAAAAACTAATCCCTAGATTTTAGGAAAAGATATCCTAAAGATAAGGAAGATAATCTAATAAGATAGGATAGAGATTTTCGGCTCTCCTATCTTATTTCACACGCCTAGATCAACCTTATCCCTTAGCTAATCTAATCTTGTTTTTAAGGGATTACAACTCAACTAGACTTAAACATAACCGAAAGTACATCACATATTTTCGGCCATATAACAGAAAATAATATGCTGAATAAAAGTCTAAATTAAATTAACTAAAGTCTAAAATAAATTAATCTAAGACTCTATAGACTAAGCCAAAAATAGGAAAAACTCTTTCAAGTGAAAGGTAAAAACCTATAGGCAAAACTATACTATGGAAATACATCATTACACAATATTATCAATACCATTTCTTTTCTTTTATGTTTTTATATTCATTGTAGCATTCTATATCATTTTGAACAAAGTTTATGTCCTAGTCATGCTTATTTCTACATCATATTACCATAGACTTGTATCATTACAAAATTTAATGTCAATAATGTCATTTTAACTCTGTTTTAATGTCATCTTGTCATTCATTTCATGTCAATTCAGTTTTTTATGTCATTATAACTACTTCCATATCATTTTTTCTAACATCATCTTTGATATGTTTGATGTCGTTTCAGTTTTATTATTTATGTCTTTTTGTTAACTTTTCGATTTATTTTAGTAGTGTATCATATAATTCTAAATGACACAAACCTAAAAGAAATATACATGATGTTGGTTGTTTTCTATATCAATTATGTCATTTACGATAGGTTTCATGTCATTTTATATTGGAAAAATTGATAAGAATAATCCGACCTTTGGCCGGTCTTCCATCAGTGGTACCACCTTCAATTAATCCAGGTATAATCCGATATTTGACACCCATATTCTCTCAATGGTATGGAATGATGGCAACCTGTTTGACCAGCCAAAATGACCGTTGACTTTTTCAAAAAATAAAAAAAAATTGAAAATGAAAACCCCCTCCCTCCCCCCAGCCAACCCCCCATCCCCCTCCCTCCCCTCCTCCCCACCACTGCCACCCCCCTCCCTCCCCTCCCCCACCACTGCCGCCCCCTTCTCTCCCCTCCCCCACCACTGCCGCCCCCCTCTCTCCCCTCCCCCACCACTGTCGCCCCCTCCCCCACCACTGCCGCCCCCTCCCCTCCCCCACCACTGTCGCCTCCCTCCCCTCCCCCACCACTGCCGCCCCCTTATCTCCCCTCCTCCACCACTGTCGCCCCCTCCCTCCCCTCCCCCACCACTGCCGCCCCCTTATCTCCCCTCCCCCACCTCTGCATTCCCTTTCGCAGTGACTCCGGCGTTCCGACAGTGGTAAGTGGTGAGTGAGTGAGTGAGTGAGTGATTGAGTGTGAGTGAGTGATTAAGTGTGAGTGAGTGAGTGAAAGTGCGTGACAATGAGAGTGCGGTCGCCGGAGATGCAGCGAATCCGGGTGGGGAGGGGGAGGGTGGCAGCAGAAGGGGAGGGGGTGGGGTGGCACGCGCTGAGGGAAGGGGGAGGGGAGGGGGTGGGGGTTGGCTGGGGGGAGGGAAGGGATTTTAATTAAGTTTTTTTTAGTAACTTTGATTTAGAATTTTAATTAAAAATTTAAGTTTTAAATATACTTAACTAGCTATTAATCATGTAATTACGAGGATTACCCATAATTGTAGGTCACCATGACTAACCAACAGGTGAGGGACCAATGAGAGAATATGGGCGTCAAAGGTCGGATTATACCTGGATTAATTGAAGGTGGTACCATTGATAGAAGACCGGCCAAAGGTCGGATTATTCCTATCAATTTTTCCTTTTATTTATTTATATCATTTTGTTATTTATTTCATATCATTTCAGTTTTCTTTTGATGTTAGTTTGTCATATATTTGCAAATCATTTTTATATGTTTGATGTCATTTAAATTTTATTCTTATTTCATTTTGTTAACGTTTCATATCAATTTATCAATGTATTACATCATTTTATGACATATATCTAATTTCAATCTATAATTTTTTTGTCGATTTTGATCCATTTCTGATAAATATTTCACATCATTTTTATATGTTTCATGTCATTTTAGATCTATTGAATGCCAATTTTCCCTTGATTTCATGTCATTGTTTATATATTTGATGTGATTTTGTAAAAATTTTGACATATTGTTTATGGGAAATTCCCAATGGTAGCCCTTAGGTTTTAGGAATTCTCAGTGGTAGAAATTCCAAAAAAACTTTGTCGTTGGTAGCCCTACTTTACAAATTATTCCCAAACATAATCTTAATGAAGAATATTCCATTAATAATAAAGTATATCCCGTTAGTTAACGGTTAAGGCGGTGACTCGTACATAAAACAATGCATTATGGGTCGTTTTTTTTGCCAAATTCGGCTTCAAAATAAACCAGTAAGGTCTAAAACTACCCCCCTAAAATCAATCCTTAAGAGCAAAAGATGAGCCAAATTCTCTCATTTTACGTACAAGTGATTGGCTTAACGATTAACTAATGGAATATGTTTTATTATTAATGAAATATTCTTCATTAAGGTTATGTTTGGGAATAATTTGTAAAACAAGGCTACCAACGGGAAAGTTATTTTGGAAGTTCTACCACTGGGAATTCATGAGACCTAAGGGCCACCACTGGGAATTTCCCTTGTTTTATTAGTGTATCTTATCATTTTATTTTTTATTTTTCTTAACAGATGCAAGCAAAACGAACAAGAACTAAAATAAAGTACTTCCTCCGTTTTCTAATGCATGCAACAAAGGGGAATATTTGTGAGAGATAAAAAATTCATTTGTTGCAAGTATTGGAAAACGGAGGAAGTACTAGAAAATCTAGACAAGGTAGTGAGGCATTGTTTTGCCAAGTCGTGAGTATGTTTGACTAGTTCACGTGGGACCTTGATAATAGAACACCAGTTGAACAACTTGACTTGTTTTTGAACTGATCACACGGTCCACTAAATAGTAATGTCGTTCTTATTCTTGTTCCGCGGCATTTGAACAAGGTTAGTAGAGTCGGTGAAA
The DNA here is from genome assembly GCA_947645195.1 of Patellifolia procumbens. Taxonomy (NCBI): domain Eukaryota; kingdom Viridiplantae; phylum Streptophyta; class Magnoliopsida; order Caryophyllales; family Amaranthaceae; genus Patellifolia; species Patellifolia procumbens. The sequence goes on from CANSGD010001328.1 coordinate 8,138,821, forward strand.
GCCATAATATTCGTAATGCGGCAGTGGACTGCCCATTGAAGGGAGTATAGGCAAGAAGGGCTTCAGCATGAACAGCACCGGAGGCTAGACCATAATTACCTCCCCATTTGACTCTGGTCGTTGGATAATCCGTTATGTCCCAGCCAAAACATGCCCTATTTAAATATTTTTGCCAAGCATCATCCCATTACAACTTCTAATCTGTGCACCAGACCTTAATTAGGTATACCTAAATTAGCCGCACAAAACCCAAGTGGGAAAGCAAGTGGTAACTCAGGGAGGGTGAAGAAACCGCAAGTTATTCGCAGCCGTTGTTAAAGACGATGCTTGCTGGAGTTGGGCCATGGAATAAGAGACAGAAAGAAATGGCGACACAAGTTGGTTGTACATAAGGGAAGGTTCGGTCATTTATGAGGAGCCAAGTGCTTGAAGACTAGCAATAAATTCAAGGATACAAGTGTTATTTAATCTGTCCTCACTTTTGAAAAGTAGGATGAGATCGGTAATCCAAGAGATTTGACTCAATGGATCGGCCATAGTTTTGAAGACACCAAGGTTGGTAGAATTCTAAAAAGTCTTCGCAATTGGATAAGTAGTGAAGATGTGGAGCTCGTCCTCAATGGCGGTTGCACATTAGTCACAGAAGGTGTCCAAGATTAGATTCCTAGTGCATAGGTGTATCTTTGTCAAAATACGATTGTGCATAACCCGCCAGATGAAGTAATCCCACTTTGGTAAGAGGGGAAGATGTCATAACATTCTGAAGAGTGGGGTGGGGACAATGGCAGAGATAGGTGAAGGGAAGAGACAAAAGCATTGCATGATTTGGAGGTTATCTGACCCGAATAATGATGGCTCCAGATAAGTTTGTCCTCTGACTAATAAGAAGGGAGTTTAGTAGCTAAGATAGAGGTAGTCGTGTCTGTAGTGAAATGAGTATGGAATAGGTTGGTGTTCCAAGTTTGCGTATTTCCCTGGATGTAGTCGTGGACCCTATTTCTTGTAATGATAGATAGAGGAACACTATTTCTTGCTAAGAGAACTAAACCCTCCACCCATCGTTGCCGAAGGCAGAAATAGAGCGTCCATTACCAACTTTCCAATGACACCCCAGAGCAAGTTGTCGTAGTGCAGAACGCATGCTTCGCGAATGTAACGCCCTGTAATTTTAATAGCTTTGAATAACACATGCCAGTACCAGGATCGAACCAAAATATTACATCATGTTTATTTGAAATGATATTATAATGTTTACAGGACATTACTGTCGTATTCCTAAAATAGAAATACTAGGCAAAAGTAAAACATACTAATGACATAACAATACTGGTAACTTAAAACATATATATATTTCCTATCATTTTATAACCTCACTCTTGGCCCTCCCCGTCTCCTGTACCTGAAAACAAAACATTTAATAAAAGTCAACCCAAAAGGGTCCAGTACATTCCCAATATCACGTAACAATAGTTTATTAAACATTTTGCAAATAATATCGTAATATTTCAATTTATTAGGTTTATTTATGACTTCCGGTTAGGCAAGAGAAATATCCCGGGCTTAAAGCCCACTTCAGGTTTAACCTGGTTATAATCATAATCTTTTCTCTCTTTCTTATTTTACTTTCGGGCTATTAGCCCCTCCTGACAAATCCGTGTGCACACCTCCTCATTGACGTACGTCACTCCGAATATTATACGAGTATCCTTTCTCTGCCATATACCTTTCATCTTATAATAACAACTTCGTATAACATTATTATTGTTACGTATGGTAGAAAAGTCATAACATAGTTATACCATAAGCTTTAATATTAGCCTATTATTAACAAATAGCAATGTACCTTTACCATCAAAACCATTATACCAAGTTAGTATGAAAACTCATTTTTTCCACACTAAAACATTATCTAAGAATATTAGTATAACTAAAAACATTTTAACAAAACAACACGAAGAAGGGATATTCAAGAATGTACCTTAGTGATTTTAGTAGAGGCTACGACTAAAACTTTCTTTTCCCTAACCTCTGCTCTCTCAACTCTTTTATGGTAATTACTTATGTTTGGTTTTTTTTTGTTTCTTATCAAAGAATGATGCATTAACCTATTTATAGGTATCTGAGAATACTAATTGACGAATAGTATTAGTTATCAAAATGTTATTGTCAACTGCTTGCATATCCTAAGAAACCTAACTTCCTCCATATACATACATGTAAATAGCCTATGTAATTATATGTATGATAAGTGTATCTCTAGGACCTATTACATCCTATTGCATGAAGTAATCAAAATGCATTTTACAAGTTACAATGGAATTACATGTCAACTATAGGCGTGGAAAACTTAACACGTAAAAAGTAATTTTTCATTTTAATCCTATGTAAAAATCGTATTTACAATTATCTATTAAATAAGTAGTAATTGTCTAGCCCTGAGTAGAATGATTACTAAGGATTCCAAAAACTATAAAATAAAGGTTATAAGATTTACCATTTTAAAGATATGAGTACTTTAGTTAAAAGTGGAACTTATTAAAAATTCTACTAGATAGTTTTATGAACCCATAGGATGGTAATTGATATTTTTATTAATCCTTACCTAATATACTATACTATGGTATCTTCACTTGTTACAAAAAGATAATACATATTTATATATTTTGTCCCACATAAATGTACAAAGCCAAGAAAACACATAATATCACCTAAAGTGGCCATATAAGTACCAAAATCACATATATAGGAATATAAGACATACATTTCATGATTCTGTAATTATTATTATTATTATTATTATTATTATTATTATTATTTATTTATTTATTTTTATTATTAGTTTTATTTTCAAAGTATATATATTTTCCCGGTTATTACATCCTTCCCTTCTTAAAGAAGTTTCGTCCTCGAAACTGAAAATTACCTTAGAATAAGTGTGGGTACTTGTCTCGCATCTCATGTTCAACTTCCCACGTTGCTTCTGTTTCAATGTGGTTGGACCATAATACCTTTACTAAAGGGATAACTTTGTTGCGAAGAACTTTGTCTTTATGATCTAAAATTTGAACAGGTTGCTCTTCATAGGTAAAATCTTCTTCAATTCGTACAGAGGGGATATTAATAACATGGGATGGGTCTGGTATATAACGACGTAAAAGTGAAACATGAAACCCATCATGAATTCGAGAAAATTCATTAGGAAGTGCCAGACGAAAAGCTACATTCCCAATTCTCTCAATAATCTCAAATGGTCCAATGTACCTCGGACGAAGTTTTCTTTCTTTTCCAAACCTCACTACTCCTCTGGTAGGTGAAACCTTCAAAAAAACCGAGTCACCAACTGAGAATTCTATATGTCTTCTTCTAAGGTCAGCGTAACTTTTCTGGCGACTCTGTGCAGTTTTCATTTTTTCCTGAATGATTCGGACCTTGTCGGCTGTCTCTTGTATCATTTCAGGCCCAACTATTTTTGTTTCATCTATGTCACTCCAACATAAAGGGGTTCTATATTTGCGACCATATAGAGCTTCATACGGGGGCATATCAATGCTAGCATGGTAACTATTATTATAAAAAAACACTATTAATGGTAAATACTTTTCCCAAGAACCCTTGAATTCTAACACACAAGCCCACATTAAGTCTTCTAAAGTTTGTATAGTTCTCTCGGTTTGACCATCTGTAACTGGATGAAAAGCTGTACTAATATTTAACTTTGTACCCAAAGCATTTTGTAGCTTTCGCCAAAACTTAGATACAAATCGAGAGTCTCTATCAGATACAATAGAACTGGGCACTCCATGAAGCCTAATAATTTCATCAACATATTTCTTTGCTAACCGTTCAAGATCCCAAGTATGATGAACTGCTAGAAAATGTGCGCTTTTTGTAAGCCGATCTACTATTACCCATATGGAATTCATCCCTTGAGGGGTTGTTGGTAATCCTGTAACAAAATCCATTGCTATCGATTCCCATTTCCAAGTGGGTATATCTAAAGGCTGCAAAAGTCCCGAAGGGCGCTGATGTTCTATTTTTACTTGCTGGCAAGTTAGACATTTGGCAACGAAATCTGCAATTTCTCGTTTCATGTTGCTCCACCAAAACACACTCCGCAAATCCCTATACATCTTGTTTCCTCCTGGGTGTATTGAATAATGAGTATTATGTGCTTCATTCATGATTTTTTATTTTTAAATCTGCTTGATCTGGTACACACAATCTTCCTTGAAAACGAAGTGACCCATCTTCTTGTATTACAAAACCAGTTTCCTTCCCAAGCACCACCCTTTCACGAATCTTCTCTAACTGGGGGTCTGTATTTTGTAGTTCCTTAATTTCTTCACTCAAGGTTGGTTTGATTTCTAGAGCTGCTAAAGATCCTTCCAAACCACCTATAATCAACTCAATTTCTAACTTTTGGATTTCTCTTTGGATAACAGATTAAGTGCTAAGTAGATTAAGGGCAACATAGTTTTTCCGGCTAAGAGCATCAGCCACCACATTGGCTTTTCCAGGGTGATATTGAATATCTAATTTGTAATCCTTTATGACTTCTAACCACCTTCTTTGTCTCATGTTAATCTCTTTTTGAGTGAATATATATTTAAGGCTTTTGTGATCGGTGTAAATTTTACATTTAACCCCATATAGATAATGTCTCCAAATTTTCAATGCGAATACAATTGCGGCAAGTTCAAGGTCATGGGTAGGATAATTATGTTCATGAGGTTTCAACTGACGGGATGCATAAGCTATCACTTTCCCATGTTGCATCAATACACACCCCAACCCTTGTTTGGAGGCATCACTATATATTTCTAAACCTTCTGTACCACTAGGAAGAGTAAGGATTGGAGCTGTGGTAAGACGAAATTTTAGCTCTTGGAATGCAGTTTCACACTTATCACTCCATTCAAATTTTATAGTTTTTCTTATAAGGTTTGTGATAGGTTGAGCTATTCGGGAAAAGTTTTCCACAAATCGACGGTAGTAGCCTGCTAATCCTAAAAAGCTTCGTACTTCTGAAACATTTGTGGGTCGAGGCCATTTAGTGATTGCTTCAATTTTTTGAGAATCGACTTGCACTCCATCTCTAGATACCACATGCCCTAGGAATGATATTTTATCTAACCAAAATTCACACTTTTTAAATTTTGCATACAATTGGTTCTTTCTCAGAGTCTCTAAGATTATACTCAAGTGTTCCTCATGATCCTTCTTATTTTTGGAATATACTAGAATATCATCGATAAAAACAATAACAAAATGATCCAAATAAGGTTTAAAAACTCGATTCATGAGATCCATAAAAGCAGCTGGGGCATTAGTAAGACCAAAAGGCATAACTAAAAATTCATAAAGTCCGTATCTGGTCCTAAAAGCAGTTTTTGGAACATCTGAAGGTCTGATTCTTAATTGATGGTATCCAGATCGTAGGTCTATCTTCGAGAACACTGATGCACCCTGCAATTGATCAAAAAGGTCATCTATACGAGGCAAAGGATATTTGTTCTTGATGGTTATCTTGTTAAGCTCCCTATAATCTATGCATAACCTTAAAGTTCCATCTTTTTTCTTTACAAATAGAACAGGTGCTCCCCATGGTGACACACTTGGTCTAATATATCCTTTTTCCAATAATTCCTCTAGTTGTATCTTTAGTTCCTTTAATTATGCAGGTGTCATTCTATATGGTGCTTTTGAGATAGGTACAACTCCAGGTACTAACTCAATAGTGAAATCAATTTCTCTTTGTGGGGGCATATCTACAACTTCCTCAGGAAAGATATCTTGGAAATTTTTAACAATGGGAATGTCAGATATTTTAGGTTCAGATTTTTCAGTACTAAGAACATCACAAAGGTACCCTTCACAACCTTGTCTTAACATCTTTTGTGCTTGAAGAAAAGAAATGATTCTAGATTCAGATTTTCTTTCATTATTTTGGAAAATCACTTCATTCCCTTCAGAATTTACTAAGGTTACGATTTGTTTTTGACAGTCTAATATAACACGATGTTTATTCATCCAATCCATCCCTAAAATAACATCAAATCCCTTAAGGTCAAATTGAATTAGATCAACATCAAACATGCTTCCCCCTATGTTCAAAGGACAATTTTTATATATAGTTTGACAGGGAACTATATTTCCAGTAGGGAGGCTGATGCAAAATCCTAAGTTTGTCTCACTAGGGACCAGATGCAAATCTCTAGACATGGAAGAGGATATAAATGAATGTGATGCTCCGGTATCAAATAAGACATGTATTGGGAAAGAGTTTAGAGAAATGTTACCCGTAACAACATCACTTGAACTTCCAATCTCTTGTGGATTCATCAAAAACACACGACCATGGGTTGGATTTTGACGTTGGATAGGTCCACCCTGGGGCTTAAGAACAGGTTTTGAGGTATAAGGATTGGCTGTAGCTAATTTTGTATTTCTACCTCTTTCCAAAGGACAATTCCTCTTCAAATGATTTGGACTTCCACAAGAGTAGCATCGGTTATTGACAAACCTACATTTTTCAGTTGAGTGATTGGTGTAACCACATTTTGCACAAGGGGATCCTTGATAGCAGCCTGGAGGTGTAAAGGGTTTGACATTTCCAATATTTGGCTTTTTCTGAAAATTCCTAATCATTGCATGAGTTCCTTCCCACTTTCTTTTATGAACTGTATCTTCAGCCTCTCTCTCTTTGATTATTCTTTCAGCATTTGCTGCCTTATCATACATCTCTTGATAACTATGGAAACTATGGGTCGAAAGTCGGTCACGAAGTTCCCAAGTGAGACCTCTTTCAAACTTATTCATTCTTAACTCCTCACTGGAAACAAGATGTGGTGCAAATCGAGATAATTCCATAAGTTTTACAGCATACTCCATAACAGAAAAATTACCTTGCTCTAACTGATTAAACTCTTCTTCTTTCTGTCTTTTCAAAGCTGATGGATAAAATTTCGTCCTCATAAGATCTTTCAATTGGGTCCATCCAAAGTCCTTCTCCTTCCTCCTTTCTTTCACGGTTTCCCACTACTGCCCGACTAGATAATAAACAGCAAATCCTACCTTCCACTTTTCAGGACAGTTTATCGCATCGAAAAGTTTATCAATACTTTTTATCCAATCCTCAAATTCTACAAGGTCAGACTTTCCATCATAGGTCTTGGGGTTGTAACTAGCCATTCTTCTAAAATACCTTGCACTTTCTTCTTCCTCGTTGTTTTTGTTGTTGTTTTTGAGCATTCAAATAGAAGTGTCGTGACTTCCCTAACATTTCCTTCTCTATTATCATTGTTTGAGTTTCCATTATCAGGATTTTGAACTGGCTGGTTTTCTTGAGTAGATTGGGTATTTGGGGATTGCATTATCCTAAATAACGCATAAAAGATTAGGGTTAAAATCTCATTATAGTTAAGCAGAACAGAATTATAATAACCAAACATATATATATATATATATATATATATATATATATATATATATATATATATATATATATATATATATATATATATATGTATATAAGACTTGATATATCTTATACGAACCAAAACATCTAAAACATTAGGTAAGTTAAAACATCAGATAGACTAACAGTAAGCATGCATCATACTCCCTATATTCTACATAGTGTCAACATATATACAACAAAAGGGTTAACACTTGACAAAAGAGCCATCTCTAACTCCAAAACATTCTACTTGTTGTTACTAGCACTTGGTTCCTCTTTCGGTTCCTCGTTCAGATTTATTTTGGTTGACAAAACAGATTCATCATCTGACAAGAAGACCATGTGATCTCTGTCATAAGCTAGAAGTTCTCCAGCAAGCTCGGTAAAACTCGGGGTCCATCTTGGTCGACCTAATCCAAATCGTACATATTTCTCCCAGTTGGGTGCCCCATTGACCATTAAATCAGAATATTTAGTTTTGAAAGTTATCCACGGAAAGCTCGTGGGGAGTGTTTGGATCAAAACATAAGCTAGATACGGTGTGGTCATTCCAAGTTCCGGGTACTGTGCGTTAAATTCGTCGAAAAACCTTTCTAGACGGTGGATATGTTCCATAACAGTACAACCAGAATCCATTGCTAACATGTGGGTACTTATGTTTCCTGCCATTCTAAAATAAATAAACAAATGGTAAATATAACATCATCACCTGCATTTATAAAAATAAAAATAAGCAATAAACAATAAATATCCCAATATCCCTTTCTCTCATGTGGGTTTCTAACAATAATTTTTTTATTATTGTATATATTTAATATATTTGTTAATGTGGCTCGGATACCAAACTGTAACGCCCTGTAATTTTAATAGCTTTGAATAACACATGCCAGTACCAGGATCGAACCAAAATATTACATCATGTTTATTTGAAATGATATTATAATGTTTACAGGACATTACTGTCGTATTCCTAAAATAGAAATACTAGGCAAAAGTAAAACATACTAATGACATAACAATACTGGTAACTTAAAACATATATATATTTCCTATCATTTTATAACCTCACTCTTGGCCCTCCCCGTCTCCTGTACCTGAAAACAAAACATTTAATAAAAGTCAACCCAAAAGGGTCCAGTACATTCCCAATATCACGTAACAATAGTTTATTAAACATTTTGCAAATAATATCGTAATATTTCAATTTATTAGGTTTATTTATGACTTCCGGTTAGGCAAGAGAAATATCCCGGGCTTAAAGCCCACTTCAGGTTTAACCTGGTTATAATCATAATCTTTTCTCTCTTTCTTATTTTATTTTCGGGCTATTAGCCCCTCCTGACAAATCCTTGTGCACACCTCCTCATTGACGTACGTCACTCCGAATATTATACGAGTATCCTTTCTCTGCCATATACCTTTCATCTTATAATAACAACTTCGTATAACATTATTATTGTTACGTATGGTAGAAAAGTCATAACATAGTTATACCATAAGCTTTAATATTAGCCTATTATTAACAAATAGCAATGTACCTTTACCATCAAAACCATTATACCAAGTTAGTATGAAAACTCATTTTTTCCACACTAAAACATTATCTAAGAATATTAGTATAACTAAAAACATTTTAACAAAACAACACGAAGAAGGGATATTCAAGAATGTACCTTAGTGATTTTAGTAGAGGCTACGACTAAAACTTTCTTTTCCCTAACCTCTGCTCTCTCAACTCTTTTATGGTAATTACTTATGTTTGGTTTTTTTTTGTTTCTTATCAAAGAATGATGCATTAACCTATTTATAGGTATCTAAGAATACTAATTGACGAATAGTATTAGTTATCAAAATGTTATTGTCAACTGCTTGCATATCCTAAGAAACCTAACTTCCTCCATATACATACATGTAAATAGCCTAGGTAATTATATGTATGATAAGTGTATCTCTAGGACCTATTACATCCTATTGCATGAAGTAATCAAAATGCATTTTACAAGTTACAATGGAATTACATGTCAACTATAGGCGTGGAAAACTTAACACGTAAAAAGTAATTTTTCATTTTAATCCTATGTAAAAATCGTATTTACAATTATCTATTAAATAAGTAGTAATTGTCTAGCCCTGAGTAGAATGATTACTAAGGATTCCAAAAACTATAAAATAAAGGTTATAAGATTTACCATTTTAAAGATATGAGTACTTTAGTTAAAAGTGGAACTTATTAAAAATTCTACTAGATAGTTTTATGAACCCATAGGATGGTAATTGATATTTTTATTAATCCTTACCTAATATACTATACTATGGTATTTTCACTTATTACAAAAAGATAATACATATTTATATATTTTGTCCCACATAAATGTACAAAGCCAAGAAAACACATAATATCACCTAAAGTGGCCATATAAGTACCAAAATCACATATATAGGAATATAAGACATACATTTCATGATTCTGTAATTATTATTATTATTATTATTATTATTATTATTATTTATTTATTTTTTATTATTAGTTTTATTTTCAAAGTATATATATTTTCCCGGTTATTACAGCTAACCCCATGAGGCTTGGCTTAGAAGATCATGTGTCGTTTTCTGGGGGGACCCAAATTGTGGAATATACTGTGGCCAACAAAGAGGTGGGGGAGTGTGTAATCCTCCACGCACTCTGCATAAGCTTACTTTCATTTAACCACTTCATATGATTTAGGTAACTTATAGCGAAAGACGTTTCAAGTTTGTATAGAAAATTCCTGGTATCTTAGCCAAACCTACTTGCCTTTACAGGGCAGTAGTAGGATCGTGTTATACTGCTTGAAGAATAGCATATTGATTATGATTTTAAAGGAAAAACAAAAAAAAATCATGACCACACACAAATTTTTGTATTCCAGTAGCATGAATAATACTATAAGCATCTTAACAATTTCATGATCATCTTTTGCAAAATAAACCTACATATATTTTCCTTTTCATTAAGCATACTTAGCTTTTGTTTTACTATGACATGAATAGTGATTGTGAATAGTATATGAACATGATTTTGTAAATATATATATACTACATTACGTTACATGGTAACTAGTTTAATATTTGATTATTATGTTATTAGGATAGTTTAACATTTGTTGTGTTAAGTGGAAATTAAGTTACTTTCTATGTACTAAAAAACTAGTTTTTAGAAACTTTTTCTCTCTAAATTACCTAAATTACTCTAAGAACCTATTTAAGCAACTAAACAACTTCTAAAAGTTTCTCTAAAAACTTCTTCTGCCTAGATTCCTTTGTTGGATTGGGTATTTATACAAGCATATGATTGCTGATGATGTAGATGTTTTACTATTTTCTATTTTGTTGCCTTTGGTAGTTATCCTCCACATTTACTAGTTGATTCATGATTTTAAGTAATGAATCACTTTTTTTTTTATCTTTGATACATCTTCGGTTGATGTTTGGGTGGAGCAATGTCTTTTAAATGTTGTCACTTTCATATTGGTTAACAATTGTCTATTTTTTATACTAGTTTATCTGTTTTGCTTCGCGTGATGCATCCCAAAAAACCCTCTTTTGAAATTTTGAATCTGTAAAAAAAGTATTGGTAAAATTTTGTTCCTTATTTTTGCTCAAGTGAAAAATTATTTAGTGGGATCTATTAAATTTACATATTGATGACTTTTGAGAAGTAGATTCTTCCGTCTTTCTATAGATCTGATTTGAGCTGGATATCGATCCATAGATTCTGATCGATCCATGGCCATAACAAATGTGTCATATAATCATGTTGGGATGGTAACATCGATTTGATTTGAGCTAGCAGATATAGATTCATTAGACTATGGATTGCAAGAAATCATAGTTGACTTTCTAACCACTGGTTTTACAAGCCAACTTAGTAATTGGTTGGATAATAGTATTAGCACAAGTATAAAAAAACAAATAATAAATCATATCAAAAAAGAAAAAGAGCAATGAATCATAGACGAAAATCTAGTTAAAAGGGGAAAACAAATATATGATGGCCGCTCAATTCTTATCAATATGATTGTTATTGTTGACCCTTGAGTTTTGAAGATGACTTAACCAACAAAAGACATATTGTGTTTTATTTATGATATTGCTAGGTAATTCATTCTCGAGCAAAGAGAATACTTGATCGAAGATTAAATTGGAGAATTAGTCAAAGATCGAAGTGAAATGTTCGAAAGATGAAGTCAAGCTTGGAGTGAAGATTAGAATACATTAGGATGTATTTAATATCTTCTTGTTAAGGTCGAGTAAATACTTAATCTAGTTTGTGTTAAATTCTCAAACGAAACTTAGTTTTGTTCCCATGACAGGAACAGTCACTGGCACTATTAGGAAGAAGGTTAGGGAACAGACCTAGAAATAACTTTAGGAACAACTAACAATTCCCAAGTTGTGCGCCTAACATAGTTGTGCGCCCAAGTAAGTTTGTTAGAGAGTCCTAAGCTAGTTTTGACTTGATCAATGACTTTAGAGAGTTAGTTGTTAGTTTGTTAGGAATTTATTTAAAATGATTTTCTGATTTAATTAGGATAATATCAAAATATTTTAAATCTTATCTTTTATATTTTATTTAAATCAAAAGATTTTATTTATAAAACTTAATCTGATTTTCGGTTTTAAAAGAATGTTCTTTTAAAACTCAATTATGATTCTCGGTTATGTTTAGAATATTTATAAAAGATATTTTCCTAAAAACCAATTAAAGAAAATGATTTATTTACTCCCCAATCAAACCAATATCACGTTCTATTTACTGCTACACGTTTACAGTGAAGTGGTCAGTGGGCTTGATCGTTTTCTTCCCAAGCCTTAATTATTTTTAATTAGTTTAATTAAGCTTCAAGTTTATAAACCACGTTCAACAATACTGCTTTACTTTATTAAGTTAATTAGTGGGTTAGTGGTTAATTATTTCTCAAGGAAAGTTTAATGAAAACTAATAAATAAATTAAAGTTATGGACATCATGGATTAGTGGACATAAGTTATGGTCTTGGCTAGGTACTTTATAAATAGGCGCCTAAACCTTGGAATTAAGTGTGTCTGACTTAGCCGAATATTCTTAGTCGTCTTAAAGAGTCAGTGTCGTTCCTGGGAGAATTCATACTTACTTTATTCGAGTTAATACTCTTCCATTGTTTTACACATTGTATTTTTGGGTAAGGGTTTGAGTGAACTCTTGTAAGTGTGAGAAGCTTTGAGTGAAGCGTGAGAAAAAGAAAGAGAGAAACTTCGAGGGAAGTTCGAGAGGAACAACAGTTGTGGCAACTGTTGTTAGGAATCTGATTTTAGGAACTCAAGTTGTGGCCCGAGAGAAAAGTAATAGGTTTGTAAATAGAGTCGTCTGGCCTATTATTGTGGAAAGTTTAGAGTCAAAATCCCTTGTGGTCGAGGTCGTTTCTTCCTATTGGGCCTAGGAAGTTTTTCCTCGCTAAACTTTCTCGTGTTCCCTTTTGGTGTTCCCTAGCTAGCTTTTATTTCCGCAAAAAGTATAGCATATTCTCTCACTATAATTCACCCCCCCTCTTATAGTGCTCGTATTATATAGCAATTGGTATCAGAGCGAGAACTCTAAAAACACAGGAAACCTGTTGAGTTGGGGATCTTGGAAAATATGAATACTAGAGAGAAACTGGAAGAAGGTTACTCTACACAGAGGCTACCAATGTTCAACGGCAAGTTCTATACCTACTGGAAGAACAGAATGGAGATCTTCATCAAAGCCGACAATTACTAGGTATGGCGAGTCATAGAGGTAGGCAAATTTGAAGTCACTACCACTAATGACAAGAACGAGGTAATTCCTAAATCCATTTCTAATTTCGATAAAGTTGATTTCGAAAAGATGGAAATTAATTCTCTTCTTGAAGTCACTCATGAAGGGACGAGTGAAGTTAGGAGATCAAAAAATAAATCTTTTAATGGACCAATATGAACTTTTTCAAATGAAATCAAAAGAATCTATTCAAGAGATGTTTACAGGCTTTACAAATATTATTAATAAGTTAACCTCTCTTGGAAAAGTGATTACTTCTGAAGAACAGGTACGTAAGATCCTAAGGATCCTTCCTAGGGTTCGTTGGATGGCTAAGGTTACGGCCTTACAAGAAACTAAGGACTTTACGAATTTCAATCTAGAACAACTCGTTGGTTCCCTTATGACTCACGAGCTACACTTAGACAATGAAAATGGAGATATGTCCAAACATAAGTCGATTGCTTTAAAAGCCGATGAAAGTGATGACTCGGAAACTGACGAAGAGGAATCCGCTCTCATGGTCCGAAAATTCTAAAGGATTTTTAGGAACATGAAGATGGAGACTACAAAGGTAAAAGTAAGAAATATTCTAACAAACCTGTTTGTCATATATGTGACAGTTCCGATCACTTTATCAAGGAGTGTCACCAATGGGACAAGACAAAGGCAAAGGAAGGGAACGAAGCAAAGATAAGAACAAGGAGTACAAGAGTTCCTATACCAGATCCGACTTGAAGAAAGCAATGGTTGATAGATAAGTGGACTTTAGGTTCACTTATTTGCATTTAGTTTTAGGTCATTTAGATGCATTTTAGGCCATATAGTTTCTTTTTCTTCCACTTTTTCACCTTTTCTCATATTCACATGCTTTACATTTAGTTTTGGTTCATTTGCATGTAGTTAGGTTACATATAGATCATTACATGTGCATGTGCATCCCTCCCTCTCCCATCTAATCTCTTCTTGCAGTGTTTAAAGTTAGATTTACAAGGAAGAGACTCCAAAATAGGGAGCGGGTGCTCCGTCACAAAAGAAGTGAAGAGAAGAAGCAATAGCTTGGGCCCAGGAGCGTTCCTGGAGCGGGCGCTCCTTTGCCCAGATTTGCTATTTCGGACGGTTTCGGTTTTGTGTTTTATGGCTTTGCCCTTAGTACTTTCGGGTATAAATACCCATTTCTGTAATAATAATGGGATACGCTTTATTTTCTGAATATTAATTAGCTTTAATTAGAGAGACAGTAGAGAGAGAAGTTGAATGTTTAGATAGAGAAAGTAGATCTAGAAGTTTAAAGTTGGAGTTTGAAGCTATTTTAATGGAGTTTTTGCAATTGTTTTTCATCCATTTTTGCGTATTGCTTCTAACTCTTCTCTATTTGCTTTTATACTTGTTTTACCTTTATTTAGCATTGATTAGTAGTAATTAGTTAATAATTAGCTTGTTTAATATGATTTCCACCATTGTTGATTCAAGCTTTTTATTTCATACTTTTCATGGCTAGTGAGTAGTTTACTAGCTAGGGGAAGGGGATGACCTAGGTGACATTAGTCGACCCTAAAAGTCAAGCTTGGGGGTTAGACCTAGGTGAAATTAGGTTGTCTAGCTTATTTTATTGCCTTGTTTAATTGATTGATCACCATTTGAACTTGATTTGGGAATCCAAGGTGAAGGATTGAGAAATGAAGCCTTGGATTGACCTTAGGCTAGTCAATAGGTTGACTTCATGAGAATAGGTGATTGACTTCCTAGGACCTTATTTGGATCACTATGAGTTGTGGAAATGCTTGCTTAATTGATTTTACCATGAGAATAGGTAAAATCGGTCGATTAAGTCCTCCTAATTAGCTCGAGAGAGTAATTAGGAAACCTTTGAGTGACTTAGTCCCTTAATTGACCCTAATGAATCCCCTTGGCTTGACAAATAGGTTAGTCAATGGTTAACTAGTGATTCCCCTACCCCCTAGTGTCCCCTTTATATAGTTTAATTGAATCATTTAATCTATTTGCTAGTTTCTTAGTTCCTGATTTCTTAGTTAATCATTAATCTAAAAAAAACCCCAAAAATAGGCTTAGCTCGGTAAATCGCATTCAACCCTTGATTAATCCTTGCTTCCTCGTGGATTCGACCCTTTCTTACCCTATATTAGGCTAAGTTAGGTATTTAATTTCGCACATGCAACGACCGTGTCATTGATGCATGGGGAGAATCTGATTATGAGGAAGAAGATGATCCTCAACCTAATGAGGAAACAACAAACTTTTGTCTCATGGCACTTGACAATTCCGAATCTGATGATGAGATCGAATCTCTTGAGGCAAGTTTAGACACTATTAAAACTCGTCTTAATTCTTTAAGTAAAGAGCAATTATTTGAATTTATTGTTGAAGCTGTAAATGATTGCAAAGATGAGTCCATTAAGTTGAAACAAAGTCAACATGCTTCAGTTGTTGCAAAAGGAACATACGTAGTGGCTTAAAAGTATTCGCACCGACATTGAAAAAAGATTTTTCGAATTGTTTGATAAAAATCTAAGTTTAAAAGAGGATTTAGAAATTGTTAAAAATGAGAACTACTTATTAAGCCTTGAGTTATCTCAATTGAAAGAATTTGTTCCTGAAGTGAGTTCCTTTGACATTAAGTCAGTTCCCTTACAAAGTTTCAAATCTGAAAATAAAAGAATTGAAAAATCATGTTTCGTTTTTGGAAAAAGAGAACAAGGAACTTGAAGGGGAACTGAACTTAAGCAGGAACAAGAAGAAGTTCCTTCCTATTCCTAATTGGATCAAAAACCCTCAAACCAAACAAACTGAAGGTCTTAGTTTTAATCACAAAAAGAAATTTAAAAAGAGAGTTGATTTACCAAGTGATAAAGTCTGTATGTTTTGTAGGAAAACTGGTCATTATAGGAACTCATGTCCTATTAGACTTGAACGATTAGACAAAAACTTAGAAATAAGCAAATTAACTTGGAAAGATAAATCTAATGTTAATGAAGGAAAGGAACCCAAGAAAGAATGGGTTCCTAACTCTAACAAGTAGTTTTCTAGCAGGCTAGAGTGAGGGGGAAAAACACATGGTACCTAGACAGTGGTTGTTCAAAGCATATGACTAGAATTAGATCAAGATTTCTCTCACTCTCTGCCTATGATGGTGGAAAATGTGACTTTTGGTGACAACATGAAAGGCAACATAATTTCCATGGGCAAAGTTGGTAAGTCATCTTCACATTCCATAGATAATGTTTTTGTAGTTGATGGTTTAAAGCATAATTTGATGAGTATTTCCCAATTCTGTGATAAGGGGAATCATGTGAAGTTTAATAGCGAAAAAATGTTTGATCTTAAAAGCACAAAGGATGTCGTTTTAGAAGGAACAAGGAAAAGGAACACATATGTTGTGGATCTTGACCTTGTTCCCAAAAATAAATTTACATGCCTTAGTGTTATTGATGATGATCCTTTATTATGGCATATGCGTCTTGGACATGCTAGTTTTCTTTACTTGATAAACTTCGATAGAAAGAACTAGTTTTAGGTTTACCTTCAACTAAGCTTCACATAGATCGAGTTTGTGATGCGTGTGATAAAGGGAAGCATGTAAGGTGCTCCTTTAAGTCCAAAAACGTGGTAAGTACCACAATACCATTAGAGTTAATTCATATGGATTTGTGTGGACCAATGAGGATTTAAAGTATGAGTGGCAAGAAGTATGTGCTAGTGATTGTTGACGATTACTCTAGATTTACTTGGGTTATTTTTCTTTCTAGCAAGAATGAGACTTATGATGAGTTCTTAGTGTTTGCAAAGAAAGTTCAAAATTTGAGTGGTCAAAAACTGTTGCACATTAGATCCGATCATGGCAAGGAATTTAAGAACTTTAAGTTTGATGACTTTAGTAGGGAACATGGCTTGGACCATAATTTTTCCGCCCCTAGGACACCTCAACAAAATGGTGTTTTTGAAAGGAAGAATAGAACCTTAGAAGAAATGGCTAGAACTATGTTGCTAGCTAGTGGACTTCCTAGGAACTTTTGGGCCGAAGCTGTGAATACTGCTTGTCATATTAGAAACCGTGCCATGGTAAGACCTTTGGTGAACAAAACCCCTTATGAGCTTTATTTTAGTAAAAAGCCCAATATTACCTATTTCAGGACATTTGGATGTAAATGTTTTGTTCATAATAATGGGAAACAAAGTCTTGGGAAATTTGATGCTAGGAGTGATGAAGTGGTATTTCTAGATTACGCTTCAAGTAGCAAGGCTTATAGATTTTATAATAAGAGGACCATGTGTGTAGAAGAAAGTGTACATATCATTTTTGATGAAACAAATAAATTTGTTCCAAGCACACTGGTTGAAGATGAAATCGAAATAGGTTTGCTAAAAGATCAAATTCTCACTGCTAAGATTTTGGAAGAAGAAGAAGTCATGGGAAAAAAAGCCAAAGGAACAACATCATGTTCCTGTTCCCAACATTGAAGATGAACTAGGTGAGGATACACAAGTGAATGAATCCACCACTGTTGAACCTGGTTCTCAAGAACATGAAGTTGATCAAGAAACTCCACAAGGAAATCAAGTTCCCATCCAACATTTTCAACCAAAGCCTTGGAGACATCAGCGTTCCCATCCTGTGGAACTAATTATCAGTGATATTTTCAAGGGAACTCAAACGAGATCTCAAATTAAAAAAATTTGTGCTTTTCATGCTTTTCTTTTTATGATGGAACCCAGGAACCATGAAGAATCCCTCACTGATGCTGATTGGCTCGTAGCTACGCAAGATGAACTCCACCAATTTGAGAGGAACAAGGTTTGGCACCTTGAGCCTAAACCTAAATACAATAAGGTGATTGGTTTAAAATGGGTGTTTAGGAACAAGTTAGATGAGTTCGAAACCATAGTAAGGAACAAGGCGCGTTTGGTTGTGAAAGGATACAATCAACGGAAAGGTATTAATTACGAAGAAACTTTTGCTCATGTTACTAGATTAGAAACAATTAGAATATTTATGGCTTTTGCTGCATTCATGGGTTTTAAATTCTATCAAATGGATGTGAAATGTTCATTTCTAAATGGGTATTTAAATGAAGAGGTTTATGTTGATCAACCTCCTGGTTTCGAAAATAAAGATCTTTCAAATCATGTATTTACGCTTGACAAAGCTCTTTATGGGTTAAAGCAAGCTCCTAGAGCATAGTATGAAAGACTTTCAAAGTACCTTCTTGAAAATGAATTTAAAAGAGGAAAACTTGATAGGACCTTGTTTTTGAAATCAAAAGGGAAACATTTATTAGTAGTTCAAATATATGTTGATGATATTATATTTGTTGCCACTAATAGATCTTTATGCAAGGACATTGCTAATCTCATGAGTAAAGACTTCGAAATGAGTATGATAGGTGAGCTCAATTTCTTCTTGGGGCTACAAATTAAACAAATAGAGGAAGGAATTTACATCCATCAACAAAAGTATATTAAGGAACGACTGAAGAAGTATGGTTTGGAGGCTTCAAAAGTAAACCATAAACCTATGGGAACTTCAACTAGGTTCGACGAGGATGCTATAGGAACAAGTGTGGATCAAACCAAGTATCGAGGTATGATTTTCTCGTTATTATATCTAACTGCAAGTCGTCCCGATATTGCTTTTAGTGTAGGTATATATGCTAGGTTTCAAGACAATCCGGAGGAATCTCATCTCATAGCAGTAAAGAGGATCCTAAGATACCTCAAAGGAACAGATGATTTAAGCTTGTTCTATTCGAGAAGTGATACCTTTCAATTTAAAGGATTTGCAGATGTTGACTATGCTGGAGATCTAGTCAATAGAAAGAGTACATTAGGTACGGTTCAGTTCCTTAGTCATAGTTTAGTTTCTTGGAGTACCAAGAAGCAAAACACAGTTGCTTTATCTACAGCTGAGGCTGAATATGTTGCAGCAGCAGCATGTTGTTCCCAAATGCTTTGGATGAAACAACAACTACGTGACTATGGAATTTACTTTGATGTGTTCCCATCTATTGTGAGAATACTAGTGCTATTAGTATTTCTAAAGATCTCATGCATCATTCTAGAGTTAAGCATATTCATATTAGGCATCATTTTCTTAAGGACAACGTTGAAAAGGGCCTAATTAAAATGGAGTTTTGAGATACTGAACATCAGATTGTTGATATTCTGACAAAGCCGTTAAATAGAGATCGATTGGAAAAACTAAGACTTGAACTTGGGTTGATTAAGTTGAAATAATTGCTATAATCTTTCTCCCTTCTGGTTTGACTCTTTGGCATTATTTATGTGTGAATAAATTTGGTGAATTTATTTATTTAAATGCGTCACAACTTTTATATGATTGTTTCATATGTATAAGTGAATTTGTCTAAAAACTGCTCACCAATGTCCAATAATATTATCCTTACTGTTCTTTAGACAATTCTATGCCTTAAGAGTTAACAAGGGATTAAAAGGTTAATTGCGTTCCAAAGTTGCAAGCTTCTCCCATTCGTTGTTCCTCAACGCTATTCTCAGTATATTAGATTCATGATTTCTTTTCAAAATTCAAAATTCAAATAAAAATTACAAAAATATTTTGTTCAGATTTTTCTCCTGAAAATCTGATATTATCTTCTTTATTCTTTACTAATATTTCTCAAATTAGTTGGGAAATATTATCTTTTCCTTAATTTTCTTTTTCCCTCCAAAATTGTGTGCCTTACACGGATTAATTGAATTTTGTCTAACTCTCCATCTTCTTCATTAATATACTCATTAATTACCTCCATTTAATTATTCCTAAGCTTTCCCACTAAACCAAACATTGCATCTATTCACCCAACACATAAAAAGCGCCCCTTTCCTTCAAACATGTATCTCACAAAAAATCATTTCCTCCACACTGAATCTAAAATAAAAAAAAACCCTCTCCCTCTTCTACTCACAACGACTCACCAACTCCCATGGATATCTCTCCCAATCCACCCACATGAATTTTGAGAAAAAGGAAACAAAGTGAAGAAGCGGTGGAAATGGAAGTCAATGGGTCACATGCAAAATCTGAGGGGGAACCTGTTGTTCCCAGAAAAGGAACATCGGAGATGGCGAGAAGGAAATCGACTCCATCTAGGTATGTTTTGGGCTTATGCATCCATTTTGCTTGGTGTAGAAGAGTAAATTTTCGTCAATTGTTAGAAGTTCTAAAGTTTCAGGGTTGGGAACTACTGTTTGAGAATTTCTATGGTCAAAGTCTCGTTCCCAAATTAATGGGCGAATTTTGTGAGAACTTTTCTATGGATGAGGAGAGAAATTGTTCTACTCTTATGAGAGGAACACAAATTGACTTTAATTGTGAGTCCTTGGAATACTGTTTGGTGTTCCTGTGAAGGGAACTGATGTCTACTTTAAGAAACAACGCGGTGCATACCCTTTTTCTTATTTTGCTTTTTATGATCTACTAGTTGTGAAGTATGGTTGTAAAAGAGGTGCTACCTCTATAGATCATAATCTGCTATCCCCCTTCCACAAAATACTCTTTCACTTACTTAAAAAAGCTCTTTTGCCTCGTCTTTATAAAGGTGTTTTAGTTGGCATGTTGGATTTTATTTATATTATCACATAAACCTATTAATTTTCCTTCCCTCATGATAATTGAGAATGGAGTTGTTGTAATGGAGCCCTGATTACGAAACTATTAAGGAAGTTCAATGTGAAGCTTGATAGAGTTCCTCAAGTTGGTGTTACAACGGGAAATTTGTTGAACACAAAGGCACTCAATCACTTGAATGTCTCTATTATTGATGGAGAAGTTGTGCAAGGGAGATCCAACTTGGATGATGATGAGGTAGAGAATGACGGTGAAGGAGAAGAGAATGAGGAAACTGACAATGAAGTGGAAGTCGAAAAAGAAGAGAAAGAAAAGGAAAAAGAAACAGAAAGAAGATTGTTGACGAGGAAGAATTGGAGAAGGAGACATCGGTATTACAAGCTCCTAGATCAAGTAGGCGTATGCGCAACTTGAAGGTATTGAGCTCTCCTTCTTTTGTGCTTGATGATGATGTTGTTGATGATGATGAAGTACAATTAATTTCTAAAGAGGCTAATGAGGCTTGTGTTCCTTCATCAAGGGAACAATCCCCTGCTCCTATGAAAACTTCACCACCAAAAAATGCATCCCCCAAACACAACAAGCCACAAAACTCACCTTTTTCTCCTCCTTCCAAACAACATGTCTCTGTTGTTCCTAAGGGAAAGGAATTGAACCAGCTGCAGTTCCCATCACTGAGGTTGTTCCTGATCCTAAGGAACCCACTGTCGCATACAATCCACAAAAACCTTCATCATCTACATCTCCAAACCCCTCTATTGGTGCTACTTATACCTTTGCACATGCTCAAAGGTTGGATCATTTGTTTACTTTGGTTATGGGTCAATCGGAGGCGATGATGGAATTTGCTCAAGAAGCCCAAGATGTGAACAAGATTGTGAAAGGGTTGTCGGAAAAGGTTGATAAGGCGTTTACGGTTCAAGGGATTGTCATGGAACAACTTAAGACGAATCTTATGGCGCTCCAAAAAGTGAACAGCAACATGATGCTATTAGAGTCCATGATGTTCAAGCTTTCTCAAACCGTGGAACGCAATCACAAGGAAGTGATGGACAAACTCAATGATGTGGTGGAAAAAGTCGATCAACCCCCCTCTCCTCAAGCCTAAACATTATTCTTAGGTAATTTTTTGTCGATTATGGGAACAATATTTACTTTTCTTTCCTTCTTATGCATGCTACAATGGAACAACGTTAATTAGCTAATCTTAAGTTGAATCTTTTTCATTTATGCGTCTTTTGAATGGCAAATATTCTTGGATTGCGGTTTCGAGATTTGAATGCTTTATTTGTGTATACTAACCAACTTTCCGAAATCGTGGAATAATGTTTTTAAAGATGCCAAAGGGGGAAAGAAAAAGGCAAGAGTAATAATTTTTTTTCTCGCCTTTTTCATGTTCCCTAGTTGAAAATCCTTTTCTCTTAAGTTTAAAATAAAATAAAAAGTCTATTGGAATATAAATTTAACTTAGTTGCATTACTTTGTTAAATAGTTTAATATGACTTGTTTAAATTAAATATTATTATATTGAATATGCCTTTTGTTGCCATCTTCAAAAAGGGGAAAATTGTTGACCCTTGAGTTTTGAAGATGACTTAACCAACAAAAGATATATTGTGTTCTATTTATGATATTGCTAGGTAATTCATTTTCAAGCAAAAAGAATACTTTATCGAAGTTAAAATTGGAGAATTAGTCAAAGATCGAAGTGAAGTTGTTCGAAAGATGAAGTATCAATCTTGGAGTGAAAATTAGAATACATTAGGATGTATTTAATATCTTCTTGTTAAGGTCGAGTAAATACTTATCTAGTTTGTGTTGAATTCTTAAATGGAACTTAGTTCTGTTCCCATGACAGGAACAGACGCTAGAACTATTAGGAAGAAGGTTAGGGAACAGACCTAAAAATAACTTTAGGAATACCTAACAATTCCCAAGTTGTGCGCCTAACATAGTTGTGTTCCCCAGTAAGTTTGTTAGAGAATTCTAAGCTAGTTTTGACTCGATCCATAACTTTAGGATAATATCAAAATCTTTTAAATCTTATCTTTATATTTTATTTAAATCAAAAGATTTTATTTATGAAACTTAATCTGATTTTCGGTATTAAAAGGGTTTTCTTTTAAAACTTAATTATGATTTTCGGTTATGTTTAGAATATTTATAAAAGATATTTTCCTAAAAACCAATTAAAGAAAATGATTTATTTACTCCCCAAGCAAACCAATATCACGTTCTATTTACTACTATACGTTTACTGTGAAGTGGTGAATGGCTTGATTGTTTTCTTCCCAAGCCTTAATCTATTTTTAATTAGTTTAATTAAGCTTCAAGTTTATAAACCACGTTCAACATTACTGCTTCACTTTATTAAGTTAAGTAGTGGGTTAGTGGTTAATTATTTCTCAAGAAAAGTTTAATAAAAACTAATAAATAAATTAAAATTTTGGACATCATGGATTAGTGGACATAAGTTATGGTCTTGCCTAAGTACTTTAGAAATAGGCGCCTAAACCTTGGAATTAAGTGTTCTGACTTAGTCGAATATTCTTAGTTGTCTTAAAGAGTTAGTGTCGTTCCTAAGAGAATTCATACTTACTTTATTCGAGTTTATACTCTTCCATTGTTTTACACATTGTATTTTTGGGTAACGGTTTGAGAGAACTTTTGTAAGTGTGAGAAGCTTTGAGTGAAGCATGAGAAAGAGAAAGAGAGGGACTTCGAGGGAAGTTTGAGAGGAACAACAGTTGTAGGAACTGTTATTGGATACTTGAGTTTAGGAACTCAAGTTGGCTCGAGAGATTAGTAATAGGTTTGTGAACAGAGTCGTTTGGCCTATTATAGTGGAAAGTTTAGAGTCAAAATCCCTTGTGGTCGAGGTAATTTCTTCCTTTTGGGCCTAGGAAGTTTTTCCTCGCTAAAAATCTCTCGTGTTCCCTTTTGGTGTTCCCTAGCTAGCTTTTATTCCGGCAAAAAGTATAGCATATTCTCTCACTATAATTCACCCTCCCTATAGTATTCATATTATATAACAACTATGCATTTTATAGGCAATTCTAGGGAAGAAATGCCAATCAAATAGTTCTTACAAACCTTCAATGTCCAACTCTTGATGATTATTATTGGTACAAAGATATTTTCCTTAACAATATTTTTAAGAGAAATAATTGTAACCAAGCCTTCTTGGAAAACAAAATTTAGATTTGGACTCCCATCATTGTTTTTCCAAAGGATATTTATCAAATTAAGGGAAATTTCAAGTCAAGATGAAATCCCCTGTGGTAGCATAAATTATGGTCAAATATTCTCTTTTGTCAAAAATGAAGTAATAGTGCTATGTAAAAACTTAACATCCAAAATATATATTTGTCCGAAAAAAGGGGAAGGCGAAGATAATTAGGTAGCTTTTGTGCTGAATTTGGTTTTCCAAAAATACAACCCTCATCTGCGATTAATAGAAAAAGATATAAGGTCAATATAAATCAAATGGGCAATCCTAACGAACAATATTACAAAAAAATTTCAAATACATGCAAGTCAACCAAAGAAAAACATACACTCAAAGTGAATAATTTATTGTTTACAATCGAGTAGGTCAAAAGTCTAATGAATGTACTATGAAACAAATAATCAATGAATTATGTTAGTCTTATGTCTTTCACAAAAACCTTCAAATGCAAATATTTCAATCTCAAACGAAAATGATTATATACTCCAAATAGAATCAGAAGATGATTCTGATTCTTCACTACTAGAAAAAGGACATGTAACGACGGAAAAATTCGTCGTTGAAAGTCCAAAAACTTGTCGTTAAAAGTTTTAACGACGGAAAAAATTTCGTCGTCATTTGGTTGCAATAGGTCCCGTCGTTAATGGTTTTAACGGCCATGTTCGTCGTTAATGAATGACGACCAGACGAGACTCGTCGTTACATATTAACGACGAGATACGTCCCGTCGTTACTTATTAACGACAAGACTGTGACAAGACAACGAGGAGACAAGATTACTCTTTTAAATTTTCTCAGTAACGATGACAAGGTTTTGCCGTTAAACTTTATTATGAGAATTTTTTCCCGCTTCTGTACGTTGTAGTTTGCTTATATGGTGATTATAAGAAAAATAATTAATGACCTTGTGATTGGAACATCATACTTGTAAGCAATTCCAACTTTATATTATAGTATTGAATAACAAAAGCAAAAATTATTTAAACTTTATTAATCTCGATGTAAAAATTCACAAACAACTTTTACTCTAGTAAAACTAGTACTTAATCATAATTACATGAGTGCTAGCACTCAAAATCTCAAAATTGTTTGGACATGATAGAACAAAAAATGCATTAAACAAATTCCAAACAAATGCTATCTGGTTCGCTTGCGGATTCCAATTTCACATATTACCTATAATTTAAAAAAAAACAAAAATAACATAAGTTAGAATCATAATAACTCAAGCATTCCTCGCCACTCCCGCAACAAGTATGGATTAGGGAGTCTTTGAAAATTAATCACTTTTAGTTCATCTAAACTTTTGGCAGCACTTCCCCATTTATAAGACTAAACCAAAAAATTTGCAACTGACATTGTTGCAATAAACCTGTAATTCACATAGAGTGAATTTATCCTGACACGGATATCAACATCTCCGGCATATAATCACGTTATAGCAGGTAGATACATCTCGTCTCTTCCCCACACTTCAAAGACAACTGACTTTAAAGAGTCGTTATAAGTCTACTTTTCTATGCTTTCATGCTGAATTACATCGAATGCTTAGTATTAAAACATACCTGTGCATTGCTTGAAGATCCTCTCTTTTAGGTTAAGTTCCTCTAATATCTTTCACTTTCACTCGTCCTCCTAACCCCACAACTCGGTCTCCAGATTTGGGGTTGACAACTTGTCGTACTACCTATAAATTGAGTTAATTATCAAGTGCACTGGGTAAAGTTTAACAACAATAACAAAACATACTACTAATAATATATAGTGGGAGCAATGAACTGCCCAGCTTTCAAAGAACATCGGATGTCAAAGTCACTGTAGCTCCTACCAAGCATCTAATCAGCCCAGACCAGACCCGCATCAGTTTCTGGTTTCTCTATCAGTGACAAAAAAAAAACATCCAAAGCAGACTTGCAAAAAACATAAATGCCTCTTAGGTATATATTTGTCAGAATGCTACTTAAATATGCAGCCAATCTGTCACAAGGTGAAGCATGGTGACTAAAAATTACCCTTTCGATCTAGATACAATAAAAAGAGTCCACTTTTGTTAAGTGAAACATAGATCTGATATGTTTAGAAACATGGAGTTAAATTACAGAATGTGTACCAAATTCTGCTAATTCCAAACAAATTTAGCAAGCAAAATATGAGTCCATGCAACTGTCTATGAATATTTTAGTTCATATTTATGGGAGAAAACATGGGATTTGTTCAAAAGAGAACGTATTGACCATTACAAGATTGGAATATGGAGTTAGATTCAATTTTCTAGTCTTTCAATCCTGACCAAATGAACCATTAAATGAAGCTAGCAAAAAAGTTGTGGCTCATACCCAAAAACTACAACAGTAGTCAAAGTACCTTTATACATTAACAATAAAAAAACTAATCTTGTAATTAGTAAGCTTTCATCACCAAACTTCATCCACCCATTATATATAATATTTGCACTTCCTGATCCTAAGTTACCAAGCTTGTTGAAAATGCTGAGCCTTTTGAATCAACTTTGAAAAAGGTGCTTATCTTAGAATTAATGATTGATCATATGCCAAGCTAGAAGACCCTGATGTTTGAAAGTTATGAAAAAGGTGCTGTTAAATTCAAGTGCGTAATTATAAAAAGCTTCACTAGTTAGTTCGTTCATCCTAAATTCACTGTAGTCATTAGGACTATCATTCTATTTTCTTAATAAGTTTCCTGTGACTTCGATCAGTTACCCAAATGAAAATTCAATTTTAGTGCCTTTAAGTTCTTGGTGTTGTTCACTGCTCAACGGGGATCTTTGGCCACTAACTACACACGACAATAACTCTTATCATCATAGAATACCTATAGCGTTTCATTCAATCTGAACAAATCATGCATTACAAGCTGCTATTTAAAAATTAGAATCTCCTCTGGTCATAATCACGATCACCGATAGGCAATTGAACCCATATATATGACAAGTATTCCAAATCCCAACCACAAGAGGATGCAATCACATTATTATCATCATTCGGCATAACTCTAACTAAAATCTACAATAACTCTTATTATTCTCCCACATATTTTAAATTCATTTACAAAACAAGTGAAACAATTATCATTAATATAGTAGTTTCAAGAAAAGTTCATGAAAGTCAAATAAAGTTACGCTAACTAGAAAATCAGGTTTATGATTTTCGAAGACCCTTCTTCAAAATCATGTTCCTTAGTCTATAAATGGAGGTAGATGGGGTTGTAAACAATATTTGTTCACTTCAAATCACAACTCCAGAAAAATAATTAAAATGAAACTTCAAGTTTAAAAGCATACCCATTGATTTTCTTATTGCCAAATTCCACTACAAATCACATGAATCAATAGAAGATGATTGAAGGTTGTGAATGGCTTTGTCAATCTTCGATCCTTCTCCGGCAGCAACTTAAATTAAGAGAGAATAAGATTGTTTTAATGCAACTGAAAAGATGACAGTAATGGGCACTTGATTTGTAGATGAAATTGTATATGAATTTATCATATTACCTGGTAGTATACTAATATCGCCAATCTTAAATCTTAGTGGAGGAGAGACAAAGCTTGGGATGAGAGTGCAACTACGGTATCAACCAAATGAAAATTAGGAAGAAGCATTTATCTGAGTTGTTTGCAAATACACCATGTGTTCAAAACATTGCCGAGTAAATTTTCAATAGAAAGGAAGAAAAAGCATAGCTTTTAACCTAAAAAAAGAGAACATTATAATGGAAAGGGGAATTGAATGAAGGTCGAACAACAAAAAAATTAGGCGAATTAAGTGTAAATTAAGGCGTAAACTCTGATTTAAATCATAATCATACCAAAGAAATCAAAGAGCAAGCGAATTACCAGATCAAGTTTCATGCCAGAGCTTCTTGTTGCAAAGTAGGATAAAGTGAGAAGAAGAAACCATTGATGAGATCGAAGGCAATCGAATGAAACTGAGGAAACGGCCAGTGATGAGGGTTTCAGTGTTTAACCTAATATCAAAGTTTTCACAATCCCGCGCTGCAGTTTTTTTTGGAGATATATTAACGACCAACATTTTATCGTTATATTTAAAAAAAATTGTTTTTAATAAGTCAATCTTTAACCCGTCTTCTAAAATTAAATTAACCTTTGCGTTATTCTAGAATAAGTTAACTTTGTGTGTCATTTAAATTTTAACAGGTTAAAATATTTGTTCACCTGGAACATCCGGTCACAGCCGGTTTATTGATCGTTGCCTACTACCTTTTTTTTCTTTCCTCTTTAATACCCATCTTCTTCCACCAGACATTTCCCTTTCTCTTAAATACCCATTTTCTCCATAGATGCTTTCCTCTTAAATACCCATTTTCTTCTTTTCTCTATTTTTTCCTTTGCATTTCTTCCTCCAAAAAATGTCATCAAAGAAGAAAGGTTCATTTGGGTCTGCTTCCTCCTCGAAATCTAGTAGGGTTTCAACTGTGAGATGCCATTGTGGGAGAGATGCATTGGTGAGAACAGTTAAGCAAGGCCCTAATGAAGGATTGAAGTTCTATGGTTGTCCTTATTGGCCAGTAAGTACGCACAAAAGTTATGTTCTTGTTCTTGATCTGATTTATATTAAGCAAAATTTTAATTTTTTTTCCTAAATAATTTCATATTTTGTAGGACACAAAATGTGAGATGTTCAAGTGGTTAGATGGACCTGATGTGAATGCAGACCTGCAATTCGAGAGGTTGGAGAAAGACACAACTATAGCTGAGATGGAGGTGGTGCAGAGGTTTAATGAAGAAAAGGTGAAGAGGTTACAAATGAAGAAGGAAACTTTAGAAGCAATTGTGCATGAATTGAAGACGGAGAATGATGAGTTGCGTTTTAAGCTAATTAAAAGCTCAACAAATGAGAGGAATTTGCAGTTAGCTCTTTTAGTTTCTATGTTTTTGTTTGCTCTTGTGTATGTAATGAAGTAACAATTGTTATGCTTGGATTATAAGGACACAAAAATGTTGTGTATTTTGAACCTTCATTTGGCAGATTAATGACAATATAGAATGTTAAAAATATGTTGCAAATTAAACTCCATAAGTTGAAATGACATAGAAAGTGTTTCATAGTATATTGATAACTAATACCACCTGATTTCATAGTATTTTGATAACCTAACAAAATACATTCCAATAACAACTGCCTAAAATGTTCTGTAAACAAGATTCCAACATTAAAAAGTTGAGTTCTTCAATTACAGCAGCTCCAAAATTAGCTCAGCAGCATCAATTACAACACCTACTGACTTGGGTTAATGATTGTTGATGCTTGAGATGATTGTGTGCCTGCAATGTTCATTTGTTGCATCCCTCTACCAGGCATCTATCATCAACCAAAAAAATGACTTAGTATGAAATGGAGTACCACAACCACAGTCATCCTTAAACATAGAGGAGGTTATTACTTACATTACTGAATGGGGTTCCATCACTCCCATATAAAACTCCAACACCAACAGGCACCTGCACAAGCCAAATAAACATTGTTAATATGAATTAGCTAAGCAATAAGTAATGTATGAAAAGGGATCTACATACCTGATTTCTTCCCCTCCCCCTTCCTCTAGCACTGCCCCTTCCTGCACCTCTTGAACCCCTCCTTGTGCCCCTTCCTCTAGCACCTTGTCCACCCAATATCATCCTACCACCTCTTCCAAGCTGAGTTGGTTGTGCAGTGACTGAGTGGTGGGTGTTTAGTGGCTGAGTTGGGTTGTTTGTGGCAGTTTCCTTCCTGGGTCTGCCCCTAGCCTTTTTTGGTGGAGGCTCAGAAGGTACAACAACACCCTTAAGTGAACAGCTCCTTTTGTTGTGGCCCTTTTTATTGCACACTGAACAAGTCATTTCCATCCCATGTCTTGACAACACCCCTGCCTTTTTGGGATCTTCAAATGGGTCTCTGATCCTATTCTTCCTTGGTCTGCCAGGTCCCACTTTGATTGGAGGTGGATGTAAACTGCACTCCACCCTAGGCCAATGCCTTTCTCCCTCAATAGGAGGTATTGATCCACTATATGACCTGAGATAAACTTCTCTCCTATAACACTCATGCACATAATTCTCAGCATCTTTGTTAAGAAAATAGATGCAAGATAGTGCATGGCAACATGGAACACCCAATAGATCCCATTTCCTACAAGTACAAGTCCTAGCATCAAGATCTACTACTAATTGGTCTAAGTAATACTTCACATTGAAAATCTGGTCAGTGGATGGGATTACATCACAGTTAGCTGCTTTCTCCTTTTCCTTGTCTAACATAGCTTGAATCCTAGGACACAATAGGGAATTCTGTTTCTCCATTTCCTGTCTCTTGCTAACCAACCTATGCATCAATGCAACCCTTATATCCTCCATCATATAAATCAAATGCTTTGTCCTTGCATTGATTATGTACCCATTAAATGTTTCAGCCATGTTATTGGTAATTGCATCTGTTTTGATTGAGGTATCTAAAAAAGCTCTACAAAAACATGGAGGGTTGTATGACCTAAAGGCATCAGCAGCATCAGCATTTAATTCACTCAACTCATCTATTGCATCATTATAATCAGCCATATTATAAGCTTTGGCAATCTTCCAAAACAATAGCTTCATCTCATCTCCCCTAAAATTCTTATGCCAATGAGCAAAAATATGGCGTGCACAATGTCTGTGCTCTGCCTTGGGTAACACCCTAGCCACAGCATGCAATATAGCCTATACAAACCAAAATCCAACAATCCAGCAACATGTCATCAGAAAACAGTGTACATAGCATTTTTATGACATGTAATCAAGTGTGAATAACAATAATTCACTATAGAAAACTTTATCAAAATAACTTAAAAAGTGTAATCAAGTATGACATGTAATCAAGTGTACATAGAAAAACAGTGTACCTAACAAAATCCAACAATCCAATAACATAAAATCTAACCTAGCAGCTAACTGTGGTGATTATTATAGATAGAAATGAAAGATTACTAACCTGATGCTCATCAGAGATGATGGCAATCCCTGTACCATCTCCCAAACCAAGGCATTGTTGCAGGTGAGTGAAAAACCAAGTCCAAGAAAAGTTGTTTTCCCCTTGAACAATTGCCCATGCTATTGGGAACATCTGTTCATTAGCATCCCTCCCAACAGCAGCCAATATTTGTCCACCCAAAAATGTCTTCAAGAATGCAGCATCCACACAAATCACCCTCCTACACCCTTCTTTCCAGCCTGTTTGTAACCCCTCAAAACAGGTGAAAAGTCTTTGAAACACAGGGGGTTTTTCTAGGTGTGTTGTATCCACAACCAAATCCAAAATTGTACCAGGACTTGAAGCCTTCAAAGCTGCTATATACCTTCCAACTTTCAAGTAATGCTCTTCCATTGATCCATGTAAGAGCTTGTGTGCAATATATTTGACCTTATATGCAAAAGATTTGATGACCAGTACCTTGTATGCGCTCTTGATGGTGTCAATAATTTCTTTGGCTGGCCAATGTGGCCTAGCCTTGAACACCTCTAACATTTCTTTTGCAACCCAAGAGGAAGTCAACTGCCTATTTTTTTTCATGTTTCTCTGACAACTATGAACTCCCTTAACTGATTTCACTATAAAACTTGCCTTGGCAGAATGCCAAGAACCATACAAATAAAAAGGACAGCCCTCAACACACCTGACACCAAGCTCCTGCCTCCTAAGCTTGTTACTCACCTTCAATGTCAAGTTTCTTCCCTGCATAATAGCATACTTTGAAACAGCTCTTTTGAACTCATCTCTATTTGGAAACCTTTGCCCAACTTTCCACTCAAACTTGCTGAAGTCAGTATCTGCACCAACTAGATTTCCCCTCCTAGGTTTCCTACTGCCTTCACACTCATCACCACTGTTTGGAGGTGTATCAATATCATCCTCACTCTCATAATACTCACTCTCATACCCCTGATCCCCTACTACTCTCTCTGTATTCAATGTGTAAGAGGTTTCTTGGCTAGTTAATCTGCCACTTGCTGCCTCTTGTTGTAATTGTTGTGCAACACCAAGCAACTTCACAGTACAATCTTTTACTCTCTTCCTTGCTAACCTCACTTCCTCATCACTGTTGTCAGACTCTTCTAATAAGAAATCATCATCATCATCTAAGTCAGCATCATCATCATCAAATCCAAACTCTTCCTCAAGATCAAGCAGATCATGCTCTTCATCAGTTTCTCCATATAAATTCTCAGCTGGATTATACAATGAATCTTCAGATTCATCACTTACATCACTAAACAACTCATGGAATTGAAGAGGGCTATCTGGTCTGGGATCTTCCCACTCATAGTTTTCTAAGAAGTCATTCTCAGGAGTTTTTTGAGGTTCAGTTATTGGAGTTTTTTGAGGTTCAGTTATTGGAGCAAGTATTTGTTCAGCAACAGATTTTGTAGGTTCTTTAATTGGTGGTGGGGGTTGATATGAGGTTTCAACAATGGTGCAATGGCTATCAGTTAATGGTTCAAGAGGCTTAAGTGAGGGCTTTGTTTTAGATGCAGAAGTGGAAGTGCAACCAAGTAAGATTACAGCAGGGGTTAACCTAGGGCTACTCCTAGTTGGTGGGCCCCTTATGGGTGTCAATTTTTGTCTTCTAGTGAGGGAGGGCTTATCAGTTTGGGGTTGATTATTGAGGGAGGGCTTATCAGTTTGTGGTATACAAGTGGAAATAAGGGTGGGGTCAATGCCTTTATGCTTCACATACAGATCAATGCTCCTGTTCTTTATAGCCAACCTCCCAACTTCAAATACATCCCCATCATTTTCAACCTTTTTCATACCATCAATCATACTCTTCCCTTCAAGCAAATAATACACTCCTTCAATCTCCTCATAGTTTCCACACTTCAAGGCAAACTCATGAACTCCCCAGAAACACAATTCATCTGGGTCAATTAAAAATGTCCTCCCTTTACCCCCCCAAATACACCATATGTCCAGTTTTCTCTATAGAAAATTTTCCACCATGCCAGTACCTCAAAGTCACATTTTCAAATAAAGTATTCCCCATTGTTGTTAAACCTGTAACACATCAACAATTAACCCATTCATTTCCAAGTTTGGAACCCAACCCAGATTTTAGGGCATTTGCAAAAAAAATCAAAACCCAACCCAATACCAGTTGCCAGCATAAAATAAACAAACAAAACAAAACCCATTTGCTAGAAATACTAAATTCATAACCAACTAAGTTAATTCATGTCATTGTTCATCAAAATTATAAACATTGATGTTTGAGAAAATACAAAACGAACCTTGCAGATTTCTTCAAGGTAACTTTGAATGGGGAAGATGAATCGAAACACGTTTTTTTTCTAACAATTTTGGGCCTTCTGAACTTCAATCAATTCCAGTTGCTCTTCATTTGAACTTGAATTGCAGGTTTCGTCAATGGAGTTTGAATGGAGAAGATGAAATGACGAAATGAGGATGGAGGGAAAGTGATGGGTAATGTCAGAGGGGTTGGTTTTGGTTGGGTCAATTATTTTAATTTACAGGTCAAACAGGTAGGAGGTAAATTAACCTGTTAAAATTTAAATGACATACAAAGTTAACTTATTCTAGAATAACGCAAAGGTTAACTTAATTTTAGAAGACGGATTAAAGGTTGACTTATTAAAAACAATTTTTCCTTATATTTATGCTTCCTTTGTTAAAGATAATAACAACGGTTTAATTGACGATCTAAGTTTAATTTTCTTCGAATAACAACCATCAATATTTATTGTCGTTATTAAATCTCTTTTACGAGACAAGTTTCATTTTGTTGTTATTAACTTGTCGTAAAAAGTGCAAATTCTAGTAGTGCTTGTTGTTTCAAAAGACTTTTCTCCATTTGTTAAAGAGGATGTTGCAATAATATTTGTATTGTTTCCAAAACTAGTTACGAAAAAGAACTTATATTAAATGTTTTTCACCAAATTTCCATTTTCCAAAAACAAGACTATATCAAAAGGAATATGTTTTTCTTGCTATACCCCTACAGATGGATTACTCATCTCTGACAGCCCTGAGGAGAAAAGAGAATAAGATTCAAAGACGTATATAGTCTCATCAATGGAACCTAAGAACTATTAAATAGGCTCTTACCATGAACCATCCCAAAATTATTCAAGCCTCAAAATCTATGACCGGGACAAGCTCATATGTTGAACTTATAAGATGGTCTTCAAGTTCTATCTCTACGAGCTAATCAACCATAATATTCAACTCTCATATGATATAAAAACCATCATTATAACCAAAATTCAATAAACTCAATTAAAAACTGGTACAATCAATACTTATTCAATGAGGATGCCCACAAAGTGGATATTTCGAAAGTTTGGGAATATCATTAAGTTTTGGAATATTGTTTTAAATAAGCCAACATTTATCGTATTGAGATCCTCTAGAGTTTCTGTTTGGTAGAGTTGGTAGAGTTTACTCAATGTGGTAATTGTAAATGCACAAAACAATTACTCCCTCCGTAACTGTCAAAAGACAACAATTGTTTTTGCACGCATTTAAAGAAGCGATTTAAGGGTGTAAATGAAAAAATAATCAAAATGGTTTTAACACAATCAAGAATGAGATTAGAGGTTACTAATCTTGAAAATATTTTTGATTAATTAGTTCATTTACATCCTGAAATTTCTTCCTTAAAATGTGTGCAAAACCAATTGTTGCCAGTAACCGTTATGGAGGGAGTAGTTATTAATACTATTTACTATTTTAAGGAATCTACAATTTAGAGTTCTTTTTCAACTCTAGAGGATCTCAGCCCACCTTTATCTCATCTTCTAATATTAAGTCAACCTATACTTAATCCTAGAACAAGTCAACCTTGTACTTCACTTGAATTCAAACATGTCCGATTTCTTTAACCTGCTATAGTAGGTTGTAGCTGGTAAATTTATTTTTTTCCTAATTTCATATTTGCACTTTATATCTCTCCTCTCATAACTTATTATCTCTCTCTTCTCCCCCTTCTTTTCCTTTTCTCTCTCATCTCCCTCCCTTTCTGCAACCCACGACCACCACCTCTTCTCTCTCCTCTACCCTCCTAACCATACCACTCCACTAAAGCCTCAAAACATAAAACTTTTTGCTCTAACAAGCACAACTTTAAAAGCAAAAAACAATTATAAAAACATTAGGTAATTGACCAAATGAACAAAACTACTCCACTCTAACTGAATCATCTGTATATCAATTGGGTAGTCCAAACATTCAAGATTAAAAAAGAGAGAGAAACGGACAACAGACCATATCCGAGAAAAGAAAAAACATAGGAAGTAGAGGAAAGAGAAAGTATAATTGAACTATTGCCTAGTTCGAAGGTGGCAATAAGTGGTAGAACCTCACCGAATAGCTTATCATTACAAAAAGATGACATTATCTATACTCACTTT
This sequence comes from Patellifolia procumbens, assembly GCA_947645195.1. Taxonomy (NCBI): domain Eukaryota; kingdom Viridiplantae; phylum Streptophyta; class Magnoliopsida; order Caryophyllales; family Amaranthaceae; genus Patellifolia; species Patellifolia procumbens. Next base: position 8,174,324 of record CANSGD010001328.1, read on the forward strand.
AATTTGGGATAGACTAGTAAGAAACACAAAAGAAAGAACCTCAAATTTTCACTTTTAAGGTGCTAAACACAACAAAGTAGATGATTAAACTTTAATTTAATCCATTTTTATCAAGTATATTCAAAATCATATAATGTTACATAAATCCTCTTCTCATTTTAATGGTGTAAGGGTAGGGAGGTACCTTCTTTTCATTTTCTCTCTCCTCCCTCTCACCCTGCTTCTTGTTCTTAATTATTACAAAAATCCTCCTGTTATAGCTTTATAAATATGTGGTTTGTTGGTAGTTTTGTGATTTAATTCCCATGGTTAGACCTCTTTTAGTAATTGAAATTCCTTCGGCATTTGTCGTGAATCAGTGATTGAATTGAACAAAATTTGAAAATTATTGACGGGTTATTTTGCTGAAGATGGTTGTTTAAATGAAATGGACGAAGAACTTGTACAACTATCTCCACTCTGATTGAATGATCTGGAGCGGTTTCAATTTAGTGGGAAAGAAGTTAGAGGGATTCACGATGAGATAGAAAGTGGGTAAGAGGATGTTCATGTGGGTAAATGGTTTTTAATCACACGTCAAGAAGCTGAAGGTATATCGACTTAATTATATTTTAGTGGCATACAAGCTTGACTTATTATGGAATTATGCATAGTGTGACTTTTAATATTGGAAACAGGGTAAAGGTTGGCTTATTTAAAATAATATCGGACTGATCACAGATCTCGTACCTTCCGATGGATGTAGATAGTAACAGAGTGAAAGGCTCATAGCGAGGTGGAGACGTTGGAGTCTTTTGTCTTTCACCGATGGAAGACATCAAACTAATTAGGAAGATGATGGTTATGAATTGTGATTAGAGGACAGCAAGATCACGCCTTGTTGTGAAGAACCATAAACTGTCTTCTGAGGTTTGTAGGAAACAAAACGGAAGAAGATCCCAGGAACTGATTGGCGCATAGGATCGGGAAAAAATTTGAAGAATAAAAACCTAACCTAGAGTCGCTCTTGCAACCATAATCAGTTTGGTGATTGAAGCTAATCGCGTTTCCCTCTTAGTGAAGAGGTTCATCAATAAACAAACCTACTTCTGGGGTCCACCATAGAATCTCTTGTTAGTGCACACTTAGACGTGTCAAAATGGACACACGGTTTGTTTTGGGTAAATACTTATTAGGTCAGGTTGGAACAAGTTTATTTGACCTTTCGGTTAGGTTAGTATCAAGTCAAGGTGGTAAAGGATCGGGTCAATAGTAGGTTAAGTCAACAACAGATCAATAGCACGTCAGGTCAATAGTGAGTGGATAACAGGTTGGAATGATTTCTATTTAATAACGGGTCGGGTTGAAGTGCGTTATCTCGGGTTTAGGTTGATCTTGGGTCAATTTAAAATAATAGGTCTGGTTAAATTCAGAGTGGGTCAATAGCTGATCATAGCGAGACGACCCAGTAATCATTAGCGAGTTGTGTAGATAAAGGGTCGGCTCAACAGCGGACTGATAACGGGTCAGATTAATTTCAGATCCATCATAATGGGTCAGGTCACTAGTGGATCAAATTAACTTCTGGTAATAAAGGGGTTAATCCTCATCGAATTCGAGTTATATTAGAATTACATCATCTTTAAAACTAGGCCATCCTTATACCACCCCATGATCAGTAATCAACTACCAATTTACCAATTAGCAGTTTAGCACTATTTTCGAAACCGGGTCATTTTCCTACTCAAGTTGACTTTAGATGCGATCCATAGCATCTATTACTATTTATCACAATTCTTTATCGCCTACTAGACAGGTGATTATTTGATAATTACTGTCAATAGCACGTGAAGTCATCTTCGTTTCTGGTGGGATTTCAAATCACATTTATTGAGTTGGGCTATGTTCATAATATATTATTCTTGAAAACATGTCATTATCGCGTTTTGTTACAACCGAGACTTTTGAAGTTGGATCATTATTTGTATAAAGCCATTACCGATTTGCCGCCTGACAGGCTAAAGTCGTATCACCTAATCAAAAGTAAATCCTAAAGCCCTCTAACAAACAGTAGTCAGGGCAGTAGGGTCGAATCCATAAGGAGACAGATTTTCAGAGTCAATATTCAGTTAAACAGCTACTTCAGACAAGATCAGGAAAAAATCAGCTGAATTACTAATCAAACTAAGGAAAGCAATATAAAAGTGGGATTTAAACTATAAAATAAAGGTCTATGGCATTAGTTCGGTCCACCATGCTTATACCAATCAAAAAGATCAAACCACTATCAATTCCTAGGTCAAGAGTCTAGAGATTAGAGCTCTTGTTAAGCTATGGTTAAGTCTTAACGCTCATAATTCAACATATGCCGCGATGTTCAGTAACATAATCAGGATTACTGATGTGCAATAGGGCCTCTAAAATTAAGAAGAATATGCGCAAATGATTATTAACCACAAGCAATCAATGAAACCGCGCAATAATATTATTACTCATCAAGAACAAATCACACTATAATCACTCTAATCAAAACCTAGAAACTAATAGCAATTCAAATATGAATCATGGTATAAACATGGTTTTCCTCCCTAAAACCCTACAAATTAAACTACTCAGACATAGCTAATGAAACAAAAGCAATAATTATTAGAGACAACATAATTCAGATCTAATGAAACAAAAAATTGGAATAATTAAAAGTAAAGTAAGAAAGATTACCGAATCTAAGCGAAAGGAAGAAACTTTAATAAAATTGAATGAAGTTCTAAACCAAATACTTGAGAGGATAAACTCGGTGTTTAAACTAAGCTAATTACGGAATTAAAACTAAGATGCCCTTAATGCTAAAATAAAGTTTAATATATATAGTCTTGGCCAAAACAACAGGAAAACAAGAGACAAATGAGCTGGGCGAAACCGGGGCGGGCGAGCAGGCGAACTGGCATACTGCGTCAACTTGCAAAGAAAATATCTCTCAAACCAGAAGTCTGATTGGGGCGTGTGACCTATCATTGGAAAGCTCTTGAAGTTTAGAATCCAATAAAATAAGAATTTATTAATTATCAATTTTCTATCAAAATTTATGATGAAAATAGTGAACGTGTGTCAGTTTTGGTACTTCTTTCACTAACTCTTTGTTTCATTCCAACTCAAAATTATCCCAAACGGATGCATTGTAATCTTTGTGCAAGCTACCTTCATCCTCAATGATTAATAGGCTAGATCCTTGATAATCATGATCAATTTGTACCAAAATAACCTGAAAATCATCGAAACACTCAAACGGGGAGTAGTAGAGCACAACTTATGTAATTCATGTCATTATACACCTAAATTCTCAAAAAGGAGTTCAAAATGCAATTTAAATGCATCTAAAACCTTTGCTTGTCTTCAAACAAACAAGACATAAACATGGAATAAATTATCTCACCCCAAATATAAAACATTGGAAGCTCAAAACATTTTAAAGACTAAAAATCGTTCAAGCACGCAAAATTCAAATTAAGCTATTCAAATCCATGCAACTACCAACCATCCAAGCAAGTCATAAAATGTAACTATCTATAAGGCATACAAATCCTGAAAAGGTTCTCACAAAAGTGTCACTTCTCTAAATTTTGTGGTAGGCAAAGAATGTGCCGGAACACTCACCAACCCGACCATAAATGTCCTTCCCACTCACACTCTCATGTGTTTAAGAAGGTTAAATGACGCTCATCCTAATCAAGTCGACTCAATTAGCAGACATACTCTTTAACTTTGACAAACTGACTCGAAATCAATCCAAAACAAAATGCAAACACGAGCTCAAGAGAACTTTCTAGGGTTGTAATGGGGCTTAGGCAAGAGGTAGAGAATATTTTTAGGAATTGTGGTGGAAAAATCGAGAATGGGGGAGCAAAAGTCACTAAAAAGAAGGCCGAATGGGGCCGAAACATCTCCCAACAACACCATATAACCACAAAATACATTCCAACTCTTATGAAACATTGAAAAGTCACAACAAACCCAATTTTCAGCAATGTTTTCTTTACAAAAAACATGAACAAACGAACTTTGAACTCTTTTCAACTTTTATTATTTTTTCTTTTATTTTTCGAACCAAACGTTCACGCCACTCAAACTTTGCTTTTTCTTTTCTTTTTCTCACACTTGGAACAACATCAAATACACAAATCATTCCCAAAACAAAAAACAACGCTCACCCAAGCTGGTCTTGGGAAAAATCTATACTCTTTTAAAAGTGAGAACTACATTTTACTGTAGCTTATGAACAGTGGTTGGACGCTTTTACCCTTGTCCTCTTCACGTATTGCTCGGCTGCCCTTATCATCCTCTCCTCTTCTCCACTTACTCTCTCCTCTGCTATCTTCAGTCTCCTCTCTCATCTGAATGAGTAGATGGCTGGGACTGGGAGTGGAGCGCTCCGACTTCCCTATCATTTGTGAATCTTGCCTTGGCGACAATTCTTATGGTTAGCGTCTCTTTCACTACTTCATCATTGTATCTCCGTGGTCGGAAATTGCTCTTTCATTTTGCTCCCTTGTCATTGAAACCCTAATTATAGAATTCTCAAATTTGCTCAAATGGTTGCCTGACTAATTCTTGTATTTGAACATTGTTTGTTTTAGCTATCAATGCTTCGATTGAAAGAAATTAATAATCCCCTTCTTTAAAAATCTGCAAGCTTGTTAAGTTGTTAGGATGAATTTGAGCTACATCGCGGCATAGAACGATAACTTAGTGATTTCAGGTCTTCTAATTTGACGATTGTGCTTAACTTGTACTTTGCAACTTTTCATAGTCCTGTCTGCTCTACTACCTGTGCGTCTGTGACATCTAAATATACGGGCTGTAAGGTTCGTCTGGTTGTTACTTAACTATGGGCCGTAAGGATCTTCATTTCGTTGCAGCATTGTGTTCGTAAGTATTGCAAGTTGAACTCCAAAACAATCAGTTGCACGAGCCAAGTTAAGTATGAAAAACGCAATAAAGGTTTGATCTTTCATCTTTAATAGCTTTCACTGCACGCCATAACCCATCGTTGGTCTGATCTTTCATTTTTCTTTCTTTTTCAGTCTTATCAACTATCACTTCTTATGCACAATTTTGCTTACGATCCTGATTGTACTCGCGTTCTCGTCTACAATCTCGTTGTGTAGGTAAGAGGTTAGGTGTTCTCTATCTTCAAATCTCGTTTTCGATTTTAAATTAATTTTTTGATGTACTTTAGATGAAATTTACTGACTTGTTTTTTCCTTGAATTGGGGTTTCATCTGGTTCAGAGGTTAGTATTTCACTTCTTTAATCTCTTTTTTTTTGGCTTTCGTTTATGTTTTGTGGTTAGAGTGAAGAAATTTACCAAATCGATTTTTTTTCTCAAATTTGAGATAAACGTTATGACATTGGGGCTTTGACTTGGGTAAACGATTTTTTTTCTTACGCAATTTAAATGCATTTAAAAAAAGTAATGGAAGTGCACAAATTGAATTGAAGAGAAACATCAAGTAGTGTCTAAGAAGGGGGCTATTCATCATTCTCTGGTATTAAAATTCGAAAGATAAAGGAATTTTAGGATCATACTAATATGTGGTGAGTTGGAGAAATAAACAGGGTCGAGCTCCGAGATCCAAGAGATGATAGTGGTCCGAGTGGAGAATATAGATCAATGCCCCAATTTGTTAAATAGGTCTAGAGTATTTGGCTTATCAGTTTCTTGCTGATTTTAATTGCTTATTTTTTTTGGTGCTAAACGTTTTATTTTGTTTTTGGGTCTTTAGTCGGCAAAAACTTTATGTAAATTATATCATGCTTTGAGCTAAGAAAAGTTCATGAAGTATCCATGTTTCGAAGGTACGTTTTTAACTCCTAGCTGTTGTTTGCATATGATTTTGAGATGTATACTTAACACATAACACTTGACAACCTCCTGCAAACTCACCAATTTTGAACCGTGACCAAACACGGACAAACCCTTTATGCCTTTGTATTCTAGATAAAATCCCCTAGATTGCTAATATGGAGTAACTACTTAAATACAATATATTATTGCTTGATTCTAAACACTAGATATGACTTCGTGTAAGTGTAAGTGTAAGTGCAAGTATCAAAAGTACTCCCTCCCCTTTCCCCAGAAGATAGTGTTGAATCTGATAACACCACTACCCACCTCCCCAAAAATGAAAAGTAATAAGTGGGTCTCTGCTGTACATATTAAGAGTACTGGAAGAAGAACACAAAGTCAAAGGTATGCAAAATACTCCATGTTGCGTAGTGTTTCCAAATATGTTTAGACATTCAGTGGATCGTTCTTTATTTTGCATTTTTAACATTGTATGCCATTGGAAAATCAGTAAAAAGCATTAGATTCTTTTAAAAGCATGCTCTTTTGATGCTCCTTTTAGGTGTTTTTTTTGCCTTGGTTTTCAGAAACTTGCTAGGGAATTGAACTCCTACTATTTATGCCGAAATACTTAAGTTCATTACAATAAGACGCGATAAATGGTAAGAGTGAAAGGTGTCTGGTGCTGGCAGTTTAAGGGATTACAATGAAATATCAGGGTCATACTTCCTCCGTTTTTTAATACTCGCACCATTTCTATGTTTCACACTATTTACACATGTCCACTTAAATTAATATTGTAACTTATATGTAAGAAAATATATAGTCATGTGGGATCTTGTTAGATTCATCTCAATGTATAAATTATTAAAATCTAAATTGCATAAGTTTTTATTATGTATAATTAAAGATATTTAACATCTAAATTGTGCATTGGGTTGTGTAAACTGGTTCAATGGTGCGAGTATTAAAAAACGGAGGAAGTATATATGATGGATTTTGATTGCAGTGTCATAGTCGTGTTTTTGGATGAATGGTTCATGGGTGCCATAAGAGACCCGACCCTTTCTAACATTCATTGCTTCAACATCTATATGTTTTTTCCACACTTCGTTTCCGGTTTATACATTTCCCTTTAGCGGATAAGTGTTTATAATTTATATTATCTGCTATGTGGCCTTTTCTCTCGAAAAGTTGGGTTGTATTTTGGTTATGTTTGTTTGCTTATGATAAATATTCAGCCAAATCATGCTTAATATAATTTTAAAGTAGTCGGTTCGAATATCATGAGGGCTTGTTTGTTTAGGGGATAAGAGGTAGGGATAAGGATTTCTTGTCCCTCCTTACCCTTATCCCATGTTTGTTTAGGGGGATTAGTAAATTTTGGTGGCATAGGGATAGGGATAAAAACCCAAGTTATCCCACCAAAATTATACCTAAAGGGGGGTGGTATAAGGGATGGGGATAAGGATATGAGGTGAAATTACAAACATATCCTTAATGAAAAGGGATGAAGGAGGAGAGAATGAGAAAATTAGTAAGGTTATTTAAGTAACTTCATTATCTATCCCTAATCTTATCCCAACCTATACCAAACATGGGATTACTCTAATTTTATCCTTATCCCACTTACCAATTTCTTATCCCTATCCCAACCTTTATCCCTATCCCTATCCCTATCCCCATGACATACCAAACGACCCCTGACGCTCTTCGAACATTAATCATATGAAGACGCAAAATGAGGAGCTTATAATATGAATTTTACATTGCATGATTTTTGTAAGATAGGAATGATATGAGTCTTAACACAATGAAAATCACTGTTAGCAAAAAAACAAAGAACGCCCCTCCTTGTCTTCTTCCTTTTTCTCGCATTTTTCCTCTCAACCACCACCACTTGATTATGAAGTTGAAGGTATCATAACTAGATCTCTCTTCCTTATTTAGTATCATTGAGGTCGGCGAATTTTTGTGTGTCTGACAGTAACTTTGTTTTTTTTGATAGCTCGACATTAATGAGAAATTCCAAGTTGAGGTTACTCTATTTCGTAATTATAATTAGAGTCTTCAAGATACGTTCAGTCCATGGAAATTTCCTCTATCATGCCTCAAATTTGAAAATATATATGTGTGTGTTGATCGAGAGTTTGGTAATACTTGGAACTTGGCAGTTCACTATGTGAGAACATTGCCAAAAAGGACTCAGTTTGACTCGAGTCGAGACAGGGGCATTCCATTCAAGTTCAAGCTTGGGCAAGGTAACTTATGAATTTTGAGTTATTGTCATTGATTCTAGAGTGCACTACCTTTCTTGTATTTTTAACTTTCAAGTGGATTCCCATCCTCAAAGGTCGATTATTTGGCAGAGGTGGCAGCTGCTGTGACTAAATCAACAATTCATGGAAAAGCTTAAGGATGCCGGCAAGTGCTTTTGCAGCCCTCAGCTTTAACTCCTCAACTTCTTTACATTCGTGTCAGGCGGGAGCCTTATGTGAGGCATTGAGCTGATATGCGTGATATGTTTGTCACTAAGTCTTACCTCATAATTACATTTAGTATGGTCAATGAACGATGACTTCGTCATTCGCGATCGGAAGAATAGATGTGATAGTAAGCAAGTTGGTATTGAAAGTAGAGAAGGGAAAGCAATGAATGTCATGTACCTCTTTTATGTTCCATTCAATTTAGTTGTCATTCTTTTGGGTTGTAGTTTATAATTGCTTCTTTCAAAAAATAAATATAGTCCATAAAGGTATTTCTTAGAACTATTTACTTATTAATTACTCTTCATTCTTTATAGATAAGTATATAGTATAATTATACATTGGGGTACCGCGCGCTACGCGTGCGGTACAACAACTAGTATATTAATAAAGGCCATGGGCATGTGATAAGGTTTAGTAGCACGAAATAGGTCATTAGGTTCAGCTGGGCTAATGAGGATAAAAGGCATCAAAAAATTTCACTGGGGCTCAAGAATCAGATAAAAGAACGCCTCTATCACAGCAAATGCTACAAGTTATCAGACATCAAACAAGTACGAAGTCAAAATCAAGATCAACCAACTAAAAAGGATCTAACACACAAAAACAGACTGGATAAATGATATGAATCCAATAGGCTAGAAAAAGGCCTTATAATCTAACCAATTCAGGCATGCAGTACAATGTAGTGTATAATGATCAAAATTCGCTCGATATCAATCAAACATCAAATCATAGCCTCAAAATCACAAATGCCCAGCTATCCAGAAAACTAAGTCAAATCATTTTCAATTAAAGAACAACAAGGCGCATAGGGAGGCAATCTAACAAGTCATGTGAATCGTATTTGTTTAAAAAAAATTCAGCATTTTTGAAGGAAAAATTGTCAGGATTAAGTCAACCTTTGCGTTGACCACTTTTAACAAGTCAACCTAAAGATATTCGCATTATAAGTTAACCTTTCATACCCCTCCGATTTTAACAAGTCAAAACCGGCTATCAGTTTTTATTAACCATTTAGCAGGTTAATGTGACATGTGTCACTCTTTTTGATTTATTAGACATTTTAAATATTTAAATTAATATTTTTAAAAAAGGCCTCTCCCTCCTCCCACACACCCCCTCCAACATCAAATCAAACTTACTTAATTGTCTTCAATGAAATCAAATAAATCCCCCTTTTTATTAGGTTATTCACATAATTCCACAAATAGCAGCATTAAAAACTTCAACCCGTCAAATTGGATTCCATCAAATTGAAGGGCAGATCTAGCATATAAATTAGTTAAGAGGAAAATCATTGTTACGGGAGCAGCAGAAAGGAAGAAATGGGTATAAGCACTATTTTCCGCACTAATAATTTCACTCCTGTTATTTTTCACAACAATCTCAGGACTGCTGCTGTTTTGATGAAGTTGGATCAAGCTTGGGATTGCTTCATCTCAAAAGTCAAAACCCCTTCAACCCCAACAACTCATTCTCACTCCTTTGTAATTCCTTTTATTTAATGAATATGGTAATGAAATTTCACTCACTTCGAAGCATCATCCTTGCCGTTCTCGACCTACGGTTCGTGAAGTAAGCTCACAACTCATGTCACCGGCAGCGAAATCTTCGATAACTCCTAAACAATTCCGTCAATCTTTGCCTGGCCTCGATATTTCGGAACTAAAGGGAAGAGAGGAGTATGAAATTAAATTTTTCGGCCTATTATTGGGGATTTGATGGGGTGCATTGGGTTTTGTTAGGCCGACTGGGGTTTTGGTGGTGGTAGCATTTGGAGGTGGCTGGGGTTAGGAGTACAGTTTGGGTGGCGAGTACAGATGGGTGGAGGGGAAGGAAGAGGAGAGAGAAAGGAAAAAAAAAGAGGAAAAGTGATATATAAAATAAAAATTACTAATTATTTTAAATCAATGAGAACAAGACATATGGACAAGTGACTTAAACTGACAAGTTAACATTAGGTAACTAGTAAAAACAACTTATTAAAAGCAAAAGTATGTACAAGGTTTACTTGTTAGTGGAATAAATGAAGGTAAACTTATTAAAAGCGGTCAATACAAAGGTTGACATATTACTGACAATTTTTTCTTTTTCTGAAGCAATAAATCTATCCTAAAACACAGTAAAAGTGATAGAGAATACAAACAGAAATCCTCCCCCAAGCTGAACGTGGCAGTGTCCTCAATACCAAAAGATGAACGTTAGGACGATGCAAAGACGAAAAATAAATGTTAGTACTCTTTCACTCTCTTTTACTTTAGAAAAAAAATAAAGATAAGGGGAAATTACAGGTTGCCTCTCGCACAACGCTGGTTTATAAAGGTCTAGCACGACCATATTACCCCAACCATCAATCAGATGAGGAACAAGGTTGTAGGTATAGTACCTCAACATGCCCATAGGAAATCCTTTAGTGCTTTTTAATTTTATGGTCCAACACGGCCTTATCTTATCATCACTAGAAGAGTCCAATGCCTTGAGTATATTATCAAATGCATCTGCATACATGTCATTGAGCACTAGATATTGCTTTACTACAAGAACATCTATCTTCACATAAATAGTATCAAGGAAAACAAATGATTTGTGAAGATCAGAAAAATCAAAATAAAAGGGAGAAAAGGAGGATAGTGAGCAACTTCCCTTTATTTATTGTGCAGGCTGTGAGGGCCTCAAGGAGATAATAGGAGCAACGTCCACTTTGAGAAAATATGGGACATATAGAATAGGGAGGGAAGGGACAAGATCAAGCCTCCGTGAAGATGGAATATAGGGACAAGGAATGATAGACTCAAACTTTACGGTTTTACTAACAATTTCACTACCCTCAATAATGGACTCGTCACCATAAGGGTCCTCAACCAAGAGTTCCTCCTCTATCAAAACATTCATTACATCCACACTCCCTTCAGTCAGATCATTCTTTTCAATATCGGGAGTCAGATTATTATCATTCACCTCTAAAATGACATCCACAACACAATCATCATCATCATCATCATCATCAATAAACGGTTTATGGCTAGAAGCTTGAGCAGATTGACATTCATATTGGGAATAGTGGTCAAAACCATTTACTAATGCAATATCACACGAAGAAAAATCATGAAAAGTAGAGTGACAATTAGAACAATAAGGGGGTGGTATCATGTAAGTTTGGGGTGAAAAATCATATGAAGACATCTCCCACTCGTAAGTATCTCTAGCCAACCACACAATCAAATCCCAACAATAATCAGGTGCTTGGAGTAGAAATTCTCTATTAGACATAGATTATACCACCATTCTAGTTTCTTCATTTAACCCCTCATAAATCACTAGGCACATATCGGACAATTCAATTCCATGATTAGGACCAATAATATCACCAAGCCTATGATGGTACTTCCAAAACACTTCATTCTCATACTGAGGAAAAGAAAAAATTGCTCTAGAATTATTAACATGTACATGGGGTTCGCATAACATGTAAGGTAATTCAGGAGAGCGCATGCAATTATTATTTAGATATTGACAATAAGAAGATGCATTAGACACATAACTATTGCAATACCCATTATCAAAATTATATTGTCCTTGCAAATCAAAATATCCATTATTATAGTCATATTGCCTCTGAAAATTAGGATAACCTTCCCCATATGAATTATAATCAGGCAACTCCATGTAAACTCATAAGTGAGGAAGGAAGGGAGAAAGAAAGAAAGGATTTTAAAAAATAAAAAAATAAACAAAAAAATAAAAAATAAAAAATAAAAAAACTTACACAAGAAAAGTAGTCTGAATAATCGAACAAAAACTGAGAAAACTAGTCGTCTCCCCGGCAACGGTGCCAGAATTTGACAGGCTAAAGTCATAACACCTAATCAAAAGTAAATCCTAAAGTCCTACAACAAACAATAGTCAAGGCAATAGGGTCGAATCCACAGGGAAACACATTTTCAGAGTCAATATTCAGTTAAACACCTACTTCAGACGAGATCAGGGACGAATCAGCTGAACTACTAATCAAACTAAAGAAAGCACAAGCTCTCTATTCGTAAGTTCAGATTCATCTTTTGGCTGGCAAACAAGGAGAGACTCCAAACAGCTACCAGATTGGCTACTTATGGGGTTTGCACCAGTGACAGATGCTTAGTCTGTGGAAGAGAAGCTGAAACTCACTCACATCTTTTCTTCCAATGTGTATTTAGCAGAGAATGTCTGAAGCATTTGACGAGTGGGATTGGAATTCAGAGCAATAGAGATGATTTGCCAGATTGGGTTAGAGGATCCATCGTTGCAGAAAAGCAAATTTCAGAGATTGGTATTTAGTGTAGTACATGTTGGTGCTGTTTACTAGATTTGGTGGAATAGGAACAAGTGTCTTTAGGACCAACTAGTTCATACAGTTGAGTTTATTGTAAAAAGAACCAAAGATTACACTAAAACTAGAATCTTAGCCTGCATGCCTAGGAAAGTCTCTTGCAGAGACTGGAGATGGTTGGAGGAACTTTAATGCTTGTATAGAATGTGGTCAGATATGCATCCCGATTTTGAGGAGTCCAACCTAGTTGGTTTGCTCAATTAGGATTGCATGGATAGGTTATATATACCTTTTTTGAAAGTCAATATACTTTTCTTACTGATATCACGTAATTATATAGAGTTTTTTCCCCTATTTATGAGCTAATTCGTGCGTCATTTGAGCTCTTCGGAGCTATTTTATACTAATTTTCGCATATAGTCGTGGTTTTGTGTTAATTGTTGAATTGCGGGTTTTAGGGAGTTTTCTCCTTATTTTCAAGCTCTTTGGAAGCAACCATGGCCTCACGACTTGTTATGAGGCACGTTCGGGTCGTTAGGAGTATATGTGCTCGCTTTAGGAGCTTCCCGAGGATTTAAACTTGTCCATCGAACTCAAACCGCAAAGAAAAGCCAAAGAAACAAGCTATTGGATTGTCCCGTAACTTGATCGGGTAGAATATGGCCCGATCAGGCGAACAATATTGTGATCGGGTGGTAGGGTATCGGACCTGATCGGGCGAACCTTGCCCAACCCGATCGGGTGAGAAACACAATATATCCGCTGAGTTTTTGCCGAGGAAGGATAGAATGGGCCTTAGGCTCAGCCCGATCAGGATCGGGCAACATGGACCCGATCGGGCTAGCTCGTAAAAACTTTCGATGGTTGATGTTGCCTGGGCAAAGAGGAGAGGAAGAGCTGGGCCCTTTGTGTGGACCCGATCGGGCAAATGCCTAGCACCCGATTGGGATGGCCTAAGATGAAGCCCAGTTTGCAAGTTCGCTGCTGATGCTGTTAGGAGAAAGAGTTTTGAAGTTGGCCCAAATTAAGTAATGGACCTGATCGGGTGGCCCTTTGCCTGATCGGGCACCGGGCTTGCGGAGCCGAAATTCTATCTTTATTTAATTCGTTTATAATTAGTTTTAGGGGCTATTGTAAATAGCTAACTTCATTATTTTAGAGACATCTTTGATTTAGTTTATTTCCATTGTTCTTAGTTTTGTTTTTAGAGAGTTTTATTAGATTAAACACTTTAGAGTAGATTCGAAGGGGATCGAACCTTTGATTAATTTTCAATAAAAGTTTCTTCTTCCGTCAATTGGTATTATTCTTACTTTTAATTCCTTATTTTATTTATTGTTTGCTTGGTTTTGATTATTTAATTAATTCATGATGCAAAGATTAGGGTTTTACATTAGTTTTATTATTGTTGATTCAATCATGTCTGAGTAGTTTTATTTCTAGGGTTTTAGGGAGGAAAACCATGTTTGTACCATGATTCATATTTGAATTGCTTTTATGTCTAGGTTTTGATTAGTTCAATTGTAGTGTGATTCGTTCTTTATTTCGTAGTTTATGTCAATGTACACTTTCATGAACTATGTTTGGCAACTTGAGTATGACCCGATTGTAGGCTTACTTTTAGAGGCTTAGAACACACTATTGATTCTGATTATGTGAATGATCGAACTACATATGTTGAATTGAGAGCGTTATGACCCGATCATAGGCTTAACATTGGCTCCGATTGTTCGACCCTAGACCTAGATTTTTTATTAGTTATTTGACCCTTTTGATTGGTATAAGCATGGTCGACCGAACTAATACCCTAGACCTTTCACTAATACTTTAAATCCCGTTTTTATTCCTTTCTTTAGTTTAAATAGTAGTTCAGCTGTTCTCTATCTGATCTTGTCTGAAGTAGTTGTTTAGCTGGATATTAACTTAAAATTATGTCTCTCTGTGGATTCGACCCTACTTCCCTTAACTACTGTTGTTAGAGGACTTAGGATTTATCTTTGATTAGGTGATACGACTTTAGCCTATTACTTACTTAGCAAAAAAAAAACTAAAGAAAGCAATATAAAAGTGGGATTTAAACTATAAATTAAAGGTCTATGGCATTACTTCCGTCCACCATGCTTATACCAATCAAAAGAATCAAAAAACTATCAATACTTAGGCCAAGAGTCGAGAGATTAGAGCACTTGTTAAGCTATAGTTAAGTCTTAACGCTCACAATTCAACATATGCCGCATGTTCACTAACATAATAAGAATTATTGATGTGTAATAGGGCCTCCAAAAGTAAGAAGGATTTGTGCAAACGATTATTAACCACAAGCAATTAATGAAACTACGCAATAACATTAATTACTCCTCAAGAACAAATCACACCATAATCACTCTAATCAAAACCTAGAAACTAATAGCAATTCAAATAATGAATCATGGTATAAACATGGTTTTTCTCCCTAAAACCGTGGAAAATAAACTACTCAGACATGGCTAATGAAACGAAAGCAATAATAATCAGAGACAACATAATTAAGATCTAATAAAAATAATAAATGAAATAATTAAAAGTAAAGTAAGAACGATTATCGAATCTAAGCGAAAGGAAGAAACTTTATAAAATTGAATGAAGTTCAAAACCAAATACTTTACAGAATAAACTAAGTGTTTAAGTAAGCTAATTACGGAATTAAAACTAAAGACTAAAAACAAAGATGCCCTTAATGCTAAAATAAAGTTTAATATATATAGTCTAAGTCAAAACAACAGGAAAACAAGAGACAAATGAGCTGGGCGAAACCGGGCGGGGAGCAGGCGGACTGGCGAACTACGTCAACTTGCAAAGACCATATCTCTCAAACCAGAAGTCCGATTGGGGCGTGTGGCCTATCATTGTAAGGCTCTTAAAGTATAAAATTCAATCTAATTGGAATTTATTGATTAGAATTTTTCTATCAAAAGTTATGATGAAAATAGTGAATGTGTGTCAGTTTTGGTACTTCTTTCACTAACTCTTTGCTTCATTCCAACTCAAAATTATCTCAAACGGATGCATTGTGATCCTTGTGCAAGCTACCTGCATCCTCAATGATTAATGGGCTAGATCCTTGATAATCATGATCAATTTGTACCAAAATAACCTGAAAATCATCGAATCACACAAACGGGGAGTAGTAGAGCACAACTTATGTAATTCATGTCATTATGCACCTAAAAGGAGTTTTAAATGCAATGTAAATGAATCTAAAAGCTATATATAAATGTGATACATCACCGCCTTATCGTAGTTTGTAAGCAATCTTCGTAATATTACCAACTTAACAATTTGCCTTGTATATTGTTTAAATAATTAATGAATTAGAAATCTTACTAATATTACCAACTTAACAATTTACCTTGTATATTATTTAGATGATTAATGAAAAAAAGTAAACCAACTTAAATAACTCAACTAGATATTACATGCTACTACCTCCGTCCCAAATTATTTGCTACATAGAGGTTTGTTACAAATATTTAGGTAGAGTGAGTGGGAAGGTAGGGACCATTATCCATTTGTTAAAGTAACTCATAAAGTACTAATTTTGGTCGGTCTAATGCTTAAGTGTAAGAAGAAGAAAATAGAAGTAATAAAGTGATAAGTATAGTGGGGACCATAAGCCAAGAAAAAAAATGTAGCAAATAAATTGGGACACTTAATTATCGTATATATAGAAAATAATTTGGCACAGAGATATTACCTTTCAAAAAGTAAAAGATAGTAGATACTACAATGGGTATTTTATATACGTAATGTGGTAATATTTATTATTTGTAATTATAAATGTTATTGTGTTTCATTTCACAATTACGAGTACGCTTTGGATTAGATATATAGTAGATAAGCGCCCTTCAGTATTAGGGCATGTTCCTTTTTTGCTTAATTTCAGTTTGGTTCAATTCGGTTATTTTTAGTTCTGTTATGTTCAATTCAACTCTTTACAATACTTTTAACCTTTTACTCTCACATTTTACTATTTCTTTCAGTTCAATTCAGCTCTTTACAATAGTTTGGTTCAATTGTGCATTTTTGACGGTTTCTCAAAAAAGTCATGAATCATGCCCTATTGCATACACTATACCAAGTCCCCTCTATTGTCTTTGAAGTTGGGAAACATAGTGCATATGGGTGAAAGCGGCAAGAGACAGAGTTAAGCCACGCAGTTCACACGTAGCAATGAAGGTCAGGATATTCAGCCAAGCATTGGGGGCCAGCTGGTTGTGACCTAAACTATAGTGTCTAAGAATTTCGAAGATAAAGGGGTGAAAAGGAAATCTAAGCCCTGCATCCAAGGCTAACTTATATACAGCAAACTGGCTGGGTGGGGCATGGAAAATCGTTTCCTCTTTATTCGGGAGGACAAAATAAAAATCATTCATGGGCATCTCCCTGTCCAGACGACTCTCATTTGTTCCATACCTCTCCAACCAATCAATATCTACACACACATAGGTGGGGTCAGAAAGAGGACCCATAAGGTCCCTTAATTCGGCGGAGGTAGTGGAAGGATCAGACTCCTCTTCCTCGTCTACTTCCTCATCCTCCTCGTCTGAGATTCTTCCAGACGTACCAGCTTTTTTCTGGTCATCCTCTGAGTTCTCAAGATAACATTCATCCAAAGGCTCAATCTCCAGTGGCTGAATCTCTACTACTACGTCAAACACCTCCTTCTCTGGACTCTTCCAATAGACTCTTCCATCTCGGAACTGGAGGTTGGAAGAATTATTGAACGCCTTAGACGCGCCGTTTGCTTGACGCGCGCTAGAATACCCTGCTCAGGCAGAGACTGGGTCGTCGGAAATGGGTCATGCGTTCTATTAAGACAATGGTATTGATATTCAGCCGAGATGGGCCCAACTCTAAAAAAGCCGAAGATGAAAAAGAATCGGCTCTAGGGTTAGCACACTCCATGGGTTGGCCGGGGTTATTGGACGAGGTAAAGGATACCATTTTATTTTAAAGAAAAGAAAAAAGAATAAATAGGAAAAACAAAAGGAGAGAGAAGGAAAATACCTGACTGAGAGCTGGACGGAGATGTGAAGTACTTTTTCTTCGCTCTTTCAACAAGTCAAGACGCCCTTAACAAAGTCAAACTTCTCCAGGAAAAATCTCTCCCCAAACCAAATAAAGAATATTCCTTTTCTCTCTCTAGAAAAGACCCCTAAAATAGAAAACACACACATTCTCTCTCTCTCTCTCTAGAAAAGACCCCTAAAATAGAAAACACACACATTCTCTCTCTCTCTCTAAAAATTCTCTCTCTCTAAAGATTCTCCCTCTAGAAGCAAAAAATCGAAAGTGACAAATAAAGTCTTTGAGGGGGTATTTATAGGGGGTAAAAAGCTCTCCCTCTCCCCATAAGTCACTTCACACGTGTCGCTTCCCAGAAGTGACACGTCACTTATGCCTTTTCTGATTTGAGGAAAAATCAGTTAAATTTCGAAACAATATGTTAATCTGGAAAGTTACTCTCAGTAAAAGGGCATTAATCAATCAAAACCCAAATCAATCCCCTTTTAGGGGCAAATATTGTGACATATCAAGGATAGGACACGTGGACCAATTGAAAGGTGCCACATGGGGCAAATAGGTGAATGCAACGCGTTGGAGTGACATGTGGCTCAAGTAAAAAAGGAATTACTAATCAGCCCAAGTTCCAATAAAAAGGCAGCAAATCATTGGTTGAGGATACCAAGGCAATAAAAACATGACAAGTGTCACTTGTTTATTGCTTAGCCAATCATCTCCCTTTATTTTAGGGTGCTCCTTCTCATTTCCAAACACTATAAATAGTCCCTTAAATCAGGTAAAATGTAGAATCTCACCAATTTCCTAAACTTACTCTGTCAAAATATAGTCAGATTTTCTCTCACTCAAATATTGACTTAAGCATCGGAGGGGGAATCAACTATCAAACTCTGGGGTTGGTTTCCTTATTTTCAGGTTCGGATCCGAAGCTGCTAGCATCTCTGCACAAGTCTCCGTAAAAAACCTAGCTACAAGAGTTAGAAGAAGAGCTTAGCTTTCAGCATCTAACAATAAAAGTGTTGCCTATAGTCTACTTACTAGCAGCACATTATGTTTTGTGAAATTAACAATGTAATCAATGATGATAAATTTCACGTAATAAAGTCAAACAAACTTTATTAGGAGTATAAGATTTGAGAGCTTATTTTATACTTCCTCCGTTCCTTAATAAGTGACACACTTTCCTTATTTGGAAATGTCACAATAAGTGACACACTTCTTTAAATGGAAAGTTTTAATAAATGAAATTACATTACTACCCTTACTCAACTATAATTAAACAATATCTAATTATTTTTTCCCCTTAACTTCATCTAATTAACTAACCTAATTAAAACCTCCCAACTCACTCTCTCTCCTCATCCAACCCAACCCCAATTGAACCACCACCCACCCACCACCAGCCCACCACCCCTCTTTCTCACTCTCGCTTGACAGTCTTTCTCTTTCCACGACACAACGGCGCCGCATCTCCTCCGACGAAAAAGATGAACTACTTCCTCCCTCTTCTTCGATGACAAAAACGAAACTGCCGCCATCCTTCATCGCCGGGGAAAGATGAAGACGAAGATGAAAGAGGAAATGATTGTGGATGAGGAGACGAAGGCGAAAGACGAAGAACACGAAGGCGAAAGACGAAGAACACGAAGGCGAAAGACGAAGAACACGAAGGCGAAAGACGAAGAAGACGAAGGCGAAAGACAAAACCGTTGCCATCCTTCATCGCCGGCGAAAGAAGAGGAGAGAAGCGGTTTCGATCTAGATGTGGAGTGGTTTTTCGGTGGTTGTGCGGTTGTTTTCAGTGGTCGTGGGGTGGTGTGGGTGGTTGTAAACTGGTTATCGGTGGATGTGGGGTTGGTTTCGATGGTTTGCGGTGGTTGTGGGGTGATGTGGGGTTGATTTTGGTGCCTCTGTGGTTGTGTGGGGTTGATTTCGGTGCCTCTAGGGTGGTGTGGGGTTGATTTTGGTGGTTGTCGGGGGCTTTGTGGTGGGTCAGTGGGGCTGGTGGTGGTGGGGCAATTGGTGGTGATGGTGGTGAGGTTGTCGGTGGGTCATGGCTGGGTGGGTTGATTTAATGTTAGATTTCATGTTAATTAATTTACCCTTTCCTTACTTAATTGTGGTCCCCAACTTTCTCTCTCTACCTTTCTTAATTTTCCCCTACTTTCTCTCTGTTCCACTTATTAAGAAACGAAGGAAGTATAAATTTTAGAACTTCTTGTCACCAATTTGCTCTAAGCCACTAGTTAGCATAAGCCAAATTAGAAGTAGTTAGATTTTTAGGGTTTGGGATTTTAGGTACATGTTTTAGTAGTTACGTATAAAAATGACAGTTTCATGCATATGATCTTATTTGATTTTGGTCAAACTATATTAAACAAGTACTCTTTTTGTAATTTATTGGATGATTTGTAGTCAAGGTGATAGCATGTCAACTCAAAATTGGGTCACATCCATTGAATGTCAGGTCAATTTGAAATGGTTATTAACGGGTCGGGTTAAAATTGAGTCCTTTTGCTAATAGGTCAGGTCAACATCGCGTCGGATTGATAACAAGTCGGGTCAATTCAGATCAAGTTATTATCGATTTAGTTACTCAAAGTTTCGGTTTTAAAATATGTTTGTCATGTCAACATTCTGACGGATTGAAACGGTTTTGGGTTGTAAACGGGTCGGTTAATTACTAGGTTGGATTGCAAAATGTGGCCGTATTGTTCCCAGGTCGGACGCAAAATATATAATCGAGTATAAAACGGGTTATGAGTGGAACTTGGGTCGGACGCAAGTCGGTTTTGGTCATACGAGACACGAGTCGGTACTGAACAACTGAACAAGTCGGTTCAAAAACTAATTTCTCTATGCACTATATAACCATCCTTAGTTGCGCTTCCAAAGTAAAAAGTAACCTCGATAGAGAAAACCTAATGACAATCACCCCATTCCCATGTGTATGGGTATAAATCTATCATCCCGTTTATAGGAAGCCCAAGGCTAATAGGTACAGTGAGACTAAATGTCTTGGAGACCACGCTCAAGCTACTATAAA
This sequence comes from Patellifolia procumbens, assembly GCA_947645195.1. Lineage (NCBI taxonomy): Eukaryota > Viridiplantae > Streptophyta > Magnoliopsida > Caryophyllales > Amaranthaceae > Patellifolia > Patellifolia procumbens. The sequence continues at coordinate 8,195,047 of CANSGD010001328.1, forward strand.
GTATATATACTTCTGTAAGGATTAAGGCAAAAGGGAGCTCACTCATTTGAGTCAACCCCTTTTCTCTCCTTACATCCATACTTTCTCTCTTTAGTATGAGTATTGACTTGAGCGTCAGAGGCTCTACCCCTCCTCCGAGCTCAGAGTTCGTCTGTAGGTTTTGTGTCAGAGCCCCAATCTGGACTCACTCAAACTCACCCGAAGAATGTATGATATTTTAGACCGCAAACTGAGTAAAACCTCGTTTAATGAACACATTTAAGGCAAACGGAACAGCTGTAATACAAGCATCTTTGACCGCCTTATCCACAACTTAAGACTTAAGTACATAAAGCAATGCTGCTACAAGGCTACAACTACCTACAGGCTAGTAGGCTACAAGCTTTTGACAAAGACCAGGGAGTACCAACCAACGGTTGCACCGCATTGTAGCTTAAGCTTGTTCTAGTTACATAAAAAGGGATCAATATTTAATATCCTTGCACGTAACCGAACATGCAGAGCGAATATATTGTAGCTGACAGTTCAGAAGCTGGACATATCACGCTCTCTTCTGTTGTTACACACCCCCACAAAGAGGCTACTGCAACCATCAGACTATAACGGTCCGGTGAGTACCCTGCTAGGTCGAGAAATAACTTTCTGGCCTGCCCAAACATTAAGAATTGTCTGCATTTTTTAGATTTGTTAAACTTTACATAAATGAAGTTGCATAGATGATATCATTCATAGCACAAAAGCCAAGATGAAGATAACATGAATAAGATGATTCAACAAACATTCAAGAGGAATTTAATGAAACTTTGCAGATGCAGATATGTGGTTAACAAGAGTAGCCATTGAATTCAATTCACAGCAGCTTTCAGGTGTTTGGTTTGCAAAAATTCAGGTATGAGTTGTGGGTTTGAAATGGGATAAACTCATGGTTGAAAACATTATGATTTTGAAACCAATACCGCACACCGATAAGGTATAGGATATGGAAACCCTTGGAAGGTGGTGGATATGACTCGTATCAAATTAAAAAGCTAAAAAAAAACATAAAAACTCCTTTTTCCTCCTTTCTTCCCTGCGTTAGCATGATAGAAGTGTTCTTATTCTTGTAAATTTACTAACCATTACCCAACATTACCGAATAATATAATCTGCTGCTGTACCAAAATGTTAAAGTTGAAATTCATATTTTGGCCTTCTTGAGTAACTTCTAAAGTACTTATTTTCAATTTGGTCCATAAATTTGTCTCATGATATACATTTGATACTGGTGTAATAAATAAAGTTTGTTTATCCTAAGGTTCAACACTTCTATAAATTTTAATGTTATGTCGTCATGTTCCATGAGCTATTATTTTTTTAAGATAAAGTTTGTTGTCTTTTTTCACTTTGATTTACAAGCCACTAATTAAGAATGGATTTTCGACATTAAAATTTTAGGAAAAATTATCGGGAATAAGTCAAACATTTCTGAGGTCTTCTTTTAATAAGTTAAACTTTGAATAATCCTGGAATAAGTTAACTTTTTAAGGGTATTTGCTTTTAACAAGTCAAAACCGGTTTAAAAACACAGAAATGGTTGGGGATGGAGTACAAGAAGAGAAGAAACACATAAATAATAAATTAAAATTTAAGAAAAGCCTCACGTATTACCGGTTGAATAATTTATAAGTCATTTGACTTGTTAAAAGTTTAAGTAATATCAAAGTTAACTTATTCCAGGATTATCTAAAGTTATTAAAAGGAGATCGCGAAAAGGTTGCCTTATTGTTGACAATTTTTCCAAAGTTTTAAGGAAATATATGAAGCATTATGTACCACAAGTGACTTGTTCAAAATTATTCTATAAAGTTTTGAACCAAACAGCAAGTAAGGTACTATATTCATTCAAATATTGAACCAAAAGATGGTATCAAAAATCTAGTTCCAACACCATAAGGGTACAACACCCTGGTTTAATTCTTGATTCCAAACTCATACCACCCTATAAGATATAAAGGTTTATAAAAAAGTGAATTTTTAGAGATAGTCTAACAACACCTCTCTGTACTTTAATAAGCTATAATATCATAACAAAAATTACTCTACAAAAAAACATGTGCTGGATATTATGTGACACGCTAATCTAGCGAACCAGATGACTCAACCAGGTGATAAGAGTAAAGCAATTTTGCTCCATAAACTCCTTCAAACCATCATTCAGCAAGTTCACAAGTGTATCAAAAAGTAGCAACTGCATACAAATGTTATGAACAGAGCCAAATCTTCTTAATTTTGTATTCTACCATGCCTGAGCTCTTAAAATTATGTCAAGGTTTTCGACGGTTCACAAGTTCAAGGTGACAAGAATAAAAATTGTAATTATGTAAATAATAATTAGCATGTATATCTATTGGTTTCTCGTCTTTATCTTTCTGTTGCTTTGTCGTACATCTTGGTTAGGTCTTAAGTATCTTATTGTTACATTTGATAAACATGTATACAGGACATAGATTCTTGTAAAGTTATTAAAAGCTTCCAGTGTCGCTAATATTGGTAAGCTTAATTACATACTTTACATGGTATTAGGGCCTAGATCAAAAACCCAATATTTCTCTCTTAAACCATGGGTAGCAACAACAACAACATCTCCAACGGCCATAAACAATCCGAACCTCTCACCATCATCAACTTCACTAAGAACCTATTTGGTTCACTGAAGTGGAATGGATTGGTATGGATGTGCATATTAGGGTAGTATGAATCCAGAAACTCATACCAGTTTCAAACTGTTTGGTTCAATCCTGTCATGGATTCTATATCCATTCTTGTTGTTTGGTCTACTCTTAGAATGGTTTCCACCGCCACCAATATCGTTGATCTTGCCTCACCACAACCACCGTCACCTCCATTAACCCCCTTATTTTCTCATGCCTCTAACCTCCCCTTGATTCCGTATTTTTGAACCATAGCAGCAACAGAAAATCCCTCATCTCACCATTGTTGACCATCTCAACCACCCTCTTCAATCCTCACCATTATTGACCACCTCAACCACCCATCTCACACCACCACCACCACCACAAAATTGGCCCACCGCTAACTTTGTTAACCAACCCATGAATGAAAACCAACTAACCACCTGCCATGTCGACCCATCCCGACCCCTCGGCCGTTGGGAAACACAGCAGGACTTTCTTGGGTAACTCGTTTTCCGGCGCAATTGGTCTTTCCTCTTTGCGCTTACCTCCTAACTTTGTTAGGAGCTTAGCATCAAAGCTCGTCGTAACTGCGGCAAAACATTGGTGTACAGCAAGTGGTTTCAGGGTGGAGGGAGTGAATGAGGAGAGGAATCCGATGGTGGCATTGGTGGCTATGGGGAGGGAGAGGGAGTCTATGGCGGGGCGGACGGTGGTTGGCGGTTATTGGACGATTGTCAGCATTTAGAGCATTTAGTGGTCGTTGGCCGCGTGACCTGCGAGAGTATGGACAAAGGCTACGTACTATTGGGGTTTGATATTAGGGTGAAATCAACTTAGATTCTTAAGTGGGATGGGGAATTGGGATTCTAGGGGGATTGGGTGGATATAGAATCCTTCATGTATGATATTCCACCCTAAAAAAGCCCAACCAAACATTGGAATAGATGTCGAACCATTCCATACCATTAAAAAGTAACCAACCAAACACCCCCTAACTTCATCAAACTCACATCCTTGAACTCTCTCATGGAAGACCCAAATCCAAACCATTCTTTTCCGCTACAACATTTTCAAATTCCTCACCATTACCCCTTTTATCGTTCATGCCGCCACCACCGAGGAAGCCCGGAAAATCTTAGCCACCATGGAGGAAAACCCCTCCCGAGGACATCTCCAAATAAAAGACCGTCTTAGACACCATCACCTTCACCACTCAATCCATACCCGCTTACTTTCGCAATTAACAAACTCTCTAGATTCTCATTGGCATGCTCTCAAAAGACTCTTCTGCACCATTACAACTTTATTGTTCTTCTCCGCTCTTTACACAAGCCATCACTAATGGTGATTGGACGGTAGAGAAGGACGACTATGTTTTAATTAATGTTTACACACACCTTCTTCGCTCTCTTCTGTCCAAGCTCAATGTTCCACTATGTCGCAGCCGTCATTAAGTCTTTATGTAACTTCGGGGCAACACACTACTCCTCTAATCCAGTTTTCTACTCTCAAATGAAGCATCTCGCTCTGGTACTACTTTGTTCATGAAAAAGTTCAATTGAGTGTTTGAGGTGATCGTCATCTCGTTGATGTTCTTACCAAACCATTGTCCAAGATTCGCAAGATTCGCTTATGTCTACTGCTTGCCAAGATTGGACTTACCCAAAGGAAATCCATCGTGTCGGGGCTTGATAAGAATAACAATTGTAATTATGGAAATAAAAATTGTAATTATGTAAATAATAATTAGCATGTACTTCCTCTATTTCGCAATACTCGCAAAGTTTCTTGCATGCACACTATCCAATGCAATACTTTGAATCTTAATATCTCTAATTATTGATAAGAGAAAATTATAAAAAGTTGATATTATAATAGTATGCATTAAGACAAATCAAATAAGACCCCACTTGGCTATATTTTTTTTCTTATACGCTTGAGAAAAAATATAACATAAGATTGGTAGATGAATAGTGGTTACTATGCTAATGGTGCAAGTATTGAGAAACGGCGGAAATATATCTTTTGGTTTCTCATCTTTAAAATTCGGTTGGTTCGTTTTACATCTATAGGCTAGATCTTACTTATCTTATTGTTAGTTCGATAAACATTTATAATACATAGTTAACTTATAAACTAGTGTTCGTGTAGGTATTCTTGTAAACAAGGAGTATCTGAGCTGCTGGGTTGGGTCAGGATGAAGGTAAACCAGCATATGACAGCCTGTGAAGGCACATCCTACGGTCATATGATGTACGAAACAAGATTCAGAAGTTCAGGCTGTACCTGAACTTATGATTCACAATTAAATGTTGAATTGAGTTCCAAAACTCAGAGCATGGCATTCCAGATTTCTCAAATTAAGCTGCCAAGAAAAAAAAATGCATTACACTCCTGAAGCATCTGCAAATGAATATTATGTATTCTAAAATAATAAGTTAATAACGCTGTATGAAGTAACAAAGCTTACCACAACAGCAATTCCTGTGTCGCAAAATTTAGGAATGCTAATAAGTCGGGCCATTTGGCCTCCTGATCCTGTGTGCAAAAATATGCACAAATCATCTTATATAAAGAGTGTCGATGGTATATCAAAGACAGCAAAAGAATGCACGATTCAAGGAGTACCTTTGAGTAAACGGCTTTCATACACATCCTGGTTGCCAACAAAGTAAACATGAGGGCAACTCTTAAGGACAAAAGGATCCTTGTCTGTATATGGATAACACCCTGAAAATTCCAGAAAGCAAAGAGAAACAAAAATGTACACCGTTCATCAAGTTTTTTTAAGGGGAAGGGCCGATATTCGAATTTCCACTAATAAAGCAACTTCAGTGCAGGAGAAATATCTGCTCTCAGGAAGAAAAAAGAAACACCCAACTTGATAGCTTTAGTACCCTTTCCCTCCTTGAGGAAGTTTCTCGGAGTACCCTTTTCTTCACTCCTAGTTCTAGCCTCCAAGTTGAATATCATTTTAGAAAATATACTAGTTCAAGGCCAAAGTAAGCAGTCACACTAATAAACCCTTCACAAGAAGTCACAACGATAGGACCTATCTATAGTTCTACACTTCAAGCAAATATGATGCTGTGGCCCTATTTACTTATTAAAGTATTGATTTTGACCTTGCAACAAATTCATCTGCAGGTTCAGGCCCTTGACAAAAATTATTATCGCTAATATTATTTATGTAATTTTACAAGTATTGCTCTTTTTACCTCAAAAAGGTTGCATACATTGTAGTTTCACTAAACAGTTTCTGGGTTCCTGCGACTGTCCTTCCATCCATCTAAACTTGTTAGATATAGGACTGTATAGATATGGAGATTAAAATTCACTTATCAATAGTAAGCTTTGGCTGTTGTTATCATTGTACATTTGTATTAGAAGTAGGTACGGTCAATTTTAGTTTGGCTGCTATCCTATGCATATTCACAAAAAAATTAAACATCTCAGACCCCCAACAGACAACATAGAGAAAAGGAAAGAAAAACAGAACTAGTTATACTTTTACCTAGTGTGTTGGGTGCAGTTGGTGCAAGATGCCTCCATCTCAAAGTCCGTTCCATGAACTCAAGTTTATCTTTAGCTTCCGAATACTTTCCAAGATCATCAATATTCTGGCCTGATGTCCCGAGAAATCTGAAAATTTTAGTCCATTGCTAAGTACACATCCATTTTGGAAACCAATGGAAGTGAATAGAGGACAAAACATCACCTGAAGCCATCAAGCTCGAAGGAATGCGGGTTGGTACAGGACCTGAAGGTGTTGTAAGCTGAAGACCCAGGAAAGAGGCATCTATTTAAAGGCTGAAAAGAAGATAAATGTCAAGGGGAAATCAAAGGCTTCCAAAAGTTGTACTAGTTCTAAACTTCTAACTCATATTTAGGAGACAAAACCTGTTGCGGTAAAGAGAAATTGGCAGGATCATTTGGCCCAGGCATGATATCCAGAGATACACCAGCAGCAATCTACAGATAAAGTCATAACGTAAAACTGACCTCAGTATCCTTTTTAAAGAAAAAGGGAAAAAGAAACGGAACATATTCACACATTGAGCAGATGTAAGAACCTGAGTCAGAAAGATATCCAGCTCTTTGAATGGCTCAGACAGCTTAGATTGTTCCTTCAATCCCAAGTTCTGCAGATAACGACAAAATCTCAAATAGATCTCATTTCTTTTCAGGAATATACCTTTACCCTCCTCTTCCCCGGGGCGTCAAAATAAGACAGATATCAATAGCTGGTTTTTCATATAGAAGACAAGAGGATCATAATAACCAAAAAAAAAAGATGATGTTCAAATCAGACAAAAAAAATCAGTTTATATTTTTTGAAATCTCGAAAACAGGAGTGTAGTTCAGTGTTTATCAGATTATGATCTGAAGGTAGTATCAAGAAACTATGCTCTTGAAGTCTTGATTATGACCCCTGGTCTAGTATATTGTGATCCTATAGTATGAAGGAAGGTGCAAGCTACAAAAGAAGAAAATCAAGCTGCTGAGCAATATGTAAACCTCAAGGTAGCAATGAACAGATAAGTACTGAAATTTTGCCAGCATATCACTGACTTACTTTCTGAATAGTAAACCCAGGGATATGCTATATGATATCAATATCATATAAGCAACAAGCCTCGGAGCCATGGTGCAAAAATACGGCCGTATCGGAACGGTTTACCCGAGTTGGAACGGTTTTCAACTTTGGCGAACCGAATTTGACCGATTCAACAAGGTGGATTTAAAAAGCCCGATATTTTGGCCGTTTTGGCTGTATCATCCGTGACAACAAGGGTTCGCCCGTTTTTTCCGCTACAAAACGTCACTTTGCAAATCTTTTTAGAGATTTCTTATCTTTACTTATACAATAGTATCAATCTATCTCCAATAATGACTCAAAGACAAGAATAAAGAAAGAGAAAAGGCACCACCGCACTACTGAACCCTATATAACTCCACTAAAATCTAAAGATTAATTGAAGCAAAAAGACCAAAAATAAGTCTACAACTAAATTCCTGCCGTGACAACCGCAGCACAGTCCGCGACCAACGTATCCGTTCCGTTACCTCGTAACCACGATCGTTCCCGTTTCTGAAACCTAAACCGTATTTTCGAACCATGCTCAGAGCTAAACAAACCATGACATACAGGAGATGATGATGCAGAAAATATCTTTGCTAATAGGTGACACACAATAATACGATACCTGTCCATTAAATAGTCCTTTGGCAAAATCAAAAGAATTTCCAGCAATTACTACATGGACAATTTCTGCAGCAATTCTCTGTTCCTGCACAGTTTTAAAAAGTAATGATTACTAGTCTCTAGAGTGATAACTGATGCAGGATAAGGTATAGAAGAGTAACACCTTTTCGTCCCCTAAATGGCCAGTTATATGATCCACAAGAAGCTGAAACTGAAGAGGGTTTGAGGTGCTATTCCCAACACATAGCCCTGATACGAAGACAATGTATTTGTCAGAACCTGCAACCAGAAGAAAAAAAAATTCAGACAAAATTAAAGAGAAGGAAAAGAAAATATGTCCAGCAGATACAAGACATCCACATCACAGTTAAGCGACCAGCACCAAAGATTTACAGATAAGCATGAAGTATGACTCTATAAAGCTGTCTTATGTTCTGAACAGAAACACTAGGAAAAACGAACACTAAGTCTCTCCAGGGTATTATCCTAATAAATCTTTCAGCCTCTCCAGGTATTATCCTAATATCCTAGAGTCCTTTTTAGATACACACCTTGAGTCAATTTTGCGGAAAACACCCTGATTGGAGTCAACCAACTACAGCTCTATCAAAAAAAGCCAATATTAGCCATTGCTAATGACAAAAAAAATAAAAATCTACTATCTTCGTCCCAATTCAATCTTTCTTTTAGGCTTTGGCACACACATAAAGAAATTTAGTAGGGTATGAGTTATAGTGGGAGAAAGCGGATCAAAAGAAAATGGCAGCAAGAGATAATGTTGGTATTGTGAGACAATGAAGGTTGGTGTCATGGAGAAAGAAAAAGTAGTAAGAGAAAGTGGGGCCCAAGTAATGAGTTATTCTTTTCTATGTAATGCAACAAGAGATTAATTTGACATGGGGCAACATTGGTAAGTTGGGAGGACAATTTAAATGGGAACGGAGGGGGTATAGTTTAAATGCAACAGTCTCTTAGGTTTCTCCGTTCAGTCTAGAACAGGACCTACTTCTTGAATAAGTGGCTACATGCCTAAATAAGTAGCACTTTAGGACTTAGATCTGAGGAGTGTCAAGCTCTACACTGATAGGTGTGAGACATGCTAACCAGCTTGGCTGAGAAGTTAACTCCAACATTTTCAGATAAAGTTCTCAAGGAAAAAAGCAGAAAGGCCTCATTAACCTGCCTTATTCTTCAATCTTAATCCAATCAAGTAACTCTAGCAAGGTCCTGCCTCTCCTTACAGAGAAAGGATCAGATGGGACATGTTGCTATACTCGAATTGCTATACTCGAATACTGATGACCCATGATTCAATAAGATCAATATATGATACTCACAAAACCTCAATCATAAAGCTTTTATTTTCCTTAATCAGTGCTCTCAATTTACAAATCCATGCTGAATCTCAAAAGTTTGCCCAACACTACACAAAGTTGAGACAGAGCATTATGCGTGACATTATGCCTCTCCGCAAAGAAACGCATCAAGGAACACAAATTAAACCTCAAATATTTATAATTATACCACTTCCTGAGTAGCAGTGTACATCAAATGTAAGAACAAAGTGCCCACTCAAATAGTAGTTCCTCAACATAAGACATAGAGAGCATAGAGTGACATTACCAAGTTTCAGCGGCTTTTCTATCTGGGGTGGTAGGCCAGCGTCAAGAACATCTTGAACAAAAAAAGATCCAGCTCCAGTTTCTTTTCCAAGGAATGCAACCACAACCCCTGTCAAAGTTTATATTGTCAATCCAAAACTGCAACACTGTCATTAACAAGCAGTTATAGCTTAACACCTTAATTAGCCAAAAGGTAGGTCTGACTGACTAACAAGTGACTAGACATGATAGATGGGAGGACAAGGAGCGAAAAGTAGTAGATACAGAGGTGATGAGAGTTACAGTCACATCTAATAATTTCCATAACCATGACAAAGTAATCATGTTTAATGACTTAACGAGTTGCAGAATTGACTTCGATGTAATTTTATTTCATAATCTTTACAAGAATTGAAGGAATAATTTCTGTAAACATTAACTTCTGTCAATGAAAGCATAGTTACCATATGCATACACCTAAACCTCTTCAAATCATCCTTTCTTCCTTTTCTTCCCTCTCTCAAAACTTGTTGATATGTTACTCTCTCCTGGATCAACCATATGTTGCAGCATAAACATGTGCAAACCTAACTTCTGACGTACAGTGACCAAAATCGGCCTCCATTATCTTTTGGAGTAAGACCGGCAAAATCCATGTCCATTTTAACTATTGCAACATAACTTTCCTAATTAAGAAGAAGAGCAGACAAAACACACCCTCACAGATAATCATATACAATATGAAAGGCATGGATGCTTAGCATTTTTAGATGGTTTACAAAGAATTGAACTAGCACAATGTTGAAATTTTGATAAATTGCCTTGACGTTCTAGGAAGAGCACTTGAAGCGTTAATAAAGAAGTGTTACTTAATTTTGCAGTTAAGTTTGACTTCACATATAATATTATAAAAAAGTACTGTAATTCCAGCATCCACTTTCTCTTGTCTAACTTACATCACCAGTAATAAAGGCAAAGATCGCAAAAGAATATGAAGATATCCAGTACGATACACCTATAAAGTATGAAAGTTTTCCATGAGTAAATTTTAACACTATCTGCTTTCACAAAGTAAGGCATCCAATGGGATTAAAGTCGCACCAAGATAAGAGGCAGCAGACAAAGCAGATTAATATCCAAATTCAATATAGAATTTTTCTTTCCAGTATTACATGATCTTCAGACTTTCCTAAATTCGAAAATTTTTCGAGCTCACAAAGCGAGAATATAAGCAGGACAACGGAACATACCGGTCACGTAAACGGAAGGTAAAAGTGTAGTTCCTTCAAGCTTAACTCTTCCACTTTCGTCCTCCAGTACCAGGTGATCATCAGGATGCATGAAATTGTGAGGCTTGACGAGAGGAATCACAGACCTCTATTTGTCGCAAATATAAATACATGTGGCAGAAAGAGAGAATAACCTTAGAGCAAGCAATCTCTCAAGAAAATATAAAGATGTTTTAATGATAAAGATAGTAAAGCAAATATGATAATATATTTCAAAAGCAACCTCCTTACTTCCTTAGCATACTCATCAAGAACACAGGGTTTGAGTTTCATGTGCTTGTAGAGTGTCCCAACAACAATACACTCCTTGTCCTGTTCAAGCCCCAGAATCGTACACACTACAAGAGATAGAATTCAGAACTATAAGGAATTCCCTCACTGAAATAGAACTTGACCACAATATTAACGGATAAAGAAATGTGCGTAGATAATTGGAATCTCCAGGCACCAACAAAACACAACAAGTTGTTTCTTTTCAATAAACAAAGAGGAAATCAAAGTCATTGATCAGAATTTGTAAGTAGTAGAAATTAACCATGCTGCAAAATCATATTCATCTATTAAGGAATATATCAATCACTAAAAACTTTCAATACATCGCAAAATATTAGAACTTCAAAATCAATGATAGAGACCTCAATAACACATTCCGAATTTGCAAATACATGCAATGCCTATGGTTTAGGAGAGCGAATGATCAAGAGAAACTTATGGAAGCATGGTATGGGTCAAATTTGTTGTTAATGGCAGCATGAGAATAAGGCTTTGTTCTTTTGTACTGAAATAAACTAAACTGAAATTAACTGATCTGGACAGTAATGAATTGTAACGAAGTGTGATACAAAAGGGGAGGAGCTGAATTGAACTACAATGTTCTGAACTGAACTGAACTAAACTAAAATTAGTGGAACTGAACTGAAATGTTTTTCAATTAATCCAGTCCAAAAACACAGTGCCTATGAGTTGCATAGTTGTCAAATTTTTTCGAAATCCCTAAACCCTAATTAATTCCAAGTATTACCAATTTTTACCACATATCCAAAAACTAAGATGATCATTGTTCAATCAACAACCCTTCTCCACGCCCGAAAAATCTTATTTTAAGTGTCTACAAACTTACAAATAATTGAACAACCTTCCCCCCTTCCCTTCTCTTCCCTTCCCTTCCCTTCCCTACCCTTCCCTTCCCTTCCCTTCCCTTCCCTTCCCCCGAAATACAAACAAAAATGAACTAAAGATACTAAAACTAGAAAAATCAAATAAGTGAAAAAGTGACCTGAAAAATGATTTAAAAAAATGAAAATAGAAAAGAAGAAAGAAGGAAGAGACCAGGAATAAGGGGTTTCCAGTGAGGAAGGAGAGAATGAAGGAGAGTCCTGATCAAATGAAGACGAGCAAAGTAAATCTGACTATACTGTTGCCCTCTGTATACCTCATTCTTTACCATAAACCCTTCATCCTGCATTTTAATTAAAACCCCATAACAACATCAAATGAAAGTAGAATTAATAATGCAAATAAGAACCCTTTTTTTTTTTGGGTTTGAAGAAACATAAATAAATAATTAAATAGAGAGTGGAAAAGAGATACACACTAAGTTAGAGTAGTGACATTGAATGCGTTGGAGAAGCTGCTCCTCGCCGTCGACTTCCATGGCGGGAAAACTAAACAAAGAACTCACTGCGCTTCTTCCGCTACACTCTTTTCATTTCACCTCCATTTCCCAAACTCCTTTTATTTCCTTACATCGTGTCTTTTGTACACACCATTATATTCTTTTAACATTGTTTGTTATCAATCAACGGGGATGTAGCTCAAATGGTAGAGCGCTCGCTTTGCATGCGAGAGGCACGGGGTTCGATCCCCCGCATCTCCACCTACTCTTTTTATTTTACTATTACTATCTTTATTTATTCACATATTTTTTTCCCATAAATTACCCTCTTACTTATTTGTGCAAAGTTAACTGGTTTTTAGGGAATTTCTCATTATTCCATCTTACTTTTTTTTTTTTCCATAGATAATCTATTTTCAAAAAGTTTTACTCGATATCCGAAAGACATATGTTTTAGCCCAAAATCGCTTGTTCCCAATTATCATATTATATAGAGTTTCGTATTTAACCTCCTTATATTTCATTACTTAAATCCCAAAGTTGTAACTCATCCCAAACTATATACTTTCATAATTTATCATAATCATTTTCCTCGAAATTATTGTACTCGATCCTCATAACTAAATTGCCATGATCGCTTCACAATTTCTCAAATATTTATTAAGTCTATACTTGAAACCCAAATCATCATTTGGTCATTGCATTGAGGCTCACCGATTAACCTAACACACGTATAAACATTCGACCTAAAGTATCCATAAGCATCCTTGTCATACCTCGACTTAGTCTTGTACTCTGTCTCTAGTACTTAAAGTTCTCACGTTGCTATTAGCTAGCAATCCTTACTTCCACTCTCGGCCAATCTCAACATAACATCAATACAATTCTCGTCCAATTCCCGTTATAAACCATTAATATAATGTTCGATCCCCCGTATCTCCACCTACTTTTTTTATTTTACTATGTTTATTTATTCACATAATATTTTTTTTCCATAAATTAGCCTCTTACTTATTTGTGCAAGCTTAACTGGTGTTTAGGGAATTTCTCATTATTCCCTTTTTGCTTTTGGCATTTCTAAATGACACAAAATAAAGTTTCTCTATGATACCCCTATTTTCAATGTTAAATAAACTCTTTTTTTTCATTTATGAGTATAGACTATTTTTTGTGCAAGCCTAGCTGGTTTTTAAGGAAATTCTCATCATTACCGTCTGACTTTTGACTTTTCTATACGGGACGTAAAATAAGATAGCCCTCATCAATTATCACTATTCCATACACAATTGAGCATTTGACTTTCTAGTGAAGCGAAGAAGCAATAGCTTTGTTTTCGTGAAGCCATGGTTTCCCTAATAACGAAGTGAAAAAGGGGGCGGGTGCTTCGATTACTTATAAAGCTAATGTTGCAAAGCAAATGCTCGTACCCCAACTGGATGACAAAATGCACTTCTAGGTGTGTTGTCATAAGCTATGAGGCTCTTGTTAGTTGTTAGAGGGTAATAGAGGTTGGATTTTATCATAAGAACATAGCCTTACAAGTATACGAGACTTCCCCTCTATGGCTTCTACAAGTTATGGAGAGCACCTTGGCCGTCGTCCGTCATGGCATGGCATGGCACGTAATGTGATTGAACTTTTTGGGACCTGTTTGGTTTACTATTGTCCAAAAAGAGTTGTTGGACTTCCTCGCCAATTTTGCTTTGTGTACGTAACGGCCTCTTAATTGCAATTTATTTTTTGACGACTATTGTTATTCTCTCATAAATTTTGCTGTTATATTTTCCCGTTTGCTTCCATAAAATCTGTTGTCGGCTTCTGTTTTAAGCACAGAGATACACAAATATATTTCCTCCATTATTTTCTCTCTTTTTTCGTTCTTCATTTTTTATATACCGAGTTTAGTTCCCACTCTATTTTTTGGAGAGCGTTGGTTCGTGGAGGAGACATTAACCCTCAAGTAGATGCCTGCTATCAAATCGCACTTGTTGTGGAGGTCTATCGACTTAGGGCAGTGATAATATCATGTTGTCTCAATTCACTACAAAACTTCGCTTCTATAGCGACGGATCATTAGCAAGGGAAACAATACCGTCTCAAAAGTAGCAACGGAAACTGTGAAATCCCTCGCTTTTAAAATCTAGCGACGGAACTTAAATATCCGTTGCTAACTTTAGCGACGGACTACAAATTCTGTTGCTAATTTAGCGACGGATAGCGAATCCCGTTGCCAGTGAGCGACAAATCCATTAAACCGTCGCTGACTTTTAAATATTCCTTTTATTTTTCGCCTAACAAAACATCTGCGGCCCCAATTTTATTTTTCCCCAGCGACTAATTCTACCCTTCTCCTCTTTCTCCCAACCCTCACTCTCTCTCTCTTCTTTCTCTCTCTATAACAATTCGAAAGATTGAAAACATGGCTGCCTGATTTTTCCGGTCAACCGGTAAATCTGCGACGATGACTTCCATAACGTGCATCGAATTGAACTACTTGATTTTTCCGTTACCTTCAAGAATCAGGTGAGTTTTATTCCTGCAAATTAGAAGTTTAATGCTAATTTTCGCTTTTGCATTTATCTTCTTCTCAATTTTTTGCCTTCTGTACACGAATTATTCCAAGTTACTGGTTTTGTTTGCCTTCTGACTACTCAGGCCTGTTTCCTTTCATCGACGGCGACCATCTTCTCTTTGCTCGATAATTCTCAGGTACTGTAGTTCACCTCTCATTCATCTTCTTCCTTTTTTTTTGTACACTATATAGACTATGGATTTGCAATTGATCGATTAGTGTTTCAAACTTATACTAGGTTTTTCAATTTTCAGAAACTGGGGCTTTTAAGTGGGAGATGGAAGTACATAAAACTTAGGGTTTTATATTCTTTCACCACTAAGTTTGAATTGAAGATAAGTTCAACATATGAATCTTAGCATCCTATAGGCATGTTAGTTTCGGATTCCTATGCTTGTAACTGCCCTCAGACTTTGGGTCAACTAGTGAACCTATCTAGCCTTGATCTTTCCCATAATTCACTTAGTGGGTCGATTTCAGATTTCTTTGCTTCCCTTAGGAGCCTCTCATTTCTTGACTTATCTTTGAATTCCCTTTCCGGGCCAATCACTCGTGGTATTGGGTTTTTTTTTTGCATAATCTCAGTCCTTTGAATTGTTCCAACAATAGTCTTATGGATGGCATTTCATGCTTGAAGTTTGCATTTTTCGGAGCGATCGACTGTAGTTCTCGAGTGTAAATCTGACCTCCTGTTGCGTGTTCTGAATCCAATAAGACGGCCTAAGGACTTGCTGTTTTCTTGGAAGAATGAGGTTGTTGACTGCTTTACATTGGTTTTCATATCAATCAAGATTTACATGACCAACAAAAAAGTATGCAAGGCATTGAATATCGAAGGCACATTTGCTACAAAAGGTTTTAACAGTGGAAAATTGGGATCTACCCTATAATACAGTTTGTCTTTCTTATTTGCATTATTGTGATCACACCATAATTGATTAGAAATTTCTTCAAGGAATGTAAAAGAGTCTTCCTTAGATGTAAAAGATAAAGTATAAACATTATTGAAATTAGGCCTCGTGAAAAATGATCATTGTGGAGAATCAAGCGGGGGTTTGTGCTTGGGCGAGCACAACATTTTGCAGGATGTTCACCCTGGTATCCTCTTTTTACTGAAACAGTTGAAGTTCTTGCATCTGTTAGTATTGAACTTAGTGGTTTTATTATTTTTATTGCTGCTAATAATATTCTGCCTGATGCTAGGTGAACCTGGTTTGGGAAGATTCATATTTCTGATCTTGGTTTCATATTCTATCACATATTAGAATCAGCTAGAGTCAGCAGTACATTCTACTCTCAGCACTAAAAACATAATGCAACCATACACAGAAGATCTGTTAACATATTGATGCTCTAATCTCAAAAAAAGAATATATGCTCTAAAATTTGCGAAATCCCAACTAAAACTTGGGAAAGTAGATAATAAAAAGAAAAGGTTCTTCATGCCATGAAAATTGATAGAATTGAAATGTGTACCTTTTCATTACTTTATTTGCATATTGGAAAATATTGACACCAGGTAGCCTATCCTCATGTGAGAAAACCCTCTTCATAATGTTATCTCCATTCCGAAGAATCAACAAGACTATCTTATTCTCTAGTTTTGTAATCATACACGAGGCCTAATTTGTGTTAGTTAAGTTTTGATTTATAAATGCACTAGACTATCTTATTCTCTAGTTCTGCATGCTGAAATTTGTTTGTCTTCCTTTCAGAATTTATTTTTACAACAGAGATAAGTGAAGGCTAGTGAAAGTAGGAACGTCGAACAATTAGTTTTCCAATGAGTTTTTCGGCTTGTGCTGGAAGCCTTATAAATATGTTATTCTTTCTTGCTGTTTTTGTGATTTATTTCATCCTTTTTTGAAATGTGGACAGATTTATGATCGTTTTTAGATTTGCTTCCAAGGGGATTGATGTTAGCTAGTGTATTAGGGGTTTGGCTTAATCCATGGTATTGATAATACTCCAAGTCGCCAACTATAGGAATTTAGTCCATTTGTGTTGGTGAGTTCATGATTTGTATTGTGTTTTTATTTCAGAAGAGATCAAGATGCAAAAGCTAAGCACTTTACGTGGATGACAACGACCAATTGTTAATGGTGTGGCAAGAGCTCTTAGGGGTGAGTATTGCTTTTGTTATTAATACTTGCCAACTTTACATGCGTCTAACTGAACGAATGATGATAAGAACTGATTTGCTTCACTATTTGATTTAGGTTGGCTTGATTCAGTTTGACTTTCAAAAAGGTAAAAGTCAAAATGAGACTCAAACATTGCAATCAATTGGTTTTTGAGGCTACCTTATAAGTGAAAGATAGCTGGTTCGGGCGCGCGCGACTTGGGATTCGTGTAGTGAAAAGACAAAGCGAGTCTTGCAATGTTATTAGACCCAAGTTTGGGGATAAGCTTCTTATCTGGGCATGAATGTAGAGCATGTTTTGTTCTTAAATGATACCAAAACTCTTAACATAGAGGGGATACTTATATGTGTAGTTACGCGATCTCAATGGTGTTTATAATCCATTGGTAGATTTGTACCTCTATCAATTTTTCTTGTATTTTGTGATACATGAATATTAAGAAAGATGTATGTTTTGAAACTTAATCATAAATTTGGAAGTATTTTCATTTGTCATATATTTTCGTAATACAAAGTTTTAATAGGAACGTTTATATATATATGTATATGATGTATGTATATGCATATGAGTGTATATATGGAAATCCTTTTCTTTTATTAGCGACGGATGATTAAAGCTCGTTGCTAAAGCTTGCGGCTAATCTAGCGACGGAAAGTAGATTCGTTTCTAGGTAGCGACTGAATTTCTCAAACCGTTGCGGACTTAGCGACGGAATGTATGAATCCGTTGCTAATGTTAGCGACGGAATTCCTAAATCCGTTGCTAAATTTAGCGACGGATTTTATAAATCCGTTGCTAAAATCAGCGACATAAATTTTTCCGTTGCCACTTTTGCGACGGAATCAATTGGTAATCCGTCGCTGACCTTGGTTAGCGACGAGGACTTTAACAACGGGTGTTATCCGTCGCTAAGTCTATCGCTAGACGTATTTAGCAACGGATTACTGCTGTCCAGCAACGGAATTCACCCGTCGCTAAAAACCAGTAATTTTGTAGTGATTTTGTGTTGTAAGTTTATTCTGATTTTGCTACTAGCACCAACAATATACGTCGATAATTTATGTTTGCTGCTAGTACTACCGCTGCTATTGATTCTACTACTCCTATTAATTTGCTCAACCTGTTAATACTTTGATTACCATGCCCCCACAAAATTGTTCCTGAAAAAGTTTCGTTCTATTTTCGACAATATGAAATGGATTGTGTGTTGACAAAAGATGTTGTAATGGATGAAACTGATGACAAATAATGATGCTGAAAAGGCCAAAGATAGTTGAACTGTTAGAGGTGTGATGTTAATTACATGGTCAATTATCTATTTGACATATATTGCAAATGTAAGACTGCAAAGGAAATTTGGACTGCTGTAGATGTTAAGTATGGATCTGACGATGTTGGTACTAAGAAGTATGTTGTAGCTAAATGGTTGAGGTTTGAGATTGTGGATGATAAGCCCATAATGGACCAAATACATGAGTACGACAATCTAGACTCTCTTATTATTGCTAAAGGTATGCGAGCATTTTCTAGCAAAGGCTCTCATAAAGAAATTACCATATTCATGGGGGAGACTACAAGAAGAACTTAAGGCGTGAGAAGAAGGATATGAAAGCTACAAGAGTTGGTTGTTCATATCATTAAAACTAACCCCTTTAATATAGTTGTAGTGGCCGATTATAAAAATAGAGGTATTTATAAGAAGCGTTATTATCACAGTAATTCCAACAACAAGCATAAGAGGTTCAATGGAGATTGTTTCTTTTGCAACAAACCTGGGTACATCTCTGCCATTGTCCTATGAGGATTGATCAAGAGAAAAATGGTAATAAAGGCTACATAAGGTAACCAGATTAATAACTACAACAACCTTGGCTCTAACAATGGGAACATGAACAAATCTGGTTAAGGAAAGTCTCAAGCTACTCTTCATGAGGTGGAAGGAGAATGTGAAGACATCATTATTATTGTTGTGTTTTATAAAATCAACCTGGCTTAGACCCATGACTGAGTGGATTATAGATACTGGTGCAACGTGACACATTAGTACAACACAAAGACCACTTCAGGAACCTAAAGGAATCTGTCGGTGGTGAGTACATATTCATGGGAACTCAAGCAAAGTTCGTGTTCACGATAAAGACAAGGTCAATCTGAAACTCACTTCTAGCAAGACTTTCGCACTTGATAATGTTTTGTATGTACCTGATGTGCATAGGAATTTAATTTTTGGTCATTTACTCAATGATAATGCTAGGATTAAGCTTACTTTGATTCAGGAAAATTAGTTTTGACCAGTTTGTTGCAAAGGATTTTGTAATGGGGTCTTTTTTATAGATGTTGAAATGAATGCATCATCCTATTCAGCGTATTTTGTTGAGTCTCTAGACACGTGGCATTTTTAGACTGACACGTCAATATTAGATCCATTAAGCATATGTATAGTATGAACCTTATTCCCACTCGGATATGAGCGACACTCAAAAGTGTCAAGTATGTACCGAGGCTAAATACCATAGGAAACCTTTTAAGGAAGTGACCAAGAGGCAGACCCAATTGTTAGAACTTATTTATATGTGAGTAAATCCGGACATAAGTGTTATATGACTTTTTTGGATGATGATTCTCGATTTACTAGAGTGTATTTGGTTGAGAGCAAAGATGGGGCCGGGAAATGTTCTTCATTTTTAATAAGTGATGATGAAATTAAAATCAATTAAATAGGAAGATCAAGAGACTTAGATCTGATTGTGGTGGTGAATATGGTTATGACTTTCTAACGAATTTCTATCAAAAATGGTATTGTACATGAGTTCGTTGCATCCTATACTCGCGAACAGAATGAGATAACTGAAAGGAAAGATAGGACCTTGAAAGATATGGTGAACTTTATGCTCATTTCTTCAAGGTTATATGACTATGTGTGGGGAGAAGCTATTTTGTCTTCATGTTATGTCTTAAATAGAGTACCTCACAAGAAGTTGAATGAAACACCTTATGAGTCGATAGTATTATTAAAAACAATATATGGTCTCAGTCCAAATAGATAAAGTGATGCCAAATATTCATGGGAGGCATAATGAGCAAATGGAAGTACTTCATTTGTGAAAGTAAGTAACTAATAAATAAGAAATTAATAATTAAGAAAAATAAATAATAACAACATCAATGACATTAATTATATTACTAAAAAATTAATAAATAATAAGTAATTACCTAATAAATTATAGTTTATGCAATAATTAACTGATTATGAAGTTGGTGATAATAGTTAACGCTCGATAGTATTATTATTTTGTCCAATAGTTCAACTATTAAAAGTGCATATTAAAAACATGTGGTTTCAACAATGACAATTAATGAAGTTATTGTTGTTAATAGTGTTTCTTCCTTGAGACTTTTATTATCATTTTTATAGGGAAATTCTATATGGTAGCCCCAAGTTTTGCACTTTTCTACACGGTGTCAATTTTTTTTTTTGCATTCTACATGGTAGCCTTCAACTTCTGGAAAATTCTATGTGGTAGCATAAAAATGTTAATTGTTGTTAAATTAAGGTAATTAAAACCTAAATTAAACAATGAACCACCATTAACACTTAATTACCTAAATTAAACAATAAACCACCAGCCACTCCCTTAAACAAACAGCCACCCACCCAACCCCACCGAAACCACTCCAATTCGAACCTCCCCACCCAATCAAACCCCCCGCTGCACCAAATCGAACCACCCATCCCATGAACTCAGCCAAATCAAACCCCCAACCCACAAACTCTCCACTCAAACCCGACAAACCCACGAACCCCCACAAAATCGAACCCTTTGACCCACCGTTCGAACCCTATTCGAACCTTGAATTACTCCGAACCCACCAATTTGGTTTACTTCGAACCAATTCGAACACACCAATTCGATTTGGGTCGTGGGTTAGTTCGAATTGGGTGTGAGATGGTCGAATTGGGTGTGGGTTGGTCGATTTGGGTGGGTCGTGGCGGTGGGGTTCGAATTTGGGTGGGTTGTTGCAGTGGGGTTTGATTTGTGTGGGTTGTGGTGGTTGGGCTCAATTTGGGTAGGTTGTGGCGGTTTGGGCGGGGTCGACTTGGGTGGGTTCGATTCGGGTGGTGCAGGCGTGCAGCGGTGGTGGCAGTGGTGTCTGGTGGATGTGGTGTATGGTGGAGTGGGATGATGAGCAGTGGTGGGATGTGATTTAACCGTTTAATGGCTGATTAATTGTATTAATTACAATTTTACCATAATTAATTAACAATTTATCAAAATTTGGTCATGATATAGAGAAAACAGAAGTTGAAGGCTACCATATAGAATGCAAAAAAAAATTGAAACCGTGTAGAAAAGTGCAAAACTTGGGGCTACCATATAGAATTTCCCCAAAAATGATTAGCAAAAATAATAACAAATTAATAACAACAATAATAATTAGATCAACAAAAAATAATAATGATAATAATAATTTGGAAAATTTGTCAGGAATAAGGCAACATTTGCGTTGACCGCTTCTAACAAGTCAACCTTAATTTATTCCAATGACAAGTAAACCTTGTACACACTTTTGCTTTTAACAAGTTTTTACCTGCTATTACCTCTTAGTAACCTGTTTAACAGGTTAAAGTGACACATGTCACTCTTTTATTGAACTTTTTAAACTTTAAAATTTATATTTAAAAAAAACATTAAAAAAAACCCTCTCTCTCCCTCCCCCACCCCAATCTTCTCCTTTGACTCAGATCCTAATTCACTCTTCCACCTCAAAACCACCCCATTTCTAGTTTCCTCTCTCTTCCATCAACCTTTGGGTTTGATATATTTTCTAGAACGACCAACGCAACACCCAACTCTTCGCCATAAATCCAGGCCATTTACAGCCAATTTTTCGGTTAAAAGCTGATGGAGAATGGTACGAAAACCCCAAATAACTAATTCCTGCAACTAATATCAGGAAATTTGCTCAAATATAGCGATTTTGTGATAGTGCGTGAGCCGGGCAGGAAATTTGCTCAACTATACAAATTTTCCGGTTATTTGACAATTATATTGGGTGTAAGGTGTAGAGTGGATGAAACTGAGTAAATTATACTGTGGTGTGTGCTTTTAAATGAGTTTTTTCTGTTTGTCTTTCATCTGTTTTGTGATTTCTTCTTCATCATTTAGCTTAATTGTATTATTCATTTTGGAGCAAAGTGTTATTATATTCTCCAATCTATCCTTCATTGAGTCCCAATCGGACCGCAACTGAGTCTCACTCACTCGTTTAAGAAGATTATGTTTGCTACTAAAATCAAAGATAAGAGAGCTTAAGAAATGGAACAGAGTGACCACAACACAAGCAGAAGCAATACTGTCAAGAACACGCGAACGTACTAAAGCAAGGGCTATGTCAAACTGATTTAGAAGTTTCTCATGTAATGGAACAGAAATGATGCAAAGCCTTTGACCTCGAAACCCACTGGTAACACTCTATTACCCTGTCAAACCCACTAGAAACAACGACAGCTGAAGGAACAGAGTTTCGACAGGGAACAAATTCCGGCAAAAATTAAATCCATTTATAATTGTGTTGGAATTAAATTGGGACAACAAGTCATCAAGACAAGCTTTAATTTCTAATCTTCTACCTCTTTTGGTTTTTTTATTATCTAAACTATTGATTTCGGTGAAATTTTAGAAACTTTTGGTGAAAATTTGTAACAGACCAGATATGTGATTGCACTCTGTTTTTCCAGTTTTTTCTCTCATTATTTTTTTTCGGGGATGGAGAATGGATGGAGGTGGTGATGTGGTGGTTGTGGCAAGAAAAGAGGAGAGAGAAAAAGAGGAGGTGATGTTGTGGTGGTCAGGGAAGGAGGAGGAGAGAGAAAAAGAAAAAAAAATGAGTAAGAAAAAATTTAAAAAAAGCAATTAATTACATCTAATTGGAACAAGACACGTGGATAAATCATCTAAGCTAACAGGTTAATATTAGGTTACCGGTAAAAAACACTTGTTAAAAGCAAAAGTATATACAATGTTTACTTGTTATTGGAATAAATTAAGGTTGACTTGTTAGAAGCGGTCAACGCAAAGGTTGGCTTATTCCTGACAAATTTTCCTAATAATTTTTGATAAGTAGTACTCTACAAAGACATGTGTTAAGATGGTCAATCGATGAGTATATGGATGGACCCATGAAAGTTTATGTTTAAATTTACACTTTGAAACTAAAACCTTTCATAGTAAGATTGCAAGTTAAACCCTTTTGATTTCATCATAATTTATTTATAAGCATATGGATAGACCATATACCCCAAAGCTTATAAAAGTCTTTGATAATAATATCAATAACGATAATAATAAGTTTTAGAATAGACGGCTATCTATATATTTGACATAAAATATTAACATGCAGTAAAATGTTAAAATTCTTCGATTGCCCAACACATGTTATCAAAGACCAAATATTTGGTCTTCAACATAATATTATATATTAAATCTCCTTCTCTCTACTCAACTAGCCTAGCACCACGGAAATTCTACAATAAATGTCAAATATCGCTATTCACCACTAATAATAAAATTTAATAATTTTAATTATAAAATACCAAATTTTCAAAAGCAGTTTATATCAAATTACCATCACGCCCTTGCCTTATGACCATCAACCTAAATTACCCTACCCTTTACTCTCCTCTAACGTGTAGTATCATTCAATTTATTCCAGCCCACCCTATCCCTTCACCTCCCCCTCCATTGAAACACTAGCTATGTAGCTCACCCCTTTATGTTCACCCTCCATTGCACTAGGGCCATGGTCATTCTTCGTCAAACAATTTCACCTCACCTCTTAAATTTTTTTTCTCCCTATACGGGCCAACATCCATTTTCTTCTACTTTTAAATTCAAATTAATCAAACATCATCTTAACCATTCTTAATTTGTTTCTCTTTATCGTTGTTAATGGCAATGGTCCCAAATCTTCATTTTTTCTCATATGAACAGATTTATTAAAAACACAATTCTTCAAATCCTCTCTCTCACCCACCCCCTTTCTATCTCGACTCCTCCTCCCAAATTCTACTGTATTAGCAATCTAGATCCACCACAATCAAATATATAAAGTTTGCATGTTTTTTTAGAAATTAACAAGATTTGAAAAATAGAAATTGAAACTCATAATCAGGGAAGAAAAAGCGGACGTTATGTAACGGAACGGCGGATTTGTAACGAGTCTGTGAGAGGTCGTTCCATTAAAACCCGTTTCATAACACCGATTTAAAAATCACACCAGATTTGCCATTACACCCGTTACGTAACGGATAACAGTTGTTACTTTCTGTTACAGAACGTCAATTTGCCGCTATTTTTAGACAATGGCAGAGAAAGGTGGAAGAAATTGAAGAAAATAACAAAAATGGCAGAGATTCTCTATAAAAGAATAGATTCTTCAAAAAAGGAAGATAAGAAAATCATGAGCATCACAGAAAATGAAATCAAACCAAACACAAGCAAACAAAATCGTTTTTTATATAAACCCTAAATTGGCAAGAAATATAACGCACACCAAAAAAACTCAAATTTAAGAACTAAGTAAGTAAGAGAAGGTTTGACAATTTTCCAACTCAAATTGCCCAGAATTACTTTTCGAAAATTCAAGGTATGTAGTTCATAATTTTAAATCATAAAGACATACCTTTTAACTGCTTTCTTCCATATATGTGTGTCTGGGTGCTTGATATTTTCTTGTATCACCCTGATCTTGTTCTCGTTGCTTGATAATTGAGCTATGTAAGAAAAATAAGCCATTTTTCTTTGACACTGGTTCGTGTGACATGAGATGAGGACGAAGAAGAGTTGAAGAGGATGAGAGAGAAATGATCAATGCAGAGGAATGTTCCAGAATGAATGAAAGTGAAGTTGAGAAATGATTTTTTTGACTTGTCACGTGGTTGGGGATTAGTCATTAGGGGGTTATTGATATTTTTGTGTAATCGAAATTTAATATTTGATTATAATAACTAACTTTAATTTTTGTTAGTTTTTTTTTGGTGAATCTTTAATTTAATTTAATTTTTTTTAGTGGTCAAATTATAACATGGGTTAGTGGGTTAGTTAATATGTACATTTTTATAAAAGGTTAATTGATTTATTAGTATAGTTTATTTGTATATGTGTTAAATGAACTCATAATTTTGTAGTAAATATTGGTTGAACTAATTAAAATAAATTGTTTTATTTTATATGCAAGTATCTTTATTGTTCAGACCATTTAATTAATCTAATACTTGTTATGCTAATAACTTGTTTTGGTTAGATGAGAAACATGGTTCAAATAAATTTTTTATGTATTTTAAAAAAACATGTGTATATAATTTATTACCTTTAATATATATATATATATATAGATGGAAAAAGTTGTAGCAATTAACTTTGTATAATAATTAATTCATGTATAATAATCTTAAATTATGCTTATGCCTTGATATAATACATCCTATTAACTATGTATTAAATTTGTAGAAGAAAAAAATTGACCACTTGTATAATAACTTGGTATTAACTAAGGATATATTATTAAAAATGTATGTATTGAAAAGTTCAAAATAATAAATACATTTAAAGTCCAAAATATTAATAAAAGAAATGTATAAAATTGAATTTTAGTTTCCAGGTTCAATTGCAAAATGCCACGATCAAAATCAGAAGATAGGGATGTTGGTTGGTGATTTTGTACAAAAGTTAATGAAGATGGAAGAACATTAAAATGTAATTTTTGCGGAAAAGTAATAAAAGGGGGGATTACACGACTAAAAGAACACTTGGCTCATAAAAGGGGCAATGTTGCTCCATGTGATAGAGTTTCGGCGATTGTACAACAAGAAATGAATGCCCTACTGCAAGAATACAAGAAGGATAAAAAGGATAAAGAGAGGAGAACATCCGAGGTTGAGGATGAGATAATGAGAAGTATCTATAGAGACGACGATGACGAAGATGATCCTGAAATGGAAATAGGAAGGCATCGTGGTAGAATGTAACAACAATTTGAACAAGATCGTGAGATGAATAGAGTAAGAAGTGGTAGTTACTACGATGGTGGTGGTAGTAGTCGAGCACCTCACATGTGTCGATCAACTACAGTCAGAGAAGTCGGTTATAAAGGCAATAGAGATGGAAGAGGGGGCACGTTCGAAGCAGCATCAACTCCCGCAAGTCGTTTAAGAGCGGTGGAAATTGATTTGGAAAAGGATGAAAAGACAAAAAAAAAACAATCGAAGTTGAGTACTAGGTGGCTGAAAAAGCAGTCAAAAAAGGTTTTAAGAGCATTTGGTAATTGGATTATTGATACCAACCAACCCTTTTCAGTGGTTGATTATGCATATACGAACCCCATGATGAAAGCTATACGTGAAGCAGGTGATCATGTTAAGGCTCCAAGCACATATGAGATTGTAGAGGTATGGCTCCCAGAGGAATGTAGGCTAAGAAGGACTA
Source organism: Patellifolia procumbens (assembly GCA_947645195.1). Taxonomy (NCBI): domain Eukaryota; kingdom Viridiplantae; phylum Streptophyta; class Magnoliopsida; order Caryophyllales; family Amaranthaceae; genus Patellifolia; species Patellifolia procumbens. The sequence continues at coordinate 8,221,634 of CANSGD010001328.1, forward strand.
CATAGCTTCTTTCTCTAACATATGGGATGAGAGGGGAGTCATTATAATGTGTGATGGATGGACTTGTCTAACAAGAATGCACATTATCAACTTCCTCATTTAATCAAACCGTGGCACGGTGTTTCATAAATCTGTTGATGCTACGGATGTCCCTTCAAGAACTGCAGACTACTACTTTGGCTTGATGAAAAAAGTAGCAGAAGAGGTGGGAGTAAACCGAGTTGTACAGGTGGTGACGAACAACGAGGCTGCTATGAAGGCTGGTGGTAAGAAATTAATAGAAGTCTTCCCGAACTTGTATTGGACAGCATGTTCAGCTCATTGCATATATCATATATTGGAGGACCTCGCAAAAAAGACCTCCATTAAGGATGCGTTAACCCAATCCAAGATGATATTTAGTTTCATGTACAACTCGACTTGGGTTGTCAGGTACACGAAGAAGTTTACAAATGGGCGGGAGATATTACGGCCTGGGATTACTCGATTTGCTACACATTTTGTGTCATTGAAGAGCATTGTTTACTATAAGACTGCTCTTCGGGATATGTATGAGTCCGAAGAATGGTTAAGCTCTAAATAGGCACAATAAACTGATGCAAATGCCGTAAAAGTACATGAGCTTCTGCTTGCGAACACAAAATTTGCTGTTAAGTTTTGGAATAAATGCGATAAAATTTTGAAAATCGTGGAGCCACTACTGAAAGTTCTAAGGCTTGTTGATGGTGATGAAAAGCCAACAATGGGTTTCATTTATGAAGACATGGAACGAGCTAAGTTGGCTATCAAGAAGGATCATAGGTACTATAAAGCTTAGTGGAAGATCATTGATGAAAGATGGAACTTCAAATTACATCATGATCTTCATGTGGCGGGTAAGTCACGTTCTTTAGTACATGAATATGTTAAAAATTTATAAACTTCCAAAATTGTTTTATAATGTGAAAGTTACTTTTTCAATTCTCAATTTTGTTATTCCAATGACAAAATTAATAGAGACAACGAGGTAAATTCGGGGGTGAAGAAGGTCATTCAAAAGCTAGAGCCGAACATGGAAAAGGCAATTAAAGCTTTGAATCAGGTAATTGTCTTACCTTTTGTTGTTAGCGCATCATAATCTAAAGAATACTAAACTACTATATTTATATATGCAGCTATACATCTACAAGGACAAGTTTGAGGGTTTTGGTAATGGTATGGCGCAAGAGGCTATAATGCGCATGAACCCAGGTAGTTTCTGTTTTTTGATATATATGTATGACATTTACATATCATTTAATAGTAAACATTAATATAGTGCTAACAATTTGCATTAATGTAGTGGAATGGTGGTTGAGTTTTGGAGAATGTGTTCCTGAGCTCCGACGGATTGTCGTTCGAGTGTTGAGTCAAACAACGTCTGCCTCAAATTGTGAAAGTAATTGGAGCATGTGGAGCCTCGTTCATACCAAGGCAAGGAATAGATTGCAATATAAGAGGCTACATATGATTTTCTATCTCCGTTACAACTTGAGGTTCAAAATACGACAGGCAACAAGATTGAGCAATAAGGAAATTGATCAAAGTTTCAACCCCATTAACCTGGATTATATTTTTGAAGATGATTCGTTGAATGCATGGGTTGAAGAGAGAGAACAACCCGTTTTTGAGGGGGATGATTTGGATTGGTTAAACTTTGATGAAGCTATTGATAATCGAATAACTATTGAGGATGATGATCCTCACACCGAATTTGGTGCATCTCCTCCATTTCGTCATAGTGTGAACCAGTCTAACACTGAAGGTACATCTGCATTAACTCCTCCCAGTGATGACGTTGGTGGAGATGGATATGAGAACACTGGTTTGCGCGAAGGTCGTTCACCGGAACAATCGTATGGCCAGAGTCAACAATATTATGGTTACCGACATGAGCATGATACAACTATTGGTCATCGGGAACCTACTCAGACATTTGTGAGGCGCCAGCGACCTGTAAGGAACCAATGATTCGTCAATCATCCGAAAGACGAGAACGCAATTTGGAACTTGGTATGCTTCATTCTAGTGGTTCAAGCAACAATGGTAGCTATGATAATTCCCAACAAACATTACCAGCACCAAATTGGGGAAATTGGAGAGAAGGGGCACAAATTCAGCAACCAACATATCCATATCCACATTATGAATCATATTCTCAAGAGCCTCAACAAACTTGGGCAGATGCATGGAACTGGAACATGCCTAATTACTCTCAAGGCAGGGAAGAGCTTCATCATCACGATCATGTCCAAATTATCAATCACAGTACTATCAACTATGGACCTATGACATATGACCACTCTACTAATTACGAAATGGATAATGTGGGGTCATATATTTTTGGTGATCCAACAAGAAAGATGACAACAATGAAGAACCCCATCGTCATTTATTTTGGTGGTGAATTTTGTAAGATGTGAATGTAATATAAAAATTATTTGCATGGGGATTTTTTTATATTTGAATTAATTGCTTTAAGCTTTATGATTTAAGTTTTTATTCAACTATAATGTAGAGGTAATATATTAGCTAAATATTATATATAATCATTTTTAATAAATACAACATAATCACATGTGTATTAATCTTGACTTTAAAATTAAAATTAAAATCAAATTATAATACTAATCTATATCCAAGTTATTACCCATACCCATTTACAATTAAACTCCACAAATAATGGCTTATGCAACCTCCTCACTTTATTTCATTTTTTGGCGCCAACTCACCAATTCACCATTTAATTGCCGCCCAACCACTTCACTTTACAGAATTATTTTGCTTTGCCGCCCAACCAATTCACTTCACAGATTTATTTTGCTTTGGCGCCATTCATGCTTCATCAATTTCATTACTTCCCAAACCCATTTGCTTTGTCATCTACACTAGCCAACTTTCCTCTTCTCTCCATAATTTCATGGCAGCAAGCAGGTACTCCATTTCATCTTCTCTATTCAACCACAAATAAAAAGCAAATGATTTAGATGATTTCTAATACCTCAAGGTACCATACTAACACCATTTTTTAACTTTTATTTCTCCAATTTGAATATGATTAATTATATATGCTTGTATTTATGATGTTCTAAACTTGTTATGAGTTTTAGTTTTACTTCAATTAGATTCAATTTAATTAATTATTTTAATTTTTTAGACACCAAATAAATTAAATATAGTGTAAATATATTAATTTTACCCTAACATGCTATAAAAATACTACTTAAACTGTTAAAATGCAAAAACAAGCTTGAAATCTAGCTTATGTGAATTTTCCTGAAAAATTCACACCGCGACAGCGGCTATCCGTTACATTACCCCCATTACAACCCGTTCGCGCGAACGCGTCCGTCAATTGAAGTTGAAAACTACTAATTTTTTTCCCAGTTAGTTAAAGACATCTGTCATTCAACCAACCGAATACACAATATTGAATAGTTAGAGGTGAAGGAGTATATGGCCATGATATCTTGCAGCTATCGAAGATGATAGATGGACTGTTGAAATATATAGCATGACAGTGGCGGACATACATACTAATAAGTGGGGTCACTCGACCCACTTGAATTGTTAAAACTGTGTTCTTTTCAAAAAAATATTATTTTTGAAAATATCTTACAAAATCGATCATTTGACCCCGATAAATTTAACAATTACGTTTTGACATCACTTATAATATTTCGGAATTCGCCACTGTTGCTCGGCTGCCGGCAGCGTCGTATTTCAATACGTAGGCTGTAGTCAATGAAATGAGAGGAGAGAGACAAAGCCTCAGGTGAAATTATAATGGATTGTACGACTGAGATTTCAAATAATATTTGTAGGGTTTAGATTTAATATATTAGTGGTGGATAGCGATGTTCGACGTTCATTGTAGAATCGTTGAAGTGTTTGGCGTTTACAAAATGACTTCATGAAGTCATTTCTTCCTTAGTCTTCCTTTGTCTTTCTTCTGTACTCTCTCCAATCTCTTGTTACTTTTTAATTGTGTAATAATTTTTCTTTCCTAAATCCAAATATATAGTCTTTGCTAACTATTGCTCTAGGGCGTTTGGTATGCAACATGAATAGAGATAGGGATAAACTCATATAGGTTGGGATATGAATAAGAAATTGGTAGGTGAGATAAGGATAAAGTCGGAGTAATCTCATATTTAGTATGTATTGGGATTTGGGATAACAATAACGAGAAATAACGAACTTACTTAAATAGTCTTACTAATTTTCTCATTCTCTCATCTTCCTCCTTTTCATTAAGGATATGTTTGTCTTTTTACCCCTTCATTATTATCCCCATCCCGTATATCACCCTGTTAAATATAATTTTGGTGACATAACTTTAATTTTTATCCCTATCCCACCAAAATTTATACTTCCCCCGTTTCTAAATAAGTGACACATTTGAATAGTGTTTACTATTCACATTTTATACTTTGATTAGCTTTTGTGATTTACATTTTAGGAAAAACATAGTCATGTGGGATCTTGTTAGATTCGTCTCAATGCGAATTTTTTTAATATCAACTTTTTATAATTTTTACTTATTGATAATTGTATATATTAATGGTTTAAATAATATATTGGTAAGTGTGTAAACAAGAAGTATGTCACTTATTTAGAAACGGAGGAAGTACATACTAATAAATAAACACGAGACAAAGTCTAAAGATAGGGAGTAAAAACAAATCCTTATCTAGTTATCCCTACCCCTTATCCCCTAAACAAAGCTGTAACAGTAAAATAGAGCCAACTGAGCTGAAGCGAGGTAAACTAAAGTGCTCTTACAGCTTTCAGCTTTAGAAAGAGAAGATAGAGAAAGGCAGCAATAGCATGAATTGAGTTGTAGTATTTTGGGGAAATTGAGACAAAGGAAAATAGCGGAGGTGAATGAAAGAAGATGGAAAGTGTAAGTTTGAAGTGGTGTGTGAAGCTGAACCAGGATGGTATATGGGGATATAGAGAGAAGAAGATTAAAGTTGGAAGACAGTTAGTAGTATCTGTATCTGCTGCTTTATCTTACCATAAATTTGTTGAATTCGCTGTCGATGAGATCAAACGTCGCACCCATCTCACCCCTTCTCCCTTCCAGGTTCATTCTTGCTTCCTCTTCTTATTTCACTTTGCTTTTGCTACGCTACTTCTTATTTTATTTTGAACCCATTTTTCTCATTAATTTCTTCTTTTTTTTTATTCTCAATTCAATTGTTTATGATGTGGGCATTTGGTATTATCTTATTATGACGTCGCATTTCTATGGGATATCTTACTCTCTAGTCTCTGATTAACACTATATTGGATTCGAGGCCCTTTTGAATTTGTGATTAGCTGTTTTTCTATTCCAGATGGATCAAGGAAATGGATTTACAACCTCTATATTGCATTTTTCTACTTTAACAAGTTTACTTTTAACATAAATAATATCACCCCAAATCTATCTTACCATACATATGGTGATGGTGAATGAATAATTACTTAGAACATGAGTTTCCACATCCTATTAATAAACTCATATATATCAACCAAATTAAAACCCCACATCATGTTCTTCTCCCTTCTTTTGTGTCTGAATAAAGTTGTGTTCAGAAGGGTTTGTGTTCCTTTTTTTTTTTGCCATTTTTGACAAGTAACAGATTTAACCTAAGAAAACTTTCCGACACGACAAGTCCCCGTTATGTAACCGAAAGTTATGACAAGGATGTGATTTTTTGTCGTCGTAATTTGGCAGAACGACAAATTCAAAAACCTTTACGTAAAGGAACAGCCAACATTTGATTCCATATGGATCTAGGCCAAGCATTAAACCATATTACTGTATCTTGTGTTTCCTTTTGGGAAGAATATCTGCACCAAGTACTCTGTTGAGCATCTTAATCATGCATATAACTATGGTGCGGTGTCATGGAGGCTTTCTTTTAAAAATTCTATATGCTGAATTTGTTTCCATTTCTTTTACAAATTTGTCGTTATATTGCATCTTATTCTTTTACTTAAATTGTTCAACTTTCCTTTTCACAATTCATCCAATAATTATTAAGTGTAAGCAGGAGAAGTTCAGCCATATTGAAGCTATAGATGGAACAGCCAAGGTCAAATTTCTCTCTTTTGAAGCTTCTAAGGTTAGACAACTTCGCAGTATGCACATCCATGGGGGTGATTCTCTGCAGGTACTTCTCCCCCTCCTCCCAAATCCGCCCTAGAGCGCCATACGTCTTTACGATTGGTTATATCCAATATTTACATTTTTATCTTTAATAACACCAAACTTTGAAATAATGTATCAATATGCCAATTCTACTTCTGTTGAAAATTTGTTTGGCACAATTACCAAAACTTTAAAGATTAAGTATCAAATTTTTTGAACCTATTCTATCTGAAAGGAAAATTTTTCTCAAAAAAAGATGATGGTAGTTAACTTAATCCATTTGGGCTTGAGCCTCTTTTTTATTCATGGATTCTAATTCACCTTCATTAGAAATAGACTCAATCTGTTTTGCTAGTCTAAGGAAATTAAAGAGGCAAAATCTTTGTGGTTTTGTAAAGATTTACTTCGACGACTTGGATAGAAGCAAGAAAGACTGCAACCTTTGATTTACATATGGTTCCCTGTCAATTTGGCTCCTAGCCCTGGCATTTCGGCAGAGATTCTGGAAATACCAAGTTTTCAGCAGGTTCAAGCCGTTAAACAAAGCCATAACCTTGTGTTGAAAGGTTTAGGTATTCGATTTTCATTTTGTTTCTGATTGTGTGTTGCAATTTGATTTTTGAGGGGTCTGAATCTCGATTCCTATGTATGAGAATGAGGTCGAGCAATTTTTTACTCAAGAATAAGCTGGATAGATTAGACACAGAAGCATGAAGAGGTGCTGAGAGAATGAATGTGGAATGAGAGGCTGAAGAATTTTTCTGCATTGTGATGTACAATGGAAACTGGAAGGGCGCGAGTCTTTGGAATAAGGCACAGTTTTAGAAATTTTAGATACTTCACATTTTTTTTTTGGTGGAGTGGGTTTTGGAGTTGATGACTTCTGCATTTAAGTTTGATAAAATGTTAATTATTTGACAGGAAACGTAACCTTGGGATTTTAGCTTTTGATGTTAATGGGGAAATTTTTATCTCTTTGGTATTAAGATTTCAATTCACCTTAGCTCTTAACAGTACCTTTACTCTTACATTTTACTTCATTTTGGTTCAGTTACCCAGTTCCGTTTAGTTCAGCTCATTTATGCCGAAGAGAAGAGGATTAGGCTTCCGTATGCTATGTAGAATTATGTAGCAAGAATGTACAATGATATAAGTTGTCCGGTAATCCATCAAATGCTTATGAAGACATTACCTCTTCGGGGTAGTGAAAACAGAGAAGTCTTTAGAGGATGACTATATGAGATAATGTACCTACTGAGACCACGCTCGCTAAATTTGGCATGATTAATCCTCTGTGTGTGCCAAGCACAAACTGATGAAGTTGCAGACGCAATAATTTATGGGACATTCTATATAATGACCGTGCACTATTAAAAATTCTATTTGTGGGACTGGGAATCCAAATGGTGACCCTCAACATATTTTTTTTTTAATCCAAATGGCATGGCTAGGGAAGGGGTGGAGATAGGGTGGTTGGGCTGGGGCAGGGGGCTCGGCTGGTGGCAGAAAGGGTGTAGGATTTCCAAATTCTCCTGTCCTCCATATAGATTTTTAGAAGTTCATATGATCTCTTTAGCAAGATTGTGTTACAGATCCTCCACATCTGCACGGGCATTGGGGTGTATTTCGGAAATAAGGTTACTGTATTTTTGAAGAGCATTAAAAGGGTAATTGAGTTTATGAGCAAGTTTTGTATGTCTAGCTGATATCTTGGAATGGCTTCAAAAATTGTGCAAAAGGATATCATTTTGGACCAGATCTTTGGGGCAGTTGGCAGTTTTGATTTATTATCAGGAATTCAGGATGGAAAAGAATGTGTTGGTATCGGATCAAATGGAAGTCAGTGCTGCTCTAGATGCTTCTCACTGAAGCAATAGGAGTTTCCAGAAAAGAGAGAAAGGGAAACATTTAGTTTCTGGACCTACTTGTCGTGTTTGGCTGTCAGGTCATGGGATTCTACCTGTTTAAATGTTAGGGGATTGCTTGAACTCTCTATGTTCGTTGTTGGAAACCTGTACTCAAGAGGGGGAAGAAAAAGAGAAGAACGAACGTCTGTGTATAGAGTTGGTCTTATCCAGCACTCTGTATAGCACTCGATTTGTTTTGCCTAGTACACTTCTAAATCTTGATTTTCTAAGAATACTTGGGGTGTAATGCTGTTTTTTCTTTCACAATGATAGCTGCCAGAGTTCACCTTACAAGTCAACCAGCGCTGGTAATTCTTGTAGCACTAGACATAGTGGTTAAGATCTATCATGCCTAGCCAATGATAAATATGCTCATTGTTACTACCAGACACAATTAATGAAAAGGGCTAACCAAATAATCGGCTTTAATTGTTTGACTACTTCCAAAATGCACATCCTTTTCAGTTGTTGATTTGAGCTAGTAAATTGTTGGATTATCCACTGATCTTTGCTGTTTTACCGTCAAAATATGATGTGCAGGTGTTGGACTTAGGTATCTTCCCAAAAGTTGCTTTTGACTTGCCTATTTTTTGTGCCAACTTTTTCACCAGCTCATCGACGAACATTATTGTGTTGTAAGATTTACCTCACTTCTTGGCCATTTTTGCTTAACTTGTGTGGTGCTTTGCTGATGAATGTTTTCTAGCTCTTTCGCTTCTTTTGAAACACCTTTTAGAAGGTATGCTTTTTATGTTGTTCCTTTTCTATTACTACCTTCGTTTTTTATTACTTGCATCATTGAGTTTAAGCATTAAGATTAAGGAGAGGAGATAGATAGAGAGGAAATAAGGGGACCCGTGCGATTGGAGAGAGGACAGAGGTAGTGAAAGCTTTTTGCCCTAAAAGGAAATGATGCAAGTAACTTGCAATTTTCAAATTGCAACTTTCAAAAGTGGGAAGTGATGCAAGTATTTAAAAACAGAGGAAGTATAATTTATACCCAATGACGGAGCTAGGAATTTTCGGATGAGGGGGCTAGAATTAACAATTTGAAAATTGAAATTGTATGAAGGGGAAAAAAATGTTGGTACGGAGATTTGAACCCAGGTTTCTTGAGTTGTTTAGTCTGTGATTAAAACCAACTGAGCCAAATCACTTTAGTGATTTCATACTATATTAAATTCTATATATACATTTAAATTTTTTGACCTTGTGGTGGGGGCCGTGCCAGCCCCCTCCCTCCGCCATTGTTTATACGCTTGCGATAGTTATGAACCAAGGGTAACAAATAAACCCTTGAGTTTCGATAAAGTTATGCTGTTGTGACACTTGTTCTCCGAACGGCAATAATTTGGCGAGTTCAACTCCAAATTTGGTAATGCATAAGTCCAATAATGAGTTCACCTATTGAACTTACGGGAAAAGTGGTCAATCACATAATTTGGACAAGTATTGACTCGGAAATTCCAATGGAGTTACATGGTTGCTGTTTTGGACGTGAAATAACTGTTGTTTTAGGCATATATTTTTGGTTTGCTTTATTGTTGATTTTGCATGTAATAGAGCTTACGTTACTCCTAAAGTTATTCATGATGGCTGGTTAGCAGGAGGATAAATGGGAGTGTTTTTAGCTCTTCATTTGCTGCCCATAAGCAGCCATTGAAGAGGAGTTATGATACGCGTAACTTAAGGATGATTTGTAGCTCCAAAAAACTGCCCACTATGGACGGTTTCCTAGGGTTTTTCTCTTATCTTTTACTATTCTTGTTTCTGAAGGAGAGTTAATGATCATGAGAAATCAATAGTTTATAAAAAATCCTTGTGTTTTAAGCTTTGTTCTCTGTGTAAGACTCAAGTTTAAAGTTTTGAGCTTAGGGGAGATTGAGTGTGTCTTCTCTAGCCTAAAACCCCAAAACTTTGAGTGTGTTCTTTAGTTTTGGCAACTATCCCTTGGTTCGTCGCTTTCTATTGCATTTGTGAGAGTATTCTTTTTCTTTAGAGTTTAAAATCACCAACCATAATTTAGAGGGTCGTTTAAGATTTACATCACCTTGAGTTGTATCTTACCATTAATTTTTCTTGATTTTATACAGGGATCTCAATCCTTTGCATGATGTCATCACTTATAGAGAATACAAAAAGAAGTATTACGAAAGTTTAATGCCTCTTAGCATTAAGTATGCTGAAGTAAGATTTGTACTTCTACTACATTGGAAAATCAAGTTTTCATGCTATCATCGCCTAACCTGTTCTAAAATTCACTGATTTTAGTTCAGATTCTATGCAGCTTTTGCCTTGGGGAGGAAAACTTACCGGTGAATCTTTGAGGTTTTTCTCACCAATTGTAATATGGACAAGATTTACTTCAAGCCAACACAAGCATGACATCTTGTTCGACGCATTTAGAGATTATTACAAGGTGAAAACCAATTTGTGGACTTGATTTAAATGTCCTGATACGTGCCACATGTCACATGATAAATAGTAGAGGCCATTAAATCTGTGCTGTATAATTTAATGCTACTGCTAATTTGATGCTGGAAGGGAAATCATAGAAGATAATCAAATCGCATTACAGTGACTGTTTTTCGAAGCTCATATTGAGTAATTTTTACTCCCTCCGTCCTCAAATAAACTTCATGTTAGGCTTGGGAACATAAACTTTTAGTAAGGAAGTGTAGGCTTTTTGGTGGTTGGTGTAAAAATAAGAATATAGATTTAGTGCAAAATCTTGTTTCAAGGAAAGAATAGAAAATATATTTTGGTTTTACATCCCACTTAAATGACACTACTCAGTAGAATACCAGTATCAAAATTCCATGTGCTGTTGAATGTGCAGACATGGCTTGACTTGATGGAACAGGCAGTGGAGGAGACTGATGTTGGACAAATTATGCTAAATAGTGAAGCACAGCATAAATACCTAACATGGAGAGCAGAAAAGGTAAAAATACTTTAAAAAAATTTCTCTTCTGTTTTCCTACTTTTATCAAGCTTTTGTTATACGACTTTGGTTGTCCCTAAATATAACATGCCGTAAATTATTCCTTCAATTGGGGGGGGGTTAAGACTCATTTCAGGTTTACTTGTGTTTGTTCTATAAAGGAGGGAATAAATTCAATATGGCTAAAAATAGTTTTCGTGCAGAAATGTTCATTTTCCTTGCATAATTTTATCTTTCCTCCTCTTTATCTCCTCTGCCCCCGTGTAATGTCCAGGCTAGGAACACAACAATGAAAAATGATGCTTGAAACTAATGTTAAGTTACATATTCCTTCTGTTCAATTATTTCAAATTGTCTTGACTTATGATTGGATATATTAATATGCCACTATTTAAATTAAGTGATAAGGATATGATAGGAGGATTAGGAGCAATACAACTATTATGAAGAGTCCTTTTTGCAAAATTATACCATACCTTATGTATGAGGGGTTAGACATATGAATACTAATTCCAGTTGAAAAAATATTTTACTGAGAAAATGAATTTAGTGCTGGATAATTTTCTCTGAAGTAAAAAATACTTCACGTCCTGTTTGGTAACTGGTATATATTGTGATAATTAAAATGAACTTAAAAGTGTTAACGTAAACTTGTGAATATAAACACTTATTTGAGGCATGGGCATTGGCACGGGACTTTCTTTACATATTATTATCGCCTGCTAAACAAGCTGTGAAAGTAGTAATGGAAGAACCTTCTATAGTAGAGCTTCTCCAAGTTACTGTATAATCCCATATTAGTTACCTAGTGCACGAGCTAGCTTGATATATCATCTGATGATTCTGATCCCACTCTCATTTACAACTTGTAAAAATAACTGAAATAACAATTGCCAAATAGGATCCAGGGCATGCGTTGCTGAAGAGGTTGGTCGGAGAAGCAGAAGCAAGAGTATGGTTTTTGAACTATGATTGGCTTTCTTTAGAAGCCCTTTGTATCGCATCAACTGAGCCCTTATTTTCAATGATGCTGTATTTCACAGAATGTGCTCAGAAGCTTTTTATTCAATGGAGTTGATGAACTAGGTAGCAAAACATTTCTGGACTACTTTCCAGAGTACAAGCTTGAGGATGGAACCATAAATGAGAAGCGCAGTATCATGGGGAAGTCTTTTGAGACCCGACCATGGGATAGTAAAGGCGAACTCATTGCCAATCATTAGAATGAGCTTAACATTTTAGTTGGGTACGAAGGGTTGGTACTTGATGAGTTGAAGCTGCACTTGATATGTTGCTTGTACTAGTACAGGTTTTTTAGGCGTAAAATTGTTTGTTAGTAGGAGATTCAAGACATTTACTTAATCATATAGCTGTATTAACTAAGTTTGAAACTTTTTGAGTATCCAACCATTAACTTCGTTGCGATTATTTTTGTACTCTTTTAGGGTCTGCTTGGGAATTGGGGGTGACGTATTAAGGGTTAATAAAAACCAAAGTAATGATATACTGTAATTGTAAAGGAGGTGATATGGGAGTTGAAACAATATGAGGCGGTTTTGAAAGCGGTGATGAATGGTTGTGAGATAGCAAGGGAGGAAGAAGGAAACTATCACTCTTATTTAAGGCATGCTTGAGATAAGAGTAATGTCTTAAGGGTAATAAAAGTCAAATGTAGGAAAATTTAGGTATTTAGAGGTATTGAAAAGGGAATAGAGTGGTGGTGGGGAGGAAGAAAATGGAAGAGAGAGAGAGAGGAACTATAACCCTTCGAATGAGGGTAATAGTTACCTAGGGATGGTGGTGGTAATTATTACTTGCATAATGAGGGTAATAGTTTCTCTCGTTCTTCCATTTTCTTCCAACAACACCACCTTATCTTTTTCATCACCACTCTATTCCCTTTATCATCACCTCTAAATACTTTAGCTTTCTCATGTTTGACTTTTATTACCCCTTAATATATTACTCTCATCCCAAGTTTGCTCTTAGAGGTGATGGTTACCCTAGGAGGTGGGTAAGTATTCCTCCATCACGAGGGTAATTATGGTGTTTTTGGTAATAGAGGATTATTGTTTCTTTTTTCTAGTTGTATTAAGTCTAAACCAGTTGGTAGGTTTTTTTTTATAAAGTACAAGGAAAGAATTCGATGACCCTTCTCTTTAGGATGAAACTTGAAACCTAATCTACTTTTTTTTAAAAGGCGGTACAAATTTTTATCTAAATGGACATCAAACTCCTGGGACTTTTTGAGTCTAAATATGTCCTTGTATGTGAGTTAGTATGCTATTTTATTTGCTTCTCGCGAGACGTGAAAGATCGTTGTAGAGTTGCAATTAGTCAGTAGCTATAGGATCAAGAAGCGTCTGGAGTGAACATGGAGTATTGTATTTTCCTTTCAATATAAATGACTATTGATTGTCTCCCTCAATAACTGAATTAGCAATTTTCATGTCCTTTGCTTGGAGAAGGCCATTATAGAAGCGGCGACTTCTGTTATTAAAGGATTATCTTCCCTAACTTGTAGGCTTGGGAGCGAGAATTTCACCTTAATTGGAGCTGAATGTTGGGTGGATAATCCATCAGAGTTGAATTTGATGTGATGTTGATGAGGGTGGGGCTCGATGAATTTGGATGACAATGGTTCTTTTTATGGAGGAGTACATGTTTGGGAGTTAGAATTAAGGGCATGAAGCATATGTCATTCCGTGAATAAATTGCTATGTGGAGAATACAGTTTGGCTACTAGTTTTCATTTTTGAATATTTTGGTGTTTCCATCCTTCCAAATACTCCAAAGGAACAGAAAGCTTTTAGAGACAGTTGAATTATCTCGAGCCTTGGAATCACTAATCAGAGAGGGTATTTTTGATGCATATATTGACTATATAGTAAACTTGCGGTGTGTAGGCAAGATAGACATATGTAATTTAAATCTTTAGTGTGCGATTGGCAGAATGGGCAACAAGCCAAAGATATACTCTTTGTCATGTTAGCTCTTGTTGGGAGCCCATTAAGGAGAAGTCGCATATAAATAGCTTGATTTTTGGGGATGTATCAACATTCCAAAGCCAAATGCAATGCCTATTTTGTCTTGTTGAAAAAAATAGTTGCGTACTATATAGGTGGCAAACTTTTCCATAAACATTCTTGAAGAGGTTGTTAAACCATAAAATGACGCATCCTTTTGAGGGGTAGAAGGAAGGGACACCCACAATTATATCAACAATGTGTTAGAGGGACGAGATCTATTAGGAAACTAGAATTCCACGTCATACCAGGCCGAGTTGTAAAGCAGATGTTTGGGTCAATTTTTTTATATAAGCAGGGAATAAATCTAGAATTTCTAGCACACTTTTGTTTGTACACCAGTTGTTAAGCCAAGAAAGTATGTCGTCACCAGAGCCAATCCATTTAATTCCTTCTTGAGTTAATTCAAGTACAAAAGGCTTTCTAAGTAGGAGAATCAGACACATAGGGCTTGCATTCAAAGAAAGAGAAATGTTTTAAGTATTTCTTGCGCATAAGACAAGTCATTTATTGGTGGTGTTCGTGCAGACTTTCCAAGCTAGTTTAGCAAGCATGCTCTGAATCTTATATCTTGTTATCGTTTACCCTAAACCACCCATAAGCTTTGGTCGGCAGATTTTTCTCCTAAAAGACGAGGGGGAGTGCTTTAGTATTATGTTCATACAAAATTGCGATTAATAGCGTCTAATATAATTATTGTAGGGGCCAGAATGAAGTTCGGTTGTAGCCATGGTAAAAATAGGAATACCCTCGAGGTTACTTGTAAGGACTTTTCCCCCACTTTAGATAAGAAGGAGTTTGTCCAGGAATTTAAGTATTTGTCCGTGCCGTTGAGAAACATATTAAAATCAGTCTAGTGCTTTTGTGTGTAGAGAAATGTCTTCCTAATATCGGCCCAGAGAATGTTTCGAGGCATATTAAAATGACTAGTGATTAAGGATTTGGGAGGATGTTTTTGCTCAAAATTATATTGAAAGGTTTTGCAAAAATGATCCACGAGTCGTTTAAGATTATGGATAGTCTTTGAGGTGGCTTTGCAAAAGAGCAGGCAATCATCAACAAAGATGAGCTCTAGGATATTTAGCGAGCTAGGGCTTAAACTTGAACCCTATGTCAAGTTGCGAAACAGAAGCAGCAAAGACAAGTTGTCTGGACATGACTTCCATGCAAATGTTAAAAAGATGCGGCGACAAAGGGTGACTAAGAAACATATACAACACAATATTTTATCCGGGTAATCCATTGTAGATGGCTGGATAGATTTTTGAAAAAAAAATCTCATTTGATCTGGTCCTACGCTTTTTTCAAATCTAATTTTAGGAAATCCATCATTTTTGGCTTTTGGATTTCTGGAATGCGTGAAAAACTTCTCGAGCAATTAGAATTCTAATGTTATCATGTATTTCTCGTTCGATCACAAAAGCACTTTGAAAAGCGATTATTTTTCCTAGAAACATTCAAAGTCTATTGACGAGAATTTTTGCAATGATATTGTATATAGTGGATGTAAAGTTGCATTATATTAAATCCTTTCAATCATGTTTGAAAATTGAAATGCTAAAGTTTGAAAATAATATAAGCATCGTATTTTAATATTTTCAAGGAATGGTAACTGAATATTTTACTATCTCTGTTTTTTAAATATGTATGTTTGCTTTTGCGCGCGGACCAAGGAAAAAGTGCAAAAGTAAGAGAGAAGGTTAGTAAAAGTAAGGAAAAGTGAAAAAGTGAGAGAAAGAAAGAAAAAGTAGGAGAGAAGTGTAATAATTAGGTGAGCCAACTTTCCATTTATGGGAAAAAGTATAAAGGTGCATATTAAAAAACATCCCAAAATGGTAAAATAAAGTTTATAAACCAAATACTTCATCCCATTAATGTACCATACTAAAATATATTTAAAGATAATATTCTTAGCTTTTAATATTACTTCGTCTGTTTCATAGATCTAGCCACTTACTGTTAATGCAAAAACCAAGGCAAAGAGGAGAAATAATGTAGTTGTAAAAGAATGTAGAATTATGTGGGTCCAAGAAGTAAGTAAAGTAGTGTGAAAAGAGAATAATCATTTGCTATTTTAGAAATAAAGTAAAAGTGAGTAGTACTTAAGAAAACAGATGGAAAAGGAAAGTGGGTAGATCATTATAAAACAAAGGAAGTACAAATTTGAATTCTAAAATTAATTACATAAAATCTGATGTTTTTATTCCACAATGTTTAGTTTAGTGAAGTATACTTCCTCCATTTCTTTTTAATTGCAACAAACTCAATTGGGTGGACTCATAGGCAAAATTTTGGTGTGAGTGTGAAGGGGGTGGAGAGGAAAAGTGGGGCATGTGATATAGAGAGAGATAGAAAAACAATGACTTGCATAAAAAGAAATAAAATATTTGTTGCAATTAGTTTCATATTTTCATTTTTGTCAATTGTTGCAATTAAAAAGAAACGGAAGAAATACTTAATATTGAAAACATATATTAAGTGATGGCTAAGAATATAACTGCCGTAATAAATATAGTATTTTCATGCTTAGCTAAGATTTCTTTAGATAAATGATAATTGTTATTCATAAATTATGATAATATGATAAATAATCATTACTCATGATAATTGATAAGATAAAAATTTATAAACCAAATACTTAATCAACATGTTTAATACTTATAATTAGGGATGTCAATGGGGCGGGGCGGGTGCGGAGGATGGTCCCTCCACAACCATACCCGCCTAAAAATCTCATCCCCATCCCCGCCCCATCATCCATGGTGGGGAAAATTTAATCCCCATCCCCGCCCCAACGGGTACGCAGTAAAAACTATCCCCGCCCCACATGGGTCTCCGCACCCGTCTCACACTCACCACACCCGCCCCAACGTCCGCCATACCCGCCTTAACATAAGTCACATGTTTAATAAATTATGTGCTAATTTTTATTATAAATGATAAAATAAAATATTTTTTTTCAATATAGTTTTTATTAAATACAATAATTACTTACTTAGGAGGTGGGATGAAGCGGGGAGGGTGGGAATGGGGCAGGTGCATTCTAACCTCCTCACCCGCCTCAAAACCCATGACGGGAATAATTTTTATCCCCAACCCCGCTGCATCACCAGCAAAACCTTCCCTCATCCCCACCTAACTGGGGCGGATGCGGGTTTGGTCTCCACGAACCCCGCCCCACTGACATCCCTACTTATAATCTTAATTGACTTATTATAATCATAATCATGTATAATCATAATAGTTAAGGAAGAAATTTTTTTCGACAACCCACCCATCAACCCGCCAAACCCACCTAGCACACGCATTAACCATTTAACCCACCCAACACATTACACATCCATCAATCAGCCCAGCCCGCCCAACCAACCTATGTAGCCCGTCCCCCTTCCCCCACCCAAATAAAAAACCGTTCAAGCCCGCTAAAATCCGCTGTGGTTTAATCCCTTTGCTCGGCCCCCCAACCGACTAATACTCAGGCCCGCACCGGTTACTTTTTCTTCAGTCCAACCCAGCTCGCATAGTTTCCATCTTGCCACCAATACTATCAGCTATCGCTGCCACAACCACCACCTCAAACCTGCCACACCCGAGCTTGACCTCTACTTTCACCACTAGTATTGCCATGACCACCATGAAGCCACTGCCAGCGAACCAAAGCCCCCATAGAAACCCCACCCTTAACACCTAAATCCGCCCTCTCTCCACCAAAATATCACCCCTAGTCATGGGAAACCACCCCTTCTCCCACAAATCCCCACATTGCTGGCCAAACCCAAGCTTAGGGATGGCAAAATGGGGGCGGGTGCGGGGAGCCCCTCCCCCATACCCATACCCATACCCACCTAAATTTATCATACCCACCACCTACCCACCACCCATGGTGGGTAAAGATCTCATACCCACGCCTGCCCACGTGGGTATGACCCCAAAACCATCCCTACCTCCACAACCCACCTGGGTTTACCCATCTGCGTTTACCCGCCTATTACCCGCCCGTTACTCGCGAACATTTAATTCGTTTTATGCTTTTTAGCAAGCCAATTTCAGCTAAAAGCCCAAAATCATCAACCCAAAAAGTTCCTGCCATCCTCTACAATGAAAAGGCAGTAAGTGAGTAAGGCAATAAGGGAGTAATCAGTAATTACAAATCATTAAATTGTAATTTGTATAGCTTTAATTTTAAAAAAAAAAAATTTAAAAGATGGGTGGGTTTTGGACTTTTGGGTTATATGGTAAAAATAAAATTTCTAAAAATTAAAATAGGTGGGTATTGGGCGGGTGGATGCGGGGCAGAGCGGGCGGGTATGGGGCGGTTTTACTCTCATACCCACCACCTACCCACTACCCATGGCGGGTAGAGCTTTTCATACCCATACCCATACCCATACCCACCCACCACCCACTAAACCTATACCCATCCCCGCCCCAACTGAGGCGGGTGCGATGCGAAACCCACCAAATTTTACCCGCCTACCATCCCTACCCAAGCTCCACAATTTAAATCTACCCTAGACTTACCCAAAAATGTCCCAGACTCACCTGAAACAATAATTTAATAACTTAA
This sequence comes from Patellifolia procumbens, assembly GCA_947645195.1. Lineage (NCBI taxonomy): Eukaryota > Viridiplantae > Streptophyta > Magnoliopsida > Caryophyllales > Amaranthaceae > Patellifolia > Patellifolia procumbens. The sequence goes on from CANSGD010001328.1 coordinate 8,240,238, forward strand.
ATAGGTGGTAGATCTCGTATTGTTCGGTGAAGATGAGTAACTTGTCAGTGGTTTACGGGTGAAAAGAAAGCGCAAGGAAGAGACGACAGACGGTAGACTCCTAGGCAGAAAGAGAGTGTTGGGAAAGGGGGGTGACGACTTGGTAGAAAGGCAAGAGAAAGGAGGAAATGGTTGGAATAAGAAGAAGGAGGTTGGTGCAAGGGTGGTTATGGTGTTGTGTGCTAGGAAAAAGGGTTATGATTCTTTGAAACATCTAGGGTAATTTGTGCGGTTTCATTTCCTTTCTTCTCGTTTTCATTTAAGTTTTATTTCTCTTTGTCAACCTTATACCAAACAGTCCCAAAATTATCAATGTTAGAATATGGAGTAGGACGGGGTGTTAGATAGACAAAAATTAGGAGAGAGAGTATAGGACAGCTACTTTTTGTTTGCTTGCATCGGTCAGGAATTATTGTTAAGGTCAAAAGCAAAATTTATAAAAAAGGATTCAAGCATTCTTCCAACTTTTTTTCAATGCAAGGTTGCAGCTATATATATCCCAACCTTTTTATTGGCTTAGCCACCGAGTATAGGATATATAAAGGGGTAGTATGGTGGATATATTATAGAAAAAAGATTTTTTTTCCAATGTCAATAACTAGTTAATGAATTATAAACAGGATAGTTCTGTGTATTAGCACATCATATGCTCGGATCATGCCGCTATAATAGGTGATAAACCTTTTGTTAGCAAACGTTGCAAAGGGCCTGTCAAATCAAGAACAGGTGTCTCCCCTTTCTAGAAGTAGTCGGGATCATTCTTGATGCTTGGAATACTACCATTCTAGGGTCTTTTTTGTTCCAAGTCACAACACTTCTAGGCCAAATTATTGTCAAAATAAAAAAAAAGTAGCACCTAAACCATAAAAATTGAAGGGTATTGAAAGGAAGCAAGTCTGTGATCAACTTGACCATGAAGGACAAGAACTACACTCCATCTCTTAAGCTCAAGCTTATTGTGATCTTCTCCCTAACCTTCAATTAGACATGGTCGTTTCAAAACAACGCATGAAGGCGTTATGGGCTGACATATGAAATTTCCCTGACAAAATGCCATACTCTCAAGTAGAACAATGTCAACTTCAAAATGAGACCCTCACTCTGAAAGATGATAATGACATTTGGATCACGGTACATAACTATATTAGTCAGCATCTCACTTTGAATCTTAAAATTATTCTCTTCCCTGATTCCACCTACAACTTGGATATTGATTTAGTTTTGACTGAGCCTCCTCGTCTAAGTTTGTAGGACACTCATGCTCTCTCCTTTCCCCTCTCCTCCAAGAAAGTGCGTACAACTGTTTTCTCTATGCATAGCTCAAAATCTCCAGGGTTGTACGGTTTCACTGCTGAAGTCGAATGTGGTAGGTGATAAGGTTACCAAAAGTATTCAATACTTGTTTAGACATGGCTGCCTCTTTCGTGCATGTAATAACATCAAATAGTCATGATTTCAAAATGTGTTAGCCCTGAAATGGCGGGAGACCTACGATGACCTATAAGTCTTTGCTATACGACTTACAAAATATATTAGGAAGTGTCTGGTTATAATAGGATAAAATATTTGCTCGCTCAACTTTCCTATTCTCAGCATGCATTTTGATGTGAATTCAAGTTGAAAGATTTGCTCTTGAGATCTAAACTCGAGATAAACATAGTTTAGAAGAAGATTCACTCACAAGTCTAAACTAAGGGGCTTATTTAATTATGAGATTAGATACGATACATATGTCGAAAAACTAATTAATCCAAGGGTAATAACATGATTATTCAACAAATGTGTAAGGCTAATTTTGATATATAAGAAGATGGTTAAGGGATTAATTAACATTACTAATCCAAAGGTGTCAATTAATGAACTATTTTATATTAGTTACAATTAGTTTTCATTTAAACCTTATATGGGTTCGTTCGTTTTTCAAAGTGCAACAAAATGTAATTGACAATTCTGAGTATGTTACTTGGAATTTTTCAATGATTTTTTTTTTCGTTCTTAACATCTTGAAATTTCACTGTACCAAAATTGGTGAAACTTCATCAAGGGACAAAGTCGCAAAAGCAAAAGAGTGAGGGCATGAATCTCATTCAAGTTTTATTTTTTGTGTCAAAACACTACTATTTATTTGATTATTTTAAGGACAAAATGAAAATATTTTTGGAATATTTTTGTTACCCATTTTTAAAAGACATATGGAGCGAGGTGCCGACCAAAAATCAGCCAATTAGGAGCATTCCTCCATGAAGAGGACATGGTTACAAGGAGGTATCGCCATCACCGCGCTGATGGGTGGTGCAGTAGGGTAATCTTTTTCTAATATGTGCATCCACTTTTATTGGTCTAATGAAGACGTTCCTTAGTGTTTTGTAAACGTCAGGTCGTCTGCTTTCAAGAATATTTTGTTAGAAGGGACCTTTTAGATGTGAACAAGGACCCAAATAATAAAATTATTGTGAACAAGCACTTTTTTTTTTGAAATTTGTGAACAAGCACTTATATAACATTCTATTCGTTGTTTAGGATACCAAACTCACATCCTGGCATAAAAGTCAAATTTTGGGGCATTTGACTTGCATTTTTAATCGGATTTTTTATATCTTTCTTGTGTGTGGAATACAATTAATTACTCCAACTTCTCCAATGCTCCCTCTTCCTGTTCCCATCCATCCAGATCCAGCTCCTCCATCTTCTTTCTTCCCCCATCTTCTTCCCCTCGCTCTTTTTCTAAGCTATCTTGCGCTACCATCAAATACAATATCTTAATTCCTCACCCAACAAGCATCCATTACCTTCTATTCAGTCACACTCTAAGCCTCATTCAAATAAAAGATAAAAATAAAAAGTAAATATAAAAAGCTTCTGTAAACGCCTCTTCAGCAAGCTAATCCAGTTATTGAAGATGATAGCCAAACTGAAGTTGGTGGTAATGCTACCTTTGTTGCTGTCTCTGATGTCCGTGGCGATCAGTGGCGGACCCAGCAATTTAAAAGTGGGGGGACAATTTAGATAATCCAACACAAATCTATTTAGCAATAAAAATCGGGTACACAATAAAAAAACATCGACTATATAATCAATCCAAAATGTCATATTAATATTGCAATTCGAGTACATCTTACTAAAATATCTTTCGAGTCTCATTCTTTTCATTCACAAACTAATTAACCAAACCACACTCTAATTCACAAGCATTAAAACATTAACAATTAATAAATTCACAAATTAATTACTCAATTTTTTTAAACTAGAATTTTAAAAATATGAAATACTTTAAAAAAACAATGAACTTACCAATACCTCGTCGCCACCGTCAATAATCGCCGTAGTAGTGTGGTGTGTGAACTTGTGGCCTTGTGAAACACAGATGCAACGGACAAATTCATGTTTTTTTTAATCAGTGGGCCCCACTATTTTTCTCAGTAATTCTGCTTCTAACTTCTTACACGTGGGCCCCCTTCACATATTCAATACACATACAAATTGTACAGCCCTTTTCACTCCCTTCTATCTCCCTTTTATTTGTTTCGTCCATGTGTGTCAACAGGACAGTGGGCCCCACAACCACTCCTTCCCCCTTTCTCTTTTCTCTGCAAACTGACGCGCTTTTTCATTTTTTTTTCCTAAAGTGGGGGGACACGACCACTGTCCCCCCATGATCCAACGTGGGTCCGCCCTGGTGGCGATCCCACCAGCAATTGAAGTCTTTAAATGGACACATACACTTTCAACTCATTGATTCAAAACAAAAAAAGACTCATTTAAGTTAAGGCCTTTAAATAGCCATTTGAATTCGAAACTTTATCTTCAAATTGAGAATTTCCGGGAGCAACTGCTCAAAGTCAAGTTAAGGCCTTTTAGTAATGCTTCTTTAAGATCACAAACTACTGCTACATGAGCAAAATTTTTGGTTTGATTTACAAAGACTTGCTTCACTTGAAGATGTAAAGTTGAATTTGAGATTGAAAATGAAACATTGTTGCCCCTGTTGGGTGATTTAGATTTGAGTTATTTTCTGTTTCTTCCTTGTGTTTTATGGGTTTTAAGCTTAGAAGTAGAAAAGTTGGTGATTGTTAGTGGACAATGCTGTCGTATTTCGGGATAAAAACTCAACTCAACAAATCCTTTGTCAAATTCAACCCTAATGTTCCTCCCTCCACTATGCTACACTATGAGGGCATCCTTGGAATCCCTATTGAAATCAATGGAACGAAAACCCAAAATTTTCGCTTATATTATTGATAAAGTGGCCAAGAAAATCCTTTCATAGAATAATCTCCCTCTCTCACATGCGACAAAAGTAATCTTGACGATTTTTTTTTTGCTTTCCATTAACTCGCTAGCTCTAGCAACCTTCTCCGTTGCTCATGGTTTTTGGTGCTAAAGTCAATGCCCTTACGACTGGGTTCTTTTGGGTTAAACGGAGTATTCTAATGTTTCCAAAAGGAACGGGGACCTTTGAATTCGTTCAATGGAAATCATTAACAAATGCTACCTAATGAAACAAGTGTGGAGGATGTTCAACAACCCACAAATTACCATCTCTAAGGTCGACAATGCTAAGCGCCCTTTTGGTTTGGGCTAAGGTAAACCAACAAATTGTCATCGCCTACACTTTTCGTGGGGCATGCGGGTTGTTTAGGATGCGAAAAATCTTTTGATCAAAGGATGCACTTGGAAGGTAGGCAAGGGGACCATTTTGAACCCTCTCTCCCAATCTGGTAATGGCTTTAGAACTTTCACCACATGTTCTGATCTTACTTTAAGATAAATGTAAAAAGCCAGCCTATCTCACTACATTATGGGTCCCCCTCAGCCTAGAATGACCCTTTGACTATGTTGACTTCTAAGGGAACACTATAAGAGGGAGGGGGTGAATTATAGTGTGAGAAATATACGTTACTTTTTGCGGAATTATAAAACAACGAAAGGAACAAGAGAAATACACAAGAGATTTTAGCGAGAAAAAACTTCCTAGGCCCAATAGGAAGAAACGACCTCGACCACAAGGGATTTTGACTCAATACTTTCCACTATAATAGGCCAAACGACTCTGTTTACAAACCTATTACTTTTCTCTCGGGTCACAACTTGAGTTCCTAAACTCAAGTTCCCAACAATAGTTCCCACCAACCGTTGTTCCTCTCGAACTTCACTCGAAGTTCCTTTCTCTTTCTCTTTCTCTTGCTTCACTCAAAGACTCACATTTACAATGAAACTCACTCAAGTTTCTTCCCTTTCTCTTGCTTAACTCAAAGCTTTTCTCAATACAGGATTTCACTCAAAATCCCCTTACCCAAAACCAAGATTACAAACGATAATAACAATAAGGGAATAAGTAGGAAATATATAAGTATATTGAAACTGCAAGCTTGAAAATACCCATTGATATATGGTGTACTACATTTCTACTGTTTTGAAAGGATCACACAAATCAAGCCTGGACATAACTATTATCTACTTTCTTATCTGCCTATAGCATGATCTCCCGACGCTATTGAAGGAAACAAAAACCCAGGCTAGCTAAAGCACTTTGCAAACCTGTATAATGCGTCAAAAAACACCTCTTCGCTCTTGCACCCACCCAATCTACTAGAGACTCCCACAACTTCACAAGAACCAAAATCTAAAAAAACGTCTAAAATACGAAAATTCACCAACGAGAAACGTGAACTGTACTGTATTAAAGAACTCAGAAAGAGGAGAGAGAGGAGGAAAAAAAGAAATCAGAGAAGTGAAAAGGGAAGAAGGTGAGTTGCACCAGAAGATTATGAAGGAGGAAGTTAGTAGTAACTAACTGCAGTTATTTGTATATTGACAAACCCCACGATTGGAACGTACACTTTCAGCATGATTCTCTATCATTAGAAAAGAGTTGAAACAAAATTTTCTCTGTACCTTTCTCTCCTCCACTAACATGTATTTATTACAATCATGAGATGCTTCTCACTAAGGCGCCTTTCTCTTTCTATAACTGACTCCTCACATGTTATTTGCTTTCCCACTTCCCTGCTAACAGAATCTTACTCGCACTAACCTGTATGTAATCTGATTTGGGAGAGGGAGGGAGAGGGAGGGGGGGGGGGGGGTGGGAGGTGTTCAGAGCCTCCAAGGTGTCACTTTGTCCTCAATTTGATTTCATTTCCTTTTCTAATGTGGTTTAACCAATCCTACCATCTTTTCATCATCTCTATTAGGGTCAAGGAATGCTGAATTCTTTAAAACAGATGCATCACAGTGCCTCTTCATTTTTTGAGCAATTAGCTGGCCATATACATTATACATCATAATACTAAGGGCGGAAACTTACAGCTTTATAAGCTCCAGAGGAAGCCAAAAGTTTAACTCCTTCAACTCTCATTGTTGCTTGGCAGAGCATGGGAAGCAAGAAGCATCTAGAAAGAAAAGGACTGCTAAAGAAAAATATCACAGATGCAGTTAATCTTAGTAAGAAAAGTTATTAACCGTCATCGTCCACTAAAAGTTAAAATTTACCTTGACTCATCTTCACCTTCCACTGAAAGCATATATTCTAGAAGTTTGTTGACCATCTTTTCGCTTGCAAGGGGTGTCTCTGCCAGGTAACTGAAACAAAATGTACATCAAAAGCAATCTCAGAAAGGAGTATAGTGTTAGTATTTCTGATTTCGAAAGGTAAAGAAGAAAAAAAAAATAGGTATACCTTCCAACAAGTCGCACAGAAGCAAGAAGATCGTCTCCCTTTTTTTGTCCGTGATCCTTCACAAGTCATTTTTTTTTTGTAAATGGCTGATAATTACTGTATTAAATAGCATCACAATAGAACTACAGTATTACCTTTGCATCCTTTAGGTACTCAAGGACTACTTCAACAGTCTCATTAAAACCATAAATGACCTTTATGAACGTGCCTTCATTGATGATACTCCCTGCAGGTACACAAAAACTTCATCAGTATCTTTTATTAGTCAAATTAGAGTCTTGTCTCTTGTACCAGTCAAAAAGAGATAACTGGTTCCATCACAAACTACAAAAGTAATCATTCATCGTTAACTTTTAAGCTAACAAGGCATAACACTCTACTCAAAGCACCTAAGGAACAGCTGATTGTTAAATTTTAAGGCATATTTAGTAGGCGATTAAAATGATAGTAATGGTATGTTACTCAGGCTGGGTACTAGTGACACTCAAGGATACATGTCCAATTCAAGATTCGACTATCCATGTCGGCGTGGGGGTCCAAACACTATACCCAAGCCGGGGGTTCAACATGGGTGTTTGAGGTGATATAACTAGTCTAAGGAACATATAGATAAGAATTGTAAATGGAAATTTGTAAGTTTAGTCTCATGCTACTGTCCAAGGTAATGCAACTCCATCCCCAAAGCATGCGTTCTCAAATTCTCATTACCTATCATATACTTCCTCAATTTCTCTTTAAGAGCTACATAATGAAAGGTACTCTGCCCGTGAGTCTTTGGCGTTCACTATCGGTCTCAAGCCCGAATAAAGCAGAGTTGCGGTAAATTTGGGGCGGACAGCGTAAAAGATAGTCCCATATCATAATAGGAATTAACAAATGAAAAATGTGCGGCTGTCCCCTACTCAGCGACGCGCTGCACTTCATAGGCCCAAGTGGAGTGATAAGTATGCAAGGGTTGCTAGGTCGTCGCCCGGAAGCGGCGCGCCATCCCGACGCTCGGGGGTGGTGTTACATATGCAAGAAATATCGCATTAGGGACGGGTGCGAGTAAAGAAGCTAGTCCAAGGTAGTGGTAAGGGTAATAAGATGCATTTTGGAACGTGGAATATTGGCTCTAAGGCGAGAAGATCGGGGGGAGGTGATGAAGGTTATGAGGAGGCGAAAGATGCACATAATGTGCCTTCAAGAGACTAAGTGGGTTAGTGGAAAGGCAAGAGAATTTGCTCCATGGGGTTATAAGCTTTGGTACTCCAGAATGGAATAGGCGGAATCATTGATAAGGATTATATTGATTATGTGGTCGATGTTTCGAGGAAGAGTGACCACACTATGAGTATTAGGTTAGTGTTATGGTTGAGGCGGTGACTATCAAAAGCGTATATGCAACAAGATCGGATGCATAACAACAATTTTGAGAGAATTTAGAGGAGGTTGTGCAAAGGGTGCCTATTAGTGAAAAATTGATCATTGGCGGGGATCATAACGGACAAGTCGCGTTGGCTTTGAGAGCATTCATGGAGGTTTTGGGTATGGAAGGAGAAATGAAGTAGGAAGAGCTATCTTGGATTTTGCACTAGCATATGGTCTTAGCATTATGAACACTTGGTTTGAGAAAAGAGAATCCCACCTTGTGACGTATAGGAGTGGAAGTAACACGAGTCAGATTGACTTCTTTTTAGTAAGGAATGCTTGGCGAAACAGTTACACAAACTGCAAGGTGATACGTGGTGAGAGCGCAGCCACCCAACATGGACTAGTGGTGTTTGATTTTCGGGAAAGGAAATCTTTTATAAAGAGAAGACCCAAGATGGAGCCGCGAATCAAGTGGTGGAAGCTCTAAGGGGAGCATAAAGAGAACTTCTTAGCTAAGATGGCTAGTGAAGATATTTGGTCTTGAAGTATGCAAATGGATGTAGATTCGACACAAACTAAGATAGAGCATAGTATAAAGAAAGCGGCGAAAGCGGTCCTTGGAGAATTCTAAAGGAATTGTACAAGAAACATAAAATGCGTTAAGGGTGTCGACCAAAGAGTTCTTGTTGAGGATGATGAGATAAAGGATAGATGGAGGTTGTACTTCGATATCTTGTTCAATGGTGATCACGTGCAAGCTATTGGGCACATACCGCCAAATATGGTAAATCGAGAGTTCATGAGGAGTATTCAAAAGGGAAAAGTCATAGCAGCATTAAAAAAGATGGGATTGAAGAAAGTTACGGGGCTGAACGGCATACCTAACGAAGTTGGAGGTGTTTAGGGGGGAGAGTAATCAAATGGCTACAACATTCTTCAACATGATTTGGAGAAACAACGAGAAAAGGAAGAGTACTTTGAATCCTTTGTATAAGAACAAAGGCGATATACAAGATTGTACCAACTACCAAGGAATCAAACTAATTAGTCATAAGATGAAACTATGGGAATGGGTGATTCAACAAAGACTTAGAAAACATGTGAGATATCGGAGAACCAATTTGGATCCATGCCAAGAAGATCGACTGTACATACCATTCACCTCAGGAGACACAATGGAACATTAACGGGATAGTAGAAGGATCTACATATGGTTTTAATTGGATGTGATATGGGTTTATCTTTAATGTGTTTGTCTTGTGTTTTAACATGTTTTTGTAACTTTTTTAAAAACCTTATCAAAACTTAAAACCTTTTTAAAAACTTTTTGTCACACTTGCTGATGTCATCTCCTTTTTCAACGGTTTCAGATAGCGATTCATGGTAGCCAACACCAAATCATTTTGGGAATAAGACTTAGTAGTTGTAGAACATAACGAAAGGGCACACCCACTAGGATTTAGAAGGCTAAGCTAAGGGACCACACAAAAGGGCAATTTAATAAATCTAACGCTTAATTAAACAATTGATTAAACCCACCACCAACCACAATAGAACCAGCTGCTAACCCACACCACCAGCAGGATCACCATTGTTGTTATTACCGCCATCGTGGCGTTGCCACCACCGTCTTCGTCTCCTTCTCCCTTCCCCGTTGCAATCTTCCTCAACACAAGATGGTGTAAGGAAACTTAAACCCCCACTTTCGAACTTTTGAACTCCTCCCTCCCCTTCTCTCTCCTTCCTCCCAAAAAAAAAGCCAAAACCCCCAAATTTGAACCTTTGAACTCCCCCCCCTCTTTTTCTCTCTTTCCTCCGATTACACTCTTCAAATACCTAACCCCCATTTTCGAACCTTCAAACTCCTCCATCCCTTTCTCTCTCTTTCCATTAATTTCTTTTCCTCCGAAAAAACCCTAATTTTCTACCCGAAGGAATTAAATCCAAAATCAAATCCATTTTATAACCAATCGTCCGTCTCTTTCGGCATCTCCGAAGCTTTAGTTTTCTGGCAAGAAATCATCGCAATTCGTTCAATCCATTACCGAAGCCATGGCATCTCCCGCTCAGATTTCCAATTAGAAAGCGAGAGAGTCAAAGGAGTGGTGTCGTGGGTTGGGTCAAAGAAAAAAAGAGAGGGTGGTGGCTACGATGCGGTAAGGACAGAGAGAGGGTGGTGGCTACGATGCGGTAAGGGGAGAGAGAGAGAGAGAGAGGAGTGGTTGTGGCTATGGGACTAGGTAGGGTTAAAGAGAGATAGATGAATGGTGGCTATGGGGGTTAAGGAGCGATAGAGGGGTGGGTTTAGTTGGTTGTTAAAGATTAATTAGATTAAGTTAGAAGAGCAATAAGGTGTATTTAAATAAATTTGGGTTGGAAAATAAGGGCAATTAAGCAATTTTTTGGTTGAACACTTTCCATTTAGAGCTTGATAGTACTTATTATGTATTCCCAAAAAAGAATATGTAGCAATTACAAAGAAATTGAGGAATCATAACATTACCATTTTAGTGTCAATGAAAAATTACGAAGAAAAAGATATACAGGGTGGTGGACAAGCATTTAGATGGAAGTTCCTTACAAAATGACTTTGTAGACTCATTACCATTGTCATCATTTTAAGACCTCCTACCAAAAGTTGTAAGTAAGTAGCACTCCACATGCTAGCCCGGCAGAAAATATAATCAAATTTTGAACAGCTACAAAAACAGCAGAACATGTAGATTTCCAGAAAAAACATTTGATACCTCATGAAAATACAATCTTCCAAGGTCATGTTTAAGAGATCACACATCATTGAAGCAAAAGCTAGTGTGTATTCTAGTGAAGGTTCTAAGTCCAAAGTCCAAGAAGAGCCAATTACGTTGATCATGAAAGTCATGTGATTTAAACTCAATTCAAAACAATCTTTTGTGACCACGGTTACATGGATGGAAGATGAAGACTGTTACTTTGTTAATTTAATTGTCAATAATACATCCATTGGGACAAAGTTAGTTAGTTAGTTAGTCGCTTTTAATTAATTAGATAATAGAGTGTAATGTCCGAAATTCCCTTAGATGTCTATGAGTTGTAATTTCCTTGTACTCCAAGTTCATGAGTTGTCATGAGTTGTAATTAGGAAAGCATCTTGCAAAGATCTTTCCTAAATAACACAAGAGTAGTCGGAAGGGAAGAAGGAGTTTCCCTTATGAATTCCGTCCCATTCTAGTCATGAGGTCAAAGATCAGATCGCTTCTTTCCTTATCTTTAGGCTAGAATCAAGAGATTTAATTCCCCAATTCCGTAAGGCATATTTTGGTCCCCTTCGATGCTTGGAGGGTAAGCTTATTCTTGCTAAATAATATAAATTCACATCATGACATCATTTCAAGGGCACAAGTGATTTTACAAAAAAAAAGCTGCTTATTCTTTATAAATTTTGTTCATAGCTTTGAAACCTTCAATTTATTTCCAGGAGTGATTTGAGTGTGATTGATTATTCAATTCTAAGAGTTGTATCCTAGGTTATATTGATCAATATTTGGATTTAGTGAAATTTAGGACCTTTGTTCAGATTCCTTAAGAGTTTTAAGCTTGATTAGCTTTGCAATTACATCAAAAGCACAGCATAAAATGTGAAACTTAACAACATCAGTAAACTGAATTGTTTCTCTAGCTTGTTAGGCAACAGTGCCGAGGCATAATCAAATGCTAAGGATGTGGGAATCTTCATTGTTCAGAACATGCTGCTTCACAATTATTTTAGACTACACTTCCAGGCTCCATTTAAAAACTCAGAAAGCTAAAATCCTTGGATGTTCAAAACTAAATGCATATAAATTGACGATATACAATGTGAAAATTCGGTAATTAATTTCATGCTCTGCATTTTGTACCTGAAGTTACTATAGCACGCTAGAACAAACTTCATCGATAGACTAACTAGCTGATATTATATATCTCATAATGGAATGAGACTCAAACATATTTTAGTAGGATGTACTCGAATTGCAATATTAATATGACATTTTGGATTGATTATATAGTCGATGTTTTTTTATTGTGTACCCGATTTTTATTGCTAAATAGATTTGTGTTGGATTATCTAAATTGTCCCCCCACTTTTAAATTCCTGGGTCCGCCACTGAATGGAATTAAATCTCCCTCTACACCTATGTTACAAGGAACCATTTATAAGGATGATGCATCAGCGTGAATATCCTGATATTTTTAATCGTTAGTTTATTGTCTAATTTGTAGGGTCAATGCACACCAGCAAATCTGAATAAAACAACCTTCACCCTTAACAGCAGAGATAAAGTTCATGGGACCTTAGATACACAGGAAGAAAGATTACCTTTATCTTCACTGAGATTTGAGATGAGTTTGATAATATTTTCTATCAAAGAAAACGCAATGGCCAAATTACGTCTCTTCAGAGGGAAGGTTTCAGACAATGATGAAGCGGCTTCATATTTTATGTAAGCCAGTTCATTGAGCAAAACCGCAATCTCGACCCTTGCTGACTCTAGAACAAGTAACAAGCACCTAAGAAATCAAGAAGAAAAGGAGGGGGAAAAATGTTCACAAAGCTTGGTAGTGTAACAACTTAACAAGCTGTACCGGATAAATGGAAACCTGGAATACTGCAACGTTGCTTACCTGTCTGATGGAAAGGACTTGTGCAGATCTGGGACATCCAGCTGACCAACCAGCCAACTTTCTCCTAGCAAAGCTAGCATTACCTCAGCAACAATAAGAGCCTGCATCTTCTGCTCTGGAGCTGGTTGGAGAAACAAACAAAGATAAGTTGTAAGCCTAAATAGAGCAACAATTTAAAAAAGCATGAAGAAAGTATGCAATGTCTATATCATAAGATTGATACAACACAATCAGCACAAAGCGAATTAATTGCACATATTAGATGCAGGTAACACAAAAATATGCAATTTCCAGTTTCTTCTTACTCTAAACTGACCCAATACTTGTTGAATAATCTGAATATCCAATATTACAATCCTTGCAATTGAGTAACTAAGATACTAGGAGTGTCGATAAGGACTAAACGTAAAAAATGGGTGTCCTGAATGTTGAACTGAATTCTCCTCATTGCTTCTTGTATCCAACTGATGGGCAGCCTAAAAGATGGCAAGTTGGTATAAGAAAGTATGAAGGGTTCATTCGGTTCATGTAACCCAAAGGAAAAGAAATCAAGAAAGGAAAAACAATACTCGATCCGTCCCGATTTACACTGTACCTTTTCATATGTCCATTACTCTTCACACTTCTATTTTTGGAGATAGCTCACTATATTTAAATGTTTTTGGCTTTCAAGCTTGACCCACCATTATGTGCGGATACAAAAGCACTAGTCCAAGATGAACCAGTCACATTGATCATGGAAGCTATAGGATTCAGCTTGCGAAATCAAGCTTTCGTAACAATGGTACTTGGATTGAAGAGGAAACTACTTAGTTAAGTTAGTTCTATGTCATTACTAAGCACTCGGCGCAAAGTATTTGGAGTAGATGAGTTAGTTATTTTAGTTACTTGCAAAATAATGTAAAGGGGCCGAAAATCCTTAAGATTTAGGATTTTCTAAAGTAGTTACTTGAGCTCCAAGTAGTTGAGTTTATTTGAATAATCTTGCCTAAATTAGAGGTTAAGTGGGCAGCAAGCGAGGAGTAATGGAGACCATGCAACTATGTTGATTTATGGCAAGGTTTGCATATCTTCCCAAGATCTTTCTTTCCTTATCTTTTTTCAGGCATATAGAGATATTAGGAAAATTTGGCAATAAATACCTAGGTTTAACCTCTTTTTTGAAATAAATACCTAGGTTCTTTTTTATTATATATAAATACCGCACTTGCTTCATTTTTTTTGAAATCAATACCAACTAACTGATTAGCCCAAAAATTTAAAACATTCCATGTTAGAAGGTCCCACAACGTCAACTATATATAACTACCCTTAATTTCATTCATTTCTCCAACTACCGTGTGCAATCTATTTGTTAAAGTTAGTCAATTTTCGTTAAGTTTTTGGGACATTATCCATCATACATCCGGGTGTACCATGAGCATGATACACCCAAAGCTATTTGAGCAAAAAAATAGCTTTGGGTGTAAAGCTATTTGAGCAAAAAAAAAAAGTAGCCTTGGCCGGGTGTATAATAAAAATCGTAAGTTTTTGGGCTAATGCTTTAGTTGGTATTGATTTCAATAGAAATGAAACAAGTGTGGTATTTATATAAAATAAAAAAGAACCTAGGTATTAATTTCAAAAAAGAGGTTAAACCTAGGTATTTATTGTCAATTTTTCCGAGATATTATAGAATAAAAAGAAGAATTAAAAACTCGAAACCAACACAATACATAACCTAGATTAGGAGCTAATTACAAGCCCTCCACTTTCTAGGAAGGGTTTGAGCAAGAAAACCAGCATCACAAAACGAGGCATCATAGCTAAAACATCAAAAGATCTCTCAGAAATTTACTGGAATTACTAAAGATCTTGGAGTTCCTATGCAACCATATACCATAAATAGCTTTAGCAAAACATATAAAATATAACTTGCGTTTTTTATCGGCTTTCTCCTGATAACTGAGAGGAGCCAGAAGTTTTAGAGATGCCTTGAAGATAGAGGAGCTTCTGCCAAACTCCAGCAGTCACAATGCACTCAAAAAACACATGAGCACTAGTTTCATTATCATTTTTACAAAGGCAACAAGTTAAGTCACATTTGACATTCTAAGTAACAAGCTAATCAACAGTTGGACTTGGAAGTCTCTCAAGAAGAGCTAGCCAAGTGATAAAGAGACTTCTAGGAGAAGCTAGGTTATTACGAACATTTCTCTTTCATTCAACTTTAGGAAAGAGCCCTACAAGCTTTTATATATTTGCTAATGCTCAAATCCTATTAATATCTCTCTTTAGTTTAAAGGAAAGAAGAAAATTGGCTACTAGGATCACCTAGACTAAGCCATTTGATTCTAGATTTCTGCTTCAAAGCCATTTCCTCCACTGAGATCCATTTCCTCAACAGAGTAGAAGCAGCACCTTCTCCATCATGAAGTAACACCTTCTCTATCATGAAGCAACCTATTAGTAGGAGAGTCTTGTAGCTCAGTCTGAATAGCATCAAGATCAGCTTTAACTGCATCTTCAGCAAATTCAGTAGAATGCAGCCCCTAAAAGCTAGTTTAAGAAGCTTCGGTTTAAACGAAATCTGCCGAAGAAGAGCAATATGATGGCAGTGCTCTCTAACAATCTTGTCAAAATCAGGGTGAGTAGCTAGGTGATTGAAAATTTTAAAGGGGCTAACTCCTCCATTGTCTTTAGGAACCCACTGTGTGTGATCGGAAAAGGAGTTTGCGTAATGTGCCTCAAGATGCCCTTTACTAAGCATCCAGTGATCATTGCCCAAGCACTTTGTCACAATTTGCTAGCTACTCTGTGCACCACTCCCTTTCTTTGTCCAAGAATAGAAATGGCATCTGCTCTTGACTTCAGCAATACTACATTCAATCAAGAATTGATCAAAATCAGCCAATCCATATTGACTGATACGAAAACCATTAATTACATCATTGATAGAGTGAACAGCATTAAAGTCACCAACAATATGCCAAGTGGAATGCATATTTTGAGCAATAGAACTCAAATCTTGCCATAGGTATGCAAACCATAAACCACAATGAGATGACTAAGAAATTAACCTTGATGTGCAGATGTAGGTGAGTGAACTGCTCAGATTTACCCGGAATGTTCATGTCCAGTTCTAGGTGCTTCCACCCAAGCCAAATTCTGCCTTCTGTTGAGAAATTATAATTGCATTCCCATTTCCACAAAAAATTTCATTATTTTTTCTTTAATAGACATACCTTAGTTTCCATTAAGTCTACAATATTGATATTATTAGCCCTTAGGAAAGCTCTTGTCTCAATGGTTCTAACAAGTTCATTATGACCCTCTGCTATTCCAAGAGCAAATCTTAATCATGAGAGGTATAGATTAGCTACCCTCATTGTCACAACCTATTCACAATACTCATTCATTGGTTGTCACTCCAGCTGATGAGCCGACACTCACTCATTCACGTGAGCTTAAGCTTGGAAGATAGTCACTAAGAAGACAAGAGATAAGGGTAAGGCATTGTTGAAGTATCCCACTCCAATGGAAAACACTTCGTGTATTCTTAACGCAGTTGGTGAGAATTTTTTTTTTTATTTTTTTTTCACGTCCAAAAAAAAAATTCACCAACTGCGGTAAGAATACACGAAGTGTTCTCCATTGGAGTGGGATACTTCAACAATGCCTTACCCTTATCTCTTGTCTTCTTAGTGACTATCTTCCAAGCTTAAGCTCACGTGAATGAGTGAGTGTCGGCTCATCAGCTGGAGTGACAACCAATGAATGAGAATAATACAGGAGCATCCATGATCAACCCAAGTCTTCTAGCAAAGAGTCATCAAGAAGAGATCAAGGTGAAGGAATTACGATTCATTAGCTTACTAAATCCCATTTCGAACAAGCAAGTACTTTGAATTGATAGTTAAGCTTAACATCTTCTTAATCTCTTTTAAGCTTTGTTGATTAATGCTTATGATCATCTTAACATCATAAAGTATTAGTAACCAAGCTTGAATTATGATTAAATAGCTTAATTAATTAGTTCTAAGTCATTTAAAGTAAGCTTAGTGAATCTGTTTTGGAAGAACAGTTTTGGTCCGGTTGGTTTATTGCTTGTTTTGAGTGTGTATTTGAGCTTTATTTTGGGTGAAGGCAACCATACATGACTAACCTGTGAGCTTACTTACATCACCAACAAGCATGTGAAGATTGGGGTCCAGAATCAATAGGAATTGAGAGCTTCATCAAAGGGTATCCTAAAATTGCAGCTATATGGCGTCATTTTGGGGTCCATTTCCTCAAGGGCCGCAACTTATTTTAAGCTTTTGGAGCTGAATTTTTTAGGATATTTTCATTAGAAAGTCTATTTTATTACCTTAGTTTCCTTTTTGCAGTAGGACTTTCTCTTTTCTCAAAATATCCTGATCATTGCACCTAGGTACTGAAAACTGGCTCAGATTTTGTAATATTTTAAGTTAGCTTTTGGTTACCTAAGCAAGACATCACCAAATGACGTGAGTTTTTGGTATGATGCTGCTTAATATGTTAGGATTGTATGGCAAAAGAAATCAGTTGAGTTGGTTGAATGAATTGAAAGTTATACTTCTTTCTTTGAGAAGTGTGCTTGGAGTTAAAACTGGACAGTTTGTCCTAAATCAAGTCTTTGAATTAATTAGCTAACTAACGTAGATTAGTTACTAATTTAACAAAGCAAGGTTGCACCAAGAGCTCTTCTTTGACATTGGTGGCCTAGTTTGGTGGTTCTAAGGCTAGTGAAAGTGGTGGTAGTTGGCACGATCCCAACAAGGCTTGATGCAAAATTGTTTCTTCGGTTCTTAACCAACAAATGCTCTTGGTTATGAAATGCTTTATGCATCAGAGTATTGTGAATAGGTGGTGTTCTAGCTACTTGAGAAGCAGCCTGTGGAGGAGTTTGTGCTTGTTTCTCTTCAACCCATTTCTGAGTGACCTTTTTCGTGTCTTCTTTATGGATGAACTTAGCCTTATCACAATCGTGGCTAACCCTGCTACATTTCTTACAATAAGGAGGCTGCTAATCAAAAACCACTTTATGCAAAAAGAGGGCACCATTGGATCTTCAACACTAACGTGTGAAGGGAGAGGCTCGGTCACATCTACTTACACCAGTATTCTTGCAAATGAGACCCTTGGCTGTTGTGTAGTGCAACCATCACCAGAGAGAGGCACCCCAAGCAAACTGCCTATCCTACTCAAGCAATCCTCACCCCAGCAGTTAAGAAGAAGGTTAGGAAGCATAACCCAAAGTGGAATCAGTTTCAGAACTTTTACATGAAAGTTAAACTCAGGAGTCCACGACTTGATCACAACTGGTTTCCCATAGAACATATGAGGTTTTCCATAGAACAAGTGCTGTTTCACATAGAACATAAGAGGGCCAGAGTAGAAGATCTCATTTTTATCAGCTCCTTGGAATTTAACAAAGTAATATCCCTCATCATGAAGGAAAATCTAAGGCTCAGCAATATGAGAATGTAGGAGAATGTCCTATTACATATACAATAATTGCAGTTTCCCATTTAAGAGTAAGTTACTACTTCAGCTTTAACAAGTTGAGCCACTGGCTTTCTTTCCTTGTTCTTAGCCTAGATTATAGGAGATTCTGACCTTATTATTGTACACCTATATTCGGCCACTGTATTCCCAAGTTCATTCTGCTAGTTAATGTAAAAGCACGTCTAACCACATTTCACGCTACAAGGGTTAGAGTGATTTTATGACTAAAACTTATTTCTTGTTTATGAATTGTTTCCTTGACATTATTCGAACCTTTAATTAATTTTTGAGTGTGTTAATTAATTATTGCTAAATACCTTAATTCCTGGAGGTATTAAGGGTGTTTAAGATTTAGTCGTTGAGTGTTCAGGAATGTCATCCAATTACTTGTTACAAAATATGGACTCAAGAACTAGATAGGACCTAAGCTCGGATGTTCTTGATTTGGATTGGTTTGCAAATCGTATCAAAATGATGCAGAAGCAAAGTCACTTGTCCAAGATGAACCAACCACATTGATTATGGAAGCTATGGGATTAACTTAGTTGCAAATCAAGTTTGTGCCTATGATTACTTAGATTGAAGAAAAACAAGTTAGTCAACTTAGTTTTATGTCATTAATAAGCACTTGGTAAAAAGTAGTTAAAGTAGTTGAGTTAGTAATTTTAATTACTAGCAAATAATGTAATAAGGGCCGAAATTCCTTAACCATCGGTTGCCTTACAGTAATTCCTTGAACTCCAAGTAGTTGAGTTGTAAGTAGGCAAGTTGATTTTTGAAGAGTCTTGTCTAAATTAGGGGTTGATTGGGTGGCAAGCAAATGGAAGAGACTGACATGTGATTTTAGTGATTTATGGCAAGTTTTTTAACTTAAAACAATACCGCCACTCTACCACATCTACCTTCTAAATAAAATAGCAATTAATAACCAAACAACAGCTTATCATCTAAAATATGTGTTTTGATAAGTGTAAAGAATAACCACGACGAGTTTAGTGAATTTTGTTTAATAAAAATGGGGAAAGAAATCTAAATCCTTTGTACAATATCTAGTTTATCAAAAAGAAGATATGAAAGAAAAACCTCCCATATTCTTCTCTTCCTTCTCAGTTTGAATAGTTTCAAGTTGTTTCTACCTCTCCCAACTTCCTTCGTGTTACCACATTCCACCACCTTCCTCCTTGCGTGAGCTGCCTTGCCATTACCTTACGATACCACAACGTGCCTTCTCAGTAATCACTGTCCCTGTATAGCTTTCTCATCTCACACCAATCACCTGCTACAAATTGGGACAAACCTCCAGTTGTCATCACTTATGCTAGGAGAAGGAGTGCAGGTGCAGCTAAGGTGCAGCTAAGGAGCAGCAACAGCAGCAACAGTATTTAGAAATTAAGGGTTCATTAGTCTTTTACTGCTTTAATTACTTTCTCTTTTGTATTTTTCTTTCTCCTATGACTTGGCAATTGTACTAACAGAATTCTGTTATTCTGGGAGGTTAGTACAGAGAATCTAATTCTCCTTCTTGTGTATAAATAAGGGCTTGGTGAGCTGAATTCCTTATCTATGAAAAGTGGAGAATTATTTTGGGAGAAACCTCACATTCTCGAATGAGTGAGGAGTTGTAGCTTCTTCTTTCTGATTTAGCTATCAATACTCTATCTTGGTGACTATCCTTGTGCTAGATTTGTTAAGTTTTGTTTGATTCTTAACAAGTTGGTATCAGAGCTGTGACGGTTCTGCAAGGAAATGGTGGGAGGACAAACGAACTCACAGAGGTTCGAGCAAATAGAGAAGCAGCTCAATGAGTTTCAGGAGGAGAACGAGAGAAGAATCACAACTGTGGTAGAAAGGCAAACCCAACCTCTTCAAGAAGCTTTGGCTAGAATGGCTGAAGCCATCGCCAAGCTTACTGGGGATTTTGGAGCTCATTCAGAGAGAATGGAAGGGAGGATCGAGAGATCTCGTGAAAATCAGGAAACACTAATAGCTCAGATGAGAAACGAGCAAACAAATTTTCAAGAGAGGGTGAGAGTTCAAATGGAGGAGAATCGAAGGAATCCTTCACAAGAGAGAGAGAATCTCGAGGAGATGAACGAAAATGAAGCTGAAAGAAGGATGGAACCTCGAGAAAATGAGAGAGGTTTCAGGGCAATCTGAAACTCCGGCGGGTTACGGCGGAGGTGGTGGTGGTTGGCGAGTCAAGAAATTAGACTTACCCATATTCGACGGCACTAACCCAGACGGATGGATTATTCGAGCTGAGAGGTTCTTTCATTTCTATCGACTGAGCGAAGATGAGAAGGTGGAGGCCTCGGTGGTGGCGTTTGACGGAGACGCGCTCTTTTGGTTTCAGTGGGAGAATCGCCGGCGGCCGGTGAAACGTTGGGAGGAACTGAAGGGGTTAATACTTAGGAAATTCCGGTCGACAGCCACCGGCTCCTTGCATGAGCAGTGGTTGGAGCACCGACAGTTGGGTGGCGTGGAGGATTACACCAGAAAGTTCGTGGAGCTGCTTGCACCATTGAAAGAGATACCTGAGGTACTAGCCAAGAGCCAATATATAAGTGGTCTTAAGGACCCGATCCGTGATGATATCCGGGTTTTAGCTCCAATAGACCTGGACCATGCAATGGAGCTGGCCCAAAAGTTTAGAAAATAAATTCAGCAATTCTGGGCCAAAGAATTGGGCCATGAGAAGTGGACCACAGATTGGGGCCACTAGGAGTTATAATTCTTCTGTTACTTCTTTATACCAACCAAACCAAATTAAACCCAACTACTCCCAAACTTTCACCTCAAATCGACCCACCCATTCAAACACAAACCCAAACCCAAACCCACCTAATTACTCATCAACCCAATCTCAAAGCTCCCTTCAATCCACTGCATCCAATACACCAAGAAACAACTTCAACCCATCCAACCAAAGAAACAGAAACTTCATTAGAAGGTTAACAGAAGCAGAGATGCAACAGAAGAGAGAAAAAGGGCTATGCTTCAAGTGTGATGAAAAATGGAACCTAAACCATAGATGTAGGGGAAGAGAGCTCAGTATGCTAATCACCCTTGAGGGAGAAGAAGAGGATGAGGATGAGGAGGAACAAATAGGAGAAGGGTTGGACTTTGAAAGTCAACCAGAAATATCCCTCAATTCTGTGATGGGCATAACCAATCCTAAAACTCTCAAACTGAGGGGAGAGATCAAAAACAGCCTGTGGTGGTCATGATAGACCCCGGAGCTACTCATAATTTCATAGCCACAAAGCTGGTGGAGAGCCTAAACATCCCAATTAACCAAACCAAGCCTTTTGAAGTCTCTCTAGGAACTGGTGATGCAGTTCAAGGAGAAGGGGAGTGTAGGACAGTGGAGGTGGTTTTGCAGGGAGCTGTGGTGGTGGAAGATTTTCTACCCTTGCCCTTGGGAAATTCAGATGTTCACCATGAGCACTAACTGGAAGACCCAAACTCTGAAGTTCCAATTAGATGGGAGGTCCATTACTTTGAAGGGTGATCCTTCCTTGGGAAGGACTGGCATCTCCCTAAAGGCCATGATGAAAACCATCAGAAAAGAAAAAGGAGGAGTGCTGGTGGAGTTGACAAAACTGCAGACTGAAGAAAGGAATACAGGGGAAGATAATGAAGGGCCACCAGAATTGCAGAGGCTGCTACACAACTATGATCAGGTATTTAACATGCCTCATGGGCTCCCTCCTAGTAGAAATCATGTGCATTCTATAGTGATGAAACAAGGAGAAAACCCTATTAGTGTGAGACCATATAGGTATCCACAGTTCCAAAAAGATGAAATTGAAAAACTCATAAAAGACATGCTCCAAGCAGGAATAATACAAGTCTCATCTAGCCCCTATTCCAGTCCTGTTTTACTTGTTAAAAAGAAGGATGGATCATGGAGGTTCTGTGTTGATTATAGAGTTTTAAATAGGGCTACTGTACCAGACAAATTCCCTATCCCCATTATTGATGAATTGCTTGATGAACTACATGGCTCCACCATTTTCTCAAAACTTGACCTTAAATCAGGATATCATCAAATAAGGATGAAAAAAGAAGATATCCCAAAAACTGCTTTTAGAACTCATGAGGGTCACTATGAATTCCTAGTGATGCCCTTTGGCCTAACCAATGCACCTGCTACTTTCCAAGCCCTTATGAATGATGTGTTTAGACCCTTTTTAAGGAAGTTTGTGCTAGTATTTTTTGATGATATATTGGTGTATAGCAAGGATGTTACAGAGCATGAGAAGCATCTAGAGATGGTACTTACCTTGCTACAGCAAAATGAGTTATATGCAAACAAGAAAAAATGTGAATTTTGGAAAGAAGAGGTAGCCTACTTAGGCCATGTGATTTCTGCAAGAGGAGTGGCTGTGGATCAAGCCAAGATCCAAGCTATTTCAACTTGGCCAACTCCAAATTCTTTAAGGGAATTGAGGGGATTCTTGGGGTTAACTGGATACTATAGGAAGTTCATTAGAGGATATGCTAACATTGCTTTGCCCCTCACTTCACAACTCAAGAAAGACAACTATGGTTGGTCCATTGAAGCTACTGTGGCTTTTGAACAACTAAAAGAAGCATTAGCAACTGCCCCTGTCCTTCATATGCCTAACTTTACTCTCCCATTTGTGGTAGAAGCTGATGCATCTGGGTTTGGTCTAGGAGCTGTCCTCCTGCAACAGGGGCATCCTATTGCCTATTTCAGTAAAACCCTAGGGCCTAGAGCTAGGGCTAAATCGATTTATGAGAAAGAATTGATGGCAGTAGTGTTGGCTGTGCAAAAATGGAAGCATTATTTGATGGGTAGACACTTCATCATTCACTCTGATCAGCAGAGTTTGAGGTATCTCATGGAGCAAAGAGAGGTGGGGACTGACTACCAGAGGTGGATGAGTAAACTATTGGGATTTGACTTTGAAATCTCATACAAACCTGGACCTTCTAATAGGGTGGCAGATGCTCTCTCAAGAAGGGAGGGTATGTGTATTGAAAACAACAACATGATGACTTCTTGTTTCTTGAAATGGGAGGATATAAAAGAGGTGATTCAGCAGGATGAGCAACTGCAACAGTTAACTGAAGCCATTCATTCTGGTTCACTAACCTCACCTAACTATTCTGTAGAAGATGATGGGGTGTTGAAGTACAAGGGAAGGTTGGTGATTCCAACTCAAGCTACCTTGATTGAGCAAATACTCAAAGCTTATCATGATTCACCAATGGGAGGTCACTCAGGAGAGTTTAAAACCTATCAAAGGGTGGCAGCAGATTGGTATTGGCAAGGAATGAGGAAGGGCATCAAAGCCTATGTTCAAGCCTGTGAAACCTGTCAGCAACAGAAAGCCTCCACTCTCAAACCTGCAGGCTTGCTGCAGCCACTCCCAATTCCCAATCAGGTTTGGGACAACATCACCATGGATTTCATTGAAGGACTGCCAAAATCAGGGGGATTGTTTAATGGTGGTAGACAGGCTATCTAAGTACAGTCATTTCCTCCTCCTCAAACATCCTTTCACTGCTTGTGGGGTGGCAACACTTTTCATGAAAGAAATAGTTAAGTTGCATGGTTTTCCCAAATCTATCATATCTGATAGAGACAAGGTTTTTATGAGTTTGTTTTGGCAAGAAATCTTCAAGTTGCATGGCACCATTTTGAGCAAGAGCACAACTTACCATCCTCAGACTGATGGGCAGAGTGAAGTGGTGAACAAGTGCTTAGAAGGGTACTTAAGGTGTTTCATCAATGGTCAACCTAGGACTTGGGCTCAGTGGGTACCTTGGGCAGAGTTTTGGTACAACACATCATGGCACACCTCTTTACAGTGCACTCCTTTCAAAGCTCTATATGGGAGAGATCCCCCACATCTCCTCAGATATGAAGTAGGTTCTACTGTGGTTGCTACCTTGGAAGAGCAACTTATTGAAAGAGATGTTGTCTTGGATGAGTTGAAGTTTCAGCTCCTGAAGGCTCAGAACCACATGAAGTTACAGGCTGATACTCACAGGAGAGAAGTACAATATGAGGTTGGTGACATGGTCTACCTCAAACTCAGGCCTTATAGACAAAAGTCCCTGGCTAAGAGGCCTTTTGAGAAACTTGCTGCCAAATACTATGGGCCTTTTGCAATTGTGGCTAAGATTGGCAAAGTGGCTTACAAACTCTCCCTCCCTGAACAGGCCAAGATTCATCCTGTGTTTCATGTCTCTCAACTCAAGAAAGCTAAAGGCAGACAGCTCACTCAGCCTACCCTCCCTGCTGATCTCTCCCCTGAGCTGGTCCTAGATGTGTGGCCTCTGGCAGTATTAGGAGTTAGACAAGTCCCAAGGGGTGAAGCAAGCATGACTGAAGTCTTGATACAGTGGAAAAATTTGTCTGTAGAAGAGGCAACTTGGGAAGAGTTTTCCTTGTTGGATGCTAGATTTCCTACCTTCCACCTTGAGGACAAGGTGAAAGTTTGGGTGGGGGGTAATGCTACAAATTGGGACAAACCTCCAGTTGTCATCACTTATGCTAGGAGAAGGAGTGCAGGTGCAGCTAAGGAGCAGCAACAGCAGCAACAGTAATTAGAAATTAAGGGTTCATTAGTCTTTTACTGCTTTAATTACTTTCTCTTTTGTATTTTTCTTTCTCCTATGACTTGGCAATTGTACTAACAGAATTCTGTTATTCTGGGAGGTTAGTACAGAGAATCTAATTCTCCTTCTTGTGTATAAATAAGGGCTTGGTGAGCTGAATTCCTTATCTATGAAAAGTGGAGAATTATTTTGGGAGAAACCTCACATTCTCGAATGAGTGAGGAGTTGTAGCTTCTTCTTTCTGATTTAGCTATCAATACTCTATCTTGGTGACTATCCTTGTGCTAGATTTGTTAAGTTTTGTTTGATTCTTAACATCACCGTACTTCCCTCTTCCCAATGATAAGGTTGAGAGCCAAAAGGATGGCAAAATTTGAGTCTTTAGTGGTTAAAAATGTGGAATCAACCAAAGAATATAGATTGGAACCATAACATGTAGATTCTAACCCCCATGGAGCTAAATTTTGACAACCTTCATAATCACTTGAATTTGAATTTCTCTCCTAAATCTGCAACACTTCTTTGCAATATTGGCATGGTAGCATGGGTATGGTGGTCGCAACTGCTTTTCTAGTTTAGGCATTTGCTTCTCATTGTTGGTTTACAAAGTGGTGGGGGTGGGGGTAGTACCTTTTAATATTTATTGTTATTTTATAAGTTCGAGAGCTGCAAGGGGTTAAGAGGGTTTTGAGTAGTGATGTGAAATTTTGTGGGTTGGGGGATGGAGATGGTTGGATTGGCATTCCTTGTGTGGAACAAATTTTTTGCTATTTTGGGGATCGGATAGGTGCATTCACATGATCTCTTATGGAATATGTGCAGAAGTGTTAGTACTTAGTAGTGCTCCTAAGCGTAAGAATAGAAAAACTCAGGCTGTTTGGACAGCTATCCCTTTGGTGTTCTGTATCAGAGGGCAACTTAACTTTGAGTTTGGAGTCTGTATGATAAATTGGTGGCTCTTGCTTCATCGTGGAGCTCTTCATTGGGAGTGCTTCTCATTTTGGCTTAGGTGACTTCTAGTATGATGCTCTCCATTTCAATTAGTAACATTTTCTTCATCTAAGAAAATGGTTATCTTCATTTGTGTTATGCTGCTAAAATTTTGCTGATACACCCAGTCAAAAGCAATATAATATGCCTATTGTCTAGCAAGCAATAAAGAATGTATGACAAACCTTTTGCTTAACATCATCCCTCAAACCAATAAACATGCCATTGCAACTTTGGTCAATAAAGTGGGGAGCTCGATTACTGCAACAATTGAAGGCAAAATTATATTAATCCGTAAGGGGTGATGCAGTAAGTTTGGAGACCCAAGTGATAGGAAAAGAGATAAGGGGGTTGGAAAAGGAGCCTATGTAATGAATAGAGAGGGAAACCTTATCCAAGAAAGGAAGGTAGCAACTATTTTCAAACATCCAAAATGAAAAAGCTTTGCAAATCAAAGAAGATGAAGTTACAAAAATTGGGGTCATAGGCCTTTTAAAACCCCAAAATTTGGCGCCAATGCTAGTAGCATGTAAACCATGCTTTTCCACATTTATGGAAAGGATTTCAGCATTGATTTTGAAGCTTGTTGATGAATATGTAAATTTTTAAAAGTTTGATTTAACAAGAGAGTGGAACTTCCTCAAACAAAACAGAACTTTAAATATTTAAATGGCAAAGTAATTATATATAGCAAGAGAAACGTACCAACACGATTCGGTAAAATATCCATAACACCAGCGCGCACATAAATAGACCATTTATCATCTGACATTGCTTGAAGTGCAGTGTTCAAACGAACCTAACATAATTCCAAAGGCATCATGGAGGATTTTAGAGTTGTGAATGCATCAACATACAAATTCTATCGAGAACATTTACATCATCACAGTCCACAATGATTGACAAACCTTCTGCGTTTTGTTTTCATCAGCTTGACTGCATAAAGGGCAGTTAGCAACAAGCATCACAGAAACTTCAGCAGACACACATTTCAGACTTGTCATTGTATTTGTGCGTGTGTGTGTGTACACACTCTAAAGAAGAATCACAAAATCAGTTTTTTCCCTCCAGAATTTTCTTCTTAAACATATCCTTCGTGTTTGTCTTCATGCTTAAGTCAATTTAGTGTCTGATTGGTCAAATCTCTTGATAAATGATTGCATTGAAAATTAAAGAGTAGTTACTTAAGCTGCTGCGTCAAGTTTCTAAATCTAATAATTCCATTGGCAGTTCGAGCATAATTATTATTGCCCAGTGCTTTTTACAGTGATTACTATTCGGGGCTTTTCGTAGCTTGAGCATTACCTCATGTATATATGTACGTGTATGTGTCGTGGGGTGAACATATGGGGGTTTTGATGCATAAATTCACCTTTATTTGTCTTTACCAGTGAAGTTTCACTCTCTGTCTTCAATCAGAGTTCTGAATATCTGGTATTCCTCCTAGCTCATCAGATTCTGATTGCTCTTAATGCAACATAGCTAAAGATCAACAGAATTCTAAAAAATAATGAGGGTGAAACGGAGATTAAATTTCAAGATTGGGATATGTGTGGAGTGCACAGGCAAAGCCGGTGGCGTGGCTTTACTTTGAAAAAATGTACATGAATTACATTTGAAGAGCATAAGTGAACGACATATTAATGTGCACATTATGAAAGGGAACAGGACAAGTTGGACACTAAATGGTATGTATAGTTGGTCGAAATATGGGCAAAAACATAGAACATGGGATCTCTTGCGTTCTTTGGCTAATCAAACAGATATTCCATGAGTGTGTTGTGGTGACTTCAATGAAGTGTTATACAAGATTGAAAAACGTGGGAGGCTCCGGTGTGAATTTGATTCTGTCCAACTCTTTCGCAACATCATTGATGATAATATCGCGAATGATGGCTATATGCTTACGTGGTTCAATAGAAGGGCGGGAGAGGATTTCATTAAACAGCGTCTAGACAGGTTCTTGCTCAATGAAGGTGTGTGTTTCTGTTGGAAGCCAAGTGGATTGTAACATGATAATTTCTCACTTGTACTTAATCAGTTTTGGGCCGAAGAGAGGCCTAGCATCTCGGTGGTCGGTGAAAAAACAAAATCTTGGGATGCCCACACTTTTAAGCTTGTCACAAAGAGAACGATGGTTGAAGAAGCGGCTTGTGAAGCTCCAGAAAATGAATTAGACTAAAGGTATTTTGGAGGAGAATCGCAAAGTAGAAAAAGAACTTCGAGTGCTTCGTTGTGTGAAAAAAATCGGAGGTGTCACCCTTTCATCTTAAAGGATGGTGATAGAAATAGATCCTTTTTTCAAACCAAAGCAGCTGAAGAAAAAAGCGTAATTTTATCAAAAAACTGAAGAATGAAAACGGCGATTTTTGTGACGATTTGGAAGGTATGCACCCAATTGTAATGAATTATTTTCATAGTTTGTTCTCTTCTTCGGATCCCAAATCACCGATGTTCATATGATCTCTCCTTTGAATTCTGATGTGATGAGAACAAATCTTGATGTAGTCTTCACGAAAGAGAAAGTTGAGGGGGCCCTTATGGAAATGCATCTTTGTATATCTCGTGTATAGATTTTTGAGATCGTGTTAGAGAAGAGACTTGTGATATGGTTTTGGGTTTCTTATATGATGCAATATTGCGTACTTCCTTGAATCACTCCAATGTACTTATCCCTAAGAAAAAAGAGTCCGATGAGACGAAAGACCTCAAGCCCATAAGTTTGTGCAACATTTCTTATAAGTTGATATCAAAGGTCCTTGCAAACACACTCAAAAAGATTTGGTCGGTGAATACCAAAGTGTTTTGCCTCCCACGTATCTTGCTTATGAGGCTTTTAACTTCATAAGTGCAACTTGAAGGGGCTTAGTGGCTATCAAGATGGGTATGAGCAAGGCATATGATCGTGTGGAATGGGATTATCTGGAGGCGGTTATGACTCGAATGCGTTTCCCGGCAAGATGGATTATGAAGGTCATGAAGTGTTTGCGATATGTGATATACTTTTTCCTCATTAATGGTCGAATTCCACAGAGGGCCTTCAACAAGGTGAACCCATCTCTCCTTATCTCTTCTTTCATGTGTGGAGGGACTCGACGCTATGATTCGACAAGCTATCGACAATAATTTTGGTAGCCCGTAATGCTCCTATGATCTCCCACCTCTTTTCCGCGGACGACAATGTTATTTTTGCGACTAATGAACATGAAGCTTAGATGTAATTATGAACATCCTAAGGAGATCAACCTTGATAAGTTTGAGGTGTCTTTTAGTAAGAATATGAGGTATCATTATCGTGTTCCAATCATAGCAATTATGGGTATGCAAGAGGTTGCTTTGCACGAGAAATATGTGGGCCTCCCTACTGTGCTTGGTGGTTCGAAGAAAATAACGTTTGCGTATAAGACAGAGTGTGGAAAAAACTCAAAGGCTAGAAGGAGATGATTTCATCAAAAGCGTGCAAGGAAATTCTCTTCAACTTGGTTGCTCTAGCTATTCCCACTTAAACAGTTGCTTCAAAATCCTATTACTTTTTGGGACGAAATCAAGAGTATAATATGCAAATTCTAGTGGGGTTCCAAAGACGACTCATGGGGTATCTTCTGGAAAAATCGGAGGTCACTTTACCTTCCTAAGAGCAAAGGTGGGACTTAGAGGCTTTCAATGCGGCGTTGCTTGCCACAAATTTGGAGCCTTCACTTCAACCAACACTTCCTACTCAACCGTGTACTTAAGGCCGTTGTTGCTCCCCTCAACGCCATCTTTACCTGGAGAAGCATTTTGAGTGCACATCCGTTAGTAGAAAAAGGGGTGAGATGGGTTGTCGAAAATGGAACGAAAATTCAAATCTGGAAGGATAAATGGATTGGGGATGAAGGGTCCGAAAACATTATCACTCCTTGACGAGTTTTTGAAGAAGATGCTCACGTGTCTCTCTTGATTGATTACGTCAATGGAGTTTAGCAAGAAGATGTGCTAAGGGATGTTTTCTATCGACTTGATGTCGAGCGAATTTTAAACATCCCCATTAGCAAGTGAAGGTTGGACGATGCTCGCTATTGGACAGGTCGTGAGAAGTGCTGATGGCGCTTTTCGTGTCAAGGAGGCGTATTGCATTGCCATTAATGATGATGATATCTATGGGGCCTCATCCTCTCAGGAACAAATGTGGAGTTTATGTCCCTCCAAAAGTTCAAACTTCCTCATGGTGCGTGTGTTGGAATATTTTGCCCCATGGAGTCAATTGGAAGAGGAAATTGGTCCCCATTGAAGGTTTGTGTCGTCACTGTGACCAATTGGAAGATGACTTACATGCACTAAAAGATTGTGGTTGGGCTTATAGTTAATGGAGGATTAATGGGGTTAAGTTTATTGAAGTCGTTTTTTCCTCTATGAAAGAAAGATTAGCGTGGGTTTTTAAGTTAGGATAATTCGGAGCATCATGAAGTTTTCGCTATGCTCTTATTGCAACGGTGGAACACAAGGAAAGAGCTACTGTTTAATGACGAGTACACTTTCCCCGAGAGGGTCGCGGCTGCTGCTCTTCTTAGGCTCTTCTTAGGCTCAGAGGTGAATAAAAGGTAAGGCAACATGGTCTAAGAAAGGATACAAGTGAGCAGGGAATCTAATAGATGGTGCCCTCCTCATGTAATCAAAATCGATTTCGATGTTAATGGTAGAGTGTTGTGGCTCAAAATTTAAAATAAACATGGAGCATTGATTGCCTTAAAAGACAAAACCATCCTAGTGGACTGGAGAGCTAAAATGGGGAGAAGCTTTGGCGACTAAGTTAGTGGTTTAGTTTGCCAAGTTGGTAAGTAACGTTGTGAAGGGTTCCGTCTGCTTCAACTCATTATTGATGATGCCATAGAGGCTTCATAGATGATCGAACATGTTCTTTTTCATTTTGTTACCGTGAATGTAATGAGGTTTAGTTCTAGCTTTTGCGATGAGGTTTGGCTTGATGTTAGTCCTTGGAAAGCTGATGTAATTGTCTCGGACTTGCCGAGTTCTTCTTCTTAATAAACAAAAAAAAAATGAAAGGATGTTTATGAATTATTGATTTTCGATGATGTATGTTAATTCGTATTGAATGTTTTATTTCTATTCAATCCCATATGGTCACGTTGATTGATATAGTTTTTCAATACTTGATATTAAGGCAAGTTTCAAGGGGTAGAATTGATTTTAATAAATTGATCAAGTTAACTTATTAAACTGCATTGTTAATTGTTAATCGTTGTCTTAATATGTTTCATTGGTGAGCCTATGCCAAAGGGCTTTTATTATTGATTTTTTCCTAGTTTTATTGTTTGTCTAGTATAGTTATTATAGTCACACGGAATTACTCGTTCCCCATAGTCTAGATTTATCGACATTTAAGAGTAAAGAACACTCTTTTGATCGATTGTGACTACTCGTTAGAGAATTATAGGATTACTTTTGATTAGGTGATACGATTTTAACATGTTAGCTATCCACCCAATTTTTTAACTCTCATTTGTCTTCCTTTCAACCACCACTCCACCCATACCAACAATTTTTAATCTCCTCCCACTTCTCAAATCAAACTCTCTAGACATGCTTAAGGAGAGGGGTGAGTTCACAAGAATTTAAGATTAATCTTTCTGTAAGTAATTTTATACTGTTGCATTACTTGTGATATAGCTACTCTCAAATTTCCTAAATTTTGTAGTTCTTTTGTTTTGTAATCTAATTCTTTATAATTGATTTGATGAAGCTTGCATTTCTCCTAGGTTTTGCTTTAAAAATATAAAACTTAAATAAAATGTAGTATATAATATTGTAAAACCTATAAACACAAGAAAATATGAACATCTCAAACAAAAGCATGATTGAAAAAAGTAAAAGCCTCCTCATCGGTTGTATATCCTTAGATAATTTTGTTTTATGGTATCCACATTAGGTGAATTGCTTATAAGACTTCTAGAGAAGCCGTAGAGCGAGCGTGGAAGGAGAGGGTTCGGCCAAAGAAGCTGATGAGATGAGATGAGATCCATCAGATATACTACCTTTGTTCGAAAGTTTGTTCATATTTCGGGGGCATTTGGTTGGGGTGAATTAGGAAAGGGAAAATGAATGCTATCCATTAATCCCCTTAGTGTTTGGTTGGCATTTCATATAATTCCCTTTCCTCCTCCACCGTCAGCAAAGTATACTTCTGATTCCCAATATCACTCATCATAAGACCCCACCAATAACACACAACTCTTCCACCGCCAACACCGCTTCATCATCACCAACCACTCAAAATGTGAAACACCAAAACGGCACCGCCAGAAGAACAGCCTCAAACGCACCACAACCTTCTCAATCTAGCAGATAAAGATAAAAAGAGACAAAGAACTAATGGAACACCACACCGGAGCAAAGGAGAGTGAGTGAGAAGGGGCTGAAGTGAGGCGGACGATTATGCGAGGTGTTAGCAATTGAAGACCTCTGCTTATGGGATGATGTGGTGTAGGAGGCGCTGGACGAGTGAGAGAGGGAGGGCTGGAGGTCAGTGGTGGACTAATATATAGGATAACGAGAAAGATGAGATAAGAAGTTCAAGGGGGCCCAAATTTTCATCAGCGTAGGAAGTGGGTTAGAGATTTGGTGGTGAGAGTTGCTCATGTGTAAATAGAGAAAAAATTCTTTCTCTTTTCTTAACTATATCGAACTATATAAAAGGGCATTGGATTTCATTCTCTACTCAAACCAAACAAAATTATTAAATGCTCTTTCTCTTAATTGTCACATAATTGTTGTGAAATATGATATCAATGTAATTTTGGATGGGGGAGAGTAACACAGATCTTTCTCTGGATTATAAAAGCCCTACACAAAGCAAATTTAGCACCAACATATGGGCAAGGCACAGACATTTAAAGAGCCTCAAAGTCCCCATTGATTGACCTTTTATGCAAATAAGGTTTTGTAATTTATACACCTGATGTTAAAAGTTGTAACTTACTTTATCTGTTAACTAAAGCATTGATAATGTGCATGAGATTGCTGCCTACATAAAGGAAGTATTATATATCTTTTGTCCTACAAGTTAAAGAAGAGAATGTATTTCTAGCAAAGCCATGCTTCATAGTGTATGAATTGAGTTCAAACCAATCTATCCAGTTAAGAAAAAAAAATTGTATCTCGATTAGTCACAAAAGTTACCCTTTTTTTTCATTTCGACATGTACAAAAAATTGTCTGTACTGCTAGCTTCATATAAAAACTACATTATGAAGACTTATTTAGTCATGTCTATTTCATTTTTTGTTCGTGTATTGACTAGATAGTCAATTCACAGAGATCCAGAGATACAAGTTTATCCCCCTACACGGCTACACTAACAAAACTCACGGCCATTACCTTACTGAGTTACCATATGAGGAACCATAAAGTCCGCAAGCTAATTTAAAAACAGGAACAAAGTTAGACTAAAGCATATTAAGGAGTTCAAGCATACCGAATCATCTGAAGAAAGGATAACACAAATCAGCTGGAGCAAGTCAAATTTCAGCGCAGTCTGCACTATACCAAACTGCCTAGTTATGGAAACAACCTGAACAAAAAATTTCAGTAAGAATTTCCATAGTTTCTTGATCTAAAGATAAGATAGCATGAACAAGAAATAGTATTGATGCAGGAGCATGTGTGAGAGTTCAAGAAACAAGATCAGAAAAAGTTTCCTAAGATATTAAATATGCTAAACATAAAACGTCTTTTTTCACCAGGTGAGGTTTACAAAATATACACGAGAGCAAAAATGTACAAGGTGCTCTCATAGTTTTAAAAATGCACAAGAACTTTTATAAAATGTCATGAATTAGGCCTTCTGTCAAGCCTCTGTTATAAACTAAGTTCACCAAAAATGTCATGAATTAGGCCTTCTGTCGGTAAAAGAAAGGAAGGGGAATAGAGGAGAGAGGAGAGAAAATAATTAGTTAATTAGGATAAATTAGGCTTTAATTTGAGTTAATTAGGTTTAAGTAGAGTAAATTAGGTTAATTAGGTATTATGGCTTAATGACTAATGGAGTTGACGGCTGTTAGTCATTAGTATCCTTACATTTTTACATCTGTTTTTTAGATTTATCATTGCAGATCTATTGACTATTGTTATATAAAATATGTAATGTATATAACTTCCTATAAGTTTGTATTTTACAAATAATGTTTAGCTTTTTTTAATCCTTTACAGAGCTACGTTAGAACAAGCCACGACTTGAGTTAACACATTTTTCATTTACATCCGCACCAAGACTGATTCTGAAAATTTTCTTGATTGCTAAGAAGTTCAAAATATGTCCAATATACCAAACTTGACCAAATCTATGCCTATTATTTAAAACACACAAACCCAAAGGAACTTGTCCTTCCTACATCGCTCCTTTAGCAATCTCCTTTCCTTTCTTCAGGCTTTCACCAACTCCTCTTCTTTATTCTTACCTATCTTTTCCGGATCCCCTTTATTAACCATATCTTTTAAGTTTTCCTCTCCCTTTCCCATCCTAACTGCCTTCTTCTACTTCTATCACTCTTTCGTATTTCCAACCACATTTTATTAAGAAGACCCTGACCTACAACACAACTTAATAGTTAGAACCTATGTCACTTGGACTCGGGTACCCATGTTGGCCATTTTTTTATAGATATGTTACTCGAACTAGAGATACATTAGAATAAGGCATTTGATTTACTTATTTATTAATCAAGTTTACAAACTTATTGGCCTTAGGTTGGACAGTACACTTTAGTGATTAGTTTTCTGTAGTAATTACCTCAACTTTCTTAGGACTAACAGAAATCAAACTGGGAAACGAAAACGCAGAACTATGATAAACAAAATGTGTTTTTAGCTTACCACAGTTGACAGCTCCGATAAATGGCTGCTAATAATAGCATCCAAGGAGACTTTACCTAAGATGAGCTGGACAAGTCTCAAGGAAAGCTCCAAGACCTTAGAGCCTGCCACAGCAAAGTTCACAATTTACAAGTAAGAAGGAGGTCACGGTGATTCGAACATCTCAGCAAGGAGAAGTTCACTGGATACTTGTCAACTTGCCAGAAAAGTAAGCAAAGACTAGAGCAATTGAAATTAGCAAGGTACAAAATATTTCAACAAATACCATCTGGCAGAGAAGGCAATTGAGTAGCCAGCAATCTCAGGCCCCCAGACTCAAGTAATGTGGCAACTCCGTGTTCAGAAACTGATACCGTGCTAAACAATATTTCATAGCAGTCTTCCAAAATAGCAGAAGCTGACCTGCATTTTCAGATGCAAAAGCAACTGAGTTTGGCCATCTGAGTGACAAGACATCTCAAAGAGAATGCTTGAGTATAGATGCTTGATTTGAGAAAAACAACCGACTAGCAGCTCAACAGAAAGGAGAAGTGTGTAGCAAAAGAACATTACTCTTTCTCCATGACTTGCAGAACCAAAGGAATCTTTGATAACATATCTACAGAAGCCGCTATTTTTGGAACACGACAAAATGCTGCTAGAATTGTGATGCATAGGTGCAGATATGCATCACGATTGTCACTTCCACTACCAGCTATCTTTCCTTTACCCATTCCTAGTAGCATAA
The DNA here is from genome assembly GCA_947645195.1 of Patellifolia procumbens. Lineage (NCBI taxonomy): Eukaryota > Viridiplantae > Streptophyta > Magnoliopsida > Caryophyllales > Amaranthaceae > Patellifolia > Patellifolia procumbens. The sequence continues at coordinate 8,275,639 of CANSGD010001328.1, forward strand.
TAGAATAATCAAAATGGATTTCAAAATGCAAGATGCCAATCACACATCACAGGAACAAGAGCTAATTCAGGAAAAAAAAATTGCAAAAGACCTTATAGCCGGTTAAAGTTAGTTATCCAGATATCTTGGACGATCATGAGACAAACATGATTAAAAGAAGAAGCAACAAATATTCAATTAGAATCTATTATTTAACTGTTGCAGATATGCGTTCTAGGTAGCAAGGAGACACTATAATGAAGCTACTACCATTTCAACCTTTTGACTGCAACAGAAATACCAAAGGACGATTTACTTGATGTATCCTAAAGTGTGGGTTTCCTTTTCCTTTCAGTAGGTGTTTTCAACGTTCCCACTTAATTATCAATTGTCATGATCTTTGAAATATGGATACCAGATGTTAACACTATTTGTCAAGACGCTGATGTCGTGTCTATGTGAGAGCATTTTCCTTACTTGTTGTTTTTTTAAAAAATCAAAACATTATGTGTTGAAAATCCCACTTGCTTTTGGTGAGTGACCAGGGAAGAAGGGTTGATGGTGAGCCCTTACAGTCAAATAGTAATTTTTTGAGGGAAAAATACATCCTGGAAGGGAAAGCCAGAAGAACAAAATGCAGCACGCTGCACACGACATACAAAGAAGATAAAAACAAACAACATAAGCCAATAAATAGAGGAAAACTAACGTAAAGAAACAACTATTGATGGTACGGAAAAGAATATAGAAATGAGTATGGACTTGGAAATTTGCACAAAACGACATGCAATTGGCCGACAGCCCATATCAGGGTACATACCACTAAAAATAATGGGAAACTGAAAATTCTGAAGTTAACAAGTACTAAAAAAGAAATCAACCCAAACTCATGTTCCTCATCCCCTAACCACTAGCTCTTCCTTCTTTTTTTTTATCATAAAGATAATTACAGTAAAATATTCCAGAATACTGAGCCATCAGATAAGCACACTCTGTAGGCCAATAGTTGCTAGCACTTCCTCAAGCTAACTTTTCATATAAGAAGATAAAAAATACCTACTCCCAACCTCCAAACCCCAACCCCCCTTAATCTGGTGTCTCATCTTGAGTCATGCCAAAATCTCCTAATTTAGTTCTCATATCAAACTCAGTGACTATTGAGTAATATCTCAAAGACTCATATTTTTCTCTCTATTTATTTACTAACGAAGACTTTTCTTATTAATCACACACTCTTGTACATACTAAGATATGCAAGCTTAAACTAGAGCACATGGCAACACCATGCTTTATCGAGAATGCACTAGAATGTTGATTTGCTAAGGAAGCAAAATTGAAGAAAACCCCAGCCCAATTATATTCACCTTCACCAAGTAATAATTATGACAAACATCTGCTTGTTGTATATTTCGGTGGTATCCTTCCGATTATTAATTTTTATCATCAAAAAGAAGAATCATACGCTCCCAATTTCAATGCTGCCTCAAGCTCTAGCACTCATCAGAGTATATTGAAAGAAGCAAGTATTGAGAAAATATGAAATCAGGCAAAAAAAAAAATTAGAGGTAGCTACATATATTGCAGAAAAGGAAGGAAATGGAACAAGCAGAAGAGGGAAATAGTTAGTTACCAGTGCACAAGAGTCGGTCGAGGAAAGGGAGACCGAGAGCATGATAGACCTTAAGAATGGAATCATGGTCGTCCTTGTTACAGTACTTGGTAACCAACAGAAGGCCAGCGAGACGTTGTTCATCTCTGTCTCCTTTAAGTAACTTCAAGCAATCTTCTAGCGCTGGCGCCTGCATTTGCTTCTCTGCAGCCTGCAATTCCCACTCTGAGATGAATGTTTCTCTTGAAACAAAAAAAAAAGATAAAACTTGCCAAAAGAAAGCAATAAACTAGAAAAAGAAGGTTGTTCGTACATAGTTTGGAAAATTGATATGAAAATTCCGACTTTTGTAAGGTCTTCCACCAATGGTCTCTTGATAATTTAGGTATAATCCATCCTCTTGCATACATGTGCTAATATTGGGCGGAAACCTATTGTTGACTTACATTTCCAGGTAAAATCTCTTAATTACGTAATTAACAACTAATTAAATATACTCCGTATTTTAAACCTAAGTAACTAAAAAAAAAGAGAGAACACCTAAACTAATCCCATCTCCCTTACCCCTCCCCAGCCACCCCAGTCCCTACCCCCACCAGGCAGCCACCCCCTCCCCCGCCATCTCTTCGCCCACCTCACCCCACCCTCTGCTTTCCCCCACCCTACCCTCTGCTTTCATATGGATCCTCCTTCATTAACTCTTCCAAATCCACCACCTCCCCATTGTTATTCACCAACTCTTTCTCTCTCTCCTAAACATCACATCAAAACCGAAAAATTATTCACTAAAGCAAACAAGATGTATAAACTCATGAATTATCATAAGTCCATAACTCAAATGCAAAATCAAAAATCTTCAAATGCCAAGAGCTACAATTTAACAAAACAAATTTAATAGGTTTCTAAATGAGCTACGTACAATAACTCGTCACTCAAGGAAACCTAAAATTGACATCCAAGATACTAGCATCAACTAAAATATACAGTTCAATAACATCAACAATCAATGTCCAATAAACTATCTCAGCAACAGAAAACTAAGCTGAAACTAGAGAAGAAAGGAGAGCTTGACACCTTAAGTGGTGGCACGGGGCAGCAGCACCGCTGCACAGAAGCGGCAGACAGGGTGTGCTCTTAGACCCGGGCGAACAGAGCAGCAAGGAGGAGGAACGGTCGATTTTAGGGATGACAACGGCGGAGGTCGAGAGCGTGAGAAGAACAGAGAGAGTGCGGTGAGTGAGTGGCAGTGGTGATGACGCCGAAAAGAGGAAGCGCAGTTGGCGGGTGAGGTAGTGGTTGGGGGTTAGAGGGGTAGAGGGTGTTGGTGTTTGTCTAGCTTTGGGGAGGGAGGGTGGTTCTTTTTTTAAAAAAAATAATTCATTTATGTTATAAGTCAAACTTTGCAAAAGGTGAATGCCATTTAATGTTATTACTGTAAATACTTACTGATTGCTTTTGTACATTGTTATTGTACAGTATATATCAGTGCTTGGTGAATGAAAATTTTGCATCGAGTATAAACCTTTTCTCAGTATTTCTCTCTTCTGTCTAGTTTCTCTCTTACTTCTGTCTTCATCTTTTCACAACACGTTATCAGCACGAGTTTGCTTACAAAAACCAAAAGGTATTTTTAACCTTCAATCTTTCAAACTCCGGTATCCAATTTTCCTAGTCTCAACCTTTTTCACTATCCTAACATGGATCAACAAAGTAACGAGATCAATGTTGTTTTCCACCATGTTTCTCTCTATTGTATACATTTAATTGTAGAACGTAACACCGTCCCTTTCGCTACCAACCCAGCTAGGGGATTGTAAGTCATCCTTTTCACACTGACCTCAACAACGGTACTAATGTCCGTACCGATGAAAATCCACAAACTCCTGTTCCTAACACAAATAATAATCCTCCAGCACCACCAACTGAAAATCCATCACCACCAAATAATAAAAGAAATAGGGACGAACAGGAAGGAACTAGTAGCAAACGTCACCGTGCTACTAGCCCGTAAATTAAATAATAATTTAACAATAATGCCACCTTTATGGAGGGCAAGGACACTTTTAATTTATGTTATTTTATTTTGTTGTACCGCCTGTATGGCAGGTTATTTTCATTTACCGCCTATATGGCAAGTTGTTTTTTTTATTTGCCGCCTATATGGCTGGCTGACAGTGGTAAAAAAAATTTTGCTCTTTTATTGTCAATATATGCAGGAGTAGCTAACCTAGAACCCTATTACAAATTTATTTCCTTTACTATGTGCTATTCCTTTTGTATGACATTTATAGTTATATTTATTATCATTTTTTTACACTTACCGACATGCATAATAGTAACAAATTATATTTAGTACCCATAAATACTCCAACTAAAATTTTATTGCATTATATTCTTTGAACAACTGTAGATAAATATACAACAAACTGTACAGTTAAGGATAACCCTCTATAAAAGCGGATTACCCATCCCCAATTTCACCACATATCTCTTATATTCTTCCATCTTTTACTCAAACCCACAAAATTTTTCCTTCCTCCATTTTCCCCGGCCACCATGTTCAACGCCGGAAACAACCGCCCTCCACCCTCCTCTTCTTCTTTTGAGGAGGATTTTAGAAAAATAAAACTCTACTTATTCCTTATAGCCGGTTTATTTGTCCTTCTCATGGCATTAATGATATTTCTTCTCATACACAAGTAGGAACCATGATATCACACACTTTCTCCCCGGTAAAACGGTGAAAATGCATGTGTTTTTTGTCTTCATATGCATTTCTAGGAAGTATTTTTGTTATCTTAGCTTATTTTTGTACTTTATGTGTTTTTATTGTAAGTTATTATTTTGCTTGTAATATTTTAATGTTATGTCTTGTTTTGTTTTGTTTTATTTTGTAATATCTATAATTATAAATGATATAAATCAGGGGGAGATATCATATGTGATTTGTTCTCATTTACTAATTTCATACTATTATCTACCTTATCGTAGCTATAATGGCAGATTTAATGAAAAGACAATTCAATGTCCTAGTTTTGTCCGGAAATAAATTTCTGGAATGGACGGTAGATGCCCAGATGAATTTAAAGGCTCAAGGACTATAGCATACTATTAAAGAACAAACCGTCAATATAGGCTCAAGTACGGCCCAACAAATTAAACTGGCCACTGAACAAGAAAAGGCCAGGGACTTGGTTCTTTTGAGACACCACCTGCATGAAAGCCTAAAAACTGAATACTTATTGGTGGAAGATCCAAAAGAACTATGGAACAGCCTCAAAGAAAGATATGGCCACTATAAAAATATTCTCCTTCCCAAGGCATTATTCGAATGGACTAATCTAAGGTTCCAAGATTTTAAATGTATCAGTGACTACAATTCAACACTGTTTAGAATTGTATCACTGCTGAAATATTGTGATCATCCAATCACTGAGGAACAAATGCTAGAGAAAACTCTATCTACATTCCATGCCTCAAATATTATATTACAGCAACAATACGGAGAAAGGGGTTTTAAAAAATACTCTGAGCTAATCTCTGTATTGTTGGTGCCTGAGCAAAAATAATGATCTTCTACTAAAGAATCATAATCTTAGACCAACTAGGTCTTTGGCATTCCAAGAGGCGAATGCAGTAGAAAGCTCAGGCCTACCTGAATCAAATGTTGTAAACAGAGGTGGGCGTGGAAATGGTCGTGGGAAAGGACGTGGAAACAATCGTGGTCGAGGCCGAGGCCGAGGTAAAGGGTATTTCCCCAAAAATAATAATAACTTCAAAAACAATGAAAGGGGACAACAATACCATAAGCATGATAATCAGAAGGCAAAAGATATATGCTTTAGATGTGGTATATCTGGGCACTGGGGGCGTACATGTCGAACAGCCAAGTATTTGGTAGATCTTTACTAGGCTTCTAAGAAAAACAAAGGAAAAGATGCAGAAGCCAATTTTTGTGAATGAGCCAAATACCTCACTGCCTAGCCTTGATGTCTCCGATTTTTTTATGGATGGAGTTGAAGCTGAAAATGATTTTAATTTAGGGGAAAATTGATTGTTTAGCTATGAAAATATTTATTTCCTTGTTGATCAAGTATTTATGTAATGTTTGTTTTATTTAAGAATTGTACTACCATCTAATTATCAATGAAATATGCATGTTCTTATTAAATTTGTTTCTTATTATGAAGATATGGATCAACCTAAAAATGGATCTGGATACCAATGCCTCCTGGATAGTGGAACAACGCACACCATACTGAAAAATAAAGAATATTTTTCAAAACTAACAATGTTTCAAGGTGATGTCAACACCATATCCGGGACAACAAAACTTATCGAAGGATCCGAAAAAGCTTGTGTAATACTCCCAAAAGGGACAAAATTAACTATTGATGATGCAATATACTCAAGTAAATCTCGAAGAAGCCTTATAAGCTTTCGAGATGTGCGTAAAAATGGTTATCGTTTGGAAACAATGATGAATGATGAAACGGAATATCTATGTCTCACAGAAAATAGAAATGGCAAGAAATATATCTGTGAGAAATTACCAGCATATTCTTCAGGACTATACAGTGTTAATATAAGTTCGTTTGAAGTAAACATGATATCTAACCAGAAGTTAGATAATAAGATATTGATTAGTCTATGGCATGACCGTTTAGGTCATCCTGGCACAGGAATGATGCACAGGATCATTGAGAACTCAATAGGGCATTCAATAAAGAATGTAAATATCCCAAAGACAGATGAGTTAGTATGTGCAACATGCTCACTTGGAAAAATGATAACAAGGCCTTCTATAAATAAAATTGCTACTGAATCTCCAACATTTCTCGAAAGAATTCAAGGAGATATTTGTGGGCCAATTAATCCCCCATGTGGACCATTTCGATACTTTATGGTGTTGATTGATGTTTCAACACGATGGTTAACATGTAAGCCTTTTATCAAGCAGAAATAGTGCATTTGCAAAACTTCTTGCTCAAATCATTCGATTGAGAACTCAATTCCCGGATTATACAATTAAAAGAATAAGACTCGACAATGCTGGGGAATTTACATCCTAAACATTTAATTATTATTGTATATCCATTGGGATTGATGTGGAGCATCCAGTGGCTCATATTCATACACAAAATGGTCTTGCTGAATCATAAATAAAAGATTGCAATTGATTGCAAGACCATTATTGATGAAATCAAAGTTGCCCTCATCTGCATGGGGTCATGCCATAATACATGCAGCATCATTGATTCGATTGAGACCAACAGCTTATCATAAATTCTCACCACTACAATTAGTCTCTCGTTGAGAACCAAATGTCTCACATTTGAAAATATTTGGATGTGGTGTATATGTCCCTATTGCTCCACCACAACGCACAAAGATGAGTCAACAGCAAAGGCTGGGAATATATGTTGGTTTTGAATCCCCATCAATTATAAAATATCTTGAACCAATGACATGTGATTTATTCACAGCTCGTTTTGCCGATTGCCATTTTAATGAAAGCCTATTCCCAGCCTTAGGGGGAGAGAAAGTGGACCCAAACAAAAAGGATATAGAAATTACATGGAATGCAACACAATTATCTTTTCTTGATCCACGAACAAACTCTTGTGAACAAGAAGTTAAGAAAATTGTTCATTTACAAGGTGTTGCAAATCAATTGTCTGATGCATTCGTTGATAGTAAAAAAGTGACAAAGTCACATATACCAGCAGAGAATGCTCCCCCACGAATTGAAATTCCCATAGATAATAAGGCAATTGAAAAAGAGTCTATGGCACGCCATAAGCGTGGAAGGCCACCTGGTTCAAAAGATTCGAAACCCAGAAAAAATAAAAAGGCGAGATGAAATAGAAAAGGAACAAATGATTGTTCCTCCAAATGAAAATCATGAAATTCAAAATGGAGAAAGAGATAAAGACAAAGACAAAGAAGAAGATGTTCTAAACAACGAGGGACACGAAAGTATCGACAACATTGAAATTTCAATTAATTATGCTTGTACAAAAAGACAGTGGAATCGAAAAAATGTTGTCATAGATGATGTCTTTACTTACTCCATAGCGGTTGAAATGGTATCTGATGAGAGTGATGTAGAACCAAAAACCGTAGACGAATGTCGCCGCAGACAAGATTGGCCAAAATGGAAAGAAGCAATCCAAGCAGAACTAAAATCCCTTGAAAAGCGAGAAGTTTTCGGACAAATAACTCAGACACCAAGAGGTGTAAAACCAGTAGGATACAAGTGGGTATTTGTCATAAAACGAAACGAGAAAAATGAAATCGTTAGATACAAATCAAGGCTTGTTGCCCAAGGCTTCTCCCAAATGCCAGGGATTGATTATTATGATACGTATTCTCCAGTAGTTGACGCAACTACATTTAGATTTCTGGTGAGTTTATCCGTCTTTGAAAAACTTCAAATGCGGTTGATGGATGTCGTGACTGCATACTTATATAGGTCACTTGACACTGACATCTACATGAAAATTCCTGATGGACTAAAACTACCAGAAAAATATACATCCAGAGACATGACCTCTATAAAGCTAAGACGATCGCTTTATGGACTTAAACAATCTGGAAGAATGTGGTACAATCGTCTCAGTGAATACCTTACAAAAGAAGGATTCAAAAATAATCAAATCAGTCCTTGTGTTTTCATTAAACGATTCAAATCAGGATTTGCTATAATTGCAGTTTATGTTGATGATCTGAACATCATTGGAACTTATAAAGAACTTGAAATAACTGCAAGGTACTTGATGAAAGAATTTGAAATGAAAGACCTTGGGAGAACAAAATTTTTCCTTGGCTTACAAATGGAACATTTGAAGGACGGGAGCTTTGTTCATCAATCAAATTATACGGAAAAGGTCTTAAAACGTTTTTACATGGATAAAGCGCATCCATTAAATTCTCCAATGGTTGTGCGGTCTTTGAATGTGAAAGACGACCCATTCCGACCTCGAGAAGAAAATGAAGAAATTCTTGGTCCTGAAGTACTATACTTGAGTGCAATTGGCGCTTTAATGTACCTAGCTAATAATAATCGGCCTGACATAGCTTTTTCAGTGAACCTCTTAGCTAGATACAGTAATGCGCCAACAAAGAGACATTGGAATGGAATTAAGCACCTATTCCGTTATCTTAGAGGAACACATGACTTTGGCTTATTTTATCAATCGAAGCAAAGTGCTTCACTCATTGGTTATGCAGATGCTGGATACTTATCCGACCCTCAAAAAGCCAAGTCACAATCTGGGTATCTATTCACTTATGGAGGTATAGCAATATCATGTAGATCAACGAAGCAGACATTAACTGTCACATCATCAAATCATGCCGAATTGATTGCTCTCTATGAAGCTGGAAGAGAATGCGTTTGGCTTAGAATAATGATTAGCCATATCCAAGAAGAATGCAGGATGAATTTAGTTACTGATAATCCAACACTGATCTATGAAGATAATACTGCTTGCATCACCCAAGTCAGTGAAGGATATATCAAAGGAGATAGAACCAAACATTTATCACTGAAACTCTTCTTCACGCATGATCTCCAGAACGAAGGAAAGATAGACATTCAACAAATTCAATCAAGTGAAAACCTTGCGGACTTGTTTACCATGTCCCTTCCTTCAAAGAGACTCGAACAATTGGTGCACAAGATTGGAATGCGTCACCTCAGTAACCTACGTTAGACTCAGGGGGAGGGTTATATGCACTGCACTCTTTTTCCCTTCGATCAGGTTTTTATCCCACTGGTTTTTCCTGACAAGGTTTTTAACGAGGCAGTAAATATCAGCATATAATAAAGTTGCACCATGTTTTTGATGTAAATAAGACCATGGGCATTCCAGGGGGAGTATTATGGTTCTTATATGCACTGCACTCTTTTTCCCTTTGATTAGGTTTTTATCCCACCGGGTTTTTCCTGATAAGATTTTTAATGAGGCAGTTTATTTAAGCATATAAAGAAATAAGTCTATATCAATCATCATCGAAAAGATTGGCATTCAAGGGGGAGTGTTATAAGTCAAAGTTTGCAGCGCAAACTTTGCAAAAGGTGAATGCCATTTAATGTTATTACTGTAAATACTTACTGATTGCTTTTGTACATTGTTATTGTACAGTAAGTTATACGCATATATATATCAGCGCTTGGTGAATGAAAATTTTGCACCGAGTATAAACCTTTTCTCAGTATTTCTGTCTTCTGTCTAGTTTCTCTCTTACTTCTGTCTTCATCTTTTCACAACAATTTAACAATTGCTTTAAAAGAAAATAAAAAGTCAAACGTTTTTTGACCGGTCAAACAGGCCTCATGTTAACACAGCCCAATACGAGCAGAGGTATGCAAAAGGTTGGATTATGCGTAGATTATGAAAAGGTCGCACCACTGGCGGAAGAGCGGGCAAAGGTCGATTTTTCATATCAATTTTTCCTATCTAGTTTGGGACAATGGCCGACAATTCCAACGATGGGCTACGTATAAAAAATTCATCAAGCATAAAAAACAACGTTAAAATTCAATTAATAAATCAAATTGCATCTAACAAAGGAGACAAGATTACATAAGTTTCAAGTAAAAGATTACAAAGAACAATACTAAAATTTAGATAATAAGCTAAATTACATAAGCTTCAAATATTTAATTACAAATGCATTCGCCGAGTATTCATAGATTGGAAGTGCCTTATTACTGATATTCTCTTCACCTTATTTTTTCGGAACTTATCTGAACTAAACTTGATGTGAACTTATTAGGACTTATTGAAACTAATTTGAACTTATTGGAATTTATTGTAGTTCATTTTATTCGGTACTGGAACTTATTAGATTGTATTGGGAACTTCTGTGAGCTTAATAAACCTGAAACTTATCTTCATAAGGTGAAGAGATTGCACCCTACAGCATATCACAAAATTGTAAAAAAAAGTTCCCTCTCAATGTATGTGACTAAGCAATCAGTAATTCACAATTCACTACTAATTTAATTCAATTCACAATTGATAGTTCATTCGCTTTTGATAAAAAAACCAACAAAGTTATCCACATATTTTGATAATTCAATTATTTTCAGACCTAAACACTAGAAGAAGAAAAATAATAACTAAATGCTTCTTCTAAATTACGAAACTAATACAATGATAGCCCAATTAGTCCATACTCAAAGCTCCATAGATAAGAGCTAAGAAATACTTATAATTTGAACTAATAAGTAACTTAGAATAAATTGAAGAAAAAGAAGTAAAATAAAAAGAAAGAAGTATACTGTTGTTGGAGAAAGGAAGAGTGAAGCCTGGAAATGTTGTTATGTTTCTCTGAAGAACAAAACAGAGTGCCGAAAACAGATGCATGAGTGAAGGCAACGTTGCGCTACACCACCAGACTTGAGTTCAGAGGAGGACGGAGTCGGAGGTGTAACACCCGAACAAGGTTGAAGGAGTAAGCTAACTAGTAGAACTGAAGTTTCAGAAACTGGTTTCCAGAAGAAAGAGAGACGTGCGTCAGTATTCAAAAATTTTGCTTTTACCGTTTTTTGTTGATTTGGTATTCCAAAAAAAAAAACTCAATCGTATACTTTTATTAGAATTGCCTTCTCTCACTGAGCCAAGTCTAATATAGACCGAGTCTACACTAAATTTATTGTAGACCCAATACAAATTCCAAAAGTTAAATGTAGCTCACCAAAAGTTAAGTTTACTTGTACCAAAAGTTAAGATTTTGAAATTAAAAGTTAAGGTTTAGCAATCAAAAGTTAAGGTTTTGTAATCAAAAGTTAAGTGTTATCAATGAAAAGTTAAGTTTTATTTAATAAATTTAAGATTTTGTAATTAAAAGTTAAGGTTTAGCAATCAAAAGTTAAGGTTTTGTAATCAAAAGTTTTTTTGAACAAGTAAGAAAGATATATTAGCTCAACCAAAGAGTACAACCTAAAGATCCCCCAGAATGAACGAACCATCTAGAATGGACCCTTCACACCAAGGAATCTAAGAAAACCCATTAACAACCCATACAAAGATCATCAAACCATGACCTATCCATCCTAGACACAGAATCAAAAATACAAGCACTGATTTTACATTTAATTTCAAATTTAATTCTATTAAACACAATCTTATGAGTACTAACACAACCATTCCAGAAGGCATCATTTCTAACCCTCCATATAGTGTAAACAGCAGCATTGACAGCAGCAACCACCACCTTCTTCTGAAATTTAGACATCTTAGCTCTCCTGATCCAATTATACCAAGAACCCAGAGATCTGTGCAACCATCTAATCTTCATCCATCTCATGATAGAGACCATAACTCTGCAACTAAAAATGCATTGAAAGAAAAGATGAGAATGATTTTCATCACACTTACCACAAATAGGGCAAATAGCAGTTGAACAAACACCCCAAGCATACCTACACCAAACAAACCTGTCCCAACTAACTCTCTCAAGGTCACCAATCATCAGGTTATAAACCTTCTTAACCTGATATGTACCATAATTCAGCAAATCAGTTTCAGGCATAATAAGCTTCAGAGCCTCTTTAGCTTTACAAACACACTTCCAATACCAGCTGGCTGCAGTAGGGGGATGATAATCCCACCAACTAACTTCTTTCAGATAGACAGCATTGATCCATTTGATCCACAAAGAGTCTTGTTTCTTAGAGATTGCCCACACATGCTTCCCAATAGCTGCTTGATTCCAAACTCTAATCAATCTGAAGCCCAATCCTGCATACTTCTTTGCTGAATAAATCTGTTCCCAACTTACATTACCAGCTTTAGAGAAAAAATACTCCCCACTCCACAGGAAAGCTCTGCAAATCTGCTCAATGCTAGCAATAACCTTCTTAGGAATAAGGAAAATTTGGGCCCAATAACTGTGAATACTCAACAAAACAGAATTAATTAGTTGTGTTCTAGCTGCATAAGACAAATTCCTTAAGCTCCAAATCCTGATTCTATGAGTCATCATCTCACACAAGATCTGGCAGTAACTGAACCTAATCTCTAAGAACATATATGCATACCAAGGTAAGAAAAAGGAAGAGATCCCTTGGAGAAACCAGACACATCAATAACCCTTTGAACTTCCCTCTCACACATACCAGTTGAGTAAACTGCAGTTTTTTGCTTGTTAACTCTAAGACCAGAAGAATCAGAGAAGAGTTTAAAACCTTGTAGTAACTGATACATAGAAACATAATCACCTTTGCAAAATAACAATACATCATCAGCAAAAATTAGGTGATTGAGTTTGAGAGATTGACACCTAGGGTGAAACTTGAAACCATCCTTCATACCCACAAACTTCATAATCCTAGATAGATATTCCATACAAATAACAAAGAGAAGAGGGGAGATAGGATCTCCTTGCCCGAGCCCTCTCTTAGAGCTAAAAAAAACCATGCAGATTACCATTTATCATCAAAGAGAATTTTGGAGAAGTCACACACACCATAATAAGTTCAACAAACTTCTGAGGGAAATTCAAGCAGACCAACATCTCTTTTAAGAAGCTCCAATCAACGGTATCATAAGCCTTCTGCATATCCATCTTGATCAAACAGCTAGGATTACAATTCTTCTTAGAATAACTCTTAAGCACGTCTTGACACACCATAATATTATTCACAATACTTCTACTATGAATAAAAGCACCTTGATTCTCAGCCACAATATCAGGCAACACCTTTTTAAGACTCATAAACATAATCTTAGAAATTGCTTTGTAAATCACATTACAACAAGCAATTGGTCTAAAATCAACTACAGAAGTAGGGACTTTACATTTAGGAATCAAAGCTAAAACAGTAGCATTAATCTCTTTTAACAATTTGCCACTATGAAAAAAAGCAAGAACGGTTTGGGTTACCTGATTACCAACCAAATGCCACATATCTCTGAAGAAATGAGAGCCAAATCCATCTAACCTTGGTGACTTATCATCAGGAATAGAAAAAAAGGCCAACTTAACTTCATTAGGAGAAACAGGAGCCAAAAGCTCTGCAGAATGAATATCAGTGACACTTGGACCAAGGTCAACAATTGCCTGCACAACGCCCTTCCTTTCAGACATAATAGAACCCACCAAATCATTATAATAATCCAGAAAGGCATCATTAACCAACTGAGGTTGATCCACCCATTGACCATTCTTATCTTGGATACTATCGACACTATTTTGCATTTTCCTCACCTTAAGGGCCTGATGAAACAACCTAGTGTTACCATCCCCATCTTTAATCCAAGCAGCCTTAGCTCTCTGCCTTAAGAAATCCACATACAACTTATGAATCCTCCTATACTCCATAACAGCTTCCTTCTCAAGATCTCTACAACTAGTATTCTGTATATCAATTTGTAGATGCACCTGGCATTCATGCAAATGATATAAAGCTCTAGCATCCTGAGCTTGAATATCAACACAATCTCTTTTCAGCTCTTTTATGACCTGCTTAGAGGCTTTTAGCTTTGAAACCACTGAATACATGCTAGAACCATTATTAGACTCACTCCATACATCACCCAGTCTCTGCTCCAACCCATCCAGCTCCTTCCACATTCTGAAGTATCTGAAGGGCTTCCTAGCTTGCACAACAGGCTGGACCAAATGAATATGCATAGGAGTATGATCAAAGTTTCCTTCAGGCAGGAATCTCACCTCAGCAGCAGGGAAGAAATCACCCCAAGTACTATTAATCAACACCCTATCCAGCTTGCAGATAACTCTAGCCTCACCATCTTGCTTATTACACCAAGTAAAAAATTGCCCCACACCTTTCATATCAGAGAGACCACACTCAAAACAACATATCCTAATATCCTCAATCTCCCTTAAAGAAACAGCAGAACCAATCCTCTCATCAGCATTCATTACACAATTAAAATCCCCGGTTACCATCCAAGGAAAATCACCAAGCCTTGAAATCTTAACTAAATCCTCCCAAAGCACAAGTCTCTTCACCGCTTCATTGAAAGCATACACAAATGTACACCTAAAAGATTCACTCCTATTCAAGACAGGATGAACCACACAATGAATTAACTGGCTAGTAAGCATAACAAAATCCACGGAGAAAGACAGAGGGTTCCAAGCAATCACTATTCTGCCTCCATTATGACAACTTGAATTAGAAGTGAAACACCATCCTCTAAACACATTAGAATAAAGTGAGCCAAGATTCTAAGGCTTCACCTTAGTCTCCAAGAGGCACACAAGTCCCAAAGCAGGTAAGTTCAAGAAATTCCTCACACTCATCTGCTTATGAAGACTATTAATGCCTCTTACATTCCAAGCAACAATACTATCCATTAGGAATAGGAGGATTCCTATCCCCCTCCTCCACCTCCACATTTTCAGCCACCTCATCAGCAACTAGAGAATCAAAAGAATTAGCCACAATAACAGGGACAGAAACAGCTTCAACAGGCATTTTCAGAGCTTTAGTAGGCATCACAAACCCCTCATCAAGTAAAAGAGTCACCATATCCACAGCCTTATCACCACCACTCTCCACCACCACTAGTTGAGGCATTTTAGGCCTCCAAACCTTCCTCACATTCTAAGGAGCCTTCCTTCTACACTCCTTAGTAGGGTGACCAATCATAGAACAAACAACACATTTCACAGGCTTCCAGGCATATTCCACATCAAACACAACCCCCAGACACTTCTCATTTATAAAGGATAACTGATCATGAAAAGAATGATTTACAGACATTTCAATCAACACTCTAGAAAATCCCAATCTATCTCTATTTTTAGTAGCTTGGTCAACTCTAATAATCTTTCCAAGATAATTCACAATCTTAGCAAGACAGTTTTCACCCCCAATATTTGAAATCTAGGTGCAAATTAACCCATGTAGGGACCTTCTTATAATCATCCTTATCCATCACTAAATCCTGGGACCAAGGCTTCAAAATCAGAGGTTTGTTATCAAAAAAAGGCACACCTCTAGACAGAATCAAATATCTCTTCTCCATAGACTTAAATCTAATCAGGAACAAACCATTCTTAATCAATGCCTTCTTATCAACACCTTCATTTTTCCAAACCCTCCAACAAAAACCATCCATAATGCTAATTGGGGGATTAGCACCCACCACAAATCCAACCACAACAAAATTCCAATACTCTATTTCAGATTGGATGTCACCCAAATCAATCTTAACAGCACTATCAACATGATTCATACAAGCAACATCAACATCCATAATCAAATTATCAACAATCCAATCATCATCATCATTCAACACCACATTGCAAGCGTTCTCATCAGACCAGTGAAGTATAGGAATAGGAGAGTGAGTCTTACCTCTGGAGGTGCCAGCAACATTACCATCCCATTCGATTCGCTTTCCAGACTGATTTGAAATAACCGATAACCAATCACTAAAGTTTCATTTGATTGCAGAGTCAACAATATACTCCTGAAGAGATTCATCTGGAGTTTTCAGCTTCTCAATATCATCCAATCGCAAATCCCCAACTCCAGAAGCTCATTAACGGATTTCATCTTTAGTGCCTTCGAATCTGAACTAGGTCCACGAGCTTTGCCACTATTCATCCTACCTCCATTCTTCTTTGTCATGGCTTCGCTTCAAAGAAATGAGAGAAAAACGAGAGAGAGGAAGTTCACCATTTTTAGTAAACGCTAACTTTTTTTCGTAGTTGATGACACAACGGAATAAAACTTTTTTGTAATCAAAAGTTAAGTGTTATCAATTAAAAGTTAAGATTTATGTAGCAAAAGTTAAGATTTTGTAGTTAAAAGTTAAAGTTATTATCAAAACAAAAAAACAAACAAACAACCTCTATCAATACCTCTGCCCAAATTTTAGATCAAACAACAAACATTTTCTCTTTTGATTTCCCCCCTTTCCTCTCGCAACTTCTATTTTACTAGGATGTGTAAAACAGTAATTCTTCAATCCCCTCAAAAAATGGAGCCTATAGAAGCACCTCAACCTCCTACACAAACTTAGTCCACCACGCCTCCAAGACGCCGGCTTAGAAGGTTGTGTTACCTCCAAACTCCATCCAACAAGCTTTCATCAAAGTTGCCTCCTACGTACTCTCACGCGCTGCCTCCATTCTCTCCGACAACGTTGACGACAATGATGGAGGATGCATCAGCGATGGTGGTTTAGCGGAAGGGGAGTGTAGGTTGGCGTGGTGGTGGTGGTTTCGTAGAAAGGAAGGATAGTGGTGCTGTGATGGTGGCCAAGGAGTGGGAAGCAGAGTGGTGCAATAGTTTCGGTCCTTTCGGCGTTTAGGGAGGGAGAAGGAGTGAGGAGAGAGAGTGGAGTGAGGAGAGAGAGTGGGTCTACAATATTGTTATTGTGGACCAGGTCCACCCAAGAGTTTGCCCTCTTATTGGTTCTTTTCCATCATTTTGACTTCTTAATGGTATACCTGTAGTTTGAAATCTTCCCTACCGTGATCATTCCGTTAAATAAAAGTTTAGTTTATAGTTAATTAGGATTAGGCGTTTACCTAGTTTTGCGTGCTTTGACTTTTTCTAGGTTAACATTTTTTTCAAAAATACGGACACAACCGTGCATCCTTTATGGGTAAGTATTTCGAGAATCCCTACGAAATGAGTATCAATAAGCCGATTTTTCGAACACGTACCTCAAGATGCCTTTTTGATAGCTGAAAAAGCCCCCTCGAAGTACGTGCTCGAAAACCTGACTTGTTGGTATCCGTTTTGTAGGGATTATCGAAATTATTGTCCATAACGGGTAAACGGTGGTGTCTCTTTTTTGAAAAAACGTTATATTCACCTTGAAAAAGTCAAAACACGCAGAACGAGGCAAACCTCTAACCCCTAATAAACCCTAATTAACCCTACACTAACCTTTATTTTACGGAATGTTCACGGTAGGGAACATTTCAAATTACAATTGTACCATTAAGAAGTCAAAAAGATAAAAGTGTACCAGTATTAGAAGCCGATTGTAGGAGTGTACCGTTATAAATTTCCCCAAAAAATTGGGTACCCCTAGGTATGTCTTGCCATCTTATTTTCAATTTAGTTCAGCTCAGGCCGGATACTCCGACCTGCTTAACTGAAATTAGGCACAACGGGAGAAACATCGGTCGAGATAATCTGGATCATTACCATCACACTCACCAAACTAAATCGGTGAGTATGGAACTCAAAACCAAACTCGAACCAGATTAAACAACTATTAGAAATAGAATCAAATTTACTTCACTAGTGTGTGATAAATCATTATTAATTGAATGTCCTCGCATCGGCTCACACAATACAATCACAAGATATCTTCTAGCTCTCCATAGCTTTCAAACCTCAACCAATGATGTTCATGTCTTTAACCTTACAAGACTCCTACGCAAAACAAAACATTTAACGCACACATCAGCAATGCGCCGAGTATTGAACTCGAAAAACAAGTAAAACATGCTTTGGTGTTCGTTTAGTTAAAACGGCTCATCACATACGTAGCAAGTTTATTACTTAGTTCTCCATTTTACTTCAACCAAACAACATATTCTTCATCATTTCTTTTCTAAAACCCTTCAACCAAAACACTAAAAAGATGGTGAAATAGGCCACAAATGTGGGAAGATTGTTACTTAGTTCTCCTTAGGTAAATAGAAAATCCTATGGAAAGTTACTTCCCATATTACAAACCAAACAATTTCGTGAAATTCTCATAAAGTTGATTATTGAATCTAATTCCTACGAATTTGAATTTCATGAGAACTTCTACTTTTCATGTGAAACAAACGACCACTGAATATGATTGATGCAGATAAATCTTTGTATTGGGACCAAGTTGGCGGTTTGGTACAGTGGGTCCTAGCACTATTTTTTAACCCCGGATTTTTACTCTTTTAATTTCTTTCACTTAGCTTCAACTTTCAGACTGATTTTATCCAATTATCTATCTTCTATACTTAATAAAAATAATATTCAAGAGCCATGTGTCATTCATCTCCTTAAATTTGACCCACATGTCAAACTCTAAGAAATGACACCATGTGTCGTGTTTGTATGCATTCAACAATTTAAATAAGATATTGCAAGATATTATAATTTCCAATTAAAAAATGGAAACTATAATATTATAACTAAGTACTATATTTTAAAAATTACAAATTACAAAATAATAGAAGAATAACCAATTAGTCTATTTCCAAGATCTATAAAAAAAGACACATTCTAATATATTTTTGAGATAAGTTTTTCATACAGTTTGGGATAATATTTTATTTATAGATTATTGGTAAGAGAAAGTATTAGGAAAAGATTGTGAAATGACTTAGATCAACCATTTACACGAACTCCTTATTTATAGATTATTGGTAAGAGAAAGTATTAGGAAAAGATTGTGAAATGACTTAGATCAACCATTTACACGAACTCCAACCCATCCAACCATCACACGGTAAGACTATCACCCATATTCCGTCCATCCATCAACTGCGGGTGAACCGAGTGGAATGGATGATAACTCGTTTTAAAGAATTTAATAAGGAAAATAAATCAACTTTGCAAAAATGACAATTTATGCATTAATTTCATGTCAAAATAAGATAAGTTAAATTCATGAAAACATGTCAAGTAATGATCAAAAGAAAATAAATCACACTAATGTCAAAAAAGGATAGATTTTTAAGAAAGTGTAAGAAATGGATGACGTAGCGGGTGGTAAACAGGTCATGAGTCGAATGATGGGTGAAAAAGTTTCATTTTAATTTCATTTATCACCCATCACCCACTCACCCGTCACCTGACCATCATCCATTTAACTAACTTGATTTTTCACCCTTTATGTTTTCATCGTGGAGCAGGTGATGGTTAATTTATTGGATATTACCATATCTATTGCGTAGGAACTTGATTGAATGCTTGGATGGAGGATGATCTAAGATGATGACAAACTTTCTCATGATAACTTGTTTGTACATACTAGTCCATATAGGCATGTGCGTTGCACGTACTATAATAGAATAGTACTTTTGTTTATTAATGATTGTAATCAACTTGTTTAGCATGTACTCCCCACGTTCTCTTTTGTTATTCCTATTTGTAATCTTCTAAGAGACAAAAAAAAAAGTCAAAGTAGGAAGAACAAAAGAGAATGAATGGCTTATTTAAGGAGTGTGATAGAAAAAATAATAACTGGATAATTATCTAACATTATTTGCAACTGATCTTTTAAGATACCGCCTACTTTTAAAATAAAATTAGGCAACGGCCCAATAGGCCCAATAATGAGAAGAGAAAATCAACAAAACGTCTTCTGAAAATAAGGATCAGTTTAATCCATTTTGTTACCTATTTAATTCATTTCGTGACATGTTTAGTTCATTCAATACTCAGAGTTAAATTTATTTAGTGACTAGTTTAATCCATTTAGTGGCTAGTTTAATTCATTCGGTAAGTCATATGTTTTTTTAGGAATCACTTATTATATTTCGAGACTAAAATTGAAATATGGAAAGGAGAAGAGAATGAACAAATAGAATGGTGCTAAATGTATAGGAATAGTATTGGGCTAGAGTAAGATAAAATGGGCTTGTTAATAGAATGTGGGATTTAATTGGTCTAATTTTATGCTAAAATTAGACCGCCCGCCTCTTTTAATAAATTGTCCATTATTTGAGTATGGGTAAGAAAAATTGTTGCATTATAAAGTGTTGTAATTATGCCAACTAATAGTTTCATTTCCCTAATCTAACATGCTCCTAAAAAAGCATGTCAAGTAATTGAGAACTATTATATACCAACAAAATATTACCTAATGGCCCTCAAATTATGATAATATTTGTATATTAATGCTTTTATACAACTACTAATTTACCGATGATTTTCGTTAGCTCAAGCAATTTAGAACACTTGCATTATTCAATATTTACTACTCCCCCTGCCCCCCCCCCCCAAACAAAACATGTGAAGATATTCAAATGAATCTCAATTTCTACCTACTTCGAACATGTTTTAATTATAACATGGATTTTTTAAAGACTAAATGCGAAATAGGGGATTTTTTCTTGCGAAAGTATTTAAAGTTCCTATTGTGATTGTTTAAGTAGTCTATGAACTATACCTTATCGTGTTAGTAAGTCAATATTGTTGTAATTTATTAATATTTCGACATATACATTGCTCAAAATATCAGATTATACTAATAATAACTGTAATCTCATATGAGCACGAGTCACATAGCCTATTAAACTTATATCTTGATATTCCTTTCGCGTTACTAATCAAGATACTTTGTTAATGAATTTGATTTTTTCTTTAATCCACATACTAAATTGATTCGTTAGACTATTGTATTAACAAGTTGACCACAAAAATAATCCTATTCTAAAAACAAACTAAGTGTACCTCAAAAAAAAGAGGAAAAATTGATAAGAAAGGTATAACCTATTGGCCATCTACTATAAAAGGTTTATACTATTGATAATCCATAAAAGGTCTGAACTATTACCCCAATTTGACAAAAACAACCTACTTGGATGCAAATGCTTATGCAATGAGCTAAATGCAACCTACTTATTGCAAATGCACTAAAAACTAAAGCAAAACATGAAATCATGAAAAAAGGATGCAAGTGGGAAAGAAAAGGAAGCTACATGGCGTAAATGCAACTAAATGATATAGAACTAGTCCTAATTAGTGAGGCTAAAACCCACTTATCAACCACCGATATGATCCTCCTAACTTGTTGATAAGAAAGGAAGGCTATGAACTTTAAAAAATTCTCGAGGCTTCCCTTTTCCTTGATATCTCTCCTGAGATGAGGACTTTGAGTTGGTGATGCCTTTTCTAGTTTTGTTCTTGCATGATTTTCTAGCGATAGTTGATTGCTTGGGGACGAGCAATTGGCAAGATTGGGGAAAATTGAGGAGTGAGGAGTAGCATCACTTATGTAGGATAGTTTAAGTCTCATTTAAGTTCATTTTAAAGCATTTTGCATACAGTTTCATTATTATTTCTATCTTCTAACTCATAATAGCTTTTGCATGTAGCTTAGTGCATTTGTATAATTGATAGGTGCATTAACCCTCCCTCCCCTCTTGTAACAATTTCCTTGAATGCCTTGGCATAGATCAAAGAGAAGTTGGGGCAAGAAATAGGGGTGTGATCGCTCCAAATACAAAGGAGCGACCGCTCCATATGGGGTTCCGATATTATTGGCTTGCAGGAGTTTGAAGCGACCATAGAGCATCAGTGGAGCGGCCTGCTGCGATGTCATCTCTGTTTTCTTATTACGACTTTACCCTTGTTATTACGGGGGTATTAAGCCCGTACGTGTGATTAATGAATACTTGGTTTTATTTCTAGATATGATTTTGTTTAGTTAGAGAGAATCTTAGAGAGAGAAGTTGAAGATTCAGTGAGAGAAAGTAACTCTAGAGATTGAAGTAGAAATTCGAAATTTAGAATTGTTCAAGAATCCTTTGAATCATCTTCATTTATGAATATTTTTCTTCTTCCTTTAGTTGATTATCTTTGATCTTATGCTTTCTACTAATTTTGCATAATTACTTCATGATTAGTATTGAAATCTCCATTGTTGATCTAGTTATGTTGATTATAGTTTCCTCTCTCCTCTTTTCCATGATTTGTGAGTAGCTTCTTAGCTAGGGGAAGGGATGACCCATTTGATCATGTTTTTACCATAAATCAAGTTTGGGGATTTGATTTAGGTGAAATTTGGTGACTAATTTATCTAATTAAGCATGTTTAATTGATTGATCACATTTTCAGCATGATTTGGGTTAGCTAGGTGAAGGATTGATAAATGAAGCTTAGATTTGGCCATGAGTTAGTTTCTACGTTGACAAAGCGATGAAAGTAGGGCTTTGACAATCTAGGACCCTTGTTATGTCATTATGAGTTGTGGAAATATTTAACTTATTTGTCATACCATGAGAATAGTTTATGATTGATTGATTGAGTCTTCCTAGTTAGTCTGAGAAAGTAATTAGGATTCTATGAACTATTTGTCCCCTAATTGACCTTATTGACTTTCCCATACTTGGCAAAGATTGAAACTTGATTGATTTGTGATTCCTCCTAAGCGTGTTTCTCTCTTGATTTTCCTAATTCAATTTAGTTAATTGGTAGTTAATTAGACAGTAGAAGACCTCTATAAGTATATTTAGCACATTGCAATTATTTGACCATTCCTTGTGGATTTGACCCTATACTTACCTAAGTTAGGTTCTAATTTGGCACGTATACAACGAGCCTGTCACTCATGCACGGGAAAGATACCCTATTAAAACAAAAAGAGGGAATAACACAAAGCGTATAAACTCTTTACCCTAGTATCCAAAGCTACAAGTTTCGTGGGATCCACCCTTAATATTATTATTTTGTTTACGCTAAGGGCACATTTGGTTGGAGAAGGGGAAAGGGAAAGGAATCAAGTAAGGGTTGGAGAAGTAAAATAGTTTCAAACCCCTCAAACTACATGTTTGGTTTGAGAAAACAGGTGGGGTTGGCCTCTTTTTCTCCCTCCTCCCATCTCATCCTCTCATTGACATCAGCCCCACTACGACACCACATCTCTCTCTTTTACCCTCCCTGCATCTCTCTCAAACATGTGTCCCTCTTTCTCTCTCACAGATCTTGAATGTTGAGGTGACTAGGGTGTTTCCTCCCATCTTATCCTCTCACCATTGACACCGGCCCCACCACGACACCACATCTCTCTCTTTTGCCCTCCTCGCATCTCTCTTAAACAAGTGTTCCTCTTTCTCTCTCTCGAATCTTGAATGTTGAGATCACTAGGGTGTTTTATGGGGAGTGACTTAGGTTTATGGTTGGCTAGGGTGGTTTACAATGGGTAGTTGTGGGTTTTTGGGTGGGAATCTAATGTTTAATGGAGAGTTGGTGGTGTTTTCAATGGGGTTATGGTGGTTTTCGGGTGGGGCTGGGGTGGGTTATGAGCACTAGGTTTTGTTCTTGAATGAGTTGCAGTGCATTAAGGGGGTGAGAAAGATTATGGGTCGGACTAGGGTGTGGGATTTCTTGGGGTATTTGGGTGATGGTTCCTATGGCCGTGAAAATCGAGTGAGTTGGTGGTTGTCGAGGGGGTGGGTGGTGTGGTGGTGTGGTGGTGATAGTAATGTTGGACAATGGTGGTTGTAGTGATGGTCAATGATACTTTTGATGTAGAGGGATATATTTCCAAACCTTCGGGTAGGGTGGGGAATCAAGTAAGGATAAATGAAACAGAAATATGGGTAAAAGGAATACAAAAAATCAATAAACAAAAATCACGTGAAGGTAACAAGGGTTTTCATTCCCTTTTCCTTTCTTGAAGCCATTATCCAAACGCCTCATTCCCTTTCCCTTTCCCTTTCTTGAAACCGCTATCCAAAACGCCTAGGGATGTCAGTGGGGGTTCATGGAGACTCGCCATGCATCTGCTCCAAATAGGCAGGGATGGGGAAAGGTTTCACAGGTGACGGGGCGGGGATGAGAATGAAAATTATTTCCCCACGGGTGATGGGGCATGAGTCGAGTTTAAAATGTACCTGTCCCGTCCCATCCCATCCCCACCCACCCCGCCCCATCCCCGCCTCCTAAGTATTACCCATGTAATATTTGATAAATTACTATATTGAAAAAACTGATTTTATTTAAATATATATTTTTTTGAAAATATATATGCACCCACTTTAATAAAACATTGGGCGTATGTTAGGGCCGGTATAACGAATGTTAAGGCGAGTATGGTGGGTGTAAAAAGGGTGTGGAGACTCATTCCGGTGTTGGGACGAGGATTATTCGAAGTGTGTATCCGTTAGGACAAGGATAGGGATAAATCCCCCCCCCCGCCCCATGGGTGATGGAGATGATAATTTTAGGTGGCGGATGGGTGGGTATTGTAGAGGGACCATCCTCCGCACCCGCCCCATTAACATCCCTACAAACGCCTCCTAAATTTTTATTAATTCTCTGGTTTCCACCCATTGAAGTTTAAAGACCATTGTTAATCAATAGCTCTTTCCCAAACATCCCACCAACAAAAAATTTCAAAAAAATTGTATCACTTAGATCACACTCGCAACAACGCTAATAGGACGGTGAGGTTATGGCGCGACGATGGCAATAATAGACAAAAGCTGGGTTAGAGGAGAGAGAAAATACTAAAGAGAGAGAATTAGGGCTTTGGATTTTCACTCATGAAACAAATTGATGGTGGTTCCATGAAGGGGCCAAATTAAAGAGGAAGAACAATGTGTGACGTACTCAAGTTTAACATTAACAGATTGTTTAGATAGGAGAAAGTGGAAGGAAATTACGAAAAGAGAAAGGGAGTGACGCAATTTTACTTGTTTGGATAAATGGTTGAAGGGAAGTGAAGGAAGAGATCAATTTTCCTTCTTTCTTTAACAAGGGTAATCCCTCTACAATTGGAAAGATTTGGAATATAAATGGATTATACTCTTTCACTCCCTTTCTCTTCCCTCCCCTTCCTTTCCCTCTTTCCTTCCTATCCAAACAAAGCGTAAAAGAAAAAGAAAGCAAACAGAGAGAAAAAGAAAAGGGAGTCGGGTAATGAGTTTTCAATTTGGGCTTTCTAAATTCAACGTTGCTTACTATATGTGTTTGAAGAATCCGAACCCACTAGTTGAAGTCTTTGGACTCAATTGTAATTTGTATCCGAAAAGGATTATCAAAATAGCATCTCAAGCTCTTTCCGACAAAATCATTTGGATTACAAAAGATGATGGAAACTTATTGACATTAAATCAGAAATGAGGAAGCCAAATCATATGGCACGATCCCTTAGAGCCAAAATTCACAAACAAATGCAAATTGTAGAACAAATGAACTGTCTAGTTGTCTGCAACCTCAATAAGGGTTGGCTCGTAGTCACTAGGAGCCTCAAATCCATGTAAGTTAATCACAGTAGCAGCAACATTTGCAAGACCACCGGTAGGTATATCCTTGCGGAATCGGACACCCGGAGAAAGGCCAGGACCCCCAATTGCAATAGGCACCTGAGGAAGATAGCAAATGAAACTGAGAATATCACGCTTCCATAAACATGACAAACGAAAAAGAGGTGCCATAATTTGCACAAGGTGAAAAGTGCATGCAAAACCCATTATCAGAACATATACTAAGCAAATTTTATGCTGTTGAAGTATTGCTAAAAACTGCAAGATACACCTCACTCCCACAAAAGCATATCCATCATATTATCGGAACGTACCGGCTGTAACGTGTGAGATGTAAGAATCTGAATGTTCCCATTTTTGTCTAGAGAAGGCTGCCCCTTCTTGTCCCTCTTTACCATGTCTTCAGCATTTCCATGATCAGCAGTAACAACATATATTCCACCAACTTGCTCAATTGCATCGAGGATCATCTGTAACAAATATTTTTTCAATCAGCAACGCTAAACCTCTTACAATGGCACTTAACAGATTACATTTGACAACATTATAAAAATAAATCACAAGCCAAGCGAAAGAGGCCAATGAGAGCTGAGGACACTCTTAACAGCCCATTCAATAGGTGGCTATACATAGTGATGATGACAATGAACAATACGGTTTTTTAGGAAGTCCCATACCAATGACCATTTTAGTGATTGTCCACCCGACATCTTTCTCCTAAATATAAAACCAACCATTACTAAGACTTTGGAGGTAGAATCAAATGGTAATGGAGATATATGAAGGAAAAATATTATGCAAGTTCATTACCACGGACTTTCTTTACAAATTTATTTTTATATAATTTCATTACCATATATTTATTGCCTGCCAAACAGGCCGTAAAAGACTAGACCTTGATCGATGCAATTTTATAATTTATGAGAAAGCAAATTGCTCAGTGTCACAGCGTGTTCAAAATATAATACTCCTATACTACTGCATGATAGAGTATACAGCAGAAATGGAGTGGTAGGATGAAAAAATGTTCATCCATAACCAAGAGATACAGTCAAACTAAGGCTCCGTTATTTTGGTGGAAAACCATTTTCTTGGAAAAAGTTATTCCTACATCTTTGCATTTCATTTGTTTGTTTTGGTAAGGGGGACGAAAACAATTTTTTTAGAGGTGCAAAATACTCTTAGAAGAAGAAAACCAAATTTCATTGTGTAAAGAAGGTATGCCACATTTTCCTTTTCACTCCTTACTTCTCTTTATTCTCTCCTCCCATCTTTCCTTCTCTTTTACTTTATTTTTATTTTCCTTTTCTTTCTAGGTTTTCCTTAAATCAAACAAACAAAGGAAAACCTTTTCCAAAATTATGTTTTCCATTGATAATTGTTCCTTGAAAATAGATTTTCCATGAAAATTTCAGCGAAGGTGGTTCAAGACAGGAGAACAAGAGACAAGAGACGACTGCAAATCCACAAATTACATTCACCTCGATTTGAAATAAGGAGAGCAGGTGACTATTTAGAACATGCATATGCCATTCTCCAAATTCGAAGACAGCAGTCCAAACTCCAAAATTAACCCCCACATATAAGACCAACAAGGCAACAACAGAACAGATTCAGGTTCTGATTAGCACTGCGCAGATATTGCAAGGAACAAGCTGGAAGTCATGGAAACTGAAATTCTTGGACTGAGACACCATACAAAAGTACCAGTAACGACAAACCTTAACAGCTTCATCAGCAGCTTTGCAAGCTACAACAGTGGCTTCTACATCACCAGTATGACCAACCATATCTCCATTTGGTATGTTGACACGAACCTGACAATATGACAAGCAACTTTTCAAAAGTCTCAACAAGTGAAAACCTCAAAAACCTCTGTTAAGGATGCTACAACAAAATGTTCTGAATGACCTGGTGGAATTTGCGGCTCAGAATGGCATCCCTAGCCCTTTCACCAATCTCCAAAGCCTTCATTAGAGGTTGGACATTGAAGCTGATGCCACTATCACTAGGTATTTCGACATACTCCTCCATTTCAGGGTTAAAATATCCTGACCGATTCCCGTTCCAGAAAAAGGTAACATGACCAAATTTGACCGTTTCACTGTAGCACAAAAAGGTATATCATTGGAAAAGCAAGTATATCATTGAAAGTTTCACTGCAACATAAAAACTATCAGTTGAAGTAACAACCGACACCAATATGTTCATTCGCCTTGCAGTATGCAAGCTCATTAATAAGGCCCAACAAATCAAAGCACAAAAGGCCTTCTAAAATTTAATAGTAACTAGGATGACTAAATTGAAATTGCAGTAGGAAAGATTTCACAATTTCCAGACACAAAAAAGAAATGAAGAGTTGATACCCTCTACAGCATAATTTTGACAAAAAGAAAAAACATTGCACCTCCATCAAAATTATTACCTAGAAGTCCTGACTGAAGGTCTGTAACCATACCAACACAAAGGATAAACTGTATTACGATGCAATGGAACAACATTACCCCATCAAAATCATGAGCTAGGATGTAAGAGGACTTGAGGAAAATTTATGCACTACTTCATTGCAACTAATTCAAGAACAGCACAGCATGAAGCTAGACCTCGTGCAAATATCTATTAACCAACATTTATCCATTAGTCATTGTCTGGACAAAGTACCTAAAGTAAGGTAATTTTGACAGGTCATACTATTATCTGACCAAGGAAAATGGCATACAAAAGCAGAAAGGCTAAGAAGATAAGAATTATCTTCCATCCTAACAAAAGAGAGATCCTCTTCAAAACATTACAAGCATACCAGATCTATTTCTGGACCAAGACGAATATATGACATAGTAAAAGCCTCACACATTTAGCAACATCAGAAACAGTTGGATAATTCAGTTGTTAGAAAAAGATATGTCATCAGGTATGCAGAATCAAGAATAATTAATATTCACCTGCAAGCAAATGTCCGTACTCCATTATGAACTAAATATTCCCCAGATGTTCTATCAATTTCTGGAGGAGAAACAAGGTAATGACTCGGAAGCTTCAATTCACCATCATACTGAAGCATACCAGCGTAACGGATTTTAGGATATCGAACTCTGTCAAACTTATCAAAGTTCTCATATTCAAGTGCCTTTGCAAGCATAACCATACGATCGGCGCGAAAGTTAATTGTTACAACAGCATCTCCGTCAACTATTGGACCAACAGCCTTTCCATCCTCATCCACAATAACAAAAGGTGGCAAGTACTGGTCATTAGCCTTCGTATCCTCCCTAAGTCTCTTGACTGCCTCAACTGGACTCCTGAACTTGTGTGGAGCTTCACCAAGCACTTGTGCATCCCATCCTCGTTTCACAACCTCCCAATCATTCTGCAAAACAACAGGATAAGGGGCTTGAAAAGTGATTGGAGGGTGGTCAAAATCATGTTTTTTCTCTGAAAAGAACTTGAAAATATTTACTTGGCAAAAGCAAGTAAAGCAGAAAGTGCATAACTAACATCACCAACACCCATATCAAGCAAGCACATCCATGCAAAGGGTACCACTGCACCCCAATATTAATAAAGAAAAGACTGAAGTTTCTTGCTGCTGTATTGGATTCGAATTCTGATTCTGTTTCTTATCATTCTATGTTATGAGTTCTGAGGTCCATTTACTAAATATCCGGGCTTCTAATTAAGTATAATCATAATTACAATTCGAGAGGAGGAATGAAGGTTGGAGAGAAAGAGGATCTCTGGAGCAGTTCGTTTCAAGAAAAGGAAGGGTAAGATTTACTGCTGTCATCAAGAGTGGCAATTTGCAAGAAGTGGATGGTGGTGATATAGATGAACTCAGAGACCTACGTAACTATGTTACTATGACTCTTCATAGTGCCGCAAGTACACCCAATGCATCCTAAACACTCCGAAATGGTTAATTACAGAACTTCAATTTAGGCCCCAAATATGAAAATTTTCCTAGTCGGAGAAACACATGGGTTGAGACTTGAGCATAGCAATTTCAGACTTTTCTCACAAATGGGATTCAATTTAGTTTTTGGGGTTCTCATAAGTTTCTAAAGTTTACGAAAGGAGATCCAAATTAATAATGCACTGCTTTATCCAGGTTTTCCAACCATAATCCACTGCTTTATCCAGATCTTCTAACCATATTACAAACGTTTACAAATTTAAAAAAAGACTGACCTCATAACGATCCATAGTAACATACATGCGGCCACCACCAGATGCGACCTGGGCATCAATACCTTTCTCCCGTAGCTGCGTAAGATCGTTCTCAAGAGTTTCTACAAAGCCAACACTTGAACCATCCAAAACATCACGGCCATCGGTAAGAATATGAACACGGATTTTCTTGGCACCACGGTCAGCAGATCCTTTCAATAACAGCTGCAAACAGGAGCGCTTGTTAACAAAGTCAGATAAACTCTAAAATATTCAATTCTGGTGCCCTGAGGTATTTGGTACCCTCAGGCCTCAATTGTTTACTTCTTTCACTTAATATTTACTATAATGACCTATGGTTAACTCCGTTAGTCTTTCCATTTAATCAATTCAAGATAATTTTTTCCATTACTAGTTGGCATTAGATCAACTTGTAGTCATCAAGTTGAATATTTGACGAAGTCCTTGGTCCAAAATGCTGCCTTACTGTACATACCTTTATTTGCAATGAGTTTTCAACTAGTTCTAAATCTTTCATCAATTTACCTTCAAATCACTTTTTTTTGAGAGTAAGTCTTGGAATAGAGGGTTTATCCATATATTTGACCTAAAATCTTGGCGTGTTAAGTGTTAAAATTTTGAAACCTCGAAGTTTTAAATTAAAAGTTACATACATTCTAACCATACACACTATGGATAGATAGTCTAACACAAGTTTTTGTATTTTTATGATTAATGTGCGGTCCCTTAGACATTATCTCAAATTATGAGTGTATGCGTCAAGGTATTGTACCACTACTAGGTGTAGGTCTTTACAAGTTAAATGAAGTGGAGCCAAGGCTATTTTTGTGCTCAATGCTCATTTGGACGTCTTCGAATGAGCAAAATTTAAACGTTCAAATGAGCAATAAGCAAAAAAAATAGTCTTGCTAATGTACACCCAGATGTATAATAAAAGTTGCAAACAAAGTGAGTAGAAAAAAAGGCGGGGATTCGGGTTTATTTGAGTTTTGGGGTGAATTAGGTGATACAAAGGCAACAAACATGTGTTTAAGTAGTAAATGGGTACTCTTTTTATTACAACTACCACAATTAATATTTTCCCCAAATGTAAGGAGTGAAAATTTTTCTATTATTCTTTGTTCAAAGAAAAAAATGCACATGTACAAATGTACTCGAAAAGTCCTTCATGAAAGATAATTTAAACTAAATGGCTTAAGCGAGAAGAGTTCTTATTGGCATTTTAGTAAATTGAGACAAACTGTGTTAATTGCAGGAAACTAAATGAAATTAATGTAAATATGAGGACACCAAAATGAATTAGTATATCAAAGGGCACAAAAGTGAAAAATTGATAGTGAATCTTAAGGCACCAAATTGGAATTATTAAACCATAGGGCACCAAAGTGAGAAGACATTTAAACATGAGGCACCATAAACCACGAGTTATCAAAGTGAGATTATGTCAAGCCTTGGGACACCGGAGTGGAAATTTTCCAAATAAAATAAACATCACATGTTGTGAAATCAAGCGATTGTTCTTCAAAGGATCTAATTTACATAGTCCAACACAAAAACTTTCATAAAAATAGATACCTGTAACTGATCAAGGCGAGAATGTACACCTCCATCACTCAGCAACCCTATAAGATGCACAGTGCCTGTTTCAAAACTCTCCTTAATATAGTTGAAGCCTTCACCTTCAAATATTTTTCCAGAGGCAAGAGCAAGATCCACAAGTTTTGCCCTGCAAAAAGAAAGAACGCGATTATATGCAACATATGCATATGCTTGAACATGAAGTGATGCGATTATATGCAACATATTCATATGCTTGAACATGAAGTGATTAGACATTTAGTTGATGCACACACAAATATAACAGCATTGATTAGGCTTTAAAATTGAATTTTGTTCACTTAAACCCCCAAAAAATAATCAAACTCCTTTGACCTGCACGTGTGCACTCAAACACAACCTCCCATAATCAATCACTTTGGTCGGATTAATGATTATGAACAAGTCAACCGATAAAGTTAACAACATAGATCCATAACTACAGGTGGTAAGAACAGATATTACATGGAACATAAAATTTCTTCTTAGTCCACTAGGAATGCAAGAAAGACAAAACTCAAAACATAAGTAATCACCACAGGAACAATTTATCTTTGCATTATGACACGGATCAGGCAACTCACATCTTATCCTCAACAAAATCCATTTACAGTAGCATAAACTAGATTAGTGTCTCCTAGTCTTTTACCTCACTTGATAGGTTATACCGTTATAACACAACTACGGATCTCTTGCACTTTTCTTAGAAAAGCTAGATTCATTACATTAATTTGGGTTCGGTAAAACACAAAACAGTTTCAATCAAAAAAAAAGCCCAGGAAAAGCATTTTCTAAGGAGATCAAGATCACAAATTAGTTTTCCTCCGGGAGAGGGTGGAACGGATAAGAGGACAAGAAAGAATATAAGGGACAATACGACAATTCTTCCATTAGAAAGAAAATTATTATTCACTGAGAGAGTAACTTTCAACCCTTAGCAAAACTCTTCTCCACAATATACAAACCAAACAAAGAAAAATAGTTTTACTCCAGGTTAATATTTTTTATATGGATCTAGACCCAAATTAAAATAAGAGGGATCGTTACTAACGCGAGTGAGCAATCAACGAAAAAGGTTTGTATTCGCTTAAGAACACAATCTTAACTCACAAAATAATATTAATCACACACACCAAAATAAAAATAATGGATCACCGTGACCCTTTATATTAATGAAGAGAAACTAGCATAAAACCATCGAACATTCAAGTACTATAAAAAGGCCCAATAAAATAACAATGATGAAAGCCACTTGTAAAACCCCTGTTTTTTAAGACTAAGGTAAAAGCAACAGGTCCTGAAGGAAAATTACAAAGATTCTACAAAAAAACTATATGTATGCATTCTCCATTAAAGGATCACTTTCACTTCAAAACAGTTAATTCCCTAAACACCCACAAACTCCGATCCAAAATACGCGAATTAGTACATACCACTGATATACTTTGGGTCTAACACAACAAAACTAGGTAATAACTTACATTTGTTGGAGTTTGTGAGAAGAGTAATACAAAAACTCTTGAGTTGCTTCAAAAGAATATGAAGAGTTGGGGATCCCATATAGGAAGAATAAGAGGTGAGTGGTGAGTTTATTAATAGTTATGTTCCTAGTATCTATTGAGTTGGTGACTTGGTAGGCTTTTGTGGTTGGGCTCTTGATTGGGCTAGTCCACACGCGCGCGCGCCACTGCCGCCTGCCCGGTCCGGGTCGGGGCGTGGGCCGTGGGCTTTGGGAAATAACTTAACTTCACTAAATTTTTACTGGAAAAATCTGTCATCCTTTTATGACTGTTATGGAATCAGTCAATTCCTTATTCCACTCCTTAATTGACTGCTTCCACTAACTGTTAGTGGAAGGTTTCCATTATCCATTAATTACCGTTTTTAACACGATTTTAGGAGTCAGTTTTCCCTTCTTCTGTCCCTATATATACCCCCTTCCTGGCACAGTTTTTGACACACAGAAATTATCCTCTCATACTTCTCTCGATTTTTCTCTCAAATACTGGGCAATATTAAGAGCGTTCTCAAACTGTCTCTCTATACTTCACCGGCGAGTCAGTGTTGTGTTAACCCTGGAGGTTGGTTTGCCACGAGTCCGTGTGTTCGTAGCGGGGCAATTTCAACTTTAGGGCAGTGATCATATCACGGCACATACCAGTCATACTTCCTACAATCTAAAGTTGAAATTTTTCCGTTTATTATACTGTTATTATGGCTAGTATTCCTGTTGATGTTCCTCTTAATTCTGTCAACCCCTTTGTTCCTGATATGTCGAAATTAGACCCTTTGGATGGAAAAAATTATATTATGTGGTCTGATAAAATGGAATTCTTTTTAGGCCAAATTGGGGTAGATTACTGCTTAACTAATGATACTGCTCGTTAAAACGCAGTTAGGGATTTTGAGAAAGATAATAAGACTTGTAGGGGAATGTTATTGCATTATATGACTGCTCCTTTATATATGATTTATAGTAAGTCGAAAAAGGCAAAGGATATTTGGGATGCACTTAAGGTTAAGTATGGACTGGATGATTTTGGGACTAAGAAATATGCTTGTAGTCGTTGGTTAAAATTTACTATGACTGATGATAAACCTGTTTTAGACCAAGTCCATGACTATGAACATTTGTGTGGTGAACTTGCTGCTGAAAGTATGGTTATTCATGATTTATTTCAAGCTAATTGCCTTTTAGAGAAACTGCCACCCTCTTGAGAGACTTATGTTCACTCTATGAAACATAAGCAAAAAGACTTTACCCTTCATGAATTAGTTTCCCACATTAAGATTGAGGAACAAAACCGGATTCAGACTAAAGGAAAGACCGACCATTCTTCCACTTTAGCCAACCTTATTGAGTCTAAAAATTCTGGAAAAGGAAAAAAGGGTAAAAGTCAGAACCATGTTCACGGAACTAGGCAGAATGGTAATGGGTTTAAGGGTAAGAAGCAATTTCAAGGTAACTGCTATGTTTGTGGTAAATTTGGACATGCTGCTAGGGATTGTAGAAACAAACAGGCTTCTTCAAATGCTGCTGTCACCAAACCAAAAGACAACAAAGCACAAGTCAACCTTGCTGAAGATGACATTATTGCTGCTGTGGTGTCCGAGGTGAACCTGATTAGCAACGTTTCTGAATGGGTTGTAAACACTGGAGCTACCCGCCACATCTGCTCAAGCAAGGAAATGTTCCAGACTTATGAAACAGTTTCAGAAGGAGAATGTGTCTTCATGGGCAACTCAAGCACTGTGAGTGTGTTAGGCAAAGGAAAGGTTTTTCTAAAGTTAACCTCTGGAAAAACCATTGCTTTGCAAAATGTCTTGCATGTTCCTGATATCCGCAGAAACCTCATATCTGTTGCACTTTTAAACAAGGCTGAAATTAAATTAACTTTTGAATCTGACAGACTTGTATTAACCAAAAATGGTGATTTTGTGGGTCAAGGATTTTGTAATGCTGGACTCTTTGTTTTGGATGTAATTTCTGATAATAAAATTTCTACTGCTTCCGTTTATATTGCTGAGTCTGTTTCTTTATGGCATTCTAGGCTAGGTCATGTGAATGTTGCATCCATTAAAAGGCTAAAACGTCTTAGTCTTATTTCTGACTTTAGCAATACCACTTTTGACAAATGTGAAGTAAATGTGTAGAGGCCAAACACCCTAAGAAAGCATTCAACAAGAGTGTTTCTCGTTCCTCTACCTTATTAGAACTAGTCCATAGTGACTTAGGTGACTTTAAGAACTCTATGAGTAAGGGAGGGAAGAGATATTATATTACATTTGTTGATGACTTCTCACGTTATACTAAGGTCTACTTGTTAAGTACGCAAGATGAGGCTGAAGAGAAATTTCTTATTTATAAAGCCGAAGTAGAAAACCAGTTAGACCTTAAGATAAAGAGAGTGAGATCCGATACGGGTGGAGAATATGATGGACTTCCACTTAAGAAATTTTGTGAATCTAATGGGATCATACATGAGGTTATAGCTCCCTATACACCTGAACAAAATGGAATAGCTGAGCGGAAAAACAGAACTCTTAAGGATATGATGAATGCACGGATGCCTACTAACATGTGGGGGGAGGCAATTCTTCTGCTTGCTATGTGCTTAACCGAGTTCCCCATAAGAAGTTAGATAAGACTCCCTATGAATTGTGGAAAGGTTTTAAACCTAATTTGGGTTACCTTAAAGTGTGGGGGTGCTTGGGAAAAATAGGACTTCCTGACTTTCAAAGGAGTAAGATTGGACCTAAGATTGTTGATGTAATCTTTATTGGGTATGCTTCTAACAGTGTTGCATATAGACTTATTATTAAGGATGCTTCTGCCTTTAGTCCTATTAGAGAGTCAAGGGATGTAAAATTCTTTAAGCATATTTTTCCTATGAAAGTTAGTGTGCAATCATGCTTGCCTGTTGCATCTTCCTCTACTTTGCATCATAACATTGCATCATCTAGTGAGACTTTAGAACCTAGAAGGAGTAAAAGAACTAGAACTGAGACTAGTTATGGACCTGACTTCATTACTTCCTTTCTGGATGAGCAAAGAGTAAGTGCTTTTATATTGGAAGAGAACCCTAGAACTTTTGGGGAGGCCATGAGATCTGTTGACTCTAGTTTTTGGATGAAGGCTATTAACAGTGAAATAGAGTCTATTATGAGTAACAACACATGGATTTTGACTGACCTTCCTAGGGGTTGTAAGGCTTTGAGTAGTAAGTGGATTTTTACTAAGAAGTGCAAGCCTGATGGGACATTAGACAAGTATAAAGCTAGACTTGTAGTTGGAGGACATCACCAAAAGAAAGGTCTAGACTTTTTTAACACTTATTCACCAGTGACCAAGGTAGCCACTATTAGAGCATTAATTGCACTTGCATCTATTCATGATCTTGTTGTGCATCAAATGGATGTGAATACTGTTTTTTTGTATGGTGAGCTAAATGAAGAGATCTATATGAAGCAACCTGAAGGATGTGTTGTTCCTGGTCAAGAGGACAAGGTATGCAAGCTCATTAGATCTTTGTATGGTTTAAAACAAGCACCAAAACAATGGTATGAGAAATTTCATCAAACCATTACTTCAAATGGTTTTTTAGTAAATGATTCTAATGCTTGTGTTTATTCCAAAACAGATGGTATTGGTTGTGTTTTCATATGTCTATATGTGGATGATATGTTGATTTTTGGAACCAATATAGACATAGTGAATGCAACCAAAAGTTTCCTAAATTCGTGTTTTGAAATGAAGGATTTAGGAGAGGTTGATGTTATTCTTGGGATAAAGATTACTAGAACGTCATATGGAATATCTTTAAATCAATCTCATTATATTGAGAAAATTTTATGGAAGTTTGATCAATATGATTGTGTTCCTATGAAAACTCCATATGATTCTAGTATTCATTTGAAAAAGAATAAAGGAGATAGTATATCACAAGAACAATATGCTAAAATTATTGGTAGTGTAATGTTCTTGATGAACTATACTAGACCTGATATAGCTTATGCTGTTAGTAGATTGAGTAGGTATACTCACAATCCTAATCAGGAGCATTGGGGTGTTTTGATTAGATTGTTGAAGTATTTAAAAGGCACTATCAATTGGTGTTTGCATTATCAAAGAACACCTTGTGTTCTAGAAGGATATTGTGATGCTAATTGGATGTCTGATAATGATGAGATTCAATCTACCAGTGGCTTTGTTTTTACTCTAGCTGGTGGAGCTATATCATGGAAATCATCAAAGCAAACTTGTATTGCCAAATCTATTATGGAATCTGAATTTATTACTTTAGAATTGGCAGGTCAGAAAGCTGAATGGTTAAGGAGTTTGCTAGCTGATATTCCATTGTGGGGGAAGCCAGCTCCATCAGTTTCAATGCGATGTGACTCACAAGCTGCAATTGGGGTCGCGAATAATCAAGCCTATAATGGAAAGAGGAGGCATATTCGCTTGAGGCATGCTATAGTTAGAAATCTAATTAGAAATAATGTAATTTCACTCGAGTTTGTAAAGTCAGGGAGGAATATTGCAGATCCTCTCACCAAAGGCCTTTGTAGAAAAATGGAGCTAGAGTCGGCACAAGGAATGAGTTTAAAGCCTATTGTGGAGTGAATTATGATGGACACCCTTCTTAGAAAGTTTCTAAGTTCAAGGGTCAAACTAAGTCATAAAAGAACTCAAGTAGTAGATACTACTACCATTCCTATATTAATAAAAGTGATGTAGTATTTGTTTTTTACTGTAAAATGTGTAAGGATGAGTAAAATACTCTTAATAAGATCATAGCCTTGATAAGGTGGTTTGAAACAGTACAAACTTGATGAACTTACCTATGTGAATGTGGGGGTTACGCCCAATCCCCTATGAGATCCCTAAGGCTTAGGATCTCTAGAGCATTCATGGAAATCCAGGCATTGTGGGGCACTTATATATATATCGCGAGAACGTTTCTTATTTTGAAAAAGGTTTAGTGCGCAAGTATTGGTTATGAACTCCGTAGAAGGTTCAAAGAGAAATCTACCTAATACGACAATATGACATACTTGTATGCACTGGGTATCAATTCAAGTCTCTAAGACATTGATGCTTACAAAACTGAGTATCTATTGCCCAAATCTTCTTTTTTAGCCCTGTTTCTTTCTGTCTCTTCTTTTGAATCATGTGGGGGATTGTTGGAGTTTGTGAGAAGAGTAATACAAAAACTCTTGAGTTGGTTCAAAAGAATATGAAGAGTTGGTGATCCCATGTAGGAAGAATAAGAGGTGAGTGGTGAGTTTATTAATAGTTATGTTCCTAGTATCTATTGAGTTGGTGACTTGGTAGGCTTTTGTGGTTGGGCTCTTGATTGGGCTAGTCCACACGCGCGCGCGCGCCGCCGCCACCCGGTCCGGGTCGGGGCATAGGCCATGGGCTTTGGAAAATAACTTAACTAAATTTTTACTGGAAAAATTTGTCATCCTTTTATGACTGTTATGGAATCAGTCAATTCCTTGTTCCACTCCTTAATTGACTGCTTCCACTAGCCATTAGTGGAAGGTTTTCATTACCCATTAATTACCGTTTTTAACACGGTTTTAGGAGTCAGTTTTCCCTTCTTCTGTCCCTATATATACCCCCTTCCTGGCACAGTTTTTGACACACAGAAAATTATCCACTCATACTTCTCTCGATTTTTCTCTCAAATACTGGGCAATATTAAGAGCGTTCTCAAACTGTCTCTCTATACTTCACCGCGAGTCAGTGTTGTGTTAACCCTGGAGGTTGGTTTGCCACGAGTCCGTGTGTTCGTAGCGGGGCAATTTCAACTTTAGGGTAGTGATCATATCACGGCACAGCAATTTTACAGATAAGTTAATTAATCTACCAGTCATACTTCCTACAACATTCACCTACCTATTCTCATACCATGAACTTAACAACTTTGCAGCAACCAAGAGGCACATTTAGTGCTTCTCTAATCTTACACATCGAGAAGGAGGTAAGGATATATTATAGAAATAACGTAAATTCAAGCTTCCCAGAAAATATACAATTTTAGGTTCTTCAACAAAGATAAGAACCGCAAAGAAACTATCCCAAGGAAAGGGAGCACCATGCATATATTGCAAACAAGTGAAACAAACCATAAACTAGAAGCAGCATGAAGAAAGTATGGGAGAGTATAAGAGAGCAAAAGCTAACCCTTGAGCAAATATACGTCCAGCACCCAAAGCATTGTGGCCAACCTCGCTGTTGCCCATATCATCTTCTGATGGAAGCCCAACAGCTGTACCATGCGCCTTAATCAATCTCCACTTCTCTGGGGCACCCTGGAGAGGACCAAATATATCTGTTTTACAACATTATTCCTTATAAGTAGCATGCATCTATCAGTGCCTCATAACTTGGATGTGTCGAGAGAGACGCTGCGAACTCATAGACATGTTTGTATCCGTCTCCCTCTTACCCTCCTAGTGAGGAAGAGAAATGCCAAGTTGATATCGGATATATGTCAACACTATATATATCAATCTTTGGTGGTATATTCAACGAAAAAAAGTAGTATATTAATTAAATA
Source organism: Patellifolia procumbens (assembly GCA_947645195.1). Lineage (NCBI taxonomy): Eukaryota > Viridiplantae > Streptophyta > Magnoliopsida > Caryophyllales > Amaranthaceae > Patellifolia > Patellifolia procumbens. Next base: position 8,315,011 of record CANSGD010001328.1, read on the forward strand.
AAGTAGTATATTTATGTTAAATTCTATAAATTATATGATATACAATAGTACAGATGTAAAAATACCGATTTCTATATACTAGTTTGTAAAAGAAATATACTATTTTTTAGTTAAATATACTACGAAAAAATGTAAGGTGGTAGATATATGTATTGTTGGCCTATATCCGATATCAACCTGGCATTGCTGGTTAAAGCAATAACTCGATAGTAGCAAGTCTAACAGAAAACACCAAAACAAGAAAAACCCCAATGAAAAGGCAAAGCATGAGGGGAAGTTGAAGTTGGGTCTCGATTCGTAAGCTACAAGTGAATTGAAAGTCTCATGTATTCAACAAATAATAAAAAATAAGCAAAACAAAAACAAAAACATGGATCATATAAAAACCTGCTTAAGGGAATCCATGGTGGGAGTATGAGCAACATGGATACAATTGTACTTATCAGCATCAGCTTCGCCCCATCCATCAAGAACAACCATTGCCACTATCTTTTCTTTGGGCAGTTTTGGGTGATCTGGGAGTTTCCATGAGAACTCTGAACTTCCCATTTTTATGGTTTCTCTGATACCCTTCCTTAACTTCTCAACAAAAATAAAACAAAAAGGCTATCAGATCAGATTATATCCAGAAATGAATCAACGGATGGTCATAAATTTATATAAGTCCAAACAAATCCACTAAATAACAAAAACAATTTAGAATCAACATACATACCGCAACAACCTATAAGTATAACTAACACCAGTAAATCAACAAAATTGACTCACTTCAATTAACGTATGATGAGATAGGCTTCGTTATTATGGTGTTGAGATTCAACTGTTCAGATTCAGATGAATTGGAGAGAGAGAGGGGTTTAAAATTCTGGAGGGTTAGCTTAGGGGTAACTGAGGTTGGGCTAATTTAGGTGATAATTATAAGGCCCCGATTGGTTTGGTTTGTAGCGTGGTATGACTAGACCCGGTAAACCAGTCGTGTCGTGTCAAGTATGTGTCGGGTTTATTAGTTGGCGGTTTATCTTTTTCTTATTTTAATCTGCCCCGTTTACTTAAATGTGTTAAGAACCTTGACTCTAACCCGGTACGTTAATTAAATGTGTCGAGTTCGACTTGACCCGTTTATATTTGATGTTCGCAATCCATAAATTTTTGGTTTGGAACTTATTAAATTTCATGCAGTAGTTAAAATAACATCTAATGATGTTTAAAAGTAATACTAAATAAACTAAATTCAAAAATAAATGAATGAAGGTAAAGATGTAATAAGAGAAAATTTAAAAATGTGTGTCGATAAACGGGTTGTCGTGTCGTTGTCGTATCAAATAGTTCGGCCCTAACCCAACCAGTTTAATAAATGTGTCATGTCAAGTGAACCCATTTACTAAAACGTGTCAATAGTGTTTACCCAAACCCGCTAATGGACGAAAAAAGTAATGAAATATTGTTTGAAGACAAGTTGTTACGCGATCTATACTTACTAATTTAATCTAATTATAGAAAATACATTATCTAATTGGATAAAAGAATGAGAAAAATGTGATTGATATATGCTTAGGGCTTTAATAATATGCCACATATGTTTTAACAATAGTTCCCTACACATGGTACTATATCATTCCTAACTTTAGGACATGATATCACTTTACAAAAACAGATATGTATGTACCTTGTGTAGACAATATTAGAGGCCACTTTATCGACCTTAGAAATCACTCAAGGCAAAATCTCCTCTTAACAATAATGAAAATTCTCAACATAAGTATCCAACAACTTTTATTATCTTTAAAACTCCTTTAAACATTTTTAAAAATAGTTTTAAATGTTTTCAACTTTCATAATTCTTAACATAATATTGCAAGTTTACATATTTAAAAAACCTAAAAATCATTGCTTAAAAATAACCCAAAAAACCATACTTTGATGCTTAAACTCATTTTAAACATAATATATTAAATCTGAATTATTTTAACTCTCACATAATAACTAAATCTGAAATTACTATTAAAACAATTAAAATTACAAACTTTAAATATCAATTCAACAAAACAATAATTAAAACATCAAGACAATACTTCACCCGTTCAATTTCCATTGCAACATTGAGAATTTTCACCCCTTTCAATGCACAACTTTATGCGTTTATAAAAAAATTACAAAAAGCATATATAAATTAAGTATATATCGAGAAGATTCTAAAAAGATCCTACATGACGCTTTTTATCATTATGTATGAATCATAATAGAAGGTCAATTGAGACGTTGTCAATAGTGTAAAAGTTCTTAGTGTTGCAATTATAATGAAACAGAGGTAGTATATATATACAAAGAAAAGAGGAAGATAGTATTGAAAAAGAGAATGAAGGGGGGAATAGGCAGTTGGGTTAGTGCGACTGGCGACGGAGGAGCGACGGCGAGGAAACGGGACAACAACAACAGAAGGGAAAGGGGGAAAAGAGAAAAGGAAATAAAAAAAGAAGGAAAATAAATCCTCTTAGGGTTTGATGAATGAGAGATTTTTGAGGTATAACTAGTCTTAGTCCCCGACGATGCTCGAGTTATTAGTTTATCATTTTAAGAAAATATAAGTCATCTCATTTAGACAACTAAACTCTTGGTTTTCATTTATATATCATCATTATTGTTGATAGAAGCATCAATAATAATATGGTAGCATAATAGTCGGAGCCATTCATTCCATACATGATGTTGGGGTTCAAATCTTCACATTGACATTTTTTTAATATATGAGAATATTGTTGGATAAAATCTTATTCAAAGAGGGATGATAACACGTGGCGAATAACAACGCTTGCTTACGCTTTTTAATATATATATAGATGGGTATTTATAGGCTTCGTCCACTAGTGTTAGAGACTAGTGAGCTTGAATAGTATTAGTTTGTTTTTATAATAGGGATGCCATGAATGGCTTAAGTAAAACTTGTGTTCCTCAATCCCAATTTAAATTCATTTGTAATACTAACCCAAACTCATTAACATGATTGTTGACTTTCCAAAGTCCAACTTTATAAAAATTTGACCACTTGAAATATTAAATGACCATATGACTTTAGAATAGTCAATACTCAATAAATTAATTATTTTAATACTAAATTTTTTATAAATATACTTAAAATATATTTAGAAAATTCATAAAATTATGGGGATTACAGAGTATAATTTTGGTAACTATATAGTCGTTACGCTCCTCTCCTTTCTCTTTCTTTCCCACCCCCAAACCCCATGACCGACAAGAAACAATCACCCAACATTTACATGGAACAACTCACCCACAGCCTATGAAACAATGGCCACCACCAAGACCCCCCTATAACAACAACAATACCACTACAACGAGTCCTTGTCACAATCGAAATTTTTCCTAAAAATCCACTGAAAAAACTCACCTGTTATTGAGCTTCAATACCAACAATAATTTCATTACAACATCTGAAGTGAGGATTTACAGACAATAATTTAACAAAATGCATTCAATTGCATTTTTCAGGAAGTGAAAGAGGAGAGAGTGAGGAAGAGCGTGCTGTTGTCAAATTTGAAGTGAGAAAGGTTGTTTGGAGAATCCTCCATTCCCTGTTTTTCATTCCTCCCATTAGTATGATTTTTACCCTTATATGATGATGAAATGACCAAATGACTCTTGTGATTGTTATGATCTATCATTACTCAACACAAGCCACCACCTCTTTGCACTAATGAACTGGTCGTGCCACACCACTCATCAATGCAATTGATTTTTACTTGATGTTTGCATTCACCTATATTACACAAACTCTTCATTTCACCTCAAGTATCCGTGTCGAATCCTCAACACTCCGACATAGATATAGACACTTAACACTTTATTTCGGGCTAAAATCATAGAACATTTCACAATTTAGCCAAGTCATACCATAGAAAAACACTATATCCAATACTAGTGGCCAAGTCAGAATAACCTTACTAACCTAGGCATTCACTAATCAGTAATCGATATAGAGTTTGAGTTGGGTTGAGTTGGGTTGAGTTGAGTTGAGTTGAGTTGCGGTTGATGGGTTGAGGTTAATATTTGCCACTTCTAGATTCACTATCATGTGAAGAATTACCCAGCGCCAAGCCTCAAACATGCCGTCACTCCGCCAGCTTCAGTATTAGCCCCAATCTCAATTCTCAGTGGACACTGTGACGGTCACTTCACAACTCATAAAAGTAGACTCGGATTGAGTTTACCGAGTCGACTCGGTCATTTTGGGTTTCAAAATCTCCGGCTCACCATCCCCTTCAACCCGCATATCTCTCACCTCCTTTCCTTTCGTCGTCAACAATCTCCTCTTTTCGCAAAAATGCATTAAATCCCATAATCCTATGAAATTCCTGAATAAATCTTCTTCTATCCAAAACCTCAAATTGTTTCTCTCCTAAAAAACATTAAAAAATAATAAAAGGATGAATTCATCAATTAAATCAGCCCTGAAAAACCCACAATCCAGCTTCTTCCATATAAGCTCTGCGTTCTTCCATTCCACCACATCTCTGGAGCGAGGTCGTCGCAATCCCTGGACTTTTGTAAGCCCCTTTTTCTTATATTTTCATAATTATTTAATTTCAATTGGGTATTTTTTCATTATTTCATAAATGAGCTGAAAGAATTGTTATCAAGTTTTGGAGCGAATTTGGTTGCTTATTCAAATGTGATTATAAAGTTCTAGTCTTTTCATCAATTGGGAATTTAGAATGGGTATTATTAATGTTTTAAAGTTACTTAAAATTTTCTTGCATAAGGGTTGTATTTATCATTTTCGTTAAATTTAATAAATTTGTTATTGGGTTGATCATGGTTGAGCACTTATGTTTTTAGGTCAATTTGAATCTGTAGGAATCTCACTCAAGCCTATAGTCATTTTTATGTCATGGTTTATTCGTTCATATGCAGAGATACAATAATAGCAATTACCACAGAAGGTCAGGTCATAGAAGGAATCATTTCAAGCAAAATTTATTACGGAATGCGAATGCCTATGCTGAGTATCTATTTGAGGTGAGAGTTTTTTATGCTTTTCTTGCTTTTAACAGCAAAATCACTTGGGATTCAATTTGTTTGCTGCCTATTTTTGAAAAGTAATGTGCTTTTGGCTGATGCTCATTTACATTGGTAGTTTTGCTTGTGCCTCGGGTTCAATGCTTAGGCAGGAGTTGTAAAGGGTAGTTTTTATAATTTGGTATTAGGAAGAACATTTAATTAGCAAGGACCAAGTGCAACACTCAAGTGTGTTCTCCTTACAGGCCCGTTCCTGACTCCTTGAAGGCCTAGGGCGAAATAATATTTTAGGGCCCTTTTGAAAAGCTAACGTAAACTTTTGTAATTTAAAGGGGTACAAAAATACTATAATACTAGGGAAACAAATATCAAAAATTGAAAATTTAATAAGTATACATGATACTTTGTTTTATTGAGTCTAAAAGATAAATAAACATTACAAGCATTAAACTTCATCAAAAATACTAAAATTCTCATACAAAACACTGCCTACGAGCATTTTGAGAAGCTAAATCACTAATAATAGTGTCTTTATCAATATGCTCTAACATAGCTTTTTCAATACTTAAAATGGCAAGACCATTCAACCTTTCTTGTGACATTGACGATCTTAAGTATGTCTTCAATAATTTCAACTTCGAAAAACTTCTTTCTGCGGATGCTACCGTCACTGGCATAGTTAAAAGGATTCGATAAGCAATTAGAACATTTGGAAAACAATCCGCCCTTTTAACAAACTCAAGAATGTCAAATGCCGACATCTACTCATTTGGTAAAATCACCCGCAACACTTTCAATTCTGAAAATAGATCATCTGCATCAACATCCGACAAATCATTATGAGAAAATGTAGTCTTAAAATTTGTGCAAGATTTTTGTAACTCATTGTGATCCAATGACTTCAAAATTTTTGAATCAAATAGGAAACCAAAAATACTTTCAAAAATCTTCAATTGCTCAAACCGACTTTTCAATGAAGCTATTGCCATATCAACAACCACCAAAAAATAATTAACTCTAAAAGATTCCTCTGGTGATTGTATTTCTTCTTCATCGTTGTTTTCATCAAATTGTCTTCTTCTAAAGACACGCCGTTTTGTTGGAAATGTTGGATCTATATTCATATCCATAGCAAGACTTTTGGCAATATCCATACTCGAATTAAAGCCATTTTGTCTATAATCCTCCAAGTACGCCATAAAACTTTCAACTTCCTTAATTGTAACACCAATGCACATAGATTTAGATTGCAACTTTTTGCTCACTATGTTTACGGCAACTAGAATATCATGCCAAATAACCATACCAAGTAAAAATTCAAAGCTACCAAGAGAATTACTCAAACTTTTGGCTTCACTTTTCGATTTAGCATCATCACTACCACAAGAATTATACAATTTCAATAAAGCTAATCTTATTTGAGGTGCTTGGAATCGAATAGCTTTGACACTTTTGATACGACTCTCCCATCGAGTATTACACAAAGATTTGACCGTTAAGTCCAAAACATTACTCGTTAAAATATTCCATTTTTTGGTAGAACTAGCAAATAACACATATATGCGTTGCACAATTCCAAAAAATGAAACAGCTTTCACACAAGAATGTGCCATATCTGAGAGGGTGAGATTAAGACTATGACAAGCACATGGCATATATAAAGCTCTTGGATTTGTATCAAGCAATCTTTTTTGAACCCCTTGATGCTTACCTTTCATATTGGAACCATTGTCATAACCTTGACCTCTAATATTATCGACATCTAAATCAAGGAACTTACATACATTTAACAATTCATTAAAAAGCCCAAGTCCAGATGTATCATCCACTTTTAAGAACTCTAGGAAAAATTCTTCAATTTTTATCTTATCACTTGACAGATTCACACATCGTACAATCAAAGTCATTTGTTCTTGATGGCTCACATATGGGGTACAATCAAGAATAACAGAATAATATTTTGCCTCTTTGATGACTCGTATTATAGAAGTCTTTACACTTTGGGCTAAAATAGAAATAAACTCATTTTGAATTTTATTACCAAGATAATGATGGTGAATTTCTTGGCTTTTGATACGTCTAACATGATCAATGATTACCAAATCAAATTCTGCCATCATTTCAATTAACCCCAAAAAGTTACCATTACTTTCCTCATACAGTTTACTATTAGATCCACGGAAAGCTAGGGTATTTTTAGCAAGACATTTCACAACAGCTATTATCCTTATCAAAACTTGTCTCCAACGTTCTTTTTCCTTTGACATTCTCTCCATCGAATCTTTGTCAATGCCCTTATTAGTTTTTAATCTCACCCTCGCTTCTAGCCAATTTTTCATATTAGTCATGTGTTCAACACTATTTTCATGTAGTTTGAGCTTCTCACTCAAATGTTTCCAATCATTCACACCATCATATGCTAAAAAGCTATTGATATTGTGTGTTGTGAACAATTTGCAGCAAAACACAATACACTTTATGTGCTTGTTTAGAGTAAACCAACCATTTTCTGTCAATAGTTTCTCCATTAGGCAACTTTCTTGAATAATAAGCATAGGAAAAATGCCTAAGTTTACTATTAATTGGAAATACAAGATTCAAGTCTCTAATAGGTCCTTTTTCAACTATAATATCCTTCCCTTTATTGTCAAGGTTACCCCAATTCATAGGATCATAAAATTCCGAAGGAGGAACAAAGTTTTGCTCATTAGTAGCATTAATATCAAACGCATTTGGTACATCGTTGTGGTCATTCATATTAGTGGTGGCATCTTCATTAGGCTCATGGGCATGATTTTCGTCATCTAAATTCTCATTTGATTGTTCGGGAATATCATCAACACCCGGATTATTAGTAGATCCTTCCACTCTTTTAGAAAAATATTTGTCAATGGCTCCCCTTTGTGATCCTATTAGATCTTCCGTCCGTTTTTTTTTCTTTCTCTTATCATTACCAGATAATTGTCTTTTCATTATAAGATAATATTAACTACCACAATAGAGTGTAGAAAAGAATAATAGCACCTGATTATCTTTGTCAAACGAGAGGAGAAAAAACAATCCTAATTGAAAGTTTGAAGCTCCACATCACATTTAGCTACTAATAAGGTGCTGCAAAAAAAATATACATATATGTTAATGGAAGAACATAGATAATTATACTTCTTGATTTCAATATTAAATGAGAACATGAAAGCATTTTCTAATAACATTGCTACTGATCAACATTTCAAGTGAATAAGAATTAAGAAGTTAAGAACTTTCCTTTTCAAAAAAAAGGTTGTATAGTTACTGCCAATTCAAACATTCACATTCACTATTCTACCTCTTGTCCAGTTCTAATGAGCCAAAATTATTGAAACGACTTTAGAAACTGAAACATACATTTTGGCGTCATTCCATCACAATCAAAATTACACCAGAATCCACAAGTGGTAGCAATAGTAAATGGTGCATCATTTGAAAAAGGTAATAGATTGCGGCATCAGCAATTGCTATTTGCTAACCCACATTGCGGCATCGGCATAGATGAATCAGGCAAAATCATAAACAAATAAGCAGCAGAACTAACCAAATATTGCAAAATTATGAAATTAAACTATAAAATTGAAGAATGCCAAACCTTTCAATCTCAGATGAATGTTTAATTGCTGACCCAGATTCCAATTCCAAATTTCTCAAAAACGCTACCCAATTTCCAGATGTCAGTTAAACTCAATTCCAATTTCTGTAAAAAAATCAGATCTTTGTAATAGAAAACCGAAAATTTCAAGAAAAAGAAAAGAGATTGATGGCATAAATTTGACATCAAAGGAGTGTTATTTATAGTTGAATTCCAATATGAAATCTGAAGAAAAAATTGAGCGTTGAAGTTAAACGGCATTTTCGGATTTGATTAAGAGAAGATTGAATGAGATATTTAATTTCTTTGGGGAAAGAGGAAAATAAGTTTGACTGATATAAGGAAGAGCAATAATCAAGGGATTTGATATTATTGTTGAGAAATTTTGGCAATAAAATCTTTTTGGTATTTGAGAAGTTAGGGGAAGTAGAAGAATGGAAGATGATGGGTTTATTCCGTTAACCCAGTGAAATGAGTGGGATTTTTTTTCTTTTATTTTTTTTTACAAAGTCTTAATAGAATATGGATGTTATGTTCTTGGGCCTAGGGCAGCCGCCCCACACACCCTGGCCTAGGAACGGGCCTGTCTCCTTATGGAGCCATCTTTACCCATATCCTCTCTCTGGACATGCCTGGGTGTATGGCGAATTTATCCTACTTCTCCCTCCCTTTGGGCATACCTGAGTGTAAGGCGAATTTATCCTACTTCTTCCTCTCTTTGGACATCACTGAGCCATCTTTCCTCTCTATGGAGCCATCTTTACCCGTGTCCGACATGGGTATTTGAGTCCGAATAATATAGAGGACGAAAGCCCAATTACATCCTTAGGATTGCTTTTAGACTGAGAATATTTACTTCCTTGGCGAAGAGACGCTTTGATACAATAGGGGAGAATATCTTGTGCAGTTCATCATACCCCCTGAGAAAGCCTCTAATAAGTGGTTCAATTTTCTTCTTGAAATTATTGAATATAGAAGTAGATGTCTCTCATTATCATGGATGGAGAAGAATGAATGAACTAGTTGAGCTCTCATGTTAGCTCCTAATTACTTCTACTACCTGTGTGGCTGTGTCATACACTCCATACTCTAAGGTACGACACTTCAATTTTCACCTAGATACCTCAATTATATTGAAGCTCATATAGCTAGGGAACATAGTCCGTGATTAGAGACGCAAATGAAGAGTAGCTGTGTCATATGTGCTATTAAATGGACATGAGATAATAGTTATAACATGAATTAGAAAACAAGACAACCAAACCTGTGTTTATGTGTATATGTGACATGAAAGTCACTTTAGAAGTCTTTCAGAACTAGAATTTGTTTCCATGCGATGTCCATGGATCATGTGCAAGTCTTAGAACAATCTTCCATGTCTAGAATTTTGAGTTTTGCTTTGACACTCAAATGTTTACTCAAGCTGTAATATATGTATATGTTGATATGGTTTGTGCTGCATATAATGTTCCTGGAACTCTGGAAGCAAGCAATTGGTCTGACTAGTTACTATTTCACTTATGCTCACTCTTCACTTTACTTCAATCTTCTATATTTTTCTCTGGAAAAATTTCTTTTGGAATGAAAGATAAGAATGATTATGAATTTTTATTATCTATATACATTGTTCCCACATATTCAAACTGTTTCAGCTAGAATTATGGCTCTTTTTGGAGAGTACTGAATTCAGTGATTCACTGTGAAGTGCATGTATCAGATGTATACATTGCTTTTCCTACGAACAATGGACTAGATTTATGCTTTCTGCTGGGACTGCGTATCTGGTTATTTGCTGACTACTATCGCAATGTGGTTGCTTACAGAACTGGCAATCTGATTGTGACCAAGATGACCCGCCACCCCATAAAGGACCTTCTTGGTTCAGGAAACCACATAAGGGGTCAGGAAGGAATTCGTCTTACACTCAGGGATGTCCGAAGAGAGGAAGGAGTAAGGATAAATTGGATTCATACAGTTGATAATAAAAAAATTGTCTATATACTTTGCAAATTGTTGTCTATGTTTGCATATGCCTTTTCCTAGCTAAACTTCTGCAGTCATCATCTTTTTTTGTTCGTTTCATTTATCTTCCATTATCCTCAAGCAATTAGGCTAGTTCTTCCCAATGCTGGAAATAATATTTTATTGGATAGCTATTGTATTTTTGGTGTTGGTCACATTACTCTCATTTTATCGTCTATTGCAATGCTTTTCTAATCGCATATCTGATGTGTTTTGTGCTCAATTGGCGCAAAGACAATAAAAAAAGGAGATTCTTATGTATGGAGATAGCATAGCTGTAACTTATACTCCCCTGTCTTCAATAGATGTTCAACTTTGACTTTCACGTTTGCCAAGTGCCAACGCACAATTTTGACCATTGATATCTTAATACTCCCTCCGTCCCATAATTAATCAATACACTTCCTTTATATGTCCGTTCCATATTAGTTGATACACTTCTATAAATGACATGTGAGATTGTGAGTATAATAGAAATATTATTTTTTAATATTAATGGGTCCCACCAACATGTACTTTACGTACTTTATAAATAATTTAATAACCCCACCAACCCCAAACCCCACCAACATGTGCTGTATGTACTAAAACAAATACCAATAATCAACTACTCAATAAAATAAGTTAGTGAAATAACACTTCTAAAACTTTGTGCCAGTCAAAGTGTATCATCTAATATGGGGCGGAGGGAGTACTATTTATCTGAAAAAACTGTTTGACTATGTCATGTATGCAATGAGCCAAGTCCAGTAACATGTTACATAATTATATTTCTTTTTGTATGGCAGTAAAAGTTTGTGCTCCAAGTGGAGTGCGTGGATAGTGCAAAAGTAAAAGTGGAATATTTTGAGAACAAAGTGTATTTCTACAGATCTCTAGGCAAAATTATAGAATCCTTTGTGAGTGAAAAGAGAGACATGAATGGTTTTTTTTGCTTAGGCTTCCTGTTCTGAACCGAACTTACAAAACTTGATTGGACCTAATCAACCCCTAATTTAACTTGTGATTTGCACCTGATTGGATCTGATTATCTCTGACTAGACCTAATCAACCCTGATTTTTTAGGCGAGGAGAGCGCAACATTAATGTTAAGCCATTGAGGCATCTGCTCTTCCTCTTCAATGAATTTAGTCTAACGCTGATGAAATGAGCAACCACAACATATTTTCATAGTATAAGCCTTCCATATAAATATCCAATTCTGAGGGCTGATATGTGCATCCTGTTTTTGTGGCTTTGGGCTTAACCCCCTCAAAGAGCCAGCATTGAAGATGCATGACTGCTTAACTATGCTGAACTAAGTTCACTAAACCTTCCCAGCTTCCCTATTTGATTCAAATCTGAAAAAAGAAATCTCTATAATTTTTTGAATTGTGTTCAGGAGGATACAGTTTTTGTCAAGATGATGATGATGATGTTGAGACCATCATTCGATCGGCATTTGGTGATCGGTTTTTCTTCTGGTCATTTGTTAATGAAGATTACCCTAATTGGAGAAACTCATCCCGGTATCATAATAGTTATAAGACTTCTTGGAAACGGAGATATCAGAATGAAGATGAAGATGAATACATGTCTGAAGATGACAATAAAAAATCAGATTTAGCTTCGGAGAGGGTAGCTCTTGGGTTGAGTGCTTGTGGTCCCTTAAAGCTTGTAGATGTGAAAAATGCGTGAGTTTCTTTTTACCTGTTACTTGTTATATCACAAATCAACAGTTTGAAACCATTTTCCAGTTATATCTGACGTTTCAGTTGCAGGTACCGAGCTTCTGCCTTAAAATGGCACCCGGACCGTCACTTGGGTTCCTCCAAGGTAATCAATATTCTTCCTTTATCCCTTCAGTTTATATCTACAGGACAAAAACAATTAGGGGAACCGTCTTGTGTACTAAATCATCGATCTATTTACCAGGCTGCCGCAGAGGAGAAGTTCAAGCTTTGCACTGCAGCATACCAGTCTTTGTGTGATAGACTGGCTATGCATTGATATTTCAGGGCGTTTCTGTTTGAACGATCATGGCTCATCTAGATTTCTGCCCATTCAGGAGATTGAACATACTAGAACTCAGTTGCAGTTACCTGCCTGGTGGTAAGATCATCTCAAGGGCAAATGTTTTATCAAGGATCGAATCCCAAACCCACTGCCCAAGCGTACCAAAGTGGACCAGATAGGGCTGGATCGTGATCTTGGTACACGTTTTGGGGGATGCTACATTTTTCTGGGTAATTCACCCACATGAAATGTACGGTAAGATTAAATAATTTATGCCCATTTTATTTGCCACATCCGATCTATCAGGTGGGTAAATTAACAGTTTGTTTGGTAGGAAGATGTAAGAAGGGAAAGAAGTGATGGGAAAAGAATCTTAGAATATTTCAGTTCTTTTTCCTGCCAAAATGGAGGAGTTTGGGACTCGGGAGTAAAGGGAAATAAAATGACTCTCTTTTCCCTTCCTTTCATTGAAACAAATATTGAAAATTTACTTCCTTTCTTTTCCCTTCGATTCTATCTCCTTATATTCCTTTACAATCTAAGTGTAAGAGTTTTCCAGAATTTGTTTTCTTTATTTAATGAATTTTCCAGGTTTTTGCCCATATTACACAATACTATTATGAGCATTTTAATTTGCTTGCAGGCTTGAATCATTTTCCATGGTCATTGTTTGGTAAATTTGGAATTATGTCATGCCTTTTACTTTGTATTACTGCAGTTAGAACTAGTGCTACTATTGTTTGGTAAATTTGGAATTATGTCATGCCTTTTACTTTGTATAAGCTTTTGAGAACTTCTCCAGTGACCAGCAATGGCCACAGGATTGTCAAAGATATTACATAAACAGGACGTGCTTGTTAAGAAGAACTAGGACACTTACAATTATAATTATGCTTACATATTTTGCTATTTGAATGTACATGAGACGAATTTTGGGTGAACATAACATAGCTTCTGAATGTTCGAAAGCACTTATAGTGTACAATATAGCCATCACGAGGATGAGAGAGTATCCAGAGTGAAAAGGAAAAATTAAAGAGAAAAAAGCAAAAAATAGGAAATAAAAAAACCAATCTTCACCTAAGAACTCTAGAGCAATGAATGCTCCACCGTCGCCAAGTGCAAAGCAGTTCCTTCTATCTTCCTCCCTTCGCAAGAAACTCAATAATAATGCCTTTACTCAAACCCTAAATTGGTTTTGCCTATGTAAATTCCACAAAAACTCCAGCCTAAAATCTCACTCAAATGATTCCCCAAAATCGATAAATAACTCCCGATCCCCTTACTCAAGCCACTTAGCCGTCGTCTGCTTTGGAATCAAGCTAAAGTCGATTTCTTTCTTCCGTTGATCCAAGCAAAGTTGCACCGCAAATCTCAATTACGAAAGTGAGAAGATTGTCAAAGATATCTCCAGTTTAAATCACTCTCCACCTCCCTGTCCAGCCAATCCTAGTGAAGCCCCTTCTCTATTCGAATTATTACCTATTCACTAGTACAATCAACATGCAATTAACTAAAGTCGGGTTTAAGTATTTGTGTGGTGCTTTTTCTTTTTTGCAAAAGGCAAAGTAAGATTGTATAACTTCCAAAGCAACAATTACAACCTACTTCCTAATAGGGAAGAGACAAACCTTCTAGGAAGGAGCCCCTCAAACCCTAAAAGGGCACAACAATAGAGATGAGCACATCTCAAAACATGGCCCTAATTACAAATTCTCAATCCAGGATTATCTATCACACTAACTTTCTTCCCCATAATTTAGATGATTCTATTTTTACGCTAAATTTAATTTGCTTTTCTATACAATCTACAGAGGTTCTGTTTCCCTGCAAATGGAGTCAATATATTACACTGCAGCAGCTAGGCCAACATTGTACACCTATTTCCTGCTACTAGTGTGCTTGCAGCTTCTTTGTAGCCATTGTGTTAATCTAAAAACATCAGTGCCGTAATGTTTGATCCCCAACTTCTGCCAATGCATTCACTGCTGATTCTGCAACTGAAAAAAAGATGCTCATGATGTTCATCTTCCTCTCCACACAATCCACAATCTGTAATGGAGACCAGGCCAAACTTCGTAAGCCTTCCCCTTGGGTATAGCCTTTTTTGCATAACCAACCAAAGAATGAATCTATGTTTAGGACATGTGAATCTATTCCAAACGAGTCTCCTCCAATGCACTGTTACAAAGATCATTATAGATCTTCTTAATGCTGTAAGTACTTCCTCCTAAGTTCTGTATCACTGGAGCTAGCTCAGTTTTTACTTTACAAATGCACTTCATAATCCAACTTGTAAAGACGCTGGCCTGAAAATCAGACCAGTTAGAATGCTTTATGTAAACACTGTGAACCTATTTACCCACAATAGCTTTTTAATGAGTGAGAGCCCATATGTGCTTCCCAACAGCTGTTTTGTTCCAATTGCTTAGGTTTCTAATACCAAGTCCTCCCATTGCCTTTGAAGAGCAGACTTTCTCCCAATTAACCAAGCCAGTCTTGGTTGAATCATAGCTCCTGTTCCATAAATAGTATCTACGTATGCTGTTAATTTTCAGTATGACAGAGCTTGGCAAGATGAAGATTTGGCACCAGTAAGTGCAAATAGACACAAGGACTGAATTAACTAATTGCAATCTTCCTGCATAAGATAGATTCCAAGCTGCACTAAGTTTTGATTCTTGCACACATTTTATCAGTCAAAAGATCACACTCATCAGCTCTAAGTCTAGTAAGGCTCATTGGCACTCCTAGATATTTGAAGGTGAGTTTCCCAGTCCTGAAACCAGAATGCTTATTAATTGCTAGCCCTACATTAGGCTGCATAACAGTATAAAAGATTTTAAATTTATCAATATTAACCTATAAGCCAGTTGTATCTGAGAAGAGTTTCATACCTCCTAACAACATGCAAACTGAGTTGTAATCTTCCTTGGAGAAGATCAAGATGTCATTTGTCTCGTGTTAGTTGCTTTACCATACTATTAAATTGTTGCTTAGTTGTTTTTGCCTAAAACTTGGTTTCTGTCTCTTAGGCTTGCTCTCCTTTCTCCTATAAATTTTTTTTATTTTAATTTATAATAACCTGTGATTTTTACTGCTATTAAATGATAATCTCCCTCACTGTTCATCTCCACCGTTTTCCACCTTCTCATACATCTTCTTCTCTCCCAAGTTTAACTCTAATGCTACCTTATCCCAGTTGTCCAACTACTCCTTCATCGCTCGTTCCCCCTTGAGAGTCAGAGAGTGCAAATTCTAGCAACACTCAATCTCCAAATTCAGCTGCCCCTACTGTAACTGTCGAAGCTCCCACACTGGATGATGCTGAGCGCTAACTTGCCTCTTTGGTAAGCTTTGGGTTCTACCCATGAAAACTACTGTAGTAATTAATAGGCTTAAAAATGAACTTTTATTCATGGAGAAGTAACTATTAGACACCTATCTAGTGGCTGGTTTATCATTTATATCTCTAATACTTTGCACAAAACTGAAGTGTGGGATCAAAGAGCTTGGTTTCTCCAAGGCCTAAACTTTGTGCTAATCCCTTGGAGGCCTAGATTTAACCCCTTTTTCCATGGTATCACTCATGTTGACCAATGGATTAAGATTCCCTTCCTTCCTAATGAGTATCGGACTTGGAATCACTTTGCTGTCCTCACTAATAAAATTGGCAACTTAATCAAACTTGATAGATTCAATCTAAAGAATGATGAGAAGCCTTGTCCGAAATCTAACTTATCCACTAGGTCATTAGATGCTGACAGTTGTTGTTACTCTCGTCATAGGCGCGTGCAGGCCCGCATTACATTATCAGCCTATTGGTCAATTGATGTGAGCCTTGGTCATATGACAATTCGAATGTTCGATTACGTTTCCACAATTTTAATTTTTTTCTTCTATAACTAGACACAAGTGGTAAGGTACTTCACACCATTTATCTTTGAGATATTATTTCTTAATGAAAATATTATTTGTTTCAGTAACAAATATATAGATTAATAACTTGATTGTCATTCATCATGAAGATGTAACTGAGGAGAGAGAATATCTGGCGGGTATAGTAAAAAGTAGGAGAGAAAATGTGAAGATCTAAATGACCGATCATTCACTGGGGATAAAAATGGGATCATGACTCATCTATATTGGATCATGAGTGAGGTAGAAAGAGTGAGAAATTAATAATACTTCATCCGTTTCTAATTAAGTGACACATTTACATAGTGTTTACTAATCACAGTTTAGACTTTAATTAGTTTTGGTGATTTATATTTTAGGAAAAATATAGTCATATGGGATCTTGTTAGATTGGTCTCAATGTAAATGTTTTTAATATAAACTTTTTAAATTATTTTACTTATTGATAATTGTAGTTATTAATGGTTAAAATGATGCATTGACAAACGTGAAAACAAGAAGTGTGTCACTTATTTAGAAACACGGGAAGTACTATAATTGATGATTTCAAATTCTAGATCATATGGTAGTTATGCTATGATGAGCTCTATTCATCATAGCGTACATGAATAAGAATTTCAAATAGAAAGAAAGTTGAATAACTCAATGAAATGAAGTACATGAAGGATCTTTGTTTGAAATTAAATTTTTACTACAAGATATTACAGCATTGCCATCTTAGCTAGATTAGATTAATCTTTTACTAATATCAACTTGTTTTTGGTGTTGTGTAAATGCAAATCTACCAACAAATTAAAGTCGCATATGATGGTTATTTTACACTATGGCTAAATTGTACACGAGAAAGGCTTTGCGAGGTGGAAGTAATTCACACTGAAATATTAGTTCCGATTTTGACAAACTCTAGTGTTCTCTTCCCCTGTAACTTGTTGGTAACGTAGTGTTTACTGTAGTCTCCATGATTATATTTTCTGAACTTGCTCGGACTGGTGTCGCTTACAAATTCTTGCATTGGCTCAAGTTCTACCTCATAACTTGGTGCATAAAATGTCACAATTGAAAGTCTGTCTTTTACCATGTTAGTCACGGCTCTATGCTCCACACTCTTGTACTTCCCATTTGTCAACACCTACAATTAATGGAAAATTTGAGACGCATATTTGAAATAATTATTTGTCGAAAAGGTAAAAAGTAAGAAAAAAGAGTACATAAAATATATTGGTGGTTTCATGTAATTGCAAATAACTAAAGTTTATCCACTCTAAAAAAGTTTTTAACTTGGAAGTATAATTTTACCGTTGTACATTTATCTTAAAAATTGTTTAAACCATATCTTTACATATGAATTCGAAACGTCAAACTCAAGCATTCCCAACCACTAGAATGTATGGGAAACTCCAATCCCTTCACAAATCATAATTGCACTATATTATTTAAAGTAGTTAAAGTGAACAACAATTATACTAATAACGTGCATTAGATTAGATGGTTTTTGACAAAAAATCCATACAATTAAATTACGCAGGTACAACAATTGGCTCATCAACTGTCAATTTTACTTTACCATACAGCTTGTTTATGTTGAAAAATTAGTACAAAATAAATTTGCTCCTACCAGAGAAACCCCACATTAGCTTGAAACCTACCCCATGACTTCATGAGCCAAAAAAGTCGAAACAAAAGTGCTAATAAAGCTTACTAGGATTTAATTATTTGCTCCATAGAGCCCAGCTAGAGGGGCCTTGTTGCACCCCATAGTGTCATTGGATTCATCATGCGTTTCTTTAGTTGGTTTTACATTTAATGGTTATACATATTTTTTAGGTCTACTAACGTAACCATATACTTCATCCGTTTCTTTTTGAGCGCAACATATTGACTTTGATATTATACATTCATTATAAATTGA
This sequence comes from Patellifolia procumbens, assembly GCA_947645195.1. NCBI lineage: Eukaryota > Viridiplantae > Streptophyta > Magnoliopsida > Caryophyllales > Amaranthaceae > Patellifolia > Patellifolia procumbens. Next base: position 8,333,511 of record CANSGD010001328.1, read on the forward strand.
TCGACTTGTATGATTTATGCATGAGGAAAAATATAATTTTATTGGTTCTCGTTTGATTAGTCTCGGTGTATACATTTTTAATATCTTAATTTTTTCAAATGTGTAATTAAAGATAACAATGGTACAAAATACGCCTCGATAAGTGTAACAACTGAAATATTACACTTAAAAAGAAACCGAGGAAGTTTATCATGGTACGATTAATTTATTAAAGTTAGTGAATAAAAGAGTAGAAAAGGACAAAGAGTAGGGAGAGAGAGAAGTACTTCAAGGGTATCTCCAACATTGACGACAAGAGCATTGGGGATTGGTTGGATGGAAACCCAATTGTTGTCCTTAAGCAATTGAAGGCCAACAGAGCTTCCTTGTTTCTGTTGTAAGATAGTAAGCGCACTTCCATCTGAATGTGGGCTTAAACCCAACACTAAGTCTGGTCTTGGACATGGTGGATAATAATTCATTCTTATTGCTTGAACTGCTTCTCCAAACATTTCTTCAAATCTTTCAGCTTTCAAACCAAGGCTCATTGCTATACACCTCATCAGCTTCCCACATAACTCCCTTATCTCCTTTGTGTAACTCTCTATGCTTTCACTACATCCCACCCAACCATTAACAAATTTGAACTTCATTATAGTATTACATCATAATTTCTTAAGACTAAAGATTACATCATAATTCTACTAAAATACTACTTTAAATATTCATACCATTCAAAATATACATTTAGATGATCCAAGAACATCTTAGTTTCATATTTTTGTTTTTATATATTATTTTAAAACTAGATAATCTAAAGTAGTTTAAAATAGTGTGAAAGAGAAAATATTGTAAGTCAAAAAGAACGGAGGAGTTTGTCTAATCTAGAGTTTGCACAACATTGAAATAGTGGCTATCGACCATACAAAGTGGTTTTGAAATCATTATGCATTTGTCTTGAAACAAATGAGAGACTATGTGATATATTAATAGCATGATTGTATTGATGGGTGTTTAATAATAAAGTACCAGACTATAAGTGATGTGCATAATATATACGGGAGTACAAAGGGACTCATCTTTTATTCTTAATACTAATCTAACATATACATTTCTAGGATAATTTATTTCCATAAGATGATATTTGTCTAAAATGAAAGTATATATTAAAGATCTTTAGTACAACACGATATATTTCTAATGTTATCTAAAGTAAATATTATCTAGCCAAATGAGTAGTCAAATTAGCGCAAAATAGCTTGTTTTTGGGTTAAAGAAGCAATTACCTGAAGTTTACTGGGTTAGTTGGCCAAAGATTAGGGTTCCTAATAAAGTTAGGTTGAACACCAAGAGCAAACATGTTACACCAATCTAGCTTCTGGTGCTCAGAGAAAACAAAAGCTTGACCATATCCTTGAACAGTTCCTGGTACCATTCTGTATTTCTGTTTTTCTTCTAAGGGTTGCATAAAAAACTCCATTGCCCTTTTCTCTATGCTCTCTAACACTCTTCCATCAATTCCATGGTTTATCACCTATATCATCATGTCATATACAAACTTTGATTAATCTTGTTAACAACATGTGATGGCAATTAAAATAGAATCAAAGAATAAAATATATCATATTAACCTATGATATTGATATGAATATATGATGATATGAAATGTGATAAGGATAAAAATCTTCATTTTACAATGCTTTGCTGAATAACAGGTATATCGACAGAATTACCCTTTGTTTTGTATAACATAATTTGCTTGGGAGGAGGGGTTGGACAGGGGGAGTTTGGCTTCTAATGGGTGTTTGGATTAGGGCCTTGTGCAATGGCAGTCTAGTGAAATTTCTTCGTTCTTACCATATTATAATATCATAAACTAATATAATGAGATTATATTTCGTAAAAAAGTAAGTCTAGTAAAGATAAAAATGTCACCATACGTTTGTGTTATAGAGAAAACAGTTAGGTAAACAGCATTATGCACAAAATACTAGTAGAGCATAATAATTGATACCTGAAAAAATCCCCATTCCTCACAAGCATGCTCTAGAGCAAGGATTTCATTGTAATTTCCATTAATAAGCTTTGAAAGATCGATAATCGGGACGTTATTACTAACAGGTGAGTCAGGAATGAGTGACCTGATCTCATCTACGTCCCTTACAAATCTATCAGGAATTGTGTTGCTTTGCATTTTTCTGATTTCTTGCACATCATCTATATACCCTATTTTCATGTTTGTGATTGGAACTGGAGCCATTAAACTTCAAACAAGACCTTTTATCTTCTTTTTCCTTCTTTTTTACGTTACTTTGAAGATGGAGCTCAGCTAAGTTTAAGTTTTTAGCCTATGGGGGAAAGAGCTTTATTTAATAGTTCTGCTTCACTATACTACTAAGGTTATGCCTATTTATAATGATAGCAACTAGCCAGGTGCAAAACTTTTCATTCATTAATCAACATGTAAAGAATAATGATAAATGTTATTATAAGAAAATTATTGGATGTGTTCCATTGGAATTCCTCGCTATATAATTAAAGCAACATCTGTACGGTTGAGGTCCAACCTATGTTATTCGGACACGGATTAAGTGTCTACTCGGATACGAGCGTCTAAGTATTCGACTCAGCTATTTTGTAGAAGTGAAACTATTGGGTCAGACCGTCCGACCCAATGTTTATGGTCAGACGGGTTGAGCCCATTTCATAATTTCGCGCGCGCGTGTTTTATTTTCTTAACGTTATTATTTTTACTTCTGATTTCTCTCAATCTCATACGACGGTTATCATTGGTTGAATTAAATTTCGAAATTCTTTTGTTTTCTACTCCGAAAATCTCTGAGCTAATATCTTCACGAGAAATTCGCTGCTTGAGTTTGACAGTTATTCACTCCATTGCTAAAAATTGTTTCACATTGCTAACTTGTTTGAATTTTTTAGTTCTTCACTCCATTAATTTGATCAATCAATTCGACAATATTAGTTAAGAGGGGAAGAGAAGATGATTCTAGGTATTTCGATTTTTTTTTGTTTTTATTTTGGTTTTGAGTTTCAAAAATTTTGTATTGTTGATCGTTTTTTTTCCTTTGAATGTAGTTCGAAGGCTTCTAAGTCTAAGAAGTCAGCCAAGATTGAGAAACCTGAGTTGCGTATGGTTGTTTCTGCTGAGAAGAAGAAGGTTTTAGACAGAGATTTGGATTATGTTCCAAAGTATGTATTTCAGTTGTATTGTTTTGATATTTTCAGTTTGTTGTTTGTTCATCTCATTTCATTTATATATATTGTTTTTTCATTCAATGTATTACAGTTTAATAGGTTTTTTGTTAGCTTTTTAGGTAGATAGTTTAGCTTTTTAGTTGTTGCTTTTGTTAGGTCTTTAGTTAGTTTTGTTCTTATTTTCAATTGATGCTTAATTTTTTTCAGTTGCTCTTATTTTCCTTTCAGTTCCTGCTTTTTGTTAAGGTTTCAGTTAGTTGTTCTTATTTTCAGTTGATGCTTAATATGTTTCAGTTGCTCTTATTCTCTTTTCAGTTAGTTCTTTGCTTAGGGTTTCAGTTAGTTGTTCTTATTTCCAATTGATGCTTAATATGTTTCATTTGCTCTTATTCTCTTTTCAGTTAGTTCTTTTCTTAGTTCTTTAGTTACATTTGTTCTTATTTTCAGTTCATGCTTAATATGTCTCAGTTGATCTTATTCTCTTTTCAGTTAGTTCTTTTGTTAGGGTTTCAGTTAGTTGTTTTTATTTTCAGTTGATGCTTAATATGTTTCAGTTGCTCTTATTTTCCTTTCAGTTCCTGCTTTTGTTAGGGTTTCAGTTAGTTGTTGTTATTTTCAGTTGGTCCTTAATATGTTTCAGTTGATCTTATCCTCTTTTCTGTTAGTTCTTTTTTTAGGTCTTTAGTTACTTTTGTTCTTATTTTCAGTTGTTGCTTAATATATTTCAGGTGCTTTTATTCTCCTTTCAGTTGGTCCTTTTCTTAGGGTTCAGTTAGTTGTGGTTATTTTCAGTTTATTGATTTTTGTCATTTATTGACTGTTGTTTTTTGTAGGTCTGTTAAGTCTGTAGGCAAAGGGAAATCTGTAGCTAAGGATTCAAAAGGAAAGGTCACCTTTAAGAGGTCTAATCCAGATGATTCTGAGGATACGTTTGATCCATCGTATGTTTGTTTGTTTCTTATGTTGTGTTTTATTGTTTTCTCTGTTTTGTTATTTTTGTGTTCTAATGTTGTTTTTTGTTAATTGGTGTTAGGATTTTCACTACAGAGGATCTTAACTCTATTCATTTGTCAGCTGTTTCTGATTTTGCTCACCTTCAAGAAGTTATTAGTGGTTTTAATGGTAGGCAGAGGACTTGGGTGAGGGATATTGGATTTGGCAGTTTGTTGGATATAAAGATAAAAAACTTCAGTCCTCGTCTTTATTTGGATGTGATGCTGAGGTATAAGTCTAGTGGCATGTTGTTTAGGAGTGAGAATGGAAACCTGTTGCTCAATAGGTTTGCCATTAGAGATGCTTTGGGTTTGCCTTTGTCAGAGAAGCCTGTTGAGGTTATAGATCCTTATGCATTTCGGCGGAAAGGGAGTGAAGTTCAATCCAGGGTTGAGAGTAAGAGATGGTTGGAGTTCCTAGGTGTTAGTGAAGGTCAAAATCTATACGTGTCGAAGAAGGCTTGGGCTGATCTCTTCAAGAAATATGCTGTTGGGGATGATTTCAAGAGGTTGTTTGTTTTGTTTGCTGTGACAAAGTTTCTTTGTCCTCGTGGTGATTATGGTGCAGTGGTGAAATGTGGCAAGAGCTTAGAAGATGTTTATCAGATTTCATCGTATGATTGGTGTGGATTTGTCAGACATTCTTTGTGTTATGCTATTTTAGACTGTCATCATACTCTTACATCAAAGAAGAGTACTTCAGGTTTTGATGGCAGTAAATTTTCTATTAAGTTGAGGGGTTGTGTAAGTGCTTTTGTGCTTGCTGTGATTCACAACTTCAGATGTCGTGATTTAGATTTCACAGCAGTAGAGAAACCCTATATATGTTACTGGGATGATGAAGATAGGTTGAGTGATGTGCTTAGCAATTCCAGCTGAACCTGAAGCATATTCTCCCAGTCAATAGTGATGATAAGGGGAAACAAGTTCTTGATGCTGATAAGGGTTTGGATAAGGGGAAACAAGTTCTTGATGCTGATAAGGGTTTGGATTCTTCATTCAAGGTTGTTCAGTCTTCAAGTTCATCAAGACAGTTAGTTATAGATCTTCCATCTCACTTGATGACTGATGATGAGATCAATGCTTCTGATGTTCCAGTAAGTGATGCTTTGAATTTGTTGTTTTTTCAATTTCTTTATTTTTCAGTTTGTATTTGTATAGCTTCTGTTGTTTGTTGTTATGTTTCAGTTAGTATTTTAATGCTTTCAGTTTGTTCATTTATTGGTTTCAGTTGGTATTTTAATACTTTCAGTTAGATCGTTTTTTGCTTTCAGTTGGTTCCTTTTTGGTTTCAGTTGGAATTTTAGTACTTTCAGTCATTTCATCTATTGGTTTCAGTTGCTATTTTTTTTATTTCTGTTGTTTGTTGTTATGTTTCAGTTGGTATATTAGTAGCTTTAGCTGTTCCTTTTTAATGCTTTCAGTTGGTATTTTAGTGGTTTCAGTTAGTTAATTTTTTGGTTTCAGTTGGTATTTTAATGCTTTCAGTTAGTTCTTTTTTTGGTTTCAGTTTGTATTTTAATGCTTTCAGTCTGTTATCTGTTGTTTTGTTTATTACTTGTGGTTCATTTACCTTTTTTGATAATATTCTTGTTTTGTGTTGTATTCTAGGGATATATGAAGAATCTGCTTCGAGTGAGGCGAAATGCAATTGCATTTTGTGAAGTTAACTTGAAGATTGCACAAGATATTCGACAAGAAGGGGAACTTCTATCTCAGGAGACTTTATCCCAAGAAGATGGTGAAGATGTGCTTAATGATGATTTCTTTTTTCTCAAATTGATGAGTTGGAGAAGCAATATTGGGAGAATAAACGGAAGGCAGAGGCTTTGAATGTGAAAGTTAGCCCTGTTGTGAAGAAAGTTCAGGTTGCTGTTGAGAGGAATCAAACATATGTTTTTAATCCAAGCGATCCTCCAGTAGTTGTTTCTGTTATGGGTGGAGTTAGTACAGGAGAACTTGTTGGGAAGAAGGATAATGATTTGGATTCGCGTGACAAGGAAGATGAATCTGAAGATGAGGCAGGTGAAGATAGTTTTGATGGTGATGATTTTGATAAAGGAGGGAAGTCAGCCGATGATGATGAAGATGGTACTTCAGGTCAGGCACATGAGAGTGGTCCCAGTGTAGCTGATGATAAAGCAGAATCATCTGCAAATGAGCAAAAGAATGCTGGTGGCAATGATGATAAGTTGGGACACGATGAGAAAGAGAGTAGTGGTGGTCAAGATAGCACTAAAAAAAATGATTCAACCGAAGTTGAAGGTGCTTCATTTGTTAAGGACTCATCAAGAACAACACCACATATCGAAAAGACATATAGTCGCAAGAGTCCGAGATATGACTCTTCAAGTAAAGGGACAAGGCTTTCTGATATTTTTGGCTGTCCTTTGGGTTATTCAAGCCCTCCTAGTGTTCATGTTGGTGACACTTCAATGCCTTCATTTCAACTTTTGACTCCTAGTCCTCTTCTTGAAGCAGCTATTCCCTCACTTGTTGTAAGTTTTTGCTCTATTTGTTCTTTTCAGTTAGTGTTAGTAAATTTCAGTTAGCTCTATTTTGTTTTCATTTGGACTTCATGTTCTAATTTTTTTTCCCCATTGTTAATTTCTTAGTTTTTTTTGTTCTTGTTTTTGCAAGGTGGATGACAAGACTGAAAAGTCTGTTAAAACTGCTTCAGTTGAGGGCTTGGAAAGTAGTACCTCCATTCCTATGATTATTCCTCCTCCTGTTGTTGAAGCTAATATTCCCACAGCCAATGTAAGTTTTTTGCTTTATCATTTTTGTTCTTTTTAGTTAGTGTTATAAATTTTTCAGTTAGTTCTATTTTGTTTTCATTTGGACTTCCTGATTTTTGTTTTTATTTTGTTCTTGTTTTTGTAAGGTTGATGACAAGACTGAAAATTCTGTTAGTACTGCTCCTTTAGAGGGCTTGGAGAGTAATACCTCCATTCCTTTTACTACTTCTGCTCCTGTTGTTGAAGAAGAGTTTTTGCTTTATCATTTTTTTCAGTCTTTTCAGTTAGTGTTTCAGTCTCTTCAGTTACTCTATTTTGTTTTCATTTGGACTTCTTGTTGTGTTTTTTTTATCCTTGTTGTTATTAAGTTTTGAATTTTTTTTTGTTCTTGTTTTTGCAAGGTCCATGACAAGACTGAGAAGTGTGCTCCAGTAGAAGGGTTGGAGAGTAGTACCTCCATTCTTCTTATTACTCCTCCTAGTGTTGTTGAAGAAGAAATTCCCCCACCTGTTGTAAGTTTTTGCTTTATCATTTTTTGTTCTTTACAGTTAGTGTTATTAAATTTTCATTTAGTTCTATTTTGTTTTCAATTGGACTTCCTGTTTTTTTTTTTTTTTACCTTTGTTGTTGTTGATTTTTGTGTTTTTTTTTGTTCTTTTCTTTGCAAGATCCATGACAAGACTGAAGAGTCTTCTAGTACTGCTCCAGTAGTAGGGGTGGAGAGTAGTACCTCTTCAATTCCTATGATTACCTCTCCTCCTGTTGTTGAAGCAGATATTCCCACACCCGATGTAAGTTTTTGTTTTATCAGTTTTTGTTCTTTTTAGTTACTGTTATTAATTTCTCAGTTAGTTCTATTTTGTTTTCATTTGGACTTCCTGTTGTGTATTTTTTCTTGTTGTTCTTAAATTTTGAGTTTTTTTTGTTCTTGTTTTTGCAAGGTCCATGACATTACTGAGAAGTGTGTTAGTACTGGTCCATTAGAGGGCTTTGACAGTAGTGCCTTTTCCATTCCCATGCTTACTCCAATTAAAATTCAATATCCTCATGTGAGTTTATTTCTAATCGTTTCAGTTACTTGTTTGTTATTTTCAGTTGTTGCTTAATATGTTTCATTTGCTCTTATTTTCTTTTCAGTTGGTCTTTTCTTAGGGTTTCAGTTAGCTATTATTTTCAGATGTTGCTTTGTCGTTGAAAATTTCAGTTGATGCTTAATATCTTTCTGGTGGTCTTATTCTCCTTTCAGTTTGTGCTTTTCTTAGTGTTTCAGTTAGTTGTTTTTTATTTTCATTTGTTGCTTAATATGTTTCAGGTGCTTTGATTCTCCTTTCAGTTTGTGATTTTCTTAGGTTTTCAGTTACTTGTTTGTTATTTTCAGTTGTTGCTTATTATGTTTCAGGTGCTTTTATTCTCCTTTCCGTTGGTGCTTTTCTTAGGGTTTCAGTTACTTGTTTGTTATTTTCAGTTGTTGCTTAATATGTTTCAGGTGATTTCATTCTTTTTTCAGTTGGTGCTTTTCTTAGGGTTTCAGTTACTTGTTTTATTTTCAGTTGTTGCTTAATATGTTTCAGGTGCTTTCATTCTCCTTTTAGTTGGTTCTTTTCTTAGGGTTTTCAGTTACTTGTTTGTTATTTTTCAGTTGTTGCTTAATATTTTTCAGGTGCTTTCATTCTCTTTTCAGTTGGTTCTTTTCTTAGGGTTTTCAGTTACTTGTTTGTTATTTTTCAGTTGTTGCTTATTATGTTTCTGGTACTTTTATTCTCCTTTCAGTTGGTCCTTTTTTGGTGTTTCTGTTACTTGTTCTTTTCTAGTATTTCAGTTGTTTTTTTTGTTTATTAATATATTTTTTTTTTATGTATGATAGGATGATGACTCATATTCCTTAGCTTCTGAAAGTCTTTCCTTAAGTGGTGTGAATATACCACAGTACAAGATCCCTTTGAGTGCACCAGATTTAAATACTGAGTCAACGATAGAAGGGAAGTCTTCAGGACAGAAATTTGAGCCAATAATTCTCAATGATGATTCAGAAGAGACTGATGAGGAATTAGATCTGGATAAGCTTGTGAAGAATATTAGTCAAGATTGTGATAAGGGTGTTGCTGGTACAAGTACTACAAAGGAAGATGTTGTTCAAGGGATTCCTTCTTCCTCTCATGTTCAGCACGGTTCACCTGCATTGCAAGCATATCCACTGAACAATCATGATGTATTTCTTACAAGAATTCTTCAGTCCAAAAATAAATATGTAGAAGATTTGCGCAGTGAAGAGACTTGGTTGGTGGATTACTTGTTTTATGATGAGTATGCTGATGTGTCAAAGCTGTCATTGAATCCAGATTCTAGTCCTCTTAAAAGCAAGAACTTTGACTTGGAAGATCGCATCAATAATGAGGTTCTTCTTGATTTTGAGAATCATGTTACTTCTCAAGTTGTGGAAATGAGAAAGTTTGACTTCTTGAGTATGTCGCCTGGTTCTTGGATAAGCGGGGCAGTTTTTGGACCTTGTGCTTACATGTTTAATAGAAATGAGGAAAAGAGCCCTTCAGTAACAAGGAGATTCTATATGGATTTGATGCCTTTTGTAAGTTTTTCTGTGCTTTTCTTTTGCCTATTGTCAGTTATAGTCTTTATGGGTTTAGTTTTGCTTTCAGTTTGTTTTATATTTGTTTCAGTTAGTTCTATTTTCTTTTCATTTGAATGATCTGGATTTTCATTTGGTTAATTATGTTCTTTTGTTGTTTCTGTTTTTTCTTTAGAACTTCATAAATTGGTTAATTGTGGAGAGGATTAAAAAGGATAATTTTAAGAGCATGGAAACTCAAAAAGAGTATGACCTCAAAAAGATCGAGGGTACACCAGAGCATGCTATTGAGAAGGCAAAGTGGGAAGCTGAAAAGTCAAAGATATCCATTCGGTTAGAGGACGTGTTTGTGAAGAATTGTACCAATGCAATTTCTTCATGGGTGAAAACATTTCCAAAGAATGATATTTGTGAAGCTGAATTGGTATGTACAAAGTCATTGATTTTTCTTTACATTACTATTATATTTTTTTGTTCTTTCATTTATATGTTGTTAGTTAGTTTAAGTTGTTTTTCACTGTCCGTTTGTTTTGTTGCTGTTTTTTGTAGTTTGAGTTCCTCTTTTTTTTTTTCATGTACTTTTCTGTTTTATTCAGTTGCTTTTAATTTAGTTTCAACTGGTGTTCCCATGGTTTCAACTGGTGTTATTTAAGTTTCAGTTAGTGATATCTTCTGTTTTAGTTAGTTTCATTTTTCTTTTAGTTAGTGATATGTTTGGTTCAGTTGGTTTGACTTTTTGCATTTTTGCTTTTATGTAAATGTATTTTTGTTCTCATTTTACTTTTAATTTGGCAGATATTTGTTCCTGTTCACAAGGACAATCATTATACTGTTTTGGTTATCAAGAGGAAGGAGAAGAAAATTGAAAATATTGATAACCGAAGTGACAACAATGAGTTTGACCGATATTGGCACGTTGATGATAAGAATGTGAAGTTATATAATGGTGTCGATACTTTGGTACGTATCTTTTTATTTTATCTTTTTGTTGTTGTTCTTTTTGTTGCCTTTCAAAAGAATTTTACTTGTTTAGTTTTATGCAGTGTCGTATCTTTAAGTCCTTTATGATGTTTCAAATGGGGTGTCAAGATTTTCATCAAATGCAACATTGGGAGAGGGTGACACCTTATTTTTCATGGAGGAGTAACAAGAATGTGAATGATTGTGGTGTGTATGCCATCAAGGGAATGGAGCTATATGATGGCGAAGCTGTGCGAGAGGGTCCAATTGCTTCACTTGGCAAGGTATTATTTTTATAGTTAACTGAAATATTAAAAAGACTAACTGAAAAACCCATTGCACAACTGCTACTTCTATGTAGAACTTAGTTTATATCAGTTAGTGTCTTTAACTTTTATATTTATTTGACAAACCAATAACTTTTTAATGTACAATTTACCTTTAGTTGTTCCTATTTTTGGTTTCAGTTGGTATTTTAATGCTTTCATTTAGTTCTTTTATTGGTTTCAGTTGGTATTTTAATGCTTTCAGTTAGTTCTTTTATTGTTTTCAGTTGGTGTTTTAATGCTTTAAATTTGTTCCTTTTTTTGGTTTTAGTTGGTATTTTACTGCTTTCAGTTACTTCTTTTATTCCTTTCAGTTGGTATTTTAATGCTTTCAGTTAGTTGTTCCTTTTTTTGGTTTCAGTTGTTATTTTAATGCTTTCATTAAGTTCTTTCATTGGTTTCAGTTGTTATTTTAATGCTTTCAGTTAGTTCTTTCATTGGTTTCAGTTGTTATTTTAATGCTTTCAGTTAGTTCTTTCATTGGTTTCAGTTGGTATTTTAATGCTTTCAGTTTAATTCTTTTATTGATTTCAGTTGGTATTTTAATGCTTTCAGTTAGTTGTTTTATTGGTTTCAGTTGGTATTTTAGTGCTTTCAGTTAGTTCTTTTATTGTTTTCAGTTGGTATTCCATTGTTACATATTTACTGATACCATTTTTGTCATTCTTTTGTTTATTACTTTTCAGGCAGGAGTGAAACAGTTTCAACGGTGCAAGCTTGCTTATCGATTAGCAACTTATCCTATGAACAAGCTGGCAAATAAATTGAAGGGTGATTGTGTGCTATGGTCACAGAAGAAGGGAGAGTTGTTAGCAAAGCAGAAAATAAGGAAGAAAAATGAGAAGGCTCTTTATCAATTGTCATTGAAAAAGGAAAAGAGTAGTGATACAAATGATCCGGCTATTCTTGAACAAAGGAGGAAGCATGAAGTAGAAGTTGAAAGGGTGCTAAATCTTGATCGTTATGATACTCAAAGAGTCAATAAACTACTAGATTTTAACTATCATTAGTTTTTGAGATTTTAGGTTAATTGTATAGTATACATATACAGTTAGAAGTATTTGTAACTTAGGTTAATTGTATAGTATACATGTATAGTTACAAGTATATACTATTCTTCAGTTAGTTTGTATTTGGTTTCAGTTTATATATACTTTTCTTCAGTTAGTATACATGTATAGTTACAAGTATAAATCAATTACTATTAATTTTGGTTCATGAAATTTGTTTTTGTCTTCAGTTTATTAAATTTTTATTTTTTATTTCATTAATATATGTTGTTATTATATTTTAATTCTATTACTCTTATATTAGTTTGAGCATATTAGAAAATGAATACGTTTTCAAGTTAATTAACTGGAATATACAACTAAATGAAAGTAATCCAACAGCAATTGAAGTTAATTAACTGGAATATACAGCTAAATGAAACTAATCCAACAGCAACTGAAATCTGAAAGAATTATAAGACTAAATGAAATATTTAAAAGACTAACTGAAAAAGTCCAATTTAAATTTCTTGGTTTCAGTTGGTATTTTAATGCTTTCAGTTTGTTCCTTTCTTGGTTTCAGTTGGTACTATAATGCTTTCAGTTTGTTCCTTTCTTGGTTTCAGTTGGTATTCCAATGCTTTCAGTTTGTTCCTTTCTTGGTTTCAGTTGGTATTCCAATGCTTTCAGTTTGTTTCTCTTCTGTTTTCAGTTGGTATTTAAATTATTTCAGGTTGTTCTTTTTTTTGTTTTCAGTTCGTATTCCAATGCTTTCAGTTTGTTCCTCTTCTATTTTCAGTTGGTATTTAAATTATTTCAGGCTATTCTTTTTTGGTTTTCAGTTGGTATTCCAATGCTTTCAGTTTGTACTTTTTTAGTTTGAATTGAAATGGTCTTTTAATTCACGGTTTTTAAAATGTTCCTATTTATTCTTGTACAATGAACCGTTATTTATGAAACGCCACCTATTAAAAGTAACCGTTTTAATTACATTGCATTTAATCATAATTACACTGTTGATATTCCCAAGCATCTTTGTAAGGCTATATATATAGAGATATGCTGTTTACATTCTTTCAACGTATAATATAATTTGAGAAGTTGAAACAAATTTGACTCCTCTAATTCCTATTCAAAAATCTTCAAATTCACAACTTGAAAATCTGAAATGGCGTCACACAGTGAGTTGAATTATTTACAAAGGAGAAGGGATGAAGAAGAGAGGTTTCTAAAGAAGTTTCAAGAGGAAAGGGAGAGAGAAAGGGTTCAAAAACAACTGGCGCAGTGGGTGACAGAACTAGAGAACAGAGTGAAGGATTTAGAAGCAGAAAATAGGGTCCTGACGTTGGAAAGGACCCAATGTCTTAATGAATTGCAAGTGAAGAAATTCACTCAGTATAACATGGACCAAACTTTCATCAAGGGAGTCTACGCTTGTAAGGATGCTTAAACCGTCGTTTCCCAAACCTTCGCAACACTTGGGAGGCTGCGGAGGAGGCCATTGAAGAAAGGAGTCGCTCAAGGGCTCAGAGGCTTGAGTTGTTGGGTGATAGTGAGAGTGTTTTCAAATCTTTTGTGAACGATCCTAGTCTTTTAGAGTCTTCTGAGAAATGGTAGATTTTAGGTTTTGTAATTAGTTAGTTTTTTTTTGTTTATGTTGTTGTTTATGTTTGAACTGAAATTAGAATTAGTTTGTAATATTTATGCTTTGAATGAAAGTTCTTATTCATATTATCTCAGTTTGTCCCATTTTTTTGTCAGTTACTCTTAGTGTTTTGTCAGTTGGTATTAGGTTTATTGATTACTATTTTTAACAAGGAGTTTGTTTCATTTTCTTGTATTTTCTCAGTTTTATTCAGTTAGTTTTACTATTGGTTCATTTAGTTCCAGTTGTAATTCAGTTACTTGTATTTTCTTGTTGTTTAGTTTCACTCTTGTTTCAGTTACTTGTAGTTATTCTTTGTTTGGTTTTTAAGCAAAAGTTTCTTTTTTATTTGAATTAGGACACTTAGGTTCACTTATTCTAATGAAATGAAAGAATTATAAGCCTAACTGAAATATTAAAAACACAAACTGAAAAGTAGCCAGTGAAACTGAGTAGGTCCTTGCATTTTAGAATTTCATTTAGATCGTTTATTCTCATGAAATGAAAGAATTATAAGACTAACTGAAATATTAAAAAGACTAACTGAAATATTAAAAAGACTAAGTAAAATATTAGAAAGACTCAGTTTATATCAGTAAATGAAATTGTATTATTAGTAAATGAAATATATATAAAATACTAAATGAAATAATCATGATACTAAATGAAATAATCATGATACTAACTGTAATATTAAAAACACAAATTGAAAAGTAGCAAATGAAACTGAGTAGGTCCTTGCATTTTAGAATTTCATTAAGATAGACTAACTGAAATATTAAAAAGACTAACTGAAATATTAGAAAGACTCAGTTTATATCAGTAAATGAAATTGTATTATTAGTAAATGAAATGTATAAAATACTAAATGAAATAATCATGATACTAAATGAAATAATCATGATAGTAACTGAAATATTAAAAACACAAACTGAAAAGTAGCAAATAAAACTGTGGTTATTTTAGTTAGACCAACTGTTGTTTCAGTTAGTTTCTTTACACCTATAATTTGTTTTTCAGTTAGTACTTGATATATTTCAGTTACTTCAATGAACGTTTCATTTGTTATTCATATGCAGTGACATCCATTGTGTTTTCTTTTTGAATCATGTTTTTAGTTACTCCTATTTCTATTTCATTTCCTTTTATTCTCTTTTTAGTTAGAGGCTGACCTAGTTTCATTTACTATTGTTTCATTTTACTTTCAGTTTTAATTCAATTAGTTTCACTTAGCTTTCAGTTGTTGTTTTTAGTTGTTTAGTTACATTATTGTTTTTTTCAGTTGCTCCTAAAATTCTTTCAGGTTTACTTACATTCATTTAGTTTCATTTGTAATTCAGTTACTATTGTTTCCTTTAGTTTCAGTCTTAATTCAGTTAGTTTCACTAAGCTTTCAGTTCTTGCTTTTAGTTGTTTAGTTACTTTATTGACTTAGTTTCATTTACTTCCGGTTTTAATTCAGTTACTATTGTCTCATTTAGTTCCAGTATTAATTCAGTTAGTTTCACTAAACTTTCAGTTGCTGTTTTTTGTTGCTTCATTCAGTTGCTGTTTAACTGATGATTAACTCCTTCAGTTAACTTGATTCTTTTTTCAGTTTTATTCTTCCATTAGAAATATGAATTTTTTAACTCCTTCAGTGAAGTTTAGATATAATGATTACTGAAATTCTAATTAATGTCAATAAATTTGTACGAAAGTAACAGAAGTAAAATATAGTGAATGAATCTAAAAGTGAAGTAACTGAAATTTAAATAGAGTTAACTGAAAATTAAATAGAGTTAACTGAAAATCAGTACAAATGTAACAGGAACTTTAAAGCTTCATTAAGAATCCAAAGGTACATTTGGTGTTTGTGTTCCATACTCATTGGGATGCCTACTCTTCAATTTTCTTTTCTCAAATGTCCTTTTATCCTTTTATTTCCTTTTGGTGGTCTTCCTTTTGTCTTTATTATCTCTGGATTTTCAACAACTTGTCTTCTTCTTTCTTCATCTTCAATTTCTTGTTGTTGTTCTTGGTCAGTCTTGAAAACTTCTTTGACAGATTTATATAATTCCTTCATTGAGTTTTCGCATAAGTTCCTTGCCTCCTCACTTGTCTGGCATATTGATATCAGGTTGTAGAAGTTTTTTGTAATTGCATGTCTCCATGGTGTCCAGAGCTGTGCATGTGGGTTTTGGTCTTTGTCACCTGCTGTTTCATCTTATTAGTAAGTGTTTCAGTTGGTTAATAAAACTTTTCAGGTATATCAGAAAATATTTTAATTGCTGAACTTACTAGTATTGTTTTCCCATATTGTTGATTTTGCAAGCGTTGTCCACCTTTTCAAGATATACTTTTCAGGTATCTTGAAAATGCTGAACATGTGCATTACCCTTATAATGTGATAGCATAGCATTCCTGTTTCCGTGAAGTATTGGCATGTGCAAACAAATTCTGTTGTACTCTGATTGTATGCTACATTATCTGAGTTGCTGAAGTCTTCTTCTGATGAGACTTCAAAGAACTTAAGGTCTGAGTTTTGTGCTTCAAATGCTCTCAAAGATGATGCCATTGCCCACTCATATTCTATTTCAAAATCTTTGTACAACGCTAAGGTGTAAGCTTGTGCAGCATGTTTTAACAGCTTTGATTTTGAGTTGATGCCTTTCGGACACTCCGTTCTGTTTCTGAAGTTGTCACTTGTTTCATTACTTCTCCATCTCTTTACTGTTTCCTCAAATATGTGATAGAACTCAAACAAGTTTGTTGATGACTTTGCATTGAACGATATTGCTCTGTTGGTGACTTCACTCCTTTGTGATGACAATATTCCAGCTGAAAACATATCTCTATTTAGTGCTGTGCACCATTTGTGTCTTTCCTCATATACTTGGTCGAACCATTCTTCTTTTTGGTGTCCATATTTTTCCATCATTTTTGCCCACATTTCTTCAAATATCGATTCATTTTTGCATCCCATGAGGCAATTTTTGAACATCTCTTTGAATTCTTCATTGCTTTTGAGGGATCCAAAGTGGCTTACAAAGTTTTTCTCAATGTGCCACAGGCATAGTCTATGTCTTGAATTTGGAAAAACTTGTTACATAGAAATTATTAATAGCTGTAGAGTTTGGAAGGCATTTTTAATGTGTATTTGATGTGTGTTTCAGTTGGTAGTGCTGTTGTTTTCAGTTAGTGTCTATTTTACTTCAGTTTTAGTTTCTGTTTTTTCAGTGCTATATATGTGAGAAGTAATTGAAATAGGGAGTTGTTTTATTTTTACCTTTTCAATTGCATTTCCCATTGCCTTGTCTTGGTCAGTGAATATTGTCTTGGGTTCTTCTTGGCGCATTGCTCTCTTGAATGTTTGCAAGAGCCACTCGAAGCTCTCTTCTTTTTCATTTGTGATGAAAGCACATGCAAACATGGTTGTCTTCCAATGGCAGTTTATGCCAACAAATGGTGCACATATGAGCCCATACTTGTTTGTTCTATATGTTGTATCAAATATGACTAGATCTCCATAGGCTTTGAAGTCCTCCAACATCATTGAATCTCTCCAAAAGTAGCTCACAATGTTGTTATGTTCCCCAAATTTCAGCCTATAGAAAAATGATTGGTCTTCTTCAGTTTTTGATCACAGAAGATCTAAGACGCTCTGCATGTCTTTTCCTTCTACCATCCTAGACCTGTATAATGTGATGTAGTTGAGGTGGTCTCTTTTTTTGTGACCTACAACCTCCTCTGAACCGACCTCGTTGCATAAGAAATTGTATGCATGCATTGGTTTATTCCCGAGTCAACCATTGTTTCGATGAGCTGAGTTGTGTCTTCAGTTATCTTCCTTTCTGATTTCAAATGATGACGTTCCTTCTCTATTACAAGCTCATGGTTGTGTTGGAGCTCATGTGCTACAATGAGAAAGTCTTCCCGGGTTTTTCTTGTTTAAATCTGACCATGGCTTTGCACGCTGTTCTCGTCTCATTGACTGACCTTGCCTTTCTTTTCTTATTTGGTTGTTCAAATTCTGGTATTTGAACATGCTGTTGGTCTGCATTTGTTTCTTTTGTTTGCTGTTTCTTTTTTGATGCACCTTCTTTGGAGCAAACCAAATAGAACTCACAAATAGAATTGTCATTTCTCCTTCTTCTAAGAGTTTGTTTCCTGATGCTGAATCCTAGTGCCGTTGAATGAGCTTGGTACAAATTGTATCCATCATCAACATTGGAAACAGTTCTTCCTATGAGGCTTTCTTTGTTTCAGTTAGTTTCTTTTTACCTATCATATGTGTTTCAGTTAGTACTTGATTCATTTCAGTTAGTACTTGATTTTTTTCATTTCCTTTTATTCTCTTTTTAGTTAGAGGTTGACTTAATTTCATTTACTATTGTTTCATTTTAGTTACTGTTTTTATTCAGTTAGTGTCAATTAGCTTTCAGTTGTTTTTATGTTGTTTTTCAGTTTCAGGTTGACTTTGTTTCATTTAGTTCCATTTGTAATTCAATTACTATTGTTTCAGTTAGTTCCAATTATAATTCAGTTAGTTTGACTAACCTTTCAGTTGTTGTTTTTAAGTTGTTTTTCAGTTTGATTATTGTGTTCTTTTCATTTGACCGTAAAATTGTTTCAGTTACTTGTAGTTTTCCTTCATTTGGTTTTCCTTATTTCAGATGAAAGTAGTTTTTATTCTGAATTTTTCTCAAATGTGTTACAATATATGCTGATGGTTACAGTATTGAAATGTAATCGATATTTCAATACAAGTTCTACTGTAAGTTGAACTGATTGTGAGTAGTTGTATAGTCACTCTTTGTTCTTCAATTGTTGTATTATCTGAATGCAGAACCAAATTATTTTCGTTCTCTTTAGATGTTGTATCTGCAATTAACAGCTCACGCCATAAATTCTGTGAATTTGAATCCTCGAGTGTAGAAAAGTCCATTTTTGGTGAATATTGAGGTTTAATGATTCAGTACTACAATATATATATGTGATTCAGAATGAAGTCACATCGATTGACATGAATTTGCTTTTGATTTTGGTTTCAGAAAATGAATTTGTAGATTATCGATGGATTGGATTTAATTTGTTTCGCATGATCGATTTTTTTTGTTCGCTTGCTGTTTGAGCATTGATGTGATTGAATTTAAGGTTTGTTTTTGTTTGTTCTATATGTTAGTTTGACCCTATGTTTACTTCAACACCCTCAATAGCTTCTCTTTGTAGAAAAAGTCAAGTTTTCTTTTAAAAAAGAAGTATCCAAGTGTCGTATCGCGTTCGACACGATATACCACTCGATTTTTGAGGCAAATGAGGGTGTTGAAGTAAACATAGGGTCAAACTATACACTATTTAACTATGGATTCTCATGATGATATAGAAAAAATATATTTGTGTGACATAATGCTAGATTTATTTTAGGGGTGTTTGTTTAATGGGAATTGGAGGTGGGATTAGGATTTATAATCCCATTTGTAAGAAATCTCATGTTTGTTATGTGGGAATGTGATTATGAGGGGGGTTTGGGAGCGGGATCAAAATGCCTTCATTGCCATCAAAATAATACCTAGGGGGGCAGGTGAAAACTTTTTGGTACTCCCCGGAGCACAGTGCTCCGTATACCGGGGTTAGGGGAAAAGAGCCAGCGAACAAAATTAGGGCAAACTAACTTGTCGGCAAACTAATTAGGGCAAAACGGCCGGAGAAATTAGGGAAAAACAAAGGGGTTGTTAGGGTAAATCAAAGTGGCGTCTAGGGCAAAGCAAACCGGCGGATGCCACGTTCACCGGAAACCATCGTCACCATCGAAAAACCTTCAATGGCGTTGCTCTTCTCTCTCTCTCCTTTTTCTGACCAGATGTTCTTCGAATTGTTGGATGATGTTCTGTTAGATTTGGTTTTAATGCTCTTCAAAGTCATTCATTTTTGTTCTTTGAATTTATGTATTTTGTTCTTTATATTTCAAGAAAATGTTCTTTTTGAATTGAAGGTTTATAAATTTTTTTGTAAGGAAATGTTTTTTGGGATTTGTAATTTGTTCTCTGTAAAAAAGAATTTTTGTTGTTTGAGATTTCGTATTTTGTTCTTTTTGTTTTAAGTAAATTTTCTTTGAAGTTTTGTATTTTCTTTTTAAAAATGTATTTTGTTCTTTCTATTTCAACTAAATGTTCTTTGATGTTATGTTCTCTGAGTGTTCACTATATGTTCTTTCTGACGACCTTTTAATGTTATGTTCTCCCAGTATTCTTTATTACTTTTTACTGACGACTTATTTTAAAAATCTGGGAGCATCATGCTTCGTGCTCCTAGGAGCACCAAAAACGGACTAGGGGGCATGTATTATGGATGAGAATTGGGAATAGGGGTAAAATGACTAATTTGCCATTAATGAAAAGGAAAGAAGGAAGGTTTTAGTAAGGTGTTTTTGTAACTTTCTTATTTTTTTTCCCCAACCTATTCCCATCCTTTAACAAACATGGGCATGAGATTATTTTCATGAATTCCAATTCTACAATTCCCACTCCCAATCCCATCTCCTATTCCCCAAACTCTCATTCCCACATACTAAACACCCCGTTAAATGTGCTATTTTCATGATTTTCAATATTACACAATTGAAAATGTTAATGGACAAAATTGCGCATTAAAGACCACACAAATGCAAGTGTTGCATTAGTTTTAAATTAATAGGCGGAAGTATATCTTCTACAAATCAATTTTTTTTAAATGATGCATACCCCCTTCAAACCTTTGATGGAAGACAATCTTTTGGGTGAAGTTGAAACTCTAAATGTGTATCCTCTAGGAAAAATATAACTCTTTTCGTCTCTCTTTATTTGCTAAATATATCATAGATGGATGTCTATATTTCATTGCTATATTTTCCTTTGGGGGTTGTGCTATCTATAATATTCCACTCTATATTATCCTTTCTTTTTTTTATTTATCTATACTATTCCTATGTATTTCACTATTTTTTTCATCATTTACATATAAAGCGATCAACGATCCCTGTTACCCGCAAATGCATCTCCTAAAATTGTGTCATTCCATAATGAAGCAAATAAAAGGAGATCGAAAGAGTATTCTGTGAAGCTTGTTAGATTCGTTTCAATTATTTTCCAAATACCTATTTTTTTCATGATTCAACCTTGTAAAAGATATAAAACAGTTCGAAGATGAATATCCAACCTTGTAAAGTGCCGATGGAGCATTCTTTTAAATATAGATGAACTAAAACCTATAGTATTATTTAAGGTCATGTGTTAATGAATCGTATTGAATTTTAAACAATGGAGGAGAAATATCTAAGTAGGACAAGTGATTAAGACATATAACTCATAGTTTGATTAGGAGTAAAATATCAAATTCACACTCATGTATTTTTAGAGTAAGGTATATCTAAAAGGAAAAAGTGACAGGAAAAATCTCACATTTGGCCGGTCTTCCACTACTGGTACCACCTTCAATTAATCCAGCAATAATCCCCACTTTTTACCCCCATGTGCTCATATTGGCCCGTCACCTGTTGGTAACCTATAATTACGGGTAATCTTCCTAATTATGTAATTAATAGCTAATTAAGTATATTTTAAACTTAAAATTTTAATTAAAGTTTTAAATCAAATTTATTAAAAAAAACTTTTTTTTAAAAAATAACCCACCCCCTCCCCCTCCCCCGTCACCAGCTCCCCTATCTCCAATAACAATAATAATAATACCTTGCTTTTTCTGTCTTCAAATCTTAAAGCCATTCTAAAACCATCAACAAATTGATAAATTGCTCTACTCCATAAACTTCAAACTCCATATAAACTGTTGGTATAAATAATAATGCAAAATTATACCAAAGAAAGTGTAATTAGGCCCTTATTTATTAAATTAAACATAAAGCACTTAAATTCAGAACGAATTCAAGGGATTTGCACTCTTAATTCTTATCAAATCCCCCGTCTTTTCACATTTTCATTTTTACCTAGAAACACATAACAAATTAAAGAACAGAGGAAGGGGACAATAGCAAATACCTAGCAGAAAAGGGGTTTAATTTGAAGATGGTAAAACAAAAAATGAACAATCCTTATATGAATGTGAAATCATCAGCTAAAAACCTAACTTCATAATACTCCTCACAACCACATCATTCCTCCACAACATCCACCAAATAACCCAACTTTGGTTATTTGCTACTGTCCACTAAATAACGGTGGCAATGTTGCAAAGCTCGTCATTTCACTGACAGGGGAAGGGTGGCAGGGGGAGGGGGAGGGGAGGGGATGGGGGGTTGGCTTGGGGAGGGATTTTTTTAAAAGTTTTTTTAATAAAGAAGTCAACGGTAGTTTAGTATGGTCAAATAGGTTGCCGTCGTTTCGTACAAATGGGAGAATATGAGGGTAAAAGGTGAGATTATTGCTGGATTAATTGTAGGTGGTATCAGTGGTAGAAGACCGGCCAAATGTGGGATTTTTCTTGTTAATTTTTCCTATTTAAAATTATATTTATACTCATTTTTCCATTTTGAATGCTCCTGCTTTGTTGTTGCTAATTTGAAGTGCTTTAAATGAGAAAAAAATGCTTCACATCCTTAGATACTCTGAAGTGTATCATAAGAAAAATTGTAGCATAGTAGTTCAGAAAGGACAAAAAAAACAATAAGCTTGGTTCCACTAGACTACTAAACCCCACCTCAACTTGGCCCCTACCCCATGAGCGAAAAAGTGAGTTGAAAAGTGCTAACGAACTAAAATGCCTATTTATTCTAATGATGTAAACTTTAGCCTTGAGGGCCCATTTAGTCGTTTACCACCCTCTACACTCCCTCACGCCAATTTGGAAGTTGAGCAAGTTTGCATATACACCCCACCTTGATATGTAGTTCCATTGAATCAATCATTGTTGTTTACCTCACTTTTCTAATTGTTTAGGGGAAACACACGCATTATCAATCGCGAATTTGGATGTCAAATCTGGTGGCTTTCTTCAACATGGGATTTGAGGTGATAAATGGGTTTCTTGAATCGGATTTAGAGTTGTCAAAAACTGATCCAATATTAATATTGGAGTAGAACTTATTACTACTAATAATTTATTTGAAACCGAAAAAGGTAGTGAGATTGTTGGCTTGTAAATTGACCTAATAGCCTATGATGATTCGAACATGTATACGCACTCGAATCGTACTGGACCCAATGATTAGAATATCGTGCTGAACGAAAGAAAACTTAAGAAAGAATCAAAATCTAATTCCCACTACTTGACACGACCAATATATACCCAAGACAACCTATAACCCTATATCATCAATTACGTCGCTTACCCTACATGTAGAGGCGATAAACGAGTCGTGTCGTGTCGAGTTCGTGTCGGGTTCACGAGTTGGCGGGTTGTCATCCCCTAACCCTAACCTGTCCCGTTTACTTAAACGTGTCAAGATCCTTGACTCTAACCCGGGACGTTAGTTAAACGTGTCGAGTTCGGGTTGATCCATTTAACTTTTCATATATATTTGATGTTCTTAATTCATATATTTTTGTTTGGAACTCATTAAATTTCATGTTGTAGTTAAAATATCTAAAAGTGTATAAACATAACACTAAATAAACTAACTGCATAAATACATGAATGAATGTAAGATGTAATAAGGGGAAACTATAAAATATGTGTAGATAAACGGGTTTTCGTGTCAAATAGCTCGACCCTAACCCAACTCGTTTAATCAACGTGTCGTGTCGAGTCAATCCATTTACTTAAATGTGTCAAAAGTCTTTATCCAAACCCGCTAATTTCGAGTCGAGTTCGTATCGGGTTGTCGTGTCGTGTCAATATTTACCACCTCTACCTACATGTCGTGGACTTGAACCAATATATTTTAAAACATGAACGCACTCTCAAATTGTAGTGAAGCCGACCCATTTTTTAAATGCAAATTTTCGAAAAGTTCATGGGGAGTCCAGAAACAAAACGAAGTTTTTTAAGGAAAATATCTATAAATTAATTTTATATGACAACAAAATCATATAATTAGCTGGTTTTCAGGGAAGATTAGATTATATTCATTTTAAATAATAATGATATGTAAGCAAAAATACAATAGGTTAGTATAATAATCATGATATGATTAAATTAGTAAAATCATATAATAAATTTCAGAAATCTTTTAATGGAATTTATATACAATGAAAGTCTGATTTCATAATACAAAATTTCATAAATTTAATGGACAATACGAAAACAAAATGAGATTTGTTTTGAAAAGATATCAATAAATTAGATCTCGAAAAAATTGATGGGAGTAATCCTACCTTTGATCGATCTACTCAAAATAATCCCACATTTGGATAGTCTAACACTAATCTCACATTTTGATAATCCGACAATAATCCTTTGGTGTACGCCTGCCAAAATTGGTCATTACCTGTTGGGAGCTGCAAATGTAGGTTTAATTTCCTAATTTTATAGTTATTAACTAATTAAATAGGAAAAATTGACAAAAACAGTCCAAACTATTGGTCATCTTCTATAAACAAGCCAAACTATTAATAATCCAGGAACAGTCCAAACTATGACCTCCATCTTCTGAAAATAGTCCCAGTAACCTGTTTACCTGTTATAACAGGTAAACTTAAGTCACGTGACTAGCACGTGACCGTTTAATGAATTTTAACTTTTTTCCCCTTTTTTTTCTTCTGTTTCACTAGCACTCACCCATCTCCACTCTCTCTCTCCAGAGTCCTCCCTCCATGGAAACCCCAGCAGCCACCATACTCAACAATTCATACCTTCCAAGTTCCAATCAAACAGTTCATCAAATTGAATTGAGCATGGATGATTAAGACGCATAAACCATTTTTTAGTAATAAAGTAAAATTAGAAGATGGAGAAGAAATTGAGCTTACCTTGAAGGAGTTTCACCTCCATGGGCGAACATATTGATAGTAAGAAATCAGTTTTATTAGTAGAACTGGTTGGTGTCTGATAAAAAAACAGCTCAAAACAGTTTTTAGACTTTTTAGTACAACATTGGAGTTTCCGAAATTGTTCAAAAAGAAAACAAAGGACAAATAAACCCCAGGAGTTATGATCTCGCACAGGCACAACCAAGATTAAACATACACATTACAGAACTGGAGGAGTTCTCGCTTGGATTCTCTCTCCACCTCCCCCCTCCCTAGCAACCACCACATCTACCACATCCAGTTAACAAACACGACAAGTACCTGCTTGGCACAAATCCGTCGTTCTCAATTATCCTTTCCTCGCTTAATCTAGTTCATAATCCAAGTGAAGAACACCCTCAACCCCATGAACAGAAATAAGCTCACTTCGGAAGAGATCGAGGAGTGTGAGTAATGCGCCATTATGCTGAAATTGGTGGTGAATTGTTGGTGATGAAATAAGGGAGAAATGTATGGGGTTGAGCGCCAGTGGGTAAGAGACGAAGGTTAAAGGTTGGTGGTGAATTGTTGGTGATGAAATTGGTGATGAAAAGGAGCAGGAACCGCCATTAAAGGTTGAAGGATGTTGTCATCGATAGGGATAAAGAGAGTGGCAGGCATTGCTTCGAATAAGAGATTTACCCATTTGCTGATGCCAATATTGGAGACGGATAGGAGTTCTATCCATTTGTTGAAAGGCCCTGATTCGATAATGGAGGTCAAGTTCATTAATTCAGTCGTTGTTTAAAGTTTTGAAGAGAAGCAACCATGAATATGATAGTATTGTTGATGATGCTACCAGGAAGAAGAAGCAGGGGTTCGCGATGGACTGAGGGTGTTTTTCTAGGTGGTTGCGGTGGTGTTTAAGGGGTTTCGCTGGTGTCTGGGTGGTTCCAGTTGTGTTCTGGGTGGTTTTGATGGTAATCTGGGTGGTTGTAGTGGTGTTCTGGGCGTGGAGGTGGGTGGGTTCGGGTGGTGGTTATGGAGGTGGGTGGGTGTGGGGGTGGCTGGTAAGGAGTGGGGTGGGGGTGGCTTGGTTTTTTTTTGTTTTTTTTAAAGTTAATTAAAATAAAAAAAAATAAAAATAATTAAGTTTTACCTGTTATAACAGGTAAACAGGTCAACGGGACTGTTTTTAGAAGATGGAGGTCATAGTTTGGACTGTTCATGGATAATCAATAGTTTGGCCTATTTATAGAAGATGGCTAATAGTTTGGACTGTTCTTGTCAATTTTTCCAATTAAATATAGCCACAAAGTCATCATATTTATTGGTTAAGGTTATCAAAAATTTCTTAGTAATTTTCTCGTCCGAATAATCTTTTCTATGTGATTTTATTTGATCAAAAATTTCAAAATCCCTTGAAAATAATCTTTCATTGTTTCTCATATTTTCATTTTTAAGTTTTTAGCGTCTCCTCTTAAAGATTGAAATTTGATAACTCTCACCTTGCAATCTCCTTAAACTTAGTTGTTAAAATCTCGATTCAAATCGTAGAATTTACAAATTTATGATTCAATCATGGTCATACGATTCAATTCACGATTGTAAAATATCGTACATCTAAATCAGATTTATGCAAGCTAACAAAGCTGTTAATCGACATATATGGTCAGATATCGCCTATTTAATGACTAAACAACTGCCTTTTGTCAATTATTAGTCATTTTAAACTTATAAAATGAGCAATATTTAGATCATACATGTTCATAAAATCTTACGATTCGATTTTATTACGATCTGATTCTAAGACCACTTAATGATTCAAAGTAGAATCCAATTTTAAGAGCCTTGTCCTTAAGATACTTGTAGTAAGATCTCCTATGCCTTCTTTGCCGTATTACCCTTATGTTTCATGGAAATATTTGCTTGGTGAGTGTATTTTGTTCTATTAAACATAAGGCTTTGGCATCCTTCATCCATTCCTCCTGAATCTTCTTCCTTTGTGCTTCACTTAAATTGCTTTCATCCTCATATTCTTAATATCCTTGATCAACTATCCATTACCCATGGGATCTTAACAATGTTTTCATTTTAATTTCTAAAAATCATAACTTTAGCCCCCAAAAATTGGAATGGAAAATTGGGTATTAGTCATTTTATTTGTACATTTTGTTATGTTGGAAAGGATTTTGTTATGTATGTTGGGAATACTACAAGCTCTAATACCAAATGTTAAATATTTAAGTGAGAGAGTTTGGTGGTGGTGGTGGTGGTGGTGGGTGGGTGGGTGGGGGGGGGGGAGGGCGTTTATATTTGGAGGCTTAATCTATATTTAGTTTATATTTTGTGGTGGAGTTAGATATAAATTTTATGGACGAGTTATGGTTAATAGTGGCTTCGTTGAACAAACTTAAATCGTCGGCAAATGCTAAATTTGAGAATAGAGGGCCTTTTCGACTAGCTTTCACTAGATGACAGGCTCCCAAGTGCACTAGCTACCTTCTTGATGAGGTGTGCCAATGTTTCATACAAATCACAAATAGTTAAAGGGATAATGGGTCGCTTTGGCGAATCCCCCTAGAAGGGAAAATTTCTCTGTTGGTTCACCATTCCACAATATTTGTAGTGAGGAAGATTCCACACATCTCATAATGACCTCAATCACGGGCATTGGAAAGCGTAACTCAAGAAACGACTCTCTAATAAACGTCCAACGGAGACGGTCGTATACCTTCTTGAAATCTATCTTCATAGCTACGTAACCTACTCCCCCTTTCTCTTTCCATGGTATGGATCATTTCTTGTACAATGATGATATTTTCAGTAGTCTGTCATCGAGGGATGAAGCTACATTGTACAGGAGAAATAAGCAATGGCAAGACAACCTTGATTCTATTCACCACCACTTTAGTAATTAATTACTTAGAAACAATATTACACAGTCCAATGGGTTAAAATTCAGTCACTAATTGTGGTGCCTCAACCTTAGGCATTAAGAAAAGGAAAGTGTTACCTAAGTTCTCCAGGAATCGGCACCCACTAAGCACATCAAGAATCGTTACTGTCACACTCGTTTTAACAACAAAATGCATGTAAGAGTATTTGATCTTGTGATCGACTATTTAAAATGTCATGGCTCTACCACCAAGCTACAAACCTTGCCTCTCATTAGCAATTTCAAAAGCTGATTCTTAAGTTTTTGGGCTATATCTCTGGTTAAGGCCTAAGACTTACTAACGAAATAGGCTTAGTATATTAGACTCTAGTTAAGGCTTTGTGTTTTTTTAGTAGGCTTGACTTAGTGAGACTTACGAACTTGAGCTCAAGCCAGGCTTAAAGATTTGAACTCAAGCTCAAGCCGAGCTCTATCTTTTCAGGCTCATCCAGTTTTGAGCTCGAGCCTAGCCTGATCAAAAGCATATTTGAGCCGAGCCTAGCCTATATATATACATTCTCAATTTGGCTACTTAACACCCCTAACAGAGATAATACTTATGAATCTTTTACAAATTAGTATTTTGACATCATAAAAAGCTAAAACTTATAATTTTAAACGTGCAATAACTTGCATCCATATTAGGTCGCGTTTATTGGTTATTACATTTTTGAGAACCTCATTTCATAAAAGTCGTGGGATGGTACTGGTTGGTTTCCAATTAGAGTAACTCGTCGAATCAAAATCAAGTCGCATTGGTAACCGGTCGAGTCCATTTAAATCGAGTTATAAACAGGTCGGGCCGTTTCGGGTTGGGTTATGATCAGGTCGGGTCATGCGAGTTTCTTTCTGAAATAGGTTGGACATGTGAGTTTTCTTTTGAGTTGAAACGTTTCGGATCGTAAACATGCCGGATAATTAACGGGGTTGGTTGCAAATGGACCGACTCAATATCAAGTCGGATTGTTCTTGGGTTAGTCACAGATCGGTTCAGATTTATGTTATCATGTATGAAATAGGTTACTAGTTGAGTTCGTGTCGGACATCAATCAGTTTTGGGTCAAACGAATCGCTATCGGGCAGCTTAAAGGATCAGTTCAGAACTGACAACTCTACTTTTTTTTATAAATATAGTATCATTTATAAGTATGAGATTATATTATAGTAAGAAAAATAATCCTTTGGGCTGCCCTCACACAGGCCCTCACCCAGAAGCCCATTACAAGCCTTACACCCCAAACCCCCTCCCCCCAACAATATTGAAATTTTACTTCTACCAAGATTTGAACCTTAAATTCCCATATGCAAGATCGGAAGCCATACTATTAGACCAGAGGCTCTTTAGTCTGACAACTCTACTTATAAGTTATAAGTTATAACTTAATACTTAATTACCGTCCGTCTCTCGCACTTTGCACGAGCATACAAATTTTCTATGAACATATCTAATAAAGACAAGTTGTATGAATAATTACCAAGCTTGGCTTGGTCTAGTGATAAAGGTTTGATCTCATAACTTGAAGGTCATGGGATCAAATCCCACTAAAGATATTTGGGGTCTACCACATTACCTTCTAAAAAAAGTTGTATGAATAATTGAAAGACGCTATATGCTAATACTGAGTAGGACCTTGTAAGTATGGAATCTCCAAAATTTCTCAGTTGATAGTTTTTGAACTAGACAAAATTCATTGGTGTTCCGTTGTCTTAGGGAAAGCAACCCAACTTTAGTTTAGTGGGGGAATGGCAGGTACGTGAAGCACCTCACTTTTCTTACCTTTTTAAGGCGAAACAAGACTAGCTTTTCAGTTGGCAACTTGGCATGACAATCACGACTGTCCGTTCAATATATATTGGAGTGTATGATAAGATGAGCATTAGGCCATTAGTACATATTAAACCTAATTCTTTTTTGAAATGGTGGGACATCTTAGGAAATCAAATCTTAAAACTAATTGCTGACGGAAACTAACTTTCTTCGTTTATAAGATGGTTGTTTACTTCGATCCAAAAACAAAGATGGTTGTTTACTGGACAAAACTCTATTATATAATGGAAAAGGGAATTGACACAAAAAAGAATATTTTTATACGAGTATTAAGAATAATGGCTAATATGTTTAAATTATTTGGCACTTATTATATATGTAGAGGAATAAAACCGTCTCTATATAATACAAACTAAAAGTCTAATTAATAAACAATCAATTATCCTAATACACCCCATCAATCTTTACGACTTGTAATCACGGATAGCTTAGAGCGATGTTTACAAAACAACTCAGAAAAAAGGCCTTAGTAAATATATGAACAACATGTAACTGTATCGGAACGTGATTGACCTGAAGTCCACCTTTAGCAACCATCTCATGAACAAAATGATAATCAACATCAATGTGCTTACTAAGCTACGACATGCTGAATGGGATTGACAATAAGATACATAACGAAAACAGTGTCACAATAGAGAATGGTAGGCCGTCGATG
The DNA here is from genome assembly GCA_947645195.1 of Patellifolia procumbens. Lineage (NCBI taxonomy): Eukaryota > Viridiplantae > Streptophyta > Magnoliopsida > Caryophyllales > Amaranthaceae > Patellifolia > Patellifolia procumbens. The sequence continues at coordinate 8,363,223 of CANSGD010001328.1, forward strand.
AAGATACCCTAAATCAGCCAACAATTGACGTAGCCAGATCGTTTCAGCCGCAGTGTAGGCAACTGCCCAATATTCCGATTCAATGGAAGACTTAGAAACAATAGGTTGTTTCTGAGAGCGATAGGAGATTGAATTCTTCCCTAGGAAGACAACATAACCAGTAGTAGAACGACGAGTGTCAGGACACCCGACCCAATCAACATCATAATGGGCAATAACCACAGTAGGGGATCAGGACGAGTCATAGTCACATACCTGAAAATTATTTTCACAATATGAAGGTGAATAGTACGAGGCACATACATAAATTGAGAAACCGAATTAACAGCACATGCAAAATCAGGACGAGTCATAGTCGAAATTGTAAAGCACCAACGATACTACGATTATCTGCGGGATCAAAAAGAAGTTCACCATCTAAGAGAGAGAGAGTGACAAGAGAGACAACAGGGGTACGCACGCGTTTGACAGTACGGAGATGAAATTTACGAAGAAGATCAACAACATATTCGTTTTAAGAAAACATCAAACCCTGGGGAGTACGTAAGACTTGAATGCCTAGGAAATAACGCAAATCACCCAAATCCTTCATAGCAAACTGAGCAGAGTGAACATTGATGAATTTTTGAAGCAAGGGGGGACTATAACCAGTAAGAAACATATCATCAATATATACCAAAATAGTTATAACATGACCACAAAATTTGGGATTTGAACATGGAGGTGTCACAACTGCTGCACTTGAAATCAATAGCTAATAAGAAATTGCTGAAAAGGGAAAACTAAGCTCGAGGTGCTTGTTTTAAACCACAAATGAATTTTCATAAAGGACACACATGTTTAGGTTTAGAAGGATTTTCGAAATCAGGTGGCTGACGCATATAGACTTCCTCATTGATAAAACTATGAAGGAAAGCATCTTTAACATCGAGTTGACGAATAGGCCATTTAAAAGTTATTACAATAGTGAGAACTAAGCGAACATTAGTAGGCTTGATAACAGGATTAAAGGTTTCAAAGTAGTCAATACCTACCCTGCTGATGGTTACCAAAAACAACAAGTCTGGCCTTAAAACCGCTCCACAATGCCATGAGAATTATATTTAATCTTATACACCCACTTACAACGAAGCAAGTTTCAATTATGCCGTGTACTCATCACGCATGGCTTGTTGCCACCGGGAATCTTTAGATGCTTGTTTATAATTAAACGACTCTAACTCAACAACATCGATTTTTAAATTCATGAGATTTCAAGTTTGAATGATTCTACCTTTTAGACGTGTAGTCATAGTATGAACATTAGACGGATCAACAACCTTAGAAATGCTTTTCACATGAGTTTTCCACATGAGATAATCTTTGGCTGTTGTTAGTTTGATGGACACAAACCGTGTAATGTCTTGTTTGTGAGAGATACCGCGATGGGTAGCGTAGGAGAAGTATACGCTGGAAGGAGACAAAAACTGGTGGCCACCACCACAAGAACCAGGCGCAAAACCTGGTAGATAACGCAAAGGGGTGCACGTGGCTAAAGGCTGGTAGAGATAGTGAAGGTTGAAGCACTGTTTGAGGAGGGCTGTGGAGGAAACTGCCACAACGGGGCATTGACAACAGCGTGCAAAGATGGTCCCATGATGGTCGTAACCAAGACAAACCGGGTTGCATCTGCGACACCGATGTCCAAGTTGTAGGAACCTGCCAAGGCGCTCTGGGGGTGGTTCAGAAAACAGAACCGCCCGCCAAATCTGCGTGCGAGAGGAGGCCAAAAGGAGCAGTAGTGGCGACAACAGACCTGACAGTGTGCGACCGATGTACCGACGCCGAAGAACTGTCGGTGTAGGGTTGCCCTGCGGTGGTTGACGAGGAGGCTATATTATGTGCGGCAGCCGGAAAAAACAAAAAACCAGTGGCTAGGGATAAAAGAGAAAAAAAAGGTGGAAGAAGTGAGAAGAAAAAAAACTATTTAATTACTATTTTTTTAAAAAAAAACCTAGCTCGTGATACCATATACGAGTATTGAGAATAATGGCTAACTTGCTTACGTTGCCTGACACTATTATATATATATAGAGGAATAAAATTGTCCCTAAATAATACATCTAATTAATAAATAATCAATTACCCTAATAAAATTGTACCTAAATAATTCGTCAGTTAATTATTTTATTAATTAATTTATAAACCGTTTTCGTACGTATCGCATACATCTTATGCCAGTACACAATAAATGAGCAGTTGAACAAAAATCATAGAGTTAAAAATATCTTAGTGGTCGTTTGAATAGATGTTAAAAAACTAGCATTTTAGGAAGTTCCAATGTCAAGGAAATTCTGATTTATAATATGTTACTTTTTTCGTATACGGAAAAACGAAAGGGTTATGAAAAATTAATAACAGCAGCATACATATGTCCACTATTTCTACCCAAAATGTCTAGATATATATGTTTTATTTGTTCAATCGCTTATTTGAAGCTCTTTCACTTTTGTTAGAAACTGACTGTTTACAATGACTGAACAAAGACTAAATTCAAGGCTGTGTCGCGGTAGAAGACCACTGACTTGAAAGCAATTACGGCCCGACTATGGTGGTAATCGCAACTGGCCGGAAAGCTCCCCAAGGTTAACACAGCGACCTTTCTGAGTCACCACTAACAAAGAAAAGTCTTGGAGACAGATGCACGTACCCAGTGTTTAGAAGAGAGAAAGAAGAAGAGAAGAGAAGTGTTTTTTCGGATGCCAAACTGAGGTAGCAGTGGACTGATTTTATAGTAAAAGAATCAGGCCAAATAAAGAAGGTAATAAACAGAGGGAGGAAATCAAGGGCGACAATAAAGGCCATTAACACTGTAACGTTTAACAACGTTTCAGTTTTACATGTTACCGTTACACACAGTTGGGCTCGGGTCCAAAAAGATAAGCTCCAGCTCTTCCCAGAACCCAGATCCCAGTCCGGTCCGGGCGGGCGGCGCGCGCGCGCGTGTGTGATAGCAAGCCCAAACCCAAGTTTGATCTCCAACCACAAAAACCAACCAAGTACTCAACTCAATAAACATGAAGAGGAAGGGAGTTAATAAACAAAGGCAAACTCCCTTCCATAGGAGATGTGGGATGTTTGGGAAAAACACAAGTAGGCTTTGCAAGCCTTAACTCCAACAACTTTTCTATTTTACTCATTTAGAAAGGGCAAATATAAAAATTACTCGTAGTGTACAATAGAAATCGGACAACCCATCCAGCTGTGTTATGAAAAATTTTAACGATAAAGAATAATAGAACTTAAAACAATAAATAAAATGCACAGATATAACGTGGTTCACTAGCAATGTGCTAGCTACGTACAACAGACCAAAGGGAAAGTATCTTTATTAGAGAGAGAAAACCAGGATACAAAATAGAGATTGTGTTAGGCAACACTAATGAATAAATTACTTTAGAAAACGGTTAAGGTTTAACTCTAAGTAATGTACTTCAGAATACGGCAACAATAGTTCTATTAGCAAGACTCCGTACTTGATTGTTCGAACCAGCATATAATTAAACGCATATTCAACATAATGTAATCTCGACCTCTCATCCACTTGACTATCTTAGCAAATTTATTAGTATTAAATAAGAGTATATGATATCTCTCGTCATCACAGAGTAAAAAATAATAATACTACAAGGCAAAATGATCAAATTACCACATCAATCATGGGATTACTAGAATCTCAGCTTATTTTCTAGTGCAAATGCAAAGTGCCGTAGAAAAAGTTTCCACGGGGCCAAGATGTCAAAAAATGGCATGATCTCCACTAATAAACTTCTTAAAAACAAATAGAGAAAACGTGTTAGATAACATAGAATTATACTATTAAATAAACCGTTGCCAGAAATTATAATATCATATAAACGGATTGATCGCATACCTGAAACACCACCATATCGATATATAACCAACTAAATGAATTGATATGTTATAAGTGAAATACACATCTATCTATAAGATATGTGTTGTTTTAGTCTTATATATCGTCTACCTAAAATTATAACCACGATTTCTGTAGTAAATAATCGAGATCTTTTCAATTATTTAATAATCGAAAAATCTAACATACGCATAGATAGTATGTGTGCACGCACTCATGTATGTCCGAAGAAGACAAACTAAAGAAATCATTAATAAGAGTCGTGAGACGTTTATTGTTTTTGTTATAACTTTTATCTTGAAATTCGGTTGTAGGATGAGCCTCCTACGTCTAAGACTATTTTCTTACTCGTGGCTTATTCGAAAAACTCAAAATAATGAGCAATATTCATTCTATAAGGAGACTTACAGATGATTAAATGGACAAAATATAACTTTAAATGTATGATGCTCATCCTATACCCAAATGGAGAGAATAGTTAAGCTCCTTTTTTTTAATCAAAGGCCAAAGTTTCATCACTAACCTTAAAACTTGATGGTCAAGCATTTTAGTCAAGAAATATGGGTACTACTCCATCCGTTTCTTTTTGTTTGTCCCATTTACTGTAGCTCCAAATGCTAATGAGAGTATGTCATATGCATGTTGGTGGGGACAACAATTAAAAAGTTTACTTATTTTATAATAAATGGGTGATTAAAGTGGGTGAGAGAAGATTATAAGGTACATGTGAGACCAAAAAGTGATAAAGTAGGGGAAAATGAATAATATAATATTTCCATATAAGGAAAGATGAAAAAGTAGGACAAACAATAAGAAGCGGACAAAAAGAAAAGCAGGACAATCAAAAAGAAACAGAGGGAGTATATGTTAGGACCAATATCGACGGTAATTGAAAAACCTTTGGCAACGATATGAGAATATTTTACATTCAATTACAGCTAATTCAAACACAAATGTTCTGGAAAAAAAAAACACAAATTTAAAAAAGGATATTTGCTTAACCTTAAGTTGATTGAACTTTTGTATACACAACTTTTTTTCACGGACTCCTAGACAATTTTTTTACGGATACTAGGGTGTCATGATCAGTACTTAGAACTTTTGTATATAAAAGGTTTTCATAAGTTTGATTTAGCTGTTTTCTAGAGTCTTATTCTACTCCTGGCCGAAAGATTGTTCTTGTTACACATTAAGAAAACAAATACATTATAAACATCTACAACAACAAGCTAAACTAGCTTTTACAAACAAAGTCAAAGAATACCAATAATCAAATCTAGTGATATTCACTCTTGAGGTTGAGGGCCCTTGACGGTTGAATGAAGACTTCATTTGGTATTGGATTTGCACTCTGTAAACTGGGTATGCTCATGGATTTTCTTATGACAGTTGTGTTGGAATATTTATAAACTCCAAGTTGTTTGTGCTTCAAAAGTTTAATCCCACATTGCCCACATATGCTTTACTTCCTTTCTTTATTTATGGGCACCTTTTTCCAAAGGTTCAATGTCTTCTATGTGGTCCCATATCACCCATTTCACAACTCTTGTATGTCTTTATATTTGCTTTCATCCTTTGAGTATTAGTTTGGAGACTAGAGGCTATGCTCTAGTAACTACCACACACGCGCGCGCGGGCACGGGCCGTGGGCGTGTGGCGTTAGCGCGACGCGTTCGCGGGTGTGGGTGTACTTTTTTGTTTTATAAACCGTTGCAATATTATTGCGTGATTAATGGCCGTAATCTTCGTAACTGCCATTTGGGGCAGATTTCGGAGCCTATTAAAGGGCTGTTTCCTCTTCATTTCTGGTGACAGAAAATTCATTCCATACACAAAACGCTCCTTCTTCTTTCTTATATTCTGGGCAGTATTCTAAAGAGTTCTCATCTGTTTCTCTGTCGACGCCATTGAAGCAGAGGTCGTGTAACCCTGGGAGTTGTTTGCTAAGAGTCTGTGCGTTCGTAAGCGGGGCAAATACAACTTTAGGGCAGTGATTCTTCACGCCACGACTTTCAGTTAAGTTGTTCCAATTACTACCAGTGTACTCTCTAACATTCTAAAGTTGTATTTTTCTTAGCGTTGTGTGATCATGTCTGGTAGAAATATTCCTTCTACTATTCCTATTGCTGCTGCTCCCAATATGTTTAATCCATTTGTTCCTGACATGTCGAAACTGGCTCTTTTTGATGGTAAAAATTATAAAATGTGGTCGGACAAAATGGAATCTTTTCTGGGACAAATTGGGGTAGATTATACTTTGACTGAAACTGTTGCCCCTGTTAATTCCAATAGGATTGTTGAGAAGGACAATAAGACTTGTAGGGGAATGCTGTTGCACTACATGACTGCTTCTTTATATCAGATTTATAGTAAGTCTAAAAGTGCTAAAGACATTTGGGATGCCTTAAATGCCAAATATGGAACTGACGATTTTGGTACTAAGAAATATGCATGTAGTTGTTGGTTGAAGTTTAGTATGACTGATGATAGGTCTGTATTAGATCAAGTCCATGAATATGAGACCCTATGTGCTGATATTATTGCTGAAGGTATGGATATGCAAACTATCTTCTTGAAAAATTACCGCCTTCTTGGGAGACTTATGTAGACTCTATGAAACATAAGCAAAAGGACTTTACCCTTCAAGAACTAGTATCCCACATTAAAATTGAAGAACAGAATAGTAATCAGACCAAGGGGAAATCTGTAGACCATTCCTCTTCCGCTGCTAATTTAGTTGAGTCTAAAAATACTGGGTATGGTAAAGGACCAAAAGAAAAGGGTCCAAATCAGTTTCATGGGACTAGGCAGAATAGTAACTTCAAAGGGAAAAAGCAGTTTAAGGGAAACTGTTTTACTTGTGGAAAGTTTGGACATCTTTCAAAGGATTGCAGACAAGGACATGGACCTGGGGGTAAGCCAAAGGACAACAAAGATAACAAAGCTCAAGCTAATCTTACTGAAGATGTTATTGCTGCTGTTGTTTCAGAAGTTAATCTCGTGAGTAATGTGACTGAATGGGTTGTGGACACTGGTGCTACAAGACACATCTGCTCCAACAAAGATGTGTTCCAGGACTACGAAAAGTTAAGTGAAGGCGAATGCGTCTTCATGGGTAACTCCAGCACTGTGAGTGTGCTTGGTAAAGGGAAGGTTCCTCTTAAATTTACTTCTGGTAAATTGCTTGAATTACGTAATGTTTTACATGTGCCTGACATTCACAGGAACCTTATTTCTGGTGCATTGCTTAACAAAGCTGGCATCAAACTGACCTTTGAATCGGAAAAAATTGTATTCACCAGAAATGGTGATTTTGTGGGAAAGGGCTTTTGTAATGGGGGGTTATTTGTTTTGGACATTATGGACAAATCTATTAAACAACTAAACTAGGGAAAGACCCGAATCAAATAAAAATAAGATAATGAATTTAATAGTCTTAATAATCCGAGGGTGCACAGAAGTATTTACAGAAATCGGAATGAATAAGCCCGGATTGCTAGCTCCCGTTCATAGTTTTGCGTGCTTGCCTGCCTTCCGACTGGACTAGACCGCTTCGCTTGAACTCAAGCCGGGGGACGGAAAGAAACTAGCACATTGAAAAGGGAAAAGAAAAAGGGACATTCACTATTTTTAAGTTTGCGCTAGTTAAAAGAATTTGATTTCGTGATCCCCGTCAGGGCCCTAACCTTGATATTCTATTAGTAACACGATGTTTTATGCGATGGAATTCTCCAAGTCGGAGACAGCTAAAAAGCAGTCCGATCGATGCCGTTGAGAATGAAGATTTTGATGTGGATACTTGAATGCCAAGTATAGCTCGTAATAATCTATCTTCGGGGGTCTCAATTAAGATCAGTTACGGCTTCTCTTTCAACATGAGTCTTATTTCAGAAGAAGGTCTTTCAGAACCTAGTTAGGAATTCTTCCCTGGCGGGTTAGTAGCTCAGTTAGGCAAAAGAACGGGCCCTTCCGCAATAAATAGCAGATATAAGAAAGAGAGAGTGGCAGACTGAAGGAACTGTTAGAGTGAGCCTGTCCGGTGCACGGAGAACTGCCTTCGGTCCCCAAACTGACTTACTCGTGGCAACCTTCCCGAATTTGGATCTTGACATGTCGGTGCTTTTTAACCGTAGGCATCTTGCCAGGAAGTTGGTGGGCTCATCATGAATTAGGTCGGGGTGGCGGACACTAATAAAGTTTCTGCTGCTTCTGTTTATATTGCTGAATCTGTTTCATTATGGCATGCTAGACTAGGTCATGTGATTGTAGCCTCTGTTAAAAGGCTAAAACAGCTTAGTCTTATTCCTGATTTCAGTAGTACTGTTTTTGATAAATGTGAAGTATGTATAGAAGCTAAACACCCTAAGAAGGCCTTTAACAAGTGTGTTAATCGTTCTTCCACCCTTCTTGAGTTAATCCATAGTGATTTGGGATACTTTAGGAATTCCATGAGTAGAGGAGGAAAACGATATTACATTACTTTTGTTGATGATTTTTCGAGATTCACTAAGGTTTATTTATTAAGTATAAAAGACGAAGCCGAGGAAAAATTTCACATTTTTAAGGCAGAAGTTGAGAACCAATTAGACCTTAAAATAAAGAGACTTAGATCCGATAGAGGTGGTGAATATGATGGAACACCACTTAAGAAATTCTGTGAGGAAAATGGGATAATTCATGAGACCACTGCACCTTACAGTCCTGAACAAAATGGGATAGCTGAAAGGAAAAATAGGACCCTTAAGGATATGATGAATGCCATGCTCATTAGTTCAGGTATGCCTACTAGCATGTGGGGAGAAGCTATCCTTTCTGCTTGTTACGTTCTTAACAGAGTTCCTCACAAGAAATTAGAGAAAACACCTTATGAGTTATGGAAGGGTTTCAATCCAAACTTGAATTACCTCAAAGTGTGGGGGTGTTTGGGTAAGATAGGAATCCCAGACTTTCAAAGGAGTAAAATTGGGCCTAAGACCATAGATGGAATTTTTATTTGATATGCCTCCAATAGCGCTGCTTATAGATTTATTCTTAAAGAGGCAACTGGTTTTGGTGCAATTAAAGAGTCTAGGGATGTTGAATTCTTTGAGCATATTTTTCCTATGAAATCGAATGTGCAAACTTGTGTTACTATTGCACTTTCTTCCGCATTACCTCAAGTCATTGCATCACCTAGTGAGACTATAGAACCTAGAAGGAGTAAGAGGACTAGAACAGAATCTAGTTTTGGGCCTGACTTTATTACTACCTTCCTAATTGAGAATAAATTCCTGACTGACCAAGAGGTAAATGTATTTGTGTTAGAAGAGGATCCTAGGACATATGGAGAGGCCATGAGATCTATTGACTCTAGTTTTTGGTTGGAGGCCATAAATAGTGAGATAGAATCTATAATGGGGAACAACACTTGGATTTTGACTGAACTTCCTAGAGGATGTAAACCATTGAGTAGCAAGTGGGTGTTCAAAAAGAAGCTCAAACCTGATGGGTCCATAGACAAGTATAAAGCTAGACTAGTAGTTTGTGGGAATCATCAAAAGAAAGGATTGGATTTCTTTGATACCTATTCTCCTGTGACTAAGATTGCGACCATTAGGGCCTTGATAGCTCTTGCATCCATTCATAATCTTGTTGTGCATCAAATGGACGTGAAAATGGCCTTTTTGAATGGTGATTTGAATGAATAAATTTATATGAAACAACCAGAGGGTTGTGCGGTTGCTGGACATGAAAACAAGGTGTGCAAGCTTGTTAGATCTCTTTATGGTCTAAAACAAGCTCCCAAGCAATGGTATGAAAATTTTGATCAAACCATCACTTCTAATGGTTTTTCTGTTAATGATTCTGATGCTTGTGTTTATTCTAAGCTATGTGAGCTTGGATGTGTTATCATATGTCTATATGTGGATGATATGCTTATTTTTGGGACCAATATAGACATAGTTAACACAACCAAGAATTTTCTAAGTTCATGTTTTGACATGGAAGACTTAGGCGAGGCAGACGTCATATTGGGAATTAAGTTTACTAGACATACATATGAAATATCTTTAAATCAATCTCATTACGTTGAAAAGATTTTAAAGAAATTTAATCAGTTTGATTGTACTCCAATGAAAACCCCATATGATTCTAGGATTCATTTGAGAAAGCATAAAGGTAACAGTGTTTCCCAAGATGAGTATGCCAAAATAATTGGGAGTGTAATGTTTTTGATGAATTACACTCGACCTGATATAGCGTATGCTGTTAGTAGATTGAGCAGATATACTCATAATCCTAACCAAGAGCACTGGGATGCCTTGATTAGATTATTGAGGTACTTGAAAGGGACGATCAATTGGGGTCTGCATTATCATAGAACGCCTTGCGTTTTAGAAGGATATTGCGACGCTAATTGGGTGTCTGACAATGATGAGATTCATTCTACTAGTGGCTATGTCTTTACTCTTGCCAATGCCGCTATATCATGGAAATCTTCTAAACAAACTTGTATTGCTAAATCAACAATGGAATCTGAATTTATTGCGTTAGAATTGGCAGGACAGGAGGCTGAATGGCTAAGAAGCCTACTAGCAGACATTCCATTGTAGGGGAAACCAACTCCATCAATTTCCATGCATTACGATTCACAAGCTGCAATTGGGGTAGCTAATAACCAAGCTTATAATGGCAAAAGGAGACATATACGCTTGAGGCATGGGATAGTTAGAAATTTGATCAAAAATAATGTGATATCACTCGAGTTTGTAAAATCTGAGAGGAATATAGCAGATCCTCTCACCAAAGGCCTGTGTAAGAAAATGGTGCTTGAGTCAGCACAAGGAATGGGTTTAAAGCCTATTGAGGAGTGAATTGTGATGGACACCTATCTTAGGATTTCCTAAGTTCAATAGGTCAAACGAAATCACGAAAGAGCTCATAGTATGTGTACTACCACCCTTTCCTCAATAATACAAATAAAGCGATGTAGTAATTTTATTTACTGTCAAATGTGGAAGGTTGAGTTGCATACTCTTAATAAATTCATAGCCTTTTAAGGTGGTTTGTGACAGTACAAACTTGATGAATTTACCTATGTGAATGTGGGGGTTACGCCCAATCACCTATGAGGTCTCTAAGGCTTAGGACCTCTAGAGCGTTCATGAAACCAGGATTTAATGTGGGGCACATATGTATAAACATCGCGAGAACTTCTTTTGATTTGTGAAAAGTTTCAGTGCGCAAGCGAATATTACAAACTTCGTGTAAGGTTCAAAGAGAAATCTACCTAACTCGAATGTAAATACAAGTCTGTAAGCACTGGGTATCAATTCAAGTCTACAAGACATTGATACTTAAAGACTTAGGGGGCGTTTGGATTGGGGGTTTCAAGAAAGGGAAAGGGAAAGGAAAGCCCCAATTCCCTTTGTTGTTGTTTGTTTCACTATTTTTATGATTCCCTTTACCCTTTTTTCTTTTTTACTTACCCCTAAACTCCTCTAACTTGATTCCCCACCCCCCCTCCACTTAGAAATAGGGGTAAGGGAAACCCCCATTGACCATCCATTGACCACCACCACCTTGAACCTCAGCCCTACCCTGACCAACTCCGGCCACCCCACTACCGAAAACCACACCACTCCACACTTTCTCCGCCGATGACCACCACACCTCCGCCACCGAGGACCACCGCACCTCCGCCGGAAAACACTATGCCTCCTCCAAAATTCATCCACCAAAACAGAAAACCACCGCCCTTCCATCTAAACCACCGAAAACCGCCACTCTTCCCTCTAAACCACCCCGAAAACCACCCAAAAACTGCTGCCCTTCCCTCTAAACCACCCGAAAAACCACCAAACACTGCCGCCCTTCCCTCTAAACCACCCGAAAACCACTAGACACTGCCGCACTTCCCTCTAAACCACCAGAAAACCACCAAAACCCCCCGCACTTCCCTGTAAACCAGATCTGCGAGGATGAGAAGAGGTTTCATCTGGAAAGATGATGCACAACGCGAAGGAAGGAGGGCGGTGAGGGGAGGGCGCGACGGAAAGGGGAGGAGAGAGCGCCGGAGATAGAGATGGTGCTGTGGTGGTGCTGTGGTGGTTCTGTGGTGAAAGGAGGAAGAGGAGTGGAAAAACAAAAACTTACCAAACAACCTTTTACATGTAAGGGTTTTGGTTTCCATTCCCTTCCTACCCCTTTCTTGATTCCATTCCCTTTCCCCTCTACGAACCAAACGCCCCCTTAGTATCTACTGCCCAGTTTCTTCTCTTTTTCTTTCTCTTTTGAATCATGTGGGGGAATGTTGGAGTATTTATAAACTCCAAGTTGTTTGTGCTTCAAAAGTTCAATCCCACATTGCCCACATATGCTTTACTTCCTTTCTTTATTTATGGGCACCTTTTTCCAAAGGTTCAATGTCTTCTATGTGGTCCCATATCACCCATTTCACAACTCTTGTATGTCTTTATATTTACTTTCATCCTTTGAGTATTAGTTTGGAGACTAGAGGCTATGCTCTAGTAACCACCACACACACGCGCGCGCGCGGGCCGGGCTCGGGCTCGGGGCGTGGGCGTGTGGCGTTGGCGCGACGCGTTCGCGGGTGTGGGTGTGTAGTTTTTGCGACCCGTCTCATTTTATTTGGGCCAACGGTTACTTTTGTGTTTTATAAACCGTTGCAATATTATTGCGTGATTAATGGCCGTAATCTTCGTTTCCTTGATTACATCCATATTCTTGGTAACTGCCATTTGGGGCAGATTTCGGAGCCTATTAAAGGGTTGTTTCCTCTTCATTTCTGGGGACAGAAAATTCATTCCATACACAAAACGCTCCTTCTTCTTTCTTATCTTCTGGGCAGTATTCTAAAGAGTTCTCATCTGTTTCTCTGTCGACGCCATTGAAGCAGAGGTCGTGTAACCCTGGGGGATGTTTGCTAAGAGTCCGTGCATTCGTAAGCGGGGCAAATACAACTTTAGGGTAGTGATTCTTCACGCCACGACTTTCAGTTAAGTTGTTCCAATTACTACCAGTGTACTCTCTAACAAGTTGTTACAAAACTTGAGGCAAGGAGTCAAGGAGTATAAAACTTGGGGGATTAGTGTTGGAATTAAATTATTGCAAACTTACGGAACCATGCAAGTGTTGGAAGTTGTGAACGGATACAATCATCATGCTCAAAATTCAACTTACTCGTGGTTGAGCCATTCTAGCATAATGAGCAATCTCGAGAACCTAAAGTCAACGAAAACTCTTGGGCTTTGATTCATAAAGTCATAGCCTCGTAGAGTCACTTTCCTAGTACTGGACATCCTTATGTTTGGGTATTGACATATACTAATTTTTGGGTAGGAGAGAAGTAGAGAGAAAAAGTAAGTGGGGACCATGTGATTGGAAAGAGATAGAGAGAAACTTTTTGCAAAAAAGGAAAGTGTAACAGAGACAGAATACCCTTTCCCCACCTTCATTTGACTTAAGCAACTCCGAACAAGAAATTACAATGTCCACATGCAGCCACAACCATAACCATAAACAAAAGATCCCGGTAAGAAGATATAAAATCACCAAGAAAACTAGAATTAATTATACTAAACTTAACATAAAACTATATTAATTGACAAACACTAAACTAAAGTAGGGACTAGAGACTTATCACTCAAAGAAACCAATCCGAATATTACAATTAGGAAGTCGAAGGAGAAGAAAGGATATATCTAATGATTTTGTGACCCATTGTCTAGAATTTATGGTTTTGATGGTTGAATGCTTGAATCGTCCTTCCTCTTTGCTAAAATTAAGGTGGTGTAAAACAACCTTGAGGACGCAACATGATTTTGATGTTGACAAGCTAAGTAATAACCAACAAAGTTTATAAGTTTTATCTATGCAAGATTTATGAGTTAATGTATTGTAGAAAGATAATAGGTGAAATTCCTGAGTTGGAACTCTAAGAGAAAATGAAGTTTTCGAGTAGGTGCTCCAACATGAAAGGAGCTTAATTACATTAAAGGTGTGTATTACCCTTTTTTAATTCTACTAGTTTAATTTAATGTAATGAAAAAATAAAATTTGCAATTAACATTTAGCAAAACATATGTTACTTAAAAATAATTAATCATATGATTATACATTCATTTTATTATTTGTTACTAATATTGTTATCTTTATTTTATTCCCAACAAGAAGTTCGGTCAAAATCGATTGGATGAATTGGTCATATTTTTCACGGGATCATCTTTTATAAGATATCTTTTGAAAGCGATCATGGTCAAGAAAAGGCAAATGGTGGAACATGAAGACACTTACAAATATTCATGCTTCAGCTCACAACTCAAATGTTTAATAGATTTGATTACGATGAGTTTTATTAGCTTAGCTTGGTTTGGGATTTTAGGAAAAATTGTCAGGAATAAGTCAACATTTGCGTTGACCACTTTTAACAAGTCAACCTTCGTTTATTCCATTAGCAAGTAAAGCTTGTACATGAATTTGCTTTTAACAAGCTTAACCGGCTAAGACCTCTTATTAACCTATTTAACAGGTTAAAGTGACACATGTTACTCTTTTATTGAATATTTTAAAATTAATAATTTATAATTAAAACATTTAAAAAAAACCTCTTCTTCCTCCCTCCTCTCTTCTAAACACCACCTTTCCCACGAGGGCTGCCTAGTACATATCAGATAGGTGGGAGCTAGGCACATATCATACTATTTTTTAAAAAATGTAGTACACTTATATATTTATGTAGTATATTTTTCACGTAATGTAGTATATTTATATATAGTTTGGAGTAGTATAGTTTCTGAAAATTATAGTACAAGAAAAAATTGTAGTATATTTTTTAAAAATGTAGTACAAACCTATCTGATAGATGTTACTGTTCACATCTATCAGATAGGTCTTTGGCTTTTCCCCCTTTCCCACCCACACCTACCCTCCCCCACCCATAAAACTTCAGGCACCCTCCCCGCAAAAACAACCACGACTACCGTAATCTGTCCCCCGTGGACCTCCCTCTCTCAACCCCTTATTAATGGTCAGTCGAAACGAAGTGAAAAAAATGTGTCCGAGAAATTATATCGTTGAAGGCGAATCCAAAATCTGATTCAGAGCTCAAATGGCGAAGATCATCGTTAGTTGCGCTACTACTGGAACCCGGATTGATAGCAATTCTATGTTTTGTTAACCCCATATTTGATTGCTTCATCTCGTTCTAAGATGAAAATTTGAATTTCCCCCCAAACTCCAACTCCTTTTTATGGATTTGCCTTCTCTCGCAATCAATGTTATTGGGAGAAGAATTGGTGAGACTTCATAATTAAATTAGAAACTGGACATTGATAAATAACTTTGAAAATAAAGCATAGAGATATTTAAAGATACATTTTAAGCATTATTCAATAAAAAAAATTCAGATAGAAACTGGACATTTCTCACGCTTGGTCTGCTCATCATTATTCTATTCCGTTTACTCGCTCTCTCTCTCTCTTTTTCTTTCTCTGTAAAGTCTAATCTGTACCCTCCATTTGGGGCATTCCTGAAGCACAACACAATTGCATATAGCTGGGGCTTCAATTTGAGTCTTGCTCTTTTCATCCTTCCTTCGCCACAACACAACTGCTCTTTTTCAATGTAACAACAACTTGTTGTAATTCTTGTTGTTGTCATCTCTTGCTTGAGCTTCTTGGGGTCTTCTTCATCGTCGATCGGATCTCGTTCAATCCTCCGAACAATTAGCGATGTTAATAATACTGGTCTGGGTCTGGGTCTGGAAGTAAGTCAGATGTAGTTGTTGAATTGAATGAAACCACTTTTAAGGATGTTCTTCGTGAAACCACTTTTAAGGATGCTTAAAATAAACCTCAGTATTCACATTAATCACTCTAAGGTTTCGGTGACGGTTATAGTTTTAGAGATCAAAAGGTTTAGCTTGATCGAAAATCAATACTAGAAATTACTCGCAGTGGGGAATGGAAAGGAGGGGGTGGAAGATGGTTTTGGCTGGGGAATGGGGGTGGCGGGGGGTGGTTGGGTTTAATTTAGTTTTTTTTAATCTTAAGTTCATTTAATATATAAATTAATTAATGGGTTTTCTTCAAAAGTCAAGAAGTCAAATAAATGTTGGGGATTAAGGAGTGGGTTGACAGGTTTGTCAGGTCACAGGTAAAAAAACTTGTTAAAAGCAAATTCATGTACAAGCTTTACTTGCTAATGGAATAAACGAAGGTTGACTTGTTAAAAGCGGTCAACGCAAAGGTTGACTTATTCCTGACAATTTTTCCTTTTATATATTGGTCGAGTTATAATTGAATTGATAACATGTCACATCATTATCAAGTCGAGTAACTGAATGGTCGGGTTAAATAGACCATGGTTCGTAAACAATTTGATCACCTTGACTTTAGCTCGGGTTGAAACGATTTAGGATTGTAAACAGGTCGGGTAATTAACGGGGTATGTTGCACTTGGGTAAGGTTAATGTAGGATCATGTTCTAGGGTCGTATCAGATTTGGTTTCATATTATCTGGTGTAGACAGGTTATTAGTGACTTCAAGTTGGACATTTGTCGATTTTGGGTCACTACCTACCAGGCTATAATTGAACGAACTCGAGTCTATATCAGACAAATACAATGTTAATCAGTAATCAGTATACATATTAAAAAGCATGGGCAAAATTTCGAGGCCATCATGTATCGTTATTTTATGAATTGTTGACATGTCTTTGATTCTGTATAAAATATTTCATTGTCATAAGATTTGAATCGATAACCTTGTATAAATTAAAAAACATGAATCTCCTACTAATGATGCTCATTGCTCCCAAGAAAACTTACTAATAAATTCATTACAAACTTTTAGATAACAAAAAAGAGCAACAGATGATGGCTACAACTTTTAGAATTTCTACATACAAATGCCAATGGAAATTGTTCATTTTATTTGATTATTTGTTCATTTATATGGGTAATTGTTCAGTGGCATTGATGTTCATTAAAATACTACTCCCTTCGTTTCCTTTTGTTTGTCTTACTTTTTGTTTTTGTCCGTTTCTTTTTGTTTGTCCTACTTTTTCATTTTTCCTTAAATGAAAATATTATATTACTCATTTACCCCTACTTTCTTTTTGATCCCACACATGGTTATTAAAATCACGATTTAAGTCTTAAAATCCTAAGATTTTACGATCTTAATTTGCAAAATGATTTAAAACGGAACTAGAATCTTAATCAGTTAGAAGCTTAATAAATCATTAGAATCTTAAAATCGTCATTAAAATCTATGATTTTAACAATTTTATATGATTTTATCAAAATTTCGAGATTCCATTAAAATAATGGGTCAAACCTATTGTTATAGTGTTTCTCTATTTCCAGGTTAGTAACACTCACATTTTCAATAATTTTTTTTATTAAACTTACTTAATTCACTTTCACAATTCACTTAAACTCGTTTTTTCATCAACAATGATACTAGTAGCAGCTTTAATACACGATTAGTAATCTTGCACTTCTAATCTTAACCGTATTTAATGATTTATCGTATAATAAAAAGATCAAATACCTAAATAATATTTTTTAATGTCATTTACTGATAAAAACGGCTAAATAAGTTATACAGTACATCATAAAACTCTATTTTCGCAACATTTGTAGAATCTTATGATTTTACGATTCGATTCTACGATATGATTTTAACATGCCTTTCCGATTTAAGTTAGAAACTCGATTTTAACAAACTTAGTCTCACATTTACCTTATAATCTTCTCTCACCTACTCTTCTCACTAATTTACTATTAAAAAAAGTAAACTTTTTAATTGTTGTCCCCACCCACATGCCTATGACATCACTCTCCTTGGCATTTGGAGCTACAATAAATGGGACAAACCAAAAGAAACGGAGGGAGTATTTGTTAATTTTAGTTTTTATGGTATTATTCACATTATTTGAATAATTATTCATTTTATTTGAATGATTGTTCATTTGCATTGATGTTCATTAAAATAATATTTATTAATGTTTGTTGTTTTGAATGTTCATTTTGTTTGAATAATTGTTCATTGATATTGATGTTTATTATAATAATATGTGCTAAGGTTCGTTTCATTGGTATTGTTCGTTTTATTTGAATATTTTTTCATTATATGTGAAAAAATATTCATTTACATTGATGTTCATTATTATAATATTTCTAAAAACCATTTTATTGATATCGTTCATTTTATATTAATAATTTTTATTTTATTTGAATAATTATTCGTTTGCATTAATGTTCATTATAATAATATTTGCTAATGTTCGTTTTAATGGTAGTATTTATTTTATTTGAATATTTGTTCAATTTATGTTGATAATTGTTCATTTGCATTGATGTTCATTATGATAACTTTTACTAATGTTCGTTTTATTGGTATTCTTCATTTTATCTGAATAATTATTCATCTGCATTGATGTTAATAATAAAACTATTTGCTAATGTTCGTTTTATTGATATTGTTCATTTTATTTGAATAATTGTTTATTTGCATTAATATTCATTATAATAAAATTTGCTAAAATGTTCGTTTTATTAGTATTATGTCATTTTATTTGAATAATTATTCATTTGCATTGATGTTTATTACGATAATATTTACTAATATCCGTTTTATTAATATTGTTCATTTGCATTGATATTCATTGTAATTATATCTGATAATGTTCATTTTATTTGAATAATTGTTTATTTTATTTGAATAATTGTTTATTTTATTTGAATAATTATTCATTTTATTTGATAAATTTGATTTCGTAGTTAATGTGCATATATATTCATAAAATCACCATCATTGCTCATATGTGTGATGTCAATGTTCATTGAATAAATGAAGAAGACCGAAAGATTATACTCGTTTCTTTTTGTTTTCCTACTTTGACCAATATATATGAACCACAAAAGACAAAGACTAACTGATGAAGATAGACTATATATGGACTGAGCATCATGAATTTGTGGGCAATACCTATTATACTAAGCATCATGAATAGTTTAAATGAACATGAAGGATGCGTAAAAAAAAAATGTCAAAGTTAATATAGGATAACCATAATGAAGATTAGGATTATATCAAAGAACATGTGTCAAAGTTAATTGGAACCAAAACTTTGTTGAAATTGAATTGATTTTAGGTAAATTTGCACAATACCACCTTAACTTTTCACTTATTTAGAAATTCTCAACTTTATGATTTTTTTTCCTAAATTTCCACCTATACTTTTCAAAACCTTTATATCTCCCACCACTTAACAGATTTTGCCAAACTCCATTTGTTGTTAGCCCTGAATTGGCTAAGCTCTTCTTCCAACTCTTGTAATTGAGTTCTTTCTGTGAAATGCTCGTTGCTCCGTATCCGAACCCGAAAACAAGGAAACCAACCCCACAGGTTTGGAAGTTGATTCCCCCTCCGATGCCTAAGTCAGTATTTGTGAGAGAAATTCTAACTATATTTGGACAGTAAATTTAGGGAGTAGATGAGATTCTACCTTTTACCTGATTTTTAGGAACTATTTATAGTGTTTGTAAAAAAAGGTGCACCCTAGAATAGAAGGATGTGATTGGTTGAGCAATGGAATGGTGACACTTGTCAAGGTTTCATTGCCTTAGGTCTCTCAACCAATCATTTACTGCCTTTCACTGGAGTTTGGGCTGATTATTCCCTCTTTTAGGGAATAAATGGACCTCTTATTCAGACTTAGTGAGGTAATCAATAACCCTTCTTGTTGGACCTCTTATTCAGACTTAGTGAGGTAATCAATAACCCTTCTTGTTGGCTCTACGTGTCGCCTTTTGGCCTCTGACTCGTATCATTTGTTTAATGGTCCACATGTCATGAAGCAATTGGGTCACGTGGCACCTTTTAAGTGGTCCACGTGTCCTCTTTTGCCATGTCACAATATTTGCCCCTAAAAGGGGTTTGATCTGGGTTTTGCTTGATTAATGCCCTTTTACTGAGAGTAACTTCCTACATTTATCATACTGTTTAGGAGTTTAACTGACTTTTCCTCCAATCAGAAAAATGTGAGGTGATGTGTACATCACGTGGTGCTGACACGTGGAAAATTACTGTTGGGGGAGAGGGAAGGTTTTACCCCTCTATAAATACCCCTTCATCACTTCATTTTTTTCACTTTCCATTATTTGCAATTTTTAGAGAGATAAAGTGTAGAGAGAGAGGCTCTGTAAAAAGGAAAGGAAAAAGAATATTCTTTTTAAGTTGGTGAAGAGAAAGTGGGTTTGGGGAAATTGACCTTGACTTTTGCTGAGAGCGTCGTGTTTTGTAGAAAAGGCGAAGAAAGTCTTTCTCATCTCCGTCCAGATCTTTAGTCAGGTATTTCCCTCTTCTCCCTTTATTTTTCTTGTTTTATTCTTTGATTCTTTTAAAATAAAATGGTATCTTTTACCTCATCCAATAACCCCGGCCAACCCATGGAGGATGCTAACCCTAGAGAGGATTCTTTTTCATCCTCAGCTGTCTCTAGAGTTGGGCCCATCTCGGCTGAATACTTCTTTTATTTAAATAGAACGCACGACCCGTTTTCGACGACCCAGTATCTGCCTATTCAGGGTAACCTGGCGCGCGTCAAGCAAATGGTGCGTCTGAGACGTTCACTAATCCTCCCTTCCTCCAGTTCTGAGATGGAAGAGTCTACTGGGAGAGTTCCTGAGAGAGAGGAAAGTGATGTGGTAGAGGAGATTCACCAATGATAAGTTGACCCCTTGGCGGAGTATGACCTTGAGGCCTCAGATAACCAAGATGAAGCCGGACCGTCTGGAAGGGCTTCAGACGAGGAAGATGATGAGGGCGAGGAGTAAGGGTCTGAGCCTTCTACTACCTCTGTTGAACTACGGAACCGTCTGGGTCCTCTTTCTGACCCGGCGTATGTATGTGTGGATATTGATTGGTTGAAGAGATTTGGGCCGGACGAAAGCTGTTTAGATAGGGAGATGCCTATGACTGGCTTTAAGTTCGTCCTTCCTACAATTTTTCATGCCCCGCCTGGTCAATTTTCTGTATATAAGTTAGCTTTAGATGCTGGGCTTAGATTTTCCTTCCATCCTTTTATTCATGAAGTGCTTAGGCATTATAGCATGGGTCACAATCAGCTGGCTCCCAACGCTTGGCTGAACATCCTGACTTTTATTGCTACTTGTGAGTTGTGTGGTCTAGTTCTGTCTCTTAACGCCTTTACCCACATACATTATGTTTCCCAACTTCAAAAGACCATAGGGGGACGTGGTATAGCGTATGCAATAGATCCGGGTACTTGACTGTTTTTGGGAAGCCCTCAAAAATGCACAATTGGAAATCAGAGTTCGTGTTTGTCCAGGCCCCAGACATAGAGACAGCCAGACCTTATAGGTACCGAAACCGAGCTATAACTATCATAGGACGAGGTGCCCCCATACTAGAACTGGAGAATAAGTATGACGATGCCGTGGTGGCCCATTTCATGGCCACAGAGTACATTCACCCTGGGCTTGGGGAGGCAGGATGCCCAAAGCCAAAAAAGGTAGCTTTGAAGGGCCCGGCTGGTTGGATTCCCTTTAAAGAAATGCTTTTTAATGAAAGATTTTTGATTGCCACTGGACTGAAGGAGGGTGAAGATCCAGGTAATGTCCTGGTCTTGTTCCAAATGATTGTTAATGTATTTCAGATCTTGTCTAACCAAACTTAGTTTCTTCATGTACAGAACTGGCAAGAAGAAGGATTCTAGCATCTTGGAAAGGAGAAGTAGATATGAGCAAATTCGGCGGGAACCTGTGGGCGGAGCATTCAAAGGCTCCGTCTAAGAAGCGAGAGGAGACACTAGTAAATTTTTTATATATATAATGAACCGAGTTCTGATTAAGAAAGGAAGGCGTCTAGGTGAGGACGGGCTCCTTTCTAAATCATCTTTGGCTGTACATCTTCCACACGATGGCTTCTTAATGAAGGAAGACGTCTTGTTTAAAGGGAAATGTCCATTATTCCGGACGTTTTACCCTCTCAACCGATCGTCTGGCATTCATTTTTTTGGACGAAGGTTGCTTGAAGAAGGAAGACGTCTTGATTAAGACGGATTCCTTCTTGGAGAAGCCTTTGGTTAGTGTTCACCTTCGTCTTTGTCATGTTTTTGACCAGAAGTTGCTCGTAGAAGGAAATCGTCTTGATTAGGACGGATTCCTTCTTGGATAAGTCCTTGGTTCATTTTTACCTTCGTCCTTATCATTTTCCTGACCGAAGGTTGCTCGTAGAAGGAAATAGTCCTGACTAGGACGAATTTCTTCTTGGAGAAGACCTTGGTTTGTTTTTACCTTCGTCCTTATCATTTTGTGGACGAAGGTTTTTCGTGGAAGGAATACGCCAGGCCCTGGACTGCTCCTTCCCTGAATAGACTTTATGTGACCCTAACTGGTCATAATGGGCGAAGGTATTCCAAGAGGGAGTCGGCTTGCTCTAGCCGGTTTCCTTCTTGAAACTATCTTCGTTTTTGGTGCTGATTTTATTCTTGGGGCCTGTCTTGATTATTGTTGATATGTAGAGCTACCGTCGCCAAGCTGACTTCATCGAAGAAACGGCCGGCTGCTTCGAGGGAATAGCTTCTTCCCCCAAAAAATCAATGTCCTTTGCTCCAGCAAAGAGGGTCGGTCAGACGAGTTCGTCTGTCCGTAAGGCACCTATCCCCTCCGGCGAGAAGGGGAGAAAGCCTTCTGATCCGGTGGTCTTGCCACCACCGGTTACCACAGTGGGAGCTGGAGAGTCGTCCACTCCTATTGACCTGGAAAGCCAGCTGGATGCAGCTGGTTTGAATCTCGAGGAGTTATCTCATCTCGACGCGGTCATTCTTGGGACCATTGCCTATTCTGGGGCAGTAGCCCAGCTGGTGGGGCAAATGCCCCATCCTTAAAGGACAAAGTCGACCTCATCTGGTGAGTTATACCAATCCAACTGGGTCAGAATGCTGCGGGTTGGTGGACGATCGATGAGTCCGTCCAACAAGCTTGAAGTGGTCATCCTTGTTCGCAAAACTGATACTTCATCTTTTTCTGATAGAGGAAAGTCTCCAGCCGGGATTGATCGGCTTTGGAGCCTCCGGACGAGGCCATCCCCTCACTTGCTAAGTACTCCTCGTCCGAGAAGAAGAAGAAAAATAAGGACGTCTAGGAGGCCTTCCCTAAGGAGTACGTTAAAGGTCTGAGGGGAGCCGCGGCTGGACATGTGGGCTACCTGTCTCAACTCCTTGCCAAGGTAACTCTCTTACCCATGGGCTTTTTGTCTTCAAATCTTAACTTCTTATGTCGTGACCTTCTGATTTAGTTTTTTTTTGTATTCAGGGGTTCGTCCGGAGCATGGCCTTGGAGGAGTATGTGAGTGATCTCCGCAAGGAGAACTTTGCCTATGTTCACAAGGCAACTACGGCTGGAGACCAAGCCATAGTGACTTGTGAGGAGCTGAAGATCCATCATAGGCAGAGTATGGAGGCCATGGAAAAGCGATCGACCGATCTGGAGTCAGCTAACAAGCTCCACTTGCTCAAGATCAATGACCTGCTGAAGGAGAAGAAGGAGTGGCTCCTGGCCAGGGACGTTCTCCTGGACGATCTGGCAAAAGAGAAAGAGGCTGCTGCTGCTACCTCGGCTGAGCTTAGGGACAAAATTTCTGAACTAACAACGGAAGTTGCTCAGCTGAAGGACCAAGCAAAGCAGGACTTCTAGGAGGCCCTCAAAGCCTTCGCTAAGTCCTTTGAAACGGACAAAGGTTGGGGGATTAAAGCCATGGAGATGATGGCCGACCCTGACCAAGTAAGTCGGTTTCAGCGTCGGCTTGAATTCCAGGAGGAGTGTCACAAGGCCAGAATTCGTAACGAAGACCCTCTTGTTTACGAGGATTTAGACGAGGAAGAGGAGTTGGAGGACGAAGAGCCTCAAGATGATGCCGCCATGGAGGAGGATATTCCTATTCCTCCTCCTAATGTCTAAATTAACCGTCCTCCTTCTTTCTTTTCTTCTCATTTGGACTACTCATTTGAGTGAGGAAATAAGGAGACGGTTCTACAAGAAGTGGTGCAAGCCTAAGAAGGGCTTGCACTAAGTACTCCATGAAGTATGACAGTGAGGAGGGCACAGAAAACCTTCCTTTTAGCCAAAGATGTACAAAGATCTCAGCAGTCCTCCCTCAGCTTGTTTTTTAGCTAGTGTACTTTTTTGGTCCTTTCAGGCTGTCTTTCAATGCCTTGTAATCACATTTGGCTATTAGGCTAATTTCTCGCCCTGATATATTTAGACTCAATAGGGTCGTTGGGTAACTGACCAGTATTCTTGAAGTGGATGATGGGGTCCATCCATGTGTTTCCTCTGCTGAGAAACATGACTTCCTCTTCATCTATACTTTTCCTTTCCTTGATTTCCCAAAAAGTGTCCTAGACGTATCACAGGCGGCTGAGCTGGCAAGCTTTGAAAGAGCATCAACTTGGTTGTTCTCTGATCTGGGCACTTGTCTTAGGACGAACCTCCTCAGTTGTCCTACTTCATCTTCTATCAGCTTCTCATATTGGGCCATGGAACTTTCTTTGCATTTGATAAGTGGACTTTAGGTTCACTTATTTGCATTTAGTTTTAGGTAATTTAGATGCATTTTAGGCCATATAGTTTCCTTTTCTTTCCCTTTTTCATCCTTTCTCATATTCTTATACTTAGCATTTAGTTTTAGTTCATTTGCATGTAGTTAGGTTGCATTAAGATCATTTCATTTGCATGTGCATCCCCCCTCCCTCATCTAAAATTTTCTTGGAGTGTTTTAAAGCTAGATTAGCAAGGAAGAGCCTCCAAAACAGGGGAGAGGGCTCTCCTGAGGAGGCAGAGCGGGCGCTCTGTTTGCGAAGAAGCAAAGAGAAGCTGGCAGTAGCTTGGAGCGGGCGCTCCGTCGCCCAGATTTGCTATTTCGGTTTCGGTTTTGTATCGGTCGGTTTCGGTTTTATATCGGTCGATTTCGGTTTTGTATCGCTTTTTTTAGACGATTTCAGTTTTGTGTTTTATGGCTTTGCCCTTAGTACTTTGGGGTATAAAAACCCATTTTTGTAATAATAATGGGAGAAGCCTTTAATTTCGAATTTAATTAGTTTAAATTAGAGAGAGTTTTTAGAGAGAGAAGTAGAACCTAGTGAGAGAAAATAGATCTAGAAGTTGCAAATTGAAGTTTGAAGCTATTTTAATGGAGTTTTTGCAATTGTTTTCCATCCATCTTTGAGTATTTCTTCTATCTCTTCTCTTTATTTACTTTTATACTTGTTTTACCTTGCTTTAGTATTGATTAGTAGTAATTAGTTGATGATTAGCTTATTAAAATGATTTTCACCATTGTTGCTTCAAGCTTTATTTTTATTCCTTTCCATGACTAGTGAGTAGATTAGTAGCTAGGGGAAGGGGATGAACTTGCTAATCATGTGTTGACCTTGAAGTTAAGCTTGGGGGTGTGATTTAGGTGAGATTGTGTTGTCTAGCTAATTTCATTGCCTTGTTTATTTGATTGATCACCATTTAAACTTGTTATGGAAATCTAAGGTGAAGGATTGAGAAATGAAACCTTAGATAGACCTTTAGCTAGATTTTAGGTTGACTTCACCATGAGAATAGGTGATTGCCTTCCTAGGAGATCAATCGAATCACTATGAGTTGTGGAATACTTGGTTGATTAATTTTACCATGAGAATAGGTAAAATTGGTTGATTAGGTCCTCCTAATTAGCTCAAGAGAGTAATTAGGAAACATTTGAGTGACTTAGTCCCCTAATCGACCTTAATGAATCCCCTTGGCTTGACAAATAGGTTAGCTAACGGCTAACTAGTGATTCCCCTACCCCTAGTGTCTTCCTATTATAGTTTAAACCCATTCCTTTAGTTTAATCGTAGCTAATTCATTCACATTGTCTTAGTTAATCAATTTTTATCAAAAACCACTAAAAATAGACTTAGCTCGCTTAATCACATTCAAACCTTGATTAATCCTTGTTTCCTCGTGGATTCGACCCTTTCTTACCCTATATTAGGCTAAGTTAGGTATCTAATTTGGCACGTGCAACGACCGTGTCAGCATTTGCATTCTCCATTTACTTGACTGACCACCAGAAGAGAGTCTGACTTAGCCTCAATTTCTTGCGCCCCTTCTGCCTTGCACATCTTGATCCTTGCTAAGAGTGCTTCGTACTCGGCCTCATTATTGGAGGCCTGGAATGCAAAGCGCATGGCATACTCGAACTTATCCCCTTCGGGAGATTGGCAAATAATTCCTGCCTCACTCCCATTTGAGGTGGACGAGCCATCTACCATAAATGTCCAATGTGTTCTTCCTTCAGCAGGATCACTAACCGTCTTTACCTCTTGTCGGGTTAATTCGACAATGAAATCAGCCAGGGCTTGTCCCTTTATGGCTTTCCGGGGTTCGATCATAATATCAAACATATTCAGTTCTACGGCCCATTTTAGCATTCTTCCCACTGTCTCCATCTTCTGTAATACTTGCTTGAGAGGTTGATCAGTGTAGACCACTATGATGTGTGCTAAGAAGTATGGGCGTAGTTTTCGGGTAGCCATGACCAACGCTAGACCAAACTTATCCACCATACTGTATCTAGTTTCCGCTTCCTTCAACACATGACGGAAAAAGTACACTGGCACTTGCACATTTTCCCTCTCAGCCAGGAGAACCGCACAGACTGCATCTGGTGAGACGGCTAAGTATACAAAAAGCTTCTCTCCCTCAACTGGGCTGACTCGACGTGGGAGCTGACGCAAATGGTCTTTTACCTTTTGTAGTGCTTCCTCAGCTTCCACCGTCCATTCAAACCTAGCCTTTTTCTTGATGGTAGCAAAGAAATGATGGCACTTGTCTCCTGACTTAGACAGGAATCGTCCTAGTGCAGCCAAACAGCCTGTCAGGCGTTGTACTTCCTTTATCTTCTACGGAGATTTCATATCGAGGATTGCTTGAATCTTTTCGGGATTCGCTTGGATGTCTCTCTGATTTACCAAGAATCCCAAAAACTTTCCCGCTGACACCCCAAAAACACACTTCTTAGGGTTTAACTTCAATTTGTGTTTTCTGAGAGTTTCAAAAGTCTCTTTCAAATCACCAATATGGTCGTCCTCAACAGGGTTTTGATAATCATATCATCTATGTATGCTTCCATATTTCTTCCCAGCTGAGGCTGAAAAATACTGTTGATGAGTCTCTGAAAGGTGGCCGGGGCATTTCTGAGGCCGAATGGCATCATCAACCAACCATATAACCCCTTTTCAGTGATAAAGGAGGTCTTATCTTGGTGAGCTGGCCACATTGGTATTTTATGAAAATATGAATGGGCATCCATAAAGCTTAACAGTGCGTGTCGGCCGTGGAATCGACTGGACATACATTTGATGTTTGTAAGCTGACAGATGATCGTCATGATCTGTTGTACCATCAAAGGGTTCAATTGTTGGCAGCTTGACTTTAGGGTATGCCGGGGCTTCCATAATCCTGGCCGAGAAAGAAGTTGGCCAATCAATACTGAAGGCTCCCATCCTCCTTATGACGAGTATATTTTCTTGACGGTATTCCTTGATAATCGGGTTTGATGCTGTGTGTGCTGGGGATCCCTCGTCGGTACACATTCGGTTGACTCACAGTCTTTTCCCGATGACGATGAAGTGTGGGGCTGGGTCCTCCAACCTTCGTCTGGGAGAATACTTTCAACGGGGGGTATCTCAAATAGGATGTCGATCCGGTGACTGACCTCTGAAGGGCAGTCGCCCTTTTTGCTAGTAGATTATCTCTAGCGTATGTAGCCATGTGTCGTTCATCTATTGGACGATCTTCTTGAGACCTTACTACTAGGTTCCAACCCAACCTCCTTTCTTGCTCACTCCGGGATGGACGTTTTCCCTTACTTGCTGGGCAAGTAGGACGACTGGGTCCTGCCACATTCACTTGTGAACGACTACGAAGAGGCTCATTATGAGCAACCGTAGCTCCATTGTGTTGAAAGACCAACATATTGCTCTTAATCTGATCCTGAACAACAGCCGCGACTTTTGATTGAAAGTCGTTTAGAACCTTCTCCAGATGGGCTGCTTTCACTGGACGATCCAGGTTTTCTTCCAGCACCACATATGCTCTCTCCAGGCAAGGCCCATTTCTACCTCTCGCTGGACGTTCATCATCTACTGTATCCACAACTACAGCTTGCTGACCCTGACGTCGGACTTGGTTAGATGAATGACAGTCTGTCATCTCTGCGTCTCCCCACAGACGGCGCCAAATGTTGTTAGCCCTTAATTGGCTAAGCTCTTTTTGCAACTGTCGTAATTGAGTTCTTTCTGAGACTTGTGCAGAGATGCTCGTTGCTCCGTATCCGAACCTGAAATCAAGGAAACCAACCCCAGAGGTTTGGAAGTTGATTCCCCCTCCGATGCCTAAGTCAGTATTTGTGAGAGAAATTCTAACTATATTTGGACAGAGTAAATTTAGGGAGTAGGTGAGATTCTACCTTTTACCTAATTTTTAGGAACTATTTATAGTGTTTGTAATGAAAAGGTGCACCCTAGAATAGAAGGATGTGATTGGTTGAGCAATGGAATGGTGACACTTGTCAAGGTTTCATTGCTTTGGTCTCTCAACCAATCATTTACTGCCTTTCATTGGAGTTTGGGCTGATTATTCCCTCTTTTGGGAAATAAATGGGCCTCTTATTCAGACTTAGTGAGGTAACCAATAACCCTTCTTGTTGGCTCCACGTGTCGCCTTTTAGCCTCTGACTCGTGTCATTTGTTTAATGGTTCACATGTCATGAAGCAATGGGGTCACGTGGCACCTTTTAAGTGGTCCACGTGTCCTCTTTTGCCATGTCACAACACCATTAGTAGTGGGGCCCATATCAGTTATATCATTTGGTTTTCCCTCTAAATAACCCATTTCCCTCCACCACTTAACACACTCCCCTATTCCACTCAACTCACTATACCCACAGAGTTGGTTTTCCTTTTTATTTTCCTCCCTCCCTTCACTTTCTATCAATGCCTTTTCCCTTCCCTGTCTCTTTCATCTTTCAGGCCCTGCTTCACACAATTCTCTTAAAGCATAAATCAAAAGTAAAAAAAAAAACTAGAGAAAAAAAAACCTTTTTTATATTTATTTTTTCTCAAAAAATTGAAAATGCTCGTTTGAAATTCTCCCAAACCCTAAAAAAGGAGAGCCCATTCACAATAGAGTGTTTGCTAACCTCTTGAGACCTCTTTATTTTTCCTGGTTTTTCCCCATTTTCAAGATTGTAAAAAAATGGAGTTTTTAATTGACAGGAATTTATTAGTGTTGTTCTTATCTTTTGCACTTCTATTTGCTGGGTTTTCTTCTATTTCTGCTTCTACTCCACCTGCTAGTAAGTTAACCACCTTTTAAAATAATCTTAATTTCTACCTATTTTGATATTTTCTTCAATTTTTGACTGTAATTTCAGTACATTTTGCATAATCATGCATTTGATTTCACTAACCCCACAAAGAACTCAAGGGAAATGGGTTATTGGGAGGGAAAATCAAATGATATAAGTGATGTGGGCCTCACCACTAACGGAGTTTGGTAAAATCTGTTAAGTGGTAGGAGTTTATAAAGGTTTTGAAAAGTTTGGGTGGAAATTTAGGAAAAAAATTCATAAAGGTGGGAGTTTGTAAATAAGTGAGAAGTTAAGGTGGTTTTGTGCAAATTTTCCTTGATTTTACAATGAACATTTGATATCAGTAAATGAACATCTAGAATAATCATAATGAAGATTAGCATTATGAAAAAGAACGTATATCAAACTTAATTATTAAATTGACTTATTTAGTTTGACAATGAACATTTGATATCATTTATAAACATCTTGAATTAAAAACTTTTAGAGAGAAAACGGAGGAGAGAGAAATGGAGATGGAAAAAATTTCCGTACATGAATTCAAAATTGAGAAAAGAGATAATGGGGGAGAGAGAGAAAATTGGCTCCATCTTTCCATGTTCATTAAAGATGAACTAATACTCATCTTGTGTTCGTTGATGAGGATAAAGAAAGGAAACTCTTTAGTAGTTGTATTAACACAAGAAAAGTTCTACTAATGTATATCTTATATGCAATGTTTACACGTTCGTACCCATGTAGTTAAACCTTAAATAACACTTTCAAATGCAATCCATCTTTCATTCTTTTATAGTGTTGACTTCTAAATATGGACTAAGGGCTTGATCACTTCAGCATAAATGAGTTAAAGTCCATGTTTGGTTGTAAGCTTCATGACGATCTTTTAGCCAACTAAGAGTACATTAGAGACTTAATCAAACAAAAAGTTGATTTTTAGTGTTTGGTAACAAACGGATTTCATCAACAGATTGAGGAGGATAAGTTGATATTAAAAACCCTCCTAATGGGAGCATATTCATAGAGAAATTTGGATTAACCTTAATATATATGTCATGTTTTAAAACTAAAAACAACCAAAATTTGTTTATGAGTTAATTTACCAAACACTTTCATACAACCAGTTAATCGTCAGCTCAACGAATGTAATCAGTTAAATCATATAATGAGATCAAATATCCGCTAACAACTATCCGCTGAGCACCAAACAGTTCCAAAGTGAACTTAATGGACCTAAACTGAATTCAACTGAACTAAACTCAACTAAATAAAATTCAATTGAACGGGATGAAATTGTAATTGATAATAAATAAATAATAGTTAAACATTCATAAATTCATAATAATAAATTATAGATAATAATAATTTTAAATAATAAATAATTTTGATAATGATAATGATAAGTAATAATATTAAGTAATGAATTATGATAATAATACTTTAGTTTTTATTGATTGATAAACTACAGATAAATATGTAATGGTAATACTAATAAACAATGACTAATAATTGACTATAATGATAATAGGTTATTATTATTATTATTATTATAAAAACGGATAAAAATTATACAACCTACAAGAAAGAACTGGGTAACCGAGATACAATCTGGGCATCCACTCCTCTAGGTATAGGAAACCCTATCTTAGTGAAAATATAGGCAGAAAAACGTGGCCAGTGCCGGCCTTGGGGCGAGGCGGGCAGGGCGGGCGCCCAGGGCCCATAACCCAAAAAAAACTTGAAACAAAGCATTTGCCTGCTGTTAGCGTGAGAGTAGAATATAATACGAAAATACTTTCTATTTTTCCATCAATAATCAATTCCAAGGAATCCTCCATTACTTACCATAATGTTTGACTTTCCAAATCCTATTAACTAAGAGTACTTCATAAGTTTTGAAATGTCAATTGTTACTGTGGTTCAAAATTTAATCAATTGTCTGGTAAAATAAAATCCCTCAATTAAACCCTAACCCTTTTGCCCACTTCTTGTGGTGGCGGCAGCAGCGTCTTCGAATGATTTCTTCTCCTCGGACAGGTGGTTGTTGACTTGTTGCTGGATCTCCTCTTGTGGTAGTCTTCTATTATGTAGCGGTAAATTGATGGGCCGGTGTGGTAATGTTTTGGTAAATTCTTATTGCAATTGTATAGTTCATTTGATTGGTTTTTTTAGTTTGGTCTATTGATATAACGTTGGTTAGGCGTAACAATTGGAGATATAATATGCATTACAATTTAGATTATTTGATTTTTATTTGTAGAACTATCCCAGTTAGGTCTATTGCCAACAATATTGCGTTCAAAAAAATGCTTGAATATGGATCGCAATGAACATTCTTTTGTTGCTTAGATTTAACAAAAAAAATCAGTTAGAAATTTTATATTGTAT
This sequence comes from Patellifolia procumbens, assembly GCA_947645195.1. Classification (NCBI taxonomy): domain Eukaryota; kingdom Viridiplantae; phylum Streptophyta; class Magnoliopsida; order Caryophyllales; family Amaranthaceae; genus Patellifolia; species Patellifolia procumbens. The sequence continues at coordinate 8,394,961 of CANSGD010001328.1, forward strand.
TCGATATTCGTTTGTTAGGGGCCCAATTTTTCATTTTGCCCTGGGCCCAATAATGTTCAGGAACGGCCCTGCACGTGCCCCTATGTCCTGAGTCCTCGAGAAGTTTCGGACCCGTTTAAGTAACGTGACAGGCTAAAGTTGTATCACGTAATCAAAAGTAAATCCTAAATTCGTCTAACAGCAATAATCAAGGGAAGTAGGGTCGAATCCAAGGGAGACAGAGTTTCTAAGTTAATATTCAGCTAAACAACTACTTCAGACCAGATCAGACAAGAATCAGCTGAACTACTATTTAGACTAAAGAAAACAATATAAAAGAGGGATTTAAAATATGAATTAAAGGTCTAGAGTATTAGTTCTGTCCACCATCCTTATACCAATCAAAAATATCAAACAACTATCAATACCTAACTCAAGAGTCGAGAGATTAGAGCACGTGTTAAGCTATTGTTAAGTCTTAACGCTCATAATTCAACATATGCCGCATGATGGTAAGCAATTTATTGTGCTTAATTGTAGGTCATTTTTAGTGTTCTTGCATATAGTTTAGAGCATTTAAGCCTAGCATTGCATGATTTTTGTCACCTTTGAGTTATATTATCGCTTCATTATCTGTTTAATTGTTTTTGGATGATTTCCAGGCTAACTAGCAGGTTTTTGAAGTTATTTGATCCTTGGAAACTAGTTGTGGACCTTTGAACTTCAAATGGACATAACTTTTGATCCATAAATAGGATTAAGGTAGGGAGGTGTTAGCTCGTTTCGTTAATTTTCCAACGACTGGTCATAAGCCCAATTCCGATAAAAGACGAGAGAGATATGATCGTTTGAAGTTGAGCTATTTGTTGTCCACACGTGTTAGGATTTTTCCACGAAAACAGTCCTGCTGCTACTTGCGCACTGATTTGAGAAACTCAGGCTAACACGCCTGTGTCAATTTTGACACGCCCGTGTAGACCTGTAGTTCGGGTTTTCCCTCAATTTTCCTTCTTCATTTATAGAACATTATAAATAGGTTTTATCGTTTTGCTTTGTATGAATTTGACATTTTAGCACTCTAATCACTTAGTTTATCTCTCTCTAAACTCCCGAAAACCCTTTTTTTGTTTCTTACATTGGAACTTTGATTGAAGATTCGATTGGTGAATTAATTTAAGTATTTTTCTTTCAATCTCTTCTCTCTATTTTCATTATTTTGTTAATCTCTTTTACTTAGAATCTATGATTAGTGCTAGTTCATTATCTAGGGTTTGGGCGAAAGTATGAACCAAGGGCTTAATTATGATGTTCATGTACTTGAGTTTTCTATTGATTATTATGATTTGATCTTGGTGTTTTGACACCCTAGGGTAGATCTTGATCTCTATGCTGTAACGGAAGAGGGGAGGGACACCAAACTTAATGTATTGCCCAATTTACCCTTTATTATTTAATTAATAAATACAAAAAGAAAAAAATAAGAAAAAAGAAAACTACATATGGAACAGACAATGAGACAATAGGCAGTTTTAACTAAACCGTTACTCTCCTAAAAAAAAACAAAATACAAAAACCACATTTCACGTAATTATCTCCAATATCAAACTCAAACTTCTTCTTCCCCAAAATTTCCATTTTCTCCCTCCAAACTCTAAGCACATCAATTAACCGTCTCCACCTCCTCTCTCACTCCATTTTAATGAACTTTCTTCGTCAATTTCGTCTCTAAACCTCAACATTTGATCACTGTGTAAACCCTATTTTTGACGAAATTTTAGTTTTCGGCATGTTTTTTGTGTTCTTCTAATGGAAATTCCAGCAAAATTGATGATTAGAATGGCGTTCGATTCACTTAGGTCGTGAGAAAATTGAAGTTAATTTTCCTGCAATTGCATTTGATATTGCTGCTTATTGGTATCACTTTCGGAGTTTGTAATCGGTATGGTTTTGGCGACGACATTGTTCAAGAAATGTCGCTGCATAGTAAGGTGAAGTATAATTTTTTCATTTTTGATTGTTTTTCATCGCTTTTTTATTGAATTTGAGTGAATTAATTTTCTTTCGAGTTTTGGTTTTGGCGACGTCGCTGTGGAGAGATAAAGTATGATTTTTCTTGCATTTACCTGGTGAATGTCTGATAGTTTGTGTTTTCTTTTGAGTTTTTGATTTATTGAGTTGTTGATTAGTTTTGGTTAATGCCATTGGGATTGAGTGAAACATATTTCTTTGATTAGAAGAGACATGGTTGAAACAAAAATTCTTAACAGGTAGGAAACTTATAAAAAACATCATGACATTTAGAACTCATAAGATGATGATGGAGATAACCCATAAATTAACATTTAGATATGATATGGTGATGGAGATATTTGCACATAAATAATGTTTGACATGAACTGTGAAATGTGTTTTTGGCCATTGTTTCAAGCCAAGCAATGGTTTACAACTGCAATACTTACACTCAAACTGATCAAATGATACTAATGATTTCAAGTTAAGACATATTTATCCATTACATTGCTACATAAATAGAAGTGTGCTTATCTATTGTGCATGAGTTTAAGGCCTTTGGCAATGCTAAACGCTTGAAAAGTTGCAGAAGGAAAGGACATGTTTACTTTGGTTTAGGCTAGAAATTTTAGATGTACCTTATCAACCTTCCAAATACATAGAAGTATAGGAGCAATACCAAGTCTATATCCGATATATGTATATATCCATCGCCTCACATTTTTGGTGGTATATTTAATGTAAATGGTAGTACATTTCTTAATCATGGTAGTACATTCAAATATGCATGGTAGTACATTTCTTAATGAAAATTATATGTCAAATACAAACTATATAGTTATATAGCTGTGAAAATATTGATTGTTATATACTACTTTTCTCAATGAATGTACTACCATGCATAAGAAATGTACTATCATTTTCATTAAATATACCACCGAAAAAGTGAGGCAATGAATATATACATATATCGGATATAGACTTGCCATTTCTCTAAGTATAGTTTGTATGAAATATGTATTTACTATGCTAAGTTGCTTGCCTTTGAAACAAAACAACTTTTTTAAATTTAAAGAAGCAATCTATTCTTAGATCTGCATATATCATTATCTTTTCTTCAAAAGACAAGCTAGACACTATGCTGAAAATTTAAATAAATTGGTTGTATTCTAAATACTATTCGTAAAGAGAATGACTTTTCACTTATTTTACTACGTTATACCAATGTAGCCTAAAAAGTCGTCGCACGCATAGCATGCATAAAAGGCTAGTCACGTTTATGTTAGGGCTTTTAGATTTAAATTCCTCTTAATTGATTATTGAATTCTTTGTCATTCCCTTGAATCAACTTAATTCTAGATCATGAGATTGGGTAGAAATTAAGACGATCCTTGTATTAGGGGTTTTCCATGCTTATTGAATCCATTAATCAATTGACTAAAGATCATTCGAGAGAGAATTTAGTTGATTTATTAATTGATTACTCTTGAGGGCCATTTGAGAGAGGACTCGAGTATTTTAGAGGAAAACTTAACTTTACATGTTATTCGCCTTTGAACTGTGATTGCATTTGTTGTTGTTGCCTAGCCCGGAATCATACGAATAGCCCGAACTCTAATTTTTGCCTTATTATATTTACATCTCTTACTTGATTGTTAGTTGTTTTTCCTTAGCTAGTTATTAGTTGGTAGTTAATCAATCCTTCACACCCCCATAATACCCGTCACTTAGGTAGTTTTAAACTTAATAAACCTTAGTCAATCCCTTTTTCCCTGTGGTTCGACCCTTGACTTGCCGTTACTACGTCCATAGTAGTTGCTTGTTAGGTTTATAAATATAGTTTGGAAATCGTTTTCTAGTGCCTTAGCGACACACTGAAAACCTCTTATAAAAATGGCGTCGTTGCCGGGGAAATTGTGCTATTGATTGAAATTTACTTGAGTTTGGTATTGCTTAAGTGATTTTTCTTTTATTTTTTATTGTGTTGTTATTCTCTAATCCTCTGCTTAGCTTTATTGTGTTACATGAGAAGGAGAGCTCACTGTTCACCCATCTTCCCTTTAGATCCGGAAATCAATCGCACCTCGCAAAAGCTTCGAGGAGGTTTGGAACGACTGACCTTGGATTCTGAACCAGGTTCACCAATCTCAAGTACGACAAGTGAAAGTGAATCAGACATGAGTGACAATAATGCACAGCTTTTCAGGGATTTCGAAAATCCGGGATCCTATGTTTTACAAGGTGGAATTCGACTCCCCACAACCACTACAAATTTCAGCAATCACCCTCAGTTCACACGGATGGTGAAAGCAGAGCAATTTTGTGGAGGGTCGATGAGGATCCACTTGATCATCTTGATCGGTTCTTGGAGATTTGTGCTATGATAACAACAAATGATATCTCTCCGGACTATATCAAGATGGATCTTTTCCGGTCTTCTCTTTCCGGAAAGGCAAAGTCTTGGCTCAAGAGCTTGCCTGCTAATTCCCTCACTACTTGGGAGCAAGTTACATTGGCTTTTCTGAAGAAGTATTTTCCAGAGTCAAAAACCGCAGATATTAGGAGGAAGATCTCCTCATTTAGGCCTCTCGCCCGATCAGGTTCGAAACCTCACCACCCGATCTTAATAATCTTTGTCCGATCTGAACACGTCTTTCAGTCTTTCTTGGCTCTTTGGCACTCAAATCTTTATTTTTAGAGGTCTTGGGACCTCGTAAATTATCTATAGTGCTCGTAACAACTTTTACGTGCCTCGTTACAACTCGTAAAGCCGTGGTTCCTTCAATAAGGCTCGGAAAAGGGAGAAAACTCCCTAAAACCTGCAATTCAACATGGAAACACAAAACCACGACTATATACGATAAATACTACAAACTAGCTCCGAAGAGCTCTATTAACGCACGATTTAGCTCATAAATAAAGGAAAAAAACGTTATAAATAATCATGTTGTCACCACGCAACAACCACCTTATCCAATTCCCCAAGAGAAGAAAAGGAAAAGGGAAGGAAGCCATACCCAATTGCTCAACAACAAGCTTCATACTTGACCCCCTTTCGATGAGCCGCATCAGCAACAACACGATCAGGAACGTCAGACAACCCAGACTGGGTCAAGGGAGAAGACTATGTCAAGTCGACGCACATATCACGACCACAATCCCAAGAAAAAAGAAGCCCATTTGCAGGCATTAGGGCCCCGTCGTCCCCCCAGACAACCCAATGTCAACCTCCTTTCTTACCGAAATCCCAGATCGATAGCAAATATCAACAGCGGTATCTTGAACAACATTATGTCGAGGTTTAATACCCACAATACCAGCACACGACACCGCATGATCACTGAATATCCCAAGCAGAAACCCTAGAGCAAGTAGAGCACGACATTGAAGTAGATAGCAAAGGAACACCCAACCTAACACAACACACTCCGATAAGCCTTAGGGTTCATCGTCTGACCCAACCCCGAAATAGAAATTACATGAAGCTAATCTGAGATGTGGTCCCCCTGCTGTGACTTCCACAAAGCTAACTGCCGATAAGATAAAGAAAAAGTAGATTCTGCAAATGCAGTAACCTTTGTGAATACACTAGGATTACTTAAAATGTCATAATCCACAGTTCTACTAAAACGACCCAATGCATCTTCAAAGGCACGAACAGAACCAATAATACCTGCATGTCGTGGAAGCTTATTCTGTAAACCAGCAGACTACAAACAAGACGCGAGATAAGGCTAATGCCGAACATCACTCGCGCAATAAACACCAAGTCCTCCAAAGGCAAAAAGTAAGGTAGCAAGATGCCACTGCCAATCACCAAAACCAGGTTTCGAAGCAGTAGCAATACGCTTCAAAGAAGACCGAAGAGCCCCATCAATTGAACGATAGGCCGCATCAAAGATACAAGGAGGACAAGTATGTAAAGCAAAATAGAGTTTGGAAATGCTCGTACACACCCTAAGAAGCAACAACTCACACTGTTGATCGTCAAGGTTAGCAACCTTATCCATAAGCGTAATGGTCTTGGACACTTTCTTCATCACAAGCTTCCTACTGAAAGCAGAGTCGGAACTGGCGGGACCACCAAGCAATTTTACACCACGCCAAGGTCGTGCAATGTCAAGGGGAAGAGCCCAACAAGCCTACTATGAGGGTCTTCGACAGGCCAGAAAACTTCAGTTTTTGCCACGTTGAGATGTAGCCCGAAACTAGGCCTATCCCCCATAATTAACTCCAAATTCTTCCCCACCACCACGGTATCACCAACAATGGTGCCATCATCCAAACACCACGCCTGAAGACATACATCAAAAGAGTCTCCGATTTTACACACCAAGGGATGTAAAACCAAAGCAAAAATCAAAGGACTAAGGGGGTCACCCTGTTGCATCCCCTGAGACGACCATAAGGTGTGCTCTCCATAATACAATCTGGCTCGATGAGAGTAGCAGAATTTACCCAACGTGAAATGCCCGGGCACCGAAGAGGAACTATACGTAGCATGAACTCATGATCAACCAAATTGAAAGCATTTTGAAAATCCACCAACAACATAGAAAGACAGATATCATTTCCTCGATCCTCAATCAACTTGTTAACAGCATGAAGAATTGTCTCACCACCTGCAGGAACCCAACACCAAACTGAAGACCATCAAAATAACCTCCCAAAGATGGCCCAACCAAAACAGCCCTAACCTTCGAAACCAGACGCCGCCAAATAGTACTCGCGGCTATCGGACGAATACCACCACCTTGCTTGACCAGAAGAGTGAGAGGAGCACTGGCAATATACTCACCTAAAACCGTGGAACATTTCCCAGATGCAAAGAGATTAACCACCTGCGAAATAGAGTCAACTAACTCATCCCAAATAGCCACCGCAACCCAACTGAAACAATCCAGAAGGTGTTGAGCTCAAAACCGTCTCTACCACAAGACCTAACACGCAGAAAACTAGAAATCCGATCTAAAACAACAGCAGAAGAAGCGATGATGGTGGTCAATAGGTATATAAATCCGGCAAGGAAGGAGCCGGCAAAGAAGGGTGTATGGACTGTAAATCCGCAAGAGTGGCATCAGAATAAGGAGCAATGCCGGAAGAAGAAAGAACCCGGACCGCAGCTGTGTAATGACCATCACAATTCTTCCTCTTACACTTCTTGATATCGCGTTCATCCAAATCAAGGTCCTCCTCATCAACCTCTATGAAAGTAGGAGAATCCTCTGCCAAAGTTTCTCTAACAAGGTGCAAACTACCACCCGACGTACCCCAAGAACAAATACCATGGGAAATACTCTCCTCCTGACGCCGACGCTTAATAGCAGACTTATACTCAAGATTACTTCGTGAAACGAAAAGATTTAAGAGTGCAAAAAAGGTAACACTAACAAAGAGACCCAACAAGAAATGTCACCAGGTTTAGAAATAACCTTATCAAGAGCACCTTTTAGAACCCGAGAGAACCCCAAACGACACTTGGGAGAGATAGACATTACCATCACCCTCATCAGCAGCAGGTGACACAAAATCTGCACCCCGACCGACACCTAGTATGATGAGAATGGATTTTGAAACAACCCCCACATAACCAAATCTCCATACGAGCAAAAGTAACCTCTGTTGCGGTAAAGACAAACAAATTAGTAGCAAGAGCAAGTCGTGTAGTATCACATGCACCAGAACAACAATCTCGATCACGAAGGTGTGTGATCAACGAAGTCTTAGTGAGTCATTTCCACCACCATCTTAACACCCACTAAGACCTACAAAAGGGCAATGAAACCGACAACAATAACCATCACTAGAAAGCAACCGTTTCGCAACCAACAATCCAAAAACGACAACCAAACCACACGATGATGTCACATACTTAGGTCACGATGATGTCAATGTCAGGTAAACAATACTGATATGGATCATGCCACACCAAATCACACTCCTTAATCAACCCAAATCACAACCCTCGATTAACCCAAATCACAACCCTTGATCAACCGAAATCATAACCCCTAATCAACACCGCTGGACCATCACCGCCACTGCACTATCACCACTACTCTAACACCGCTGTAAAACATGAACCCAAAACGCCTACAAATCCACAGTCGTACAACCACACTGCTGAATCACTGCCATACACACTCATTGCTGCCGGAAAAACACACGACTGCTGTAAAAACTCACTGGTGAAGGGAGGAAGGCACGTTGATATGCCGGAAAACCCCGACCCTAGCCCCAACCATAATCTCCCTAATTAGAGAGAACTCACCAAATATAATAATAATAATTATTATTATTATATCAATACTTGATGATAATTACATAATAACAATAATGTTTGATCGTAATTATACTACTATTGTAAGAGTTGGTTTACCATTAGACGGTCTTAGGTTAAGGCATAACGTTAGACCAGCCCAACAAGCTAATTAGAAGCCTAATTACGCGCAGCACGAGCTAAGCAGCCTAGACAAATTCATATTTTAACTTTTCGACCTGAAACCTTAACTTTTGCGCTATTTTAAATAAACCTATTCTAGTAATTTCAACTTCCCACAAAATGGAGGAACTTATTTACCTAGATCCCCTTAGGTAAATAGAAATTCTAATGGGAATTAATTCCTCCATTATTAACCAAACACTTTAACCAAATTCCCATGAACTTCATTAGGGAACTTATTTCCTATGAATTGCAATATCATGAGAATTTTGATTGCCCACTTAAAACTTAACTTTTGAACCTAAAACCTTAAACTTTTGACTATTGACATAAGTTATTTTGTTTAACACCTCGACTTAGAATATCAAATTTTAAACCTTGAAAATTAATTTTTAAATCCAAATATCAACTTTAGAATATACATATATAATACATGATAAATCTTAACTATTCGACAAAAAAATCTTAACGTATAAGCAAAAAGTAATAACTTTTCACCTTAAAACATTAGCTTTTTAATTAGTTTTTGAAAACATGTTATGAGATTAACAAATGAGTTAAAAACCTTAACTTTTGAACCTAAAACTTTAACTTTTGAAACTGCAAGATGAGCGAGTAACGGGGAAGAAAGACGCGCATTCGTGGATCCATGCTAAATGGGCCTATTGGCCTTGTTTTATGTAAACTTGAAGAATACGGTATTTGTCCTGATGATGGACAGGTGTAGGGTTGATATTGGGAGGCTTGTGCTGAGATGTTGCTTCGTTCCCGAACCTGCAAAAAAGGGGAAAACCAAACCGGAGGTTTGGGTTTGATTCCCTCTCCGATGCTTAAGTCAGTGTTCAATAGATAATAGCTGGGTATGAATTTTGACAGAGTAAGTTTAAGAGAGAGTTGTTGTGTCCTTTTTACCTGATTATGAGGAACTATTTATAGTATCTATGTATAGAAAAAGAGCACCCTAGGATGAAGGAATGTGATTGGTTAGGCAATGGGAGAGCGACACTTGTCATGGTCTGATTGTCCTGAGCCTTTTATCCAATCACCTTCTTCCTCTTTAGGGAATTTGGGCTGATTATTCCCTCTTTTAGGGAATAGTTGGGCCTCTTGTTTGCAGAATTTGATGATATCATTAGCTCCAAATAACATGCTGCCAAGTGTGGATGAGGGGGTGAGCCACGTGTCACCAATTCATTGGGCCACGTGGCGATCCCTGACTGGGCCACGTGTCCTCTTTAAATATGTTACAACATTTGCCCCTAAAAGGGAAGGTATCTGAATCCAATACTGATATATTTCCTTTTATCAGTAGTAATAATTCTAGTTTTACTGAAGTAAGTCCAATTGTACCGAAAGAAAGGACCAATCAAATGATATGGGATGCTGACGTGCCCCTCTCACAAGGTGACACGTGTAAAATTAATGTGGGAGGAGAAAAGTCTTTTTACCCTCCTATAAATATCCCCCCTCCTCTTCATTTCATCACTTTCTGTTTTCAGAATTTTGAGAGCATTCTAGAGAGAGACAGATATTTTTAGAGAGAAGCACAGACCGTCCGAAGAGCCGATTTTGTTCAACGTTCCTCTGTCTTCAGGCTACCTGTCAAAGCTCGTCAGGTATCTTTCCTCCTTCCATTCTTTTATTTATTCATTTATTCTTTATAAATAAATGGAATCCTCATCCTCGTCCAACACCATTGGCCGTCCGAGAGAGTGTCTAGGCCCTAGAAATAAACTCCAAACATCCTCGAGTTCTTCTAGAGTTGGACCTTTTTTAGGCGGTCCCTTTGTGTATTTTTATGCCCATCAACCTTGTCCGACGTCCCAGTCTCTGCCTGTGCAGGGTATTCTGGCGCGCGTCAAGCAAACTGCTCGTTTAAGACGCCAGCTAATCCTTCCAACCTCTAGCTCAGAAATGGAGGAATCAACTGGTCGAGGCCCACAAAGGGGCCCTACTGAGATTCCAGAACGATCTCCCTATGGGGATGATATACAGCTAGGTGAACAAAGTCGACCCTATTCTGACCCAGAACCGTCCGTGGCAGGGCCGTCTGGACTTCAGGAATAGAACCCTCTTTTATATGATGATGATGAGGATGAGGAGCTTGTTGATGAGGTGGAGCTTGATGACGAAGCCCAAGGGGATGATGCAGAGGAAGCTGAGGAGGACGAGGGAGATAGTGAGGACGAGGGAAGTGCTTCACCCACTCCATCTGAAATTCGCAGAACCCTAGGAGACTTAGCAGACCCTGGGACCATAAAGATAGATAGGGCTTGGCTAAAGAAGCTTGGAACTGACCCCTATCATTTATGGGCAGCTATTCCCATAACAGATTATGAGTTTGTCATTCCTTCTAAGGGGCAAACCGTTCTTGACGCCAAATACGGCCAATTTCCTGTTTATAAACTGGCCTTAGATTGTGGTCTTAGGTTTCCCCTTCACCCTTTCATAGAGGAGATACTGCGTCATTATAACCTCGGCCAAAGTCAACTGGCTCCCAATGCATGGCACAACGTCCTGACCTTTATAGCTACTTGTGAGCTTAAAGGTTATCCCCTTTCTTTAGCCGCCTTCACTCACATGCACTATTTATCAAAGATGCCTAAGACGGTGGATGGCTCTTGGTTTAGTATATGTAATCGGACTGGCTTTATGACGGCTTGGGGTAAGTCGTCAAAGATGCATGGCTGGAAGTCTCACTTCCTCTATCTCCGGGCCCCCGACGAGGAAACAGCCAAACGTTATAGGTACCGTAGTCGTGCGGTTACCCACACTGGACGTGGAGCTCCCCTCCTGGGCCTGGAGAATAAATTTGACGACATGGTGGTTGACCACTTCAAGGTGGTGGAGTATAAAAAGGAGGATCGTCCTACAATCAAAGGCCCTGCCGGCTGGATACCCTTCAAGGAGAGATTTTATAGTAACAAATTTTTAGTGGCCGCTGGACTTTGGTTAGGCGAGGATAGAGGTAATCCAATTTTTATAATTCTCTGCTCCATCATTATGTCCTTGTCTCACTTTGTTTTTATTGTTTGTTTTCCAGAGGAAGCCAGATCATTGTTGACTCGCTCTCAGAGAGGCGAAATGGATCCAGCTCGCTTTGCCCATAAGCTGCGCATGGAGGCGGCCAAGAAGCCTGCCGAGAAACGGGGCACCACCCTGGTAAGACAGCCACTTCTAATTCTTTTCAAACTTTCAACCCAATATTACTTGTAAAAGGAGGGCGTCCGGGTATTCAATAATTGGACGTTTTTCTTTATTGAACAAATTGTCTAAAGACAAATTGTTTTGAAAAGGAAGGCGTCCAGTTATTCAATCCATAGACGTTTTCCTTTGAAGAAATTGTTTATCAACTATGAGAAGGAAGGCGTCCAGGTAGTAAATCCTTGGACGTTTTCCTTTGAAGAATTTGTACACCAATCAACTCTTATGAGAAGGAAGGCGTCCAGGTAGTAAATCTTTGGACGTTTTCCTTCTTTGAAGAAACTGTTCGTCAACTCTTTTGAGAAGGAAGGCGTCCAGGTAGTAAATACTTGGACGTTTTCCTTCTATGAAGTTGTTCATTAATTAATTCTTATGAGAAGGAAGGCGTCCAGGTAGTAAATCCTAGGACGTTTTCCTTCTTTGAAGAAACTGTTCGTCAACTCTTTTGAGAAGGAAGACGTCCAGGTAGTAAATCCTTGGACGTTTTCCTTCTTTGAAGAAATTGTACATCAATTAACTCTTATGAGAAGGAAGGCGTCCAGGTAGTAAATCTTTGGACGTTTTCCTTCTTTAAAGAAACTGTTCGTCAACTCTTTTGAGAAGGAAGGCGTCCAGGTAGTAAATCCTTGGACGTTTTCCTTCTATGAAGTTCATTAATTAATTCTTATGAGAAGGAAGGCGTCCAGGTAGTAAATCTTTGGACGTTTTCCTTCTTTGAAGAAACTGTACATCAATTAACTCTTATGAGAAGGAAGGCGTCCAGGTAGTAAATCTTTGGACGTTTTCCTTCTTTGAAGAACTTGCTCAACTCTTATGAGAAGGAAGGCGTCCAAGTAGTAAATTCTTGGACGTGGTCCTTTATGGACCAGTTTGGATCTTTGTGCCCGTTGTTCAATAATCAGGAGAACGTCCAAGCTTTCTAGCCTAGGACGTCTTCCTTGATGAATCACTGGGTCTTAAGGAATTTGAATTAATGTCATTCAATTATATTTCGGACGGTTTCCTTCTGCAAGCAATGTGTACTAATAATATTATTATTTTTTTTTTTTCAGTCGAAAGCCCCCACTGCCAAGGCTGCAGACAAAGCTTCGTCTAAGCCTGCCAGTACGGTGCCCGCAGCCAAGAAAAGAGTTGCATCTACTCCTGCCGAAGAGAAATCTCCGGCAAAGAAGAGCAAGAGTACTTTCAAGAAGAAAAGTACAACTTCTAGTATGTCGCAGGCTTTGAAAGCTGTTCCTGTTAGCCAGCTGATTACCAGAGCACCTCGTCCTTCTGACGGAGGTAAGGTTAAGGGAGTGGAAGTCTCCTCCACCCCTTTTGTTTCAAACGAGGGGGAAATTCTCCCCTTGGATGATTTATCCATTCAGCCGCACGCGGCTGAGATGCTTGACGTTGTTGAAGTGGGGGACCCGGACGCGGCAACCCCCCAAGTCTCGGCTTACAGTGGAGCTGCAGCTCGGCTGGAAAGTCAAATGCCCCCGGCCTACCGTGGTAGGTCTTTGTCTTCTGGTGAGTCTTATTCTCCAAACGTGGTCAGAACACTGAGAATTGGGGGACGATCACAGAGCCCGTCCAACCCACAAACACTTATTCTTCCTATCCGTATGTCTAATCCTCCACTCGTTACAGATAAGGGAAAAGGGCCCATGGCTGAGGGTCCTGAGGACGAGGATTATCCTGATGAGCCTTTCCCCTCCTTTGCCAAGTACTCAAAAATGGAAAGGGAACAGGTAAAGCGTGAAGTTTTTGACGCTTTCCCTGAACCTTATGTCAAGGGCTTGAGAGGAGCTGCTGCCGGCCATGTGGGTTACATAACCCAGCTGACTACTGAGGTGAGTGCCACCTACTATCTTTTTTATATACTCAACATATCTTGTTTATTATCCCACCATCTAACTTTTCACTTTTTTAGGCTTTTGCCCGTTCTCTGATGGCCGAGGATTATGTCAGGGACCTCCGTAAAGAGAATAGGAGGCTCGTCCGTCAGGTAACTGATGCCGGGGACAAATCCATTTTGGAGCTGGCAACCCTGAACTTGGAGCATGCTCAGACTGTAAGAGCCATGGAAAAGCAGGCGGCTGATATGGATAATATGAATAAGCGCCTGATGATGAGCCTGGGTAGCTTGCAAGCCGAGGTGGATCGGCTGAGAAGTCGGCTTGACTCAGCAACTCAGCCCATCGAGGAGGAAAAGAGGTCTGCTCTCATTACCGCAGCCCTGTTCCATCAGGCCATTGTGGGGCTTACAGCTGAGGTGGCTCGTCAAAAGCTCTTGAGGGAACGTGACTTTGAGGAGGCCGTCAAAAGCTTTTCTGACGCTGAAAACCAGGCTAAGGAATGGGCCCTCAAAGCCTTCGACATGCTAGCTGACTCCGAAGAGGTGCCCCGATTTGAGAGGAGACTTCTGTTCCAGGAGGAATGCTCCAAGGCTCGGCTGCTCAATGAGAAACCCCCAGTATTTATTGATTCTGACGGGGAGGAATACATAGAACCTAATGCCACCGCTGATGCAAACTTGGAAATGCCTGCGGACACAGAGAAAGATATGAAGGTACTCCTGACGAGTAACTGGTGCAAGCCTAAGAAGAAGGCTTTCACCAAGTATTCTAAGAAGTATGACATTGAAGAGGGCAGGAAAGATATTCAGGCTCAGCTTGACAAGTTGAAGAAGTATGCAACTGTCATTAGAGTCTTGGCCCACAACCAGATCAGGATGCTCCTCTTGCTGTCAATTGTTGCTTTGTAATTGTCTTAGTATTTTTGTAGATCAGCTATACTTGGTTTTAGACCGGGATGACGATCTTGTAAATTTTTTGAACTTTAGCAGTCCAAGCTCGTCCTGAAGCAGCTTGTTAGTTCTATGCTTGATTGATAAACCTGTAAACCTGCTTTGTACTTTTGCAGTCCAAACTCGTCCAGAAGTAGTTTCTTTTTGTTCTAGACTTGGTTGATAAACCTGTAAACCTGCTTTGTACTTTTGCAGTCCAAACTCGTCCAGAAGTAGTTAATATACAATGGTCTATAACTCTCTTTTCTGGTCCCTTCTCTAATTTCTTACTAAGTTAAAGAATGACCAAGTTAATGAATCAGGAATGTTGTCAACATGATGAGGAAGACATCCAAGAATGGTATTCAGTAACCAAATATTGGTTAAACACCAAGTCATGTTCAAAGGAATACGTCCAAGGATCCAGACGTCTTGGACGTTTTCCTTCACGAACCAATGATTGGGTAAAAACCAGATTACGTTCAAGGAAAGACGTCTAAGGAGACAGACATCTTGGACGTTTTCCTTTACGAATCAATTGGTTAAATACGAAATTATGTTCAAGGGAAGACGTCCAGGGGTCCAGACGTCTTGGACGTTTTCCTTCATGAACCAACTATTGGTTAAAATCCAAGTTATGTTCGAGGGTGGACGTCCAAGGATTAATCAATGACGTATTCCTTTTTGAACTAACCTTGTTTTGCATCCTTGTAAGTATAAAGACGTCCGAGGATTGTTCTTTCCTTGCTGGACGAGGTACTGTATGCCCCCCTTCATAGGATGCCTTTGTCTATTCCTAGACGAAGACATCGTAGGAAGGAAGTCTAGTCCATTGTGTAAGTAACGAGACCTTCTTTACTAAGACGTCTCATTTTGGGCCGGTTTCTTTTAAGAAATAATACCTGTGTAATATTAGGTATTATGACGGAACTTTCCTTTACTAAGGGAAGACGTCTCTCTAGCCGGCTTCCTTTAGGAAGCGGTGTTCGTCTATCTTTCAAGTTTCTATGAACTTGGTTTTAAACGATTGCTTCTGGTTAAAGAACTTTTAATCAAGAAGTCTTTGTTCATCAGTTATATCTTGAGCAGATTGATGATTTTTGCAGACGTCTTCCTTTAGGAAGTAATATCTGTCTTGCATAATAGACCTTTATGGTTTATTATCTAGTAACCATCTTTCGTCCATCTATGGAAAAATGCCCCAAGATGGCTGTGGATAATAAAATGCCCCTTGATGACGATGTGACCGGACGTTACTAACTAATCAAATAAGCCATACATAAAGGAGCAGTTCAGACTATAGACCAGAATTTAGAATGTATTAATGTGAAGTTTGCTTAGCCTAAGCTAAGATACATAGAATACATTGCTAAATGATTTTTCTGTGCCGTAGCACTTCGTTTGTAAAATGTAAAAACCTACAAACTTCCTTAGACATAGTATTTTTTCAGATTATCGGAATTCCAAGTTCTTGGTATGGGTCGTCCATCTAAGTCTTGAAGCTTAAAAGTGCCGCTGCGAACCTCTTCAACCACCAAATACGGACCTTCCCAGTTCGGGGTTAGCTTACCGAGTTCCTTTGCACGTCCAACTGCCTCCATCTTACGAAGAACCAGATCCCCTATTTTTAGAGGTCGTCTGGTTACCCGTTTGTTGAATTCCCTAGCCATGCGTAGCTTGTACAATTCCATCCTCAGAAGAGCATTACCTCGGACTTCAGGCAATTTGTCCAATGCCAAGCGCATCGCCGCCCAATTAGTCTCTTCTGAGTATAACATGACGCGTAGGGTGGGTTCTTCAATCTCAATGGGTAGGACAGCTTCTGTTCCATAGACCAGCATGAAAGGCGTCTCCCCTGTTGAGTTCTTGGCCGTGGTTCTGATGGACCAAAGGACCAGTTGGAGTTCTTCCACCCAAAAGCCTTTGGCGTTCTCTAACTTCTTCTTTATACCTTCCGAAATAATCTTATTGAAAGCTTCTACCTGGCCGTTTGCTTGTGGATGTGCAACAGAAGCAAAGTGGGACTTAATCTCCCTTTCTGATAGCCAATCTTTCAGTTTAGGAGTCTCAAACTGCGGGCCGTTGTCGAACACAATCGACTGGGGCATCCCAAATCGTGTTATGACGTTCTTCCAGATGAACCTTTTTACATCCTTCGTCTTTATACCCCTAACGGCCTCAGCCTCTACCCACTTGGAAAAATAGTCCACAGCCACAATAACAAATTTTCTCTATCCGGCCACCATGGGAAAAGGGCCTAGGATGTCCATCCCCCACTTGGCGAATGGCAAAGGAGTTAGAATTGGTGTTAGAAAATTTGATGGCCTTTTAAAGAGATGACCATGCTTCTGACAGCTATCACATTTTTTTGCATATGCCACGGCATCAGCGTTCAACGTTGGCCAGAAATAGCCAGTTCTTCGTGCCTTTTCAGCCAAGGCTTGGCCGCCAATGTGTGATGCACAAATCCCCTCGTGCAAATCCTTCAATACCTCAAGACCATCCTCCCTAGTAATACATTTCAACAAAGGACGATCATACGATTTCTTGTACAATGTCTCGTCCCAAACTTCGAACCATTTGTCACGAGCCTTAACATATTTTGCTTCTGCCGGGTCTTCTGGTAATTGGCCAGTCTTTTTGTATTGAAGAATAGGCTCCATCCAGTTGTTTCCTCGGCTTAAAAACATCACCTCTTCCTGATCAATACTTTTCTTTTCTTGAACCTCCCAGAAAACAGTTGTTGGGGTGTCGCCCAAAGCAGAACTTGCAAGTTTAGACAAAGCATCAGCCTGATGATTCTCAGACCTAGGTATTTGTACCAAGGTGAATTCATCTAATTGCTTGATTTCTTCTTTTACCAGCTGGACATACTTAATCATGGAGGCCTCTTTGCATTCATACTCTCCATTAACCTGGCTGACTACCAGAAGAGAATCTGACTTTGCCTCTAATTTTCTTGCTCCTGCTGCTCGGCAAATACGGATCCCGGCCAGTAAGGCCTCATATTCAGCCTCATTATTGGACGCCGGAAATTTAAAACGTACAGCATATTCATACTTGTCTCCCTCAGGAGACCGACAAACCAGGCCTGCCCCACTTCCTTGTGTGGTGGACGAGCCATCTACCATTAATTTCCAATACTGACTGCCCTCAGAGGGGTCTTCCACTGGATCCAACAATGGACGGGTTAGTTCAGTAATGAAATCTGCCAAAGCTTGTCCCTTAATCGCCTTCCTTGGTTCGAACGTGATGTCAAACATTTTCAGTTCATTCGCCCACTTCAACATCCTTCCTGCCGCCTCTAGCTTCTGTAAAACTTGCTTAAGCGGCTGATCAGTGTACACAACTATACTGTGAGCCAGGAAATAGGGCCGTAGCTTTCGGCTAGCAACTACTAAAGCCAGGCCAAATTTCTCTACAACTGTGTATCTAGTTTCAGCATCCTTGAGTACTTGACTCACAAAGTAAATGGGTGTTTGTATAGCATCTCTCTCGGCTAGTAGTACTGCACTGACTGCTTCAGGAGAAACAGCCAGGTAAACATACAACTTCTCCCCAAGCACCGGACTTATCAGACGGGGGAGCTGTTGTAAAAGCTTCTTGATCTCAACTAAGGCTTCATCTGCTTCAGGGGTCCACTGAAACTTTGCGGACTTCTTTATTGTTGCAAAAAAATGATGGCATTTATCACCTGATTTGGACAAAAATCGTCCTACTGCCGCTAAGCAACCAGTCAGCCGTTGAACTTCCTTCACCTTGGTCGGAGGCTTCATATCGAGTATGGCTTGGATTTTTTCTGGATTTGCTTCTATCCCTCGTTGATCTACCAGGAATCCAAGGAACTTGCCAGCGGAAACTCCAAAGACGCACTTCTTTGGATTAAGCCTTAGTTTATACTTACGCAATGTCTCAAAAGTTTCGCGCAGGTGCCCGACATGATCTGTTTGTTCTTGGCTTTTGACGATCATGTCGTCAATTTATGCCTCTAAATTTCGTCCCAACTGAGGCGAAAAGATCTCATTGATAAGCCTCTGGAAAGTCGCCGGGGCGTTCCTCAGACCAAATGGCATCATCAACCATCCATACAATCCTTTTTCTGTTATGAACGAAGTCTTGTCCTGGTCCTCCGGCATCATGGGAATCTGATGGAACCCAGAGTAGGCGTCCATGAAGCTCAGTAAGGCATGACCAGCTGTCGAATCTACCAGCCGATCCAGCTTAGGAAGCGGAAAACTGTCTTTGGGGCAAGCCTGGTTCAGGTCCGTATAATCGACACACATCCTCCAAGTCCCATTTGGCTTGGGGACCATAACCACGTTTGACACCCAATCTGGGTAGTGAGTCTCCCTGATGAAGCCGGCTTCTAGTAGTTTCTTGACCTCTTCGTCTGCTGCCTGATTCCTGACAGGTCCCAAATGCCTCTTCTTCTGCCTGACCGGTTTTCTGGCTGGATCAACATTTAGCCGATGAACGGCCACTTTGGGATCAATACCCGGCATCTCTTTTGCCCCATAGGCAAAAATATCTTGAAATTGTTTTAACAGTGCTATGATAGCTTCTTGTAACTCGGGCTTCAAACCTGCCCCAATCTGCAAAGTCCTTTCCGGGCGAGACTCATCTAAGCAAATGCTTAAAGGGGCCTCAGCAGGCTTTGGGCGATCCAATGTCAAACTTGCGATCGTCATCAGCTCGGCTGAAGGCCTTGGCTCTTCTTTTACTTGAGTGAATTTTCTCTTCTTGCTGGGCAAATCTCTTGCCGTTTTCCCTTCAGGGGTATCATGTAGTTCACCTCTTTCTCTAGCCGGCTTCCTTGCGGAAGCAGCGTTGGTTTGAAACTTCTCTTCTCGCACTCTGGCCGGTCCTACCATCTCTGCCCCCATCTCTTTGGGTTCATCTAAATCCATAGGCTCGACTTCATTCAATTTCCAGGACGAAGGTTTTAGGGTTGTAAGATAACATTCCCTAGCGGCCCTCTGATCTCCATAAATTGTGCTTACTTGGCCGTTGTCACACTCGAACTTCATCAGCATGAGATGGGTGACGATGACAGCCTTAATATTATTAAGGGTAGGACGTCCCAAAATGACGTTGTAAGTTGTCAAATCCTTGACAACTAAAAACTTTATGAACATAGTTCTGCTCTTTTCCTTCTCTCCGACTCGGACGGGCAACGACACCGTGCCGACCGGATGTATGATTCCACCTCCAAATCCTATAATAGGATGATGGACTGGAAGAAGATCTTTCTCATCAAACTTCAATCTTGACAGACAATCAGCGCTAATAATGTCAGTCGAGCTGCCAGTGTCGATAAGGATCCTTCGCACTCTTAGATTGGCAATCTTCATCTCTACGACCAAGGGGTCATCATGGGGAGTCCTTATCTGCCCACGGTCTCCTTCGCTCACCGTCACCATGGGGAACGGGTCTACTTTGGATTTCCCCGTCAGCAACACTTGGCCAAGCTCTCTCACATAATTTTTGTGACCTCTCAAGGTTGGTCCTCCGGCCGCAAACCCGCCGGATATCACCAAAACCACGTCTTCGTCTGTACTGGAGCTTTCTTTCTTTTTCTGCCGATAATCCTTCTTCTGAAAACGGCCTTCACGGGAGACGTATTGATTCATCTTTCCTTGCTTTGCCAGGTTTTCCAAAGCTCTCTTCAGGTGTTTGCATTCATTTGTCTCATGTCCACAATCCTTGTGGAAGTGGCAGTACTTACTCTTATCTCTGTTCTTGTAAGGTGTTTTCATTTCGGCCGGAGCCTTGAGTTCATGCTGATCCTTGATTTCCATAAGGATTGAATACTGATCCTTATTGAACTCAGTGGGTTCAGCCGAGACAGCCCTTTCTTTCCTCTTCTCTCTTCTCGACGGGGCCGTGCTTAAAGACACTACCCAGGTCTCAGCCTTCTTAGGATTGTTCTTAGTTTTTTGAACAGGTTCCTCGGGCTTCTTGGACTCCGAGTGCTTGGCTTCAGCACACACCTCCGTCGCATGTATAAAAGCCTCGGCTTCCCTTAAAGCTTCAGCCAAGGTACTCACTTTCTTCTTGATTAAATCAAACTTGAAACTTCCTGGACGCAGTCCTCGAATAAATGCGTCGAAGGCTACACCAGCATTTAAGTCATGGATTTGAAGGGCTTCAAGATTGAACCTCTTTACAAAACTTCTCAGGGATTCCTTTGGGGCTTGGATGATCTTCCCCAAATGAATACTAGTCTTATGTTCCTGCCTATTGGCGACAAAGTGGCTAGTGAATGAATAACTTAACTCGGTGAAGTTGTTGATAGAATTAGCCGGTAAGTTGTTAAACCACTTCTGAGCGACTCCTTTCAGAGTTGCTGGGAAGTTCTTACACCATGTAGCGTCGTCTACTGCCTGGACGTACATTTGATGTATGTAAGCATAAAGATGATCATCTGGATCAGTAGTGCCATCAAACGGATCAATGGTTGGTAATTTAACCTTAGCACATGGAGGAGTTTGCATTATTCTGGCTGAGAAAGGCGTCGGCCAATCTATGCGCAGCTCCCTAAAACGTTCATCAACTGGGGCTGTATTTATCCGACATTCCCTTAAGACTGGGTTCGATGAACTGACCTCTTGGGACCCTCGCCTATACACATTCTGCTGAGACGTCCTTCTGTAAACATTAGGCTGAATCACCGTTCGATCCTGACGAGGCTCGTAAATAGACGGAGTCCTTCCATGCTCCAGAGTGTGACTCCGAATCCTCAGACTGGGGTCTTGCAAGTACGGCGTTGATCCGGTAGCCGACCTCTGTTGAGCCGCTACCCTCTTAGCATGCAAGTATTCCCGAGCGTCTGTCTCCATTCTTCGACCATCCACTGGTCTGTTGACTGGGTTGGTGACCACCAGATTCCAGTCTAAACGACGTGGTTGCTCACTACGAACAGGATGCCTTCCTCTAGACGTTCTTCTTGCTTCTCCTGGTCGTCTAGCCCCGCTTGGTCCAGCCACATTCTCCTGAGAAGCTCCTCTCCTAGGAGCAGGCCTAGAATCCGGTTGGGATCCTACTCGGAAGAATAGCATGTTGTTCTTGATCTGGTCTTGGACAACTTGGGCCATCCTGGCTTGAAACTCATTTAGGGCATTTTCCAAATGAGCAGCCGTGACCGGGAGAGCAGGGTTGGGCTCCAAAACTGCCCCAATGGGATCATTCTGTCGCAGTCCGTCACGTCCCCTAGGCGGACGTTCATCATCAACGGTATCATTAACTTGAACATAAGGACTCATCCTTTGTCCTCGGTTGGACGAATTGCAATCAGTCATCTCCGCGCCTCCCCACAGACGGCGCCAAATGTTTTATGTAAACTTGAAGAATACGGTATTTGTCCTGATGATGGACAGGTGTAGGGTTGATATTGGGAGGCTTGTGCTGAGATGTTTCTTCGTTCCCGAACCTGCAAAAAAGGGGAAAACCAAACCGGAGGTTTGGGTTTGATTCCCTCTCCGATGCTTAAGTCAGTGTTCAATAGATAATAGCTGGGTATGAATTTTGACAGAGTAAGTTTAAGAGAGAGTTGTTGTGTCCTTTTTACCTGATTATGAGGAACTATTTATAGTATCTATGTATAGAAAAAGAGCACCCTAGGATGAAGGAATGTGATTGGTTAGGCAATGGGAGAGCGACACTTGTCATGGTCTGATTGTCCTGAGCCTTTTATCCAATCACCTTCTTCCTCTTTAGGGAATTTGGGCTGATTATTCCCTCTTTTAGGGAATAGTTGGGCCTCTTGTTTGCAGAATTTGATGATATCATTAGCTCCAAATAACATGCTGCCAAGTGTGGATGAGGGGGTGAGCCACGTGTCACCAATTCATTGGGCCACGTGGCGATCCCTGACTGGGCCACGTGTCCTCTTTAAATATGTTACAACAGGCCTGGTCTTACATTAACAAAAAAAATTGCCCTATTGTAATAACAAAGAATTAATAATGAAATAACAATATTTAGCAATAATAATAATATTTAAGATAATAATAATCGTAAAAATCCTTTTGTTTATTTTAATCGGAACACCAGAATTTGTGCTTACCAAGGAAAAGTACAAAAAGAAGAGAAAAAGTAAGCAAAAAGTACAAAAAGATATAGAGAAGTGTAAATGTAAAACAATGATGCATTGATGAAGTGAGCCAACCTACCATATAAGGAAAACATGTTTAATTTCCCTATTAAAAATCCTTTGTGTCCCTATTAGAATAGGGGGAAGTAATAATGAGTAATGATGTAATAAGCAAAATAGTATTTAGCAATAATACTAATAATACTAGTATTTCCTTCGTTTTTTTAATATGTACATTTGCTTTTGCGCGCGGATCAAGGAAAAAGTGCAAAAGTAAGAGAGAAGGATAGTAAACGTAAAGAAAAAGTGGAAAAGGTAGAGAAGGAAAGAAAAAGTAGGAGAGAAGTGTAATAATTACTTGAGCTATCCTTCCGGTGTACCAATTTAAAAAAACACCCCAAAATGAAAAAATGTACATATTAAAAAAAACGGAGGGAGTAATTTGTAAAATAAATTAGATCAACAATGATAATACTCCTAATATTAACAAAATAGATAAACATGACTAGAATTGCACTAACCTGAATTGAACCGAACAACATTAAATTGATTGGGGTTGAATTGAAATAAACTATACGGGATATAAACTGGAGCGCATAACCCTGACAACTACATCTTCTAATTGGACTGGGTTACAAAGTTTATGCCAAATGCATATCCAATGCAAATTTTTCACCTAAACTGTGATCCAACTACCTTGGCAGCTTATCTTGTAATATATCGTCTACTTTTAGATTAAAATTAGGGAACAACCCAAGCACAACATTTTAAAGAGAAATGAATAGTGTTACGATAGATTTAATTGGAATGGGTTGTTAATAATATAACAGAATATGGGTTTAAATTCGTCTAATTTTAAGTTAAATTAAACCGCCTCTTTTGACAAATTGTGCTACCAGTTGGCCTTGTAAGATGCCATCTACTTTTAAAATAAAATTAGACAACGACCCAATAGGCCCAACAATAAGAAGAGAAAATCAACAAACTGTCTTCTGAAAATAGCAACTAGTTTAATCCATTATGTGACCTATTTAATTCATTTCGTGACCTGTTTAGTTCATTCGATACTCAGTGTTAAATTTATTTAGTGACTAGTTTAATCCATTTAGTGACTAGTTTAATTCATTCGCTAAGTCATATGTTTTTTTTGGAATCTCTTGTTATATTTTGAGACTAAAATTGAAATAAGGAAAGGAAAAGAAAATGAACAACTAGAGTGGTGATAAATGTCTCGGAATAGTATTGGACTAGATTAAGATAGAAAGGGCTTGTTATAGAATGTAGACTTTGATTGGTCTAATTTTATGTTAAAATTAGACCGCCTTTTTTAATAATTTGTCGTCCCTTTATTGCTTGATTTGCCACATCAACATATCCAGCTATATAGTTGTAAAGCTGCAAGTTGATATAATGGTGAGCTAAAACGCAAGTAGCTAGAATAAATTTCACCTACCAAAAATGTGCTACTCTAATTCTTTATACATCAATATATATGTCAATGTAATGATATATGTTTCCTGTTTTGTCATTCTAAGTTAGTAGCTTGTTTTGATTACTTGGCTCAGATAAGCTACAATATCCAAATTATTGGCAAAGAATTTGTCAAAAATCACCCTAAGGACATACCTTTGTACTCCTTCCGCTTTCTAAGAAATTTCTCATTTCTTTTAGGCACAAAGTAAGGAGGGAGGTTGATGTGAGACGAAATTTTCAGATAATGCTTGTTTTTTTAGAATTGATTTATTAAGAGAAAAAGTGGGGTCAGATACTTAATGTGAGGAAAATAATAGTATTATAATTGTTGGACTATATAACTAAACAAAAGCAATAAATAACTGAGACAAACAAAAATTAAAAAAAGGAGAATCGTTTATTGAGAGAGCATAACCTATTTTTTTAAAAATCCTATCAATTTTTTTAATGTGGGTTTAATCACCTGTAGCTAGTTCATTGCCACTTATTGCCTTAATCTCACGGTCTAGACATCGCTGAGAACCCGCTTCCATTTCTTTTCTTTTTATTAGTTGCCCCAACAATAATAACACCTAATGCCATTGCTATTTAAGAATCAAAGTTAATGTAAAAAAGTCAAATGATAGTATATTAAGAGTTATGTTATACAGCAAAATGTTCCTTTTTTGAAAGAAAATTTCAAAATGTAGTTTTTTGAAAAAATTAGAAAAAATTGCTTATAATAATGCAACTTTTTGGCGATTCGCAAATAATAATGCAATCTTTCAATTATTCTGGAATAATGCAACATTTATACCTCATTTATTTTAAATAGGACAGATGACCGATGACCTGAACCATTGGTAATTTTTATTTTAAAACTCTTGTATTTAACTAATATATTAAAGAAAATTAAAGAAAATAAAAAAATAAACAACATTCGTCCCCTGCCTTCTCTTTCTTTCGCTTCCTTTCCCATCCTCGTGGCTGCGCCACCACGAACACACACCACCACCTGTCGTCAGCACGCAACCACCTCCTCCCCTGCTCACCTTTCACTCACTCAAACCTCCCCCCTCTTATTCGCTGCAACGGCCGGTGAAGATTGAAACTGATCTTCATCGACTTTTACATTGACTCTTCTTCATACATTAATTCATTCAATTCCTTTTCTCCTCTTCATTCCTTGACTCTTCTCATCTCCTCCCATACCAAAACAACCGTCAATTTTCAATGACAACCTCATCACCGACCACCCCAACCGACGACGAAAAAACCATTGGAAGAACAACTATCAGAACCAATACTACTAGCAGAACGAGTACGCAACTAAGCAACCGAGTCACTCCATCAGACTCAACTACATTGAAGTTGCTAAACACGTCGACCGTCTTTCCATCATGCTTTGTTCCCTTGTCCGTTTCACGACCACCACCTCTGCAATTTATGACCGCCCTATCTGTCGTATCTCCGCACAAGTTTTAAGAACCCTCATCCGGTACCATGTGGTGGTGTACCGTGTGGTAGGTAGCCTCGCTGGAAAACTCTGGCAAAGATGGGGTGGGGTGAGATTGGCAGTGGCTCTGGTGATTCGTGGCTGGTTAAGGGAGGAGTTGGGATGTAGGTGGGGGAGGAGAGAAAGGTAAGGGGGTGGTTAATGAATTTCTATTGTTATTTTGTATTTGTTTTTGAGTTGGTTTACTATAAGACGGTCTTAGGATAAGCCTAAACATCAGACTAGCCCAATGAGCTTTAGAGAAGCCCATGACGTGCGTCACACGCTAAGCAGCCTAGCCAAGTTGATTTTTTTAACTTTTCGACCCAAAACCTTATCTTTTGCGTTTTTTAACTTTTCGCCCTAAAACCTTAACTTTTAATCTTAAAAACTTAACTTTTGAACCTGAAACCTTGAACTTTTAAACATTAACATAAGTTATTAATGTAAGACTAGTCCAATAGGCCCAATAGGCATTTTTTCAAAGCCAGCTTTCTTTCCACCACCCCCGCCATTCCCTTCACTCCATTAGCCCTATTAATTATGGATTTTTATGCAAAAGTTAAGGTTTTAGGTTGAAAAGTTAAAGAAAACGCAAAAGTTAAGGTTTTAGGTCAAAAAGTTAAAAAAAAAATTCAATTTGTCTGGTCTCCTTAGCGTGTGGCACGCGTAATTGGGCTTTAATTTGGTTTATTGAGCTGCTCTTACATCAAGCTTAATGTAAGACTGTCTTTTATAAGCCTTTGCCTTTTTTTGTTTTTGTTTTTCAATAAAAATTGTTAATGAGAGCCAATTATTATGCGACAAATGTCCAATTTTCACCCATTCTTCAAGTCATAACCGATTTTGTCTTATTAAAAATAAATGGAATATAAAGGTTGCTGTGTTCCATTATAATCGAAAGGTTGCATTATTGGAAACAATTTTTCTAAAAAATTACGTTATAAAAGGTTGTTTTTTTCAAAAAAAATTCCAATAATTTAAGTGAATTTTGATATATTACGTAAGCAACACAAAATTGATATAGAAGACCAAACATGATAAGAACAACTCGTTTGAGCATGTAGAAAGTAAAAGTAACATTGCTTCTCAAGAAATCTGTCAAATGTCGTAAGCTTATATATCATTGGAAAAATTTTGAGAACAATCCGAACTATAGTAGGTCTTCTTACAATAATATCAACTATAATGTGTTTTAGCATGTACAAAGTGTTCCCATGGCCTAAAGAAAACCGATTTCGCAAGTCATCAATTCATCATTCCACAAGTTATCCGGCTACGGTCTCGCATTTTTGTAAGAAAAAATTGTTAACAAGTACCACACTTTAGGCATTTGTTTTTTAAAATAAATACCTAGATTAACTAAAATTATATATTTACCTATTCCCGAGCCAATTTTGGTGGAATCACTACCACTTAACAGAAATTTGCCAAAAATCGTTACTTTTGCTCTGTGGCACATGATTACATTCTTACCCCTTCATTCACCTCAATCACCACAGAAACAGCACCACCACTATCACCACGCAGTGGTCTTGTAGCTGGTTGTACAGAGTGCTAGTTTAGTAGTTAGTTGGGTAGGTCATTCTTTTGGGTGGTGGTGACAGCGGTGGCAAGCATGGTTGCCGCATGTTGTAGGAGTGGGTAGTGGTGGTGGTAGAAAAGGGGCAAAATTGCAACTTCGCGCAACACTAACGGAACAAAACTAATTGTTTTGCAAGATTCTGTTAAGTGGTAGTGATTCTTAAAAAAAATTGAGTCAACCAAGATATTTATAATTTTGGCTAACTTAGTCTTTATTTCAAAAAAGTGACTAAATAGTGGTATTTATTAACAAATTTTTCTTTTTTTAATTATATTCTGGGAAAATTCTCTCTCCTTCAATCTTCCTGCCCATTACACTTTCACTATTTTACCTTCTTGTCAAGTTGTCAACCGCTGCAACCCAACCACCGTCCTCTCAGAACTCTAAGTATTGCGCCCCCATTTGTTACCAGCCAAAATTCTCCCTTCTGCAAATCCAACCACCTCCCCCTACCCTTCCCACTTCCCCCTGCAACCCAGTCCCATATCATCATTTCTTCTTTTCCCAGCAATGAGGTTATGCCATTTTGGCAGTTTCCTTATTTGCACTAATCAGGAAAATTGTTCTCCCCATAAAAAGTTTCATTTAGTTTGATCAACCAAACAACTTATTGCAGTTACTAGGAAATGAAAGTGTACAAATAAAATACAGACAGAACATTGATTCACATAATGAACAAAGCATCAGCATAAACAAAAAGCATAAAAATGATACAGTGATGCTGTAAAGCAATCAAGCCAGTGTTACATGCTGATTTATAGCCAAATGAAAAACAAAATGTGAAAAAAAGGCAATTCATATTTTACAAGAAGAAATGTGGCTCCGCTTATAAAGTGTCTCAAAAGAAAAGGCCTGTAAAGGATGTTTTAAGAATAATACCTATGGTAAAACAAAAAAAGTGTAAAAGCACAGAAAGTTTTCGTGGTATAGTGGTAAGGTTTACACCTTGAGGTTGTGTGCTACTAGGGGTACTTTGGGGGGTGGGGATTCCCTTTAACCTTACCTACTTAGCTGATTCAGGTTGACATGTGCGAGTTGGTCTGATAGGGAAGTTCTCCTTAAAAGCCTAATAATCAGTCTGTAGAGTGAAATCCTGGACACCGAGATCATGGTACAAACCATGCACAAATTGTCCAATTGATCTATCATCAGCCCCCGCTTTTAACTGCTCAGATGAACATATTCAAGATAATTTATCAAGCACACAGAGAGCCTCCCTCAAATAAATAAAATAACAAACAAAACAAGGCAGCTTCAAGACGCGAAAAGATACATAAAATAGCGAAAGATAATAATACTTCAAGACGTGAAAAGATAAAAATTTACCCATTCATGGATATACTTTCTACAAAAATTACCTGTACAGAAAGCGAACCAACAAGATAACCCGGCACCAATTCCCAGAAACGCGGTGCATGAACTTCTGTGACATCTTCAAGAGCAGCAATCTGAACGAATTCATACAATAATATAAGAAACCGACCCGAGCTTCAGCATCACCCAAGTATCTACTGTAAGCATAGCAATTAGCAAAAGAATTGCAGTCAATCACCTGACGTGAACATTTGGTCATTGCTGAAGATGGAATACTTGGTGGGGCCATTTGCAGCAAAACTCCACCTGTTGCCTTAAATAGTGGCATTACAAGCATAAAGACTGCAACTGAAACTAGTCCCATACACAGTACTTCAGCATTCTCAATCCTGATTAATAGATAAAACAAATAGCAAGAGAAGCCAGCATTAGAGGAGAAAAGGAGGGAGAGAGACAGAAAGCAGTATTACGGCAAAATTGAAGATAGAAGCTTACCCCAGAGCCAAAAGCCAGGACGCAAGAATCAAACCTGCACTGAGAGAGGAAATGTGCTGCTCAGGAAATTTCCATAATAACTTTTCTGGGGAACTATAAAAGATACAACGGCTCCCCCACACACACCAAAAAGAAAAGAAAACCTATAAAATATTTTTGACACCCACAGCAATTGGTTACATGTGATCAAGTTCCACATGAATAAAGCAAGACAGCAGAAAACGATCCTTAGCTTCATTGGAAAATAACCCAAACTTTGATGGCATCGTATTTAAGAACAAAAGGACAGCATTGGACATATAAGAGAAGGAAAAGGAAAAATTAAGAAAGTCTCGAACCTGCGGATTGAATCAGCAATGACATGAAGGCACACTGAGTGATAATTCATATCTTCTGCATTTCTGTAGGCTTCAAGTAGAAAAGTTGTGTCAGAACTGACAGGAGCTTAAACCTCTAAAAAGGAAAAATATAGGATATATATCTTCCATTTCTACCCAATCAGCAACTGGAGAGGCAGAAGGAATAAAAAAACGGCGCAGAGATCTGGTTTTATGCAATCTCAAACTTATAAATAAATAAAAGAAGCTAAAAATCAAAAGTTCATCACTTAAATCTGTAAAATTAACAGATTTTCTCCCCTTTGTCGGTTGACAATAAGAATGGTTTGTAATAGCCTAGGATTCCTGATTCACTAAACAATAAGACCAAATAATAAGCACAGAAAAAGAGGGAAAATGTGGAGACGTCGTATTGCAAAAAGGTGAGTACAATGCACAACTTTCAAGTGGCTGTCTCACTCCATACAATGATATGCTACAATAAAGATTGCATGGAGTGAGATGTATACTAGACTACTAGTGTGTCTCTTAATCTCTCTCTCTCTGTTCTCCATTTGCCCCCACCAGCTGACAACTTAAGATTGCATCTGCCACAATTTACAAAACCTTCACCAAGGAAGAATTTGCATTACAAGACTGCCCAAATTCTCAAAAGTATATGCTCTCCTTCTGTAATGATTTTACATTCATAATATAAAAATAATAATACTAACAAGCAGGCACTAATGTTGGAGAAATAGAGCTCTATTGTAGCTTATATAAGATTTTAATATCAGCACTTAAATAGATGTGTTCGATGAATCTCTAAGCAGAACTTTCAATTTCAATGTGATACCAGTGCAAAAAAAAAAAAACAATCCCATTAAAATATGAAGCACACACTTTTCTTAGCAATGCCATAAAACTAATTGACATACAGTGATAGCATGTAACGAACTCATCAAGACCAAAGTATCTAATAATTTCCACAAGAGATACAACACAAATTACATATAAAGGTATATCTGAATTCCGATATTTGATGTAGCCTATGCAATCACAACGATATTACGTCACATCTGTACCACAGATAATATGGTAGGGGGAGGGGCTACAGACTACTGTAGAGAGCCAAGGATGAGGGAGGAGAAGAAGGGACTTCTTCGGGAGGAGGGAGCAGGAAGACTGCCATGGAAATCGGAAGGAGGTAAAAAAAAAAAAGAGCAAAAGAGAAAGAAGGAAAGTCATCCCGTTTCAATGAAAACTCAAGTTTTTTAATTAGCAATGCCATGTGACCTACTCTTAGTTTAGGGGAACCAAATGTATTTTTGTTTTTTTCACCTACCAAATCAATTGTGAATAAACAGCTGAACTGAATTGAAAGGAATGGTAAAATCTGAGAGTAATAGTATTGTGAGGAGCCGAACAGAAAATAATGAACTGAACTAAAATAAGCGGTACAAAGGTATATGTAGAACTTCCCAAATCGATAACAAAAGTGATAATAAAAATGCTCTTAGTTACACATTTAGGAGTAAATCTACACCTCAAATTATCTCAGAATCTGATTCAAAACAAGGGAAGATATAGGAGGTGACTACCCACAAAAAAGAATACTAAAGCTTCATTTATTAAAGAATTTCCAAAGAACGTGATAGTTTCAAATCTTGTGATACTTGAATGGTTCAAGAACTTATTTTGCTACTTAATTTCATCAAAACTAGTCCTAGTCCACACTGCATGGTGTTAAACTATGTTATTCTGACTATATGTGTCTAAGTGTCCGACACAGCTAAATTGTGAAAACTTTCCATGATTTTAGCCCAAAATAAGTGTCAAGTGTCCATACCCATGTCATAGTGTCGAGGATCTAACACGGGTACTTGAGGTAAAATGAAGAGTCCGAGTAACATAGGTTTCAAAGAAAGGTCGTTACGAGTTGATGGGGATTGAAACAGATTTCCAAGTTGGCGAACAAATACCGATCACTTCATATGGGTTATTATTTGTCCGAGTTATGGGGCGATACGACCGCACCGAATCCGAATTGCCCTCATACCACCATGTCGAATATCATAGAAGTCCTTTTTAGTCGAAATTTTCCTTGCCATAGTTGTTTTCCCTTGCTGGAAACTCATCTAAAGTGCTTATAAAGCTCAAAGTAATCGATAAATCATTCATGAAATTTGGGTTCATTCATTTGAAATACGGGAAGATAAAACCAAATTTATGTGACAACAACCGAACATAGTCTCCAACAAAAAACTGAACATAGTCTGCGATCAAAGTATCAATCTGTTCCCACGACATTGCAGATATCCGAAATTGAATCCTCATTTTCAAACCATGCAACAGAGTTAAAGAGCTGAAAAAATCACATTTTAGGTTTAAAAGCTCTGCCACTTGCTTTATATGGAGTGAGCAATGGGTTAAACGAAAACTTAAAAATTATCAAGTGCAAGGACCGCAACATTATTGTATGAAGCAGCCTATACGGTTTCTACAATCAAAACACTGAAATCCTTCTTACTAACAAACAACTTTCCCACCTAGGCGTCAACGGCACTTTTGGATGAGAGACTAGCAGCTAGTGATTATACGGCAATAAGGTACGTGGATGTATCACTACAGAGCAATCACAAATGTGCGGTGCAGATTCTCATAGATATAAGATACAAAAGGTCATTACTTGACATAATTATTGAATTTGCAAATTAGAGAGGAACAATGTATTATTACTTCTTCCGTTTCTAAATAAGTAACACATTTGCACAATGTTTACTATTCACAGTTTGGACTTTAGTTAGTTTTGGTGATTTATATTTTAGGAAAAACATAGTCATGTAAAATCTTGTTAGATTCGTCTCAATGTGAATTTTTTTAATATCAACTTTCTATAATTTTTACTTATTGATAATTGTAGATATTAATGTTTAAATTAATGCATTGGCAAATGTGAAAACATGAAGTGTGTCACTTATTTAGAAACGGATGAAGTATATATTAGATGATAAATCAAATTGTGCTTATGATAAGTTAACATTATTCAATGGTGTTCGTGATCATTTAGTCTTTTAGTGGATTGAGTTTTCAGATCACCAGGAAGTTCTCAGATTCACAGCTGATTCATATGTTGTTTTATATACCTTAACTCCTTAAGGGGCATGCTTGGTCGATTGAAAAAGTTATACTTACCATTGTAATTTAAAAAAGATATACTTACCATTAAAATTCTAAACTTATCATTGCGATTAAAAAAAATACTTGTTGTAATTCTTAACTTCGAAAATTTTTCCACAATTAGAGCTTACTATATACTCCCTCCATTTCTTTTTGTTTTGTCCTACTTTACGTTTTTGTCCGTTTCTTTTTGTTTGTCCTACTTTTCATCTTTCCCTATATGGGAAATTATATTACACATCTACCCCTACTTTATCACATTCTGGCCCTACATATATCTTACAATTTTCTCTCACCTACTTTAATCACCACATCTACTAAATAGGTGGACTCCTTAATTGCTATCCTCACCCACATGCCTATGACATCATCTTCCTTGCCATTTGGAGCTACAATAAAAGGGACAAACAAAAAGAAATAGAGGGAGTACTTTGGTGAACTTTATCTTGTTATTTTGTATACAATTATGAGGTGCTCAACATTTATACTAAAAATGATATGAGAACCTTATCTTCCAAACGAATCAGAATGCTTTCTATGTCAAGACAACACACTTACCGAAGCCACATTTCACATAGAAAAAGCTGTTAAAGAATCACCTAGACCTTTCAGGATTCCAAAAATGGCCTTAAAGTTAAATCACTTTACCTGACATGGAATCACATAAACTAAAACCTGACATGGAAGAATAAAGGGCAAAAAGAAAAATGATGAAGAACGAGTCACCTTACCAAGATTTCTTCGAGCGTAGTTCCTAAAGAACCAAACACCAGCAAGATTCACCAACAAATTTGTCACCGCTGAAACAATGAGATAATGCCTACAAGTGAAAAATAAAGAATAAATACAACATACAAACAGCACAAGGCATCTCAGAGTTGTAAGAAGAAAACATTTATTTTTTGGTCTTTCAAGCGATACAATATAAAAAACATGCAAACAAAATGGGCCTAATAGAATATAATGACTAGCAATAATAGAATTCACATGCAGCAAAGGACTTCAAAGAACAAGATTGAAATCATCGCAGCTCGAATAATTTCTGCAACACATACTTTTTGCTTTGGGCGGCTGTCTACCAATTAAAAGCATAAAATGCATAGCAGATTCATCTTTTTGCTTGGGGGGAGCTTAGTTTTAAAAGGAGCAAAGGGTCCCTGCAGCTGGGCGCAAGGCGAAAGCGCGTGACTTTCATAGGCAAGGAGCATGTAATCTCTTTTTTTCCAATATTGAATTTTAAGAAAAAGCCCATATAATAGTTAGAAATAAAAAAAATACAATATCTTCGTTTCCAAAGATAAAAAAGGAGCCTTACGCAAATCAGAAGGGGGAAACATGTAGGAGTAGTGGTCATTAACTGCGTTATTTTTTCTAGTGTCACCTGTGGTCACACAAGTAAGGACTGATTAAGAAATGAAGTGATTCGGGAAAAAGTTGGAGTTGCATCTATTGAAAAAAAGATGATTGAATATTGCTTAAGATGGTTCGGTCATGTGAAAAGGAGACCAAGTGATGCGCCAGTGAGAAGACTTGAAGTAGAGGAGTAATCAAATTGTAAGGGGCAGGGAAAGACCTAAGATGACTTAGATGAAGGTAATTGAAAGTGATGTGGGATTTACTTGCGATCGAGGAGAGCAAAGCGTTGGATAGAAGTAGGTGGAGGGACAGAATTCACGTGGAGGAAGGGGTGTATTTGTTTATCTTTGATTGTATTTGTGTTAAAACTTTTAGTTCAAAACTTCTTTTGAAACTTATTCGTGTAGAACTTTTTAAAACTTTTAAAAACTTTTCAAAGCTTAAAACCTTTTAAAAAAATTTTATCAAACTTGTCGATGCCATCTCCTATTGCAACGGTTTCAGACGACGATTCATGTTAGCTGACCCCAAATCATTTTTGGAATAAGGCTTAGTTGTTGTTGTTGTTCCTACTCACCCTCTCATCTTTCGATCATTTAATGTAGTCGTACAAAAAGAGGAAGAACAATGGCTAGTGACTTGTCATTACCCAAATCGAAGAGAGAAAGACAAGAACACATCACCTGCCACGACCAACGGCAGATCTGGGGCCACATCTTGGCGATTATGCTCGCCGGTCATCAGCAGCTGCCGTCAACTACCCAACACACACGAATTAGGGTTTCTTCAAAATTAGAATTTTCAATGTAGGGTTCAATCCAAAGCATTTTAGCCAAATTGATAGAGGGGTTTTGCTCGCATTTGAGTTATAAAGTTTAGGTAAGTTTCAATTTGAAGAAAAACTTCTCTTTTTCTATATTTGAACTCAGATCTAGCCAAAAGTGCGCATCTCCACCAAAAGCGGCCTGAGGCGCACGCTTTTGGTCGCCTGGGGTAAAACGCCTTGCTCAGTCACATGCGACTCGGCTTTTGGTCGACTCGGATCATACATGTACAAGTTGTCTCATTTACTTTTACCACTCTTGCTTACTGTTTATGAAATAGCTAGACCAAGAAAATGAACCACACACACTAACGTTTTTAGCAGCACTCTAAAAATTTAAGAAATAAGATCACAATCGATTACTCAAGAGCCTAAAACAATACTGTTTACAAGTTGTCTCATTTACTTTTACCACTCTTGCATATTGTTTATGAAATAGCTAGCCCAAGAAAATAAACCACAGACACTAACTTTTTTAGCAGCACTCTATAAATTTTAAGAAATAAGACCACAATCGATTACTCAAGAGCCTAAAACAATACTTTCTCCGCTGTTTTTTTCCTATTGCATCATGTGAGTGGGGCTCAATTAATAGAAAAAGTAAAAACTAGTAGAAAAGGGAAGAAGGAAACTTCCAAAAATGAATATCATGCACTAAATAGTCAACTTCTTTATATGGGAAATGATGCAATAAAATCAGAGGAAGTATGAACCAATAACTTCTACATCAAGTGTTTTTTCTAGAAAAGCTTCACTTTAAACTTCATCTAACACCATAGACACGATTGATCATGGAATGTTCTTTGGGAAATTCTACGTGGTGGCCTCATACTTTACTTTTTTCTATTTGGTGACAGGCTGAAAAAACAAATGATATTAAGTGATCATCAGGTTTAGCTAATTACACTTGTGACCTAATTCTACTTAGAAGCTATCAAACCCTTCATTAAAAAGGAAATTACAAACCTACCCCCTAGTTAATTATCCTTTTGAAAACCCTCTCACCCCTCGATCAAAAATTGAATTGCTTAAGATTGAACCAACTACCCCCTCGTTTTGTTCCTATCCATGGCTTTTCATCTAGGAATATGTTATTTAGTGTTCGTATAAATGGTGGTTCTATGTCTTCTGAGGTCTGAGGTCTTATACAGAAGAAGGGGAAAAGAAGAAGTGTTTTAGATTAGTTGCATTATGTTCTTATTCCTTGGTTGGCGGGGCATAATGGAGGCCAACCACATAGAGTTTCCCAAGTTTTTTTTCCTTCTACCTTTCACTTTTAACCTGTGTTGCTAGAACTCGTCCCCTAACCCCACCCCAGCGTATCAATGTTGGCACAACATGACATCGGTGCGGATACGGGGAGGAAGAGAACGGCTTTAGGGCTTTTGTCCTACTTGTTTGGGCAACTCAATTGATACACTCTGTGAAGCATCTAGCCTCTCTGGCCACCTTCCCCGGCTACACAGTCTGTCTTCTTTTTTTTTCTCTCCAAAAGAAGGACAGTTATGTATGGGTTACCCTTTTTGTAAACAATAAATTAGTTGTCACGTGGGTCAAGGGAGCAATAAAATGAAAAGTAAATAGAGTTTCCCTTTCCTATGCAAAAACACTACTGGTAAATGTTAAATCGAAGTAGTACATTATCCCATGCGATGAGCCGATGACGCTACTGGTAAATGTTAATGGTAAAAGTTTCTTTACCTTCTCATTTAATAATACGGAATACTGAGTCCTAATTTATTGTACGAGTATTTCCCAAGATAAATTATTTCTTTTTAGTCCCAGTTATTCCTATTTATTTACTAAAAATGAATATAACACACTTTTTCTTTAATTATTTATTTTCCCCCAATTGCACGTGTTCCCGACTCTAGATAATCAATTTGGACACTTCTAAAACGTGTCCCAAGATCCCTAATTTTCAAAATTTCTGTGTCAGGCTCTTGGACACATACTCCGAGTCGGAGACCAATACCCGAGTTCGAGCATTCTAGCTTCTAACCATACAGAAGGACATGTGTATCGATCACGTAAGTTAGCTGATTGAAGGAAACAAATCTAGAACATAATAACAAGCTATTATCAGCCAAAAGATCTCCATTACTAAGACCACATCATATCTCTATGTACTTACTTATGCTCTGACTCGTCTTGTATGTATGCATGAAGCGCTTCCACAGCCAAAGAAAAGGACATAAATAGAAGAAACAGCTGTCTACATATGCAGAGTAAATCTGTATTAGACATAACTTAGAAAAAGGACACCACTGGAGTAATTGTGATAAAACAAATGGATGAAAGGCCGGAATATTGTTATATAAAATCTTGGCAGACTACATGATACAAGAGCGAAGAGGCTACTCCAAGATATCAATATCTATAACCTTCGCAATTTTTGGGTATGGTTAATTCTTCGAAACAAGGCCATGGGAGTTATGAGTTTAAGCTCAATGCAACCTTTTCGTCCATGTTAAGAAAGATTGAAGGTCCGGTCCAAGAATGATGAAGCAAACGTCCATTAGAGTCAATTAAGTCATTAAGAGTCTTAGTTAATTTTATTTAGTATTTAATTCAGCATTTTGATTTATGTCAATAATAGGACCGAAAATAATTGTATTTTTCGGTTATATAGAGTCCTAGTTGAGTTGTAATCCCTTTTAGATAAGATTTGATTAGTTAAGGGATAAGGGAAGAGATAGGCATGTAAATAAGATAGGAAGGGCCGAAATCCCTATCCTAATCTTATTAGATTATCTTCCTTATCTTTATCTTTTCCTAGATTTTAGGGATTAGTTTTTAAATGCTTTCTAGATAGAATTTGGTTTTCCTGATTATACTAGGAGTAGTCTAGTATAAATAGGCGTTCATATTTTAATGAGAAGTACACACACGTTTTATTTGAATTGAAATTTCAGACTATTGTCTTTGAGAATTTGGATGTACATCCTTCCAAGTTTTTATTGTTTTTAGAGAGTGAATCTAATTACAAGACCCTTAGTAATTAAGCGAGTGAAACCTAATTCTAAGCGAGGTTAATACAATTAGTGAGTGAAGCTAACTTGTTTAATCTCAATACTATCCCCCTAAATCGAGTTTAAGGTGAGTGAAGCCCTAAATTTGTTTTAGAACCCTTAAAGCATCATAACTGAGTGAAGGTTGTGAGGACTTAAGCTTGGATCCGTTCCGGATTCATATCACTACAATCCCTAGACCCTCTGCTCTCACGAAATTACTTAACACCGTTAAGACAGATAAAAAGTGAAAGAAATCAAATCATATGATAGTATAGATCTTTCATGTATGTCTGACAGATGCATAACTTACAGCATTAGTGAAGGCAGACAAAACTTCAAGCCTCTTGTACCTACATGAACAAAATCTCTACTATTAGCACAAGTCATAAGATGAATAGAAAACCCCAAAAGATCAGCCACATATAGGTTATTTACTGTATATTCCTCATTGTTGACAGTTTGACACCCTTAACCAAACAAGAATCAACAAAGTGTAACAAAATAAAGTATATTTATAAGATATCAAGTCCAATTTCGAGCTTGGCTCGTTAGACTTTACTCGAGCTCGAGCCGAATTTCGAGCTTTTTCGAGCTTAGATTATCAAGTCCAAGTTACACAAAACTCGACTTCGGTTCAAAAATTATAACAAAATAAAGTATATTTTTAAGATATAATATATTATAACTAAGTTTATTTATTTTCTCGACTTATTAAAAATATTCTACTAATATTTGAGGTCACTATGTTAAAAAATATAATTAAAAAAATATTTCGAGCCTGTTCACGAACTTCTCGAGCCGAACTTGGTTATGCTCGGCTTGTGAAAATTTCGAGTCAAACTCGAGCAGCTCGCGAACAGGCTAAGCTCATTAACACCCCTACTTGCAGGTAATCACCACGCGAGAATTAGGGTTCCTTTAATTTTTGAATTTTCGCCTTAACCTAGCCGTGTCTGAGTGCAAATAAAAGGATCCGGTATGTATTTCGCACCCGGATCCATGTCGGATCTTGTCGACACCGATACACCAGCGATTTTTACCGTGTCCTAGTATCATGAAAAATCATTTAATTGGTAAAATTTTATTGAACATGACCCTGGTATAGACCAAGATCTTACTGTGAGTTTCTCTCTAAAATAGGCACAAACTAACAGATAATAGCTAAACAGGCAGGGTATTTAGCTAGCTTTCCTCACTCATTCGAGAATGTGAGGTTTCTCCCAAGTTTAGTCTCCACAATTTCATTGATAATGCATTCAGCTCAGCAAGGCCTTATTTATACACACTAAGGAGACTAGATACTCAGTACACCTCATACTCATAATAACAGAATCTGGTATGGATGACAGAGACTAAGGGAATAACAGAAATAGAGAATAACAGAACAAGTAATAAAATGACTGACTTGCCCCTAACTTAACATTTAGCTAAGAATACTGTTGTTGTTGGTGTTAAGCTGAGCTGCTGCTGTTGCTTTCTTCTTCCTAGCATAAGTGGCTATGATTGGAGGCCTCTCCCAACTTGTTGCAGACCCACAAAGTACGAACACCAAATTAGCAGCAGCAAGGCACTAAATACAGAGTTCCCATATTCAGGACCAGGGAAAGGCAATTTTTGACAGAAACAACTTTTTAAAATCACTTTTTTGCGAAAAACAACTTTGTAAAATTTTTTTTGCAACTTACAACCTAAAACCTAAATTTTTTTGCGAAATGAAACCTTTTTCTAATTTCCGTCATTGACCGTTAGTTTTAGGCCGTCGACCGTTAGTTTCCACCCCAAACCACCCCGACACCACCACTACCCCACCTGAGACCACCCCAAAACCACCACCCACGCGAAACCACCCCCAAAACCGGCCCAGCCCACCCGAAACCACCCCCAAAACTGGCCCAGCCCACCCGAAACCACCCCAAAACCACCCTAGAACCCAAAACCAGCCCCAAGAATCACAGCCATTTAGGTTAGGGTGGGTGGTGGTTTTGGGGTGTTTTTGGGGGTGTTTTCGGGTGGTATCGGGGTGGTTTGGGGTGGAAACTAACGGTCAATGACGGAAATTAGAAAAAGGTTTCATTTCGCAAAAAAAAGTAGGTTTTAGGTTGTAAGTTGCAAAAAAAAAATTAAAAGGTTGTTTTTCGCAAAAAATGATTATAAAAGGTTGTTTCTGACAAAAAACTCAAAGAGAAATAACAATAAAGCACACTGCATAATTGTGGTTTCACTCATACCACTTTTTTTCAAAAAAAGTAACCAAAGGCCGAAGTTAAGTTTTTCTCCATAAACTTCGCTACAAGCCTACAACCCCAAACAAAGAAAAGAAAAAAAAGTGATCAAAAGACACAAATTAAGTTTTTCTCCAAGGTCCAAGGATATATCACCTTATGTTACATAAACTTCGCTACTAACCTACAACTCCAAACAAAGAAAAAAGAAAAATATACAGACACAAACTTTTCGACCTCAATTGAAGGTTCACAAGATCCGTAAACATGGCAAAAATGTAAAAGATTGGACACAAATACTCCAGGTGAAACAAGTAGCCCGATAGAGCCATTTCATGTGGAGTTCTTCCGAAATAGAGGAATCTTCCAAGTGCTTTTAGATTATTACAAAAAGAATTATTTTATTATTTTTCTTTGTAATCTAGTCGTTTTAAATTTCAGTTAGAAGATACTTAGGCTTAAGAGATCCTTCTGTCACCTTTCTAGCAGCAGGCCAGCTTGAAAAGATGTCGCAATTTGTTATTGTATTTGTTCGGATTTAAGAAATTGTTCTATAAAAAAAGGTGCACTCACACTTGAGGCATATATCCATTCCAGATTGACCAGGCCAACTATTTCTCCAGTGGCAATTGATTTGATCAATACATAACCAAGAGCCACCAATCCCATAAAATAAGAAACAAAACTTTAGCAAGAATAAAAGAACACAGGGTTACAAGTCATAGATAACTTTTCTAAGCAAGATGACAATGTCAACAGTTCAAAACTAAAAGTCACAACAGTTCATCTATGAAAGAAGTAAGAAATGCATCTCACCCGTAAGTGTAAACTCGATCTGGCTTTCTCCGAGAAGCAGCCATCGCAAACAATGAAAATGTCAGAAGGCCACATCCAAACGTCAAATGAAATGCATCGGATACCAGACCTGAGGGGCAACAGAAACACACCATTGAGACATGATTTGTGGCAACAAAGGGGCCATTCAATTAATAATAATTATAGTATAAAAATCACTACATGCCTTCATAAATATGCCTCAAGGTACTGCTCACTCTATCCCAAACATGGGATACAGGATAGGGATGGAGTGACTTACACTTTCCTGAAACATTATATTGAAATCACCTTCTTTTTAGAACCAATTCTGTTTCAAAAGACTTCCTAATAGTTGGCTTTTTCGAGTTTGCCTACGCACACCTTAGACCATTAAGTATCTAATAGTAAATATATGAAAAGATATTAAGAAGATAAGACCAATCCAACAACATTTACATGATAACTCGCTATATACTCCATCTGTTACTCTTAGTTCAGCCTATTTTTAGTTTGAATACATTCCTATAAGTTCTTCCTACTTTGATTTTCTACTTTAGAAAAAAAATCCTCATCTTATCCTCCAAGAACCAAATAATTTCTCTACTATTTCAATTATTCTCTTATATATGGATCACTTTAGAATCATTTATTTCTCCATCCACTTTTCTTTCTCTTTCTTACTTTTTGAAAAGCAAAAAGGAACAAAATTACACTTTACACATTATAAATTCAGTAAGATTCCTATCCTGTATAATTTGCATTAGTTTTCCTCCATATCCCAAAAAAAAGGTCAAATAAGATTATAAGAATGAGCGGAATACTTCACATATTACTGAAATATTATGGTGATGATAAGTATAGCAATAGTTCAAAAAAAGTCAATATATTCCAAGGTAATTTGGAACGGAGGAAGTTGTAACTCTTCAAAAAAAAAAAGTGCAATCCATTAATAAATTGAAAAACGTTAGCACTAATGCCCAAGGTTTATGTAATGAATAAGAAGCAAAATTTAGTACGCCATTTTTGCCATATGAAGCAAAGTAGTTTGATCTAGAATCAACAAGGAACAAAAGGTGCTTCCAAGTCTCAAATTAGGTTGTTCCCCACCGATAGATGTTCTAACTACAACAGTGACAATGTAAAAACCCAGTCGATACTCACTAAAGAACCGGAGATTCACCCAAGGTAAACCAAATATCCGGGCCAAAGTCAAAACCGGGTTTAAAACCAATAATCAAACTCACTAATGGTGTGTTTGGGAATCTGGATTGCAATTGCAAATTTGGGTCAAATGTCGTATTTGGGGATATATAAAATATTTGAATTAGAGTTCACCCAATTCCATTGATAATTTGACATTTCATCCAAAGATAAAAATCACAATTCGAAAACCCTCACAAACCCTGTCATTTGCAAATTCTTAAAACCATCCTACATTCACGAGAAACAAACATTTCACAACGCCACACTCTCTCCTCTACCAAAACTCTCATTGGTAGTTTCTCTCACTTCACCAAGGTCGCCATCTTGCCGCCGCCACCTCTTCCACCACCGCTAAATGCAGTTGTCAACCATTCTATGGTGTTTTAATTCCTTCCCAGAGAGATTACAACTCATTTGCATTCTTGCAAAAATTCTTTGCTAATCTATGAACCAGGTTTTGTGAGTTTCTTTTTCCTCTTTTTATTAGCAGAAATTTCTCATTAGAATCAAGAATAAAGGCCTCTATGTCACCGATTGAATTTCTTTTTCAAGTTTGTCGTTGAAGTTTTCAGAATTTGTGAGCATAGGACTGATTATATGATTCAAATTTTGTTACAGAAAAAAAAATCATTTTATCTAACTAATTTTCTTTTTCAAACTTGTTGTTGAATTTTCAGTATTTATAAGTGAATTTGGCGAATATTGTCAATATATAGTCAAGAGCGAGAGAAAGAGGAAGAAGGTTACTTGTGGCATTATATGAATTGGAGTTTGAATTAGAAGGTTACAAGTCTCAATCACTCCCAAACAGCATAATAAATTTGGATTCAAAGTTCCAAACATTTACCAAACAATAGAATTGAATTTGAAAGTTGGGTTTTGAAATTCTAGATTTGAAATCATGCAATTGAAATGAATTCCATGTTCCCAAACACAACCTTAAGTTAAAATCACTGCCAAAAATAACTCCATCAGTAAACAGACATTCAGAAGCTTAGTAGTAATAGGAGTATGCAATACAGAAGTACCCAGCTTGTATAAACCACGAAATTTTCCGCATAATAAATTGATAAACGCATAAACCAATACTAAGTTAGCAACAACAAAAAACTTGATAAGCGCATCGATGATGTAAGTATATTGATAAGCTAATAGTATAATTTTGCAAAATTAAGAACACAAACAAAACTAAGAACACATACCAACACGACCCGAGAGAAGGCCAATAAAGAGTTCGGCAGTGGAATACGCCACATTTAGCGAAATCAACACAAACAACCTCTTCATAGGCCTATTTCCAGTCCTCAAAACCGATAAAATTAGGTGAATCGACGACAATTTATCGTCTGATTTAGAGACATCTTTCCACAAGTGATAATCATCCTCATTTGCGGGATAGATTTTAGGCGGAATGTCAATGCTGGAAACACTCCGCGAAAAGGGTATGGTAGATATAATCGTTGTGGGAGTTCGTGGTTCGGAGAACTGCTGAAACGAAGACTGACGAGAATACGCATACCTGCGATCTGATGAATTTAGGGGTCTCTGTGAGCTGACGACATTCAATGATGTGCTCTTTACGAATTGGGGATTTAAATCTGAAGATCCTTCAGGAACCCTAGATTTGTCCATAATTACAATTGTGGAAGATTGAAAGGGCTTTCTGATACCAAGACCTGTAGTCTGTAGAGAGGAGTTGGAAGAATTCTCAAGAATGGATAATTCGTATACTTCCTAGCTTAGTTAGTTAAAAACGGGACGGGTATTAAACGGAGTTTAATTCGGCGCGTTTAAAACGGCAAAAATTTCAAAATTTCGGTCAAATATTCGACTAAAAAACGTTGACTTTTATAATTCGGATACGTACTTATACGCGTTTAAAACGGTTTCAATTTGAAAAATTCGGTCAAAAAAACGCCATTATTTTTGTGGATAATTCCACTTGGCATGTACCATCTTAACCTAAAATCTTAACCTCAACCTCTTTATTCTCACTTAGCCTAACATTTGATCTCCACCATCCACTTAGCCTAGCATTTGATCTCCACCGTCCACTCTTGAAATCCCCCACAATTCTTGCTCTTCACGCATCCAAGTGCTACCTCTCTACCTCAAAAAAATTTGCCTCTTCATCTCCTTCTCCCACCACTCTCTCCCTCCACTTACTCCTTCCCCTGTTTACAAATCAAGGCATCACAAATCAATGCATCATAGCTAACCATCATTATATCAGTTGCATTTGCACTTACTCCATTCCCTATGTTTTTGAAA
The DNA here is from genome assembly GCA_947645195.1 of Patellifolia procumbens. Classification (NCBI taxonomy): domain Eukaryota; kingdom Viridiplantae; phylum Streptophyta; class Magnoliopsida; order Caryophyllales; family Amaranthaceae; genus Patellifolia; species Patellifolia procumbens. The sequence goes on from CANSGD010001328.1 coordinate 8,438,998, forward strand.
TTGTAATACGCACTTACTCCATTCCCTATGTTTTTGAGATTGTAGTACACCACTACACCGTGTGAGCACAGTGAACTGCGTCGGCAGGTGTGAGCAGAGTCACCGTCGGCGGCAGGTTTGTCAACGGAATCGGCGAGTTGGGGCCTAGGGTTTCTTCTCTATTCTCAACGGAAATGGCAGAGTCATGCGAGGGTTAGAATGATGGGGTTGGGTTTTGGTTTTTTAAAACCAGCCTTTTTTTAAAAAAATTCGCTTATAAAAAGTTTTTTCCGTTTTATTCGTCTACCAGCCGAATTTTTCCGTTTAATAAGGGTATGGCGACTTTTTCCGTTTTTTACCCGTTTTTTTCAAAAAAACGGGTTCGGCGTTTAAAACGCGAATAAAACGCGTTTAAACTAACTAAGCTTCCTAGTTCCTACTTATTTAAAAAGTCAATGCATAAGTAAAAAGGCGATCTTGACTTCTATAGAGTTTTCTGTTGAACTATCGAACACAATATTACTTGGGAGTTGGGACGCTCCTAGGAACTCTATAGAAATACATGAAAACTCTATAAAAATAGCTCCTAGGGACGCTTTTATCACTTTCAAGATTATTCGATTTGAGGACGGTCCTAGGGACGCTCTTATCACGTTTAAATAGTAGTAGCCCGTACGAATCCTGGTAGATGACGGTGCCTGTTCAATGCCAATTGAATAATAAAGTAATTAAATCGTCTGTTTGATAAGTCAAGAGTCGAGTTGTTAAGTTATGTCATGTTTTTACTTTGTTAGTATCATGCTAGGATGTTTTTGTTATGCTTTAAATTTTTTAGTGTTCTTGTGTGTCGTCCATTGTATTATGGACCTGCAACGACCCATCTCAAGCTTATGTTGTATGGCGAGCAGGATTTCTTTTCAAGTATTCGTGATGAGCATCGTTGGGAAGAGATCTTTCAGCAAGTTGTTTTCACTATTATGTTAAGTAACGTTGGTTTTATTTGAGATTGACTCAAAGAACATTAGTTATGTTATGGGACTGTTTTAATTATCAAGTCAGGAGTTTGAATTCCTAAGGATTTTAATAAGGGGCCTTAAACGGTTTCCAGTTTGTCTTTTGATTGATTTTAATTTAAGACTTCCGTTTTTTTATTTTTAAAGTTAATAGGTTTATTTAATATCTTGTTATTTAAGCCGTATACGTATCCTCGTGGCGGTAACACCTCTAGATACCTCTGGTTTACGTAGGAAAATATTTATGAAAATAGAGAGGAATTTGGGGGTGTTACAAAGTGGTATCATGAGCTTTAGGTTTGACTGTTTTACTTTATTTTGACTGAACTTCAACTTCAAAAATTATTTCACACTTGAACACATTTTAATGTATTTGAAAATATTTTGGGGTATCAAAGGGAAAGCATATAGAATCGTTCATTATTTGTGTGCATATCTTTTTATTTTATGTAAATCTTGATGTTGCATTCCAAATATGTGCTTTTAGAGTTAAATATATGTGTCAAAATTAAGTCTATATGTTTGTTAACTTAATGTGATTACATGTAGAACTTAGTGCATAATAGGTGTGTTTCATTTCCTAAAAGTGGAATTATGTATTTTAGCGACAAGGTTGTCACAGCTAAGAAGGCTTAAGAAACACAGTATAAGTATTATTTTAGAATTAATTTTTTTTAGGTCTTATCTCTTAGTGAAAGTCAAGTGACTTAACTATGTGAATTAGGTCTTGTTCGATTTATTTGGATTACTTGAGTTAATAATATTGTCAAAAGATTAAGTGTACCTCTAGGAAGTATAAGTGGTAAAATGTGTTCTATTCGCTCGCAAATAAGTTAGTAATCACCAAGCCATTAACAATACGCTTCGCCTATCATACAGGTTCGATATGTCAGGGAGAAATCGCGTTGGCAGAAATGGACGTGATGGTAGAGGCGAGATGACTGACATACAAGAGATGAAGGCCACTCTTGGTCAATTGATTCAGGTCACTAACAGCTTGGTGCAAGCAAGGGGCGATGCTCCTAGAAATGATATTGGTGGTGAGATGTTCAAGAAGATAAGGCAAAGTAAGCCACCTTTCTTCACTGGTAAAGGGGACCCTGCTGCTTTAGAAGACTGGATCCGAGATTTTGATCGACTGTTCGAAACGATCAACTGCCCTGATAACTTGAAGGTGACTAATGCTGTGTTTTATGTTCGAGAGGAGGCTGACTGTTGGTGGAATCAGCGCAAAGCTACACTTCTTGCTATTGCAGGCTTTGGCTGGGATCAATTTAAGGAGGCACTCCGTGCCAAATTTTATCCCCCATACCTCAAGAAGCAGAAGTCCTTGGAGTTTATGACATTGACTATGGAAGGGACGGAAATGAGCGTCCAGGAGTACTATCGAAAATTCACTGAGCTAATGCGTTTTTGTAATAACCCGATTTTTAACCTTATTTTATTATTAAATAATTGAGATTATTAACTTAAATATGACCTTATTTATTTTATGAATATTAAGGTTCCTTATTAAAATATATATATTTATTAGATTTTTAAATGATTTTAATTGTTAATTATTATTACTATTTAGGAAATAAAATTGAGCTTTGAAAACTTATGGGTCATTACTCATTACTCAATAGCCATCTTCAAATCCATATCCAAGTTCAATACCAAACTCAAGCCCAACCCAAAACATAAACCCAAAAGAAAGAATAAAAAAAAAGGGAAAAAGAAAAAGGGAAAAAGAAAAGAAAGAAAGAACAGGAGATCAGTCATCTTCTTCCTCCTTCTTCCACCTCCTACTTCTCTTCTTCTCTACCATTGGAGCAAATTGGTTGCAAAAGGATGAACATGAAAGCTTCTAGAGTCTACAATCAGATAAGAATGACCTCAAATCAGACCAATTAAGTGGTAGAAAAACTTCATCTTCATCCTCATTCATACTTATCCATGGAAGAGTAATCAAACTTCAAATTGAATACTTCCTACTGATTTCTACTATAAATAGGAGCAATTTGAAATTCAATTCTCATAAGAAAATCACCAAGCTTCATTCCATCTTCTTCTTCTCTAAATTTCAGCCATTAAACTTGAATTTAAGCTTTCCAAAACCAACCAAAAACCCACCTAAAGATACACCGGAAACCGCCATGAAAGCCGCCACCTCCGACCACCCTGAACAACCGGAAAAAAACGGCGCCCAGCCACCCTCACTCACTCTCCCTGTCGTCCTCACACACACAGCCCCCTCTCATCTTTCTCTTCCTCTTTCGCCATCCACCCCTGCTGCCGTATTACTTCCTCTTCGCAGATCACCGCGAAACCACCGCCAACAGCCTCGCACACCGCCGCCCACAACCACCGCCTGATCGACCCCCCCTGAACCGCCACCCTACACCGCCATCTCCCCTACCGCCGCAGCCACAACCGTGGCCATACCCCTGCACCCTGCTCTGTTTTCATTTCTCTTTGGTGAGTAACAGACGTTTTTAGTCTGTTTTCTTTTTTGAAGTTTGTTATCATTTATTTTTGTAAAGTCAATCTCCCTCTCTTTGACTCTTAATAATCCTATTTTAAGTTATCACTCTTTCTATGATTTCTATTAATTCTACTATGTTTTAAATCTCTATTATCAACACTATTATTTTTATTGATATTGACATTAATATTAATATTCATACTCATATTATTATTATTATTATTATGATTATTATTATTATTATTATTATTATTATTATTATTATTACTATTATCCAAAATAAGCATAATACAGTAAGTATATTATTCATTTGTATTTTCCTAAAAACATTTTATAATTTAATATAAATTTTATTAGATGAAAAATAATTTTATAAGTTTATTATATTAGTATTTAAACACCTTATCGTATAGTTTTTGAATATTTAAAGGTCTCTAACTTAATTATATAATTTCGTGTTATTTAAAGAGAAAACCGCCCTCGGAGCTCAGAAGGAACTGATATCCAAGACTAAGGATTATTATTCTGCAAATCAAGGTAACAACTACTGCTAGTACCCGCAATTCCCTTGAAAATATAAGAAAGGGGTATAATGACGTAGTAAATGGTTTATGAGTTTTCTTGAATTGCGGGATTATCTAAAGCATGATTTATGTTTCATGAATATTGAAATATTGTGAAGTTTAATAGAATGACTGAAATGTGAGATATTATACCTAATGAGGTACACCTGAATGACTGAGAATATTATATACTGTTTGTATAAATTAAAAGAGGTGAAACATGATAAATTCAAGTGAAAGAACTGGTTTGTTGGCTGTATATATCCTGACTGATGGTCGTGCACGTACCGAGCTGTATCCTGTTTCCTGATGAGCACTGGCTCTTTTCCTGGGGCACTGGCCCGCTAATGTTATTCCTGATGAGCACTGGCTCTTTTCCTGGGGCACTGGCCCATTGTGGGAGACGTCCCACCCCTGAAATACTGCCCAACAACCAGAATGAATTTGCTAAAAGGGAATGATGAATGAATGGGTTATACAGTAATCATGAACGTTTTAATTATTCTCTCTCTCCCCTGTTTTATAAATAAAATGAATTGAAATGAATTTACGTTGCTAGAGTAGTCTGTTACTGAGTCTCTCGACTCATCCGTTTTTGTATTTATGTTTTAGGTACAGCTGGGGAAGACGATAACGAGTAGTGGCGAGGATTCACTCATATAAGTTTTAGTAGTTATTACCACTTGTGTTTCTTTTTGGTGAACTATATGAATTACTAGAGTATTAGGTTACTGTTACTTAATGTAATAAGGTTCTTAAGTTACTTTGTTTATCACTTAATCAAGTTAACGTTAAAGTTTAATATATGAATGTTGCCTTGTATTTTTCTAACGGAGAATACGGCAGTAATGCCTCGGCCTAATAGGGTATTTCCGCTGCTATTAGTGCCTTAATCAGGTAATTAGACGTCGGGGCATTACAGAATGGTATCAGAGCAACGGTTCTGAAACCTATAATAAAACCCTCGAGGTTTTATATTAAATAGGAATAATTGAGTTATCAAAATAAGAGTAAAAGAATTCTTAGTAAAAGATTAATAATTATGGTAAAAATGAAATAAATTTAACGAGTTATAAATGAAATAGTAGCTAATTAAAAATGGAATCTACGAGTCTGAGCGTAGGATACGGGACAAGGGATTATTTTACAAAGTTTCTTTTATCATAATTGTAATTATTATGCAGAATGTCGACCACTAACGCCAATAACAACGGTAGTCACGAAAGTGAAAACGTACACGTGGAAGAAGTATACGTAGAGGATATCCAGAATAATGGGAACAAGGGACCTAATCAACCTTTGGAAGGAACCGAGGAACGAATAGAGAGGTTGGAGAAGATGAATACTATGCTGGCTGAGTTAGTTCAAGATGCCTGGAAAAAGAAAAATGTGAATGAAAATGAGAGTTCGATAATGTTTAAGAAGTTCTCGTCTTTGAACCCACCATCCTATGATGGTAAACCTGATCCAGTCGAGTTTGAAGATTGGATCAACCGTATGGAGCAGTTATTCGAAACCTTGCAATGCCCTGATAAATGGAAAGTCGATTTTGCTGTATTTTATCTCACGGGACAAGCAGTCTTATGGTGGAAGGTGAATAAGGAAAAGAAGAAGGAGCCTGGATTTGGATGGAGCAAACTCTAGGAGTTGATGCGAGATAAGTTTTACCCACCATCTCTGAGGAAGCAAAAAGAAGATGAATTTCTCCACCTACAGCAAGGTACTATGAGCATTTTGGAGTACGCTAATAAGTTTATGGAGCTGTCAAGGTTTGCACCAGAACTGGTAACCACGGAGCAGTCAAGAATGAATCGATTTGAGCGAGGTCTGAGCCTTAAATACCAGGATAGGTTGGCATCTCAGAAGTTTACGTCATACCAGGATATGGTGGACGTCGCTGTTAACGTAGAACGAGTTGTGTTGCTTCGAGAGTCAGAGAATACGAGGTTCAAAAGGAGGAATGATGCACGGAATGACAACTATGGGGGAGGAAAAAGGGTGAATCAAGGACATAATTACTGGAGGAATAACAATGGTAATAAGAATCAAGGCGGAAACCGAAACCAGAATAACTATGGAACGCCCATGAACAAAGCCCTAGTATGTGCCAAGTGTGGTAAAAGAAATCATGTAGAAAGTGAATGTCGTATGGGCACGAACACTTGCTACCGATGTGGAAGTCATGATCATTATATTCGAGATTGCCCGAAGCTACCTGGAGCTAATAGAGTTGTGGAAGGAACATCTTCTGCTGGTGTTAATCGAGGAAGAAACAACAACAATAATACAAGCACAAATCGCAATCCACCGCGTCCAGCCCCAACTGGAAGAGTTTATGTTATGAGACAGGATGAAGCTGATAACAATGACACTGTTATTACTGGTACTTTCTTTATCCACTCTCTACCTGCCCATGTACTTTTTGATTCTGGAGCCTCACATTCCTTTATTTCCCCGCAATTTGCCAAAAGCTTGAATTTGAAACCTTCACATGACTTTTCTTCTATGAACGTTGCCCTCCCTACTGGGGAAACTATTAAATGTGCGATCATGTATAGAGATTGTCCTATTATCATAGAAAACACTGAATTCTTAACTGACTTAATAGAATTTGAGTTATCAGAATTCGACGTGATTTTAGGAATGAATTGGTTAACCAAGTATGAAGCTGATATCAATTGTGTTAAGCAGAGCGTGACTCTAAAAACACCTAATGAGAGTAGAATATCATACCATAGGGTGACACCCAAACCAGAAAGACAAATTGTTGCTGGCTTAAGAGCTCATAAAATGCCTGAGTACGATTGTTTTGGATACCTTTGCAGTATCGTGGATGTAAATGCTTCTCAACCTTCCATAATCGACATTCCTGTAGTTTGTGAATACCCTCATGTGTTTCCAAATGAGATACCTGGTATGCCTCCACAGAGGGAACTAGACTTTAGCATCGAATTGATACCTGGATCGGCCCCTATCTCTAAAGCCCCTTATAGAATGGCCCCCACCGAGTTGCAAGAACTGAAGAAACAATTAGACGAGTTACTTGAAAAAGGTTATATAAGACCGAGTGTATCACCCTGGGGAGCCCCTGTCTTGTTCGTAAAGAAAAAAGATGGAAGTTTGAGACTTTGTATAGATTATCGAGAATTGAACAAAATTACGATTAAGAACAAGTATCCATTACCCCGTATAGATGACTTGTTTGACCAACTTCGAGGGGCGAAAGTCTTTTCAAAAATAGATTTGAGGTCCGGATACCATCAACTTCGAATTAAACCAGAAGATATCCCAAAAACCGCATTTAGAACCCGATATGGTCACTATGAGTTCCTGGTAATGGCTTTTGGATTAACTAATGCACCAGCCGTGTTTATGGACCTAATGAACCGCATTTTTAAGCCATACTTGGATAAATTTGTGGTAGTTTTCATTGATGACATTCTGGTGTATTCTAAAAACGAAGAAGAACATAGAGAGCATTTGAAGAAGGTGATGGATATATTAACTGAAAACCAGTTATATGCCAAATTGTCAAAGTGTGAGTTTTGGCTTAAGGAAGTATCATTTTTGGGCCATATCATCTCTAAGAAAGGCGTTTCTGTAGATCCACAGAAAATAAAAGCAATAATAGAGTGGCCTAGACCAACCAACGTTCCCGAGGTACGAAGCTTTATGGGATTGGCTGGTTATTATCGAAGATTTGTGCAAGATTTCTCTAAAATTGCCTCACCCATAACCCGATTGGTAAGAAAGAACGCCAAGTATGAGTGGACCGATGAATGTGAATTTGCATTTCAAGAATTAAAAAGACGCCTCACCACTGCTCCTGTTCTAACCCTTCCTTCTGGAACCGAGGGATTTGTTATTTATAGTGATGCCTCTAAGAACGGGCTCGGTTGTGTTTTGATGCAAAATGGAAAAGTCATAGCCTATGCCTCCCGTCAACTCAAAATACATGAACAAAATTACCCCACCCATGACCTTGAACTTGCCGCAGTTGTCTTTGCCCTTAAGATCTGGAGACACTATCTGTACGGTGCCTCGTGTCAGATCTTCACTGATCACAAAAGTCTGAAATATATTTTCACCCAAAAAGAACTCAACATGAGACAACGTAGGTGGTTAGAACTTTTAAAAGACTATGATCTTGACATCCAATACCATCCCGGAAAAGCTAACGTAGTTGCCGATGCCCTGAGTCGTAAAGCTCATGTGAACTCACTCTTATCTATTCCCCGATCCATTCATATGGATTTGCAAAGGATAGAAGTCGAATTCATTCGAAGAACGGAGAGTGCTCGCTTAAATACATTGGAGGTGAAATCCGACTTAATCAACGAGATCAAGGAGGCCCAGGGAAAAGACTTACAGTTGGAACGCATAAGAAGTGACGTAAGAAACGGAAAGTCACCTGGATTTGTAATCCAAGAAGACGGAACGTTGAGGTTTCAAGGGAGATTATGCGTACCAAACAATGAAGAAATAAAGAATCGAATCTTGAAGGAATCTCATAATGCACCATATTCGATTCACCCTGGAGGAAATAAGTTGTATAAAGATTTGAGACAAGTGTTCTGGTGGAGTAACATGAAACAAGAAGTGGCAGAATTTGTGGCTAAATGTCTGACTTGCCAAAGGATTAAAATAGAGCATCAAAGACCAGCTGGTTTATTGCGACCCTTGGATGTGCCAGAATGGAAATGGGATTCAATATCCATGGATTTTATCATGGGATTGCCCTCGTCAAACAAGGGAATGAATGCCATATGGGTCATTGTAGATCGATTGACCAAGTCAGCACATTTCTTATCAATTAAACATAATTGGAGCTTAGATCGGTTGGCAGAGTTATATATGAATACCATAGTTCGATTGCACGGAGTACCAAGCTCGATTGTTTCAGATCGTGATTCAAGATTCCAAGCAAGATTTTGGAAAGAATTACAGAAAGCTCTTGGAACGAAACTTAATTTCAGTACAGCTTTTCATCCAGCCACTGATGGACAAACAGAACGCACCAACCAGATTGTCGAGGACATGCTCAGAGCGTGTGTTTTGGATTTTCAAGGCACTTGGGAGAAATTTCTGCCAATGGTAGAATTTTCGTATAATAATAGTTATCAGGCTACCATTGGAATGGCTCCATATGAAGCATTGTATGGTCGGAAATGTCGAACACCTTTGTGTTGGAATGATATTGACGAGACACGTATTATTGGACCAGAGTTAATTCAAGAGACAACTGACAAGATTCGATTGATTCAGTCACGAATGAAGACAGCTCAGAGTAGGCAAAAGAGTTACGCGGATCAACGAAGAAGGCCATTAGAATTTATGATTGGAGATCACGTATTTTTGAAAATCTCACCGACAAAAGGGATCATGAGGTTTGGCCAATCAGGGAAGCTAAGTCCAAGATATATCGGGCCATATGAAGTCTTAGATAGAGTTAATGAAGTGGCGTATCGGCTTGCACTACCCACTGACTTAGACAAAGTACACAATGTATTTCACGTATCAATGTTACGGAAATATGTTCCAGACCCGAATCATGTGATTAATCATGAACCCTTACAGCTACGAGATGACCTGACTTATGAAGAAAAACCGATCGAAGTCCTCGATCGCAGAGAGAAACAACTGAGGAATAAAGTGATTCGAATGGTGAAAGTCTTGTGGGCTAACCACTCGACATCTGAAGCTACCTGGGAAGTAGAAGATCAAATGAGAGCGAAATACCCCTACCTTTTCCCCTAGGACGTTTTGATGTTTATAAATGTACGTCTTGTGATTGTACTGTTGCTACTTATATGTATGCATTGCACAAAATTTATATGTGAATATTTGAAATATGTTCTTATTAGTCATGGATGATTGAGGTTCAACTGAGCTCCAGTTTCGAGGACGAAACTTTTTCTAAGAGGGTAAGGATGTAATAACCCGATTTTTAACCTTATTTTATTATTAAATAATTGAGATTATTAACTTAAATATGACCTTATTTATTTTATGAATATTAAGGTTCCTTATTAAAATATATATATTTATTAGATTTTTAAATGATTTTAATTGTTAATTATTATTACTATTTAGGAAATAAAATTGAGCTTTGAAAACTTATGGGTCATTACTCATTACTCAATAGCCATCTTCAAATCCATATCCAAGTTCAATACCAAACTCAAGCCCAACCCAAAACATAAACCCAAAAGAAAGAATAAAAAAAAGGGAAAAAGAAAAAGGGAAAAAGAAAAGAAAGAAAGAACAGGAGATCAGTCATCTTCTTCCTCCTTCTTCCACCTCCTACTTCTCTTCTTCTCTACCATTGGAGCAAATTGGTTGCAAAAGGATGAACATGAAAGCTTCTAGAGTCTACAATCAGATAAGAATGACCTCAAATCAGACCAATTAAGTGGTAGAAAAACTTCATCTTCATCCTCATTCATACTTATCCATGGAAGAGTAATCAAACTTCAAATTGAATACTTCCTACTGATTTCTACTATAAATAGGAGCAATTTGAAATTCAATTCTCATAAGAAAATCACCAAGCTTCATTCCATCTTCTTCTTCTCTAAATTTCAGCCATTAAACTTGAATTTAAGCTTTCCAAAACCAACCAAAAACCCACCTAAAGATACACCGGAAACCGCCACGAAAGCCGCCACCTCCGACCACCCTGAACAACCGGAAAAAAACGGCGCCCAGCCACCCTCACTCACTCTCCCTGTCGTCCTCACACACACAGCCCCCTCTCATCTTTCTCTTCCTCTTTCGCCATCCACCCCTGCTGCCGTATTACTTCCTCTTCGCAGATCACCGCGAAACCACCGCCAACAGCCTCGCACACCGCCGCCCACAACCACCGCCTGATCGACCCCCCCTGAACCGCCACCCTACACCGCCATCTCCCCTACCGCCGCAGCCACAACCGTGGCCATACCCCTGCACCCTGCTCTGTTTTCATTTCTCTTTGGTGAGTAACAGACGTTTTTAGTCTGTTTTCTTTTTTGAAGTTTGTTATCATTTATTTTTGTAAAGTCAATCTCCCTCTCTTTGACTCTTAATAATCCTATTTTAAGTTATCACTCTTTCTATGATTTCTATTAATTCTACTATGTTTTAAATCTCTATTATCAACACTATTATTTTTATTGATATTGACATTAATATTAATATTCATACTCATATTATTATTATTATTATTATGATTATTATTATTATTATTATTATTATTACTATTATCCAAAATAAGCATAATACAGTAAGTATATTATTCATTTGTATTTTCCTAAAAACATTTTATAATTTAATATAAATTTTATTAGATGAAAAATAATTTTATAAGTTTATTATATTAGTATTTAAACACCTTATCGTATAGTTTTTGAATATTTAAAGGTCTCTAACTTAATTATATAATTTCGTGTTATTTAAAGAGAAAACCGTCCTCGGAGCTCAGAAGGAACTGATATCCAAGACTAAGGATTATTATTCTGCAAATCAAGGTAACAACTACTGCTAGTACCCGCAATTCCCTTGAAAATATAAGAAAGGGGTATAATGACGTAGTAAATGGTTTATGAGTTTTCTTGAATTGCGGGATTATCTAAAGCATGATTTATGTTTCATGAATATTGAAATATTGTGAAGTTTAATAGAATGACTGAAATGTGAGATATTATACCTAATGAGGTACACCTGAATGACTGAGAATATTATATACTGTTTGTATAAATTAAAAGAGGTGAAACATGATAAATTCAAGTGAAAGAACTGGTTTGTTGGCTGTATATATCCTGACTGATGGTCGTGCACGTACCGAGCTGTATCCTGTTTCCTGATGAGCACTGGCTCTTTTCCTGGGGCACTGGCCCGCTAATGTTATTCCTGATGAGCACTGGCTCTTTTCCTGGGGCACTGGCCCATTGTGGGAGACGTCCCACCCCTGAAATACTGCCCAACAACCAGAATGAATTTGCTAAAAGGGAATGATGAATGAATGGGTTATACAGTAATCATGAACGTTTTAATTATTCTCTCTCTCCCCTGTTTTATAAATAAAATGAATTGAAATGAATTTACGTTGCTAGAGTAGTCTGTTACTGAGTCTCTCGACTCATCCGTTTTTGTATTTATGTTTTAGGTACAGCTGGGGAAGACGATAACGAGTAGTGGCGAGGATTCACTCATATAAGTTTTAGTAGTTATTACCACTTGTGTTTCTTTTTGGTGAACTATATGAATTACTAGAGTATTAGGTTACTGTTACTTAATGTAATAAGGTTCTTAAGTTACTTTGTTTATCACTTAATCAAGTTAACGTTAAAGTTTAATATATGAATGTTGCCTTGTATTTTTCTAACGGAGAATACGGCAGTAATGCCTCGGCCTAATAGGGTATTTCCGCTGCTATTAGTGCCTTAATCAGGTAATTAGACGTCGGGGCATTACAGTTTTGCACCTGAAAATGTTTCAACTGAGGAGATGAAAGCTACAAGGTTTGAGTTGGGTTTGGACTTAGATCTTCAAGGGCGTCTAGGAGGGGAGAATTTCACTAATATTGACACGCTATTTGAACGAGCTGCTCACCTAGAAGGCATCAGTAAGCGTCAGCTAGTTACATCTAGGGGAGAAAAGAGAAAGGAGAATCCTGCTCAAAACCCTCAAAAGTTCGATAAGCGCCCGAGACAAGGAGGCAACTTCTAGAACAACAGTAACAACAACAATGGCAATTATCGAAACAATAGAGCAATGGTGGTAAGACTGAAAGGGTCTACTTCTGTAAAAGATGTCCCAATAACCACACGGGTAAGGATTGTGAAGGGAATCTTGTAGAATGCAGAATTTGTGTCAAGAAGAGTCATAGGGGGTACGAGTGCTACTCCAAAGATAAGGGTAACAATGGGAACAACAAAAACTTCCAGAACCGTCCCAACAATGGAGACAAGAATGGGAATGGTCATTACAAGTTCCAAGGAGGTCAGAATTCTCACCAAGCTCAAGGTGGAAAAGCAGGAGGAAATGGAAATGGAGGCTACAAAGGTGGTAACAACAATATTCCAGGGAAGCTCAATGTTATGAACAATAGCGAAGCTCAGGCGTCTCATGATGTTATCACAGGTACTTTCTTTATAAACTCGTTACCTGTTAGAGTTTTATTTGATTCAGGAGCCTCTTATTATTTCATATCTACTTCTATTGTTGAGAGTCTTAGTCTTAAAACTCCCAAACCTATTTCTATACCAATGGTGATTCCTTCGGGGGAAGTAGTAGACTGTGTGAAACGTCATGAGGGTGTAGAAATATGTATGCTGGATCAAATTTTCCTTAAAACCTCATAGAATTCCAGTTAGGTGGATTGGATGTCATTTTAGGGATGGATTGGTTAGGAAAATATAAGGCAAAAATTGATTGTCGAGCCCCAAAAGGTAGATTTGAGGAGCCCAAAAGTTAGCCATGTATCTTATCAGAGATGGTGTGAGAAACCAGGATTGAGAATCATTAGTGCTTTGAGGTTGAAAACCTATGTCCAAAAGGGATTTCCCTTATATTTTTGTTGTGTTAGAAAAGTGGAAAATGAGGAGATTCGAGTGGAGGATGTTCCCATAGTGAGTGAGTTTCAAGATGTATTCCCAGAAGAAATTCCGGGGATGCCACCTAAAAGGGACGTTGAGTTCAATATAGACTTAGCTCCTGGAACTGGACCGATTTGTAAAGCACCCTATAGGATGGCGCCTGCTGAAATGAATGAATTGAAAGTCCAATAAGAAGATTTGTTGGAGAAGGGTTATATAAGACCGAGTGTTTCCCCTTGGGGTGCCCCTGTATTGTTCGTAAAGAAGAAAGATGGTAGTTTGAGGCTGTGTATTGATTACCGTGAGCTCAACAACGTCACAATCAAGAACAAGTATCCCTTACCAAGGATTGATGATTTGTTCGATCAACTTAAAAGTGCTGGTATTTTCTCCAAGATAGACTTGCGTTCAAGGTACCATCAACTGAGGATAGTGGACCGGGACATACCCAAGACTGCTTTCAGGACTCGTTATGGTCACTATGAATTTGCTGTAATGCCCTTTGGTTTGACTAATGCTCCAGCTGTGTTTATGGACCTTATGAATCGTATATTCAGTCCGTTCTTAGACAAGTTTGTTGTAGTGTTCATAGACAACATCCTGATTTATTCAAAGACTCGTGAAGAGCATGAAAATCACCTTCGGACTATCTTGCTTACTCTAAGGGAAAACCAGTTGTACGCCAAATTTTCTAAGTGTGAATTTTGGCTTGAGAAAGTGTCGTTCTTAGGTCATTTCATTTCTAAGGAAGGGGTTTCTGTTGACCCTGCTAAGATTAAAGCTGTCATCGAATGGCCCGTGCCAAGGAATGTCACTGAAGTAAAGAGTTTCTTAGGGCTAGCTGGGTATTATCGAAGATTCGTAAAAGATTTCTCTCGTATAGCTCGACCCATGACCAATCTCATGAAGAAGGAGACGAAGTATGTGTGGATTGAAGATTGTGAGAAATCATTCCAGGATTTGAAGGCAAGGTTGACTTCAGCACCTGTCCCAACTTTGCCAGATGGGACAGAGGGTTTTGAGGTTTATAGTGATGCGTCGAAGAATGGGTTAGGATGTGTGCTTATACAAAATCGAAAGGTGATAGCTTATGCCTCGAGGCAGCTTAAACCTTATGAAGCTAACTATCCTACTCATGACTTAGAGTTAGCAACCATTGTCGTTGCACTCAAAATTTGGAGACACTACCTTTATGGGGTGACCTGCAAGATCTACACCGACCATAAAAGTTTGAAGTACATATTCACTCAGAAAGATCTCAACATGAGGCAAAGGAGGTGGTTAGAGTTGATTAAGGATTATGACCTTGAAATACAGTACCACGAAGGGAAGGCCAATGTCATAGCTGACGCATTGAGCCGAAAATCGAGTCATGGAGTGAATACCTTAGTCATAGCTAATAAACTATGTGAGGAATTGACAACGTTAAACTTAGAGGTGGTTCAACCTGGAGAAATTGCATCTAGCTTGAATGATTTAACCATACAACCTTCGTTCTTCCAAGAAATCATTGATAATCAGCCTGATGATGTTAAACTAGGTAGAGTGAAAGAAAAGTTGAAAGAAGGAAAGGCACAAGGGTTCGCAATTCATGATGATGGAAGCATACGTTACAAGGGAAGATGGTGTGTGCCTAAGAATTGTGAAGATTTAAAGAAGAAGATCATGGAAGAGGCTCACAATACGCCTTATTCTGTGCATCCTGGAGGATACAAGCTCTATAAAGACTTGAAAAAGATGTTTTGGTGGCCGAAGATGAAGAGAGAAGTAGCCGAGTTTGTTTCTCGTTGCTTGACTTGTCAAAAGGTCAAGAGTGAGCACAAGAGACCTCAAGGAAAGATTCAACCTCTTGATGTTCCGGTTTGGAAGTGGGATTCGATAGCTATGGACTTTGTCACTGCATTGCCAAAGACTAGGGGAGGATTGGATACCATTTGGGTAGTGGTCGATCGATTGACCAAATCTGTTGTTTTCATACCTATGGAGGAGACGTGGAAGATTGAACAACTAGCAAAGGCCTACATCAAGCATGTGGTCAGACTTCATGGGGGTACCGTCTCATATAGTTTCTGATAGAGATTCCCGATTCTTATCCAACTTTTGGGAAGCATTTCAGAAAGCTTTTTTGGGACTAAACTTCTCAATATTATTGCCTTTCACCCTGCAACAGATGGTCAAACTGAGAGAACCATCCAAACTCTAGAAGATATTCTTCGAGCCTATGTTATGGAGTCTCAGGGTTCATGGGACGATCATTTGGATCTCATCGAATTCTCATACAACAATAGTCATCACGCAAGCATTGGAATGGCACCATTTGAAGCATTGTATGGTAGGAAGTATCGAAGCCCAGTGTGCTGGAGTGATATAAGCGAGATAGTGATGTTGGGACCACAATTGATAGAAGACACCACACACTAAGTGAAGGTCATTCAAGAGAATATTCGTGCGGCCCAGGATCGTCAGAAATCATATGCCAACTTAAAAAGGAGGGAAGAAGAATATGAAGTTGGCGAGAAAGTGTTGTTGAAAGTGTCACCCATGAAAGGGGTGATGAGATTTGGCAAGAAAGGAAAGTTGAGTCCGAAGTTTATATGCCCTTATGAAATTGTTAAGAGAATTGGGAAAGTGGCTTATAAACTAGCACTACCAAATGAGTTAGAGCATGTGCACGATGTTTTTCATGTGTCTCAGCTTAAGCGTTACAATCCAGATGATTCACATGTGCTTCAACCTGAAACGATTGAATTAGATGAGACTTTTTCGTATGAGCCAAAAGGCTAAGAAAAATTTCATATTGTAATAAAACAAAAGTATCTAGTGTGCAGGTAATATATTTAGGAATATCTTACAAATTCATTTCAAAGCTATACAAATCAAATATAGAAAACAAAACTACTTTTGAACAATCTCAACTTTCAACTTTTCTTGCATTCGAAACAATTCTGCAAATAACTTGAAAATGTAACAGTTTTGAAACCTGTGAGTAGGAAGTATTAAATTCCAATGAGTTAGCTAGGCTCACGAGATAGGTAAACACCAACGCCCCTAGTATGCATACACCTAACTTGATAACGAACAAAGAAGAAAGATAAATGGCAAGTGTATTGATCAACATACACCTAACTACTAAATAATGGTTGAGATACTGTTAACTCAACCTACTTACAAGCTCGAGGAATACCGCTTACCGGCAACCCCACAAAATATTCAAAGAAAATATGATAAATCATAATTAAGTAAACAAAGAAACTTTCTAGTTTAACTCAATACATGTAACAATGAGGAACTTTCTCCTTTTGAACCTCAACTTGACATATGAGGAACTTCCTCCTTTAAATCTCAACTTGGCATATGAGGAACTTCCTCCTTTTAAATCTTATAAATTCTTTCAATATAAATATCGTCACAACGATTTTAAATCTCAATATATATTTAACGTAAAACCCTTTAAAACTCAATATATAAACAACGTAAAACCTAAATCTCAATATCAACCTCAAACCAATATAAATCATTTTCCAAAATAATTTGTACAAGTCGTAGCAAAAAATCTTACCTTTTTAGCAACCACAACCAACCAAACTCGATCTCAAGTCAATAAGGTTCTTCTACGAACCCACGATCTACACTATAATATAATATAGTATAAGTCACTTGACTATACTTCACATAATTCACATACAAATGACCTAACATATTTAATGAGCTCTGATTGATTTAAAGACGACTCACTTAAACCCAGATCAACACAAATGTCATTCGAAGTCGGCTAGACAATAATTGAACATATTAAAATCAAACTAGTCTAACTTACTTTGATCCAAAAAGTTCTAATATCAATTCCTATCAACAATACCCATCACCTATGACCATAGAACTGCAAGCCAACAACATAACCGTGACTAACAGACATATAATAGCCATTTATACACAAATATAGCATATCTCTGTAACAACGAAAATATAGAACAATCATGATTCAAAGTCTAGTGTGTTCAGAACCTGCCAGGGCTGCCACCATCCTTATTAGCCAACCACTCCAATCTACAACTACGCACAACAACAACGACAACAACAAATACAGACATCAACATGACACTAATCATGACTCCAATAACTTATACCATAATTGGGCTAATTAATTAAACTAGTAAGCTTGCATCACTCCGAGATAATAAGTATTAACAATAGTTATCGAAAGTATTAATTTTTGTAAAACAAACTCGTATATACACTAACTACTTCATATTAATAATTTTATTTCTGATCATACACCCCTAATCATTGAGTGTGTTTCTGAGGACTGTAGAGGTGGCAGACCTTTTAAATTCTTCAACCATTTAGCGGAGCATGAACATTTCTTGAATGTTTTCCAATATCATTGGCATGGTGGTGGTAGAGGAAGTTTGCTTCAGCAATTATGGTTTAGATTAAAGAGGCTTAAGTCTAGCTTGAAACTTCTCCACTCTCAGGAGTTTGCTTGGATCACTAATAAGATTGAAGCTGCTAGGCAAGATCTATAGAGTATACAAACTGAGGTGCAATTATCTCCTACTAATGATAGCCTACACACTAGAGAAGCAGTTGTTGTTGTTAGGCTAAAAGAAGTGGCTTTCTATTGAAGAAAACCCCTCAAACAGAAAGCTAGACTTCATTAGCTCAAGCTTGGGACTCTTGTTCTAAGTTTTCCTTTACAACTATGAAAGAGAGAAGGGATAGAAACAAAATTTATGTGCTTTTTGATGATAATGATGAGAGCATTACACATCCTGACAGAATACAGGAGGCTATCCTCAGCTTCTATACCTCCTTAATGTGTTCTACTGCTGTTGAAGTGCCAACTGTAGATGTTGATGTTATTAGATCTGGTGCAAAGGTATCTATTGAATAATGTGCTACTCTAACTGTTCCTGTTACTTATGAGGAGATATATAATGTTGTCTTTTTTAAAAAGGCATGGCCTATTACCAAACAAGATGTGGGCAAAGCTGTTTTGCAATTCTTTGATTCTGGTGAGATGCCTATTCAGATAAATATAAACTCCATTACTCTTGTTCCTCAAATTCCTAGACCCTCAAAAGCTTCTCATTTTAGACCTATTGCCTGTTACAATATTCTCTATTAAATTATAGGGAAAATTCTCACTAGTAGGCTTCAAAAATGTGTAGCTGAGGTTGTAAGTGAGTTTCAAACTGGTTTTAGTCCTAGTAGACACATTGCTGATAATATCTTGCTTTCTTTTGAGCTTATGAAAGGGTATACTAGATCTCACATCTCCCCTGGGTGTGTCATTGAAGTTGACCTTAAAAAAGCTTATGATTCTATTGAGTGGCCTTTCCTTCATACTATTCTTGTTGAACTAGGGTTTCCTAGTAAATTTATTGCCTGGATTATGGCTTGTGTCACTTCTATCACTTACTCTGTCCTTATCAATGGTAAGCCTTGTAGTCCTTTCAAAGCTAGAAAAGGTCTTAGGAAAGGTGATCCGTTATCTCCTTTCTTGTTTGCCATTGGTATGGAATATCAAACTAGATGTATGAAAGCAATGGTTGCTAATCCCTCTTTTCATTTTGACCCTAAATGTAAGAGTTGGGATTACATACCTTATGTTTGCAGATGATTTATTGATGTTTGCTAGAACTGATGAATCCTCTATCAGACTTTTCTTTCAAGCTTTTGAGAAATTATCTAGAGCTTCTAGTTTAGAGGCTAATATGGATAAGCGCAACATCTATTTTAGAGGTGTTAGGGATAATGTTAAAGATCTCTTAATTGGTTTGATTGGTATTCCTCAAGGGTATTTTCCTTCAGATATCTTGGGGTCCCTTTGTCTACTAAGAAGCTTAACTAAACTCAATGCAGGCCTCTTATTGAGCATATGCTTGGTAAACTGAAAACTTGGAACTCTAAATTCCTAAGTTATGCTAGGAGGTTTTAGTTGGTGAAATCTGTTCTTGCTAGTATGCAAAGATTTTGGTGCCAAATTTTCATTTTGCCAAAGAAAATCCTAATAGAAATTCATGCTTGTTGTAGAACCTACCTTTGGACAGGTTATGCTAAGAAATCTTCTAAATCTCATGTTGCTTGGGAAACTCTTTGCCTTCCTAAGGCTTCTGGTGGTTTGAACTTTAGGGACACTTGTGCTTGGAATAAGGCTGCTATCACAAAGCTCTTATGGGCTCTCTCTTTTAAGAAAGACAAACTCTGGGTCAGATGGGTTGATAGCTACTATTTGAAGAGAGGGTGTATTGATACTATGCTCATCCTTCATTCTTGCTCCTAGAACTTCAAGAAAATCTTACAATGTAGAGAGATGGTGCTGAGTTGTGGTGGTTGGGGCAGATTGAAAACACTTATGGGGTTTAGCATTAGTAAGATGTACAAACTTCTTTGTGGAGATCAGCTAAAGGTCTCTTGGAGGAAGCTTATTCGCAATACTATGGCTGCTCCTAGAAGTGTTTTTATAGCTTGGTTGGCTATCTATGGCAGGTATCACTGTCAAAAATTTACACGACACGATAACACGACACGCACCAAATACGAAATATGTGGGTTTGTGTTGAGCATTCTTGACACGTTTACTTAAATGGGTCAACACGAGTTTAACCGTTTAATAAATAGGTCGGGTTAGTGTTGAGATTTTCAACATGAAACTGACACGGATTTATCCGTTTAATTAAAAACCATAGATATTTATAATATTATAGTATAATATGAAGTTAACAAATAGATATTTCATACTTCATTCTTTAAATTTCAACACGTGAAAAGGCTAGAGGTTAGCCAAACATGAATTCATCTAATGACTTATTATTATTACGCACAAAAAATTGATTTACCATCATAATATTCTAAATTGTATGGCTTAAACGGTTTAAATGGGTACACAGCTAACCGTTTAATTAAACAGGTCGGGTTAGTGTTAAGGGTCTTTGATACAATTAGTTAAATAGGTCGGGTTAGTGTTGAGGGTTTCCGACACGTTTATTTGTAACATGAACACGAAGTCCACACGAAACGACCTATTTGACAAGTCTAATGGCAGGCTAGCAACCACAGATAGACTTATCAAGTAGAATATACCTTGTGATCCTGTTTGTATGTTGTGTGGCAGTTGTGCTGAGTCTCGTAGTCATCTTTTCTTTGCCTAAACTGTTTCTGCTGAGCTTTGGAGCAGGTTGTTGTTGCTGATGGATATTAGTAGGTTTGTTCTACCATTTGATGCTGAATTGGAGCTTGTTGTGAATATGAGCAAAAGGAAAAATGCCAAGGCAAAGTTGTATTATGTTGCTTTTGTTGAAACCATTTATAGTATATGGTTGTATAGGAATGATAAAGTGTTTAATAGCTCCTTTAAGTCTAGGAACCAGTTGTATAAGGAAGTTATCTTTAAAGTTGATGTTACGTGTACGTACTCCTAGCATGAGAATATTGTTGATGTGATTGTTTAGACTTCTCTGAGGGCGCAAACCCTTCCTAGAAGGTGGAGGCTCCTTGGTCTAGCCTTTGGGTTGTGTTGTGGGGTTTTTAACTCCCCTTGTGCTATATACTACTTATTTGCCAAAAAAAAACCTACTTCATATTAAACAACAAACATGAATCAATTACGCAAATATTACATCACAAAATTATTTCCCAAATCGATTTTTCAAGAACCCAAATTTAAGAAAACCGCAATTCGAAGATCAACATATAAACTAAAATAAAACATGAAATAAATCTTACTTGATAAATTAAAAAAATTGAAATGTAGAAAAGCGTAAAAAGATCCGAAATTCGCCTACTTTGACCCAGAATTCGACCAAACTACGCACCAAAGCTCCTTCTTTCCTTTTCAATCCAAAACGCCCAAGAATTGAGATGAATGATAATGGATCGTTGGTGTGGTGATGATTATTTATGATGGGTGATTATGTGATGGTGTTCATGATGGATTATGAATGATGAATGGTGGCATTTGGATGGATGAGAGCGTTAAAGAAAACAAAGTAAATAAGGAGTTAGAAAGCAACAAATTGGATGCGTCCGCTGCGTGAGGTAAGTCTTAAATTTTGGTTTTGTTTTTCCTTTTTTTTTCTTCCTCTCCTTCTTTATTTATAGTTTAGTTTAACTAAACCTAATGGGTATTTAACCTAATCTAACTAGGAATATATGTTGGGCTATTTATAAGATAGAGTCAAAGTATAGCAGAAAATTAATTCAATAAAAGACTAATTTAAATTATTTTTATAAAATAAGTTAATATAAATATTTACTAAATATAAAATTACGCGGTGTTACAATATTTATTGTAAAAAAGACCACTTGCTCCATGATTTCTTTTTACTTGGGAACCAAGAACTCCTAACTTCACCAACTGATGAAACGCGATGACTGAACCTGAGATGAAAGACATGGAAAAAAAAGAAAATGAGATTAATTAAAAGAAACATTTACTTCACTAATTTTATTCATTTAAAAATGATAACAAACCAATTTTAAAAAATCCAAAGAAAAGTAAAATTCTATTGCTAAAAAGACTTTCAACAAGATATGAACAAAATATTTTATTATTTATTTTAAAATCAAAATCTAATTCAAAATTGGCTTCTAAATAATTTCCTAAAATTAAGGAAACATATTTTAAAACCTTTAGAATATATATACTGACAATTTTATGAAATCAACATACATGTAATAACTCATGCTCACTTATTAGTTCCATAGACACGCTTATAAATTTAGTGTGTCTCTAAATTGTGTTTCTTAGATCAAGTGCCAAGAGAAGTCCCCAACTTGGAAACAAAGTCTTGTTCTTTCAAGAATTCATAACTATTGTTTGTCTTTACCTTTATTTAATCGATATATGAGGATCTATTATATACATCCTAATGTACCAATCTTCATTTTTTGCTTGATTCATCATCGAGGGAATATCTTCACTTCAATCTTGATTAAGTTTCGTCACTTTAATCTTGACTTGAGTATTCCTTTTGTTTTTCACTCATTAACCTTACAATACACAAACTATTTTTTTGGGAAGGTAATGCGGAGGACTCTGACCAGATCTCAACTAGCACAGTTTCTTAATCTAGTATTTTCAGGCACGATATTTGGGAGTAGAGGAAATGGTAAGGAAATCCCCACACCCAAATAGCCCTAGTGGGATTTGATCCCATTACCTTGAAGTCATGAGGCCACATCCTTAACCACTAGGCCAAGCCTTTCTTGGTTGCAATGCACAAACTTACACGCATTAAATAATAGGAAAAATTGTTTTAAATAAGCCAACCTTTGCCTCGTCTTCTAATATTAAGTCAACCTTTACGAAATCCCACAATAAGTAAACCTTGTAAACTGATCTTCTAAAATTAAGTTATGACCGGTTGGTAACTTGTTTAATAGGTTAAACATAACACGTGGCGATATATAATTGGTCAACTTTTTTTCCAGATTAAATTCACTTTATTTAATTCATTATATTAAATTTTAAATTATTAAAACTTTTAAACAACAAATTCCCTCACCCTAACAGCCCCCCTCCCCGTGAAACACCACCCTTCCCCATCTAACACCCCCTCCCCCTGTAACACCGCCCCTACCCCATCTAACACCCCCCTCCCCCTGTAACACCACCCCTTCCCCGTCTAACACTATCGCCCTCCCCGTGAAACACCTATTAAACTCTCTAACTGACTCTGCACCCACATCACATCCATCTCCTCCGTAATCGCCACCTTACGCACAACCACATTATGCCGACACGAGCGAGTCCCACTAGCAAGCGTGGCAGTCCACATTTGAACACCAGCCCCCTTCCCTTCCCCAATCCTATGAAGGAACTTCAAATCGCCGTGATTAGCGAGCTCGACCACCCCACTGACGGAGGAGCATCCTCCTTCGGAGCTGCGTCGTTCCTCCTTATAAGCTTCAAACTCATCATTATTATTATAATTATAATCAACATCACCATGGCTAACTTCATCGTCCAAGTTCTTACGAAGTGCAGAGACAGAGTTCCCAAGGCGGCAGCGAGGGCATGAGAGAAAGTTGTCAAGAGAAGAAGTGAACATTCTTATGTTTGGTATGGAGTTTCGTGGTGTTAGGTGGGTGGGAGGGCGGGTTTTCTGTGGTAGGTAGAGTAGAGGTGGGTCTGTGGTGTTGGGTGTGCGGTTTGATTGGTGGGTTTCGTGTGGTGGGTAGGGTAGATGTAGATTGTGGTGTTGGTTGGTGGGTATGGCGGGCTAGGTAGTGCTGGTGTTCGTGGTTGGTTGGATGGGTTTGGGTTTGGGTTGGTGTCTGGGGTTTTGGTGTTAGCTTTGGTTGTAGTCGGTGGTGGAGATGGAGTGGAAGTACTGGAGGGAGAAAGGAGTTGGGTGTGGATGAGGGAGACAGGGTTGGTAGCATTGAGTGGCGGTGGCTGAGATGGAGCTATGGAAGAGGGAGAGTTGATGATGGAGGGAGGTTGAAGAGA
This sequence comes from Patellifolia procumbens, assembly GCA_947645195.1. Classification (NCBI taxonomy): domain Eukaryota; kingdom Viridiplantae; phylum Streptophyta; class Magnoliopsida; order Caryophyllales; family Amaranthaceae; genus Patellifolia; species Patellifolia procumbens. The sequence goes on from CANSGD010001328.1 coordinate 8,463,054, forward strand.
AAATGGTGAGCCAGAGATGGAGGAGCTTGGGAGAATGAAGAGGAAGTTAAAAAAAAAGTAAAATAATAAATTGACTTGCTATTCAGGTTGTAGGTTTTTTAACCTAATGAAAGAAAAAATCTGTACAAACTTGACTTATTTCAGAATAATCTAAAGGTTAACTTAATATAAGAAGAGGGGTTAAAGGTTGACTTATTTAAAACAATTTTTCCTAAATAATAATTAGTATAACTTTTGTTAATTTAGTAATTTTCAAAACATAGGGTCAACATTCCTTTTTTGGAGATGGCAACAAACTGCATACTATATAATAATAAGATTTCTATAGTAAATCAAGCAATCACCTAAAAGAAATTGGACATTTTAAATTAATTTTATTTTACCATTCTTTTAATGTAAATTAGATACTTAACTTGAATTTGGGAACATGAAACTTAGAAAAAATATTACTTTACTCTAAATTGTCTTTCTCTTTCCCCCTTTGGCATCCTTCAAAACAAAGTTTACTGTTTTAGAATGAAGCTTTTATCCATTGAAACTCATCACACTACCAAACATGTTATAAACTTTTAGTTAGTAAGTAATGCATCCAACTCTCGAAACCGCAATCTAGTAATATTAGCCATTTAAATATCAAATCATAGTATGTTCCTTTATGCACCAAAGAGGAATACAAAACACAAGGGAAAAAAATAAATTAAAAAGACCAAAGGTAGTGTGTCCCAAAAAAAAAACAAAGCAAAAGAGATTTATGGCTTGGGAGATGGAGGGGTTTCAACTTATTCTTCTACTACATCTTCTAAATTCTTCACATTCTCCTTGTGGGTTCCTCCAATTTCATCCGCAAGATGTAGTAACATAATATTCATTGTTTCCACCTTGGCATTGAGCTTGTTAACCGCATAATCCATTTTAAGCATTTGAGTGATCAGCATAACCTTGTTCCTATGCAAGATGAGGTCCAACTATTCTTGCATATCCTTCACTCTAGCTACAATGCATAAATCTTGTTTTCCAAAATTAATAACATATTTTTGCACCTTTATCCGGACTTGGACCACCTAATCCATCGAAAGTGCGAAAATACCCCCTGAAAGTATAAGGTTACCATTTTGCCATTGGGCCTTCCCAAGGATGTAAATACTGACATTCGCGTGGCCCGCTAGGCGACAATCTTCATGACGTCATGATCCTTACAGGATGACATCACCCCTAAGTACTAGCTATAAATAGTACTTGAACCTGATTAGTCGGATATATTTTTACCCGCATTCCAATACACAGAGTAAGTACTACTTCAGCAGACAGATAATGGAGACCCCTACGGGCAAAATCAAAATTTCTATGATCGAGCATCAGTCAGGTGTCATGGATCCCACTGACCACTTGGCAGCCTATAAGGCGGTAGATGAGTGTTAAAACCTTCTGCAAATCGACTTGGTGCAGATACTCCCCTACCACGCTGAAGGGACTTGCCCTCAACTGGCTCACTGGCCTTCAACCAGGCATCATCACGAGTTTGTCAGCCTTAGAAGCACTATTCTCGTAACACTTCATAGATGCTAAACGCCACAAGAAGACGATATGCATCTAATATCAGTTACACAGCAGAAGACGAAGAATTATCTTTAAGAATGGATCATTCGTATACTTCGTAGTTCGTACTTATTTAAAAAGTAAATGCATAAGTAAAAACATCATCACGCTCCATATTTCTCAAGAATGGATAACGGTCGATAGTTCAGCAGTTGATATCACGTATTTCTATGGAGTTTTCTCCCCTATTTATGAGCTAATTCGTGCGTCATTTGAGCTCTTTGGAGCTATTTTATACTAATTATCGTATATAGTCATGTTTTTGTGTTTTAGTGTTGAATTGCAGACTTTAGGGGGTTTTCTCTTTATTTTCGAGCTATTTGGAAGCAACCACGGCTTTGCGACTTATTACGAGGCACGTAGGAATGATCACGAGCTTTATGGATGGTTTAGGAGGTGCCAAGACCTCTTAACGTGAAGAATTGAGAGTCAAACAGTCAAAAGGAGTTTCCCTGTACACTGGTCGGGCGAAATATGGCCCGATCGGGTGGAGATTTATTGATCGTGTGGTAGTGTTTGGCACCCGATCGGGCGGACATCACCCGACCCAATCGGGTGAAGGCGCGAAGAAAATGAGTTGAGCTACCTTAGGCCCAATCCGATCGGGCAAGGCCCACCGGATCGAGTAGGCCCAAATTTCTCCATGTTTGCTTGCTGCTGCCTCGCCAAGGAAGAAGCTAGGCTTGCATCTCAAGGCCCACCCGATCAGGCACAGGCACCCGATGGCATCGGGTGGGAAGCCCAGTTGATGCTGCTGCTGTTCACGCCAAAGGAAATGTTGGGCCGCCATTTGTATGGACCCGATCCAGGACCCGATCGGGTGGGTGATCGGGTGGGCCAGCAATTCCTATTTTATTGCTGCTGCTGCATAGTAATCAAGAAGAAAAGTTGGCATTATTTTGGTGTGGGCCCGATCGGGTGGCCCATTGCCCGATCGGGTCCCGCACTCGGTTTCGCTAATTTCTATCTTTCATTAATTCGTTTTTAATTAGATTTTAGGGCTATTATAAATAGCTAACCCTCATTATTTTAGAGACAGCTTTTATTCTAGTTTATTTCCATTACTCTTAGTTTAGTTTTTAGAGAGTTTCATTAGATTAAACACTTTACATTAGTTGAAGGGGTGATTGAACCTCAGATTTGATTTCAATAAAGGTTATTGTTTTTCGTCATTCGGTGTTGTTCTTCTTTCTTAATCTCTTTAATTACTTTTGATTTTAGTTTAATTATTGATTTGATTCATGATTTTAGGATTAAGGTTTTATATTAGTTTTATTGTTGTTGATTCATTCATGTCTGACTAGTCTAATTTCTAGGGATTTAGGGAGGGAAGCCATGTTTATACCTTGATTACTTTGAATTAATATTAGCTTCTAGGGTATGATAGATTGATTATGGTGTGATTTTTTCTTTGATGAGTAGTTAATGTTATTGCGCAGTTTCATTGATTGCTTGAGGTTAATAATTGTTTGCACAGACCCATCCTACTATTAGAGGCCTAGTACACATCAGTAATTCTGATTATGCTTGTGAACATGCTGCATATGTTGAATTATGGGCGTTGAGACTTAACCATAGCTTGACACGTGCTCTAATTTATCGATTCTTGACCTAGGTTCTGATAGTTGTTTGATCCCTTGATTGGTATAAGCATGGTGGACCAAACTAATTCCCTAGACCTTTATTTCATTGATTAAAATCTCTCTTTATATTTCTTTCTAGTGTATAATTAGTAGTTCAGCTGATTCTTCCCTGATTTTGTCTGAAGTAGCTGCTTAGCTGAATATTAACTTAGAACTCCGTCTCTTTGTGGATTCGACCCTACTTCCCTTGACTATCATTCTTAGAGGACTTAGGATTTATCTTTGATTAGGTGATACAACTTTAGCCTGTCAAATTTTGGCGTCGTTATCGGGGAGACGGCTAGTTTTCTATATTTTTGTTTGGTTATTTGGTCTACTTCACTGTGCCTCATTGGAACCTTATTGTTCCAATCGAGGTACGTTTTACTGCTTCTTTTTGTTTCTTTTGTATGCCCAGTCTCAAAGAAACGGTTCCCCCGTCTCAGCGCATCCCAATTTTACAAGGATAATCAGGCAGATTCAAAAGAAAATTCGGAGAGAAAAGCAGTTTGTTGAGCTTAACACCTCTTGATCAGAAACCTCAAGTTCAGTCATGTCTAAATCACTGAAGTCATATGGGGTGCCCAACCCAGATGGTCTTTCCACTGGACCCACTATGCCCACCATCGTTGCAGCAAACTTTGAAATTAAGCCTGGACTCATCAGCATGGTTCAACAAAATCAGTTTGGTGGACCATCCTACTAAAGATGAGGCCAATCATTTGCAGAGATTTCAACAACTTTGCCGAACTGTAAAGCATCAAAGAGTCACACCTGAGCAATTGAAGGTCATGTTATTCGAGTTTTCACTCCGAGACAGAGCTCAGAAGTGGTTCAGCGACATCAAAGTGTCTGAATGGTATGAGATTTCTGCTGCGTTCCTGAGAGAGAATTATCCACCTACAAAGACAACAGAAATCAGACACAAGCTAGCCACGTTTTCCCAAGAGCCTGATGAAACACTTCGGGAAGCGTGGGCTAGATTCAAAGACTTGCAGAGAGAGTGTCCACATCACAACATGGACAAATGGTTATTGACGCAGACATTTTACAATGGTCTGCAGCCTCAGATGAAGAGTATTGTTGACTCGTCTGCGTGACGAGTTTTTTTGGACAAGGAAGTGGATGTATGCTATGATGTCTTGTCAACCCTTGCATCCAATGATCATTCCACTTCCCGAAGCCTCACAAAGAAGGTATTGGAGGTAGATGCCCTAGCACTGCTGACTTCGCACATGGCGAAGCTGAGCTAGAAGATTGACACCTTGAGATCCTCTACCTCGACACCCCCTCCTTTGAGTATTAATGCGATGTCTGCCATGGCACCCATTACCTCATCTTACTGCGAGGTATGTGGTGTTCAGGGTCATTTCGGGCATGATTGTCAGTTCAGTCAACATCAGATGGAGCAGGCAACCGCCTTTCAACATGGACCACAAAACTCCCTCCCCCCACATAACTGCCAAAATCCACAAAACTTTCAACCCACATCACAAAATCATCCTAAACCCTCATACTACCAAACCCCCCTGATTTTGAGAGACCTCCACAACAAAATTTCCATCACCCTAACAACTTCCAAGCCCCACAAAATTGTCAAACCCCACCTCCACAAAACATAAACCCACAAGAGCCTTCCATGTATGAATTGATGAAGCTGATGTTGGCCATGCAAAAGACCAATGAGGAAACGCAAAAGCATATGCAGGCTCAAGCGGAGGCACAAAGAGCTCAAGAGCAGCACATCAAACTTCTCGAGACTCAGATTGCACAATTGGCAAGTGACAATGCTCAGAGGCAGCAGGGACAATTTCTAGGGCAGCCTATTCAGAGGGAGCACGTTGACGCCATTACACTTCGTAGTGGCGCTGCTTATGATGCTCCTCCATTGCCCATTGATGAGGGTGCCCCAACTACAAGGAAAAATAAGGTGGTAGAGGAAGGAAAAGGGAAGAGTTCGACGTCTAAAGTCGACTTATCTGAGGAGGCTGAACAGACAGGGAAGAAAAAGGAGAAGGTTTTTGAAGCGCCTTTTACACCAAGGCTACCTTTTCCTCACAGTATGCACCAATCAAAGGTCGATCAGCAGTTTGGTAAGTTCTTGGCTATGGTCAAGAACCTTGAGGTAATAATTCCATCCACAGATTTTAATTACCCAAGTCCCTATGTATGCCAAATTTCTGAAAGACATGATCACCAAGAAAATAGACTTTGGTGGGGTAGAACGTGTCGCACTTACTGAAGAGTGCAGTGCTTTTATACAGAATAAAACCTCACCTAAGTTAAAAGATCCTGGTAGTTTTTCTATTCCCTGCCATCTTGGACATATTTTTATTGATAAAGCTTTGTGTGATTTGGGTGATTCTGTTTCTGTTATGCCATTATCTGTTTATAAGAAACTGAACATGGGAGCACTTAAATGCACACAAATCACTTTACAGATGGCTGATCGTTCTATAAATACCCTCTAGGTGTTTTAGAGGACATTCCTGTTAGGGTCGAGAAATTCTATATTCCTGTTTATTTTGTGGTGTTAGATATGGATGAGGTTGCCCATATTCCCATTATTCTGGGTGGACCATTTTTGTGTACTGCTGGTGCTGTCATTGATGTTAAGTCTGGGTCTTTAACTCTGTGTGTGGGTGATGATAAAGTGATTTTTAATCTAACCAATGCTGTTAAGGCACCTATGCTTGAACAATCTTGTTGCAGGGCTGAGGTTTTGGATGAGGTAGGTGCAGAGAAGGTTCAAAATGCACCTAAGGTTGCCTTACCGTCTAGAGGTATTATCAAGAACATTTGGAGAAAGAAGATGCTTGATGAGGGTGGCACTCACTGCCAAGCCCCTCCAATCTGAGAAGTGGAGATATTATGGTCGTGAGGGACCTTTATAAACCAGCGTTGTGCGAGAGGTAACTTGTAATTTCTCTCTTATTCTTTTTTTCATTTTTATATTTACTTTATTAGTGAGCGAGAGTGAGGGTACTAACGTTGTTTTTCCTCTTAGCATCGTCCTTTGTTACCTTTTGGCATTTAGGACACTGGCAAGTTCAGCTTGAGGGATGATTTTTGTTTGTATTCCCTATCTCTTTTACTGCTTTCTAGGATAGATTTAATGCTTTCGAAAAATACTAGAAAAATCAAAAAAAAATATGGTTCCCATGACTGGTTTAGTTGCCTCTCTGTGCCCTTTGTTGTCCTCTAATTGAAAACAATTTGACTCTGTTTTCTGGATAGCTGGCCATTTGAGATATTGAGGCTATGATTTGATGTTTGATTGCTATGATTTCGAGCGAGTTTTGATTATTATACATTACTTTGTGCTGCATGCCTGAATTGGTTAGACTGTGATGCCTCTTATTAGCCTATTGGATTCATATGATTATCCAGTCTGTTTTTGTGTGTTAGTTCCTCTTTAGTGGATTGATCTTGACTTTGACTTCGTACTTGTCTGATTTTCGATGACTTATAGCATATGCTGTAATAGCGGCGTTGTTTTGTCTGATTCTTGAGCCTTAGAGTGAATTTTGATATACTTTTTATCCTCCTTAGCCCCGCTGAGCCTAATGATTTGTTTCGTGTTATTAAAACCCTTATTATGAGCCCATGGCCTTTATTTCGATACTATTTCCAAGCCTAGCTTGGGGAAGCTTTTGTATGGGTTGAGTTTGAGATTGGTTTCATGGTTTGGTTTGGTTTGGTTTTTCGGGAATTAAAGTGTATTTGATGTGGTTTGAGTGTGAGAAAAAGAAAAGAAAAGGCAAAGTTTGAGTTGCGTGAATGATTGGTTCGTAAAATGAAAGAAAAGGAAATAAGAGTTCAAAAGAATTCAAAGTTCTTTCATTCACGTATGTTTATAAAAGAAAAATATGCTACATTGCTTGAAAATTGGGTTGTTGTGAGTTTTCATCCATTTATAAGAGTTGGGATATGCTTTGTGGTTATATGGTGTTGTTGGGAGTTGTTTCGGCCATCTTAGGCCTTGTTTGAGTGATTTATGCTCCCCCTTTCTTGGTTTTTCCACCACATTTCCTAAAAATATTCCCTACCTTTGCCTAAGCCTCATTACAACCCTATAAAGTCCTCTTGAGCTCGTGTTTGCAGTGTTTATTGGATTGATTTCGAGTTAGTTTGTCAAAGTTAAAGAGTATGTCTTCTAATTGAGTCGACTTCGCTAGGATGAGCGTCATTTAACCTTCTTAAACACATGAGAGCGTGAGTGGGAAGGGCATTTATGGTCAGGTTGGTGAGTGTTCGGGCATATTCTTTGCCTGCCACAAAATTGGGAGGAGTGACACCTTTGCGAAAGCCTTTTCAGGATTTGTATGCCATGTAGATGAGTTAAGTTTGATGGTTTGCTTGAATGATTGGTGGTTGGATGGATTTGATTAGCCGAACTTGAATTCTGCCTGCTTGAACGATTCTTAATCTTGAAAATATTTTTTTGAGCCTTGATTTTTTTATCTATAGGGTGAGGCAATCTATTCCATGTTCGTGTTCTGTTTGCTTGAGGACAAGCAAAGTTTAGCTAGGGGGAGTTTGATATCACGTATTTCTATAAAGTTTTCTCCCCTATTTATGAGCTAATTCGTGCGTCATTTGAGCTCTTCGGAGCTATTTTATACTAATTATCGTATATAGTCGTGGTTTTTTGTTTTAGTGTTGAATTGCAGCCTTTAGGGAGTTTTCTCCTTATTTTTGAGCTACTTAGAAGCAACCACGGCTTTGCAACTTATTACGAGGCATGTAGGAATGATCACGAGCTTTATGGATGGTTTAGGAGGTCCTAAGACCTTTAAACGTGAAGAATTGAGAGTCAAAGAGTCAAAAGGAATTTCCCCATACACTGATCGGGCGAAATATGGCCCGATCTGGCGGAGATTTATTGATCAGGTGGTAGGGTTTTGCACCTGATCCGGCGAACATCACCCGGCCCAATCGGGTGAAGGCGCGAAGAAAATGAATTGAGCTACCTTAGGCCCAACCCGATCGGGCAGGCCTAAATTTCTCCATGTTTGCTTGCTGCTGCCTCGCCAAGGAAGAAGCTGGGCTTGCATCTCAAGGCCCACCCGATCAGGCACAGGCACCCGATGGCATCGGGTGGGAGGCATAGTTGATGTTGTTGTTGTTCATGCCAAAGGAAATGTTGGGCCGCCATTTGGATGGACCTGATCGGGTGAGTGATCGGGTGGGCCAGCAATTCCTATTTTATTGTTGCTGCTGCGTAGTATCCAAGAAGAAAAGTTGACATTATATTTTTGTGGCCCGATCGGGTGGCCCATTGCCCGATCGGGTCCCGCACTCGGTTTCGCGAATTTCTATCTTTTATTAATTCGTTTTTAATTAGATTTTGGGGCTATTATATATAGCTAACATTCATTATTTTAGAGACAACTTTTATTCTAGTTTATTTCCATTGCTCTTAGTTTAGTTTTTAGAGAGTTTCATTAGATTAAACACTTTAGTAATAAAGGTTATTGCTTTTCGTCATTCGGTAGTGTTTTTCTTTCTTAATCTCTTTAATTACTTTTGATTGCTTCGTTTAATTGTTGATTTGATTCATGATGTTAGGACTAGGGTTTTATATTAGTTTTATTGTTGTTGATTCAATCATATCTGAGTAGTCTAATTTCTAGGGATTTAGAGAGGGAAGTCATGTTTATACCTTGATTACTTTGAATTGCTATTAGTTTCTAGGGTTTGATAGATTGATTATAGTGTGATTTGTTCTTTGATGAGTAATTAATGTTATTTTCCAGTTTCATTGATTGCTTGAGGTTAATAATTGTTTGCATAGACCCGTCCTACTTTTAGAGGCCTAGTACACATCAGTAATTCTGATTATGCTTGTGAACATGCTGCATATGTTGAATTATGGGCGTTGAGACTTAACCATAGCTTGACAGGTGCTCTAATCTATCAATTGTTGACATAGGTTCTGATAGTTGTTTGATCCCTTGATTAGTATAAGCATTAGGGGTGTTCATAAAAACCCGTCCCGCTTGACTCGACCCGCTGACCTGTCGACCTGGGTAATTAATGTTGGGTAATTTTGTCCATTTTAACTTTTTTTTGGGCCGGGTACCCGACTCGGTAAATTTGTGAATTACCGGGTCGGGTAATGGGTCGTATAATACGAATTCTCGGGTACCCGATAAAACTTTTTTTAAAGTTATTGCTGTACTGAATTGCTGTCTGGCGTGTCTGCAGGCCTATTGTGGTAACTGGTAAGTGAGTAAGTGCTAAACTGCTAACTAGTAAGTAGTAACTAAGGCCGAAGTTAATATTCACAAGTCAGTGAGTCACAAACTCACAATACTCATTCACGACATTCAGTTTCAAGAAAACCCTAGAAGGCGCTGCACTCTTTCTCTCTCCCTAGTCCCTGCGGCTCCGGCGACTGCTCACTTCGGCGACGGCGGCGACCCCATCTACCGCCGGTAAGTTTTATTTTCTTACACATTCAATCATTATTTCCTTCTTTCTCATTTTAATAATGGTGGGGAAATGTTTTTTTATTTGGGTTTATGGTTTTTGTAAAGAATTAATGTGTTATTGAAGTGGGTTTTGTTGTTTGTTTGAGTTTGTGCTAGATTTAAGATCTGGGTATTTTTTTTTCCTTCTTGTAGTGTTTGTTTTATATCCTATGCTTGTGTTTACTATTTGATTGTTATGAATTTGTAAAGTCTGATTTGTTTTCTATGGATTTGATGTGTTTGTGAGACGTTTATTGTGTTTAAGTGTCTATTTTATCCTATGCTTGTGTTTACTGCTTGATTGTTATGAATTTGTAAAGTCTGAAATTTTTCTTTGAATTTGATGGGTTTGTGAGAGGTTGATTGTATGCAAGTGTTTATTTGTATTTACTGTTTGATTGCTAAGTTTTACATTTTTTTCTGTAGAAAATTTCAACGTATGAAGATAATAGTGATGATGATGTGATGGAGGTTACCTCTAAAGAAACTCTTGAAGATTCTGATGACCTCTAGATAGTGAAGGAGACTCAAGCAAGGACTACAAAGAAAAAAGGGAAGGCACCTGAAGCAAGTGAAGGAGGTAAAAGGAAAAAAACTTCTTCTGCTTGGGACCATTTTAAGGCAATTGAGGGTGACAGAGAACATGCCAAATGTTCATATTGTAGTAGGAAGATTACTTGCTCAGCTAAAAATGGAACTAATGCCATGCCCCGTCATACTAGTAGGTGTAAGAAAGCATCTTTTAACCTAGATAAAAAACAAACAATTTTAGATTTTGAACATAGGACCCAAATTAACATCGATGGGACCGTTGAGACTGTTAATGTTCCTAGGTTATGGAGATTTGATAATGATGCAATTAGGAAGGCACTTGCTAAAATGTTGATTCTTGATGAGTTGCCATTTCTATTTGTTGAGCGTGAGGGTTTTCATGAATTTTGCAAGGTTGCCATTCCTGATTTTATTCCCCCTTAACGTGCTATTGTTACAAGGGATTGTTATGGTCTTTATATTGAAAAAAGGAAGCTTTTGAAGGACTTTTTCCAGAGATTGTCCTCTAGGGTTTGTCTTACCACCGATACATGGACTTCTGGTCAAAACTTATCATATATGTGCCTCACTGCTCATTTCATAGATGATAATTGGAAATTACATAAAAAAAATCATTAACTTTTGTCTAGTTGGTGGTTATTCGGGGGAGTTGATTGGTAGAAGTGTTGAAAAGTGTTTGCTAGCACTACTACAAATCATCACTTGTGCCATGGGTAGAATCGTGGCACAAGTTCCAAACTGTCGTGGCTATACTATATAGCCATGGAAATTCTACTTTGAAATTCTCTTGGCACAAGTGAGCGTAGCTAGAAGTTGCCATGGGAAAAACAGGGACGTGGCATAAACTATTCTTTTTGCCACGAGAAAACTCGTGGCTAATGTCATACTTTTGCCACGAGAAAATTCGTGGCATCATTAGAACGTTCGTGGCAAGTTTCAGTACGTCGTGGCAAACAACCTCATTAAGCCACGAGCATAAACATGGCATAATCGAACTAATGTGGCTCAAAAACTTTCTTAGCTACGAGTTTAACCGTGACAAATTTTAGCTAGTTGTATTAATTGCTACTAGCCACTTTTACATATGTGGCTTGATAATTGAAATTATAGTCCCAATATAAATCATTGGACTAAGACATTGAAATCCTGTATTATATGTATTGTAACTATTAAAGAAACTTATAAACTCATTAAGCCATTAAGCCACGAGCATAAACATGGCATAATCGAACTAATGTGGCTCAAAAACTTTCTTAGCTACGAGTTTAACCGTGACAAATTTTAGCTAGTTGTATTAATTGCTACTAGCCACTTTTACATATGTGGCTTGATAATTGAAATTATAGTCCCAATATAAATCATTGGACTAAGACATTGAAATCCTGTATTATATGTATTGTAACTATTAAAGAAACTTATAAACTTGTCGCTCCATCCGAAATGAAGAGTTCAAAACAAAAGTCCAAAATGGAATATATTATAACTTAATATTAGATGTGCTTTCAAACACATAAACTTTTAAATTCAGATACAATCACAAGATCTAAAATGAAACAAATTGTTCAATCATTGTTCTAAAAAAAACTAATAGCTAATTTACAAAATGCTCTGGCAACGTAAACGTAATCTGCTGCTCCACATGTATGTGTTCATGTCTCGTGCATCCAAACTCCTACGGACCTTCAAACACAAGAAAGTAAATTAATAGCAACATCTTATTAGTATTATACTGAAATCTCATAAATTATTTGCCAATCACTATTCTCTTCCATTGTAGTCACAAGATATGCAAAAAGTAGGGTAAAGTTCTAGATAAATAACAAACGAACAACAACAAAAACATTAACTCGGTGATAAAACATTAATCTCTACAATGACCATTAAACATTATGTTACTTCAAAGTTAAGTAGGTTTAGTCTAACTTAGCTTTTGCTTAAAAAACGAAAAAGAAAGAAAAAGAAACGTAAATGGAGGAATGTAATATTCCACTAATAAATGGTTACTCACAAATTCATAATTCCTCCTATCACCCAACAAAACTATCAACCTTACTTCCTCACTATGATAAAGAAATCAGATGAAAATCGTTTATTCAACATCAATATCTGTCAAATTATACCGGTAACAAACTCTAAATAACGATACTGTCCAAGCATCCACTAAAGGCTCATACACCCGTAAATTGTGCTATGTAATGATCTTGACCAAGGATAACACAACAAAGCATTGGTCGATTAAAGACAATATATACCATCATATCCTGTACATGTAGGTCAGTTGAGTACATCAATTGGTTCTTGAAACCATACGTGCTCCTAAGATTTGTTAGATAAAACCATGAGCAACTTTCATCTAGAATTTTAGCAAAGCAGAGATAGTCACTATGAAGGATTTTCAGCTTTGGGCCATAAAAGGTTGCAAATAATGTGTACCGTGTACAAGCCCTCCCTCATGCATGCAACATAGTGGAGAAAGAACAAGAAAAAAGGAACACCATGATAAAGAAAAAAGATGAAAACTGTTTATCAAACTAGGTCACCTTTTAGTTACTATATACCGTACTCATAATCAACAAGAGCAACTGAAATAGAAGAAAAAAGGAACACCATGCATGCAACACAGTGGAGCAAGAACAAGAACCAAAACAAGAAGAGAAGCATAGCCAGCTATAGTGCTCAACCAATCTACTCATGTCTTGAATGATGAAGAAGGGGATGCCAGTAGCAGTACATGGCAGTCAATGGGAACGAAAAGTACAATATGCTAACTATTACCATACTGTGCTGAAGCCTTGAACCATCACAATTTTTACTAGTACTAGTTCTGATTTTCTAATATGCTAAAGACACTGCCTTATATCTCTTGAACAAAATTTGAATTCTTTCCAATCGTAGTATGATTGTGCAAAAACAAAAGAAGTAGGTTTTCCCTTCTGGTGATACCATGAAACAGATTTTGTTTGGCAATATTGCTATGGTGCTATAGTATTTTGTGGATCTGTGATGAATCCAAGCTTATATCCTTACCACCTTCTCTTAGTTATGATTGCTTAAGGGTTCTAATCAATTTTAGGGCTTCACTTACCTTAAACTAGAAGTAGAAGGATATTTTTGAGATTAAACAAATTAGCTTCACTCACTTATTGTAATAACCTAACTTAGGATTAGGCTTCACTCACGTAACGCTTCACTCATTTTTGTTCCAATCTATCGATAGCAAGCCCACCCTTAAATTCTATTACTGTCAACTTTTTTTAATGAATGCACCTTGGATGAAGCTTACTGTGTGGAGGGAAACCAAGGGGGCTCTAGCTACGAGAGTGTATGGAGGGCAAACAAGAGGACACCGAACTTCTACCGATCATCTGTGTGGAGGGCAAACAAGAGGACACCGACCTTCTACGCATTTTAGAATGTATGTTTTCTATTTTTATTTGGGATAAAGGCACAGGTATGGCAGCGTTTGTATCCTAATCTTCTTTAGATGTTAGAAGGGTTAGTAGACCATATGGAGAACGAGGAATGGGCCAAGCTGCTAACTATCATTTGGGTTACATGGAATGCTAGAAACTGTCTAATCTTTGATGGGAAGAAGGAGATCTCAAGTGAAGTGGCTGCTAAGGCGCTGTGCTTTATGTACTCTTACAAGCAGTGTTTACATGAGAGTGTTCGGATGACTAATGGCGTGAGAGATAGGTGGCAGCCAGCAGAGAAAATAATCTCTGGAAGCTTAACGGACACAGGGGTGGTTAGCAGCGGGGGAGTTGGTTGTGGATTTGTTATTCGTGATGGGGTTGGTGATGTGGTTGCTGCAGGTATGCAACAGAGTACTGGCCGAATTGTCCGGCGGTTCACGAGGCTGAGGTGTTGCTTTTTGGGTTACAAAGAGCTCGGGAAGCATGGTATATTTATTAAATTCCTCTTTAAGCAAATATAATCCATCAATTCAGTATGACAGGAGGCAATAAGTTCAGCTAGAAATAATGCAAACAAATTCTACACTAGGTAATTCAGTTTAAAGACGTTCGTAATGATCACTAAAAAGAAACTCAGTTTAATCCTTACCACCTATATTTGATCTAAGTCAGACTCAAAAAGGAGGAAGTAAAAAAAAAAAATCACATAACATGCAAAAATTGTCAGGTAAACATGTCATGTGCTAAGATACTTCTAGTAAGACCAAAATTCAGGAATGTGAAAAGAAGTTGAATAAAATGAAGTTAGTGAACTAAAACTAGGTAAACATGTAATGGCATTTTTTAAAGCGAGGAATTGAATGTATATGTCAAAGATCTAAGCCTCTAACTATTTTCAAAGATTATAACTCAATTTTCATTTTCTCATGCTCAATATTAACTTCTCTTTGAAATTTAATTCAATATAAAGATTAGATTTTCATCAACAAACTGAATGTGCCTATGAATTGTATAAATGAACAATTCCATATCAAATCATGAAAGAAAATTAGGCATACCCGAAATATTGTGTTCCCCTTCTACATTTACAAGGGCGTTGCTCGGCGAATCACAATAAATTTCAGCAGCAGATGCATCGCCCAAGCCAATTCCTACAATGAACATGAGCTATGCAAAGTACGTCACCAGCTCATCCTTTTCCCACTTTTACACCCTCGATTGATCACAGATTTAGAGGTTGAGATGAATTGCTAAATCCAGTGCAAAAAGATAAAGCTTGAGTAATAGAAAAATCCGAGCCAAAATTTAACCAAGAGAACATATAAAACAAGTCAATATATCAAAGTGATCCAGCGTAACGAAATATTTACCAAGAATTAACCACATGAGCTCAACAAAGAAGAGTTTTCAAACTTCATTCGAGATAAATATGGAAGCATATATCCTAAGTACTACATATGTAGAATATCTAGTGAATGAAAATCAGACCTTGAGCTTAGCACCAAAGGAAACAAAAAGAATCAGACCTTGACCTATTGCCAAATCACTAGATTTGAGAGATTCCTGATTGTATTTAGCTGCATATATCAATTAGACGATTGGAGTTTTCATAACTTTATGATGCTTATTCATCTCCTCGTTAACGATGTGATAATATAATAACATTAAGATTCGTAAAATGGGTTTTCCAAATATAATTAAGGACCTTGCAAAAATCAAACTAAGGTGCAAGTATAAAAGTATAACCAGACCATACACAGTGCCTAAGAGCATAAAACCCGTGAAAAGGTCCACCTTTTCTCTTTTCATTTCTGATAAGAAATTTTCCAGTTTTTCCCTCTACAATACAATTGATGAACAACAAAGGGTGCGTATAATTGAGTATATAGCTAAGGGGGGAATCAGCATTGATCTCTAAACCACACCTAAGCAGTAATACAAATCTAATTTCCTAACCACCATTATCATATCACTAATTTCTTTTCTGTTCTTCCCTCAATTTCTTTAAGAATATTCACTTTGATTAGTTATGGAATACACTAATGCCTGATTAATCACCATATCTCGTTCAAAATTTTCCAAAACACCATGTTTCTAACTAGTTGAGCAAACAAATGGGAAGTTGTATGTGAAATACATTTTCAATCTAGTGATGGAGTGGTGTCTTTTAAGTATATCATAAAATTATCCTATCATGCGCTTAACCCAATCGGATTCCCATAGAGCAATCATACATTCGCATACAACATTTTGTTAAAATCCAGATTTTGAGAATTATCTTAATTAGTAATATTAATTTTATGTTATAGCCAACACCATAAAATTATCCCTCCAAGACAAAAGCAATGCCTTCAAAAACCAGCAGCAAATTACCACTCTCTAAACTTCCTAAACATAACAGCAAATTACCATAAAATTCCCTTTTGAATTACATTAAAGATACATTGAACATATCTACACAAAAGAGTAATGCATGAAAAATGGCAGTGAGCATTCTTAAGTGGAATTCCGAACAAGAAATTCCAGCAATAGATACATTCCCAAGTTCTACTGATATGCTATAACTTTCAGACGTCACTTTCAGTTTCTTATTGATATCGTTTCCCCCTCTCCTGTTTGTTATGCCATTCTTTTAGTTTCTTATTGTTATAAATTTCAGATTTCAGCAATTAATTCTAGCAATAGACGATCAACAAGACGAAGTTGTTCAAAAAAGCATTCACTAGTGAAAACGAGTTGCTGATTAATTTCCAATTCTACAAAAAGTGACTTTATTTCCATATTAAGCAGAATTTGATAATAACAATCAAACTTAAACAAGTCAATTAGATAAGAGTGAGAGAAGAAGTTAACCTTAATAGGAAAGATTGTCCACCAAAATTCTTGTGAAATTGAAACTGAATGCATAGGAGCAGAACATGAGATGGCGGCAATGGTTGACGGTTCACACTTCACAGTAGCGGTGGTGACGCCCTTCACAATTTTCACAAAACCGTTGATTGACAGAGGTGGGGAATAGTGGAGTGGGAATCTCAATTGCTTGTGTGGGTGAGATTAAACTGAGATAACTGCTAAGGTAGTGGTAAAATATTTGGAGCCCTTTTTTTGCGCCTTTTAGATCAATAATTTTAGTCAAAATCTTTTATTTTTATATAAAAACTTAATGAGTGCATTATATAATAAGGTGGTCCGTAAATTTTATATAAATTTTTCTATTATTTTGTAATAATAAAGGCCGATTTATTTGAACCTAATTTCAGTACCTATCATAAAAAATAAGTTCAGATAAAGTCTAATAAGGTTGAATAAGGTCAAATAAAATCGAAATAGATTCATCTGATAAGGTAAAATAGATTATAAGATGAGTTGATTTACTATAAGATGGTCTTAGTTAAGCCTTAATGTCAGACCAGCCAAATAAACTAATTAGAAGCTCAATTACGCGCGCCACATGTTAAACAGCCCAGACAAATTGATTTTTTAAACTTTATGACCTAAAACCTTTTGCCTTTTTTTTACTTTTCAACCTAAAACCTTAACTTTTGCATATAATTCCATAACTAATACCATATATGTGGAACCGATATTAACAAATAGGCTAAAAATGTTAACTTTTAAACTTAAAAACTTAACTTTTGAACCTAAAACCTTTAATAAGTTATTTTGTTTAATTTTAAACCTTGAAAGTTAACTTTTAAATCGAAACATCAGCTCTGGAATATACATATATAATACATAATAAATCTTAACTATTCGACAAAAACCTTAACTTATAAACAAAAAGTATTAACTTTTCACCCTAAAACAGTAACTTTAATTAGAAATTGGAAACGAGTTATGATATTAACATTTGGGCTAAAAACCTTAAGTTTTGAATCTAAAACGTAAACTTTTAAAACTGCAAGATGCGTATGTAATGGGGGTAAGACGCACGTTTGTAGGTCCGTGCAAAATGGGCCTATTGGGCTGGTCTTACATTTAGCTTAATATAAGACCATCTTTTACAAGAATTTGCCCTATAAGATCTAATAAGGTCTAATAAGGTTGAATAAGGTTTAATAAGGTCTAATAAGAAATAAATAAGTTAACATAAGCTAAGATAAGTTTAAATAAGTTCTTGTAAGTTCAAATAAGCAAAATAAGGGACATGATTTAAAAGCTCTGAAGTTAAATTCAGGTTAGATTACCAAACATCCAATCAATTATAGAATAAGGTGCAATAAAAACCCATCCAATTTCACATCAACAATCAATAAAAGTTCACAGACAGACCGTAAAGATTAAGCACGCACCTATGAATTGGCAGCGAGAAGTATGAAGACAGCCGAAAAATTGGACGAGCAACAGACACCGACGATAAAGGAAGAGCAACGGTAGTAATGGAGCAGCAACGGGAGTAGATGAGTGTAGCAGAGGAGAATAACGTTATTTTAGGTTTCTTTTTAAAAAATATTTTTTTCTTAAAATAAGAAATGTTCTTTAAGTAGAATTTGGTTTTTTAATTAAAATCAATTATAAACATTATTTAAATGGTACTTAGCATGTAATCCAAGTCAAATATTGTCATTAACTCCCTTCATGACTTTATGTTTGGCCTTTCAAATTAATTTATTAAGCCCATTAAAAAAATCAAATTTGTTAGCTAACAACACCTTAAGCATATCGTAAGTTCTAAATTTCACATTTTAACTTTATTAATTAGTAATTTAAAATACTAAAAAATTGATAAAGTAATAATCTAATCTTCTGAAATAATCATATTAGAACGTAATCGAAAATATAGTCTCAATTTGTTTTCAAATCCAAATACGCTACCTCTACTTTCCTAAACTGCAAATGCAACAAACAAGCTCTCATAATATGGTCTAGTTTGTCGCTACAAATGGAATTAAATTGTGATTGATTGTTTTAACTGGGGGTGGCGTTAATTATAAGGTTCTATTTTTCTTCTTTTTCTATCAAAATTACATTAATTTATTTTTAAAGAATAATCTTTTTGTAGCATAAATAAATTACTTTCCAAAAGGAAAGTTAAATGAATCATAACGAATAAAGTAAATCATGGCAATAAGTGTTTTTATGCCACAAAACTATTTTTCGTGGCATAAGTTGATATAGCCACGGGAAAACGTGCATGTGGCATAATTCGTGGCATAATTGTAGTTTTGCCACGAACAATAAAATTTTCGTAGCATAATTCGTGGCATATATATAGTTGTGCCACAAAAAAGTTTTACCCGTGGCATAAATTTTACTACAATCTCAAATATGTACAACACTTTATTTTTCCTGTGGCTAGATGCAAATGTGCCACGAATTTCGCATTCTCGTGGCATAATTCGTGGCACAAGTGATGATTTGTTGTAGTGTAGAATGGGGTCTTAAAAGGGTTTTGTCTGTAACAGTTGACAATGCTAGTTCTAACGATTTAGCAATCCAATACTTGAAAAATATTTTTAATCTTTGGGATGGGTGTGTGTTGAATGCCGATTTTTTGCATATGAGATGTGCGGCACATATTCTGAACTTGGTAGTTAAAGATGGCTTGAAAGATGTTCATGTTTCTATTTTGAGAGTGCGTGCTGCTGTGAAATATGTGAGGTCTTCTCCTCTATTTCTTTGTCCTATCCCAGGCCGCTCTATTAACTTTGAATCTTTTGGTGATTTGGAAATAATAAATCAACCTTTTGTTTATTCCATAATATGATTACTTTATACCCTATTAACTTTGAATAGGATAAAATAAAACTTACGTGAAGAATTGGTGATTTCTTTACAGGTTATATGAAGCCTTTATAGCAACCTTTTAACCAATTATTAAGGTACAAGTGTTCAAGTTTACCTTTTCATATGTTTAAATTCAATATATCTTATTCAAAGCCAATGGGGTATAAAGGATTATATATTTTGGAATAATCAAAAGGTTGCTTTATTATTTGTGAATCCACAGAAGCTAGGGTTGTTATATTAGAAGCAATTTTTCCTATTTGATTTGTTATTAATTGATAATTATGAAAATATGATAATAATAATGATGCTAATGATAATAATAAAATTCATAATAAAAATTAATTATTATTATGAATAATAATATAGTAGTACTTAATGACATTTATATAATGAAAATTATGCCTAATAGTAATTAATATTAAACTTTTATAATAATTAGGATTTATAATATAATAATAATAGCTAGTGCTAATAACAATAATCTAATTAATAAGGGAGAAGGAGCGAGCCTTTGACGAGGACAAAAATAAGGTTTATAGATGGTGAAAATAGAATGTTGTGCGTTTAGGGAGGGCATAATTTAAAAATGGTGGTTGATTGTTCACGGTATGACTCGTGGCAATAAAATGTTATTATGACACGTGGCCCGCAATTTATCGAATGACCAACGCATACAATTTGATTTTGTTTTATTATTTATTATAGATAGATTTTTTTTATTACTATGATACATAAAGAGTTACGCAATCAAGAGCATTCGGATTGAAAGGAACTAAAGAAACAACCACAATTAGTTTTGGATCAACCTGTGTTCGATTTAACGAACTACCACCACTTTCCACTAACCAAAGAACCACCAATCTAGGTCATTCTATAATAATAAGATTCTAGTATCAACCTACTTTGAGTTCCAATCACTAAATCAACGTTTAGTATAATAAGAAATGCAAAGATTTTCGAATTGGCCAAAAATGACCATAATTTTACTATGTGCACAACTTAGTAAAACAAACGCCCAAAGCTCAATTTTCATTCAAAGGATCTGATTCCAAAAGGATTACAGACTAGCCATTTATAGCTACAACATGTCCAAAAATAAAGTCATTTGGTCGTCATTTGCTGAGCTAATCAAAATAATAAACAAAGAAAAGCAGAAAAACATAGTTGTTTCAGAACCTCTTCCTAAAGAACAGCTACAAAACCCTATTGGATGACCTTAATCAGCAGAAGGTGCCAATGAGATATTAATATAAATAAACAAATGAAAATGTCCTCCAAAAATCAGAGCATTTAGAGAAGGAAAGAGGGTTCCCAGAACTGATGAAAGTAGGCCTTGAGTCACGGTTTTTCAGTCCAGTTTTGGCTTTCATACTCTTTAAACTCTCATTTCTTATTGCAACATGCTTCAAAGGCCATGTGACTTCATGTGCTGACCCATAGCATCCACGCGAACCTATAGGACCATGAGGTGGCCTCCCAAAGTCCCAATGGCATATTTAAGGCGCTTAAGCTTGCTTACAAAAATTAGGTTAAGCACTAAACAAAACCGTAAACACACTTAGGCGTTTCAGGCATAGTTTTAGGATTAATTAAGCTACTTTACATGATATTTAACATAATTATTCATATTCAATGATGGTTTAAGGTATCATTAAATATAAATGATCATGCTTAAAACTGATTGAAGCTCGTAGCTTAATCTAGGCTTATTTAATCAATATCTTTAGCACTTCTAGTGTTGATTAATCCGTTAAGAATCTTTTGCATTTTCAAAATCAACCAAACCCAAAAATTAAGTAACCTTGTTGATAATTTGGATTTAATTTGGCCAGGTACACTTGTATCATTCTCTCCCTCTTGAAAATAGATTCGACCTCGAATCTTCTTGGAGTACTTTGAACCGGGGACAAAAAAACTATCCGGACATTTTTCTTCTTGAAGTTTTTCTTCATCCTCGTTTCCTTCGACATACGGACAATTGTTTTGGTTTTGAAAAGGAATATTTAATGGCGGATCTTTTAGGATGCCAAAGTGTTTAACGAAATTACTTTTGAATGGTTGTTGAAAAGGACAAATCGTGTTGAAAGATGGCTTAAGTGTGATGGATTTTCCCTATATGTTAAAACTGCATGAATTTTCTTGTCCATAATTCTTTGCACGCCTATCATACAACCAAGGCCTCCCAAACAGGATATCACATGCATCCATTGGCAAAACATCACATAACACTTATTCCTGCAAAATATTATCAATAGAAAAATATATTAACGCTCTTTTCGAAACTTCCATTAGGCCTTTGTTGCTAAGACATTGTAGTCGATATGGAAATGGATGATCATAGGTTGGATGTTTCCATTTTTCGTTCATGCTCGTTGTCACAAAGTTAGCACAACTTCAACTATCGATAACTAGTGAACACATGCAATCTCCATCATTGCATTCTGTTTGGAACACCCTTTATCTTTCATTTGAAGTTTCTTCATCTCAAGGTTGAGATGTTTTCTTCGCCATGAGTACAGGTGCTACCATAATTGGTCCAACTATCACCTCCTCCATTTCTTTTTCTTCTTCCATGCCCTTCTCACTTTCGTCCTCCTACTTTTCTTTCTCTTTGGACACCTCATCTATGGACTTAATGTCAACAAGAGTCATTACCCACTTGTTAGGACATTCGCTTCCATAATGACCATATCCTAGACATTTAAAACACTTCAGATCGTCCTTCTTCCCAGATCTCTTGAATTCTTTCATCACTGTTTCACCTAAGGAAGAGCTAGGTGACCCTTCCTCTTTAGTGTCTCTCCACGCCATTTTCTCCTTTTGATGTTTTTCAATCTTTATTGCAAGCTTGAACATTTATTCTAGAGTTGTATATGGCTACAACTCCATCTTCTTTGCAATATCTTTCTCCAATCCACCTAAGAAACAAGCCATTGTTTGCTCCTCCCTTTCTTGGATATCTAACTTCGTCATCAGTTTCTCGAACTCGTGAATGTAATTTTCAACTACTTTTTGTCCCTATTGCAAGTTAGATAACTGATTATACAACTCAAGAATATAATTAGAAGGTAGAAACTTCATTTTCATCATCTTCTTCTTAAGCTTCTTCTAGCTCTTGATTTTCGGCTTTTACTTCCTTGTTCTGGAAAGAACAACATTCTCCCACCAAAGGGATGCATACTCCTTTAGCTTGGCTACTGTAACTTTGAAAGCCTTAGTATCATCATATTCCTTGAGCTCAAAAATTCGATCAGACCTTGCTACCCACTCCAAGTAAAATGAGGATTGTGGTCTCCATCGAATTCAGGAACGTTAAGTTTAATATCCCTGAATTTATTTGTTTTTCGTGGCTTCCCCCTTGTCCTTGAAGCCTCTGAGATGATTTCATCACTGGTATCATATGCCACTTACTCATCCTCTATGACTTCTCCTCTCATTTTTGCTCCCCTTCTTCCTCCTATATTCATTTCTCGATGAGCGTTCATAATATTGCACACTTGCTCACTCAACGTGGCCAAATGATTTTCTAGACCAACCATTATTGCTTCACTCATTGTCATTTCCCTTCTAAACTTATTCTCTTCACCTCCACTCATAGTAGATACATCCAGTTTGAGATGCAGCTTAGAAAGAAAGAAAAGAAGTGTGTTTGGGCTTAGAATACATTCGGTTTTGGGAGGGGTTTGTGTTTGAGTTTAAGGAGTGTTTTTAGGATGTTTATGGGGTGATTTGAATGATCTTAAACAACCTTAAGCTCTGATACCAAATGATACATAAAGAGTTACAAAACCAAGAGCATCCGGATTAAAAGGAAGTAAAGAAACAACCACAATCAATTTTGGATGAACCTGTGTTCGATTTAACGAACTACCACCACTTTCCACTTACCAAAGAACCACCAATCTAGGTTATACTATAACAATGAGATTCTAGTTTCAATCTACTTTGAGTTCTGTAACACTGGTTGGACGCGGTTGCACGCGTTTACCAAAGATAATATTTATAAAACCAACTTTCCAATACAAATTAATGTAGGATGCAAGTAGGGTCGAACCACAGAGACTTAAGTACTAAAGTATGTTCACAAGAGATCGAAAGGGGGGTTTTCAGATAAAAGAAAAAATATTAAAAATAATAACTAAGAAAGCAATAATAAAATAGGAAGAAATCAATGGAGAAAGGTCTTGAGTTTGGTCAATCGTCACTTTGGTTCGGGTTATCGATCATCGGTTTCTAAATATGAACAACTAATCTTAATCACACATAGATTGAGAATTTAATCTCGCTTCCCTCTAAAGATACATTAAACTACTCAAATCTGCAGATAGAATAACTGAACTATAGAACAACCTAATCAGCAATTTAGGTTCAATTCTAAAGAACGTCAAAGCCCTAGGAAACTATATGCCAAAGAACAATTACTAGCGTAATTATTCAATTTGGAAATAGAGAATTCACAAGGAAATAACAAGAACAATCAGATTTAAAGTTAAACCCTAGTTTGCTACTCATAAATAAAGAACAATCGATCGGCAACGTTCTAAGTAATAGCAATTGATTAATTGAAAAGAAGAATCAAATAAATAATCAAACAATGAAAATAGAATTCAATATTATAACTAAGCAATTGTTCAAACTAGAAACCTCACAATAACTAACCGAAGATTAGATCGCCGTTCTCAAGAATAGAATCACGCTACGATTGACATAGAGTAATTCAAACAATCTTCAATAATCAACCAAACCATAGAGAGATTAGAGAGAGGAAAGGGTGTTTCTCTAGCTAATTAGGGTTCTAACAATAGTCTAATGATGATAGAATATTAAAAGATAGAAGTTAAACTAATTAACAACGAAACAAAACAAAACGAGATTGTCAAATCACCCAGCCGCATCGCTGGCTCAACAGGTGCGCGGGTCGCGCGCGAATGCTGCTGCTGAGCTGCTAGAGGATCGACAACGCACGAGGGGCGCGCACGCGTCTGCGGGTCGCGCGTAGTTACTGACCCAAAGGCTGCTATTTACTGGGCGCTGCTTGGCGCGCGGGGGACGCATAGAGGCTGCCTTGGCTGCTGCATTATGTCGTGCCAGGCTTGGCTTGTGACACTAATCTTGCTACGCTTGTTTGCTTAGCTTGCTTACGAGCTCATAAGATTCTCATACGAGGTACACACTTCACAATCAAACCAAATGCTAACACACACACTTGCTTGAACACATAACAACATCAAATCTTCACGAACGGAAAACCGACTTGCAATGATTACGAACTTTGTTGACTTCCTTTATGAACGAACCACGAACACGGAACGACGTCCACCTGTAAATGATTAAAATAATATGAAGTCTTCAAATGTCCTTAAAACACCTCTAATGCAATGAAATCATCCCAATTCTCCATATACCATACTTAAGCTAATAATTACAAAAGTCCGTTTCTCAAGGCCTAAACCCCTACAAAACGGACTCCGAATCACTCTAAAAACACACCTAATATGGTCTCATCAAACACCCCGTATTTTTATATATTGTTAGTAAATAATTACATAAAATAATTTAAATTATTTTTTTATTAAATTATATATCTTCCATATTTTGACTCTATCTTAGAAGTAGTCAAAAATCCACCCCTAGTTTAATTAGGTTAAATACCCATAACCCATTAGGTTTAGTTAAACTAAACTATATGAAAAAAGGGAGAGGAAGGAAAAAAAAGGAAAATCAAAGCAAAGTAAATGTACTTACCAGCTACCTCAACGCAAATCGATGTATACTTCTTCATTGTCCTGCTTAGGGGTGTAACTGAGCCGAGCCGGCTCGTAGAGCCCTCGAGCTCGGCTCGGTCAAAGCTCGGCTCGAGCTCGGTCAACTTCGAGCTCGAGCCGAGCCCGAGCTATACTTTAGTCATTCGAGCTCGAGCCCGAGCCCAGCAAAGCTCGGCTCGGGCTCGTTTTGGAGTTATTTAGTGGACTACTTTGTTATTCCTATATTTTGAACCTTAACTAGTCTATTGTATTAAGTTGTTTGTTATCTTATGAAAGACCTTGATTGCATTAAATTTGTGTCTGGTGAAATTTTGCATATTTTACTTTATTTAAGGAAGAGTCGTAACCATTAGACGGGTAAAAAGAAAAACGAGCCGAGCTCGAGCTCGAACATTTGGAAAAGAGCCGAGCTCGAGCCTCATGTAGGCGAGCTCGTCGAGCTTCGAGCCGAGCTCGAGCTCGATCAAAGTGAGTTCGAGCCGAGCCGAGCTTGGTCGAGCTCGAGCTCAGCTCGGCTCGTTTACACCCCTGCTTGCCATCGCCACTTTTTTTCTATAACCTCCTTAATTCTTACACCATGAAAATCCTTAATAAACGCTTAGCCATAACCACATATCATAGCTTGCGGCCCTCATCACCATTCCATCTCGTTTTTCTTGCAATTTCGAAGGGAGATAATTGTGTTTTTGGGCTACATTTTGGGGTCGAAATCCGGGTCAAAGAAGAGCGATTTTGGGTCTTTTTAAACTCTTCTACATTTCAATTACTTTATTAATCAAGTAAGATTTATTCTCATGTTTTAATTTCAGTTTATGTGTTGTTTTCGAATTGGGTTTTTTGTTAAATTAGGGTTCTTGAGAAAATTGATTTGGGGGAAATTTATACTATACTCAATTGATTTAATTGGCTTATGTTTTATGTGTAATTCGGATTAATTAACATATCTATGAGTTTAGTTAGCAAAAATTAATACTTTTGAAATTACAAAGAATTCTTGTTATATTAGATTGATGGTTAGTTTCTTATTTTGAGTTATTAGTTGAAATATAGTTTAGATTATTACAGTTATAATGAGTTCAAATGTTATTTTGAAATTCTTGAGCATATTGGATTAATTGTATGTTGTTAGTTTTAATCATAAGTCGAATTATGGTTGAATGATTGTATATGGTGAGCTTGTTGTTTGACATAATGTCGTTGTAGGTTGTTGTTGTTGTTGTTGTTGTTGTTGTTGTTGTTGTTGTTATTATTATTATTAGTAAAAATTGATAAAAATAATTCCACCTTTAGCCGGTCTTCCACCACTGGTACCACCTTCAATTAATCCAGCAATAATCCCACCTTTGACCTCCATCTTCTCATATTGGTACGCAAAACCTGGAACTTATTTGACCGGTAAAAATAACCTTTGACTTTGTTTTAAAAAAATTTAACTTAAAAAATTAATAAAAAGCCTCCCTCACCTATCTGCTCAGAATCATCTCTCTCAAACTACCAACCAACGCTTCTTCTTAACCACATTTTCATCAACTAAATTGAAAATCTCATCTACACTCTTAAGAACCTTACTGTTCATCTTCTCCTTCACCACCTCGGCATCCGACAACGCAAAGCTAGCATTATTCGTATTAATTAACTGCAACCCACCTCCTAAAATGACTGATTCAACATCCTGAAAAGCCTCAATTTGCAGCAAAGATATGAAATTGAACATGAATTCTAAACTTAGAGTACTTAGAATTAGGAATAATACCTTCAACACTGATGAGATGGCATCCATTAATGGAGATAATATTTTAGCAGCAGCTTTTACAATAATACATGAATGTTGTTGATTATCATCTCTCTACACATTAAGTTTTTATGTGGATCTGCTTATTATAGCAGCAGCTTTTACAATATTCGTGAATGTAAACATGAATGTTGTTGATTGCAGACCTAAGAATTTAGTTATTGAACATTATATTTTTGGCCTATTTCTTCTCCCATGCCGGAAATGTTGCAGCATTTAGCACTGACTTCCTCCGGCAAGCTTTGAAGTGACGACTTGACTGTGCTACTTCTCCGGCAACGACTTCCTCTTCACACATTTCTCAATTATAAAGCTCTGAATTTATACTTGGAAATGTTGAGAACCCAAGCTCTGAAGTGACGGTTGGGGGTTTTGGGGGTAGGGGAGGAGAGGGTTGGTGGTTTGGGGGTGGAGGAAGGGGAGAGTGGTTGGTGGTTGCGTGGAGGAGAGACCTGGACAAGAGGGTGGTGTCACGGTGTCTTTTTTTTTTTTTTTAAAGTTAATTTATAAATTATACTTATTTAGTTGTTAATTAAAGATTAAGGTTTAAATTATACTTAATTAACTGTTAATTATCTATTTAGAAGAGTTTACCTATAATTATAGGTCACCAACAGATTATGTACCAATAGAAGAAGATTGGGTGCAAAGGTGGGATTATACCTGGATTATTCAAAAGTGGTACCAATGATGGAATACCGGCCAAAGGTGGGATTTTTCTTGTCAATTTTTCCTTATTATTGTTGTTGTTGACGTCGTCATGGTTGTATGTCATTTTTGTTAGTCTAGGGTGAAGGAGAAGGAGTTAGTTGGTGGGAAAATAAGATAGATGATAGGGGTGTTCATTTCGGATTATCCGATCCGATCCGAAATTTCGGATCGGGAGAAGTGCGATCCGAAAATTTCGTATCGGATACCCGGATTATCCGATCCGATTTTTATGGGGGAAAAAAGTTTAAAATCAAATTTATTTAATGGAAAATTTTCGGATATTTCGGATCGGGTCGGATATTTCGGATCGGATAATTATCCGAAAAATATCCGATTTTTTAAACATTTTTCGGATATCCGAAAAATCCGAAAAAGCCAAAAGGGTGATCCGAATCCGATCCGAATTATCCGAAACACTATATTTCGGATCAGATCAATCGGATCGGATATTTGTGAACACCCCTAATGGATGATATTAGAGTCAAAATCAGTTTGAATTTTGTTGACCAAACTTGACCAGTTTGACTTTTGTGTTCTATTGACGTTGAGTCGTTTTCAAAATTAGTCAAAGCTCATTAACTACGTTAGGTTAATTGTATGTGAATTGCGTGAAGTAATGTAACACCCCGACAATTCTCTCTTTACAAAACATATATTTTTCCCAACTAAAACAGAGAATTATCAAGGCATTATCGCCCGTGTGAAAACGTATCGGCTTACTCAGAGTATTGCAGCGGAAAAACTTTAAATAAAACTTTATCAAATACTGAAGACATAAATAATTGTCAAACCATAATCCAAACCTCGAAAGCAATTCAAAACCAACTTAAAACATTTAATATAATTAATCCATAAAACAACTTAATTAAAGTAACGTAAAGGTAGGAAGCAATTACGATCTCCCAACATCGCTTCCCAAGTCCCAAATGAGTAATTGAGACGATGAATCATGCCTTCCAAACCTATAGCAAATACTCAATTGAAAATTACTCGCCAATAAAGGGTCATCACAGGATCAATAGGCACAACCATGATCGACACACAGAAAAGCACGTAATCAGCAAAGCTAAGTACATACATAAATAAAATAAACACGAAACCTAATTATGAAACTACTAAACAATAGAACGTGAATCAATAAATGTACTTCAAGACTTCAACTCGTAAAATAGGACTTGAATTCACAAGACATACAACATGATAGATATTAGTAAATTGAATAGACAATGGATCAAGTTGTCCAACCAAAAACCACTCTTCAAAATGAAAGACCGAGTTACGGGCGCGACTCCGTAACCCCTTGACCAACGATATCGAGGAACCTTTAGAAATAAAAAAAGGGTACGGTGATCAATCCGACCCCAAGAAAAGCCATGGGCTACCATCATGTACTCCAACTCATACTAGTCCAGAACTTCAGACGTGCACAAATCTAAAGCTATTGTTATTCACTTTCACTTTAAGTATTAGTATGTTATTCGATGTTGGACTCTAAACAGACAATCAACACATAACATGAATACAACAAATATTCCCCTTTTCTCTTAGGATTAAATAAGTGATTAAATAATTCCAATTGACCAAGAATTAATCCTCCAAATTTATTTGTTGACTTAAATCAACAATCGAATGTCCAATGACAATAAATATACATACCCTACAAAGCCCTTGGTCTTTGCAAAGTAGTAAAATAATAATAACCAATAATAATCCAAATTACTCACAAAGTCCTCGGCCTTTGAGAAGTAATAAAAATATCCACTAAGGGAAACGATACCAAAAATTCATAATCCAATAATAAAATATTATTAATCCCTCATGAGAATTAATAAATAAAACTTCCCTTCCCAAACATGCTTGAATCAAACATCCATTCAATCATGTAATAAAATATAAAGGCAATTAACATGCTCAACAACACGTGATTCCAATTTAATAGCCACGTATGAACCATAAAAGGGTTCCCTATACATGATAATATAAATAATCCTAATCCTTAGGAAATGATACTAGTCTAACACATAAGGAAATGTACGTACCTTGTGTAGACAAAATGAGAGGGCACTTTAGAATTCTAGAAGTCGTCTAAAGTAAATTCTTCGCCTACCAAAATAATAATACAACAATGAATTAATATACTAATTAATTCACAGCAATATAATTTATTTTAAAACGCTTCAAAACTTATTTTAAAATACTCTAAAAACGTTAAAGTTCCAACTTTTAATATAATACTCATAAACCTAGGCTTTAAAACCTCAAAAATCATTACTTTAATACTTAAAACTCACTTTAAACCATAACCAATAAATCTGAAATTATAATTTATATTCACAATAAACAAAAATCAGATTTTTAATAATTCGAATAATAAAGTTTTCAACTTCATTATAAAAACATATAAAACTCATGAAAACTATAACTTTAACATTAAACTATAATTAAACATTAAAGTAGAGGATAAGGGTTAAGAAATAACCGAAGAAAACCACGAAAAATCGAAAAAACCAAGGAGGACAACGCGCGGAGGCACGTGTGGCTGCGACTGGGCGGCTGCGTGGCTGCTGCTGCTGTTGCTGTTGCGGACGAAGAAGGAGTGTGAGGGGATTGGCGTGCGTGTGGTGGTCGGATGCCGGAAATCAAACGGAAGTGAGATGGTGTGGGTGTTGGCCGGCGCACGCAACACGAGGGAGAAGAGGGAGAGGAGTGGGCACTGCCGCCGGTTTTGAGTAGCAAAAGGAGAGAAAATAAAAAGTGTACAATTATGGGATTTGGGGGATATTTATAGGTTTTGCCTAAAAACCTATTGTACTTACGTTAGCTTAGGTTTGTCGTCAAGTTGATCATGACACTTAAACAAATGGTTTGGGCTCCTCAACCCAATATTTAAAAATGATTTTAAACACGACTCAAGACCTTTAAATAAAATATTCAATACTTAAATTCAACCCAATAATATTAATGACTATTTAAAACGTTTAAACAATCATATGACTTTCAAAATAGTCAGCACTTAATTAATTAAATAAAATAAATATGAAAATAATTATAAATATACTTTAATATATTTAAAAAATTCATAAAATTGCCGGGGATTACAAGTATAGTCAAGTGACTTATATTATACTATATTGTATTGTAGATTGTGGGTTCGTAAAAGAACCTTATTGACTTGGGATTGGATTGGTTGATTGTGGTTGCTGATAAGGTAAGATTTCTTACTAAAACTTGTACGGGTTACTTTGGAAAATGGGTTATATTAATTTGAAATAGATATTGAGATTTGAAAGGTTTTACGTTGTTCATATATCGAGATTTAAAAGGCTTTACATTATTTATATAATGAGATTTTAATCCTTTTGACGATATTTCTTGTGAAAGAAAATTATGAGATTATTTATGAGATTCAAAAGGGAGGAAGTTCCTCATATGCCAAGTTGAGATTTAAAAGGAGGATGTTCCTCATTGCTCTAGGTTTTGAGCAAACTAGAATGTTTCTATGTTTACTTAATTATAATTTATCATGTTTTACAAGAATGTTTTTGTGGGGTTGCCGGTAAACAGTATTCCTCGGGTTGGGAATTAGTTGAGGTTTGTCTCAACCATTATTTAGTAGTTGGGTGTATGTTGATCAATACACTTGCCATATGTCTTCCTTCTTGGTTCGTTATCAAGTTAGGGGTATGCATACTAGGGGTTTTGGTGTTTACCTGTCTCGTGAGCCTAGGTAGCTCATTTGGCTTTAATACTTCCTACTCACAGGTTTCATAACAATTACATTTTAAAGGTATTTAAAGAATTATTTTATAAAGAAAGAAAAGTTGAAATTTGAGATTGTTGGAAAGTTATTATATTTTATATATTTAATCTGTTCAAGTTTGAAATGAATTTGTAAGATATTCCTATATATCTTACATTCACATTGGATAGTTTTATTTTAATATAATATGAAATCTTGCTCGGCCTTTTGGCTGATACTATAGTGTTCAATGTGCAGGGATTTGAAGGTTGTTAGCCCAAGGTTGGGTTAAAGAGTACCATGGATTTAGTTATGCTTTAGTATTTTTAATAAGACTTTCGCTGTTATTTATTTGACTTTAGAATTTTATTTCAGTCTATAATAATTATTTAGATACTAGTTAGTTTTGATTATTAGAGCTCTTTGACTACGTATTTCAGTTAGAACTTTTTGCCTTCCGGTGATTATAATTAATTATCGCGACTTAGCACCTTTGAATTTCCGTAAATTATTATTATATTACATTTGCGAAGTAGCGGAATTTCAGGAGTGTTACAAGTTCTAATCACTAAATCAACCTTTAATATGATAGAAACACAAAGATTTTGGAATTGGCCAAAACTAATTAGAAATTTTATTGTGCGCACAGCTTAGTAAAACAAACGCCCAAGGCTCAATTTACATTCAAATGATCTGATTCTAAAAGGATTACAAACTAGACATTTATATCTACAGCATGTCCAAAAATTAAGTCATTTGGACGTCATTTGCTTAGCTAATCAAAACAATAAACAAAGAAAAGCATAAAAATGTAGTTGTTTCAGCACCTCTTCCTAAATAACGGCTACTAAACCCTATTGGATGACCTTAATCACCAGAGGGGCCAATAGGATATTAATATACATAAACAAATGAAAATATCTTCAAAAAATCAGCATATGTGGAGAAGGAAAGAGGGTTGCCCAGAACTGATGAAAGTAGGCCTTGATTCACGTTTTCTCTGGCCAGTTTTCGCCTTCCTAATCTTTAAGCACTCATTTCTTATTGCAGCATGTTTTAAAGGCCATGTGACTTTATGTGCTGACCCATAGCATCCATATGAACCTCCAGGAGCATGAGGTGGCCTCCCAAAGACAGATTTAACCAAACTTAAAAATTAAGTAACCCTGTTGATAATTTTGGATTTGATTTGGCCAAATACACCTGCATCATACTGAAATACTCAAATTTCTTCCAAACTGCTAATTTGAGAAACTAATCTTGTTCAAATATTGAATGAGCCTGTCTATCAACTTAATCATGGAAATTAAGAGCCCAATACAAGAGATTTTCTTTTATAAATATTTCAAGCTCGACAATAAAAATTTATGATCTAAAAATGTTTATTAATCATTGAATTTTTTTAGTGATATAATATTTCTATTTCTTAGATAAAATATTGTATTATTTAATTTTAACAATCAAAATTTTTAACAACTACATAATAAATATCACTATTTTAAAACAACTACCTAATATAGCTATTCCGTCAATCCTCCACTACCAAAACCGTTCACTTTAAGATTTTCCGTCAAATTCCAGAAATCCGTAAGTTAATTTCGACAATTTTCAAAAATCCGCAATTTCGTGAACCCTAATTTCAACAATTTTCAAAAATCTCAATTACATGAACTCTAATATTACTAATTTCCCAAAAACTCAATTTGCGAACACTATTTTATTAATTTAGGTTCATGAATCCACCTTTACCAATACCCACTTCTAAATTTCAGCACTCACACACCATTGTTGGATTCAGAGAGTAAGAAATAGAGAAATGGGTTACGCACCACAGGAGGAGGTGAAGCAAGATTCAATACCATCCGTGGGTTCCAGTTTCAACAGCATAGGAACTATCGCCATAGAATCTAACGTATCCATCAGGTTTGTTAGGTAATAGTCCTAAATAAAAGTGATATTTATTAGGTCACCGTTAACTATTTTGGCAAAAATAATCAACGAAAAGTTATACAACAACAACTACCCTTATTCACAAAATGATTGCTAAAAAAAATAATTTAAACTCTGTTTATGGCATGGAAACAAGTCCAAGTAAGAGAGAGATTCAATCACCATAAATCTCCATGATCTTCATTCACATCAGCTGCATATTATGATATTACATGTACAATTGTAAACGTGTATTCATTTCCTATTGACGAGCTCATTCGGAATGAATCTAGTGTTCTCTAATAACTATCTCAATTCCATCAGAGCCTACACTTGATGAGAATATAAAGAACCACATCTGAGCCACAGATCAATGCGAACATCAGACTTGCCGGTAAATTCTCTCCCAAAGAATTACGCAAAGCTGCAGCGTGCCTCGGCCTCTGATTCTAGCAAATCAATCCAATTCTGCCTCAAACAAGCTGGCTTATGTTCTTTTTAGCTCATAACTCTTAAAGAAGGAAAGGGATTTGACAAGAGAAGACCTTCCAATTGACAAAACTATAGAAATTGTCCAGTTGAATGCAACATTGAGCTGCTTCGAGCTACACATAGGCCAAGGTATCACTACCCTGCAGTATACTGTCACGAAGGCAGCCAGAATTTAAAAGTATGTAAAACATACAGACTCTGATCAGACTTGATATGTACTTTAACGAACCCAATGAATCGTTTACCTTAATGTTATGGCTGTAGATGATAATCAAGAGTGAAGGCATGTATATCAGAAGGGCTGGTTCCAGGTCTGCCAACATGATCAATGTCAGGAGAATTTACACGAAATTCTGATGGCTATGAACTGAAAAGCAGCAACATAATTGCTAATTCTTTCATATCCTTCAAAATAAGTTGCAGACAGTAAAATCTAGGTAGTATATTGAGATCATTAATGAGGTTCGCTGCTAAGATTAACCGCTAAGATTAACCAAGTGATGTGAATAACTGACAGCCTTATCTGAAAAAATATATAACGTGGCTCTTAATTTTACTTCAGCTCAGGAAAAGGACTGGAACACTTGGTGGGATCTTCTAAAATATAGAACAGTTAGAATGCATCTCCCCACAACTAACCCACTGCTTTCCAATGAAGCTAAAAATATAATGCATCTCCTCCTGAATATTAACATTCTTTTATGGAAAAATTGTCAAATGACACCTCGTATAAATCTAATTTTGTAATTTGGCTCCCTTCTTTTATTGTTATATAGCACTCTAAATCACTTAAATCTATTTGTTTTTGGCACCTAGTTGGCTACTTATAATCCTAGTTTGTAATCTAGCACCTCGGATTTCATTTTATTATTGCTTAGCATCCTAAAGGGATCTAATCTATTTATCTTGGCACCTTACTAATATGTTCAATCAAAATAAGTCAACTTTCAGGAATTTGACTTGACTTATGTCCCTAAAATTTGCGCATCATTTACATGCTCCTAGCTAAAACCAAACCTAACAAATTAAAAACTATATCAACAAAAATGCACATAAGTGATCGTAATTACTTCATCAACCTAACCCTCGACCTTTATAATAAGATCTTCCACTTAAGTAGATAACATGTCAGTTTATATTGGAAGTCCAACATGATCTACTGATTAAAATTCACAAAAATGGTTCATCCTGTGTCAACCACAAAAAATGGTCTCAACTATCGATAT
Source organism: Patellifolia procumbens (assembly GCA_947645195.1). NCBI lineage: Eukaryota > Viridiplantae > Streptophyta > Magnoliopsida > Caryophyllales > Amaranthaceae > Patellifolia > Patellifolia procumbens. Next base: position 8,498,100 of record CANSGD010001328.1, read on the forward strand.
TTCAACACCGGCCCCAACTATGCATGGGTTTGCCATTACTAAGAGATTGGCTATAGTCGGTCATCTAATGACGTGGCAAAGGCGTTTTTTCTTTTCCTTTTTTAAATAGATATGACGTGGCAAGCAGCACGTATTTTGAGGCGACTTTAATTTTGTTTTTAAGGCCCTAAACCATGTTTTTAGAAATAACAGATGTCGTCGTGTGCCTTATATGAGCACAAACTTAAAGTGCCCGATGTTTTCTTGGGCTTAAGTCTACGATTTTGGGGAAAACAAACGTCACCACATTTCCTAAAGGGTGGCAAGCCCTATGAAAGGAGTACCAACAAGCGGGCAGGCACTTCGAGACGACTTTTCTGAAGCACTCATCGAAGTGTGTGCCCTAAATCATGAATCATTGGTACTCACTTTGTAGGGATTTTCGAAAATAGTGTGTGCCCTAAATCACGTCTTATTGGTACTCGCTTTGAGGGATTCTCAAGAGTCATGCCACTTAAGGTCACACAGCGACGTCTGTTTTACCAAAAACGTTGTATTCAGCCTAAAAAAAGCCGAGAAAGCCGCCTCAAAGTGCGTGCCCGAAATCATAACTTATTAGTACTCATTTAGCAGGAATTCTCGCAATCCTTGCCCTTAAAGGGTACGTGATGACGTCCGTTTTTCCGAAAACCGTTGTTTAGGGCCTTACAAACCCGTTAAAGTCACATCAAAGTGCGTACCCTTTGGCTTATCACAATTTCTTTACAAAAAAAGAAAAAAATGTCACGTTATTGCCATATCATCAAGTGACCTGCTTCGTGTTTTGGACCAGAAATGGCAAGTCCACCCAAAGTTAGGACCATTTTGGAATATCGACACTTGGGACAAGTTTTGGATGATGGTGACTATTTTTTTCTGAATTTTTCCTTTATAAAAGGGCAAACTCGTGTTAAACGAAACAGAATAACAGCATGGAAGTTGACTTAAATGGTCGAAATACATCACTGGAGTGCAAAGAAAAATAAATTAGGATACTTTAACAATAAAATAAAATTAGGGTGCTGATAAGTGATCATAAACTATAACTAAAACTAGGTGCTAAAAAAATTGATAAAAATAGTTAAGGAACTAAACAACAATAAAATAAAATCGGGGTGCTAGATCACAAACTTGGATTAAGACTAGGTGTCATTTGACAAATTTTTCTTCTTTTCTTCTTCTACAAGCATGTTTTGCCTCTTGATATTCTCAATTTCATTCGATATGCATAGTGCTTAACATTCAAGCGCCCAATGTTTTCATGGTTTAAATAGATCACCCAAGTCTACCACCACTCCCATCCCTAAGCAACTAAAAAAATCAAATTCACCAAATGAACCCAAATATTCCTGATTCCCCGTGCCTAGATGCCAGTATTCCCGTGCCGGGCATCGACTTGGATTGCATACATATAGCATTCACATAAATTCATAAAATACAAACATATATCATTCCCCAGAGTTAGATATCTCGCTACTCAAACTCAGAACATGATGATATAAGAACAAGAGAATAGCCTAGAGAGGCAAGGTTTTCATCAACCAGATGAAAAGCTTACCTTTTCTTGATGGTACCATAATGGAACTTGGGTTTACCAGCTTTCATATCTTCTATATACTGAAACCAGAGGCATAAGTCAACAAAGTATAAAATTTAATAACTGATGTACAATTGCGATAACCATCCAGTCTTGCTATACCAGGTTTAGAGTAACAAGCATCGATGAAAATGCAAGAGAATCAAAAGGTATTTCATCAAGTGCAAAAAGTCGGCACTCAATCGATTCAGGACCAGGCGAGAAATGTGGCTTCTTCAGCCTAGCCAAAAATATGATGTAGGTCTGTTACAGGAAAGAATTATAATTGTTATAAGACCAGCACATCAAGGACTTCAACATACGCAGCGAAAGAAGTCTTCCTTACTTGACCAATAAGCGGAATGTCTAATTGAGCAAATGGTGACAGAACTTCAACTTCTGCACCCGCTTCTTCTTGGGTCTCTCTTGTAGCACCTTCTGCAGCAGACTCGCCCATTTCCATGAAACCAGCAGGAAGAGTCCTATGAAAATCATAATAAAACATTGCTAAACAAAGCGAATATACGACAAAAGAAAGTTCATTTCGAATCAGAATAATGCTTGTACTTCTCCGTAGCCAAAATACCCTCTTAAATACTCACCACCGACCAAAAGAAGGTTGAATGTTCCGCTTGCAAAGTAAGATCTTGTTCTCATGCTCAATAAGGCAACCCACAACCTGTTACAAGTTGAACAAAGATATTAACCATATGATACAGATATTGTGAATGAAGCATACAATTTATAAAGGCGATATCAATCCAGATGAGAACACAACACCAAACGTTGAATTTTAGAAGCTATAAATACGTGATAACAACCCCCCCCCTCCCCCCAAACCCCAAACCCCAATTCTTCCATCATTCTTATCCTGACATCTACTGCAGGATTCACCAGCTTCAAAAGAGGATTGAGGTTTGACATCTTTCACCGTTAGTTTTAACAGAAGATAAATCAAACAAGATGCAAGAAATCACAAGAGAAATAATGTTGAGTCATATAACTCATGTATCTTTATGGCCACTGATATTAACATCCATCATCTTCAAATAAATTACGGAAATTTTATCTTGAATTTGGTTGGCACCTTTGAATAATTTCAAGTTTCAGTCATTCCAGCACATTCCAAAGTTTCATAAAACTTAACATGACACACCAATTGATGTGTATAAATTTTTCAACGCCGATATCCCTAAATCATAACTGTCCATTACACATCCAACCAATGGACAGCACAGTCCCAATATGGCTGAAACAGTTCTTAAGGTCAATATAGTCGATGTGACCTATATAAAAAGAATGCCACATTAACCATGCTTCTCCACATGACACCATGAGCAGCTCCAATGAACTATAAGTAATATGACTTTGATTAGAACTGCAATTCGAGATGTGGGATCTTCCAAAAGTGAGCATAGCAAGTGCTGTTCATATTTCTCATTAGATTATTACTGCAACGAATCAATCTCCCCTCCCGCAGGTTCACTTACATTAGCAAGAAGAAGAATAAAGACCACATCAGCTAGTCAGAGTAGTCATCATCACGGTTTGTTGGAGAAGTAATATTCAAATAACAGAGGGGGCATAGGGATCCTAGAAGCACTTGCAAAGCTAGTTACAGAAAGTAGTATAAATAGAATAAGAGGAAGATGTCATGGGCAATCCAAAAAGTTTTACGGAAATATTCTAAGGAGAGCACCCTAAAATTTTGAAGTTAGGAGTTGTAATTGGTTGGGTCCCTGATCTAGTCAAAACCATCCCTCCCCCTCTTTCCCTAATTTCTGTTTTTTTCATTTCTTCAAATGATTTGAGCTAATCTGTAAGTAAAATTACTGATTTCTGGCAGATTAGAATTATTTCATTTACAAGAATGAACAAAGAAAAAAGACTTCCCTTCTATTTTGTCTCTCCTCCTCACGCTAATCTTTCAGCCAAACCTTACCTTTCCCATTCTCAGCTGTGCATGTCTTCTCTCCGGCAACGCCTGACACCCTGGATTCTTCAACCTCTATTATCATTTCTCTCCTACAACTCATCTTAAGCTGCTATACTAAGCTAAAAAATTTCTTGTAAAAGCCCTCGAGATCATGGGTTGATATCTACATTGATAAAGCGGGAGGTATGTGGATTACAAAGTTTATGAACCCATAAGATTCTTTAAAGGACCAAATAACTCAGATCTTAATGTTTTAGATTTTGCATCACTTATACATAGAAGCAAATAGGCAATAAATTCATATATTAGCTGCTCACCCATTGTACAAACATGATCATCTATTTCTTGCAAATGGCCTAATCAAGGATCAAGTCTATTCTCTCTGTACCGATAATAGTGTAAGCTTTTAGCTGGGAATTAGGCGGTTAGCTGGACCAAAATCACTTAAACTAGAGGGGATTTGTTTTTTTGTTTGCCCCCAAATAAATAAGGATTATAAATTGGCAGAAGAAGCAATTTAATAGTATTAAATATTATAGTGTTTTTGGGTCCATAAATCAATCAAAGATCGCAATATGTTTGTGTTCATCGATCTTTTGGCATTTAATTTCATTCTACAAAACTACTGTTGTGTTTTCCTTCTTTTTTTTTGCCTTTTTGTGTCTCTCGGTATGAGCTTACCAGTATGCAAGCTGTTTGACCAAGTAAAGACCGCCTTTTACTCACTTATGCTGAATTTTTATTAATCCAGGAGGTTTGTGAAGAGGGTTGGGATTCCATTCAATTTAATTTTGGAATCTTGAATTCATTTGTTGCTGAATTGGCCGGATTGGCATTGATTTTCACTAGTTTGAGAAGAGGGAGGTGGAGACTGTGCCTAATACATTTGCAGGGAGGAAGTGAGAGAAAAGGTGCAAGAGAAGGGCAGGAACAGGTCATCTAAAATAAAGTAATTTTCTTTCTTTTTGAAATACTACGAAGACGATAACATTAAAAAAGAACATAGAAAAATGAATGCTTTTTGTCCAGGACTCCAGGTTCATTAAAGAATATCTGAAATTTGGCATTCTTTAGAGATACCCAGTCAGATAGTGAGATATGTTTGATGTTCCAATAAATTTCACTTGAAAGTATGATTTCTCATATCATAGCAATTCAATGTCATACTATAGTTCTCTTGTAATATGAAAAATGATAATTGGATCAGTAGGAGAGCACCATTTTAGGATTCTGATAGGCGATCTTTCCACATAAGGTGCAAACCGCTCTCATCTTCTCATCTCCATCAGGTATTTGATGCTTGGTTGGGCCACCACACCATTGACAGAAATTGACTTTACGAAAACCTCCCTGCATGTAAAGACATGTACAGGAACCTGGTAAGGATACATACAAAATAGTTCTTGTTCAATCCATAATTCCCCACAAAATCAAAACCTGCAGAAGTAGAGCTTCAAGAATAGTGTGGGAAAAAAAAGTTCAAACAAAGACCAGGAAAAGAAATGCAAAGATCCTTGCTATGAAATGTAAATTTCTGTGAGTGTGAGTGAAGGATAGAATCTAACATAACACTATGCAATGGCCAGATGAATGTCAAAATTCATTGCTAGATAGTCAAACACTCTAGCCATCAGAAGTACTTCTGCATAAACTACTTACGGGATCTAAAAACACAAACACAGCAATGCAAGTCACAGGAATAGAGAAAATATACACCTTTAAGAAGGAAAAAAAACATCAACTTGGACAATCTTCTATTTGACTAATCCAATAATTTGAAATATTCAACCACAAACTCAACAATATTTGTATGATAGCCGGAAAATTTAAACCATATTTATCAAGACAAAATTTGAACCCTTATACAACAACAGCTACCTATCAAAACAACAAAATGATACGTAGATTTTGATCAAACCGACAATATTTCACTATAAACATTCTTACCAACTTTGTCCGAGTAATTGATATCTATGAAATACTCCCTTTGTCCCTTAATTTTGCTTTCACTTGTGCTTGGCATAGAGGCTAGGATTAGAAATAATGACAGATGAAAATAAAATGAAAGTGTATATAGAGAAAAGTAGATAAGAGAAAGTATTCAAATGGAGAAAAAAGAAGAGTTGATGAAAAGGAAAAAGAAGAGTAAAAAACATTATTTTAATGTCTTCGACTTCAAATAAAAATTCGATAAAAATTATGGAACAATATAGACACAATTTATTAAAAGAGATGATCTAATAAATTAGACCAACCTAAAGCCACATTCTATTGCCCTCCTCTTCCCTTTTCTTTATTTCACTTTTGTCTCGAACTACAACAAACAATTTAAAAAAAAACTATTAGACTTAATGGATGAATTAAACTAGTCATCGAATGAATTAAACATTGAGATTATTGATGGATTAAACAGGTCACAGAATGGATTGAACTAGTCAAAGCCGCTTGTTTTCTTATTAATATTGGACTTGGAACGTTGCCTAATTTTAACTTAAAAGTAAGCAGTCTCTTACAAGACCAGCTTCTATATAGAAAGGAACGTATTAAAAAAAAAAGCAGATCGAGAGAGTATTTATGAGATTCTACATAGGGCATGATCGAATTGGGGTAATGCATTAAGGGGTAATGGAGATAAAATGAAGAAAGTGAAGATGAATTTAGGTGGTAGAGGAAGAGAAGATATAGATAACGGAAGGAGAAAGAAATGGAAGGAGGAACTATCACCTTTAGTTATAGGGTAATACATTATCCTAGGTGAAGACGGTAACCCCATTACCCCCAAATAAGGATAAGAATTCTCCCCCTCTTTACACAATCAATATATCTTCTCATCTACCACCACCTCCATCATCTTCGTTTTCTACGGTTAGTTTTTTTCCTCCAATCCCCTTAATACATTACTCCCGGTCCAAGCATGCCACTAGCGTGAATATTGCGCTTTCTGTAATTTCTACTGTGCCATAGCCAACTAGGCACCTAGATTTAAATCCTAGCTGTAAAAAAAACAATACAAACAAACCTACCTGTCATTTAAGATATGCTGCATTTCTGTGAGTGTTGGTGATAGTTGGTAACAGAGACACAGACTACAAAATACTAGTAAAAAGAGGGTAGCTTCCTATCTCCCAATTGGAGATGATAAGACCATCTTAAGCCACAAAAATCAGTTCATACTAGTAACTTAGTTAACAGCAACAAAGATTCAGGCAGGCGAGACAACAACTAAAAGAATGGCGTCTTCAGGCTCTTCATCAGCATCCGTGAACGCACACTCTGCATAACTCCCTTGAATAAATATATGTGAAACCAATGTAATTGCTTTTCCCTAAGGCAACCCACAAAGCAACTCTTGATCCATTTTCAACACCAAAAATCAATGGGTATAAACTAGAAAGTGTACCCACATCACCAACAGACGATACAACAAGTCAACAACAACAACAACAACAACAACAACAACAACAACTAAGCGTTATTCCCAAAAAGATTTGAGGTCAGCTAACATGAATCTTCGTCTAAAACCGTTTATACAACGAGATGGCATAAGACCATATTCAGCAAAATCGTAGTTGTTCATCAAAGACAAAGTAAGCTTAATTTCCTAACTTGCACACTCAATTGACATACAATAACAACAAAATTAGCTTAGTTTGAAATCTACTTCATAGTTAGATCGCGCACTAAATAAAGCTAAAAATGAATCAATCAGTTCTCCAACACAAAACGAAAATGGCAAAAAAAAACAACAAAAGAAAATAAAATTTTACCGAAGAATCGGAGGAAGAAGAGGCATTTAAATTAGAGTGGGTGCGAGTAGAGGACATCCGGAAGGCTCTGAAAAGGTGAGAATTGGAAGTTAATGAAAAAGATGGACAGTTTGGGAATGTTGTTGATGTTGATAATGGGATGATTAATAATCTGTGTTGTTTCAATTTAATTCGATTTGCAAGTAACAAGGAAGATGATGAAGAGGAAGCTATCATCATCTGCACAAGCTTTAACATCTCTTTCACATTTTTTTCGGGATAACGTCAAGGTAAAATAGGTTATCCCTATGGTCTATGGATAATTTGGATATTGATTTACTCAATTAAACACATGGGTCTTGGCCTCTGTTTAGATTTACTGAAAACAACTGAACTGATTGGAGCTGAGCTGAAGTGAACTAAATTGATTGGCGCTGAACTGAACTGAACTGATTGGAGCTGAACTGAACTGATATGATTAGAGCTGAACTGATTAGAGCTGAACTGAACTGAAATTGAGTTGAAATGAACAGGCCCTTGGCCTACTCGTTTAAGACTTTCGGTATGTGTAAAAATAGATTATACAACTTGTGTTGTAAGAGATCGTGTATTTTAAAATTAAAATTCTTTTACAATTATAATTTGGTATTTATTATACTTTCGACGCTTTGATAATTATTTGTATTATACTTTAGTATTTTTAAGACAACTAAAATTTGGTTTGAAAAGATATTAGTAAAAAAATTATAAATTAATACTCCCTCCATCCCAAAATATAAGTCATGTTTTCTAAATCACAGTATTCAAGGCGCACCTTTGACCTTTTATATCTTCAATTTCGTATAAGTTATTTTTTGGTAAGAAGAACTGGCCCAGACCTCGCTTAGGTTCTAATGGGCCAGACACTTAAGAGTAGGGGTAAGGGGGAATCACTACCCTCAAAGTGCCCCTAGTAAAGGGTACTCTCCTTACCACTAGACCAAGTACTTGGTTAAAAAAAAGTTGATAATATGAAACTACATATTATGACGAATCGAACAAGATCCCACATGGGTATATTTTCTTATATATATTAATAGGAATATTTGGTCAAAGTTTTTAGAGTTTGACTCCCAAAATAGAAATGGGACTTATATTATGATACGGAGGGATTGTTTTTATTGAAAATGCATAATATCATTAGTAGTGTTGATAAAAGAAGCAACAATGGTGTGTGAAGCAATGGTTAGAGCAGTTCTCTTCCATACACTGTCGCGGGTTCAATACGTGCTTATGCTTTTTTATTTATATATATAGGTTAGGCAAGGCCCGATCCCGATACTAAAAAAAAGAACCAGCCGACTTACTAAAACTAGTGACTAGTTTAATCCATTTCAAGACCTGCATAATCTATTTTCTGACCTATTTAATCTATTCAATAACTACATTGTTTAATTCATTCAATGACAAGTTTAGTCCATTTAGTGGTTATTAGTTTGATGTTTTATTTGTTATAGTTTAAGACTAAAAGTGAAATAAAGAAAGGAGAAGAGAAGGGACGACTAGGTTGATGTGAAATGTCCAGAAATTATATTGGGTTTGAGTAAAATGGAATGAACTTGTTAATAGAATGTAGGTTTAGGTTAGTCTAATTTCAATAATTTGATATGATTGTTCTTATGGCTTATTTACACCCAAAAAAAACTATGGATACTTATTTAGGCACTCTTCATATTAAATTTGGCACTTCTCCTTGTCAGTGATGCATAAGCTCAAAAATGTAATCTCATAAAATGAGTGCCTAAATTTCTAACGACGAGACAAATCAATAAATGATAACTTGTTGCGAGATAAAGAGTTATTAACTTTTTGGAGATGACTAGTTTTTGGACCTAGGCGATATCTCACGTAATCTCATCGTTTTATGTTTAGTTGATTTACTCTATAATTATTTAATTATTGATATAAAACTTTGTGAAATCAAATTTGAATGATATAATACACAACTTAGAAAGGAAATAAAAACAATTTAGAAAGACGATAAAATATTATAATTCGGAGGATTTGCCGACTTCTTTATTATATTTTAATAAGGTCAAAGGATTCAGTAATTGGATTTTGACATCTAATTGGGTTGTAGTTTGGTGTAAGAGTTGTAATATTTCAAACTAGTCTTATATACGCGATGCATGCAAATTTTTATAAAAAAAATGAATTTATTGTATAATAACATCTAAAACGACGATATAGTATATAAGAAAAAATATTCACAAAATTTTGTAAAAAGACCTATTAATAATACAATAATATAATAAAAACGAAAGTATCAAAAAGGACAATTTGCACAAAACCACCTTAAGTTTTCACTTAATTAGAAACTCCCACCTTTATGTTTGTATTTTATAAATTACCACCTTAAGTTTACCAAACCTTTATAAACTCCCACCTTTTGATGGAATTTGCCTAACACCGTTAACTATGGGGCCCACATCAGTCCAATCTTTTGCTTGCTTCTTTCTTCTCTCTTTCCCTCATCTGCTCACACTACAAGACACCCCTTCCAAACTCATCTTCCCCTCTCATTATTTCCATCTCCCTACCACGATTTTAGGAGGATCAAAGCTTATAAAGATTTGTTTTTTTCTTCTGGAAATTCCTCATTTCTCATATTCCCTTTCATTCCTCTTAGATCCCCTCGATTTTTTTCTGGAAATTCCTCATTTCTCAGGTCCCCTCATTATTTCCATCTTTCTGACACTATTTTAGGAGGAGCAAACTCCTCATTTCACAGATCCCCTTTCATTCCTTTCATGCTAATCATAGATAAAATTAAAAAATGGCGGCTGTTAAAGTTGAAAATGCAATGAAAGTTGGTGAAGATTTGGGTGTGATGAATTGTTGGTGATGTTCCATTAGAGAAGCACCGTCAGCCATACTTGTCAAATAGCTATTGCCTATTACAAACTCTGAAAAGGCCCATAAATAAATACTTGTGTGTTTAACCAAATAATGTCAAGCATAAATTTCAAAACAGTCTGCTATTCAGTAACATAATTGCACTACAATTGAAAATTTAACTATGGTAAGGAAATTCTGGAGCATTCTTCAGATTTGGGTCATTTTAGAATTGCGTCATTTTACAAATTGTGGAGCATTCTTCAAAATTGGGTCATTTTAAAACATTACTATTTCTTTATTATTCTTATAAATTAATTACAGAGGAGGAATTGAAGATTTACAGAGGAGAAAGAGGGAGAATTTGAGTTGGGTTTTTCTGGGTTTTTGAAAAGATGAGATTTTAGAAAGTGGGTATCAATAGATGAAGGAAAAGATGAAGAGCAGAGGAGAAGTGAAATGTTTTGAGGGAAAATAAAAGAAAGTAACTGATGTGGGGCCCACAAGTTAACGGTGTTAGGCAACTTCTCTCAAAAGGTGGGAATTTATAAACGTTTGGTAAACTTAAGATGGTAATTTATAAACAACAAACATAAAGGTGGGAGTTTACAAATATTGGCAAACTTAGGGTGATTCTGTGCAAAAAATCATGCAAAAGTTGAATTCTATGCGGGTTATGTAATCAATCAAATGCTAATTGGTGAACTGCATCAACATTCTTAATAAAACCTTAGAATTCAGCATAACATAGAACAATACTTCTAAGTAAGAATATAACAATTAGTTATTAAAGATATGTTTTAGATCTACAAAACAAACTCGAAACACCAAATGCTTAGAACTTTGTCAAAGAAAACCCTTAAGAAATACACAAAAGTAGATGGAAAGAGTGGGGTTGACGAAGCAAATGCTCGGGAATCTGAAGTTGTTCTCTCAGTTGCTAGAAATCTTACCGCCTGAGATATTTAAGGTTGAATCTCTTCCGTGAGGAGTTGGACGATTGATCAGAAATTTGAGGCTTCGACGACTACGGGTTTCGGGGAAAAATCTAGCAAATGAAAACAGATATGTATTTAGTAATCTCTTCGGGATACAATCACCACATTCCAATGCATCAACCTACGCCATCTTTAACCCGCTATTCTCTCAACACCTCTAAAAGTTCCCCTCCCAAACTAATAAATTTCACCTCCATTGTTCAAACATTGCCAATTCTTATTCTCATATTAGTAAATCAAAGAATAAAAAAAAAAAATTAATCAAAAGTGATTATTTCACCAATTTGATAAAATAATTGCTTCAAAATCTATATATTAGGTGCCAAAGTTACAGTAAAAAAATTAGCAATTTTCCTTCAAATTTGTTCTTCAACACCCAACTTTGTCTAACATGTACTATAAATGCCCAGTAAAAATCCTACTATAAAAAAAATTCACTTTAAATTATTTCACCAAAACCCTAAAAATCGCACTTAGTAATACCTCACTAAAGTTTGAAATTTTGCAATTGACCTTTAATGATCCTTTCTCTTCGAAATTCTGCCATTAACCCGTGAAGAGTGAAGATTTGAGTTAATAAATAATGATTTTCGTAAACCAAATTGTAAGAGGTGAATTACAATAATAATAATAAAAGAGAATAAGTGAATGATTCTATTATGATTTTTTTTTTATTTCGGAGAGAATTTGAGAAAAAAATATGGAGAAATTTACATGTACCTTGAATTAAATTTTGGGGGGAAAGAGAGTTGGTGGTGAAGAGAAATGGATGATAGCAGTTGAAGCATTTGAAATTTGAATCAATCATAGAAACAGGTTTTAAATTTATTGTGGGTTTTAAAAACAACTTTTAATTAATTCTTAAGATTGTTAATTAATTAGAGTGCAAACTACTTAGGTTTTAGGAATGTTTTCAGTGAATTTGTTAATTTTGCGAGGTCCAGGAGTGTTCCAAAAATTAAATATCCTATTAATTGGTTACTAAATTTCGAACTCGCAATAAAATTGAAGTCATTTGTTTTGGTTCAATTGGTTGCATTGCTTGGATTGGGAATCAAATATCACCTACTACGTCCTTTCCTAATTAATTTGGCAACTTTTATTTTTACACTTGTTAGTATAATAATCTTGACCATTAATATTTTAAATTAGCAACAAGTTGATATGCTAACCAATTGATAATTTGAAAACATATATTAAGACAAATTAAACGAGACGACTTGACTATGTTATAGCTTACGTTTCAATGACAAATGATGGTTAGGGTGGAGTATATGAAATTGTTAATGGGGTCATAGTATGAAAAGGAAGTAGTTTTTTTTTAATTCAACGGAGAAGGGAAATCCAACAAAAGAGAAGAACAAATTAAAAAAGAAATAAACTACACTACAAACTACGGAGGAACTAGTCGAGGCAAAGTCATACCACTACATCCACAAAGATGAAGTAGTAAAGAGGCTTATGTTATTTTTTTAATCCTATGATTCATTAAACCTTAGGCGCAAATGATATTAGACATGTTTTTCTTTTGTTTGTAAGTACTTCTAAAAAAAGGTAAATATTTGTTTTTGTGCCTCTTGATCTTTCCGGTAATTAAAGAGCCAATCCTACTCCTACCAAGAGTTAGCTTGTGTTTCCTATTTGGAATTGGGAAAAGGAAAACCCCTCCCCCCGAGCGCTTATAAAAGGAAGATAAAGGGTGTAATTGTTCCACATAATTCTTCAACTCTTGCGTTTTTATTCTAGTTGTAAAAAGCTTTATCAAACGCAGAAGTTCGAGGCACACAACAATCAACAACAATGAGCATTCAAATTCTAAAATACCCAACTCCAATCGATAACATAGAAGGTGAAAGAATCAAAAGACTTAAAAAAGATCACGTAATTCATTCATGTATGCATCTGAATCGCTTCAACAATCTTTGTGTATCGTGTGGTAAGACGTTTTATGCGCCCTTGAATTCACCGTTACATAATCCAGAAATTGTTTCATTATTGAAACAAAAGAAATTGTATCTAGTTCTTGATTTAGATCATACATTGCTTAACTCAACTCGATTAACCGATTTAAGTTCGGAAGAGGAATACTTAAAAGATCCAACAAAAAATCTAAAAGGAAGTTTGTTTAGATGTGATAATATAGGGATGATTACAAAGTTGAGACCTTTTGTTCATACGTTTTTACAAGAAGCGAGTAAAATGTTTGAGTTGTGTATTTACACAATGGGTGATCGCGCTTATGCCCAACAAATGGCTAAACTTCTTGATCGTCGAAATTGGTATTTTAAATCAAGAATAATTTCTAAGGATGATTGCCCTGGAAGAGATAATAAAGAGCTTGATGTTTTGAATATACCTGAGAGTTTAGCTATGGTACTTGATGATACAAAAGAGGTTTGGCAAAAGCATAAAGATAATCTTATTTTGATGGATATGTATTTTTACTTTTCTTCAAGTTGTCGTGATTTCGGGTTCAAAGATTGGAAGTCTCTTTCTCAATTGAAAAGAGATGAGGATGAATTTGATGGAGCACTCGCAACCATTTTGCGCGTTCTTAAGAGAATTCATGCCGATTTCTTTGCTGATCATGGAAATTTGGGTGTTGGAGATGTTAGGCAAGTGATTAAAACAACAAGAAAACAAGTTTTAAGAGGTTGTAAGATAGTATTTAGTGGGGTTTTTCCTATGAATTATGTTCCTGCTGATCATCATTTGTGGAAGATGGCAGAAGAGTTGGGGGCTACATGTTCGACTGAACTTGGCTCTGGTGTCACCCACGTAGTTTCGTTGGATGGTGGCACAGAAAAGTCTCGTTGGGCGGTCCGAGAGGGCAAGTTCCTGGTGCACCCTAGGTGGGTTGAAGCTGCATTTTACTTATGGCGAAGACATTTAGAAGACAAGTTTCCGGTGAAGGTAGCTAAGTTGAACATAGCACTGAAGTCGGATTAGATGTTGAAGTGTTGAAGTTAAACGATCACAAAATGAAACAACGGGAACAACATAATAATGAAATATGTACTCACGTTAAGTCAAGGCAAAGAAGGATTAAGATAATCACTAATTTGGATGATTCATCAGATTTAACTGAGTTCTTACTTTTAACGCAAATTAAAGATTTATGATTCCTGTGCCGAAATTGTATGTCTTGTTTTTCTTGTGTTGACATGCTTTCAACAAATGAAAAACTCTGTCTTTTGAATAACTAATACATAATACTTTAAAGTTTGAACTAATAATATATTGTCATAATGTACTCGTAAATTTGGAAATATAACATTAAACACTTCAATTGAATTGTAAATGTAAGAACTAGCAATTTACTTCCTCTCAACATTGAAATGGAAATAGATCTTTTAATTCTAGATTTCTGAGTATACGCAACCAGAAGTTTTAAAGTATAATGCTTGTACTCAACTTCTTAAGAATTCACAAACATCACTTAAGCTGGACCAGTGTGTATTAGTGACTTTGAAACAAAGCGTACATACAAATCAAATCATGCTCATCTTGAATTCCTGGTTTTCTACCAGAAGCTAGCACTAGTGCCAGAACACCAATGGCAAAAACATCTGTTTCCGTTGTTGCTTTTCCCGTGAGGAAGAGCTCCGGAGCCATGTAGCCAGGTGTTCCCGCAATTTCTTTGGTGGAATGATGAGTCTTTTCTGTAAGTTTAAACATTCGAGCTAGTCCAAAATCTCCGAGCCTAGCATTCAACTCGGAATCCAACATTATGTTGCTGGCTTTTATGTCTCTGTGCAGTACCCTTTTTAAGCATTCATTGTGAAGATAATCCAAAGCTTGGGCAACACCGCAGATAATATCGTATCTCTTGTTCCAACTTAGCTTTGTATCGTATGTCTCCTTCCTTAAGTCCCCTTCATTGTAATATAGGAGTGTGTCTAAACTTCTGTTTTGCATATACTCGTATACTAAGAGGAGTTCCTTTCCCTCATAACACCAACCTATCAATTGTACAAGATTTTTATGATGAAGGATACCAATTGTTGTAACTTCAGCAATCAAATTTTGCATTCCTCTCTGTGTGTTTTTTATTCTTTTTACTGCTACCGACTGTCCCTCCAAGGTTCCTTTAAAGACTATGCCAAAGCCTCCTCTCCCGAGCTCATTCTTCCGATTGAAATTCCCTGTAGCAGCCTTGAGATCTTTTAGCCTGAAATTCTTGGGACCCACTCCTGTAAATACGGGTAAATCGTACCCATCAGATGATCTAGTTTCTGTTTTGCAGTAAAAGAAACCACCAACTCCAATTAAAGAAACCACAATGCTGGCAGGCACCACGAACCAAACCCACTTTGGCACTTTTGAATCTTCGCCTATGTCTTCAATGTTGGAGTTTGTTTATAAGTGTTGTGAGAAAAACTCTTAGTTGCTTCAAAAGAATGTGAAAGGTCAGTAATTCGATAAAGGAAGAGTCAAAGGTAAGTAATGGGTTTATTAATATTATTATTCCTACTACCTATTGAGTTGGTTACTTGAGAAGTTTTTGTTTCCACTTCCTGTTGGTGTGCTATTTCCACCTTCCCACTACTGCCATTCCACTTCCCCAAAAGTAGCCATGATCTATTTCCACTTCTTCCCAGTCCCTATATATACCTTGGTTCTGGTACTGTTTTGGGACACAGGAAAATTCCTCCTACTCTATTTTACAATCTCTATTACTGGGCAATATTAAGAGCGTTCTCAAACTGTCTCTCTGTACTTCACCGGCGAGTCAGTGTCGTGTTAACCCTGGAGGTTGGTTTGCCACGAGTCCGTGTGTTCGTAGCGGGGCAATTTCAACTTTAGGGCAGTGATCATATCACGCCATGACAATTCTCAGATAAGTTCATTATTTTACCAGTCATAATTCCTACAATCTAAAGTTGAAAAAATTTTATATCGTAATTTTCTTAGCGAATTAATGGCTGGAAAATTCGAGCACTCCCGATGATTTCTTTGTGAGAATTGCGAGCATTTTCTTGTTTGTTGATTTCCGAATTTTGCGAGTATTCTCTTTCTCTATATTTGTTGTATCACTGATGTGCGAGCAATTCCTTTATACCAAGTTGCTGTTTTTTTTTTTGGATCTGTTCATTGTATTTATGAATGAGTTTTTAAGATTAGTTTGCTCGTGTCTTAGATCCAATTGCTGATTTATGGTTGAAAAGGTGATTTTCGTCTTATTCGTTTATTAGTGAGTGTTGCCGTGTTGGTGCTCTATCAATAGGTTTTGTTTAAGCTGTTTGCTAAGCAACTTTTATCAATCCAGCATTGAAGTTCATTTTGATTAGTTGAAAGTCAACTCAAATTTGAGTATTACTTTTCTTTGAGTTTGTTAGTTTTGGAGAGTACTTGCATTTCATTAGGATATTTTTTTGGGCTGTAAATTCAAATCCAATTAGTATAATTGGTATTTGAGACTACTCTTTTAATGTTCTATGATTGGGATGTTTTGGATCTGTTGTTTTCATCGTTGTGAAAAATCATCTGCTAAACCTATGATTTGGGTGAAAACTATCATATCTTCTATGATTTGATTTTCTACGTGCTTTGATTTCAATATGCTAGGGTTTTGTAAACCCTAATTTGAATAGGCTGGTTGGATGGTATGATTTTCGTAGGTTTAATGACAAATTTATTTATGCGAAAGGTTTTGACGAAATCTGCGAAAATCTGCGAAAACTTAAATGTCTCCGATTTGCGTTTTAAAGTAGTGTTTTTTGGGTGGAAATAGCGTTTTGAGAAAGACTCACTACATAGTAGTGAGCACTGCCCTGTCGAGTCCAAATTCGATTGGGAAAAGTGTTTTCAAGCAGTTTTAGTTTTCCAAGTCATAATTTAATTTGGATTTGATTCGAAAAACCTTTTTCAAGACTATTATTTTAAGATTATCATTGGTATAATGTGTGGGCATAATTTTCTTGATTGCACACCAAGTGTTCGATGAAATGAATCAAAGGGCAAAGGTTGAAAAGAGAGCGGTCAAACGCATATGGAATGCTATCGAGACTTCAATGTGCTTAGGGAAGTTTCCTTGATCATCCTATATGCTATTAAACTCTAAACTTGTATAATATGTTTATTGAATGCTGAATGCTTGTTTTCATTTACATATTTATCATTGTATTATATTGCAATGTGGGGGTAAGTTAGAGTTTGAAACAAATAGGAATGTTGTTTGGGCTCTCTTTTGAAAGTGTTGGAGAACGAAACTTCCATGTGTTTACTTTGTTTTCTGTGTGGACTTTAATTGCATATACTAAGTATGATTATTTATTCTGCTAAGTGTGTTGTGTGGGGTCCATTGCTAAATCTCTTGATTGATTAGGATTTGTAGTACTCTATTATGCAAAGTGTCTTGAGTTGATTACCATCCTCCTCAGCCTAGGGAGCAATAGATTTGTAGAGCATGGATTAAGAGCTAAGTTTGAGAAACCCATTGGTTTGATTTTAGAGGAAATAAGTGTTTTCCTAAGTATGTTTTCTAAACTTGATGGTTTTGTGTTGTTCTTAACATGTATTGCTTATGCACTTAGTTTGTCAGCTTACTATATATAAAGCACAAGGTTGTGGATTTGTTTTAGAAAGCGTTTTTCTAAATGACGATGTAACTGAGTTACAAGTCTAATATGCTAGTAATATGTTCCTGACTTGATGTTGTCTTGCAGTAAGAACGTTTATGATACAAAGCAGTTTTAGTCAATGTACTTTCTATGAGTATTGGTGCGTTGGTTTAAATTGCAACGCAAGAGGGGATTGCAAAGTCAACTATGAATTAGGATTCAAATAGTTGAATCAGTCAAGTCAAAAACTTGCTTTTGAAAGATTTTTGCCCATTGTGGGGGTAATTTGATGGCATTGGCCACTTCTTAACGGTCTATATTGTGTTTGTCAGGTTTCATGTCTCTTTGCAGGTATGTTTTGTGTAGCACTCACCATGCATTAAGAGGTTAAGTTGTTTGTCCATGATGGATCTATAGCCTATGTGGTGGTTCTTTAATTGGACTTGATGGATTCATCACTTGTATATGAGATTGGGCAATGAGTGTCCTTAATCTGTCTATACTCCATTGAGATGGGATAGTCCTATGAGAAATCATAGATACATTGTGTTTATACATTGTGATATCACATGAGTATGTAAAATCTGAGAGGGATATTGTAGATCCTCTCACCAAAGGCCTTTGTAGAAATATGGTGCTAGAGTTAGCACAAGGAATGAGTTTGAAGCCTATTGTAAAGTGAATTATGATTGATACCCTTCTTAGAAATTTTCTAAGTTCAAGGGTCAAACTAAGTCATAAAAGAACTCAAGTAGTAAATACTACTACCATTCCTATATTAATAAAAGTGATGTAGTATTTGTTTTTACTGTAAAATGTGTAAGGATGAGCAAAATGCTCTTAATAAGTTCATAGCCTTGATAAGGTGGTTTGAAGCAGTACAAACTTGATGAACTTACCTATGTGAATGTGGGGGTTACGCCCAATCCCCTATGAGATCCCTAAGGCTTAGGATCTCTAGAGCATTCATGAAAATCCAGGCATTGTGGGGCACTTATATATATATCGCGAGAACGTTTCTTATTTTGAAAAAGGTTTAGTGCGCAAGTATTGATTATGAACTCCGTAGCAGGTTCAAAGAGAAATCTACCTAATACGACAGTATGACATACTTGTATGCGCTGGGTATCAATTCAAGTCTCTAAGACATTGATGCTTACAAAACTGAGTATCTATTGCCCATATCTTTTTTTTTCCAGCCCTATTTCTTTCTGTTTTCTTTTTTGAATCATGTGGGGGATTGTTGGAGTTTGTTTATAAGTGTTGTGAGAAAAACTCTTAGTTACTTCAAAAGAATGTGAAAGGTCAGTAATTCGATAAAGGAAGAGTCAAAGGTAAGTAATGGGTTTATTAATATTATTATTCCTACTACCTATTGAGTTGGTTACTTGAGAAGTTTTTGTTTCCACTTCCTGTTGGTGTGCTATTTCCACCTTCCCACTACTGCCATTCCACTTCCCCAAAAGTAGCCATGATCTATTTCCACTTCTTCCCAGTCCCTATATATACCTTGGTTCTGGTACTGTTTTGGGACACAGGAAAATTCCTCCTACTCTATTTTACAATCTCTATTACTGGGCAATATTAAGAGCGTTCTCAAACTGTCTCTCTGTACTTCACCGGCGAGTCAGTGTCGTGTTAACCCTGGAGGTTGGTTTGCCACGAGTCCGTGTGTTCGTAGCGGGGCAATTTCAACTTTAGGGCAGTGATCATATCACGCCATGACAATTCTCAGATAAGTTCATTATTTTACCAGTCATAATTCCTACATTCAATAGTGAAGTACCATTCTCGAATGCAGTTTCGCTCAACTGATACTGGTCCAGTTGAAGCTGAAAACCCGAAATAGACATTTTCAGGAAGATACTGAGGTAGATTGAGATCAGGAATGGACATAATTGGAGGTTCAGATCCTACTAAATTCCCTTGAAAAACAGATACATTCATTGTTTTTGTCTTACCATCATAGATGATCATCGCGGTAAGATTTTTACCACTTGCTATAGTAAGACCTGAACTGTTCAACGAGGTTTGTCTCCTGGAATATATGCTGTTGATGTCCAGACTGATATGGTTATTATCAAGGTCTTCAGGGAAGCAAATTCTATTGCGACAATGCTGCTGTGAGAGGATCCATTAGTTTTGGCATTGACTATCCCTAGCCACTGACCTGTGCTTTCATCTGGAACCATACTTTGTTTTGTCAAGATGAAGGCTAGCCCGTCACCAGCAGGAAGATTACGCTCAGGTGTTACTTTGAGAACAAACGTTGAGTTGAAAGACGCCACTCTCCCTTGCTTCCATAGCCTGATCGGACTTTTGTACACTATTTGTCCTGAGGTATTAGTGATGGCACCATCACCACGAATGTCTACTGTAACTTGGATGGCCTGTTCAACTATATATGATTTACCGCTCGTTTCAAAATCTCCCGTAATTTCTCGAGGAAAGGATGGATAGGAAAGGTTTTTGCACCATCCTTGGCCAACTGCACCAGCCAACAGCAGCAATTGAAGCACAAGAAACTTGTTTATGGCGAGACTCGAATTATGAATCAGTAACTGTGGCATTTTCATCATCATTTGGTTGGTGATAACAATTATACAAGCAGGGTATGTGGCAAATTAGTCAGGAGACTACTACCTTTTAAGGAGAAATGATCAATCATCTCACTTGTGTCTATAGGAAATTGATCAGCTTGACATAAATTTATCTGCTTGTGCTTCACCTTTTGATCACTACTGATTCTTCGCTCTTTTGTTTAATTAATACAAATTTCTGATCTGGGAAAGATTCTGTGTGAATGTCATTGATTATTTCTACTTTCTGAGCTGTTTAGTTCCTTCCTTCAATATTTTTCGATTAGATTTTTCAAAACACACCTGAAAGTTTCAATAATTCCTCTTTAGTGTACTTACTCAGTCATGAAGATCAGTAGCTTTTGAATCAGACATAACCATCAATTTAATATTGCTAAACTACTGCTAATTCTTTCTGATCACCAGAAAATATTGACCCATAACAATTCTTTTTGGAATGGTGTACTCCTGTATAAAATTATAAAAAAATCACTAAAAGCTTTTAAGCTTTGAACTATCACCTTTTAAAATGCAGTAACAGTTTAGGGCCAGGAATCAGGATGGTGGAACATGAAAGAGATAGATGATGAACTTTTGAGAAATCTATGAGGTAGTATTTACTTGGATGATTATGCTAGTTGGTATGAGCTAATATAGGCTATTGGAGCTGCTTCTGTTTTGTTTTGGATCTGTGTGAATGTTCTCTTTTTTTGTGTTTTAACTTGTGTAGAAAACTTAGTGATAGAAATTGTCTATTTTTATCATTACCAATATTTTGAAGGGTTCAAAAAGCTAGAGTTTATGTTAGTTCTTAACCGGGAAAATACGATGAAAACAAACAATAAACGATCCTCTAGGCGTGGTAGGAAACACTTTCCCAAAAGCAATATTCCGACCATATACGAAGCACGGGTTGTAAGGAATTCACTTCCGAGATACAAAGAAGAACAGAGAGTGTCACGCTTGTATGAAACTCACAAAATGAGAACAAGTGTTTGTATGAATTTTGCTTTGATGAACAATGGAGAGAAAACTTGAGAGTGTGCTTGTGAGAGAGACCATAAGAGAATGAACATTCATCAGTGGTGTCAACCACATATATGCACGCTAACTGACAAGGAAACCGTCCACAACCGCTCAAAGAGCATAAAACCGTCGTTTAGGACGTCCGCAAACCGGCATGATCGTGAGTCGCGACCTTGACGAACTTTGGAGCACCAACATGGCAGTACCTCGTCGCGAGGTGCGACTCCGTCGCGAGTCACGACAAGCAGGGCGCGGGGGGCGGGTCGCGAGCCGCTCCTAACGTGCTTGGTTGCTTTCCTTGCTTGCCCATTTCAAGACATAATAAGTTCTTATTGTTACTAAACCATAAACAAACAACGTGCATATTTAACGTAACTTGAACAACGACACCATAACCAAGTAATTCAAGTTGAACGTTACATGAATATAATCAACCAAATATTCTAAATCATCAACAATCCTCCCCCATTTAGAGTTTTCTAAAAGATAATAAGCACCAAACATCATCAAAACAAACAATCTCATGCATCAATGAAAGTGTACTAAGACTTGAACTTCCACCTAGTATAATACACATTCTAAGTATCCGTATCCGAAAGGCGTCGCAAGCGATTGAACCAATCTCAATACAAAGTGGAAAGCTTAAAGATACCATACACACAAGATTAACTACTTGAACTCATTAAACTTGACACTTAAAGCCATGTGTCCGTATCATTCATAAGTGTATCATAGCTATGCCCCTATAGCTACTTGAAGCGGCTAAACCTCACACTTATACAGGTAGAACTCTTAAACAAACATGCTACAATGATTAAGCATAACAAGAGAACTATTAAGATTCACAACCTCTTTAAAACATCATAGTCAAATAAGAACAATACTTGAGGATACTTACAAATGTTCTTCAACCATCAAAATGAAAGAATTAATCTTATTGAACTTAAGACCCAACGTCTTATTGGACGTTAAGTTAAGATTCCCTCACCCGTGATTAACGAAGGACTCCAATCCTAGACCAATTGCCATCCTCTTCACCGTATCTCTAGCCAAGGCCTTAGTGAAACAATCCGCTAGATTATACGTAGTCCGCACATAATCAACAGTGATAACACTATCCTTGATAAGTCCTTGAATGTATGAATTCCGCACACCAATGTGCCTTGACTTACCATTATAGACTTGACTATATGCCCTTGCCAAAGCTGCATCATTATCACATTGTATCGCTATGGGCGATATCGATTTTAGCAACAAAGGTATCTCAATCATGAGATTCTTTAACCACTCCGCCTCTTTACTAGCCGAGGACAAAGCAATGAACTCCGAAGTCATGGAGGAGTCCGCTATGCAAGTTTGCTTCTTGGATGCCCATGAAATAGCACCTCCCCAAAGTAGAAAAACGAATCCACTTGTGGAAGAATGATCCTCTCTATTAGAGATCCAACTTGCATCCAAATAGCCTTCTAAGACCGAAGGATATCCGCTATAGGATAAACCATAATCTTTGGTTTTTCCCAAATACCTTAAGACACGACGAATAGCATGCCAATGATTCATACTAGGGTTACTAGTATACCTACTAAGCTTTCCTACCGCAAAAGCGATATCCGGTTTAGTACTCGTCATAGCATACATCAAACAACCTATGACCCGTGCATACTCAAGTTGAGATACCGCACTACCATCATTTGGCATTAATTTCTCACTTGGGTCCATAGGAGTTGATACAAAAGAGCAATCACTAACATTGAACTTCTTAAGTACCTTTTCTATATAGTGTGTTTGAGATAAAATCAACTTTCCATTGCTTCTTTTAATTCTTATGTCTAGAATGACATCCGCTTCTCCTAAATCTTTCACAAAGAACATTGAAGATAGGAAAGCCTTTGCCCACTCAACTTGTGACAAATCAGTCCCAAAAATCAACATGTCATCTGCATATAGATAAATCATAACACCATGACCTAAGTCATCAAATTTTCTTTATACGCACTTGTCCGAATTATTTAACTTGAATCCGTTAGACAACACAACCTCATCAAACTTTTGATGCCATTACTTGGGTGCTTGCTTTAGCCCATACAAAGTTCTAACGAGTTTGCAAACTTTACCTTCTTGACATTTCACGACAAACCCTTCGGGTTGTCTCATGTAAACCTCATCATCTAGCTCTCCATTTAAGAACGCTGTCTTAACATCCATTTGATGGATCACAAGGTTCTGTATAGCCGCAAGAGCAATCAACAACCTTATAGTATAGAGATTCTAGAAACTGTGCATATGTATCGAAGTAATCGATACCCGGCTTTTGGGAAAAGCCTTGAGCCACTAACCGGGCTTTGAACTTATCAATAGTCACTAGTAGAACAACACCTATTTGAGGCGTCAATATATGGCCTATTTGAGGCGTTTTTGACATAGCCTCAAATAAGGGGGCCGCAAATAGGAAACTAATTTGAGGCGTTAAAAAAATGCCTCAAATGCCGCAAATAGTTGATGCATTTGAGGCATTTTAGTGGGAAAAAACGCCTCATATAGATTGTTTTTTTTAAAAAAAAATTAGCTTGCATGGTGCATAATACAGTTGTGCAGCAAGAAGGAAGCTGCTAGAGACATATGAGTATATCTCTAACAGAAACTAAGAAAGTCGACATGAGAAATCTCAATCCTTTTAATAATAACACATAAAAGGAATTTATCAATACAAAATATTCAATTACTAAAAAGAAAAACACAACAACTACTTAAATCTCAACTTTGCAGAGATTATGTTAACAAGCAAATCTAAACCTACGTACTAAATTCCGAAAAACAACCAAAATTTGAAGTGATACACTTTCATCTGAACATTGAGCTTTCTAATTGCATGCTTCTCAAAAGAAGTCTTCCAAGTCTTGAACACTCCGTTCCTGATACAAGCAATAAGAAAATAAGAAACCATGAAGCATTAAATACAGAAAAACAGACAAAATTAAAATGGCAACACCCAGTAGGCATGAAATACAGAAAAAGCACAGATCTTCTCAGAGGAAAAAAAAATGGAAAAAAAGAAAAGCATAAACCTTCTTAAAACATGATATGCATCACCTTATGCAAGATACGTATCCAAAGGCGGTTGACAAGGGTGTATGAAATCTAGCAAGATAACGCATTCTGTCAATACACATCAACACACACCAGAAAAGCGAGGGAATGGGATCTGACGAGATAAAGTATGTCTCTCATTCACACCAGACTACCAGAATACTAAGACAATGTCCAAGTATAAGCAAATGCAGAAGATGAAAGACGAACCTCTCGCATTAGAAGACAATTAAACCACCACAATGCAAGCTGTAGGAACTTGAGACCGTGCTCTTCCATATGTCTTGAAAATGGTTCTGATCCAATTTTTATTAAATCAGAAAAGAAAGGAATGGGAGGAATTTAGAAAAAAAGAGAGAATAAAGATATAATGGATTTGTGACAGGGATACCAAGTTAGCAACCCTATAGGATACCAAAAACAAAGCACCAACTGCAGCATTCATTTAATTTCAGTTATGACTAAGCATACCATAAACCAAAACAACTTGAGCCTTTATTAGATATCAATATCAGTAGGCTGCCACTAACCTGAAACCTAGATAGCAATCAACAAAGAAATCACCTACACACTGTGGAACAATCATTTGAAAATCGTGCTTACCTAGACTACAAAGTTCACCTTCACAACAAAATAAGGGGACACTTCCAACTAACTACACACCTTGAAATACACTATATTACCTGTAATTGAATTAAGTTCCTTCCTAGTGTTGCAGGACTCCATAACTTGCGAGAGTTACAACTCAAAGACTATTTTGACCTACAAGAATTCCCACCAAATATGGAAGAGTTGCCCAAATTGTGCACTCTTGATATTAGGCAGCAGTATCAAGTCCCTTGCTGCTAATATCACGAAGCTACCAGAGTTGCAACAATTAATCCTCCCCAAGTATTTTTGACGTGAAAGCATGCAGGGGACTTTAAAGGAGGGTTCTGTCATTGATAATACAAATGAAACATACTACAAGCACATTGGCTACAATAACCACATTCACAAGGTAAATGTTTATGTACGAAAAGGTACTCATTAAGATGGACAACACACTATAATTCATAACCAATTTACCATTACCATCACTACCTTTACAACCCCTACCAAGCGTACTATGAATATAGAATTCTTTCTCGTGATTATGTATATAAAAAAAGAGCTAACCTAACTTCTTGAGAGTATGTATTCTGCATCAGCATTTGCTTGTCAAAATTACAAAGATAACTGAAACCAAGATATCAGTAACATCAGTTACTAACATTATAAACATGGAAAAATGAATAATAAAACGAGAAGCAAAAAATGTTCATTACGGATGTAGAAAGTGTTCAAACATCCAATAACAACTACTGCTTTATTTGGAAATGCTCTTTGGGATCGCCATACAGAATGTTGCAGAAAGTTTGAACCCGGGCCATTCTCTTTGAGCATGAATCTAAAGTATGATCTCTCCTAGTGTCGACATTACCAGAAACTTTACTACTAACGCGAATATGATCCAAAATGGCATTGTTCAAACACTGGAAGTGCCTAAAAATGGCTTTCATAGCGAAACATAAAAATGGAGTAGCATTTCCAAGGTCAGCCACCAATTCGAATGAAGTAAGAGCTGATTCCATTTGTTGGCAGTACAGTTTATATCTCTTGTAAACCTATTTCGCAAAGAAGTATCATCTGTATCAATATCAAGAAACACAATGACAAACTAGACAAACGCCAATATTATTAAATACTTGAGCAATTAGTACAAAACAAGCATCCCCTAGACACCTTAGTGGTATGCAAGCTTTTTTTAATTCTTTGCACTTGAACATAGTTGATTAGGATAGTGAAAGTGAGCTTGTTAGAAGCCCGTCTAACTCAGTTGGAGCAATGGGTGCACGGACCCATGTTCCTCCAGACTGGAGCTTGATAACCGTCATACGAATGTTAATTGAGACGCTACTGAAGCCTAGAGCTTATGCTTGTTCAAATTACCAGATGCAATCTTCACAACATGAGAAAATGAATGAAAAATATTGTTAGTTAGCATGAGAGCTTTGTATCACTTGCAACGGCAATTAACATCAATAATGATTAGCATCTCTACTACATTAGAGAGTGAAATCGTATATCATAAAAGCACAACTATTCCAAGGAAAAACAGCTGACAATTTTAAAACTTGCAGGGTTGTTGATATATTCAGAAGAATGCCACTTCTTTTACAACTTTAGTCAAAATGCATTCATAAAGCTCTACACATCACACACTCAGACAACATTAAAACTGCATCTCTTACCCTAAAGCAAAGTTTTGCCTCCAAACATAATTTTACAATGGTGAATGGGATCAAGCAAGATAATGCATTCCATTGATTCACATCACAAAAGCGAGGGCATGCTCACACTAGAGAGCTAGGGTAGTGTCAAGGTTAAGAATATAAACTTGAGAAACATCCAAACTATATTCTTTAACTCGTGAAAAAATGATAATAAACCATCTAATTACACTCAAACACTTCTACCCCACGTGAAAAACTGATAATAAACCATCTAATTACACTCAAACACTTCTACCCCAATCCCTATTGTAAGTTCATCTATCAAGGCAGGAAAAAATAATTTCGAAAATTAGAGCTGAATTTTGTGAAATTGAGAACAAATTACGGTGAATATGTAAAAATATAAAAGGATTTAAGAATTTAACCTCCATTTTAGACAAGTGATTTCGATCTGATTAGGCATTAGAACACATCAAAAATTGAAAGTACTAAGAACTACAAGAACCATGGAGGAAGTCTTCTGCGATCCTTAGATGAATACAGTCTGGAGAAAGATCGAAATCAAAAAACAATTGAACTAGGGTTCCAAAATAGAAAGGAGAGAGAAAGTGATACCCGAACGAATGAACAAAACAACGTCGTCTTCGTGAGGAAAATTAGAGGTTGGGGAAGGAGACGTCAAGAAATCAACGGATACAAATCTTCGTAGTTGATGGTTTTCCACTCGATTTTTGCCGTTGATCTGGCACTATAAGTTCTCTATCGTCGTCTTCGCTATCAGCGCATCTCTTAGTTGAATAGAAAGACTGGGCTACAATGGAGGACGAAGAAACCAAAAACACGAGAGGAAAGCATAGCCATGGATTGAGAGAAGGAAAAAGCTGAAGAAAGTTTTGGGAGAAGAGAACGCGTATGTTTTTTTGGAATGTGAAAGGCCTGAAGGCTGTGAGGCGTTTAAACCAAAAAAAAGTCTCCAAATGAAATATGAGGCATCAAAATAAAAAAAAAGCCTCCAAGATTCCTTCATCCTTAATAAAAAAAGAAAATTAGAATTTGTTTTTGCTGCTATTTGCCTAAAACGTCTCAAATAGATAGCCGCAAATTAATAATTTTCTACTAGTGAGTTCCATCAATTTTCATTTTCTTCTTGAAAATCCATTTACACCCAATTGGTTACACTTGGGAGGCAAATCCGCCAAAACCCATGTGTTATTCCCCATGATTGAATCCATCTCATCATCAATAGCTTCCTTCCAAAAACGAGCATCTTGAGATCTCATAGCCTCATCATAAGTTAAAGGATCACTTTCCACATTAAACACATATGGAAACTTATTCAATATAGAACTTCTAGATCCTTCAACTAAATATACATGAAAATCCGGACCAAAAGATTTCTCGTTTCTTGCCCTTTTACTTTTCCTAGGTTGTGATGAAGTCGATGCTACATTCTCATCTAGAGTTTGTTCATCTAATTCTAGATCATTTAAAGACCGATCAACTTCTTGAATAATGGCACTTGGAGTTACATCCTTTGGTCTAGGAATTGATGAATATCTATTTTCATCAAAGATTGCATCTCTTGACTCCACAATAGTGTGAATTGACCAACGTCATTTTGTTCTATAACATAGAACCTATAGGCCTTGCTATGAATAACATACCCTATAAAGATGCATTCAACTCCTCTTTCACCTAACTTTTTACGTTTAGGTTCCGGCACTTTCACTATTGCCCTACAACCCCAAACTCTAAGGTCACTTAGATTTGATTTCCTTTTGTACCATAATTCATAGGGTGTAACTTTGTTCTTTTTCATAGGAATGCGGTTTAATATGTAACAAGCCGTTAAAACCGCTTCACCCCAAAAACCATCACTCAAACCCGAATAGGATAACTTAGAATTTACCATTTCTTGTAAAGTTCTATTCTTTCTTTCCGCTATAACATTTTATTTTGGTGTATAAGCCGCGGTTGTTTCATGTATGATTCCTAATGATTGGAAATAACTAGGATCGTGGTACTCACCACCCTATCGGTTCTAAACCGTCCTACTTTGTCATTTAGTTGTAATTCAACTTCGTTTTTATAGATCTTAAACTTATCTAGAGCTTCATCTTTAGTGAATAGAAGATAAACATAACAAAACCTAGAATAATCATCTATAAACATTATGACATACTTCTTATTACCTAAAAAAGGAGTGCTATGGAATTCACATAGGTCAATATGCACCAAATCAAGCAAACTAGTATCACTTTCCACATTATTTGGGAAAGAATTCCTGGTTATCTTAGTAAGCATGCATGTTCCATACTTCTCTATGCTTGGATCAAAACTAGGAATTAAATTATCTTTTGACATAGAATATAGCTTTCTATAATTAACATGACCAAGCCGATAATGCCAAATCATTAACAACGTAAACATTGTTTAACAAAGCATTCAAAATACTTAACTTGAACATACCATTACATAAATAACCCAAACCAACAAAAGTACCTCCTTTAGACAAAATAAACTTATCTGACTCAAAAACCATTTTAAAACCTATTTGATTCAGGATAGCTCCCGAGACTAGATTCTTTCTAAGGTCCGGAGCAAATACAACATCTCTTAAAACAAGAGACTTTCCGGAACTAAAGACTAGCTCAACTTGCCCTACTCCTAAGACTTGAGCAATAGAATCATTTCCCATGTAAAGAACCTCTCCTTGATCCGCCTCCTTGAAGGTTTTGAAGAGAGAACGTTCCTTGCATACATGCCTTGAAGCTCCCGAATCGATGTACCATGAACAATCATCCTGTACACAAAAGATTTCAGAAATCGTACACACATAATTCAAAACCGAATTAAGTGAAACTTGTGCACATGTACCTTGCTTGGCCTAGGATTCGCTAGACTCGCCTTTCCCTCCACTTTGCCCATTCTTGTTCATCTTTTTCTTCCAAATGGTGCAATCCTTCTTGAAGTGTCCGGGTTTTCCACACTCCCAACAAGCTTGTTGTTGTCCTCCCCCACCAAACTTTGGTTTCTTACCATAGTTTCCCTTGATGAAGTTTTGTGCCCTCTTCTTTGGATTAGAGTCTTTGAACTTTCCATCCTCCACCATGTTAATAGTGGAAGAATTAGGATTTACCTCCTTTTGTCCATCTTGAACCTGAATGCCCTCTTCAATCCGAAGATGAGCACTTAATTGTTCAACAGTCATTTCATCTTTTCTATGTTTTAAAGTATTTCTAACATCTTTCCATGAGAAGGGTAATTTGTCTATTATTGAGGAAACAACAAAGGTTTCATCCATACTAATGTCATGTTGTTTAAAGCTTCCTAAAATTCTTTGGATTTCATGGAATTGTTCCATAATTGGCCTAGACTTAACCATTCTAAAGTTGTTAAAATTGTTAACTAGGAATTTCTTACTAGAAGCATCTTCGGCCATATACTTAGACTCAAGATCATCCCAAAGAACTTTAGCGGATTCATAATATTGATAAATATCAAACAAGTCATCGGACATACCATTGAGAATGTGACCACGGCTTTTGTAGTAGTCTTTCTTCCTCTTCCTTGTAGCCTCAATAGTTTATCATCAACTTCAATAGGTGATAGGTTTTAGTCGTGTCACCTAATCAAAAATAAACCTACGGGCCTCTAACTAGGTAGTCAGTGGAAGCAGGGTCGAATCCACAGGGAGACAGAGTTTCTAAATCAATATTCAACCAATTCAGCTACTCCAGATGAAATCAGAAAGGAATTAATTAAACTAAGGAATAGACTACGGAAGACTGAATAAATCGAGGATTAAACTATGGAATAAAAGTCTAGGGTATTAGGTCGGTCCACCATGCTTATACCAATCAAATAGGGTCAACTACTATTAAAACCTAAGTCAAGAGTCGGGGGATTAGAGCCCATGTTGAGCTCTGGTTAAGACTCAACGCTCATAGTTCAACATACGCCGCATGTTCACTAACGTAATCAGAACTACTGATGTGTCCTAGGCCTCTAGTCGTAAGACGGATCTGTGCAAACAACTATTAACCACAAGCAATCAATGAAATTGTACACTGACATTAATTACTCAATAAGAACAAACCACATCACAATCACCCTAATCAAGCCCTAGAAATTGATAGAAATCTAAATCACAATCATGGTATAAACATGGTTTTCCTATCTAACACCCTAGAAAGAGAACTACTCACTCATAATTGAATTGACAACAATAAGACTAATATGAAACCCTAACAATTGCATCATGAATAATTGAATAAATAAACTAAGCAATCAAAGTAATTAAAGAGATAAAGAGTAGAGTAGAGTACCAATTGACGGAAAGCAGGAACTTTTATTGAAATCGAATTAGGTTTGATCACCTCTAAATTAATCAAAAGTTTTTGAATTAAAATAAAGCTAATCTAAGAACTATGGAAAAACTAGAATGAAAAGATGAATAAAAGATGTTGAGGAAAAGGTATTTATAATACCCCTCAAGTTCACTAAAAACGGGAACAAAAAGTGAAAAAGCGCGATAAAGCACCAGACCCGATCGGGCCCGAGCACAGTACCCGATCGGGTCCACATATAAATTCCCCCAACTTCACTTCTGGGCTCTGGCAGCAGCAGTGCAGCAATAAGGCGAGAAAAACGGCCCACCCGATCGGGTCGGGCGGTAGTCACCCGATCGGGTCTGGCGACAAAAAGTGCCAGCAAGCTCGCCTCCTCCGCAGCGTCCCAATAAGACCTAGCAGCACTAGAGCCGATGGGGTCGGGCGGTAGATGCCCGATCGGGTCTGGGCACATGTGTTCTCGCCCGATCTGATCGGGCACGCCTTGCCCGATCGGGTCCGCAACTTTCGTACCCGATCATAATATTTCGCCCGATCGGGCCATTTCTGCCCGATCAGTGTACGGAAACCTCATTTGACTCTTTGGCTCTCTAATCTTCACGTTTAGGGGTCTTGGGACCTCCTAAACTATCCATAAAGCTCGTGAGCCATCCTACGTGCCTCGTAACATCTCGTAAAGCCGTGGTTGCTTCCAAAAGGCTCGGGAATAAGGAGAAAAGTCCATAAAACCTGCAATTCAATACTAAAACACGAAACCACAACTACATACGATAGTTAGCACAAAATAGCTCCCAAGAGCTCCAATGACGCACAAATTAGCTTGTAAATAAGGGAGAAAACTCTATATAAATACGTGATATCAATAGGCTTCGGAGATGTGAGCACGTACACCACCGCCAAAGAGGTAAGAAGAAAGTGCATCTTATTTTGCCATCTACGGAAACCAACGTCTTTAAACTTGTCAAATTTGTGGAAATTCGCTGTCATTTCACGAATTGTAGCCATCTTTGAGTAATATTGCTTTTGGATTGTTAGTTCTTAACCCGGAAAATAAGATGAACACAACAATGATAACAACGAACATTAAGCGATCCTCTAGGCGTGTTGGAAAAGACTTTCCCAAAAGCAATATTCCTACCCTATACGAAGCACGGGTTGCACGGAATTCACTTCCGAGATACAAAGAAAAACCGTGAGTGTCACGCTCATAAACTCACAAAATGAGAACAAGTGTTTGTGTGAATTTTGCTTTGATGAACAATGGAGAGAAAACTTGAGAGTGTGCTTGTGAGAGAGATCATAAGAGAACGAACATTCATCAGTTCACCACATATATGCACGCTAATTGTCCAAGGATACCGTCCACAATCGCTCAAAGAGCATAAAACCGTCGTTTAGGACGTCTGCAAACCGGCCTGGTCGCGAGTTGCGACCTTGACGAACTTTGGAGAACCAACTTGGCAGTGCCTCGTCGCGATTCGCGACAAGCAGGTCGCGAGGGACGACCAGGCTCGCGGGCCGCGAGCCGCTCCTGACGTGCTTGGTTGCTTTCCTTGCTTGCCCATTTCAAGACATAATAAGTTCTTATTGTTTACTAAACCATAAACAAACAATGTCCATATTTAACGTAACTTGAACAACGACACCATAACCAAGTAATTCAAGTTGAACATTACATGAATATAATCAACCAAATACGCTAAATCATCAACAATTTATACTTCCTCCGTTTTTTACTTGCATCATTGAACCATGTTACGCGACCCAATGTACACTTTATAAATTAAATATCTTGAGTTATATATGAGAAAAAATTATACAAACTTGATATTAATAATCAACACTTTGAGACGAATCGAACAAGATCCCACATGGCTATGTTTTTCTTTATATATAAGTCACAAATTTGGTTCAAACTAACATGAATGAATAGTGTAACATTGTCAAATGATGCGAGTAAAAAGAAACGGAGGTAGTATCATTTTACGACCCATCAAATCACAACTAATTAGAGGACAGGAGAAAAAGATCAACTTTTCTTCTTTGGTAAATGTAACGCGTCAAATGTATGCAATACATGTGAAAACAGTTATAAATTTAATTTCGGTTAGTAAAATAGTTAATATTTTTTTTTCTTTTTTGGTGTCCACCCGCTCTTCCCTTATATAATCGAGATATGTGCCGCACTGCTAGCTACATTGATGAATCTAGCTTAATAATTGGGCTTAAGTAATTCCTTGATATTAAATAAGTTGATATATTTTTTTAATGAGATACAAGGAAATCTCCGGGAAGTCTTCTCTCAAGCATGAACTCTAAGCTATCTAACAAAGAAAAACGATAAAATATAGAGGGATATCAAACGTCTGTCTTTTTGTAGTAAATTGATGTTTTTACTTAGAAAGTAGTCCCGCAACCAAATTTGATTCTTTACAAATATCATGCACTTATGTTAAACTCAAATAAATGAGGAGGTCGTGAATATCATCTATAAGTAGAGATGGCAATGGGTTGAATCCAGCTAGACCCAGACCCGTTAATTTTTTCAAGACCCAAACCCGACCTATACCGATGGGTCTAGAATTTCCAGACCCAGATCCACTGGGTCTACTGCGTCTATGGGTCCTTCTTAATTTTGAGTTATAATCGTATTTTTTAATCTAATAAATTGTTTTGCCCTAATTTATAGGTTTTCACAGCATTTTCTTAACAATATTGTAAGTAATAGCTAATAAAAGATTAAAACGTTACAACTTACACCGTTATGAATAATAATATTATCTTAACAACATTTAAAAGTAACTCATAAAAAACTGAAATGGGTCCACGGGTCTGGGTCTGAATATTTAGACCCAAACTCGACCCATGTTCTCCTAGACCCAGACCCGTTAGGTCTAAAAAAGTTAGACTCAAACCCTTATAAATGGGTCGGGTCCAAACGGGTTTGGGTCGGGATCAAGACCCATTTCCCTCCCTATCTATAAACGGCTGAATGCACCAAGGTGTCTCAAATTTTCCTTTTAGTACATTGATGACAACGAGGTTATCTCCTTCTATACAAGATCTTTGAATCCCATATTTTTGGCAATCATCCCGTTGCATAGGAGTGTAGCTTCCGCAATCAGTGACGAAGATTTTCCAAGATTATACGTCATAACTTTGAGGATTTGCCCACTTGATGTACGGAGAACAATGCCAGCGAAAGTGTGGTATTAATTAGAAGAGCCGTCAAAATTTTAGCTTCATGAGGTAGGGGGTGGAGGTCTCCCGCACACTCGGATTATATTTTGTATCTACAAGGGGTGGAGGTGTGAAAAGATGAGTTGTTGTCAACAGATTGACCAAATTGCCTTCAACCATTGAATATTTTTCTCTATGGAGAATTCGATTAAGTTGGTAAGTTTCATCATGGACGATGATCAAATTTCTTTCTTTCCAAATGCTTCATAGTAGCAAAAAGAATTCGACCACAGTCTGTTTGTTGAAATCTTTAATTAATGTAAAAATGGTATAGAGAGGGACATATGAGATCATTATTTCGCGGAAATCTCTAATCATGGCATGATGCCAGAAAGAATGGTCCGGGAATAAGAAATGAATAAGTGGTTTATGGTTTCTGTGAAGTCCGACAAAGGCGACATTCACCGGTTATAGGTCCCTTGTGGTTTATGGGTCCCTTCTGGCAGAGGCGACTTTCAGAAGGGACATTCAGAATGGACCTAATCCAGCGAGAGAATAAGAAATAAGTGGTTTATGAGCTACCCAGGCGGCAGACTTAACTTTACATTTCCCTGAGTAAGGGACGCGCCAACACGGGGTGTCTTTCTGTGTTTGTGAAGGGAGCGAAATCTCTTATATTATAGAACAGATATGAGGCCAAACATAGTTCTTAACTTTGCAGAGTTCCATGTCATATTGGGTTCAATGACATCCCTAATTGCAAGGTCTAAAGTAGGAAGTATAGATGCTAGGTACCCCATGCATTTGCAAAATTGCTCCTTAAGTTGGAGAGTCATTTGGCATGGGTTTGTAATCAAAGAAGGATTCACCTTCCAGTCCCTTTTGAGCTAATGAGAGCTAACTCGAAAGAAGCAAGAACATTATTATCAGCTAACCGCGAACAGAGTTTCGAGTACTATAGGGAATGAGTTACATACTTGAAATGAGGTTTCGATGAGAATTGAACATGAGATAAGGGTCGGAAGAGCCTATTTTATGCTTTAATATCTGTAAATATAAACTATAAAATATAAATAAGAAGTTCATATTTTTGTTACATTGACTTAAGGACAATAAGATCTTACATAATAGTCCTATTTTCTCAATATATTTGTATATGTCAAAGTGCATTATGAGGTACATCAATAAATGAATAGTAAAGTAGTCAAAGACACTATTTAGTACTTAGCGGATAATTGCCCATTAACTAATTTAGCTAGCGAATAGTATTGGTGTTTTGAATATTAGTTGGTTTATTTAAAGTGTTTGGTAAATAAATTGAGTGCTAATAGTCTTTTCCTTTCTTAAACTAGTAAATGATAATATGGATTGATTTTCAACCCTCTCTTCAAATTGTTGATGTTAGGAGATTTTTCAACATTAACATATCAAGCCCTATCCTCTAGTTACCAAATACTTAGATTAGCTACAGATGATCAAATCTCTAATATGATCTCAACTTGGAACTAAGAAGAGCCAAAGAAAATTAACTAAAAGATAGGAATTGTATACAAACTTTAATTTAAAAATACACATCCAAACCAATCAAAGAGAATGACAGATTTTTCCTTTTTATGTATTTACTTCCTCCATCTCATTAAAATTGCAACAATTTTATTTACATGCTTAGCAAAACAATTACGATTATGACCACTAAAAGATCTTTAATAGTTGATTCGTCGAAATTTTCAAAAATATAATTTAAGGCAAATTCAATAATATTTTGAAGGAAAATTTGCCCAAAAAAACCTTTTAAATATTCAATTTTGCGGAAATTACCTTTTAAAGCATTCTTTGCAATAAAAAACGTTAAATTCAATTTTTTTTGCAACCTTCAATTTCCGATGTTTTGGTGTTTCTAGTGATGACCCCTTTTTTCCGGTGTTTTCGCGGAAAGTTAATGGAGAAAACCCTAAAAAACTCAATTTAACAACAATAACACGTTATGTTACGCTATTTCCCATATAATATCCACAAAAATGCCGAAAAGGTTATGGGACAACGCTTGAAAAGTGCAAGCCAACGCCTGAAAATAAAGAAAAAGGTTTCATTTTGCACAAACTAAGTTTAAGGTTTTTTATTAGGAAAAATTGTTTTAAGTAAGTCAACCTTTAACCCATCTTCTTATATTAAGTTAACCTTTGGATTATTCTGGAATAAGTTAAGCTTATGGGGGTATCTTTCCAAATTGAGTCAAGACCGGTTAGTATCTTGTTTAGCAGGTTAAATATAACAAGTGTCAATATGTAATTGGTCAGACTTATATTAAATTTACTTTGTTTAATTTCATTTTAAGAAATTTTAATATAATTTTTTTAAAAAGAAACCCATCCTACCTTCTTTAATCTCATCCTACCTTCTTTCACTCTCATCGCTCCTCACAACCCTTCCTCTCTTTACTCCTCCTGTAATACCACGAATTTTCAAAACTTATTTTATTATTTATTAAAGTTAATGTTTTTCCCAATTTAAGTTATTTAACGATAATTCGATTTTATCTAATAATTATGTTTATTGAAAATGATTTGATTTAATTTTGAGTAATATTATAAATGAGTTTATTTAAACGATTTAATATATTTAACTATTATTGAAATCATAATTCACTTTTTGGTGGGCATTCTTATCTTACATATTCACTAGCTAACCCATATTGAGCCTAAAATACATAATAACAAGTCCATTGCCCATATAACTTGTTAGCCCAAAAGTAATAAGCCAAAAATAAAAAGGAAAAGAAAAAGAGAGATGTGATGATGATCATCATCTCTCATCTCGCATCATCATCATCCCCTATCATCTCCCATCCTCCATCATTCATCATCTTCCAACCAGTGGCGGATCCAGGATTTTCCGGATGGTGGTGCACCACTATCAATCGCCGTTCACATATCGAAATCAAAATTTTCTCTCAAACAAACTCTCAAACAAATTTCATTCCAAAAGTAAGAATAATAATAATAATTCATATTACAACTAAATAAATCCTGAAAATACAACCAAATAGTACTACAAAATACAAAAAAATGTCCAAGTAGTAAAATAGTACTAAAAATTATTACAATTGTTCACGGCGAGTTTTCATGTTCTGATATCGATCTATAATAGCATTCCTACTAACCTTCAAAAACAAATCATTCTCCAAATAAGTAATCAAGCAATCATTCAACATTTGATCTCCCATACTATTACGCAATTTGTCTTTCACTTGTGTCATTCCAGAAAATACTCTTTCCACACTTGCCGTTGCAACGGGGAGAAGCAACACCAACTTCAAAAGCAACTAGACCCTATCATGGGTTTCGGACAATCCTGTCTCAACAAGTTTGATTGAAAGCTCACTAAGACTCTTCACATTCCAAAACCTTTCATCTTCTCTAACGACAACAATGAAATTATCAAGTGCATGATCAAAGAAAATCAATTCCGAACTTGAAAACTCTTTTGGATAGAATTTTGCAAGTTCAATCAATTTTCTTTTATCAAAAGAAGAAAACCGATTCACAAGATTAAACACAAGACATACACACAAGTAAATTTTTACTTATCTCTGGAAATCGATTTTGAAGTTCTTGCAACTGAAGATCAATGACACTGAAAAAAACATCAACTCGGAAATGATGAAGATTTGACACTTGTGGGCTTTTACCTCTGAACAACCTTCTCCCCAGGACAACATATTTCCCCTCCATATTAGGTACCTCAATGCCATACTTAGCCATAAAAGAAAGGACTTTTTCCATATGAGAATCTCATCCATCATCTCTCATCTTTTGTAAATTAGTCTTGGTTACATTAACCATGGCCATTGCATTTACAATATCTTGATCATGTTTTTGTAAGGCCACATTCAAGCTATTTGTAATGGAAAAAATAGAACCCATCAAATGTGCCAAAAACACAAAATCAAAAGACATCAACATATTTGTAAGAGTTTGTGCTTTGTTAGAATCAAGTGCATCAGACACTTCTGCAATGTCGTCAAGTGACCCAAGAATTGAAGGATATAAGTCAAGCACATTCATAATTGTTTTAAGTGAGATCCCCAACGAGTGTCACATTGTCTACCTAACCCATGTTCTTGATTCAAACCGGACCCCATTTCAAGCTCACCCAAGGACAATGCTTCCACAACTGTTTGGGCTTGTTTTGCACGAAGAAATTCTCTCTTCTTTGGTGAACCTCCCACAAAATTCAAGAGAGGTGCAAGTACATCAACAAATAGCCAAGCACAATCTGAATTTTTTTGGCAAGTGCAACTTGAGTCAACTGAAGTTGGTGAGCAAAGCAATGCACAAAGTATGCTTGTTTACATTCATTCTCTATTAGAGTCCTAAGGCCGTTAATGGAACCTTGCATATTACTCACTCCATCATAACCTTGACCCCGTACATTAGAGAAACACAAAGAATACTCCATTAATAATGACTCAATAGCAGTTTTAAGAGTCAAAGAAGTAGTATCAGCAACATGCACAATGCCAAGTAAACGCTCACACACTTCTCCCTTTTTATTAACACTAGTTGTTGGTCCGTGCGCGTTGCGCACGGTCCTCCAAGGTAGTAAAACTTCGTTTAGAAAAATGATCCTAAATGCTAATTCTTTGGATAAGTATCGCTTTTATACTTCTTTCGTTTTTATTTGATAGAGACGTCTTGGCATTTGTTACTTTTAACATTATACTCTTAACCATCCCATGTTATATACATTAGGAAAAACATAGTCACATGACTTCTTGTTTGATTTATTATAATGTGTATTTTTTAATATCAACTTTTTATAATTCTACTTATCTTAATTAAAGATATTGGTCATCAAAGATATGCATTAGTAAGTGTGAAATCTACAAACATCTCTATTAAATAAGTAAAAAGCAAAAAATCCATTATCCCTCCTATTTATACAAGCCTTCAAAGGCCAACATTGTCCCATTTCGGGCTCACAACATATTTCCGAACTCCAAAGATAAACTAATAGTATTATATAATTTAATATTTTAAATATTAAATCATCCAAAAACCTAGCCACTAAAGATTTGTATCTTAAAAATACAAAATTATACAGTAGTTTATTGATATAATGGGATGTCTTGCCAATTGAATATACAAAATCGAACCTGCCACTCCTACTCACGGTAGGCCTGGATAAAAAGAATAGACAAAATATAGCAAAGCAAAGATCAGAGATTATAATCAAATGGCTATATGAAACTATATAAGTTTATTATTTGAAAATAAAAATTGAGGCTTTTCACAACCCTTTCTAGTCCCTGAAACAGATAGTCACCTTGATTTATTGATGTTAGCTTCTTTGCCAAATGCAAAGGAGTATTCCCTTCTCCATCTTTATGATTGATTCAAGAATCAAAAATGTACCAAGTTAAAGAAGATGAGAGACCAATGCAAAGTTAGCTGCAGAATATTTTGACTTCTTGAAGTGAGTAACAACCTTGGGCAATAACATGATAATAAAATAGTGAAAAGCAAGGCCAAGAAGGAGGATTAGAAGCTTTATTACTTAAAAGCCTCTATAAAGTTGGCAATACGAGCAAGCATTTAATCTCAAAATTCACAACATGATGTTAATTGGACAAGCATTGCGTCTTCATCGGTGTAGACTTGGTAGACTGGCCATTGTTTACGTATGGCCACTCGGAACCCTATAGCTACAAATAATTACCTGTAGTGAGGGATATAAGCTAGACACGGAGAATGCATCACTACGTAGCAAACAATGGCCATCAATATTCCCGGACTTGAACATTGTCGTTGCTAGTGAAGTCTTACATTCCATGCATAAAAAAAGAGGTAGATGGGGTTGGTTTGCTCTTAAAGTGGACCTTGAGAAAGCATATGACCGGCTAGAATGGAGCTTCATTAGAAATTGTCTTGTTTACCATAATCTCGATGAGCACCTTATCAAAGTCATTATGAATTGTGTGTCTAATGCGTCGTCTTCGGTCTTGGTCAATGGGAGGGAAACCGACCCTATTTTCCACTCTAGAGGGCTTCGTCAAGGTGATCCTATGTCGCCTTACTTGTTTAATTTGTGTCTTGAAACCCTTACCCACCTCATTAACAATGCTTGCAATGTTAAAGAGTGGACTCCCTTTTGGGTGGGTAGAGAGAGAGTGCCCATCTCACATCTCCTTTTTGCGGATGACCTTCTTCTTTTTGGTAAAGTAGATGAAAGTACGGCCTTCAAGGTGAGAGATACATTAAAACTCTTTTGTGACATATCGGGCCAAAGAATCAATGAGATTAAAAGTAGACTTACTTTTTCACCTAACACTTGTCCCATGGATAGAACTCTTTTCCAAGACACCCTTAATATTCTTGAGAGTGAAAGTCTCGGCCTTTACCTAGGTTTGCCTCTATCCCACAAGAAACCTTCCAGGAGAGATCTTCATTTTATTGTCAATAAGGTCAAGAAGAAACTAGCATCTTGGAAATCAAATTTCCTTTCTAAGGCAGGGCGTCTGTGTCTTATTTCCAGCACTCTTAACACCATTCCCAATTATTACATGCAAGATCACTTTCTCCCGAAAACAATTCATAAAGATCTTGACAAAATTTGCAATGACTTCCTTTGGGGGAAAAAAGATAACAGAATTGGGATGCACTTAGTTTCTAAAGACAAGACTTTCCTGCCAAAGGACATGGGGGGATTAGGAATTCGGAGTCACATTCATTTGAACATAGCACACATGGCCAAACTAGGTTGGAAGTTAAGTCATGGTAAGGACAATCTCGCTAAAAGATGCATCTTCTCCAAGTATGTCAACAATAACTATGTCACTAGTTTCAAGAAAGGGTCCTTTGTTTGGAAAAGCCTAGCGAGGGGTTGGGAAGTGTTGTCCAACAACAGTGCTTGGACCTTAAGAGATGGTAAGAACACTTCATTTTGGAATGACAAGTGGGTGTGGGGTAAATCACTTAGGCAACTCTTAATTGGACCTTTGACCATTAACGATGCTGATTCCACTCTTGACGCTTACTTGCATAATGGTAGATGGGATTTATCTCACCTTTCCTTTGTTCTTCCACAAAACATCCAATATCAAATTGATTCAATCGACATTGGTGACTCTAGTCCTATAGATTCACCCGTTTCTACTCTAGTTGTGAATAATAAATTTTCTCTCTCCATGGCCTATCGTGCTTGCCTCCCTATTGTTGACTCTTCCTTCAATCTAAAGTGGCTCTGGAAAGTTAAAGCACCACCAAAAATTATTATGTTTCTTTGGCTTGCTTGGTGGGATAGGATTCCATGCAAACATCTTCTCTTTTCCAAAAATATTATTCCTGACTCCTTGTGCCCTTATTGTAAAAACCATCCTGAATCCCCTATTCATACCCTTCGTGACTGCTACTTCGCTTCCGAGGTGTGGCAACTGGCCTCACTCCCCTCACCTTCTAAGGGGGAATATCACCTCATGGATCACGGTTAACATCTCTTCTGATTATACTGTTTTGGGCCTTCCTTGGAAAAATATCTTCCCTTTTATTTGCTATGAAATTTGGCTCGCTAGAAATAGCTTGATCTTCAAACAAATCCACAACTTACATCCACATCATATTCATGCCAAAGCTGTCCACTTAGCAAGGGAATTTAATGCATTCACTCCGGTTGTCCCTCACCCAGTTTCACCTACTTTTATGTCTAATGGGGTTGAATTTCATATGGATGATATTATTGTGCATACAGATGCTTCCTTTTGTGATACAGGTGCACCTGCTAATCTAGCCGCCGTGGTAAGAACCAACACTGGGCAGTGGTTGTGCGGTTTACAAAGAAGAGCTTACTCCTTTAACGCTCTTAATGCGGAACTCTCAAGCATAAGATTCGGCCTGCATTTAGCCAAGAACATTAATGCTAATAGGCTAATTGTGTGCTCAGATTCGCAAAAAGCCATAGAAATGTTGTTGGACAACGATCTTTCAAAAGACATCCATGCTAATATTATTGTAATGTGCAGGGAGCTTAAACGCTTCTTCAAGAAGGTGGAATTTAAGTGGGTCAGAAGAAATGACAATGGGCTAGCAGATCTTATGGCAAAGAAGGAATTTATTAGCGACCTAGGTGTCAACAAATCTAGGATATTTTCCCATGTTCCTAGCTTTTGTTTGAACAATTATTTTTCGGATTGTAATAGCTATTTTAATCCGTCTCACAACATTGTTACGAGATGTAATGGGCATATGCCTAACACTTAATTAATTTAAGCTTCCTTTTTCACCAAAAAAAAAAATATTGCTTTGATATAGTGAGAGAGGGTTTTCTGAAACTAATCATAAAAGAAATTGAATAAAGAAATGCGATCACATGAAAAGAAATTGCAAATTAAGGGATTAAGAAATTAAGGAATTCAGAAAGAAGAAAAATAAGCAAAAAGCATAAACGATTATAATTTCTTCCAAAGTTGTTTGGGTTACCCATAAGCGCATCAGATCGTTAGTGATGTTGAATGAAAAGCTAAATTCTAAAACCCTAAATCATTCTAAAACAAAAATTCTCCATCAAAATATTTTTCCCAAAATGAGGAGAGAAGATAAATGAGTCATTAGAAAGAGGGCATAGAAAAGAAGTTAGACGAAAGAGAAGAGAAAGATGAAGCAGAAAGAGAGGACAAAGGACAAAGCTATATTACGACATAAATACGCTTAGCTTAAGTAAGGTATACTTATACCAATGAAAGCATTGATTGTTTGGTGTAGCTTTTACTACCATATTGCCTGACATCAACCCGAATTCTAGAAAGAGGCGGAGAAATGCTAGTAATGATCTATAATGATAGAAATGCAAACGCAATTCACCATAGCATTGAATTAAAATATCAAAGAGCAAGAGGCCAAATAATAGGAAACACAGGAAAAACATACGCAAAATTGCATTATCGTAAACACTCAAAAAAACTTACCATAGTTTTCTTTCTTCCTCTCACATTATGTGAATTCTCATGAAACTACAAGCATTCACTACCACAAAAACAGCTTTTTATTGCGGTTATAAAGCTAAATCTATTGCAGTTCTGAACCGCAATAGGTGCATGGCGCAATAAAAAGTTGCAAACACTTTCTATGGCGTTTCAGAACCGCCATAGAAAGTATTGTTTTTATTGCGCTTACCCGAAAACCGCAATCTTTTATCTATTTCACTACCACCAAAAAATCAAATTTGCCGCCATAGAAAGTTGTGATATTGTCGTTCCATTTTTTTTCTTTATCAATAATGTATAATCTAAATGTTGAAACAATATTTACTAAAAGGAGAAAAAACACAAACTTTTGATCATAATATAAATGTAAAGGTTAAATATTAATTTTGTCAACCGATTTTGTTTCCATCCATTTCCTAAAAACTTGAACTTTGTTCTGCTCCAACATAAACTAATGAAATAAGTCAAACAAAAAGTCTATTAATCAATCTACATTTATATGTGAAAAAGTGTGTAGATACTTAAAACAGAGTTTGGTGCCGATATATAAAACTATTAATGAGATTTGTGCAATAGAAAAAATGCAATCGCTCCACATCTGAGTGACACAGTGAACTATCTCGACATATTTGTATTTTCCCCACAATTGACAAATACTCATTGCATATCTCTTATTCAGAACTAAAAGAACAAAATCAAAAGTATGATCATTCTAGACATAAACCCCTTTATTAGCCAATACGTCAACATATTAAGGACTCCACCAACATATTGAGGACTCAAATTTGTAAAGTCAATAATTAACTCTATTGTAGTATTTGTTATTTAGGACTTACACCTCATTTTCCAGCAACTAAGTCAATTTTTCCGGCATTGACTTTATTAAAACCCCGCTCTCTCCTCTAAAAAAGGTGAGTGAACCTCACTCTCTTAATTAAACTGCTTCTTTCAATTAAGCAGACCCAATCACCCAATTTCCCAACCCCTGTTCTTCGCCATTTATACTATCATACCCCTGTTTCTCTATTTTTGCTACTACAGCTTGCATATACTCAGACAAAGCTGCCCCCAATTCTCATCCCCTGTTTCATCCAAGTTGCCCCAAATTCCCATCCCCTGTTTCATCTTTACTCGAATAGCAGACCAACTCAGTCTTTCTATTTTATCTGGTGAGTCAATTTCTGTTTTATGGTTTTCAATGAATTACTTAATCAATAAAGTCTCTATATTGATTCTTGCTCATCTTTATGTTTGATAAGGATAAAAATGAGTAAATTGAATCTAATTGCTAAATTAGTAAATAAACTAATTGAATTGGGATATTTATTTTTTTCTAAAATTGAATCGGGGTATTTTTCTTGAATTGAATCTTTACATTACT
Source organism: Patellifolia procumbens (assembly GCA_947645195.1). Classification (NCBI taxonomy): domain Eukaryota; kingdom Viridiplantae; phylum Streptophyta; class Magnoliopsida; order Caryophyllales; family Amaranthaceae; genus Patellifolia; species Patellifolia procumbens. Next base: position 8,542,648 of record CANSGD010001328.1, read on the forward strand.
GAACTGAGGACAGTTGTAAATTGATTGATACTTCGCCAAATTTGTTTGTTCCCATTAATCCTGGTTTTCTTCGCCACTTAGAATTAATGATTTGATCTTTATACATGTATGAGCAAGCATGTAACATGTGAAGGCATATATATTTTTAGTGCTGCCATTATATACGAGTATCATTGTTGAGTATCTATGGGCTAATCAGTGTAGTAAATGTGGGTGTTTGAAAGGAGCAATTTAATGGCGAAGAACAACAGGGTGTGGAGAATTTGGGTGATTAAGTCTGCGTAATTGAAAGTAGCAGTTTAATTAAGAGACTCAGGATGCAATCACCTTAGGGGGTTTTAGACTTTAAGTAACAGTTTGCAGTCACTTGGTTTAGACTTTAAGTGGCATGTTTATTGGATGGTGGTTCACAATTAAAATTTTAATGGGTACCTCCTCACAAGCAATATGTTTTAAAAGGTACCTTTTGACAAAAAGTTATTAAACTTACATTTGAATTGTTGCAATTAGTATATTTTTGAAAAAAATTATACAAAAATTATCTCTACATCTACTCTACTTTCAGCTATGCTCCAAGCTCCCTTTTTTGTTGAAGCTGCAGTGACCTAACCTATTATATTAATTAAGGCCGTGAAATTCCTGAATGAGACAATATTGTATATTTACAAGCTAATACTTCATCCATCATTCAGACATTTAGCCTTCTCCTCCACAGTGCTGGCTCATTTGGTTGTCTTGGGGATCCGTATATTAGATTTCAATCTCCATGATCTTGACAGAGCTGATCTGAAGTAGAAATCATTTGGAAATTATCACACGAAAAATTCCATCAGTAAGTATTTGTTTTCTTTTAATATAGGTAGACGTGTGTTTAACATCATTGCATCTCTCCGCCTTACAACAAATTGCTCTCCCCTTCATCGAAAACTATTTTTCACAATTGAGAAATCTATTTCCCACCCCTTACAAATCAAACAAAATATCATATGATAAACGAAACAAAGAGCATATGCAGCATATAAATTCAAGTAATAAACTCATGAACGTGGCAAATCAATTCTCGTAATGTTCAGCGAGAAAAAATTGAGTAAACAATGATGAAGGCAATGAGATCTAAATCTATTACATAAGAACATCATCCACTTCAACTCTACACTGGTTTCTCTCTCTTTTAATATCACTTGTACATGCTATAGTAATATCTAACTTTTATTCACCCAATCTTAAGAAAACAACACACGTTAACGATTCCTTCTATTCGCCCTTAAATATCAACCTAATTTCCAAAAACCTTGAAAGTGATTTCATAGAACAAAGAAATAAAGAAACAAAACAATGGTAAGTAAAACGTAGGCTTTAGAGCTTCTTGTTTCTTTGCCCCATGTTATATCTTTTTAATGAACATGCGGAAAATATTCAATATATAACCCACCAAATTCACACAAACCAAAATAAAGGAGCCGATCTTCAGACCTAAAACCAATCACAAGTGATAGCTAGCCCTCTCTCAATATCAAACAATACTCAGGAACTGAAGCAGCTTAAGGTACAACCATGAACCATAAAATCCATGTTTGTGCGTTTAAATATGAAAGTTGTTGCAGAAACCCAGGCATACTCTTTCAAAGGAAAGGACTATACCTCCACATTCCCTTCATACTCCTAGTCCATTTCAAGCTTTTTCAATACCCTCAGAGCCAAAAGGAGACCAGTGCAGAAAGCTACACTTTTAAAAGAAGAGGTTACAACTCATCTTACATATATGTCAGCAGTAATAGCCGTTAAAAAATAAGAAGCTGGGGGGAAAAAGGCCAAGTTTGTAAGCTCCACTTATGAAATGAGGTTATAAATTAACCTGCGCTGGATGCATGTATGTCAACCACGGTATCTAGAAAATTAAGAAGCTAACCTGCGGCGTAGTTCGTAAGACCCACATCAAGTCCATATTGAGGAAGTTCATGAGCATAAGCAGAAGCAAGAACTGAATCACCAGTTATGCTAGCAGATATAATTTGTGCGGTAACATCTTTGTTTGTCTAATAACAGAGTTAAGGATCTTCTGATAAGCTTTTAGCAAGCAAAAGAAAATTATTAAAAAAAATTATAAAAAGAATTTACACATCCACACATTGCCTTTTCTTTCTATAGTCAGTGATTCAAAAGTGCTAAACAGGACGGCATATGAAGCATGCCATGAAAGAAATTTGCAAAGAAGATTTTAACGCATTAATATAAAATACCTTTCTTTGATGTCAAGTGTCAACTATTGGCAGCCAAGCACTGAAGAATGAGCCACAAGTGATGCAATCGATAAATGCAAAAATCAGGTTTTAGACCTTAAGATATTTCTACAACAACACAAAAATGACATGTAAACACAATGACAACCCAATTACCCGAATTTCGAGCTCAATCAACAACCGAGTATAATATTACATGGCATACAAAGGAAAAAATTAAACATAAACCTTACACAAAGCTCAATCTTTGATATCAAATGATCTTCCACATAAGAGACATTGTAAGATCATCATTCATGGACAACACAATAATCATCAGTGGGGACCAATGTTTATACCCATGAGACTATTAGAATACATGTAACATTACAAGGCCAGATACTAAAAGAGTAACAAGGTCTAATCAAAGCACAGTAGCAACAATTGGAACAAAATAATTACAGCTAAAGCTTGAAGGCAAGGATACAGATCGCACAACAAAGCGATATTTGGGAGTATTGTACTTGTTCTTATCCTGATTAATCAAGCGATTCCTCGCCCTGTAATTAGTCTTACCCTCTGCAAAAAAAACACATGACATAACTCAACCACCCGATCGAAGGAACCATATAAAATAAATCGACATGCTCAAACGAATGGCAAAAATAACGTACCACACCTTCTCCTGAACACCCCCCCCACCAAGTTAGAAATTCTCTTTATATGGTTCAGTTCTAAACACAAAGATATAAACTTGACAATTCTCTTGCCTGAGTAGTAGGAACTAAATCTTCTTGGGAAAAAATATCAAACCATGGAAAGATTAAAAAGCCCACGTGATCGATAATATCTCTAAGAAAATGAGTAGATATATTATTTAAGCAAATAAAATCTTATAGTGAAGCTAAATGGTTGAGGAAGATTGGGAGTTCATCCATCCTACACCAAAGGATACTTGTTGCTCATTAAGAACTCTTCAACTGTGTAAAATTTTGCTTCTTTTAAGAGCAACAAGCAAAACAATAACCTTGGGTGTTAGATGAGCATTCTTCACCCATGTTTAGGATAAAAGTTGGTTTTAGCCACCAGATTACAAATCCACCTAATACCAATAAGATTTAAAATACAAACAAGAGCGATTTTTGTACGTTTATGGGACCACATTCTCCAAACTTTAATTTTGGTGAAAAAAGAAACGGAAAAAAGATTATGGAACGGGAGGAGTATTCATAGATTTCTTTCCTAGGTTACTTTACTCCATTTTTCGTAAATCTTTTTTTCTCTTCTATCCTCCCTTATCCTATCATATGGTCTATTTGCTAACTCTCTAACATCCCAATCAAGTCTATGTTGATATTCTCTCCAACAAGAAAGAGCAAGAATTCTAAAAGGAGGGCAATGAAATGCAAGGGTGTCAAATTAGAAAATCAAGTGACTGCAAACTCCATTAAGAATACAAGCATCATATTTTAACCTAAATATCGTAATAAGAGTGCTTTTCTGTTGAAATTATCAGATTTGAATTTAATTTTACTTATAAGACTGCAGTAATGCCTGACAAGACATGCCACTTAAAGTCTGAACCCACTGCCAAGTCCAAAGAGTCCAAAGAGTCAACTGAAACGACACTATAATATCAATCTAACATTTATCATTCATAGAAAAACACAACGATGAAAATAATGAGAATCGAGGTAAATAAAGGATAAACCTTGTCTATAAGACTCAGCTTACACTCCACATAACCAAGCCATACTTTGCCTCTTACTTTTCCGCCTAATCCAATAAAAAGGAAAAGTGAATTAGAGCTAGATTACTACAAAGAAACCCAAGAGTTAGATAAAATGAAAAATCAAAAAGTTAGGAAAAAGTACCTCGAAAAAGATCTGTAGGTTTTTCAAATAATTTGATGTAAAAGTAGAAAATTTTCTTCAAATGACGAAATAATGATTGCGGCTGTTGCTAGATTTTGTTCTGTAGAGGGAGGGCAAACACATGTAGAAACTCAAATTGGAACACAAAAAAGTACAATATTTTCTAAGAGAATATGATTACATGAGGTTACCTTGAATAGAACTAAATCAGGAACATTTTAAGGAAAACAGAAAACTTAAGATAGAATAAACTTTGAGGCAATCATGATAATGTTGATGAATTCAAATATGTAAAACCCATAGTAAAAAAAAACCCGAAAAAAAGATACATCAACTCATAGATTAAGAAGACTCTAAAAAAAGCTTTAAAAACTGAAAAAATAAGAGAGAACTCACCATGGCCATGAAAACTTGAACCCTTTTAGTTTGCTTGCCGTACATAATTAGGTTTCTCTCAACAATAAAAGGGTTCTATTCAAAATCATTGCAATATCTCCAATCAAAGAAACAAAATGATGCAGTACTATATAGACAGACATTCATCTAGAATAAAAGCTTCTCAAGTGCTTTCAATTGTTTAAATGTTGGTCTAGGGCTTAGTACGTCCTACCGTTAATTTCATTAAAATTGTTAACATAATGGCATAATCTCAAGGAATTCATTGTAACTTGTGAAAGAGGTTAAATATAAAAGGTAGATAACAGAATATTGCTTGAGAAATGACAATGGTAGTAAAAAAGAAAAGAAAAAAGAACTAATAAAAACTAAACTATCAATATCAATGTAATTCAATGTTAAACGTGACAATGAGAACAAATGGAGGAATACCTAAATTTGACCAAAGGAAAAATCTTATATGCCCTATATGCAATATCAAAAGGCGAGAGAAAGCTATTCGAAGTGAGTCTCCCAATTTCGAAATTAATCTCCCCAAAAAGGAGCAATTTAAAATGGAACAAAGAAAATTAAAATGGCATTTATTATTTTCTCAACAATTTGAACTTCTCTTCAAGTCTTCACCAATAAACCCAAATAATAGTAGAAATATACTTATTAATTGATCAAAACCCTCACATGGCCTTCAATTTCAAGACAACATAACCCAAACCTAGTTAATTCCATAATAAAGCTGAAATTTTTTGCCCAAGTGATAACCACTGGATGGTGGTTGATGATAAAATCTATCACAGAAAATGAAAATGCTAATAAATTTAAAACTCACCTTCAAAGTATATATTGCAAGCAAAAGCCCATCAATCTTCTCCAAAATAGAACTGCACAAGAAGAACTAAAATAGAAAAAATGAGAGAACAATTATACACATGTACAACAAAAAAAAAGTAGAGATAAGACAACTAAAATGGAGATGGCAGTACTACCGAGCTCATTTTTGTTGAAAAATTATATGGAAAATGAAATGAAGAAAAAGAAACCCAAAGAAAATCAAATTATCCCATTAAATCATTTGTGTTGGAGAAAAAGATCTAAAGCAAGAACAAAAATTAATTACAAAAAAATCGACCCCCAAATCTTTGGCAAAAAAATCCCTAAAAATAAAAAGGTCACTGAGAACATACCTGAGAGCCATGGAACCCTTCAGTATCTGATGGAAAAAGGTCCCTTTATAATGCAAGGGCTTCCTTAACTGGAGACCAACTTCATCCTTTTATTCGAAGGTTTAGATTCGACGCCTGAAGCTTTTTTTTGTTTGTAAATATTAGAGCGTATACAATTAGAGGAGGTGAAGGAAATGAAGTGGTGGAGAGGGGAGAGAGGAATGACGGCGATGAAATGGGGAAACTTAGAGAGGGAAATGAAGGTGTTTCTATGAGAGATATGGAAAGAGAGAGAATAGATAGGAGGAGCCATAGATGAGAAATGAAAAAAAAAAGTAGAAAAAGCAGACAGAGGACAGAGAACGATGAGACAAGACGAAGAAAGTAAAGAAAATTTTGTAGACAAATTCACAGGAAAAGAGGGAAGATGAGTCAGGAGACAGGACGAAGAAAGAGCAAAGTGAAAACGCTGAACAATAGACAAACGCTAAAGGCAAAATAAAAATAGCGGCTCTTCTACTGTTCAAATGAACAGTGATAATTAGTTGTTTGAGACTCATTTCACTGTTCACATGAACAGTAAAATGTTACTCCCTTTTATAAGGGTTATAGATATCTCAAACAAAGAGCCATTTGTTCCTTATCAGAAATATCAGCAGACTCATCAGCAAGAATAGCAAAAAAACCACCATCAAGATCTTCAAGTATTGCTTTCGTTGTCTCTTTTGCACAGGCATTTATGATATCTTTTTGGATAATTGGAGAAGTAAGTTGACAATTAGCAGGGGCATTTTTGAAAACAACTTTGGAATATTCAAGATCATGTGTGGAGAGAAGCGTTAGTAACGAAAGAAAGTTACATCTTCTCAATGAACTTTCCTTTTCATCGTGACCACGGAAAGGCAATCCTTGGAGTAAAAGCCATTGAATGGTTTCAATCGAAGCTTCAAGTCGCTTCCTATAAGAACTCATGGTTTCCTTTGTTTGTTTTGATAACGCGGTGGTGATGCTTGCCTTTTGTTGCTTGAATAAATTCATGGCTGAAACTGCATTGTTGTGAGCACTCATGTGTTTCCCAACGTGATTTTTTATTGTATCTATTCGATTCCAAGATCTAAACCCCCCACTAACAAAGGCATCACCTCCAACTGCATTTTCATCCTTGAATAAATAGCAAATGAAACAATAGGCAGCATCTTTTGTCACACTGTACTCAAGCCAACTCCATGTTTTAAACTAATCGGCAACAAATCGACGCTTTTTTTGTGCAATAAGTGTTTGGGGAAATTCATGCTCTTTAGGTTGACATAAGTCTCTTTGAAGGTAAGTTCTCCTCACTAAATCTCTATCAGCTGGATGAAAGTCACTCATCTTTCTTCTCAATCTCGGGTCTTGTGGAAGATTTTTAAAATCCATTTCACTTAATCTTTCACCAAAGACCGGAGAACAACATTGGCCATGTTGATTTTGAGGGAAATCATGAGTTGGATTTTGAGGGGAATCATGAGTTGGATTATGAGGAGAATTTTGAGTTGAATTGTGAGATGCAGAAGAATGTTGTTGACTTGCTTGATGTGGAGGCGAAATTTGTTCATTTTGTGTTGGAGATGGAGGAGAATTTGGAATAGGATTTTTTTTAGTGAAGAAACTAGCAATATTCTACATTTTGTTTGGAGTACGTTTTCTCTTCATTATGAAATCTGAAAACCATGTAAAAATTCAACTAAATCAAGCAATCACATCAAAACTCTTACAAATAGTGATAACCATTAAGCACAATTTGAAATCCAAATTAATATCTAACATATATAATATGATTAATATCTAACAAGAAAGAATTATGAACTAATCAACACATTCGATGTTGTAAAACAACAATTTCAATCACTAATCAACACATTTGATGTTGTTAAACAACATTTTCAATCTAAATAGCAATTTAGAGCAAATATATAACCTAATTTCAAATACTACAAATAATTTTCTATAATGACTACAAATCTACAAGTTTTCACAATCTATTTAATCAACTTAGAGTAAACCCACATGAATTTCGAGTAAATTAAAGCAATTTAGAGCATCTAAAACTTAATTTTAAGTAATTTAAAGCAAAAATAAGATATAAAAGTAATTTTAATTAATTTATTTACCTCACTCCTCAGTAAATCAGTAGGCTGGCCTGCTGGGTGGCCGTGGGCCCGTGAGGCCGTGACCCAGTGTGGCGGTGTGCCGGACTGCGGTGCGGTGGCTCGCAACTCCAGTCTCCAGCCTCCAGTCAGGCTCGCTCGCAGCCTCGCACTGGTCGCACACTCGCACTGGTCGCACCCACTGACTCGCAAAGCCGCAGCAGCCAGCAGTCGCCTCAACAAATCAGTGATGGACTGACGGTTTCCGTCGCCGGTCTTCCGTCGGAGGTCGGAGGAAGGTGTCAAGGTGAGGTCTGTGGATTGAAGGGAGAAGGGATGGAGCGTTCAAAGTTGAGAGCATTTGAGAATTAGGGCGAAAATGTTTACAGAGTCAGAGGCGTTATTTTTTTTAATTGATTTTTGAATTTTTTTTTTTTTTTTAAATTTTTCCTGGTGCAGGTTGCCCAGCCACAGCTCCGCCACTGCTTCCAACTTGTCTCTGCCAAAACCAAACCACCCCCTCCAACTTCATTTACGTTCACTGAACAAATCTCTCAACTCTCACCTACAATATCAGATTTGACAATTGCTCAATCTCATTAACTCATTCATGGCTATAAATAGCCCCTCTTGAGCCCCAAAATCACCGCACCATCTTCCTCTTCCTCTTGCTTTCTTCCTCTTCTTCCTCTGCTCTGATTTCTTCTGTTCTCCTTGCTCGCCGGAAAAGGCTGCCAAAACCACCATTAAACCACCACATTTGCTGCCCTGTTTTCGCGCAACCACCACAGCCCACAACCGCAGCTGAACCAACACCACGCCAGCCTCTCTTCCTCGCCCAAAACAGCCACGCAGCTCCCTGTTACGACCCGCAACCACACCCAACACCACCACCTCTGCCCGCATCGCAACCATCCCGCAGCAGCACCACCACCACGCCTCGTCCTCCCCACGCAGCACCGCAGCCCCCTTTCTTTTGTTCGCTGCTGCACCACGGCTGTACACGCAGCCCAGCCCCGCCAGAAACTCCGGCCACCACGCCACCCCTAGCCGCCTGCGTGTCCGTCCACTAGACCACCAAGCCTAGTCATGGTCGCACCACCACACTCCTCCCCTGCCTCTCCTCCCTGCTTCCGTTTTTGGCCCAAACAAGAAAACCAAGTCAGTGAACCAGTAAGTGAGATTCAAAAGATAAAAGTCAACCTTGACTTTTAAGGTATAATTATCCATTTTGCTTATTTAAACCCCAATTAGTTTATAACTATTTCTAAAATCTGTTTCTGAAATTATGATTAATTATCAAGCTAATGATGTATATTGAATTTTAATGAGGTTTTAAGTAAAGATTTCGAAAAACGCGTCATTACGGATATATATCGTGATTAGTCATGAGCTGAGTTGATTCTGAATGATTATTTTATTGATGTATATGGAGCGATAAATGGAATGTGGGAATTCGAAAGAGCTAAGGATGTCGTTCTTGGAGTTATGGACGATATTATGGATTGAGCGGTTAAGGTAACTTTTATGTCCAGCATTAGACTACATGCCCGTATGTGAAAATGTGAATTTATAATGTATAATGTGATTATATGAACCTCTGTATTCTGGATTATGGAATTTATGTGATTTAATATTAAAAATATATTTGTTTTCATGGACCATGATTATTAAATAAAATTATTAGTTATTAGTTATGAAAGTAACGTAACTTTTATGTCCAGCATTACTATATGCCCGTATGAAAGTATGATTATTTATATGAACGATGATTATGAATTGGAAGGATTAGTTATGATGTATGAAGTGACAGTAACCTTTATGTCCAGCACTGTATGTCTGCCCGTATGTGAAAATGTGATTTTATAAAATATGACTATATGAATAATCTTATATGAATTATGAAATTATTACTAATATGTTCATGGCATGATATCGTCAAAGCTATTGATTTATTTCATAATATAAATGATGGAAATTAATGACTTATATAAATGTTGTTTCATGTTAAATTAATGTTTTATGTTAAGTGTAATGTTTTATGAATTACGATCAATAGTTATGAAAAATAGATTAATATATGATGAATTGCACGAATTAAATAATATCTTGTGATTAATTCATATTTAGGTAAAGTATGGAAATTTATTGTTGTGATTTCGTGTGTATGCTATTTAACGAAAATATATGATAAATGTAATTTGAATAGTTTTATATGTCCAACGTATATATACGATATTAATGAATTATTCAAGTGATAATAAAATATTTATGTTATTTCATAAATTCCCTTATGTGCCTTAAGGTTGAATTATATATATATTCATGCTACTTATTTAAGTACTTATCAATTCTCATACGTATAATGTGATAATGCAAGTATAGTTTTATACTACCTTACATGAGTTTCTATGTTACTATAAATTACGAAGTATAAAAGAATTTATGTTTAAGTTATGTATGCCGGTTTATGAGTTATGGGTAAAGTTGGGTTAATGTTATCTTTGCATGAATTATGGTTTGTGGAGTGTTTTTCTATATTTTTGAATTATAATGAATGAACAACCGATGTATGACAACGTGAAAAGCATGGTTATGTTATGATCCCGTTGAAGATCTTTAAGATGCTTAAAGAACATTATTAAAAGATATTAAACATGATAATTGAAAGTGAAAGATGGTTCTTGGCAGTATCCTGTTCTGTTGGTCGTGCACATTCCATCCTGGCGGATTTGTCACCTCCTGTAGGGGATAATAATTCTCCGTGACAACCGCATCCTATTATGCCACCTCCTGTAGGAGGACTATTGTTCTCCGTGGCTATTCCTGTTATACTTGCCAAGTTACCAAAACAAATGATACCCGTTAATAATCCTGATAAGGAAGATGTTACCACATATTATTCCTGGATGAATTCATTCTGCACCGGTTATGTGTTTCCAAATGAATTTACGTTATACTAAAATAAAAGAACATGTAAATGAAATGTTGAAGATGGAAACCTATGATGTTTCAATGTGAATGTCTATATGCATTACGTTTTGCTATGTACGGAACATATATATATGACTGCTCGTAAGTGTCCATATGAAAATGTGACGTTATATGAATTCATGTGAAGTATGATGAATTGTGTGAAATCTAAATATGCTATGATTATGGATATGTATCGTTATGATTATTAAGTTATATCTTATTATATGATTATCTGAGTAATGTGTTCGGAAATACAATAAGTTACCCGAAAGTTATATAATCAAGATACTGTAATGAAAAGTGGAAAGAGAATGGTCTCCCTGGCTTGGAGTTATGAACTGAATCGGTGAATGGGCAAGTTACGGGTGGAGGAAATGTTTCTTCTCTATGAATGGACCGAGATGGTCGAATGTTAACGAAAGATGATGAAAGTTATGTTATGTTCTGTCCAATCCAAAGCCCGTACTTGCCAATGATCTGAGCTCTGTGAATGGTCCTTGCCAGGAGATTTTTCAAGGTAAAAGTAATGATCTCTGATAAAGTATTTCCGAACAATTACCGGAATGAGGTGATATGTGCCTGTGTGTGAAAAACGTTTTCGAACTAAAACTGTTTTTACGGGCTGGAGTAAAGTTACGAGTTTTCCACTCATTTTGGAATGTTTTTCTGTCTTTTCTTGTTTCTCTATTTTTCTTCTGAACGAAGCTCAGGTTGAGAAAAGGGCTCAGGATCGACCCATGGAAAGGAAGTCATTGAGGTGGATTTCACGAAGTGTTGACTGAGGCTGTTAGGAACATTTATAAAGTCATTATTATCATAGAGACATTGTGAGCTAATTTAAGGATATTGTATTATTAGTGGGCCATAACCCACAAATTTAAGGATTCGCTTCCGCTGATTGTTATTCAATTATGAGTTAATTAAGGCTAATGGTGTTTCATTAAGGACCCCTATTTTCGGGGCGTTACACCTCCGTAGACCACACCACTCCATCAAACTCCACCAATTAAACTCCACACCCTTCCTCCCAAGCACCACATCAAACTCCACAATCCACACCGTCCACACCACTCCATCTCCACCACTAATTACAATCAAAAAGCTAACACCAAAACCCCAGCCACCAACCCAAACCCATCCAACCAACCACGAGCACCACCACTACCTAGCCCGCCAAATCCATCTACCCACGTAATACGATGCCGCTTGCTTCGCCACCTCCTTCGCCTTAGCCGCCGCCAAACTCGCACAAGCTCTCTCCCTCTCTCTCACTCAGGGTTTTGAAATGGTTTTTAAAGTTATTTATGTTATGTGGGTATGTTTTCATGTGGTGAGCTCGGCAGAGGTGGGGTTTCATGGGGTTGGGTGGGTAGATTTTGTGTAGTGGGTTTGGTGTGAGGTTTGGTGGTTGTGTTTCGTGGTGTTGGGTGGGTTGGTTTCTTCTAGTAGGCTGGGTATAGGTGGACTTATGTGGTGTTGGTTGGGTGGGAGGGTGGGTTTTGTGTGGTGGGTAGGGTAGAGGTGGGTCTGTGGTGTTGGGTGGGCGGTTTGATTGGTGGGTTTCGTGTGTTGGGCAGGGTACAGGTAGATCGTGGTGTTGGGTGGGTGGGTATGGCGGGCTAGGTAGTGGTGGTGTTCGTGGTTGGTTGGATGGGTTTGGGTTTGGGTTGGTGGTTGGGGTTTTGGTGTTAGCTTTGGTTGTAATCGGTGGTGGAGATGGAGTGGAAGTAGTGAAGGGAGAAAGGATTTGGGTGTTGATGAGGGAGAAAGGGTTGGGGAGTTTGACGGTTTTCGGGTAAAGATGGTGATAGGGTGTGGTAGCATTGAGTGGTGGTGGGTGAGATGGAGCTATGGAGGAGGGAGAGTTGATGATGGAGCCATGGAGGTTGAAGAGAGAATGGTGAGCCAGAGATGGTGGAGCTTTGGGAGAATGAAGAGAAAGTTAAAAAAAAAAGTAAAATAACAAATTGACTTGTTATTTAGGTTGTAGGTTTTTTAACCTAATGAAAGAAAAAAATATGTACAAACTTGACTTATTCTAGAATAATCCAAAGGTTAACTTAATATAAGAAGAGGGGTTAAAGGTTGACTTATTTAAAACAATTTTTCCTTTTTATTACAAAGAATGCTTTAAAAGATTTTCTCGCAAAAATAACCTTCCAAAGGTTTTTTTTTTGGTAATTTTCCTATTCTAAATAACTCAATTTGCAAATATTGTAAAACAAAACTAGCAAAAAGTGCAAAATCATAATATTGCAATTTTCAAGGAGACAGAGTAATTATATGATCTTTTGATTTGTAGCATAAGTAACCACCAAGTACACGTATGGCAACCACAATGCTCAGACAAAGCGCAACCGCAACCCACCACAACACTTTCGGATCATCACCTATGTCTTCGATTGTGAAGTACCATTCTAAAATGCAGTTACGCTCAGCTGATACTGTACCAGTTGAAGTAGAAAATCCGACATATACTCTCTTAGGAAGATATTCGGGAAGATTAAGGTCGAGAACAGACAAAACTGGAGGTTCTTCTCTTATCCAATTCCCTTGAAAAACATATATATTCATTGTTTTTGTGATGCAGGAGCGAAGAGGCTTATCCAAGATATCACTATTTATGACCTTCGCAATTTTTGGGTAAGGTTAATTCTTCAAAGCAAGGTCATGGGAGCTACGAGTTTAAGCTCAACACAACCTTTTCGTCCATGATAAGGTGGATTGAAGATGATCCAAGTCTATGAAGAGTGATATGGGGCGTCCATATTAGAGTCCTATTGAGTCATATAGAGTCTTAGTTAATTTTATTTATTATTTAATTCATTATTTTAAATTATGTCAATAATAGGGCCGAAAATATGTTATAATTTCGCTTATATGAAGACTCCTAGTTGAGTTGTAATTCCTTTTAAGATAAGAATTGATCTAACTAAAGGATAAGGAAGGCTAGGCGTGTAAAAAAAGATTGAAAGAGCCGAAAATCCTATCATTCTTATTAGATTATCTTTCTTATGTTATCTTTATCTTTTCCTAGATTTTAGGGATTAATATTTATATGCTTTCTAGATAGAGTTTGGTTTCCTAATCATACTAGAACTTGTACGAGTATAAATAGGCGCTTGTTTAGTCAATAAAAAGTAAGTTTGATTCATTCATCATATTTTCGAGTGTTTAATTATTTGTCAATTAAAAAGTCGAACCATTTAATCTTATTTCAGGAGTGATTATTATTGAGTGTTGATCTACTTGTACCAGGTAATGGTTTAATGGAGATTAAAGTTAATTAAATCTTTCAGGAATGTTTGATTTAATTTCCATATCCTAAACACATAAACACAATAAACACATTTTAAAGTTTCGGACTTTAGCTTGGTTAGAACCTTTGCTTTGGAGTACTTGAATGTTATTCTCATTGGAGTCACATTCATATCATTTTGTCACACCATCATAGAGGATCATTGCAGTCAGATTTTTACCATTTGTAATAGTAAGATTTGAATTGTTCAAGGAGGCTTGGCTGACGGACTTTATGCTGTTGATATTCACTCCAACATGATTATTGTCAATATCTTCTGGGAAGCTTTTCCTGGTATCAAACTCAATTCCGACTATATTGGTCGCGGAGGATCCATTGAATATAGCATTGACAATCCCTAGCCACTGATCCATGCTATTACTTGGAACCGCTCTTGTTTTAGTCAAGATGAAGGCTAGCCCGTCACCAGGAGGATCAACCTTAGGTGTTACATTAAGGATAAACGTCGAGTTGAAAGATTCCACTCGACCTTTCCTCCATAGCTTGACGGGATTGTTATACAAGACCCTTCCGGAAAGATTGTTCATTGTACCATCATTACGAATGCCCATTGTAACTTGAATAGCCTCCTTCAGAATAAATGATGCCCCTGATTTGATAAAATCGCCTTGAACATTTTGAGGAAAGCTTGGATAAGAAAGGCTTAAGGACCATCCTTGGTTGATTGCACCTACCAACAACAATAATATAAGTACTACCTCCGTAACGCAAAACTTGCAACAAATGGACTAGGGGGAATTCCTATGCAAAATTTGTTAATGATGGATAAAGGTGTAGTTTGATAAAAGTAGGAGAGAGAAATAAAATGTGATTAGGAAAAAAGGGAGGGAAAGAGTACACATAAGGTGGGGATCATAGGTAATTTAATGTTAAAAACTTTATCATATGAAGAAAGTGGAGGAATTGTTGCAAATATTATGTTACACCTATTTTTGAAAAATGTTGCAAGTATTGTGTTACGGAGGGAGTATAAGAAATTCGTTGCTGCTACTGCTAGCTAGAACACAAATCAAAGGTCTGGAATTGTGGCATTTTTCTAACCATAGTATGCTTGGTAAAACAGCAAAGGAATGTCATGCTACTTGTACTAAGAGTTCAAATGACTAGTTTCTCAAATACTTTTGAATCAGCAATCCATAATATAATTACTTTATGTTTGACTACTGATTCATCTGCTTTAGTTCTATACATGTTCTAATCTGGGGATTTCTTTCGGATATCCTGGTTGATCATTTCTACTATTATGAGTTGTTTTATCTCATTAAGCACACCCCTATCTTTCACTTGATGAATCTTCAGTTAGTTTTCCAAACAAAACTTTTTATCATTTTTACTCATTATTTTTGATAACCAGATTATATTGGCTGCGTATGATGTAATCATCATTGTTCGTTGTAATCCATTGCATGAAAAAAGACTTGAGTAATTTTCTAAGCTTTGAAATGTTGACACTGTTCTCTAGATATCCCTTTGGCAGTTTGGCTGCATCTAGATATCCTTTGTAATTTCGGTTATATTACAAAGAAGTGTGTACAAGTGTTCTGAAATTCATCTGTGTACGTTATTAAGTTTTCATTTACGCTTTTGAGAGTAAAAGCCGGTATCAGCGCAAGCACTGCCCGGGGATTTTGTGTATTATAAAACTAAGATGAAATATTATACTTCCTCCGTTTTTTATTAGTTGTGACACTTTTTATATAAGAAAGTTTCAAATTAATTGTGACACTTTTTAATTTGTACATTTCTTTCTCTTTATCTCTCTCCTATTACATGGGTCCCCTGTTTTATTTCTCTCTATCTCTCTCCTTTCCATATTGTGTCTAGGATTCCGTGAAATAAAAAGTGTCACAACTAATAAAAAACGGAGAAAGTAGTTAAATTGCGTATAATACTTAAAATAAAATTAGGCAATGGCGCAATAAGCCCAATAATAACAAGAGAACAAATCAGCAAACCGTCTTCTGAAAATGAGGACCTATTTAATCAATTTTGTGACCTATTTAATCCATTTCGTGACCTATTTAGTTCATTCAATACTCACAATGTTAAATTTATTTAGTGACTAATTTGATTCTTTCGGTAGTCATATGCTTTTACTAGGAATCGTTGTTATATTTCGAGACTAAAATTGAAATAAGTAAAGTAGAAGAAAATGAGCAATTAGAGTGGTGATAAAAGTCTAAAAATTGGGATTAGTATTAGGTGAGAGTAAGATACAACGGACTTGTTAATAGAAAGACTTTCTCTTTTAATAATTAAACTTTAGGCTAACATTTTTAAGAATGAAATCTCCAAATGGACCAATTAATCAAGTCTAGCAAGCCCAATTAAGCACAAGATAACTCGAATCTATATAGAAACATACCTTCCACGGGCATCTACGATCACTCAGCTCACTCGAAATTGCATAGAAATTTGGTATTATTTGAATGATTCTAGATCTAAGGATAAACATGAGTCTAATCTTATCTCTAAAGAACTAGACACCAAAATACATTTGTCTCTTTGAACCACTCAAAGTCAAGAGAAGACCAATTTACATTCGTATGCCAAAGTATTTAAATTTCATGTAGAGAGCATTGCAATCGCATAGTTAAATTTTTTTTGTAATATTATTCATTATACAACTTAGTGTACACTAGAGACTATTCTTTCTTTTGCTTGTTTTCTTATTTAGAGTTTTACCTGTCTTTTTTTTTATTGTTCATTTAACTCTTCCAAACGAGTAATGAGTAAGTTAATTGTCTTGTGTGTATTAAATTTATGGTATTCGTAAGTGTATGATAAAGGTGTACCAACTTCAAAACAATAATACTTAAAAACGAAGATTTTTCAATTTCAATGAAATTACTGTGGTCATGTAAAAAAAACAAGCAAAGCCAACATAACTTATCTCTAGCCTCTCAGATGCAATGTTATAGAGATGTAGGGACTATAAGACTAGTAGTTAAGCATTTTACCATAAGGGTATCAAATGCGAGAGTGAGAGATAGCTCAATAGGTTAAAATATATCTCTTGATTCCAGTTCAAAAATATCGGTATCGATTTTCATCCTACGTGGCTCCTAATGCATTTAAAAGAAAAAAAATTGTACAAAATGAAAGAGTGGTCCGACTGTTCATGACTGATCTATACCGTCTACCTTATATCTCGTTTTCATATTGGACATTTCTACTAAAACAAATAATCTTATGAGAATATTCAAATTACACAACTAAACCGCCTTCCTTGACTTTGTTGCTCGTAATATAGTAGAATCAGTCTTAACAATTCAGGAATAATATTCAGAATATTATATCCTTTACAAATAATTCGATAGATATAAAGCAATAGCCATTTCCTTACTCTTTTAATCAATTGCATTGCACTTATCAACGTATATACACTAGAGTTTTATTATAAAAATGCCCCAACAAATCATCCATTTCCTTCTGGTTATACTTCTACCTCTGTCCACTCTTAATCAAGTTGGGTGTTTCACTTTTAACTATTCAACATTCCCGCGACAGGTTGATGGAGATTTCATCAAATCGAGTAACTCTTACATATATGAGAATGCCATACAAGTGACACCGGACACTAATGGAGGCATACAAGATCTTGTAAATCGCTCGGGAAAGATATTATACAACCAACCATTTACGTTATGGAATAAAGGAAGAAAAGCTTCTTTCAACACAACGTTTGTTCTCAACATCAAACCTATTGCCAATGGTGGGGGTGAAGGGCTCGCGTTTGTTTTAGCTAAAGACACAGACCTCCCAACTGACAGCAAGGGCCAGTGGCTAGGAATTGCCAATGCTAACACAAATGGTTCCATGCAAACTAACATTGTGGCTGTTGAGTTCGACACAAAAAAGAATTTTCCTGAGGATTTGGATAACAACCATGTTGGTTTGGACATTAATAGTGTCTATTCTGAGCGACAAGTTTCGCTCAGCTTGTATAACATCACAATTGCATCAGGTGATGATGACATCTCTTGTATGATCAACTATGATGGTATAACAAGAGTAATGAACGTGTCTGTTTTAGGAGGAAATTTAACACAATTTTTGCAGATCATGTCAGTGCCTATTGATCTTTCCGAGTATCTTCCTAGTAAAGTTTATGTTGGATTTTCTGCTTCCACAGGAACAGGCTCTGAGCTTAACTGTGTCAAGTCGTGGTTCTTTAGTGGAGACGACATAGATCGAGTAAACAGATTGTGGGTATGGATTCTGACTCCAACCATTATTGTAATACTCTTGTTATGTGGTATTTTAGCTGGGTTTTTGTACAGAAGAGAGAAAAGAAAACAGAAACCAGTAAAGGGTGATGAAGAATTCTCTATGCAGAGCTTTGAGACAGGTTTAGGCCCTAAAAAATTCAAGCTCAAGGAACTCAAGGGTGCTACAGGTAATTTCAGTGCTAAGAATGAGCTAGGAAGAGGAGGATTTGGGATAGTCTACAAAGGAAAGACTGATACGAAGGAAGTAGCTGTAAAAAGAATGATCAACACTAGTAAAGGAAAGCAAAGTCTGATAGCAGAAATTACAACAATTGCTAATCTTCATCACAAGAATCTAGTGGAATTAATTGGGTGGTGCTATGAGAAAAATGAGTTTCTCTTAGTGTACGAGTACATGCCTAATGGAAGCCTTGACAAGTTCATATCTTGCGACGATGAAAATATGATCTTAAGTTGGGATAGAAGGCATAGCATAATTTGTGGTGTAGCGCAATCTCTTGATTATCTACACCATGAATGCTCGAAGAAGGTTCTACACCGAGACATAAAAACAAGCAATATATTGTTGGATACAGAATTCAATGCTCGGTTAGGGGATTTTGGGCTAGCAAGAATGTTCAAAGAAAGTGAACAAACACACCATTCATCGAAGGAAATAATGGGAACACAAGGTTACATGGCACCTGAGATTTTCCTCATGGGAAGATCAACTACGGAAACCGATGTTTTTGCGTTCGGTGTTTTAGTTCTAGTAGTAGCAAGTGGAAGAATGCCAGGAAACAATATAGTGGATCAGGTGTGGGAACTTTACAAGTCAAAATTGGTTCTTACGGCCATTGATCCAAAGTTAATGGGAAATTTTGATGAGGGGCAGGCTGAGTGTATGCTTGTACTAGCTTTAGCTTGCTGTCATCCAAACCCGAATATGAGACCTTCCATGAGAAACGTGCTTCAAGTTTTGATGGCGGAAGCACTTCCTCCAATAGTCCCCTTTGAGAAGCCTGTCTTCATGTGGCCAGCAACAGAAAGTGTAGCATCCTTTGGTTTCTCGGAGGGTTCTTCACGAGGAGAAAATATGATGACATGTACGGAAACTTCTTCAACTCTTAGTGAAAGATAGTTAATTAGCCATACTGTAGAGTACACTAGTTATTCTATCACATAAGTAGTATGCTTTGATTTCAATTTTTTTGAATCAAATCATGCATGCCTTAGTTTTTTCTTTTTTTGTGTATATTGAGCTTACTACTAGTTTTATCTTCCACTTTTATTTTCCTTTATTTACTGTTCTGAGTTTGTTATTATCTATAACAAACTCCAGCTCATTAGTTGCTTCTTTTCCTCTTGTATAAATACTAGGTTGTAATAATTCTCATTCTCTAAGATTCTATGAAATAAATTTCCTTCTTATTCTCTCTACTTCTCTCTCTAACTTCTCTGATGAAAACATCAATTTAAGATGTTTTTCATGGTATCAGAGCTAGATGCTCAATTTTTCACATTCTCCTGCTTAATCTGAATCTTCTTCTCTATTTCTTCTTCTTGATTTCATTTTCTGCGATTTATCATGTCTGAAAATCAAGAATTTACTTCTAAAACTCAACAGAATTCGAATAATTTTGCAATCAACTATGATGATCCTTACTTCATTTCTCATGGAGATAATCCACGAATGCAGCTTGGAACAATTGTCTTTAATGGCGACAATTACGTCAATTGGTCTCGAAGTGTTCGATTGGCGTTAGGAGCTAAGAATAAGCTTTCTTTTGTTGATGAAAGTTTTCCAAGACCTGCTGAAGATTCTACAGATTTTCAGAAATGGATACGCAACAATTGTATGGTAACATCTTCGATTTTACATTGTATGAATTCTTCAATCTCTGAGAGCTTCATTTTTGTTGTTTCTGCTCGTCAATTATGGATTGAGATTCAGGAAAGATATGGACAAACAAATGCTCCTTTTCTTTATGATCTACATAAGAATATGATATCAATTTCACACCATGATTCAAGTATCGCTGAATATTATAAGAAATGGAAAGTTATTTGGGATCAATTGCAAGTTTTGGAGCCTTTTCTTGACTGTAGCCGTGGAGCTTTGTTGAAATGTAGTTATGGTTTGCTAAAGAAAATTCTGGAGACTGATCAGTTAAAGAAACTGATTTAATTGATTGTAGGATTACATCTTGATTATGATCAGGTTAAGATGAATTTGTTGAGTATGGATCCATTGCAAAATGTGAATAAGGCTTATCATATTTTACAACAAATTGAGAAGCAAAATTGCCTTCACATTTCATCCTCCCCTGAAGTTAGTGCTCTTATGAGTACAAAGCAGTACATACCACATAATACCTCCTATAAATCACAATCATTTCAGAGGAAAGAGTTAAATAAGAAGGCAAAGCTTGATCCTTTTTGTGATCATTGTAAGATGAAAGGTCATACTAAGGATCAATGCTTTAAGTTGGTTGGCTATCCTGAGTGGTATAATATTCTCAAAAACAAGACTCCTAGAATGGCTGCAAATGCGACTATGAATGAGCAGAATGCTGGTATTCTTGGATCTAGCCCTCTTGATCAGAATTTTTCATCCACCTCTACTGCTGGTGTTTATGTTGCTGTTATTTGCAAGGAGGTTATGAAGCTTATGAATCAGAATCAAGCTTCCACTTCTTTTGATCACTCTTCTGTGAATTTTGTAGGTATAATCTCTGCTTTTAACAATGATTCTTCTACTCAAATTAGCAATGAACAATATTGGATTATAGATACACGGGCAAGTGATCATATGGCTGCTAGCTTACATTTATTCACTCATATTCTCAATTTAAAATCTCCTTTTAAAATTTTCTTGCCTGATCACACTTACAAGTTTGTTCACACAATTGGAACTGTTGTGTTAACTCCTCATATTACTTTCTTCAATGTCTTTTATGTTCCTAATTTTAAAATAATCTACTCTCTGTTGGTAGATTACTTGATCAAAATAAACTTTGTGCTATTTTTCAACAATATTCTTGTTGTTTCCAGGACCTTACCATTAAAGAAATCAAAGGAGTTGGTCTCAGAAAAGCTGGTCTTTATAGATTTTCTTCAGACATTTCTTCTATTTCGAGTAATACTACATATTCTAATCCTGTAGTTTTCAAAAGTAGTGCTATTCTTCCTTCTTTTGATGTTTTTCATGCCAGACTTGGCCATGCTTCTCTTAGCAAATTGAAACATTTACCTATGTTTTCTACATGTAGTAATAAACATGATTTTGATTGTGAAGCATGTGTGTTAGCTAAGCATCATAAGCTGCCATTCCCTGTATCTAGTTCTCTTGCTAATTCTGTTTTTGAATTGGTTCACATTGATCTTTGAGGGCCTTATAGAACTCCTACGATAAGTGGTGCCAAATATTTCCTCATTATTCTTGATGATCATTCAAGAACAACATGGACACATTTGCTTCATACAAAAGATCAAGTTCCCACAATTGTTGCAAATTTTTTTGCTTATGTTCTTAATCACTTTCATGTACATGTTAAACATGTTAGATCTGACAATGGTACTGAGATAGTTCAAGCAATTTGTGCTGATTTTTTGCTTAAAAGGGAGTTGTTCATCAAAAGAGTCTAGTTGGAGTTCCTCAACAAAATGGAAGAGTTGAGCGAAAACATAGGCATTTGCTAGAAACTCCAGAGCTCTAAGAATTCATGCTTCTCTTCCTATTCAATTTTGGGGAGACTGTTTGTTAACAGCCACTTATCTTATTAATCTCATGCCTACCTCTATTCTTCATTGGAAATCTCCTTATGAAATACTGATGCAAAAACCACCTGATTACAGTCACTTCAGGGTAGTTGGTTGCCTTTGTTATGCAGCTATTAGAAAATCTTATAAATTTGCACCAAGAGCAAGAAAATGTATTTTTCTAGGTTATCCTTATGCTCAAAAAGGATATAAGTTATTTGATTTAGAAACTAAGACTATCATTCTTAGTAGAGATGTTCTCTTCAAGGAGCATATTTTTCCTTATTCTCTTACATCATCACTTGCTTCAAAAACATCTTCTTCTCTTTCGGATTCCAATGTTCTTTTACCATTGATGAATCCATTAGATAACTCTTCTTGTAATATACCACCTTTTCATACACCCTCAACTGCCTCTCCTTCATTTCCTATTTTTTCATCTCCATCTCCTTCTACTTCTAGCTTTCCTTCTTCGCCTATTCCACATACCTCTTCACCTATTCAAGATTGTACTTCTATTTCTCTTTCTCTTCATAATGATACTTCACCTACTGTTTCTCATAATTCTTCTTCTTCTTCAGATCATACTTCTTCTTTTGCATCTCCCCCACTTAGAATATCTACAAGACCAACCTCTTTACCTCATCAATATGATGATTTTTTTATTCCTCCCAAGTTTCTTCCAAAACCATCATCGTCCAGCTTTAATGTTTTTGCAACTGATGAACTCTCTTTTCTTGATTCTAAACATTTGGCTACTCTAGCTAATGTTCTTTCTGTTCATGAACCTTCACATTATAATGTGGCTAACAATTATCCTAGGTGGGTTGAGGCCATGGATAAAGCGCTTGCAGCTCTAAAACAAAATGATACTTGGGAATTAACTCCTTTACCACCTCGTAAATCTGCCATTGGATGTAGTGGGTATATAAGGTGAAGTTTAATCCTGATGGTACTGTTGAAAGATGCAAAGCAAGGTTAGTTGCAAGGGGTGATAAGAAAATCAAGGGCAAAGATTTTAAACATACTTTCAGTCCAGTTGCCAAATTCACTACTATTAGAGTTATTATTGCTATGGATGCTGCTAAACAGTGGGAAATTCATCAATTGGATATCAACAATGACTTCCTTCATGGCTATAGTGAAGAAGAATTGTATATGCAACCTCCTGTTGGCTATACCAAGGCTTCTCCCGGTCTTGTTTGCAAATTAAAGAGATCGTTATATGGCTTGAGGCAGGCAGCAAGACAATGGAATGTTGAATTAAGTAAATTTTTGCTTTCACTTGGTTTCATTCAGTCTAAACAAGATTACTCACTTTTTTTATTAAAAGTGATGATCATTCCTTTACTATGGTCATAGCATATGTTGATGATCTCTTGATCACTGGTACTTCTACAACTATTATACATGCTCTCAAAGCAGCTCTACATTCTGCTTTCTTAATTAAAGATCTTGGGCATCTCAGATATTTTCTTGGCATTGAAGTGTCTAGGGATGCTTCTAGTATTCTTCTAAATCAGAGAAAGTATATTGTTGATTTGTTGCAAGATGCTCATATGGAGGATTGTACTCCTACTTCTTTTCCTTTGCCTAAAGGTCTTAAGCTTAGCACTGAAGATGGAGCACCTCTACCTGATCCCGAGCCTTACAGAAGAATGATTGGGAAGCCTTTATATCTTAATCTCACAAGGCCTGATATCTCCTTTGTTGTGCAACAATTAAGTCGGTTTTTACACTGTCTAGCTCAATCTCATTTTGCTGTTGCTCATCATGTTTTAAGGTATCTTAAGGGTACTCTTAACATGGGACTTTTTTACTCTTCCTCCTGTGATTTTTCTCTCAAAGCTTATTGTGGTGCAGACTGGGGTTTTGTCCTTTTTTCGCAAGATCTCTTACTGGTTATACCGTGTTTCTTGGTTCTTCCTTAATTTCTTGGAAAACGAAGAAGCAGAAAACAGTCTCTAAAAGCACTGCTGAAGCAGAATATAGGACCATGAGTTATACTACTAGTGAGCTTATTGGGCTTCAAGGATTATTTGTTGATCTTAAAGTAGATGGTCAGCTTCCTGTTGATTTTTTTTGTGATAATACCGCTGCCTAACATATAGCTGAAAATCCTGTATTTCATGAACGGACAAAGCATCTTAAGATGGATTGTCATTTCATTAGGGATCATGTTCTGGATGATTTTATCAACATTCTTCATGTTCGATCTGCTTTCCAACTTGCTGATTTGCTCACAAAACCTTTGGGTGCTGCTCAACATCAATTTCTTTCTTCCAAGCTTTGCCTTGCTTCTCATCCACCAAGTCCAGCTTGAGGGGGGATATTGAGCTTACTAGAAATGGCAATGGGTCGGATCCGGGTAGGGTTCTCTAGGACCCGGATCCAGATCCGTTTTTCAAACAAGGACCCGGACCCTACTCGGATCCGTTGTGTAATAAAAATGAGGACCTAGATCCAGATCCATACGGGTCCTACAGATACGGGTCCAAAACGGGTACAAAATGGGTATTTACCTACTTGCGTCAAATAAGCCTAATTTTCATAATAATTAAAATTTTCAATAACGAAAACAACGTCATTTCGCATCTCCAATTGTTGACGTTCAAAAATTCAAGTTTAATACAAAAAAAATCCAACCATAACATTAAAAGTTAAAGATATTAACAACACTACAAAATATTACAACATAAAGTTAAATTTGTTGATGATAAAAATAACTTTTAAAAATCGGGTAAACGAATCCGGATCCGGGTAATACTTTAGGACCCTGTCCAGATCCGTTTTTTGAAGCTAGGACCTAGTTCCTACCCGGATTTGACGGGTCCTAATTTTGAGGACCCAAATCCGCTCAAAACGGATACAGATCCTCGGATTCGGGTCGGGTCCATTATCCATTGCCATCCCTAGAGCTTACTACTAGTTTTATCTTCCACTTTTATTTTTCTTTATTTTCTGTTCTGAGTTTGTTATTATCTGTAACAAACTCCAGCTCATTAGTTGCTGTTCTTTTCCTCTTGTATAAATACTAGGTTGTAATAATTCTCATTCTCTAAGATTCTATGAAATAAATTTTCTTCTTATTCTCTCTACTTCTCTCTCTAACTTCTCTGATGAAAACATCAATTTAAGATGTTTTTAAGTGTAAAATATTTATGGCGTGCTTGGTTCAAGAAGATTAATTTGTTTGATTCAATCTTGGATTGGATTCTATATCCATTCCAAAGTATTGTTTGATTTATTTTTGGAATGAATTCTATATTAACTGTTTTGTTTTCCTTAGTATAAATCGTTTAAAGTTAATAATTTAAATGCACACGAATATAGGTTCCACATGACAATTTTATTGTAACACAAAAACCACCGGTTATTGCTTGCAGTTGCACTGATACTGATTTTCAATTTCAAAAGCGTAAGTTAAAACTTTATCACATCACAGATGAATTGCAGAATAGTTTAAAACACTCTTCTTTGTAATGTAACTGAAATTTCAAAGGATACCTAGATGCAACCAAAGGCCCAAACCGCCAAAGGGATATCTAAGAACAGTGTCAACATTTCAAAGCTTAGAAAACTTTTTTTTTGGTAGCAAAGCTTAGAAAACTACTCCAGTCTTTTTCACAGATTGGATTAAAATGAACAATGTGATTAAATTATAGGCAGCCAGTACAATCTGGTTATAAAAAATGATTAACAAAAATGAGAAAAATTATTATTTGGAAAAGTAACTGAAAATTCATCAATTGAAAAATTAGGGGGTGTGTTTAATGAGATAAAACAACTCATAGTAGAAAGGATCAACCAGAATATCCCGAAAGAAATCCCCAGATTAGAACATGCATAGAACTAAAGCAGATGAATCAGTAGTCAAAACATAAAGTAAATAATTATGGATTGCTGATCAAAAGTATTTAACAAACTAGTTACTTGAACTCTTATTTTTTCCGAAACAATGGTACAAGTAGCATGACATTCCTTTGTTGTTTCACCAAGCATACTATGGTCAGAAAAATGCCACAATTCCAGACCTTTGATTTGTGTTCTAGCACCAACAACTTTCTTGTACTTATATTATTGTTGTTGGTTGGTGCAATCTGCCAAGGATGGTCCTTAAACCTTTCTTATCCAAGATTTCCTCAAAATGTTCAAGGTGATTTTATCAAATCAGGGGCATCATTTATTCTGAAGGACGATTACAATGGGCATTCGTAATGATGGTACAATGAACAATCTTTCAGGAAGAGTCTTATATAACAATCACGTCAAGCTATAGGGGAAAGGTCGGATGGCATCTTTCAACTCGACATTTGTCCTTAATGTAACACCTGAGTCTGATCCTCGTGGTGACGGGCTAGCCTTCATCTTGACTAAAACAAGAGTGGTTCCAAGTAATAGCATGGATCAATGGCTAGGGATTGTCAATGCTATATTCAATGGATCCTCCACGAGCAATATAGTCGTAGTTGAGTTTGATACCAAGAAGAGCTTCCCGGAAGATATTGATAATAATCATGTCGGAGTGAATATCAACAGCATAAACTCCATCAGCCAAGCCTCCTTGAACAGTTCAAATCTTACTATTGCAAATGGTAAAAATCTGACTGCAATGATCCTCTATGATGGTGTGACAAAAACAATGAATATATATGTTTTCCAAGGGGAATTGGATAAGAGAAGAACCTCCAATTTTGTCTGTTCTCGACCTTAATAGTATCTTCCTAAGAGGGTATATGTCGGAGTTTCTGCTTCAACTGGTATAGTATCAACTGAGCGTAACTACATTTTAGAATGCTACTCTCTCCGTCCCATAATCTTCTTCCCATATTCCTTTTTGATTGTCCCAAAATATTTTTCTCATTTCTACACTTTCCATTTATAAAGTGTGTTTTTCCCCCAAAAAACCCTCACTTAACAACATTTATTCTCATTTTATCCTCATTGAATATATATTTCCAATTTTGCCCTTGATTTATGGTACAAATATGGACAACAATGAATGATGAAAGTACAAAATTCAAATTTGGACCACAACTTTTCCTTTTTTTTAACTTTGTCATTAATGTTTTTTATACTTTTTTGGTACCACATACCCCAAACCTTAATTTTAGTGAAAAATGAGAAATGGGAAGAAGATTATGGGACGGAGGGAGTACTTCACAATCCAAGACATGGTGATGATCCGAAAGTGTTGTGGTGGGTTGCGGTTGCGCTTTGTCTTAGCATTGTGGTTGCCAAACGTGTACTTGGTGGTTACTTGTGCTACAAATCTAAAGATCATATAATTCCTCTGTCTCCTTGAAAATTGCAAATTATGATTTTTGTTACGAAATATTATAGTGGATGTCTATTAGGAGATAATAGTTTGTATGTGTATACTAGTTGTCGTGTACTCCCATTGCAATTAGGTCACTTGTTCCCCAAACAAGTTACCTATATATTGTATTATATATACCCCTTATATTTTTGATAAGAGAAGATACGACTATTCTCCCCTACAACTCTCTATCTTTCTAACCCTAATTTCACAACACGTTATCAGCACCAACCCTAGCCGACTGAGCGAATTAACCTGCTCGATTAAATTTAGATTCTGCCATCAAAGTTTGAAACGTGATTACTCACAGACTCACAACCATATTTATAGCAAGCATTAAAAAAGACAATAACTTTAATTATTTTATCACTTCCGACGAAGGTGTTAATGATGTTTTCGCGGAGGAGCATCTGGATGGATTTAGTTGCGTTGACTCCATAGTCCATAAGTTTTTTGTTGTCTTGGAAAAATGGAGTCAAGGGATGACTATGATTAAGACTATATATTGGAGATGATGAGGTTGTTGACGATGGAGGTTCATCTGATGATGTAAACGATCCCGACTCAGTTCGCCGGATTCTAATGACTCATGTTCGGCCAATGATTTTCTTTCTTTCTTTGTTGCCCCGCGCTTTGCCATGCCGTTTTGCGTGGTGGTCAACCAGGCAACTTCTTTCGGTTACCGCGCCAACCAGCGACTGCGGCTATGATTTGGCTCTGCAGAGAGTAAACCACTGTCACCGTTGTACTTATCGGCGAGTCTCGTCGTAAGTAATTAGGAAATTTAGCTATTTCAAAACTTTCATCTACTGATATAAATTTCTTTGTCAAAATCTACAATTTCATGATTTAATTGTAATTCGTTTGATATCTGTGATATCTGTGCAATATGCATATATGCTGACTTGTTTGTTTGTAACAAATATGATATTCTCCAATTAAAATTATTTATTTGTTGTAACAATTTGATGGGTTCAGTTTCTTGATCTCAAAACTTCTTATAATCGGCATGAAGCTATACTTGTCCGTCAATAGTCGGCAAGCAATGAAAAAATAATATTTTGTTTAATTTATTTGAGTCTTGGTCGAATTACTCACGGCTTTGCTTTGGCACTGATGATGACTCTTGTTATTAATGTTCTTTATTTGGTACTTAAGATTACAATTTTCCATTAACAACCTTTAATTAATGCACGTGGATTTTGTAATTATGCTTTGATATTGATGTATGTATGTATGATGATGATTTAGCGATAAATATCGCCATTGGTATTTTGTATAATTGCTTGTGATGTGAATATTGAGGACTTTTGACATAGTTAAGGGTCATGAATTCCAACAATAATGATTTATTGTGTTTTTGGAATCATATAATGACTATTTTGGAGTTAAAAAAAAATGGGAATCGATAATTGTTTCCGTATCTTGGAGTTAAAAATAGCAAACTAAACAACCTCTAAGATGTTAAACAATTACATGAGGATCCAATGACCATAAATTGTCTTATGTTGTTTAATACTGTATTACTTGATATAGAGTGTATTTTAACTGGAAATAAGTACCTTTAAAAGCTCAATATAATATGATCACCCTGATTATAGTGTAGAGTCTTGTATCTGTTTTAGTTTACCAGTACTATGTGATTACTGTTGGGAAATTTTTGTTTGAAACTACCTTGTAAAGAACGAGATTTAGAACCATGTACGTAATAATTTTCCTTTTTCAAAAAAAAAAAAAAAAACAACCACTCCACCTTTTATCAAGTTTTCTTATTGACTATGCAACCCCACTGTGATTTCAATCAAGAATTCTGTAAAATGCCTAAAACCTGCTCCAGCAAAATCCTCCAGCCGGCTGTTGTCTTTTTCAATGTTGCCTCACCATTGTCACAGTCACCGAGAAGATAAAGTCATAAAACTATAATGGTGTGGGGGATTGTTCTTTTGAGGTTGTTGGATGATGGGTGTGCAGGAGAGAATGAGACACGCAGTATCGTGCATTATGGAAGGGAAGAAGGCATAAAAGTAATTATGATAAGTATGATTTAGACTGTGGACTAATTTAATGAGAATTGATGTTCGTATGTTTTTTGAAAATTCCATTGTTTTATAGATTTGCTTGATGTGTTATAGCTGGTAATTTGACTATTTTATGAGACCTTTATGATATTCTCACTATGTGCGTATTAAGTGTTCGATTATAGATTAAACTTGCAAGCTAATACATACACTTATTAGATCATTTCTAGAAGTGAATGAGAAATTGCATACTTTAAAGAGTAAGTAACATGCTTGCATTATGTTCTTCTGATTATATATAATTTATGGAAAAGTTTATAAGAATTGCAAAAAGGAGTGCATATTATCTCTTTGAGCAACAAATAGTATTTATGAGTTTCAGAAATGGAACATGACATTGTGAGCAATTTACTTGACAAATATATTTATTATGCCCATACTTGTAAAGGATTTTGATTTAAAGATGAATGCAATTGGGTAAGAAAAACATGATTAAGTGCTTTATATCAAATAATTTTACTTTGCTAATTGATACATGACATTGCCAAAAGAATTTATGGCTTACAAGGCGCAAGGGATTTCTAAAGACTGTTGGACTAATTTCGTACCCCCATATGCAAGGATTAGAGGGAGATACTATTATTCAATTATATATTTTATGTAATCCCTGCATATAATTAATAAAAGACTTTGATGGTCAGTTTAATACATATTAACTTAAATGTCAACCATTTATTTAATAGAGGTGGCCACATAATTATCAATTATTTAGAATGATATATCCTGAAGATGCATGTGAATAGATGTCGTTGATCATATATCAACTTCAAGTGCTCCAATTAAAATTGATGTCCCAAAAGAACATTAGTTGCTAATGAGTATAGAGCACGCTTAAAGCATGGTAAACTAATAAGCTACAATGATAAGAATCTTCTGAAAAGGAAAGAGACAATAATTGACAATGACAAATTCGAGAAAGCGATACATTTTGATGGATCTCTTGAAGGGACAATCTAGTAAAGAAAAAAATATGTTTTATGATTGTATAAACGCTCCAGAAAAGTATAAAATGTCCAACAAGATTAGCATGTATCAAGATTATAATCAACACTCCAGTAGAGTATGAGTTTGGATCAAGTAGTGGTTGATTGTCTTGCCAATTGTAGAAAGAAACACATGTTGGTATGCTTATATCACATCACATTCATGGTCATGCACAAAGTATGTCTAATAAGGTGATCACCAGTGTTGGAAAATTGACCAGAATTTAAATTCAAAAGAAAGTGATTTAATGTGATAATTAAATTAGGCCATCCGGGTTTAATAATTACCCGTCATGGAAACCTGAAGTTTCATTGGATATGAAAAAATATTATGTTGACGCTCTCTCATTTAAGATATATGAAACGAATTGAATGGCAATACATAACATTGAGATTGAGCTATATATATTTGAAGAATATTATAAATCTGAAGTTTATTTTGAAGAAAGTTTCAAGAGATAAGTTTCTAATAACTTTGTACGGGCATATGCCAGAAGTTAACTAGAATAGATTATATATTGTTAAGTATTAGGTGGATAGAAGTTCACCAAAGCAACTTGTATGTGGATATTTTGATTAACTAGTATCTCGGTATTAAAGTCTTTGATGATCCAGAAGATCACCGTCTAGTAGAATTATATACAAGTTATTTATGTTTATATAACAATATCTTGATTGAGGCTATTATATGTCAGCACAAGAATAGAAATGTAAGTGAAATCTGACTGCACAATAAAGATTATACTCCCTGTAATTAGTATTCTCCGAAATAGATGAAATTTTGGTGAATTATATTCTCCTGAAGAGATGGAATTTGTTACACATGAAAATTATATTCTAAGTTGGTTAAAAGTTCGATGCCCCTACATTTGAGTTATTTTATCAACTTAGGGGGAGAAAAAATTGTAATAAGTTGGCAAAATTGTAAAATTCGAAATTATTTGAAATTACAAATTGATGATCCCCTTTCTATGTAAATTTGAAAAGTTATATGCCAACTTTTTCTCTATGTGTTATCAAGATATGTTGCACATCTATGATTTGATTTTTATCCAGTTATGACTCATGTTGCATAACGTTGAAGATACACTTTGGTCATAGGAATACCATGATAAATCTTGCCAATTTTACTTGCATTGCTACACTTTAAGTGTAGATTGTATGATCGTTTCCAATAGATATATATGATACATGGCAAGATAGTGCAGTTGACACTTTTAAAGTGTAATGATACTATATTAATATCATAGTGTATGAAATATCCCAGAAGCAAAAAAGATATCTGAATTATAGTAGATGGTCTATTATATGAGAAAAGTTATAATGGTACCAATTGGAAATATATTCAGATATCGTTGCAAAATAGCATGCAGGACGTATATTGAGGAATAGTATGATACCGGTATATATGATGGAACCGATGAATAATATGCATATGCAGAATGAGTGGACTTGAGAATAAGAGAACTGAAATAAATGTCTACTTTGATCTCGATATATTAAAGCTTATTATGGACCAGAAGTCCAAAGAAATGTGAATGATATGATCAAAAGTTTGTCATGGACCCGAAGTCCAGCGAAAAATGGATTTCTAAAATCCACATTGTATAGTGTCTTTTTGAGTCTTCTTACAATCATGTGCATGTGGATGATCATGCAACATATTATTATATTGTTTTTACATATTTTATTTTATTTATGTGACTTCTTCATAATGCATACACATTTAGTATGTTTAGTACTTTATAGTTTAATTTGTAATCCAATGGTTATTGAATTACTAATCTCCTAGTAAAGATATGATAATATCATGGTCTAGCATATATATATATACGATGGATTATTGAATACGTGAAAAGTGACAGAAAAACTATATATGAAATATATGAACCTCTAGTGAAATGCATACACATACATGTTAAAGTATGTAGTGCAGACTATGGATAATTATACATATATGGTTGGAATGATCAACATATTTTGTAGAGTGAATTTGGTTATTAACATCTCAACCAGCAGTTTGAGTACTTGAAATCAATACCCTTTTCAATTGAAGGATATCTTATACAAAAAGGTAACATTATGCAAACGAAGAATCATAATTTAAATTATTGATGGTCTAGAAGTGCCACAATATCTGGAAGCGTCATATTATTATTTAAGTATCATCAATTCCAGAAGTATTAGATGATAATATGGATATTTTACATTGACATAAATTTTATTATCATAATGAACATGATTTTTGGGTATTTGATAAAGCATTGATCTTTCCGTGTATACGATGACCTCCAGAAGTAGGTTCCTTTCTATTTGTATTGAGAACATTCAAGAAAATTGTGATCCATTATGGGAAGAGAAGCTCTTACATACGCAACATGCATCATGGAAGTGAAGAACAATAATGGTGATTCAGTTGTGCAACAAATTTCAATCAAGTGAAGATTCATCAAGTTTATCAACAAAAGTACTTCTTGATAACTAAGCTCGTTGATCACAAGAGATTGCATCGTTCCATAATTTCAAGTGGTGTAACCAAGAAGGGGAGTAAATGCACGCTGCACTCTTTATCCCTTGACCATAGTTTTGTCCCACTGGTTTTCCTGACAAGGTTTTTAACAAGGCAACATCTCAAGCGCATTATGAAGAA
Organism: Patellifolia procumbens; assembly: GCA_947645195.1. Lineage (NCBI taxonomy): Eukaryota > Viridiplantae > Streptophyta > Magnoliopsida > Caryophyllales > Amaranthaceae > Patellifolia > Patellifolia procumbens. Next base: position 8,575,722 of record CANSGD010001328.1, read on the forward strand.
TTGTGTACTCTTTTTCCTTCACTAGAATTTTTCCCACAGGGTTTTTAATAGTAAGGTTTTAATGAGGTATAATTTTCAGGAATAGACATCCAAGGGGGAGTGTTACGAAATAGTATCCATATTGGGCACATTTTCCTTCTCTCCTTTGTTTTCCTCCATTAAAATAGCTTCACTCTTCCCCTTTCACTCCAATGGTTGCTGCCATCAACCATCACCACGTTAAAGCACCACCACCACTGCATCAAAACCGCCACCAACATCGCAACACCTTCCCCTTCTTCCTTCCCTTTCTCGCTGCATCTCTGTACCACCTTCCCACCTTTCGCTGCACTGTTTTCAGCCTCACAGCAGCACCGTGGCCTCACCACGGCTGCCACTCAATCACCACGCACAGACCACTTCGCCGCCGTTAGGCCGCTGCACCACCGCAACCCCCTGCTCTTCTCTTTCCCTTTTTCCTCGCTGCACCCCCCGCCCCTTCATTGCTGAATTTGTTGCTGCACCGCAGCATCACCGGCTGCTCACGCAGCTCACAAACCGCCGGCCAACTCCGGCAACCCAGCCTCACCTTCCCTCATTCACTGCCTCCCTTGTTTGGCTGTTTTCATGAGTGGTTCTAACAAGAACCAAGTCACTGGTTAAAGAACCAGTATTGAGAATTATAAGAAGGCCAAAAGTCAAAGTTGACTTGCAAAGGTATAAACCAAACCCATTAACCCATTTTACTCTTTTAATTAAGTAATACCCAATTAGTGTAATTATTATTATTTTTTTTGGAAAATCATTTTATAAATTATTAGTATTGATTTTCAGAAAATATAAAATTATGAAAATTTCATTTATATTTAAATGAGTTTAGGAATATTGTTTTTAAATAAAGATTTCTGAAAACGGGTCATTAAGGAAAATTCGTGATTAGTTATAAGTTGGGTTGATTCTAATCGATTATTTTATTGATGTTTATGGAGCGATAAATGGAATGTGGGAATTCGAAAGGTCTATGGATGACGTTCTCGGAGTTATGATGGTATTATGGATTGAGCGGTTAAGGTAACGTTTATGTCCAGCGTTATTATACATGCCTATTTATAAAGTATGAATTATTTATGAAGGATGATTATTAATTGAAGGAATTAGTTACAAAGTATGAAAGTATGAAAATGACAATGATCTTTATACCGTATGTAAAAATATGATTATATGAACCTCCGTATTATGAATTATGGAATTTATGTGATTTAATATTTAAAGTTTATTCATGATATTACGTAAAGTTATTGAATATATGTTTGTAGTACAGTTCTTAATTATAAACGTTATGGAGTAGTTATATGATGATATAAATTATGCGATTTAAATGATTATATGTTTAAGTAATGTATGGAAATCTATGAGTTATGTTCATGTTATATGCTTATTCCAGTATAAACCATGATAATGTAATTATCATAATAAATAGCTATGATCCATGATTCATGCTTACGTGAGTAAAAGTATATCCGAGTATTGAAGTATGTCTGAAAGTGTGAATTTATGTGCCCAATATGATTTATACGGTTTATCCATGTTAATATGAAGCTCGATGATAATGTATGTTATTGTATGTTATATGATTTAATTAGTGCTCTCATGATAAATTACGTTCAAATAAAGTATGTAGGTTTGAGTTAAGTGGTACTTGTTTATGTGATTTCATGGATAATATGAATTTATTATAAGACTTGTGACCCATGGGAAATTAATTGGAGTATGTTGTTTTATGAGTTATGATCCATGAGTTACATGTTTATATGATTCATGAATACGTATGATTTATATGCCTAAGATAGACTCATGAACCTATGATTTTTTTTTACCTCTGTGAGATATTAAAATGTAATCTTAAAGTCTGAATACATATTCAATGTGGTGTATAAGGTGTTGTTGTCTATTAACGGTTAATACGAAAATCATGAGCTTCTATGAAGCAAGTTAATAAAATATGCGAAACATGATAATTGAAAGTAACAAGAGGTTCTGGCATTTACAGTGAATAAAAAACGCAAGTTATGAGCCGTACACCCGGAAGGCTTACCGCAAGGTGGGAGGCGTCCCGCAAGGCTATAGTTGCCAGTAACCAAGTTTAATGACGTAATTATGGAATCTTAATAAGTGTTTTATGTTACGTGAATGATCATGACTACATTACGTGTAGTAAATTATGAAGTTTAGTTCATGATGCATGTTTATATGATCAGTTTATGGTTATTAAATGTTTAACGTTTTACGTTAAGAACCATGATTTATATGAATGTCTTAGTATGATTCATGATTAAGTGTTTATTATGGAAGTATGTTGCCTTATGAATTGTGGTTGTGATGTGTGTGAACACAAGAGTAAAAAGAACGGAAAACATGATAAGTAAAAGTGGAAAGAGGTTCTGGCTTTATATTGTTACGTTATATATATATTATGAGTTAAAAGGGGTCATGCACGTACCTGGGTAGTAGATCCAACACGGGAGAGTGCTCCTTGAGGACTACTAAAGGGCAGTATCCAACACGGGAGAGTGCTCCTTGAGGACTGCCATAGGTAATAGATCCAACAAGGGAGAGTGCTCCTTGAGGACTATTAAAGGGTATATCCAACACGGGAGAGTGCTCCTTGAGGACTACCAAGTATACTAGCCAGTTACCAAGTGATATCACGTATTTATATAGACTTTTCTCCCTTATTTACAAGCTAATTTGTGCGTCATTGGAGCTCTTGGGAGCTATTTTGTGCTAACTATCGTATATAGCTGTGGTTTTGTGTTTTAGTGTTGAATTGCAGGTTTTAGGGAGTTTTCTCCTTATTCCCGAGCCATTTGGAAGCAACCACGCCTTTACGAGATGTTACGAGGCACGTAGGATGGCTCACGATCTTTAAGGGTAGTTTAGGAGGTCCCAAGACCTCTAAACGAGAAGAATTGAGAGACAAAGAGTCAAAAAGGAGTTTTCCGTACTCTGATCGGGCAAAAATGGCCCGATCGGGCGAAGATATTATGATCGGGTACAGAAGTTGCGGACCCGATTGGGCAAGTCACGCCCGATCAGATTGGGCGAGAAGACATGCGCCCATACCCGATCGGGCTTTCACTGCCCGACCCGATCGGGTCGGATGCTCCTAGGTCCCAAAATGTTGCTGCGGACTAGGAGAGCGTGCTGGGCCATTTTGCTGAGGGCCCGATCCCAGACCCGATCGGGTGCTGGATCGGGTTGGCCAAAATTCACTCGCCTTGCTGCTGCTGATGCGTTGAACGAAGAAGGAAGTTGGGGTTGATATTTGTGTGGGCCCGATCGGGTCCCGTGCCCACAAACGCATTTTTCGTCTTTTTAATTCCGCTTTTAGTTAGACTTTGGGGGTATTATAAATACCTTTTCCTCATTATTTTAGAGACATCTTTTTACAGATTTAAACTCTAGTTTATTTCTCATAGTTCTTAGCTTAGTTTAAACACTTTAGATTAGATTAAAGGTGATTGAACCTATTCGATTTCAATAAAAGTTCTTGTTTTCTGTCAATTGGTATTCTTCTTTACCCTAATCTCTTTTATTATTCTTAATTGCTTAGCTTAGTTATTTAATCATTCATGATGCAATTATTAGGGTTTCATATTAGTTTTGGTGTTGTCAATTCAATTATGAGTGAGTAGTTCTCTTTCTAGGGTATTAGATAGGAAAGCCATGTTTATACCATGATTGTTATTTAGATTTCTATCAATTTCTAGGGCTTGATTAGGGTGATTGTGATGTGGTTTGTTCTTAATTAGTGATTAATGTTAGTGTACAATTTCATTGATTGCTTGTGGTTAATAGTTATTTGCACAGATCCGTCTTATGACTAGAGGCCTAGGACACGTCAGTAGTTCTGATTACGTTAGTGAACATGCGGCGTATGTTGAACTATGAGCGTTGAGTCTTAACCATATCTCAACACATGCTCTAATCCCCCGACTCTTGACTTAGGTTTTGATAGTAGTTGACCTTATTTGATTGGTATAAGCATGGTGGACCGACCTAATACCCTAGACTTTTATTCCATAGTTAAATCCTCGGTTTAATTAGTCTTCCTTAGCTTAATCTTTAGTTCAATTAATTCTTCCCTGATTTCATCTGAAGTAGCTGATTGGTTGAATATTAATTTAGAAACTCTGTCTCCCTGTGGATTCGACCCTGCTTCCATTGACTACCATAGTTAGAGGACTGTAGGTTTATCTTTGAATAGGTGATACGACTAAATCTTATCACCAAGTTAAAAGAATGTGAAAGTATGATGTTTCAAGAGTATTAATGGATACCTGTGTGGTTTCAAGTTGTTAAGAATGATAAATGGAAACACGTGATGTTTCAAGGTGATGTGTGAAAGTTCATGAAAGTATTAAGTATAAACTATATTGATGAGGTACGTGGATTCATGAATGCTTGTTTATGTCAGCAATCCTGTTCATGACTCGTGTTTGTGATTATAAAGTAATTAATGTGATTATGAGATGTATTATGTTGCCTGTTTCTTTGGTTAACTCCCAAGTTATATAAGTTTATGTATGATCTTGTGAATTATAACAATGCACATTGAACGTGAATATATGTTGGTATAAACGTGAGTTTATACAAGTAAGTATGATCTATATGTCAAGTAAGGATGATTTGTATGTCAAGTGTGATTATCGCCTTATTCTGAAGAAATGTGATTTACGTGATCCAAGTATGATTATGATTTAATTCATGGAAGTATGTGTAATGACAGAATGTTGTCTATGATGCATGATTCCTGTTATTATTAGTTTAAGAGTAAGTTCATCATGATGTGAGAATGGTAAAGTGTGAAACTTAATACTTGACCCATTATGTATGTTGTTACGAGTTACGAGTATGCTTATGATTACGTTAATGCTTATGATGTCAAAGCATGCTATTGTGATTTTTCGGAATACAAGTCTATGAATTTGATAAATTAAGATACGATAATGAAAAGTGGAAAGAGAATGAGTCTGTTAGCTTGGAGTTATGAACTGAACTGGTAAATGGGCAAGAGACTGGTGGAGGAAAGGTTTACGATGTTTAATGTGCCAAGTTGGCCAAGTACGATGAATGTATGATAAAAGTAGTGTAAGGTCCAAAGCCTGTACTTGCCAATGGTCTAAGCTCGTGTTAATAGTCCTTGCCAGCAGTCCGTTCAAGTTAAAGTTAAAGTTCATGTCTTACGATTCGTATTCCGATCAATTAACAGAGTTATGTGAAACATGATTATGTGCAAGGATGTGATATGTGCCTGTGTGTGAAAAACGTTTTCGAACCAAAACTGTTTTTACGGGCTGGAGTAAAGTTCCGAGTTTTCCACTCACTTTGGAATGTTTTCTGTCTTTTCTTGTTTCTCTATATTTTTCTTATGGACAAAGCCCAGGTTCTGAAAGAAGGATCGGCATGGATCCGTGAAAGCAAGTGCTTAGGAATGGATTTCAAGAAGTGAGATTAAGCAAGTATATAAGGTCTTAGTTATAGTTATGAAATGGTGAGACTTTTGTAAGAATATTTTATTATTGGTGGGCCATAACCCACAGGTTTAAGGAAACGCTTCCGCAAAGCATGAGATTAATTAGTGATAATTATGATTAATTATGGTTAATGACGTTTAATTAAGGCACCCGAAATCGGGGCGTTACAGTAACAAAAATATGAACTTCTATTAATATTTTATAGTTTATATTTACAGATTCTAAAGCATAAAGTAGGCTTTCCCGGCCCTTATCTCATGTTCAATTCTCATCGAAACCTCATTTCAAGTATGTAACTCATTCCCCATAGTACTCGAAACTCGGTTCGCGGTTAGCAAATAATGTTCTTGCTACTTTCGAGTTAGCTCCTATTAGCTCAAAAGGGACTCGAAGGTGAATCCTTCTTTGATTACAAACCCATGCCAAACGACTCTCCAACTTAAGGAGTAATTTTGCAAATGCATGCGAAACCTAATCCAGCGATGGATCGGTGGACAGTACGGTCTAGATCGGGTATCTTCTTCTGGCTGGATAACTGGTGTGCATAAACTAGTCTTATTGAACTGCTTAACATAGAAGCATCTATACTTCCTACTTTAGACCTCGCAATTAGGGATGTCATTGAACCCAATATGACATAGAACTCTGCAAAGTTAAGAACTATGCTTGCCCTCATGTCTGTTCTATAATAGAAGAGATTTTGCTCTCTTCAGAAACACAGAAAGACATCCCGTGTTGGCGCGTCCCTTACTCAGGGAAATGTAAAGTTAAGTCTGCCACCTGGGTAGCTCATAAACCACTTATTTTGTATTCTCTCGCTGGATTAGGTCCATTCTGAATGTCCAAACTGAAAGTCGCCTCTGCCGGAAGGGACCCATAAACCAGAAGGGATCCATAACTGGTGAATGTCGCCTTTGCCAGACTTCACAGAAAACATAAACCACTTATTCATTTCTTATTCCCGGACCCATTCTTTCTAGCATCATGCCATGATTAGAGATTTCCTAGAAATAATGATCTCATATGTCCTTCTCCACACCGTTTTTACATTAATTAAAGATGTAACGCCACGAAAATAGGGGTCCTTCATGAAACACCATTAGCCTTAATTAACTCATAATTGAATAACAATCAGCGGAAGCGAATCCTTAAACCTGTGGGTTATGGCCCACAATGGATACAATAATACTTAAAATAGCTCATAAAATCTCTATGACAATAAGACCTCATAAACGCTCCTAATAGTCTTAGTCAACACTTCATGAAATCCACCTCAACAATTTCCTTTCCATGGGTCGATACTGAGACCTCTTTCTTAACCTGAGCTTCGTTCAGAAGAAAAATAGAGAAACAAGGAAAACACAGAAAAATTCCAAAATGAGCGAAAACTCGTATTTTTACTCCAGCCCGTAAAAAGGTTTTGTTTCGAAAACGTTCTTCACACACAGGCACATATCACATCATTCTGGTAATTGTTCGGAAATACTTGTCAAATTTTGTGAATTTTACTTTGAACAATCACCTGGCAAGGACCATTCACGTGAGCTTAGGTCGTTGGCAAGTACGGGCTTTGGACGGGACAGAATAAAACTTTCATCATCTTTCGCTAACATTCGACCATCTCGGTCCATTCATAGAGCAGAAGCATTTCCTCCACCCGTAACTTGCCCATTCACCACTTCAGTTCATAACTCCAAGTCAGGGAGATTGTTCTCTTTTCACTTTTCATTTCAGTATCTTAATTATTATAAACTTTCGGGTAACTTATTGTATTTCCAATTAACACCCATAATTCAGATAATCATATGATGAGATATACTTAGCATAAATATAACTTACCCATTGGTCATATCATACTGACACTTCACACAATTCGTCATACTTCACATAAATTCATGTAACGTCACATTTTCATATAGACACTTACGAGCAGTATATATATATATATATATATATATATATATATATATATATATATATATATATATATATATATATATATCACGTTGAAACACCATATGTTTCCATCTTCAACATTTCATTTACAGGTTCTTTTATTTTGGTATGACGTAAATTCATTTGGAAACATATAACTGGTGCAGAATGAATTCATCCAGGAATGATATGTGGTAACATCTTCCTTATCAGGATTACTAACAGGTATCATTTTTTTTAATAACTTGGCAAGTATATCAGGAATAGCCATGGAGAATAATAGTCCTCCTACAGGAGGTGGCTTAACAAGAATACAGGTGCCACAGGAGATTATATCTCCCACATGAGGTGGCATAACAGGATGCGGTTGTCACAGAGGATTATTATCCCCCACAGGAGGTGACAAATCCGCCGGGATGGAACGCGCACGACCAACAGAACAGGATACTGCCAAGAACCATCTTCCACTTTCATTTATCATATTTCGTATCTTTTAATGTTTTTCTTTAAGCATCTTAAAAAAAGGAGCCATACTCATACTTATAACTTTCACATAATCACAAATTCATGAAATTATTATTTAAATAATAATCATTATTCATTAATATAAACATATATAATATAATCATATAAGCATGTAACATGAACCATAGCTCGTAACAATCATACTTTATTCAAACATGAATTCATTTATATTTCGTAATTAAATAAAAACATAAAACATAAGATTGTTTAATGTCACATAATTCCAAAGAACATAAATAAGCATGGGATCATATATTTGCATTAAGTCGTGGGAACATGAGATCATAATAATTTTCATACTTTACATAAATATGAGTCAATCGAGAGATATTATTTAATTAGTGCAATTCACATATAACATTCATTTTTCATAAAGATATATCGTAAATCATTATACTTTACTTAAAACGTTAATTAGACATGAAACAACGTATAAATAATTCATTAATTTTCATAACTTGTATTATGAAATAAATCAATAAACATTAACGATATCATGCCATAAATATATAAATAACAATTTCATAGTTCATATAAGAGTATTCATATAATCACATTTTATAAAATCACATTTTCACATACAGGCAGACACACAATGCTGGACATAAAGGTTACCTTAAGCGCTCAATCCAAATATCGTCCATAACTCCGAAAACGTCATCCTTAGACCTTTCGAATTCTCACATTCCGTTTATCGCTCCATGAACATCAATAAAATAATAATCAGAATCAACTCAACTTAGCACTAATCACGACATTCCCTTAAATGACCTGTTTTTCGGAAATCTTAATTAAAAACTTTATTATTAAAGCTCATTTAACTTTAGAATGCCATTTTTTAAAACATAAAAGTATAAGTTAAATATTTCCAAAATATTACTTTAATTGGACCTTATTAGTCAAGAGGATGAAATAGGTAATTGAATTTGTTTATACCTTAATAAAAGTCATCAGTTGACTTTTGGAGGAATATGAAACTGATTTCCAAAATGTTTGGCAGAACAAAATGGAATGGAGAGGGGAAGAACAAGGTTTTGCTGCGGTGGTTTTCTGGTGGCTGGCGTCGGAGGCGACAGATATCGGAGCTGGCTGGGCCTCCGCGGCGCTGCTGTGGTGGCTGGGTGAAGCCGCAGCGAAGAGGAGGAGGGGGGAGAGAGTGAGCAGCGAATGGGGCAAAGAGGGTGCAGCGAGGAAGACAGGGGAGTGAAGGTTGTTGCGGTGGTTGTGTGAAGAGGACAGAGGTGGTGTGGGTGGCTGCGTGAGAAGAACAGAGGTTGCGGGTAGGTTATGTTGGTGGTTTTAATGTTTGTGGTTTTAATGGTTGCAGTTATGGGTTGTGTTTGTAGTTTCTTCCGGCGAGGAAGAAGGTTAGAAGCAAGAAGAACAGAGGAGGAAGAAGAGTTGGAAGTGCGGTTGATTTTGGCTCAAGGAAGGGCTATTTATAGCCATGGAGTTGAAGGAGGAATTCAATGAAGAGGAGATTGGAAGATGGGAGTTGGAGGAAGGTTGAAGAGGAGAGTAAATTGGGTCAGTGAAGAGGGAGTTGGGGAGGAAGAAGATAGCAGAAAATCTGATTTTCTGAGAGATTTGCTCAGTTAGTAATGAAGAAGGTGGGAAGAAGAAGTGGTTTTGGGAGGAAGTCAAAAATCGGGTAAAGAGTGGTTTTGGGCAAGTTGGGGAGGATGATGATGATGATGATGATGATGGATGAGGGATGATGGTGATGAAGGGTTGTCTGATAGTAGTATTATTTTTGTTTGTTGTTTCATTTTGGTTTTCCTTTTTTTTCTTTTGTTTTGGTTAAATAAAGGGGTTGGGTTGGGCTGGCTAGTAGTTGTTTAGGCTATGGACTAAGATGGAATGGATTGGGCTCAATGTAATTTGGCTAGTATGAATATGTGGATAAGAATGCCCATCAAAACTGAATTAGGATTTCAATAAATAATAATTAAATAGAATACAATTATATCATTTAAATAAATTCATTTATAAAATAACTTGAAACTAAATGAAATCATTTTTTATGAACATATTATTAAATAAAACTAAATTATCAGTAAATAATCATAATTGAAAATAATAATAAACCTTGATAAATGATAAAATAAATTTTTAAAAGTTCAAGGTATTACAAAAGATTTCAACAAACAGACTGTGGCCGAATTCTTTTTGCTACTATGAAATATTTAGAAAGAAAGAAATTTGATCATCGTCCATGACGAAACTTACCAACTTAATCGAATTCTCTATAGAGAAAAATGCTCAATGGTTGAAGGCAATTTGGTTAATCTATCGACAACAACTCATCTTTTCACACCCCCACCCCTTAAGCTAAAATTTTGACGGCTCTTCTAATCAATGCTACGCTTTCGGTGGCATTGTCCTCCGTACATCAAGTGGGCAAATCCTCAAAGCTATGGCGTATAATCTTGGAAATTCTTCTTCACTGATTGCCGAAGCTACACTCCTACGCAACGGGCTAATTGCCAAAAAAATGGGATTCTAAGATCTTGCTATAGAAGGAGATAACCTCGTTGAAATCAATGTACTAAAAGGAAAATTTGAAACACCTTGGTGGATTTAGCCGTTTATAGTCATAGCGATGACAATGGGTCTTGAACCCCACCGAGACCTGTTTGGACCCGACCCATTTATAAGGGTTTAGATCTAACTTTTTTAGACTCAATAGGTCTGGGTCTAGGAGAACATGGGTCGAGTTTGGGTCTAAATATTCAGACCCAGACCCGTGGAACCATTTAAGTTTTTTATGAGTTTCTTTTAAATGTTATTATTAATAACGGTGTGAGCTGTAACATTTTAATCTTTTGTGAGCTATTATTTAAAATTTTGTTAAGAAAATGTTGTGAAAACCTGTAAATTAGGGCAAAATAATTTATTTGATTAAAAAATACGATTATAACTCAAAATTTAGAAGGACCCATAGACCCACTAGACCTAGCGGATCTGCGTCTGGAAATTCTAGACCCATCAGGTATGGGTCGGGTCTGGGTCTTGAAAAAATTAACGGGTCTGGGTCTAGCTGGATCTGACCCATTTCCATCTCCACTTATAGATGATATTCACGACCTCCTCATTTATTTCAGTTCGACAGAAGTGCATGTTTTTTGTAAAGAAGCATGATCGCGGGACTACCTTCTAAGTAAAAACATCAATTTACTACAAAAAGACAGAGGTTTGATATCCCTTCGCATTTTATCGTTTTTTTTATTAGATAGCTTAGGGTTCATGCTTGAGAGAAGACTTCCCTGAGATTTCCTTGTATCTCATTAAAAATATATCAACTTATTTAATATCAAGGAATTACTTTAGCCCAATTATTAAGCAAGATTCATCAATGTAAGCAGTGCGGCACATATAGGAATGGCAATGGGTAGGTCTGGGTCGGGTCTGACCAGACCCAGACCCAAACCCAAACCCATTAATTTCTTTCAGCTCTAGACCCGACCCAGACCCATTGGGTCTGAAATTTTCAGACCCATAATGGGTCTAGGGTCCTTAGTGGGTACTTTTGAATTTCAAGTTTAATAGCATTTTTTAATCGAATAAATTTATTTCGCCTATTTTATAGGTTTATGTGACCATGATCAAGGTTTGTTTCGAAACAATTAACAAAATATAGCTTATAAAATCTTAAAAATGTTTCAACCTACGTCATTACATGTCTTAAAATGTAGTCACAACTACTCATAAAGTCGTAAATTTATAACTGAATTTTTTTTGAATTAATTTTATGTAAATGGGTCTGTGAATAGGGTCTGGGTCTGATATATTTGGACCCGGACCCAGACCCGCTTGATAACCTCTAGATCCAGACCCGACCCAGATCCATTAGGTCTAAAAAAGTTGAACCCAGATCCTTATAAATGGGTCTGGGTCTGGATCGGGTCCAAGACTCATTGTCATCTCTAGGCACATATCTCGATTATATAGGGGAAGAGGAGTTGGACACCAAAAAAGAAAAAAAAATCTTAACTACTTTACTAACCCAAATTAAATTTCACACGTATTGCATACATTTGACGTTAGTTTCATTTACCAAAGAAGAAAAGTTGATCTTTTTATCCCGTCCTTTAATTAGTTGTGATTTGATGGGTCGTAAAATGATACTATAAACTCTAGCTTTTTGAACCCTTCAAAATATTGGTAATGATAAAAATAGACAATTTCTATCACTAAGTTTTCTACACAAGTTAAAACACAATAAAAGAGAACATTCACACAGATCCAAAACAAAACAGAAGCAGCTCCAATAGCCTATATTAGCTCATACCAACTAGCATAATCATCCAAGTAAATACTACCTCATAGATTTCTCAAAAGTTCATCATCTATCTCTTTCATGTTCCACCATCCTGATTCCTGGCCCTAAACTGTTACTGCATTTTAAAAGGTGATAGTTCAAAGCTTAAAAGCTTTTAGTGATTTTTTTATAATTTTATACAGGAGTACACCATTCCAAAAAGAATTGTTATGGGTCAATATTTTCTGGTGATCAGAAAGAATTAGCAGTAGTTTAGCAATATTAAATTGATGGTTATGTCTGATTCAAAAGCTACTGATCTTCATGACTGAGTAAGTACACTAAAGAGGAATTATTGAAACTTTCAGGTGTGTTTTGAAAAATCTAATCGAAAAATATTGAAGGAAGGAACTAAACAGCTCAGAAAGTAGAAATAATCAATGACATTCACACAGAATCTTTCCCAGATCAGAAATTTGTATTAATTAAACAAAAGAGCGAAGAATCAGTAGTGATCAAAAGGTGAAGCACAAGCAGATAAATTTATGTCAAGCTGATCAATTTCCTATAGACACAAGTGAGATGATTGATCATTTCTCCTTTTAAAAAGGTAGTAGTCTCCTGACTAATTTGCCACATACCCTGCTTGTATAATTGTTATCACCAACCAAATGATGATGAAAATGCCACAGTTACTGATTCATAATTCGAGTCTCGCCATAAACAAGTTTCTTGTGCTTCAATTGCTGCTGTTGGCTGGTGCAGTTGGCCAAGGATGGTGCAAAAACCTTTCCTATCCATCCTTTCCTCGAGAAATTACAGGAGATTTTGAAACGAGCGGTAAATCATATATAGTTGAACAGGCCATCCAAGTTACAGTAGACATTCGTGGTGATGGTGCCATCACTAATACCTCAGGACAAATAGTGTACAAAAGTCCGATCAGGCTATGGAAGCAAGGGAGAGTGGCGTCTTTCAACTCAACGTTTGTTCTCAAAGTAACACCTGAGCGTAATCTTCCTGCTGGTGACGGGCTAGCCTTCATCTTGACAAAACAAAGTATGGTTCCAGATGAAAGCACAGGTCAGTGGCTAGGGATAGTCAATGCCAAAACTAATGGATCCTCTCACAGCAGCATTGTCGCAATAGAATTTGCTTCCCTGAAGACCTTGATAATAACCATATCAGTCTGGACATCAACAGCATATATTCCAGGAGACAAACCTCGTTGAACAGTTCAGGTCTTACTATAGCAAGTGGTAAAAATCTTACCGCGATGATCATCTATGATGGTAAGACAAAAACAATGAATGTATCTGTTTTTCAAGGGAATTTAGTAGGATCTGAACCTCCAATTATGTCCATTCCTGATCTCAATCTACCTCAGTATCTTCCTGAAAATGTCTATTTTGGGTTTTCAGCTTCAACTGGACCAGTATCAGTTGAGCGAAACTGCATTCGAGAATGGTACTTCACTATTGAAGACATAGGCGAAGATTCAAAAGTGCCAAAGTGGGTTTGGTTCGTGGTGCCTGCCAGCATTGTGGTTTCTTTAATTGGAGTTGGTGGTTTCTTTTACTGCAAAACAGAAACTAGATCATCTGCTGGGTACGATTTACCCGTATTTACAGGAGTGGGTCCCAAGAATTTCAGGCTAAAAGATCTCAAGGCTGCTACAGGGAATTTCAATCGGAAGAATGAGCTCGGGAGAGGAGGCTTTGGCATAGTCTTTAAAGGAACCTTGGAGGGACAGTCGGTAGCAGTAAAAAGAATAAAAAACACACAGAGAGGAATGCAAAATTTGATTGCTGAAGTTACAACAATTGGTATCCTTCATCATAAAAATCTTGTACAATTGATAGGTTGGTGTTATGAGGGAAAGGAACTCCTCTTAGTATACGAGTATATGCAAAACAGAAGTTTAGACACACTCCTATATTACAATGAAGGGGACTTAAGGAAGGAGACATACGATACAAAACTAAGTTGGAACAAGAGATACAATATTATCTGCGGTGTTGCCCAAGCTTTGGATTATCTTCACAATGAATGCTTAAAAAGGGTACTGCACAGAGACATAAAAGCCAACAACATAATGTTGGATTCCGAGTTGAATGCTAGGCTCGGAGATTTTGGACTAGCTCGAATGTTTAAACTTACAGAAAAGACTCATCATTCCACCAAAGAAATTGCGGGAACACCTGGCTACATGGCTCCGGAGCTCTTCCTCACGGGAAAAGCAACAACGGAAACAGATGTTTTTGCCTTTGGTGTTCTGGCACTAGTGCTAGCTTCTGGTAGAAAACCAGGAATTCAAGATGAGCATGATTTGATTTGTATGTACGCTTTGTTTCAAAGTCACTAATACACACTGGTCCAGCTTAAGTGATGTTTGTGAATTCTTAAGAAGTTGAGTACAAGCATTATACTTTAAAACTTCTGGTTGCGTATACTCAGAAATCTAGAATTAAAAGATCTATTTCCATTTCAATGTTGAGAGGAAGTAAATTGCTAGTTCTTACATTTACAATTCAATTGAAGTGTTTAATGTTATATTTCCAAATTTACGAGTACATTATGACAATATATTATTAGCTCAAACTTTAAAGTATTATGTATTAGTTATTCAAAAGACAGAGTTTTTCATTTGTTGAAAGCATGTCAACACAAGAAAAACAAGACATACAATTTCGGCACAGGAATCATAAATCTTTAATTTGCGTTCAAAGTAAGAACTCAGTTAAATCTGATGAATCATCCAAATTAGTGATTATCTTAATCCTTCTTTGCCTTGACTTAACGTGAGTACAGATTTCATTATTATGTTGTTCCCGTTGTTTCATTTTGTGATCGTTTAACTTCAACACTTCAACATCTAATCCGACTTCAGTGCTATGTTCAACTTAGCTACCTTCACCGGAAACTTGTCTTCTAAATGTCTTCGCCATAAGTAAAATGCAGCTTCAACCCACCTAGGGTGCACCAGGAACTTGCCCTCTCGGACCGCCCAACGAGACTTTTCTGTGCCACCATCCAACGAAACTACGTGGGTGACACCAGAGCCAAGTTCAGTCGAACATGTAGCCCCCAACTCTTCTGCCATCTTCCACAAATGATGATCAACAGGAACATAATTCATAGGAAAAACCCCACTAAATACTATCTTACAACCTCTTAAAACTTGTTTTCTTGTTGTTTTAATCACTTGCCTAACATCTCCAACACCCAAATTTCCATGATCAGCAAAGAAATCGGCATGAATTCTCTTAAGAACGCGCAAAATGGTTGCGAGTGCTCCATCAAATTCATCCTCATCTCTTTTCAATTGAGAAAGAGACTTCCAATCTTTGAACCCGAAATCACGACAACTTGAAGAAAAGTAAAAATACCTATCCATCAAAATAAGATTATCTTTATGCTTTTGCCAAACCTCTTTTGTATCATCAAGTACCATAGCTAAACTCTCAGGTATATTCAAAACATCAAGCTCTTTATTATCTCTTCCAGGGCAATCATCCTTAGAAATTATTCTTGATTTAAAATACCGATTTCGAGGATCAAGAAGTTTAGCCATTTGTTGGGCATAAGCGCGATCACCCATTGTGTAAATACACAACTCAAACATTTTACTCGCTTCTTGTAAAAACGTATGAACAAAAGGTCTCAACTTTGTAATCATCCCTATATTATCACATCTAAACAAACTTCCTTTTAGATTTTTTGTTGGACCTTTTAAGTATTCCTCTTCCGAACTTAAATCGGTTAATCGAGTTGAGTTAAGCAATGTATGATCTAAATCAAGAACTAGATACAATTTCTTTTGTTTCAATAATGAAACAATTTCTGGATTATGTAACGGTGAATTCAAGGGCGAATAAAACGTCTTACCACACGATACACAAAGATTGTTGAAGCGATTCAGATGCATACATGAATGAATTACGTGATCTTTTTTAAGTCTTTTGATTCTTTCACCTTCTATGTTATCGATTGGAGTTGGGTATTTTAGAATTTGAATGCTCATTGTTGTTGATTGTTGTGTGCCTCGAACTTCTGCGTTTGATAAAGCTTTTTACAACTAGAATAAAAACGCAAGAGTTGAAGAATTATGTGGAACAATTACACCCTTTATCTTCCTTTTATAAGCGCTCGGGGGGAGGGGTTTTCCTTTTCCCAATTAGGTTAAGAAATAAAGCAAGTATTTGATACCAATTCCAAATAGGAAACAGAAAAGCTAACTCTTGGTAGTAAGACAGTTAGACACATGTTTATCCTTAGATCTAGAATCATTCAAATAATACCAAATCTCGATGCAAGTTCTTGAAATTTTTTCTTCAATAATGCTAAAACTTTCAAAAATTCCCTATTTGTGTTTTTTTAAAACTTATTATCATTATGCCGCCCATGATAACGGGGTTGTTCTTTTTGTCATGGATTCAGTCCCAAACCGCTACTTGAAGCAGCGACTTAGGAGCCAAACTCGCTACTTCAAGTAATAGGTAGCAAAATCGCTATTGGGCTTCACATATCGACAATCCTCGGCGTCAGTAACATTTGATATAACGATATTGAATTATGTTATGACATATTCTAAAGATAAATAATAAAGAATGTAAAAGCAATAAACAACACGCACAAATTTAACGTGGTTCACTAGCAGGGTATTAGCTACGTTCACCAGAGGAAGAATAATTTTATTATGTGAGAGAACTGAATACAGATGTGTCGGGCAAAACGTAATTATTAAATACGGCTAAGGTTTAACTCTAAGAATTCATATAAGCACCCTTAGATGTTAACCTAATTAGAATCGACTTAGAAAGTAGAATCCCCTAAACCCAAACTTGCTAACCGTGTAGCGAGACCGTTGTGCTTGGTTATTCGAACCAACAGATAAGTTCAAGGCATATTCAACATATTAAATTGCAAGTTTCAAAAAAGAATTATACAACACAAACTCGCTCCTTGAAGTCGCGAGGTTCAGGGCAAAACCGCTACTTCAAGTAGCGTGTTTGACCTTGAAACTCACTACTTGGAGTAGTGGTTTTGCCTTTAAATTCGCTCCTTTGTGTTGACCTTATTTTTACTGAATTGAACTTATATTTATTGAATTCCTTAACAACTTATTAAGAATTGAAACTGGTTTTTACTAAACCGAACTTATTATCACTAAACTGACATTTTTTAATACTAAACCGAACTTATTTTTACTTAATTGTACTTATTAATAATGAACTGAATTTATTAATTATTAATAATAAACTGAACTTATTAATACTGAATTGAACTTATTTTTACAGAACGGACCTTATTTTTACAGAACTGGACTTATTAATACTAAACTCAACCTATTTTTATTGAACTGAATTTATTAATATTGAAATGAACTTATTTTTATTGAATGAACTTATTTTTACTAAAATAAGTTGACGAGAAGATGGCCTAAATAAAGTGAACTTATTGTATCTGTGTTATTCCTATAATCCTATTAAGCAATGCCCCTGTTCTCAACTTGCACCAAATCCAAATCTTTTATTGAGCCTTCGCGCCAAATTACAGAAACCTAATCGAGCTTTCTATTCCAAAGTGTGAAAATCTCCTAAATTTGGGTTAACAACAAACTCCGAGTCGTACTGATAAACCCACCAAATGAGGGAATGAGATCAAGAAATTCAACTTCCTTTAGGGCGCCCGGGCAACGTTCCATTCCTTCCACCTTCCGTTGTCGTCCCACCTGGTATCAAAATCAACTCATAACATTTTTTTGTAATTTTTAAACTTTTTTTATGCTTTAACCCTAATCTAACTGTCTGTCTGTTTCCAGTGCCACTACCAATTCCAATTATTCACACAAAAATAACAATCCTTCAAATCTCTCTCTTACTTCTTTCCTTAATCGCAACTTTCATCAAACTTCCGTGCTTCCTATTCACAAGGTATCATCATCCCGTTTTGTGCCCGTCTGAATTTCAGTTCGTTCTTAGAAACTTTCTCTGATTTGGCAATTTCGGCTTATTAGTATTCATTATAAGATTACATCTAGATTTTGATTTTTAGCTCTATAATGCCTTTATCTAATGTTGTTTATTCAATTTAACTACCATTAAAGCACAGCCAGTTGCTATTTTTGCTATCACTACTATAACTCGTTCTCCGACCAAAGTACGTGGTATGAAACATATAAGTTAGGCTCTGTTCAATTTACATTAATATAATAATATTCACTAAATATATGTTCATTTCAGTAAATATAAGTTTAGTTAAGCAAATATAAGTTCAGCTTAGTAAAAACAAATTCCACCGAGTAAAAGTAAGTTTGGCTCAGTAAAAATCGGTAGTGCAAAGAAGCAAAAACAACATGAATCTCTAAAAATAAGTTTAGTTCATTGAAAATAAGTTCAATTCAATAAAAAATAGTTCAGTTCAGTAAAATTAAGGTGAAATTGAATAGGGCCTTAGTTGTTAAATTGAAGAGAAATTTGAACTGAACTGAAATATTCTGAACTGAAATGAACTTAAATGTTTTGAACTGAAATGAACTGTAATTGTGAGACAAACGCAGAGAAGCTAAACTGAACTGAAATGATGTTCTGAACTGAACTGAAATGGACCGAACTGAACTGAAATGTTTTTCAATCAATCCAGTCCAAAAGAACAGAGCCTTAACCTACAATGTGCATTACAATAGAAAACTATTTCCTTGCTTTAGTTTCGAAAGCACAAGATTTCTTAAAAATGAGTTTTTTAGTATTTCTATGTGTGCAAATAAGAGGAATTTTGAATGGGTTTCTTCTAGGAAATATGGTGTCATCTTTCAATGGGGAATTAATTGGCTCAAATATTGTTGCCAAAAGAAAACAGCATTGTTCAAATGGAAATGATATTTTTGTTGTAATTAAGGGACAAAAAACATACTCGGGTGCAGCGAAGGAGAGTTCCCCATTGGCAACGGACTACAATCCTCGAAGTGAGTCGATTTTTGGAGATGAGCATTGTGAATTTGCAGGACCTTGTGATGAAAGAGCGCCTGTGATTGAGGATTCAGTGTTTAAGCTGTTCAATGATTCAGGAGGGAATATCAGAAAGAGGTCTTCTGAATGCATAATTGGTTAGTTCAAGCTTTGTTTGAGTCTTACATTTGTAGCATATAATTTAGTTTTGTGTACTTTGAGGTGGCAAAGTTAAAGATTTTTGCTTTCCTTTTACGTTTTTGATACGACATTGCCGTTTGTTGTCCACACAATAGTTAATCATCTTCCGTAAGACTTGAACTCGTATGGAGGGTTGAGATTGAACAAACGAAACACATCGGAGTAAACACAATTGTTCGCTGTGTATGTTGTACAATATGTCAATACATTGCATACATGGATAAAGCAACATCAAGCATAGGCATAGTTGATACCAAACTAAGAAATTGTTGATTTGAAGATTAACATAACTTGTGGATAATCAAATCATGACATTCTTTATAGGCATCATTAAGCATAAGTTAAGGATGGATAGCCTTGATTTATGAACTAAATAACATGCAGGTGTTGATCTAAGGACTAGTTAGCTTGCAAAAGCTCTATTGCTGACATGTTTTTAAAACATTTTAGGTTCTTGAGTCTTCCTACACATACACTAGCAGCACATCCTATCACATTGGAAATTGTGTCATTCTTAAAAGAGATTATTGTTGCTTCAAGTCTTTTAGATAATAGTAGGTAGTGCTCTAGATAAGAAAAAAGAATCAAAAGAGGGCTTACTTGGCCGGTCATACTAACATATGTAGGGCTTGTTCTCCTTCTCCCCAACTTATTTTAGTTAAGTTCAATTCAATCCAGTTCGGCTCAATTCAATTCACTTATTTTCGGTTTAGTTTAGCTTAGCATTGCACAATACTTTAATGTCACGATTCATTTCAATTTAGTTCAGGTACTTTCAGTTCAACGGTTTTCCGCAAAGAGAACAATCAGTCTGCATCTTTTTGTTGCATTCTACAATGCGACCTTTGCTTAGCTCCAACGTATTTTTCACATTATATATCTTGTGTTTATCCTAGCATTTACCTGCTGTGAACATATCTAAAGACATATGTTATAAATGAAACCTTTTTCTATGTTCAAATATATGTTCC
Organism: Patellifolia procumbens; assembly: GCA_947645195.1. NCBI lineage: Eukaryota > Viridiplantae > Streptophyta > Magnoliopsida > Caryophyllales > Amaranthaceae > Patellifolia > Patellifolia procumbens. Next base: position 8,596,081 of record CANSGD010001328.1, read on the forward strand.
TTGAAGTGATTTGGAATTTGCCGATATGAGGCCACAAAGTGCATGAATTGTTGGACTTCCATATCTACCTTGTGTATTTGTGTCAGCGAAGAGAACAATCAGTCTACGTCTTATTGTTGCATTCTGCAATACGACCTTTGCTTAGCTCAAACTTATTTTTCACATTATATATCTTATGTTTAGTGTAGCATTCGCCTGCTTTGAGCATATCTAAGGACATATGTTATGCATGGAACCTTTTCCTATGTTCTAATATACTTCTACGTTCCTTTAAGTTTTTTTTGGAATTTGTCGAAATGAGGCCACAAAGTGCATGAATTATTGGACTTCCATATCTACCTTGTGTATGTGTGTCATATCGTTAACTAAAACTGAATATCTCCGCTCCCACACAACCACACCATTTTTTTGTCTTTCTCTAAAATTGAACCTTTATTCTGCTTCACGATACTTCAGTGCCTTCAGCCTTCCATTATTACCTTTGACAATCACCAAAAACAATTTATAAAATGAAATATATGAGCATTTTTTTCCTTAGAATCAGTAAGACTAGTTACAATATCGAACATGCTAAGACAAAAAAGTACGGCTTCAACCAGTTCTTGGATAAAATCAGGTCTCTCTTTTTGCTATACGTTATCAAAGTTCAACATGATTTTTGATAGTGTGGTAGCTAGAAAAAGATCTTTACTGTTTCAACTCCTTATAAATCAAGATCAACGTAGCCACTCTGGCGCTCTAGTTAGGTTCTGGTCTAAATTCCCTATAGAAGGTATGTTTTAGCCAAACTTCTAAAAAGCAAAGATTTTCATTTCCTGAGAATTACTTCCAACGCGGAAAGGAAGCTGAAAGGCATAGCTTGACTATTACTTCTGTATGTTTTTAGTGATTACTTCTTGCTTCCTAGCAATCTCGGATCCAATAATGTTGCAGATTTTCTTTTTATCCTGCACATAAGGAAATTTACCTCTTGACATATATATGATGGTCAGATCGAGATGATTTTGATCAAATTTCGCAGAGGATTGCTGATTTAATTAACTCTTACATTCCACTGTTTGAAGCTTCCCTTTTGTGGTTTATAAACCTGGATTGCAGCAGCATCATGGTTTCAAGGTGAGTCGAAGAAGCAAAGTCAGAAACATTTGCTAGTTCTTGGAGATGACCCAAAACCAAAGAAAAGGGCTTATGAAGGAGATTCATGTAGCAACAAGAGGCCAAGGCCGCTTTATAACCATTGTAAGTACCTTCGGGCTGACCACTATAAGCAATAATGTACCAATTTTTTCTACAGTTTGAGATTTACTTAATGATTTTTTCTCATCTGTCTGTCAATGTGCCATGGGAGGAGTGAAAAGTGTGTTATGTTTTGCACTTGGCAGATGAAACTGGAACTGGTTGGTGGGAACCAGAGAGAGAAGGTGTTGACAGTGATGAAGTTGGGCACACGGAAGTTTGGGAAGGAATGGGTTCGACCACACTAGGAGGGCTCGATTGGCACGGTTAAGTATAGGCTGTTAATTCATCTTTAGCTAGTTAAGAACCATGTTTCTCAGGACAGTGCCCACTTCTTGTAATTTGAGAAGAATATACTGTATTTTGAAAGATTAAGCAATGACAGTACTACATGATTGAAGAATGAAGATTCATGTCAAACTCTACATCCAAGTTGAATTTCTTAGCTTATTGAAGTACTTTTGCTTAATTATACTTGCTGTGTTTCATAATAGTCTATACATTTTCCTCTTACGTTCGTTTATTGAAGTACTTTTGCTTAATTTATACTTGTTCCGTTTCATATTAGTCTATAATGTTAGATTATTAAGTTCTTATAATTTATGAATATAAATTCTGGTTTAATGAGCAACATTGAAATTGGGTTTTTAATATTAAACTAATGTTTTTTAGGGTTTCCAAAGGTAGAAACTTTCAAGTACAAATACTAGGGTTTTGAAAGTTTAATACTTTAAAATTTTGAAGTGATTTAGACCATGTTTATGATGTTTTAATAAACTTATAACTTGCTGGAATTTTATATGTTATCGTGAGCTCAAAACCGAACATAGTTTAGGCGGTGAGCGTGGTTAGCCAGTATCTGTCAAGGCCGGGCAAAATTCATTGGGAAGCTGTAAAATGGTTGTTGAGGTACTTGAAGGGTACTTCAAGTTTTTGTCTTGAGTTTGGTAGGAACTCAAGTGGTTTGACCAGGTTTTGTGACTCGAGTATGCCGGAGATCTGGGTGGCCAAAACTTCCGGAAATGTGTTTATATTGGGTGGAATGGCGATGAGTTGGCAATCATCACTCCAAGATGTGATCACACAATCCACAATGGAAGCCAAGTACATTGCCATCACAGAAGCTTTCAATGAAGCCAAGTGGCTAAAAGGTCTAGTTGGTGAGATGTTCCAAGAATGGGTTTCATGAATGTGTTTTGTATAGCCTAAGTGCAATTCATTTGGCCATGAATCAAAATTCGTTCCATAGAAGAACCAAGCTCATTGATGTTTGATATTGATCAGTTTGTTGTTGGGTATTCTAAAGCTTCAAAATTCAAAAATAACAGAACAGAAAAATTGCAGACATTATAGAATTGTACTCTAATAGAAGATGCAGCGATGGCTCAGGGAGGTAACGACAGCCAACAACTGTAGAGACTAGAGAGAACAATTGGAATAGTGACGGTGAGGACAGGAGTAGAGAGAGAATGGAATTAAAAGAGCAACATTACAAAGGAGAATTATGACAGAAGACCACTACTTCGTGTAGTGGTTTATCAAACATACACCACTACTTCAATTCAAATAGCGATTTTCATGAAAAACTGGAAAAACAAATTTGAACAAACAAGTGACGTGAACTATAATTTGGGAAAACTAAAAAAAGGGCTTGTATTTATAGAATTAGTTTTTTTCCCCAACATTATCGAAGGAAACCGTTCCACAAAATATTCACCGAACAATCAAGATGCTTTAAAGTAATTGCCATCCAATGATAGAGGCGTGTTTGCTACAATACGATACAAAAATGAGTCCACAAGCTGATGCATTCACAAAACAATATTTCAGTAGCTTTTCTGCTTGCCAAACATCCAATACAAGTCAAGAAAATGGGTGCAGGAAAAGCCAAGCGATGCTTCAGAAGATATCAGAGTGGCACTGATCCATAAAATACTACTTCCGCAGGACCTGTCATGTATACATGATTGTCTTCTTCTCTCCATTCAATCTCCAGTGGCCCTCCAGGAAGGTCAACAGTGCAAATCTATTTATAAGCCACCCCATAAAAGGAAAAATAAATATTCAGTCACAGGAACCATGTCAAGTAGTGTGCACAGCAGACAGAAAGGGAAGCAACGCAGAGAAAGGAATATGAAGTATGAAGAGCATAGGGTATCAGAAATCACATAAATAAAGAACCAAGTATCAAAGAAGCAGGACACACCCTCTCAGCTCGACCCTCGAGCACTGCAGCAACCACAACTGCACAAGCTCCTGTACCACAGGCCAAAGTGGCCCCTGCACAACCAAGGAATGAAGTCAAACATGCAAGAGGAGCAATTCGGTATGTACTAGCAACTAGCCTACTAGTCTCCCTGAGGAATGATGTACTGATTATCAAATTAAAGCAAACCTCATATCTTCCCTGCATCCCTTCCTCCTCCTCCCCCCCCCTCCCTCTTCCTCCTCCTCCCCCTCCCCCTTCCTCCTCCTCTCCATTCCCTTTATTTTTAATGACAAAGAGAAGTAAACATATTTGGTGAAGTATTCTGTCAAGATAATCTTTTAAAGTATAAATGATTCATACAAAATAAGCACACTGCCTTGCTATATGCTCTCGAGGATCAAAATACAAACCTGCACCACGCTCCCATACACGCATCTTAAGGTGTGACCGTGAGAAAACTTGAATAAATTCTGCAAATCAATGAACAGATTTCAGGAAGAAATCACGATCCTAAACAAAGCTATCTGATAAAACAAAGTTTCAGGCAGATCAATGTATCAATTACATGGCCCCAAAAATTTCAAAAAGAAAAAGTCATTTTATAGAACCATAATATCACAATCACATTTATAAGCAACCCGAACAGTTGCCACTGATATCAAAGTTGAAATAGTTACTGACTTTGCCACAAAGGTTAACTTTATGTTACACCCTCACTCCACACACGCGCACACACACACACACACACAAGCAAAATACATAATAGATAAAGAAGAACGAAAAAATCCTCGTTATTGGTTGATGGACAGATTCTAAAGTACATGCTTTACAGGAAAAATTTTGTTTTTGCGCTTTTCAGAATAAGCAAAAGCAACCTCATTTTGAACTAGGAAGTTAAGACCCTAAACTTATGCTTGATCCATAAGATTGGCCAGCTCAGAAGTCAGAAATCAATTCATCAGGTTAACATATTGGCCTTCAGACAAACTTAAAATAGCTTTTGGACAATTGATTAGGTTTTCCTCTTATTGTATTCAAAAACATGCATATCAATACAAAAGAAAGAAGAGTAAAAATATGTTTAATGATAGTGATATCCAGCTTCCCTTTCATTCATTTTTTCCCGTCTTCTTGGGCTTTTGCGGTGGTGGTGGTGGGCGTGTGGAATGTAAGTGTTTCAACTGGACTTTGCCAGGTTGACTGGTGTTCTGAGAGGTTTATGCTGTATGCTTTTTAATGACTTCGCAGGAAAATTGATAAGCTGTGTTACAAAACATGCAAAAATTGACACTTTGACAGCACATAAGGTTAGCACTGCAGCTAGGGAGGAGAGCTCTTGGAAGAATTGACACTTTGCATCTGTGCTAAACAAGCTCTGCCACGATATATGCAAGAATTGAAACTTTGACAGCAGTACAGCACACAAGGCTAGCACCGCAGCTAGGAGGAAGGGCTCTTGTTGATGAACGATGACTACTTGATGTTCGTAAGAAATTAAGAATATGGAAATACCCTTACTTCATGATTTAATTGTACATGGACCAAATCTTCAAAATGACTAACTAGTTAACTACTAATTCTTGTTTAGGTTGACATAAACATCGTCTCAGATTGCCAACGTATATCAATGCAATTCAACGATTTTATTCTACCTTATGCAAGTACACACAAGAATAGATAGAACATTGTACATGTCCAGGAAAAAAATGAAGAGCAACTGCCCTTACAACTCATTGTGGAGAGATGAACACACCTAAAAGTGTGAATAATTTTCAACAATTTGTTTTCACTTAACAAGGAAAACTCACCAGTGCTTGTTCGTGCTGGAAACACATGAAGAACAACTGCCCTTACAACTAATTGTGGAAGGGTGAACGCGCCTAAAAGTGTGATTAATTTTCAAAAAATTGTCTTCACTTAACAAGGAAAACTCACCAGTGTTAGTTCGTGCTGGAAACACATCATGGTGCTCAAATTTCGGTCCGATATCAGCCAAATTTATTTGATCAACCACCAGATTCTGTTGGTCATGGAAACAGCAGAGCACAAAGTTATTCCATTCAAACAAACATATAATCAACCAAGGAGCCAAGAGGGGAAGGGAAGAGAGCCTAATAAATAGCTAAAACGGAAAATAATATCCTTTTAAACAAACTTCCTCTCCCTCTCTATTTTAACTCCAAAAAGAGAGGAAATTTAATTCTCTCTTTCAAGTTCTTTTGGCAACTGGAAACAAGGGGTAATTGTTTCCAAGCAATTAGAGACACACCAATTCTCAAAGAAGAGTGGGGAGCAAATAAAAAAAGATTAAATCCAACTTTTGAAGAGAAATTGGGAGGAGAAGGAGTCTAAGTTCATTTCAAGCACTTTTTGTGTTCTTCAAGCAAAAAAGAGGGTAATTATATAGTGTTCATCTAGCAGAAAAGAGAAGGTAAGTGGTTAACCACAGATTTATACTCTCTCCATTTAGTAATAATTGCAAGCTTGCAACATACTTTGTAAATGATTGCCACAAAATTTAAGGAGACGCATGTGATGAGGAAGGAGGGCATATAAATTTATGTAATGCTGCAGCTTAGTCAAAATAGCCAAATAAGGCGAGTGTCGCAACTATTAAAGAACGAAATATCTATTAAACAGATTGCAGACATGAAAGTTCCACATAACCATGGTACAACAATTTCTACTTGCTGAACGTCAGTACAATGATTCATCACCATATACAATACCTAATTAAAGTTTGTTATTTTAGCAGCATAAACTAAACTATACCTGTTCTCCTTTTTTACCAAAAGTAATACAATGTGGATTCCCCATGCTCACACAAGTGACACTCCAGGTTTCTCCATCAACCACTAGATCTGATTTTACAACAGAAGATTCCTTGTTTGCTAGCAATTTCGTAGGTATATCAGCTGCTGTGAGTATTGGTTCACCCATATCGACTTTGACCTGAAGTACACCAAGCAATGTCGTAAAATTTATAAAGTACTGAGCACTACTAAACTATTCGATGATAGTGTTATCTATGTCCTAGAGAAGTTTTTCAATAATAGCTCTAGTAGAATTGTCAAATGCCAACACAACATATTGACTACTTTCATGTCAGGTAAGGCCGTAAGGCTATAGAAGGAGACACATAAACAAACAGTATAGTTGTGTACCGAAGAGAATTTAAACTCCTTTAGGAGATAAAGTAAAGTATCCATGAAAATAAATTTACATAGAATACCTCATAAACAATAAAAGGAAAGAGATACAATAGATTGTACCTTCCCATCATCTTGAATTTCAGGGATAATTAAACCAGCACCAGTATGAACAGTGAAACTGAGGCAGAGCATGGTACAAGACATGGCACACAGTCAGAAAAGAAGATATAACTAGATGAAGATAATGTTTGATAGAAAATAATTGCAAAAAGGAAGCAATAATTTTCTTATGGATGGCTTTTGCAATCATTTTTTCACATACTAGATATACGTTAAATAAATGCAGCCATAAGATAATAATTGTGTGATAATGGCAGAATGTACCTGTGTTTTCCGTGTAAGTTCTCAAGCTCAGCAATGTATCTGGCAAAGCATCGCACTCCATTACCACACATCTTTGAAAAACAAGGGAGATAAAAGGAATCAAAGGAATGTAAGAGACTGGCAACTTCAAAGGGATTTGATTTCAGAAAGACTACCCTCTATTATACCAACTTAAAGAGAGGCAACCAAAATTAATACAAGCATCCACTTAATTAAGGGGTTCCAATCATGTTTCCATCAACAGATGAATCAAGAATTTCACACATTCTCATTCTAATCAAGATGGCCAAAATTTCCTCCTCATTAAAACCAAAACCATGTACAAATTTCATAAATGATATGCACACCTCAGGCTCACTTCCATCAGAATTAAAAATCCTCATTGTATAATCAGTGCCATTAGTTCCAGGCATTGCGAAGATCACCCCATCAGCACCAACTCCGAAATTCCGATCACACAGCTTCACTGCTTGTTCAGGGGTTACCTTCGGCTCCATTGTATCTCTATTGTCAACCTACTCCGCACAAACTATGCACATTAAAAGTCGGAAAACCAAACACAAAAATTCCATAACTAAGAAATTGAATTAGAAATCAAAATCCATTAAGGAGGGGGGCATTCCTACCAAAATGAAGTCATTGCCGAGCCCATGGTACTTGACGAAATGAAGAAACCCGGTTTCCTTCCTGTCCAGAAAGGAGGAGAGTGAAGCTTTCTCCTGAGTTTGAGGGGTCATTGATACAGCCATGACTCGAAAAGTTGAGCTCCCTTTTAAGTTGAATTTATTCAAGTTCAAATTGTTCCTTAAGAAGGAACAATGCTGGGACTGAACCAAAGTGGATAAATAACGTGGAGAGCTCGATGACAATGATGAGGACGAGGAGACTGCAATCGAACTTTTGGTGGCAGCTGCCATTTAATCTATATGTAGCCATGGCAGTTAAGTTGATATTAGTTTTTGTTTCTATCCAACAGTAAAATAAAGAAAAATTAAACGATACCTATTCACATATAAAAGTGTACTATATATCATGATTTCATCATCAACAACCATACTAACAGTAAACCCCTATATCAATTTTCGATAATTCATTATAATGTCAAAGCCCTAGCAGTAACATATCATGGTAAAAATTAAACCCCCCAATAACCAGACATCGATAGCTTCGGAAAGGTGGGAAAAATACGTGAGAAAGAACAAGCTAAGGCTCACAACTTGACATGAATAATCACCGAAAACCATATATAATTTGAATAAAATAAACATATAGCTATATAAGGATACAATTAGAGATATGGGGCTAAGTTATTTACCAATTTAATTGAAGCCAACAGATTGCAAATTCAGAATGTTGAGCAAGCTATGGAGTGGCTGTAGCTGTGACAACCCTTGAAATCCAACTAGAATAGAACGAGACAGACCAGAGTTATATTCTCATTTTCACGAAATCAACCGAAAAAACAGAGTTTCCCTATTTGATAACGAGGTGCGTGACTGCGTGGGAGAGAGACGTGTTCGGCAAGTATTGGTAGAGGTAGAGATAGAGGTCAGAGTATGGGTTAAAAGTTTAAGGAAAAATTGGCAATAAATACCTAGTTTTAACCTCTTTTTTAAAATAAATACCTAGGTTATTTTTTATTTTATATATATACCTAAGTTGCTTCATTTTTTTTGAAATCAATACCAACTAACGGAATTGACCAAAATTTTGAAGGAATTGACCAAAATTTTGAAGGAATTGACCAAAACTTAACGGAGATTCCTTTGTTGCCTATTTTGTGGGTCCCATAACATTATCTCTTTCATTTCTCCCTTTTCAAGTTCTGTAAATCTTCCTCACATTCATAGCTCAAATTGAAAGTGAATAAAAAAGAAATTGGTTCGAAATTTGAAGCACTAAAGTTAGATCTTCTCCCTTTGTCAGTTTTGTTCATCATTTTGCCTTTGCTAGGGTTTTTGATTTGTGGGTTTATATTAGGGTTTAGACAAATTGTTTGATTAGGGAGGATTTGCAAAAAGCTTTCATTTTTTTTTGTGAAATTTGAAGTATGTATGTAGGGTTTATCTTTGTTATAGTTGAGTTTCAATTACAATTTTGAGGTGATTAAAGTTTGTCAATTTATTTTATAGAGGATGGTTGTAAAATACAAGTGTTGCATTCCAACCAAATTGCTCAAATATGCCACAAGTGCTGAAGATTTGCCATGAGCCCTTGTTCTTGGCTATTTTCGCAGCAAACAGCTACTCCTCTAATTACTAAGGATTTTTGGAGATTACGGTGAGAGAGATAGAGATAGCAAAGAGAAAGAGGTGAGGATATGAAGTGGTAAAGATGGTGAAAACACACGATTTTGAAGATGATGAGTGCAATGAATTGGGGTAATTGAAGAAGGAGAGAGAAGTGTGATGTTGGAAGATGAAGGAGTGTGAAAGATAGTTCATGTTTGGAGGGAAATATAGAAGTGAGACCCACAAAATGTCCAACAAAGAAATCTCTGTTAGTTTTGGTCAATTCCGTCAAGTTTTTGGTCAATTCCGTTAGTTGGTAGTGATTTCAAAAAAAATGTAGCGAGTTAGGTATTTATTTAAAATAAAAAATAACCTAGGTATTTATTTTACAAAAGAGGTTAAAGGTAGGTATTTATTGCCAATTTTTCCAAAGTTTAATTTAGTGTGCGTCTATTCACAGTCCGTATTTACCAGTTCACAGCCCGTATTCGTATGAATACGCAGTTTAAAAGTCTATATTACCCCCTCCCTTTTAACATCAACTAACATTTTAAACTCACTCACTTCTTCTCTTTTTACCACCTAGGCCAAACACCACTTACTTCTTCCCCTTTTACCACCACCACCACCACCACATTTTTGCCGCCACCACCACCATGTTGGCCGGAATTTCTTACCAACTTCGTCCACCACCAACATACATCTTTCATTATTACCACCTCGGCCCACCACCACCACCACCACCACCACAACCACCACAACCACCACAATCACCACATTGGCCGGAATTTTTGGAATACGATGGCCGACGAGGAGTGGACACCGCCGCCTCCACAACCAGTGAGTGAACTTTTTTAAAAAAAAATTAGAAAATTACATAACCGGATGAGCTTCTCGGTCCCCGGAACCGAAAAACTCACCCGGTTCCGTAATTTTGTTGAAATTAATTCAAAAAATTTTGAATTTTACAGAACCGGATGAGTTTTCCGGTACCGGGAACCGAAAAGCTCATCCGATTCCGTAATTTTCAAATTTTTTACGGAACCGGACCCAGTTTTCGGTTCACGGAACCGGAAAACCGGTCCGGTTCCGTAAAAAATGTCAAATTTCACGGAACCGTCCTGGCTTTTCGGTACCGGGAACCGAAAACTGGGTCTGGTTCCGCGAAAAATGTCAAATTCACGGAACCGGACCCAGTTTTCGGTTCCCTGTACCGAATAGCCGGGAAGGTTCCATGAAATTTGACATTTTTTCTTTGGAAATATTCGATTTTTTATTCCATATTGAATGTTAATATTGTTATTATATAAAATAAATGTTAAATATTAAATTTATAATATATAATTTTTTGTTTATTAATTAATTAAAATTAGTGATGTTTAATAATTGAAAAGTTAACAATGCATGTGAATTAATTAATTGCTATTACACTTTAATTTCTATTATACTGTATTTAAAGTCCAAGTAAATTTAGTTATTTAAGCTTTATGATATTTAGTAATTGAAATATATATGAATTTGTAGGTTCCCGAACCAGATTATGGTGGTGATGGCATTGATTATAGTGGTCGTTTTCACAATTACTTTGTGTTCAATGAGCTTAATGAGGAGACAGAATGGTGTAAGGAAGTTGCATTGAGCATAGGCTTCATATTAGTAATTGCTTCTCATAAACCGTTAAAGGATGGATATGTGAATGTCCAAATGCGTTGTACACGTGGTGTCCCCTATGCAGGAAAAAAGCGAAATCTAGAAACCGCACAACGCAAAAATACGAAGACCAAATTTTGCCATTGTCCCTTTAATTTGAAGATCAAGCAACTTAAAGATGGGTGTGGATGGCAGGTTGTTGTTAGAGCGGGACATAATGGTATGCACAACCATGAGTTCATCGTCTACCCCGAGGGTCACCGTTCATTAAGCAGTCTCAGTGCTGGTGCTAGGAAACTTGTTCGGGAGATGAAAACCGCTCAAGTAAAGCTGGCGAACATCATGGTTTCTGTAACGAAGAACTTTCCAGAAGATCATCAAACTATCAGACACATATACAACTACAGATCTTTTGCGGAAGGGAGAAGCGTCATGAATCAATTTCTACATATGGAGAAGGAGGAGAAGTACAGTCATTGGGTATTGGGTGATGATTCGACAAACGCAGCTACTCATGTGTTTATGGTGCATCCTAAGTTGGCAAACTTGCTACGTACTTTTCCTCATGTTGTTGAAATTGATGCAACATACAAAACTAACAAGTACAATATGGCACTTGTTGAGTTTATTGGCATGACCCCTTGCAACCACAACTTCGTAATTAGTTGGGCTATGATAGAAAATGAGACCGCGGTTAGCTATACTTGGATTATGGAGAAATTCAAGTTAGTACTTGGTGTTCAATTCACACCGGCGGCTATTGTTACTGATCGGGAATTGGGACTTATGAATGTTGTTGAGTCTATCTTTCCTAACTCTCATCACTTATTATGTAGATTGCACATCAACAAGGATGTTGAGGCTAGGGTCGCCAAACTTTGTGGGGGTGACAAGCAATCCGGGAAAAGGTTTGTAAACGGTCGATAGAGGAAAGTTATAGAGGCTCCCGATGTAGATGAATATTTGATGGCCTACATGGAGATGACAGATGCTTGGCAGGCTTTTCCAAGGGTTCTACAATATGTTAATGCTACATGGCTTCCATATAAAGAAAATTTTTGTTCAGCTTGGACGAATGATGTATTGCACTTGGGTAACACGTCCACATGTAGAGTTGAGAGTGCCCATGCATCGTTGAAACAATGGATATGGTTCAACACTGGAGCCCTTGACACTGTATTCAATGCAATCCATGCTCACATCGGCAACCAAATTTCGAAGATCGAGACTGCTCTCGAGTCTTCTCGTCGACGACATGGGGCCATGTATCACTGGTTGGCTTTGAGAAATCTAAATTGACGTGTTTCCCATTATTGTCTCGATTTGTTATTAGCCGAGGAAATCGAATGAGAGAGTTGGCGAATGAGGTTCATGTTCGTTGTGGATGTGCATTGTTGCGTACTCATAGTATCCCGTGTGCATGCAGTATACATAGAACCCTCTCATCTGGCACGAGTTTGTACCTTAATCAAATTCACCATTATTGGAAGACACTAGTCATTGGAGATGGGGTAGATGTCACAGAGTTTGTAGCTGAGGAAGCTCAGGATGTTGATTTGTTCCAGACATTGATTAATGAGGTCAACACTAGTGATCCTAGTGTTCGTAGAAGTGTCAACCAACTTCTTCACTCACACTTGCACCCCGAACAAGCCGGTTTTGAGGAGCCAGAAGTTTATTTGACCAAAAGAGGGCGCCCTACTCGGCAAAGAAGTCATTACTCCATTAGGAGAGATCCTAGCGGGTTTGAGTACATGGGTCGCGGTTGTAGTCGTGGTAGATCCACTCCAGATCCTTCTACATCAAGTCAGGGCATAGCACAATCAGGTTCATCCATGGACTTATCTGCATCAGCTGGTATAAGATTTTACTTTTAAGTACATTTGAATTTTAGTTCATATATAATTTTTCTCGTTTTAAGTACAATTAGGACTTTTTATATCACAGGTTCTTCTCGGATGGATATGGATCAATTTCCTTACTACAGACGTATCCCTGGAGTTATTCGGGATTTTATAGTGGGATGGGCGGATGTTGCTTCAGATGGCAACTGTGGATTTCGTTGTGTTGCGGATCTTTTTCTTGGTGGTGAGCAGCATTGGCCGATGGCACGGATGATGATCACAAATGAGATTGCAGGTTATCGCGATACGTACTCCATGGTGTATTTCGATGGGATTGATCGCAATATTGATAGGATCAGATGGACAGGTGGTGCTTGTTTGAAAAATCATTGGATGGTTGTACATCAGGACTTATTTCCGATAGCTGCATTTTTCAAAGCTGCAATTTTCTTGTTCTCAGTTGGTCCGCATGGATCATTGTTTCCATGTCTTACCATTCTTCCTTGGCGCGCCCCGTACATAGCCACTGGGCCAACATCCGAGTTTTGTATTGCACATTTAGGGAGTTACAAACATTACATCAGATTAGAGTTAGCTGAAAATCATCCTATACCTCCATTATGTGGGATTTGGCGAGATATTCGTGAAGATAGAGTTAGTGGATGGCATCAGCAATATGTTCATAGGCAACGTCATTGGGACAGATTAGTAGAAGCCTCTAACTTGTAGTTTATGGTTTCGTATTAACATTATATTAACTTTAACTTAATATTATGTTTAGTAGAATCCTATATTATGGTTTGTTATGCATTCAAGATCACATAATCATAATTATAAAACAAACGCAAACATAAAACCAACATTAAACATTGTTTCATAAAATAAACAAGTACTTAAAACAAACTAAACGGTTAATGAGTAGGGGTCCAATTCACTACTAAACTATTACATAATCCATCATTCATTCCTCATCAGTCATCATATTCGGGGTCCACCCTTGACAACCGCAAAGCCTCATCCCAATCAGCTACAATATCTTCAATCATAGCATAAGCGGTCTGAGTGGTAGGTCGTTGATCATCATGACGTTGCTCCATCAAAGGATGTGGAGCACTCATCCACCGGCCCACCCACTGCAAAATATCAAAGTTAATAGTGACATAATCAGTGACATACATAATCAAAGTTATATGCCATTATTAATAATTAGTGACATACATAATCAATGTTCGTCGTCTCTGGAATAGGGCATACTCCGGTAGTGTCGTAATTCAAGATCCGAACATGAGAAATCCGAGTAAACCATTCCATGTAGTCGGGTGAACATGCAGATCTCTCTAGAGCAGGATCCAAGGCACCAACAATGAGACCTCCACACCTTGTCGAGAACCGTCGCCATGAGGACTCGGCTGATTCAGCTGAAAACTCGACCTCATACTGCTTCACGTTAGCTGGTCTATATGCACTATCGGGCGTAGGAATAGGAGAGGGAATACACTGTATGTAACCTAACTGCCGTAACACTCGATCAGGACTGTATGGCTCCACAATATATCGATAACGTATGCATCCAATATACATAGTCCTGGGCACTGCACGTGCTGGATATGGGCCATAATGCAACCACTCAACCTGCATATATTTTTTGAAACGTTAATAAAATGAAAAGTACTAATAAACTACTAAATAATTATACAAAATATTTTACCTCAAATGGCTGAAGAATGTCCAGGCGCTTCCGGAAGGTGGAAAGACGAATGTGATCCTTGCTCTCAAGCCTGTAGCCCCACCTACGAGCCCTGGGATCATGCGGAGCGATGGATAACGACTCCGTAGGGGCCGAAAACATAGAAAGTACTCATAAATCCACGCCTGTAAAAGCGTGAGACAACCACCGATCCCCGTACAACTAGTCCTAGTGGACATCCCGAGCTGCCGATATAAGTATGCAAGAGTAGCTGAACCCCACGAGTAGCCGGCTACTGAATCAACATCACGTACCTCCAAAATATTCGCCGGAGGAACTCGAGTGCCGCTCTTGTCCACAAACAATGTACATCCTAGAACCAACAGCAAATAACCGGCAATGGCCGCAGAAGGAGCTCGAGATGAATCTCTGCATCTCGATAGAATGGTAGAAATGGTAATCCCTCCATTGCCCCAAATCGGCAACGGCTTCTGAACAAGGTCCTCAACTTGCACCTGCAGCAACTCAGTGTATAAACCCTTCAACTCCGAGCTATCCATAGTATAACTAACTGTACGACCCTCAACTGGAATCCCTAAAATCTGATACACATCATGCAACATGATAGTCATCTCTCCACAAGGCAGATGAAATGTGTTCGTATCAGGTTGCCAACGCTCAACAAATGCAAAAATCAAAGGCAAGTCAATGTGCATATACATAAGATCCGGCAAATGGCTCAAACACGTGGCATCAATACGTGTGGCCATGGCACGAGGCATAGATCTAGCCCAATCCCCTAAGGATGTACAAGTCACTCCCCTTGTAATACTGCCCATGATTGCTTTAAAGGATTTAGTTGTACTACCCATACCACCAAGGTGCATCTTCTTTTCAGGGAGCTCATATTCTTAAGATATTCTCAGTTAAGCGTGCTTGGCTGGGAGTAGTCTTGGGATGGGTGACCTCCTGGGAAGTTTCTCAGGGTGCGCATGAGTGAGGACAAAATGCGCCGGAAGGACTTGTGATGGTTTGTGAGGCTAGTTATTGGTCCGAGATGCTTATTTGGTGACTCCCATCGGCCCGTAGAGGTCGGGGTGTTACACCCCTAGTCTCACATTTAAGGACATCACGATCCTCTCCTAACCACAAACTCGAAGCGATGTGACCCGGATAACTAGGAATCACACTACCATCAATATGACCTCCTGGAATAGGTCCCTGAACCAACCACAATTTATCTTCATTCTTCAACACTCTCCTTCTACTTTGGCCCATGCTAGAAGACCCCCCGACAAACCTACCTCCTCTACCCTTCTTCAACCTAACAGTCGTACGACCCTCCTCTAAACCATCCATATGTGTCTGCAAATTAGTTTGCACATTAGTCTGCAAATCAGTCTGCACATCAGTCGTCTCCTCGGAATCCCCATCACCATCAGAACACGTACCAACATTAGACTGCTCTGAATGTACAGCCTGTTTGCCCCGTGCCATGTCCCGGGCCCTCCTAATGGAGGCATCCACGGCCCGAGATCGAGTATGCCGAGGACCTGATTGATCATCATAATGAACATGAATAAGAGGTAATGATTTCCCGCCACGTGTCTATTAATTCAATAATATAAATAAGATTTAATTTTTATGCATTGGATAACAAACAATTATAAAACTAGGAATGAAAACATATTATTAACAACGATATTATATCTTTCATTTCATTTCATGTAATTATTCTAAGCATATGGTGTTACTATTCTAAAATAATAATTATTAAATATTGTTAACTAATTATTCTAAACTAGTTATTAATAAATGCGAACACATTACAAATTCTAGACTAATTATTATGTTAATATATATATTAACACTATTTTACGAGATTACTAATTAACAATGATATTATATATTTCATTTCTAACTAATAAATAATCATGAACTAATTATTATTATTTATTATAAACTAATTATTCTAAACATATGGTGTTAACAAATTATTCAACTAATTATTAAGACATTTTCTCAACTAATCATTATAAACTAATTATTAATAAATGCAAACAAGTTACAAATTCTAAACTAATTATTATAGTAATGAACTAATTATTATTATTATTAACGAATATTAACACTATATAACGAGATTACGTATGGAAAAGTATAAACTAATTATCATTACTAATTAAATATTATTAATTTTCAATAAATATTAATTAGTATTATTATTTATATTCACTAATTATAAGCAATATTAACAATTGTTATCCTTTATTTACAAAATTTCATATTATTAATATATATAATATATTTTTAAAAAAAACTTAACTAAACAATAACAAATAATAAAATTTAAAATAAAAATTTTTTAATAAGTAATTTAAATGAATTTTGTAAATAAATAAATATTTTTCGGGAAAAAAAAAATTTCGTTGAAAAATGGCGAAAACCGGATCGATTTTCAGATTTTAAATTTAATAATTTTTTTTAAAAAAATAATATTCAAAAAAACGCCATCCTTCAACTTATTTTGCACAAAAACACGGAACCGGACCCAGATTCCGATTCCGTTTCGCCAGAAATTAAAAAAAAAAAACGTTTTTTCTGGAAAAACACGGAACCGAAATATGAGTCCGGTTCCGTGTTTTTCCGGAAATCCGCCCAAAAAAACGCATCTAAACACCCCAAAACGCTAATTTTCTTGATTTTTTTAAAGAATTCGAATAAAACAACTCTTATTAACATCAAACAAAAAAAATGAGTTTTTAGACGAAAACACTGAACCGGACCCAGTTTTCGGTTCCGTGTTTTCGCGGATTTACATATTCTTTGAACGTTATTAAAAAAATTTAAAATAAAAACTTACTTGGCGTTGTGGCGGTGGTGGCGCCTCATTGAAGACGAAGTTTGTGGCGGTGGTGGCGCCTCATTGAAGACGAAGTTTGTGGCGGTGGCAGCTGCCCGGTCTTTGCCCTCTTGGTTCTTGGAGGCATGGTTAATGTGGAAGTGAATGGGGGAGGATGGAAGGAGGAGGGGTGTTAGTGAGAGGGGGATGAAGGTTAGAGAGTGATGAATGGAAGGAGAAGGAGAGGGGTTAGTAAGGGTAAGTTAGACATTTAACTCAAAAATACGGGCTATGTTCTAGTAAATACGGGCTATGTTTAGTAACACCCTTTATTAATTTAATGTCTGGCAAGGTAGCGGTAGAGGTAGCTGTTAGAGGTAGAGGTAGAGGTAGAGTTTAGGTAGTGGTTGTGGAAAGCTAAAAAAAGTAGTGGTTGAAGGTAGAGGTAGAGGTTGGAAAATATATAATAAAGTTTTTAATAAATAATAAAGAAGATATTTATTAACAGCTATTCTAATGGCTACTTTTAACAAACGCTAATATTTTACGCAGTTACTTTGACAGTTAACAACTCACAGCTACTACTACAGCTGCCAGCTTCCCAGACAGCTGACAGCTACCCCTACAGCTGACAGCTACACTAGTGGAAAAATGAGCAATTGCATCGCTATACTAGTAGCGGTTTATAGGTGGACCGTTGCAAAAGAATTTTTTTGAACAGGGCTAACCAACGTTGCATCGGGCTAAAAATAAAACCGCTACGAAAGAAGTAGTTGTAGCGGGCTTCTAATACGCCGGCTGCATTTATTAAGTCAAAAAAATATTTGACCAAGACTTCACCCGTTGCAAAAATCGGAATTTGGTTTCCTCGCGCGTTCCTAACTCGACTCCTCTCCCACACTGATAATCAGTTATCCCACTAAAGTCACTACTTCTCAGTCTCTGTGGCTTTTCTTCATCACTTCCTCTCTCTAAATAGTTGTTCGATTTCAAAATCACATAGTTAAATCAATAAATCACATTCAAACTCATCAACGTAGATAGAATTTAGGGTTTTGAAGTGAGAAGATTTGAAGGGTGCTGATTCTTACTACAGAAATTCGATTTGAAGGGTTTCGAAGTGAAGTTTGCTGGGTGTTGTTTTCTCGTGATTTCATCAGTTTCCAATTCAAACTAAGGTGTGTTTCATGTAAAAGTCCTTACTTTCCATTGTTTTTCTACCGATATTTAATTACTTTCCATTGACATGCTTGGACATGGCCTAATTCTTCAAAAGAAGAAGACGACAACAAGAAATTGTGGGGCGTTCTCCTCTTTAGTTTGATTGGGGCCACTGTAACCACCTTTGCCTTATGTATTCTCATTTTTTTTTTTCTCATTTCTTGTGCGTTTGATTCAGAGCTATAAGTTATTGCTTCTGTAAGTTGTAGTTGTGTCAGCTTTGTTACCTAATTTTGTGTGAAATTATTATTTGTTGTGAATATTCATGCTTGCTCAATGCTAGATTTTAAGGGGGGAGTTTTCAGATTATATGATTTAAGTTTGCTGGACATTGGACATTCAATTTTTGGGCTAGTATGTTGGTTTGAGAGATTTGTTAACATTGAGGGTTTTGTAGTTAAGAGTTAGCTACTCTGGGAGCTTTAGAAGTTGGTATGGGGTTTCTCCAGCAAGTGTCTAATTTTATTGTGTGTGCTGATATGCAGAGTAGAAGTTGTAAGTTGATACTTAAATCATGATTGTTAATTTTACTTGTTTAATCACAGTAGAGATTCAGTTTTCTTCTGAGTGCTTACAAGATAGAAGCATTGGCTAAGATTCAGTTTCTTCAATTTGGGTTGATTGGAATAGATGGGTGCATGAGTAGGTGGAATGGAGTCACAGAAGCAGCTTCTAGTATCCTTTTTTCCCAGTCCGTGTCGATTTTATTGCTAGGGGCAGGTTTTCCTTCTAAAGTACTCTGCGGCAAGGGACTTTAGTCTCTAATTCTGTTTGGGCTAGTTATAATGACCATGTACGACGTTATTGTAACTCGTAGCAAAGTGAGATAAATGTATCTTAACTAACTTGAGACGCTATGATATTATCATTGCTCCGAGTCGATAGGCTTGTTTCATAACTATTGCAATTGGATAGTGTGTTGTGATATATGCCATTAAGAATAATTTCATCATCAATATCATAAATTAATTGGAAGGTTGGTGCTCAATTTATGTAATTCAATGACCTACTCACCTCAATTGTTGGAAATTGGATTTTAGTGTAATACTTGTAATCACTTCTCATTAGGGTAACCACAAAAAAAAAACCAAGAAAAGAAAAGGTGCCTAAGAATTAGTAGTTCTTGTAAGGCTAAAGAAACTGAGGTAATAGTTACACACAAAAAGTATCTTGGTTGTCCACCCCCACACATAGCAAGAAAAACAAAAGAAGAGAAAACATTAGGAGTATCTCAATAAGATTTGACGAGCAGAACATTATGCAATTGTCTAATAGACGTACGAATCCCCATCGCCAAAAGATATCGGACAGCTCACAAAATGAGGCACACCTCACCATCCCCGACTTGGGAAATTCCTATAGTAGAAATCTGACAGTAGTAGACAAACGAAACTTAATTCTTTTTACTTTTAAAGTTTTAATATGCTAGTTTGCTACCGATCGGTTTGGACTTAATTAGCTGGTTAGGTGGCACTCTGACACCATGTAACACCTCTATTGCTGCTCTGAATACTCAATGCTCAGAGGTTCCGTTTGAGTTATGTTGCTGCTGTGGTTGTTTTTAGTGTGATGAGTTGTAGTGGCTAGCTTTGACAGTGCAGCTGAGGTGACGCTTTTACTGGTTTCTTTCGACTTGGGAAGATGAGGTTGTATCAGTCTGCACAGCATGAAACTGCAGCAAGCTGTGCACCCTAGAAATTCTGTTAACTGGTTATAATAGTCGTAGTGATGAGAAAGAGAACAAAGGCAGGATGGAGATAAAATCACAGTCTGGAAATCAAACCCTGGCAGAGTTACAAGTGCAGGTTACGGTCTCTACAATCTTTCTGGCAGGATGTGCTTCGTTCTTTCCTCGTTACCTCCCAAGTCCGAAGTCCAACCTCCAGTGCAACGCTGCAGAACAGTCCAGCCTCCTGTCTCCTCTGTTTGTGTGTTTTGCTTTTGTCAACCAATGCTCTAGTCTGCTGTCGCTGTCGAATGTGGTTTTACAACTTTCTTTTGGTATGACTGCTATTAACCTTCACTCCTTCTGACTTGTGGTTTCCTGTTCAATACCTATGTCAGTTTATGTGGTTGGATGATACTGTTGTATTGTTATTTAACCTTCTTGAGCTCAATTCTTTATCGTCTAGTTTCACCTACAAGTGCACAATAATTATGACAAAAAAAATTAGGAACACTACATTATGCTTGGATCTTACATTACATAGTCCATCTTTCCACCCAACCAAACCAAATATTCAATTAAAAAAGAACCAAGAAAATGATGGAACAGGGAAGAAGCTCAAGTGCCCCAAGGAAACAGAAGCATAACTCACTTGTTCAACATGTAGGAAAAAGCTGAAAACTTGCAGCCGATACTGACCTTCAGGTTGTTTGGCTTGAAACTGTGCATCAGGTCTGCATCAAGGTATTGTGAGTTTGGGTTACTTAGTTGGCTTCTAAACTTGCTTTTCTGTTCTATAGTTGCTGTCTTTCGCTGGCCGTTCTATGCTAGAACGGATAGGGACAGTTATGTTGAAGCGTAATAATTATGTTTGACTCATGTATCAACATATTGTTGCATTGATTGTTGTAATATGATATTGGGATTGACTAATATAGTATGTTGATGGATTATAGAAACTTTGGTGTACTATCAATATATTTTGGTGTGTTTCATAGAAGTGATCATTTATAGTTTTTGTTTTTAGCTATCATATAGTACATTAGCACCCCAAAAGTGACTCTTGGGTAGACATCTTATTGAGCCTCTTTTCTGACGCATGCTTTGGTTTGCAGGAGTTACTTGAAAATTGCGGTTTAAAGATGAACCGTTGCAAAAACAATTATTTGAAGTGGGCTAACCAACCTTGCAGCGAGTTATAAAAAAACCCGCCACAAATAAACAATTGTAGCGGGCTTCTTAAACGCCCGTTGCAATTGGTAAGGTACGAAATAATGTAACCAAGACTTTGCCCATTGCAAAAAGTCAGAATTCAGTTCCGCTATTCTCGTGCCTTCTTTTTCAACTCCTCCTCACTTCTGCCACTAAGAGTCAACAGTTTTCCCACTAAAAGCTTGAGACCCTAATTTCATCCAACACCTAAAACCATATCTCTTTCTTCCATAGACTGTACATATGTATCCGATGATTTTCTCCGCCAATTGCAAAATGGAGACCCTAGATTCCTGCTCTTTGCTTCCTTTACGAGCTTGTTTATTCCATGGTCTCTCTTATATATATATATATATAAATATAAATATATATATATAAATATACATATATACTTTTTAGTCTCTTCTTGTATGTGTTATTATTCAGTTCATTCTATGGTCTTGAATTTACGTACAATTAATCTATGGCTTTTTGGCTTTTACAGGTTCATTCTACCTTACCGTTTCAGAAATGTAAAGCCGCATTGGATGCGGTTGAGTTTTCTTTTTTAGTTCCCGAGGAAGAATTAGGTTCTTATCTTGATGTGAGTTCTTTATATCCTTTATTCTTTTTTTCTATCTCGCCTTTAATTCGTTCTTGATGTATCAGCCTATTATAGAATTGTAGAATTGTGTCTTCTAATTTTCTATTTTTTTAAAAATTCATATTTTGATATGATCAAATTTTGAACTTTAATACTCAGTTGATGCGATAATTTTGATGCAAAATATATAACTTTGAATTGTAACATACAAATAGTGAATATTAATTCCTTAGATAGGAGTGGACAAGAACATGAAAGCAATACTTGGTATGAGAATTAAGTTGTATGGTTATACCCAAAAGATGAATAACCATATTATTGGGGTTAAAAAACAGTGATAGCCTGATAGGTCTGTTTTTCTTCTTTATTCGTTGAATTCTGGAGTGAAATTATGGTTTTTTAATTTTGCAAAAGATTTCTTTGATTTCAGATTTTGTTGCAATCTTATACATTTAGTTTTCTAAAGAATATGAATTAAAAGCACCTAATGTTCATAAGATTGTGCTTGCTGTTCCTAATGTTGATAAGATTCTTGGTTATCACAAACTTACTAGGCACTTGCTGAATGTTGATAAAATACCCCTTAGCTTGTCACAAACTTCTTTATCCTGAATGTTGATAAGTTACAGGACCCCTTAGCTTGTCATAAGCTTCTCTCACTGAGAACCTGTCAACTACTATCACAACTTCCCAGAATCATATCCTATGCTTATTTTTACTTTGAGTCTGCTATCTTACTTAATTCGCAATACCTACCTGCAGACAAATTCATTTGTATCAAGTGTCTATCTTTGGTATTATACTAATAAGAGAACCCATTTGTTCTATAGCTTGTCCTTTAGTCTCCCTAGGCCCACATAAGCTCATGGCTGGTGCTGACCCCAATCTATGTTGTGATAATGATATTGCCAAGCTTCCTCTATGTTTGGCACTTGCTATGTGTTACTTTAGTTAGTGACTTAGTGATTTCACTGTCGGTAATTATTTGCTCCCATGTTGAAATGTTTTTTCATGATTGTATATACACAAGCTTTCACGCATAAAGATGGCCATATGAAATGGCAATTTATATGTCATGTTGTATAAGGATATTCGACTTGCTAGGAGTATTCGTGGTGAGAGGGCTTAATTTGGGTTCTTATCTAATTATGTTTCTAGAAAAAGGATTTTAGTGTAGCAATAGTGCAATTTGATAATCAATTTGAAAGTATTTGGAGTACATCAAAGTAGCGATTTTAGGGTAGAAATACTGTAATTTCTTCTTCCTCTTTGGAATTTAGGTCGGTAATCCAAGGCATTTTGGTTTTATACTGAGAAACCAACTTCGGAATTTTGAGGTTTAGAGTAGCAATAGTGCAATTTGATGATCAGTTTGAAAGTATTTACATCAAAGTAGAGATTTTAGAGTAGCAATAGTGCAATTTCCTCTTCCTCTTTGGAATTTTTGGGCGGTTAATAAAGAATAACCAATTAGTCCTTTATATAATTGTTGGTATTGTTTCCCGCAATTGATTTAAGAAAGACTCAACAATATCCTGAATGTATTGAACAATATAATGGAGAGCTTGAGGTTCTAATATCGCCATACTGGTACTGCACTGAAACAAAAATAATATACAACAACCTTTGGCTACTGTAAAATGTGGAAAACATCGAGGAAATTTGTTTTAAAGCTGTATTTCTTTGAGAAAGTATTGTTGTATTTGAATAATAACATAGTGTTATTGAAGAATTATAATAGTTTGGTCTTATGGCTTCTTATGATTCTTGCATAAAGTTTTGTATAGTATCTCTTATCTTTATGAAATGATCAAGTAAATTCGCCAAGTTCTGTGTGCCGGTAATATGGGGTATATATGATGAACAATAAGTGGAAAGAGGAACAACACCCATCCTTCATCAATTTTGTCTCAAGATTCCTTAGTGAAAACTCTTTCTACCTTACTATTGTCCCTATCGCACCTGTAATTCGCTTGTACTTTTCGTATTGGTTCAGTCTCTCAAGTTTTCTCATTACTTAGCTATAATCATTTATATGGTTTATGTAAATAGGATTTTATATTCAAATGTGGAAGAGTATCAGTGGCTTTCGTCTTTGTGACTACCTGGGATTGCAACAGCGCCTCACAGATGTATAACAGGTAACCAGTTTGGTCAAGGCCTAACTTTCTTGTAGGGGCTCACTGATTGTGATTATTTCTATTAGGGTACATAAGCTGAAGGAGCAGATTGCAAACCTCTATGTTGTCATTCGTCCTACTAGGGAGCGAAGCGATTCCTTTGTTGGCTTACTTCACAGCTGATTTATTTATCCCTCTGAATTTTGATGTGTCTGTAGCCCCTGGTCAAATGGAAAAGTATGATATTGCGACAGCATGTTGAGATGCTTCACACTACAAAAGAGACTATTGGTCAAATGGAAAACTATGTGATACATAGCAATTTTAGTAATGTTTTTTGCTTAGCCTCATTTAAACTTATCGTGATAATGATGCTCATGAACTGGACCATCTTAATAGCTCGATTTCGTACTCAAACTTGTAGAAGCAAAGGGGTTGTAGAAGCAGCGAGAAGATTGCGTGGCTCGATTTCGTACACAAACTTGTTGTATGCCTAGAATTGTTTGGAGTCACGAGACTCTTTCGACCTTAATAGCTCTACATGTTGCTGCTTGGTTATAAATCTATTTTATTGTCATTTTTACACATTTGTTTCTTTTAATTGCAATGTATTATTATTCTTATTATTACCTTTTGTACATACACATAATAATTGTTCAATCTATTAGTTGGAAGATTGATTTTCTTATTTTTTTTATTTTATAAAATGGGTAATTGCCCGCTGCAAAAAGAAAGGGTATTTGCAGCGGGCATATAAAAGCCTGCTGCAAATGGTGTAGTATTTGTGGCGGTTCAAGCCCGCTACAAATAGTTTTTAGTATTTGCAGCTATGGTAGTTGCATCGATACAAAACCGTTGCAATAAGTCATTTTTGCGCGATGCAATTGATATTTTTTCCACTAGTGCTACCTCCACATCTATTGTTGCCGAACAGACCCTATATAATAGAGTAATCTGTGAGAGCTGTTTTTCCAGCCAAATGTGCGGTATATGATTTGTTGTTATCATTTGGATTTTTTTTTACGATTACCATCTTTTCTTTACAACTTTTTAAAAGTTATTACCTTTAATTTTTATTTTTTTAAATTACCATCAAAATGTTATGAATTTATTAAAAACTCCCACCTCTTCATTTTTTTTTGTCAATTACGAATTCTAGGGTTTTTATTTACTTTTAGGGTTTTTGTTTAATTATATAGTGATTTTTTTTCAAAATTAACATTGATATTGCATAATTGATGCTTGAATTTTGTATTTCGACATTTCTAACAAGTAACCTATTACTAATCTCATATTTTCATGCCAATTAGTCAATTACTTGTATATGTTGTTTATGACTTAAAAACTGTTGTTATTGCATTCTTTCTGAATGGCAGCATCGCTCTCCTTCGTGCAGGAATACTGCACACTCTGCCGCATTATTGTTTAATTAGTTCATGTTGCTTGGTTCTTGGTAAGAGCCCCTTTCTTTAACGAATTTTCTTAGGTTGATTAATGGTTAATTAGGCTAGTGAAAGGGATTGGAGGAAAGAAAATGAATTAGTTCATAGGTAGGGCCCATAAAACGGAGTAATTTGGGATTTTCTATTAACAGGTGGGAACTTTTAAGAAAATATAGTAACGTTTGGTGGTAATTTTAAAAAAATAAATCAAATGTGGTAACTTTTAAAAAGTTGTAAAGAAAAGGTGGCAATTGTCAAAAATCCTTTTAATATTTAAGTTTTTTTTTTGGAAATAAAAACCAGATTATGGAAATCAAGGAAGGTGATTTTCATTAATTTTAAAAATAAATATGATTAATATTATTTATATCGATTATGAGTAATTTTGAGTTTCTTTGTAACTTATGCTATAAAATTGTAAAATAATAAAAACTGAAAAACTGACAATGATATCTAAGAGGTCCTTAGTTATTTCGTATTTTAACTTCGGGTGTAATAGTAATCATGTCACTTATAAAGTATTCAATTCAAATCTAAAGTTAGGAAGTGCACGCAATTCGTACACGATAGCAAAGGATGAGCGCAAGTCATTATGCATTCTTTGTTCGCAAAATTTTTAGTATAGTAATTTAGAGAGAAAAAAATCACAATCATAGAGTACAAAAGGTAATTCATTAAACTTTATAGTAATGGTAATGTATAAACGCCAAAATTTAACAGATTATAATAGATGAAATAGGACGAACAATGTAACAATTTGCACTATCTATTCTAATCCCACCTTTGGGATACAACTGCTCAAAATGGTCTGTTACTTGTTAGTGACCTACAAATCAGGTAAATTATCCTAACTAATTAAGTACATTTTAAACCTAAATTCTTAATCAAACTCTTGACACTAATTTTAAAAATTGCTAATTAACCTTTTTAAAAAAAACTAATCATCCTTCCTACCCGCCATTAAAACCTTTATTTTTCATTATATTTTAACTAAAAATTAAAAATATTTTTTATTATGAAAAGCGATGTGTTTAAAATAAAATGTACATATACATTATATCGTTTGAAGTGTATATTTACTAAATTATTAAATATAAATATTTTAAATAAGTTTGTTTAACAAATAAGAAAGATATGTTAGCTGAAACCATGGAGTACAACCTAAAGATTTTCAAGAGAGAGTGAACCATCTAAGATGGACCCCTCTACTACAAGGAAATCAAAACAAACCAACTATATACCAATACAAAGATCATCCAACCAAACCCTATCAGAACTAGAAACTGAATTAGGAATACAGACCTTGATTCTACACATCACATCAAATTGAATCTTCCTAAAACCAACATTGTGACTACTAACTCTCCCATTCCAGTGAGAATCATTTCTAATCCTCCAAATGGATTACACAATTGCATTAACAGTAGCAGCTAACACCATTTTCTGGAATTGGTGCAGTCTGCTCCTTCTGATCCACTTGTACCAGTCCCCCAAAGATTTATCCACCCATCTGATCTTCATCCATCTCATCAAAGCAACCATCAATCTTCTACTAAATATGCAATACTGAAAGAATAAATGAGTATGAGATTCACAGCACACTCCGCAAATAGGACACTTCATAAACTAACTTACACCCCAAGCATACATTTTGTCATTTGTATTAAGCCTCTACTTGATGTTAAGCCAACAAATGAACATGTATTTAGGAATAGCTAATCTGCACCAAACAAACCTATCCCAGTGGCATCTCTTAGCCACCCCAATCAGTAGCTTGTAAATCTGTTTCACCTAATACACACCCAAACTCTGCAAGCTTGATTGCTTCATCTCAATTGTCAGAATTTCTATAGCTTCACAAATAGTTTTTCAGTAGCAGCTAGCAGATTAAGGTGGCCTATACTCCCACCAACTAGCATCCTTTGTATACACAACAATAATCCACCTAATCCAGAGAGAGTCTTGTTTCTTTGAGATAGCCCATACATGTTTACCTATCTAGATACCAATCTTTCTGAACCCCAAACCCCCATTCTGCTTAGAAGAACAAACCTGTTCCCACGTCACATTTTCCAGCTTTAGAATAGAAGTACTCTCCACTCCACATAAAATCTCTACAAATGTTCTCAATATTGGTAATAACCTTATTAGGGACGATAAAAATCTGACCCTAATAGATATGAAGGCTCGTTAGGATAGAATTAATGAGGTGGACTCTAGCTGCATAGGAGAGATGCCATGAACTCCAAATCCTGATCTTTCTTGTCATTTTTTCACAAAGAATCTGGCATTCAGCTGAACTAATCCTCCTAGAACCAATATGCATACCAAGATAAGTTAAAGGAATAGAGGCCTTAATGAAATCAGTTTCATTTAGGACTCTTTGAATTTCACTCTCAAACATACCAGCCAGCTGAATAACTAACTTTTTTTGTTTGCTTACTCTCAAACCAGAAGTATCTGAAAACAATTTGAAACCCTGAAGCAAATGATAGACTGAAACAAAATCCCCTTTGTAGAACAAGAGGACATCATCACCAAAAGTAAGGAGATTGACCTTAATATATTTGCAACTAGGGTGAAACTGGAATCTATCATTCATGCCAACAAACTTCAAGATTCTAGAAAGGTATTCCATGCAAATAACAAATAGTAGGGGAGAGTAGTAACTACTCCCTCCGTCCCAGAAATCTTTATACACTTGATCAAGCACGTGGTTTTAGATGATAGGTTGTTGTTTGGTTATCAATTTTATTTTATTAAAAAGGTAGATGTGATAGGAGTTGGTGGGATATTATTTTATTTGGATGTGACTCATGTGAGAGAGTAGTGGGTCATGGTTGAAAAGTCAAAAGAATAAAATAGTAGTGGGCTATGACCAAAAATCGAAGTGTATAGAGCTTTTAGGGACGGATGAAAAAGGAAAGTGTATAAAGCTTTTTGGGACGGAGGGAGTAACTTACAGTCCACCACTATGTTAGGGGGGCAAAATTTACACTAGCGGGAAAATAGCTTGTTGTTTCGGGCCTCAAACCATCATTAGCTGTGCATTATGAGGCGCAGCTATTGAAGGCGCAACTAATGTAAAAACAGTAGTCGCGTACATGTACGCATCTATTGATAAGCATTAGCTGCGGGCCATAACTTGAGGCCCGTAGCAACAAGCACCAATAGCAGCGGGCCTAACCATAAGCCCGCAGCTAATAGTAATGGTAACAGCCTTGTTATATCCCCATTTGAGGCCCGCAACAACAAGCACCAATAGCTACGGGCCTGACCATAAGCCCGCAGCTAGTATAATGATAACAACCTTGTTATATCCCCATTTGAGGCCCGCAACAACTGTTTTATTTTTAAAAAAAATGCATATGCCCACCAAACCTCCTGCTACCAGTTCTCACTCTCACATATCACAAACAATGATTTCCATAGTACATGTACGCAACAACAACTTATCAAAATATAGCTCTTATATACATGCCTCTTGATACATCTACGCATATACAGTCACGTGAGAAACTGTAAAAAATCTGAATCTTCAACATTCAATGAGAAGAACTAATAGTAAGAATACTCATACATCGAAATACTTTGGCCATGCTCAGACTACAAAACTACAACCCAACTCGAGGTGGCCGAAATTCTACCCCCTAAACCATGTTAGAGTGGTTGGTCATGCTGAGAGCAGCTTCCAACATGCTGAGCTTCATTGGCTTACCACTCGATCCACTTTCAATCGCCGCATCATCCACTGTGTACTAAAAATACCAACCTGTACATTTTTGAGAACACCAAAGTTGTCAGAAGACCGTCTGCTGTAAGCCCCTTTAACGTTTCTCCGATCACCTCAGTATATCAATTATCTCTTGGGAAAGACCTTCAATCTGATGTTGTCTTCCCTCCCTCTCCAAAGGATGGTATTAATGCCTTCGACTAGGCCTTTACTAGCTCTGCCATTTTTTTCCGAGCACGTTGAATATTTGCAGTTATTTCTTCTACTATGTCCACCCATGCTGGTGGCAGACCCACTGTAAATGCATCCCTTACAATTAGGTCCCCGGTCACCACAACTGGGTATAATCTAAATCTGCATAATTTAGAGCTTACTAAGTTACTGGGTACAATGTGATAATGAATTCATTCAGCATGATTGATTACCAAATCTTAGATAAGGTCAGCCTACTGTTATATATCACTACTGATTTGAGAAATACATACAGGAATATGTTAGTAAGTTACTACCTATTGGCTTATTAGACATCTCATTAGTATAGGTACTTTGATCTGTTACGTTTATTACCCTTCACCTATAATCCAGTCCCAAATCACCCAATAGAGACAAAGAT
Organism: Patellifolia procumbens; assembly: GCA_947645195.1. NCBI lineage: Eukaryota > Viridiplantae > Streptophyta > Magnoliopsida > Caryophyllales > Amaranthaceae > Patellifolia > Patellifolia procumbens. The sequence goes on from CANSGD010001328.1 coordinate 8,625,906, forward strand.
ATGGAACAGATTAAGCAGGCACATTATGATACAGTTGATTTGAAGTGTCCATATTTCAATGGAATCGCAATTACTCTATACTCTTTGCCTAGGCCCAATTTAAAGTAAAACATATAAAAGGAACCTAGTGCACTGGGAGCTTCATCGTCCCCCCAACGACCCCTCCTTCCCCAAGGAAGGTGACATAGCAACTGCATCATTAATATATTATATTTGATTTTCTACCCGTTCAATCATTGCAAGTCTGCAACCAAATTCATTGACAGTAGATCGACAAAGTGTTGTGATCATCTGAATAACAACCCAAATTCATTGATAGTAGATCGACAAAGTGTTATGATCATCACCAAATTCTTTAACTAAGCTTCCCAAATTAGACTTAATAAGCTCCCATATAAGTTCTTAAGAGTTTAAAGTATATAATCATGTTGTACTTAAAATAAGATCCTTTGATTTCCATCAACTGAGTCGAGAGACTAGGAAAACAATAAGACAACTACTTTCCCATTTACCTTCTATTCCATAGACACAATACATCATGTCACTATGAACAATCTGTAACTTGCACAATCTAAAGAAAACATAAGAGTAGCCTAACACATTTAATGTACTTTCTATAAACATATACACAGTCACACAAAACAAGAAATAACAATTCAGATTAAGTGACATTAGCATAAAGACTCACCTAAGCGCGACTAATGCTTAGAGACGAGCTTTTAGGGTTCTTTCATATCAGTGTTACTGCTGTTTTTGTAGATTTTTTTTCACAGCGTGAATCCTCTAGTCTGCACTAAGATTTAAGCCTAATCACACAATAATACACTTAAAAAATTTATTAGTGACTATGCATTTACACTTAATATTTTTAACCCTATTGTCCCCAAATTGATCCATTTAATTATTTCCATGACCCAGGTACTCTCACATTTTTGCCTACCTTAAATTTCTCGTCCCCCAAAAAGATGGAGAACAACAATGGTAAAGCAAGCAACATATCTTTATACAAATGGACATTTGATTTCAACATACCAATCATGAATATCTTAAAGCCCATCATCATCAAAGTTTTTAGAGGAGCTTATGCAATGATAGATACAAAGTGCAAAGTTAGTTATATACTAGCAGAAAGAAGCTAAACCTGTATTATCATAACAACAAGAATCCACTATTTGCACGTAAGTTCACATATTCCCCCTTCCCACGCCTAAGCTAAATAAACTAAGAATCATAATTACCTTACCCACTCACCTGCATTAGTACAAAATAAGGAAAAAGATAATAGAAGAAACAACGGAGCGGCAGGGTGTACTAGACGAAGCCCATTAGAAAACAAGGGCAGGAAGCAGTTGCCAACGGCTCAGTCAAGCAAAAACAGAGCAGTATATAATGGAACACATCAGTACTTAAAGAAAACAATAAAGAAGTCACCATTAACGATGATATTTACCTCATTATAACCTAATTCCAGTTGCATCGGCATCGTTTAATTAAACTTAAATCAAGACTACTACATACACTTTCTAAACCTTTGGTTAGTCTACTGGTTTTCATTTCCAAATCAACAAAAAGCAAAAAGCTTCTCAATTAACAATTAAAAAGCTAAAAACCAAAAACAACAATTCATCATTCAACCAATCAATCTACCAAGTACCAATTCCCCCACCCCCAAATCAATAAACCCTAAAATTCAAAATTCAAAACAATTCAGAAAGAGAAAATTGTCGGCGCAAGTTTTCTCCTTTGCAAGTGTATAGATATGAACATCGATACCAATGGCATGAACAGACTCATCAGCAACAAATAGATTATCATGACCAAGAATAACAACTCTCAACAACAGTAACGCCAGGTCTTCAATCTGAGATTTAAGGATCAGAAAGTAAAATTCACACATTAATCATAAATTTACAATGGGCAAGTGCTTCATTCATTAAATAGAAGCTAAAATAACCTTAACCCGAATCCCAAAGTCACACACGAATTCATAATCAGCACCGGATCCCCTAAACCCCAAAATTAAAGCATATGGCTCCCAAACTTGAAGCAGCACCACAACAACAATATACCAAACTTAAATAATTTCAAACAAGTGTATGAAATAAAGCGTTGCACATATACTAGACGAACAAATGCATACCTCACAACGTTTCTCCATGCTGCATCTTCTTTAAAAGCGAAATGTCTCTAATCGCCGTGCTCGGAACTCCTCCATCCTCCTGCTCCAACTGAATCTTCTTCAAAGCAATCGTCTCATTCTTTCTGAACTGCTTGATAACAATTCCCATCTCAAGATCCATAAAGCCAACAAAATGGGAGATAATTAATGAAAATCGCCTGATTAGTTATCTTCCTATTCTTTTTACCTTTCTATTTCTGCACTAAATATTCAGAATTTTTAGTTTTGTGGGATGTTGCTTAGGCAAACGTGCAACAAATGAACACACAGAAAAGCGAAAAGGATTTGAAGTAATAAGTAAGAAAATTGTTTTACCTGAGACTTGAGCAGAGGAAAAGAGACGATGGCGGTTCGTGCACGAAGAACTGAGATGGGGAAGCATGAGAGGGAAAGAGAGGAAAAAGCTTCGCGGCCCTCTTTGACATTAAAATTGTGTTTTTCTTATTTTGCCAATTTAGCTGCGGGCCTACACGAAGCGCCCACAACAACCAACCTCTAGTTGCGGGCTTCCTTGTACGCCCGCCGCAAAAGCAATCTAGCTGGGGGATTACTTACAAGCCTGTAGCTGGAAGGGAGCATCAACAACTATTTTTTTTTCCAATAGTGAATATTTGAGAACTGAATAAATATCTGTGTAAATAATTACACAAATATTTATATACGGCGGGCCATACTATTAACTAATGGTGTAGCGACACTATTATATAACTCATACATTTTTCTTTCACTCCTCAAACCCATCCAAGAAAACAGTCGGTAACCCTTCCCCTTAATAGTCAATAACCCCCAAAATAATCGATATCCCCTCCCCAAACAATTAATAACCCTCCAAATAGTTTGTAACCCCTTAAAACAATTAGTAAGCCCTCTAAATAGTTAGGAACCCCCTGAATAGTCAATAACCCCAAAATACTTGGTAACCCCTACTGAAATAGTTAAGAAGCCACCTAAAATAGCCATTCTATGTGCCACACGATTTGTTAATTGTGCGGCAAGCTGCATACAAGACTTTCTGAAATATATACGTTAATTTGGTAGAACTTTAGATTCGTCATGTAATCGGATCTGCTCTATAAATATCTTATTATCATATCTTCCTATTTACATTTGGTTTATCGTTTTACTTGATGAACATGAGTGATGGACTATATGGTTAATGAGTTTGTCAAATCTATAATGACAAATATTAGAATTGCATTTTTAATTCAAAATGTTGTATGCGTAACGTGCATATCCTACTATATGTTTCCGCACGCATATCAAATTATTACAAGTAATTATGCTTTTACATGACTTTACATACATCGCGTGCATATAAAACTAAGGAAAAATTGTTTCTAATAATGCAACCTTTTAGCGATTCGCAAATAATAATGCAACCTTTATACCCCATTTATTTTAAATAAGACAAATGACCGGTGACCTGAACCATTGGTCATTTTTATTTTAAACTTTAAATTCTAAATTTTAAAATTAAAAAATAAACTAAAAATAAAAAAACCAAACCCAGCCCCTATCCACCCCCCACACGAAACCCACTGCCACCACCCCAGCCCTCACCCCCACCCCCACCCCCACCCCCACCCCCACCCCCACCCCCACCCACCCACTTCCACTTCCACTGCCACACCCACCCCCTATTCGCCACCCCTCCCTGAAACCTTCCAAGCCCGCGCCACACCACCCCCGCCTCGCCACCACCGGACGAAAACACCAGCCTATCTTCCCACCCATGAAACCCCGCCGTCTCAAAGATTCATGTACTGCCAGATCTGGTTTGTGGGCGGGGGTTTCATGGTTTGTGGGGGTTCTTCGTGGGTTGTGGTGGTTATCGACGCCGGGGGTGTGTTTTGGTAGGGTTGGGGTGGATTTCCGCCTAAGTTAGGTGTTTTTTGGGAGGGGTTGGGGTGGTTAACGAGAGGGGTGGTTTCTTGTGGAGGGTTAGGGGTGGTTAACGGCAGGGGATAGGGACGTTGGGGTGGTTTATTGGTGGTGTCTGGTGGAATCCGGTAGGGTGGGGCAATTCCGGCGAAGAGGGAGTAACTTCCGGTAGAGTAGCGGTGGTGCAAGCAAGCTGGGGGTATTTTCTGTCAAGGGAGTTTTTTTTTGTTTTACTTTATTTAAAAAATGTTTTAATAAATTTGTTGATTAGAACCAATTATTAGCCGACACGTGTCCCACTAAACCTATTATTCAGGTTATATCCGGTTTTATCCGATTTTGTCCTATTTAAAATAAATGGGGCATAAAGGTTGCATGATTCCAGAATAATCGAAAGGTTACATTATTATTTGTGAATCGCCAAAAGGTTGTATTATTATAAGCAATTTTTCCTAAAACTAATTGAATAAAAAGTGGGAGTGATCTTAGCCTTTTCCCTCAAATATTTTTTCGTGTTTTTCTTTTGATTGACGTCAAATAAACATAAACCCTAAACCCTTGAAATCTCCCTTGCCATAGCCCGTCCTGTACAACTACGTTTCATTGGCTCCTTCAAAATCCCCCAATTTCAAATTCCGAATTAGGGTTTCAATTTCCATCTTCACGATCATCGTCGTTATTATTATCATTCAAGTAGTAAGCTAATAAAAATGTTGAGAAGAAACCAACGATTGAGAAGAGAGTATCTCTACCGAAAAAGCTTAGAAGGCAAAGAGCGTTTGTTGTATGAGAAGAAACGCAAAATCCGTGAAGCTCTTGAAGGTTGCTTTTATCCCTCTTCTTCTTAACAATTTCTATATTTTATTTTCATTTTAAGTTTTGATTGACGTTGAATTCATTGAATGACATTTTCATTGATTTCTTTTGTGATAGAGGGAAAGCCAATTCCTACTGAATTGAGAAATGAAGAAGCAGCTCTTCGCCAACAAATTGATCTCGAAGACGACTACACCGCTAGTATGTAACTTCTAATCCTTTCATTTTTTAGTGGCATTGTTGAAAATCTTCGATGTTCCTTAATATGAATTAATGTGGAATACATAGATTACATTTTTATGTAAAATCTGTTTGAGTTTAAGGACTTGTTTGTATAAAACTAATTGCTATCGCCTCATAGTTATTGAAGTCAATTAAGATGAAACTTTGGAGGATGTTGTTGAGAAAGTTAATGTTATAAAGAATTTTGCATTTTGTAGAATGAAGTTCCCTCTATTGGTGTTTTCCCCTGGTGAAATGTGAAAGACGACTTCTGCCCTTATTACACGGACGTAGAGAACTCATTTACTTGTCTTAGTGTCGAACCTGGTCTTTGTTAACTAAGTTGTGCATTTGAGTGGCCTGTTGAACCTGCTCTTGAGTGGCCTTGGATGGCCAAGGTGAAATGAAAATTCTTTCTTTAGCTTATTACTGATAGTTTCGCATATCTTGACTCTGTTAAAGGATAGAAACAAGGCTGTGGTTCCAGTGATAACACCATTAGGAAAGGGTAGTAGGTTGTGCCGTTGTCGTTCAATTGATGAATCAAAGATGCAAGTTATTGACATGTATAAGCTATGAAGTTTTAGATTTTCTCACCTGCTTCTTTTGTTCTGAAATTGGTATGCCTTGATTAATTTTCATATATTTCAGTGTTTATGCTGTGGACATTGTAGTAATTGTGTTCTTATCGTTATATAGTTCCTAAATCGGTTATTGATGATGAGTATGCCAAGGCAATTGAACGGGAACCAAAAATTCTGTTAACTACGTCAAGGGATCCTAGTCAACCCCTTACACAGTTTGCAAAGGTTGGTCAAAGCTCAACTTATCACCTTTGTTTTCTTTCATGTTATCCTGGCGTTTGGTTTAACCCAGATAATTATTGTTTGTAGGAACTTAAGTTCGTCTTTCCTAATGCAGAACGGATGAATAGAGGTGGCCAGGTTGGTTCTTGAACCTGTTTTCTATTTTTCTTCTGACACTGATCCTGACCTGGAATATACCTCAGACACAGTCAATCTGCACTGTCCGTGTCCTTAAAGTTGTATATTATTTCTGGATGCTGTAATTACAGATTTTATTTCTCTTACCTTGATTCATGTCACAAACATGATCCTTGGTTAGAAAAAGAAAAAAAAAAGAAAAGAAAAGGAAGTGGATTGTTGCATTTAGGTGTTAGAGTTTATGGAACAATTGAAGACTGAGAAATCTCAGAAGTTCTTAATCATATGGTAGAATGACGGTTTTCATGACTGGCATGTAACCCTAAGCTTGACCATGTTTATGTCCTTAATATGACCAATCTTGTTTGTTTGGTCTATAGAAAGAGAAATCTGACTTAGACTTTAAGACTTACTGGGCATAAATAGGTAATTAAGGCAAAGAAGACAAGCATTACAATGTCACAACAAGATTTAAGTTTCTTGCCATTTTTGTTGTCCATCTAGACGATCTAGTGCATATACAGTTGTAAGGTGCATTCAGTTTTGGTTAATATGAGGTGTTAGTTGCAATGATGTTTTCTTGGACCTTTAAACTTGGAGCAATATAGTAAGAGACAATTGTCTTCCTTCTGATTGATGAAGATTTGCATTCATGATTATATGCATTATATGAAGTTCAGTAGATTTGAAATAGTCCCGCCTCTTAATTCCTGTTTTTCTTTCGTAGCTTTTCCTTTTGAGTGCTCTGGCTAATAATAGTTGTTTTTATTTTTTAATAGTGGTTTTTACAATTGGTATGAGAATGTTTTCATTTGCAAGGAACCTTATAAAATGTTTTCTTTTCGACCATTGTTGCAGATTATTAGTGAGATAGTTGAATCTTGCCGTGCTCGAGATTTCACAGATCTTATATTGGTTCATGAGCACCGAGGTGTGCCTGATGGGCTAACTGTTTGTCATTTGCCATATGGTCCAACTGCATACTTTGGGTTACATAATGTGGTAAGTATTCTTCCCTTGGTTTTATTACTTGAGACCCTTCTTACACTTAGTGTGTCAAGAAGGTCCTTATGATAAATACTTGCAGGTTACCAGGCATGACATTAAGGACAAGAATATTGGGACGATGCCGGGGGTTTATCCACATCTCATTATTAATAATTTCACAACAAAAGTATGTTATCATCTCAACTTTCTTGTTTCTTTTAGCTTAATCACTTATAGCATCGAACGTAGGTAGTCTTGCTAGAGTTTGAAACTTCTTCATAGTTTTTATGATGATTTCTGGACTGCTCCGGCTGATTCGCCAATGTATGGATCTTCGAGCGTTATTTACTCATAAAAAATGATGTTGCTTCTGTATTTATCTCTTAGTGAGCACTGAGAAGTAACATCTTTAATGCAGCTTTTTTGCGTTTTAAAAGAATTCATTGCCTCGTTTCGGACCTATTTATGATGATCGTTAGTTGATGACTTCTCACTTTTTTTTTTCTCATGGCTTTTAAGCATATATGGTTCTTCAAAAGTATTCATGTTAATCTTGAGGTGGATGTAATCTAGAGATTAGTAGAGTAGCCCAATTTTCATGGAAGGTGGTACTTTCCTCATGACCCTCCGAGTAGTTACTAATTGAACATGTTAGAAATCTGCTAACAGCTAGTGACATTGAGGATGCCATGTTCTTGCATCTCTATCTTGACATGTTGCATATATTTTGTGATTATTTTCGAGGGTTTTTGGAGTAAAATCGAAGGAGAGGTCTTATCCCGCTTAATTAGGTTTTAAAATTTCAACCAAGGACTTTTAGGATCCAGATGTAGACATACTCTGCATCATGCTTGTGAAAACTTTTGCTCTTCTGGTTCATTGTATATTACATAGCTAAAATTGAAGTTATGTTTAATTCCAAGCCTAGCTTTTGGATAAACCTGAACAAATTGCTAAACTGGAAATGATGGTTGCTTGGCTTGGAGTCTGTGAATGTGGGTAGGTCTAGAGATTTATGAGCTTTGCTCTGTTGATGCGTGTTTCCCGTTAATTGTTAAGAAATGTGGCATCTAAGAGGGACCACTTAAAGAAAATGGCATATCTTGAGATGGATATGTGGAACACTATTTGGGATAGAATTAGGGATGAATATATCAGTGGAAAGTTAGAGTTGCGAACATTAGGGACAAAATAAGAAAAAACTAAATGTGTTTTTTTTGGAGGTGTAAGATGGAGTTGTGCACCGGTAGAAAGCATAGAGTATTGGCCTATTGGGGGTCATGATGACCTTAAATGGAGTAGAGGGAGACGGAAGATGACGTGTTTGGAAAGAGTTAAGAAAGATATGAGAAACATGGCTTTGCATGATGCAGGTGACACTTTGATCATATGGAATGAAATGGGAAGATTTTGAATGTTGGCCACATGTATTTGCATTTTGGTTCATCATGGTTGTGGTCAGCCACTGAAATATAGCCTCATTGAATTCAATCAGAGGATTGATGGTTTGATTTGAATTTTAGTTTATGAATTTGTGATTTTTCTTTTATCATATATCTCATGACCTTTACGTTATTAACTTACAAGCTGAGCAATCTTTTAATTTTCTTGTGGTTACTAGCTTGGGGAACGAACTGCAACAATCTTGAAGCATCTGTTTCCCGTACCAAAGGCAGATTCAAAGCGAATTATCACTTTTGCCAACCAAACCGACTATATCTCATTCAGGTTTGATCACACTTGCTTACGCATTTCGTTGGCTTTTCCAATGTTTTCATGTTTTGTTTGATATGTTTGAACTTTGGACCATACATATTAGAAGACTATTACTATGAACGCGATATCCGACAAGAGATGAGAAGAAGAGAGAAAAACTATGCCAGAAAATGATATGCTTTTTAATAAAAATGCATTGGAAAAAAATGTCGAAGTTGAAAGCAGATTCTTCTGTATCTGTTTTATTGTGAAAGTCTACCCGAGCAATAATTTTAGGAAAAATTGCCAAGAATAATGCAACCTTTTGCCCATTCGCAACTAATAATGCAACTGAAAGATTCTGGAATAATGCAACCTTAAACCCCATTTTTTTAAAAATAGGACAAATGACCGGTGACCTCAACCATTGGTAATTTTTATATAAAACTTTGAATTCTAATTAATATATTAATATAAAATAAATTAAATAAAATCCCCCACCCCCACCCCCATCCACTGCCACTTCCACACCCCCACGCCACACCCACCCCCTATTCGCCACCCCTCCATTCGCTTCTCACCCATAACCACCCCCTCCCTGAAACGCTATACCCACCCCTGATTCTCCACCATCGGACCAAAACCCCTGCCTTCTCTTTCTTTCGCTTCCCCTCTCCTCCTCGTGGCTACACAACCATGAACGCAATCCACCACCCGCCGCCGACATTACTTGGTGGTGGTTTGCTACCACCTCCTCCCCTACTCGCCTTTCACTCACTCGCCCCTCCCCCCCTTGTTTGCCTTTCACTCACCTGCCGCCGACATAAGTGGGTGCTCAGACCTGCCTCGCCAGCAAAGATGGGGTGAGGTGAGGTTGGCGGCGTCTGGGAAAGAGAGGAGGTGGGATGTGGGTGGGGAGGAGAGAGAGGGTTTACGTGGGGAGGGGGAGGGGGAGGGTGGCTAATGAATTTTTTATTTATTTATTTTGTTTTTGTTGTTTTGTTTTAATTTTATTTTTTAAATTTGTTTATGAGAGCCTGTTAGTACGCGACAAATGTCCCATTTATACCCATTCTTCAAGTCATAACCAGTTTTGTCCTATTTATAATAAATGGGGTATAAAAGTTGCATTATTCCAGAATAATCAAAAGGTTGCATTATTATTTGCGAATCGGCAAAAGGTTGCATTATTTTAGAGAATTTTTCCATTTTTTATACATAATGGAATCTTTAATTCTTCAATACTTTAATTCTTCAATAGGTAAGTGAAGGCATGTTAAATCTAATAATTTAGTGCATCTTGTTTCACATCACGTTTAATGTTGCCCCAAAGGCCTTGCATGACGCGCCTCATGGGGTTTGGGTAAGGGTGTGTTAAGTAGCACAAATACGAATACGGGGACGGAAAACGACAAATGAAAATTTCCTTGGTATGGCAAAAAAATCAAAAAAACCAAAAAAAATCCATACATAAATCCAAAAAATATCCATGCATAACATAGAAGTCATCAATGCCATTTTTTGTGTCATAAGTGGAAAACATTTGTAACATTTGTTATGAAGCATGTCATAATGAGAAAGAAATGGTAGAGAGAGGGATGACAAATATTTTTATCTCAAAAACCCCACAAACAAAAGATTGCAAATGTTTCAACAAAAAATGATTTTTTCCGTAAGGGTACATCCTCAATTCCCATGCTCCACTAATTAAACACCCTCAAACCATATGAATACCCCCCCCCCCCTCTATTAATAGAAAAATCCACATTTGTCTTTCCCTTTTGTCTCTTCTTCTACCTTCACTTTCCTTCCTCCTACCACCTACATACATCCACCCCCCCTAAATTTGAAAAAGTAACCGCAATAACAACCCCGATAGTAATAATCTCAAACCCCTTTATTCAGCTTGATGGCCCACGGTGATGAAGGCCCACCCACAAAGAATAGAGTGGGGAGTGAAATGGAAGTGAGAACCTGAGGTTGAATTGAGAAGGAGGGGAGTGACATGTTTTGGAGACGTGCCCAGGGCGTACCTGCTTGAGGACGGGGTACAACCTTAATTGAGCAACCCGTACCCGAAACGTCCCCACTCTCACAAATGTGCGCACCCATTTCACTCAACTGTACCCACTTTTTGGAAACGATTTGGAGACATACGCAGGGCGTACCTGCGATGTACACGAATTGTACCCGACTTGGGGACGCGATTCGATCCATTGGGCCCGTACCCGTGCTTCATAGAGGTGTGATAAGGTGCTCGATGTATGCGTTCTTCTTGCAACACCATTGAGGTCGTATTCATTACATGAGTAACGCAACACATCATGCGTCATCAATGAAGGCTATCTCCATTTTTTGAGGAGGTGGTAAATATTTTTCCTTAAGTGTTGGATTAGGCCATGATTGCCGTCATTTGTGGTTGTCTTTGGCTGAATTACCTCCGTTACTAAAGATAGTTACGCTTTCCTTAGTTAGTTAAAAACGGGACGGGAATTACGGCAAAAATTTGAAAAATACGGTCAAATATTCGATAAAAAGAACGATGACTTTTTATAATACGGAATACGGATGTATACGCGTTTAAAACGGCTCCACCTTAAAAGTTCGGCTAAAAATTCGGACACTATTTTCTTGCGTTTTACTCATGTTATGCTCTAATTTAAAAGATATCAACTTATATATCTATTCATCATTAGTAGGTCTCAATATTTTCGAAGAACATATGCTATAAAAGACTCAAAACAATAATTACGCTAAAACTCTAAAAGGTCGCGTATAGTCGGAGAGACATGAGAATTTGAGACACGTGGTTTCTTTTTTTCTTTAAAGGAGTTTTTTTCAAAAAAACGCATTCGGCGCGTTTTAAACGGGAGGTGGAGTTTTTTTGTGTTTAAAACGGCGGAGGCTCAAAAAAACGTTTTTTTGGCATTTTTTTCAAAAAGACGGAGACGGAGTTTTAAACGCGTTTTAAACGTGTTTTAACTAACCAAGACGCTTTCCACATTATTCCGTTTTAAAAAGTTGGTTACAATATGCTTTATTTCATTATTGGCACCTTCTCCCCCCACTTTACTACTTATTTTCCTTGCATGCAACACTCTCTTCCTTTTTGTTTCATACGTGTCATTTTTTCAAGAGAAACCGATATTTAATATCTTGCCTTCCTTAACATTTGGGAATTTCAAGTTTTACTTGCATTTGACATCTTATCCTGCCCCTCAGAAGTTACATTCTACCATTTACTTTTTGCATAGTGTAATTGATGACAATGCTTCATTGTAAATATGCTGCTCCCTTCTTGAAGTTTGGAAAGGGGAAGGTTCTTTTGTTACCTTAATACAGACTGCACTTCATTGCTTTTCCATGACTTCTATAACCTTTCAGTATCTAAAAATATTGCAGGCATCATGTTTATGAAAAACAAGGGGGTCCGAAATCAATTGAACTGAAGGAGATTGGTCCTCGTTTTGAGCTACGATTATATCAGGTGAGCTTGGTGATACCTGAAGCGAATGAATTAACCTGTGCTGCTTTGAATTATAATGTTATATATGGTGTCATACCCCTTTCACATTTATGCGTCAGGGCCACAGGTCATTGTCTCATTGATGCCTCTCTGCCAACTTTTTTTTGACGAGTCTCTGACAGCTAGATTATCACTTCATCTTTGTGCTTCTTGCACGATAACGTAACCTATTGGGGCTCTTTTTTGGTTTTGGGGGGGGGGGGATCTATGCTAGAGTGATGATGTGCATCACAGTTGGATACATTCTGCATAACTAGACTTATCAATTGGGCCGGGCCAGTGTCACTTATCTTAAGGTTCGGGTTATTTTCGGGTTTGGTCACTTTTGGTTAGGGTCTAACAATGCTTGTTCAAGATCTAGACCCTCGGTTGACCCAATGGGTTATAATGTTCTTGTTATTACCTGATTGGAATGTAGTATATTTAGTAATACTTCAATTAATCATAAAAACTAAACTTCCTAAATAGTAAAAAATAAATAACAAATATGATAAAGATAGTCGTTCACTCATACATAACCAAATTAAACTACAAAAATGTTAAAATGATAAAATCCAATGCAAACATGCTTAACTTAATAAACTAAAAGCGTTAATAAAGTTCAAAGAAAGTTCTCAAAAGTCCACTAGTCAAATTGTTAATTCCTTCATTACTCCATGCCATCTTCAACATATTCATCGTCATCTATGGTAAGAGGTGCTTAATTACGATCTTGTTGGATAGGTAACTCAACGCCATAGAGAATTGTCACCTACATTTACATATTAAAAAGGAAATAAAAGTTAGATTGTAAGTATTATGTTAGTAATAAATAAGAATGTATATAATTAAATGCATCAACTTTATAAAAAACACTTTAAGGGGGCTTGCTCTTTTCAATATCATATCCATATAGACAACTCGGAGTAGTGATGTAAATTTGGGCACTTTCGGGTTATAGAGAAGCCCTCCACCTTGTTAAAATCCTCCCTCGAAGCTAAATGTTGACTTACATGCGACGAAACCTTTTTGGCCATTTTTGGCATCGGGGAAACCTTTTTTCATTGCTTTTCCACCAATCAAGAACATCCAAATGCGCCACAGGATTCATTAGATGCTCAACCAAATAGTCATACAATTGTGTTCTAAGTTTGTAACATGAAATGTAGAATTTTCAAAACATGAAAAGGCCTACAAATAAGTAAAGATTAGTAGACGAGTAGTAGAAAAATAAAGAAGGAATACTAATGAGACAATAAGGTTACAAACTTACACAAAGGTGGTGGTGATTTTCACATGTACGTAGAGTGATCATCATTTCCTGAATACTCCTCAAATAAACTTGTTAGATGTTCCTTGAGTCCTATATTCAACACAACATCTAATCAAAGAAAACAAAACCTTACACATAGAAGTTTTAAGCGAGGATCCAAAAAAACAGTTAAGGAAAGGATTGTGCTATAAGATTACTAGTACTTATCAAATATAGCTTTCATACCCATATTACTCAATCTGTCATCCTCATGGCTACAATACCTCAAGATGAGAGATTCAATCTTCATTACAAATACAAATTTGGCGTTAGATAATTTCTCTTGGGAAATGTTTTGGTAATTTCATCAAAAGGTCTTAGAAGGTGGAGGTGGAGGTGTCCACATTGTATTATCTAATCTTATAATCCTTGAAAATATAGTAGAGTATATAAAAGCTCTTTCAAGCATCATAAAAGAAGAATTCCATCTTGTAGGACACTTAGAACAATCAATACGAACACCATGAGCACATTCTTTAAATTTTTGAAGTTCTTGCCTAACTAGTCCGATATATTACGACATTCCTAACTTTATGCATAGCATCACAAACAAATTTCAATCCATCTTGAACAATCAAGTTATCAAATGTGAAAACAATCACCATCATCTGGTAATCTACCAAATAAAGACTATCTAGTAACAAGTCTTGCATATTATCATTACACCTAGCATTGTCTAATGTGATAATAAAAATTTCCTTAGAACCCCATTTTTTAAGGAGGTCAAAAACCTTCTTATGCAAAACGTTGGCATTATGAGGAGTGAGTTACATGGAGAAAGTGAATGATCTTCTTTTGGAGCTGTAATTCTCATCAATGTAGTGGGCCTTGAAGGTTAGACCAATAAGGGAAGTCCACATATCACATGTCAAACCAATCTTTCCAAAAACCTCATTTAAGCTTCATTCTCTTTCTCTCGCGAATTTAGAAGTCTAATTCCTAGTCGTATGACGACATATTGGCTTACAATTTTCATTTAAATACACATGTATATCCCTATTCTCTTCATGTTCTCCATGTGTAACTTTACCCATGTCTAATTATAGCTAAAGCAACCTTTTGCTTATATATTATTTATACTTTAAATGCATCTTTGCCTCTTTATCCAAGAACATTTGGCGCACATCAAAATTCTCATGAGCATGGCAAGTTTCAGTATGACTTTTAAATTTAGTTGTACGGCTTATACCATTATTAAAGTCAGCATATATTGGTTTTTTATTTCAATACTCGCGATAAGCTTTTGTCCTTTTGTCATCATACTAGTCATCATCAAAGCAATTGTAATGACCCCAAACTTAGAGGTTCATTTCCTTTTGCGTGTCTCACATGAGTCTTTAGCCTTTGTCCTCGATCCACACTTCCCATGTTAATACTTGGCTTATTCAAAATTCCTACTAAATGGAAAGGGTTATATGAGTAGACATTTCTCTCTTTGTCCTACTTTTTCGTTTTTGTCTATTACTTCAGGTTTGTCTTACTTTTTCATCTTTTCCTATATGGGAAAATTATATTATCCATCTATCCCTTGCAATTTCTTACATACTTTAATAACCACATTTATTATAAAATAAGTGTACTCATTAATTCTGTCTCCATCCACGTGCCTAATTGCCTATGACACCAGAGGCAACATAGAACACAAAATCCAAAGTAGACAAGATGAAGTAAAGCCTACAAACAAAAAACACAAAATATAAAACCAAGTTGAGTTTTAGGTCTTCATTAAATAAATTCGATACAGGTTAAAGTTTTCCTTTTGCTTAAAATATGGAAGAACCAAACTCACTTAATGAGTGTTCACGCTGGTAAGAATTATTTTTAATTCTTTCCTATATTAGAGCTGGGGTGTTCATTTTCGGATTATCCGATCCGAAAAAATAGGATATTCGAAGTTTCGGATCGATAATTGAATTATCCAATCCGTTTTTTGAAAAAGAATATTAAAATCAATTTAATTTTATGAAAAGCAAATTGTATTATTGGATATTGCTGATTGTAATGGATATTTTGGATATTGATCCGAATTTTCATTTTTCACCCACATTTCATATATTTCTATTCTATAAAGAAAGAGGGGGCTACCAAAAAGGAAAAAAAAGAAGAAAAAGCTAAAAATTTCTCAATTACTTTACTAATTCGATAATTAATTATTTCACTAAGAGCATCCATACTCACGGGGCTCTCCTTAATTTCTCTATTCTCACTTCATACCTCAAAATCACTTTCCACTAATTTTTTCCATCTACCCTTTCCATTTAACAATTACAGACCTCCACTCATAGGTTTCCTATTTATATTCTCCTACATTTACATACCACTACATATAAAAACCCAAAAAAATGAACTATGGTGGGTCCTTAGTGCCACATGTCATCATATGCTTCACTTTTGTAAATGGGAAGCTTCCCTATGCAAAAGGGATGCTCAACAAATGGGGAACCTCCTCCACTCACGAGGAGTCCTATTTGAAGAGAGAGAATGCGTATGGGGAGGTCAATTTTACCGGGTGCACATGCTCTAGTTGAATTTTTAACCTAATTTGCGCGCACCGTGTGCATTTGACGTTAGCATCACTAATTGAATTTTCAACCGGTTTCGCACGCAATACGCTACTCCAATATGTTAAAAGGGTGATCTTAATCCGGTTTCTTTTGGGATACCTGATCCGAATCCGGTTCTCGCGCATATCCGATTTTTCGGATCGAATATTTATGAGTCAAATGGGCAAGTGACCAAAAATTTACCTTAAGGAATGGATGAAGATGAGAAACTAATGGAACAACCGGAGAACTGCCACTACCGGAGACCCTTTTTTTGGTAATGGAGGATGTGATCTTCCTAACCCTCGTCTTCTGATCGTGGTCGGCGATCACCAGTCTGATAGAGCCAATAGCTTAGTGGGGAGATGGAGCTACTCATACAGTCATCAGCAGTACCGGGGGGGTATTTTAGGTTTCTGATTTAGTGATTTGGGCCAATAAAAAAAAATGCAAAACGTTTTAAACAAAGTGCACAATCTGACAAGTTAGACGACGGACCCGGATTTGACCTGGAAATAACAGGTTGTTTGGGTTCGGTTGAAAACAGGTTGCCGGTCTAATTTTGACAGCTATATGCATAACCATTAAAGAAATTAGGCATGTAATAAGCTGTAAGCATGATTTTCTGTCTGTGCTAAATAATTTTTCTCCTTGCAAAATGCAGGTTAAGCTAGGGACAGTGGAGCAAAAAGAAGCCCAAAATGAATGGGTTCTTAGACCGTACATGAATACTACCAAGAAGAGGAAGTTTCTTGGCGATTGATTGCATCAGTTAACCATAGACTGGATGTAGGCTACTACCTTTTTGCTCTCTCTTCCTACATCACGGAGCGCACAAGCTGTAATCTTTCCTTGCAATGCTATCACACTTACCTTTGGTGCGAAATGCAAGTTTATGTTGTAAACAATTTTGACACAATGATACATTGTACCAACTAGATGTTAAAAGAACTTGGAATATCGTTACGGCTTGGTTTAGTGAAGATCCACCTTACCCATGATCTAATCAGTTTGTTATATGGTTGGCCAATGTCATGGATTACATATAAGCTTGATGGCAGTGTCCATTGTATTTTTTCTTAGTAGGAAAAGGAAGCAATGATATACATAAATGGAAGATTAATGTGATTGAAAGGTCTTGTACATTAGATTAATGTGAGGAAATATCTGAATGTTTTACAGTGCTTTGAAGTTACCCATAGCCTCTGGAGCACCCTAATCCTTCCAACTGCAGAGAAAAACTCGTTCGCTGACGTTAATATTGAATTATTGATAGCAGACTTGAATTCTAGAATTGTCCTTCCTGTTGCAACTTACTCATCATCAAATGATTAAGTTGCCACTTTTGGGGAAACTATTGGTAACAGATAATGTGAGGAGAGTGGCTATACTCTAAAAACGAGAGTTGTTTTGCCTCTCTTTCCTCTCTCCCCTCCATCAATCTGATATCACTCTCCTCACCTTCCATTCCAATCTGTTTTAAGCTAAAATCCCAAATTTTCTTGGCACAATTTCTCATTTTCACTAGGTAGTGTTTAGATTCAAGCATGTAATTTGAAATGCTTCATTTAAAATCTGAAATTTCAAATAATGGTTCTAATTTTGTGGTTCAATTAGGTGAGCAGGGAAGGTGGTTGGGAAAGAGAAGAGGAGGAGGGAATGAATTACCAATCATGAAAATCTAAGGAAAAATTGTATCTTACCACCTTTTGTGTATCCCTTTTTGTAAATTACCATCTTTACTTTTTTTTTTAAATTACCACCTTTTGTCTTCATTTTCTCAAAAATTCCTACCAACTAATGATTTCTGTCAAGAAATCCGTTAGTGTGGGCCCACTTCTTACTAACTTACCAAATTACTCATTTTAACTTTAAATTATCAACTAATTAGGGATTATTTACCTAAACAACCAATAACTCTAATTCAATTAAACAATTAACCACTAATTTAATCATCCAAGTAAAAACCTTAAATCAATTGAACAACTAAAAACCCTAAATTAATTAAACAAGCAAAATCATAATTCAATTGAACAAAAAACCCTAATTCAATGAAACTATATAAAACCCCTAATTCAATTGAACAAGCAAAAGCCCTAAACTGATTTTAACAACCAAAACCCTAATTCAATTAACAACATAAACCCTAACTCAATTAAACAAGGATAATCCCTAATTTAATTCAACAACAAAACCCCTAATTCAATTGGATAACCAAACCCTAATTTTCGTAAAAAACCCTAATTTTCGTAAAAAAAACCCTAATTTTCGTAAAAAAAACCATAATTTTCTTATCATTCTTAGTTAAACAATTGCACTTACCTTCTTCAACTTATTCTACTCCCAAATGGATCAAAATCTGGTCACTCTTCGATATTTACTACTCTCTACTTCATGATTTGCAGAAAGAGAAGCAAATTTGATTATTTTAGCTAGGGGTGTAAACGAGCCGAGCTGAGCTCGAGCTCGACCAAGCTCGGCTCGGCTCGAAGTCACTTTGGTCGAGCTCGCCAAGGTGAGGCTCGAGCTCGGCTCGTTTACAAACCTTCGAGCTCGAGCTCGGCTCGGACTCGGCTCTTTTTTTTCTCCCGCCTATTGGTTATTGGTTTTGTTGTTCTTCGTTACATAAAGTAAAATATGTAATAGTCCATCATACATAAATTTAATTAAATATGAAAACTTAACCCAATAATATTATATTCCTTTATCTGATTTCCACGTTTAGGCTAATTTTTCATTTATTTTTCTTATTGCCACACGTTTCAAATGTAATTTAAAAAAAAAACGAGTCGAACGAGCTTAAAGGAGCCGAGCTTTGTTGGGCTCGGGCTCGAGCTCGTATACTTAACGTATAGCTCAAGCTCGGCTCGAGCTTGAAATTGACCGAGCTCGAGCCGAGCTTTGACCGAGCCGAGCCGGCTCAGATCGTTTACACCCCTAATTTTAGCTCTCATTCATTAGAAATTAGGTTAAGAAGATGAATGATGAAAGGGGGGGAAATGAGAAATTGGTAAAGTTGAGATAAAGTGGGCTCCATAAACGATTTTATTGACAGAAACCGTTAGTTGGTGGAGATTGTGAAGAAAACGAGACAAAAATTGGTAATTTTTTTAAAAAAAGTCAAAGTGGTAATATACAAAATCTGTAAAACAAAAGGTGGTAATATACAATTTTTCCAAAATCTAATTATGTAGAGGTGATTTTATGGGTTCACTTTAGTTGGTGTAACTGAATTTTGTTAAGCTCCTTAGTTTTAGCGATTCAGTTATATTTCAGCAAATGTAAGAAGCTATAAATAACATTACCTTTCTTGTAATCAGATTCATTTAAGAACATAAATAAAAAACTCTCTCTTAGTCTCTTTTCTTCTGATCTTCCTGTTTCTTATTTCTGGAAACTCTTTTCTCCTCTTCAATTGTAGAACTGAAATATCTTGTAGCTGGTTCTACCCTGCAACATTGGTATCAGAGCTTATTTGTTGCCCACTCATCAGACACCATTGTTGAGTTCTGAGTTCAAGGTGTTTGTTAAAATGCCTGAGTGAAAACCCAGACAACTTTCCTACTTGAAAGATTACTGAGATTGAAATCTAGCACCTCTTTCTAAAGTTGTTACCAAGAAGTTCTCAAAATGCTACTTTTGATGCAAATGGTTAAAGAGTTGAAATATAGTAGCACCACTTCTGAAAATCGTGGAAATAATCATAACAAGGTCAGTGCCACCAGACCTCAAGGTATGTTACCCAAAGAGTAAAGCTAAAAGTTGGGTACTCAACTTTGACAAAAGTTGCACTTTGGGTACTCAAGTTGCAAAAGTTGCAGTTTAGGTACTCCATTCATTTTTCCATCCATTTTTCCATCCACTTGCATTAAAATAATAATAAAAAGCTATTATTACTCATCCACTTAAATAAAGGAGAAAGAAATTTTTTATTATATTACAAATTTGCCATTATTTAACCATCTTGAATAAATTTAGGAAATTCTACATGGTGACTTTTTATTTTTATAAATTCTATGTGATGGAAATTTTAATTTTGGATTCTATTCAGTGACCCTCAACTTTTTTTTTATTTTTCATAAACTTTTTTCATTATAAAATAATTTTTTATTTTTAAATTACAAAAATTATCTTTTCAAATATCCAAAAAATTATTAATCACTTACACTTGACCACAAGACTCTAAAATTAATAATTAAGGATGAGCGGAAACGAGTTCAGATTCTTCTTGTCCTGTAATATCAATCTTCTTCTTACTTTCCGTATTGACTGTTTGGAGGGTCTTTTGCCCCTTCTTAAATCCCCCATTTCAAGTATTTTCCTTCTATTTTTCTGTCTTTTATACCATCAATTTTGATTTTTCGCTTGTCATTGCATCTCAATTCTCTATACCGGGGTTTTTGTCAAAGTAGTGATTTTTAGAAGATCATTTTGTAATTTCAAAGCATACACTATGAACTCTGGTGTGGTTTATTCTAATTCTTGTCTTTTTTCAGAAACCCAATTGCTTAATTTCAATTAAACGTGCCCAATTTAGAGTCTTTTGTCGAAATTAGTGTGATTATCATCATCAATCTGTTAATTTCATGCGATAAGAAAATTAATTGCCTTCCTTTTGGAATTTGTACTTACTCTACTTTTTAGTCTTTCGCTCCTGCTAATCCGTTGCAATGCTATTTTCTTAATTGCAAGATCAATTCCCTGACGCAAGTAGTTGTTTAAAAATATTTTTTGTAATTTAAACATAATTGTTGAAATAAAAAAAAATATTCTTTTAGTGAAAAAGGTTATAAAAAATAAAAATAATAAGTTGAGCATCACTAAATAGAATCTAAAATAAAAATGTCCACCACAAAGAATTTATGAAAATAAAAGATCACCATGTATAGTTGCCCTAAATTTATTCAAGAGGGTTAAGTAACGGAAAATTTGTAATATAATAAAAAAGTTTCTCTCTCCTTTTTTCAAGTAAGTGGGTAATAATAGTTTTATTATTATTTTAATACAAATGGATGAAAATATGAATGGTTATAATAGGTTTTTTATTATTTCAATGCAAATGGATGAAAATATGGATGGAAAAATGGATGGAGTACCCAAACTGCAACATTTACAACTTGGGTACCCAAACTGCAACTTTTGTCAAAGTTGGGTACCCAACTTTTAACTTTACTCGTTACCCAAATTACAGTTTCCTGTGTTTGATGGTTCAAATCCTAGAATTTGGATAAAGAAATACAGTAGGTACTTTGCCCTCAGTAAAATTGCTAATGAATGTAAAGTGGGTTTAGCATCTTTATACATGACCGATAAAGCAGAAATATGGGTGTCTAGTTATCTGGCAATTAGGAAGAACATGGACTGGGATGACTTTATCATTGACTTGACTGCAAGGTTCAAGGATGGTAAAGGGAATTAATGCTATAGAGCAGTTTAATAAACTTGAGCAAGGTGAATCTTGGAAGATTACTGAGGTCAGTTTTGCTTCAAAATGGGCATAAGTTACCTGAGGAGTTTATACTGGACAGTTTTGTTGGAGGTCTTAAACCCACTATAAAACCTTTCGTGAGAGCTTTTAACCCCACAAATATCACTATAGCACTAAGTTTGCAAGATTACAGGAAGAACAGTTTTCAGCTTAAAGTTTCTTCGACTTTCCCATTTATAACTAAACAAAAAATCATCTCAAACTTCTTATAGCCAAAACCTTAAAACTCCTCTTTTGCCAACTCCTTAAATTAAACCATCTCAAAATTTAACAAATTTCACCCTAAACCTTTTAAACACATTCCGGCAGACGTGAGGGCTCAAAAGATAGCAAAAGAGGTTATGCTATTATTGTGATTAGAAGTATGAGAAGGGGAAAAATGTCAGTTTAAAGAGCCACAATTGTTCACATTTGAGATTCAACCTGAATATGTGGAAGATGTAGCAGAATATGATGACGAAATAGGTGAAGAAGTTGTTGTGGAGCCCTGCATTTCCGTTATTGCTTTGTCTGGGAATTAAAACTTCAATACAATGAGAGTGGTGGGTTTAGTAGAAGGCTAAGGCAAACCATTGCACATATTAGTGGACTCGTGAAGTACTCACAATTTTTTAGATGTGGTTTTGGCTAAGAAACTGGGGTATGAAGTGGAAGAATCAGTCCACAAGCCATTACAGTAGCTAATGGCTATCACATTCAATGTCAATATAGGTGCAATAACTTCAGTTGGAAGATGGATAAAAAGGTGTTTAATGCTGATGTGATGTTGATCCATTGGGGGGTTGTGATATGGTGTTGGGAGTTCTATGGTTGAGTACATTAGGGAAAATTAAGTGGGATTTTAAACCACTGATGATGTAGTTTGAGTTAGAGGGAGAGCAATTGATTTTGAGGGGAAGCTCCCCTAAGAAATTGAAATTGCTTGATAAAGAGGCAAGTTCTAAGTTGCTTTTGTATGCAGCCTAGTGTTTGATGCAAGTAGTGGAGGTTTCAGCTCTTGAATGGGAAAGCACTGAGAGATATGAAGAGAACACACTGGTTGAAATGGAAAAACTGAAGAAACACTTCAGTGAAGTTTTTGATGACCCTGTGGAGTTACCACCTCTAAAGGGTGTCTTTACTCATCGAATTCCTCTCAAGAAAGAAGCAGAAGCTGTGAGCATTAGGCCATACAGATATCCCCGTAAGCAAAGGGATGTTATTGAGCAGTTAGTTCAAGAAATGTAAGAGAGGGGTATTATTCAAAACAGTAGCACTCCATTATCTTCTCCAGTCGTATTGGTAGGGAAGAAAGATGGCACTTGGAGACTTTGTGTTGACTATAGGGAGCTAAATAGGAGAACTATAAAAGATAAGTTTCCTATTCCCGTAGTTGAGGAATTGATTGATGAACTTGCAGGGGCTACCATGTTTATTAAACTTGATCTCAGGACTGGTTATCATCAACTAAGGGTACATCCAGATGACGTGTTCAAGACTGCCTTTAAAACTCATACAAGCCATTATGAATTTTTGGTGATGCCTTCGAATTCTATGAACACCTCCAAAGGAGGGCGTTCGAATTCACAATGAACACCTCCAATGGAGGGCGTTCGAATTCACAATGGACACCTCTAATGGAGGGCGTTCGAATTCACAATGAACACCTCTAATGGAGGGCGTTCGAATTCACATTGAACCCATCCAGTGGAGGGCGTTCGAATTCACACTTGAACCCCTCTAAAGGAGGGCGTTCGAATTCTCATAGAGCCTCTCCAATAGAGGGCGTTCGAAATCATGCCCAACCCATCTGGTTGAGGGCGTTCGAATTCGCATTTATCCTGTCAGGGTGAGGGCGTTCGAATTCGTGCCCAACCCATCTGGTTGAGGGCGTTCGAATTTTTACTCACCTTCTCAGGGTGAGGGCCTTCGAATTCTACTAGGTCAATCCCACTTTGGGATACGTCGAATTTTTCAACAAACCAAGGCAGACTATTCCGCTCCACATCGCAGTCTTGTCATGGTCTAACACTACGACATAGAGCGTGGGGCTAATGTTTGGGCCCCTTCCAGTCATGACCCACCTAACCGGTGAAATGACTAAAATACCTTAGGGGGAAAAATTACCATTTACCCTTAAGGATCTTTTAGGCCAGAAAGTACAAGCCTTCAGACAGACCCACTAACAAAAAGGCTTTCATGACGTCACCATCTTCACCAGATGACATCACTCCAGTACTACCTATAAATAGTACTCTCATCTGATCATTCAGGTACGTTTTTCCGTATATTGCAGAGCATTTACTTGTACTACTCTATCTGACTTCTGAGATCAGATCTGACTTAAGCATCGGAGATCCGATCCCGGAACATCCCCGGGGTAGTTCACGGTGCTCGGTTTTGCAGGTACCTGGAATTCGAAGACCTTGGACTTTTTTGGTTACTACCCTAGCTGGAGTTGGATTTCCTCGAATTACAAATTTGTTGTGTTTCTTGTGACCTGAAACACCTAGAATAAGTCAAGCTTGCCGGGGAATTAACTTCTATTGATTTAAACCTTTTTATGACCTGTTTAGTAGGTTATATATGCTATGTGTTACAATATAATTGGTTTTATTTTCACCAAAAATAATTGGTTCTCTTTAATTTTATAATTTTTCAAAAATTTCTTAATTTTTTTTTTGGTAAATAAGTAATAATATAGCACAAGGGGAATTAAAAACCCCATCAAGAAAACACAAAGCTACCAAGGAAGTTCCACACCTTCTAGGAAGGTTTGAACCCCCAAGAGAGCCTAACAATTATAACAAAAGGTTCCTCATGCAAGGAGTACACTTAACAACATTCTTGAAGATCACTTCCTTATATAACTGATTGACAGATTTAGTAGAACTATCACTTTATCATTCCTATACAACCATAGGCTATAAACAGTTTCCACAAAGGCCACAGAGTACACTTTTGCATCGGCAGACTTCCTTTTTCTCTTAATAACAACATGATTCAGTTCATCAGCAAAGGAGAGAACAAGCCTATGCACACCAAGCAGCAGCAGAATCTGACTCCACAGGTCAGTTGAGATTGCACACTCAAAGAAGAGGTGGCTATGAGACTCATTACAACGGCTACATAGCTTACAAATAGGGTCGCAAGGGATGTTCCATGAAGCAACTTGTTAGTAATACCCAATCTGCCATAAATAGCTAACCGAGCAATGAAAATACTTCTAAGGGAAGCCGAACTATTGCAAATAATTTTTCCCCAGGTAACTTTAATCTGATCTCCTATCGCGAGCTTGTACATGTTGCTGATACTAAAGCCTTTAGCAGTTTGCATTCTGTTCCAACCATCCAATCTCCGCACCATCTCCCTATATTGCAAAATTTTCTTGAAGTTCCAAGAGCAAGTCTGAGGGATGTGCATAGTATTGATACACCCTCTTTTTACACAGTTCTGTCAATCCATATAACCCAAAGCTTGTCCCTTTTATAGGAAAGAGCCCAAAAGAGCTTTCTGATAGCAGCTTTGTTCTAGACACAAGTATCTCTAAGGTTCAATCTCCCAGCTGATCTAGGAAGACATAAAGAGTCCCAAGCAATAGGAGATTTGGAGAATTTCTTAGCATCTCCAGTTCAGGAAAAAGTTCTACAACAAGTGTTTATTTCTGATGTATCACATTTATATATAGTTTTTAGATGCATTTAGATTGCATTTAGAACTCCTTTTTGAGCATTTAGGTGCATAATGACATGAATTACATAAGTTGTGCTCTACTACTCCCTGCTTGTGTGTTTCGATGATTTTCAGGTTATTTTGATAAAAAGTGATCACGATTACCAAAGTTCTAGCCTATTAATCATTGAAGTTGAAGATAGCTTGCGCAAGGATCACAATGCATCCGTTTGGGACAATTTTGAGTTGGAGTGAAGCAAAGAGTTAGTGAAAGAAGTGCCAAAACTGATATACCTTCACTATTTTTATTATAACTTTTTATAGAAAATTGATAATCAAGAAATTCCAATTGGGTTTGATTCTAGACTTCAAGAGCTTTCCAATGATAGGTCACACGCCCCAATCGAACTTCTGGTTTGAGAGATACGGCCTTCGTAAGTTGATGCAGAATTGCAGTTTACCTACCCGATCGGGCGCGAATTGACCCAATCGGGCCTGAAGCACGGACAGCTCTTTTCCGAAATTCTATCTTTTTTAATTAGACTTTGGGCTATTATAAATAACTATCCTTAATTATTTTTAGAGACATCTTTTGTTCTAGTTTTATTTCCATAGTTCTTAGCTTAGTTTTATTTTAGTTTAAACACTTTAGATTAGATTAAAGGTGATTGAACCTCGGATTCGATTTTAATAAAAGTTCTTGCTTTCCGTCAATTGATATTCTTCTCTACTCTAATCTCTTTTATTGTTCTTGATTGCTTAGTTTAATTATTCCATTGATTCATGATGTTGAAATTAGGGTTTCTTATTAGAATTGTTATTGTTAATTTAATTATGTCTGAGTAGTTTAATTTCTAGGGATTTGGTAAGGGAAGCCATGTTTATACCTTGATTAATTGAATTGCTATTAGTTTCTAGGGCTTGATGAGTTTGGTTATGGTGTGATTTGTTCTTATTGAGTAATTAAGGTTATTGCGCAGTTTCTTTGATTACTTGAGGTTAATAATTGTTTGCACAGATCCGTCTTACTTTTAGAGGCCTAGTACACACCAGTATTTCTGATTATGTTTGTGAACGTGCTGCACATGTTGAATTATGGGCGTTGAGACTTAACCATAGTTTGACACTGCTCTAGTATGTCGATTCTCGACTTAGGTTCTGATAGTTGTTTGATCATTTGATTGGTATAAGCATGGTGGACCGAACTAATTCCCTAGACCTTTATTTCATAGAGTAAAATCCCTCTTTATATTGCTTTCTAGTAGTTAATTATTAGTTCAGCTGATTTCTTATCTGATCTTGTCTGAAGTAGCTTTTTGGTTGGATATTAACTTAGAACTCCGTCTCTCTGTGGATTCGACCCTACTTCCCTTAACCGCCATTGTTAGAAGACTTATGTTTATCTTTGATTAGGTGATACGACTTTAGCCTATCAATTTCCTTCCGTATTTTCTTTGGCAGAATAAAGATTTGACGCCAATAGGTCTGCATGCTAGCCAAAACATATTTCACCAACTGTAACCTCCCAACATAACTTAGAAATTTGTAATTCCAAGTTTTGACTCTAGCGAGCATATGTCCAATAAGAGGTTTACATTGAGAGTAATTGGGTTTCTTGGTTGACAGAGGAACTTTAATGGAAAAGAGCCTTGAGGAATACCTGATAAGTGGACTTTAGGTTCACTTATTTGCATGTAGTTTTAGTGCATTTAGATGCATTTTAGGTCATTTAATTTCCTTTTCCTTCCCTTTTTCATCATTTCTTATTATCTCATGTTTAGCATTTAGTTTAGCTCATTTGCATATAGTTAGGGCGCATATAAGTTATTGCATTTGCATATGCATACCCCCCTCCCCCATCTAATGTTTGCCTTGAGTATTTCGAGGTTTACAAGCAAGAAGAGGCTTATAACAGGGGAGCGGACGCTCCATAGGAGAGGGAGCGGGCGCTCCATGGGTCAAGAAGTGAAGAGAAGGAATTAGGAACTTGGAGCGACCCAGGATCGATCAGGGAGCGGGCGCTCCAACCTGGAGCGGGCGCTCCAGGGCCCAGGCTCGGTAGTTTTATTTCGTCTTTTACGATTTTTCCCTTATTTCTACGGGGTATAAATCTAATTTTGTAATAATCTTAGAATTATGTTTTTAATTTCTGAATCATAATTAGCTTAATTAGAGAGAGAACTTTAGAGAGAGAAGTAGTTTTTAGAGAGATAAAGTAGATCTTGAATCCAAATTGAACCTTTTTGAAGGTATTTCCATGGAGTTTTTCCATTGATGTCCATCTATTTAGAGTATTTCTTCTATCTCTTTGCTTTATTACTTGCTTATTTTGTTTTAGCCTTTGATTAGTGTTGATTAGTTGATGTTTAGCTCAATTATGATGTTTTCCACCATTGTTGATCTTCCATTGATATCTTAAGCTTTTTATTTTGCTTCTTTTATGGCTTTAGAGTAATTTCTTAGCTAGGGGAAGGGGATGACCTAGGTTGATCATGAGTTGACCTCAAAAGTCAAGCTAGGGGGTTAGATTTAGGTGGAATTGGGTTGTTTAACCTATTTAATTGCTTGTTTAATTGCTTCATCATCATTTGAACTTGGTTTGGGGATCAAAAGTGAAGGATTGAGAGATGAAGCTTTTGAAGGACCTTAGGTTAGTTTATAGGTTGACTTCACCATGAGAATAGGTGTTAGACTTCCTAGGACTTTAATCGAATCGCTATGAGTTGTGGAAATACTTGATTGATTGATTTTACCATGAGAATAGGTAAAATTGGTTGATTAAGTCCTCCTAATTAGCTCGAGAGAGTAATTAGGAAACATATGAGCGACTTAGTCCCTTAGTTGACCCTAATGAATCCCCTTGGCTTGACAAATAGGTTAGTAATTGGTTAATTAGTGATTCCCCTAGCCCTAGTGTCTTCTTATTATTGTTAAACCCAAATCATTTAGTTTAATTGTTAGCTAATTAGTTCTTGGTTTCTTAGTTGATCAATTAATCTCAAAAATCACTAAAAATAGGCTTAGCTTGCTTAATTACTTTCAAACCTTGCTAATCCTTGTTTCCTCGTGGAATCGACCCTTTCTTGCCCTAAACTAGGCTAAGTTAGGTATATTAATTGGCACGTGCAACGACCGTGTCAATACCAATAAGCTCACTCAAACTTACTTAAGCTTCATCACCAATACGTCCAAAGTAAATATTGCTTTTCTCCATATTAGCCTCCAATCCGGAAGCTTTTGAGAAATTCTCAGAGGCTTTGAAACAAAATTTAATAAAAGGTTCATCAGCTCTACCAAACATCAATAAATCATCAACAAACATAAGCTGTTTGATCCTAACCCTTTTACATTTTGGATGAAAATGGAATTGAGGATTAGCAGCAATTGATTCCATACATCTTGTCAAATACTCCATGCCAATTGCAAACAAGAATGGTAAAAGTCGATCACCTTGTCTAAGCCGTTTCTGAAAAGGAGTACAAGGTTTACCATTAATGAGGTTGGAATAAGAAACAGAAGTGACACAAGCCATAATCCAGCCAATAAATTTACTAGGAAAGCCAAGCTCAACTAGCATAATATGAAGGAATGGTCAATTAATAGTTACATATTTCTTAAGATCAACTTTAATAACACACCTAGGGGAGATGTGAGATCTAGATAACCTTCAATAAGCTCATAAGATAAATGAATATTATCTGCAAGGTGCCCTACCAGGAATAAACCCTGTTTGAAACTCACTCACAACCCCAACAACACATTTTTGAAGCCTATTAGTGAGAATTTTCCCTATAATTTTATAGAGAAGGTTACAACAAGCAATAGGCCTAAAGTGGGCATCTTTAGAAGGATTGGAAATTTTAGGGACAAGGGTTATAGAGGTACACCTGAGAAGGCATCTCACCAGTGTCAAAGAATTGTAAAACAACTTTACACACATCATGCTTGATAATAGCCCAAGCTTTCTTGAAGAAGACAACATTGTATCCATCAACTCCTGGAGATTTAGAATCATCATTTGAGAAGAGAGCATCCTGAATTCCTTCAACTGATATAGAGACAGTGAGAGAAGAACAAGAGTCAAGGGACACTTTAGCTCCATATCTGATTGTGTTTAAGTCAACAGCGGGAAGAACTGGTGTAGTAGACCCCAATAAAGAAGTATAGAACCTGATGATAGCATCCTGAATCCTATGAGGATGAGTAATGCTCTCATTATTATCATCAAAGATCATAGAGATCATGTTTCTATCCCTTCTCACTTTCATAGTAGTGAAGAAAAACTTTGTACTAGAATCTCCTAGTTTCATCCTAGCTTTCTGTTTGAAAGCTTTTTCTTCTACAGACAACGATTTCTTCAGAGCAATAATAGCAACAACTTCTCTGATGTGTAGATTAGTGCTACCAGGAGAAGATTGAAGGCAGTGGCGGATCTTGAGGATTATTCTGATCGGGGCCAGAATTTTATTCCTATAACATTACAAAATTATATAAAAAACCAAATGGTTTAAGATAAACTGATAAACCAATAATATAAAACAGTAGCTAAATAAAATATATCGTAAAAAAAAAACAAGTGTCACAATCTCATTCTAACTATAATAATTAAAGTAATGCCAGACGCTCTTTCAACAATTTGAAATCGTCAATTATAGACTTTGTACTAAATGTCTTAGAAATTTCTCTCTCTCTATATATAACTAAGCTATCTGCCAAATACTCATCTTCCATCTTATTACGCAGCCTTGTCTTCATTATTTTCATGGCTGAAAATGATATTTCTGTGGTAGCTGTTGATACTGGTAAAGTCAATATGAGACTTATTAGCCTGTCAAACAAAGAGTATACACTTGACTTCTGTGTTTGAGCCAACTACAAACCTCATTCAAAGTAGAGAGGTCTTTATT
Organism: Patellifolia procumbens; assembly: GCA_947645195.1. NCBI lineage: Eukaryota > Viridiplantae > Streptophyta > Magnoliopsida > Caryophyllales > Amaranthaceae > Patellifolia > Patellifolia procumbens. The sequence goes on from CANSGD010001328.1 coordinate 8,656,036, forward strand.
ACTTGCTTCACAAATGAAGTGTCGCAATTGATATCTCCAATCGTGTCTTTCTTGTTTTGTAAAATCCACGGGGAATACTTTTTTGCCAGAATAAAAATTTTGTCAATGCCAAAATTTAAATCCATCTCTAGGCTCTAATAAGGAGGACAAAGATCAGAGCTCTAATGCCTTCTCATTAAATCTGCTATTCAATTCTTGTAATTGTTTGTCAATAGTGCCCAAAAAATATTTCAATCCGATAGAAATGATCCATTGTAACTTAATCTCCTTGATGACGAGATCGACCTCTACGAATTATATAAGGAGCATCCATACTAGGTACCATAATATCATGCTGATGGCGAAAAAGTTCAACGGATTCTAGAAGTTTTTCCCATCCATCTTCTCTCATATCCTAGATTAAACTTTGGCTTGTAGAGACTAATCCCATGTCATTAACAATATCTTGAGACTTTTGTTGCAAAGCTTGACAGAGAACATCAGCTATTCCCGGGATTTATTCCATCAAATGTGCAATGAATACAAAATCAAAAGAAATCATGATCTTCAAAGAAGCATCAGCTTCCCCACGTAGAGTTGAATTACAAGATTTATCATCCACTATGTGTTCAAATACTGAGATTATTGCATCAACCATTTTCATCAAGCTACACATGGAATAAAGATGTGAACCCCAATGTGTGTCTCCGACTCTTTTCAAAGTACCCATTTGATTAGCTCCTCTACTGCTTTCTATTTCACCCATGGACAATAATTATTTGGGAAATTCTCTTTGGTAGCCCCTAATTTTTGATTTCTCTCAGTGGTAACTTTTTGTTTGGCATATTATCAGTGGTAGACCCTAATTAGTATTAAAATTAAAACTGTAGCAGTAATTAATGTTTAGCCGTTAAACTGTTGTTAGATTAGCCTTAAACTAGTTGACCCTAAATTAAATTAAACCCCTACCCTAACCCCACTACCTAATTACTCCCTAATTCCAACCACCACTGAAAATTCTGGAATTAACGTTCGAACTTTACACTCCTTGAATGGACGAATTCATTGCTCAAATTCGACAAAAATCGTTGGAGTTTTGTTAAATTCGAATGAGGGTTTTTATTCGTCAACTTTTGAATTGCAAATTGATGTTGTAAATGGATGTTTTCGTTTTGAAATCAAGTAGTAATTATTCGCAAATTGCTGGGCGATTTCGGCCCATTTCATCGGCTTCCCAAGGCGTTTTCCGGTTGCCACGGTGGCGCAAGTGCTGCGCGACGTTGTCCCAAGTTGTCACCGGTGTTTTATTATTGTTTTCCAGCGGTTTGGTGTTGAGGGGTGGGTGGTTGTGGCTGGGTTTGGTTTGGGTTGTGTGTGGGGGTCGTGGGTTAGGGTGAGGGTGGGTAGCTAGATTGAGGTGGGTTGTGGGTGGGGGGTCGTGGGGTGGCTGGGGGGTGGGGTTGGGGGTGGGTGGCTGGGGGTGGCTCTTAGGTGGCTGGGTTTAGGGGTGGGGATGATGATGATGATGATGATAGGATGTTAATCATTTAAGTTAATGGTGGTTGTTACTTTAATTAGGTGTTAGGTGTTAGAAGATGAAAATGTGATAGCTGATGAAGAAGTTATAAACGACCCAAAATTAACCCAAATAATCACCAAAATTCTTGATCACAATCAAGACCCAATACCCTATGTCGATTTTTCCCAGATCTTTTCGCTATAACTATTACAATCTTGCACTTAAATAATAATTTTGGATGGAAGATAAAATTTTTGTTGCGTTATTAATGGAGGAAGAATTCACAGATGAATGTAGAAAAGGAAGGTGAACAGTTTATGAGAGTGGAGAGAGTTTGAACTTTGGGAGAAGAAAAACTTTTCCTTAGGGAGTAATTAGGTAGTGGAGTAAGGGTAGGGGTTTAATTTAATTTAGGGTCAACTAGTTTAAGGTAATCTAATAGCAGTTTAACGGCTAAACACTAATTAATGCTACAGTTTTAATTTTAATACTAATTAGGGTCTACCACAGATAATATGCCAAACAAAAAGTTACCACTGAGAGAAATTAAAAGTTAGGGGCTACCAAAGAGAATTTCCCTAATTATTTTATCTCAGCTATTTTGGTTGCTTGCAATTCATCAAGGTGTATAGGAGATCCCCCAGTGACATTGATAATGAAAGTCAAATTTGATAAAAAAAATTGATGTATATGACTAACATATTTAGAAGCGGCAACCAATGCAAGTTGTAAATGGTGAGCAAAACAATGGACATAATAAGCATATTAGCAGTTAGAAAGAAATAATAATTGCAAACCATTCCACTCACCTCTCATGTTACTAGCACCATCATATCCTTGTTCACGAATATTTTTAACAGCTAAGTTATGTCGAGCAAGTATTAAACACAACTCTCTTTTCAGTGTTGTTGCTGTAGTATGTGGAACGTGTGTAAGGTCAAAAAATCTCTCCCTTATTGACCCACTTTTGTCAACAGATCTTAAAACAAGACCGCTCCCATTTGGACTCATCACGAGCCTCATCAACAATAATACAATATTTGGAATCTCCAATTTCTTGTTGAACATTGGTGCGAACCTTATTCGACATAATATGAAGAATTTCTTTCTAAATCGAAGGACAGATATACTTGGCATTATAAGGAGTTTGCTTTATCGCTTTAGAAACATCCTTATTGTATGAAGCCAATATTTTCCTGAATTCAAGATAGTTTCCCTGGTTCTCTGAATTTTTTGACTCATCATGACCTCTTAAAGGACAAGTTTCCAGAGTTAACAAACAGAGAATATGAATGCATGTCTTGAGACGTAATCGATTCTGCTTGATTTGCCTCTCACTTTGCTTGTTCAAAACATTGGGAATTTGAACTTTTTGATTAGGTAGAATCTATAACATTAAACTGCATATTTGTGTATAGTACATGGACCTTTACCAACATGAGAAAGGAAAGCACATCGTTTTCCACCATTGACCTTTTTGCAAGTTTGGAAACCGGTTATAATAAATGTTTGGAAACGAGCACTTGGTTCAGCAAACAACTAACAAGGTAGAAAAAATGCAGCATCTTTAGAAGGTGAATAATCCTGCCAATCTGGAAACTTATCAAAACAAGAGGCCTGAAATCGACGACGATATTTTTCTGGACCCGAAAAAGGATAATCGGGAAGTCAGGTTGATAGGGCCCCAATTTTATATAAGCCCTTCTTATTTCATTTTGTTTCTTAACTGAATAATTCCAAATTGACGGACGTCATCCTGGGTCGCGCTCTAAAGAGTTTATATCTACATTGTCAAGCTCGATTCTCATCATTTCAGAAGGACCTTCCCCCATTTTTTTTTTTTTTTTGTATTTGCACTAGAATCTTCATTAATTGAGGTTGTACCTTCATTATTTTCAGTTGTTTCCAGCTCTTTCCTTTTGAACAAGGAGGTAATTTGTTTTTTGTTTATTCATAATTGTTGGCCTGAAATTACCAAAAATACAATATGTTTATTAAAACTTTTTGAAATAATTAACCAAAGTCATATATTGACAACACAAAAAAAAACCAATGTCAATTGTAAAACATGTAGTAGGCGGACAAGGTGAGTAGCAATTTGGAGAATTGAGTCTTAATTTCTAATAAGTACAAAACTACATAAAGTACAAAAGTACAAACATATAGTATAATTATGGAAAAATTGATAAGAATAATCCGACCTTTGGCCGGTCTTCCACCAATGGTACCACCTTCATTTAATCCAGCAATAATCCCACCTTTGACACCCATATTCTCTCATTGGTCCCTAACCTGTTGGTGACCTACAATCATGGGTAAACTTCCTAATTACGTGATTAATGCCTAATTAAGTATTAAAATTTTAAATCAAATTAATTAAAAAAACACTTAAGAAAAAAAAGGGAAACTTTGTCGACCCCTCCCCTTCCCCCACAGCGGTGAAGATGGCGGAGCTGCGGTGTGGGCCTGGTGTCCGGCAGTTTCTGGGCTGCGTGGCAGCCGGTGGTGGTGGTGGTGCGCTGTTTTGCGGCAGCCGCGAGGGGGTACTGCCATTGCGTGGCAGCAATGTGAGAGGGAGGCAGAGGAGGTTGGAGCGAGAAAGAGGAAGGTGGCGGAGCTGCGGTTTGGGCCTAGTGTCCGGCAGTTTCTGGGCTGCGTGGCAGCCGGTGGTGGTGGTGCGGTGTTGCGCGGCAGCTGCGAGGGGGTACCGCCACTGCGTGGCAGCAATGTGAGAGGGAGGCAGAGGAGGTTGGAGCGAGAGAGAAGGAAGAGGAGGTGTGGTGGTGGTCGAAGCTTTTCCGGCGGGGAAGGTGGTAGTGGCAGCAGTGAGAGAGGAGAGAAAAAGGGCAGGGGGTGCGTTTTCCGGGGGGAAGGGGAGGGAAAGGTGGCAGGGGAAGGGAATAGAGTTGAGGAGGTTTTTGGGGGTGGGACATGTTTGTTTACCGGGGAGGGGGAGGGTGGCAGAATGGCAGGGGAAGGGGAGGGGAGGGTGGCAGAATGGCAGGGGAAGGGGAGGGGAGGGGAGGGGAGGGGGTGGGGTGTCAAAACTGTGAACAATGGGGGAAAGGGGAGGGGAGGGGGGTGGGTTGATTTTTCTTTTTTTTTTAATTTTTTTTTAAAAAATCAACGGTAATTTGGCTAGTCAAACAAGTTGCCATCATCCTGTACCAATAGGAGAATATGAGGGTTAAAGGTCGGATTATACCTGGATTAACTGAAGGTGGTACCAGTGGTGGAAGACCGGCCAAAGGTGGGATTATTCCTGTCAATTTTTCCTATAATTAATTGATTGATTTAAAGTTGGGAAAAGTACCTAATTCAAGACAATAGCCGGCAGCCTGCGAGATGGACAGATGGTGGAACAATAGAACAGTGGTCTAATAGACTAACACTATGGTAGAGCCGCAGAGAGGATATTAAATTATTTTTTTAAGAGTTAAAAAGTGGAGAGTGGGGTCACGAAGTCATCCAGAATAATAAAAGTGAACCGCACGCCACACACTTTAAACTGATATAAAGTTAAGGCTCTACACCTAATTTTGTTTTTATTTGGGCTATTAAACTGATTTTTTTTGGGCTTCTATGGGGGCTAGGCCCCAACCTACCCCCATGGATGGTCCGCCATTGATTGAAGGTTAGATTGATAGCTTGTTGATCACTTCTAGCAGCCTCAATTCTATTAGAGATTCCTGAGAAATCTTGAGAATGCAGTCTTTTCAAGCTTTAAGCCTTTTTAGCTTAAACGAAACTTGTTGAAGAAGATTACCTCTACCTCCATCTTGCCAATGATCTTGCATAATTTTCAAGATATCATCATGATCCACTAGGTGATTGAAAATTTTAAATGGCCTACCTCCTCCTACATCTTCTAGAACACACTCAATAATGAGAGGGGTGTGGTCAGAAATGGAGTTATTAAGGTAGCAACACTCAATATGTCCATATTTCAGCATCCAATGATCATTACCAAAGCATCTATCAATTTTTCTAGAGACCCTTTGATCACCCAAACCCTTGTTTGACCAAGAATACACGTGACCAGAGCTTTTGATCAACTCAGCCAAATGATAGGTTGTCACTAAGCTAACAAAGTCTTCTATTTCATATACAATGATAGGAGTACCATTAAGCCTATCATTTATTGAGAGCAAAGCATTAAAGTCTCCAACAATCATCCAAGGAGAATGAATAGACCGCGCTAAGATACTCAATTCAGTCCAAAGACTTTTCCTATCTCCAACAGTATGCAATCCATAAACACAAGAGATCAAAGAAAATAGATTGCCTTGATTATAAACCTCAAGGTGTAAAACCTGTTTAGATTTACTAACAAACTTTACATCCAAAGTGAGATGATTCCATCCTAGCCAAATCCTTCCTCTAGCTGAATAATCATATTGCATTCCCAATTCCAGATTGATCCAAACTTCTTCATAATTTTTGTTGTATTATGACCCTTAACTCTAGTTTCTAAAAGTGCAACTAGGTTAATATGGAAAGTCATTAAGAAAGATCTAACCTCAATGCTTTTAGTAGGGTCATTGAGTCCTCCATTCCATGAACATAACTTAATCATGAGAGGTATAGATCAGGGAACATCACTAGATTCCTCATCATCACCTTCACAAGTGGGTGAAAGCAAGCAATAGGTGTTCTGCATAAGAGTTTGGAACATTGATTCTTTACCCTTATCTCTTGTCCTCTTGGTGGCAACTTTACACCTTTCAGCCTGGCAGGAGCTTCTTATAGAAGTTTTAGCAGTTGAAGTAATCATTTGAGGAGAAAGCTTATCCACAATAGGAGTGTTCAACTGAACACGTCCAATCAGAATATAAGAACTCTCTTTAGATTGCTCTTGTGGAACTTCAGTCTCAATAGCTTGTTCTGTAACTACAACAACCTTACTAACAACTTTCTTCACCTATTGATGAACAAGTTTCTTACGAACTTCAGCAGCGGCCTGAGCCTTATCACAATTATGACCTTCTCTATTACACTTCTGACAGAAAGAAAGTCTCAAGTGATATAGGACTTCATGCTTAAAAACACTTCCATGAGGATCCTCAATGTGTATATTATCAAGGAGAGGCTGAGTAATATATACCTCAACAAGTATTCTAGCAAAGGAAACTCTAATTTGATGTGTAGTACACTCATCAGCAAACAAAGGAGTTCATTTCAATCATGTTTCCAATCCTACTAAGAGCTTCCTCTCCCCGATAATTCAAAGGCAGGTTTGGAAGTCTAATCCAGAGAGGGATAACCTTCAACTCCTCTTCATGAAATTTAAACCGAGGAGACCAAGGCTTGAATATAACATGCTTTGTATTATACATGTGAGGTCCAGTAAAGAGAATCTCATTTTTATCTTCAACAGATTAAAAATGGACAATAAAATATTCCTCATCATGATAAAACAGTTTGGGTTCAGCAACATTGTTCCATTATGTTGAAATGAACCTTCTAAGAGCAGCTACTAGGATGGGGGACAATCAAATAATGTACAGAATCTAGCATTCTCCCATTTTCAAGTTAAGGGTTCAATAAGATTGCAAGATTTTAGCCATTGATTAACCTAGATTAGTACTAGGAGCCACAAAATGGGACGATTGACCTTTTCGAGCAAGTGTAGAGCTATCAAACAAGGTGTTCCAAACTAAATTCTCATTACTAGCTGAGATTTCTTACCAGAATGCGTAGTTGTTATTGTTTCATTGGATTAAGGTTCCACAACCTCCTTATTCTTTGACTGAGCTGAACTAGACGCTTAATTAGAGTTCCGTGAACCATCTCCTATCTTTCCTTCAGCTTTAGACCTCTTCTTAATATTCATGATGCTTTGTAGTTCTTTTATTATAAAACTTTACTTCACGTCTTGTCCCTCGCCTGACCCCCTTTTGCCCTCCTCTTCTTGCTACCCTCCTCCACCGACACATCACCCATTCCTCATCTTTCTCTTCCCACCAACACCAAACCCACAACCACCATTCAAACCCCACCACTAAACCCGACCAACCCTAACACCAACCAAAACAAATTCCCAGGACAAAACCCATATTTATAACTCAAAGTTAGCTTAATATCACTCGAACCCAAGTCATTAAACTTATTCCCATGAATTTTATTTGTTAATATATCATTAATCTTAAGTTGCAACAACCCTTGTTTATCTAACAATAGTAAATGAGGATACTTTACAGATGGAACAATACCATTTTGGGTGAATCTAGGATTGGTAGTGAGCTGAATATCGGGTTACTAGCCATCATTTCGAAAAGGTTCGGGCTTGATCAGTTTGAGGAGGTGGGGATATCGGGTTGATGAGGCCCGTTGTTTGAGCTGAGTTGAACTTGGTGAAGCTTGATGGGTATGATGTTATGGGTGTGAATCGTAATCTGCCATTGAGATGGAGAGTTAAGAGATGATGATGGCGGTAATGAGTTGAGTTCAGAACGAGTTCTGGTGAAGCTGAGGATGAGATTGTAAGTTCACGGTCAAAACGACGACGTTTGGTTTTGTTGTGGCGGAAGTTGTGGTGGTTATTATGGTGTTTGTTGCCATTAAAATGGAGGCAAAATTATCCTCAACAACACCAACTATAAGTTTAGTGCATAAAAGAGCATGACCTTATGTAGGTGCAAAGGACAGCACAAACTATTGCTTGGAGTGCAGGGCATAGCCTAAACTTGTCAAAACGTAGCATAAGTAGCACGAAAATCTTAAAGGATTGACCAAATTTTACAAGTTTATGCTATGGGCCTGCACCCAAAGCATTAGTTCGTGTTTCCTTGTGCACCCGGTTAAGGTCGTGTTGTTTTGTGCACCCAACCTATAGTTGGTGTTGTTGTGGCCAATTTTCTCAATGAGAAGTTTTTTTTTAAGTGCCATTGAAATTATGGAGGGTTGTGTGGTGCTAGAGAAGGAAGGAGGAGGGAGATGAGAGATAAGAAAAAGAATTTTTGAAGAATAAAAAAAATCAGATTTCTTAAACCAGTAAAACAGGTTCCATCTTATTTGACTTGTTTAAAGTTATTACCCTTACAAGCCCGACTTATTCTAGGATAATCCAAAGTTTGACTTAATATTCGCGGGCGGTCCAAAGGTTCACTTATTCTTGACAATTTTTCCTAATTAATTTGCGCAATTTGGGCGATTGATTATGTAATTATTAAATAGGATTTTTTTATCAGCTCATATATTACTTGGCTTCAACAGAGGAACACAGAAAGAATATAATGATACTAGTGTAAACAAGTTGAACACAATAAACAAATGAATCCAGATATATTTTTTGAAAACATATAACATGACATAATCCCATATTTAGCTAATTTTAAGTTAAACACGCATAAGAATTCGACTTGTTAGACAACTCAGCCAAGTAAGGCCGAACTTGACCTTTGGGAGGTCTAAGAGCAAATTGACAATTTGAGGCCTTACGTATAATTTTATCTATATGTTTATAAAAAACTAATTAATATTTTAGAAAGTATCTAAAAAGCATCAACATATATAATAATAATAATTATTATTATTAAATAATAGTAATAATAATAATAATAATAATAATAATAATAATAATAATAATAATAATAATAATATCGTCAATGTTTTAGTGAAAAATACAAAGGCTCATACAATATTTGTATACAAGCATACTTAGATGGAAAGTAAGTAATAAAGTCCATACCGAAATTATCTAACCCGCTTTATTCAATAAGAAGGATTACGAGATATAGATCAGTCTATTTTCAGTTCAGTACAAACCAATCAATTTAATTCAGTTCATTCCATCCATTATTTGACTATCTTCGTTCATATTATTATTTTTAATCTAATTTATTTTTATTAATTATTAGTATTATTATTAATATTATTATTTTTAATCTAATTTATTTTTATAAATTATTAGTATTAGTATTATTTTTGATAAATATGTTTTTTTTATTATATCTATAATCAATAGTATTAATATGATTATTAAATATTATTTTTATTATTATAATTACCGGCATGTCTTAATATAATATTAATGATGTTTCTTTTTATTAGCTACAAATTTTATTTATTTAATAGTTTACTATTATGAATTAATTAGTGTTTATATAATATTTCTTCTTACTTATAGTATTTTTTAGTTCAATTCAACTCAACTCGACACATTTCAATTTAGTTCAATTCAACTCCACTAATAATAATCTTGTGGGTATCACAGTGGAAGTTCAAGGGTACCAAAGTTACTTACAAACTGATTTTGAAAGTTATGTTATACGTTTATGTTTTAGGGAAATGAAATGACAAATAATCATAAGGTAAATCTCTTTATTTATTTCCTAAATACTTTAAGGAATTTATAGCATAATCATGATACAAATATTGCTTCCTTCCCTAAAACGCTATAAATGAATCTACTAACTCATGACTGTGAATATAATAACAGATCTACTATAAAATCCATAATTTGCATAAATAATGAATAATTATCAATATTAAACTAATCAGAAACTATGAAATAAATAAAGGAAAGGAATAAAAAAATTATCGGTTGACAAGAAAATAATAAACTTTATTGAAATCAATGAATCCAAAGTTTCAGTCTAAAATTACTAGAAGCGGAATAATATATGAACTCCCGTGTCTCTCAAATATAAAATCAAGTTATTTATAATAAAATTAACAAAGCATTAAATATAGTGCGGAATCCTTGTTAAAGATAGTATGGAATCCTTCGCAAAATGGACTTTTGGGTGTCCGCCCGATCTAGCAGGTCGCACCCGGTCCTAACGGGCAGAGCAAATTTTTTTCATCAATTTTTAGCCAGCAGCTAATACGTGCGCACGCCTGATCGCATCGGGCCACCTTGCCCGATGGGTCGTGCGTTTTGAGGACATGGCCAACCTCACCCGATCGGGACTAAGACAAATAGCTTTATAACAAAAAAACGGGCGTCCGATCGGCCTCATCCCCGCTGGCATGGGGCTGGGCCATTTCAATGCCTTCAGACACCAAGTCTTCATAAAACTTCATGCCTAGGGTCTAGGAAAGCAACCTCGAGCTCTTGAATAATGTTAAGCGTGCCTCCTAACCTCTCCAATAAGTTGTGGTGTTCTTAATCAACAATAAATAGGGCAAAACTTCTCTGAAACGTAGAAAACATCATCTTACACAAAAACCACAACTATATGGAAAAATCTATCACAATTGGCTCCTAAAAACACTAATTATGACAAACATTTTAGCTTACAAATGAGGGAAAAAACTCTTTAAAATCATAAGAGCAACATCAGCTGCATGCTTACAAATCGGCTACAATTGATGGAATGACAAAGAAGGGGCTGAAAAAAGGGTATCCTAGATCCTTTTTATTTACATTATTAGTACAAAAGAAGTTTTAGATATTTATTAACAACATGAAGATGTGTTAGCTTATTAATTTTGTAGTGATTCCCTGATACATCATTGTTTTTGTTGTATTGGTGTTCAAAACTACTTGTGCATATATTTATATGTCCGATTATTATAATGCTTTCAGGAAAACATGATTGGAGAGGATGTAAAGAAATAAGAGTTGGTAGTTGTTACCGCGTTGATGAGGGAAAATGTATTTTAAGGAAGATTGTTATAATGAATTTTTTTTATGATTTCTGATGTTGAATTGATCTAATTTAATCGTGGTTTGACATGTATAGAAACCTAATGTGATCAACAAGCTTGATGCATTCCACAAGCTAGTAGTAAGTCTTTCCGACCATGAAAAGGAACTAGTGAAGGACTTAAGATTTTGTGGATTTATGGAGTCGAGTATTAGCATTGCCCAGATGCCGAGATAATTTGCATACTGGTTGATGACAAAGTTTGATCAGCAAACCATGTCAATAAAGTTTGAGGATGAAAGAGATATAATTCATTGCAGAGAATGACGAGTATGTGATGGGTATCCCACGTGATCGCTATTTTGTACCACGTGAGGTTGGCAATGAAGCTTTGGACATTGAATTGGAGCACACGCACATCCATGTCATGTACAGGGAGGCTCGTGCCGGTATTTTGATTGATAGGGACGTTAATAATTTAACCAGCCTTGAAGCTGGTTGCATTGAAGAGGAAGAGAGGGAATTTCGCAAGAGACTTTTGAATACTTTGCCCAAACACGAGCGGGAAGACTGTAGATAATGTTTTGGTCCCTACTTTGACGGTGGCTGAGCGAGCATCCGAGTATGATTTTGCTCCTTCACACTCGAGTATCTAGAGGCTAGGGCGCAGGTGTACCTGGACAAGTTTGCTAGGAAAGGATAAGTAGTGGAATGTGGTGGCTGCACTAACTTATTGGTGGTGAGACTCGAGGGTTTTGTACTAAAATATATTTACTAAAAAAATAATATACTTCCTCTATTTCTCAATACTTGCAATATTAATATAGTAACCACTATTTATCTACCAATCTTGTATTATATTTTTTCTCAAGTGTATAAGAAATATAGTCAAGTGAGGTCTTATTTGATTCATCTTAATAAATATCAACTTTTATGATTTAACAAGAAACTTGCGAGTATCGTGAAACAAAGGAAGTATATGATATTATGATTTTTGATGTTGAATAGATCTAATTTAATCGTGGTTTGACATGTACAGGACCCTAATGTGATCAACAAGCCTAATGCCTTCCAAAAGCTAAGACTTTAAGTACCTATACTACGACTGCTGTTGTGGCATATTCAAGCATAAGGTGGGTGAAGTTTATGCAATGCACTTGTCAAAGTGATGTTGATTATTAGTATAATAAATGGTGTTTACTTTAAGTAATTAACTATGCTGAAATTCTCCTACTAATAACTGAAGTGTTAATCCAAGTTCCATGGAATTATTTTCTAACATTTTGTCTACTTAAGCTATCAAATTGATAATTTTGACTATCACTGATAATCAAATGCAAATTTTGGCAACCAATGATAATCAAAGTTAATTTTGACTACAACTGATAATTTTTGGATGTTCATCTACAACTATTATTATAATCCCGGGTGAACCTTGCGCTAGGTACACCTAGAGACCTCTAAGAATCAATTATATAGTACAAATGCGGACAAGTATCACAAAGCTTACATAGCTCGGTTGGTGTCCACAATCAAAGAGTAGCAAGTGGTATTGGTTGCATGTTTAATCCATAGCCAAACCTTTTTTCCCACTTTTTTTTTTTCATTTTTGACTCTCATACTTAGGGGTGTGCACATGTGTGGACCGGACCGGACCTCCTTGGACATGTGGACCAAAAACTTCTTTATTTTTGGACCAGAGACCGGACCTGAATTATCCGGGTTATGAAATGCCCACAAAGCGGGTACCAATAAGCCGGGTTTTAAGGCACATCCTTGAAAGCGGTTTTTTTGACATTTTTGGGCCGAAGACGACGTTTATTAGAAATAAAGACATTGATATGCACCCAACATGGGGAAGAAAAAATTGCCTTGAAGTGAGTGCCCAGAAACTCGACTTATTAGTTCTGGTTTTATAGGAACTCTAGAAATTCGTGCACATAAAGGGTGCGTAATATTGTTTGTTAAAAAGGAAACGTCGTATTAGGCCCGAAAAAGTCGCCTTGATATGCGTCCCCGAAAATCTATCTTATAAGTACCCGTTTTGTGAGTATTCTTGAAATTTGTTGATGCGGGAGCGATGAGGCTACTCCAAGATATCACTATTTATGACATTCGCAATTTTTGGGTATGGTTAATTCTTCGAAACAAGACCATGGGAGTTATGAGTTTAAGCTCAACACAACATTTTCATCCATGTTAAGGAAGATTGAAGGTCCGTTCCAAGATTGATGAAGCAAACGTCTATTAGAATCAATTAAGTCATTAAGAGTCTTAGTTAATTTTATTTAGTATGTAATTCAGCATTTTAATTTCTGTCAATAATAGAGTCGAAAATATGGTTGTATTTTTTAGTTATACAGAGTCCTAGTTGAGTTGTAATCCGTTTTAGATAAGATTTGATTAGCTAAGGGATAAGGGAAGAGATAGGCGTGTAAATAAGACAGGACCGGGCCGAAATCCCTATCCTAATCTTATTACATTATCTTCCTTATCTTTATCTTTTCCTATTTTCTAGGGATTAGTTTTTAAATGCTTTCTAGGTAGAATTTGGTTTCCTGATTATACTAGGAGTAGTCTAGTATAAATAGGCGTTTATATTTGTAATGAGAAGTACACACATTGAATTGAAATTTCGGACTATTGTCTTTGTGAATTTGGACGTACATCTTTCCAAATTTTATTGTTTTTAGGGAGTGAAGCTAATTACAAGACCCTTAGTAATTAGGTGAGTGAAACCTAATTCTAGGCGAGGTTAATACAATTAGTGAGTGAAGCTAACTTGTTTAATATCAATACTATCCCCCTAAATCGAGTTTAAGGTGAGTGAAACCCTAAATTTGTTTTAAAACCCTTAAAGAATCATAACTGAGTGAAGGTTGTGAGGACTTAAGCTTGGATCCGTCCCGGATTCATATCATTCGCGCCCTTAAAGGGTGCACATCGTTGTCCATTTTTCAAAAAAAAAAACATTGTATTTGGCCCGAAAGAGCCGCTTTGAAGTGTGTGTCACAAAATCCGGCTAGTAAATACCCGTTTTGTAGGGGATTATCGAAATTCGTGCCCATTAAGGGTGCGTAGCGATGTCTGTTTTTCGAAAAAACGACGTATTCGACCCGAAAAAGTCGCATTGAAGTGCGTGCCCAAAAACTCAAGTTATTGCTACCCATTTTTTAAGGATTCACGATATTCGATCCCATGTTTCAGGGATTCACGAAATAGGGTGAATCGGGTTGGCCGTTTTGCAAAAAAATGTTGTCCTCACCATGCAAAAATCTGAAATACTCGCCTTGAAATATATGCCTGAAAACGCTCAAAATAATCACATGCAAAATCTAATTTTGACCTGTTGTTTCAGGTTAACAGTTCTCAAGGACTTATAAAATCAAACATGATCGATAGTTGTTACTTACCAACAATAATCAATAGTGAGCCTTTTAAAAGAAAATCGAGCATAGTTGGTATCTTTAATCTCAATTTTTCCAAAAAAAAAACAATATTTCTTCCCTCTCTATTTACTTACTACATTTTCAATAAAGGATATATATTTTTTATATATTTTTCAACATATAGTCCCCCAAAGACTTTTTTTCACCATTTCAATTCCCTTTTTATCATTTACCTTTACTTATGTTTTCTATCACTTTTTTTTTGTCATTTGCCATCAAGTTGAGGTCACTATCACTTTTTACACTTCCTAACACACGAAATCATATATCAACTATAAACATCTCCAAAAGTATATGCAAAAAGTAAATGAAGAAAGTTGGAGTAATTCAAATCATCCACCTGAGCATAAAGAACTAATATATTGAGTTCTAGAGGAGTTTGTGTTTAAGTTGCTTACTTGTTGAGCAACTTGGGCAAGTTGAATCTCAATAATTTTGTCGTTGGCTTGCATTTGGTGTCAGGATGAGTGGATGTCTCCAAATTTCTTGTTATTATTGGCGTTGATTTTAGTTTTTTGGGCTAAAAAAGTTGAAGGGTGGACCGAAGGGATGATGGCTTTGGTGGGTTAGGTTCAAAGGGAGCTCTTTATTGTTGGTTGAACCTGGAGGTTTATATGGGGGAGTGTATGAGGTGTTGTGATTTTGTGGTGGTTGGTCAGGTCCCCATGAGCCTTTGGGAGGGGTAGTTGTTCCACCTCCCTTGGTGTTGAAGTTCAATCAACCTTCTTGCCTAGCACCGATCCATATGGATCTGTGGAACCTCCGCAATAAGAACTAGCATGATTGGTGCCTCCACATACATCATAAGACAAGGCTTGCGAGGGTGGTTGGCTAGGCGATGCCAAATTTACCTTCTCAACCTTCTTGGCTAGGGTGTATAACTTGGCATGAATATGATTTATATCCTTCACGTCATACTTACCGTTATTTGCCCATTTCTTGCTTGTTGTCCTTGTGTTTCCCCAAGAATAGTGCGTCATAACCTCCTCAATAGTAGGCTCAATATTATCAACCTGTAGCATTGTGAGTTGACCTCCCGCCCGGAATATAGGTTTGCTCTAATCATTGTAAACAAAAAATCATATAAGCTTTGCATAAGCATCCATTGACTAAACCCATGGTGAGCAGATGACCTACGAAGGTCTTTGAACCTATCCCAAGCTCCTTAAAGTATCTTCTTTATCTAAATTGAAGTTTGAAATCTTCCTTTTAGATTCGAGGGGTCTTTTATTATGAGTATAACTCATCAGCAAAAGCGGTTGTGACCTCCGTCCACGTGCTCAAAGAGTTTATAGGTAATGATTGCAACAACTTCTTGGACTTCCTCGCAAGTGAGAAATGAAACCAGTTGAGCCTCACAATTTCTTGGGATACATCGTTTTGCTTGATCGTGCCACAAAGTTCAAGGAAGTATGCTCAGTGTTCAAGCGGGCATTCATGAGCACACCCTCAGTTTGTCTCTTACTTGATCATTTGAATTAGCAGAGAGAACTCAAACTTGGCGGGTGTAATAGTGATATCACGTATTTATATAGAGTTTCTCCCTTATTTACAAGCTAATTTGTGCGTCATTGGAGCTCTTCAGAGCTATTTTGTGCTAACTATCGTATATAGTTGTGGTTTTGTTATTTTAGTGTTGAATTGCAGGTTTTAGGGAGTTTTCTCCTTATTCCCGAGTTATTTGGAAGCAACCACGACTTTACGAGATGTTACGAGGCACGTAGGATGGCTCATGAGCTTTATGGGTAGTTTAGGAGGTCCCAAAACCTCTAAACGTGAAGAATTGAGAGCCAAAGAGTTAAAAAGGAGTTTTTCGTACTCTGATCGGGCAAGCCTTGCCCGATCCGATCGGGCGAGAAACCATGTGCCAAGACCCGATCGGGCACATGCTCAATGAGCTGCTGATTGTTGGGCGAGAGTTTGTGATGCTGCTGGGCCCTTTTCTATGGACCCGATCCCTGACCCGATCGGGCACTGGATCAGGTGGGCCCATTTCAGCCTTACTTGGCTGTGCTGCTGCGTTGAATCAAGAAACGAAGTTGGTCAAAATATTTTACTATGGGCCCGATCGGGTGGCCCTTTGCCCGATCGGGTCCCATGCTCGTCAACGTGGACTTTCTTTCTTTTATTCCGTTTTTAATTAGGCTTTTGAGGGGTATTATAAATACGTTCTCCTCATTATTTTAGAGACATCTTTTTCTCTAGTTTTATTCCATAGTTCTTAGCTTAGCTTTATTTTAGTTTAAACACTTTAGATTAGATTAAAGGTGATTGAACCTCGGATTCGATTTTAATAAAAGTTCTTGCTTTCCGTCAATTGGTATTCTTCTCTACTCTAATCTCTTTAATTACTTTCATTGCTTAGTTTAATTATTCATTCTTTCATGATGCAATTATTAGGGTTTTAAATTAGTTTTGTTATTGTCAATTCAATTATGAGTGAGTAGTTCTCTTTCTAGGGTGTTAGATAGGGAAGCCATGTTTATACCATGATTGTTATTTAGATTCGTATTGATTTCTAGGGCTTGATTAGAGTGATTGTGATGTGGTTTGTTCTTAATTAGTGATTAATGTTAGTGGCCAATTTCATTGATTGCTTGTGGTTAATAGTTGTTTGCACAGATCCGTCTTACTATTAGAGGCCTAGGACACGTCAGTAGTTCTGATTACGTTAGTGAACATGCGGCGTATGTTGAACTATGAGCGTTGAGTCTTAACCATATCTCAACACATGCTCTAATCACTTGACTCATGACTTAGGTTTTGATAGTAGTTGACCTTATTTGATTGGTATAAGCATGGCGAACCGACCTAATACCCTAGGTTTTTAGTCCATAGTTAAATCCTCGGTTTAATTCGTCTTCCTTAGCTTAATTATTAGTTCAGTTAATCTTCCCTGATTTCATTTGAAGTAGCTAGTTGATTGAATATTAATTTAGAAACTCTGTCACCCTGTGGATTCGACCCTGCTTCCATTAACTACCATAGTTAGAGGACTGTAGGTTTATCTTTGATTAGGTGATACGACTAAATCCTGTTAAATTTTGGCGCCGTTGCCGGGGAGACGGCTAGTTTTCTAAGTTTTTATTTGGTTATTTGGTATATTTCTTTGTGCCTCATTGGAACTTCATTGTTCCAATTGAGGTACGTTTTACTGCTTCTTTTTGTTTCTTTTGTATGCCCAGGTCTCAAAGAAACGGTTCCCCCATCCCAGCGGATCCCGATCTTACTAGGACAATCAGGCGGATACGAAAGAAAATTCATAGAGAAAAGCAGTCTTTTCAGCTGAACACCTCTGGATCGGACACCATGAGTTCAGTTATGTCTAAATCACTGAAGTCATATGGGGTGCCCAACCCAGACAGTCTCTCCACTGGACTTACTATGCCCACCATTGCCGCAGCAAATTTCGAAATTAAGCCTGGACTCATCAGCATGGTTCAGCAAAATCAGTTTAGTGGGCATCCTACTGAAGACCTGGCAAATCATCTGCAGCGGTTTCAACAGCTTTGTCGAACCGTCAAACATGCCGGTGTCACTCTAGATCAACTAAAGGTCATGTTGTTCGAGTTTTCATTGAGAGATAGAGCCCAGAAATGGTTGAACGACGTGAAAGAAACAGAATGGAGTGAGATTTCTACTGCGTTTATGAGAGAGTACTATCCACCTACAAAGACAGCAGAAATCAGAAACAAACTAGCCACGTTTTCCCAAGAGCTTGATGAAACATTACGGTAAGCGTGGGCTAGGTTTAGAGATTTACAGAGAGAGTGTCCACACCACAACATGGACAAATGGTTCTTGACGCAGACATTCTACAATGGTCTGCCGCCTCAGACGAAGAGTATTGTTGATTCGTCTGTAGGAGGAGTTATTCTGGATAAGGAAGTGGATGTAGGCTATGAGTTTCTATCAAACCTCGCAGCCAATGATCATTCCACTTCCCGCAGCCTCACGAGGAAAATACTGGAGGTAGATGCCATTGCATTATTGACTTCGCAGATAGCGAAGCCGAGTTAGCAGATTAACACCTTCAGTTCCTCTTCCTCAGCAGCACCTCCTTTGAAGCACCCATTACCTCATCTTACTGCGAGGTATGTGGTGTTCAGGGTCACTTTTGGCATGACTGTCAGTTCAGTCAAAATCAGATGGAGCAGGCAAACGCATTTTAACAGAGACAACCAAATTTCCCCCTCCACATAAGTACCAAAATCCACAAAACCATCAACCTCCACCTCCACAAAACCATCCCAAACCCTCATACTATCACACCCCACAAAATTTCCAGATACCACCACCACAAAACATCCATCATCCCAATAACTTCCAAACTTCACAAAATTTCCACACCCCACCTCCACAAAACAATAACCCACAAGAGCCTCCCATATCTGAAATGATGAAGCTGATGTTGAGCATGCAAAAGACTAATGAGGAGGCACAAAGAGCCCAATAGCGACAAATGCTAGTTATACAAAGAGCTAATGAGGAAGCACAAAGAGCCAAAGAGAAGCACATCAAACTTCTCGAGACTCAAATTGCACAATTAGCAAGCACTAATGCTCAGAGGCATCAAGGGGAATTGCCAGGGCAACCCATTCATAGAGAACATGTGAATGCCATCACTCTTCGTAGTGGCATTGCTTATGATGCTCCTCCATTGCCCGTTGATGAGGTTACCCCAACTGCGGGGAAGAAAAGGGTGGTAGAGGAAGGGAAAAGGAAGAGTTCGACGTATGAAGTCGACTTATCTGCAGAAGCTGAACAGACAGGGAAGAAGAAGGAGAAGGTTTCTGAAACGCCTTTTACACCAAGGCTACCTTTTCCTCACAGGATGCAACAATCAAAGGTCGATCAGCAGTTTGGTAAGTTCTTGGCTATGGTCAAGAACCTTGAGGTAATGATTCCATTCACAGATTTAATTACCCAAGTTCTAGTTTATGCCAAATTTCTGAAAGACATGCTAACAAAGAAAAGAGACTTTGGTGGGTAGAACGTGTCGCACTTACTGAAGAGTGCAGTGCTTTTATTCAGAATAAAACCCCACCAAAGTTAAAAGATCATGGTAGTTTTTCTATACTCTGCCATCTTGGACCTATTTTTATTGATAAAGCTTTGTGTGATTTAGGTGCTTCTGTTTTTGTTATGTCATTATCTATTTATAAGAAACTGAATATGGGAGCACTCAAATGCACACAAATAACTTTACAGATGGCTGATCGTTCTATAAAATACCCTCTAGGTGTTTTAGAGGACGTTCCTATTAGGGTCGGGAAATTCTATATTCCTGTTGATTTTGTGGTGTTAGATATGGATGAGGATGCTCAGATTCCTATTATTCTGGGTAGGCCGTTTTTGTGTACTGCTGGTGCTGTCATTGATGTCAAGTCTTGGTCTTTAACTCTGAGTGTTGGTGACGATAAAGTGATTTTTAAGCTAACCAATGCTGTTAAGGCACCTATGCTTGAGCAATCTTGTTGCAGGGCTGAGGTTTTGGATGAGGTAGGTGCAGAGAAGGTTAAAGGTGCACCTAATGGTATTATCAAGAACATTTGGAGGAGAAAGATGTTTGATGAGGGCGGCTCTCACTGCTTAGCCCCTCCTATTTGAGAGATGGAGGTAATATGGTCGTGCGGGACCTTTATAAACCAACGCGGTGCGAGAGGCAACTCAGATTTTTCCCCTCTTATTTTCCTTTTTTATTTTTTTATTTTTTTTTAGTGAGCGAGAGTGAGGGTACTAACGTTGTTTTCTCCTCTTAGCATCGTCCTTTGTTACCTTTTGGCATTGAGGACACTGCCAAGTTCAGCTTGGGGGAGGAATTCTGTTTGTATTCCCTATCTCTTTTACTGCTTTCTAGGATAGATTTACTGCTTTCGAATAATTCTGAAAAAATCAAATAAATATGGTTCCCATGACTGGTTTAATTGCCTCCCTGTGCCCCTTGTTGTGCTCTTATTGAAAATGATTTGACTCTGTTTTCTGGATAGCTGGGCATTTGTGATCTTGAGGCTATGATTTGATGTTTGATTGTTATGATTTCGAGCAAAATTTGATTATATTACACTCTTTGTGCTGCATACCTGAATTGGTTAGACTGTGAGGCCTCTTTGTAGCCTATTGGATTCATATTATTATCCAGTCTGTTTTTGTGTGTTAGTTCCTCTTTAGTGGATTGATCTTGACTTTGACTTCGTACTTGTTTGATTTTTGATGACTTGTAGCATTTGCTGTGATAGAGGCGTTCTTTTGTCTTATTCTTGAACTTCAGAGTGAATTTTTGATATACTTTTATCCTCCTTTGCCCCGCTAAGCCTAATGACTTGTTTCGTGTTACTTAAACCCCTATTATGAGCCCAAGGCCTTCATTTGATATTGCTCCAAGCCTAGCTTGGGGGAGCTTTTGTATGGGTTGAGTTTTGGATTGGTTTCATGGTTTGGTTTGGTTGTTGAGGAATTAAGAGTGTATTTGTTGTAGTTTGAGGGTGAGAAAAAGAAAAAGAAAAAGCAAAATTAGAGTTGCGTGAATGAAGTTCAGAAAAATGAAAGAAAAGTTCAAGCAGGCATAAAAGTTCTTTCATTCACGTATATTCACAAAGAAAAATTCGCTTCATTGCTTGGAAATTGGGTTTGTTATGATTTTTGATTGATTTATGAGAGTTGGGTAATCTTTCGTGGTTATATGGTGTTGTTGGGAGTTGTTTAGGCCATCTTAGGCCTTGTTTCAGTGATTCATGCTCCCCCTTTCTTGGTTTTTCCACCACATTACCCAAAAGTATCCCCTACCTCTTACCTAAGCCCCATTACAACCCTATAAAGTCCTCTTGAGCTCATGTCTGCATTGTTCAGTTGATTGATCTCGAGTCAGTTTGTCAAAGTTAAAGAGTATTTCTGCTAATTGAGTCGACTTGACTAGGTTGAGCGTCATTTAACCTCCTTAAACACATGAGAGTGTGAGTGGGAAGGACTTCTATGGTCGGGTTGGTGAGTGTTCGGGCATATTCTTTGCCTGCCACAACTAGAGAGGAGTGACACCATTGTGAGAGTCTTTTCAGGATTTGTATGCCTTGTGGATGCTTGAATTTCATAAATTGCTTGGATGATTAGTGGTTGGATGGATTTGATTAGCCAAACTTGAATTATGCCTGCTTGAACGATTCTTAGTCTTGAAAACATTTTGAGCTTTGATTGATTTTTTATCTATGGGGTGAGGCAATCTATTCCATGTTCATGTTCTGTTTGCTTGAGGACAAGCAAAGGTTTAGCTTGGGGGAGTTTGATATCACGTATTTATATAGAGTTTCTCCCTTATTTACAAGCTAATTTGTGCGTCATTGGAGCTCTTCGGAGCTATTTTGTGCTAACTTTCGTATATAGTTGTGGTTTTGTTGTTTTAGTGTTGAATTGCAGGTTTTAGGGAGTTTTCTCCTTATTCCCGAGCTATTTGGAAGCAACCACGGCTTTACGAGATGTTACGAGGCACGTAGGATGGCTCATGAGCTTTATGGGTAGTTTAGGAGGTCCCAAAACCTCTAAACGTGAAGAATTGAGAGCCAAAGAGTTAAAAAGGAGTATTTCGTACTCTGATCGGGCAAAAATGGCCCAATCGGGCGAAGATATTATGATCGGTTACAATAGTTGCGGACCCGATCGGGCGAGAAACCATGTGCCCAGACCCGATCGGGCACTCACCGCCCGACCCGATCGGGTGGGATGCTCAATGAGCTGCTGATTGTTGGGCGACAGTTTGTGATGCTGCTGGGCCCTTTGCTATGGACCCGATCCCTGACCCGATCGGGCACTGAATCGGGTGGGCCCATTTCAGCCTTACTTGGTTGTGCTGCTGCGATGAATCAAGAAACGAAGTTGGTCAAAATATTTTACTATGGGCCCGATCGGGTGGCCCTTTGCCCGATCGGGTCCCATGCTCGTCAACGTGGACTTTCTTTCTTTTATTCCGTTTTTAATTAGGCTTTTGAGGGGTATAATAAATACGTTCTCCTCATTATTTTAGAGACATCTTTTTCTCTAGTTTTATTCCATAGTTCTTAGCTTAGCTTTATTTTAGTTTAAACACGTTAGATTAGATTAAAGGTGATTGAACCTCGGATTCGATTTTAATAAAAGTTCTTGCTTTCCGTCAATTGGTATTCTTCTCTACTCTAATCTCTTTAATTACTTTCATTGCTTAGTTTAATTATACATTCTTTCATGATGCAATTATTAGGGTTTCAAATTAGTTTTTTTATTGTCAATTCAATTATGAGTGAGTAGTTCTCTTTCTAGGGTGTTAGATAGGGAAGCCATGTTTATACCATGATTGTTATTTAGATTCCTATTGATTTCTAGGGCTTGATTAGAGTGATTATGATGTGGTTTGTTCTTAATTAGTGATTAATGTTAGTGGCCAATTTCATTGATTGCTTGTGGTTAATAGTTGTTTGCACAGATCCGTCTTACGATTAGAGGCCTAGGACACGTCAGTAGTTCTGATTACTTTAGTGAGCATGCGGCGTATGTTGAACTATGAGCGTTGAGTCTTAACCATAGCTCAACACATGCTCTAATCACTTGACTCATGACTGAGGTTTTGATAGTAGGTGACCTTATTTGATTGGTATAAGCATGGCGAACCGACCTAATACCCTAGGTTTTTAGTCCATAGTTAAATCATCGGTTTAATTCGTCTTCCTTAGCTTAATTATTAGTTCAATTAATCTTCCCTGATTTCATCTGAAGTAGCTAGTTGATTGAATATTAATTTAGAAACTCTGTCTCCCTGTGGATTCGACCCTGCTTCCATTGACTACCATAGTTAGAGGACTGTAGGTTTATCTTTGATTAGGTGATACGACTAAAGCTTGTCAAATAGCTCGCTGAATCCCACTCTTCAGCTCAAAGGCTTCAAGGTGCCCCTAATCCTAAAAAGCTCTAGGATTACCTTGTTGTTCTTCTGCCATTACACTAGAAGTGGGAGAACTTGATGAGCTTTGCTCAATTGTCTGACTCAGTTTCCCTCACTTGTATATATGACCATGGGTTCCCTAAAACTCATCCGCAATTCCCGCAACATCTTCTCAAGATTGTGGTCAATAGGGCAATGGATTTCCCCTCAACCTTGTTGACATGCAAATTCACAACCTAAAGAGAAGGGTTAGTAACACACCGTAACAGCCCGGCCTCCCGAGCTTCTAGATTAAAACGCTTAGCAATCTCAAACCTCAATTAACATGAAACCAATAATAATCAATTAGCGGAAACAACCTTGAATGCACGATCCTGGACCTGTAGGTTATGGGCCCACAAACTAATATCCTTTATATAATACTTCAATTACAGAGTCATTCGATCTCAATCCCAAAACAAAAGAGTAAATCATAACTCATTGTAACGAACTCCTTATATACAAACTTAAGTCTCAGAATTTTAACCCACAATATACAATCCGTATCATAAATTCGATCTCAACTCCATTATGGCTTCCAACACCATCCTGCAAATAACAGAAGCAATAGAAAACAAAGAAAGTATCCAAAATGAGTGGAAAACTTGTAAGTCTTACTTTAGCCCGTTAAAAAACATTTTCATTTCAAATCATTTTATCACTTGGAAATCAACCTTGGCAAATGATAATCTTTCTTTGATAATGTACGGCTGGCGTAGCTCAATCCCCTCACACAAATCGCTGGCAAGTATAGGCTTTGGACTCAATTCAACCAATTCACTTCATTTTTGATTTATTTAGCTCCTCCACTTATATTTTGCCCACTTTTCATTTCAGTTCATAAACTAGACAAACAAAACAAATTATACTCATAATCAACTATAACACACTTAACATCAAACACATTCATATCTATGGCCATAGTACGAACTACCAAAATACAAACACAAACAAACATGGGCATGAAATAGGTTTGGTGAACATAAAAGTTATGATTAACTACTTAATCATTGTCTCAGATTGATATATAATACTTCGAGAGCTCCATAGATATGTTAGCTCTCTTGAATTCCATAATCAATATCCCAAAATATTCACCTCAAAACAAAAACAACAATAGATATCAATAATCGTTGAGTACTCATCATTAGTTTCATACCTCGGTAAAATCAGTAATACTTAATATGATTAATATTGCCTCTGAGTGACGAATTAAACATGTTTTACCAATGTAACATTCCTATAGCTTCCCCTGAGTAATTGAGGTGCCAAGAATTAGATTAAACAAGGATAGCTAAGCTAAACATAAGAGGGATGCAAAACTATACTTACAACAACCTGTTTGATGTTTCTATGGAGTTTTCTACACCTTCCCAAGGCTTAAAAGCTTGAATAGAGGCTTGAACAACTAGGTTTGGATGTTGATAAGAGATCTATGTAATAAAAAGTAGGTGTTTTTAAAGAAGAATTGGGTGAAAAGAACCGAAACCCGCTGTTTATAGCAGGTTTTAGGCTATAGGGAGGGAAACCTCTTCTAGGTAGGGTTGGTTTCTTGGAGTTTCTAGGTGGTTCTTGCTTGAGGTGTTAGCTTGATGTGTTGTCTTTCATGGATGAAAAGGACTTTGAGAGATCGACACCCAAGTAGCTGCTAAGGAGCTTCCTTTAAGGATATGTCTGAACAAAAACTTTAGCTGGTCATATCTTACTAAGTAACGAATTTACCCTATCGAGCTACGCAATTTTAGGGAATAAAATGACCATTTTAACCGTAAGACATCCTTATAATAACATATATCAAGTTTGGTTAGGTCCTGAGCTCGATTCAACCCCAAAAGGTTCTTTAACCGGAAGTTCATCGTTACCCGATAAAACGATCTTTATACGATTTTCATAATCTTAAAGAATAAGGCTCTCAATTCTCAAGGATTTTCTAACTTATCTATTGGTTCTAAAAGCTTTCTTAACCACTAAGAATGATAGCTCTCAGTCACTGTTTTCCTCGTACGATGTTGGAGAGTAGTCTAATATGCTTAAAGAGTTAAAAACCAATTGAAAACTTAACACAACTAATAATTCCAAGTTACTCTCTTCCACCCGAAAGTTTAAAATCCTGAAATCCTATTTGAATAACTTTTATTTAGGATAGAATTATTCTTTTTAATTATTATTTATTAAATTAAATAATTTATTTTATATACATAATGATGTGGACTGATTTAGTGTCTCCTCTCAGAACGACTTTAGTATCTAGTATAGATTTGCATTCTTTTTTAAGTGCAAATAATAGTTAGAAGGAATGAGATATGAGAGAGCGCAATGAGCGGGTTTAGGTGGATCCGAATGAACAATAGTTTTCGATGCCAATGCCGGAGCATCTTGGTCGTTGCCAAAGGTAGGGCCCAACCCTAAACAAAATTAAAGTACTTCCCACTTCTCAAGTTCTCTCAGTAGATAGTAAAATTCCCAATAAAGAAATTCAAAAACTAAAAAAAAAAAAGATTTACTACCCGCTCCCATCATCTTGTATTCCCAGTCCACGTCTTCCACCCTGTCATCTTACCGTACTCTTTCTCTCTCCTCCCAATATCTGATTCCTTCCACTCCACCGGCTACCGTTTTAACTAGTTACCTCCTTTCCTGCACACGTGCCACTCCCCACTTTTTTAACCTTCTCGCACGTGCCTCGTCCCTTACCCATACACTCTTCTTCCCTTCCATCTCCCCCCCCCTTCTGTATGTGTGGTGCAACAAATAAAAGTATGAGAGAGAAACCCACCTCAACAAACAAACACTATTTTCTTAGAGAACATTGATAGCTACTTCTAGAGAGATAAACTTTTTTTTTTATAGATAAAATGTCCTACAAATTGCTCCATTAAATCCAACCTTTCTTTCCTCTCAGAAAAATCAAACAGAATCAACTCATATCTATTTGCATTCTGTCAAAGATTAGTTATATTGTTGCAATAATAATACTATAATCTTTCGATTTTTCAGGTTTATTGCACTATCTAAATCTGATCACATACTGTGTGTTTTTGCACCCATAAAACCAAAAAACCCATGAGGATTAGGAAAAGAAAAGTGCCTTTGCCACTTTCCCTACTATCTCCGGTACCCCTATCAGATCCCCACCTTTTCAGCCGGTCACCGGTCATGCTGGGTGGCCGTGCTATTGCTGATGATAGTAATATGGATACCCAGTATTCTCCGCCGTCCGATCATTTGACTACTACGTGCTTCAATACATCTGCTTCCGATCTACGCCGTCCGATCGTTGGTAACACTACTGCTCTTGTTATGGTATGTTGGCTTCCTAACTTATTTCTCATAATAGTATGGTCTGCTACAAATAGTACTACTTATTTTTCTTTTTATGGTTTGAAGAAATTGCACTACTTTTTACACCCTATTACTCTTTTTTTAACTCTTCTGATAATCATTTTTTCAGGGATTTGAAGGAATACAAACCAGCACAAGTGTTTCCAGGTAACAAATTATTGTTAGAACATTCCTCCTAGTTTCAAGAGGTTCTAGAATCGATTTCATCTCGCTTTCGTGCTTCCTCTCGGACCTTAAAAATGAAATTAATTACTTTTGGTCTACAGTTATAATTGTTACTGTCTTTGTATGAAGGGAAATTGGGAGAGAGGACAGATATAAAATTTTGAAAGTGAAAATTTCAAGTTTTTTGTTTTTTTCTTTTACCATTGCCACCTACTTTGATCAAATCATCTTTGTAGTTAAATATCTATATTATAATAAGAGAGGAATAATTGTTTTAAATATATTTCATATAGTAATTATAAGTGGAAAAATACTGTATAAAAGTATAAGTTTTAAGCCACCATACCTTCCCCATCTAATTTTTATTTAATCCTTTTTCTCTTATTTGGTTATCTACCCAAATTTATTTTTCTTATATAAAAAAAAAATTAAAGGGATATTGTAGTACAGCAACGCAGTGGATGTTAGCATGGGGACGATGGTCCCCACCAATAGCAAATTCTCTCTATCTCATCCCTACATACTAGTAGTATATATTTGCACCCTTCATCTTAAATCTGTCCATCACTATTTCTACATTTGTTGATTTGGGGTTTGAATGTTTGTGGCTATTAATTTACGGGATTTTCCGATATCTAGCAACGCGACTATAACAACCACAAGCAGGGCCGTTTCTGAAGTTTTAGAGGCCCAGGGCGAAATAACAATAAAGGGCCCTTTAACCATATGAGCTTTTAAAAATTACTTCATGGTAATTTTTACTACGCTAAACAAACGATATTTTCCGTAATACCTATATCAAATTTGATATAAAATTTTTAGAGTAATACGAGTTATTAATAATAGTATTTGTATAAACATTTATGTGTTTCTTTAATCAACTTATTATAAAATCATGATTAATAATCTTACCACCTTTTAAAACCATGATTTTGCGAGAAACCACCTTTGAAAACAGTTTTTGCAAAAAGAAACCTAAAACAAAAATTTATTTGTGAACAAAAACCTTAGGCATTAACCTACCCCTTTTTGAGAAGTATAGTTTGAAACATAAAACGAGGGAGAAAATAATTAGAGTGTGCTAATATCAATTTTTAAGTAGGCTGCCAAGAAAAGGGTAGGTCAATACCTCATAAAATGATTTCAACGCCAGATTTTTGCCTCGAGGTTTCTTTTCGTAATTATTTTAAAAAGGTGGTTTTTCCCAATATTGTAATTTTAAAAAGTGGTTTCTGACAATTTTTCCTAATTATAATTATATCTTACTTCTTAATGTTTTACTAAATTATCACTTCTTATATACAATCAAATTTGATAAGAAAAGCAAACTTATACTTTATATGTCACAAACAAAAATAGGTATCAACACTTTGTGGGTGGGAAAAAGATTCTCAGGAAGAGAAAATTGAAAACAATAATGAAAACTAAGAAGAGAGGAGATGGAAACAAACAGGTCAAAAGCTAGAAAATTAAGGTTTAAACAAAAGGAAAATAAATTGAAAAATGAAAGAAGTAAAAGGTCCACAGCCACAAAGAGATTCGATCACTGCACCACTGCAAGAATGTGCCATACACTACCGCTGCGCTACCTTGAGTCTAATGAATAATTGATGCGCATTACATTAATGTGTATTATTTGTCTGACGGAAGAAACAACTCTGGGCTTTCCTCTCCGTGGGCCTGGGGCGCGCGCCCCGCCTGCCCTGCCCCAGGGACGGGCCTGACCACAAGGAGTATAGCAGCAGTGGCTGCAGAAGCACAAGCAGAAGGAGATGATGATAATGATGGAGCTATATCTCTCTCCAATAATGAAGGTACATAAGATTACATATCAAATTAAGCATGATGACTTGTAAATGTTTTTCTTGATCGAATGGTTTGGGGTTTGATTTGTGTGGTGGTTAACAAGTATAGGTAGGTGGTGCGATGGTGATAAAGCAATCCCACTGAAAAAAAGAAGAGGAATAACTAGTTCCAATAGCATTATTGAAAACACATCTACAAGCATACTAGAGCAAGACCTCAAAAACGGTGAAGAAGAAGAAGAAGAAAAAGACATAATAGAAGCGAATGCAGTGGTAGTAACAAGTGCGAAAAAGGGTAACAGCAAAAGAGGGAACACGATAATGGAAGGGTCAAGGTGCAGCCGAGTGAATGGAAGAGGGTGGAGATGCTGCCAACCGACACTCGTTGGTTATTCTCTTTGCGAGCATCACTTAGGGAAGGGAAGACTTCGAAGCATAACAAGTAATACTAGTCGTTGTAATGTGAAGTCTAGATCCACCTCGAACAAGAACAAGAACAAGAAGAGCAATGCTACCAGTAATAACAAAAGCAGTAGTTTCGCGTTAGGAAGGGATGACAGAGATCAGCAGCCAGATGACAACGAGAAGAGAATGAGTTCATTCGGTAATAAGAGGGTGAAGCTTGGAGTGGTCAAAGCACGATCTCTTAGCAGCTTGTTAGGTCAGACAAATTTTATGAGTAAAATCGTGGGAGATGCAACTATGCAGCCGGATGAATGAGCGTAAGTCTGGCTTTCTCCAGGTTAGAGTTATCTCTACGTACTCTATGTTATTCCGACTCTTTTTCCTTCTTGATAATGTCAAACATGTGTTGTGTCAAAATCAAAAACATTAGACACCCGGATTTCATATCTGAATGAACAATTGTAGCTGAGTCTGAGTAAACGTAGTTTCTAGCTACTTCGATAATGATGAATAGTACTCCTATTAGTTCTATTTACTATAATAAGTAGTTGATGTACGTACGTCGGTGCAACCGTAAGACATGAAGGTGATGCTATAGCATTATGTTTACGTATTTGCTTTTGTGGGTGTCTTAATGTCTTATATATAATGGAGATGAAGAAGGGTGCAGTTTCATTCGTGGTTTGTATTATTGATGCATAGCTTTTTGTTAATTTTGTAATACATGATACTTGTTGGGTGATGTAAGTATATAAGAGGTAGTTAATTGAACGTTTATAATTGCTTAACGTTTGGTGCCACTTTACAGTATTAGTGTATATCATGTTGGTTAATTTGTAGTTTGTAGTTGTCCCTTTTCTGTTTCACATGTTTAGAGTATTCTTGAATTGTGTGTATTAGAGATTTGAATTAAAATAACATGATTCTGTTATGATTTTGGTCTACATGGTTAGTGTCCGAAGATATCCGGTTTAAAAATTATTTACATCCTAAATTTCTAATCATTTTTCTTTTGGAGAGAGAGAAACGGGGCAAAGCCCTAAAGTTCTACCCAAATTATTAAAATAAAATTAGACGAGTAACATAAACACCACATTCTGCTAACAAGCCTATATATCTCACTCTAAACCAATACTATTCCTACAGATTTCACACTAACATGGTTGTCCTTTCTCTTCTACTTTCTTTATTTCACTTCTAGTCTCGAATTACAACAATATTATATTATTTTAACAAAACTATAAACATAATAGAATGAATTAAATTAGGCACTAAATGATTTAAACGTTGTGATTATTGAATGAATTAGACATGTCACGTAATAGATTAAATGGGTCACGAAATGGATTACACTAAACACTATTTTCAGGAATACGGAATATTCTCTTTTGAATACTGGGCTTAGGCCATTGCCGATTTTTAATCTAAAAGTAGACGTCTCTTATAAAATTAGCGGAAAATTCTTAATCAATTATCTTATGTTAAACAATTATCATTTTCTTGTTAAAATCACTTTTTGTGTCTTTTAATTATCCCACCTAATTTTGAGGGGTTGTAATAGAAAATCTTCAAATTAAGTAAATGATTTTTGCATTTAATATTATGCAATTACTTATAGATGTGTTATAAATTAGAAAACACCGTGTAAAATTTGCGATACCCTTAGTTAAGCAATCCTTAAAATGTAGTTTTATGGAAAATGATAAATAAAACCCATAGGGTTCTAAATAGGAACTGAAACAAAGAGTTTAAGTAACTTTCAAAGATAAATAACATCGCTCCATACGTGATTTTGGCATAAATTCTCAACCTATTTCCATTTTAACCAATTATTTAATAACGCTTATATTATATACAACGATGAATGTTGTATATATCACTACCCTAATTTTATTACTACCTACATCATTTGGCCTCAGAAAACTAATTTGAATTTTCCCTACGATAAAAACTAATTTATGCTTATCTTTAAAAGCAAATAGTTGAAGCGTTTTATTAGTTAAGAATTGATTTTTACCCCTCCTTCTCCTCCTCTTTTTATTACTCTCTCCTTAGTGTAGTG
Organism: Patellifolia procumbens; assembly: GCA_947645195.1. NCBI lineage: Eukaryota > Viridiplantae > Streptophyta > Magnoliopsida > Caryophyllales > Amaranthaceae > Patellifolia > Patellifolia procumbens. Next base: position 8,687,299 of record CANSGD010001328.1, read on the forward strand.
TTCCACTAGTCTTATATGTACGCGATGCATGTCTCGTGCAAAAGATTAATATGTAAGGATTTGAGAGAAACTATACTGTAATTTCTCAAGTGAAGTGTATACATATTTTTCGTACTTTTAAAAGTAATCGTTAAGTTTTCGTTATATTGTTATTTTACGGATTATTTGTCAAAAACTACCTTTTATAATAAACATTGTAGGTTTAACTACCTTTTCTAATTTTTGTTTACTTTAACTACCTCTTATAATTGAAACCAGTAGGTTTCACTATCAAAACCGCTTTCAGGCTAAATTTTTTATGATGATTTTACAATTCAGTGGTTTTCGGTCATGTTCTTCAATTTTCTCCAACTTTCACTCGATTTTCTCATTCAATCCAACCCTAGTTCATCAATTTGGGAGAAATTTGATATTTTTTTCAATTGAATACTTAATTGGGCGAAATCTATCACCGTTTGATTTTACCCCACTCTCTCACCGACGAAATCTGCTCCATTTGGTGGTGGTTGCTCTCTCGCTGGCGGAATCTGCTCCATTTGGTGGTGGTTGCTCTCTCGCCAGCAGAATCTGGCTTTTTGGTGGTGATTTTTCTCTCGCCGACGAAATATGGGCTGCCCACTATGGTTGCCAGAATTTAGAAACTAGGGTTTGCAAAAAAACGACCAATTCAAGAGTTGGGCACTTGTTAACGAATTGTTGCCCAACTAAATATCCGATTGAATGAAAATATGGGGAAAAAAAATAAGATATGGGCACTTGATTCATGAAAATCGAATGAAAATTAGGGGGGACGAAGAACCTGACGAATCAGTTTTGGTAGTGAAACCTACTGGTTTCAATTATAAGAGGTAGTTAAAGTAAACAAAAATTAGAAAAAGTAGTTAAACCTACAATGTGTATTATAAAAGGTGGTTTTTGACAAAATTTCCTTATTAGAGGGTGTAATTGTAGTATCAAAATAGTTTAAATAGTAAAGCGATTTAAATACATAAAAATGAGTATTAGATATTAGAGAGTAGATTAGCAATAGTGATTTAGAAACAAAACACCAGAAAAGACCAAAAATTTTACAAAAGATTAATGGAATATGTCATTAGCATCATCACTCATGTGTAAATAAAAAATATAATATTGCTCTCCCTTTATCACTTTCTTACTCATGCTAAAATAATTTATCATGTTTCATGATCAATTTGATCAAATGCACCCCCACTCATGAGCAATCAACTACTCATGTATTTGAAAATATAAAATAATTAAATTGTATAAAAAATAGCAAAATGTATGTCTATTTATAGATCGCAAGAAAAAATAACCATTGATATATTTTTTAATTGTTATTAGTTTGAAAATTTTTAGATATTGTAGTTTGATGTTTTAAACATCTTTGGTTAAAAATTTCATTGCTAAGTTTGGAATCTCTGTACTTTCATTGCTAAGTATAGAGATTCCAAATGTTTTCATTAAAATTTTTTAGCAATTAAAAAAAGAAAAAACATTTTCATTGAAATTTTCCTTTTTTTAATTTTGGTGTCCACCCCCCTCTTCTCTTATAGTGTAGAGATTCCTAATTAATCTATATATATTAAAAAGCGTTATCAAGCATTGCAGGCTGCCACGTGTCACTCCAATTCACTCTACATCTTTAAAAGATTCGCAAAATTGCTCACGCAGAGCTTCGAACCCACGATCTATAGCACGCAATTCCAACACTTCCACCACTATGCTACAACTTTTCAAGTGATAAGCTTTTGCTTTGTTACTTAATATACTAACAAACCCCTCAACAATAGAAAAAAGCCTTTTGTCTTCCTGACTTCCATTCTTCAACACCTTCATACTTCACAAGACATGACAACCCATCGAGAGAAGGCCGAAAGCCTTACAATTAAAGTTCAAACTGTTCAATCAATGGCATTTGAGGAGACTGTGAAACGTCTGTCAATTAGGGTTTCATTGTTAATACCTTTGAAGTGAAGTTAATCCAACAATTATTGGTTGATATACCCGTAGCCTTAAATAACAGGTAATTTTTACAATTATTAGATATACTAAGTTTGTATCTGAATTTACACTCTGATTACACCCTCTTCGTTCTCTCTTTCAATTGTGTGCTTCCCTTTGAAACTTTTATTTTTTTTTGGAATTTGGGAGAAGTTTTGATTTTATATACGTTTTCCAAGAAGTAGAGGTTGGATTTGTTTTGGGTGTAATTATTTTTCCCTTCCATTGTTTTGATTTTATTATTTCATCTGTTTACTGTTCCAATCTGTTCAAGTGTAGAAGCATCAATAGTTTAATACTACTCTTTATCACATCCGACTTCAGTGACTATTCTTTATAACTTTGGGTTACTCTTTTTTGTCAGGAGCATCGAGATAGGAGATAGCAAACCGAATAACACTGGTATGAGATAATAGACCGGATAACAAAGATATCAGCATTGTTGTAAGTAACTCTGTAACATTTTCGATATTGTTTGACGTTTAATTGAGGCGTGAATGTTCTGTTATTTGGATTTCTGTTCAGTTTCGCTGTGAATTTTGCTAACTGGAGCTGTAATTAACGTTGTTTATTACATGATTGAACTTGATTGTTTAGGAATTCGCTTGCCTAAAATAAAGTCATAGCAGCAAGATCAAGGTGTAGGGTGGCTTAATGGGTTATCTGTTGCAAGCATTAAGTGACGACGGAAGCACTATTATCATCATGCTCATTCATAGATGATAGACCCTCCAAACTTTAGTTTGTAGGCTACACTATACATATAATTCAACATCTATTATTTGTGCATCTATGGTTGTTTCTTTGGACATCTTTATTTGGACTACTCAACCCCATCACATTTTAAGGCAACTCAATCAATCACATTTTACTCTTAATAAAATCCTTTAATCGTAAACAACTCCTTTAATCACACTCACACTCCCACAATAAATTAGTCTACATAATAATTGAGCTTAGGTAGTGATTCCCATAATGTCCGTAGCTATTCTTTTGGTGGCCTAGGAGATCTTAAGAACCTGATTACTACAGTTTTTAGTTGCCAGGATCATAGTTTCATAGCCACATCTGATTTTCTTTTAGCAGATATTAACGAGTTGAGACACCCTACGGGGCTTTTAATTTAGTTAGTGGTCTCTGGAATGCCCTCCAAACCAGCCTTGACATTAGATTTAGACTTGCTTAGTTGCTAGACTTGTGTAAAGTATGGCCATATATATATATATATGTATATGTATGTACATTGATGATCTGTGTTTGCCATATTGTGATCTTTTTTTGCTTTAATTCTAAAGGAAATAAGGGATAAAAAGTAGCCCTACCCGAACCAATTGTTTCCTTTTTAGCTTTTATTAAGCGGTTAGATACTCAAGATACCGTCCCATGACAAAGTATCAGTGTTCCTTATTTTAGTTCTTGCAAAAGAAGAAAGGACTGACTATCCAATCCAAGTTAAATGTTTTCATGGTTGTGTTTTGCACATCAGTGCTTCAGAGATTTGTTTTTATACCAATGTTCTACATAAAGCCATTAAGGGGTTGTTCACGTGGGACATAGAGTAAGAAATTAGAGAAGATAGAAGAGAATGAAATAACCCCTGTAGAAAGTTTGTTGGAGAAAGGTAAAAATTCAAGTTGGCTTTATATTTATTGAATCTGTTGAAAAAGAAACTTCTACAATGCAGTCCCTCTTAGTCATATGTCATAGCCTAACAGTAGCCTCTCTCAAGTCTCTCCATGAATCATTATTTTCGCCCAGATTTAAAAAATTCAAAGTTTTCCTTCTTGGCTTATTTTGTTAAAGAGTAGCCCTACCCGAATCGATTGTTCTGCTTACGCCAAAGGTAATACCTAGAGAACGGGTACTAACTCTTTAAATGTTGTCAACATAAGCAAATATGACAATAAGTAGGTGTAATATGGATAAAGTCCCTCTAGAATGCATTGTGTTATGATCATGACATGTTCTAATTTTTAAAATTGTAATGTTGGAAAAAAAAATGAGTACGAATAATACACATTATGATATATGATTTAACACGAGAGTGTGAGGAGTGGTTGGAGAAAGAGAAGGAATGAGCGTGGGATAATGTGACCAGTCTCCAAATGTTCTATTTGTTTAGCAAGGATATTGTGAAAATATATTAAATGTAATTTTTTGGTTGTTTATTTTCTCATGTGAATTGTAACGGGACTCAGTGGCTATTGTAGGATCCAAATTTTTTACCACTTTGGTTAACATAGGATATCCATTGCATTCGACGGTGCAATCCTTTCTTCAATTGTCTCTTCCCATAAATTTTCACTTCCCATGTTTGTCAACTCGTAGGGCATAGACCAAACAAGCACTTAAATTAAGATATTGGGCATAACATCTTAAATAATAGAAACGCAGCTCTCATATTGTTGAGTCAAGACCACCAGTACCTCACATATTTGTAGTCGAAACCATAGAGTAAGGTATGTAAGGAGGAGAAATTCCATTTCATAATGATAGAAAAACTGCAAAAGACCCAAGTCTTCATGACTTCCTTTTGCTTTGGTTTCCTTTTCTCTTTCCAAATGTAGTTAATGCAATGGGGGGCTTTTGGCTCAAAGCTTGAAGCAGTTATGGAGATAGTCGAGCATAAGATTCATGTTGTATAAAAGATGACCTTTTTACGGGATGATAACCTATATAGAATAAATGGTGATTTAGATCTTAAGGCAACTTGACCATCTTACCTATATGGCTATATAAATCTATCTTATGTGCAAATTTGTGCATAATAATGTGAGATAGATAATCGTCCCGACTGATTATGGACATACCAGTTCAACCAAATCATATTGGAGTTTGCTAACTTTCCGGTTGTATTACAGACACTGGACTGATTCTAACTTTAATAGATCCAAAATACGATTAAGTATTTCCAAAAAAATGAATTAGAAATATTATTTATTTTCTTTATATCTCTAACAGACAAAACCACCAACACGTCTTATACCCGAAATTTTATGGCGTGATATCGACTTGAACAAAGTGTCCTTACCCGACCCAGCCTAATGATTATTTTGACTAATGTTGATTGACTTATTTTAGTGACGTGATTGACTATGGTATGCCCCGAATGGAATCAAGATAGAATGACTCATCCTCATCAACTGAACCACTGTGACACGTTAAAGATGAAAAGCAAAGTTTGCCTAAGGTTTCTATTTGTTTTATGTACATTTCAGATTTCCTATCATTACAGGAAAAAACCATTGTCATTGTAAGCTTCCTCCGTTCACTGTTGTTACTGGGCAAGGTAGTAGGCACAACTTTTAAGGACATGAAAGAGATAGAGTGAATAAGAACAAGGACAGATGTGATGAGAAGAGGTAGAGCATAAAGTTGAGCTTATTTAGCAAAACAATTTGGTAGCTATTTTGTGAGGACAGTGCGTGGCTTAATTATGTGATTCTCTAGGTTCTGTTTTGTTGGCAGTTTGTCCATTTAGAGCTCCTTTTGAGAAATGGTGCTTGATAGTCATTGTGGCTATTAAGGATCCATGTTTTGGATCCTATGTAGGAATAATCTCCATGTGTTCTTGCCATTCAGCTTCTATTTTTCAACTTAAAACTTTTATTTTCATTATGATTTTTCTCCCATCTTTGCGACTCATTGTTTGTAATGGTATGTTGTATTTTCTTCCATAACCCAAGGTGTATATAGGATTTCAACTAACAACCTATACTACATTATGCAGGGAGGGGAATAAACGACAAAAGACCGACCACACAAAACGAGGGGAATAAAAGGACACAAGAAAGGAAGCTGAAACGATGAAAAGAAGGACCGAAATGCGAACAACGATATATTAATAGCTAAATAAACATGAGGTTGAACAATATGTCGATTAAGGTTGTTCACATAAAGGTTTATTACTAGATACAAAACTAAGTTTGGTAAAACTATCGTTACGTTCTGTTTTGAATACTACAAAATAAGGATGTCAGTGGGTTGTTGCTACCGCTATTACACAACAAGATACTTCCGTACTGTATGTAAAATTGGAGCAGGTTTTGTAGGAAGTTTAAATGTTGTGTCGGATTTCTTACTTGATGCATTGAAGTACTGACAATAATAAAGAATTCTCTCACAAACATCAACCAAAGTGACTAGCATACAATGAAAATATAGAAGAAAAAAACCATCCAACATGATGGGAAAACAAGAGAAACATTAGCTGTGGTAAAACCATCAAAACTATTCAAAAACGATAAACGAAAAGTTAAGAATCACACAAAATTGATAATAATTATTAGTATAGAATATAGATGTGCATGAAAACGTTTAGATCATAAAGAAAATACTTAAGAACACACATTGAGTTTTATTTTTTAGTTTTTACAAAGGTGTAACAAAAAAGAAAGGTAAATCTACAAACAACAACATAGACGATTTATGACCAATGAACACATAATCAGTTAGCAAAAAAAATTACTAATAACACAGTGAAATGACCCGGGGCATCGCCCGGGCGCCGATACTAGTTAGTACATTACAATAGTACATAAATAAAAAGAGATAATGTTTTATACTCCAAAATATTTATTATACTATCCACGATCCTAAATAGTTCTTCAGTTTTGTCATAAACTTGAAGTTGCACAAAAAAAAAGAGAGTAGAGAGAGATCAACATAATGATAAAAATTAACCTATGTGGTGGCTAGGTAATTAGAGAGAGAAGAGAGAAAACAAACTCCAAATACCATAAGTATGAAATGGTTAAGATTAGTATAATACAGATATTCAATTTAGTAATTGTTAAATTTATTGCCAAACAGAAGGAGCATACAAAAGAATTATATTATTTACAAGAAACAAATTAAATATGTGTCGAGTTGGTTTATTATAAGACGGTCTTAGGTTAAGCTTAACCTCATACCAGCCCAATAAGCCTTAGAGAAGCCCATGACGCGCCCCACATGCTAAGCAGCCCAGCCAAGTTGATTTTTTTAACTTTTCGATCCAAAACCTTAACTTTTTGCGTTTTTTAACTTTTCGCCCTAAAACCTTAACTTTTGCATAAAAATCCAAAACTAATATCATATGTGTAATCGATACCCTTCACTCCATTAGCCCTATTAGTTATGGATTTTTATGCAAAAGTTAAACTTTTAGGTTGAAAAGTTAAAAAAACGCAAAAGTTAAGGTTTTAGGTTGAAAAGTTAAAAAATCAATTTTTCTGGGCTCCTTAGCGCGTGGCACGCGTAATTGGGCTTTTAATTGGCTTAATGAGCTGGTCTTACATTAAGCTTAATGTAAGACCTCTTTTATAAGACTTTGCCTTGTATCCCTTGTAAATTTTATTTTGTATTTAGAGAGGACGATATTTTACTAATCAATAATTCAAAGAGGTTAAAACTAATTTATTGTAGCTTACTTTATAAATAACCAACAACAACAACTATTACTAATCCTTATTCCCAAAATGATTTGGGGTCGGTAACCATCAACGTCATATGAAACCGTTGAAAAAGGAGATGATATCGACAAGTGTGATAAAAAGTTATACAAAGTTTTAAGTTTTAAAAAAGTTTTAAACAAAAAAGTTTCAAACACAAAGAGAAACACATTAAAGATAAACAAATAAATAAGGTATTCACACCCCTTCCTCCACGTGAATATTGTCCCTCCACCCACTTCTCTCCAACGTCATGCTCTCATTGATCCCAAGTATCTTCATCCAAGTCATCTTACATCTTCTCCTTCCTTTTACAATCTGATTTCTCCTCCACTTATTTAAGTCCTCTCACTGGAGCATCACTTGGTGCCCTTTCCACATGACGGAACCATCTTAAGATTTCCCTCATCTTTTCTTCAGTAGATGCAACTCTAACTTTTTCCTGAATCACCTCATTTCTTAATCCGTCCTTCTTTGTGTGGCCACAAATCCACCGTAACATACGCATCTCCGCCATATTCATCTTATGAACATGGCCTTGTTTCACCGCCCAGAACTCGGTGCAAATATAACAACGCAAGCCTAATTGTCATGCGATAGAATTTTCCCTTCAATCTATAGGAATGGGAAATCACAAAGGAAACAGGTGAAGCTTTTCCACTTTCACCAACTCGCATTAACTTTATGAGCCATGTCTCCATCGAGTTCACCATTCTTTTGGAGAATAGATCCATGGTAACAGAAGACGTGCGACCCTTGAACCACTTTTCCATCCAATGTGACTGCCCCTACCTTGCAGCTTCTAATTAAGCCCACTGAACGTGTACTCCAAATACCCCTTCTTGATTTTTCTCAATCTAAAGCCACGAGCTTCCAATGTATGTCTTCACTATTCCAAGTTACTTTTAACACCTTCCTTTGTCTCATCAATCGACACAATATCATTCTCAAACGTCATACACCATGGTACATCATCTTGAATTGATCTCATTAGTTCGTCCATTACCAATCAAATTGTTATTTTGTACTCCCTCTGTCCCATATTAGTTGCAATAATTTGACTTTTACACTATTCATATGTCTTACTTTGACTCTGACTTTTAACTAACATATAAAACCAAATGTGAGTAAATAAGATTTTCTTAGATTTGTCTCAATGTATAAATTTGACCTCTCAATTTTTCATAATTTTTACTAATTGATACTTATATTTATTAATGGTCAAAATTGTGTGTTGGCAAGTTTGCCAGTCAAACTGTTGCAAGTAATATGGGACAGAGGTAGTATTTATTAACTGGCTGTTTTTAGTCCCTATTAAATGAAGGCAAATGAGACTTACGCCCATTGGTTGGGGTATATGGTGGGTACTCGACTTTGCTAATAAGTGTTTATGTGGAAGAGTCACAAATGATTCATATCTTTATTGAAAAACTCTATTTTCATATGAGTTTGAGCTTAAAGGATTTCTCATATCTTTTCGACAAAAAGATTAGAAGGGAGATTGGTGTAGGGCTCTAAATTTTATTTTATAATTGAAAAATATGGTAGTGGGTATTATTTGACATTGTTTATCAAAAGAGAGAGAGCGGGGTCAAAATCTTTTTGTAAGGAAAATAATATTATAATTGGTGAACCACATCTAAATAAGGAAATGTAATTAAGGCTCCGTTTGTTTAAATGGAAAATCAAATTTCAAGAAAAACAATTATCAAAGGGAAAAAAATTTTAGAATACATTTTCCGTTGTTGTTTGTTTGATTGGAGGAAAACCCAATGAGAAAAGGTAGGTGAAGTAAAAGAGAAGGAAAAGAGAATGAAGAGAAGTACGGAGTGAAGGGGAAAATGTGGCATACCTTCTTTACACAATGAAATTGGTTTTCTTCTTCTATAAGCATTTTCCACCCCTTATCAAAACAAAGGAAAATGAAAAGATCCAGGAAAATCTTTTTCCAAGAAAATGGTTTTTCACCCAAACAAACGGAGCCTATAAACATAATTGGAAAAATGGGAAATCCTTTGGGGGACGGGGAAGTATGAGAGATAGTTGAGAACTTCTAACTTTTAATAACTTCATAATCTAATTGGGTGGTCTATGCGAATATAAACTTGATCAGCTCTCCTAGTTGGATCTAAGGTTTGACCACCTTTTATGAATGACTAGCTTTATCTTTTTGAAGCACTCGTGAGCATGCGAGATATATTGGTCGCGCGACGGGAAAGCTTATTTCAAAATTCCATCAAGTGAGATATGTGTTCATTCTGATTATCTCTTGGTTAAGGGATTTCCTTAGTCGTTCACTCCTATATTAAGATAATAAATTGATATTCATCATGTGTTTGTTCAATTAAAAGACACCAACATTTACGTATCAAACTTGTTTTAGGTTCATAACCAACCTTAAAACTTGTTTAGTCGATGCAAAGAATATTGATCAAATGTGTATATAAACATGTATGTTCAAGTGTTTGTGTGGGGATGAAAGACACAAAATCCCACATGGAAATAAGAAACGGATTCACTTCGTTTATAAGTTTAAGAACTCCAAATAACGTTTGAAAATTTTCCACTATGGAGTGGGCTAAAAGGTGGTGAAAACCCCAAATCATCGTTTCTAGGAAGTGTCGTTATATGTCCATGATTTTTGGACCTTTTGCTTGACAAAGGGTCCAATCTTTATGAGACCCTTGAGTTATAATTTCCTAATCAGTTTCGTAACCTATGATATCTTTGGAAAATGTTTCCTTGATTTGCGCTTTTTCGATCACTCGCTACAACTCTGAGCTTAATCAAAGTACAATATTATGACATACATTTTTTCTGGCGTAATTGATTGTCCAATCTGAATACTGAAAAATTTCCAAACACTTTCAATTGCGGGTAATCTTCTTTTATAATTTCCTTTTCCTCTACTTTTTTTTTTTGAAAGAATCTAAGCATAAAACAAAGAACTAATTAGAAAAGAACAATTGATTACATACACAATTGTCTGCAATGTTGTGTGCACATTGACCCCTTTTCCGGATGACTTTTAAAATATGGCAAACTTGTAGCTGATGTCCCATACGTCTGATGTCGTGTATTGTCCAAGTTGTCGTAGTAGCTAACATGCGACCATCAGGGCCGTTTCTGAAGTTTTAGAGGCCCAGGGCGAAATAACAATAAAGGGCCCTTTAACCATATGAGCTTTTAAAAATTACTTCATGGTAATTTTTACTACGCTAAACAAACGATATTTTCCGTAATACCTATATCAAATTTGATATAAATTTTTTAGAGTAATACGAGTTATTAATAATAGTATTTGTATAAACATTTATGTGTTTCTTTAATCAACTTATTATAAAATCATGATTAATAATCTTACCACCTTTTAAAACCATGATTTTACGAGAAACCACCTTTGAAAACAGTTTTTGCAAAAAGAAACCTAAAACAAAAATTTATTTGTGAACAAAAACCTTAGGCATTAACCTACCCCTTTTTGAGAAGTATAGTTTGAAACATAAAACGAGGGAGAAAATAATTAGAGTGTGCTAATATCAATTTTTAAGTAGGCTGCCAAGAAAAGGGTAGGTCAATACCTCATAAAATGATTTCAACGCCAGATTTTTGCCTCGAGGTTTCTTTTCGTAATTATTTTAAAAAGGTGGTTTTTCCCAATATTGTAATTTTAAAAAGTGGTTTCTGACAATTTTTCCTAATTATAATTATATCTTACTTCTTAATGTTTTACTAAATTATCACTTCTTATATACAATCAAATTTGATAAGAAAAGCAAACTTATACTTTATATGTCACAAACAAAAATAGGTATCAACACTTTGTGGGTGGGAAAAAGATTCTCAGGAAGAGAAAATTGAAAACAATAATGAAAACTAAGAAGAGAGGAGATGGAAACAAACAGGTCAAAAGCTAGAAAATTAAGGTTTAAACAAAAGGAAAATAAATTGAAAAATGAAAGAAGTAAAAGGTCCACAGCCACAAAGAGATTCGATCACTGCACCACTGCAAGAATGTGCCATACACTACCGCTGCGCTACCTTGAGTCTAATGAATAATTGATGCGCATTACATTAATGTGTATTATTTGTCTGACGGAAGAAACAACTCTGGGCTTTCCTCTCCGTGGGCCTGGGGCGCGCGCCCCGCCTGCCCTGCCCCAGGGACGGGCCTGGCGACCATGCAAGAGAGAGATTAGGTTTACAGAGTCGGTGTGGTTGGTAATGATATTTAATTGATAGTTGATAGCCCAACATAAAGTATATAAGCAAGCAAGGGCATCGACATGGATGGAGCTAATAGCGGTACCAAAGGAGCCTCCACCTCTGAAGGGGTTATTTGTGATGGCTCTAAAGTCCAACCTATACCCATTATATGGTTGTTGGTATTCAATAATGTGCCACATTGGATGATGTGTTGAGGGTGGGCCAATTTGAGTAGACCGATTTCTGCTTAATAGAAACCTGAGGGAAGTCATGTCTGGTTGTGGGGGATGTAGGAATTGCAGTTGATGGCTTACCATGTCGTTGGAGGAGAGTTGGAACTGGATGGTGATTTTAATGTTATTGTTGACAATTGGCTCGTGTTACCTGTTGTATTTCTGAAGGTTATATCATTGCGACACGTCCATAAGCACCACAAGGTTAAGATGAAAATCTTAGGAGACGAGGACTTCACGGTCCTTCCTTACTCTTAAAAAGTAGGTTGAAGTGAGATAACTAATTTTGTAGATTGGTTGAGTTATCTGTAGAAGAAAGTAACCTAAAGGACTAGAGGATCAGAGATGACTAGCAATGACAACATCTGAAAATATGACTGAAATCTTCTAGGATTTACAGACAGATATCACAGTTATGATGGGGAATTAAGTTCTGTTTGTGTAGATTTACTATCTGCAAGCTTATCGTAAAGGAGGCGCCAGAGGAAGTATTTCCATTGAGCAGATTGTTAGATGTCAGACGATTTAAAAATTGTCGGATTGGGGAGGGGCTATTCAAAGAAAGATTGCACCATCGTAAGAGAGATATTGCTTCTAAAACATTATTTTCAACATGTTATGAAAAAATACATCAAATCATTGGTCCTCATTCAAAGTAACTTACCCCTTTTATAGTTTTTGTTTTGTTCACTGTCTACTACTTTTTGAATTCTAATGAAACAGTCATTTCAATCTCTATTATGCTCAAACTTTATATAAATTTTTTTATCAATTAATGTATAATGTATAATGATATTGTTGATCAATGATCATAATTGATATACATAAAAATTAAACAATACAATCTTTGCTAGGACGAATCTAATGAAAATGCATTAGTTGACAAGTAATATTTTGCACAAATATCAATTTGGTCTACTTATATTAGATTGGAGCTATGCAAGTAACATTCAATTGAAAAAGATAATTATCAAATGTAAATCACTTTTAAAATTTGACGAAAATCCGCCTCAAGCAACCATCCCCCCATACACACACATAGGGAGAAAAAAAAACAAATCTTTGAAGCCTAATTGTAGTCAATGATCGTAAACTTTATGTAATTTGTTTCTCCTCATACTCGTCGGTTTATCTACATATATCCAAGACAGTCCGCAATAAAAGAACATGTGAAAGCAATTCCTTTGAGATTTTGGACAGAACTATGAAGGGCCAAAGATGCCTAGCAAGGAGAATGAAAGTCCGACAATTGAGAACGAGGGGCTTGAGAGTGAAGTTGAGAAGCTACTCGAAGAGGTAGTGCGTGAAGATGAGCGTGAAGATGCACACAGCAAAGAAAAATAAGATAATGAAAAGGAAAGGAAGGCTAGTCAAGTGGAACCAAGGGCATATATGCCTCCGGTTCCCTTCCCTGAAAGGCTAGTCATAAATTGTTGGATGACAAGTTCATGAAATTATTAGAAGTAATGAAGTGACTTTAAGAGCATATTCCTTTCCTTCAAGCAATGGCTCAAATGCCCACTAACTCAAAGTCCCTCAAGGAGTTACTCTCCCACAAAACAAAGCTTGAAGAAAAATAGCTTTGAACGTTGAAGTAAGCGTCATTACTTCAAAAAAGGCTCCCAAAGCTTGAAGAGTAGGCGCCATTCTTTATTCGGCTGAAGATGGTGACTTAGCACCAAAAGGATTTAGAGGATTAGTGATAAGTGCATAAAATTCCATATATGTCGACTCCCTTATTTTAGGCTATTGAGGTCTTTTTATATAACTTTGTAGGATTTTTGATAATTTTCCATATTAGAGCTTTTATTTGTTTAATATTATAATTATTGGGGAAAATAAATATAGTTGGTATCTGTTTTTCATTATGTAATTGGAGAATAAGAACCATATATATTTCTCATCTATCTTAAAACAACAGGCAAAAGGAATAAAACAAGAAGTGCACGTGTGAACTGTGAAGATGAAGAAAAGAGTATTAATAAAAGAAACCCAAAAGAAGTTAAATAGAAAAGAAAGAAGATAGAAACAAACTCCTTTTAGTCTTGTGATTTCTCCAAAACCAGATTATTTGATTTCTACCCAAATTTTATCTAAACGTTGATGTTTATGCAAAGATAGATTTATATCATGAGCTGTCAAAGATAAGATTTGCTAAGAGGAACATCTTATTAATTGCATTGTTCTAGCAATTTGGTATCAATACCTGATTTCCGATAGATCGCATTATTTGAGGTACACAAGCATTATATTTTATGGTTATCGGGGTGAGAAAGAGAAGCGCAAGAGTTGTTCGTATACTTGGGTTGAGAGTGAAGAACACCCATTGGAGAGGGCTTAGTCTTTTGTCCAAGGTTGAAAAGACGATCGACTATTCCGAGGAGAGTCCAATCCGGAGCTTAGTTCGGTGTTCTTGGGGAAGATTGGAATAAGTCTTTCCTCCACTACCCACTTATCACAATCTATCTTTTGTTAATCAAATTCTACATTTCATTACTATTTTGATTTATTTTTGAACAATTGGATATTTGATTTGGATTTTAATATCTACTTGAGTTAATTTCTATTTTTATTAGTATTTGCATATACTTGTGCTTATTCATTTAATTTGCCATTGAATGTATGGTTAACCGATTCATATTTTTGATTGACAATATTGCTAACTATGAAATCCAGCTTAGTTTAGATTTTATAGTCAAGTGACCTCTAATTTAAGTTAAATATGCGATTATGGTTATAATTTAAATTGGAAGTATGTGTAATCTAATCAAACATTTATGTGATTGAGTTAATTAGAATTAATGATGTCTTTTAGTTCCGAGTTCTTCTAATGCTAATTCATACAAGTTGCGATCATATTTGTGTCAATTAGGTTGGTTTAAAATCAGCTTAGGCGTAGTTCAAGTTCGGTTTCAATGTGAGGGAAGATAGGGAGTTTTTGTTATATTAGTCTCCACAGTTAATCAATTAATTAGTATTAATTTTGCTCGAATTTATCAAGTGTCGTTGTTTATAAGCTGTAATCTTAATGGTCGTATACTTATAAAGGTTTGAGTGGAGTCACCACTTGTACATAGTGGATTAGTTTCAATTCTGTTGATTAGTTCATTAATATTATCTATTAAAACCTCGCAATTCTATGTAAATAGGTAAATATGTCTGACGCTAACTAAGCTTAGGATTAAGCGTTCTATTTATAGGTAAACAAGTCATGAAAACCCCTTCAATAACTTTCAAGTAATTAGTCCATTAACCCCATGATCTCCATTAACTAAAACACTTGGAAACAAAGAAACCATTAACCCACTAATTTCTAATTAAACGTATGTGTAACAATAATGTTAAACATGGCTTAGTGTTACTTGGAAAATAATTAAACTATTTTTAATAAATTGTAAAAGGAAAATATCTTTTTAAATTATTTAAATAAAAACCAAAAACTAGATTTTTATTTAGAAGAAAATCTTTTGATTAACCGAAAATAAATAAAGATAAGGGTTTAAAAATAAAATGATATATGTTTCAAATAAGAAAATATATTTTTCCTAACCAATTCCCTAAATAAGTTGATCTAAGTCAAACCAAATTGAGGAAATACAAAATACGGTTAATCTCCTAATGATCAGTCCGTTTTAGTGCATATTTATAGCTCATTTTAAGTCTCATTGCATGTAGCTTTAGATCATTTAGAGTTAGGATTGCATGGTTTTTCCTCCCTTTGGATTTCAATTATACTTCACAAGTGTTTGGTTGTTTTTGATGTTTTTCAAGAGAATTGGCACGTGTTGGAGTACTTTTGTGATCTAGGGACTTAAGGCATGTTCCAGGGTGCGTGGCTCGTACTTTGGAGATGCTCAAGTGAGTCAACCTTGGAGGAATTGAAGGAAGAAGGCCACCACGGCCATGGCTCATACACCACAAATCAACTTCCAAGCCAATTTATTCCCAACCCTAACCTTCATCAAGCCAAAGTCATCCATTTGAGGTCGAAAACGAACTATGAGGGCCCTAAGATGCCCGATGAGTGTGAGGGAAGTGAAGTTGAGGAGGTTGAGAATGATGCTCAAGGAGAAGAAATTAGAGAAGTTGATGTTGAAAGAAGAGAAGAGGACAAGGAGACGGAGGAGACTCATGAGCAAGATGGTGACAAAGCTCCATTGGCAACACCTCCTCTACCTAAGACCTATGTGCCACCGGTCCCATATCCTCAAAGGTTAGTGGAGAGGAAGTTGAGCGACAAATTCACTAAGTTCCTCAACGTCATGAAGAGCCTTCAAATCAACATCCCATTCCTTGAAGCCATGTCTCAAATGTCGGCCTATGCCAAGTTCTTGAAGGAGATTCTTTCCAACAAGGGGAAGCTAGAAGATGAGCTCATTACATTGTCATACCAAGTGAGTGCTCTTGTGCAACGTTCTATGCCCAAGAAGCAAAGAGATCCTGGAAGTTTTACATTGCCTGTGAAGATAGGGGACTTTGAGCCTAAGGGTGCGTTGGCCAATTTGGGGGCATTTGCGAGTTTGATGCCTCTCTCCATAGCCAAGCACCTTCATTTTCCTCTTCTTCCTTCAAGGAAGACGATCCAATTGGCGGACCGAACTGTTAGGGTCCTACATGGGGAGTTGGAAGATGTTCCAATCCAAGTTGGGCATGTGTTTGTGCCTTGTGATTTTGTGGTAATGGACATGGAGGAAGATCCCGAAACTCCTCTCATTCTTGGAAGGGAGGCTCTTAAGACATTGGGCGCCGTGATAAACTGTAGAAATGACACCATCACAGTCGAGGTCGCCAATGAAAAAGTTGTCTTTGAGTTCTCCAAGACATTGAGGAAGCCTATGATTGAAAGGGTTTGCCGAGTTAGTCATGTGGAGAGTGAGATGGAGGGATTTGAGAGGGAAGTACACACTGAGGATGAGCTCTATGCTTCTATCATTAAGGAGCCGAGTTTAGATATGGAAGAGATGAAAGAGTTCTCTATGCTTCTCGACGGTGCTACCGTTGAGGAAACACTTGGATCGGGATTTGAGGTCCTAACCACTTCCGTTTCTAAAGAGGAGAGTACTAAGCCTCCTCCCAAGGTAGAGTTCAAACCCCTTCCCCCCTCCCTTAAATATGTTTTCCTTGATGATGAATGTGCTTATCCCGTTATTGTCAATTCGGCTCTTGATGACATCTCCGTATCTAAGTTGATTGAGATATTGAGAAAATCTAGGGATGTCATTGGGTACTCGATTGATGACCTTAAGGGGATAAGTCCCTCTCTTGCTATGCATCGTATCCATCTCACCGATAGTAATGCCTCCTCTATTGAGCCTCAAAGAAGACTTAATCCCAACCTCTAAGAGGTGGTGAAAAAGGAGATTATGAAATTGCGTGACACGGGAATCATCTATGTTATTTTCGAGAGAAAATGGGTGAGCCCGATTCACGTGGTTCCTAAGAAAGGAGGCATGACTATTGTTGAGAATGAGAAAGGGGAAACTATTTCTACTAGAACTGACTGGGTGGAGAGTTTGCATCGATTACAGAAAATTGAATAAGTCCATCCGAAAAGATCATTTCCCCCTCCCTTTTATTGACCAAATGTTGGAAAAGCTTGCCTGTTATTCACACTTTTGTTTTCCTGATGGTTATTCCGGATTCTTTCAAATTCCGATTCATCCGAATGACCAAGAGAAAACAACCTTTACTTGTCCATATGGGACATTCGCTTATCGAAAGATGACTTTTGGTTTGTGTAATGCCCCATCTACTTTTCAAAGGTGTATGACGGCGATCTTTTCTGACATGTTGGAGGATTCTATTAAGGTTTTCATGGATGAATTTAGTGTGTGTGGTTCCTCTTTTGACACATGTCTTGCTAATCTTGAACTTGTGTTAAAAAGGTGTCAAGAGACGAACCTAGTATTGAATTGGGAAAAGTGTCATTTCATGGTTGAAGAGGGTATTGTGCTTGGTCATAAAGTGTCTAGTAAGGGCATTGAGGTAGATCCGGCAAAGGTTTCGGTAATAGAGAAACTCCCACCACCAAATTCGGTCACGGGAGTTCGTGCTTTCCTTGGACATGCGGGTTTTTACCAGCGTTTCATCAAGGATTTTTCTAAAATTGCCAAACCATTGACGAATCTACTTCAAAAGGAAGTTGAATTTAGGTTTGATGAGTCTTGTATCGAGGCTTTTCAAACCTTAAAAAGAGCCCTTACTTCTGCTCCTATTGTGCAAGCTCCTAATTGGAACTTGCCTTTTGAACTAATGTGTGATGCTAGTGACTTTGCAGTGGGAGTTGTACTTGGGCAACGACAGGAAGGAAAGCTCCATGTGATAGCCTATGCAAGTAGGACTTTGGATGACGCACAACGGAACTATGCCACTACAGAAAAGGAGATGTTGGCCGTAGTATTCGCATTTGATAAGTTTCATTCGTACTTGACTTGCAATAAGGCTATTGTCTACACGGACCATTCTGCGGTCCGATACTTGATGAGCAAATGAGATGCAAAGCCAAGGCTCATTAGGTGGGTCCTACTTCTTCAGGAATTTGATTTTGAGATGAAGGAGAAGAAGGGGACGGAAAATTTGGTAGCTGATCATCTCTCTCGCCTCTCCCTTGATGAGAGAGATGTTGATTTAAAGGATGCCCCCATTAATGATGATTTGAAGGAAGAACACCTCTTTGCTACCATAAATTATGAGGTCCCATGGTTCGCGGACTTTGCGAACTACTTGGCTTGTAGGATTGAAGCTCATGGTCTTACTTCTCAGCAAAGGAAGAGGTTCTTCAAGGAGGTGTGTAGATACTATTGGGACGACCCTCTACTGTTCAAGCGGTGTGCTGACTCGGTTTTTAGGAGGTGTGTGCCCAATCATGAGATTCATTCTGTGTTGAATCATTGCCATACTTTGGCATGTGGAGGACATGGTGGAGCGGGTAAAACTGATGCTAAGGCGCTCCAAAGTGGTTTGTTTTGGCCTCACATGAAAAAGGATGCTAGGGGATTTGTCTTGAGTTGTGATAGGTGTCAACGAAGCGGTGGGATCACCAAGAGGAACGAGATGCCGCAACAAAATATTCTTGAGGTTGAGCCCTTTGATGTGTGGGGAGTTGACTTCATGGGACCCTTTGTGCCATCTATGGGGAATATGTACATTCTTGTAGCGGTGGACTACGTGACCAAGTGGGTCGAAGCGATCGCTTCCCCCACCAACGATCACAAGATTGTCATGAAGCTCTTGAAGAAGATCAATTTTCCTAGATTTGGGGTGCCTCGTGTGTTGATAAGTGACGGTGGTTCGCACTTTGCTAAGAAGCAATTGGAAGCTCTTTTGAAGAAGTATGAGGTCAATCATAAGGTGGGACTTCCATACCATCCCCAAACTCAAGGCCAAGTTGAGGTCTCGAATCGAGAGGTGAAGAATGTGCTTGAGAGAGTGGTGAACAAGACTAGGAAGGATTGGTCTATGAGGCTAGATGATACTCTTTGGGATCTTCGCACCGCTTTCAAAACTCCTATAGGCACCACCCCCTATCGTCTTGTGTATGGGAAGGGTTGTCACTTGCCCGTTGAACTTGAACATCGAGCTTGGTGGGCAATCAAAGAGCTTAATATTACTTTGGCGGGGGAAGCTCGAAAGGAGAAGTTAGTAGAACTAGAGGAGCTCCGTTTTGATGCTTATGAGAGTTCGCGCTTGTATAAGGAGCGAACAAAAAAGTGGTACGACCAAAGGATACAACAACGAGAATTTCGGGTTGGGGACAAAGTCTTGTTGTTTAACTCAAGGCTTAAGCTTTTTCCCGGAAAGCTTAAATCAAAGTGGTCGGGGCCATTTGAAGTAGTGAAGACTACCCCCTATGGAGCATATGAGATTGTGGGGGATGAGCGTCCCTTTCTGGTTAATGGCCAACGCTTGAAGCTCTACCACGACAACCACGTCATTGGTTTCGTGGGATGTTTGATACTTGGCTCACCCGAGCACCATCATTGAGAGGTGAGTCCTCTTACTCAAGCTATTGACTTTAAAGAAGCGCTTCTTAGGAGGCAACCCAAGCATTTTAGGACTAGTTTGATCTTATTTTATTTTATTTTTATTATTATTTTAGTTTTTTTTAGTTTAGAAAAGAAAACAAAAAAAAATAGAAAAGAAAAACAAAAAAAAAGAAAAAAGAGAGAAGCGAGCATAAACAAAAAGAGTGAGTGAAAAAGTGGAGAAGCAGGTACCCACGGTCGTGGTAAAATCTGCAATAGCCGAAACAACAGTGAGGCAGCTTAGTTACTGATTTGAGGAAATCAGGTCACCACGACCGTGGCAAATTCACCACAACCATGGTGACCTGAAGCACGGTCCGTAAGACTCGTTAAATGAGCAAAGGCCGAAAAACAAAACACACTCACTCACTTTTACGTCACCGTCTTCTCTCTCAACTCACTCATCCTCTCACCCATCCTCTTCAACTCACCTCCCTTTCCTCCATTAAAACACCTTCCAACCTTCCTCTTTCTTGTCAAAATTCCTTCTTCTACCACTTCCACTTAACTTACACATCTTACTTCTTTCCTTTCCTTCACAAATTCTCCATACATTCACAAATTTTTCCAAACCCTAACCTTCAAATCAAATTGGGGAAAATTTATTGGGAGCTTCTACCTTTGAATTGGTGACTTCAAACTCTTCAACAACAACAACACATCACTTTGGCAAGGTTCAGTTGCGGGATTTACTCCCACGACTCCATTGGTATAAACCTTTTTTACTTTTGTGTTTTCTCTTGATTTCACTTCTCTTGTTGATGATTATTTGATTGTTGTTGGGTTTGTTGGTTGATATTGTGAATTTAATTGTGGTTGAAGTGTATTGAGTTGAAATTTGGTGGAATTGTTGGTGGAATTGTTGGTGATTGATTATTTTGGGTGTCCAAGTTGGGTGATTTGTAGTGTTGGTTTGTTGTTGTTCTAAGTGCTTGCTCGTGTCCTTATCATGGCATCCCATGGCCGTAGAAACCCTCATCGACAACACCTCTACTAGCCAATTAAGGAATACCTCACCTCCCCCACCTTTGAATCCCCCTAAAATTGATACCTTAGGTATCAATTTCACCTCCCCCGACCACTTTCAACGCTTCATACGGCTTAGCCGCAGTCGCATTACACTACTAAAAAAATGGTCTTTAGTATCGGAAATTTTCAGTTACTAAAGGCCTTTTTTCCGATACTAAAGGTCTTTAGTATCGGAAATAATTTCTGATACTCAACTGATACTAGTACTCCTGTGGCTAAAGGGTCGGTATCGGTTATTTTTTCCAATACTAAAGGGGGGTGGCTTTAGTATCGGAAAGCTCATTAGTATCGGAAAATTGTATCGGAACATGTGATACAAAAAATAAAATTTTTAGCATGAGATGTAGCTTTTGATACTAATGATACTTACAGTATCGGAAAATTTCTAATACTAAAGATGGCATTAGTATCAGTTGTAAATTCTGATACTACAGATAACATTAATATCGAAAATTTCTGATACTAAAGTGTTTAAAAAAATATAGAAATAATAATAATGACAATAACAATATTACTATTATTATTTAGTTAGTGTTCAAAAAAGCTAAAAAAATTAACAATTGATAATACAATAAAATAAAATAAATATATATTGTTAAGTGATTAATTATTTACACAATTTCATATCAATTACAGTACATGAAAAAACTTCAAAAAAAATTTGAAAATAAAATTTCCACACTAATTACAAGATTAATTTTACATAAATATAATCATTATATTAAAATTACCATGAACCCCACACCACCAACCACCACCGTAACCACCACCCCCTCACCAATGAATCTTATGCGCAACCTTCAAAACAAGCAGCACCACCCGACCACCACCAGCAGCAGACCAATGTTGCCACCGTCGCAACTGCATAACTACCACAAAAAATCATTAAAAAAATCACAAAAATTAGAACACTGACAACAACCAAATAATCAGGAAAATTACAACAAATTCAAAAAAAATCAGTTCTTGCACAAATTATAAATCGAAGAAAACCACCACAAGATCTGCAAATGGAACCCAGAAATTCCCAAAATATTAACCCGAAATACCCCAAAACCACCGGAAAAACCCACCCAAATTTTAAAACCCTGAAATTGAAACGAAAAACCTAGATCTTAACAGAAATTCGATAAAAAATTCAACCGAAAAAACGAAGCAAACACACTCACGAAAATTAAACCAAAATCAAACCATGAAACAACAAAAAAGAACCAAAATTTGATAACCCGAAAACGAACCAAAATCATATCACCAAAACAGAACCAAAATCAGATGGAAATTAAACCAAAATCAACCAAAAAGTAAACCCAAAAAATTCCCAAAAATTCAACAAGAAATGAAATACAAAAAAAAAAGAAACATTACCTGATATTTTGAATGAAGGGCAGTGAGAGTGATGAGAAAATAGAGAAATTAGGAGGGTCGTTGGAGAGTGAAGCGCAAATAGAGAGGAGAGAGAACCCTAGGAGAGAGAAAGAAAAAAAGGAAAAACTGATTAGGGAGAATGAGTTCAGAGATTTATTCAAAGTGTCGGTGAAGGGAAGGGCGCATTTTTGAATTTTTTTGGGAAATAAAGAGGCGCGTTTTGCAAAAAACATTGGGGGGAACGAATTTATTAAGAAAAAATTTAGTATCGGAAAGTTCCGTGACTAATGAATTATTTTAGTATCGGTAAAAAAATCTGATACTATAATACTCTTTGGTATCGGATAACATCTGATACCATTATATCATTAGTATCGGATTAAAAATTTTCCGATACTAAAGTGATGTCATATGATGATTTTTAATAAATATTAGATAGAATAGTTTCCGAAATTAATATCCGATACTAAAGTGTGCCTTTAGTATTAGTTATGTTTTCGATACTAAATTTTCTGATACTAAAAACCCATTTTTTAGTAGTGTAATTAGGCCGACCAAATTTTATGATGTTAGAGCGGCCCGAGTATTGTATGTGGAGGGGGATGTTGACCAACTTTTTCGACAAGTGGGGTGGTCTTCATGGTTAGATTTACACGCCCTCACCTACAAACGCCTTACCCTTGAATTTTTGTCCACCATTTCCGTTCGTAGAACAGAGGGGAAGAACCCTCGGAGCATGACCTTCACACTTTTGGGTAGGACATTCACTATGAACATCGGGCAACTGAACGATGTCTTTGGGTGGCTTAGGGGGGGGCAAGATTGGACCTAAGAGTGAGTGGTCCTCCAAGAATAACAGTCAACTATATTGGCACCGCCTTACTTCCTTGTCTCCCTTTGATCCAAACCGAGCCAAGGCATCTTCCATGGTTAGCCCCGGGTTTCGCATTTCCCACCGTGTCCTTAACCACAACATCTTTGCTCGTGGTGACAGTCTGGGCAATGTGAGTGCCCGAGAGCTTTACTTTCTTTGGCATATGAGCGAGGGAGACACTCGACTTAACCCCGGGGCCTGGATGATGGACCATTTCGAGAACCTAGCTATGAAACCCACCAGGGACATCACTGTGGGCGGGATGATTACACTTATTGCTATATCTCTTGGTCTTGATCTTACAGGTTTGCAGGTTGTGCCTGGAGACACCCTTCTTGACCTTCATTCCTATGCAACCATGTCGTGGATCGAGTCTAACGGTCCTAACGCTGGTTACATTTGGAAGGTCAACGGCAACCCTTATGCCATTCTCCGTGAAGTTAACAAGACTCCCATCTATTATATGGAGAATTGGGTGTTTCCACCAGATTTTGACTGGCCATCGCCAGCAAATGCAGGAGGCGAGAAGGCGGTGGAGGTTGATGAGGAGGGCGTTGTCCCTGATGCTGAGCATGCCCCGGTTGGGGGAACTTCTGGTACTATAGAGCAGCAACTGGCTGCCTTGTAGGTAGGATTTGGCGACATGAGGTTGAATTTCGAGAACCTCAGGACCGACGTGCAGCAGCTTAGAGATTCTACCATTGAGCACGATCGCCACTATCAGAGCATGCAGGCGAGCTTCGACACGATGATCTCAGCTTTCCAGGGTTTTCGTGATGACTTACAAAGATGGACTAGCCGTGGTGGTTGGTTCCCAGGTAGTTCCAGCTCCCAGCCGCCTCATGAGTGAGCTTTTCTTTCCTCCTCCTTTGCTATTATCGTATTAGCCTATTCATAGTGAGGACATTGTGTTTTTTAGCTTGGGGGAGGATGCATATTTTTGCATATCATGTTAGAGCATGTAGCTTTCAGTGCATACTTTTTATTTTTTTTCTTCTCATCACTGAGCATTTAGATCCATGTTAAGATTGCATTAGTTGCATTAGTTGCATTCATGCATGCATGTAGGTTGCACTTAGGACTGATCTCCAATGATGATGTTAAGACACGTGTGTGCTTTTGAACATGATTTTTGATATGAAAAAAAAGGAAATGTTTTGATAGTCTCTAGTATGCTAAGGAATTGACTGTTTGTGGAATGTTTGGTCTCCCCTTTGTGCGGTTCGACCGATTTTGGTAGCTATGCCTTGTGAAGATATGCTTTTAGCCTTTTAGATTGACATCTTTTCAGTCTTTTCTACTCGATGTGTGATGCTCTTCCTTGACGACCATTCTCTAGAACTTGCATTGATTCTCCTTAAATACGCTTGACTTGTTTGCGTCTTGAATGTGATTGAGGCTTTCATGATATTTGAGCTGCATTGCCAAAGGCCACCTCACCAACTTGTCCTTCTTTGAAGCCCCTGTGAGCCTAATCTTGTTTTCTTTGTTAACCACATCTCTACCTTATTACTTATCTCCTCACCTAGGGGATTGTGAAACTACTTAGATGGGGTGAAGCATATTGATGGGTGTTTCGAGAATGACTTGGTGTAGGTGTTCGACTTTGTGTTTGGTTAAAACTCATATATTGTTTGAGTTCGCCTCCTTTCCATACATTGAAGTTTTCATTTTCTCCCTTCTTCTAAAATCACCACAATCCACAAAAACAAAAAAAAAAGAAATAAAAAATTGAATGAAAAAGAGGAAATAAAGGATTTGTGTTGTGTTCAAAAATCGCAATAAGGCAGATGGAGATGCTAACATTAGAGGAGTGCTTGTGATAGGTTGTGTAGAGCGTTTAAATTTTAGTAGGGTTGGTTTTGTTCTTTTAGAAAGGTGCCGAGTTGGAAGTTTCACTTTCCCCTCTTTAACACCACGATCCCAAATGCTACCACACCCTCACCTTAAGCCTACATTACAACCTTGACTAAGTCCTCTTGATTCTTGATGCAAACTTTGGTCCTTATGCGACAGAGAGTGAGATGAAATGCAAGCTTATGGCAGGATATAGTCGATGGAATTAAGCTTTGAGCGTTCATTTGACCTATTTAAACACACGAGAGAAGTGCACATGACTAAAGTGAGAGCTACCATGTATATGACTGAGCCAAGCTTGGGGGAGAACTAGTGGTAAGATTTGGTTGCTTTTCCTTGAGCTTATAAACTTTGAGACTCGATAGCATTTGGCATTTAGTAGACATATTTCTTTGAAAGATTTTGAATGGTTTTTGAAAATGGCATGCGTGTTTTCCTGAGGAGTCATAACTCTATCCCATGAGCTTCAGTTTGTATTGCTTGGGGACAAGCAATTGTTTAAGTTTGGGGGAGTTTGATCAGTCCGTTTTAGTGGATATTTATAGCTCATTTTAAGTCTCATTGCATGTAGCTTTAGAGCATTTAGAGTTAGGATTGCATGATTTTTCCTTCCTTTGGATTTCAATTATACTTCACAAGTGTTTGGTTGTTTTTGATGTTTTTCAAGAGAATTGGCACGTGTTGGAGTACTTTTGCGATCCAGGGACTTGGGGCATGTTCGAGGGTGCGTGGCTTGTACTTTTGAGATGCTCAAGTGGGTTAACCTTAGAGGAATTGAAGGAAGAAGGCCACCACGGCCGTGGCTCATACACCAGGGTCGTGGACACCTATAGCAAGCAAAGCAGAATTATGAAGACTCGAAGACTGATTCGATGAAATCAGGTCACCACGGTCGTGGTAATTTTGCCACGATCGTGGCTCCTGATCTTCATAGAATCAGTGCGTTTTTTGTATAGCTACTGCCTGGACAACTTTAAGGCACCACGACCGTGGCAACCTGACTTCGGGTGTTGACCCCATTTTTCCGTCTTAGTTTAATGAAGCTTTTAATTAGTTTTGTAGCTAGAGACTCGACATTATCTCTTATTCTTAGTCTCTAATTACATTTGCTTAGCCCAAAACTCTCTCAAAACACTTAGTTTTCTCAATTGTTCATCTTTGAAGATCGAATCCATTATTCAATTCAAGTAATTTTCCTTCAATATCTTTTCTTTATTTCTATTGATTTGTTTATCATGTTTAATTTATTTAATCTCATCAATTGCTTAGAACCCATGATTAGTGAGTAGTTCATTATCTAGGGTTTGGGCAAAAGTATGAATTAAGGGCTTAATGTAGATTGTCAATGCTTTTTATGATTCAATCGTTTGTCTATGCATTGAATGTGGTGTTTTGACACCCTAGGATAGATCTTGATCACGTTTATGCTAGGGCACTTAGGGTTCTATTGTAATTAATCGAACTTTAATCCCTTTTGTCATTCCGATGTTTCGACTTGATTTCTAGACCAAGGGATTGGGTAGGAATTAAGGGGATCCTTTTATTAGGGTTTTTCCTATCTCATTGAATTTATTAATCAATGGACCAAAGACCATTCGAAAGAGGATTTGGTTGGTTGATTAATCGATTACTCTTGATGACCATTCGAGAGAGAACTCAAGTAAATTAGAGGGAAACTTAACCTTGTATTGTCATCGTTGTGAATCACTATAGCGTCGATTACCGTTGTCTAGCCCATGTTCATACGAGTAGCCCGAAATCTAGTGTTTCCTTATTATATTAATTCTCCTATTCGATTATTAGTTGGTATTCATTAGTTAGTTGATTAGTTGGTATCTTATTCAATCTTAACCCCCCAAAAACCCTTCACTTAGGTAGTTTTGGACTTAATAGACTATAGTCAATCCCAATTTCCTTGTGGTTCGACCCTTGACTTGCCATCACTACGTTCTTAGTAGTCGCTCGTTAGGTTTATAAGTTTTGTTTGCTAAGCGGTTCTTAGTGCCTTAACGACACACACTACTACATTAAAAGACAAATGCAACACTAAAATGCAACGGTCTTAACCTAATGCAACATTTACTTGCAACGATTTGTGTTAATGCAACAGTTTATTGCAACATGTTAGTCTATTGCAACGGTCATATGCAACGGTTCAAGACAACCGTTGCAATAGGGTGTCAAATGCAACAATTATTAAGCCAAATGCAACGGTTGATTTGAAACCGTTGCAATTAGGGCTGTTCACAGGTCCAAACCCGGACCGGACCGGAAAAAACCGGACCGGACCGAAGACCGGAATTCTTAAATTTAAGACCCGAAGACCAGACCTATTTTTCATTGGACCGGGACATGACCGGACCGGAAAAACCGGTCCATACCCTGGACCGGACCGAATTAGACCGATTTTTCACTTTTCCACACTCTTTTTAATACTTTTGATCATTATAAGGAAATATTATAAAAGTAAATCTTCAAAATGAATTTTTCAAGGTCTTTTTTGAGACTTTAATCTAAATTAGTTACTAATAAAATATAATCTAGAACATACAAAAGGAGAAAATTATATTTTTTGATCTTCGATATTCATATTTTTGAATAAAAAACCGGTCCGGTCCAAGACCGATTTTTACAGGGTTTTGGACCGGACCGGACCGAAGACCGGAAAATTAAAATATTTGACCCGAAGACCGGACCGGTTGTGACCGGTCCGGTCCGGTCCACTTTACCGGTCCGGTCCGGTCCACCTTACCGATCCGGATCGAATTTTGAACAGCCCTAGTTGCAATAGCTAATATTAAGTTAAATATCTTTAGTAGCTAAAGCAACGGTTTTTTTTTATCTTAGAATAAGTTGGCGGACATTTTCCCTCGTTCATATGGCCGAAAATTCAAACTTTTTTCTTTTTTTTTATTTATTTCAAACCCTCTAATTATTTCTCTCTCTTTCAGTCACCCACTCACTCATAGAGCATACCATACATACTCCCTTTCAACCACAGAAAAAAAAACCCTCATGCCTTGCAGCATTCAACACTCTATTGCAAATATAGCACTCCCTCCCTTTCTACTCTAATTTGGTAAGATCCGACTGATTTAAGGGTTAGGGCTTAGCTTAGGTTTTCGTCTTTTTTGTTTTCATGTTTTTTTTTGTGGGTTTAATTTATTCTTTTGGTTAATTCAACGAAACTTTGCTTGGCTTTTGTTTGATTTTGCTTCAAATTAGCTACTTTTATTTACGAGTTGTTCGAAATTGCTACTTAAATTTTATGTTGATGTCAAGTTTTATGTTTTTAGGTATCTGCGATATATATGCGATTGTTTAGTTTGATTTGGTGTAAGTGAATTGTCTTGATTGGTCTGTTTTGTGCATTAGCAGCGAATTGGGTTTGGAATTTCTAGTTTTGTTCGTGAATTTTTTGTTTTTAACTTTTATTGATTTCTCTATTTTGCATTGTGGATACTTGTGGGAAATAATTGATTTTATTTGGGTAATTGATTTTAATTATTCATATGTGAAGGATTAAAGGCCTCCAAATATCAAGATGCTGATATTTGGTGATTTGAACCTCGAAACACAAAACATTGAGTTCATAGATTCTGAATTTAAATTTTTTTAATTTCTTGTTTTTTACGTGTTCAGATTGAGTAATTGACATAATTATCTGTGTGATCTAGTTCAGATTGAGTACTTGTGTAAATTTATGCTGACATTGAGTTTTGGCTGCTTGTTAGAAGTTCCAAACCAACTCAACTTGGCTTGTAATTCTTTTAGATTCTTCTAACCGTTTTATCGTAGTAAGTTAAATCATATATGGGGTGAATAATTGTAATTCTACTGGAAAAATTATGTTAAGGGTTCGGAAAAATAAATTGGATCAGAGTAGATAGTACAAGTTTATTAGATCCTATCGTTTTGGATTGTGTTCTTACTGTGCACAATTAGGCCTTTAATTAAATGAGTTAAATTATTAATAAGTTATTGTCTAGAGTTGATTAATCAAGAGTTTTAAGGTCGAGAATGCTAGTTTTCATTCTCTTTAATTCCCATTATGACAACTAGTTGCTAATAAAAATGATACATATAAAATTAACTTCCCGATTTCCTATTATTCCTAACTTTTATTTTTGTGTTCAGTCTTCATTCCATTATGTCTACAGTTTCTGTACTAATTATGTGTATCTTTTTCTGTTTAGCATGCTTCTATTAACGTATGTTGTCATGTATGACTTATTATATCATGCATTTGGTGTTTTCTCACTATTGTCTTTAATAGATCTTTAGTTTCTATAAGAGTATAAGGTTTTGTGTGTCTTTAACTTATATAGACCTTTAGTTTTCCTCCCTAGCTAATATCTATCCCTTTTTCTTAAGTACGAATTTATAAATACGTTGATTACTAATCTCGAGGTTAGCTTTATTTATGTGAAAAGTTTACAAGTCTTGCTCTTGCGTATGAGGACAGACCCTCGAAAGTTCAAAATTCTTATTGATTTTTTCTTCCTTGTGTAAGAATATATTGAAAATGGTAAGTAAAGTCAAATTGTATGTTTCACCTGAATAAATTCTTGTACATTATGAAAGCAATAATATGGTCTTTACTCCTTACTTACGTGTTTATGATTCCACCATCTGCGTGTATGTTGTTATTGCACATCGGAAAGATCTACCATTGCACATCTCAAGCTAATTCGTTTATTTTTGGGTGATTTGCAGATAGTATTTAGCTTCAATGGCCTTAACAACTGCTTATGATGGTGCCTCTTCTTAACCTATAATTCCATTGTCTTTTCCATATCGATTTTGTTTTTCCTCCTTTTTTTTCCATGAATGTTGTTGGATATGAAAGCTACCAGCCTTTTACAATTTAATTCTTTTTTTCCTTCCCCATTTATCTCTTTGAAGGGGTTTTCTTCAATGTGGTCAAACTTTGTTTACAAGTTTAAAGCTTTCGATTTGCTTGATGTTGTTAACGTGTTTAATGTGAAGTCTATTGAGTGATGGCAATAACAAAATGCAGCCCTTAATTACACTTTGAAAGAAATAGATTTCTCTCTTTGCTTTAGCATGCATATAAGTACATACTTTCAAGCTATGAATTGAAAGTTTGGTTTGCTGATTTGGCTTTTCTTTTCATTTTGGACCATCACTAAATTTATATGAGATGCTATTTGTAGTTAAAATAATATCTACTTATATTAATATCTTCAAGTAATCAAGCTTATATATTATATATCATTGTGTTCAACTAATTTATACCGTGAGAAAATATACTCCAGTTCTGTAGTATTTAGGATGTGTCAAGTTTAGGGATTAAAGCTGAGTGGTGGAGTGGGATTAAAGCTGAGTGGTGGAGTGTTAAGTGATTCTTGGGAGCTTTGTCTTTATTTACTGGTGTTTTGTGGAGTGATGGACAACAACCATTACCTTATTTGTTAGTATTATTCGATTATATGGTGGGTGTAAAACGTGTTGTGCAGGTGTGCTAGTGGGTGCAGGGTGTAAACTAGGCTGTGGGTTTTGCTTTAATTGTTGCCATTGGTAAGTTAACAATTTGCTACCCTATGGGTGTTGTGTAGTGTTCAGGGGAAACAAAACTCGGCCGTTACGTTACGTAACGGCCGTTATGTAACGGATTTTGAACTAGCCGTTACGCGAAATGCCGTTACGTAACGCCGCGATGAAATTCACGTCCAACTCGCCGCGTTGTCCGTTACGTAACATTGACTCGCCGTGTTAGAGCGTTTTTTACCCGTTACATCCGTTACTATATGAAAACCGGTCAAAAAAAAAGGGAATATACGCATAGTAGCACAAAAACAATAGGGACACACCATCGAAA
The DNA here is from genome assembly GCA_947645195.1 of Patellifolia procumbens. NCBI lineage: Eukaryota > Viridiplantae > Streptophyta > Magnoliopsida > Caryophyllales > Amaranthaceae > Patellifolia > Patellifolia procumbens. Next base: position 8,718,165 of record CANSGD010001328.1, read on the forward strand.
GGAGAAAAATTTGCCATAGGCTTCCAAGTTGAGTAATATATATGATTTAGTATCAATTTATATACTTCCTCCGTTTCAAAAAAATAACTACATTTCTTTTGCGAACTCCTAGGCACTTTTTGTTTGTGTGAGAGATTGTGGGGTAAGATATATGGTAGGAGGGAGATAGAGAGAAAAAAGTTACCAAAAAAGGGAAAAAAGAGAAGTGTAGTCATTAATTTGAAACTTGTCAAAATGGAAAGTATAGTCACTTTTTTGAAACTGAGGAAGTATATAATATGATATGAATCTCATGTTTAAAGTAATTTTTAATTCACCATATGTGTAACCCACCCATATGATTGCTTTGGTCAAATTAAGTTATAAGTAGTTATAAGAAAACTTATAAAACTTCAAAAATGTTATTTTGAGGTTAAAATTCTAATTGTGTGAATTTTTTGAATTTTTTCAAAAAATTCACGCCGCGTCAATCGCGATTTGTCTCTTTTCGACCGTTACAAGCCGCTCCCGCGTCATCGCGACCGTTACCGCGAACGCGACCATATCCGCGATTTTCTTCCCTGGTAGTGTTGGCTAATTCATAAGTGATCACCCAGCATTATGAGTGTTTTCCTCAGGTTTTCCTTGCATTCTAAGTAAATTAAGAGTGACAAATGGTTGAGCGTTAGTATTTAACTTTGTAAAAAACTGAGCTTTTTTACTTATTTGTTCTTAGAATCAGATCAAAGGACTCCCTGGGAAGGCCTGCTGACCATTCTAAATTAGTGCTCAGGTCTTGCATGTCATTATAATCCAGAGACAATTACTTCGCTCTTCGTAATAATTCCCTAAACTAAACTATGTCCTTGTTGTGGTGATGGCATAAGATGCAAATAATTATTTTCTCATATATATGAACCTTCTCTCTTGTTCTACTAACAATGATATGCTGCCTATGAGTCTGTGACGATTCTACTATATACAATAGGTCTCGGGCAGCTCATTTGTAATGAAATCAGTAGCAAGCATGCTAAGTGGTAAAAGGCATGTCTAGTCAACTGAGTATTTATGTCCTATTATGTGTTAAGGTTCAGAACTATGTTTAATCTCTTCTCATATTGGTTATATGTGATTATCATTGTTGGTTACCAGTGATTATCATTGTTGTTGTTTTGTGAGTAGAATATGACTAATGACTAGTTAGAATGCCAAAAATGGACTTACAATTTGGTTTGTTGTCTGTTATTTTCCTTGGTTAATGACTATTCGATTTACAATTACATATTATGGGCCTGAAATCATAGATATATGCATATGTACTTTAGCAAGTAAATCTGAAACCATACGCATAGAGGTTATAATTAAGATGGTTTACCTGGAAGACACTCTGGAGTTATAGAGACATTTTTAGATTTTTCCTGTGGCCTTTTGGTTATTTTTAGTAATATGTACATGGAATTTATTTAGTGGGTTTTCTCTCTCTAAATTGATATCAATTTTGTGTATAATTTGTTTGTTAAAGATTTTTTAATTAAACTTGTATGAAATTGATGATACCATACAAGAGTGTCTTCTTCTATGATTTGTGGATAGTGATCTGATTGTCTGAGTCTTCTTTGGATGCAGGTGACTGCATTTCTTGGTAATGTGAGATGAGCTCTTTCAGTTGAAGAGTATGCCACAACTTTTAGAGAACACCTCCAATGAAGTTATTTTGCAGCCTTGATATATGGATAAGTACTGCAGATTAGTATGTTGATGGCGCACTGTGAGGGACTAGATAGAACATATTTTTGTTTTTAAAATTTATTATCTAATGTTGTATTTTGCTGAATATTTCAATAGCCTTTGTTTATGACTATCCAAATAAATGTAATAAATATTTTTACCCTAAATAAATATAAAAAATTCACGACTTGGTCATATGTTATATTTGTTTATTATTTTATTTCATATATGGGTGACAAAGATAATTAGAAAGTGTTGAATTATACCTAATAAACAATATTGCTTAATCAAATGCAACACTTATCCTATATAAAAAGCGTTGCTTTAGACCTCCATAAAGTGTTGGATACATCAAATGCAACGGTTAAAAATTTTAAAACTGTTGCATTAGGTCGATTTGATGTTGCATTAGATTAAATGCAATGGTTGGACAATATTGCCAAAAGTGTTGTATTAGGTTGAATTGGGGTTGCATTAGGTCAAATGTAACGGTTGAAAATTTTCATAAACCGTTGCATTAGGTCTAAATTGGTGTTGCATTAGATCAAATGCAACAGTTAAAAAATTCCAAAAGGGCGTTGCAATAGGTTTGAATAGATGTTGCATTAGATCTAATGCAACGGTTGACCTAAATTTTTAGCAACTGTTGCATTAGGTCCCTAAAACTGTTGCATTAGGTCCCTAAAACTGTTGCATTTGATCTAAAACAACGGGATCAAATGCGACGCTTAGTGAACCGTTGCAATAGTTGTTATGCAACAGTTTTGTGTACCTATTGCAACGGTTTATTGGTGTTGCATTTGATGTTTAATGTAGTAGTGACACTAAAAACCTGTTATCACCTAACATAATTAAACGCTCAGTTTTTAGATTAGTTTAGCCGTTCCTTAAACGTTTCTAGTGGAGTTCCCAACCATATCCAAATGTTGTTTCTGTCACGGGAACAAAACTCGGTTCCTTTAGAGGATTTTATATGAAATATATTTTACCTTTTATTAACCTTAACATGAAGAATATAATACACCCTAATGTATTCTAATCTTTATTCCAATCTTGTTTATTATTTGCACGAACATCTTCACTTCAATCTTGATTAATTATCCTTTATTTAATCTTCAATTAAGTATTCTCTCTGTTCTTCAATGAATAACCTAGCAACATCAACATAAAATAATATAAGTATGTCTTTTGAAATGAAATCATCTTCAAAAGTTAGGGTCAACAGTATACACCACCATCCTTTCAATCTTAAGCTTCCATCATAATGGATCTTAAAATCAACTTCCTTATCTTGATTCATCTTCTCCTTAATATTATCTAGATGCTCATCTTCAACTTGACTCTCCTTTATCTCATCGAACACTAACGATCCCAAATTTCAAGTACTCAATGTTGCTTCGATCTCTCCATGATTCAGAATTTCAAGGCTTATCCTTGTATCTTGATACAACTCGTCTGGTGCTACTAACGCCTTCATGCTTTACTCGTCTTTCTTATTGAAGCAGCAGAGACTACATCCGCCTTCTCTTCATGGTACGGGATATCTAGGTAATAGACTTTAATCAATTCTAGCCATCTCCTTTGTCTCATGTTAAGATCCGTTTGGGTGAATATGTACTTCAAACTCTTATGATACATAAAGATCGTTTAAGTCACCCCATAAAAATAATATCTCTTAATCTTCAACGCGAACACTATAGCAGCGAAATCTAGGTCGCCGGTAGGATAATTTGACTCATACGACTTCAATTGACGCGACGCGTACACGGTCACCTTCCCATTTTGTTGCAGAACACATACCAAACCATTCTTTAAAGCATCATCATAAACCTCGAATCCCCCATTTCCATCAGGCATGGTTTAAATTGGTGCATAAGTTAAACGATCTTTCAAAGTCTGAAAGGCTTCCGCACACTACTCATTCCACTGAACTTTCGACTATTTTATCATCAAGTTAATCATTAGTCTCGTTATCTTTGAGAAATCTCTCACGATCTCCTATAGTAGCCATATAATCCCATAATACTCCTAATATCGAACACATTCTTTGGCAAAGGCCACTCACTCACGGCTTTAATCTTTGCAGGATGTGGTTTTTTTGAGCCTAAGAGGGGACTAAGACAAGGTGATCCTATCTCACCTTTGTTGTTTGTGATCTGTATGGAGTACATGTCTAGGATTATGAAGTTTGTGGGGATGAAGAGTGGTTTCAATTTTCACCCTAGGTGCAAATCCATTCAGCTTAATCATCTTGTCTTTGCTGATGATGTGTTGCTTTTTTGTAAAGGAGAGTTTGTGTCCACTTATGTGCTCCTGCAAGGTTTTAAGCTTTTTTCAGACTCTTCTGGCTTGTGTGTGAATAAAAACAAAACTGTTGTCTATACTGCTGGTATGATGGAAGATGAGATCCACAGAATCTTAGATGTGTCTGGTTTCACCCTAGGTTCTCTCCCTTTCACATATCTTGGGATGTATATTTGCTCTTCAAGAATCAGTAATGGAGAATGTCAAATTATTTGTGATAAAATGGTTAGCAGAATCAGAATTTGGAGCACTATAAATCTGTCCTATGCAGCTAGAGTCCAACTGGTTAATTCTGTCTTGATGAGTCTTCATATCTACTAGGGGCAGATTATTGTTATTCCTAAAGGGGTGATTAAGAATATTGTGGAGGTTTGTAGGTCTTTTTTATGGAGTGGTGAATGCTTTAGTTCAAAGCCAGGTGATGTAGATTGGAAGCAAACTTGTTTGCCTAGGAAGGCTGGTGGTCTTAGTTTCAGAAGTATTGATTGCTGGAATCAAGCTGCTCTTGGTAAACTTGTTTGGGCAATTGCTAAGAAAGAAGACTCACTTTGGATAAGATGGATTAATGCAGTTTATATCAACAATGTTGATTGGTGGAGTACAAATCTCCTAGCAGTGCTAGTTGGTATTGGAAGTGTATTTGTGATATAAAAGAGCTTTTGAAATCTAAAATCTTTGTCTCTGTTATGATGCAGCTCCATACATACCAGGAATATCTACAAGCTTATTGTGGGTGATAATCTAAGATGCTTTTGGGATAAGTCTGTGTGGTGTAGATTAGCTATCCCAAAGCACAACTTTGTGTGTTGGTTGGCCGTCCAAAACAGGCTATACACTAGAGATAGACTGCTGAGATAGGGTGTTCTTGATGTTGCTATTTGCCCTATTTGCCAGAACTGTGATGAAACACACTGCCACCTTTACTTCCAGTGTGTCTTCCATGTTAGATTGATTCAATTAGTGTTGAGCTGGCTCAAGATCAGATGGGTTGATTAGTCTCTGATGAACTGGTACAAATGGCTTGGGAGGTGTAGATGTTCACAGTTTCAGAGGAAGGTGTATACTGCCACCATTAATGCTGCTGCTTATGCTGTTTGGTTTGTTAGAAATGAAGCTGTTTGAAATGCTATAGTTAAATCTCCAGTTTGTGTTTTTACTAAGATCAAAAGTGATGTAATTTGCAGAATCAATGCTCACTTACCTGTTAGATTGAGTAGTGATGATAGGTCATGGTGGGACAGTCTAATGTAATGTTGCATAATTCCTTGAGTAGTTGTTATCAGTTTCCATGTGATGAAGAGTCCAACCTAGTTGGTTTGTTCAGAGCATGGAGGTTTTAGGGTGTATGCCTTGTTTTGAGCTTATAATATTATCTTACTTGTTCAAAAAATAAATAAAAGTTCAATCCAATAAATATTAATGATATTTAAAACGTTTAAACAATCGTTTGACTTTCAAAATAGTGAATACTTAAATAATATAATGAAATAAATATGAAAATAATTATAAATATACTTTAAATATATTTATAAAATTCATAAAATTACGGGGGATTATACATTGATACTAGGAAATCTAGTGGACCTGAAGTCTAAATCATGGCATGAAGAATAAAAGATGGGCTCCTAATCCATTTCTAAAACCCATTTTTACGTCAACCCAAAAGTTTTTTAAAATTTGATGACATTCAAAAGTAAAAATTTCAAAAAATATGACTCTCTCTAAATATAAAAATAAACTTTGACATTAAAATAGTCAATACTAGAAATTTAATGATTGAAATACTAAAAATGTTCATAAAGATACTTTTTATCATTAACCCAAAAGTTATTTAAAAATTTGATGACATTCAAAAGTACAACTTTCAATTAAATCTCTAAATATAAAAAGAAGCTTTGACTTTAAACTAGTCAATACTAGATTTAATTATTTGAATACTAAAAATATTCATAAATGTGTTTTAAATATATTTATAAAAATCATATAAATAAGGGGATCATAAAACTGTAAAGTTTTCTTATAAAACTAAGTGTATGAAGTTATGTTGTTTATCCAAAATCTTTTATTCTTTTCGAATGAATGTGTCCATAGTTTGTTAAGGAATAAGTAGTTAAATAAGAGTCTCTTATTGCAATATTGTTGCTTTAACGTGGTAGTTGTTTGTTCGTTAGAATACCGTTTGATCCAATTTTCGTTCTTTGTTTCTTTGAATTTAGATGCTCTAAAGTGCCCATCCACATACGCCTCAGATCTATCATAAAACAACAACCAATAAGAGAAAGAGAACACATGGAGTAGTGGTGCATCAAGAGAAATAAGGAGGCTATCTCTACAACAAATAAAAAATTATCCTTTGAATTGCTTAGGATCAAATATTGGAAGATCAATACAAAGGTATGCACAAGAGGAAGAGGAGAACGAACATCAGAGATCGGAATACGAAGACTATGCTCATCCGGTAATCTAGAGATTTTGATGTTTATCTCCTTTTTTTAGTTTATGTTACTTAAATATTTAGTTACGATGTCCAATATCAAAGTTCCACTTTCAATTCACTAGGGTTATTTGATTTTCATGTCAAGCAAATTTTCTATGTTGCAGAGCTAAAAGTGATCTTGTATTTTCTATCCATAATATAATTTATTTCTTTTTTGCTCTTTATTTTACCAAGTAAGGTTAATTTTTATTTTTATTTTTATTTTTTGCCTTTTAATAAGATTTAATAATAAGAAGCTTCTAAAGTCACAATAAAAAATAATTTGGAGTCCTTTTGAAGAAGTATAATGGGATTTGGAGCTATATATTATCACCTCCAAATTGCAATCCAAAGAGATTTTAGAAAGGCCAATCCATAAAAGAAAGGGCCTAATCTAACATACCCAAAACTCAAAAAGTCTTGCAGTCAAAGGCCGAAGAAGCAACAACAATAGAACGACGCACACGACACACCCGTTCCATTCCATTCCATTCCTTCGTTTCCGAAAAAAAAAAAAACTTACTTTGATTATTATTTTCACTCTCCCAAAGTTGCTGACTTTCCTCTTCTTCCCCTTCCCCTTCCCCCCCCCCCCCTTTCTCTCTCCTCGCGCTCTCAGCTGCAACCTGCAAAGGGGGTGTTCAACACTTCCCATGTCTCTTCTCAATCTCACATAACATCTCTCGATCCCCCAATTCACTCCATAAGAGACTGAAATCGATGTCGCAATTGTTACTTTCTTCAGCTGAATAAACGCTTGTTTGTTTGGGAATTGGGATTTCCTCTTACCTAATACCAAAACAAGCTACTTTCTTTCGGCACCCATTCTCATTTCTTTTACAGGTTTCATTCTCCCTTTTTTCCGAACTTACAATTTTACCCTTTTATTTATGTATTTTTGATTTCTGAAACTTGTTGCTATTTTGTATTGCTACTCTATCTTGTTGTTTCGATACCCAATTCGAAGGTAATCTATGTATTTTGGGTATTTCTTTTTTATATTCTTGTATCTGAGGTTCTTTTGTCTCTTGCTAATTTAGTCTTTTTTGGGTCAATCGATAAAAAAATTAGGGTTTCTCTCCAATTTTGGGTTTTCACCTGAAATCGTAGGAGATTGAGATGCTGTGGGGGGTGTAATTAGGATTTTTGTTGATACGATTAAGGAGGTAGAGTAGAGTTTGATAATTTGCCCAATTGTTGTGTTGAGAAGCGATGGGTGATCGAACAGAAGATATCATGAATTTAGACTTAAATCTAGGACCTGGGACTCCGCTATCGTCTGCGATAGGTCTAGGAACAGGGCCGTCATCTGGAGAATCTGTGAACGTTGATGTGTGGGAATCGCCGTATGTGAACGTTAGAGAAGCTCTTAGGAACAGAACTAGGCATCGGTGGCGTTGGAGACAAGGTGAGGTACCCTTGGCACCTCATTCTTTGCGGTTTATGGTCGATTCTGATGGCCATGGTAGTGATAATATTGTTGGTGCTGGTTCTGGCGTTGATGGAGAGGATAATAATGGGATTTTACAGGCTGGGGAAGGAAGTGTTACAGCTGAGCTAAGAAGCCATGACGTCGTCAAGACTTGTGAGAATAATTTGATTTCTATGGAAAATGGTTCGGTTGCTGAGAAGGAAGATATTGACAAGCCTAACGAGGAAGGAAGCTTTTTTGATTGTAATATATGTTTTGATTTGGCTAGAGAACCTGTTGTTACTTGTTGTGGCCATTTGTTTTGTTGGCCCTGTATCTATCAGTGGTTGCATATTCATTCAGATGCCAAGGAATGCCCCGTCTGTAAAGGGGAAGTATCGCTTAAGAATGTTACTCCGATCTATGGACGTGGGAACCATATCCATATCCGTGAGCCAGAGGAGGATACGGGAATCAAGGTCCCCATGAGGCCCTCAGCACGACGAGTTGAGAGCTTGAGACAAACTATTCAGAGGACAGCCTCTTCTTTCCCGATGGAGGAGATGATTCGGCGTCTTGGGGCTCGTTTTGAATTGACCCGAGATTATTTCCATCAGCCAAATGCTGATGGTGATCCAGACATGCCTACAAGGGCTTCTATCTTGAATAGGTATATGACAACCCGAGCTTTGCGTAGGGAGCACAATCCTCCCATTCTTCCTGAAGAAGTGGTTGACTTGACACAGGACAGACCTGAGATCCTGCCGCGCAGGCTTCCACCTTTAACTTACAGAAGAGGGCAATTGCATAGAAGTGGTGCTGCTGGTATCTCACCTGCTGCTGCTGATAGGTTTCTTGATGCGTATCTTCGTCGTTCTCCACCAGGAAGGGGCCAAGACCTGCAGCCACCGTCGATGGATGATCGGGACTCTTTCTCAAGCATCGCTGCTGCCATTCATGGAGAGAGCCAAACGGTGGATACAGCCGTTGAGATCGATTCATTGGTTTCACTCTCTACATCAACTTCAAGACGGAGACATGACCCTTCTAGAACATCAGATTTGGATAGTGGGGATTCTCGTGCTCCAAGGAGGAGGAGGCTGAACTAAAAGAAGAGAAACAAGGGTTAGCCTCATTGAAATCAGTCATATTTGAAAATCAACACCCCAGTTGAGATATATGTCGTTCTGTCATATGTGTCTTGTCTTTGTTGCGTCAATGTACTTTGTTAATGTAATGCACTTCTTATTTCAATAAACTAATGTGTACTTGAGTTATACAAACTTTTTTTTTGTACAGTGATCTCTCTCCCCCCACCGTCTCCCTGTCGAATCTCTCCCCCCAACGTCTCCCTGTCCTCCTCCCCTTCCCCGCCCAACTGCCCTTGGTTCTTTGACTTCGCAACTTACAGACTACCACCACAATAATTGAATTGATCTTGTAAGTTTAACTGATAGTATAATGTGTAGTTTCTCGGACTGATTTGTTTGAAAATAGGGATGAAGCTTTGCGTGCTTTTTTGTTGATGTAGTTACCTTCACTGGTGTAGCGAGGATTTTGGGTGATGGATAGCTTTATTTTGTGATAATATTGAGATAAGAACTAACCAAAATTGATCAAATTTAAAAGGTTATAAGAACCCAAATACTACCTTAAAGTCCTTTAAGTAGTAAAAATTTACAATGGCATTTATAAAACAAATTTTCTCAAGGTAAGAAACTAAATTATTGCACTCTTATGATTCTGACATGCAACAAAAGAAAATTACAAGTTTTCATAATGAGTTCGCATTTTTTTATTACCCGCATCAGGTTTTGCCTATGAAACAAACCTTCTCACGATAAAGCAACTAAAGAATTGTACTCTTGGGTTAGAGAGGGCAAAGTGGGCGGGGTGCGAGATCTCCCACCCCTTACCCATACCCACTTAAAATTCTCCTACCTACTACTTATCCACCACTCATTACGGGTACAAATTCATACCCACGTTTGCCCAAGTGGGTTGTTTAAAACCATCGCCATCCCCACTACCCAATTGGATATACCCATCCGTCATACCCATCTCATTCTCGCTATTCCCACCTGTTCAATATCTTTCAAACAATGAGTTTTGTTGATCAAACTATGAAAAATCACTTCCTACTACTTGATTAAAGTGAAGGTTTATCCATTGATATTCTTTAATAAACCCCTCAACTCAATGCACTAATATATAGGCATGTGTTAATACATCTTGGGACCAATAATAAAATAAGATTATTTAATGGTTTTTGGATTGGTATTGGGTAGCGGATACGGAGCGTGTAGATATGGGGCAGGGCAGGTGGGTATGGGGGCGCGTATGTCCTCTTACCCACCAGGGACACCACCTACCCACTATCTATGACGGGTATGACCGTGTATACCCATACCTACCCACTATCCACCAAACCTATACCATCCCTCCCCCAACTGGGGTTGGTGCGGTGTGAAACCCACCAAAATATACCCGTTTGACATCTTTACTTGTGATACTAACTTTTAGCTTTAAATGTCCCCATGCTAATATTTGAATTTATACTAGATAATGTTTTGGTAATTCTGCTATGAAAGTTACAATTTTGAACTTCATTATGTTCAATGGTTGTAAATATGACTCAAATTCATATTAGTTTTCCCCCTTTTGTCCCAAAATAATTGTAACATTTCGACATTTATCGCTATTCTCATAAGACAAGTTTTTACTGGTTACAATAACAAATGTAGTATACAAGATGTTAGTATTGAATTTGTCTTACACGTGCTTCGAGATATTGAATTAAAAATAATTATTAATAAAAACTTAGAAATATTAATGATCATAATAACAAATGTAATGTACAAGATGTTTGTATTGGATATGTCTTATATGTACTTCGCAATATTAATTGAAAAATTATTAATACAAAACTAAAAAAATTAACGATCATAGTTGTGTACTAGTAAGTGTTAAAGTTAAATTATGGAATTTATTCTGAGATAAAGAGAGTGAAATATATATGAGTAATTTTTGCATGAGATTTATAAACAAACACAATTATATGGCAATTTTCAAAGGTTCAAACTAGACATTTGTATCTGGACTAGGGGATCCAATTTTAATCAAAGAAATTAACGAGCATACAATTGGAACTAAAAACCAAAAAACAGAAAAATGGAAAACAATTGGAACTAGATATGCTAGGAATTGTATGGTCTTTCCTAAGTCTTCAAGAAAAGTCCTTTTCTACTGGAATCCACCATCAAAGGATTGAATATGGTCAATGGTAGAAGAAGGAATGAAAAACAATAACGACGAGGAAAACCGAGGAGAGGAGGAGTCCAATAGGGTGAAGTGGTGCCTCTCCCTTATTTCTCCTTATTTATAGTTTTTCTTTTTACTTCCATACTCCCAGTAGAATTCTAATTGCTTTAAAACCCCTAAACCTTAATTTCTGATATTCAATCCCTGATGTTTTCTCTTACCCAATAGGTTGAAATAATTTATATAATACTCCCTCCGTTTAAATTTGATGTTCACATTTGGAATATAGGGGAAAACCAATGCAAATCGAGGTGGATGAGAATCTTTTTTAATTTTATATTGTATAAAGTGTACTTTGGTACCTTTTTGCTTTTAAAAAAAAGTAAGAGAGAGAAAGAAAAGTGAGTGATTGAAAGAACAAATGATTATAAAGTGGGTCATGTGTAAGACAAAAAGTAAAAAAGTGTAGTAAATAATTGGTTGTTAAAAGGTAAGATGGGGAAATAAATATTCTTAAAATGAATAAGATTCAAAGTGGGAAGATGCTTTTGAAACATCCCAAAAAGGAAAATGGAAATATCAAATTGAAACGGAGGGAGTATATATTATCTTATATAACATAGTTGGTTTATAGAAAAACACTATGAGCACCTAAGTTTTTGTAAGTAATTGTTCATTTAATTTTAAATAATTAACTATTAAGCAATTCTAAACTTGAGTAAAGGACATGTTCTTGATGGGCTTTGAAAAATAGCTCTTCTAGGATTATAGGCCATACTAGGATCAAATTCATTTCTTATTCTAGAAATTATATTATGTTAAATGTTCTTTTATGCATTAGTTCACTAATAATTGAACCGATATTGAACTAGAACCCTACCCCCGATTAATATTAAGTTAAAAGGATGAATTTCCATAATATTGACAACTACAAAGCCATTGATCACTAACAACGGGTTTTGCAAAGTGTTGTTTCTTTACACATTCTCGAATTGAAGACTTGTAGCCAATTTTGATTAGCATAAGCTTAAAATATACTACAATCGTTCTTTTAATCATTACATTTCTCATTTTACACTATTCAAACTAATCACTTTGACCATTCGATCACTAATATGAGATAGAAAGCTAGCAAAAGGAAAGGTAATTTACGTGTATATTCTGCTACCTTGAGTTTGCCTTGCTTTCTAGCTTAGTTTTGGAATTAAATATTTAATATTATGTTCCTTCTAAAACACTATTTCATATACCAAATGGCAGCATATGATAGTAAGTGGTTAACAATTGTTTTCTAAATGAAATATTTTATATTTATTACCAAATTAATGGTTTATAATTTCTTAGTTTTGACTAGCATATCTAATATCTATAGCATAGAGAGAGAACAAGCAAAAACCAAATGATTCTAATCCATTTACCTTTAACATAATAAATCATCTTAGGAAAAAGTTTCTCTCTCTAGAATCGAGAGCTTCACTCTCTCCCTGAGGTTCTTCTCACCAAAGTGAGTTAGGGTTAAATTTTATTTTACTGTTGTGTGTTCCTGTAGCATGCAAGTTGACTGAAGAACACCAATCAGCTTGCAATGCTTGTGTAGCTCTAAATACCTCTCCTTCAATCAAACCCAACTTTGCTTCTATGCAACCAAAGCAATTAGAATGTGCAACGTTTCTTTACGCATGCACGCCATCTCAACTTCTTCAAGAACTAAAGGCAATCTGCACAGATTCCAAGATTGAACATCTACTTGGAGCTCCACAACTCTGTACTCTTCTTCCTCTATACATTGCTTCTAAAGCTGGTGCATTAAAGTTCATCCCAGCTTTTTACCAACGTTATCCCCTCCTTATTCCTTTCTCAGTTCCAAAAAACGCCTTTTCCTCTTCCTTATTAAATATACTTCTTTTCTAATCAGTTTTCATTTGTCTCTTTCTTCCTCACCTTTCTTTCTCTAGTCAGTTTAAAGAAAACAACATTCTTAAACCTCTATTCAAGTCTCTCTACCTTCAAATGGCTCAGCCTAATGAATGGGGGAGGTTTAGAGCTGGTGTTTTTATTAACTCTACTGATGATAATTCACAAAACCTCGAAATTTAATGGTCTTATTCAGTTTTAGGAGTATTTGTTGGTCCAAACCGACCTCTAGTTTCGGTGGTGCAAGGACTTGTAAACTCACAATGGCTTTCTATTTCAACAGTAAATGTCTCAAAAACAGGTAACTTCTATGTTTTTCATTGTGACAATAACAATGATATGGAGGGACTTATCAACCAACACACTACTATCCTAGATGGCAGAATCATAACTTTCAGAAGATGCAACTGATTTAGTGTGCCACATGCAATTAATTTCGATATTGCTAGGGTGTGGGTTCGAGTGCATGGTGTTCCTTTGAATTATTTTGAGCCCACATGGACTAACAGAATTCTTAGTCATATTGGGATAGTTGACATGATAGAGCATGATGGAAATCCGCTTCCTCAATTTCCAGATCTTAGAGGAACGGTTTTTATAGATCTCACTAGACCACTTATACTGGGATGTTATCTTCCCATCCACAACAATAGAGTCATTTGTGTTGATTTAAGGTATGAAGTTCTTTTTAGATTTTGTGAAAATTGTGGGTGTGCTGGCCATTACACAAGATATTGTACTTTATCTTATCAAGAAGCAAGAAGAAGAATTCAAAACAGGATTCAGGATTTTGAACAAGGAGGATTATTAGTGATATATGGTCCTTCTCATCATCCATATTACTCTAGTATCCTAGAGGGATAATTAGATAGGTTTAGAAACAGGAATACTCGAGTTAATTTGGTTGAAAATGGTGAACCTGAGAATGGGTTACACAACCAATACCTCACCTCATATATGTTACTTGATTTAAGCTCATATTCTGATGAGTTGGGAGAAGTGGATTACATGATTGGGGATGAGGAGTTTGATTCTTCTAATAATTCAGACAATCACAATCCAGAACAACATGCATGCATTAATGATCAAGGTGCTTCATTACTACCTAATGTATCTCTCTTCCCTCCTCCTGGTACACGCCTTGGTTTGCACCCATACCCCTATGCTGAATTTTACCCCCTAGAACTTCTAATCCTATGGCTACCAATCTCTCAAACTTAAATACTTCTTTGCCTCATCCTAATCCCTACTATGAGGTAGGATAATCTTCTAATGGACCATTGCAGCATCACAACTCTATGAGTGATGTTAATAATGTGAACTTGTTTTTGAGTGATAGGGACTTACCCCACCTTTTAATCAACTGGAACAACAACCTAGCTATTAACTTTTCTTTAATTCTATTCTCTCTAATAACTCACAAATTATCCCTCAGATACAACATCACAACCATCAGTTTAACCGTCACCCTAGAGAAAATCTACGAATCCAAATACCACCAAACCCTTACTATGAAGTTTTGGTTGAACAAACACCTGCTCTTATGGAACAAGATCCACCTGCTGTTGTGGAACAGGAGTTCCAACCGCCTGCTACTTTGTTTCAAACACTGGTATAGAGGCTTGGGAAGGCATTTCTTTTTCTGAACACATACAACTTCAAAACCACAATCACCAAACTCCATTTGGGGGCCTGACTTCAAACATTGTTCAGCCTGATCAGTTTCTCAACTCTATCACTGATCCTTCTTTCCCAGACAACTCCTCTAACCTAGATCCGTTAACTCGTATTTCTCGAGGTCCTAGACTTGGTGGTTTGGTCCAACCTACAGGAATTGTTCCAAGATCTACTATGTTATAAGAAGCTAGTAGACGTCTGAGAAGATATCTACAAACCTTCCAAAACCAAGCAAAAATACATCCAACACCTATACCCATTAAGCATCAGTTTGTCTATGATGCCCCACTCGAGCCCCTTGACCCACTTAATCATGAAATAAATCCTCCAAATTCACCTATATATCCTATCTCAAACATACCATTACCTACTCTTGAACATCCAGAAATGGTATTGCAACAATTAATGAAGTCTTGGTCTAAGAAGAGACCTAGAAGCTGTGCAATGAAAAAAGCAACAACATGGAATTATTAGAGTTGGAAGATCTAGAAGGGGATTGGCACTTAAAAGAAGGAGACAAAGACTGGAAAGATAGGAAAGCAAGGGAGGGTTCAACCTTTGGTATAGGGAGGGAAATATTAGCATTCTTAAGCCTAAGGCCATTACTGACTTACAAATGGCTTTAGACTTGGGTGTGGAAGCTTAATGAGGTTCATTCCTCACAAAAAGGCAAGAAAGGGGGGGGGGTAGATGAAGAAGGACAGGAGATGCAACAGAATCAGTACAAGAAGAGAATGAAACAAGAAGATTCCCATGAGGATGAGATGATACTGGATAATGCAATTGAGCCTGAGGGCAGTGACATGGATATTGACTGTACTCTAGGACCGAAACTTAGTACTTGCTCAGGTAACAGAAAGAAAGATGATTTTGATGAAGGAACTGATGGAGGTGGGGTGGCTGGCCTTTCACAGCCCCCAACTTCATCATGAAAATTTTGGCTTTGAATTGAAGGAGATTGAATGATCCTAATTCCCCTACAATTCCTTATTTGAATTGGATGATCAATGCAAAACGCCCTATGTTTTTGTTATTAGCTAAAAATAAGTACCCAGTTGACAAGGCCTCCCACTTATTTAGTAGTACTAACCCTAATTTTGTGCATGGCAGTGATGCCATTGGTACTAAGGGTGGACTTTTGGTTCTTGCATGGACCAATGTAGTAGTTTCCTTCTCTTTGTGTACCCCTAATTATGTAGTATGTAAGGTCTTGTACCCGAATGGTAAAGAAATATTTGTATGTTTTGTTTATGGCTCCCCGGTGTTAGAAGAAAGACCTCACATATGGAGGCAATCAACGGATATTTTATTACTTTATCCTAAATGTCTAGTAATGGGAGATTTCAATCAAATAGAAACCATAGATGACAAGGTGGGGGCTCTAGTTACATACATGGGTGGGATAATTTCGTAGATTGGAGGTTAAGTTCCAACTTAATTGAAATTCCCTTCTCGGGGTCCTAAATTTACTTGGTGCAATAAAAGGTTTTACTCGTGATTAATTATGGAACATTTAGATAGGAGTTATATGACTAATGAATGGTTTGAAGAATTTCCCGAGAGCCATATTATTAATCAGCCATCTACAGCCTCTGATCATGCGGCAATTATTTTTTTGTCAGAGAGTCATCAATCTAATAACACCCGTCCATACCAATTAGAAAATTGGTGTTTACAAAATCAAGAGGTGATGAATATGATACAAGAAATATGGGAAAATACTCATCCAGGATCCTCCATGTTTTCCTTAAGCCGTAAATGTGGTACAACTAGGAAGAGGATTCAGAGATGGTCTTTAGACTATAGGAATTTTAGAGGAACTAATTGGAGAAAGGTAACTAGTAAATTAACCAAAAAAGGGACAATGATCCAATCTTTTGATCAAGAAAAAGAGTATCGCCTCTATGCCCATCAACAAATAACCGACTATGAGTTAGGAAACCTCTATTGGAAGCAAAGAGTTAAGGCAAGATGGACACAAAATGGAGAACTTCCTACTAAACTCCTCTACCACAAAGCAAAACAAAAACAAAAAAATAACGAGATTTTAATGCTGAAAAAAACAATGAAGGGGTGATAGGATTTAGTCGTACCACCTAATCAAAGATAAACCTACAGTCCTCTAACTATGGTAGTCAATGGAAGCAGGGTCGAATCCACAGGGAGACAGAGTTTCTAAATTAATATTCAATCAATTAGCTACTTCAGATGAAAACAGGGAGGATTAACTGAACTAATAATTAAGCTAAGGAAAACAAATTAAACTGAGGGTTTAACTATGGAATAAAAGCCTAGGGTATTAGGTCGGTCCACCATGCTTATACCAATCAAATAAGGTCAACTACTATCAAAACCTAAGTCATGAGTCAAGTGATTAGAGCATGTGTTGAGCTATGGTTAAGACTCAACGCTCATAGTTCAACATACGCCGCATGTTCACTAACGTAATCAGAAATACTAATGTGTCCAAGGCCTCTAATCGTAAGACACATCTGTGCAAACAATTATTAACCAAAAGCAATCAACGAAATTGGCCACTAACATTAATCACTAATTAAGAACAAACCACACCACAATCACTCTAATCAAGCCCTAGAAATCGAAAGGAATCTAAATAACAATCATGGTATAAACATGGCTTCAGAAAACCCATTTATTGCAACGAAGGTTTTTCAACGACTTTCATGTCGTTGCTAAATATATATATAGCAACAACAAATATCGTTGTTATAGCTGAATTTTCATTTCCCTCCAACATTAATTTGAGGTTCATTTATAGTAACGACTATTTTCGTCGCAATAGTTCCCATTAATTATTGCAACGACTGGTGTCGTTGCGCATCTATTTTCAGTTCTTTTGTAACGACTTAGTTTGTTGCAAATGTTATGGTGTGTTTACCGCAACTATTTGTCGTTGCTAAAAAAACTAATTTCATTTCCTTCCAATGTTTTGCTAAGCGGGAATGTGCGAGAATTTTGGGTTTATCTATAACCAAATTCATTTTACCTCTGCATCCCTCGCATACCAATTCTCAAAACCTCTTCACCTACACTCTCTTTCATCATCCCCCAACTGCCAGACCTCCGGCACACAGCCGCTATTTAGTCCACCACTTTCTCACAAAATTTAGATCCTAGCTACCTCCTGACAGACCCCCTTGTTTGGATCTGAAATCGAAATCCATCAACCCCAATCCTCGCCCAACCATCGCCTCTTATAGTCTAGCACAGAAGAGCGATTTCAAAAACAAGGGCACATAAAAAAGTTTTCAGCAAATTTTCTGGTTACTCTCTTGTCTTTGGGTCGAAAGTAGGGAATGTTTCACACTCCTTTGGGTAAATTTCACAAACCCGAACTCTTTAATTCTTGAAATTCAGTATATTTAGTTTAAAATCATGATTAGGGACTAATATATGTTGAATCTCTGAATAATCTAGTTTAGGTTTGATTTGTGAGTTTCAACCAAGGTTTTTGCTTCCTAATTCATGATAAAAAAATTGAGTCTGCTAGAAGTTTGAAGTAGCTTTTGGTAAGTTCATTATTTTTGTTTCCTTGACAGAAAATTCTATTTAAATTTTAATTTAGTTTGATTGGATTGAAGCAATGGGGGGATTTGAGATGATGAATAGTGAAGGGTTGAAACCTAATTTAGTGTTTTTATAATGCTGTTATTGATGAACACTAATTGGGTGGAAACCTAATTAAACTGAGATGTTGTTATTAGCATCAGGATATGTGCTCAACTACTGAAAATATAAATTAGATGGTTGATCCAAATTTAGTCACTCAAGGTGTTCAAGTGCCTTCTAATGGAAGTTGGAACACCGTAAACCATTCTAAAATATATGACTTACATGCTCATTTTATGAATTTGCTTGGGAAGCAATTAATTTTACTTTTTATGTGCGCTTAATGCCTCTTTACACATTGGAAACATAAATTAGAATATCAATGCTTGTGAAATTTCATTGGTGTTTCCTCTGCATGTTTATGAAATTAATCATACAATCAAATCATATCATCAATTCATGTCATTGGTGCTTAGTCAGACTTAGTTTAGCATGTAAAAGAGTTGATATTATTTATCACTATACTTACAATAGGAATGTTTACTTTATGTTCCTTCAACTATTATATGGATGGAGCCTTTAGACATTTACTATTCTATGCACAAAATATGAGTTGTTGGGTTGTTATATATGCTCTCTTTTAATTAATTCTGTGTAGTATTCATCTCATTATCTAAACAAAAATGATTTGCATTCGGCATTGATTGACATTTTCCCATTCGATCAAAAGTTTATAATTCTTACTAGCTCTTTTTAGTTATTATGTTGTGAACTATCGTGTGTTTGCTTGGTTATTGATGTTGGTGTTCTATTTTTTTTACTATTTGGGATGACTGGTAGTTATTAATAAATATTTGGTATTTTAGAATGATAATAGGCCAAATTACCTTAGTGGTATAAAGGTTTTTTGTGCACCTGATCAATTCATTAAGAGCTTTCTACCATATATGAATTATAGCACAACTTAACAAGTGACTAATATCATGGTTATTATGATAGACTCACACACACATACATCCACATATACACAATGTGCAACATAGAGCTGGGTAGCCTGAGTTTGTCCGTAGAATAGAGTTGCTAGCAGCCTGTGCAGAAAGTAGAACACAGCTGCTAGGTAGCTTGTACAACAAGTAGAAATAGAACTGTTGGGCAGCCTATGCAACAAGCAGAGCAGGGTTGCTGGGCAACATGTACAACAAGCCTTATGTGCTTTGACTAGTACTAGGAGTGGTTATGGTGGCTCAGAGTGGTGGTTGCTTAATATACACGAAACGTTTACTTACTTTTATACTTTGTGACACGCTCGTTGTACACTTGAAATCAGTAACCTAAACTTAGTCTAATATAGGGTAAGTAAGGGTTGCATCCATGAGGAAGTAAGGTAAAGCAATGATTGAATTTTAGTTGAGTGAGCTAGGTATTTTTGGGAGTTTTAGACATTTATAATCAACTAGGATTCTAAGGACTAATTAGTAAGCTATGAAATAAATGATCGAATTTAAAATTTATAAAAGAAATACTAGGGATAGGGAAATCACAAGTCAACCGATTGTAGTTAATATTCCTTTTTCGCGATTTCTCTTGTTCATTCTATATTGTTAGATTTGGTTTACAATTCTTGGGTGGAGTTTTTACGTTTATGATGAACCCCATTTTCTATGCTGACAACTAAAGCTTCTCCTCATATATTGGTTGTCATGAATCGTCATAATAGGCTTTTTGTAGCTTGTTTGAGGTAGACTTTGGGATTGGATTTTAGAGAACTTAAGAAGATGTTTAGCTACTATTTTCTTGTTGGAAGAAGGGCTGGTTATGAATGAGTTTTGCTGTGTTCAAAGAGTGGTTTTTACAAGGTTTTAGGCAATGATTGTTTCTGTCTTTAGAGGGTTCTTTCTTGTGTTATCTGATGCAGGTTTGTTGGTTATGATGGTTATACCACTGGGATTTATAATTTTGTTGTTGCTGTTGGTTTGGAGGGGAACTTTGTTGTTGTTTTAAGGGTGTTTTTAAGTGGTTTTATGGAGGATAGTCGCTACTATATGTGTATGTGCTTTCAATGATTGTTTAGTGCAATGTTTAAGGAGCATGGAGGATTATTTTGCCTGGGTTATGTGCTTTTAGTGAATTATTTGTTCAGCATTTGACTCTCTGTTAGGCTCATGCATGGTCATTATACGGTGCTTTTAAAACGACGAGCCATCATATATGATACTGAAGTGCATTTTAAAACATTTCTCTTCTAAAGTTAAACCTGTGTGGATGCTCTGGTCTATGATTGATAATCTGTTGATATAGTCTTCCTCTTTATTAAGGTTCGCTTTACTCATAAAACATGTAGAGTTTCTCAATGTAATATCCCCATCTTTTTTTCCCTACAGGTTTCTTTCTTGTACTTATATTCAATTGTAAGTTGTTCTTCTCTCCAACAAGGTTAGTACCCTAGTTCCTCTGGCTCATAGTGATTAGAAGTAGTATTTGTCTCCAACAAAGGTTAGTAGCCTAATTGTTCCAAGTTCTAACACCTTGCAGTTGTTGCTCTGCCTAGAGGGAATTTTTATTTGGCAGGGAGCTGTCTATTTCCGCTACATGTCTTGACGGATGACAAGTCTGAAGAATGCCTTTTATGATGTTATATACTTCGTATATGTGAAGAATGTTTAACTTGGAGAGACAAGTGTAGGAGATGATTCTAGGAGAATTTGGTTTTATAGTTTGTATAACATTTACGGATTATTTTGCAAATTGAATAAGTTTTGAATTCTGATGATAATGGATGATGGTTTTCTTGTAGTGGTATGTTGTCATTGCTTACGAAACATTACTATTGCTTTCTTATTTTTTTTGGAATAAAATATATAGCTTTTGTAACGACTTTTTTCGTTTGAATAAATAAGTAACATTTTAAAAATAGCTTTTGCAACGACTTTTTCGTTGCCACAGATAACTTTTGCAACGTTTATTTTCGTTTCAATACATAAAGCAGATAACTTTTTTTACTTTTCGTTGCTATAGATGTCTACCTTTGTGACAGGTAAATCCATGTATGGCAACGAAAACTTTTTTGCAACGACCGTTGTCGTTGCGCAAATATTTTTTTTTGCAACGACAAAAAGTCGTCATTCTTTTTTTTTGTAACGCCCTTACGCGCAACGACCTGGCAACGACAATTGTCGTTGCAAAAAATAACTTTCGCAACGACAATTGATTTTTAGCAACGACTTTTTTCGTTGCTATAAATGGGTTTTCTTGTAGTGTTCCCTATCTAACACCCTAGAAGAGAACTACTCACTCATAATTGAATTAACAATAACAAAACTAATTGGAAACCCTAATAATTGCATCATAAATGATTAAATACTTAAGCTAAGCAATTAAGAATAATAAAGAGATTAGAGTAGAGAAGAATACCAATTGACAGAAAACAAGAACTTTTATTGAAATCGAATAGGTTCAATCACCTTTAATCTAATCTAAAGTGTTTAAACTAAGCTAAGAACTATGAGAAATAAAACTGAATAAAAAGATGTCTCTAAAATAATGAGGAAAAAGTATTTATAATACCCCCTCAAAGTCTAATTAAAAGCGGAAATAAAAGATAAAAATCGCATCAATTTGCACGGGACCCGATCGGGCCAAAGGCCACCCGATCGGGCCCATAGTAAACTTTTTCAACCCTTTTCTTTCTCTTGATTTACAAGCACTCAGCAGCAAAGGGCGAGCAGTGGGCTTCCACCCGATCACTGGCCCGATCGGGTGCGGAGCAAGAAGGCCCACCTTGGCGTGCACAGCTGGCAGCAACACAAAACAATCTTCAAGACATCCACCCGATCGGGTCGGGCAGGGGTTGCCCGATCGGGTCTGGGCACATGTTCTCTCGCCTGATCGGATCGGGTAAGCCTTGCCCGATCGGGTCCGCAACTTCTGTACCCGATCATAATATCTTCTCCCGATCGGACCATTTTTGCCCGATCAGAGTACGAAAAACTCCTTTTTGACTCTTTGGCTCTCAATTCTTCACGTTTCGAGGTTTTGGGACCTCCTAAACTACCCATAAGGCTCGTGAGCCATCCTACGTGCCTCGTAACATCTCGTAAAGTCGTGGTTGCTTCCAAATGGCTCGGGAATAAGGAGAAAACTCCATAAAACCTGCAATTCAACACTAAAACCCAAAACCACAACTATATACGATAGTTAGCACAAAATAGCTCTGAAGAGCTCCAATGACGCACAAATTAGCTTGTAAATAAGGGAGAAAACTCTATATAAATACGTGATATCAAGGGGAATGGGTGGAAGGTAAAGATAGGACTACTAAACTTATTACTGATTTCTAGCAAGATATTTTACCACAAACACTAACCCTACGTCAAACCTGGAAACTGAGGCAGATTTACTTCTGCGTGAGCTGGATCTGCCATGTCTCACAGATGACCAGAAAAACCATTTAATTAAACCCCTAAAATCCTCAGAAATTAAAAGGCCATCTTTTCTACCAAAGGTTCAAAATCCCTAGGTCCGAGTCGCATGTCAACAGAGTTCTTTCAAATCCATTGGAATATAGTGGGGAAGTCAGTGACTCAAGCAATAAAGCACGCCTTTTCTATAGGTTATATTCTTACATAATGGAACCAAACAATAATGATCCTTACACCCAAAGTTGCCTCAGCAGAAGAGGAGGGTCAACTACGACCAATAAGCCTTTGCAACACCATTTACAAATTTCTCTTGAAGTGCCTGGTTATCAGAATGAAAACTGCTCTACCATCGTTAATTTCCAACTTTCAGCTTGCTTTCGTTCCAGGACGACATATGACGGATACTGTATTACTCAGTCAAGAACTGCTTCATCTCATCAACACCACAAAGAGTTCCAAGAAATCTAAAGCAGCTATAAAAATCGACATGAGTAAAGTGTATGATAGAGTGGAATGGCACTTTCTATTGAAAGTTCTCCGGGCTTATGGGTTTCCTACACTCTGGATCCAACTGATACGGCAATGTATTACTACGGTTTCCTTTAGGGTCCTTGTTAAAAGAAACCTCTCTGAAAATTTCTACCTGGAATGTGGACTACGGCAAGGGGATCCCCTATCTACGTATCTATTCCTCTTTTGTGTGGACATCCTTTCTAGCACCCTAACCATCTTCGAGGACATCAAACTGTTTAATGGACTCGAAATTGGTAGAACAAGTCCTTTTATCTCACATCTTTTCTTTGCGGATGATTTTATGCTGTTATTTCATGCAAATAAAGACTCTTGTGGGGCCATAGCTATAATCCTTAGCCGTTTTGCCAAAGTTTCAGGACAACAGCTAAACCTAAATAAATCTTATGTCAAATATAACCCTGCTATGAATACCAATGATCAGCAAGCATTCAATAATATTCTTAGAATGCCTACGGTTAATACCATGGCTCACCACCTGGGTTCACCCATGGACCTGATGGGACAGAAAAAACAACACTACCAATTCCTGATTCACAAAGTAACAGGGAAAATCTTATAATGGAATAATACTCCGTTCTCCCAATCAGTAAAGATCCTGCTTATAAACAGTGTTCTCATTCCTATGGTGACTCATGTTATGAACAGTATCCTTCTCCCTGAATCGGTGGTTAGTAAGATTGATTCAATCATGATTAAGAATCTTTGGGCCAAACAAGAGAACTCAGGTCTGCACTGGATAATTAAGTAAACGGTTCAATTACCAAAGGGAATGGGTGATCTAGGAGTGAGGAAGTTTGAGGTGGTCAACCAAACTCTTTTAATGAAACATGTTTGGCGGATGCATGTTAATTGCTTGTGTCCCAAGTAATTGGAGGGCGCACTAAAGCAATATCATCACTGAAAACTCCGAATATGATAGATAGGGACAACATAATTGTCGGAAATAAATTCTTCCCGACAAGGGGCTTGGAAAAAGTTGGCAGGATGTTTAACTCTAGATACGCCTGGAAGATAGGTAATGGGGACTCAGTTAAGGCCTTTCAACATCCCTGGGTTAATGACAAAATCCCGACACCTAGAAACATTGACAAGGTAAGGGAGACCCGAGACTGGCATGTAGCTGAATTTCTGATCAATAGCCTGCGAGGTTGTGATAAGAGGTTTTTAGTGTGTCATTAAGGCACTAAGAACCGTCTTCTAAACAATATTTATAATCCTAATGAGCAAATACTATGAACGTAGTAATGGCAAGTCAACGGTTGAACCACAGGGAAAAAAGAGATTGACTTAAGGTTTATTAATTCTAGAACCACCTAAGTGAAGGGTATTTGCGGGTTTGATAGATTGATTCAACTATCAACTAATAACTAGCTAAGGAATAATAACTAACAATTAAGTATGAGAAGTAAATATAATAGGCCAAACACTAGAGTTCGGGATACTCATAGAATCCGGGCTTGGCAACAAATACCAATGCAATTAAAGTTCACATGTGAATATCATGCAAAGTTAAGTTCTCCTTTAAATTACTCGAGTCCTCTCTCGAATGGCCCTCAAGAGTAATCAATTAATCAATCAACTAGATCCTCTCTCGAATGGTCTATAGTCAATTGATTAGTGGATTCAATAAGCATGGAAAACCTCTAATACAAAGATCCTCTTAATTTCTACCCAATATCTTGGTCTAGAAATTAAGTTGATTCAAGGAAATGACGAAGAAATCAATATTCAATTAAGAGGAATTGAAATCTAAAATCCCTAACATAAACGTGATCAAGATCTACCCTAGGGTGTCAAAACACCAAGATCAATGCATAAAAATCAATAGGAAACACAACTACATGAACATCATAATTAAGCCCTTAATTCATACTTTCGCCCTAACCCTAGATAATGAACTACTCACTAATCATGGATACAAAGCAAAAGAGATTAATAAAATTAAACATAATTAACAAAGCAATAAAAATAGAGAGAAGAGATAGAAAGAAATATACTTGGATTAATTGAACAATTGAACCTTCAATAAGAGTGCCAATATGAAAAACTAAGAGTTTAAGAGTGTTTAGAGAGAAAAACTAAGTAACTAAAGTCTAAGAGTCGAGTTAATACAAAGTAAAACGCCTAAAAACTGTTTATAATGTTCCATAAATGAAGACGAAAACTCGAAAAAAAAAACCGAATACCGGTCTACACGAGTGTGTCCAAAACAACACGGGCGTGTAGACCTGATTCTCTGAAATCAGCGTCTTCAGAAAGCATGTTTCCATGAAATTCAGCCAACACGGGCGTGTCAAAATGGACACGGCGTGTTGGCCTGACTTTCTCAAATCAGTTGGCAAGCAGAACAGGACTGTCTTCGCGGAAAAAGCCCAACATGGCCGTGTTGACTTTTGTTCAGCGGACAAATCAACTTCAAACGACCATATCTCTCTCGTCTTTTATTGGAATTGGGCTTATGACCAGTCGTTGGAAAGCTATCAAAATGAGCTAACATCTCCCACTAGAATTACCTTAATCCGATTTATGCATCAAAATTTGTGTCCATTTTAAGTTCAAAAGTCCACAACTAGTCTTCCAATGATCAAATAACTAAACAGATAATGAACTTAAAATGGACACAGATAATGAAGCGACAATATAACTGCTAGTTAGCCTGGAAATTATCCAAAAATAACTAAACAACTAGTTTGATGATGGTTCGGATTCAAGCAAGTGTGTGTGTGTGTGTGTTAGCATGTGTTTCGATTGCAAAGTTTGGATTTCGTATGAGGAAGTGTTGATCTCGTAACCACCAAGCAAGCATCACAAGCTAAGCGTCACAAGCCAAGCACAACAAGAAAGCACGCAGCAGCCAAGCAAGGTAGCATCCATGCACACCCCACGCAGCCATACGCAACAAGCAGCACCACGAACAGCAACAGCGCGCGACTCGCGCACACATCGGGCGCAGCTTGAGCATCTGGCCGAGTCCCACCAGCTCCCCAACAGTTTTAGTGCACGCCCATCGCACATATGAGGCGCGATTTCGTCGATCTCTTGCTTTATTAACTTAGGTTTTTTTAGTTTTATTTCTCATCTTTCATGATTATCATTAGTTAGAATCCTAATTAGAGAGAGAGAGAGTAAAATTCCTTCTCTAAATCCTTTATGTTAGTAATAATTATTGAAGAATTGTTGATTAAATCTATGCCGATCGTAGCGTAAATCAACTCTTGAGAACGGTGGTTTTATCTTCGGCTAGTTTATTGTGAGGTTTCTATTATTTTGATTCTCTTCATTATAGATTTGATTTCTACTTTGATTGTATGATTAATTGCTTGATTGCTACGAAGTACAACTAGTCTCTCTTTTCAATTAACTTGTTGCTAGACTTAGAACAATTGCCGATTCTTTTGTTCTTTGTTCATAATTAGCAAGCTAGGGTTTAATATAGAATCCGATTGTTCTTGTTATTCTCTAGTGAAATCTTTGTTTCTGAATTGAATAATTCTGCAAGTAATTGTTGTTTGGCTTATAGAATTCCTAGGGTTTTGATGTGCTTTAGAATTGAACCATAATTGCAGATTCAATTAGGTTGTTCTATAGTTTAGTTATTCTATCTGCAGATTCGGGTAGTTCAACTATTCTTAGAGGGAAGCGGGATTTAATTGTCAATCTATAAGTGATTAAGAGTAGTTGTTTATACATAGAAACCGATGATCGATAAACCAAATTGAAGTGTAAATCAACCGAACTCAAGACTCTTCTTCATTGTTCTTTCTCTATTTTAATATTGTTTGCTTAGATTGTTAGATTACTCTTTTAATCTGAAAATTCCCTTTCAATCTCTTGTGAACATACTTTGGTACCTTAGTCTATGTGGTTTGACCCTACTTACCTCCTTCATTAATTGTATTGCAAAATTGGATTAAAAATATTATCTTTGGTAAACGCGTGCAACCTCTTACCACTAGATGTCCAGAAAGCTCATATTATTGCTAATACTTGTAGACATAATTTATTTTCGTTTAATTATCCGCTATAGTGTAACATTTGCTGGTGTAAAAAAAAATAAAAAATGCATCATCTTAGAAAGCATACAAAACATCCAAGACGTTAGATTTCTAACATTTTTTGGCTATGAATCATTTGGTGTATGTAAATCGTGGTTGATGGATAAGATAACACGATCACCATTTACTAAAAAAAATGAAAAAGCTACAAAACTCTTGGATCATATACATACACATATATATGGACAAATGAGTATAATAGATAGGGAAGGGTTCAACTACTTCTAATTTTATCGACGCGAATTGAGTAGATATAGTGGCATTTGCTTGATGAGGTACATATTGGATTCGTTTGAAAAGGTATAAACAACTTCAAAAGGACGTAGAAAATCAAATTGGCAATAAAAGTAAAGGATTGCAATTTGATTGTAACAAAAATAAATTGTGTCAAGGTTTAGATACTCATATCAAATAAAGTGAGATTCACTTATAATTAACTTCGTTTAGGGACATTACATTTGAAAGAGTTGTCCGAATGGAGGAACTAAACTCTATTTGATATGGTTTGATTAATGATGAGTCTTGCTGATTTTCCAACATAATTCTAGATAAGCTCTCAAAACTATTGTTGTACTCTAAACGGGACTATGTCAAAAGAAAGATTAGATAGATTTCTCTTTGAACCTTTTATGAAGTTAAAGCATAATTGCACAATCAACCGTTTTCAAATTGAGAAGTGTCCTCGTAATTTATAATGTAAGACCCCTACAACTTGCGTGAGTTTTCATGAATGCTCTAGAGAGCCAAAGCCTTCTGACTCTCATAGGATATTGGGCTTAACCCTCCATATTCACAAAGGTAAATTCATCAAGTTTGTACTGTTACAAACGCCCCCAAATGAGACTATGAACTTATTAAGACTTTTACACTCATCCTTACACATATAATAATAAAACAGAATGCTCCATCACTTTTATTAATTGGAATTGTTGTAGTATACAAAACATAAGTTCTTTTGTGATTTCGTTTAACCCTTTGAACATAGGAATTCCTCGGAAGGATATCCATCACATTCACTCCACAATAGGCTTTAGCCCTATTGTTTATGGTGACTCTAGAATTATACTGACTTTAGCACCATTTTTCTACAAAGGCCTTTGGTGAAAGGATCAACAATACCCCTCTCTTATTTTACATACTCGAGTGATAACACATTATTTCTAATTAGATTTCAAACTATAGCATGTATTAAGCAAATATGCCTTCCCATTATAGGCTTTATTATTCGCTACCTCAATTGTTGCTTGCAAGTCACACCACATAGAAAATGATGGAGTTTGCTTACCCCCACAACGCCAGTTAGCAAACTCCTTGACCATTAAACATCTTGACCTGTCAATTCTAAAACAATAAACTCAGATTCCATTGTAGACGTGTCTATACAAGTTTACTTTGATAATTTCCATGATATAGCTTCACCAACAAGAGTAAACACATAACCAATAGTAGATTAAGTATCATCATCATCACACACCCAGTTAGGATCACAAAATCGTTCAAGAACACAAAATTTCCCTCAAAATGAAAACCTTAATTGATAGTCCCTTTTAAATACTTCAATAATCTAATTAAGGAACCGCAATGCTCCTGATTATAATTATGAGTATACCTACTCAATCTACTAAAGACATAAGATATATTAGGTCTAGTATAGTTCATCAAGAACATCACACACTACCAAATATTTTTGCATATTGTTCTTAAAATATAGTATCACCCTTATTCTTTTCCAAATGGATACTAGAACCATATAGATTTTTCACTAGAAAACAATCAAATCAATCAAACTTCTACAATTTTTTCTAAATATAATTAGTTTGATTTAAAGACGTCTCATATGACATTCTAGTAATCTTTATGAAACCCTTAGTTGCATTTACTATGTATATATTAGTACCGAAAATGAACTTATCATCAACATACAAACATATGAAAACACAACAAATGCAAGATCATCCATTTTGGAATAAACACAAGCATCACGATCATTTACCAAAACTCAATTTGAAGTAATAGTTCGATGAAATTTACCAAACCACTATTTTGGTGCTTGTTTTAAACCATATAAATATCTAATGAGCTCGCATACCTTATCCTCTTGACCAGAACACCACATCCTTCTGCTTGATATAGATATCTTCATTTAGCTCACCATTCAAAAATGTAGTTTTCACATCCATTTGATACACAATAAGATCATAAGTATATGCAAGTGCAATTAAAGCTCTTATGGTGGCTACCTTTGTCGCCGGAGATTAGGTATAAAAGAAGTCAAAACCTTTTGTTTTGGTGATCCCTCCAACTAGAAGTCTAGCCTTATACTTGTCTAAGGACCCATCATGCTTGCAGGGCCGTTTCTGAAGTTTTAGAGGCCCAGGGCGAAATAACAATAAAGGGCCCTTTAACCATATGAGCTTTTAAAAATTACTTCATGGTAATTTTTACTACGCTAAACAAACGATATTTTCCGTAATACCTATATCAAATTTGATATAAAATTTTTAGAGTAATACGAGTTATTAATAATAGTATTTGTATAAACATTTATGTGTTTCTTTAATCAACTTATTATAAAATCATGATTAATAATCTTACCACCTTTTAAAACCATGATTTTGCGAGAAACCACCTTTGAAAATAGTTTTTGCAAAAAGAAACCTAAAACAAAAATTTATTTGTGAACAGAAACCTTAGGCATTAACCTACCCCTTTTTGAGAAGTATAGTTTGAAACATAAAACGAGGGATAAAATAATTAGAGTGTGCTAATATCAATTTTTAAGTAGGCTGCCAAGAAAAGGGTAGGTCAATACCTCATAAAATGATTTCAACGCCAGATTTTTGCCTCGAGGTTTCCTTTCGTAATTTTTTTTAAAAGGTGGTTTTCCCAATATTGTAATTTTAAAAGGTGGTTTCTGACAATTTTTCCTAATTATAATTATATCTTACTTCTTAATGTTTTACTAAATTATCACTTCTTATATACAATCAAATTTGATAAGAAAAGCAAACTTATACTTTATATGTCACAAACAAAAATAGGTATCAACACTTTGTGGGTGGGAAAAAGATTCTCAAGAAGAGAAAATTGAAAACAATAATGAAAACTAAGAAGAGAGGAGATGGAAACAAACAGGTCAAAAGCTAGAAAATTAAGGTCTAAGCAAAAGGAAAATAAATTGAAAAATGAAAGAAGTAAAAGGTCCACAGCCACAAAGAGATTCGATCGCTGCACCACTGCAAGAATGTGCCATACACTACCGCTGCGCTACCTTGAGTCTAATGAATAATTGATGCGCATTACATTAATGTGTATTATTTGTCTGACGGAAGAAACAAATCTGGGCTTTCCTCTCCGTGGGCCTGGGGCGCGCGCCCCACCTGCCCTGCCCCAGGGACGGGCCTGCATGCTTGCATTTCTATGTAAAGATACCCTTACTAGTCAAAGCCTTACAACCTTTATGAAGGTCTGTCAAAATCTGAGTGTTGTTACTCATAATGGATGTTATTTCACTATTAATAGCCTCCAACCAAAAACTAGAGTCTACAAATCTCATGGTGTTCCCAAAGGTTCTAGAGTTGTCTTCTAATACAAAAGCACTTACTTGTTATTCACTAAATACTCTTTCTCAATTAGGAGGGTAGTCATGAAGTTAGGTCGAAACTAGACCTAGTTCTAGTTATCTTACTCCTTCTAGGTTCTAAAGTCTCACTAGATGATGCAATGTAGAAGAAGACAGGTAAGCATGACTGTACACTTACTTTCATAGGAAAACATATGTTCAAAGAATCTACATCCCTTGACTCTCTAATAGGGACAAAACCAGATGCAACCTTAAGAATTAGTCTATATGCAGCACTATTGGAGATATAACTAATAAAATACCATCTAAATTCCTAGGTCTAATCTTACTCCTTTGAAATCTAGGAACTCCTAACACCCCGACACTTTGAGGTAGCCCAAATTAGGTTTATAAGCTTACCACGCACAATTCATAGGGAGTCTTATCTAACTTCTTATGGGGAACTTGGAAGTTAAATAGAAAGAAGAAAGAATAGCCTCACCCCACACGTTAGTATGCATACCTGAACTAACAAGCATTTCAGGAGATCTTTTTTCTGCTCAACTATTTCATTTTTTTTCAAGTGTATAAGAAGTTCTATCCTCATGTATAATCCCATTGAACTCACAAAATTTCTTAATGGAAAGTCCATCCTACTCTCCACCCCTATCAGTTCTCACTCTCTAAGGTCTAACTGATTTTCTACTTTAGCTTTGTAAATAAGAAATTTTTCTTAGGCCTCATCTTTTGTACTCGAACAATAAACTTTAGTATAACATGAGATGTCATCAACAAATGTAATATTATATATCTTCCTTTCCCTACTCATGGAATTCTCAAAGTCACTTAAGTCATTATAGACTAGTTCTAACAAGGTAGAAGACCGAGAAACATTTTTGTTGAATGCTTTCATCGGTTGCTTAGGTTCTATAAGGACTTCACATTTATGAAATGAGGTATTTCTAAAGTTAGTAATAAGACTAAGTTGTTTTAGCTTTTTAATAGATGCAACATTCACATGACCTAGTCTAGAATGGCAAAAAGAAACAGACTCGGCATCATAAAAACCCTTACCCATAAAATTACTATTTCTGGTTTGTATGACTTAAAAAGACTCAAACGTTAACTTGATTCTAACTTTGTTTAAAAGAGAACCATAAATGACGTTTCTAAGGATATCTTGCACATGAAAAATATTCTGCAAATCAATGGGTTTTCCGGAATTCAATTTCAGAAAAACCTTTCCTTTTCCTTAAAACTACACAGTGCTAGAGTTCCCATGAACAGGCATTCTCCTTCTAAAACCTTTTCATAGCTTTGGAAAATCTCTTTGTCCGAGCAAATGTGGTGGATTTCTCCAGTATCCACAACTCATTCTAAAACAATTCTCACCAAGTTCACCACGGACACCACAACAACAATAATATCATCCTCAACAATAATATCAACTTAAATGGATAATAAATAGAAAGGGAGAGGTAATATCACGTGTTCTCATTAAACAAATAGCACGTGCCATTACTTACCTACTATGATAGGTAAGTAACATGTAAGGACCTATACAAGTCACATAATAGTAACCATGGGTCCTATAGGGAATAATCAATAATTGAGACTTATAAAAGTAAATGAGTAATAGTTGAGCCATTTCTTGTGAATTTTTCCTTTTACAAATTATTGTATCCTCAATTAGATAGCTACAAGTGCAGCCAGTAGTAACCTCAAATGAATTCTAGCTCAATATTGAATAACTACTTCATAATTAATCAATTACCATTGATCGTCCATAATTTTATGCAAACACACAACCAAAAACCATAAGGAAATGATTGGATGACCATTCAACATGACACTGAATCTTTAACTTAATAGATACTTTGGAAAATATTTCTCTTCTTATAGACGCACAAAGAATTTTTTTTGATATCTTCTCATTAGAAAACTAAAAAACTTAAACTCATGGAGATCTTCTTTCCTCTCAAAAGTGCAGAAAATCTTCTGGATTCAAAGTGACCTTGAGGAACTAAACGTACGCAATGGAAACATGTAAAATATTGACTTTAATGGCTCAATATGAATGTCGTTAATTAAACATTTTCTTGAAAAACAATAAGGAGTCAATAGGTTGTTCCAGTCACTAGGATCAAAGATGCAAACTAGAAATCTTGGGCGGCCTAGGCCTAATGAGAACTAAACCTATAAATCAAGGTCTACAACAACAACAACAACAACAACTAAGCCTTATTCCCAAAGTGATTTTGGGTCGGCTAACATGAATCGTCAACTGAAACCGTTGCCAAAGGAGATGGCATCGACAAGAGTGATAAAAAGTTTTTAAAAGGGTTTAAGTTTTAAGACTTTTTAAAAAGTTTATGAAAACAAGGTTTTACACCAAAAAGTTTTAAAAGAGGTTTTCAAAAGGTTTTAAATACCAACACAATTGAGAAAAACAAATAAATGCAGTAATCACACCCCTTCCTCCACGTGGATACTGCCCCTCCACCCACTTCTATCCAACGCCATGATTTCCTCAATCCCAAGTAGCCTCATATCACTTTCAATTACCTTCATCTAAGTCATCTTAGGTCTTCCCCTACCCCTTACAATTTGATTACTCCACTCTTCAATTCTTCGCACCGGTGCATCACGTGATCTCCTTTTCACATGACCAAACCATCTTAACTGATTCTCCTTCATCTTTTCTTCAATTGATGCAACTCCAACTTTTTCCCGAATCACTTCATTTATTAATCGGTCCTTCCTTGTGTGGCCACACATCCACCGCAACATACGCATCTCCGCCACGTTCATCTCATGAACTTGGCATTGTTTCACCGCCCTACATTCGGTGCCATATAACAAAGCAGGCCTAATTGCCGTACGTTAGAACTTTCCTTTCAATCTTTAGGGAATGCCAGAATCACAAAGGAACCCGGTGACGCTTTTCCACTTTAACCAACCCACGTTAATTCTATGAGCCACGTCTCCATCCAATTCTCCATCCTTTTGGAGAATGGATCCAAGGTAACGGAAGACGTTCGATCCTTGAACCCCTTTGCTATCCAAAGTGACCGCCCCTGCCTCGTTGCTTGTAACCCCACTGAACTTGCACTCCATATACTCCGTCTTAATTCTGCTCAATCTAAAACCACGGGCTTCTAATGTATCCCTCCACAATTCCAACTTACTCTCTACACCTTCCTTTGTCTCATCAATCAGCACAATATCATCCGCAAACATCATACACCACGGTATATAATCTTGAATTGACCTCGTTAGTTCGTCCATCACTAAAGCAAAGAGAAAGGGGCTAAGTGCAGAACCTTGGTGCACTCCGATCGTAATAGGGAATTCTTCTGTCCTCCCCACCGTAGTCCGCATACTCGTAATTGCCCCCGCATACATATCCTTGATGATATCTATATATTTTTGTGGAACACCTTTCTTTTCTAACGCCCACCAAAGTATTTCTCTTGGTACTCTATCATATGCCTTCTCCAAATCAATGAAAACCATATGTAGATCCTTCTTCCTATCACAGTAGTGTTCCATTGTCTGTCTCATGAGGTGGATGGCCTCTATAGTCGATCTTCCTGGCATAAATCCAAATCGGTTCTCCGATATCTTCACTTGTTTCCTAAGTCTTTGTTCAATCACTCATTCCTAAAGTTTCATCGTATGACTCATTAGTTTGATTCCTCGGTAGTTGGTACAATCTTGTACATCGCCTTTGTTCTTATACAAAGTAATCAAAGTACTCTTCCTCCACTCTAGTGGCATTTTGTTGTGTCTGCAAATCATGTTGAAGAATGTTGTCAGCCATTCGATTCTTCTCCCCCCTAAACACCTCCAAACTTCGATAGCTATGCCATCTGGCCCCGTAGCTTTCTTCAATCCCATCTTTTTTAATGCTGCAACGACTTCTCACTTTTCAATCCTCCTAAAAAACTCTCGATTTAACATACTTGGCGGGATGGGTACATCCCCGATGTCTTGTGCGTTATCACCATTAAACAAGGTATCAAAGTACATCCTCCATCAATCCTTTATCTCCTCATCCTCCACAAGCACTCTTTGGTCCACACCCTTCACGCATTTCACCTTTCTTATGTTTCTTGTCTTCCTGTCCCTCATACGCGCAATTCTGTAGATGTCTTTTTCCCCTTCTTTCGTATCCAATCTTGCATAAAGCTCTTGGTTTACCTTTGCTTTAACTTCCCATACTGCCTTCTTGGCTTCTCTTTGAGCCTCTTTGTACTTCTCATAGTTCACATCGCTTCTATCTTTTCCCAAAAGTTTATAACCTTCTCGTTTGTTTTTTATCGCTTGTCTCACCTCCTCGTTCCACCAAGATGTGTCCTTACTCGATGGTACAGTTCCTTTAGATTTTCCAAGGATCTCTTTTGCCACTTCCTTTACACTAAGTTCCATCTTTGTCCATGTCGAATCTACGTTCATTTCCGTGTTACAAGACCAAATATCTTTACTAGCCATCTTAGCTAGGAAGTTCTCTTTGTGCTACCCTTGGAGTTTCCACCACTTGATTCGCGGCTTCACATTGGGTCTTCGCTTTCTTAAAGACTTCCTACTCTGGAAATCAAGTACGACTAGTCTATGTTGGGTGGCTGCGCTCTCACCCGGTATCACCTTGCAGTTTGTGTAACTCTTCCGCCAAGCATTCCTTACTAAAAAGAGGTTAATCTGACTCGCGCTACTTCCACTCCTATACGTCACAAGGTGAGATTCTCTTTTCTCAACCCAAGTGTTCATAATACTAAGACCATATGATAGTGCGAAATCCAAGTGAAAATTAGGCTGGAAAATGTTACCAATCCTATAAAATATCTTGGCACATCAAATTTTAATAAGTACGTTGAGAACATAACCTTCTTTAAGTACCAACCAAAGCCAATTTAATGCATTATATGGAAAGTTATTCTATAAAAAAGATATATATTATGAAAAAAGGAATACGATGGATATTTCAATTTGGAACATGCACACGTTTTTTGGTTTGACATTGTTGTCTAAGCAGCAACCTCATTGAAATGCTTAATATCGACCCAAATCATATTGTAAGCTTAATCAAAAATTCATTCTCCCAAACAAAAAATTGGGATTAAGTAAAATAGGAATTATAATTCAATTTACATATGTGACATTATCAATAGAATTCCACGCCCTCAACCCCTTAAAACGATACCTCATGCTAGGGAAGAACGACCTTTAGAGACTTCTCAGTGAATTTACCAATTTAGCCTGCTCACAATCACTCGTACTTCCATTACTTATAAGAAATTCACATACACCCTAAAATTAAAACCAAAATTAAACAATGGCAGCGTAGATCAAGGACTGTAAAAATTTAAACCTTCCAAATCTCCCAAATCTATTTCATTTGCTCTTTGGTAATTGATGGGAATATAATTTAATAATTCTCTGCACCTCAAAGTAGAATAAAACAAATTAAGATGAAATGGAATATGCGAACAACCGATGACTTCAAAAGCATTTAGTATTCCCCCTTCCGTTAAAGGAAAAAAAAAATCCACCTTATCTCTATTGATCGTCTCCACCCCAACACATGTCATAGCTCAACTTTGACGAATCCTCTACAAATTAATTTGCGGCAGCTCGCATTAGCGGTAGCAACATGTCCTATACGGGGTGTTACATTACCATAAGAAACTCCGAAGGAATCATTCAGAAAACAGTTATAAGCAAGATTGGGAACAACACTCCTCTCATTACAAAAGCCGATGCTATCTAAAATAGGCTACTATAAGCTAAAAAACAGTAAATTAAACATAGTATTTAGACCATCATTTCAAACAAGGTTGTTAAAATCACGATTTTAACTTGAATCGGAAAGGGGCCTTAGAGTCGAATCGTAAATTTAAATCATAAAACTGTAAGATTCCAATGAAATTTACCAAAATAAGGTTGTATGATACAACGTATGACTTGTATGACCATTTTTTCTATTGGATAAAGTGAGAAATTACATTTATAATGCGATACAATATTATATACATATGTATTCTATTCTTTGTGCTACTTGTTTTTGGATGAACGACAATTGATAACTATAAAGAAATAACCTTTTTGAGGTAAACAAGTCAAAAACATAAAAATACATTAAAAAGTAACATTGTAAAATGTAACTAATATCAATACATCGTGCAAAATTTATATACACGATATATTATACTAGTGTTTATTCTTTAACCATTGTCTACATGTTTACATCGAACCAAATCATCTCTAACTTCATCAATTCCTGTAGCTTCGTAATATATGCCTCTATTCACTACTACAAACCGTAGATAAGACACCATTAAATATAAAACCAGTTTAATAACTCAACATGTCTCTTATAAAATTAAACCAAACATGTAACAAAATAGGTCTCCTTTGTCTCTTGGGGACCACTAGCTTTATCGTATGGTTAATAATATAACACACCAAATGTTAAAACCTCCGGTTCCTTACTTCCTTCCACCTTTAAAAAAATTTAGTTTCCCAATAAAACTTTTTTTATAAAAAAAAAACCCAAACCCAATTTATAACTCCAACCCCCACGTCTAACTCTTACCTCTTCAGTTAACCACCCACCTTCATCTCCTTCTCTAATTAGCCTTTAGATCTCCATTTTCAATAATTGCTCAAAAGCCAAATTAAAGGGAAATACTTAATTCCTGTTCTTAATCTTTGGTTTCAAAGAACCAGTTGATGGTTTCACTTACAACAACATGCAGAGAGAAGAGAAATATAGTGAAGGCAACATAAATATGTTTTAGTAGGCGACACTTACATGACGACCTCGATCCAACTAGGCGACGCTGGTAATGTTTTGGTAGGTGATATTTTAGTATGTTGTTTAAAGATCTATGTCAATATATAATAGATATGGGAAAATTGAAAAACTTTATTTTTTAGGAGTTTGTTTTAGATTTTTAAGGAGTTTTTATTTTGTTTAGGACATTTTTGTTGTACCAAAATTATAGATCTAAGTTAATTTTTATTTTTTCAAATGAATGTCAGATGTTCTTATCCGAACCATTGTTTAATTTTGTTTGCTCGTGTTATGTATTGGGCATTTTTGAATTATAAGATTTTTGTTGAACAACTTCTTCAATTTGCAGTAATATTATACTATGACAAGGATATTAACAATCTGTGTTATCAATTTTCTCATATTAATGTGGAAGTAATGGGCAGTAGGGTGATAGGTTGGTGGAGATGATGTAAAGATCGACCGTTGGAGGTTGGTATTACGGCGGCGGTCTGATAAGATGGTGTGAAAATTAGGTTTTCGTATGGGTTGGTTTTAGTAGAAGTTGGGGAAATAAATTTATCTTTTTTTAAATAATATTAAATCAAAGAAACCAGAGATGCATCATACCAGGTTCTATATTGTAGGCAGAGAAACTAGACTTAAGTAATAAGTGGTTTCCTATCCTTCTATTGTTGTAAAAATAAAGAGATTGAAGATACCAGATACTAAACATAACTGATCTCTCAATTAAATCAAAGAAACCAGTTTAGAAACCTGGTCTCATACCCTACGACACCTGTGAGCTAGAAACCGGTTGTAGGCCGGTCTCATAGGCCCATTTCAACCGGTTTCTTTGCCCTTTTTGTAGTAGTGATTCCATTGCCATCATCATCATATGATTGTACCAATACTAATTACCATGATACATGATTGAATAATGGAAATATTTGAAATAACAAAGAAATTTTGGATGAAACGAAATCAAAAAATTTAACAAAAGAAAAATCTACACTTCGTCGTGATCATCAGTTAACTAAGTATACAAATTCAATATAGAAATGAAATTTCAACACAAAAGAACATAATACTCAAAATCAATTACTCACAATTTCCACAATTTGAATAAAAAATGAAGAATCAAATGAATAAAGGAGAACTGAAGCAGAAAAAATAAATTATTTAGTTTACTAATCTTGAATTGAAGCCAACAACTGATTTAAAGATTATACGACACATCAACAATGAATTGAAGAGTGTGTAACTTAGTATGATCTTGAGGGTGAGAAGTTAACTATTGTGATTTGAGGTAGCTTAGGGTTAAGGGAAATAAAATAGGAAAAGAGTCTGACCCTAGATTTTCATGAAAGTTTGAAAGTGTTAGAAATTTGTTAAAATCGTACAAATATTACGATTTACAATTTTGGTTACGATTTTAACAAATTCTGATTCTAATAGCAATGTAAATCGTATGACAAGTTTGAATCTTAAAATCGTACGATTTTAAGATCTAAATCGCGATTTTAATAACAAGGATTTCAAATATTATGTAGTTTCTTAGTAGCTTCTCCTCCTAGAAGCTGATTAATGTCTTCAGAGAATTCAATCGACAAGTGTAACAAAAAACTTTTAAGTTTCAAAAAGTATTACAAAAGTTGTAAACAATTTTTTTTTAATATAACGACAAACACAATAGATTAACAAATAAAAACGGTAATTCCACCCCTTTCTCCACGTGAATATCGTCCCTCCACCAACTACTACACAACCTCATGCTCTCCCCAAACGGAAATAAACTCGTATCACTTTCAATTACCTTCATCAAAGACATCTTAGGTCTTCCCGTCCCCCATACCATTTGATTACTCCTCCACTCTTTATGTCTTCTCACTAGCCCATCACTTGGTCTCCTTTTCACATGACCGAACCATCTTAAGCGATTTTCCCTCATCTTTTCTTCAATAGATGCACCTCTGAATTTTTCCTGAATCACCTCATTTCTTAATCGTCCTTTCTTGTGTGACCACACATCCACCATACACATACGCATCTCCGCCATATTCATCTAATGAACGTGGCATTGTTTCACCGCCCAACACTCGCTGCCATATAACAAAGCAAGACTAGTTGTCGTGCAGTAGAATTTTCCATTCAATCTATGAGGAATGTTGAAATCACAAAGGAACCTAGTGACGCTTTTCCACTTTAACCAACCTGCTTTAATTATATGATTCACAAGTCCATCAAGTTCTCCATCCTTTTGGAGAAACGATCTAAGGTAACGGAAGACATTTGATCGTTGAACCACTTTACCATCCAATGTGACCACCCCGCCTCGCTTCTTCTAACCTCATTGAACTCGGACTCTAGGTACCATGTACGTCTTGCTTCTACTCAATCTAAAACCACGAGCTTTCAGTGTATGTCAACACAATTCCAACTTACTTTCAACTCCTTCCTTTGTCCAATCAATCAACACAATATCACCCGCAAACATCATACACCACGGTATATCAACTTGAATTGACTCGTAAGTTCGTCCATTACTAGAGTAAAGAGAAAGGGACTAATTGTTAATGCACTTCGATCGTAATAGGGAACTCTTATGTGTTCCCCATAGTAGTCTGCACACTCGTAATGGCCCTCTCATGCATGTCTCCTTTATGATATACATATATTTTTGTGAAACATCTTTCTTTGCGACGCCGACCAAAGTATTTCTCTTAGTACACTATCATACGTCTTCTCCAAATCAAACCATATGTAGATCATTCTTCCTATCACGATAATGATTAATTGCCTGTCTCATGAGGTGAATGGCCATTATAGTAAACCTTCCTAGCATAAATCTAAATTGGTTCTCCGATATCTTCAAATGTTTCCTAAGTCTTTGTTCAATCACCCGTTCCCAAAGCTTCATTGTATGACTGATTGTTTAATTCCTCGTACAATATTTTATTTCTCCTTTGTTCTTATACAAAGGGATCAAAGTAATCTTCATGCACTCTGATGGCATTTTGTTGTTTCTCCAAATTATGTTAAAGAATATTATCAGCCATTCGATTCCTCATCCCCCTAAACACATCTAACCATCGATATGTATGTCATCCAACCAACAATTTTATCCAATCCCATCTTTTTTAATGGTGCATGACTTCTACCTTTGCAATCCTCCTCATGAACTCTCCATTTACCATACTTGGTGGGATGCGTACATACCCAATGTCTTGCGCCTGATCACCATTAAACAAGGTATCAAACTCCGACATCCATATATCCTTTATCTTCTTATGCTCAGCAGAACTCTTTGGTCGATACCTTTCACGGATCTTACCTTTCTTATGTCTCTTGTCCTCTTGTCCCTCATACGCGCAATTCTATAAATGTCCTTTTCCCCTTCTATCATATCCAATCTTGCATAAAGCTCTTGATTTAACTTTGCTTTAGTTTCTCGTATTGCCATCTTTGCTTCTCTTCTAGCCTTTTTGTACTTATCATATATAGTTCACATCACTTGTATCTTTTCCCAATAATTTATAAATATAGATTTTTTAAAATCAAATTTTATAGTATTTTTAACTAATGTAGCGCGTTGTTCATCTTAACTGCGGAAAACATAATAACATTAAACCTTATGAAATCCAAACTCTAATTTTCTTAAGACTTTTTTGTCAGAAACAACCTTTTATAATCATTTTTTTGCGAAAAACAACCTTTTAATTTTTTTTGAAACTTACAACCTAAAACCTAATTTTTTTTGCGAAATGAAACCTTTTTGTAATTTCCGTCATTGACCGTTAATTGACCGTTAGTTTCCACCGCAAACCACCCCGACACCACCTCGACACCACCCGAAAACACCCTAAAAACACCCCAAAACCACCACCCACCCTAACCCGAATGGCTGTGACTGTTAGGGCTGGTTCTGGG
This sequence comes from Patellifolia procumbens, assembly GCA_947645195.1. Lineage (NCBI taxonomy): Eukaryota > Viridiplantae > Streptophyta > Magnoliopsida > Caryophyllales > Amaranthaceae > Patellifolia > Patellifolia procumbens. The sequence goes on from CANSGD010001328.1 coordinate 8,759,759, forward strand.
GTGGTTTCGGGTTCTAGGGTGGTTTTGGGTGGGGGTGGTTTTGGGGTGGTCTCGGGTGGGGTAGTGGTGGTGTCGGGGTGGAAACTAACGGTCAACGGTCTAAAAGTAACGGTCAATGACGGAAAATAGAAAAAGGTTTCATTTCGCAAAAAAATTTAGGTTTTAGGTTGTAAATTGCAAAAAAAAATTAAAAGGTTGTTTTTCGCAAAAAAATGATTATAAAAGATTGTTTCTGACAAAAAACTCTTTTCTTAAACCTAAATCGTGTAAACTCCTATGTGTTATCTTATACTTCCTCCGTTCGTTTTTAGTCACTACATATAGAGTTTCACGTCTCCCAACGCACAACTTTGGATGTTGATAGCTCTAATCATACTCAAGTAAAAATTATAGATAGTTAATTTTGATTAAGTATATACCGAGTGGAATCTAACAAGCTCTGATACCAAGATTGCTCCCAGGACGAGGCTGTTGAGACCGATTTAATTAATTATGAAAGGCGGAAGGACGAGGCCGTTGAGACCGATTAATTGATTATGAAAGGCGGAAGCGGTTGATAATATAATTAACTTGAAATTTGAAGTAGTTTTACAAATAAAATTGTCGTCGAAATAATTGAACGACTAAAACATTTTACAGAAATTAAAATTAAAAAACAGAGATATGAGTAGAATAACTCACTTTGATATATGATTGGAATAATTTGTACAAAAGATGAACAAACTTAATATTCGATTTTTGGCGTAAGACCTTTGTACAAGGTTTTTGTGATTTTTTGATTGAAAAAGAAAAGTATATACTCTAATATTTTGATTCTACGGAGAAACTTATGAAACTATATATTATAAAGATACTACTATTTGGTGTTTTGGAGTATTTGGAGAGCTTGAAGTTGTGTTGTTGTGTGTATTTCTGTCAACTTGTTCTTCCTCTTCTTGCTCCTAATGCCTTTTATAGTGAGAATATGCATGGTTTTTTTACTGTTGATTATTTTGTTGCATATGACATTTGATGTACATGTTGCTTTGTTGATTCATCATCATCAAGCATGAGTCATAGGCTTGTCTTGGCATTTGTACAACGTTTCAACAATTTGCTAATACGTGGTGCGGTGCTTGAACAGTGCCGCATCCGTTTTGCTTGACAATTGTCTACTTTTCGGTCTAGTTTGTCATATTTTTCTTCGACTGATACGTCCAAAAAACACCTTTTTAAAATTTGAACCTGCAGAAAAAGCGTTAGTCAATATTTTTTGTCCCTAATTTTTGCCTAAGTGAAAAATCACTTAGCGGGATCTTTATTTATTTATGTATTTTTACATTGCCCTAATCTTTGCCAGGCAAAACCTGCGGGCTATTATTTTTTACATCTTTGTAAATCTTTGAAAAGTAAATCTTTCCATCGTTGGAAAGAATTTTTTACTGCATATATGGATCTTGGGAGCAATCTTGGTATCAGAGCCGGACCCGCTTGCCTTTTCGGGGCGGTAGTAGACTGCTTGAAAAATAGCAACTTGATTATGAAAATTAAGGCAAAATAAAACAATTTTCATCACCTTGCACAATATTTGTATACTACTGCAATGAATAGTACCTATGAATAGTACTATGAGCATGTTATATGCCATATGATGATCATCTTTTTCAAACTAAAAGCTACGTATAATTTCATTAAGCATGCATAAGTTTTGTTTTTCTATGACATGAATAGTGTTTTTGCATAGTATTCTAATTGTTATTTTACAAACTTGCATGTACTACTTTACGATTATGTTTAATGTTATAGTTTAAGTTTTGTTAAGTTAAGTGGAAATTAAGTTTACTTTTTATATACTAATATCTAGTTTTTATTATTAGTATTAAAATACTTTTTCGCTAAAAGTTACCTAAATCATATAATTTTTAATTTAGTGTGCCTTAAGTAATTAAGAGGTAGCATTAAGTGTTGGTCAGACGTTGGTCAACCCTTGTTAAATCTGTTGGTCAGCCGTTAAGAGGATAGGTGGTCCCCGTAAGGGTGGTCTCGTTGGTCCCATTTAATTGTGTCAACTTAATTACCTTTGAATACTAAATTAATTAATTTTATGACCATGGCTACTTTAGTTAGAAAGCTATTTTCGCACGATAATATTAACTCAGATTTATTATGTAGTAATGAAACATATTTTCCCCTTAACACTCAAAACTTAGCTACTCCTAAAATGAATAAAGATATCATGTACCATCCTTCAGTTAATGTCATTACAAAAAATAAAGATGAAAACGAATTTTTATTTGAACTTATAGATAAAATTGAAGACGTAGATGTTAAAAAAGAATATCTTTTAAAACTAAAGGACATTATTACAAAGAGGAAAATCCAGTTAGGTCCGAACCTATAACTTTGTCTAAAATATTTAACCAATACCCTGCTCCTAATATATTTAAACAAATTACAACTAAAGATTTACAGGCAGAAGTAAACTGTCTTATGTCTCAAATAAAAGATGTTCAAGAACAAATTCTAGAATTTAAAACAAACGACCTAGAACTTCACACTAAAATTGCTATTTTAGAATCCAATAATAACAAAATAAAGTTCAAAAAGAGCAACCTTCTTGTTCTTATAGTCCTACTTTACCTCCAATTCAAATATCTTCAGAAGAGCCAAATGACCATCAAATTAATGTTATAGATAAGATAAGTTTTCAAAAATGGTATATTCTCATTTCCCTTAAAATTGGAAACGATTTTTATATAAACACCATAGCACTACTAGATAGTGGTGTTGATCAAAACTGTATCAAAGAAGGACTAATTCCTAGCACCTTTTATGAGAAAACTACAGAAAAATTACATAGTGCTAATGGATCCCCTTTAAAAATAAAGTATAAATAACCAAAAGCTTATATTTGTAATAATGGATATTGTTTTAAAAATTCTTTTATACTTGTGAAAGACATCAACAATGAAATTATACTTGGTACCTCTTTTATAACTCAAATTTATCCTTTACTGATGACCACAAGGTGTTCACACAAATATCATGGGGAAGAAAATATCTTTTCAATTTCTTGCCCCAGTTTTTCAAAAGGATTTAACTTTACTTCAATCTTCTTCTATTTTCCAACAAATCAATTTGATTACAAACAAAAGGTCCCAAATTTCTCTTTTACAACAGGAAATTTTATATTTAAAGATAGAAGAACAATTACAAAATTCTCTTACTCAAAAACGAAATTCTGATTTAGAACTAATTTTCAAAAATGACTTTTGTGCCGATATTCCTAACGCATTTTGGGAAAGAAAAAAGCATATGGTTTTACTTCCTTATGAAAAAGAATTTTCATAGAAAAAAATTCCTACAAAGGCAAAACCAATTCAAATGAATCATGAAATGTTAGAATTTTGCAAAAAGGAAATTCAAACTTTATTAGATAAAAAGTTAATTAGGCCTTCGAAATCTCCCTGGAGTTGTGCAGCATTTTATGTCATGAACCAAGCAGAAAAAGAAAGAGGAGTCCCTAGATTAGTTATTAATTACAAACCCCTTAATAAAGTTTTACAGTGGATTAGATACCCGATTCCCAATAAAAAGGATTTATTGAGCCGACTATATAATGCAAAAATATTTTCTAAATTTGATATGAAAAGTGGATTTTTGCAAACCCAAATAGAAGAAAAAGATAGATATAAAACCGCTTTTAATGTCCCTTTTGGACAATATGAGTGGAATGTTATGCCTTTTGGACTCAAAAATGCCCCTTCAGAATTTCAAAATATTATGAATGATAGTTTTAATCTTTATACTCAATATATTATAGTCTATATTGATGATGTATTGGTTTTTTTTCAAATTCAATAGAACAACATTTTAAGCACCTAAATACCTTTTTACATATTATCAAAAATAATGGCTTAGTAGTATCATTTCCAAAAATGAAATTATTTCAAACTAGAATAAGATTTTTAGGACATGATATTTACCAAGGTACTACAAAACCTATTAATAGAGCAATTGAATTTGCTGATAAATTTCCAAACGAAATAAAAGATAAAAATCAATTTCAAAGGTTTCTCGGTTGTCTTAATTATATTGCAGACTTTTTTTTCCCAATTTAAGGCAATAATGTTCATGTCTCTATAAAAGACTACAAAAAAATCCTCCTGCATGGTCAGGCGAACATACTCAAATTGTTAAGATATTAAAAGAAAAGGTTTAAATCACGCCCATGCTTAGGACTTCCACATCCTGAAGCTTTTATGATAGTTGAAATAGATGCTTCTGAAATAGGATATGGGGGAATACTTAAGCAAAAACTTCGTGATAGTGAAACTGAACAAATAGTTAGGTTTCATTCAGGCATTTGGCTTGGACCTCAAAAAAATTATTCCACCATTAAGAAAGAAATTTTATCTATTGTCCGTTGCATTTCAAAATTTTAGGATGATTTATATGACAAAACCTTCTTACTACGTATAGATTGTAAATCTGCAAAAGAAATTTTACAAAAAGATGTTCAAAATATTGTTTCGAGACAAATCTTTGCTAGATGGCAAGCTATTTTATCCGTTTTTATTCGAGGGTTTAATCACTCATGGTTTATCAATTTTTGTCCTCAATGTACCTCCAATTTCCCTATTTGGTTCTACGAATGGTGGTATTATTTTGGGAGTACCCAACAAATTTGGCCAACGGAAGTCAAAAGATCTTATAATTTCTTCTCAACACATATACATAATGGAAGTCCATATTCTACAAAAATATTATTTCACAAAGAATTTGGTATTCCATGGATAATAAGCTGGGCTTAGATATTAATTAAGCATATATCGGTACGAATTCAGTAAGATCACACATGACTATTTATCCTTATGTATAAATTACAAGAGAAGGTTAAAGGGGAACTCTGTAAATAGTGTCAAAATCCAAAAGAGCAATAGATAAGGAATAGAGGCAATATGACTTTGTAAATATATATATTCAAATTTAACCGATACAAGTCTTACAACCGCATTAGTTTCATGTTGAAAGCTAAAAAATTACTCAGCTATGAAATGATCAGACTTGTGTTGACCCATTTAGGTTAACATGTAAAAAAAATGCTCAACATATACCAACCTACTTATGACATATACCAACCTACTTATGTCGTGTAAACTTTTGATATCTCTAGCTCTATAACCAATTGTGGCTATAATTTATTTTCTATAACCAATTGTGGCTATAATTTATTTTTTACTCCCTGCCTTGCATAAAGACCTTCCTTGTTGCAGTAAGTCTTAGAACCAAGAAAATGAGTAGTCCATCTAATATGAGGTCCTTTATCTGAATTTTGTATGATAGAGAAAGATGTTTAGAAACTTGGTTATTATTAGAGCTGTCAATTCGGGTGTGTGGGTCGGGTTCGGGTTATGTTGGGTCGGGTGTCGGTCGGGTCGGGTCAAGTTTGGGTATCCAGCTAGATAAGTCGGGTCGGGTTGGTTCGGGTCTAAATCACTTTGGGTTCGGGTTGGTTTCAGGTCGGATTGAACCCAGTACGAGTTAGTATTGGGTCGGGTTTGGTTCGGATCGGGTTTAGAACAGGTTTTGACGGTTAATTTCGGGTAAGGTTCGGGTCGGGTCTATGTCGGTTCGGGTCACCCTCAAATCGGGTTATGCCTGGGTCGGGTCAACTTCGGTTCGGGTTATGTCCGGTCAGGCCAACCTCGGGTCGGGTTATGTCCGGGTTAAATCAACCTCGGTTCGGGTTATGATCGGGTCGGTTTGACCTCGGATCGGGTTATGCCCGGGTCGGGTCCCCCCTCGGTTCGGGTTATACTTGGGTCGGGTCAACCTCAGATCGGGTTATGATCGGGTCGGGTAACCTAGGATCGGGTCTAGGTCGGGTCAATTTCGTTTCAGGTCTAGGTCGGGTCGATCTCGGATCCGGTTATGTATAGGTCAAATTATGTTCGAGTCAAATTAACATCATATCGGATTAGTTCGAGTCAATCAAATTTCGGAACCGGGGATTAATTCCAATATATATATGTATATATATGAGTGGCGATGAGTTTCTAAATTTTATAATTTAGTTTTAGTATGATTGATAGTTAACCAATATAAAGAGACTACTTGTTAAGTCTTATACCAATAAACTAACCACCATTGAACATTGTCCATTGAAATTGAGATTATAGTTTCAAAACTGATGACTAATTCGAATTTGATATATATATATTTGAGTGACAATGGGTTTATAATTTTTCAAATTTAGTTTTAGTATGATCGATCGTTTTCGAAATCGAGATTATTACTTGTTTTTCCAATTTTCATTTTATTTAATTACTTAACGAGATGTTACGCTGATACCATTGTTCGGTTCAACTCAAGTTATAATGAGACGATACATAAGCCAAGTTAAGCTCGGCTCAAAAAGCTCGTGAGTGGCTCAATATTTACAAATTTCGATGAATTATATCAATGTATAACTTATATCAATGAATTACATTAATCATCAATGTATTAGATCAAGGAATAAGATAGTTAAGATCAATGTATTGCATCAATTTACATATGTTTTAGACGAAGCAAATAGTTAAGAGCTATGTATTAGTCCAATCACCGATATATTAGTGTATTTAATCAATCACAGATATACTAGTAGGTCAATATATATGATAGTTAAGATCCATGTAACGACAGATCAATCATTAGTATATTAAATCAACGCATAAGATAGTTAATACCAATGTATGTATTAGATCAATAAATACATTGGATCAATATATAACTTATAAGATACTTAAGATCAATGTATTTTATGAAAGAACAAGATAGCTTAGATCAATGTAATATATCAATTGACTTATGTTATAGGTCAAATAAATAGTTAACATCTATGTATTACATCAGTGTATAAGATAGTTACGATTAGTGTATCTGGATATTAGACCAACCAATCAATCGTCAATACATTTAAGATATTTAAGATTAGTGTATCAGATCAATCATCAATATATATATATATATATATAATCAATATGTAATATAGTTTAGAGTTATACGTTAAGATCTATGCATTAGAACAATCCTCAATGCATTAGATCAATGTATACGATTTAAGATTAGTGTCTTATATATCAATCATCGACATATTACATCAATATATAAGATATTTAAGATCAATATATTAGATCAACTGTCAATATACTAGATCAACGTAATAGATAGTTAATATTAATGTGTTAGAAGATCAGACATCAATATAGTTAGGATTAGTGTATTAGATCAGTCTTCTATATATTAGATCAATGTAAATCGTTAAGAGGAAAATGTATTAGATTAATCATCAATATATTAGATTAATTTAATAAGAAAGCTGAGATCAACACAGTAGATAAACTGTCAATGTACTAGATTAACCATCAATACATTAGATCAATGTTTACGACAATCAATATTAGTGTATTAGATCAATTATTGGCGTATTAGATCAATATATAAGATATTTAAATGCACATATTTGATTATAAATTTTTTCATTTACATATTATCAACCATAAATATTAACTATAAGATGATTACGATCTATATTCAAGATAGTTAAGTTGAATGTACCAGTTCAAACATCAATAGATTAGATCAATGTATAAGATAATTAAAATTAATATATTAGATGAATCATCCATATATTATATCAATATACAATATAGTTAAGATCAATGTATTACGTCAATCTATAAAATAGTTAAAATCGCTGTATTAGATTAATCTATATAATAGTCAAAATCAATTTATTAGATCAATCGTCAATAGGTTAGATTTATTTCTTATATCAAAGTTAAGATATTAATTTTTGAAAACGTATCTTGAAAATTGTGAAAAAGTGAATGTAGCAAATAAATTAGGGCGAAACGAGTAATTATCAAAAATATTAATAATAATATTGTTATTGAAAACCCAAATTCGTTAAAAGTAATAATTTTAGTTAAAAAAAACTATAACTAAAAAACATTGATAATTCAAAAACTTTTAAAATCCAAAACCCAAAAGCCTTGTTTTATTTCAAATTTGAAAATTTTAAATTCAAAACCCAAAATATTCACCCAAAAAATTTTCTCCTCTCCTTCGTTATACTCCCACAACCAAAATTTTTCAAAACCACCCCACTATATAAACCAAAACCCTACCCCCAACCTAATTCACCTCAATCACTCATCAAACCCTCCCCCCTTTCTTGCCTCTTCCCATCCGTCCACGCCATCCCCCCTAATTCAACTTACACTTTTAATTCATCTTCAACTCATTATCTCTCCCTTCCCTCTAATTCAACTTGCGAATATTTTGGTTCAAGTTTACGATTTTTTTTGTAAAGATAAAATCTGGGTTATTTGGAGCTTAACTTTTTTTTTTGTCGAACTTCTGTTTTTGGGGCGTTTTAATTATGGGTTGTTCTATCGTTTTTGCATGTTCTACTTAAATGGTTATTTTGGAAGTTTTTCTTTGTTTTTTTTGTTGAATTTCTGTTTTTTTTAATCTCATTTCTTGTATGTTGTACTAGAATATAGTTTATGTGTTTATTCTACTTTAATTAATTTCTCTGAAATGTGAGGTATGAACTGGATTGTTGGGTTCAAAGATTGGCTATGGGTACACTTGAATTTGTCTTTCCCCTCCTCAAATTCTCCTCATTTTGGTTTTTTTTTCCGAAGATCTTTTTTTAGCTCAACATCTTTTTTTCGTAAAAAAACTTAATCGATAGTAGTAGTTGAACCCATTTCTATTTTTCTTATGTTTTTTGCTTGGATCTATTTGGTTATTAATTTTTTTGTGGTTTGACAATGTTGAAATGAATTTATCACAAGATAAGTTTAGGAGCTGTTCTGGTAAATTCTTGTTCATTGAAATACTTGTCAGTCCAAATATGGAAAATGCCAATTTTGTTTGGTTGCATTTACATATCAAAAGTTAATATAAATTATTAATGAAAAAGGAAAAATCACGTGATTAGATTACATATCCTATAAAGGATTGGAACCTAATGCAGATGATCATGAGACCCAAATTGCTAGTTCTATAATCATTGCACAATGCAAATGCAAATTGCAACCTAATGGCTAAGTAGTGCAAAGTAGTGACAACATTATTTGCAACTAGTATATGAAATTAGTTGTTGAAATAAATTTGCTAATTTCCAAGTACTTTATAAATAATGGATGTATAACTAATCTATTAATCAATATTATGTTGTTGGATTGGAATTAGTCATTAAAATTTGTCAATCAATTACTTAATAGATAATGGATATATAACTAATCAAATATTATGTTCTTGAAGTGGAAATAGTAATTAAAATATATCTGCCAATTACTAATCTAATAATCAATTTTATGTTGCACAAAAAATCCAATCTTATGTGGTTGAATTGCTGTATAAGTAACTATAAAGTTTGTCGAAAATTTAATCTAATAAAAACATGTGATTGATAATAGACTTCGACTTTAGTAAATGATAGTAATTCTAACAATAAGATTTTACTATATATTTGGACTTAAGAAAAATAATTAAAGTAAAGTTTAATCAAATTATTAAATAAATAAAAATAAAGGGTCATTGAAATGACTACTGTGCTACAATTTTACATTACTATAGAAAGTTACATTTCAGTTCGGTTCTTTGTTCAGTTACTGGTTAGTTTCATTTCGGTTTATTTGATTCGGTTTAGTAGTTCAACCAACAGTTTTCAACCAAACTGACGGCACTATGGACATGGAATTCAAATAGTAAAGGTTTACTATCTTGTTGTACATTCGACTTTAGTAAATGATAGTGATTTTATTGATCGGCCAGATTAAGGTTAAGTTGGGTCATAATCAGGTCAGGTTGAGGTCAAGTCGGGCCATGTTCGGGTCGGGTTGAGGCCAGATCGGGCCATGTTCGGGTCGGTTTGAGTCCATGTCGGGTCTTGATCGGGTCGGGTTGAGGCCAGGTCGTGTAATGTTCGTGTCGGGTTGAGGCCAGGTCGGGTCATGTTCGGGTCGGGTCATGTTCGGGTCGGGTTGAGATTAGGTCGGGTCATGTTCGGGTAGACTTGAGGTCAGGTCGGGCCATGATCGGGTCGAGTCATGTTCGGTTCGGGTTGAAGGCGGGTTAAGTCGGGTAAATTCGGATACGGGTTGAGTTCGGGTCGGGTGCAGGGCGGGTTTAGGTCAACAATTGTCGGGTCGATTCAGTTACAGGTTGAGGTCGAGTCGGATGCGGGTCGGGTTCAGGTTGTGGATTGGCGGGTGCCATTCGGTTACGGGTTGAGTTCGGGTCGGGTGCAGGTCGGATTTGGGTGTTTCATTTCTCGGATCGGGTCGGTTCGGTTCAAATTCATTACTATTAAATAGTTAAAAGTGGACCCACATGGTCCAAAACTTTGTAAGTATCCTAGGTGGTGAATACATTATTGTTCATCACCAAATATAAAATTTTATAGGTTTTATACATTATTATATTATTGGGTAGTACTATAAAATTTCAAGCTTCCAACTCTATAATATTATTTTAAAATATCTAAATATGAGTAGACCGGACACTCATATGATGTACAACAACTCACAGTTTGTTAGTGCTCCTAGAGCTCCTCATTTTTTTTGCAGCTCTAATTCTTAGCTTACAACCTATACTGATGCAGATTGGGCACTTGTGCTTATTTGTCATTTCCTTGGGGATTCATTTATACCTTTCAAAATTAAGAAACAAAAAGTTATTTCTTCGAACAACTCAACTGAGGCAGAGAATCGAGCCGTGAGCTAAACAACTAGTGGAATAGTTTTGTTCGAAAGTTTATTACAGGATTTGCTTGTGTTTTTTCCTAAAACTATATATTTCTCTTTTTTATGATAACAAATCTGCTATGATCATTGATCTACGCAATCATTAAAGCCATTTCCATTGAAAGTAACATTCACTAACTTTGATGAATTAACATCAGAGTTATTTACGAAATACTCTGATCTTGGATCTTGAGAAGCATCCAGTCTATTTGTATTTTGAGTGTTAAGAGAGTTTGATTCAAATTCTGAAGCCATTCTCTCAGAATTTGAACTGAAACAGTCAAGAATTTGAATGAACAAAGAAACTGATTGTTCTTTGAATCAGAAAAAAAATGAGTTGCTGAAGAGATTTGATCAAATGTGATCAATTGAAAAAAGAAGAGAAGATAGATTGTTGATGAGCATAGCAGAATCTTTGCTGCTCTGATTCCATGACAGATTTCATGTTATTACATATAATCATACTTAAAATAATGAGAGAAAGCTTAAAGAGAGAAGAGAGAAACTGGAGAAACGAAAGTGATTAGTTTCTTATTGAGAATGAATGAAAACTTATTACGTCATAGAGTATGAGTATATAGTATATACAACGAAGAGGAGAGGGAGATCTAACAAACTGTATCTCTAACAAACTCCTCTAACAAACTATCTAACTAACTTTTATTACATCATCAAGTGGTTAAGAAGATATTTTGTTGGAAACAAAATATCTAGATACCAACATCAATACATCGCTAAGAATGTAGTTTTTCAAGAAAGAAGCAACCAAGCATCTTAAATTGGACTGCCATTATGTTCGAGATCATCCTATGGACAATTTTACCTATCTCTCGCTTGTTCAATCTTCTTTACAGTTAGCTGATGTGATGACCAAGCCCTTGAGTGCACAAGTTTCGATCTTTCAAGATTGTCCTTGTCTTCCAACCCTCTCAAAGTCCATCTTTAGGGGGCTGATAAATTGTATACAATTCATGTATAGCCTTCATGTATAGCCTTCATGTATGTATCTATTCTCTAGTATAATATTGCTTAATGAAATTTCACTTAGGCCTTGCTGCTGGAAATGCTGGAATTAAGATCCTGAAGGTAGTAGCTAGAATAGTAGTAATATGTCATCTGGCCTTTACTGAACTACATAACTTGGCCTTTACTGAAGTTATTTATGTCATCTGGCTTCAAATGAACATGTTTTTAATCGAAAGTGAAAGCGTAGTAATTTGGTGGATAGGGAGATTATAATTTATATAGCATGCTGTCAAAATATGGAGTATATCTCCATTACAGGAGATCAATGTAATGACATAAACTAAATAGAGGAAAAGAGAGAAAGAGAGAGCATAGGATAAGTTTGTTTATCATTGATTTGAATGAATGAAGAGAGATGAGCACAACTCTCTATTTATACAACCTAAGCTCGAGCTAAGTTTGTTAGAGATATAACAAACAATCTAATTAGCAAACTTTAGATGAGCTAGTAATCTATGTAACTAACATTTTATGTAGAAAACAAAAGAGCTAACTAATTAACTAAGCATACTCTATACTTAGTACATCATGATTTCATGTAGTATGTTTAACACCCCCGTCAAACTAGGCTGGGGATAAAACATACCTCGTTTGGAAAGCATGGTATGAAACTGGGAAGAAGGTAAGATTTTAGTCAAAACATCAGCCAACAGACTTTGTGTAGGAAGATAGGAAAGTTGGAGAAGCCCTTCAAGCACCTTATCTCTGGTAAAATGACAGTCAATATCTATATGCTTGGTTCTTTCATGAAATACATGATTTAGAGTAGTATGTAATGCAGGGTGATTATCACAATGTAAAGTGATCGGTTTGAGATTAGAAGCACCAAGCTCTTCAAGAAATCTGACCACCCAAGTAATCTCAGATGCTGCAGCAGCCATAGATCTATATTCAGCTTCACTAGAGCATTTAGAAACCACATATTACTTCTTTGATTTCCAACTGATAGGACTATTACCAAGTAACAATACATACCCTGAAACGGATCTTCTTGTATCCAAACATGCACCCTAATCACTATCACTGTAAGCTTGTATGGTCCGTAGCTTTCAAAAGGTACCATGACCTTTAGTATGAGAAACATATCTAAGAGTATGAAGAAGGGCAGAAAAATGAAAAGTAGTAGGATTATGCATATACTGACCGAGGGTTTGAACAATATAAGCTAGATCAGGCTTGGTATTAGTGAGATAGTTTAGCTTTCCAACAAGTGATCTGTATAAAAGAGGATCAGTGAGAGGAGTGCCAGTAGAGGAATCCAATTTGAGATTCAAAGGTAATCGGGTAAAAACTGATTTAGGAAGAATAAAATTGTGTTCATCACATAATTAAATAAGTTCATTAATTAGTAAATTTAGCTTGTGTGAGAACTAGGCCATCTGAGGAATGGTGAACTTCAATACCAAGTAAAAAAGAAAGAAGGCCAAGATCTTTAATACTGAAAGTGGTATGGAGATGTTGCTTGAAAGCATCAATAGTGTGTTTATCATTACCAGTGATGATCATATCATCAACTTAGACAGCAGCATTGTAACACCCCGTCCAAACCGAACCCTTTTTATATTAATAAAACTCGTTTGAGGGGAAAATCAACGAGGGTTCGACTCGGATGGAGCGTTACCGCCGCACTCAACTCCATGGAATTAAGTGCAAGGCTAAGTAACTAAAACATATTCATTCCAAACTAAATTAAAAATCCTTATAACCAAATTAAACTAGTTCTGTAAGTACTAAATACTAAGTGTTTCAGAGTTCCAGTGGAAGGAAAGTATTAAACTAGGTGGATGACAACTTCTAGTTAATCTCTCATATTTCCCCTTGGTCACCCACCTGCAATTAAACATTGAAAAAGACAAGAGAGACAAGCTCCTAAAAATCAGATAAACTAAGTAATTCCAACTCCATCCCGTAAAATGCTTAACTTGAAAATACTTTGTGAAAATAATAGTTTAATAGAGTCGAAAGCACAGCACATATACATATATAAATACAATTAATAATCACATAAGTACATACATACATACATATATATACATATATTTATATATATAAGATTAATAATCACATAATTTCAATTAATTCAATAATTCAGTATTATCCGATTATTTAAGGAGAGGAAAGAGAACGCCAGTAAGCTAGGGACACCCTGTAACAACTTACTACAATAATCTGAGCCAGGGAAACCCTATAATCAACTCACTATAGGCCGGAGAAACTCCTGTAAAACTACCTAAAAATCATATTGGCCGTAATAACAGAGTCCCTAGTGTGCACACCCCTTCTAACATGGAAAACATCAAGATAGAAGGAAGATAAATAACAAAAAAATCAGCATAGTAACTAGAAAACCTGTAGGTGGCCGCTGAACCTCCCATACAAGGCAACATGTTCATCACTTCCTTCCTTTATTTAACTTTAAGTGATATATAGTTTTTACTGCAAGTTATCACATAACACATGTTCATGTATGTATCGTTCATTTAACTGAGAGTGAAAACCGTTACTCCCATTCCATAACTCATTTCATACATAGCTAATTCCGATAGCATATCCATATTCTCAACCATCACTTAGTTAAATTTCCTCATAATCATTTCCATTATCACAATGTTAACTTCCGTTTATAACTTCTATATTAATACTTCCTCCGTTTTTTTTTAAATGTGACACTTTCTATTTTAGGAAGTTTTAAATTAAATGTGACACTTTCTTTTTTGGTCAATAAACTCTCTCTATCTCTCTCCTCTCACATGAGTCCCCTTATTTTTTTTCTCTCTATCTCTTTCCTTTTCAAAAATTGCCTAGGAGTCCGTGAATTTAAAAGTGTCACATTTAAATAAAAACGGAGGAAGTAATAATTATGATTATAATAACCATATTAAATAATAATGATAATAATAATAATAACAATGTAGTGGGTGCCCAGGTTGTATCTCGGTTGCCCACTAATTTCTTCTAGGTTGTATGATTTTTTGTAGGTTGTATGATATTAATATAATAACAATAATAACAATAATAATAATAATAATAATAATAATAATAATAATAACAAAGTTATGTCAAGTTTAATTACTATGTTAAACAACGTTATGTAAGTCATTGTCGTAGTCCATAGTCTAACTTTCATATTCATGGTTCGAAAATCTCAATCCACAGTTGTTATCCATTTTGTTACTCATAATTCATACTTAAATTGATAATCATAATCCATAACTAATCCATAATCAATATCCACATATTAACTTTATTATCGCATAATCACATGATTAATTCACATAATCTCAAGGTTAAATCATTTTATTTTACGGAATCTACTTGTGGATGAACATTGATAATTACGTAATCCATATTTTAATTAAAATAGTCACATATTTAAATCTTTTATTTCTAACGGGACCTATGTTTAGATGGACATTGAAAATTACCTCTTGAAGTGTGTCCGAAGTTAATCCACGAGTTGATCGCACTCTTGATAATCTCCTTCTACTAGATCGGAGTCTACAATTAAACGAAATCTAAAATTAATTTCCTAAATAAACCCTTATGATTTTGTCAATAAATAACTTAAATAATTTAAATAACTTAAAGAAATTTATTATTTTATTCCGAAGAAGTATATAAATCAAAGTTTAAGTTTCTGGAATTTATTTATAAAAATTATTTTACGTACTTAAACATTATTTCAACATCAATATTTATTTCACTTAAACATTATAAATAATTTAAATAAACATGGAAAATCAACTTCAATATATTTATTATTTTATTTTAGAAAATGAGAAATATTTTTAAGTTACGAAAATTTAATATAAACATTAATGACAATAATAAAGTAAAATTAAACTTTTATTTTAATTAAACAAAATAAACTAGTAAAGAAGGATGGGTCAATTTAAGGTGTTGGGCTAAGCTAAATAAAATTTTAGATTTAAGTGGAAGGAAATTTGGGCTTTGGGTTCAAGTAAGTAAGTGAGAGGAGGCTTTGGGTTATATTATTTGGGTTATTTGGGTCTAAGTGAAAACAAAAATAAGAGAAGGAAAATAAAGAAGCAGTAGAAGAGGAAGGAAGAAAAGGAAAACAAAGGAGGGTGTGGCTGCCGGATTTTGTGCCGGTTTTCGGCGACCCTGGGTGGCCGCGGTGGCTGGGCGTGCGGCTGGGCTGGGCGGTCAGCAAGGGCGGCGGTTTTGGGTCGTTTTTGGGGCTGTGTGTGCTGTGTGGCAGCAGCGAAGGGGGGGAGGCTGCGCGCGGTGGCGGCCGCTTCAGCTGCGCGGCAGCGGTTGGTCGGAGGTGGTTCGGGTGGTGGTTTGAGAGGGTGTTTTAATGGTGTAAATTTTCAGATTTGTTTTTCTTTGTTTTCTTTTGATTTTTCAATACACATTTCACATTATTAAGAGGAAGAAGAGAAGAGTTGAAGCAAACCTTAGAATATTGGGGTGGGTTATGGGTAGTATTTATAGGCCAAAAATTTATGATTTGGGTTTGAATGGTCTAGCACCATTGATGAGGGTAGGATGTAGGGGTTGAAGAGAGGATGGCTTCTTTGACTCAATTGTGTAAGTTGATCAGATTTTTGAGTGGGAAAAATCTGATTTTTGCAAGTGGGAAGTTATGGGTTTGCTTGAGGTTTTGGAGAAACCATTACTATGGTTGTTGGATGAAGGAGGAAGGTGATTATGGAGGGTGATAAGTGATAACTGGTCATGATATGCTATGGGAGTGATAAGAGCATGTGTAGTAATTTTAAATCAAGGTTGTTAAAAAGTTGCACATCAAATAGCTAAGTACATAAAATGACATTCTAATGAATTTATTTTCAAAATGCTTGTCTAAAATAATTTCAATATGAAATAATAACATTAATAATAGAAATAATATTATATCATTAAAATAATAAATATTTTTTAAATAATTTAAAATAAATCAACGTAAAACAAAGAAAATTCAATAAAATTCAAATTTATATGTTTTTAATTTAAATAAAATAATTTATTAATTTTTCAAAATTCGGGGTATTACATCTACTCCTCCTTAAAACCGAAGTTCGTCCTCGAACTTTAAAGTTAGCTATTTTAATCCTAGCGAAATATTAGTTTTGCGCTTTTCTCCCTTAAGCAGTTTCTTCCTTAAAACTCGATAATCGTACCTCGGAAAAGAGCTCGGGGTAGCGCTTTTTCATGTCGTCTTCTGTTTTCCAAGCTGCTTCTTCCGAAGTTTGGTTGGACCACAACACTTTGACTAACTTAATGGCTTTGTTTCGGGTGTTTCTTGTTTTGACATCAAGGATTTTATTCGATCGCTCCTCAAAAGTGAGAGTTTCATCAGGCTCTATGATTTCAGGTTGGATGACATGGGAAGGGTCGGGAATGTATTTACGAAGTTGAGACACATGGAAAACATTATGAACATTGGCTAATTCTGTAGGTAAAGCTAACCTATAGGCCACTTCTCCAATTCTTTCTAGTATCTCATAGGGTCCGATATAACGAGGACTCAACTTTCCTTTTCTAGCGAACCTCATTACTCCCTTGGTTAGCGAAACTTTGAGCAACACTTTCTCTCCAACTTCAAACTCTAAATCTCGTCTCCTTTGATCGGCATACGACCTTTGTCGGTCTTGAGCTGCTTTCATACTCTCTTGAATCATTTTTACCTTGCTTGTAGTTTCTTCGATCATTGCTGGTCTTAAATTCAATGACTCGTTCACATCATTCCAACATATGGGACTTCTACATTTCAGTCCATACAACGCCTTGTTATGTGTCATTCCTATGCTCGAGTGATAGTTGTTGTTATACGAGAACTCTATGTACATTAAATGATTATCCCAACATCCTCCGAAATCCATTACACACGCTCTCAACATATCCTCTAAGTTCTGAATGGTTCTTTCTGTTGGACCATCTGTCGCTGGGTGAAAGGCTGTACTAAATTTCAATATTATACCCACCGCTGTCTGAAGTTGTACCAAAACTTAGATAAGAATCTCGAATCCCTATCGAAAACAATGGCCTTCGGAACACCATGCAACCTAACCACTTCATTGAAATACGAATCTGCCAACTTTTTCAACGACCAAGTATCCTTCATTCCACGAATCTTGTCGTCTTAGTCAAACGGTCCATGATTACCCATATTGTGTTCTTTCAGGTCTTTGTAGTCGGCAATCCCATAACGAAATCCATAGAGATAGACTCCCATTTCCATCCTGGTACATCCAACGGTTGCAATTTTCCTCCGGGCTTCATATGTTGAATTTTCACCTTCTGACACGTTAAACATTTTGCCGCGAAATTAGCCACTTCTTGCTTCATTCGAGGCCACCAAAAATGCTTCTTCAAATCCTTATAAAGCTTATCTCCTCCGGGATGTATCGAATACGGCGAACTATGGGCTTCCCTTAGAATTCTTGTCTTGAGCTCGTCATCCTGTTGCACACACCATCTCCGTTTATACTTTGCAACGCCGTTGCCGTCGATCTCAAACTCCGGGGTTGTCCACTTTCTTTCATCTCTCTTAACTTGCTTAACAACTTGTCTCCAACTTGTTTCACTGGAATCTCTTCAAATATGTCCGGTCCAACGGTAAGAGCATTCAACTGAGCTCTCACATATCCGGGTTCAACTATTTCCAAACTCAACTTCTTAATCTCTTTGCACAAATCATCTGCCACAAGCCACACATTTGATGAATGAGCACTCTTCCTACTCAACGCATCGGCTACCTTATTCGCTTTTCCTTCTTTATACGCTATCTTCAAATCGTAGTCGCTTATAATCTCTAGCCAACGTCTCTGTCTCATATTCAACTATTTTTGTGTATATAGATACTTCAAAATTTTGTGGTCTGTATAGACTTTACATTGCACTCCATACAAATAATGTCTCCAAATTTTCAGTGCAAACACGATCGCTCCTAACTCCAAATCATGAGTAGGGTGATTTTTCTCATGCGGTTTGAGTTATCTCGATGCATAGGCTACTACTTTGCCGTGTTTCATCAAGACGCATCCAAAACCTTTCTTCGAGGCATCACTATAGACTTTAAATCCCTCTACTCCGGATGACAATGTCAATACTAGAGCGGTTGTAATCCTTTTCTTCAATTCTTGAAATGATTTTTTCTCACACTTTTCATCCCAATGAAACTTTGTTGTCTTCTTCATTAGGTTAGTGAGAGGTTGGGTCGTTCTCGAAAAATCTTTTACGAATCACCGGTAATATCCGGCTAGACCTAAGAAACTCCTTACTTCGGTGACATTCTTAGGTTGAGGCCAATCGATCACTGCTTGAATCTTCGATGGATCTACGGAAACACCTTCTTTTTAAATCACATGACCCAAAAATGATACTTTTTCCAACAAAAACTCACACTTCGAGAATTTAGCGTACAACTGCTTTTCTCAGACAATCTCTAAAATCTTCCTCAACTGAGCCTCATGCTCTTCTCTATCCTTCGAGTACACCAATATATCATCGATAAATACTATCACATACTTGTCCAAGTATGACTGGAAAGCTCTATTCATAAGGTCCATAAATGTTGCGGGCGCATTAGTGAGTCCGAATGGCATGACTGTGAACTCGTAATGGCCATATCTCGTACGAAAAGCCGTCTTAGGAATTTCTTCTTCCGCTATTCGCAATTGGTGATAACCTGACCCCTGGATCGATCCTTGAAAACACTGTTGCACCTCGAAGCTGATCGAATAAATCCTCTATTCTCGGGAGTAGATACTTATTCTTTACCGTGACATTATTAAACTCCTTATAATCGATACATAACCTCAAAGATCCGTCCTTCTTCCGGACAAACGATACGGGGGCTCCCCAAGGAGAAACACTAGGTCGAATGTATCCTTTTTCCAACAATTCCTCTAACTGCACCTTCAATTATTGCATTTCTGCTGGTGCCATTCAATACGGGGCCTTAAAGATAGGTCCTGTTCCCGGGACTAAGTCGATCTTGAAGCTCATTTCTCTATCGGGCGGCATTCTTGGAAGCTCTTCGGGAAATACGTCTGGAAACTCATTTACTACCGGAATTTGATCCAACTCCTCCTTTTCAATGCTCACGTCCCTTACTTGGCACAGATAAACTGGGTACCCTTTTCTAAGATAGGTTTTAAGGTTCAATGCTGAGATTATTTTGACATCGGGCTGAGAAGTTATGCCTTTATAAGATATCCAATTTCCTTTCGGTCCTCGAAGGGATATTTTCTGGTTATGACACTCGATTTTGGCTTTATACTTAGTTAACCAATCCATTCCCAATATAATATCAAATTATTTTAGGTCAAAAAGGATAAGGTCGGCTGGTAATTTAGTTTCGGCTATGACTACGGGAATATCTTGGAAAAGAGATTTACAAGAGACGGTTTCACCAGTAGGCATGGATATGTTGGCTCGACAAGATTGGGTAGAATTCAAGGGATACTTGTTAACAAAGGTGCTAGAAATAAAGGAATGAGACACTCCGGAATCAAAGAGTACATCAGCAGGATTTGAGTTTACGAGAAAAGTACCCGTCACAACATTAGCATCGGTGTCCGCTTCAGTTCTGCTCATGACGTTGATCCTCCCATTGTGTGGCTTCCGTTTCCATTCCTTCCATTTCCAACTCCAATGGTGCGATTGGTGTTCTGGTTTCAATTTTGTGCAACATTTCCTCCACGGTTGTAACTTCCTAGACTAGTGAGGCGGTTGTTATTGATGTTTTGGAGTCTTTTTCCACCTTCATTGTTGCCATTATTCCTATTCAGTATGTTTTGAGTTGGCTTCTTCGGGCAGTTGTATGATTTATCACCTACTTCGCCGCACTCGAAACATTTGATTCTTTCACCTAGACAAGTGAATCCTGGGTGGCTCTTGGCACATCTTTTGCCGACATAACTTGTTTGGTACTTATTTCCTTGCTGGGTCTGTTTTCCAGAATTCTGATTGTTGCGGTTGTTGTAGCGTGCACCATTGTTTGTGAAATTGTTGTTGTTGGGCCTCTTGTCATACCCTTGGTTGCTGTTGTTGTCGGACGGTTTCTTCCTTTTGTTTCTGGATAACACTTCTCTTTCCCGTTGCAAGATTCTCTCCAAGTTTGAAGCTTTATCATAGGCTTTCGCAAAAATGGTGGAGGTACTTCCTCCCAATCGAGTCTGAAGATCAAACCTAAGTCCATCCTCAAACTTCTGAGCCTTGGTTCCCTCGTCTGGAACTACAGTTGGACAGAATCGGGAATACTCATTGAACTTTTGAGCGTACTCTTGCACACTCATGCTATAGGTCTGGTTGAACTTACTAAACTCGTTATACTTCTGCCTACGAATGTGCTCGAGGAAAAATCGAGCTTTGATAGCTACCTTAAAAGTTTCCCAATTGAAGTTCTCTTGAACTCTTAAGGTAGGTCCTACATTCTCCCACCAAGTATCGGCATCTTCATGCAAAGAAAAGGTGGCTTGATCCACTTTTTGAGCTTCGAGCGTACCCGTGGCCGTGAGAAGCTTTTCAAAATCCCTTCACCAATTCTCGAGAAGTAGCGGGTCTTCTCTACCAACGAAGGTTGGTGGTTTCAAAGAAGCAATCTTTTTTGCCATAGCGGCTTGTGGGTCGTCTCCATGGTGATTGTTGCTAATTTGATTTTGAAGGACCAACCCAAGGTTTTGAGCTAATTGCTCGAGAGTCCTAAGTCATGCTGCAACTTGCTCGGAAGTCTCGACCATTTGATCTCCTTGTTTTCGCGCTCTAGATCGAGTATAAACGTATTGCATAAGCTATCTGTGCTATTCACATTTGGTGTTTCCACCATTCACATAAGAGAATATTCAAATAAACACATAGTGAAACTATTGGGTCAGACCGTCCGACCCAATGTTTATGGTCAGACGGGCTGAGCCCATTTCATAATTTTGCTCGCGCGTGTTTTATTTTCTTAACTTTAATATTTTTGCTTCTGATTTCTCTCAATCTCATACGAAGGTTATCATTGGTTGAATTAAATTTCGAAATTCTTTTGTTTTCTACTCCGAAAATCTCTGAGCTAATATCTTCACGAGAAATTTGCGGCTTGAGTTTGGCAGTTATCACATTGCTAACTTGTTTGAATTTTTTAGTTCTTCACTCCATTAATTTGATCAATCAATTCGACAATGGTAGTTAAGAGGGGAAGAGAAGATGATTCTAGGTATTTCGAATTTTTTTTGTTTTTATTTTAGTTTTGAGTTTCAAAAATTTTGTGTTGTTGATCGTTTTTTTTTCCTTTGAATGTAGTTCGAAGGCTTCTAAGTCTAAGAAGTCAGCCAAGATTGAGAAACCTGAGTTGTGTATGGTTGTTTCTGCTGAGAAGAAGAAGGTTTTAGACAGAGATTTGGATTATGTTCCAAAGTATGTATTTCAGTTGTATTGTTTTGATATTTTCAGTTTGTTGTTTGTTCATCTCATTTCATTTATATATATTGTTTTTTCATTCAATGTATTATTAATAGGTTTTTCGTTAGCTTTTTAGGTAGATAGTTTAGCTTTTCAGTTGTTGCTTTTGTTAGGTCTTTAGTTAGTTTTGTTCTTATTTTCAGTTGATGCTTAATTTTTTTCAATTGCTCTTATTTTCCTTTAAGTTCCTGTTTTTTGTTAGGGTTTCAGTTAGTTGTTCTTATTTTCAGTTGATGCTTAATATGTTTCAGTTGCTCTTATTCTCTTTTCAGTTAGTTCTTTGCTTAGGGTTTCAGTTAGTTGTTCTTATTTCCAGTTGATGCTTAATATGTTTCAGTTGCTCTTATTCTCTTTTCAGTTAGTTCTTTTCTTAGGTCTTTAGTTACATTTGTTCTTATTTTCAGTTGATGCTTAATATGTCTCAGTTGATCTTATTCTCTTTTCAGTTAGTTGTTTTGTTAGGGTTTCAGTTAGTTGTTTTTATTTTCAGTTGATGCTTAATATGTTTTAGTTGATCTTATTTTCCTTTCAGTTCCTGCTTTTGTTAGGGTTTCAGTTAGTTGTTGTTATTTTCACTTGGTCCTTAATATGTTTCAGTTGATCTTATTCTCTTTTCAGTTAGTTCTTTTTTTAGGCCTTAGTTACTTTTGTTCTTATTTTCAGTTGTTGCTTAATATGTTTCAGGTGCTTTTATTCTCCTTTCAGTTGGTCCTTTTCTTAGGGTTCAGTTAGTTGTGGTTATTTTCAGTTTATTGATTTTTGTCATTTATTGACTGTTGTTTTTTGTAGGTCTGTTAAGTCCGTAGGAAAAGGGAAATCTGTAGCTAAGGATTCAAAAGGAAAGGTCACCTTTAAGAGGTCTAATCCAGATGATTATGAGGATACGTTTGATCCATCGTATGTTTGTTTGTTTCTTATGTTGTGTTTTATTGTTTTCTCTGTTTTGTTATTTTTGTGTTTTAATGTTGTTTTTTGTTCATTTGTGTTAGGATTTTTCACTACAGAGGATCTTAACTCTATTCATTTGTCAGCTATTTCTGATTTTGCTTACCTTTAAGAAGTTATTAGTGGTTTTAATGGTAGGCAGAGGACTTGGGTGAGGGATATTGGATTTGGGAGTTTGTTAGATATAAAGATAAAAAACTTCAGTCCTCGTCTTTATTTGGATGTGATGCTGAGGTATAATGCTAGTGGCATGTTGTTTAGGAGTGAGAATGGAAACCTGTTGCTCAACAGGTTTGCCATTAGGGATGCTTTGGATTTGCCTTTGTCAGAGAAGCCTGTTGAGGTTATAGATCCTTATGCATTTCGGTGGGAAGGGAGTGAAGTTGAATCCAGGGTTGAGAGTAAGAGATGGTTGGAGTTCCTAGGTGTTAGTGATGGTCAAAATCTATATATGGCGAAGAAGGCTTGGGCTGATCTCTTCAAGAAATATGTTGTTGGGGATGATTTCAAGAGGTTGTTTGTTCTGTTTGCTGTGACAAAGTTTCTTTGTCCTCGTGGTGATTATGGTGCAGTGGTGAAATGTGGGAAGAGTTTAGAAGATGTTTCTCAGATTTCATCGTATGATTGGTGTGGATTTGTCAGACATTCTTTGTGTTCTGCCATTTTAGACTGTCATCATATTCTTACATCAAAGAAGAGTACTTCAGGTTTTGATGGCAGTAAATTTTCTACTAAGTTGAGGGGTTGTGTAAGTGCTTTGGTGCTTGCTGTGATTCACAACTTCAGATGTCGTGATTTAGATTTCACAGCAGTAGAGAAACCCTATATATGTTACTGGGATGATGAAGATAGGTTGAGTGATGTGGTTAAGCAATTCCAGCTGAACCTGAAGCATATTCTCCCAGTCAATAGTGATGATAAGGGGAAACAAGTTCTTGATGCTGATAAGGGTTTGGATAAGGGGAAACAAGTACTTGATGCTGATAAGGGTTTGGATTCTTCATTCAAGGTTGTTCAATCTTCAAGTTCATCAAGATAGTTAGTTATAGATCTTCCATCTCACTTGATGACTGGTGATGAGATCAATGCTTCTGATGTTCCAGTAAGTGATGCTTTGAATTTGTTTTTTTTCAATTTCTTTATTTTTCAGTTTGTATTTGTATAGCTTCTGTTGTTTGTTGTTATGTTTCAGTTAGTATTTTAATGCTTTCAGTTTGTTCATTTATTGGTTTCAGTTGGTATTTTAATACTTTCAGTTAGATCGTTTTTTTGCTTTCAGTTGGTTCCTTTTTGCTTTCAGTTGGAATTTTAATACTTTCAGTCTGTTCATCTATTGGTTTCAGTTGCTAATTTTTTTCTTTCTGTTGTTTGTTGTTATGTTTCAGTTGGTATATTATTAGCTTTAGCTGTTCCTTTTTTCTGCTTTCAGTTGGTATTTTAGTGGTTTCAGTTAGTTAATTTTTTTGGTTTCAGTTGGTATTTTAATGCTTTCAGTTAGTTCTTTTTTTGGTTTCAGTTTGTATTTTAATGCTTTCAGTCTGTTATCTGTTGTTTTGTTTATTACTTGTGGTTCATTTACCTTTTTTGATAATATTCTTATTTTGTGTTGTATTCTAGGGATATATGAAGAATCTGCTTCGAGTGAGGTGAAATGCAATTGCATTTTGTGAAGTTAACTTGAAGATTGCATAAGATATTCGACAAGAAGGGGAACATCTATCTCTGGAGACTTTATCCCAAGAAGATGGTGAAGATGTGCTTAATGATGATTTCTTTTCTCAAATTGATGAGTTGGAGAAGAAATATTGGGAGAATAAACGTTAGGCAGAGGCTTTGAATGTGAAAGTTAGCCTTGTTGTGAAGAAAGTTCAGGTTGCTGTTGAGAGGAATCAAACACATGTTTTTAATCCAAGCGATCCTCCAAAAGTTGTTTCTTTTATGGGTGGAGTAAGTATAGGAGAGCTTGTTGGGAAGAAGGATAATGATTTGGATTCGCGTGACAAGGAAGATGAATCTGAAGATGAGGCAGGTGAAGATAGTTTTGATGGTGATGATTTTGATAAAGGAGGGAAGTCAGCCGATGATGATGAAGATGGTACTTTAGGTCAGGCACATGAGAGTGGTCCCAGTGTAGCTGATGACAAAGCAGAATCATCTACAAATGAGCAAAAGAATGCTGGTGGCAATGATGATAAGTTGGGACACGATAAGAAAGAGAGTAGTGGTGGTCAAGATAGCACCAAAAAAAATGATTCTACCGAAGTTGAAGGTGCTTCATTTGTTAAGGACTCATCAAGAACAGCACCACATATCGAAAAGACATATAGTCACAAGAGTCCGAGATATGACTCTTCAAGTAAAGGGACAAGGCTTTCTGATACTTTTGGCTGTCCTTTGGGTTATTCAAGCCATCCTAGTGTTCATGTTGGTGACACTTCAATGCCTTTATTTCAACTTTTGACTCCTAGTCCTCTTCTTGAAGCAGCTATTCCCTCACTTGTTGTAAGTTTTGTCCTCTTCTATTTTGTTCTTTTTAGTTAGTGTTAGTAAATTTCAGTTAGCACTATTTTGTTTTCATTTGGACTTCCTGTTCTAATTTTTTTCCCCATTGTTAATTTCTTAGTTTTTTTTGTTCTTGTTTTTGCAAGGTGGATGACAAGACTGAAAAGTCTGTTAGTACTGCTTTAGTTGAGGGCTTGGAAAGTAGTACCTCCATTCCTATGATTATTCCTCCTCCTGTTGTTGAAGCTAATATTCCCACAGCCAATGTAAGTTTTTACTTTATCATTTTTGTTCTTTTTAGTTAGTGTTATAAAATTTTCAGTTAGTTCTATTTTGTTTTCATTTGGACTTCCTGTTTTTAGTTTTTATTTTGTTCTTGTTTTTGTAAGGTTGATGACAAGACTGAAAAGTCTGTTAGTACTGCTCCTTTAGAGGGCTTGGAGAGTAATACCTCCATTCCTTTTACTACTTCTGCTCCTGTTGTTGAAGAAGAGATTCCGACACCTGTTGTAAGTTTTTGTTTTATCATTTTTTCAGTCTTTTCAGTTGGTGTTTCAGTTTCTTCAGTTACTCTATTTTGTTTTCATTTGGACTTCTTGTTGTTTTTTTTATCCTTGTTGTTATTAAGTTTTGAGTTTTTTTTGTTCTTGTTTTTGCAAGGTCCATGACAAGACTGAGAAGTGTGCTCCAGTAGAAGGGTTGGAGAGTAGTACCTCCATTCTTCTTATTACTCCTCCTAGTGTTGTTGAAGAAGAAATTCCCCACCTGTTGTAAGTTTTTGCTTTATCATTTTTTGTTCTTTTCAGTTAGTGTTATTAAATTTTCATTTAGTTCTATTTTGTTTTCAATTGGACTTCCTGTTCTTTTTTTTTTTACCTTTGCTGTTGTTGAGTTTTGTGTTTTTTTTGTTCTTTTCTTTGCAAGGTCCATGACAAGACTGAAGAGTCTTCTAGTACTGCTCGAGTAGTAGGGATGGAGAGTAGTACCTCTTCCATTCCTATGATTACCTCTCCTCCTGTTGTTGAAGCAGATATTTGTTTTTGCTTTATCAGTTTTTGTTCTTTTTAGTTACTGTTATTAATTTCTCGGTTAGTTCTATTTTGTTTTCATGTGGACTTCCTCTTGTGTATTTTTTTTCTTATTGTTCTTAAATTTTGAGTTTTTTTTGTTCTTGTTTTTGCAAGGTCCATGACATGACTGAGAAGTGTGTTAGTACTGGTCCATTAGAGGGCTTTGACAGTAGTGCCTCTTCCATTCCCATGCTTACTCCAATTAAAATTCAATATCCTCATGTGAGTTTTTTTCTAATGGTTTCAGTTACTTGTTTGTTATTTTCAGTTGTTGCTTAATATGTTTCATTTGCTCTTATTTTCTTTTCAGTTGGTCTTTTCTTAGGGTATCAGTTAGCTATTATTTTCAGATGTTGCTTTGTAATTGAAAATTTCAGTTGATGCTTAATATCTTTCTGCTGGTCTTATTCTCCTTTCAGTTTGTGGTTTTCTTAGTGTTTCAGTTAGTTGTTTGTTATTTTCAGTTGTTGCTCAATATGTTTCAGGTGCTTTGATTCTCCTTTCAGTTTGTGCTTTTCTTAGGTTTTCAGTTACTTGTTTGTTATTTTCAGTTGTTGCTTATTATGTTTCAGGTGCTTTTATTCTCCTTTCAGTTGGTGCTTTTCTTAGGGTTTCAGTTACTTGTTTGTTATTTTCAGTTGTTGCTTAATATGTTTCAGGTGATTTCATTTTTTTTTTCAGTTGGTGCTTTTCTTAGGGTTTCAGTTACTTGATTGTTATTTTCAGTTGTTGCTTAATATGTTTCAGGTGCTTTCATTCTCCTTTCAGTTGGTTCTTTTCTTAAGGTTTTCAGTTACTTGTTTGTTATTTTTCAGTTGTTGCTTAATATGTTTCAGGTGCTTTCATTCTACTTTCAGTTGGTTCTTTTCTTAGGGTTTTCAGTTACTTGTTTGTTATTTTTCAGTTACTTGTTTGTTATTTTTCAGTTGTTGCTTAATATTTTTCAGGTGCTTTCATTCTCTTTTCAGTTGGTTCTTTTCTTAGGGTTTTCAGTTACTTGTTTGTTATTTTTCAGTTGTTGCTTATTATGTTTCTGGTACTTTTATTATCCTTCCAGTTTGTCCTTTTTTGGTGTTTCAGTTACTTGTTCTTTTCTAGTATTTCAGTTGTTTTTGTTGTTTATTAATATATTATTTTTTTATGTATGATAGGATGATGGCTCATATTCCTTAGCTTCTGGAAGTCTTTCCTTAAGTGGTGTGAATATACCACAGTACAAGATCCCTTTGAGCGCACCAGATTTAAATGCCGAGTCAACGATAGAAGGGAAGTCTTCAGGACAGAAATTTGAGCTAATGATTCTCAATGATGATTCAGAAGAGACTGATGAGGAATTAGATCTGGATAAGCTTGTGAAGAATATTAATCAAGATTGTGATGAGGGTGTTGCTGGTACAAGTAGTACAAAGGAAGATGTTGTTCAAGGGATTCCATCTTCCTCTCATGTTCAGCACGGTTCACCTGCATTGCAAGCATATCCACTGAACAATCATGATGTATTTCTTACAAGAATTCTTCAGTCCAAAAATAAATATGTAGAAGATTTGAGCAGTGAAGAGACTTGGATGGTGGATTACTTGTTTTATGATGAGTATGCTGATGTGTCAAAGCTGTCATTGAATCCAGATTCTAGTCCTCTTAAAATCAAGAACTTTGACTTGGAAGATCGCATCAATAATGAGGTTCTTCTTGATTTTGAGAATCATGTTACTTCTCAAGTTGTGGAAATGAGAAAGTTTGACTTCTTGAGTATGTCGCCTGATTCTTGGATAAGCGGGGCAGTGTTTGGAGCTTGTGCTTACATGTTTAATAGAAATGAGGAAAATAGCCCTTCAGTAACAAGGAGATTCTATATGGATTTGATGCCTTTTGTAAGTTTTTCTGTGCTTTTCTTTTGCCTATTGTCAGTTGTAGTCTTTATGGGTTTAGTTTTGCTTTCAGTTAGTTCTATTTTCTTTTCATTTGAATGATCTGGATTTTCATTCGGTTAATTATGTTCTTTTGTTGTTTCTGTTTTTTCTTTAGAACTTCATAAATTGGTTAATTGTGGAGAAGATTAAAGAGGATAATTTGAAGAGCATGGAAACTCAAAAGGAGTATGACCTCAAAAAGATCGAGGGTACACCAGAGCATGCTATTGAGAAGGCAAAGTGGGAAGCTGAAAAGTCAAAGATATCCATTCGGCCAGAGGACGTGTTTGTGAAGAATTGTACCAATGCAATTTCTTCATGGGTGAAAACATTTCCAAAGAATGATATTTGTGAAGCTGAATTGGTATGTACAAAGTCATTGATTTTTCTTTACATTACTATTATAATTTTTTGTTCTTTCATTTATATGTTGTTAGTTAGTTTAAGTTGTTTTTCACTGTCTGTTTGTTTTGTTGCTGTTTTTTGTAGTTTGAGTTCCTCTTTTTATTTTTTCATGTACTTTTCTGTTTTATTCAGTTGTTTTTAATTTAGTTTCAGCTGGTGTTCCCATGGTTTCAGCTGGTGTTATTTAATTTTCAGTTAGTGATATCTTCTG
Organism: Patellifolia procumbens; assembly: GCA_947645195.1. Classification (NCBI taxonomy): domain Eukaryota; kingdom Viridiplantae; phylum Streptophyta; class Magnoliopsida; order Caryophyllales; family Amaranthaceae; genus Patellifolia; species Patellifolia procumbens. The sequence continues at coordinate 8,789,028 of CANSGD010001328.1, forward strand.
TTTCAGTTAGTTTCATTTTTTTTTTAGTTAGTGATATGTTTGGTTCAGTTGGTTTGACTTTTTGCTTTTTTGCTTTTATGTAAATGTATTTTTGTTCTCATTTTACTTTCAATTTGGCAGAAATTTGTTCATGTTCACAAGGACAATCATTATACTATTTTGGTAATCAAGAGGAAAGAGAAGAAAATTGAAAATATTGATAACCGAAGTGACAACAATGAGTTTGACCGATATTGGCACGTTGATGATAAGAATGTGAAGTTATATAATGGTGCCGATACTTTTGTACGTATCTTTTTATTTTATCTTTTTGTTGTTGTTCTTTTTGTTGCCTTTCAAAAGTTATTTACTTGTTTAAGTTTTATGCAGTGTCTTTTCTTTAAGTCCTTCATGATGTTTCAAATGGGGTGTCAAGATTTTCATCAAATGCAACATTGGGAGATGGTGACACCTTATTTTTCATGGAGGAGTGACAAGAATGTGAATGATTGTGGTGTGTATGCCATCAAGGGAATGGAGCTATATGATGGCGAAGCTGTGCGAGAAGGTCCAATTGCTTCACTTGGCAAGGTATTATTTTTATAGTTAACTGAAATATTAAAAAAGACTAACTGAAAAACCCATTGCACAACTGTTGCTTCTATGTAGAACTTAGTTTATATCAGTTAGTGTCTTTAAGTTTTATATTTATTTGACAAACCAATAACTTTTTAATGTACAATTTACCTTTAGCGGTTCCTATTTTTGGTTTCAATTGGTATTTTAATGCTTTCATTTAGTTCTTTTATTGGTTTCAGTTGGTATTTTAATGCTTTCTGTTAGTTCTTTTATTGTTTTCAGTTGGTATTTTAATGCTTTCATTTAGTTCTTTTATTGGTTTCAGTTGGTATTTTAATGCTTTTAGTTAGTTCTTTTGTTGTTTTCAGTTGGTGTTTTAATGCTTTCAGTTTGTTCCTTTTTTTGGTTTCAGTTGGTATTTTACTGCTTTCAGTTAGTGCTTTTTATTCCTTTCAGTTGGTATTTTAATGCTTTCAGTTAGTTGTTCCTTTTTTGGTTTCAGTTGGTATTTTAATGCTTTAAGTTAATTCTTTTATTGATTTCAGTTGGTATTTTAATGCTTTCAGTTAGTTATTTTATTGGTTTCAGTTGGTATTTTAATGCTTTCAGTTAGTTCTTTTATTGGTTTCAGTTGGTATTTTGATGCTTTCAGTTAGTTCTTTTATTGGTTTCAGTTGGTATTCCATTTTTACATAATAACTGATACCATTTTTGTCATTCTTTTGTTTATTACTTTTCAGGCAGGAGTGAAACAGTTTCAACGGTGCAAGCTTGCTTATCGATTAGCAACTTATCCTATGAACAAGCTGGCAAATAAATTGAAGGGTGATTGTGTGCTATGGTCACAGAAGAAGGAAGAGTTGTTAGCAAAGCAGAAAATAAGGAAGAAAAATGAGAAGGCTCTTTATCAATTGTCATTGAAAAAGGAAAAGAGCAGTGATACAAATGATCCGGCTATTCTTGAACAAAGGAGGAAGCATGAAGTAGAAGTTGAAAGGGTGCTAAATCTTGATCGTTATGATACTCAAAGAGTCAATAAACTACTAGATTTTAACTATCATTAGTTTTTGAGAATTTAGGTTAATTGTATAGTATACATATACAGTTAGAAGTATTTGTAACTTAGGTTAATTGTATAGTATACATGTATAGTTACAAGTATATACTATTCTTCAGTTAGTTTGTATTTGGTTTTAGTTTATATATACTTTTCTTCAGTTAGTATACATGTATAGTTACAAGTATAAATCAATTACTATTAATTTTGGTTCATGAAATTTGTTTTTGTCTTCAGTTTATTAAATTTTTATTTTTTATTTCATTAATATATGTTGTTGTTATATTTTAATTCTATTATTCTTATATTAGTTTGAGCATATTAGAAAATGAATAGGTTTTTAAGTTAATTAACTGGAATATACAACTAAATGAAAGTAATCCAACAACAACTGAAGTTAATTAACTGGAATATACAACTAAATGAAACTAATCCAACAGCATCTGAAATCTGAAAGAATTATAAGACTAAATGAAATATTTTAAAGACTAACTGAAAAAGTCCAATTTAAATTTTTTGGTTTCAGTTGGTATTTTAATGCTTTCAGTTTGTTCCTTTCTTGGTTTCATTTGGTACTATAATGCTTTCAGTTTGATCCTTTCTTGGTTTCAGTTGGTATTCCAATGCTTTCAGTTTGTTCCTTTCTTTGTTTCAGTTGGTATTCCAATGCTTTCAGTTTGTTCCTCTTCTGTTTTCAGTTGGTATTTAAATTATTTCAGGTTGTTCTAAATTGGTTTTCAGTTCGTATTCCAATGCTTTCCATTTGTTCCTCTTTTGTTTTTAGTTGGTATTTAAATTATTTCAGGTTATTCTTTTTTGATTTTCAGTTGGTATTCCAATGCTTTCAGTTTGTACTTTTTTTTAGTTTGAATTCAAATGGTCTTTTCATTCACGGTTTTTAAAATGTTCATATTTATTCTTGTACAATGAACCGTTATTTATGAAACGCCATCTATCAAAAGTAACCGTTTTAATTACATTGCATTTAATCATAATTACACTGTTGATATTACCAAGCATCTTTGTAAGACTATATATATAGAGATATGCTGTTTACATTCTTTCAACGTACAATATAATTTGAGAAGTTCAAACAAATTTGAGTCCTTTAATTCCTATTCAAAAATCTTCAAATTCACAACTTGAAAATCTGAAATGGCGTCACAGAGTGAGTTGAATTATTTACAAAGGAGAATGGATGAAGAAGAGAGGTTTCTAAAGAAGTTTCAAGAGAAAAAGGGAGATAGAAAGGGTTCAAAAACAACTCGCGCAGAGGGTGACAGAACTGGAGAACAAAGCGAAGGATTTAGAAGCAGAAAATAGGGTCCTGACGTTGAAAAGGACCCAATGTCTAAATGAATTGCAAGTGAAGAAATTCACTCAATTTGACATGGACCAAACGTTCATCGAGGGAGTCTACGCTTGTAAGGATGCTTACAACCGTCGTTTCCCAAACCTTCGCAACACTTGGGAGGCTGCGGAGGAGGCCATTGAAGAAAAGAGTCGCTCAAGGGCTCAGAGGCTTGAGTTGTTGGGTGATAGTGAGAGTGTTTTCAAATCTCTTGTGAACGATCCTAGTCTTTTAGAGTCTTCTGAGAAATGGTAGATTTTAGGTTTGGTAATTAGTTAGTTTTTTTTTTTTCTTATGTTGTTGTTTATGTGTGAACTGAAATTAGAATTAGTTTGTAATATTTATGCTTTGAATGAAAGTTCTTATTCATATTATCTCAGTTTGTCCCATTTTCGTGTCAGTTACTCTTAGTGTTTTTTCAGTTGGTATTAGTTTTTTTGATTACTATTTTTAACAATGAGTTTTGTTTCATTTTCTTGTATTTTCTCAGTTTTATTCAGTTAGTTTTACTATTGGTTCATTTAGTTCCAGTTGTAATCCAGTTACTTGTATTTTCTAGTTGTTTAGTTTCACTATTGTTTCAGTTACTTGTAGTAATTCTTTGTTTGGTTTTTAAGCAAAAGTTTCTTTTTTATTTGAATTAGGACACTTAGGTTCACTTATTCTAATGAAATAAAAGAATTATAAGCCTAACTGAAATATTAAAAACACTAATTGAAAAGTAGCCAGTGAAACTGAGTAGGTCCTTGCATTTTAGAATTTCATTTAGATCGGTTATTCTCATGAAATGAAAGAATTATAAGACTAACTGAAATATTAAAAAGACTAACTGAAATATTAAAAAAACTAACTGAAATATTAAAAAGACTAACTGAAATGTTAAAAAGACTTACTGAAATATTAAAAAGACTAACTGAAATATTAAAAAGACTAACTGAAATATTAGAAAGACTCAGTTTATATCAGGATATGAAATTGTATTATTAATAAATGAAATATATATAAAATACTAAATGAAATAATCATGATACTAAATGAAATAATCATGATACTAACTGAAATTCATTTAGTTTAGTTTGTAATTCAGTTACTATTGTTTCATTTAGTTCCAATCTTAATTCAGTTAGTTTCACTAAGCTTTCAGTTGTTGCTTTTAGTTGTTTAGTTACTTTATTGACTTAGTTTCATTTACTTCCAGTTTTAATTCAGTTACTATTGTCTCACTTAGTTCCAGTATTAATTCAGTTAGTTTCACTAAAGTTTTAGTTGCCTTTTTTTGTGGCTTCATTCAGTTGCTGTTTAAGTGATGATTAACTCCTTCAGTTAACTTGATTCTTTTTTCAGTTTTATTCTTCCATTAGAAATATGAAATTTTTAACTCCTTCAGTGAAATTTAGATATAATGATTACTGAAATTCTAATTAATGTCAATAAATTTGTACGAAAGTAAAATATAGTGAATGAATTTAAAAGTGAAGTAACTGAAATTTAAATAGAGTTACCTGAAAATCAGTAAAATGTAACAGGAACTTTAAAGCTTCATTAAGAATCCAAAGGTACATTTGGTGTTTGTGTTCCATATTCATTGGGATGCCTAGTCTTCATTTTTCTTTTCTCAAAATGTCCTTTTACCCTTTTATTTCCTTTTGGTGGTCTTCCTTTTGTCTTTATTATCTCTGGATTTTCAACAACTTGTCTTCTTCTTTCTTCATCTTCAATTTCTTGTTGTTTTTCTTGGTCAGTCTTGAAAACTTCTTTGACAGATTTATATAATTCCTTCATTGAGTTGTCGCATAAGTTCCTTGCCTCCTTAGTTGTCTGGCATATTATATCAGGTTGTAGAAGTTTTTTGTAATTGCTTGTCTCCATGGTGTCCAGAGCTGTGCATGTGGGTTTTGGTCTTTGTCACCTGCTGTTTCATCTTATTAGTAAAGTGTTTTAGTTGGTTAATAATTTTCAGGTATATCAGAAAATATTTCAGTTGCTAAACTTACTAGTATTGTTTTCCCATATTGTTGATTTTGCAAGCGTTGTCCACCTTTTCAAGATATACTTTTCAGGTATCTTCAAAATGTTGAACATGTGCATTACCCTTATAATGTGATAGCATAGCATTCCTGTTTTCGTGAAGCATCGGCATGTGCAAACAAATTATGTTGTACTCTGATTGTATGCTACATTATCTGAGTTGCTGAAGTCTTCTTCTGATGAGACTTCAAAGAACTTAAGGTCTGAGTTTTGTGCTTCAAATGCTCTCAAAGATGATGCCATTGCCCAGTCATATTCTGTTTCAAAATCTTTGTACAGCGCAAGGTGTAAGCTTGTGCAGCATGTTTTAACAGCTTTGATTTTGAGTTGATGCCTTTCGGACGCTCCGTTCTGTTTCTGAAGTTGTCACTTGTTTCATTGCTTCTCCATCTCTTTACTGTTTCCTCAAATATGTGATAGAACTCAAACAAGTTTGTTGATGACTTTGCATTGAACGATATTGCTCTGTTGGTGACTTCACTCCTTTGTGATGACAGTATTCCAGCTGAAAACATATCTCTATTTAATGCTGTGCACCATTTGTGTCTTTCCTCATATACTTGGTTGAACCATTCTTCTTTTTGGTGTCCATATTTTTCCATCATTTTTGCCCACATTTCTTCAAATATCGATTTATTTTTGCATCCCATGAGGCAATTTTTGAACATCTCTTTGAATTCTTCATTGCTTTTGAGGGATCCAAAGTGGCTTACAAAGTTTTTCTCAATGTGCCACAGGCATAGTCTATGTCTTGAATTTGGAAAAACCTGTTACGTAGAAAATATTAATAGCTGTAGAGTTTGGAAGGCATTTTAATGTGTATTTGATGTGTGTTTCAGTTGGTAGTGGTGTTGTTTTCGGTTAGTGTCTATTTTACTTCAGTTTTAGTTCAGTGCTATATATGTGAGAAGTAATTGAAATAGGGAGTTGTTTTATTTTTACCTTTTCAATTGCATTTCCCATTGCCTTGTCTTGGTCAGTGAATATTGTCTTGGGTTCTTCTTGGCACATTGCTCTCTTGAATGTTTGCAAGAGCCACTTGAAGCTCTCTTCTTTTTCATTTGTGCTGAAAGCACATACAAACATGGTTGTCTTCAAATGGCAGTTTATGCCAACAAATGGTGCACATATGAGCCTATACTTGTTTGTTCTATATGTTGTATCAAATATGACTAGATCTCCATAGGCTTTGAAGTCCTCCAACATCATTGAATCTCTCCAAAAGTAGCTCACAATGTTGTTATGTTCCCCAAATTTCAGCCTATAGAAGAATGATGGGTCTTCTTCAGTTTTTGATTGCAGAAGGTCTAAGACGCTCTGCATGTCTTTTCCTTCTACCATCCTAGACCTGTATAGTGTGATGTAGTTGAGGTGGTCCCTTTTTGTGTGACCTACAACCTCCTCTGAACCGGCCTCGTTGCATAAGAAATTGTATGCATGCATTGGCTTTATTCCCTAGTCAACCATTGTTTCGATGAGCTGAGCTGTGTCTTCAGTTATCTTCCTTTCTGATTTCAAATGATGACGTTCCTTCTCTATTACAAGCTCATGGTTGTGTTGGAGCTCATGTGCTACAATGAGAAAATCTTCCCCGGGTTTTTCTTGTTTATTTCTTACCATGGCTTTGTACGTTGTTCTCGTCTCATTGACTGACCTTTCCTTTCTTTTCTTATTTGGTTGTTCAAATTCTGGTATTTGAACATGCTGTTGGTCTGCATTTGTTTCTTTTGTTTGCTGTTTCTTTTTTGATGCTTTTGATGCACCTTCTTTGGAGCAAACCAAATAGAACTCACAAATAGAATTGTCATTTCTCCTTCTTCTAAGAGTTTGTTTCCTGATGCTGAATCCTAGTGCCCTTGAATGAGCTTGGTACAAATTGTATCCATCATCAACATTGGAAACACTTCTTCCTATAAGGCTCTCTTTGATATGCTCATCATCTATGTATTTCAAATAGCCATCTTCTGCTGTACAGTTGGAAATAAAACTGCTTTAGTTAATATATTATGTAAATTATACTTATATTACAAGTAAATGAAATAAATATAATACTAAATGAAAGTATCATGATAGTAAATGAAATATTAAAAACACTAACTGAAAAGTAGCCAGTGAACTGAGTATGCTCATGAAATGAAAGAATTGTACGACTAACTGAAATATTAAAAAGACTAACTGAAAAAAAACAATTTGCAGTTCTGCTTCTCTTATCTAGAACTTAGTTTCACTAGTGAAAAAATAGCTATTGCTGCTCCCTTCTAGCTACGGGCTTGTAAGTAAGCCCGCAGCTATCCTACTTTAGCTACGGGCGTATAAGGAAGCCCGCAGTTACATATTGCTTGCTGCGGGCGCTTTGGGTAGGCCCGCAGCTACAGCGGCCCAAAAACATAATTTAAATCGTATTTTAATGTACGCAAGGCTTTGTCCTCTCTTTCCCTCTCTTTCCCTCTCTCCCACTGAAGTTGCCTTTCTCTTGCCCGTTTCTGCGAAACCCTAATCTATCTCCTCCCCCTAAAATCTCCGGCATCTCTCTCCTCGATTTCTCTCTTCTCTTTCCTTTCTTCTGCTCGCCGAATCTGACCCAATCTCAATCTAAATCCCTTACTATTTCGAATCGCAAGATTGAGGCCTAACGATGTCATTTTATCAACCCCCAAAGGTAAACCCTTCCCTTTTTTCCGCCAATTTTCGATTCTAGGTTTTTAATTTTTGTGGGATTTGATGTAGATTTGATGTTATTTTTGTGTTCTTTCATTGTAGTGTAGATGATTTAAATCAAATTAGGGCTTATTGATCTGGAAATTTTAATCTTTTTTGTCGAATCTTTTGTGGGTTTTTAGGGTTTGCTTTATTATTTATTTAATTCATTGTAGTTTGCTTTATCAATCTGTAACGCAATTTAATTTCTCCACTTAGATATATCTGCTTGTAAAATTGAGCTTCCTATTCCTATTCCTATTCCTATTCCTAACTGCAACTATATTAATTTGCTGTAATCTGATTATTTTGGGCTTTTAGGGGCCAGTTCCACTAAAAATCTGCCCTTGGTTTGAGGTCCTTGATCAGTGTTTATCCAGTTGAATCTAAGAATGGGGTCTAGTGGTGGGATTGTGGTGAAGCGTGCCAAGTATAAGACTAGTGCTAAGGCCCCCGGCACTCCCGGTGTCATTAAATTTCTGCACTTATATGTGTGTAGTTCTAACAGAATTTTAAGGTAGGTCTCAACTATCCTGTCTTAACTGAGGCATGAGAGACATAATTTTGTGTTACTTCCAGATCTTTGTGGCATTTGAAACTTTTCGTAGCCAAGCTAAACATCATTGTAAGGATTGTTAACTTGCACCTAGAAGATCTTGGCAAAGGATTTTCTCTGAATATACCAGTAATTAAAATATGCTTGGTCTTTTGCATTACTTGCATTTAAGGTCATCAATTTTGTTGTTTTTGCAGGTTTCTCGGTTGCTAGTAGGTGGTGTTAAGGTAGTTGGTATCTATGTCTGGGTTGGCGAAATTGTCTTTAAGAATTCAACATTAGTTCTTTGCCAGGTAAATATTGCTGGGACCTAACTCTTAATGTCAGTATGGAAAGCTTTGATGCTTGAGAGAAGACATGGATTAGGACGAATCAGAAATTTTTTATGTACCTTCTAACTTTCAAAAACTCAGTTTGACATGGATTAAGACAAATATATGCTTTAACATATTTTTATTCATTGCAATGAAGACTATGGATGAATTTACATTCGCCCCTAATGATCCACTTCCGGAGCCAGACTTCGAGTTGGTTTTAATACCATAAAAGGTGCCTGATATCATGTATTTATATAGACTTCTCTACCTTATTTACAAGCTAATGTGTGCGTCATTGGAGCTCTTGGGAGCTATTTTGTGCTTACTATCGTATATTAGTTGTGGTTATCTGTTTTAGTATTAAATCGCAGGTTTGAGGGAGTTTTCTCCTTATTCCTGAGCCATTTGGAAGCAACCACGACCTTACAAGATGTTACGGACACGTAGGAAGGCTCACGAGTTTTATGGGTAGTTTAGGAGGTCCCAAGAACCATAAACGTGAAGTTTAGAGAGCCAAAGAGTCAAAAAGGAGGTTTCCGTACTCTGATCGGGCCCGATCGGGCGAAGAAATATTGATCGGGTATAGATGTTGCGGACCCGATCGGGCGAGGAGCCATGTCCCCAGACCCGATCGGGCACCCGCTGCCCGACCCGATCGGGTCCCCCCCAACTAAGTTGCTGCTCGTTTGCTGTTTCGGTAAAGACAAAATGAGATGGGCCTCTTTCTTATTGTCAGCCCGATCAGGGATCAGCACCCGATTGCATCGGGCGGTCCAAAATATGTCATTAATGATGCTGATTTGCAAAGGATTTAATTGTGGGCTTGGTTTGCGTGCAAGAGGAGGCGGGGCCCACTACGTGATGGCTGTCTTTTGTTTCACCTCTTTTATTTGGAAGGAAGGAGCGTTAGTCGGAGGATTAGACTATTAGTGGAGGACCATTAATTTAGCTTGAATTTTAATATTTAGGAGAGAGCATTATTTTTTAGCATTTAATTAGTTTTAGTATTTTAATTTGCTTTCTTGATTAAACACTTTAGATTAGATTAAAGGTGATTGAACCTTGGATTCGATTTCAATAAAAGTTCCTGCTTTCTGTCAATTGGTATTTTTCTTTACCCTAATCTCTTTTATTATTCTTAATTGCTTAGCTTAAGTATTTAATTATTCATGATGCAATTATTAGGGTTTCATATTAGTTTTGTTGTTGTCAATTCAATTATGAGTGAGTAGTTCTCTTTCTAGGGCATTAGATAGGGAAGCCATGTTTATACCATGATTGTTATTTAGATTTCTATCAATTTCTAGGGCTTGATTAGGGTGATTGTGATGTGGTTTGTTCTTATTGAGTAATTAATGTCAGTGTACAATTTCATTGGTTGCTTGTGGTTAATAGTTGTTTGCACAGACCCGTCTTACGACTAGAGGCCTAGGACACGTCAGTAGTTCTGATTATGTTAGTGAACATGCGGCGTATGTTGAACTACGAGCGTTGAGTCTTATCCATAGCTCCACACATGCTCTAATTCCACGACTCTTGACTTTGGTTTTGATAGTAGTTGATCTCGTTGGATTGGTATTATCATGGTGGACCGACCTAATACCCTAGGCTTTTATTCCATAGTTAATTCCTCGATTTGATTTGTCTTCCTTAGCTTACTCATTAGTTTAATTAATTCTTCCCTGATTTCGTCTGAAGTAGCTGAATTGGTTGAATATTATTTAAAAACTCTGTCTCCCTGTGGATTCGACCCTGCTTCCCTTGACTACTATTGTTAGAGGACTGTAGGTTTATTTTTGATTAGGTGACACGACTTTAGCCTATCAAATTTTGGCGCCGTTGCCGGGGAGACGGCTAGTTTTCTAATTTTTGTTCGATTGTTCAGACTACTTTTCTTGTGTAAATATTTTTTTTATTTTTGTAAATTCTTTCTTTCTTCCTCTCTTACTCATGAGTTTATATGGAGTGGCCGGATTATAATTCGTATGGGGAAGGTTACCCTAATTTTCAAGGGCATTATGACAATAATAATGGATACTCCAATTATCAGGGGCAAGACTATGATAATGGGTATTCTAATTTGCAAGAGCAATATAATTTTGATAATGGGTATTGCAATAGTTATGTGTCTGATGCATATTCTTATTGTGAATATCCAAATAATTTGTGCATGAATTCCCATGATATTGACCATTTCCCTAACGAGTCCTATGCAACTGATTATACTTATTCTGACCCACATGGAGTCCATAATTATTCACAGTCTGAATCTTCAGAGAGTCTAGATCTACTTAAGCAGATGATTGATTCTTGTGGTGAACGAATTGAAAAATCTAATCAAGACTTGATGTGTTACCTCACACAACGAATTGAAAAATCTAATCAAGACTTGATGTGTTACCTCACACATGTCTCAAATTTTGAAAAATCGCTTGCTATGCAACTTGATGGTCAACGGGCGATTTATGATGATAATGATTATGATGATGATTGTGTCGAGAATGCCATATTAGAGGTGAATGATAAGACTCTGACTCCTGATATTGAAAAGCATGATCAGACTGAGGGGAGTGTGGATGTAATGAATGTTTTGATCGAAGAGGAACTCTTGGTTGAGAGCCCTAGTGTTGACGAGCCCATTATTGAGGATGGTGAAATTGTAAGTCAAACCGTCAAGGTTGAGCCTATTATTCCCTGTCCCTATATTCCATCTTCACATAGACTTGATCTTGTCCCTTCCCTCCCTATTCGCCATGCCCCATATTTTCTCACAGTTGCGATTGCTCCTATTCTCTCCTTGAGATCCTCACAGCCTACGCCACCAAAGGGAAGTTGTTCATTGTCCTTCTTTTCTCCCTTTTATTTTGATTTTACTTATCTTCACAAATCATTTATTTTCTCTGATATTATTTATGTGAAGATAGATGCGCTTGTCATTAAGCCATATCTAGTGCTCAATGATATGTTTGCAGGCGCATTTGATAAGTTACTCAAGGCATTGGACTCTTCCAATGATGATAGGATAAGATCGTGTATGGGCATGTTAGGGTACTATTCCTACAACCCTGTTCCTCTTCTGACTGATGGTTGAGGTAATATGGTCGTGCGGGACCTTTATAAACCAGCGCTATGCGAGAGGCAACTCGTATTTTTCTTTCCCCTTTTCCTTTTTTTTATTTTCATTTTTCTTCTTTTTGTGAGCGAGAGTGAGGGTACTAACATTGTTTTTCCTCTTAGCATCGTCCTTGTCATCTTTTGGCATTGAGGACACTGCCAAGTTCAGCTTGGGGGAGAGTTCTGTTTGTATTCTCTATCTTTTTTTACTGCTTTCTAGGATAGATTTACTACTTTTGAAAAATTCTGAAAAAATCAAAAAAAATATGGTTCCATGACTGGTTTAGTTGCCTCCCTGTGCCCCTTGTTGTGCTCTATTTGAAAATGATTTGACTTTGTTTTCTGGATAGCTGGGCATTTGTGATCTTGAGGCTATGATTTGATGTTTGATTGCTATGATTTCGAGCGATTTTGGATTATATTACACCACTTTGTGCTGCAAACCTGAATTGGTTAGACTGTGAGGCCTCTTTGTAGCCTATTGGATTCATATTATTATCCAGTCTATTCTTGTGTGTTAGTTCCTCTTTAGTGGATTGAGCTTGACTTTGACTTCGTACTTGTCTGATTTTCGATGACTTGTAGCATTTGCTGTGATAGAGGCGTTCTTTTGTCTTATTCTTGAGCTTCAGAGTGAATTTTTGATACATTTTTATCCTCCTTAGCCCCGTTGAGCCTAATGACTTGTTTCGTGTTACCTAAACCCCTATTATGAGCCCATGGCCTTTGTTCGATATTATTTCCAAGCCTAGCTTGGGGGAGCTTTTGTATGGGTTGAGATTGAAATTGGTCTCTTGGTTTAGTTTGGGTGTTGAGGAATTTAAAAGTGTATTTGTTGTGGTTTGAGAGTGAGAAAAAGAAAAGAAAAAGCAAATTTAGAGTTGCGTGAATGAAATTCAGAAAAATGAAATAAAATGAAAAAGAATTCGAAGTTCTTTCATTCACGTGCGTTCTTAAAGAAATATTCGCTTCATTGCTTGAAAATTGGGTTTGTTATGAGTTTGTCATTGATTTATGAGAGTTGGGTTACTTTACGTGGTTTTATGGTGTTGTTGGGAGTTGTGTAGGCCATCTGAGGCCTTGTTTGAATGATTCATGCTCCCCCTTTCTCGGTTTTTCCACCACATTACCCAAAAGTATCCCCTACCTCTCACCTAAGCCCCATTACAACCCTATAAACTCCTCTTGAGCTTGTGTCTGCATTGTTCATTTGATTGATTTCTAGTCAGTTTGTCAAAGTTAAAGAGTATTTCTGCTAATTGAGTCGACTTGACTAGGATGAGTGTCATTGAACCTTCTTAAACACATGAGAGTGTGAGTGGGAAGGGTATTTATGGTCGGATTGGTGAGTGTCCGGGCATATTCTTTGCCTGCCACAAAATAGAGAGGGGCGACACCCATGTGAGAGCCTTTTCAGGACTTGTATGCCTTGTGGATGCTTGAATTTGATAAATTGCTTGGATGATTGGTGGTTGGATGGATTTGATTAGCCAAACTTCAATTATGCCTGCTTGAACGATTCTTAGTCTTGAAAATGTTTTGAGCTTTGATTTGTTTTTATCTGTGGGGTGAGGCAATCTTTTCCATGTTCATGTTCTGTTTGCTTGAGGACAAGCAAAGGTTTAGCTTGGGGGAGTTTGATATCATGCATTTATATATACTTCTCTCCCTTATTTACAAGCTAATTTGTGCGTCATTGGAGCTCTTGGGAGCTATTTTGTGCTAACTATCGTATATTAGTTGTGGTTTTGTGTTTTAGTATTAAATCGCAGGTTTTAGGGAGTCTTCTCCTTATTCCCGAGCCATTTGGAAGCAACCACGACCTTACAAGATGTTACGAGGCACGTAGGAAGGCTCACGAGTTTTATGGGTAGTTTAGGAGGTCCCAAGACCCCTAAACGTGAAGTTTAGAGAGCCAAAGAGTCAAAAAGGAGGTTTCCGTACTCTGATCGGGCAAAAATGGCCCGGTCGGGCGAAGAAATATTGATCGGGTATAGATGTTGCGGACCCGATCGGGCAAGCGTTGCCCGACCCGATCGGGCGAGGAGCCATGTCCCCAGACCCGATCGGGCACCCGCTGCCCGACCCGATCGGGTCCCCTCCAACTAAGTTGCTGCTGCTGGTTTGCTGTTTCATAAAGATAAAATGAGATGGGCCTCTTTCTTATTGTCAGCTCGATCAGGGATCAGCACCCGATTGCATCGGGCCGTCCAAAATATGTCATTAATGATGCTGATTTGCGAAGGATTTAATTGTGGGCTTGGTTTGCGTGCAAGAGGAGGCGGGGCCCACTACGTGATGGCTGTCTTTTGTTTCACCTCTTTTATTTGGAAGGAAGGAGCGTTAGTCGGAGGATTAGACTATTAGTGGAGGACCATTAATTTAGCTTGAATTTTAATATTTAGGAGAGAGCATTATTTTTTAGCATTTAATTAGTTTTAGTATTTTAATTTGCTTTCTTGATTAAACACTTTAGATTAGATTAAAGGTGATTGAACCTTGGATTCGATTTCAATAAAAGTTCCTGCTTTCTGTCAATTGGTATTTTTCTTTACCCTAATCTCTTTTATTATTCTTAATTGCTTAGCTTAAGTATTTAATTATTCATGATGCAATTATTAGGGTTTCATATTAGTTTTGTTGTTGTCAATTCAATTATGAGTGAGTAGTTCTCTTTCTAGGGCATTAGATAGGGAAGCCATGTTTATACCATGATTGTTATTTAGATTTCTATCAATTTCTAGGGCTTGATTAGGGTGATTGTGATGTGGTTTGTTCTTATTGAGTAATTAATGTCAGTGTACAATTTCATTGATTGTTTGTGGTTAATAGTTGTTTGCACAGATCCGTCTTACGACTAGAGGCCTAGGACACGTCAGTAGTTCTGATTACGTTAGTGAAAATGCGGCGTATGTTGAACTACGAGCGTTGAGTCTTAACCATAGCTCAACACATGCTCTAATTCCCCGACTCTTGACTTAGGTTTTGATAGTAGTTGACCTCGTTTGATTGGTATAAGCATGGTGGATCGACCTAATACCCTAGGCTTTTATTCCATAGTTAATTCCTCGATTTGATTTGTCTTCCTTATCTTACTCATTAGTTTAATTAATTCTTCCCTGATTTCGTCTGAAGTAGCTGAATTAGTTGAATATTAATTTAGAAACTCTGTCTCCCTGTGGATTCGACCATGCTTCCCTTGACTACTATTGTTAGAGGACTGTAGGTTTATTTTTGGTTAGGTGACACGACTTTAGCCTATCAGTGCCTATCTTTATTTTTCTTTTTGAATTTTCGGGTTTGTGCTTAAAAGTCAGATTGATTGCAAAATGATATATCTATAGCTCAATGAACAAAGGAATTATGTTAAAAATATATGACCGCCTAAATTAAGAGACATATAACTCTCATACTATCTTTATTTATTCTGTAAGTTGTGTTAATGAAATGTGCGACTATCAGTCTTAATACCTGAAGACATGATGGTCCTCTGTTCTTGGTGCATGCTTGAGTGCGACTGTCACATATGGATAAAGTGATTGATATAGATATTAATGCTTCTATTGTTCTTGCTGCTGGTTCTTTTGCTTTGTCTAAGTTGCTTACTATTGATCATGATTCTTGGCATGTGAGTCCTTCAATATTCAAATGCTATGTGTTTTTTGTTTTCTCTTATATTCTTGAATAATTTAACTGCTTATTAATGTCTTTTGGTGGCTTTGTTTGTGAATTCTATGCTTATGAAGAAATCCTTAAAACCAATCCTGTATTCGCAAATATGGTGATTAGTGGAGTAGTGTACTCATTGGGGGATTGGATAGCACAGGTTCGTTCTATTAGTTAGTGGTTAATGCCTTAATGATCATTCTTAGGTGGCTGAGAATCTTCCCGCTGATTTCTTCTTTTACTTTAACAGTGCTATGAAGGGAAACCTCTTTTTCCCTAGACTCCTTGTCGTGTATAATGCTCACAATGTTTCTGCTGTTGATTTTATTATCCAAAAAATGTTCAGATCTTCTAGAGAGTTGATGAAATATAATAACATCTGAAGACTGTTAAAAATTTTCCTGGTTATGATCATGTCATACTTTTAGCTTGACCTCAGTGTTAGCTAGACGCATTAGGATACTTGTTCTTCTATTAATGGAATTTCTCTCTATTTGAAAAAATAATACTAGTTTTGGCACCGCACAAATAGGTATATGGAATGCAATTTTGATTAATTGTTTTGTGGTATGTAGGGGTTGTTCAAGTGGTGTCATTGGGGGATCTTCTTATGTATGTGCAGGACAGTTTTGTTAAATTCTAATCAGATATACGCTTAGTTGTCAGCTATTAATGACCCATACTAGATTGTTTGGGTTTTAAAAAGTTTTTTTTACTAGAATTGATCCCCCCCCCCCGCCTTTTATGCTTGATCTAGCTAAGTGCTTAAGCGCTCTACAAATACAGATTTGGAGTAGACTGATCAGATGGTTTTGCTTGAGTGCTAAATTTATAGTAATTGTTTTGGCTGTCTTGATCATGTGTTATTGCTTACCTACTTTATTTTCTCCTGCTTATAGTGTTTTTCAACCTTGAAACACATGCTCTTTCATGCTTAAGATCATGAGACTAATGAGAGTAATCTGGAGCTGCACAGTATAGCAAGGTAATTTGCTTTATTGAGTGTGTGTGTCACTTTATTAATATAACTTTTGTTAGTAACTTGGTCATTTTGTTGTTGGTACATGTGTTTACCTAAACACCAAAGGTTGCGTGATTTTGCAATAATAAGAAACCAGGGACATATAATTCAGTAGTGATTTCGAATAGGTCCAATGATTAACATGATTTACCTCTGCTATCGAAAGCCATAACCCACTTACTCTTTGAAAGAGTATCAATGCTTGGAGTAAATGAAAGTTTCAGATGGTAAGTCAGGAGAGGAATCACTCACTTTATGTATGTCATGTTTCCCGATAAATTAATATAGAAAGATAGATTGGGTCATGGGTTCAGCTTTGCTATGCTAGTAATTTAACTAAATTGTATGCCTTTACTTTGTTGATAAGTTGATAATAGGAAAAAACGTGAAAGGTGTAAGTGGAACCAAGAGTCGTAAGCTCAACGCAGTAGTAAGCTCAAAGCATAAAAATTAGAACTTGTATTCAATTCTTAAGCCTGAAACTTAGTTGATTCTTGATAAATGTTTTTCATGTAGAGGATCAAGGGGCGTATATAATGGTGCACCTGTTGATCCCAGCCTAACCTTGAGCTATGGAAACATGCTTCTTGATTCTCGGTCACATATTGTTATTTGGTTTGTGCTTTTAGGTGAAGAAGTGAAGAGTGCCAGTGCGGTGTCTTTAAAACTCTATTGAGATCCAAGGCAAGTGCAAAGCTCTAGTATATACCCTTTCCTACTCTCTACAAGCTTCCTGAGTTTGACGGTTTATTGTGTAAGTGGACAAGTCCTTGATACACCTGTTGTGGCACATGGTTGGATGCGTATGCTGCCAAGGACAACTTACAGCACCTGTTGTAGATTTTCCCACCTAGTGCAAAGGGGTGTATTCTTCTGTAAAACTTATCGGCCATTGTATTAGTTCGTACTCTTTTGCTACTAAAAGTGGTTCTGTAATGATTGATATAAAATTAAAATTATTTTGTTTACACTCTTGATGCACATATATAATGTAAATTATTCAGTCTGGTGGTGGGGTACTATGACAGGTGGCTGCAGGAGGGTTTGGTGTGGGGGTATAAAAATTAACATGTTAGCTGTGGGCTTCAACATACGGCCCGCAGCTAAAGTTGCTAAAGGCACAGCTCTAATCTTCTTGTTGCTGCGGGCGTTGGGTTTTAGCCCGCATCTACAACCACTTGTTGCTGCGTACATTAACGTTAGGCCCGCAACTAATCTTCCATTTTAGTTGCGTACATGTACACAGCTATTGTTTTTCCACTTTTGCTGCTCCTTCAATAGCTACGACCTATGTACGCAGCAACAAGCCCCTTTAAGGCCCGCAGCAACAAGTGTTTTTTTTCCACTAGTGTTTAGATCAGTAAATGAAATTATATTATGAGTAACTGAAATAATCATGATACTAAATGAAATATTAAAAACACAAACTGAAAAGTAGCAAGTGCAACTATAGTTATTTTAGTTACACCAACTGTTGTTTCAGTTAGTACTTGATTCATTTCAGTTAGTACTTGATTTTTTTCATTTCCTTTTATTCTCTTTTTAGTTAGACCAACTGTTGTTTCAATTAGTTTAAATTTACCTATCATTTGTGTTTCAGTTAGTACTTGATTTTTTTTATTTCCTTTTATTCTCTTTTTAGTTAGACCAACTGTTGTTTCAGTTAGTTTCTTTTCACCTATCATATGTGTTTCAGTTAGTACTTGATTCATTTCATTTAGTACTTGATTTTTTTCATTTCCTTTTATTCTCTTTTTAGTTAGACAAACTGTTGTTTCAGTTAGTTTAAATTTACCTATCATTTGTGTTTCAGTTAGTAGTTGATTTGTTTCAGTTAGTACTTGATTTGTTTCATTTCCTTTTATTCTCTTTTTAGTTAGACCAACTGTTGTTTCAGTTAGTTTCTTTTCACCTATCATATAAGTTTCAGTTAGTACTTGATTTTTTTCATTTCCTTTTATTCTCTTTTTAGTTAGAGGTTGACTTAATTTCATTTACTATTGTTTCATTTTAGTTACTGTTTTTATTCAGTTAGTGTCACTTAGCTTTCAGTTGTTTTTCAGTTTCAGGTTGACTTTGTTTCATTTAGTTCCATTTGTAATTCAATTACTATTGTTTCAGTTAGTTCCAATTTTAATTCAGTTAGTTTGACTAACCTTTCAGTTGTTGTTTTTAAGTTGTTTTTCAGTTTGATTACTGTGTTCTTTTCATTTGACCGTAAAATTGTTTCAGTTACTTGTAGTTTTCCTTCATTTGGTTTTCCTTATTTCGGACGAAAGTAGTTTTTATTCTGAATTTCTCTCAAATGTGTTACAATGTATGCTGATGGTTACAGTATTGAAATGTAATTGATATTTCAATACAAGTTCTACTGTAAGTTGAACTTATTGTGAGTAGTTGTATAGTACCTTTTTGTTCTTCAATTGTTGTATTATCTGAATGCGGATCCAATTTATTTTCGTTCTCTTTAGATGTTGTATCTGCAATTAACAGCTCACGGCATGAATTCTGTGAATTTGAATCCTCGAGTGTAGAAACCTCCATTTTTGTTGAATATTGAGGTTTAATGATTCAGTACTACAATATATATATGTGATTCAGAATGAAGTCACAGCGATTGACATGAATTTGCTTTTGATTTTGGTTTCAGAAAATGAATTTGTAGATTTTCGATGGATTGGATTTAATTTGTTTCGCAGGATCGATTTTTTTTGTTCGCTTGCTGTTTAAGCATTGATGTGATTGAATTTAAGGTTGGTTTTTGTTTTCCGTTATTTAGCACGTGACCCGTCCGTCCGACGTTATTATTGTGTCAGACGCGTCTGACACTATAGCTTCTCTTAAACACATAATCAAGTTTTCACTACTCGATTCGTTCATTACTCCACACATAAATGATGCTCCTCATACTCAGTTCATAGTCATATAGAAAAACTCATATTTCATTGTCAAAGAGTATCATACTCATCATTTCATTCATCACATAATATTACTTTCAACTAACATAGCTTAAGACATAACAACATAACATAAAAAGTCAAGTCAATGCTAACATTAATAAGTCCTTCCTAATGGTTAAGACTAGCTAAGATAGAAGGTTTCATTCCTCGTACTCGGATGGATCTTCTTCCTCATCCTCGGATGGGTCTTCTTCCTCATCCTCAACTATGTTCTCACCATGGTTATCGACGAGTGGCATGGGATCACTCTCTACTTCTTCATTGTCGCTAACATTTGGCTACTCTCTTTCGGTGGAAAGATAAATGTCGTTGAGCCACTTGGCTCTAGCGTCGAGCATCCTTTTCTGGAGGTAGTTCAACGTCAGGTACCACTTCCCTTTAAAAGTATACCTCTCGTAGTTAGGCCTTCCGTTCCTTAGTATGTCAGAATATTCTCGCTTGATCTCCGCATAATGTCCATGGTCGGGGAGTGTATAGAGTAAGACATGGGCTTGCCTAGGTGGTGTAAGGTAGTCCGAATGTCCATAACCTTCGTTAAGATGGTAACACTTCATGGTGAGGCGTAGCCTGTAGATGTATGCGGAAATATATTCTCCGGTTATCATCCTAAGTAGGTAGGGTCCTTGGTGTAGGGTCCTAGTGCACTTCCTTGCGGTTAAACGCGTTCTAGCCATCTAACAAAACATAATAAACAATTAATAAGTACAAAATACTTTCACATATAAATAAACAACTAATTCATACCCAAGTTTAGCCCCTTTAAACTCACATTTTAATCCTTAATTCCATTTTTATCCTTAGACATTCCATATTTTAAAATTTCCTAAACCGTTTCCAAGTTTGAACCTTAATTAATTCATTAATCCTAACTTCCATATTAATATTACCCTAGTTAATCAAACTCCGCTCTGATAACCATTCTGTAACACCCCGCCCAAACCGAACCCTTTTTATATTAATAAAACTATTTTTAGGGGAAAAGCAACGAGGGTTCGACTCAGATGGAGCGTTACCGCCGCTCTCAACTCCATGGAATTAAGTGCAAGGCTAAGTAACCAAAACATATTCATTTCAAACTAAATTAAAAATCCTTACAACCAAATTAAACTAGTTCGTTAAGTACTAAATACTAAGTGTTTCAGAGTTCCTGCGGAAGCAAAATATTAAACTAGGTGGATGACAACTTTTAGTTGATCTCTCATAATTCCCCTCGATCACCCACCTGCAATTAAACATTGAAAAAGACAAGTGAGACAAGCTCCAAAAAATCAGATTAACTGAATAATTCCAACTTCATCCCGTAAAATACTTAAGTTGAAAATACTTTGTGAAAATAATAGTTTAATAGAGTCGAAAGCAAAGCACATATACATATATAAATACAATTAATAATCACATAAGGACATACATATATATATATATATATATATATATATATAAGATTAATAATCACATAATTTCAATTGATTCAATAATTCAGTATTATCCGATTATTTAAGGAGAGGAAAGAGAATGCCAGTAAGCCAGGGACACCCTGTAACACCTTACTACACTAATGTGAGCCAGAGAAACCCTGTAATCAACTCACTATAGGCCGGAGAAACTTCTGGAACTACCTACAAATCATATTGGCCGTAATAACAGAGTCCTTAGAGTGCACACCCCTTCTAACTTGGAACACATCAAGATAGAAGGAAGACAAATAACAGAAAAATCAGTATAGTAACTAGAAAACATGTAGGTGGCCGCTGAACCTCCCATACAGGGCAACATATTCATCACTTCCTTCCTTTATTTCACTTTAAGTGATTTATAGTTTTTACTACCAGTTATCACATAACACATGTTCACATATGTATCGTTCATTTAACTGAGAGTAAAAACCGTTACTCAGATTCCATAACTCATTTCATACATAGCTAATTCTGATAGCATATCCATATTCTCAACCATCACTTGGTTACATTTACTTATAATCATTTCATTATCACATTGTTAACTTCCGTTTATAACTTCCATATTAATAATAATTATGATTATAATAACCATGTTAAATAATAACGATAATAATAATAATAACAATAAGAACAATAATAATAATAATAATAATAATAATAATAATAATAATAATAATAATAATAATAATAATAATAATAATAAAGTTATGTCGAGTTTAATTACTATGTTAAACAACGTTATAAAAGTCATTGTCGTAGTCCATAGTCCAACTTCCATATTCATGGTTCGGAAATCTCAATCCACACTTGTTATCCATTTTGTTACTCATAATTCATACTTAAATTGGTAATCATAACCCATAACTAATCCATAATCAATATCCACATATTAACTTTATTATCGCATAATCACATGATTAACTCACATAATCTCAAGGTTAAATCATATTATTTTACGGAACTACTTGTGGATGAACATTGGATATTACGTAATCCATATTTTAATTAAAATAGTAACATAATTAAATCTTTTATTTCTGACGGGACCTATGTTTAGATGGACATTGAAAATTACCTCTTGAAGCGTGTCCGAAGTTAATCCACGAGTTGATCACACTCTTGATAATCTCCTTCTACTAGATCGAAGTCTACAATTAAACGAAATCTAAAATTAGTTTCCTAAATAACCCCTTATGATCTTATTAATAAATAACTTAAATAATTTAAATAACTTAAATAAATTTATTATTTTATTTCTAAGAAGTTTATAAATCAAAGTTTAAGTTTCTCGAATTTATTTATAAAAATCATTTTAAGTACTTAAACATTATTTCAACTTCAATATTTAATTATTTTATTTTAGAAACTTAGAAATATTTTTAAGTTATGAAAAGTTAATATAAACATTAATGGAAATAATAAAGTTAAATGGAACTTTTATTTTAATTAAACAAAATAAACTAGTAAAGAAGGATGGGTTAATTTAAGGTGTTGGGCTAAGCTAAATAAAATTTCAGATTTAAGTGGAGGGAAATTTGGGCTTTGGGTTCAAGTAAGTAAGTGAGAGGAGGCTTGGGGTTATATTATTGGGTTATTTGGGTTTAAGTAAAAACAAAAATAAGAGAAGGAAAATAGAGAAGCAGTAGAAGAGGAAGGAAGAAAAGGAAAACAGAGGAGGGTGTGGCTGCCGGATTTTGTGCCGGTTTCTAGCGACCCTGGGCGACCGTAGGGTGGCTGCGGTGGCTGGGCGTGCGGCTGGGCTGGGCGATCAGCAAGGGGGGGCGGTTTTGGGTGGTTTTTGGGGCTGCGTGTCCTGCGTGGCAGCAACGAAGGGGGGAGGCTGCGTGCTGGCTGTTGCCGCTACTGCGGCTCGCGGTGGTGGCCGCTGCTGCTGCGCGTCGTCGGTTGGTCGGAGGTGGTTGAGATGGTGGCTTGAGGGGGTGTTTTAATGGTGTAAATTTTCAGATTTGTTTTTCTTTGTTTTCTTTTGATTTTTCAATACACATTTCAGAAATTATTAAGAGGAAGAAGAGAAGAGTTGAAGCAAACCTTAGAATTGGTTTGCTTAAGGAATGCGGTGGATTATGGGTAGTATTTATAGGCCAAAAATTTCTGATTTGGGTTTGAATGGTCAAGCACCATTGATGAGGGTAGGATGTAGGGGTTGAAGAGAGGATTGCTTCTTTGATTCAATTGTGTAAGTTGATCAGATTTTTGAATGGGAAAAATCTGATTTTTGCAAGTTGGAAGTTATGGGTTTGCTTGAGGTTTTGGAGAAACCATTACTATGGTTGTTGGGTGAAGGAGGAAGGTGATGATGGAGAGTGATAAGTGATAAGTGGTCATGATAAGCTATGAGAGTGATAAGGGCATGTGTAATAATTTTAAATCAAGCTTGTGAAAAAGTTGTACATCAAATTAGCGAAGTACATAAAATGACATTCTAATGAATTTATTTTTAAAATGCTTCTTTAAAATAATTTCAATATGAAAGAATAACATTAATAATAGAAATAATATTATATCATTAAAATAATTAATGTTTTTCAAATAATTTAAAGTAAATCAAAGAAAATTCAATAAAATTCATATTGATATGTTTTAAATTTAAATAAAATAATTTATTAATTTATCAATATTCGGGGTATTACAAGTATAGGTAACAGAGGTACATTTTCTCTTGATAAACAAGGAATAATCATTCATAGATTGAATGAATCCCTACTGATGAAGCTCATGTAAAAGCTTAGCAAACCATTGTCTAGAAGCCTGTTTAAGGCCATACAAGCTCTTTTTAAGTTTGCAAACCTTTGTTGAAGGAAAAGAGATACCTTCAGGGATTTTCCTATATACATCTTCAGTCAAATCACTATTTAAAAAGGCATTATTTACATCCAATTGGTAAATTGGCCAATCTCTGTGAGCAACAATAGCTAGCAAACATCTCACTGTTGCCATTTTAACAACAGGAGATAAAGTCTCTTAATAGTCAATGCCGTATTTTTGGTTAAAACCTTTGAGTTTGATCTTATAAACCCATTTAGAGCCAATTGCTTTCTTACCAGATGGCAGATCAACTATATCTCAAGTGCGAGTGTTATTGAGAGCTTGTAACTCTTTGTTCATAGAATCAATCCAAAGAGGATTTTGAACAACTTCAGAATAAGAAACAGGTTCTAAAGGAATAGTGGGAATAGTTGGAATAGAAGAGCTAGAAACCAACTTACACCAATGAGAAGTATTAGTTTTTTTTTCTTGGTTTGTAAGAACTAACATAATCTTGAAAATGGATAGGTAATTTAGAAGGTCGAGAAGAGATTCTAACAGGAGAAGGTATATGTTGAGAGCGATCTACCAAAATATTTGAAGTAGATTTTGTAGGTAAGGTAGTACTAGAATCTGAGTTTGTTTGTGAGGGTGAAGGTGAAATTTCATTGTCAGATGAAGGATGAGACAGAGAAGAGGACGTAGAAGGTGTAAGTGGTGATTTTGAAATGATACAAGAAGTATTTGTAGAGGTGAAAGGAGAAGGGAATACAAAATGATCTACTAAAGTTTCAGTAAATGTAGGTAGGAAGAATTGAGAAGGTTTAGAAGGGGAAGGAGAAGAATAATGAAAAGGAAAATGTTTTTCATGAAAAACAACATCTCTAGATATATGGATTTAATAGGTTTCTAAATTAAGGACTTTGTACCCTTTTTGAGATGTAGAATAACCTATAAAAACACAAGGTAACTGTTGGCATGAACTTATGCGTGTGTAATTTAGAAGTAGAAACAAAACAAATACCTTAAGTATATCAAATTTTGGTTGTTGTTTGGACAATAGTTCATAAGGAGAGGTGAATTGGATACTACTTAGAGGCATTTTGTTGATCAAGAAAGCTGCAGATAACACACATTCTCCCCAAAAATGAATTGGGAGATTAGCTTGAAAATAAAGAGATCTAACTGTCTAAAAAAGGTGTTGATGTTTCCTTTCAGCTACTCCGTTATGTTGAGGAGTGTCACTGCAACTGGTTTGAGATGATGATTCCATGTTTGAGATAAAAATCCTTCATCAGACCTTCACATAATTCTTTTGCATTGCCTGTTCTTATACTCTGGATTTCATAATGGAATTGTGTATGTATATAAGAGAGAACATTCTCAAGAACAGTAACGGAATCAGTTTTAGCTTTCATCAAACGAATCGAGGTATAATCATCTACTATAGTGAGAAAAATGTTACAACCACTATAGGTAGATTATCTAAAAGGTCCCCATACATCCATATGTAGAAGTCGCAATGGCCTATCAGTCTTGATAGTATTATGTGGGAAAGAAAGCCTATGTTGTCTTGCTTTAGGACATACCTGACAAGAAAATGTAAGATCAACCTCTTTATGCTAAATTATTGAATCCAAATGCTTCAGTTGAGCAAATGGTAAGTGTCCCATTCTGAGATGAAGCAGCATCATTCATTTGTTCTTCAGTTGAAGTCGTAGTAAAACCTTGAGAAAGTGTTATAGAGAAGTAAACACAATCTTGAGAGCTTGAAGGAGTGCTGGTATGAGTGTAATAAAGTCCAGTTGTAGCTTTACCAAGAAGCTTGTTCATGTGTTCCCCCTGAATTAAACATCCAATTAATGTAAAAGAAATGGAACAATCTAGATCTTTGCAAAGTTTCTGAACTGAGATCAAGTTAAATTTGAACCCTCGCACATAAAGTACATCTTGTAATATAAGAAATTCATTGATTGTTATAGTACCAATATGAGTGATCTTTATGATTTTGCCATCTGGTATAGTAATTGGATGAGGTGATTCTTTGATTGGATCATAAGAAGTAAAAAGCTAAAGATCATGACACATGTGATCTCAAGCACCACTATCAATGATCCAATTTGATTCATGATTTGATAATAAGCAATAAGTACCGGCAAACATTGCTGATCTAGAGGTATTATCATTGTTTTTCTTAGAACTTCCAAGCAAACTGATGATCTCATTTTATTGATCCATGGTCAAGCTAGTATTAGTGTTACTAGGTTGAAGAGAAGATGATCTTGTAGAGATCTTGTCTGAATTATGATCAAAGTTCTCATGAGTGATGCATCTTGACTGTGTGTAACTACTTCTGTTATTTGTAGCAAACTTGTGTCCTGTTGGATAACCATGTATCTTCCAACATATGTCAATGCTGTGTCTAGCCATCTGACAGTGATCACAATCAGCTGAATTTCTTTTGATTCCTGTGTAGCTTCTGTTTTGATTTCTATCACCTTGTGATTAAGATCTGAAAAATTCTCTTTTCTGAAAAATTTCTTCTATCAGCAGCAAAAGCTAAAGATTTCATGTTGTTTGAGCCGTGATTAGCTAATTCCTTATGTTTTTCCTCGTGAACAAGTAACCTATAAGCTTGTGTTACTACTGGTAATGGTTGCATCATCAATTTATTACCTCTAACAATTGAGATTTCATCATTCAGCTTCATTAAAAACTGAATCAATCTTTGATCTTCTCTCAGATTTACCTTTTTTTGTGTGACATTATAAGTGCAGCTTCCACATGAACATATAGATAAAGGATTGATTGCATCTAATTAATCCCATACCATTTTTAATAGAGTAAAATACTCAGCTATCTTGAGATTTCTTTGTGTTAAATCAGATAATTGTTGTTGTAAAATAAAAAGTTGAGGTCCCGATGAACATCCATACCTTTCTCTAGATTCAACCAGATTTCTCTTGCAATTTGGAAGAATAAAAACTTCTTGCAATTGTTTTCTCAAGAGAATTAAGAATACATGATATTACCATATCATTACATCTCTTCCAATTAAGAAAAAGAGAGTTTGAACTAGCTGGTGGTGAAATTGATCCATCCACAAATACTAGTTTGTTTTTCGCTGATAAACTGATCAATAGTGATCGTTTCCAATCTGCATATCGTATCCCATTGAATAGAGATGATACCATTTTATATTAGTATCTGTGAAGGATGGATGAAGTATGGACTTGTAGGATTTTGAGAAGGATCATTTTGATTTTGATTCTATGATTGTTCACTTTCTGGCATTTTGATTTGATAATAAATCGATGAAGTTTTTGATTGAGTAAAATTGATAATATTCTGAAATGAGTTCAGGATCTTGATTTGTATTTTTGGGGAAGAATGATTGTCATACGCAGCTTCATTAAGCCTGCTCTAATAATATGTCAAAATATGGAGTATATCTCCATTACAAGAGATCAATGTAATGACAGAAAGTAAAGAGAGTATGTCTCCATTATAGGCTTATAGCCACCTGGCTCATTGCTTGTAATCACTTTTATTATGTATATTTGGGAATGAAATCAGTAATTTTATTGGTAAAAACTAACATTGTTATTGGCATGTTATCAGTAAGCTTTCATACTTGTAAAATGGATTGCGAGAGACTAAAGGGGTGGGCCATTCTTTGAGGGTGATCCACAATTTCGATAAAAAATGACTTGGGCTCTGCGTCTTCTTTGGGACTAAAGGGAGCTGCAATGAACTGAGATAAACTGAACTGAATTAAAATAAAATTTTATTTATTTATTTAGTCTAGAAGTAAATAGTCTAAACTTGACTAGATAGTGTGTTAAGGCACGAAGAGACAATAATATAATATGTTGAATTGCAAATTAAAGGGCCCTGGGTAAAGATTTACTAGCAACTTATTAGGATCCCTCAAAATTAACTTGTGAGGGTCTATGGTCACGTGTGGTCTTAGCATAGGACATAGTTCTTATACTATTCAAAGGGGTCTCATAGGGGCAACAAGCTTGAGCAACTGCTCATAATCCTCATTCTGAAGATCCATCACACATCGAAACTTATTTAGAAAAAACTAATACCAAGCCTTTTACTAGTCTTATGCGTACTATTGTGATCTGACTAACTCCTACATAACTATTTAGTTTTTATAAATGTTATGTTTCATATGTTATTTCTTTCTCTTCACCATCATTATGTTTAGATTTTATTATTATTTTTTATATTGAAAATAATTGGTAGATTAATTACGAGAAATTGTGAAACTTTTGTTATCGACAACTTATTGATAAATACATATTCGTTTTACATAAGAATTTTAGTAAGAAATTTTTTTTAAAGGCCCCAGGAAGTCCGAGATGTCTATGATAGTATCCCACACATATTAAAACTTAATACAAAACATGAAGGGGTCCAAGCGAGTTCGAGCAATGTTTGGGATATGGTAATGTTTGGGCCTTTTAGTGGCCAACCAAAATACCAATGGAAAAGACAAAATATCCTTTCTGCACAGTAACCCCAAATACGAGCTACATTAGAGTATCACATCTAGAGGTGTCAAAAACTGATCCGACCCGATAATCCGATTTGGTTCGACCATAATCCGATCTGGTTCGATCCGAGTTGGCATGTATCCGTAACCCGACCATCATCCGACCCGACTGTTACCCGATATTGGCTTAACCCGCTATGATCCGACTCGTATCCGACCGATATCCGACCCGTCGTCTACCCGGAACCGATTATACCCGATATTATATTATCCGAATCCGACCGGCATCCGAACCGAAACTTATCTGATGCCAGTTTGGATCCGAAGTTTACCCGGCCAGATCCGACTTATTCTCACCCGATCCGTTATTAACCGGACCCAATACTATCCGATACAACCTGAATAGATTTGTTCTGGTCTGTCGTTTCTCGATTAGACTCGGCTTATTTTCGTATGATCAATTGTTGACTCGAACCGATACAATCTAATACAACCTGAACTGACTCAATCCTATCTACTAGTATCCGATTAGACTCAGCTTATTCTTGTTAATCCGTTATTGACCCAATCTAATACAATCTGATACAATTAGACTCAACTTATTCTTAATCCAGTCTTATATAATCCAAGACAATCTAATTAAACACGAACTAGTATTTTTTAACTTGATATAGTGTTGTCAATAACTCATTTTTAATAGTTTTTGAATTTCTTAGCTAATTCAAGTTTATCTCTATTATATAAGTGAAGAGGTGGGGGTGGACACCAAAAAGAAAAAAAAGAAAAAATAAATAAAATAAATCAATGAGTTTATTAAGTAATTAAATTTTATTTCCAAATTTAGCTATTAGATTTTTAATAAAAGATGTTCAAAACTTCTAACTAAAATATCTAAAACCTACAAAGAAAAAACAATTAAAAAAACTATCAACGATTATATTTTCTTGAGATCTATAGATAGACACCCCTTTGCTATACTTTTATATACTTTTGAAATTTTTTATTTTGAAATACATGAGTAATTGATTGTTCATGAGTGAAGGCATATTTGATCAAATTGATCCTGATAAAGTATTTTAGCATGAGTGAGAAATATGATAAAGTATTTTCAAGTACTTTTGAATTTTTTTTTCATTTGGACAATGAGCAAAAAATACCTTATCAGGTTCTATATAACAAAAGTTGTAGTTGATGGTGGGGAGTAAGGGATGTTTTCAAAGAAAAATGAGCCAAAATGAATTTAGCTTGAAAATAAAATATGTTGTGTACCTTCATATTTTATCATGTTAAAATAGCCAAAACACACATCGTATGCGAATAAAATTAGGATTTTTTTGTTCAAAACCACCTAAAATTTTCACATTTTTAGAAACTCCCACCTTAATGAATTTTTCTATTAATTTTCCACCTATCATTCACAATTTTATTAGAAACTCTCCCACCACTTAATGATTTTTAATTCCGTTAACAAAATCGTGAAGTGGGACCCACTTAACGAATTTTTGTTAATGAAATTTGACAAAAACCGTTAAGTTGTGGGAGTTTTTAATAAAATTGTAAATGGTAGGTGGAATTTAAAAAAAATAATTAAGGTGAGAGTTTCTAAAAATATGAAAAGTTTAAGTGGTAAGATGCGACTATCCATAAAATTATCTACTGTAGATTATAAAATTTAATAATAAAATTATTGTCGCACGCATCGCGTGCATAGAATTCTAGTTGTTTTATATTCTAACTCATTCTTACTTTATTAGTTCTGTAACTTTATTAAGACAAAAGATAAAAGACATTAGATAAAATATATATAATTGAAAATATTAGATTAACATAAGTATTAATTACATCAATTTACACACAACATTAATACTATTTTAAATTTAATTGAATATTAATTAATACTCCTAAGCAATTATTTATTGACATACGTACAACAATAAGATCCTTTATTTATTTAAGGTTACATTACTTTATTTAGATATTTACTAGTTACTACAATAAATTTACTTAAAAATTTAATTTTATCAATCATTTAAAGTTTAATTCCAATTCAATTTAGTCCAATTCAGCTTCCACTTATTGAAAAAATGAAAAAACTCTTAATTATTTTGAACGGTTAATATAGGAAGGTTTTTCTAATTTTCTACCATAACACTATCGTCATGTGCATTTGTACTTACTTCTCCATCCTCCATTTTTATGAAGTTATCTTGCCTATTAGGCTATTACTAGAAGTTGAATTGACCTAAAAGCATCAAAAATAATTTAAAAAGTGCAATTACCTTCTTCCATTTTTTTAGCAACACCTTCCTTCCTTAATTTCCTACTGATACTCAAACGTCCATTCTATTTAATTTTTTTTATTTTCATCTAGACACTTCCATGTATGATTACATGTATGTATATCTCCAAATTTCCAGAGACTCAATTTTCCTCTTGGCAGCTTGCGCAGACAATGAAGTGTTTATCACTTATTCCTTTAATTTTTTTTAATCCAGCAATTTTCTTGGTATGGAGGTCAAATGAATCAGATAACCGAAATTAATAACTATGGACAAACCAAATCAAATGTAGTAGATAATTTGAAAGACAAAACAAATATCTTCAAACCCTAAAAAAAGAATCAACATAGATTCAAAGAACCAAAAAAAATTAGAACCAGATACTCCATAATCATAACAGAGGAGTCTTGAAATAAACAACGAAATCTATATAAAAAAACCAAACAATTATTAAAAAACAGAATAATTAGAAGACGAAAATATACCGAGAAAAAAGAAATTAAAAAAAAACATAGAAATTTAATCAAAGCCAAGAAGAATTCAAGTGAAAACGAAAATTAAAAGAAAAAATAAAAACGGAAGAAAGTGAGAGCCTCTTGCAACCAAGATCTTCAACCGAAAATCATCGAGAGGTAAAACTTATCAATTTTTCATTGTGAATTAACCATTCAAAATTCTTGAAATTAAATGAATGATAAATATTTTCTGAAAACGTATAATTGACATGGTTCTACTGGTTCAGCAGTTAAAGTGAAACAAAATTGCTAACAGAAAGAGAAAGGGAGGTGAAAGGGAGGTGAAAGAAAGGGTGAGGCCGTGAGGGGCTGGGGGATGAAGAGGTGGGAGGGAAAAGGTATGTTAGGGTTTTAGCTTTTTATATTAGTGGGGTGGGTTGATTTTAGAGGTAAATAGGGGGGAGGAGAGATGAAATTTTATATTTCATCTTTTGAATTTTGATTTTGAATTTTGGAATTTCAATAAGTTAGTTCTTATTTCCAAATTTTTGTGTAATGTTATTTTAGATCATATTACTTAGAACTAATTTTATTTAAAAAATCAATATCATTTTTGAGTTAGGCTTTGATCTAGTATTTTTGTTTTGTTTTCTTTATAAACTTCTTATATTATTGTAATTTTACTATTTTTTAATAAATATGTTATGTTATGTACTTATGTAGTTGTATTTTAACTGGTGAATGAATAATAAGTATTACTTAA
Source organism: Patellifolia procumbens (assembly GCA_947645195.1). Lineage (NCBI taxonomy): Eukaryota > Viridiplantae > Streptophyta > Magnoliopsida > Caryophyllales > Amaranthaceae > Patellifolia > Patellifolia procumbens. The sequence goes on from CANSGD010001328.1 coordinate 8,820,580, forward strand.
TTAATGTATTGTTTTAAGTACCTATTAGTCATGATATATTACCATAATTTACAATACTTACAATGAGATATCACAAAAACTAGCTTTAAACTAATCCTAGCCCATCTAAGTGATATATTGCGTTGATTGGTAAGTACGTACCTAGTAGTTAAACTAGTTCTAAACATGTTTTACACTTCTTATCCATCTAAATGACCTGATTATACAAATAACTATTACCAAATATATCTTTGAAAAAATACTATAGTGGTGTATCAATAAAACCTCTTTTTTCCGTAGAATAAAATATCTTAAAACCGTGGATGCTCTAACCATTACTATTAAAACTATTGCTATTGTTATTACCTATTATTAGATATGTTACTATCACTAATACATAACTATTACTAAACTACTATTAATACTATATAACTCTTAACACTAGTAATTACAATCAGCTAATTAACTCATTCAGGCTCATGATACACTAATCTTTACTATCGTATACAGTAATCTAATATATTGTATAATTGATAAAATATATAGAGCTTAACTACCCTACACATATTGATAATTGGTCTAATACACTAACGTATTGATGATTGATATAGTATAGTAATATTAACTATGGTATATATTCATTTAATATTATCGATGATTGATCTAATAAATTGATCTTAACTATCTTATATATTGAGTTAGTATATCGATGATTGGTCTAGTAGATTAATATATAGATTAATATATTGATGATTGAACCAATACATATGTATTAACTATTTGATTGATCTAGTATATAACATATTCCTATAACATATTGATCTTAACTATCTTATTCATTGATCTAATACCTTGATCTTAACTATCTCATATTGGTCTAATGTATTGATTGATCTAATATATTGATCTATGTCAAACGTTGGTATAATGTAATTCGTATTAATTTTATTACTAATATTACCATTAATATTTTTTTTTGTATCATTGTTATTATTAGGAAAATTGACTAGAATAATCCCAACTATGAAAATTCATCTCTAAATAATCCAATATATGGGTTATTCTAGAATAATCCAAACTATTGGGAGTAGCTTTTCAAAATAATCCAAATTATTAATTCTACTATGTATAATAGTCCCAAAATGGATCATTGAAGGTAAGAAAAATAAAGTTTGGATTATTTTGGAAAGATATCCCTAATACTTTGGATTATTATAGAATAACTCATAATTGAGATTATTCTAAGCGGAACAGTCATAATTGGGATTATTCATGTCGATTTTTCCTTATTATTATTAATATTATTATTATAATAATAATAATAATAATAATTATTATTATTATTATTACTACTACTACTACTACTACTACTATTTCTGTCACGTTACGTACTATTACTATTACTCCCTCCGTTCCCTAATGTTGTTCCCATTTCCCGAATTAGTATTCCTTTAAGTTGTTCCCATTTAGAATCTTTCTAAATTTAACTTACATAAAGTCAACATATTTTCTTATAAACTCTCCATCATATTGGTTGTTTTGCATAGTGATATGTGTTGTCCTTACATTAAATGTTTCTTTTACATTTATTATGCTTTGGTAAGATAAAATGTTCAATAATCAACCCAAAAACATGCATTCTTTAAATAATATTATACTAAAATTCAATTTTCTTAATTTTCTCCCCGATTCCAAATGGGAACAACATTTGGGAACGGAGGGAGTACTATTTATTATTATTATTGTTACAAACTCACAGAACAATCAAATCACATAATATTTCTTAGTTTACTAGTTGAATTATAATTATTTTATTCTAAATAAATCTAATGCATTGAGTTAATGGAAAAGCGAGGACGATATCTCAAACACGCAATAACAAGCTGACCCCGCAACCCATACTACAAACACAATCAAATATATGCCACGTAACATGAGCTCGACTAGGGGTGCCAATTGAGCGATACAACTTGTGAACTACTCGAACTCGACTCAAGATGCTAATGAGGTCGAGTCAAGATTTACAAAACTCGACCCGAATACGAGCGAGAAACTCGAATGACATAATAGAGGGTTAAAATATTTAATTTTTCTATATAATTTATCTTACGGAGTAAAGGTGACCGAAAATCTCGCAAATAGCTCGAGATTCTTTCAAGTCGAATTCGGCTCGAGCTCGTTCCAATTGGCCGAAACTTGGTCAAAGTTCAACTTGAGATCTTAACGAGACGAGTTAAGTTATACAAAACTCGATTCGACTTAATATCACATCTAAGATCGACCACAAAAGTGATAATTGACTCGACCCAGAAATAACCCAAACCGAATTCGATCCGACCCAAAGTCCACCAAACCCAAAATGACCCGTATAAACCCGAAAGTTACCCGACTCAGGTTTAGCCGATCCGTTAATATCCGGTCAAATATTGATCCGACTCGAACCGGACTTGTATCCGACCAGACCATGACCCGACGTTTCCCGTAACCGATCCGACTCGATCCGACTATTGGTGATCCGAGACAGATAATTAGATCCAAATCAATCCGACCCAATCACATCCGACCCGTTACGGGTCAATCCGAATCCGACTCAGTTATCCGAATTGACACCTCTAATCACATCACGTGATCTTAGGAATTCCCTACTATTAAAGTTGCAACAATCACATCAGACAAGGGTAATCAATTTCTAGTAACACACATAATTCTTTCTCTTAGGCCATGTTCAGTTCACATTAAAATAATAATATTTAGTAAAACTAAGTTCAAGACAGTAAAAATAAGTTCAATTAAGCAAAAATAAGTTCAGTTCAATTTAATAAAAATAAGTTCAGTGCAAAGAAGAAAAAAGACATAAATCATTAAAAATAAGTTGAGTTCAGTAAAATAAGTTGAGTTCAGTAAAAATAAGTTTAGTTCAACATAAATAAGTTTTATTTCAGTAGAAATAAGTTCAGTTCAGTAAATTAAGTTCAATTTAGTAAAAATAAGGTGAAATGAACGGGGCCTTACATCAACATTCTCTTCCTTACACTTTCGCTCGCCTGGCTTAAACAATAAAGGAGCTTCTCCTGAAAACTCCCGGAGTAGTTCTTTCTTTGTTTTGCAGGTATTAGCAGCATTGCACACAACTTGATCCATACAAAATAAGGTCTCTCCAAATCATCATTTAGTCTCTCACACGTTTGGTACCCGAAATATGGTTAACAATTTATTTATATATATATATATATATGATAATTGAGAAACAAATTCAATATAATATATATTCATTAAGAAGTAATAGGTATTTTAGGGTCCATTCCTAAAAGAAGGGTCCCTCAAAATTTCCTTCTAACTTATAAAGAAACAATTAAGAAATGTATGGGTGCGTATAAATTATCTACTTTAAACTAGCGTTTGTGAAAAGTACTTTCCCGATACGAGGGGAATTTGGTTTAAAGAAATTCTTCAAATAGGACATTATAAGTGTAGCTGTGTAACCAGTAAATTTGGACTTCATCGATCATTAGGATAATGATGACTCAATGCATTTTTGTGGGGGTGTTTTGTCCCTTTCTTTACCAACAAGAACACAGCATCCTAGAAGGCAAAAGAGAAAGAATGGGGCAGAGTGGAGTTGAGACTGGAGAGAGAACTAGAGATGCCACCATATATTTTATAGGAGTGTAGTTTCATGATGATGATTATGAAGTGAATCATGATAGTAAATTAGAGTTAAAGTAAGCATGACAAACAATCAAATTATTGTGTCCTTTGTGAACACAATAAAGATGCTAATCAGCAAGAGAAGCTAATCATTGATCATCCCAAGTCGTTGCATGAGAAGACTTGTCCCTCTCATCGTCTTCTCAATCCTCAACCACCATATTATTAATTTTTTATATCCATTATTTTTAATCTAACTATAGCCTAATATTTTGCAATCAATCGAGCATCATCTATAATATTTATTATAATCTACCTATTATATATATCATTCAGGTATATATGAGGTTTATAGGGTACATAGTATGATTAAAAGGGTTCGCGTGCTTTTAAAATAAAATTTTTTAATTTTTACAAAAATGTCATTAATAAACTATGCGTACCCCTTTATACCTCATATATACTCTATTTGGTTTTCACGATGAAAATAGTTTTTACCACATTCTAATCCTATATATTGAGAGAGAGCCATCAGGATCCACTAAATATCATAAATCTGTTGTAAATAGTAAAAACTTAAGAGAAAGGATACATGTAAGATTTATAGTGGTAGATATTACGATCAAAGTGGAACGCGTGTTTTAACATCAAAGTTTTCAATATTTTCGCAAGTGTCATTAATGAAATATGCGTACCCATTATGTCTCCAATGTACCCCTTGAAAACTCTTTTTCTGTTAAAAACCTCACTTTGATGAAAACTGAAAACTAATAGTCCTGATTGACAGAAGGGGGTACATATAAGATTAGTAAGGGTACATATTACGATTTAAGGGTACTCGTGCTTCTATCATCCAAGTTGTGCTGCTAACATCAAAGTTGTCAGTATTTTCAAAAATGTCATTTATGAATGAACACGTACCCCCTATATGTTAACATGTACCACCTTTACCTGGTTTTCATGGTGAAAATAGTATTCAGTTGATCCTATTCCTATATATATATATATGTGTGTGTGTGTGTGTGTGTGTGTGTGTGTGTGTGTGTGTGTGTGTGTAGAGGTGGAATCTAGTGAGAATGATCTTAAAATGAGAAGAGTGAGAACAATCGATGTGCATATTTTTTGAACTGAATATGCATATTTCACTTTTCGACCTGTAGGTATATGTTCTTAAACGTTAAAATGCACATTTAGGTCAAAAGAAATGCACATGATAAAAAAGATGCACATTTAGTTCAAATTATATGCACATTCAGTTATAAAAATATGCTTATAAAATCCTTCTCACCCTTCGCATTTTAAGAATCTTTTTATTTGATCCTAGTTCTATATAGAGTTGGGATCCAGTGAGAAGGATCTTAAAATGAGAAGGGTGAGGAGGATAATTGTGCATATTTTTTTTGAATTGGAGTTGTATATTTTTGGAATTGGACATGCATATTTCACTTTTCGACCTGTAAGTATATGTTCTTAAACGATAAAATGCACATTCAGTTCAAAAAAAATGTACATCATAAAAAAGTTGCACATTTAGTTCAAAAAATATGCACATAAAATTCTTCACTCTTCTAATTTTTTTTTGATAAGTAAGAAGAGATTATATTCACTAAAAGGAAAAAAAAAACTTTACAAAAACCCAAACCATTAGAAAGACAAACCAACTAGGTTGGACCCGCCAAACTAACAAAATGGCATCAAAACTTTATCTATACAAATCAATAAGCAAGTTATCAAACCATTGGCTATCACTATTCTTCAACTGCTGAGGTTTATCACTACTTTATCTAATACAGATTGAACTCATGGCCCTTTTAACTAAAACTCTAGGCAGCCAAACTGTACCATTCCACCAAGCCTCACATGTAGCCCATCCAACAGAATAGACCATGACATTCAAGCAAGCTATGATAACTTGTTTCCGGAATTTGCTTCTTCTGCTCCTATAAACATAATGCAGCATCCTTTGATATACTTATTGAGCAGACCTATAACCAAACCAGAAGCTCCTTCAAACATAGCTGAGAATATGGACAGAGGAAGAACACATGAGTATTAGACTCACTGTGCCCAACACACAGAAGACAATCACTTGAACTGGTCACCCTAAACTTAAGCAATCTGTCACGAAATTTCAGCCTTCCATGCATAACTAACCAGCAAATCAGTCTATGTTTGGGAATAGAAAGTCTATTCCAGACATATTTATCCTAGTGTATCCTCTCAAATCCCCCTAACATCAGCTCATAAACCTACTTGACACTGAAAGAAGTCATACCATTCAAATCAACCTTAGAAATCACCTACTTCAAATGATTTTTCACCTTGCAAACCTGTATTCAATACCAACTACTATCACTAGGAGGGTTGTACTTCCACTAATATTCCTTCTTAATGTAAACAGAGTGAATCCATCTAATCCATAAGCTATGTTGCTTTGTTTCAGAGCCGAAACATACTTAGCTATGCTAGCCTTATTCCAAACTTTGATCTTCCTCACACCTACCCCACCAACTTGTTTAGGAATACAAATAGTATCCCAATCCAAATTACCTTCTTTATGACTGTAGTAACTACCACTCCAAAGAAAAGCTCTGTATATTTTCTCAACCTCATTAAGAACAGATTTGGGGATGATAAACACTTGAGCCTAGTAAACATGCAAGCTAAGTAACATAGAATTAATAAGCAAAATCCTAGCAGCATAAGACAAATTTCTAGTACTCCACACTTTAATTCTCAAACACATCCTCTCAACAATAGCCTCACAAGTATCCATAGAAATCTTCTTTGCACAAATAGGTACCCCAAGGTATCTAAAAGGAAGCCTACAGTGTTTGAAGGCAGTAGCATCCTTTATTCTCTGAATAGTAGTAGCATCCACGCCAGCAATATAGAAGTCAGACTTCTCTTCATTAATCTGCAATCCAGAAGTCTCTGAAAACAGGTTAAAAATTTGAATCATCACATAGACAGCTGGAAATGACCCTTTACAACACATGATAACATCATCTGCAAAGGCCAAGTGATTCAATTGGGGGCTTCTTGCATCTAGGATGGTATCCAAAGTAGGGGTTCTCCACCATTCTCTTCATCAATCTAGATAAATACTCCATACAAATGATAAACAACAAGGGTGAAACTGGATCACCTTGCCTCAATCTCCTCTTGGACTCAAAAAACCATGCATAGAGCCATTCGCCATAATAGTGAATCTAGGAATGGTAACACACACCATTATGAGGTTAACAAAGACAATAGGAAAGTTTAAAGCATTCAGCATCTCTCTCAAGAATTCCCACTCAATAGTATCATAGGCCTTTTTCTCCAGTCAAGCTTCATGATGCAGCTAGGCTTCACCCCTTTCCTTTTATAATGTCTAACCAGGTCTTGACAAACCATGATGTTATGCACTATAAATCTTTATTGAACAAAAAGCACCCTGATTCCCAGCAATGGTTTCTCTATCCCTTGTCACATTGGTAGTTTATTCATTGATAAAGCATTATGTTGGGTGCTAGTGTGAGTGTTATAACATTATCTATTTCCTCAAAAATGAAATTGAGAAGTTTGAAAGTTACCAATTTTAATCTGCAAATGGTTGACCGTTTTGTTAAATACCCCCTAGGTATTCTAGATGATGTGCCTGTTAGAGTGGGTATATTTATTATTCCCATAGATTTTGTTGTACTTGATGATAAAGAGGAAGATAAGAAAATTCCAATCATTTTGGGTAGGTCGTTCCTACATACTACATGTGTAGTAATTGATGTGAAAAATGGTAAGCTTTCACTATCTGTAGGAGATGATGAGGTCACTTGTAATATGAGCATCGCATTGAAAAGTCTTATGCTAGAGGAAAAGTGTTAGTATTTGATGTGGTTTATCTGATTTACCATGATAACATGCCCCAATAGCTCTCTATGGAGATCCCTTGGAGGCGGTACTTTGTCTTTATTCTTCCACAGGGGATGGCAGTATTTGGAGCAATAAGGTCGATGCTATTGAGAAGGGTCAAGCGAGTGAAAAGTCTGACCTTAATAAATGCCAAAAGGTAAAGAAGTTAGTTCGACCTGTGTGTAATATTGAGGTAAGGAAACTCGAACTTAAACCTCTCTCCTCTCACTTGAAGCATGTATTTTTAGATGAGCAGGAGTTAAATCATGTGATTGTCAGTGCAACACTCGATGATAGCCAACCTTTGAAACTTCTGGTTCTTTTGAAAAATCATAAAAAGGCTATAGGGTACAATATTAATGATTTACAGGGTATTAGCCTTGACTTTTGTATGTATAGGATACACTTTGAGGATGATCATAAGTCGTTGCATTCAACCACAAAGGAGAATGAATCCAAACATGCAGGAAATGATGATCATCATATGTGATGAAACTACTTGATGCATGTATTATCTACCGTATTGCTGACTCTAAGTGGGTAAGTCATCTACAAGTAGTACCAAAAAAATGTGGCATGATTGTTGTGAAAAATAAAAAGAATGAGTTACTTCCATTTAGAACTATGACTGAATGGCGTATGTGTATAAACTATAGGAGACTCAACATGGCCAATAAAAAGGACCACTTCCCTCTACCTTTTATTGACCAAATGCTTCAAGGTTGCCTTGTCATAAATATTTCTCTTATTTGGATGGGTATTCAGGTTTCTTCCAACTTCCTATTCATCCCGATGATCAAGAAAAGACAACATTCACATGCCCTTATGGCACTTTTGCGTATCATAAAATGCCCTTTGGTTTGTGTAATGCCCCTGCCACCTTTTAACGATGCATGATGAGTATCTTTTCTGAGTTCATATAGTCTATCATGGATGATTTTAGTGCGTATGGTTCTACATTTGATACATGCTTAGCTAATCTCACTAAAGTCTTGAAAAGATGTGAATAGTGTAATTTGGTCTTAAATTGGAAAAGGTGTCACTTTATGGTGACTGAAGGAGTTGTTTGAGGCCATATTGTTTCTGATAGGGGAATCCAAGTTGATCGATCTAAGGTCCAAGTGATTGAGCAATTACCCCCAACAGCTGACGTACGAAGTTTCCTTGATCATGCATGGATTTATCGCGGCTTTATTAAGGATTTTTCAAAATTTGCTAAACCACTGACCCAACTCCTTCTTAAGGATGCTCCATTTTGTTTTTATTGATGAGTGGGTTGAGTCTATTGGGATAATCCTACTGTCTCTAGTATCAAAGCTAAAAATGGTGTATGATGCTTTCATATCGCGGTGAAAGAAGGCAGTTTGGGTATGTTTTATACTGACATTTTGCAAGATCAGATCACTTGCATGTTTGTTTTGGTAGTTGGAATAGAGTTTTGATATTGTCTGTGAAAATTTGGTAGTGATACTAAAAGTGTTGATAGAGAGACACCCTGATCTCTTCATGACCTATGATACATCCAACAGCTTTGCAGACGGCTGCAGCGCAAGGGGAAATCAAGGTGGTAAATTTTCTCATGGGGTCGGAAAGTGGGCTAGCTACCATTGCTCGAAGTAATGGTAAGACAGCCTTGCATGGTTCTGCAATGAACATATAGCTCTAGTGAAAGCTCTATTGGGGAAAGAGCCTAGGATTACAACAAGACTGACAAAAAGGAGCACACGTCACTTCTAATCTTGCGAACTCCATTTCAAGATAATGTGTGAGGAAAGTGATTATGCAGTTGGAGCCGTACTCGGTGAACGCAAGGATAAGGTCTTGCATGCTATCTATTACGCCAGCAAGACATTGGATGAGGCTCAAATCAACTATGCTACTACAGAAAATGAGCTTTTGTCTATTATATATGCTTTAGAGAAGTTCATATCTTATCTGATTGTATCTAAAGTTATTATCTACACTGATCACGTAGCCTTGAAGTACCTTCTCTCTAACACGGAAGCTAAGTCTCATATCATTCGATGGATTGTCTAGCTCCAAGAGTTCGACATAGTAATTCTTGATAAGAAGGGAGTAGAGCACGTAGTTGCAAACCACTTACCAAGGATCAAGCAAGAAGATGGTATGAACTCAAATCCTACAGATGATTCTTTTCCTAACGATCATCTATATGCAGTCACAACACAAATTCCATGGTTTGCCGAATATGATAATTACTTGGTAGCCGGTATATTACCTTCTGATGTGTCTTACCAATAGAATATATTACCTCCATGATGTTAAATTCTACTTTTGGAATGAGAAGTGCATGGGACATCTTTGAGTTAGATTGCAACAAAAAAAGCGGAAATATGTTAAAAGAAGTATGGAAATCGATTCATGTATTCTCTTTTGCTCATAACACTCTATCTCTTGGTCGTAATTGTGATATTTCAAAGGGGTTGGAAACTAGACTTGACGAGCTTTCCAACGACATATTACACGGCCCAAGATGACTTATAGTTTGTGAGATATGGGCTTCGCAAATTGGCAATGTTTTGCAGGATGAAAACTCGCGCCCGTGGGTTATGCCGTGAAGCTTTTAGTCAATTTTAGCTATCTCTTTTGACGATTTTAGCTCCTTTTATCTAGTTACTTTAGGAAATAGATAGGTATAAAGACTCAAGGAAATTATCTTATGAAAATTTGTGAAGAACCCCCTAAAAGTTTCTAGTTTTTGTGTAAACCCCCTACAATTTTTTTTCTTATGAAAACAACCCCCCAAAAGGTAGTAAAAGTTAGTGGTTGCACCCCCTAAATATTGTGTGAATTCACTAACTTTAGGTGGTGCAACCACTAAATTTTCTAACTTGTTGGGTGTTATTCTCACACAAAAAAAAACTTGCAGGCACTTTTTCACAAAAACTGAAAACTTGTCGGGGCTCTTCACAGAAAATCCTAATATTTATTACACATATTGTTTATGATACAAAAAATCCCCTAAGACGCGAGATCACTTTTCCCCATTTTTCAATTTTTATAAGTTTTCCAATGATGGGCCGATGTTCACCCGATCCGCTGGGCGGTTTTTAGGAGAGTGTTTTTATCCATTTTTTAAGTAGGTTTCAACTTATGTCTACAAATAATATGTAATTTTGGAATAAACATCACTTTTAACTTATCATTTCATTAAAAACATAGTTTTCTCTCTAAATCTAATTAACATACTTTGGAGATTATTCAAGTTTAATTCAAGTTCTTACCTTTCCTTTCATTTGGTAATCGTTTCTTTCAACGCCGGTAGTCCTTTCGTTCAAGTTCTTATTCATTGTTCTTTATTGCTTTCAAGTATTTGCTCTCTTTATTATTAGATGGTTTAAAGTATAAATCTTTCAATAATTATTGCTATTGTTACTTTAGTCACCGGTGAGTAGATTTTTGTGCTAGGATTTTAGGGAGGGAAGCCATGTTTATACCTTGATATGATTTGAATGTCTCTGTAGTACTTAAGATGTGATTCGAGCAATATAGTGTGATTCGTTCCTATTATGTTGTTTATGTTATTAAGCAGTTTCATAAATTACGTTAGGCAATATTAATTTGACCCGATTGTAGGATTACTTTTAGAGGCTTATAACACACTATTGATTCTGATATATTGAATTAAGAGTTTGAACTATTGGTTAGCAGCAGCTTGGTATTTATGTTGTGCCAAGGAGTTTTGCAAGAAAAAGTCAAGTATGTCATTCATAGAAGCAAAAGCAAGTCCCGACAATCACAATTGCATTGCCTATTCTTTGTTGAGACTGTATACCAAATATGGCTGAATAGGAATACCTTAGTGTTTTATAGGCCTGCTTTAGATGTGTTGGCTAATTATAAGCAAATTATGTTAATAGTAGCTTGTATAAGCTAAGAATCCTTGAGGCTCCTGCTTGTTATTTGAGTTTTCGTAGCCTAAGCATGTTCAGGAAGTTTGGCTTGGTTAGTCTTCCTTTTCATGTTGGAAAAAGGAGGTTCCTTGCTCTCTAGCCTGGTTGATGTTGTATGCCTATCCTATAACTTTTTTTTTTTTTTACTTCAACAACAACTTTGAATTGCCAAAAAAAAATTCAATGAGTACATAAAACTCAAATTAGTATGCTTATTTTATAAATCAAGAGATGCCATGATTAAAAATTTAAATAAAACCCCCAACCATACACATACTCATGTGACAAACTCATACTTATTAGAACAACTTTTATACTCATATGGACATTTCCATATCATTTATAAGCATTTGAGTATATTTAATCAACGACCACATAAAACTCAAATGAGTACTCTTATTTTATATATCAAGAAATATCATAATTAAAAAATTATATAAAACCCAACCCAACTCATACTCATTTGACAATCTGAGAAAATAACTCAACTCCTTCTCCTTCTCATTAATGTGTGGCAGAATATATATGCATCTAAACCTCTCAAACCTAATGATATATGAGGAAACTATATCAATTACCATACTTCTGTCTTTTACAATACATCTTTTGTAATGTAACATGAACATCCTCCCTCAAGGTGAAGCATGTAGATCGTGAATACCCAACTTGACAAGAAAAAACTCAAATTGTGCATTTCCCAACGCCTTGGTGAAAAAGTCAGCTAATTGCACATTAGTCGACACATACGATGGACAAATACTTGATTGCATCTCGAATGAAATGACAATCTGATTCAATGTCTTTTGTCCGCTCATGAAAGACCGGAATTTTGTGCGATATGAAGGGCTGATTCAATGTCACAAAACATATGCATACCCTACTTATGTTCCATGCCTAACTCTCAGAGTAGTTGCTTCAACCACTTCAACTCACATGTCAATGCCTCCATGGAATGCTAATCTGCTTCGACAGAGGAACGATAAATTATATGTTGCTTCTTAGTCTTGTATGACGCTAGAGAACGACCAAGGAACACAAACCATCCAGTCAATGAACACCGAGTCAAAGGACAATTCACCCAATCATAATCACACCATCCTTCTAATTGCAAGACATTATCAGAACGCAAAAGAATACCTTGACCCGTGATCCTTTTTCAAATATCTCACCACTCTCAATGTTGCTTCCTAATGCTCCTCTTTCGGTGCTTGCATGAATTGTGTCAGAATATGCATCGAATATGCCAAATCAGGCCTAGTGACACCCAAATAAATCAATCGTCCTATCAAACGCCTATACCTTACACCATCTGCGTACGTCGCCACGTATGCCAAGGCTAACTTATGGTTCTACTCCATTGGGAAATCTACAGGTTTCGCACCTGACAATCCTGTCTCGGAAATAATATCAAGTGCATATTTCCGTTGACAAATATAAAAACCATGTGTGCTACAAGCCACCTCTAACCCGTTGTATTCTTTGTTGAGATTGTATACCAAATATGGCTGAATAGGAATACCTTAGTGTTTTATAGGCCTCCTTTAGATTTTTTGGCTAATTATAAGCAAATTATGTTCATAGTAGCTTGTATAAGCTCCGAGTCCTTGAGGTTCCTGCTTGTTATTTGAGTTTTTGTAGCGTGAGCATGTTCAGGAAGTTTGGCTTTGTTAGTCTTCCTTTCTATGTTGGAAAAGGAGGTTCCTTCTCTCTAGCCTGGTTGATGTTGTATGCCTATCCTATAGCTCTAGTTGTGTTTTTACTTCAACAACAACTTTGAATTGCCAAAAAAATAAAATTCAATGAGTACATAAAACTCAAATTAGTATACTTATTTTATAAATCAAGAGATACCATGATTAAAAATTTAAATAAAACCCAAACCATATATATACTCATGTGACAAACGCATACTTATTAGAATAACTTTCATACTCATTTGGACATTTTCATACTCATTTATAAGCATTTGAGTATGTTTAATCAATGACCACAGAAAACTCAAATGAGTACGCTTATTTTATAAAATCAGAAATATCATGATTAAAAAATTAAATAAAACCCAACCCAACTCATACTCATTTGACACACTGAGAAAATAACTCAACTCCTTCTCCGTCTCATTAATGTGTGGCAGAATATATATATCCATTTAAACCTCTCAAACTTAATGATATATGAGGAAACTATATCAATTACTACACTTCTGTCTTTTACAATATATCTTTTGCAACGTAACATGAACATCCCCCCTCAAGGTGGAGCATGTAGATCGTGAATGCCCAACTTGCCAAGAAAAAAGTCAAATTGTGCCTTTCCCAACGCCTTGGTGAAAAAGTCAGCTAATTGCACCTTAGTCGACACATTATGGACAAATACTTGATTGCATCTCGAAGGAAATGACAATTTGATTCAATGTCTTTTGTTCGCTCATGAAAGACCGGATATTTTGCGATATGAAGGGCTAATTGACTGTCACAAAACATATGCATACCCTACTTATGTTCCATGCCTAAATCTTGGAGTAGTTGCTACAACCACTTCAACTCACATGTCAATGCCGCCATGGAACGATACTCTGCTTCGACAAAGGAACGAGAAATTGTATGTTGCTTCTTAGTCTTCCATGACGCTAGAGAATGGCCTAGGAAGACAAACCATCCAGTCAATGAACACCAAGTCAAAGGACAACTCGCCCAATCTGAATCACACCGTCCTTCTAATTGCAAGACATTATCAGAACGCAAAAGAATAACTTGACCCGTGATACTTTTTCAAATATATCACTACTCTTAATGTTGCTTCCTAATGCTCCTCGTTCGGTTCTTGCATGAATTGTGTCTGAATATGCATCGAATATGCCAAATCAGGCCTAGTGACACCCAAATAAATCAATCGTCCTATCAAACGCCTATGCCTTTCACCATCTACGAACTTTGCCCTGTATGCCAAGGCTAACTTATGGTTCTGCTCCATTGGGAAATCTACAGGTTTCTCACCTGACAATCCTGTTTCGAAAATAATATCAAGTGCATATTTCTGTTGACCAATATCAAAACCATATGTGCTACGGGCCAGCTGTAACCCGAGAAAATATTTTAACGCACCCAATTCCTTCATTTTGAAACATTCACCTAAGTTGGCTTAAAACTCTCTAAAGTAAACTTAGTATTTCTAGTAATGATCATATCATACATATAAATAAGGACACTCAACTGCAAACCATCCTTAGAAAGGGTAAATAATGAATAATCAGATTACGACTGTGTGAAACATATTTCTTCAATGTTGTAGCCAATCTCTTAAACCAATATTGAGATGCGTGCTTCAAACCATACAATGTGTTTTTTTTTCATTCTACAAACCTTGTCAGAATTATTCTTTTGCCAACAAAGCGGAATATTCATATATATCTCTTCATCTAAATCCATATGCCAGAAGGCATTATGAACATCCATTTGATATACCTCCCAGTCTTTCCCAGCTGTAATTGCCAGAAAAGTACGAACTGTAGACATTTTTGCTTCTGGAGCAAATGTCTCACTGTAGTCTATCCCTTCCTCTTCATGGTTTCCAAGACACACTAACCTTGCTTTCAGTCTGAGCATGTTTCCATCTTCATCTCTATTATCCGTATACACACATTTACTCCCGAGTGCCTTTTTCCCAACGGGTATGAGATTCCAATGTCCAACTTAGCTGTTCCTCAAGAGCACGAATTTCAGTAGCCATAGCCTTTCGCCATCTGTCATGTTTCATTGCGTCTTTAAAAAGCTTAGGTGGTGTACCTTTTGTTATTGCTGAAATATTATTTCGATGTTTGGACGAAAAAAGTTCATAAGTAACAAAATATGTGATAGAATAGGGAGTAAATGAGGAAGATAATGCCGAGGGTAAACTTGAGTATTAACTTTTATTATTTCCCCGTATGGTGTGTGTTACGCAAACCTGTAGACTTATCGACGTACATTTATCACGTTTGCCTCTGCCCAATTCAGCATCATTCGTATACCCCTCGGGCTTCAGGCTGGTGCGCACTCCCGTATACCACAGGCTGCGAGACAGCCTGCTCCTGTTTCGTACTTCCACATGCAGAGTGTTGTTGTTGGTCAGCTTACAACGACTGTTGTATAGTCTACAGGGGCTACTGTGGCTGCAGGGCAGCATGTAAAGGCTATTGTGGATGTTGGACAACCTTCTCCACTCCCTTTTCGTGGCCAATTAGAGGTTCCATAGGCTGGGCAACGTGTCTCAAAATACACGTTTTTGCGAAAGTAAATTAAACCTATACTCTAGATATCGTAAAAAAAAATAAACTCAACTCCTTCTCCTTCTCATTAATGCGTGGAAGAATATATATATATATATATATATATATATATATATATATATATATATATATATATATATATATATAAATCTGAACCTCGCAAACCTAATGATACATTAGAAAATTCTATCAATTACGATAATTCTATCTTTTACAATATATCTTTTGTATCGTAACACAAACTCATACTCAATTGACTACTCATTTGACTCTATACTCATTTAGGTAACGTGCACACATTTAGAGAACTTATACTCATTTGGAAAACGCATACTTATTTGGAAAACCCATAATCATTTGGCTCCATAGTCATTTGGAAAACCCATAGTCATTTTGAAAACTCGTACTCATTTGGAGTACGTAGAGGTACGTACACCAAGGGTACCTTTTACCTTGTCAAAGGGGAGATCTAACTTTATATTAAAATTAGGTTAACTTAAGCCTATTACTTTATTAAAAGAGGTGATCTTCTTTCAATTGGGTTTAGACTTCTGCATAAACTTAAATCAAAATTAGTCTGTATCTTATAATACCAACTCTCATAACATTAGTCATACCACTTAATTAAAATACAATTATGATTTTTCCTTTAAAAAAATAATGATAAGGAGATTGATAATGCGAAGTGAGATCATCCAACATCACGCAAAAATGAATGGATGGCAACAATATCATTTAATAATCATGTGGAAAGAGGACACCTAAAAAGGATAGAGTCTAAACTAGATTGACGGTATTAGTGGCGGACAATATTTTTCAGATGGTGATTCACTGCCATTTATCGATCATAGATTAGAATTCAAATTTTTTTGTCAAATGTATTCCATAATAAATTTCAATAATAAAACTGGAATATACAACCAAGTAGTACTACAAAATACAACCAAATCTACACATACTGTTGTAGGCCTATAACATAAAACCAAATAATATTACAAAGTATTTAAATTGTTTGTGACGAGTTATCATGTTTTGATATTGGTTCATCATATTATTCGTACTAACATTAAAATATTCAATTTCTCATAAAAACAATTTACCCGGCCACTAACTCTTGAGGACATGCACCCATGCCTCACAAAGTCAATAGTCATTTAGAAAATCAATGAATAGTATATATATGTAAATAAATATCTTGTTTATTTATTTTAGAGTATTATTAGATGTAAATCATTTTAGGTAAGTTGCATCCTCACTTGTAGCCTAATTACTAGCTTGGTAGGTTGTATACTGATAAGCACTTTATTGTGCTTAATTGTGGGTCATTTTTAGTGTCCTTGCATGTAGTTTAGAGCATTTAAGCCTAGCATTGCATGGTTTTTGTCACCTTTGAGTTATATTGTCGCTTTATTATCTGTTTAGTTGTTTTTGGATAATTTTCAGGCTAACTAGCAGGTTTTTGAAGTCTTATGATCATTGGAAGATTAGTGGTGGATTGTTGAACTTCAAATGGACATAACGTTTGATCCGTAAATCGGATTAAGGTGATTCTAGTTGGAGGTGTTAGCTCGTTTCGATAGCTTGCCAACGACTGGTCATAAGTCCAATTTCGATAAGATACGAGAGAGATAAGATCGTTTGAAGTTGAGCTATCCGCTGCGTGTTGGTCTGTTTCTACGAAGATAGTCCTATTCTGCTTGCCCACTGATTTGAGAAGTTCAGGTCTACACGACCGTGTCCATTTTGACACGGCTGTGTCGATCTATTTCCACGGAAGCGGTAACTTTAAAGAAACGCTGAAACTTTTGTATAAGAGGTCTACACGGCCGTGTCGTTTTGAACACGACCGTGTCGACCTACTTTCAGGCTTTGATCCATTTTCTCCGTCTTAGTTTAATGAACCTTTTAATAGTATTGTAGCTTTGACATTATCTCTTTCTCTTAGACTCTAATTTTTTTTGCTTAGCCCTAAACTCTCTCTAAACTCTTAGATTTCTCAATTGTCCATCTTTGAAGATCAACTTCTTAATTCAATTCAAGTTATTTTCCTTCAATCTCTTTTCTTTATTTCTATTGCTTTGTTTATCATGTTTAATTTATTTAATCTCAATTTCTTAGAATCCATGATTAGTGAGTTCATTATATAGGGTTTGGACGAAAGTATGAATTAAGGGCTTAGTAGATTGTCTATGCTTTTTATGATTCAATTATTTGTCTATGCAATGAATTTGGTGTTTTGACACCCTAGGATAGATCTTGATCACGTTTATGCTAGGGCACTTAGGGTTTCTATTGTTCTTAATCGAACTTTAATCCCTTTTGTCTTTCCCATGTTTCGACTTGATTTCTAGACCAAGGGATTGTGTAGGAATTAAGGGGATCCTTTAATTAGGGGTTTTCCGATCTCATTGAATCTATTAATCAATTGACCAAAGACCATTCGAAAGAGGATTTGGTTGGTTGATTAATTGATTACTCTTGAGGACCATTCGAGAGAGGACTCAAGTAAATTAGAGGAAAACTTAACCTTGTATTGTCTTTGTTGTGAATCGCTAAAGTGTCGATTATCGTTGTCTAGCCCAAGTTCATATGAGTAGCCCGAACTCTAGTGTTTTCCTTATTATATTAATTCTCCTGTTCGATTATTAGTTGGTATTCATTAGCTAGTTGATTAGTTGGTATCTTATTCAATCTCAAACCCCAAAAACCCTTCACTTAGGTAGTTTTGGACTTAGTAGACTATAGTCAATCCCAATTTCCCGGCGGTTCGACCCTTGACTTGCCATTACTACGTTCTTAGTATTTGCTCGTTAAGTTTATAAGTTTTGTTTGCTAAGCAGTTCTTAGTGCCTTAACGACACACTAAAAACCTCTTATCATATATCTTTGGCCGATTTTCATCATTCTATCAATCAAGAGTAAAAAATGGTCAAACCATATCAAAGTGAACTCAACAATTAGCTATATTCCTCTGAGAACCATGGCTACCATTGCTTCTGGAGCTAAAATTTGTATCAACAATGCATAAATTTATATCTTTTTTCACAGACGATGTGAGTTTGGTGGTACAGTTACTCGACATCAACCCTTATTTCTGAACCCATATACCACACAGCTGCCTTGCCTTATTGCCTTATTGCCCAGCAGTGCAACACCAGCCCAACACTACCTTACTGACATTTTGTGGATTGAGGATATGAAGAAAGGAGAGATATAGGGGATTAAATAAGGGAATGGACAATGGTTAGGGTTTTTTTTTTTTAATTCTTTTTAGTTTTTTCAATGATTCCATTCCATGAATTGTTGAATGAAACAAGTTTAAAAGTTAATGATTATTGTTTTCATTCCATTCTTATTTTGTTTCCATTCTGATTCAAATTCCAATGCTTGAACCAAACGCCCCCTTATTGTTTTAAAATAATTTCCCAAGCTTCTAATATCTAATAGTTAGAATAAAGTAAAGGGTTTACTCATAATGTTATGTTACATGACTAAAAAGTAAATTATTATCCATCAAATGATTATTTACTATCCTGATTTTATCGAGGTTATAGATCACTCCACGTCCCTGTTAATATTTTAGGTTTAGGTTCTTTAGAGTTTAGATGTCTATATATCATATAAAGGGGGTAAAAGCTGACATGACCTAGTGGGTTTGGGCAAGTCTTTGGACAGATTTAACTCAATGGGTTAGTTTGGGTTGAACTCTCGGAAACGGGTCAAGCACGAAAACGCCTTCATCTGCACAAGCTGCAGTTGTTTATAGTTTTCCTTACACTATTTGATTTTTATGTGTTGATTTTAGTTCATTTGGTATTTACTTTTGTACACTATTAGATTTTCGATTTATCTACCACTTGAAACATAGTAAGTTTCAGTCCGAAAACCTATGAATTGAGAAAATCAAACATATGAGATAAAGTGATTGATAGGTCAACATGAAACCAATAGTCCAGTACGATTATTAAATGGATTTGGTTAGGGATAAAGGGAAGCAACCTGCATTAATGTGACATTTTCTAGTTGATTAATTCGTTGGTTGTTTTTTTTAATGGAGTAACATTTGTTTAAGCCAAATGAAGTAACATTCAGGTAGGTCATACCAATTCATTGGTAATTTTATAGGAAGAAATAGTTTAAATGGAGATAAGCACATAATTAGACAGCAAAGAAGTGGAGAACACACAATAGAACTATATTTCGTACCAAAATCGACTTTTGACATCTTCAAAATTCACCTTCAATAAATTTGTACCATTTATGACGCTCTAAAGCATTTATAATTGCTATTGCCCACACGTCATAATGACCCAGGAAGAAGTACTTGGTTATGTAGATAGTAGATCGACCTTGAATCATGGATGAGTTGGGGCTTGCCCTTTTCATTAGTCATGAACTCATGATGAGAACGTTGCATATGAAAATACCAGAGAATCAAAGCTTTAATGAGGACTCATACGAAGGAAAGCCAATATAGAAAATCGTGTCTTGGCAGACCAGTCTAAAGAATGTCTTCTAGACGAAGAGGAACAGTAGGGCTGAAAAAAGTTCGAGTGAAAGAAAATTAGAATCGCAAAACCTTGGAATGTAATATCATGGTAAATTCTAAAGGCAGGTGAATATTTTGGAGCATTGTTAGTTATTATGTTTACCTACTAATGTTTTAGAGAATTTTTGTGTGTTTGTATTGGTTTTTAATGCCTAAGAACAATAACTATTAGAATTCTAACAAAAATAGGAAAGCTAATATTTGTAGTAAATCACAACAAATTATCCCTTTTGGGAACGTTGATCATGGCCGACACATTTACACTAATTGACGCCCAGATCTATTCCAAATCAATCTTTTGCGCGAGATTGGGCCCGGTTTGAGGTCAAAGCATATGTTATACTTTTACATGAGCCTGAAACCCTTATTGGTTGGGCAAAGTTGCTAATCATTTTTTTATCGGAATATTGCATTGTCTCAAATCTAAACTCTTTTTTTAATATATCTAATCAGATTTTTACCATTTTATTACCATTACTTTCATTGTTTTTTGTTTAATTAATTGAAACGTAATATGCATAAGAATTTGTTGAACTTTTGCATTTTGAAATTAGACAAGATAGTTTGAACATATATACATGGGGTGGTAGACCCGAACTATTAGGCATAATTATATTTATAATTAGGGCAATGATCGTTAGCTTTTGAAAGGGAAAAACTCTACTTGACTAACCTAAATCTTTTTACACCAACGATATCCTTGACGTTGTCATAGTGTTTGTAAGTTGTATCAGTTAGGCAACGTCAAATGTCATCAAAGTATACAATAATAGTTGATTTAGTTAATGTTATCTCTTTATATGAGATCTTATACTCCTTATACTATACCTTCTTCTTCTAAGGATAAATTTCATAGAAAGTATCAAATTTATCGAGAGCTACAGAAATGCTAGTAGCAACGGGAGCAATATTTATTGTACTTGAACATATCATACCATGTAATTACTATACCTGTTTTATGCATATATGTATATATGTATGTAAATATATATAATTAGTAATAGTTGGTAAGAATTCTTGATGCTTGAATCTAGTAGATAAAGTATGATTTCTAGGCCGTTACAAGTCTATTTTTTACGTTACTAATTACATGGTGCAACACTAAAAAAGGTGTCAATATTCGTTTCTACATTCGGTGTTATTGAATTTCTTATAGTTACAATTGGGTCCTTTTGTTATAAATGGGAAGGTAATTTCTCTTAAATTTGTAAAAAATAATTGTATGATATCTGCAAGTTTTTAACTAATCATACCACATCTTTACAGCCTAATAGGTATGATTGTTATGTTCATTGGAGTTTATCTCGTTTTCTGCTCAATTATATAACCTCTCTTCCCCTCCTCCTCCAAATCCCGTTCGATCCCACCACCACCACAACGTCCACTCCCTCTATTACCCCCTTCTATCCAACCACCACTTCCACATTTCCTTTCTCTCCCTCCACCTCCTCCACTTTCCCTTATTCCTCTATCTCCCCTCCACCTCCTCCACTTTCTCTTAATCTTCTTATTCTATTTTCCTTCCTTCTAATATATTTGATGAATTTTTGTGGAGATATTAAATGGCGATTTGGATAGGTTTTTGCTAATTATCGATGATTATTTTCAATATTTATATAATTGTACAATATATGTGCATATGGAATATTTGTTTAATATACGTAAAACTTATGTACATCACTTGTACAATATTTTAAACATGAAAATAATATTTTAGTGGAAATATATGTTGCCCCAATTTCATTTTCCATGAGGAATAATTCTAAAAACAGTCTATATGAACTGATTCATATTAATTAATAAATGTAATCATTCACAAGTATCATGGGGTACAATTGCAAACACTTTTAGGATTATTTAACACCAAGAATTTTAGTTTAATGTCGTGCTATTTTTCAATTTGTCTTTGACTATCACAATTCTAGGTAAAAAAGAAGCACCTAAATACATAGGATATGAAATAACTTTCCTCGTTAATGAACCTAGCTCCTTTAGCTTGTATCTACTTCATAATTTGTTTTGCGTACTCCCTATTTGGATGTGAGCCATGTGGACCCTAATTAATTATGGTGTGGTAAGTTTTATGGTAGAACAAAAATAGTAATAACCAAAAAGGAACCTCGTTACAAGAATAATAGGGTGTGAGTTAATGATCACTTGCTTAGACCGCAAATTATAATGTACACCCGGGTGTATCTTGCGGTAGGTACACCCGGGTATTAATACCTATAGTTGTCGCGAGCATTTTGTATCACAAAAGAAGTTGTGCCTCAGGGGTGTTGCTTGTTAGCGTGTAGTGAGGTCAGGGGTTCGACTCCTCTGTCTGACCTAAATTGCACATCTTTAATTTAATTTTCATTTTTTTCATATAATTCATACTAATTTATACAATTAATACTTTTTTGAACAATTTTCATAATTCTTCGTACATTTCCATACTCATTTTATAAGGATTTGAGTATGTTTAATTAATGAGTACATAAAACAAAAATGAGTATGCTTATTTTTGAATAAGAGATATCATAATTAGAAATTTAAATAAAATGTCAACTCATACTCATTTGACAAAATGATACTTATTTGAATAATTTTCATACTCATTTGGACATTTCATACTCATTTATAAGCATTTAAGTATGTTTAATCAATGGGTACATAAACTCAAATGAGTATGCTTATTTTATAAATGAAGAAATATTATAATTAAAAAATTACATAAAAAACTTCAACCCAACTCATACTCATTTGACTTTATAATCATTTAGGTAACGCATATTCATTTGGAAAACTTATAATGATTTGGATAACTAATACTCATTTGGATATTGTATAGATTGATTGAAATAGGCTTCTTGATTTGAGAAGAAAAACTCATACTCATTTGAAAAATCTCATTTGGCTAAGTCATACTCATTTGGAAAACTCGTACTCATTTTAGAAATTTCTCTTAAGGCTAACTCATACTCATTTGGCTAAGTCATACTCATTTGGAAAACTCATAGAAAAACTCATACTCATTTGGAAAACTCATAGAAAAACTCATACTCATTTGGCTTCATACTCATTTGGCTTCATACTCATTTATGTAATTCTTACTCCTTTAGAATATTCATACTCATTTGGCTTCGTACTCATTTTGAATATTCATACTCATTTTGCTTCGTACTCATTTTGAATATTCATACTCATTTTGCTTCGTACTCATTTTTACCAACTCATACTCATTTTGCTTTGTACTCATTTTAACCAACTCATACTCATTTGGTGTACGTAGAGGTACGTACACCAAGGTGTACCTTTTACCAACTTTGCTTAAACCCTTTTTTAGACAAGGTAATTATTAATTTCTTAAACAAAGTAAACATGAAATATACTTCCTTCCTTCCTTAATAAGTGACAAACTTTCCTATTTGAAAAATATGACAATAAGTGACACACTTCTTAAAATGGAAAATTTTTAGAGACGACATTACATAACTATCCTTACTCAACCTAATTAAATAAACCTAATTACTTTATTTTCCTATCTTAATCTAATCCTAACGCACTAATTAGCCTCCCCAACCACTCCTTCTTCCGACCCTCTAGCATCTCATTTCACCTAACCACCACTGACCACTCACCCACGCCACCAACGTCCATTTTTTCCGACCAACCCAACACCCTTTTTTTCCGGCCAACCCAACACCATCACTCGCCACTTTTTAATCTTTCTCCTGTCCAATCTCCTCTTTTGCAAACCCCTTTTCAGATCTTCTTTTCGTCCTTCCTTTTTTGCGAAAATTTGTAGCCCTAGGTCGAAAATTGGTCTACGGTGGTTGTCGATGGATTTATGTTGGTTTGTGGTGGTTGTGGTCCTCGTTTTCGATGGATTCAAGGTCGTCTTTGCTGGATTATGTTGGTTTTTGGTGGCTTTGGGAGCGGATTAGGTTTGTTTTTGGTGGCTTTAGGGTGGATTAGGTTTGTTTTCGGTGGCTTTAGGGTGGTTTGCAGTGGCTATGAGGTTGATTGTGGGGGTTTTCAAACGCTTTGGGTTATTTTGCGGTGGTGGTTTTCAAACGCTTTGGTTTTTTTACATTAGCTGCGCCTTCAATAGCTACGTTTTAAAATACGCATGGGAGGACAATAGTTGAGCCTGATATCACTTGGAATGTCATTGGATTAGCATTATTGTGCATTTTCTTTGGGTAAGTATTACTTGAACTGATTATAATATTTACTTTTTTGGTGCAAACTACTATAGCATAATTGTGGTACTTTCGAATTGAAACGATTGCATAAGTTAATTTAGTATTACGTTCCAACATGACTTGTATTAAAGTAAGGAGTGACAAAGTCAAAATCCATGTCTCAAATGAAAAAAAGCACAACTTTATTTACTTTTTTATTCGGACCTTAAAATTAAGTATGAAGGCTTTTGTTGATGGCTTATTTTGCCATCCCACTCTAACGCTCTCAGTTCTAACTGACATATCATGTTATAACTTAACCAGTAATAAATATTTTTACTAAGTCCGCTACTGCTTAAGCTATAATAAGGTTTCAACATTGGATATATAGCCAAATACCTCTATAAATGAAAACTTAACGATAACCACAAGGAGTGGATGAAATTGAGGAAATGAGTGTGCAACTCTATAATCTTTTTGTAGGAATCAGTACTAATTATATCATAAAGTTTATGAAACTACATTTATCTTTCTTTAGAAGCTCAAGATTTCGTGGGTTTACTGTTGTCTACTGCCACCAGATACCATATAGAATCTCAAATTCCTATATTAGAAAATTATAATCATGTATTTGTGATAATCCTTGTCACTGCATAGCAATATGTAGAGATTTGAACATTTTTTTGTGTAAAGTTGAGATTTTAGCATTTGTTGGGGGTAAAGTCGGGATTCAGAAATAGTTTTTCTTTTCAGTTTTAAATGTGTTTTTTGAAATAAGTTTTTTAAACACCAAAGTTGGAAAAGTATTCCCACCATATCTATTAGATGTTTCTTTTTAGTATTGGGGGAAACAAAGTACACAAATTATTAAAATAGATGGTCTAATATTAACTTAATATTACACCAATCTAACCCCACATTTTATTAACAAGTCTGTTCAAAAAAAAAAAACTCGATACTATTTTTGGACATTTCGCACCAACCTAGTCATCCCTTGTCTTCTTGTTCCTTTATTTCACTTTTAGTCTCGAACTACAATTTTTTTTAAAATAAATCATTAAATTTACCGAATAACTTAAACTAGTCAATAAATGGATCAAACTAGTCATTGAATGAATAAAACATTGTGATTATTGAATGGTTTAGATAGGTTAAAAAATAGTTTAAACGGGTGACGAAATGGACTAAAATTGTCACTATTTTCATGAAGATAATTTTTATCTTTTTAATATTTGGCTGGGGCCGTTTTCCAATTTTCAAATTAAGAGTGGGAGGTTGTTAGGGTTTTATTTTAATACCGCAAGCGAACGGTGTCGTAGCACTAACGGGTCGAACTCAGGGAGGTGCAAGATTAACTACTAACTGACTCTTGACTATGAAATAGCTACACAATTCTATAACGATGGTAAGGTTTATTAAACTAATTTCTAACCAAATAAGTAGAATAAAATGATGATAAATACTATGATAATAAAGTACTAAGATTGACCGTCACCACTAACAAGAATTGATCAAACACAACTTACATTCCAGTTAATGAATCGAACCTTAGGCGAGATGACATTCTTTCATATAAGAACTACCTTAAGACCACTTTCGTGACTACAAAAGGCCTAACTAATATGCATGCTTCCTATTTTCATAGCTAACATACAAAATTATATGCATTAAGAATCAATGTCGTTGAATATCTCAATCTCGATTCTTATTTTCATGTGCGAATCTCAATCAATGACAATTTAAACTAGATTGAACCCCAACTTTCGTTGATGAATTATTCTATCGACAAGATAACAAATTGTTACAATGAAATCCCAATTTCAATTCCAACTTTCATTGATAATAAAACTAGGGCAAAATAATGATGCAAAATGACAATGAAAATAAACCTATCAAACCCTAATTGAACGATTCAATAACATGGAATCAATGGAAATAAAGCGATCAATTCATGATAGGGCTCAACTCAATCCTAGAATTAGAACTACTCACTAATCATGGTGATAGTAACGATAAGCATAATCAAAGACATAATTAAGAAATAGAAAGAGGAAATAGAGAAATCAAACTTGAATTTAATTGATGAATCTAAAGTCTTCAATCTTCAAAAGTAAATAATAACAAAGTAATTGAGATGGAAACTAAGAGTATTTTTGTCTAAGCTCTGAACAATAAGAGTCTAAAACTGAGTAATTAGGAATAGATTACAATTGCTTATCGAAACCTATTTATACTCTACAGATAAAATAAAGATAGGAGTCCGAAAAGGACTAAATTCGACTCAAACCCGATCCGGTTTAAGTCCAACCCAATCGGGTCTAGGGTCAAACCCGAGCGCGCCCAAGTCAAACCCGACCGAGTCCTGATTGAACGGATCCCAAATGACTCTCAAAATGCATCCAAATGAACTTGAACGCGATCATGAGTCTTTAACGATCATCTACATGATCCAAAATGGTCCATTCCACCTCCAAATAGCTCCAATGTCCCTAAAATAACTGAAAAGACACAAAACTGGAAACAAGAGTAAAATCTAGCCGAATATAACAGAACCATGCATGAAATGTATCGTTTTAGTAATGAAATGGGGGGGTCAAAACATGGTAAAATATCAACACAACAAACTCCCTTAAGATGAACTATTGCTTGTCCTCAAGCAAAGTATGATGTGGATACAAATATGATTGCTTCACCTCTAAGATAAGAGTTAAGGCTAAAAAAGTTTCAATATTCAAATCGTTCAAGTAGGCAAGTTTCAAGCTCCACTAGTCAAATCACTCCAACCACCAATCACTCAAGCAAAAAGTCAAAAGCAACTGTCTTACATGACATACAAGTCTCGGATAGGTGCTCACAAGGGTGTCGCTCCTCTCTCTTTGTGGCAGGCATAAGATGTGCCCGAACACTCACCAAGCCAACCATAATATCCCTTCCCAACTCACACTCTCATGTGTTTAGGGGGTACAATATCGCTCAACCTAGTCTAGTCGAATCAATAGAAAATATACTCTTTAACTTTGGCAAATTGACTCGATATCAATCCAACAAGCAATTAAACACATGCTTAAGAGGTCTTTTTAGAGGTTGTAATAGAGCTCGGGATAAAGGTAGGGAAATATTTAGGAATTGTGGTGCAAAAGCCAATAGAGGGGGAGCATAAAACACTTGTAACAAGATCAATGTGGTCTAACCAACTCCCACAGACATTAACAACAAAACCAAAAGAAACCCATATATAATCTCATAGGTTAACCAAGCAACTATTTCTATAAAAGTACAATTCTCTCATTTTCTTGAATGTAGTGCGGAAGAAGAACATAGAAAATTTCCAATTTGTATTCACACTTTTTCTTATATATTTTTTTTCTCTTTTTTTCCTTTCAATTTTTTTTTCAAACTCCTTGAACCAACATATTATTTCCAACTCATCCCTGCAATCAATCAAACAACCCAAAAACAACCTAACAAATGCTGCCCCAAGCTAGGCTTGAGAAAAATAACTAATGTAAAGGCCATAGGCTAGTAATGTAGCTTAGTATCAATAACCAGTCATTAGGCTTAGCGGGGTTAAGAGGGAATATAATCCATCACAAAGAGAACTCTGGGGCTCAAGAATCAAACAAGAGAAACATCTATGTCACAGCATATATCCAAAAGTCATCAGAATGCAATGAGTACATTACCAAAATCAAGATCAAAATGCTACGAGGAACTAACACAAGAATAGACTAGATGAAAAATGAATCCATGGCATGAAAAAGGCCTCACAGTCCAACCTAATCGAGTATGCAGTCAAAGTAAGCATTTTATCATCAAAATTCGCTCAGGGTCAAGGTAATCAAAGGTCAGATCACAGCTTCACAATCCAAATGCCTAACTATCCAGATGAAGAATCAAATTCATCATTTTTAGACATCATGGGGCACATGGAAGCAATCAATCTAATCCAACATCATTGACGTATTTTTTTTGTAATTTTTTTTCAATGCATGCAGAAATAAACCTAAGCTATATGCACGACTGGAATATGCATGAAATGAAAGAAATAACTAAATATGGAGACTCAAAAAAAATTGAAAATGTACCTCTCCGAGTGTATTAACAAGGGCAGTGATCAAGTCTCCCCCAAGCCAGTCCAAGCTCTATCCCTAGCGCTTGTCAAAGATCGCAAACGATCACTGGCCATGATAGTCATAAGTACCACCACCGGTGAGAGGAAGGTGTTGTAAACATAGAGAGAAGGCGGGGGAATTCTTGAGGAGGAAGGTGGAGAGAAAATGATGGAAAGAGAAAAGAAAGTGCGGAACGAGAGAGGACGGAGAAACAAAAGTTCAAGCCCTAAATTTTTTTTATTTTTGAGATTTCTTTTTTTCGAGAAAAAAAAATTTTGATTTTGTTTTTGCCCAAACCCGATTGTGTTGAAAGGGCCCCGATCGGGTCCTATTTCGATCATAAGAAATCTAAAATTCTGGACATGAACCCCATCAGGTTTTGGTGGCCCTGATAGGGTTGAGCTCTGTAAAAAGTTCCTGCCTCTCTGCACACTTTTTCTCGAAGGTCAACCCGATCGGGTTGAGTTTGGGCCCGATCAGTTTGTACTCTTTCCGAAGGGGAACCGACTGGACTGACATGGCCCCAATCAGGTTATGCTTTGTAAAAAGTTACTGCTTCCCAAGAATGCATTTAAGGCTCCCAAACCCGATCAGGTTGGCATAAGACCCGATCGAGGTTGCCTCAATTTTCCGATTTTGCTTCAAATTCGCTCAAGTTCGCACTCCCATTGGCCTATTTTTCATTGTCTACTTCATTAAACTGGATTGGATGTTTAGTAACCCAACCAAATTGCTATGAAAACACGTCGATTCACATGTTTAAGTCCCTGCACACTATTTTCTCTCACACCAACACATTAGAACACTCCCTCACATACACTCCAAAAGGTACTAAAGTAAGAGAAAACAAGAGAAGAAAAGACTAACTATAAAGTTTGGGTTGCATCCCAAGAAGCTCTCGTTTAGAGTCAATGAGCTCGACTGTCATTCTAATCAATCGGCGTCTGAAGGGCGAGATAGGAAAAGCTCTTGCTTACTCTCCTTATTAAATTCACCTCTCCTTAATTGCTTATCCGAACATTTCTTAAGCCACTTCTTGCACCATTTCTGGCCAGAGTATACATCGGGGGGTTTACAGTACCCCTTAGCCATGATATTCATCTGTAGCACCACTAGAGGTGGATAAGGGGCCGTGTCTTCCCCTTTCTCCACAACATTAATTCCATTGCAAGTATCCCCCAAAGAGGGAGCTTTCGGTGTTGTATGGAGCTCAAATTCTATCTTGCTTTCACCCACAATTAGAGATAATTTGCCACTATTCACATCATTTAAAGCTCCTGCGGTGGCAAGACATGGTCGACCAAGTATGATTGGGGTCTTCGTATCATCTTGCATCTCCAAGACAAAGAAGTCGCAAGGGATAGTAAGTTCACCAACTTAAAGGGGTACATCCTCCAAAACACCCAAAGCGTATCGGACTGACCGAGCAACTAACTGTAGGGAGACACGAGTGGGGCTTAGAGTACCCAAATTCAATTTCTGGAATATTTTATTAGGCATAATGCTGACACTAGCCCCAAGATCACAGAGTGCCCTTTCGATTTTCTCATCCCCTATGGAGCAAGGAATGGAAAAACTTGCAGGATCGCCCAGTTTAGGAGGGAGATGATTCAAGAGTATGACACTGCACGCCTTAGAAAGCTCCACAGTGAAGGCTTCTTGAATGTTCTTCTTCTTACTAGACACAAGTTGCTTCAAGAATTTACCATAGGCACGGATTTCAGCAATTGCCTCAAGAAAAGGGATGTTAAGATGCATACCCTTTAATAACTCCAAGAACTTGCCATATATCTTCTAAATTCGAGCCTTGGCCAAACGATGAGG
The DNA here is from genome assembly GCA_947645195.1 of Patellifolia procumbens. NCBI lineage: Eukaryota > Viridiplantae > Streptophyta > Magnoliopsida > Caryophyllales > Amaranthaceae > Patellifolia > Patellifolia procumbens. The sequence goes on from CANSGD010001328.1 coordinate 8,850,936, forward strand.
GAAAGGTGCTGGCTCCACATATTCTCTAGTTAGCTTTGATTGTTCTTTCTCAACTTCTTTCATGACATCTTCCTTAACAACCACATCATTCAAACCCTCCAGACTTTTTTTCTGGTTCCTCTAGAGTCTTCCCACATCTCAAGGTGTTTGCACTAACATTTTGGTGACCCTTAAGATTCGATTCTGGCTGCCCCGGAAATTGGGGTGGTGCCCTCTAAAGTTGGGCTATCTGTTGGGTCACATGGGACATTGCTGAGCTAGTTGTGCTATTTGAGTGTCAACTATTTTGTTGTGGGCGTCAATTATATCAAACTTCTTATTGGTCTGCTCTAACTTAGTGAGCAACTTTTCTAATAAACTATTAGTGTAAGACTTCTGAGGAGGTGGTTGAGAGGATTGACCTTGTGGCCTTTGCTGAAAACCTGGAGGAGTGGAATGTCGCGGTGATTGATTTTGATTGTTGTTCCAAGAAAAGTTCTCATGATTCCTCCAACCTAGATTATAGGTATTTGAGTATGGGTCGTTCATAGGTCTAACATTACCACATAGAGCATTGACTAGCTCTTGTCCCATTATACTCATCTCAGCGGACCCAATAGCATTACTCCCTTGCATAGCATTCATCCCTGCACTAGCGCCAGCAGACATCTACTTGAGCTGTTGAGTCAAAGCATTGACCTTACTAGAGAGTGAAGTTATTGCATTGACCTCATATTGCCGCCCTTTTTAGTTGACGACCTTTCACTTGACCAATGGTAGTTGTTAGCAGCAATCTCCTCTATCAACTCTTGGGCTTATTCAACTGTCTTTGCTAAAAGAGCACCCCCAGCAGTAGCATCAATAGAAGTGCGGTCCTCATGAGCCAACGCATTGTAGAATGTCTGGATAATAAGCCGTGTAGGGATCTCATGATGTGGGCAATGTCTTTGCAAGTCCTTGTACCTCTCCCAAGAATCATAAAGTGTTTCACCATCCATTTGAGTGAATGATGTGATTACATTTCATAGCTTAACAATCTTCCCTAGTGGAAAATATTTGCGGCAGAAAGTAGTGGCCAAGGCATTCCAGGTAGTGAACTTGTTAGGCTCTTGGTTCTTCAACCACTCATTCGCATTGTCCCTTAATGAGTAAGGGAATAAACGAAGTCGAACTGCTTCTTCAGAGACCCCATTTATCTTCACAGTATCACACTTCTCCAGAAAAGAATTGATATGGTCATTGGGGTTCTCTGTGGATTTCCACTGAACTAATCTTCACAGTATGACACCTCTCCATTTATCTTCACTAGTCACTAAATGGATCAAACTAGTCATTGAATGAATTAAACATTGCGATTATCGAATGCTTTAGATAGGTTAAAAAATAGATTAAACGGGTGACGAAATGGATTAAAAATTATCACCATTTTCATAAAGATAAATTTTCTCTTTTTAATATTTGGATTGGGCCATTTTCCAATTTTCAAATTAAGAGTGGGAGGTCTCTCATAAGGGAAGTTCTTTAAATGTAATAGCCCGTATTTTTAGGTGTTTGATTATGTGCTAAGAGACAAATGTTTTGGAAATGTTCTTAGTTCTTGATAGTTTTATGACTTTGCATATGGAGTATGAAGTAAGAGTGAGCTTGATCGAATTGGAAAAACTGTAAGTATGTAGCTGAATTGATTATGGATGTATACAGATATTAGAATGAAGCGTGGAGAATTCTAATTTTGAAATTTTGGGTTGCTATTTGAGGAAAAATTGAACAACATTGGAATTTGTGTTTTGATTTGGTTTGTGAAAGTGAATTGTTTGAGTTTAGTGATTTGATGTGATTTCACATAAAATGGAGGAAGAAAAAGGATAATATAGCACAATAATGATCAAGTATTGAGGAAAAAGTAAAGTTAAATGTGAGATGTAAAATCTCAGATAGTGGAAATAAGAAGTATATGGGGTTGATGGCTTGGGATAGATTAGCTTATTTTGCTACGAGTTTTGACTTTGAAATTTTGGCTAACGTGTCTGAACTAGAGGATATTATATATGATTATTGTGGCATTAGATTGTTGATCATTCAATCAATGTGTCAATTGGTTATGATTATGTATGTTAATATGCGTATCATGGGGGCATGTTTTCGTACTAATAAGAAAGTACTATAGTGAGTGTTTGATCACATAGGGGTCCTTATACGTATTGTAGCCCCATGATAAAGATCTAGTGAATTGTTTGGTTTTGTTATAAAATGTAAATATGTATTCTTGAGATGATGGCTAATGGGGTCATTAACCAATTATGAGCTGTATTTTTACCGAAGTGGACTGTCACTTTGAGCTTGGCAGGTATGCTAATAATAACGTGAAACGAAAATAAAGTTGGCTAAAACCTCGGAAACCCCTTAATGGATTTTGGATTAGCAGAAATGTTGCAAATTATTATTTCGTTGTGTAGGAATATGTTCTAACTATATGTTTATAGATGTAAATCACGTGTTTGATTGTGACTCATTATGCTCGAACTTAATCTCCTGGAATTATTAGTTACAACTCGCTCAAAGGATGCTAGATTAGTTGTACTATAAAGGAGTATGTATATCTAAAGAGTGATGTGTATAACTAAAGGTGTATTAATAATGGAGATATGAGTTCAAGGATAAGTTGTTGTTCTTGGATCAAGCATATGCTAATTCATATGGAAGTAAGATGGATTAACACCTTAAACTGTGAAAGATCAATGGTTTTATTCTCTACTTAAAAGATAAAAGAATTGATCCCAAATAAGATAATTGCACATGGCGAATTTGAGAATATCTTAAGAATAAATCTTATATTATAATTATTGGAGAAAGAGTGGGGATAAACCCGGTGGATTATTGGAAGAATGGTTTATTGCAAGTTTCGAGGACGAAACTTTTTCTAAGTTGGTAAGTATGTAACATCCCGTATTTTTAGGTGTTTGATTATGTGCTAAACAAAATTTATGCATTAATTTATTCTTAAATGTGGATAAGATAAACTTTCGGGGATATAGAAATGAAACTCGAAGAGAAAATAAAGTGGGTGAAATTTATAACTTGGGAATTATTATTAAAGTGTAAAAAAAAACATGTAAAGAGGAAAAGAAAGAATAAGGGAAGAATAAGGAAAAGAAGTTAAGAAGGAAAAAAAAGGAGAAAGGAAAAGGAAATTAAAATAAGAAAGGAAAAGAGCAATAGAAGTCAGTAAAAGGAAAGGAAGGGAAAAAGAAGAGAGAGAAAAGGAAGGAAAAGCAAGAAGGAAGGTTGAATATCAACGTTTAAGGTGTTTTCCGGCGCCTTTCCAGCGAGATTTCCAGCAAATAAGTTAGGGAAAAAATTTCACTTAAGTATAAGTAACAAAACCCTTAAACTAATTTTTGATTTTGGGTTAGTAAGTTTCAAACCCTAAGTTTTTCGTTTAATTGTTTATGCATGTTGAGTTTGAGGAAGAAGATGAAAATGGAGTCTTGAAAGAGATTGGGATTGAGTAATGGAGTACTTAAGAAAGTTTGGAAGAATGAATTGGGGCCAAATCAATGAATTAGAGTATTATCTTTTCATTAACTTCATTTGAGTATTTGATCCTTTGAGATTAGTGAAATTTGGTACTCAAATCAGTGTTGATAAGTGGTTAAGTTTTTGTTATAGATGTAATCGAAGTGCATGTGAGATAATCTATATATATATTAAAAGCTTAAGCAAGTAATGCAAGCCGCCACGTGGCACTATCCACTTCTTTAATTATATTTTATCCATGTCATTGTCATAAGAAAAAAATTACAAATGTTGTCAATATAGAGTTTCAAACCCATGACCTTCGCATGTGAAACAAAGAGTTTTAACCATTCTGCTACCACACTCTTCATGCTTCTCTTATCACAAATAAGAATATTATCATGGGGTTTAATTGAAAATCAAGAAAGAAAAGATAAATTATAAATGTTGTCTATATGGAGTTTTGAACCCATGACCTCCCTATATGAAACAAATAGATTTACCATTGCGCTACCACACTGTTAATGCTCTTTTATCACAAATAAAAATATTACTATTGGGTTTAAATACAATCAAGAAAGAAAAAATTATAAATGTTATCATTATGGAGCTTCGAACCCATGACCACCGTAGTGAAATAAAGAGTTTTAATCACTACTCTACCAAACTCTTAATGCTTTTTCTTATCACAAATAAAAATATTATTATGGGGTTTGACAATCAAGAATTAAACAACAATGAAGCAATACTATAGATAAGAATTAAACCATAAATTGATTTTACCTTCAAAAAAGAATGCATAATATAGATGACATGAATTATTTCATTTTCTTAGTCTTCACTTCCTTTTACCTTAATCTAACTTTGGGAAAAAGTAAAGAGATTTCTTTCATTATATTTTTTCATGATCCTTTTAAATTGGTTAATTGTTTATAAAATTATGCCCTTAAATTTTTATATTTAAAAATAAAAAAAATTATCATCAATGAAGATATTATTTGATTCAATTAATATTAAAAATGGACCCGGGCAGCGCCGGGGAGACAAACTAGTTTAACTTTGAAAGTGTTTGCTCTTAATTTCCCGTAAGGATTTGTACCAGGTTCGTAAAAACCTGTTTTTCGACATCTTCTGGTCATTTTTAGCCAAAATGCTATTTCAGAAAAGTTGTTTGTATCAAAATTTTACTCAAGTTAGATCCAAAAAACGTCTGATTTGGAGTTGTTATAAAGAAGTTACAGTCATTTTAAGTTTCTGCTGAATTTGACATTTTGTTGGACGATTTCTCTTCTTGCTAAAAGTTGGGGTGAATTTCCAAATTGTTGATAGGAATATTTTGCAAAGTGTTTAAAAGGAATAATTATAAATTATACTGAAAATTTAGTCTAGTTCTTGATGGTAAATCTTTCACCTTATTTCCTAAACTTTGTTTAACTTAATTGACATAGATTTTACAAAGTTTAAAATAATAACTTTCAAATAAAGTGTATATATATTTCACTTGAGGAGTGTTGATTTGGTCTTCCTTTTACCACATTGAGTATAACATAACATCTTACAATTCTTTACTAATGATATAGTTCCTTATATAAAATCATATATCTCCTCATCAAACTTTAATGATTTTGTTATTCTTTTAACAACTCTTTGAGTAGTAATTGAATGACCTATATTTATGACAAGTACTTTAATACCTTTGTTGTGTAAGTAAATCCTTATAACTTAAATTTTCAACTTCAAGGTTCATTAGTTTATAACAACTACTTTTATGAAAACCTTGTTGAAGTTATATTTGTATTCAGAATACACATACTTCTTAAATAATGAGTTTAATATAAAGAGATTGAAACGATTACGAAGATATTATTTTAGTATACGAGTTTGCGGTTAAGTACCACTAGTTCAATGGCATTTCACCCCTTACTGTTTACGACCAAAATTGTATTTGAACAAGTTTGTGTATTACGGTTTGGAAAATGTGTTTCTAAACTATCTCAAAGTGTTTAATTCCAAATAAAATGTGCTTCTATGTCCCTTACTTTTTGTAAAATTTAAAAGGAGTTATATGGTCATAAAATGGGTTATTAAGTAGGCTATTTGATTTTCTAGTTAAGAGAGGTCTAGTTGAATTGATGAAGGGAAGAAGAGGGTATATTGAATAGCTTATTAAAATGAATTTTAGATGAAAATCATTGATTGTTTTCATGATTTATGAGGTTAATCATGGAGGTTAGTTGAGGATTAGAAGCATTATTCGAAGATCGATGGTGGGCTTCCTGAAGGGTAACATAAAGTATTGATTAGCGGTTAAGGTAACTTTTATGTTTAACAAACTTAACTCTTATGCCCGTACTACATTTTTTGTATGAATAAAATACGAATTATGTTGCTAAAGTACAATTTATTTGCTTATACAATAAAATGTATAGACTACGAGAGTTATAACCAAATATGTTTTGGAATCATAGACAAGACTTATGATTACTGAAGTTTTCTATTAATACAAAGATGAAGGAACCCATTGAGGTAATTGTGATAATTTGTTTATTTGACGGTTCAGTATTGGAAAAAGCTTTTTAATAACAATCTACTTAATCTTATTAATGATACTTTAGTTCATCTTGTATCTCATAAATCAAGTATTGAAAACCAAGTCTGAAGAAGTTACAATCGTTACGTTATTTCCAAATATATAAGGATATGTTTTAAAGAGTTTTATACTACAAGCTTGACGTAAAATTCATTATTTAAACCTTATGTTGATCGAGATCTTAATTAAGAACTCCTTTCTATTCTAATTTGATTACAACTACTTATGAAAGTATGTCTTTAAAAGTTGATATTATGAAAGCCATCTTTAACGAATTGTCAAAAGAAATGATTTTCAAAGTGCAAGTAAAGATTTCGGTTTATTCAAATGAATATTTCCACGTGTCTTTATTATCTTTACGTAGTAGGATTTTATCATTCTTTCCAAAAGAAAAAACTGCGGTCTCGATGAGATACTTATGAAATATTTTAAAAATAGTGTTATTATGAAATGTTTTTAGAAATGGTATTTCTAGCACGCACATTTGAGTTTACTAGAATTATAAAGCTAATAAGAATAGTTTTATCTTATTGTCTTCGTAAAATGATTCATAAAGCAAATTGAATCAACCTTTAAGTCTCTTTCGAAGTAAATCGTATTAGTTCCTACTTTGACAAACTATAAAAAAAGAGTTTGAACCAAATGACAATGTTCTGTCAAAGTCTTGAAAATACTTTATTACATACACATCCTCATACACCTCAATGGGTATTACTTTAGACACGTGATATACCTTCCAAATTTATAAACTACTTACAAAGTGTGAAGTTTTATTATATAATAAAAATTACCAAAGTATTTGACTATTGTATTATAAGAAATTAAGTGTTTAATGTTATCAATGATAAGTAAGGCAAAGGGCTAAATGAGATACAATGAAAGATGCAGATGGCATCTCTGTTCATAATGTTGGAAGGAATAATAATATTAATAAATAAATGCATAAGCGGAAAGAGCTGATACCGAATGGTACGGTATGAACAACAACCCTTGCAGGATGGGTGATGTCCTGACGAACCCTTGCAGGATGGGTGATCTCCTGAGGAACCCTTGCAGGATGGGTGATCTCCTGAGGAACCCTTGCAGGATGGGTGATCTCCTGACGAACCCTTGTAGGATGGGTAATCTCCTGGCAAACCCTTGCAAGATGGGTGATCTCCTGGCGAATGAATAATATCGGGACATGTCCTAATAAACGCTTGCAAGCATAATAATGAAATGGTGGGGCGACGGCCTCCAAAAGTTTAGAGACAGCCGGTTTACCTAAGGAGGAAACCCCTCACTATTCGTGTTCTCTTTCCGAATATTTATAGAACGAATATTAATAATAAGTTCTACAATATATATAAATATGTGTTTTGGCGATAAGTTGCCAATAATATACGAATAACAAATATCATTTTATCATGAGAGGGTTTGACAATTGTACTGATACAAATTTCTCTGTTGAAATATTTATACACTTATAATACTAATAATTTTAATATAAGTAATACGTGGTTGCTTACGAGGCTTTACTACGTACTAGCTAATTATATAGTTATTGTTGTCTCCAACAGTTCCCAAATACTAATATTTTAAAACTTCGTGATAAATGTTATAAAATAAAATGTTTTGACGGGTTGAAGTAGAGGTTACGAGTTTTCCACTCATTTTGGAAATTTGTTTGTTTTGCATATTCTCCTTATTTTACAGATTTGTGTTGAATGTCCAGAATCAAAGCAAGAGTGACTTTATAGTTTGAGTTATACTGGAGATTCAAGTTTGTATGATGTTAAGTTGTTTTAGATTGGAAATTGGGTTGTATTAATTGTACATTAATGGTTTGTGAATAAATTATGTTAGTTAAAGTTTCGGTAATTAAGTTGAGCCAATTATATATTTGGAAAGGCTTATTAGGACCATTGTGTTGTGGGCAATGACCCATAGGTCCATGATCAGAGTTGTTGGTTGAGAATTTGCTGCAAGTTGGAGTTAAATTATATTTGATTCTTCTAATTAATAAGATATTCAGGTTTATTATTGCTAAGCGAGTTAAGCTAGTAGCCTGAAAAGGTCGGGCTGTTACATTAAAGTAAGAAGAACCTTTTGGAATGGATTAAGAAGGAACACATGAAGAATAAAATGGAATGAGGGAGTAGTTTGTTATTATTTTTGCTGTCAAATTTGAAATAATGTTAAAATCATTTGTATGACAAGGCCTGTTCAAAAATCGTTTTGGACTTGAAAAACAGATCAGACCTAAGCTAATTGGTGCGGTCTTCAGTCATCCAATCTCTATTTTCCGGTTTTCGATTTCATGTCCGGTCCATTTACAAGGTTTGGACCTGATCGGACCTATTTTGGCTTTACTTATACGTACCAGATTATATATCTTATACCACAACAAAATCATTTTCTTTTCAAATATCTTTACATATGTAATAATGATTAGACAAAATCAGAAATAGATAATGTTTACTAGGTAGAAACTGATTTTTTTCTGTAAATTTCCCCTTATTTAAATACCATATATCATAAACCATTATATTTCTTATATACTTTATGTTTTATTAGTTCAATCGATGTGATCCGGGGTTTGGACCGGTTTTTCGGTCATAACCTGGTCCAATCTATAACCGATATGTTCTCTAGTCTTCAAATTTGAAGTTTCGGGTTCCGATCTGGTCTAGTCCGGTTCTAGACTGATGAACACCCCGTATGACAATTGTTAATTTTATTTTATAGCTTACATCATAAATCTAGGAACGTATTTTTTACTCCGTAAAAGAACATTTACTAATGAACATCTTTTGTAGATTATTTTATAGCTTATATCATAAAATTTTGTAAAAGAACATCTTTTTTACTCTGTCTTTTCGACGAGAAAACACCTTATATATAGCACATAAATCATTTATTAAAATTACTTACCTTGTTAGCGAATTACGTTTAAAAGTCAAAACTTTTGTTTTCCTTACATCATTGCTCTAACTAGGATTATGTCCTTCAAGACTTCAACATATTAAGACATTATCTCTTTTTATTCATTATGTCCTCTAACTATTATTGCCTCTTTTACTAATGAGTGTATGTGGTCGAATTCTCTTCAACGGCCCAAGGACTTGGAGCACATCTTTTATTCTTTCTCTGCTTAAAGTGATTGTTACGAGACTCTACTTAAAGAACGTATTGCCATGAGCCAGCAGGTTATCATAAAGTTTTCAATGGAAGTTACATTTACAATTAGCCAATTTTTTGCTCAAAGTAAAATGGTCGACGATCCATAATTTGACTTTTCGGTAAGCAATCGACAACAAAGAGGATTTATTGTATTTGAAACAGAAATATATTGCGCGTATCCAAAAACATTTGCATAAAATGTTTTACGGAAACGTTAAAAAAAACGAGAAATTCTTATTACAAAATTTAATAAAATAATTTTTTTGTTGCTCACCAAACATAAAAATTAATTTCAAACATACACGAGTTCTTCCATTCTACATATGGTTGTAGGATAAAAATCATACACCTAAGGTATTTTGTTTACTTGATCACTTGAATCTCTCCCATAGGCTAGATGCTCATTTTCAAGTGTTGCGTTACTCGGAGGTGCCATTAAGACGTCCACGGAAGCAACTACTCCAGCAACCAAGCAGCGGCATCAACGCAACAACAACAACAACAATAACATAGCAAACCAGCAGCCAAGCAGAGGAAGAGAGCAACCAGGTCGCAGCCTGCAAACCAAGCAGTCACCCCCGCGACTCATTTCGCGCCACGCGACCTGCACCGCCTACGCCCACTTCATCTCTTATTTTAGTTTGTCGAAGCTTTATGTTTTCATTATTCACGCTTTTCATTGACGTTCTTAGTTCATAATTTAGCTTAGGTTTTTCTAGAGAGGAAACCAAGGTGGAAAGGAATCCCTTTCCTTCCTCCTTGGGTTTCCTTCCATTTTCGTTATGTAGTTTAATCTGAAGCTTAGTTTGTAGCTTAATCTCGAGGAATTGACTCGGAACTTCAATCTACGTTGTGAGATCTTTCTCCTTATTTACTTTTTTTGCTTTATGGTTTGATTTCTATGCTTATTTCATGATTATTGATAGTTAAACTAGGAGTTCTACTAGTCTTGATTATGCTAATAATCTATTGTTGGATTTGAGAATGGAATCGGATTGTTTCGTTCTCCTTTCATATGCAGCTACCGAGGGATTAAACTAGATGCAATTCATCTTATTTAGTTTCTTGGGAAGTTTAGCCAGCTGATTGAATGCTATTTACCTAAACGTCATTATCAAGTCTATTGATTCTCTAAACTTATTGCTGCCCTGGGCTAAATTTACTCGCTATCATATAGGTTTCCCTTTGGTTATGGTATTGTAGTCACGCTGATTTGTGCTGCTTAGCTACGATTAACGAGTATATGAGATCCGGTCTCAACAATAGATAAATAAATAGGTGATTAGGATAAAGGTTCGATGATCGATGTTTGATTTGAAGTTACTGTTAATTGGATTCGAGGTTATTCTAGTTAGATTTCCTATTATAGTTAGTAGTTAGTTTAGTTTATTAGAATTTATGTCAGAACCCTCCTTATTTTAGTTGCTTGATTTCATATTAACTCAATCTCACCTAATACCTAACTACCTGATGCTCTATGGATTCGACCCTCATTTCCCTACTACATTTATTTGTGGAAATTTTATATTTGGAGGCCCTGGCAACACAACCTTATCTTTTGGCGCCGTTGCCGGGGAATCAGTGCTTGTAGTAAGTGTTTGGTGTATTTTGGATTGGAACTTGTGCTTGTGGTGATTTTTTGTGTTGTTTGGGTGTTCATATTCTTGAGCTAGTCGTGCATAATGAAGGTTGGATGCATTGGATCATTGGCCTTTTTTTTGTTTTACTAGCGTTGTGCAACGAATATTCACGATGTTGTTAACATCCTATTAATGAGCCGATGAAAGCCACGATTTCTCTATGAGTGATGTTTGATTTGTGAATGGCATGCCCTATACCAATACGTAGCTTATGGGATTGGAGACTACCGACCACCTCGCGTGGTATTGTGTTATTAATGCTCCGTACAAGGGCTTTTCCCTATTTTGTTTTACAGGAGCGTTAATAGAAATTTTGTTCGAAGCTACCATAGCCACACATGGAGTGTGAGGCCCAATGGTTGAGTTCGGAGCCTTACGTCATGTCAATGACATTAAATAAACGAAGACAGTATATGGGGAGTGCTTTCTTAATTTCCGTTGTTTTCTTTTTATTTAGGATATTATACTTTAGTGTGTTTTCTTTTGTGTTTTTGCAGGACTCTATAAAGCCAGTCATCTTAGTGAAGTAATAAATGCTCGATGGTTGTGAAATTTTGCCGGGAATTGTATGTGAAGTGGAACATGAGTTAAAAAAAATAAAGGAGTGATTTGTTTCATGATTGAAGATAAAATGGGGAGAATGGAGTGAAAGAAAATGAAGAAAAAATAGAGTTGTTGCAGCCAAAAGTAAGGAAGAGGAAATGAAGGCTAAGAGCTGCAGCGAAGAAAAAATAGAGGAAACGGATCAGTAGCAGCTTGCGACCCGTGAAGCGCATCGTGACAGGCAAAGGTTCAGCTGTGGCTCGCGAGCACGGTCGCCCCCCCGCGACCGGCTTCTGCCCAGCGGTTGTTCGACTTTAAAACTTGACCTTACTCACTCTTTTTCATTCTTTCTCTCATACAAAATCACACTCCCTCACTCAGTCACTACTTCCTCCCTCTCAAACACTCTCTAATACCCCTCAAACACCACAAAACTTCATTTTTTCAACAAAATCTCTTACCCTAATCAAATCTCCATCACAAAAATTACATCATTTCACTCTTAAATCCTCCTTCTTCAACCAAAAATTCAGAATTTTCACCCAAGTTCTTCATACCCTAGAATTTGGGTTATTTTTATTTGAGCTATTTTAGGAGCAATTGAAGCTTGAATTCAAAGTTTATAGCTTGGAGAAGTGTTTTACAACAAAAAAAACTCAACTACATTAAGCTCTAAAGGCAATTTGGAGATCTCCTATCACCCTTGGCTATAAATTTCCACCTTTTGCCTTTTGTTTGATTTAGCTTGATTTGTTCTTGCTTAAATTGTAGAGTTGTTGTTATTGTTGAGTTCTTGTGTTGTTATTGATTTTTGGATTGTGTTGAATTGAATTAGTTGGAGTGCGGAGGATTGATTTGAAAAATTCATTTGGGAATTGGTGATTGATTGTTGGTTGAAGATAATTGTGTTGGTCGTGTTGTGTTATGGTGCAGATTAATCGAAAAAAAATGAGTGAATCAAAGCGTGAAAAGTCCACCGCCTCTAGTGGAGGTCATATGCATAAGATTAACTCTTTGGGACTAAAGAACCTTTCCTGACCTTCTATTCATAGATGGGCAAGACTAGTTAAACCCAATCGCCACATTTTGGACACCAAGTTTGTGGACATTAACGTATCACATGCTTTGGCCCGTTCGGACCTTACTAGGCAAGGTGAGGTTACCTGGGTTCTTGAATAGGAAGGCTAGGACCATAGACAGTATACGCTAGAGTTTCTTTTGACCTTGGAGGAGGAGAGGATGATGAGGACGTCCCCTTTATCACCTTCATTCTTAAGGATTCGCACTATAGGATGACTTATGAGGAAATAAAGGAGGCCTTTGGTTGGGAATATGTGGCGGATAGCCAAATTGTGGAGGCCTCGGAGTACAATGAAACCTATTTTTGGCGAGACCTCACCCACTTAGTGTGTACTTCTCGTGATAAGAGCACCGTTATTCTCCATCCGGTGGTGCGTTTCAATCACCGACTATTGACAATGACGATACTTTGTCACGGTGAGGGTACGAACATCCCCTCATTCGACCTTAGGTGCTTATGGACTATGACATCACAGGGGGTTGGGTGTCCGGATTGGGCTGAGATTTAGGTGCAACATTGCTTAGAGTTATCGAGAAAAGAGGCCGGTAAAATTAGCATGGGGGGGCATGGTCACCTTATTCCCTCAATACTTGGAGATCGACATGCCCAGAGAGTTGCAGCCTATATGGACTAGGGAATCACATATGTACACATTTGATAAATTAGATGAGGCACACATGATTCGTGCTAATTCTGAGCCCGGTTTCTATGTATGATTATTTGGTAAGAATTTTGTGAATTTTATGGTCATTCCTCAGCCAGATAGGGTAGCATTCACCCCCGAGACTCCTACGAGTCGGCTCTTTATTCCCCAGGATGATGCATTTCGTCAAGAGGTGGATGATGAGTTTACTCGATTGGTTACCGCCCAGAGGCCGGTGTAGCTGCCATTGCTCCAGATTTTCATGAGACGATTGATAGAGACGTCGAGAGGATCGAGGCTCCAGGATGGGTCTTCGCGACCCTGGCAGTCCCTCTCATTCATAACTTTTGTGAGTTCCCATTCTCCACCCCTTTATTTTATATTTTTGTCCTTTCCACATTGAACACAATGTGTGATTTAAGTGTGGGGGTGTTATTGGGGAATGTATTTCATATGTAGAGTTATATATTGTATTTTCATTTGAATTGCGATTTTATTTGTATATTTAGATGAAATTTGAAAAAAAAAAAAGAAAAAAGAAAAAAAAGGACGAAAAAGAAATCCCGTTAAGTTGCAAAACCCGCAAGGACAGGCGACTCCGACAAAATTGGGAGGCCCGAATAGGTTAGAAACCCCAAAGGGCAATCTATGAAAAAAAAAATTATTAAGAGAGGATGTGTAGGTGAGGAAAGAAAAAGAAAAAGAAAAAAAAAGTGGGAAGCTAGGATGAAAACCCGAAATGGCTCCTAGGCAAAAGGAGAGATTAAAGAGAGAAAATTTAAAATTTGAACACCTCATTTGCTGGAGATGGTGTCATAAGGTGGAAGGCGATCTCGGAGTTTCGGCTATGATTTTGATTTCATCCTTGTTTGGGGAATTGAAGATCATTGTTCAAGTTTAAATCGTTAGAAATGGGGGTTTGAACTTGGTTTTTTTATTGATCATTTTTTGGGAGTAAGTATGGAATCTATCCCCTTTTTTCATGGTTCCATAGCTTAGTTGTTTAGGATATTTGAAGTAGTTGTAGGTCATGTTTTGAGGCTTAGTGTGTCGTGGGTTGGAGTGAGTTGAAATCCTTTGAGATCTTTCGGGATTTCAGCTCACGTTTTGGTTGTCATTGGTTTTGTTGGTGGTTGTCATTGTTGTTGTGTTTTTGGCCTTTTTCAGATGAGCTCAAATATAAGTGTGGGGGAGGCGTTTTCCCTTACATTTTGGTTTTGAGTGGCTTTGAAGCTAGGTGTAGAGATGGGATGATTTATGGAGGAATATGTATTGGTGTCGGTGGCTTAAGCATCGTTATATTTTGTGATTCTCACTTTTGGATTTACTCGAGGACGAGTAAAGTCTAAGTGTGGGGGTGTTTGATGTGATCAAGTTATGCAACATTATTACGCCATTTCGGATGCATATGTTATAGGGTTTGATAGTTATTCTTGGCGTTTTTGTTATTTAGCTTTAATTGAAGTTCGGAGTTTTGTTTTGTAATGTACATTAATATGTTAATCTAGAACTTTGTAAAGCCAATGTACTTTTGAGTTTTGTTTTGGGAATGCTCGTGGAAGTCTTGCGTTACTCGAAGATGCCATGAAGACGTCCATGTAAGCAACTACTCCAACAGCCCATCTAAGCAACGAACAAGCAGCAGCATCAACACAACAACAACCGCAACATAGCAGACCAACAGCCAAGCAGAGGAAGAGAGCAGCTAGGTCGCAGCCTGCGACCCAGCTCGCGGCCCGCAAAGCAAGCAGTCGGAATGTTTAGTTACGTTGTGAGATCTTTCTCCCTATTTACTTTCTTTGCTTTATGGGTTAATTTATATCCTTATTTCATGATCATTGTTTAGTTAAACTAGGAGTACTACTAGTCTTGATTATGCTAATAATCTATTGTTGGATTTGAGAATGGAATCGGATTGTTTCGTTCTCCTTTCATATGCAGCTACCGAGGGATTAAACTAGATGCAATTCATATTATTTAGTTTCTTGGGAAGTTTAACCAACTGATTGAATGTTATTTACCCAAATATCATTATCAGGTCTATTGATTCTCAGATCTTATTGTTGCCCTGGGCTGAATTTATGCGTTATCTTATAGGTTGCCCTTTGGTTAGGGTTTTGTAGTCATGCTTATTTGTGCTACTTAGCTACGATTAAGTATAATATGATATTAGGTCTCAACAGTAGATATACAAAAAGGTGATTAGGGTAGAGGTTCGATGATCGATGTTTGATTTGAAGTTACTGTTAATTGGATTCGAGGTTATTCTACTTAGATTTCCTATTGTAGTTAGTTGTTAGTTTAGTTTAGTTTATTAGAATTTATGTTAAAAACCCCTTTATTTTGGTTGCTTGATTTCCTATTAAGTCAATCTCGCCAAATACCTAACCACCTAGATTCTCTGTGGATTCGACCCCTACTTCCCTACTACATTTATTTGTGATAGAGAGTAAGAGAAATTTTATCTTTGGAGGCCCTCGCGACAAAGCCTGCCACCGCCAAAATATTTTTACACCAAAAATATTCGGGCTAAAGACCGGCGTGTGCATCATGATTTCCTCGATGCACTAGAAGTGTTTGTAAGTTACATGAGTTCGGCGGCGTCAAATGTCATTGAGGTATACAATAATAGTTAGTTTAGTCAACGTTATTTATTTTAGTGAGATCCTATATTGATTATACTATTGCTTCTTTTTGTAAGAATAAATTACATAAAAATTATCGAAATTTATTTAGAACTACTAGAATGATAGTAGTAATGGGGGCAATCCAATGTGCAATTGTTGCTGCTTTTATGTATTGGAATCCATATGATTGGATATTGCATTTGAGCATAACGGTTGATGCCGCTGAACTCATACAACTTACAAACGCTCCTATTGCATCGAGGTAAGCGATATGGGACAACTTACGGAGGGAATACATAATATCCTTCTCACCCTTGTAACTTTAAGAATCTTATTATTTGTTCCTAAATCTCGCTCTCTCTCTATATATATACATATATAATTGTATATGGAGCAGATCCACTGTAAACAAGGCTTAGGCTGAAAACTTAAAATATAACATATGGACCGCTCATTGGGGCACGCTCAGATCTGATAGTGGGGATTAAATTCCATCACTCTATCATTTAAAACGTAAAATTGAAGAAAATCCCCCCCCCCCCTTGTTCAGCATTGAAGCTCCAATGGCAATGGCAGAAATCACCAAAGCCCTAAATTGAACCACCATATCAACATAAAGCAGCAATTTTCACCTCACAAAACGATAATCAAGTTACGAAACCTCAAAAGATCAACAACGATAGATATCAACATCATATTTGTGAGGTAAGCTTTACTCTTTTGTTTCGAAAACTAATCTAGAAGTTGAGATTCTCGATTT
Organism: Patellifolia procumbens; assembly: GCA_947645195.1. Lineage (NCBI taxonomy): Eukaryota > Viridiplantae > Streptophyta > Magnoliopsida > Caryophyllales > Amaranthaceae > Patellifolia > Patellifolia procumbens. The sequence goes on from CANSGD010001328.1 coordinate 8,867,477, forward strand.
TTCGTTCCTATAAACCCTAATTCTCAATTGGTATATGATTTTTTGTTTATGTGGTACTTCAGTTAATATTAGCATTTGATTTCTAATGATAAGCTTTTCTAGTGGTTTGGATTGGAATTTAAAGTGTGCGATTTGGGTAAGAGTAGCTAATATAGTTGCAATACTAATGGTGAATAAACCAATGTATCGAGTAATGGATTTGAGTCAAAAAATATTTGAGATTGTTATTGTGGATTTGCATTGAAGTTCCTCTTTTTATCAAGTTCCTCTATTTCGTGGGTTTTACTACAAATGTACTCTTTTTTTACTTGAATGTACCTGTTTGACTAGAAAATGAAAGAGGAAATTCAATCAACAATCACTTCAAGTTCTCCTACTAAAACAAGTGCTCATATAGTTTCACTCACATAAATGCTTGCTAGTGCTCAAACAACAAAAATGAGTTTGGCTTCTCTTCCATGTTACATACCAAGAGGTTCGAAAGAATGGATTTCATATTGTCACGGGGAGATAAACCTACTGTGGATATGTGACAGGCTAAAGTCGTATCACCTATTCAAAGATAATTCCTACAGTCCTCTAACAATGGTAGTCAACGGAAGTAGGGTCGAATCCACAGAGAGACGGAGTTCTAAGTTAATATTCAGCCAAAAAGCTACTTCAGACAAGATCAGATGCAAATCAGCTGAACTAATAATTAGACACTAGAAAGCAATATAAAAAGGGATTTTTATCTATAAAATAAAGGTCTAGGGAATTAGTTCGGTCCACAATGCTTATACCAATCAAAGGATCAAACAACTATCAGAACCTAGGTCGAGAATCGATAGATTAGAGCCGTGTCAAGCTACGGTTAAGTCTCAACGCCCATAATTCAACATATGCAGCATGTTCACAAACATCTTCAGAATTACTGGGGTGTACTAGGCCTTTAAAAGTAAGACGAATTTGTGCAAACGATTATTAACCTCAAGTAATCAAAGAAACTGCGCAAAAACGTTAATTACTCAATAAGAACAAATCACAGCATAACCTATCTCATCAAACCCTAGAAAATAATAACAATTCAAATAATCAAGGTATAAACATGGCTTCCCTCTCTAAATCCCTAGAAATTAAACTACTCACTCATAATTGAATCAACAATAAACAATCTAATATGAAACACTAATAATTGGATCATGAATGAATAAATAATTGAAATAAGCAATCAAGAATAATAAAATAGATTAAAGTAGAGAAGAATACCAATTGACGGAAATCAAGAACTTTAATTAAAATCGAATCCAAGGTTCAATCACCTTTAATCTAATCTAAAGTGTTTCAACTAAATAAAACTAAGCTAAGAACTATGGGAAATAAAACTGAATAAAAAGATGTCTCTAAAAATATGAGGAAAAGGTATTTATAATATCCCAAAGCCTAATTAAAAAAAGATAGAATTTCGGAAAAGAGCTGTCCGTGCTTCAGGCCTGATCGGGTGGGTAAACTGCAATTCTGCATCAACTTGCGAAGGCGGTATCTCTCAAACCAGTAGTCCGATCGGGGCGTGTGACCTATCATTGGAAATCTCTTGAAGTCTAGAATCCAACCCAATTAGAGTTTCTTGATTATCAATTTTCTATCAAAAGTTATAATTAAAATAGTGAAGGTGTGTCAGTTTTGGCACTTCTTTCACTAACTCTTTGATTCATTCCAACTCAAAATTGTCCCAAGCGGATGCATTGTGATCCTTGTGCAATCTACCTTCATCTTCAATGATTAATAGGCTACATCCTTAGTACTCATGATCACTTTGTATCAAAATAACCTGAAAATCAACGAAACACACAAACGGGGAGTAGTGGAGCACAACTTGTGTAATTCATGTCATTATGCACCTAAATGCTCAAAAAGGAGTTCTAAATGCAATCTAAATGCATCTAAAAACTATATATAATTGTGATACATCAATATGTCGTTTGATTCTTTATCTATTTGCATAGAGTTTTAAAAAATTATGCTCGATTTTGTGGTTTTATCGGGAGATTGGGTACCACAAAAAGATAACAATGATGATATTTATTTAAAATACATGTACTGTAGTAAACAAGGATACAAAGAAGATGGTGAGAGTAAAGCAAAAAGAAATAGGGATAAAGTTAGCACAAGCTTAAAATGTAGGAAAGGAGCCTAAATTGTGGTTGTTGTTATGCTAGGATTAGTTTTCCAAACGAAGTGATGGGAAATTTATGGTATATATTTTCCATGAATCTCACAGCCATGTACGCCAAAAAGCATGCATTTTTTCACAAACTCTAAAAACTTAGCACTTTGTCACAAGAATTTCATATACAACAATTCTATGGTAAACATGAGCAAGTACATCTTTTTTATTAAGGAAAGAGCATGAAGGTGGATGTGAGAAAATAGGTGCGACACTGGTGGATTTCAAAAACTTTAGTCGAGATGTCAAATCATATGTTTGTGAGGTTGATGCAGATATGTCCATAGGAAATTTTAAAGAAAAAGTGAAGAATAGTAGTGGTGGATTTTTTTTTACTATTGCTTAGATGCAAGTAAACATTTGACTATGGTGTTTTGGGCTGATGCTATTAGTATAATAAATTACTCTCTTTTTTTGGCGGTATGGCCGATGCACGTAAATATTTTGCCCCATTTACGGGTGCCGATCACCATGGGAATTTTCTATGGGATTACTTGCAAAGGAAGATACCGAATCTTTTATTTTGGTTGCCTGAATGTTTTCTCAACGCAAATGGCCAATTGTTAACCAATTTATCTGATCACTGATCATGGTCCAGAGATGAAAACAGCAATTGAAAGTGTTTTTGAGAAGATAAAACCTGGAATTTCTATGTGGAACATAATAAAAGAAGTTCCTTCTAAGGTAGGCCAGATATGTGTATGAATACAGATTTTTTGAAAAAACTAAATGTTGTTGTTTGGAATACAGACCTTGAGCTGAAAGAATTTGATGAAGGGTGGCATAATGTGATGCATGAGCTTGGTTTATGGAATGATGAATGGTTTCTCATTATGTTTAGTCCAAGAAAGATGTGGATTCCTTCTCATTTTCGAGATATTTTCATGGGTGATATCCCATGTTCTACTCAGATTTCATAATCTGAAAATATGTTTTTTACCAAATTTACAAATGCAAAATTACATGTGGTTGAGTTGTGGTTTGGGATTGAATCTTCTATGGATGCTCAGAGGCATGCTCACAATAGAATTAAAAAAGTAAAAAGAAGTGAGATGTATGATCAATGCTCACAATATTAGACTCTTCAGCCTCCTTGAAACTAAAGTGAAGAGCTCCAAATTAGGAAATCGTTACTTAATTGTTTCTCCAAGTTGGTGTTTCACTAGTAATAATTCTATGGTTGACAAAGGTAGAATTGTAATAGGGTGGATGCGTAGTTCTTTTCAAATGTACATCCTTGCTTGTACAGAGCAATGTATTCATTGCGATATAACCCCTAACAATGGAAACTATTTTATGTGCACCTTAGTTTATGGTAAAAAGGATGCAGGAGGAAGAGTAAGTTTGTGGGAGAGTTTCATTACTTCTGCTCTTAGTCGATCAAACAAATTGTCTATGGTTAGTTATACGTGATTTTAATGCTATAATTGGTCTTGATGAGAGGGTTGGGAGAATTTCTATTAAAATGAGTGAGAATGTCCCATTTACGGAGTGTATCCTAAATTGTCAACTTGAGGAAGTCACGAGTACTTTGAGATTTTTCAATGAATTTTATTTTCTTGAGGCGATCTTGTATAATCAAATCAATTCGATGCCTTGTAGAATTGCAAGTAATTGTGAATCGAGACCTAAAGTAGACGTACGTTTTATTTAGGTCACACAGTAGAATGACAAACAATGATGTTGCCCTAACCGAACGTCCTAAAACTGCAGGAGAGATGTGCGAGAAGCTTGCTAAAGATAAAGGCGTAGACTTCAGGAAGAATCTTCTTATAGAGGGGTAGACTGTAATCCCCCTTAATTTTATGAATTTTATAAATAAATTTAAAGTAAATTTATAAATGATTTTAGTATTTATTGATTGACTATTTTGAAAGTCAAACAGTTATTTAACGTTTTATATAATCACATGTTTTATTGGGTTTGGACTTTCAAAATTAATGAGTACTTGGGTTTGGGTAAAAGCTTAATTAGTTTTAAATTATGGGTTGAGGAGCCTAATTCCCTTTCAAGCTGGTTGATCAACCTAAAAGCCCATATAAAATCCATACGCCTACTTGTACTAGGTTTGGGCAAACTTATAAGTACCCAATCAAACCTAAATGACCCTCACATTACACTCTAATTTCTCTCTCTCACAGACACCTCTCTCTCCCGGTTTCTCTCTCTTCTCCCGCCTTGGTCCGCATGCCCAGCCGTGCACCACCCTCACGCTTTCTCTCATTCTTCCTGGCAACCACCCACGCCACCACCTCTCTCTATTTTCTCTCTTTTTCCAGCAAGCCACTGCACCTGCACTCGCCTCCGCTCCTCCTTAGTTTGCGTGCCTCGCCAATCAACCTCTCTTTCCCTCTTTTCGTGCGCCCATCCAGCCATGAGCACCCCCTGCAGGCCTCCCTGCATGTCCTACTCTTCTTTTCTTCTAGTTTTTCCTCCATTGATCTAGTTAATTTCTATCCCTTTTCCCTATATTATTTTTATTGATTTCAGTATTGATTTTTGATGATTTATCAATAAAGTTAATAATTGTATTGTTTTAGTTAACAAAATTCTTATTTTTATAATTATTTACTTGAAGTTATAATTTCATATTTAATAATTTAAGTTTAAAATAGAACCTAAATATTAAAGTATTGATTTTTACGGTTTTTAAAGACTAATGTTGTAATATTATGTTAAGGAGTATTAAAGGGTTGAAACTTTGTTGTTCAGAAGAGCTTTAAAACGAGTTTAAGTTCGTTTTAGAGGTAATATATAATTGTCGTAAATTTATTAGTATTTTAATACTTGAATGATTTGGTATTTAGTAGGCGAAGAATATACCTTGAGCGATTTTTAGAGTTCCTAAACTGACCTCTCATTTTGTCTACACAAGGTACGTTCATGACCTTACGTGTTAGACTAATAGAGTAGGGGGTAATATTTTAATATTTTTCACATAAATCAATAAATGAGTGGGTGTATATTAGTTTGGTGATATAAAATAAAATCTTGGTGGGTCTATGCCTAAAAATAGAAGTTGCAATCAATATGTGACAACCATATAAGAAAAGTATTGCAACTAATATGGGACGGAGGCAGTAATTCACATGAGTGATTTATAAATATATTTTATTATTGGATCATGAATTGTTCATATTGTTTCCCTTATTATTGATTTATTACTCCACAATGACCGAGAGCTTTGTGGGTAATTGGTATTGGACATATTATTATTATTTTATTAATTTGCAAAGAAAGAGGGCTTTGTAGGGCAAGTTGAACCTTTGTCCTCGGATATTTCGATTCTTGATTTTAGTTAATTTAAATTTGATCACAATGTTTAATTCTAAGATAAAAATTGGAATTTATTGTATTCATGTTTAATTGTTGGGTTGATTTTGTTGAGAGTCCAACATCGAATAAGACAACAATACTTAAAGTGAAAGTGAATAGAAATAGCTTTAGTCTTGTGCACATCTGAAGTTTAAGACTAGCATGAGATGGAGTACATGGTGGTAGCCCATGACTTTTCTTGGGGCCGGATTGATCACCATGCCCTATTTATTTAAATTAGTACCTTAATATCGTTGGTCATGGGGATTACGGAGTTGCGCCCAGAATCGTCTAAATTGAAGACAAGGTTTGGTTGGACAACTCGATCCATTGACTATTCAAATTATAATTGAATTATCTTGTAGTCTTGTGAAGTTGGGTTTAGTTTGTTATTATAATGTTGTTGTTCCTCATGATTTTTAATGCTTATTAGTATCATCGTTGTGACTATTGATCCTGTTATGACCCTGTATTGGCGAGCAATCAATGAATTGAGTATTTGCCTACAGGTTTGAAGTGACGAGGCTACCATACTCATTGGGAATTGGGGGATCGGATGACGTTGTGAGATTACTTTCTCTTTCCCGTTTATTTATGTTGTGTGTTGAAGTTGCTTTGTGGATTATTTGTTGGAAAATTGTGAAAAACCACTACAAACTTTACACCTTTTGGAAAAAACCACTAATATTATTTGGAAAATTTGTGAAAAACCACTATTTAATGCCTTTTGTTAAGAATTTCAGTTGGGGAGGGCCCACCCCTTATTTTCCCACGCAATTATTGTCTAAAATGCCCCTCACTAACTATCTTTACTTTTGATCAAACAAACCATCATCTTCCTAAAACCTCTCTTTCTCTCTCTTCTACTCTCTGTTAGTTCTCACGGTAAAACACCCAAAATCAACCTAGATTCTCTTGCTGAGCTTAGTGTCATTATGTTTTTTTCATCAAAGGAGAAACGATGAAGGCCGACCTAGGAGGTACAAATGAGAAAGCTAAACTTGTGTGGAAAATCAAGAAAGAAAAGGGGGGAAAACAAGGTAAATTTTTGTTGTTGTTGTTTTCTATTGTTTAATTCATTCTTTATTCCTTAATCTATTCTTTAAAACTGAGTTCATTATTAATTGGTTGATGATTTGTTTATTCCATAAACTATGTTAAAATCTGGGAACTTTTTTACTCCAAATTTCAAATTAGGGTTTTGTCCTGGCTCATAGCGTAATCCCCCGTAATTTTATGAATTTATAAATATATTTAAAGTATATATATAATTATTTTCGGCATTCTCCCTGAAAAAAGAAGATTTTGGTGATCAACTCGTTGATTTTTGGGAACTTTCACTCCCTCGGTTTCAAGCCAGTAGCCAGTCGAATGCGAGCTTATTTCATTTAATTATTCAAGTGTTGACTATTTTGAAATTCAAATGATTGTTTAAACTTTTTAAATAATCATTAATATTTATTGGGTTGGATTTTGAGTATTGATTATTTTATTAAATGTTTTGGTTGTGTTCAAAATGATTTTAATATTGGGTTGAGGAGCTCAAAGCTTTTAATTAGGGTTGAATGATCAACTCAAATCCCAAACCTAAGCCTTACCTAATTGCCATAGGTTTTAGGCAAACCTGTAAATACCTTCCTAAGCATCAAATTGGACACTATTATTTTCCCTTTTGCTCTCTCAAAATCAGTTCCCCGTACTCCCTCTCCTCTCCTTGTTTTGCGTGCCACCGACCACCACACACCATCTCCCTCTCGTTTGTGTGCTGCCGCAGCACCGCCACCCTCCTCTCGTGTGCAACCGCAACAGCAGCCACGCACACCACTCTTCTCTCCCTTTCTTAATTTTCTTTTTGCATCTTTTTATACTCCCGAATCTGATTGCTCAGATTTCTTATAGTTACGTTTGTTTTTAGCCAAAACTTCCTTCTTCAAAGTTGTGCATCTCGAACAGTTATTGAACTTAGGCTCCATAATCGCTTGATTCCGATTATTATTCTACCAGTTATGGCCTCTGGAAGTTTGATAGATTTGCAGCCATATTACACTCGCGTTTTCGGTTTTCGTTCTTTCTTTTGGTTATTTCTTAACCTTTATCCCTATTTAATGTTTAACTAAAGTATTATTATTAAAGTTGTACTTTTATTAGTTTTAATATGTTTTATAAATAAAGTTGAAAACTTTATTGTTTGAATTATTAAAAATCTGATTTTTATTTATTATGAATATAAGTTATAATTTAAGATTTATTATTTGTTATTTAAAGTGAGTTTCAAGTATGAAAGTAATGGGTTTTGAGGTTTTTAAAACCTAGACTTATAGTATTATATTAAAGGTTATTAAAGATTGAAACTTAAATGTTTGGAAAAATTGTTTTTAATAAGCCAACCTTTGACCCGTCTTCTAATAATAAGTCAACCTACTCAAAATCCCAGAATAAGTAAACCTTGTCGTTTACTTGAATTTAAACAAGTCAAAAAACCTACAACCTGTTAAACAAGTCATTTTATTTTATTTTGGTTTTTTGTCAAATAATTAATCTCGTTGCCCCCTCCCTTCCACCTTCTACCTATCCTTTCCACCAACCACCAACTCAACACACTTCCCCACTCACAACCTGAGCTACTAACGCTGCACAGCCGCCTGACCTTCGCACCACACTCTGACACCACTCTCGGCACCTATCACTAACCTACAACACCACATCCACTTAATCTGACTCCTTACACCACCATTCGACCCTACTCCACCACAGAATCCCAACCACCCACTAAAACACCTACAACCCTTAATCAAACCACCACCTCCACCGAATCCCTCACAGGCTTCTTCCTCAAACTCTTTATTACTGCTCCCCACATCACATTCATACAAATTGTCCAAATTATCAGGAATCCAAATCCACCCTTTTACCAACAAATTCAAATGCTCCATATTCAACTCTTTATCAACACCCCACTTCATCAATCCCACTATCTTGCAATGAATCAGAAGCATCAGAACACTCCACTTCATCAATTCCTTCCTATTAATCAATTATAATAAGATTTGGGCACAACCAACCACGACAATTATAATTTCAATTCCACAACAACTTCAAATACAACCAATAAGAAATGTTAACAGACCACTGAGTTTTACAGATAATGGAATAATTGGTTCAATTGTTAAGTTAATATGTTGATGAACATTTTTTGTAACTTTAGTTAGTTCGTTTGTTACCTTATTGTGGTTATTGGTTGTATTTGTAGTTGTTATGGAATTGAAATTACAATTGTTGTGGTTGGTTGTGCCTTATCATCCTTGCAAATTCAATTTGCAAACGGATCATGAGACGATGCCGGGCAAGCGCGTTCGATAGAGGCTTTGGCGCGGACAGCAACGTCGATTTCTGCATCACGCTCCGAGGTGTCGAAAGGGGTGGACGAGGGTGGAAGCGTCGCGACCGGTAACGAAGCAGTCATGGAAGAATAGATAGAGGGCAGCGCCGGCTGTGGTGGTTTGCTTGGGAGTGGGATATGGAGTGCTAGGTGGTGCCGTGGTGGAGAGGGAGTGGGATATGGAGATGGTGGTGTTTAGGAGTGAGGAGTGATATAAGGGGATTAGTTAGTAAAAAAAAAGATTTAATCAAGCTAAAGTTCATTAAAATGAGATTAAATAAAGTCAATTTAATATAAAAATGTCTAACCAATTATATATCGACACGTGTTACTTTTAACCTGTTAAACAAGTTACCAACCGGTCATGACTCATTTCTGGAAGATCGGTTTACAAGGTTTACTTATTCTGGGATTTTGAGTAGGTTGACTTATTATTAGAAGACGGGTCAAAGCTTGGCTTATTTAAAACAATTTTTCATAAATGTTTTTAAGGCATTTTAAAAACGAGTTTTGAAGCATTTTAAAATAATTTATATAGCTGTGAATTATTTAGGATATTAATTCATTGTTATGTTATTGTTTTGGTAGGCGGAGAATTTACCTTAGGCGACTTCTAGAGTTTTAAAGTGGTCTCTCACTTTGTCTACGCAAGGTACGTACATGTCCTTATCTGTTAGACTAGTATCATGTCCTAAGGATTAGGATTATTTATAGTATCATATCTAGGGAACCCTTTTGTGGTTCAAGCGTGGCTATTGAATTGGAATTACGTGTTGTTTAGCATGTTAATTGCCTATATGTTTTTTACATGATTGAATGGATGTTTGATTCAGGCATGTTGTTTGGGAGTATTTATATTTTGATCTATCATGTGATGTGGATTAATAATATTTTATTATTGGATTATGAATTTTGGTATTCTTTCCCTTAAAGGATATTTTATTACTTCTCAAAGGCCGAATACTTTGTGGGTAAGTTGGATTATTGTTGGTTATTGATATTTTGTCACTTCTCAAAGGCCGAGGACTTTGTGAGTAAGTTGGATTATTATTGGTTATGGTTATTTTACTACTTTGCAAAGACCGAGTGCTTTGTAGGGTATGTATATTTATTTTCATTGGACATTCGATTGTCGATTTGTGTCAACAAATAAATTAGAGGATTAATTCTTGGTCAATTGATATTGTTTGATCACTTATTTAATCATAAGATAAAAGAGGAATATTTTTTGTATCCATGTTATGTGTTGGTTGTCTGTTTAGAGTCCAACATCAAATATTATTAATACTTAAAATGGAAAGTGAATAGCAATAGCTTTAGACTTGTGCTCGTCTGAAGTTCTGGACTAGTATGAGTTGGAGTACATGGTGGTAGCCCATGACTTTTCTTGGGGTCGGATTGATCACCTTACCCTATTTTATTTTTAAAGGTTCCTCGATATCATAGGTGAAGGGATTACAGAGTCGCGCCAGTAATTCGTCTTCTATTTTGAAGGCTGGTTTTGGTTAGACAACTCGATCCATTGTCCATTCAATTTCCTAAATAATTATCATGTTGTATGTCTTGTGAAGTCAATTCTTATTTTACGAGTTGAAGTCTTGAGGTATCTTTATTGAACATGTTTGGTTGTTCAATAGTATCATGTTAGGTTTCGTGTTTTATTTTATTTATGCATGTACCCAGCTTTGCTATTTACGTGCTTTTCTGTGTGTCGATCATGGTTTTGCTTATTGATCCTAGGATGACCCTTTATTGGTGAGCAGTTTTCGATTGAGTATCTGCCTAAGGGTTTGGAAGCTATGATGCATCATCAGTATTACTCATTTGGGATTTAGGAAGCATTGATGAGAGATCATTTTCTTACTTTTATTGCTTCTTGCATTTATGTTACTTTTATTAAGTTGTTTTATGGATTATTCATTTTAAATGCTTTAAATTGGTTTTGGATTATCCTTCGAAGTTTGGATAATCATTTGACAATTATTATGGATTGAGTATTTCATAAATTTTATTTAATGTTTTTCCGCTGCAAAACTCTGAGTAAGTTGATACGTTTCACACGGGCGACAATGCCTTGATGATTATGATTGAGAGATCGTTTTCTTGATGAGAGATCGCTTTCTTACTTTTATTACTTCCGGCATCCATGCATATTGATATGATTGAGATGTTCTTTTAGACTACTTAAGCTCCATATTTATATTGATTTCATCATACTGCCTTTAACCGAGCTAAGCATTTCTAACTTTGTGCTGATTAGCCATATTACAAGCCATATATTCTTATCACAAGTCTAGCGTATGGGAGCGTTGTTGGTTTGTTCTATGATGATTTTGTCAATTAGGGATTGTTGGTGGGATGTTGTATCCATACAACTTGTGTGAAATTAAAAACTCATGTTCGTAAAGAGCAGAAAATGAACAATGAGCAAAGAAATTCGATGAAAAAATAGTTGAAAAAGAATGTGAATGAAAAGAAAAGAATGGGAAAATGTGGTGCTTTTGGTAAAGGAAGAAATTGAGTTGGTTTATTTTGGTGATGATTCATGGAGTTCGAAAGGCCTCATTAGCCTTGGTTTGATAGTTTATGCTATGCTTGGTTGGTTGAACCACCATATTTACAAAAAATATTTTCATACCCCTTATCTTAGCCACATTACAACCTTGAAAATCCCATCATGATCTTTAAGCATTACATAGTTGGATGAATACTGAGTGATGCCCCAAATATAAAGAGTATTTGTTATATCTAAGTTGACCGAACTAGGATGAATGTTTCATATAACCTTCTAAACACACAAGATTTGTGACTTGGAAAGGGACATTTGTTTGGGTCGTGATGAGCGACCGAGCACATCTTTTGCTTGCCACAAATATTGAGAGGAATGTCTCCCTTGTGAGCGCTTTCTTAGTATTTGTGGGATGTGTAAGTGGCTTTGCTTGATTGCTATAAATATTGATTGGTTATTGGATTTTGATGATTGACTAATGATGATACTTGTCGACTAGATTGGTCTTTACCGTGTTAATTTTTGAACTAATTCTTTCTATTTATGTGGGTTGAGACAATTCATGTGCTAGTTCACTTGCATGTTGTTGCTTGAGGACAACCAAAGGTTTAGATTGGGGGATTTTAAGGTGAACAATTTATATTTAAGTTTTAGATGCATTTAGGTTGCATTTAGTATTCCATGTAGAACATTAAGTGCATAATTGCATGGTTTACTTAAGTTGTACTCTAGTTTTCCCCATTTGCGTATTTTGATGATTTTCAGGTTATTTGATGGAAATTGATCATGATTATCTAAGATCAAGCCTATTAATCATTGATAAAGAAGGTAACTTGCACAAGGATCACAATGCATCCGTTTAAAACAAGTTTGAGTTAGAATGAAAATAAGCATTAGTAAAAAAAGTAGACAGCTGTTAACTATTTTAATCATAATGTTTTGATATAGAATTGTTAATAAAGAAATTCTAGTTGGGCTGGAAATTATACTTCAAGGGATTTTGAACGATAGGTTACACGCCTCAAACGAGCTTCTAGTTTAGGAGATAAAACCTTCGCAAGTTGACTCAGTTTGGTCATTACTCTGCCCGATTAAACGGTCATTTTTCTCTCTTTTGCTGCTGAAGCGATCTAGTAATTGAAGCCCTGTCCATAATTCGCAACAACAGCTCGATCGGGATGATGACCAAGACTCCTTTTTCACAAGGGATATCACACTATCTTTATTATTGCTTTCTTATATTTAATATAAATATCCAAGTATGTTTATTTCAGAGGCATCTTTTTCCATCCTTTTATTCAGGTTTTTGGAGAGATTTCTTAAAGTAAACACTTTAGTTCAATGTTCGAAGAGATCGAAATTTTAGATTCGTTGTTTTAATAAAGTTCAGTATTTTCCTTTCAATTGATAATTTTCTTATTCATTATTTTTAATTCTTTCATAGTTCTTGACTGATTGAATATTGATAATTATTTGTTGTTCATGCCAATTATGGAGTTTTATAGTAGATCTGTTGTTGTTTCCAGAACCATGAGTGAGTAGATTCCTTTCTAGGGTTTTAGGGTGGGAATCCATGATTATGCTCCGAATTTGTTATAGTATTTAGGTTGTGATTAGAGTAGTTATGATGTGATTTGTTCTCGATCCATGATTTATGTTAGTGGCAAACTTCATGAATTGTGTATGGCTAATAATTTATTTACAGAAACAAATCTTACTTTTAGAGGCCTAGAAGTCTAGAACACACTAATATTTATGAATATGTTAGACTACATATGTTCATTATAAGCGCTAAGACTTTACTTTAGTATTAACACTTGCTCTAATTGCTTCACTCTAGACCTACAACACCACGATAAATATCATGTGCTAACGTCAGAAACTTTGAGGGGTTGAATAAATTTCAACTAGAGGTGGTAAATGAGTCGTGTCGTATCATATTCGTGTCTTATCAAGTTCATGTCGGGTTCACAAGTTGGCGGGTTATCTTCCCCTAATCCTAACCCGACCCATTTACTTACACGTGTCAAGATCCTACACTCTAACCCAGCACATTAATTAAACGTGTCGTGTTCGGGTTGACTCTTTTAACTTTTCATATGTATTTAATGTTCGCAATTCATATATTGTTGGTTTGAAACTTTTAAATTTCATGCGGTAGTCAAAATATCGTCTAATAGTGTATAAAAGTAACACTAAATAAACTATATAAAAATGAATGAAGGTAAGATAGAATAAGAAAAAAAAACTTTAAAATACGTTCAGATAAACGCGTTGTCGTGTCGTTTTCATGTCAAATAGTTCGATCCCAACCCAACCTGTTTAATAAACGTGTCGTGTCGGGTCAACCCATTTACTTAAACATGTCAAAAACCTTTACCAAAACCCGCTAATTTTGAGTTGGATTTGTTTCGGGTTGTCATGTCGTACTAATATTTGAAACCTCTACCTTCAACCAATGAAAGAAGGGGTCGAGAGTAGTGGAGCCTTTCTAGTCAATGATGGTATACAAAAAAAAGTAGTAGTATGTTGGTATAGAACAATATTTTCACCCTTGAGAAAATAATACAATGGTTATCAAGAGTTTGAAAATTACCACAACTCAACAATTGAGATCAAATACAAACTAGGACAAATAAAAGGAAAGGAAAAATTGCGGTGAAATCAAAATTTTTTTTTCAAATGACAGTCCGGCTCAGACCAATGACAACAGTTTTACTTGGTTATTCATCAACAAACTAAATTTCAATACCACGAAGGCAGTATTTTTTTTTGGTGCAAACCAAGGCAGTCTTTAGGTTGAGTGATAACTGATATGTTTCAAAAAGTTACTCCATCCGTCCCACAAACCTCTATATATTCATCCGTTTCAGAATAATTTATACACTTTTAGTTTTGGATATGTGTCACTACTACTTTATTCTATGAGAAAATTGCGAGAAAGGACCTTTAAAATTTACCACTTTGCGAGAAATGACCTTAAGAATTTTTTTTGGCATTTAAACACCTTAAACAAAAAAAAGTTTGCGAGGAGGGATTTTTTTAGCAATCCAATTTTTTATATATATGTAACCAAATCAACTAATTAAAACATAATCCAAACCCTCCACCTTATATCATCAGCTTATTATCACCTCTTCCACCTTCTCTCTCCTCCCAAAAAAATTGCGAGGAGGGATTTGTTTGCTATTTGCAATCCAAATTAGGTATAATTAGTTTTAATTAGATATAATTATTAATATGTTATTATTGTTTAATTATGTTGTAAGTATCAATTTGGTCCCTCCTCGAAAACTTTTTTTTGTTTAAGGTGTTTAAATCAAACAAAATTCTTAAGGTCCTTTCTCGTAAAGTGGTCAATTTTAAAGGTCATTTCTCGCAAATTTCTCTTAGGAGAAATTGACTAGAATAATCCAAACTATGGCCAATCCGCTAAGAATAATCCCTACTATGAGTTATTCCTAGGAAAAATTGTCAAGAATAAGTCAACCTTTGCGTTGACCGCTTTTAACAAGTCTATCTTCGTTTATTCCAATAACAAGTAAACCTTGTAACCACTCCGCTTTTAACAAGTTTTTTTACCGGTTACCTAATGTTAACTTGTTAGATTAACTTTTTTTTTAAATTTCACTCTTCTCTCCCATTCTCTCTCTCTGTCATCTTCCCTCCACCTTCACTACCAATCCTCACCACCAAAAATACCGGCATCGATCACAAACCGAACCACCACCTTCACAACCAACTCTCACCACCAAAATGTACCCCCACCGCACCACCTCCACAGCCAACCCCCCCCCCAACCACCAAAAACACCCCTCCCCCAAACCACCCCAAAACGCCTCCCCACCACCTCCCTACCACAACCCCACCCCTAATGCCGAAACCACCCCAAAATCTCTCCCCACACCTCCCTACCACAATCCCACCCCTAATGTCGAAACCACCCCAAAATCTCTCCCCACCACCTCCCTACCACAACCCCACCCCTAATGTCGAAACCACCCCAAAATCTCTCCCCACCACCTCCCTACCACAAACCCCACCCTAATGTCGAAACCACCGCAAACCCCCTCCTGACACAGACACCAGCCACCTCGCAACCCACTGGCAGCCCCAACGCAGCCAAACCACCACGAGAACCCTTCCTGAAACGCCACCCACAACCCTCTTCGATTTTTCGCAGCCCAGCCACCACACCTGGCCACCTCCGTCGCAGCTTCTGCATCCCAACCTTCGTCGCAGCCTGCGCAGCCCAACCACCACACCTCGCCTCTCCGTCACAGCCCACCGCCAGCCCCTCTCTTCCTCCCCCACTCTCGAAACCAACCCAAAACCCCTCCCTCACCCTTGAAAACCATCCGAAAACCCCTTCCCCTCCTCCAAAACCCTTCTTCTTCTTTGCACTTGCGTGGATGAGAGGAAGGAGGTTGGGTTTAAGGGGGTGTGGGTGGGTGGTGTGGGTAGGTGGGTGGGGTGGGGTGATGGGTGAGAGCAGAGAGAAATATTTTGGGTGGGTGACGGGTTGGGGGGATTAATTTTGTTTTATTAAGTTTTTTTTAAAATATATATTTTAAAATTTAATACGTTTAATAACAGAGTGACAGGTGTCACTGTCACTTTAACCTGTTCAATAGGTTAATAAGAGCTGATAACCGGTTTTAACTTGTTAAAAGCGGAGTAGTTGAAAGGTTGACTTGTTAATAAAATAAATGAAGGTAGACTTGTTAAAAGCGGTCAACGCAAAGGTTGACTTATTCTTGATAATTTTTCCTTATTCCTATATTATCCCAACTATTAAGGTGGTCCGTCAAAAATACACCCAAGTGACTTGCAACCGATTAACAAGGTAAAAAAAAATTATTTCTCTTTTTAATTTTTACTTCCACCACAAATCTCACCACCCACCACTTCAGCCACCACCTCCACTTCTCTTCCTCCCTCAAACCGAAACCCCTTCTCACCACCTCCTCATCTGATTCCATCTGCCACCCCTCCCCTTCCAAATGTAAGCACTTTCTGTGCCTTCCACCTCTTCCCCTGATAATCGCGGGACTACTACCAAGGCTGCAACCCTTCTTCATGTTCTGCAACCTTTTTCCCCTTGAAATCACCTCTTATTCTCTCTTCGTCATGTTTTGCAGCCACTCTTTTGATTCTTCTCCTGCTGTTCGTTTCATTCCACCACATCAACCACCAAGACTCCCTCCTTCTTCTATCGCCGACCTCGACCTCCCACCACCAAGACTCCCTCCTTCTTCTATCGCCGACCTTCATCTCCCACCACCAAGACTTGAAGGAAACCCAATCTCTGTACAAGAAAATTGTCAAATTCCAACACCACCCTTCATATCCCACCACCACCAGATTACTCCACCACCATTAAACCCATTTACAAACCCCTTAGCATAGCAGTCCCTCTACTTTCTTCTAAATATTTCCTGTATAACATCTTCTCTTTAATTTTTTTTGAGCCATTTATTTGTAAAACGAGAGACAAATTAAAGAAACTTTGAAACTTGAATTTTAGGTCCTAGAGCATTATTGCTTGAGTTAATTTCTACAGAAGATGATCCCCTTTTCAATCTAATTTCCAGATTCTTATAATTGTTGTTGATTATTAGAAATAGATTCAGATTTAGTGAAAAATCAACTCTCACTAATTTAGTAGGTACAGGCGTTTGGGTGGGGGTCTGGGTGAGGGTGGGATGTAAAAACAAAGAGAAAAATAATTATAAACAACCAATGACAGCGACACGTGGTCTGTTTACCTGTTAAACAGGTTTCTTTCAGGTTACGATGCATTTTTGGCGGACCACCTTAATAGTTGGGATTATATAGGAATAACTCATAGTAGAGATTACTCTTAGCGGAATGACCATAGTTTGGATTATTCTAGTCAATTTTTCCTTTTTCTTATTCTTTTGACTTTTCAATCATGACTCACTACTCTAACTAATCCAAATAAAAATACTTCACTACCTCCTCTCACATCAATCGTTTATAATAAAATGCAATTGATAACCAAACAACAACTTATCATTTCAAACTACGTACCCGATCAAGTGTATAGAGCTTTATGGGATGGAGGAAGTATATATATTTGCGCTAAAACTAAACTTCGACCGCTTGGTGGAAAATTTATCTGCCAGTAGGAAAACTGAACTTTTTGCTCTTGTTTCCATGATAAAATATAGAGAGAATAATATGTGGAACTACTTTAATTGTGATATTTGAATAATGGAAAGTCCACAAAACACCGCCAATGTATATAATTAGAAAACATGGGACTTATGATAAGTATAAATTGTCATATATACTTTACTTATATGAGTTCCTTTCGTATTAAGACCATAAAATGAAGAGAATATAGCTTTAATTAGTCAATATAGGTAGAGGGAATAAAGAGGGATGAGTATGGATGGAGGGTAAAGGCAAGGAAAATGAGACTTGTTCAAAAACTATTTATGCCACAGCATGATTACTTCAATGGACGGGACAAATTGATTGCAATACTCATGAAATAAGTGCCCGAATGGAGGAATGATAGCTACTCACATATGGAATGCGATGTTGATCATCATTAAACAATCCTAACCTTTCAAAATCAAATTTAGCCAAAGCATAATCATAACTAAAATCTTATTATCATTATTCTTCTATTATCATAAGGTGAACCCCTCATTATGCTGCCTGAACGTAGGTTGACCCGCCTTCCTCAAGCTAATCATTATTGACCACATTTTGGGATATTGTTTGGTTGTTACTTTTTGAGCTTTAGACTGACTAAGCAGCCTATTACTATTAATTATTAGGTATATTCTTTCTTAACTTAATTCTTAAGTACATCATTGATCTTCTAATCCCTATCTCTCTTGTGTCATTTAGTGCTTGGCTTTGTTTTGTTTTGTTTTTTTTTTATTTAATAATTTGCCTTTATTGTCATCTTTCCTATACTCTTTTTCTTTTATATCTTTCCTGAATATATAAGTATCATAAAAGTTGATAAAGATTTATCCATCAAAATAGAATATTTATTAAGAAACATATCAGCTTTCATAATTCCTTATTTTTTACTAAATAATTTTCATAGGGACTTTTTATTAATTAATTTATTTTTCTTTTAAAGTCTTAGCCCTTAGGAAATGCTATCGTTTGTATATTTTAAACGAGTGAGAAATATAATCAAATGAGGGTTTATACTTGTCATAAGTCTTATGTCATTAAGTCTCCCATATTAATAACTATCATTACTAATGGGAAAGTTGTTAGTTATTCCTGTTGGAAATAGGCTGTGTCTTCTTTGACTATATATTTTTGTACTTTACAATATTTACATATTACTATTCCAGTTATTCAAAATATTATTCTGTCTACATTTTATCGTAATAAACTTTACTATGCCTGCACATAAACGCATATGCTGAGGAGAGTTTGCCTAAAGATAAGGTCGGATAGGCTTCCATTTTAAAACCAATTGTGATATAGGTGGTGCAACCCATCAGACTTGTATACGTCATGTTCCCTGCCCTTCATTGATGTGTTATCGCATGGAGGTATTTTTTCTTAACACTCCCCTTACGTACGAGCATATCTTCTACATTGCAATTTGCATTGGTCACATACATCCTCGGTGGGCCTATTTTTGGACTTACAATATGAGGTAAAACAATCTCTATTAGGTGTAATTACATTATGGTTGGGCTACCTACTCCAAACAGCTTTTTCAAATACTCTTCAACTGCATTTATGAGACAATTTGGCCATCCCTAGTAAGGACTTGTAACGGGTTAGGATCACCTCCTCCGCTAATACCATGATAAACTTCACTATGTGGAGGAGGTATAACAACACATATGCCCAAATGATTCTTTTTCTCAAAAACATTTGTTTTTAGGAATTAGGACCGAACGTTCTATGGGGCTAAGGGGTTATTCCCTTTATTAACATACATTTTAAAATGGAAGCATCTTTTATCTTATATAAAGTGGAATCTCTCTCTCTACTTATAATGGGTTCATCCCAGACTATAGGAAATATAGGAAATATTGAGGACGGATCGTGAATGAGAAGTGGAGGTTTGTTTCCTGCGCCGGACATGTTGAAGAAACGTATGATTGAATCAGGTTCAAACACTGGCACTTGATGCAAGAACGGTGGAACAGATTTATGGAGTGAAGCCAGTGAGAGGATGTGAAGAAGAGTAAGGCACCTTGAGAACTTGGAAGAGACGAACAAGCAACGGAAAAAAAAATTGATGTTGGATCGAATTTCCTAGGGCTGTGATACCATGTTGAAAAAAATTGATGTTGGACCGAATTTGTGTACTTCTTTCAAGAAGTATCTACATGAGTGTTTTCATCTTAAAGATATGGGGCCTCTAAAATATTTCCTTGGCATTGAGTGTGCACGGTCGCCGGCAGGCATGTTTTTATCTCAACGTAAGTTCACTCTGGATATCCTTGACGAAACTGGGTTGTCTTCGTGCAAGCCAGTTGATACTCCTATGCCTCAGAATCACAAATTAGCACTTGCCACTGGACCTTTATATTCTGATCCGGCTAAGTATCGTCGTCTAGTTGGGCGTTTGATTTATCTTACTCTTACACGACCCGACGTATGCTATGCTATTCATATTCTCTCCCAATTTATGCAAACTCCTCGGCAGGAACATTTTGATGCTGCTATACGAGTTTTACGTTACCTTAAGACTTGTCCAGGACAAGGTATATTCCTCAATGCGGATTGTGATTTACAATTATACGCTTATTGTGATTCTGATTGGGCTGGATGTCCTCTATCACGCCGGTCTCTTTCTGGGTACTTTGTTACTCATGGTTCTTCTCCTATTTCTTGGAAAACAAAGAAGCAAGTCACTGTTTCTCGGTCCTCTGCTGAGGCGGAGTATCGTTCCATGGCTTTCACATGCGCTGAGATTAAGTGGTTGCGCAGTTTTCTCGAGAGTCTTGGAGTTTTTCATCGCCAACCTGTTCGTTAGATTGTGATAATCAGGCTGCCCTCCATATTGCTGCAAACCCTGTTTTTCATGAGCGTACCAAACACATTGAGATAGATTGCCACTTTGTTCATGAGTTATTGGTTGCTGGGGTAATTGCCACTTCTTATATTCGAACCTCTCTTCAGTTTGCCGACGTGTTTACGAAGGCTTTGGGTTCAGATCAGTCTTTGTTTATTATGTCCAAGTTGGGAGTTCGTGACTTGCACGCTCCAACTTGAGGGGGAGTATAGGAAATATAGGAAATATTGAGGAAAAAGGAAGTTTTTCCATATTTATATATTTGTGTATAATTTCCTATTGTGTATGATATAGTAGGTTTAGCTTGTGCCTCAAGGGCTAGGGTTGTATATATATCCCTGTTTTATGTTAATGAAAGAGGCAGAGCAATATATTTTTCCCAACATTTCAACACAGACCCATATTTAACATATTGCTTCACATTTTCTAATGTTTATTGGATGTTCAACAATTGGATGTTGGTTATTACTAGTTATTTTGTTTTTACATAGCTAGTTAGAATAACTTGTTACATTTTAGTTGTTTATGTCGGTTGTTAGACGATTGATGTTTTTAAATAGACAATTAATTTTTTAAATGTGATGCCGGAAACTGGTTTTGGTTCATTCGAAACCACATGTGTGCAACTATCATCATTGTTTGGGATGCCAACGATTACCTTTTTGCTAGCATGTCGACTCGTAGAATTAACACAACATATGCTATGAACATTCATGGCTAGAAATGTCGCTTAGCTGTGAGGAATTCATGGGAGAAATCATCGATTCAATGATCTTCATATTCATGTGTGTCGAGGCTAGGACCTTTAAAAGAATGTTTGGGTTGCTTAAAATAAGGATAGAGAGTGCTTGCGGTAGACGCACGAAGCCTCGACAATATCATAACCTCCCCAATGCTTGGGGTGACCACTCAAGCCAATTCCAAGTATTTTTTGTTTTTAGCAAGCGAGGCGAGCTAGCCTAAGGTTGAAAGTCACAGCCGAAGGATCATGCCCAGGGTTTCTACACAAGGCTTTCAATTCCCTAAGCTACCAACCAAGGTATGATACCATCAAGTTCAAGTGTGTCCCGTCATCACATGGCCTTGTATTCCTTGTGGTGTGGTTGCACCATGAGAAGTAAGAGCTATTATAAAGCAGGTGTGGTTGACAGGAGAGAATGAGTCGAGATGGAATTTGGGTTCATGAATTTTAAAATTTTTAGAACACAAGGAATTTAGGGATCGTGCGACAAATCTTCAATAATAATAGTTACAAGTCGTTAAGTATGAATGAGAAACCATTTAACGAATATTTAGGTCAATTTTAACTAAAAATTATAATTAAAAGTAGTTTGGAAAGTGAGAGTATTAAATGTTGGCAATATTTGGCAAAGCGTTTGTTAAACTTGGATTTGATAAACATGGTCACCAAATAATCATTTAATTACTCAAGCATAATATTAAAAATTGTGGCATAGATAGTTAAATGCTTTAATTACAAATCATGCGAGTAATTAGACATCTAATTATTTTTATATATTTGATATACTTTATGTGCTATTCACTAAGTGAAGTTAATAAATAAACGTTTATCCTAGTGATTGTGATGGACTGAAAATAGGATAACAAATATAATATACGAATATTATTATGTATTTTCGTAATCCTAAATACGATTTGTCAATCGTGTGCGTATTTGTGCAATTAAAGTAATTAAGTTAATTTATTAAATTTCAAGAACTTGGAGTATAATTGTAGAATTAACAATTGAAGCGTTCCACACAACACATCAAGAAAGAGCCTTTAAGATTAGGCCTTCTAGGATTATAGACCATTTAGGATCACGTTTATCGGTATTATTTTACTTACTATCATGTTGTTGTTCTTTAATAACTAAATTAATAACTTTTGAAGATCTAAGTATTTTTTATTCCTTTCCATTAAAGTAACACCGATAATCCCCTCGATCACTAATAAGGGGTTTTCCCTGATATAGTGTCAAATCTAATCTCGGAACAATATCTTGATTTTTTGGAAAATGAATTATGCTCAACAAGGTCATCAAAATGGTTTTGGACCTTAAGATATAGAAATGAGAATTTTGATATAAGATACCATATCAACCAAAATTATAAGTATAATTCGTGCCGCCAAATGTTATCTTAGTAGCCCTTCTCCCTGTGTGAACACCCGATGATGACAATTAACACATCTGTCTAATTGGTCTTAATTTATCCAATACACAACTAAGAAGAACTCCAATTCAATTTTTAATTCAGATTCTAACCTTCTCCTTGGCTCGCTCATATTTTAAATTACATTTAATAACCCCTTGTAAACCCGACTTTCAAAACTCAAACTCGTTTGAAAAACCCATTAAACAATAATAGTACGTAATTATTGATTCAACATATTAATCATTTAATTCCATTCATAAAAAAAATTCAAATTATTGTAAAATTTCACTAAAATCATGGGAAAAAACAAAGTCATTTCAAAAAAAAAATTGAAAATTCTGCGTGAACGGGTTCACAGCCACGCCTGCAAAAAGTAACAAGGTACTTTCCTTATAAATGGATCGCTTGTCCATGATTTTAAGGGAATTCTTCCAATCTCTTCTCGTGAATTTATACACTTTTTCCCCTCATCAATACTTTCAAACACACTTAGCCCTTGTTTGGTATGAAAGATGGAAAGGGAATGGAAAGTAAAGGATTGAGAGAGGGAAATGGTAATGGCAAAGTTTAAGGTTACTACTTGTTTGGTATAAACATAGTAAGGGAAACACTAACCTTATTTTCCCTTTTTTGTTGTTTGGTATAAACATAGTAAGGGAAATATTAACTTTATATTTCAACATTTCAAGAGGAACATAAGGACTAATATCCAAGTTAAATTTCAATTTTCATCAATCTAATCTCTAATGTAATCACAAATTCATCAAAAAAAAGAATTGATTTTCAATTTCAACCTTTCACCATTTTCACTATTACAAAAATGCCATAACAAAGTCTAGGAAAATAAATTCCACCATTGGACAAAATAACTTTTTTCCGACACAAAAGCAAGTACAAGCACAACTACAATTCATGAAATAAAGCATAACTTCTATTTTTATTAGAAGATCTTGAACATATTGTTTCTTCAAGTTGCATGGAGCTTGATAAAATATACGAAATTTGTAAAATAGTTGCCAACTCCAAAGCCTCGGATAGACAAATTTCTTCTAGCCTCATAACTTCTTCCGACACCTTGTTCACTTTATCGTCCAATTTTTGCAAATAACCTAAATTCAAAAATAAAGAAACCATAAAAGAGAAGGGATGGAGAAGAACCTGATTGAAGCTTGAAGCAGCTAAAATGGAGGTTTTGCAGAAATCATATGAGCTATGAACACAATAAAAAAAGTACAAATTCAGATTACGGTTGGTTCGAAGAGAATCAAAAATACAAATAGAAGAGCGTATTCAGAGCAAAAACAATACAAATATCAAATACAAACCTGAGAAGAAGATCGAAAACAGAAGATTCAATCCATAAATTGACAAATCTAGAACGAGTCAACCATAAACGAGCAGATTTTGAAGAAAAACAAGAGAATTGGAGTGAGCTTTTTTCGAGAGAGAGAGAGGAGAAGAAGGAGGGAGAACATGCAGAAATGTTTGAGGAGGGAAACGACTACTGTTAGCATAAGGTTTAGAGTGGTAACAAAGTGGCTGATTCAATTACCCTCAGGCAGTGGCGGATTCAAGATTTCATCTTTGGTGGGTCACCATCTATTAGCAATCTAATGTATTTTATGTAATTTACATGTTTTCAAAAGTACTTCACAACACATTTTATTCCAAATGTTATAAAATTCATTTTATAACCAAATAGTACTAAAATAATATTGTAATCATTCATATCATCACATCTGCATTATAATCATACCATATACAATCAACATTAGAATTGTGTAAGTATGGAACATGATTTTGATGATATTAGTTGAATCTCACAATCAAATATTCTAAATTCGGCTCAAAGCCCAACCAATTTCAGCTCAAACATTCGGTAAATATATAGTTCCCAATTTCATAATTTAGCCTGATTGCTCACAAATCGATAATATGATAATGAACATGCACTTGTTCAATAAATATGAAATCCCCGATTCAATTTAAATGTAATTCTAATTGGCTACAACTAATTAAAATGTGAGGCTATAATTTATCAAACGACATTCAACAACTATAACAATTACACAACTAACAGGGTAGCCTAAATCAAGCAATATTCAACAATTATAAAAATTCTACAACTAATTTAGTAGCCTAACAAAGTAACAAGTAACAATTTTACATTTATAATAATTATTATCAAGTAATCAACTAAAATTAGGCAAAATAAATCTTAATCTCAATGAAACCTCAATAAACTTAATCTAATTCAACAATACTAAGATACACCATTTCTCTAACTTAAACTAATTTTAAAAGCTCAATCTCAAACTATTTCCACGGTTATTATCAACAATATTTCTTCCTTCCATTTCTCTCTCTCTTTCTTCCAAACTTCTTCAGGGGTGAGGGTGATGAATATTGAATCCTCTGTGGTAACCTTCAATTACCATTACCATTAAGTTGATCTTGATTGATAATGCATAAGTAGATGCTTAGATGATTTTTCATCAGGAAGCTCGAATTAAGTTACGCCGTAAGGGTGAGGCGATGACTCGTTTATCTTCTTATACGACGCGATTTGAAGAGGAAGATGACGAGGAGGAGAGTGAAAAGAGGTGTAATGGTGATGGTGATCGAGTTTAAGTTTACGGTGGATAGAAGAGGGAGGAAGAAAGGAAATCACCATTGATGTGGTTAGAGAAGCTCACAAAGACCCTCCTCTTCTCTGTTGTTGCTGTTGCATACAACGTTCATTCCTAAGATTTCAATTTTTTTTAATATTGGAACTTCATTTCATTTTTTGCCACTGGTGGTGCATGTGCACCACCATTGTTAGACACCACCATTGTTAGAGCTGCATCAGCCCCTTCCCTCATGTATCGGTAATTTTTACCTATCCCTTAAAATCAAATAAAATATAACGGAAAGGCTTATGGGATTCCGTTTCCAGCAGTAAAATTTTACATACGAAACAAGGGCTAAAACTCTTAACACAAAAAACTAATAAAAGAAACTCAATTTCGATACAAATTCAAAGGTTGTTCATAAACTCTTTCAACGTTCGATCTTAATCCATTCAAATTAGACCTCGGAGGTAGTTATGATTCGAGTGTCCCTCTAACTTTAATTTGATTTTTTTTCCTATCTTGTGTCTTCGATTCAGATTTTTTCATGCTTATTCTTTGGACAACTTCACGTTTATTTCTTTACTATTGAAATTGTTTTGTCAAAAAATACATATTGAAATACCCCTTTTGTTAATTCTAGCCATCATATTTTTTTCTTGTGAATTACTGCCATGCAAGCCTAATCTCTAAGTAACTTGTTGCCATATTTATTAATTAGACTACTAATTCATAGTTTGACTAGTCAAATCATGTTTAACATTTTATAAATACTTTTTTATTCAATTTTAAAATATTTTAGAAATATATGTTTTTGATATATGACATGGTAATGGGTACGTATTTCGAGACGATATTTAATCGCGTTTTTCGGACTTAAGACGAAGTTTTTTTTTTTCGAAAAACGGATATCGTTGTGCACCATTTAAGGGCATGAATTTTGAGAATCCCTATGAAATGAGTACCAACAAGCTGGGTTTTCAGGCACGTACTTCAAGAAGGGTTTTTCGGACTAAAGACGATATTTTTTCGAAAAACGGACACCGTCGTACACCCTTCATGGACACAAATTTCAAGAATCCCTGAAAATGGTCACCGCTGATTAGTACTCGTTTATTGGGCACGAATTTCGAGAATTTCTAGAAACGGACACGAATTACGAGAATTCCTAGGATTGGACACTATTGAGTATTGATTAGTCGTATAATTAGTGAAAATGGCAACAAGTTAATTCGAGATTAGTCTTTCATGGTAGTAATTCACCAGAAAAAAAAAGATGATGTCTATAATTAACAAAAGGAGTATTTAAGTAGGCAGTTTTTGGCAAAAATTTCTTACTATTATGAATTCTTTTTTGTCATACTTTGATGCAATGATTGAGCTTCTTTTTCGCTAATCTAGACTTTTGAATGCAATCGTGCCTTAAACAAAATAAATTTGGACAACTTGATAAGTTCCCTTTAAACTTTTGTCTAATAGAAATGGTCACCTAAAGTAGATCTTAAATTCTAAAGCATTGAAATTTAGCAAACTATCTTATATTAGGATTCAAATGAATTATGTGTGAAATTATATGTTTTTGCAAATTTTGAATATGATAAAAATACAAATATAGGCCAATTTCTTTGCTAAATATGGGTTCCTCACTTCATTGAAATTCGACCATGGAAACGGATAGGGCAAAACACCATTGAATTATACACTGTCCCTCGGTTTATCCCTAATTCGAATTTAATTCAATTTGACTTATATATTTTCCTCTTAAAAACTTGTTGGCATTTTTCTCAATTCTATTACTGATGTTGCATGTAGGATAGCTTTTGAAAAAAGAGCTTTTTCAATTCAATGAAAAATTTGACTCCTATAATTTGTCGTCTTCGTTGGGGTATTTTAAGTGGGTGAAACTTGAAAATACTTAAATGGCATTCAAATTGCAATTTCAATAAACCCTCTATTTCGTTTTGTTTGTCCTACTTTGACCAAAAAACTCTCACATATTTTGTCAATTGACATTTGTGTCCTACTTTGAATCCATTCTACGAGTCTAGTCCAAGTCTAATCTGAGTCTCGAAGTCTAGTCATGTCACCTTCTTGTACATGGATTCATTTAATCCCAATTATTTATGCCATTCAAATTCATGCCTCTTCATATCATTTAAAAAGTTTCGTTGATAGCTTAGAAGTGGAATTCTTTAAATTTAGGATAGGTTGGGAGGTTAAAATTTGATAAATTCAAGAGGAAAAGTAAAGACCCATCGAATCAAAGGCCAGAGAAACACGATGTTGTTATTGACTCTCCAAATCCAGAGGCACAAACTCCGAGTCAATCTCTACCTCAAAAGCTCCATCCTCGATTTCAATTAATGAACAACTAGCTACAATCATGGATCGACTGAAGAATATAACCTCCCCAGAGACAAGGCATGCACATAGGTCGAAGAACTTAGAGGTAAGGTAGATACCTATGAGAAAGTTGGAAAACAACGATGGAGAAGAAACATATCCCATCCACCTCCTCCTAGGGTGTAAAAGTTTATGATAAGAATCATATAAGTCCCATCTTTCGAAAATATGGCTCATGTTCACAATATACTCCTTCCATCCCATATTTGATGATATAGCTTGACTGACACAAAGTTTTAGCAGTATTATTTGACTAACGTATTTGATTGAGAGTAGTTGCTTATTTATAGGAAAAATTGACAATAAATACCTAGCTTTCACCTATTTTTTGAAATAAATACCTAGGTTATTTTTTATTTAAAATAAATACCTAACTAGCAACTTTTTTTTTGAAATCACTACCAACTAACAGAATTGACTAAATACTTGACGGAATTGACCAGATTCTAAATGAGATTCTTAGTTGGGTTGTTAGTGGGTCCCACCACATTAACCATATATACCTACCATTCATCTCTGTTTCATTTGCCCTAATTGAATTTCTGGAATCCTTCTTCCCATTTTGAAAGTGCAAAGATCAATAAGAAGAGAAGAATTTGGGTCGAAAATTGAAGAACAAAAGGTAAATCTTCTCCATTTGTGAAATTCGTTCATCATTTTGCTGCCATTTAGGGTTTTTTTTTGTGGGATTAGGGTTTTGAAAAATTATTCGATTAGGGCAGATTTGAAAAAAGATTTCATCTTTACTATGCAATTTGAAGTATCTAGGGCTTATCATTGCTGTAATTGAGTTTCAATTTCCTTTTGAATTGATTAAAGTTTGTTAATTTAATTTGTATAGGATGGTTGTCAAATGCAAGTGTTGCATTCCAGCCAAATTGCTCAAGTCTACTGTACAAAAATCGAATCTACTTACCTAGGTGATTCACCAAAAGCTGGAGCTTTGCCATCAATGCCCTTCTCCTTTACCATTTTTGAACCCACAGTTACTCCTCTAGTTACTGAGGAGTTTCGAAGATTACAGTGAGAAAGAGAAAGAGAGATAAGAGAGAAAGGTGAGGAACTCAAGGGGTTAAATGATGAAGTCATAAGAATTTGGAGAGGAAGATTACCTGAGTTGGGGTAATTGAGGAAGGAGAGAGAAGAGTGATTTTAGAAGATGAAAGGGTAAGATAGATAATTCAACTTTGGAGGGAAATAATGTGGTAGGACCCACTATCAACCCAACTAAGAATCTCAGTTAGAATCTGGTTAATTCCGTCAAGTATTTGGTCAATTCTGTTAGTTGGTAGTGATTTCAAAAAAAAAGTTGCAAGTTAGGTATTTATTTAAAATAAAAAATAACCTAGGTATTTATTTCAAAAAAGAGGTGAAAGCTAGGTATTTATTGTCAATTTTTCCTTATTTATATTTGTTTTAATACATAAAATACATGTAGGTGTGACATATCATAAGGGGATTGGGGTGGGTGGGTTATTTAATTAATTATATGTGGGACCTATTACTATTAAAAAATATTATTTCTATTGTACTCTCATGCCATTTATAGAAGTGTACCAACTAATATGGGACGAAAGAATAAAAGAAGTGTATTATCATCTGATATGGAACAGAGGGAGTAGTTGATTTGTAGGTAAAAAAAAAATACCCAAATAAAGTGAATCTAAGTGACCTCCCATAGTTCGAGGGGTTTGAATGCCCGAAGGACCATCTAAGGAATGGTAAAAGATCTATTATGGCAGCCCTTAAAGGAATGGAAAAAGATTTATTTATGCATATCTCAACTTTGACCTTGGATGCACATCCATACTAAAGGTTTAGATCACTGAATAAGGATTGAAGTCTTTCGCTAAGCCTCCCCTTTTTTGTCCTCTCTACGTATGAGTCTTCTCAAGCGTGGTAGCCATGGCCAGGAAATCTGGAGGGGGTAGAAGCCTATAGGTCCATCGTCAGAGTCTCAGGCATTAAAAACTCGATCAATGGATGATATAATGGGGGTTGTTTGGTTTTGATAATGTTTTGACACCAAAATCATCGATTCGGAGCTTGGTTCAACAATCTGTGATTCGTCACTCTTTCAATGAATGGTTGGATACTTGGATTCTCTTCATAAGAAATCCAAAAGAAAATCTGTCATGGTGAATGAAGGTACGTCTAGTATCCCAATTTTGCAGCAATTTGATGATATTGATGTGGATAAGGTAGCAGATTATACTGTAAATGTGAATGATGTTTTGAATGTTGCTATTGCGTGTAACACCCTGTAATTTCACTAGAAATTTCTCGCGTTAATTTATAAAGTTTACCTTGTGATTTAGAACTCTAAATATAATTTCGTAGATAAAAACTATATTGTATTAAATAAAAGTATTGTGCGTATTAATTTTATAATATAGTTAGTTATTTTATTTTATATATTCAAGTGTTGCGTGATTTAATTTTCAAGCGTTAATTATATATGTTCGACGATAATTATATCTACTCTTATATTTTTAAAATTATAATTTCTTTTACATTTCATTATATATGTATATATATTTATATATATTTTATATCGTAACTAAAATATATACTCGTTTAATTATTTTGATGGCTGTACTTATGGTAGTATTGTTTAAATGAAAAATGTGATACTTATATGAGTATAGTGAATAAAATGTGTATGATTAGTAAGTGCATATATATATTACGTTATTGTTCATAATTTTAATTATAAAATTGTTAGCATATGTTTTATTATGAGCATTTATAATTCTTTGATTGAATTAAGTACTAGCGAGTTACGCGCACACCATGCTTAACACATTGGTGGAACATTCTGAGCATTAGGGGGTAATGTAAAGTCTTGGCCAGCTTTATATTCCCTTGAAACGTTTATGATAATCAAAAGTCATACCCCTTCATTCACCCTCATAAACCACCATCATCATGGTCATTATGTACCCAATTAAATCCACCTTTAATCACCCTTTATATCCTCCCTAAAATATGTCTAACTTCAGCACAAAAATCACTCCCTATCCCTCACCCTTTCACACGAACCCTTTCGCCTGAGATTTAACCATTGAATCTTCTTCAAATTTGTACAGAATGTCAACCACATCTAGACCTTCACTTTGACTGGAGGAATTTTAAATCCAATTTTTAGATGACCGGCAATCTTGGTCGGAACACCACGGACTGTTTTAGAGAACCCTAAAATTGTTTAAGAGGGCAATACTTTGTTAAATGGAGGAGAAGTCTTCAAGGGAGAAGAAGGTTTTGATGATCCGCACATTTTCTATGCTATTATATAATATTTTTCGGCACTCCTCTCGAAAATCGAGGTAACTAGCATTATTCTAGCACATTAGGAAATAAATTGTTAACTTAGGATGTTTAGAATCGCGTTAGAGAACTTAGAATCTAGCTAGTGGAACTTTGGTGATTGTATGTACGTAGATCTTTGTAGTATCATGTTTAGGGTCGTTATTATGTTTCATTTCCATGTATTGAATATGTTCATATGTTTATGTTATTTTCCCTTGAACTTTGGTTGTGTATTTCTGATGAATGGTGGATGTAATGAAATTGTGAATTATGGATTTCTATGGTGAATTGAGGAATTGGATGGAGTGTGTTGTTAAGTCTCATGCTAAATGTTGTTAGTTGGATGATGTCTGTTGTAGGAATGGTTTGATTTTTAGTTGCTCATGTCTTAGCATATGCGTATTGTTGGTCGAAGAAAAGACGAGCCCTGCCCTCAAGAAGCAGGCAGGAGCTTCCCACGAGCTAGCTCGCACCCCGCGAAGGGTCAGGTCCCGAGTCCCGACCTGGTTTGCATCTCGCGATGAGAGTCTGCCTTCCCATTTGTTCGAATTATGGATTATTTCCAAATGTATTTACAGCAAGTTTGTTTGTGGTTTAATTGATTTATTTATGTATATTAAGCATGTTGGAGCATGTTTTGATTGATTTGAAGTTATATATTAAGGCAATCTGCCCTACATTGTTAGGTAGCTTTTGATGTCATTTGGTTTGATGAGTGTTGAGGTTTATACTTTGAGTTGTCGACCTCGAAATGCTCGTGGGAGGATAATACTGCCCTTAGCATATCTTCGCCAAGAGTTATGTACGGGGAATATTGTAACTTAGTCATAATTGACTTTGTACCCAAACTCAGACGACATTTTTGTGTTATATACCTTAACATGCACTTAACATGTATTTAATGTTGTCTTATGAATTTGGATTGTGTATGTACCTTAACGCATATACCCATGTTGTTTCTTTGGATTTATTGTATATCTTGTCGTGTATACTCATGCTCGTTGTTTTGGATTTCTTGTATACTTTGTCGTGTGTACTCATGTTTTGAAGTTATGGAATTCTTGGTATACCTTGACGTGTATACCTTCTCTTGTCATTTGTTGATCCTACGGACGACATGGTCCTAGGAATTTTGTTTATTAATCCTAGGGACGACATGGTCCTAGGAATTTTGTTTGTGAACCCTAGGAACGGCATGATCCTAGGAATTTTGTATGTTAGTTGTGCAAGTTAATCCTAAGGACGACATGGTCCTAGGAGATGAGCAAGTCAACCTTGGGCGGCATGGTCCAATGGTTCTACTCACGGGTGGCATGATCCGTTGAGTTTTTGCAATCCGGAAGGTCGGCATGGTCCCCGTATATGAGTATGTTGGCCCTTGGGCGGCATGGTCCAATGGGTCTACTCACAGGCGGCATGGTCTGTTGAGTGTGTTTGGTTAGAATTGTCGTTCAAATTCTAGCATAATCACGAGTGGCATGATCTGTAAGCTGGGTTTGAGAGTGTGGCCATAATTAGACCAGGGCGACATGGTCCTAAGGATGTATTCCTTACTTTATTCCATTCCATTTCATTCTCTTTGCAGGAGCTCGTATATGCCTCATTTGTGTCCTATGAAACTTTTTGAACTTTGTATCATTTTCGGAAAACTATGCTTTTGGGATTTTCTCAATCATTTGACTATTGCCACTATTTGTTATTATTATTATGATCATTATTAAAGTTTTTCCTTGTGAAAGCATGACGTATGCTGTAATGTGTACTATGCCTCTTTTGATGCTATTGTGACGTCATGTCTTTAGCGTTTATTCTAACTTCCTTAAGCTTACTATTTGTTTCCTATACTGGGTTGGGAGAACGGTTAGTTACTCCCCACTGATTGTGGAATTTTGTTGAATACATTTTGCAAATAAGGTGCAATTTAGAGTTATTACAATATGACTAGAGTTGGGCGGTTTACCCGTGTGCGCAAGGAAGTCGTGCTAGTCATTATGGACGAGCACTATGAGTCGGAAGTGAGGACTAGTTTATAGTGGGTCTCAAGTAACCTTACGATGTTTTACTGAGTTTATTTTATCTTTTGGATATTAGTATCACCCCTCTGAAATTATGGATTCGGTTTTGAGTTACGTTGAACGGTTATGAATTTTGGAACATTTTGTTTAGAGATGAGGGTATAGGACCTCATTTCTCTTTATATATTTATGTTAGGAGTTTTTGACTACTATTTTGAGGTTGTTGTTTATTTATAGTTTTAATTTTCCTCCTTAGAGTGGCATTCCCGTCTCGGTGGTATTTTCGCTACCACAGGTTATTCTTTATTTCTTTTATTTAAGTCTCTTTCAGGGTTAGTATTTGACGCGATGTTACACTTTGAATGATTCTTTTGTTCATAATACTTTTCGAAATGATATTGTGCATATTGAGCTGGAAGATATACAGGAAGAAATTGATATTGGAATTCCTCTATTTTATGTTATGTAGTTAGTGCTAACCCACCTCTACAAGTGATGGAGGGACTTATTAGGAGAATTTGGAAACAATACAATGTTAAGAAAGTAGTAGATGTGAAGAAAAGGGTGTTTATTGTGAGATTTTCTGCTATGGATTCTAGAGAATAGGTTATTGGTGACACTTATTTCTTTGACAGTAAAACCCTTGATCATGAAACCTTAGTCTCACCTATGGCCAGATTTTGAGAAGGATAAAATTGCTACTTTGACCATTTGAATTCAAGTGAGGGTTGGATTCAAATATTGGGGAGAAAAATCTATATTCAAGATTGTTCCTCAACTTGGTAAGCCTTTTTAGAGGGATGATGCTAGTAGGAAAAGTGAGAAAATGTAGTATGCTAGATTTCTCATTGAGGTGAAGGTAAAGCAACAATTTCCTGATTCACTTCCTTTTCTGAACGAGTATGGTGAAATACAAAATACTCATATTTCGTCTGAATGAAATCTAAGTTTTTGCTCTAATTGTAATAAATTGGGATATGAAATTGGGGAGTGTAGGGTTTCTAGGGTAAAGAAAATGAGGGTTCCTAAGAACAAACCTAGTGTGATTCATTTTTATAGGCTTATATATACAATTATGTTATGACTGTATAGCAAATTATTTACTAAGTGTAAATTTCTCTATTAAAAAAACGTGCCGCAAAACAAGATATTTTTAAAAACTACGAATCAAGGTCTAACCTCTTGAAGAAATGAATTAGACCATTGAAACCTTAGACCATCCGGACCGTCTCATGTTAGGTGATATCCTTCACGTTCACCAACTCAACTTAGAAATAGATCCCTGCATTTCAACGATACTTATGATCTTTGATAATCTGACCTTCACCAAATTAAAATTCAAATTCAACCATTGTAGTTTAGCAATAATCCTAACCTTCTAGGTGGTACTACTGACCTTCACAAAGTTCAAATCAAATTCAAGTTCATATTCAAACCTTGTAATTTAACAATATTTCTAGGTGATAATCTAACCTTCACCAATTTCAAATTTAAATTCAAACTCAAAACCTAACATTGGATAGGTTATAATTCTGACCATCATCAGTTTTAAATTGATGAAATTTAAACCTCGTGACCATCATCACTTAGCATCAAATCTTACCTTTGCTTGATTATCCCTAGTCAACTTGTAGTCGTTTTCATAAGTTGGATGCTTGTTTATTTCAATTTCATTTATCTATGGTGGTCGAATCTCATAGCATCACTACTCGACTTCAATACATTAGCAAAAGTTATTTTCGATCTTGTCTAGATGGCTTCACTCGGAAGATCATTCAAACACACATTTCAAATTGTGCATACATTGAGTTATGCCTTTGCAAGCCTTGGTCATAGTGGAGGCTTACTATATATAGCAAATTTTATCATACTAGCTCGTCTCGACATGAACACCCTATAATGATTAACACCTCCATCCACTTGGTCTAGATCTAAGAAAAAACTAAGAATAAGTCTATAACAATTTATAATTCATTTTCCAATCCTCTTATGAGACAACTTCTATTTCAAATCTCTCTTATAACCCCAATTTTCAAAGTCTATGACCATTTTGAAAGGGAACATTCATCTTATAATCCCATTAATAGACGATCCACTCTAATAGTCTTATGATTGCAAATTCTGGCAATAATTCCAACTTCGAGGCAAATTTCCCCTGAATGGCACACTTTGAACATTGATCTATTTCACTGGGACAAAGCTTGTTGACTATTTTCCGACCCGAAAAATATTAATGCAACTAAATAAAAAATAAAAAATAACCTCAGCCTCCCTTCCACTAGCCTCGCCCTATGCCACCCTTCCCCTTCCTCTTCAATAACCATCTCCTGTCAGCATGCCCCCAACCTCCTTTCCTCTTATATCCTAAAATTCACTTCCAAGTTCGATTACCTAGCTATATTAGCAATATGGAAATCATGGCAATAATAATAAACCAATGTGACAAACATAGACATACTTATATACATAGATAAGCATTTACAGAACAAACTATGAAAATTCTAGCACAAGTTTCATGAGATTACATACGAACAAGAGTACTAAACCATCAATCAAAATTTTACATAGCGACAAATTACCGAAACTCCGAATATGATTCTAATTCACGTGATTAATATTCAGAATTTTAGGTTGATATACGATTAAAATCATAACATGATACTATAATCCTAATAATGATTCTAACGTCCTAAAAACAAATATTTTAACCCTAGCGTGGTAGAGGAAACATTAGTTACCTCAACCAACTCATGGAGTGCATAGATTCAGTAGTGAATAACTAGCAATCAAGTGGAACGTCACCTTCTTCTTTCTTACAAACACGTGAAAAAGACCTAACAATTAACCCCGGAATAACTTGAGAATAGCCTTGAACATACACCCAAAAATCAGATTTTCCAAGTGAGCCAAAGAGAGACTCTAATCTCTTTTTTGTATCTTAGGCGTGTGAAATGGTGAAGAAATGAGAGTAAAATTTTTTGATCAAATGGACAGCAAAAGGAAGGGTTTTTTAAATAAGGGTATTTAAGGTGTGCAATAAGTAAGTTTCATGGCAATTGATGGGGGCTTATAATAGGCTTCAAGCGGGGGGCCAACTTATGTTACCAAGCCATGAAAAATCTGGCCAAAACATTTCAATTTCCCCCTCCTAAATTAGAATTTTCGGACCACTTAAGGTCTAGTATCCCGCAAGCAATATTTTGTACACTAGTCGGTCCAAAATAGGTTTAATGCTAAAAACAAAAATCACAACGCTATTATTTTGATAAATAAAAATTACTAATCAAAACTTAATATAAATAAGCACATCATAACCATATACATTTTATAATTCAAGCGTGTATATATATATCAAGATTATACTTTAACAATTTCCAGAACAAACATAAACTATAAGGATTAATTTAACAAGTATAGTTTTTATTTATCAAAAATATATTTGTACTTGTTATATATATATATATATATATATATGTTATATATATATATATATAACAAACATAAACTATATATAAAACAATTTTCGGAAAAAACATAAACTATAAGAATTAGTTTATATATATAACAACGTAAATTTATAAAAGTTAACGCGCGAAATTTTTAGTGCAATTTAGGGTGTTACAATCTCCCCTCCTTTAGAAAAGTTTTGTCCTAGAAACTTAAAATAACAAGAAAAGAGTAGCTAAGACGAATAACCCAGGATACGTTACACTCATGGACTCTTCCGTCTCCCAAGTAGCTTCTTCGTACTTTCGGCTTCTCCAAAGTACTTTAACTAGCGGAATCAGTTACATTCAAAAGGATATGGACATGTCGCTCTTCGAAAGTCAATTTAGGTTCAAGGGAGACGGATAAAAAATGGACGACATGAGAAGGATCCCTGCGATACCCAAACAACTGGGACATATGGATAACATCATGCACCTTAGACAATTTGGGCGGTGTAGCTACTCTATAAGCAACCTCTGCAATTCTTTAAAGAATCTCATAGGGTCCTACATACTTCGGGTTTATCTTGTCTTTCTGCCCAGACCTCATCACGCCTTTTCATACGGGACACCTTTAACAAAACCTTATCCCCAACAGCATAAGAGATAGGCTTACGACGAGATCAACAAATAAGACTTTTGCCTATCTTGAGAAGCTTTCATCTTTGTCTTGATCACTTTCACTTGCTCAACAATATCTTGAATCAGCTCTGCCCAAAGAGAATCACTGATGTCGCTCCAACAAGTAGGACTACAACATTTTCGCCCATACAAGGCTTTATAGGGAGCCATCTGGATACTAGCATGATTGATATTGTTTTAGGCGAACTCCATTAAGTACATTCAACGACTTAAGCCAGGATTGTTAAAATACTAAAGCACAAGCGTGTAACATATCCTCCAATGTATGAACATCAACAACGTCATGAAAGGCAGAACTCAATTTCAAATTTGTACCAAATGCCTCTTGCAGAGGAACCCATAAGTGAGATAGAAATCTCGGGTCATAGTCGGAGACGATATCCTTCGGAATACCATGTAGATAAACAATTGCTTTAGCATAAGTTTCAGCCAATTCTTCCATAGACCAAGTATTCTTCGTCGAAATAAAATGGGCTACCTTGGTCAGACAATCTACAATTCATCATACTACATTCTTAACACCAACAACTCTCGGTGGAGCCATAACAAAGTCCATCGAGATAGAATCAAACTTCCATACAGGAATAGGCAATGGTTGTAACAAACCACCCGGTATTTGATGTTCGATCCTAACAATTTGACACACCAAATTTTTAGCAACAAACTAGCCTACTTTCCTATTGATACAAGGCCGCAAGAAATTATGCTTGAGGTCCTTGTAATGCTTATATGCCACATGATGAACAAATATGGAGTTCAATGAGCTTCCTCGAGGATTTTCTAATTGGACTCAGGTCATTAGGCACAGATTAACGACTTGTAAATTTCACCCTTCCCTTGGGATCAATCTCAAAGTTCTCAGCTCGATCTTTAGCCTTTGCCTCATGAATCATCTCCAGCTTTAGATTATCCCTTTGCTTACTTCTCAACTCTTGGAACAAATCAGGTTAGGCACTCATGGCACAAAGAGTAGGAAAGGAACCTTGAGGCACAACCTCAACCTCGCGTTTACGAAACTCGTTACACAAATCCTTAGGCAGTATTCTAATGGCATTGAGAGCATGCTTAGTGTTACGATTGAGGGCATTAGCAACCACATTAAGTTTACCTTCATGGTAATCGAGCTTCAGATCATAATCCTTGATCAGTTTCAACTATCTTCTCTATCTCAGTTTCAAATCGCGATGAGGAAGATGTACTTTAGACTCTTGTAATCAGAAAATACCTTGCACGAAACCCCATATAGATAGTGTCATCGAATTTTAAGGGCAAACAGCAGAGCGGCTAACTCGGGATCATGCATATGGTAGTTCCTTTCGTGTACTTCTCGTTGCCTAGAAGCATAAGCCATCACCTTCCTCTGTTGCATAAGAACACAACCCAAACCATGCTTTGATGCGTCACTACACACCTCAAACTCAACCCCTTCATTAGGCAAAGTCAGAACTTGAGGAGTAGTGAGACGCTCCTTCATTTCTTGGAAGGCTTCCTCGGAATTAACAGATTACACAAACTTGCTTTCTTTATCATCAACGTCGTCAACGAATGAGCTATTTTGGAGACATCTTTGATAAATCTCCGATAGTACCAGCAAAACCTAGGAAAGTACGAATTCGAACACATTTTTAGGCCTTTCCCATTCCAGAACGGCCTTGATCTTGGAATGATTCACTTCAACACCGTCTTTGTTGATCACATGGACAAGGGATGACACTTCCTTCGACCAGAACTCACACTTGGAGAACTTAGCAAACCAATTATGTTTTCTCATATTGTCTAGGATCAACCTCATAAGTTTCTCATGCCCTTTCTCATTCTTAGAGTACAAGAGGTTGTCATCGATAAAAACAATGTGAAACATATCTAAGTACTCAGAAAATAACGGTTCATCTGATCCATGAACACAAAAGGTGCATTTGTAAGACTGCAAAGCATAACAATGGATTCATATTATCCATACCTTGTACGGAAAGCGGTATGAGGAATATCTTGTTTCTTTACTGGAATCTGATGATAATCCGAACTTAGATCGATCTTAGGGAACTAAATGGAGTAATTTAAATTGATCTACGAGCTGAGTAAAATCTTAACATGATATTGTAATTCTAACAATGATACTAATGTCCTAAAAATACTCTTATCCTAGCGTGCTAGAGGAGACTTTAGTTAGCTTGGCTAGTTCTTGCAGTGCAGAGATCCTATAGTGAAATAAATAGGAATCAAGTGGAACGTCACCTTCTTATTTTACTGCGAACATGTGAAGAAAGACAATAAAAATAGCCTCCAAACACCATAAGAATAGCCTTGAAAGTACACCCAAAACTAAGATTTTGTGAAGCAAACCAAGTGAACCAAAGAGAGACTCTTTCTCTCTTTTTTTTCTTAAGCGTGTGAAATGGTGAGGAAATGAGAGTCAAATCTTCTGATCAATGCCAACAAAAGGAAGGGTTCAAAATGGAGAAATAAAGGGTATTTTTGTTGTGTGTAATAAGTGGCTATTATGGCACTTAATAGGGGAGAGGGCTCAATTTAGGGGTCAACTTATCTTACTAAGCCATGAAAAATATGGCAAAAACTATTCAATTTCCCCCTCTTACATCAGATTTTTTGGACCCCTTAAGGTTTAGTATGACGCGCGTAATAGTTCGTACACTAGTCGATCCAAAATAAGGTTAACGCTAAAAAAAATCACACGCTCTTATTTTAATAAATAAGAATTACTAACCATAACGTAATATCAATACGCACATTGTAACCATATACATTTTATAATTCAAGCATGTATACATATTACAATATATACTTTAGCAATTTTCAGAACAAACATAAACTATTAGTATTTTTAGTGAAATTTGGGGTGTTACAGGTATATTGTTATCTGGAGGAAGGAAAGCATGATAATCCTCATGGTCTATTGATGATGGTCTTACCCAACATCGTAGACTGAGGGATTTCCCTAACCTCGTGATTTTCTTGTGATATCATAGTTTGTTCCTTTCACAATTATGATTACTTCAAGTTAAATTTCATAATGAACGGAATGGGGAAGACTTTGATTGAATTACACGGGATGTTGATGTTGGCATAATAAAATACTCCCTCCGTCCCCAAAGGATTTCCCATTTGATTTTTGCACGGTTTCCAATGCACATCTTTGACCGCTTATATCTCCTAATATTTATTAATAAAAATGATAAAATGTTGATATTTTGAATGTACCTATTAATACAGATCTAACAAGATCACATATGACAATTATTTATATTATATCTTAGTTATAATTTATGGTCAAAGTTTACAAAATTTGACTTCAAGAAAAGCAAATGGGAAATCATTTGGGAGACGGAGGGAGTATCAAGAAAGAGCTTAAAAGGAGGTTCTTATGGTCTACAAGGAAAAAGGCAAGTCCTAAAAGAATGGGAAGAGGAAGGTACTCAAAGGAAAAAGTAAGGAAAAGTTAATTCCTCTCAAGTCCCAAGAAAAAGTGGCGACTTATAAAACTAAGTGCTTCTACTACAAAGGGATTGACCATTGGAAGAGAAAATGTCTAAAAGATTTTGATGACAAGAAGAATGGAATAAGTGTAGGATAATAATAATAAAGAGAATAAAATGCCTCAGATGACATTAGTTAACTTTAACTAGTAAATTGTAACAAAGAGAAATCTAGCGTACGAGTCCAATAACATAATCAATCGAATTAAAGGGAATTCTTAGAAGTAAATTTGAAAAGAACTTTTCTTAATGGTTTAAGGAACTTAAATTGGGGTTGTGATTATAGGAATTCACCTAATGTCTTAAGGAACACGTTGATTATTGTTAGATTTCATGAATGGACATGGAGGTTGAACTCCATTGATGAAATCATGAAGCTTAAAGAGGAAAAATAGAGAAGCAGTAAAGAGGAAGAGAAGAGAGATGATAGAAAGAAATGAGAGGCTACATTGTATTATTATTATAAGTAAGTAATGAATTACAAGCTATTAGGCTATTTATACTATAGCTATACAACTAACAAACTAATACAAAATTCAAAGTAACAAACTAATCCTAAAATTAAGGAAACAACTAACAACTCCTAACCAACCTAGTTATATACTTCAACAATTATAAAAATTGCATAAACTTGATGTATAGCATTCATAAAACAACTACATTTTTTTTCTTTTTTTTTTCAGGATTAAGTGGTTAGTGGTTAAGCAATTGAGTTCTATTAGGATATAAAATATGATAAGTTAATAGTAAGTAGAATATAACATTTAACCATAATAAAATCTTGAATAATATCTTTTATAGATATTATAAAATAAGAGGTCTAATTAACCTATGAATCCTAATTAACTACTTAAACACCCTGCCTCAGCAGTTCTTATTCAAGTAAAGTAGTGGGTTCATGCTCCTAATGATTATTCCTGCTCCTTTAGAAATAGGAATAGTGATCGTGTGCATTTGGAAACTAAGAAGACATTAGATGATGTTAGGAATATAAAACTAAGTCGTTTTTTACTATAAAAAGAGGCGTTTTGCAATATTTTTATGTATGTCCTATTCGAATAAAGATGCAAAACATAGTTCGCCATAGCCAGGTATGAAGAAGATCAGGTTGAACCCCATGGTGTGACGAAGATCGTTCATCACGGGGTGATTGTGACGAAGTCTATTCTTGTGTTTAACATAAGCTATGATCAAAAATGAAATTTTATCCTTTATTCTTTTGGAAAAATTGCCTAGAATAATGCAACCTTTTGGCGATTCGCAAATAATAATGCAACCTAAAGATTATTCTGGAATAATGCAACCTTTATACCCCATTTATTTTAAATGGGGTAAAACCGGATTTAACCTAAAGAAGAGGTTAAATGAAACACGTGTCATTCAATTATTGGTTATCATTAATATATTTTTTTTAAAAAAAATTATAAACAAAAAGATTAAAAAAAAAAAAAAATGCCCCATCCCTCTTCACGGCCACTAGAGCCACCCCTCCTCCCTTCGTTTCCCCAGCCACGAAACCAACGAACAGCCGCCGACAACGAGCCACCCCACCCTGACGTCGCCGACGACGAGCAAAACGCGTGGGTGGGGCTACAACAATAGAGGCAGCAGCGCAGGGAGGAAAGAGGACATAGGAGCCGGGGAAGAAGATAAGGGAGTGGGTGTGTGGTGGCTCGTGAAAAGGAAGGAAGCTTGTTTTAGAGGATAAGAAGCCACGGTGGGCTGTGGTGGCAGCCGCGGTTGAGTGTGGTGCAGCAGCAGCGAAATAAGCGGGAGAGGGAAAACAGAGTAGCGAGAAGAGAAGGAAGAAGGGACGGGTGGCTCCGGTGGCCAGCGCGGGGGTGGGGGGTTGGGCTGATAGCAGCAGGGATGGGGTGGTGGTTGGGCCTGACAGAAGCAGGGGGGTGGGGGTTGGGGCTGATAGCAGGGGGTGGGGGGTTGGGGGTGAAGCTGGAGCAGCAGGGGGGATTTTATTTTTTATTTTATAAGTTTTTGTCAATATATTAATTAATATTTAAAGTTTTAAATAAATATTACCAATTGTTCAGGTAACTGGTAATTTGTCCTATTTAAAATAAATGGGGTGTAAAGGTTGCATTATTCCAGAATAATCTTTAGGTTGCATTATTATTTGCGAATCGTCAAAAGGTTGCATTATTCTAGACAATTTTTCCTATTCTTTTTCATTCTTATAAATTTTCGGTATTTTAAATGACTTAAATTTATGATTGCATATCTTCTTGTATATGGGGGGTTATACTTCTTTAATGAGGTGTTTCATGTGTTCAACTTATTATGGTTTGTATGACCATCAGTAAGGGAGTTACATGGGTTGCTTGGGATTCTCATGAAGGAAAGTGACTCTTCCTCTTTCTCTTTCTCTTTCTCAAGTCACCTATATATATTAGTGACATCTTGGATTCTTGATCATTTAATTTCATTCTACTTCATATTCTCCTTTACTCATCTATGGGCATAAATTTACGTGACCTTTAACATATCACCAAAAAGTGACTTTTTTGTGAGAGAGGTGTGTGAACCTTAGGGAACAAATTGGCAAATAAAATTGAGCACTCTGGTAGTGCTAAATATTGTTTTAAAGTCAGTGGTTCTTTGTCATGTTCTTAGGTTTTTATTCTCACGTTAAAAACCTTCTAACTATAATATTTTAAAACAATATTTTATGGCTATGTCTATGGCTTGTTTTGTGAACAAGAATTGTCCAGATCTCCCTAAGTTAGAACCTGGCAATGGAAACACATACTCCCTCCGTCCCCCAAAGGATTTCCCATTTGTTTTTCTTGAAGTCAAACTTTGTAAACTTTGACCATAAATTATAACTAAGATATAATATAAATAATTGTCATATGTGATCTTGTTAGATTTGTATTAATAGGTACATTCAAAATATCAACATTTTATCATTTTTATTAATAAATATTAGGAGATATAAGCGGTCAAAGATGTGCATTGGAGACCGTGCAAAAAGAAAATGGGAAATCCTTTGGGGGACGGAGAGAGTATAAGATATGGTCACAAAAGCTATTGATTTTTCTGAACAACTTAAGGTAGATTTTATGCTCTACCAAGACAGTGATCATTCTTATTTTCTTCGTCCGAACTAACAGAGGTAGAAAGAAAGTCAGCGAAGAAGAAAAACTATGTGGTAAAAAGCCAACAAAACTATTATGGATACCTACGTTGGAGGTCATCTTTACAACTAGAGAAATTTTAGGGCGGGCATTTGAGAAATGCCCACCACAATATTTTAGCAATGGGTTCATACTAGCCAATCAAATTGCCACGTAGGATATTATTTCCATCTTTTCTTTAAATTGCAATATTTCTTTTTTTCTATTTTCTTTATTTGCTAATATTAATTAAAAAAATCAGATTTTTAATTTTCGAAAATAATTTTTAATTTTCGAAAATAATTTTTAATTTTTGTTTTTAATTTACGAAATTAAATTCTTAATTACCGAAAATTAAATTGAAATTATTAAAAAAAAAAATTACAATCATCTTTTTTTTCTCTTTCTCCCTCTTCCTTCTTCTTCACTTGTTCATGAAAATAAACTCAATGCCTCCATTGTTACCTTTACCTCCATTGTTGTTTTCTCTTCGTTTTTCTTCTTCACCTCCATTGTTATTGTTCATGAAATACCTTCTTATTCTTCTTCTAGGATTATATAAATTTCTACATTGTTTATATTCATTAATGGTGGTTTCGGATTGGGCGTGTGGTTGAAGAACAACTGCCTCATGTCTTTTGTTTGTTTGTTTGTTCTTCACCTCCATTAATGTTCATATTCGAGAATTATACTCAATGGTTGTTTGGTTTTCAGATGATAAACTCCATTTGTTGCCATGAATTATTGTTATTATACCCATTGTTACATTCGTGTTGTTAACATCGAGATGTTTTACCATTATTTGTTTCTGTAGAATTTAGGTCAAAGACGGCTGCCATTGTTGGTGGTGTTGGAGTTTTACAGAGGTTGAAGACAACGTGGGTTGAA
This sequence comes from Patellifolia procumbens, assembly GCA_947645195.1. Lineage (NCBI taxonomy): Eukaryota > Viridiplantae > Streptophyta > Magnoliopsida > Caryophyllales > Amaranthaceae > Patellifolia > Patellifolia procumbens. The sequence goes on from CANSGD010001328.1 coordinate 8,912,058, forward strand.
GACAACTGCCTCTCTTTAACCTAATATTCTAAACAATTTTTTACGAGTTTGTCCTTAAAGCTATTTGGACATTACCATATATGTTATTACCTTTTGTGTGATGTCCATTGTAGTTTTTTGGACAATACCATTTAAAAATGTAACCTACACGTTTCGTGTAAACAAATAGCCATGATTTAATTTTTTAAAAATGACATTAACAATAACCAACCTGTTAAATGGACATTACATTAGGTTTGAGAATCCTTGATTCATGAACAATTTATTAGGAAATCAAAAAAAGCTCTAGTTATGAACAATCCGTTTGTGATGACTCTTTTCGACCAAAAACATAACGACAAATAATAAAACACCTCGTTTTTCTTGATCGTATCTTTCCCATTTGATTCATGAACAATTCATTTTTATATTATTGTATACACATTTGACTTATCTTAGAAAAATGATATTGTTTTAAAAAGTGACATTAACAATAACCAACATTTTTAATGGACATTACATTAGGTTTGAGAGTCCCTTGATTCATTAACAATTTTTGAGGAAACTAAAAAATGTTGTATTTATGAACAAGCCGTTTGTGATGGACTATTTTCAACAGAAAACAATATGACAAAGAATGAAACACCTCTCTTTTCTCGATCGTCTCTTTCCCTGTAAGGTTCTATGTTATTCATATTTATATTATTGTTTACACATTTGACTTATCTTGAAGAAAATGATAGTTGTAAGAAAAAGTGACATTAACAATAACCACCTGTGTAAATGGACATTACATTATATTTGTGAGCCTTTGATTTATTAACCATTTAAATCAAGAAACTTAAAAAAGCTCTAGCTAGGAACAAACCCTTTGTGATGGACTCGTGTCGATCAAAACATAACGACAAAGACTAATACACTCCTCTTTTCTTGGTCGTCTCTTTCCCTCTCAGGTTTTAAGGTATTCATTCTTTGTATTGTTAGACACTTGACTATGTTAGATGGACATTTGAAGGTATTCAGGTTTTAAAAAGTTACATAAACAATAACCATTTTGTTAGATGGACATTACATTAGGTTTGAGGGCCCTTCACTCACTAACAATGAAGTATCAAATTTGAACTTTAAAACTTAAAATTTGAAGATGTTGTTTAGTATTTGAATTCCACAAAATATGAAACATCAAATTTGAAAATTTTAAAAGTAGATTTTAGTTATTTAAAATTCGAAAAATTTGCCCTCAAGTAACCGAAAATATATTTAAGAAAAGGGTGGTTATCAACTGCTGTTCCCAAAAAATCTGGCGTTGACCCTTAGAAATGATTTTTTGATCAATATGAACAGAAATTTGCAACAAAGGCAACAACAACAACTATGTCTACTTGGATTTACGCCTATCTTACAGGTATTTTCATATGATTCATGTACATTTTTTGCTTATAAGTGTAAACATATGCTTCCCAACAAACCCTTAATTACTACTTTATATCTGATTTCTTCTCATTTTGGTGGTAGTTGTGAGTGCACTTATTTTCGGTCAAATGCAATGTAAATTTCAGAAAGTTTGGGCCATCGAAAATAAATTGCAATGGTTTTCAGACCATTCAATGATCACATTCACTGAATCACTTTATTTCTTTGAAGGGAAAAGTCACTGAATCACAATAGTATTGCCATTTATAGTGATTTTAATGTAATGCATGACTTTTCCTTCGTCTGCTGAATGAGTGCCATTCAATTTATAATTGCGCCTTTCCATGTTCATTAGTTAATTTCATTTACACTGCTTCTAAAAATAAGGCCATGCAATGAATTCAAAACCTAACTCAGCCCCTATATAAAGCCTTGCCATTGCCCCCAATTTCACAACTTCTTCAAACACTTGCATCATTCACAACCTTCTGATTCCTTTTTTATATATCCTTCACTTCCCTACAACATTAAATGGTTGAACAATCTGAAGTCCTCTATGCCAAGCCATACACTTGCATCATTCACAACCTTCCTATCCATTATGAAAATGGAAAGCCTGTTGGAAGGAGTTTGAATGTCCTCAGGGACTTGTTACAGAGCTTTGGTTTCAAGGTACGTAAAATAACACCGAAGTGGACGCATCGAGGATTCATGGGCTATGCGTTCATCGAATTCGGAACGAGTGAGGAACATTTCAAATCGGCTTTTAAGCTTCAAGAGAAGTTTGAACAGGCTTCTCATGGTAAAGTGAACTGGTTAGGTTATGGTACAAAAAGCGGACCCTATCTATGGATGGCTAAGTCAAATGATGATTTACTTGCCAATCATCCAATAGACTTTACTTCCATCCCATCTAGTTGGAGGAATGAAGCGCGAGCGGTCGCCAATGATGACCAAGCTGCTGTTTTTGATACAATCAAAAGCTTCTTGTTATATTAGTTTTTCTTTTGTTTAAAATGGTGTTTTTAAGTTTACCTTGCATTATGTAGTTTATTTCATTGTCCTGCTCCTGTAATAGACTAATGGTTGTTGCTTACTTTATTTATCTTATCGTTTGCATTTTCAATTATATTTTATTGTGTGTTCTTCTCTTTCTTCTTATTATTTTGTCTTCCATATTAAATGATGATAAAAATGCTGTTTTTGATACAATTAAAAAAAATACGATTTTTGTTTTGATAGAAAATTAGTAATACATCATCATGGTATTTTCAAACTCCTTAATTTTTGGGAGTTTAGATAGAGTGTAGTGATTACAGAATTTATTTTTATTATTGTTTTGTTAGCAAATTCCTAAGTAGTGGATATAGAGGGGGGGAGTGGGGTAAACTTTGGCGGGTAGTTAGGAATTAAGCTAGGTGTTGGCGCCATTTATTAGGTTAACTAAAGACTATAAAGGATTGATACACATCATAACTCTAGCAGAATCAGATTGTATTTCAAAGGAAATATTATGATGGCAGAATCAGATGTTATAGAACATTTGTATGATATAGTATGCATGAGCTTCTTTTTTTATGATTGTATTTCAAAGTTAGGAGTTAAATGTGTAGAAACTGCATTGTCTCATTGTGGATATGCTCCAACAATGATTATGATCTTTGAAAATGAGCTATCTGTATACAGATCGGAACGTGGTTTACCATACGATCAATTCCTTAGAGGTACCATAAGATAGCTTTGCGTATTCATGTTTTTATTATCTATATATTATTTTCGTGCTTATATGTAGCTAACTTTTATTGCTTGATATTCAGAACCGACTGGAACACTTGGAGACAGGTTGACTCATATAAAGGATATAATTCAAATGAGAATGTTTGTGAAGAATATCATAAAACTTTGTGGCGTTCAAGAAGTGGATGATTTAATGAAATGTTCTTCAAAGCTTCTTAAAGATATTATAGAGTTGGAGAAGAATTCTCTAATAGTAGAGAATGGAGAATATGATCAAATTCCCATCAATACAAATGGGAAGCGCGTCCTCGCTATACCAACAACAATTCTTGAAATTGTTAAGGATGAAGCAACCGGTAAACCATCTTCCGTTATTATTCCGGAGAAGCTTCCAAGGACAATGTTGTGCATTAATGTTTAATAGTTTTAAGCAGTAGAGTTGTAATATTTAGATGTTATGGATTATCTTGAGTTTATTGATATAATTTTGATTAGATATCTCGAATATCACAATTTGCAATCATTCATTCTTTCTTGGACGTTTTTTTTTACTCCAATTGCAGTTTAGTACTTATTTACTCCAATACACTTAGTTTATCTCTCTCAAATTGTTAATAAAATATAATACCCCTAGTTATGCAAATTATATATGAAATATGTCTTTTGACAATCTCATCATAAGTCATGTAAAAATAGGCACGTAGTATCACAATCTTACGCGCCTAATGAGTCATTATTAATTTGGTTTTAACCTAGTATGCCAGTTATCATAATGTCCGCATATTGTTTAGGACATCTGTAAACACATCTCTCATTTATGGTAATGTCCACATATTTGTGTGGACATCATTGAACCTACACGTTTGGTCTTCGCTTCAATATACTATATTTTATGTACATAATCTTAATTAATATCAAAGTTTTATTTCTCATGTGTATTTTGAATTTAATTGTTGTTATCGAACAATGTATAGACTTTTTACAATCTTAGTAACCTTGTACCATTAAAACCTAATGTATTATATCAGATTGAAATCACAATTTGATGTTAATTGATCTATTCATTATATCAGATTGAAATCACAATTTGATTTGTTATGTTGTAATGTCCACAAATGTTTATGGATAACTGTAAAGCAACAAATGTTAACCATGTTGTTTGTTAAAGCCTTCAATGTTCCTTTTTTATTTTCTATGTATGTATTTACGCACCTAATGACACATTATAAATTTGGTTTAAACCTATACTCGTGTAGACATATGTAAACCTAATATTCTCCGGTATGGTAATGTCCTTATATTTGAGTGGTCAAATGTAAACCTCAAAGTCCTTTGTTATGTTATAGTTTTTTTATTTGATAAAAATTAGTCTCACAATCTGTTAAGAATAATAAATATGAGTTACGCATTACATATCTGTAAAAGAAAGAGTTGAATTATTCAAAACACTATCTACACTTAGGAAGTTTGTTTATTAAAAAGATAGAAAATGTATATTTACTGTTTTGTTTACTGTTGATTTGTTATCACATTCCTTAATTTTAGGTGGTGGAGATTATGGGAGTAGAATGAACTTTCTGTTAATGGGATCATGTTTTAATTTTTCTAAACCGTTATGAATTTCCATACTATACAAATTGTTAATTAATCATCCATAAATTGCTCTTTAATGCATTTTAATAAAATAAAAAATATATACTACTCATTTTGATAATGTCTATCAATTTTCATTCAAATAAACCACTATTAACGCTAAATTATTTCTAGAATGAATTATATATAAAAATAAAAACCAGTCTAATGCATCAATTCAGTAATCAGCAATACATTAAATAAAAACACTATAAACTTCTATTTAAATAACTTTAAACGTAAGTATCTAATACTTAGTATTTGGTTCCCAGTCAAAGATTGTGGGAATTTTCATGAAATGACTAACTTCATAGCAGTCCTTAGCATTTGAAGCCTCTCCAGGTGAGAATACCCGTGGCATGAATTGTTTTAGTAAGTTAACAAAACCGAAGTTTGGAGGAAAAGGCGGTACAATTGGTGCTGCATTTCGGTCGTATGGAGCATATGTCTCCCTATTTGTCTCCTCTTCAACGGGCGCATCTGCCACCTTCATCTTCTTTTCTGTTTCTTTGCCTTTGCCTTTGCCTTTGCCTCTATCCTTTTTGCTTCCATTGTCTGTTGGATCATCGATTTCCGGTTCTTTTGGAGTAACCTTCTCCTTTTCAATGTTCAAAATCATTTTTGCTAGTTTGTCTCTCAACCACAAAGACTTGTCGTACGAAGTTGACACCATCCTGCAAAGTTTGGTGCTAAGGCCATTTAGGAAAGCTAATCTTCCAAATGCTGCTTTCTCGTTACTATTTTTATCAAGATCAAACTTATCGCTTTCTTTTGAAAGATGTGCCTTAGCTCGGATTGTCAATCTTCGAAGAATGCATCCTTCAGGAATTTCCACCAAACCTTCGTATTTCATAACTGATAACATGTGCCGGCATGGGAATCCAATAGATTCTAGCTTCGCACAGCAGCAATACATTGTTTGTAGTTTCAAATTGTGCCACAATGTACTTTGCACCTTTCCTAACGCAATCGTTTAGCCAGTACGTGTTTGTATGACCATCACAATGCTCCTTGTCTGTCTCGGTCTTAATTACAATGTGCCTAGACTCATAGTCAAGTTCCTTACAAAACATGTCATACGCCTTTCTTGTATACGTTTTTGATGCAATGGTCTTTATCTCCGACAACACGCCACGTATAACAGGGAAGGTGTGTGTTGAGATGTAATCATCTTGATCTTCTTCAAATCTTATATGATCTAGGACTTGGTCGTATAACTCCACAAAGCGGTATAACATTATCTTCTTGGTTAGAACCGTCTTTAGTGTGGCGTTCATAGACTCACATCTTTGTGTACTTCTCATACCTGGATTGACACACGCTACTTTAATCAATAACCGTAGTACTAGTAGGATGTTAGTTTATGAAACATACCAAATTACAGTACTTATAATATAAAGCAATATGTTTATATTTTTTAATGAAGGTCATGAGACACACATACCAGCATAAAAATGTCCTACTAGGAAAGCCTCACCCCATTTTTCTTTATCCTTGTATAGGTCTAATGCCCATCTTTTATCTTTCACCGCATTATAAGCTTTCATTAATTCAGCCCATGCATCTTCGAACTCCTCCGGCGAGCGACACACATCCACACATTTCATAAACCCACTGCAGAATCGTTTGCTGCTATGTGCTTTGATGTTTCGCATGAGGTGCCACAAACATAACCTATGTCTAGCATTAGGAAACACTGCCTTAATGGCGTTGGCCATGGCCTTATCCCCATCAGTTACTACAGTGTATGGTGCAACATTCTCTCCAGCTTCTAGTAGTTGATGTAGCACCCATCTATAAGTTTCCTCTTTCTCATTCGTTATCAATGCAACACCGAATGGAACCGTTTTCCTATGGTGATTTACGCCAACAATGACCACGAATGGTTTATGGTAGGCGTTTACTTTGGATGTTGTGTCAAACGCAATCACAGTTCCAAACGCCTTGTAATTAGTTTGACATATCCCATCGCACCAAAACATCTTATCGATCTTACCACTCTCAGCACGGATGTACCTCAAAAAAAATGTGGTATCCGTCGATTTTTTCCCCAACAAGTACGCCATTACTGTCTCTGTATCCCCATATTTAATTTTTTCTTTTTTAAGCTTCTCACATGTGTTGTATAGATCACGGGCTAAGAAGCCTACATTATGTAGACCGCCGGCCTGTTGAGCAAAGTTCCTCATTGTGATGGACGGTCGAACCCCAGAGTCGAGTAAGGACTTTATGCGAATTTTATCCGCATCTGTGATCTCTCTTTGGCTCCTGTGACAATTAGTCATCTAGTCACACATTTTTCAGTTTTTTGAAATAATAATGCATATGACATGGTAAGTAGTACAAACCTTATGAAAGGTACTTGGTTCATGGGAACAAGTTCATGATTATGTTCTTCGACGAATTTCCTCACGAACCATGTATCATTTATGTGATCCCATTTGAATTGGATTAATACTGGGCATCCGCATCTTGTTATTGCTTTTTCTTTACGCTTCCTATTTGTTCTTTCCAAGTGCTTCGCTGCTCGAAATCCTTCCTTATTGCACCACACCATTTGGGATGTTGGGTGTCCATCCATTTTGCTCTTAGTCACATTCTTGCGACGTACACCAAAACCCTTGACTTTTGCATACATTTTATAGAATGTAAGACAATTCTCTCGGGACTTAAATGAAAGTTTTACCATATCTGCTAAGTCAAAATCTTCTAATTTTTTGTCAATTTTGTTCCACACATCGAGATCGAAGAATAGTTCTTCCACGCAGTCTGTCTCGATGTCTGATTCATCATCAGTTTGATCCCCATTGTCACTATCCTATTTATATTTAAAAATAAGACTACAAAATCATAATAACAAATTTGCTATCTTTACATACTTTATTGAAATACATAATCAAGATAGATTGACCTAATTCGTTGATTGTGAATATTTTGTAGTCCAATTTATTAATATCTTAGCCTAATATACTATTTTCATAAGCCAAATAACCAAAAAAAATAAAATTATGATGTATTTTTTTTCTTCAACAAAAAACTAACACATAATTCTTATACCTCATCAGTCTCAGAAAGTTCCTTATCCAGTGATGCCTTTTCAAGCTGCTGAAAACTCTCCATCACTTTATCATCAACCTTGCAACCAATAGTTGAGAAACATTAATTGATCTATGTAAACTATATGTTAATGGATGGCAATCATTGTGACATACCTCTAAATTTTGCATTGTAATATCTGGGTTTAAATCTTCACTCATTTCAATGGCTTCTTCGTTTGAACTGTAAATTGTATGTTGTTTCATGTTATAATTAAATTACGTATCAAAGGAAAAACGTAATTAACACATTAAGTAAAGAATATACTATTATATTGAACGAAATATAAAATCATGGAATTAATGTCTACCATAATTCATAAATTTAATACTAAAAACGCCTAACTGCAAGAATTGATGCAATATGTAAAAGCTAATAATTAACATGTTTTTAAATTAATGAAAGTAACATGATCAATGAGATGTTAGTTTGGTATTGAAAACATACCTTTGACAATTGAAATGGAGTACAAGGTTTCTGAATTTTCCAAGATAATCAAAATTATCTTTTTTGATTGCAAGCTCATCAGATTAATTTATTACTCGACTTTTTATCAAGATAATAGATTTTTACTAAATAAATATTTTTTCCTATTAGCAAATATGATTTTAAGCGCAATATGGGGGAAGATTTAAAAAAAAACCGCAACCTAATGGCTACATTATCTCAACTACCCTTTGCTTGATTATTTGTTTTAATTAAAATATCTATCTCTATACTGTAAGGGAAGAGGGGTGGGACACCAAACTTAATATATTGCCTAATTTACCCTTTGTTGTTTAATTAATAATTTACAGAAAAAAATAATTTATCATAAAATATAAATAAAAATTTAATGAGAACAATTGCATAAATAAACCACCTATAAAAATTTAATGAGAACAATTGCATAAATAACACCATGGTAACTAAAAAATCCTTTAAATAAAGCTTTATAATTAAAAAAATTAGAAATTAAAATCTTTTCAATTTTTAAAAATTTAAGTTTATTTGTTTTCGCACCGAATGACAAATTATAGACTTGGTTCATATGTCCCTACTAAATTATCACTAACTTGGTTTAAATCTAGTACGTAAATTATGGTAATGTCCACAACACTTTTTGGACATCTGTTAACACATTTGGGCCAAATAAACTCCAGCATTTATTCAATTTTCAATTGATCCAATTATTTAAATCTTATCATAAGTTATTTATAAGGGAAATAGTGCAAAAAATATTTACAAGATAGTATTTTTTAAAAATAACTGTTTGTTTTGAGAAATTAGAATGTTTTTGTTTATAGAAACCTAATAAAAATCTTTAAAATGGTATAAACCTAATATGTCAATTATGGTAATGTCCACAACTGTTTCTGGACATCTGTGCACACAATATTGGTAAACTCCAGCATTCATTCAAGTTACAAGTCATCCAATTATTTAACTTGTACTCCCTCGGTTTCCTAAAAATCGTTACACTTGCAAAAACACAAGAACCAAGGAAGTGGGTATAAAAGCATGACAATGATAGGAAAAAGTAACTTTAGGAGAGAGAATAAAAAATAAGAAATTAACTTTAGGAGAGTATAAAGAATAAAAAGTTGGTGGGGCCATATATTCCAAAATGGTAAAAGTAAAGTGTAACAATTTTTGTGAAACGTATTAAAAAGGAAAGCGTAACAATTATTGAGAAACGGAGGGAGTATTTTGTTGTGGATTCTTACACACGGAGTGTGTAGAAAATTCAAAAATTGTAAAACTCAAATGATGCTCAAAATATATTTAATAATGACAACTATAAAAAGGGTACTATAAGTTTTTTAATCGTTAGATGAAGATATTAAGGAAAAGAGAAAAGTATAAGAAAATGTTTTTTTACAAACTTAATGACAATAATGAAAATTTGTTTAAACCTACTATATCAATTTTGGTAATGTCCATATATTTGTGTGGACATTTGTAGAGCAACACATTTTAACTATAGTGTTAATTGAAGTTTCCATTGTTCCAAATATATAAATTGTATGTATAAATTGGTTAATACTTCCTAATCTTATAAAATATAAATACCTGCTAATGAAAAGAGCATGAAAATATGGGGGAATTTTCCACACACTATTGGCAGAGCAATCAAGCATCAGAATCACACAGTTGCTATTTTGAACAAGATAGAATTAGTTTACTTCCAAATTGTAACAAAATAAGTCATAATCAAAATACGTTTTAATGTATTTGCCTAGTTGGAAAGATATTATTCTTATCCTAATCATCATTTGGGCCAAATGTATCCATTCCAGAATCAGCTTGATCATCACTATTATAGCCTTCCTTATCATTATCTGCTTCATTATTGTCGCTACCTTCTTCTTCGTCACTGACATCTACTTGTCAAAGTAATAAAAAGAAGTCAAAGTTAAAAAAACGCAAACTATATTAGTACACTAAATGATTTATATCAATATATAATTTCAAAAACTATTAGTAACGTACCAAATTCCGTATTTCCAGAAGAGTCATCTGCATATTTTCCACGATAATGCATTTGAATTTTAGCTTTATCACGAAGCTCAAGCATACACTCGGGAGTGAAAATGTTTGGATGTAGTAACTTGAGCATCTCCTGCACAACTATGCTTTGGAGTACCGAATCCTGAGCCCCCAAACCTTGTGCCGTCTGACTCCCATCTTCGGATTCGTCCTCAACATTAGGAGTTTGAATGTTTTCAGATGAATCTGTACGCCGAGGAGCACGCTTAATACCAAGTTTGGTCCATATACCTTGAGTTTCATCAAACGTATAACCTAGATGTTTACTGATGGTTCGGTTATCGAATGGTTGTCCATCATTTTTTGCAATTGTCTCATCTGAAAGGTCTATATTGAAGTACTTGAACACCCTAGTTAACAACATCCCATAGGGTAGGAATCCGCCTCTTTTATCCTTCTGCGCTGCAATCATATAATCTATAATCAACCTAGGCATATTCATCTTCACATTGCCCAGGATACAATGCATCACTAACATGTCCAGGAAGGTCATGGAAGACTTCCTACCAAGTCTAGAAGTGAAAGTGTGCATGAGAATTAAATGTAGCAGCCGGGTTGGCATCGGTAGTTCTTCTATCAAAGGTTTCTTCTCTGTGTCAGCTTATGGGTCCATCAAAACAAGTTTTATGCATTCATTATTGCTAAAACCATCCGCTTGACTCCACTTTCTCCCTCGGAAATCATGCATACCTCTGCTAGGTATTTTTAAAATCTTCCCCAAAAATACATCATCCAATATAATCTCCTTTCCCTTAACCCAAGTATAAATGACCCCTGATTTTACGTTAGCTTGATCAAATTGGGTGTAAAATTGGCGAATGAGGTCGGGATAAACATCTTCTCTTACTTTCAGCAACTTGTCCCATTTTTGGTTCCCAAACCACTCTCTCACAAAAGCAGCGTTGTTGTTGTCGAAAGATTTGAAGTTCACAGAACGTCCATATGCAATTCTCCTAGCCCCAAATTTTAAGTTATAAAGGTTTCTGTACAGGGAAGATTTGAAATATATAGTTTCTTTACCAGGGCTTTCTGATTCATTATTAGTATCAGATATTTCGTCAATTCCCTGTATAATTTTTCGTCGCCCCTTTGCTCGCTGTTCTTTTTTCTTGTTAGGGATCCTCCTAGCATTAGTCTTTATCCTAGCCATGTTATAACTGCACATATATAGAAATAGGGATTGGTGTGAAGTTATCCATAATGCATTCGAGACTAATAGAAATACTACGCCTCGTTGAAATTCAAGCATACTAATATGCTATGATAATGGTTAAGTATTTAATTAACAAGAACAACTTCTCATAACTTTACAAGTGTTGGTCAAAATTACAAAGCAGATAAAAGTTGTTTTCTTCAAGACATCCATGTATAGTCAGTGTATGTATGCACCCAGATTCTTGAAATGGAATATGCCATTAGCAAACCCACTGCGGGTGCAATTGAACACAATTTCACCTTCAAAATAAAGAATTCCCATCATTCCCCACAACTAAAAGTTAAAATGATTTTAAAAATTAATTATTTAAAATGGTGTGGTTGTTCCCCCTTCTATTTGTAGAGTTTATAATACAAATTATATGAATGGATCAGTTTCCACATTAAAATCAAAATCTGCTTCCTTCCACACTAAAATCCAAACTTTTCATCCAATTAAACATGTGAACCACCCAAATGTATTTACAAGCACAATGAAACCCTAACCTTTCAATTTGAACATTATATAAATCCCTATTAGTCGACAATTGGATCGAATGATAATGCTTCATTTTTAATCAACCATAATCAATAGTGTTCTTGTTAGATTCAACAATCATACCATTAAAGCAGACATTCTATCCTTATAAACGAAGCAAAAACCGAAACAAAATCAGCAGACAAAAAATTCAAGATTCATTGACAACAATAATCAATTAAACAAAAATTGTTAATGGAAAGAGAGAAATCACACCTTAGAAACTCAATCGAAGGACTTTAAGGGCAATCTTCCGTATTCTGACAAGGAGTTCTCAATTTGGATTTTCAGTTAATTCTTTTTGGGGTTATGAGGAGAACTCTACTTGACCTATGTTTGTGGGATTCTTTTAGTTAAAATGTATATTTGGTTTCCTTGTAAACAGGTTTTTTGAAATTTCCTTTTAGTTAGGAATTTTAAAGTTTTTAAAAAACATTGTTAGGTATTTCTTAATAAAATTAAATATACAGAAAAATTAATAGATTGCCAAATTAATAATTTAAACACATGTAAGAATAATCTGTCAAAAAATATTTAAAAAAATTCATTGAAAAATTTCATACAAATTCCATCCAAATATAACATTGAACAAGCCGTTTGTGATCGATTGATGTCAACCTAAAACATGACGATAAGTCGATAATTAATATAACACCCCTAGCATATTCATTAGCTCTATCATTTTTTAGCTCTAAGGTCCTATGAAAGTCATTATTTTATTATTGTCTAAGTATTCAATTAAACTTCAATATAATGGAGAGTTCTAAAAAGTGACTATCATGATAACCAACATATTGACCCAAAATATAATACTCGTGATTTGCTGATCCTCTCAACCAATTTGCACGTCAAATTTCCTATGTAATTTCAAGTCTTTAATTCATTAACATGTGGAACAGTTTTGAACAAGACGTTGGTGATGTACACGTGTCAGCTTAAAACTTATAAAAAACGAATATAGCACCACTCATTTCTTGATAGGCTCGATCAATTAGCCTATAATTCATTTTTTATTACTGTCTAAAATATTCTACTTATTTTGAAGCTAATGAATACGTATAAATAATGACTATAACAATAACTAACCTATTAGATGGACATGTCAATAGTTTTGAGATAGCCCTTAATTCATTCAAATAAGTTTGAAATATTCCTTCGTGATGAACTCATATTGACTTTCAACATCACGTTAAAGTATAAAACTATCCTCGTTTATTGATTGGCTCACTAAATTGTCACATTTAAGTACCTTATTAATTTATATTTTTTGTCATTGTCTATTCAATTTGACACTACATTATTCAGAGTCCTTAATTCATTAACATATGGACTAGCAACCAAATATTACTATAACATTGAACATACCGTTTGTGATCGATTGATGTCAACCTAAAACATGACGATAAGTCGATAATGAATAAAACACCCCTCACATATTCATTAGCTCTATCATTTGTTACCTCTAAGGTCCTATGTAAGTCATTATTTTATTATTGTCAAAGTATTCAATTAAACTTCAATATAATGGAGAGTTTTAAAAAGTGACTATCATGATAACGAACATATCGACCCATAATATAACACCCATGTTTTGTTGATCCTCTCAACCAATTTCCACGTCAAATTTCCTATGTAATTGTGATGGTACTATTATTGTCTATAAAGTGACTTATAGTGGATTTTATAGACAATTGTTTCCTATAAAAGTGACTATAACCATGACCAATACATTAGATGGACATTACATTAGGTTTGATAGCCATTTTTATTATAAGTATATTGATTTTATTTGAAGTATTATATTTGAAATTTTAAAACGATAATTTTAGTATTTTAAATCCCCAAAAGTATGAAGTATGAAATTTGAAAATTGAAATTAATTGTTTGAGTAAAATTAAAGTAACATTAAATATAGCAACCACCCCTTATAAAACAAAAAACCACTACTAAAAAAAATCAGTTGTTGAATATTCAGTCATCTTTTAAACTCTAAAATCCTACTAAACCAAACCCTCTACATCCTTCAAAAAAAAAACCCTCTACATTGAAGAATCTTGATTGAATAATCAGGCACTGTGAACACGCTCAAGACATAATTAGTATGTCATGTTAACTATTTAATTGTAAATTTTAGTTATTTTTTGTTCTTGTTAATCAATTCGTGAAAGTAATTGTTCATTCAGTTGTTGTTGTTAAATTAGGGCAAAAAAATTTCGTTTTTTGATGTCGTTCATGTTCTCGATTTTAAAGCAGTTAAATTTATAAAATGCGAGCAGTTAGGTAATAATAGTTACAGATCCATTTGATTATTATAGCTATTTGATTTGTAAAGCGTTAATGGAACAATGACATTATAATTTTGGTAAATGGAAGGCTATGCTTGCACTTTCTTCTCAACCTAATTGCTGATATTATACTATGCTACTCATTTTGTTTAATGTTTGATTCTAAAGTGTTTTTTCATAATAATGGTGATGGCAACACATTGTATAAGCATGAGTTTATCTTAAAGTGAGAAATGACAATGGTGTATTTGAAGTCAGTTTTGTTGACCAATTCAATATTATTCCTGTATATAATTGTGTTTTTTAATTTAGGGATTGAAAAATGAAGGGAATGACAAAGCAACAACCTAAGAGAAAATTATTCGAGTCTCCTAGTCAGAAGAATTTAGGGTCGAAGAAGATGAAAATAAAAGACAGTGCGGAAGGATCAACATCTAAACAGGTACCTTTTCCTTATTGTAAGTTGAATTGTTGTTTTGATCAACATTACAGAGGTATATTTACTATAATTGCATAGTTCATGGACCCCGTTGGGTGATTTAGAAGAATTAGTTGCACTTGTAAAAGCTTTTCCAAGGGAGAAAAATAAGGTTTTGGAAGCAATGGGATTTGAATGTTTGGTTCATTATAACACCAAAATAATAAGGAAAACAATGTGCAAGTGGGTGATAGATCATTTTGATACAAGTTCTAATACTTTAGAGATCTATGGTGAAAAATATGAGATAACTCCAACACATGTGGAGTATTTATTGGGTTTGATGTACATGAAGTTCCTTATGTGGACGAAGGGAGATTAGACGAAGAAGTTCTTCTATTTGCCGATAAGGATGTCAGTGAAATGGTAACTGATTTACGTAGAACATCGCATGAGTCACTTAATTTTAGGAGCATGTTCACACTCTTCGTAATGACAGCATTGTGCTCGCCAATTACTAACCGGAAGCCTAAACCTGAATGTTTACACCTGGTTGTCAATGACAGCATTGTTAAAAATTGGAATTTTGCAAGTTTCATTTTCAACAATGCAATTAACGCCATAGCTCAGTTTAAGAGCCACAGTTCATCAAATATCTTGGGAGGATGCCCTCTATTTCTGATGGTACACAATTCTTTTTCTTACTCACGTATGTTGATTTTTTTGGTAAGATCCATATTGGAATGCTTTTGTTGCTATTGTTTCAAGTTGATGATCAAGTATTGTTGTAAAGGTTGTACTGCAATGGTAACTAAATCAGCTTTGATCCATATTGGAATGCTTTTGTTGGTTGTATGCATAAGGCTTTTATTCAATGTTGTTGCAGGCTATATTTTGTGAATACTCTCCCAAGGAACGTCTTGATGACATTTAGAAGTATGACCTGCCAAGAATTAGAGATTGGAGCGATATTAACACAAAGCGACTGCATGATGCTATAATGAACATGGCCGATGGATATAAAACAAACAAAGTAAGTCTCTGTTTTAAGTATTCTGTGATGTTGTCCAATTATCATGTTTATGTATACTAGTGTCGATTACTATTTCTTCTGTCCACCCCCCCTCTTTCATATATAATTGAATTTGTTTTTAAAATCGTGCAGTTGTTGGCAGTGATTGAAAAAGATAAATGCCACATCACAGGAAAGTTTCCGTCTAATCATGTCCAAAATATGGAGAAGTCATTTCACTTGGTGATTAATAAATTGGATAGTGTAAGGAATGACATGAATCAAATGTTCAACTGGTTAGTTAACTATGTGAATATCATTAAACAGGAGAGCCACGAGGAAGAATATGTAGATGATGAGGACAGCAGTGAGAATGACGGAGGATGGAAGGTCTAGAGAAGGAAGAAAAAACATATGAACAGAAAAGAACATAAGGATGAACGTGGATTTGATAAGTTTGTGAGTGAAGTTGGTGGTGATGTGGGTGGTAATGAATGGAATGAGAATGATCCTAAGGTACATAAGGAGGTTGGTGGTGATGTGGGTGGTGACGGAGGTGATGAAAGGAATGAAAATGATCCTCTAGTAGTTATGGAGGTTGGTGGTGATGTGGGTGGTGACGGAGGTGATGAAAGGAATGAAAATGATCCTCCGATAGTTATGGAGGTTGGTGGTGATGTGGGTGGTGACGGAGGTGATGAAAGGAATGCGAATGATCCTCCGGTAGTTAAGGAGGTTGGTGGTGATGTGGGTGGTGACGGAGGTGATGAAAGGAATGCGAATGATCCTCCGGTAGTTATGGAGGTTGGTGGTGATGTGGGTGGTGACGGAGGTGATGAAAGGAATGAAAATGATCCTCCGGTAGTTAAAGAGGTTGGTGCTGGTGATGCGGATGATGACGTTCGTGAGGACAATAATGAAGAAGATCATAATTCTGATAAGGAGGGTACAAAGGTTGATGGTAATGAAGAGGATGATGAAGGGAGAACGGGCAATAATGAAAATGATCCTAAGGATGATGATGAGGACCAAAGGGATGACAATAATGGTGACAATGATGGTGATAAGGATGCTGGGGGGTAAGGACAGTACTAAAGGCTGTTCTAAAGGTGATACTAATGAGGGTGATCAGGATGCTGGCGGGGGTAAGGACACTACTGAAGACCGTCCTAATGCTGATAATAATGATGGTGATAAGGATGCTGACAGGGATAGGGAGGACCAAAGGGATGACGATGCTGGGGTGAAAGGGGGAGATGGTGAGGCCAATATCCCATGTCCACTGAATGACATGGAAACTGCCAAAAAGAGATCCATGCGTATAATAACGTCACCAATCGAGAAAATACTCAAACAGTTGAATCCCGAGGCAAGGGCAGTATTTGAATATGTGGTTAATGATGAATTGGATGATTGGTATGTGCAAGCCTTTATTATATTATATTTACTATTATTATGGTCCTCTGACACTAACTAAAATTTCTAAAATATTTAAATAGGGAGTTGTTGATAAAGACCGAGTGGATGGACGTAGCGCGTGCTGACTTGTGCAGCTTGTATCCTGAAGAAAATATCTTGGAAACAGTAGGTTTCATCGTTTATTTGTTGTTTATGTTGTAGTATCTTCAACTCATCATGTGACCAATGTGCAGGTCATAAATCTGGTCGGTATTCGCGAGACATTGACTAGGCCAACACACTTCTATGTACCGACTTTACTAAGGGTACGTTTCATGCTTATATAGATTATGAATATAGATTATGGCTGTCAACTACAAACTAAAAAAATTTACTTGTAATGATTGTAGAACTACACTACAAACCCTAAGAGAGGAGGAACAAAATACTTGCCAGATTCTCCTGTGATGAAGACATCTTACTTGCCAGACGATCCAGAGAAATGCGAAAAGTTATTATCCCTTTCTTGCCAAATTTATATAATGTTTTGCTAGTTTTTAATAAACAACTAACTGATTACTCTTTTTTTCCCGACAAACAATATATACCAATAGATTATTGTCCCATTATGGTCTACAAATCCAGATCATTGGTACCTGGCTGTTGTTTGTATGGAGGAGTCAAAAATTTACTTGCTGGACTCTCTTCCTGATGGCCACACTACCAGAAGGGTTACCAACGCTAAAAGACAGGTTCGAAATGACGCAATTCAAATATTATATTTATGAATGTGAATAAAACAACCTTTTAAAAGTATCTTTCATTTTTTGGATCTGAGGTTATTTGCAATTATTTGATATTTACCCTTACCGGGGATTAGCTGTAATGCTTATTTTTCTGGAGCTGCAAATAAAGCGAGTTAAAAAAACTCAGTTTGGTTAGTACTTATAGTGGTTATTACCTGGATGTAACAAAATGAAGGTATTGTGGGCTTAATAGGGAAAAGGCTGGTTACAGTGTTACATAAGAGAGATTTGGGTTAGAAAAGTTCACCTTTCCCATTTGTATTGCTTTGGTTTTCCTTGGGCCTGGGTTATTTTTTTTATTGCTTCCTAAATAATCTATTTCATGCAGATAAAGAAGTTGTCTTTATTTCTAACGTCTAACAAGGAAGACACGCGTTTAAGGAGGTTCAGCTCACTACCCAAATTTGAAATCGTGCAAGTTAAGACTCCTCGACAAGTTAACGGGTAATTGTTCAAAAGTATTCACATTTGTTACTAGAATGTGTTGGAAGATTACGTTATGCTACTAGTACATGTGGTTACTAATTCTTGATTTGAACGTAGACATGATTGTGGGATGCATGTTATTAAGAGCATGGAAGCACCAGACAAGAAAAAATGGACTAACAAGAAATACTTTGAGGTTAACATGCCAAACTTAATTTGATTTCATTGACAAAAATTGAAGTACGATATGGATTTATACTTTTATAGTTTATTATTCAAAAAAAAAATTTGGTATTCATTCATACCAGGATCTATCAGGTCATCGCGTGAGGACTCTGATTTCATTGATTGAATGGGAAGAAAATTCGATGAAAGAGACTGTTAAAGTGAAAGCACGAAATCAATTGACTGTTTAAATTGTGATGATGACTTTAGTGTTTTTGATTGTAATTAACTTGATATTAGTTTCCACGGGTGTGTGAAAGTGTTTACCAGAATTGTATACTCTATAATATAGGTGGAAGAATTTTGTAAAATATCATGCAAGTCATTTAGAAGATCATGGGGATTTTGGTAATGTCCACAATAGAAGTAGGCTATTACCATTCTGTTATTCAAAGAATGCTCATACTGTAGTTTGGTAATATCCATAATAGAAGTAGGCTATTACCATTTTGCTAATCAAAGAATTCTTATACTATTTGATTATGTTGGTTATGACAACCAAAATATTAGATTTGTGTTTGTTATTGTGTACCAGAACAAGCCGTTTATGACGTACTCGTTTCGCCCTAAAACATATCAATATATAAGTTTTTTTGTTTAACAAACCACTTAATAAGAACTTTATTTTCAAAAGCACCACCACTTTACCGAATACTTACCGAAAATTTTAACCATTTCTGTTAAGCGGTGGTGCTTTTGAAAATAAAGTTCTTATTAGGTGGTTATTACGAGCAAAGGTCTTATTAGGTGGTTTTTTCGAAAAAATAAGGTTTTATTAGTTGGTTTTTGCGATTTGAAAATGAAGTTTTATTGGATGGGAAAATGGATTGGCTCGGGGATGATGAGAAAAGGGGCCCTATTTGTGGATAGCTAGGGATTTAGATGAGGAATATTTAAAAGGTCATGCAATAGACTTCGTTCGTGTCCCACGATATTGGAAGCGTAACATGGAAATGGATGGCTATCGAGACGAAACTCCTATGTATGAAAATGTCCGAAGTATCCTTGGTTACTAATTGTTGTTTTATGTTTTTTAAGATTCAGTTTACTTTATGTTATTTTTATATTATGTTGGATTTATGTTAACTTTATGTTTGCTATATGTCTTTTAAATTAAGTTTTTAGTTCCAATATCTTTTGTATTTAGACTTTTTCAATGAAAGATGTTGTTTGTGTGATAAGCAATGGTTTATGACAGTAAGGATTGTTTGTTGTGTTGTTTTTATAAAATATTGATTAAAGGAGTAATAACTTTAAGAAATTAAATATCTATCTGCAACAATTATTAATCATGGTTGCTAAGTACCACCCTACCTCACTTTCCCCATATCAATTTCCATGATATAGAGCATGAAACCCTAACCTGTTAATAATTTTTTCAAGTAAATATAATGTCACAGTAGCTATTAATTCACAGCTCCATCATAATTTGAAGACAATTTTATGTAAACAGGCATTCCCATTTTGTTGAAGCATACAAGTTGTTTATTTTTTGTTAAATTGTTGGTAATGTCCACAATAGAAATAGGATATTACCATTAAAATGTTATTGTTGCTACTTCGATGGTTAAAATTAAGTGACAGAAGTTAGGTGGTTATTGTTTCTAATTAAATACAAAAGAGATAAAGAAAAAGTTAGTGAGTGAAGAATTGAAGATAGACAAAGGAAATTATATTAATTTCGAAAATTCAAACTTACATTAGTATAAATGAAAACTAATACAAACCTAATTACTAAATTCAAACTTACGACTTAATGAAACTCTATGACAATTGACGAAAAAAAACACAAAACAACACATATTAAAGATAGAATGCGTCCTCTACTCCCAAGTCTTCATTCTTCATTCTTCATTCTTCATTCATCAAAGGAGGACACTATAACATGAACACCACCATGTTTAAATTCGATGGAGAATGTGCATATGAAACTGAACTTTGCAAAATAGGCACGTAGTTTCACTGTTGTAAGTGTCGAAGAAGTTCCAATGCTCATTCTCTGATCCTGGAGTTTGGTGACAAATGTTATTGGTTGAAGATTTGCAATCTTTGTTCAAGTCACTCAAACTTGCAACAAGATTGTTTCTAGCAAGAAAGCGTTGGAGTAGATGAGTGTATGGTGGTAACAAATTTTGTTGGGCATATTTCACTAAGGTAAACAACCCATCTATGTAATCTTGGTGGTATAACAAGACCCCAAGAACGAAATTTCCATAATCCATGTCTATCAGGCGAAGGTCATCCTTGGCAACCTCAAAATTACGGTCAATTAGGAACTTTTTCACTGCATCTTCAACTGGTTTCATTAAAAGAGAGTGAGGGGACAGCGGTGGTGATGGTGATGGTGATGGTGATGGTGATGGTGAAGGTGGTGGTGATGGTGATGACGAAGAGGGCATTTGATTAGTCTTTTGACGTTTAAAATTTGATGGCCCTGATTCACTAGATGAAGCCATAAGTTTTTTGTGAGATTAGGGGAAAAAATGAAAGTTGAGAGGAGAAGAAGTATTTCGAATATGTAGATTTAGGAGAAGAAGATGACCAAATTTATAAAAAATATTAAGAAGTTGAGAGGTCATCCAATAACTTCTTAATAACTCCTCACTTTCTCTTTAACTTCCACATTTCACTTTCTTTTTAACTTCCACATTTTCCTCTTAGGATAAATTTCCACTAGGGATATACCGTAATTTTTTTAATGAAGGATAAAACGTTTTTAAAATATAATAACTTATTCTTTTCAATTTGTTTAAGTTAAAAAAAAAAATTTACATTCAACAAATAATATATCAATGAAAGTAGTAATCTAAAATATAGAATTTCAAATCTTAAGTTTCCTAAAGTTTCATTTATTTAGATGAATTATATTGTTTAGATTTAAACTATGATGAACTTAGAGAGATCTAGTGAGATTGAGATGCCAGTGGTTTTCATGCGCATTATGGTTGAATTATTCTTCTATGGAAGTGGTGAGAAATTTTGAATCTTAGGTATGGAATATACAAAAACCTGTAAACTTATTTTTTTTGTATCCCAACACATTTAAATTATAGTGTTAATTGTAGTTTCCATTGTTTGGAAATAGCAATCAAATAGCATAGAATGGACATGTTTAGGATTGTTTTAATATTCTACATATTCCATGCAACAGTTAGCAATATTATATCGTTCAATTTGTATAAATAAGATACTCACACACGCAAAACTAGAGATACAAATAGTGTTTTACTAAAGAGAAAGATGATAATAGGCTAAATTGTGCAATTCATTGACCAATATCCGTAACTAATGTTGGACAATACAATAGATTAACAAGATTATCAAATAGAATCAATGAACTTTGCAAGATTGTCAAATTTGTTATGATTGCTTAAAACAAGTTTCGCCAAACACTTGAGTCGTTCCACACGCATCTCGTCTGTCTACACAATAAAAGTAGCTAATGTAAGTTAACTATATAATGCAGCAATTGATAGTGTTTTTAGAATATATATTAAAAAATTATTAGAATACATACCGTGTATGCAATCAACTTCATGGCACTTATGTCTCCACATTCGATGTATTTGTAGACATACATTCCACAGTCGTGACTAAATTAACAAACTTATATCAGTGTGCAAATAAATTAAATTTAGGAGTAAGCTAGTCAATGGTTGAACTACTTACCCATTTGGTTGATTTGTAACTTCAACAATTTCATATACAAAACTGTTATATTCTTTGAATAGTTCGCCTAAAGGACTTC
The DNA here is from genome assembly GCA_947645195.1 of Patellifolia procumbens. Classification (NCBI taxonomy): domain Eukaryota; kingdom Viridiplantae; phylum Streptophyta; class Magnoliopsida; order Caryophyllales; family Amaranthaceae; genus Patellifolia; species Patellifolia procumbens. The sequence goes on from CANSGD010001328.1 coordinate 8,934,494, forward strand.
TCCGAAATACCTTCCAAGCATTCCTCATCTAATGAGCATTAGATAAAGTATCAGGCCATCACCAAACCCAATTTACAAATAAATTTAAATAGATTTACCATGTTCGCGGCGAAAAGGTTGCAGCCTTTTGTATTCCCTAGCGAGTCCACAATGTAAACCTTCTTTTTGTTTATATGATAAACCAACAAGAACCAGTGACTAAACTGAAAATCTAATACGGGGATAAACACCTACAAGGACAACACTTTAGGGACAATGAACTTTGTTTAAGGTAAATACAGTCAAATCATTGTATTTACCTCTTCAATTTTGTAGAGTTGCTGGGGTATAAAAGTTTCATTCCGTTTCATAAACCACTGAATAACTTTTTCGTTACCACAATGCGGATTATAATCATCCGACTTAGATACAACAATCTGCAAGAAATCCATGTTAATGATTAATGAGATATCCTTATCAACATGATGTCGTATATAAGAGAAATATATTTACCTGAAACGCTGGAGACATTATCATCTTACAAGAACCACCACCTTCCATCAAACTCAATTGCATATTGTATAAAACCGCATTCATAAACTTAGAAATGAGATAAAATTCAATTAGCATATACGTCAAAATACAATTTCAATGAAACATGTACGTTTAAAAGAGGTAAAAAATTGGCACTACATACTTGGTTACTTATCCATCCATCCGGATACACACACAAAGATTCGCCAACTGTCAACACGTGCAAATCATTATCTGGACAATACAATTCTGCAGATTCATTATGATTATGAACACTTAGGCATATTTGTTTCTCCTGAGATGATAGTTGTGAAAGATATTCATGGAAATATGGACGCGAAACGATCTCCTTCCCGTTTATCTTACAACTTTGTTCTTTAGCATCAAGTTTATTTGTTAAGTTCAATTGCGTCTGCATCAAATAGGATCATTAATGCATAGATAAATAGATAAAAGATAAAAACGTATTTAAATAGTGTTATAAGTATTAAGTACCTCAGCATCATCAAGTGTCTTCTTACTCCTTTTTGGCTTCGATGTTGTGGTCTGCAATAAATTTAAGGAAATTTATATCGTCTAAATCACAAGATAATCTTACTAGTCAATATTGTATGTTTAACTTGAATCAAAGATTATATATTACCTATTACTATACTGAAGTTTATTTGGTAATGTCCATATAATAGGTTGGCTACTGTTATAGACACTAGTTTGTAACTATTTAAATTGAAGATGATAATGTAATGTCCATATAATAGGTTGGTTACTGTTATAGACACTAGTTTGTAACTATTTAAATTGAAGATGATAATGTAATGTCCATATAATAGGTTGGTTATTGTTATAGACACTAGTTTGTAACTATTAAAAAATTGAAGATGATAATGTAATGCCCATATAATAAACTGGTTATTGTTATAGTCACTATTTTTAACGTAGTTAAATTTTTGTTTAAAACTATTAACATTTTACAAATGTATAACATAAAGTGTTGAAGAAAACCTGTCCAATCGGCACCTTTGGCTTGCTATTTTCACTGCCCTTTATCTCCGATGACGCCTACAAACATTTAGAGAAGAGTTGTTGCTAACTTCAACGCCACAACACAAATATTATGACCAACAACAACAATTTTAAAACTTACGATTTCATTTAAGTATTTGTATTGCAATCTTGTCCTCCTAATAGTCTTTCTGTCACTTTTTTGTGTATGAGAACTTGATGCCGCTATCGGTTTTGTAGTTTTCAATTCATTGTTGGGAATATTGCTCTCTTCCTTTAACTCCTTAGTTTCAATGCTCTCCTCCTCTAACTCCTTTTTTTCAATGCTCTCCTCCTCTAACTCCTTTTTTTCAATGCTCTCTTCCTTTAATTCCTTCTTCACGTCCTTCATCGTTTCCAACCTTGGAGGAAATTGAGGTGCTAGGAAACGAAGATTACTAACACTAAAAGTATCAATGTCAAAGGTTTCTGATTCACCATCAACATCCAACTTGCGTTTAGCATTGGCATTACTAGCAACCACTCCACCATCAGGACTTAAAAAAGGAAAATTCGCACGAGTGTTGATAGTGGCAGATTTAGGAGTTTTTCCAATATCCACCAAAGACGTCACACCATCATTATCAGCACCAAACTTTTGTAATTTAGCACCATCGATCATAGATATAAGTTGAGAAACTTTGGATTGTATATCTTTCACTGCTTCCTCAATCACAATTAACCTCTACCCAGTGGAAACATTAAAAATAAATAACAACACACATAATGTTAATTAATTTTGACAAATACATTAAAAAATTATGAGACTGAAACGATAATAAACTTACATCTTCATGGCTCCGACTCTTTTCTTTCACCATAATGACACTCTGATTACATTAAGCGTCTCTAAATTTTGTTGTGGAAAATTCTAAGAAGGAGAAATTCACAACATCAAACGAGGGATAGGATGCCAAATTTATCACAGCCAAGAATTGTTTTTTTAGAAAATAACAATCAAATATCCTAAAGGATAACCGAAAACAAAAAGATAAGTAATATTTAACTACTATCCTAATTTATAGGATGTGAATGTTTTATCTTCTTTTTTTAAAAAAAATATTAAATCATGGCTATTGGTTTACACGAAAAGTGTAGGTTACTTTTTGTAAAGGTATTGACCAAAAATAACAATGGACATCACACAAAAGGTAATAACAAAGATGGTAATGTCCAAACAGCTTTACAGACAAACACGTAAAAATTGTTCAGAAAATTAGGTTAAAGAGAGGCAGTTGTCTTCAACCCACGTTGTCTTCAACCTCTGTAAAACTCCAACACCAGCATCAATGGCAGCCGTCTTCGACCTAAATTCTACAGAAACATATAATGGTTCTAACATCTCGATTTTAACAACACGAATTAAACAATGGGTATAATAACTATAATTTATGGCAACAAATGGAGTTTATTATCTGAAAAACCAAACAACCATTGAGTATAATTCTCGAATATGATCATTAATGGAGGTGAAGAACAAACAAACAAACAAAAGACATGAGGCAGTTGTTCTTCAACCACAGACCCAATCCGAAACCACCATTAATGAATAAAAACAATGTACAAATTTATATAATCCTAGAAGAAGAATAAGAAGGTATTTCATGAACAATAACAATGGAGTTGAAGAAGTAAAACGAAGAGGGAGAGGTCAAAAAAAATAACAATGGAGGTAAAGGTAACAATGGAGGCATTGAGTTTAATTTCATGAACAGGTGAAGAAGAAGGAAGAGGGAGAAAGAAAAAAAAAAGATGAATGTAATTAACAATTTCAATTTTATTTTCGGTAATTAAGAATTTAATTTCGTAAATTAAAATCAAAAATTAATAATTATTTTCGAAAATTATAAATCTGATTTTTTAATTAATATTAGCAATTAAAGAAAATAGAAAAAAATAAATATTGCAATTTAAGAAAAATCAAAAACATTATCCTACGTGGAATTATATTGCAATTAGTTGCATTAGAAGAAACAAACGTACTTTCCAAGAGTTGAATGATTGGCTGTATGAGAATCGAAGAGGCTAATCGCCTAAAGGATAAGCTTGGTACTCTCGCTTTGAATTCTTCTAAAGCTAACTTAGTTGAATCTTCTACTCCTTTGTCTAACAATAGGTCTAATGCTAGCTAAGAAGAACAGAAGTAAGGACGAAGGAAAATCACCAGTAACAGCAAAAGAAAACAAAAGTCATTTCTTACCATCAACATAGGCCGAAGATCCACTACAACAACCCCGACCATTTGGTAGGAACATATGAACAAGAGAGGAAGAAAAAATGGCGTGAAGAAGAGAATAATTACAGAGATGAAAATGGTGTGAAGAAGAGAGGAAGGAGATGACAAAAAAAAACCAAAATAAGAGCCAAGGGTATTAAAGGTTACTTGCTGCAACATGTAACCTTATAAATCATATTGTTAGGAGAAAATTATGGGCAAAGATGAGATTATACTTGAATTATCAAAAGGTGGTAGCAGTGGTGGAAGATCAGGCAAAGATCGGGTTTATCTTATTAATATTTCCTACTAAAAATGGCTTGGTCATTTTCACTAGAAAAATAGGACTACATAACCAGTCTCAAGCTTCTCTCAATTGAGAATCAAACCTAAGACAGTGAGATCAATGCTTGTCAAGGATAAATCCGAACCTTTTTATAAAAGACAACAATATGCTAAAAGATAACCTCTTGATCATGAATCAAATCACCCTAATCATTAAGCAAAGAAGAGATATAATTTTTAGAATATCTCTCTTTCATTGAAATAGACCATTAAAAGAGAGTTAGATTCCATTATGTCTAACCATAGTAGGGACTTGTAACATTTGCCTAAAGGTTTTAAACCCATAAGATGTAAATGGATCTTTCATAAAAATTGTATCCGAATGGCTCTATTGATAAGTTTAAAGCTACACTTGTGATTAGAGGTTTTTCTCAAATTAGAGGTCCAGATTTCTTTGATACTTTCTCATTGATCAAGATAGCCAACGTTAGGATCTTGGTTGTTTAAGCGACGATTCATGACTTAGTGTTGCATCAAATAGATGGAAAAACGACTCTTCTTAATGGTGATCTTAAAGTAGAAAGGTACCAGAGTTAACTAAAAGGGTTTGTGGTTCAAGGTCAAGAACGTAAGGTGTGTAAGCTCAACAAATCTTTATGTCCTTAAGTAATATCCTAAGCAATGCTATGAGAAATGTCATAATACCCTTAGGGGTGATGGTGATGGCTTAGTGGTAAATTCTTCGGATACATGTTGTATCCAAAAATATGTGATACCTCTTATGTTATAATTTGTCAAAATGTGGATGACATGCTTATTGTTGGTTCTAACCTTAAGATTATGAATAACACAAAAAGATGAAGGACTTAGATAAAAATAATATTATGTTTGACATTTGGTTAGCTAAATCTAAAAATGGTTACACTATGAGTCAATCTCACTGTGTAGAAAATATTTTAAAAAGTTTGATGTTTGTCTTCTAAGACCCCTTATATATGATGCTAATGTGAAGCTTGTCAAGAATAAAGGTCTGAGTGTGTCTCAATAGCTATATGCTAAGGTGATTGGGAATGTGATGTTCATGATGAATTGCATTTGTCCTGACAGTGAGTAGACTTAGTAGGTATACTCACTATATATCCTAGTAGTGAATATTAAAACTCTCTTTATCTGTTACTTAGGTATCTTAGATGTGTGTTTTCATGTTAGTGGTTTTCCTCATATTTTAAAAATCTATTGTAAAGCATATTGGGAAATGGATAATGATGAAGTGTCCTCTACTAGCGGATATGTTTTAGTTTTAAATGGAGGTGATATACCATGAAGGTCTTCTAAATAACCATGTTTAGTCCGCTCCAACATGGAATCTGAATTTGTTGCACTTGAGTTAGTATGAAACGAAGCGAATTGGTTAAGGAATCTCCTAGACGACATTCTTTATCCGGGGAATGCTTGTCTGTAGTGTCATTACATTGTGATATTCAAGCGACAATTACGGTGGCAACCAATAGCAACTAAAATGATTAAAAGAGGCATATTCGTATTCAATATAGTGTGTTGAGACAATAACTCAAGAATGGAACCATTGCACCGGACTTTGTCAGGTTCGAAAATAACTTGGTGGATCCTTTCACCAGAGAATTAGCAGGCAAACAAGTCTCGGAAACATCGAGGGGGTGGCAGTTCAGCCCATGTGTGGCAGCAATGATTAGTATTACATTTTCCTCAATCCTATACATGACTATCTTGAAATTGTAATGCTTTGTTTGAGGTTGAACTATTTTATGAGTTCTTAATGGATTTAGTGAAATCCACCATAATATTATTTTTTTTGGAGATTGAGTTTCTTTAAACTCTTAATGAATCCTCTAAGTTTAGTGATGTAACGAAGCACTCATGGATGTATGTATATGGCTGTGAAGATTATACATCTTCTATGGAAAGTTTTTGCATTCTCGTAGAGCTTCAATAAGATCTAAGCTGAGCGCACGACTTTACAATTGACTCCAAATTTTTATTGCGGAGTTCATATATTATTGGAGTTTATTATACATTGGGGGTCTCGATCTAAATCTTAGTGTTTCAAGGTCTGCCACTTTTTGACCAAATATTTATAGATTAAACCCGAGAAGGAGCCGTGTAATAGGCCTCAAGATCACCATCTAGATAATCAGGAGGTTGAACACAAGAAGGCATATATAGAAGCCCACAAGATCTATCTAGCCTTCCTTAGTCAAAAGACAAAAGCAAGGTGGGTTGATGAGGGGGATGAGAACTCCCACCCTTTTCATCAGAGTTTAAAGATAAGAAGAGCTTAGAATAGAATTAATGTTATAGAATGCGAAAATTTAACAAGAAATGGCTTAACTATTACCCATTTACTTTCGTAATCCCCAACTATTGATTATTCCCTGTAGGAACCAACTTTACTATTTTATGACTTGTATTGGTCCTTACAGACTACTTTCTTGTGTATTTTTTCAAAATAAAAGTCACAATAAAATCAATAATTGGAGATTAAAACCAGCTTTGCTCTCTAGCCATTGCCAAATAGGCGCACGCTAGCGTGAGTGGCTAACATACACCAATCTCATCCAATGTCTAGAAAGAAGAAGTCTAAAGCTGAAGGGAAGAGTGGGGATTGAGCTGGGAACAATGCTCAAGCCTCTGGTCTAGCTCAATCAAAGGAAAAGGAGGGTTTGCGTGCCCAATCCAATGAAACAGTAACCGTGAAATCGGGTAAGGATTCTCAAACTTCTTCTGTGAATAGGAGACTGAATATGGAATCTGAACCTAGAACTGAGAACGTAGGATGGAATGCTTTATTTGATAGCTATAAGCTTGCTCGTAAGGGTCAATCATTTCACTTTGTAGCTCCAACTCTAATCTAGGTCAATCTATGGCCAAATAACTGAAACTGACATTGAACCTTTAACTTTGAAATTTAAGAATGCTATGATAATGTATATTATTGGAGTTTCCCCTACTTTAGCAGCTATAAGAAGATATATTGCATCATAATGAAATAATGGGGCTGAAACTCAACTTTTCTATCATGATGAGGGATATTTTATTGTTCAGTTTCAGTCTGTTGATGATAAACATGAAATCCTTTTTACTGGCCCTCATATGTACAATGGGAAGCCTGTGATTGTTAAACCTTGGGCTCCACAATTCAATTTTAATGAGGAGGTGTTGAAAGTCATCCCTCTTTGGATTGGCGTGCCTAAATTTCCTTTGAACTGTTGGGGGAAAGAAGCTCTTAGAGAATTGGTAGTATGGTTGGAACCCCTCTTTATGTTGATGAATGTACTACTCACCAAATCAGAGTATCCTTTGCTAGAATTCTTGTGGAGATTGATGTCACTCAGCCTTTTCTTTACCATATCCACATTGAGGATCCTTATGGGTGTGTTTTTAAGCAAAAGGTATTGTATGACTGGAAACCTTCCTTTTGTACCAAATGTAATAGAGCTGGGCATAATTGTGATAAAAATCAGGTTCCTGCTAAGGTTAACAAGAAAACTCAACAATGGATCAAGAAGGTTGTTCCTGATCCTGTTAGTAATTTGGAGATATAGCAAGAGATACCTGTAGTGGAGCAAGCAGTAGCTAAGCCTACAACTGGTCAGTCTCTGATAATTAGAAGTGTTCAGATGCATACTCCAACTAGGGATAAGCTTCTCACTCAATTGATGACTCCTGCAGCTGAAACTTCTAAGGCTAGCTCTTCATAAGTTGAAATATGGAAAGTTGTTACTAAGAAAACTAGAGACAAGGGTAAAGCAACAATGTTCCCCACTCCTATGCAGAATACTTATTGTTTTCTTACTCCCTCATATGAGATTGAAGATGAGGTTATATGGGATGGCACTGACCTATACCTCTCGTGATTAAATTTTGCTCTTGGAATATCAGGGGGCTCAATGACCCCGCTAAAATCATTGAGATTAGGTCCTTGCTTAGAGCTCAGAATATTAATATAGTTTCTTTATTGGAGACTATAGTTAAGAGCCATAACAAAGAGACAATTATGAAGAAATTTGGTGTTTCTTGGAAATGGGTGTGTAATTATGATTACTCAACTAGGAGTAGAATCTGGATTGGCTGGCAGCATTTTAACTTAGATATCAAGATTGTTAGTATCTCTGAATAGGTTATACATCTAGAAGTATATAATTAAGGCAGCCTTTTGTTTTGATCACTTGTGTGTATGGCTTGCATATAGTGAGTGACACGAATAGTCTATGGTCTGAATTGAGTTCTTTAGCTCAATGTATTCAGTCTCCTTGGATTGTAGTAGGAGATTTTAATGTTGTTCTGTTAGTGCATGATAGAGTTAATGGAGCCCCTATTACTCTGTATGAAACTAAAGATTTTGATGGATTTGTGACAACCTGTCATTTGGCTGAGTTTAGAAGCTTTGGTTATTTTTACTCTTGTACCAACAAAGATATTGGTGATCAAAGAGTTCCTAGCAGGATTGACAGATGCTTTGGAAATGATAGTTGGATGATTAATTATGGGCATATTGCTTGTTGCTACCTCAATAACTCTATTCCTGATCACACACCTCGCATTGTTGAGTGTGTTTCTTAGGATTGTGGAGGGGGTAGACCATTTAAAATTTTCAATCATCTAGATGAACATGATCAATTCTTGAAGGTTATTCAAGATCACTGGCAAAGTGGTGGCAGAGGAAATTTGCTTCAACAGGTTTGGTTTAGATTAAAGAAGCTGAAACCTAGCTTGAAGCTGCTTCATAATAAGGAGTTTTCTGGGATTTCTGATAAGATTGATACTGCTAGGCAAGATTTGCATAATATTCAGTCTGAGCTGCAAGTCTCTCCTACTAATAATAGTCTTCATACTAGGGAAGCTGTTGTTGTAATTACTTTGAAGAAATGGTTTTTTGTTGAAGATAAAGCTCTCAAACAGAATGCTAGGGTTCATTGGCTTAAGTTGGGGGACTCTTGTTCCAAGTTCTTCTTTACAGCTATGAAAGAGAGATGAAATATAACTAGAATTTATGTTCTTCTTGGTGACAATGGTGAGAGCATTACTCATCCTACTAGAATTCAAGAAGCTATTCTTAGCTTATATATTTCTCTGATGGGTTATGCTAATTCTGGTTTATCTCCTGTGGAGGTTGATGTCATGAGATCTGGTGCTAAGGTCTCGCTTGAGTCTTGTGTTGCTCTTAATGAACCTGTCTCTTATGAGGAGATACATACTGATCTTCACTTATTTGATGACTCTAAAGCTCCAGGTATGGATGGGTATAATTCTTTCTTTTTAAAAAAGCCTAGCCTGTTGTCAAACAAGATGTATGCAATGTTGTCCTTCAGTTCTTTGATTGTGGAGTTATGCCTACCCAGGTAAATATAACTTCCATAACTCTTGTTCCTAAAATTCCCAATCCTACCAAAGCTTCTCATTTTAGGCCTATCGCATGTTGCAATCTTCTCTACAAAATAATAGGGAAAATCATCACTAGTAGACTCCAAAAATGTGTTGCTGAGGTTGTGAGTGAATTTCAATCCGGTTTTAATCTTGGAAGACACATTGCTGATAATATCTTGCTTTCATCTGAGCTTATTAAGGGTTATACTAGATCTCACATCTCCCCTAGGTGTGTCATTAAAGCTGACCTTAAAAAAGCCTATGATTCTATTGAGTGGCCTTTTCTTCATACTATTTTTGTTAAGCTAGGGTTTCCTAGTGAATTCATTTCATGGATTATGGCTTGTGGCTTGTGTAACTTCTGTGTCTTAATCTGTCCTCATTAATGGTAAACCTTGTACTCCATTCAAAGCTTAAAAAAGTCTTAGACAAGGTGATCCATTGTCTTCTTTCTTGTTTGCCATTGGTATGGAATATTTGACTAGGTTTATGAAATCGATGGTTGTTAAACCTTCTTTTCATTTCCACCCTAAATATAAAAGAGTTGGCATTACACATGTTACGAAACTTCTATTAGGCTTTACTTCCAAGCTTTTAAGAACTTCTCTAAAGCTTCTGGTTTAGAAGCTAATATGGAAAAGAGCAACATCTATTTTGGGGGTGTTAGAGAGGAAATGAAAAGCTTCTTGAGTGGTGTGATTGGTATGCCTCAAGGGTCTTTTCATTTCAGATATCTTGGGGTCCCTCTGTCCACTAAGAAACTTAACTACACTCAATGTAGACCTCTCATATTTCGCATATGCTAGCTAAGGTGAAAACTTGGAACACAAAATTTCTGAGTTATGCTGGGAGGCTTCAGTTGGTAAAATCGGTTCTTGTTAGTATGCAGACTAATTGGTGTCTGATCTTTGTCTTGCCAAAGAAAATCTTGAAAGAGATTCATGCTTTTTGTAAAACTTTTATGTGTACAGGTGATGCTAAGAAATCTTCTAAATCACCTGTTGCTTGGGAAACTCTTTGTCTTCCTAAGGCCTCTGGAGGTTTGAATCTTAGGGATACTTGTGCTTGGAACAAGGCTACTATAACTAAGCTCTTATGAGCTCTTTCTTTTAAAAAAGACAAGCTTTCGGTTAGATGGGTTGATAGCTATTATGTGAAGAGAGGGTTTATTGATACTATGCCCATCCCTCTTACTTGCTCTTAGAACTTCAAAAAAATTCTTCATTGTACAGACATGGTGCTAAGTTTTGGTGGTTGGAGCAGGCTTCAAGCACCTAAGGGGTTTCGTATAAGCAAAATGTACAAACTCCTTATTGGTGATCAACTGAAGGTACCTTGGAGAAAACTCATCTGTAACATTATGGCTGCTCCAAGAAGTGTGTTCATTGTGTGGTTGGCTATCTATGGCAGATTAGCAACTATTGATAGGCTTATCAAATGGAATGTCCCTTGTGATCCTGTGTGCAAACTATGTGGCAACTGTGATGAATCTCACTCCCATCTTTTCTTCTCTTGTGTTGTGTCTGCTAATATATGGAGTAGAGTGTTGCTTCTTCTGGGAGTAAACAGATCCATTCTCCCTTTTGCTGAGGAATCGGAACATGTAGTGAAGTTGAGCAAAAGGAAGAATATCAAAGCAAAGTTGTATTCTATGGCTTTTGTTGAAAATGTCTATAGCATCTGGTTGTATAGAAATGATAAAGTTTTTAATAGCTCTACTAAATCTAGCAATCAGTTGTATAGGGATATTATCTTTAAAATTGTTGTTAGGGGTAATCCTAACATGAGAACTCTGTTGATATAATTGTCTAGGCTTGTTAAGGCACAAAAAAATCAATAATTGGATGGCACAAAAAAATCAATTATTGGATGGCACAAAATAATCACAAGAAATCCCTATAAGGACCTATACAAGTCACAAAATAGTAAAGTTGGGTCCTACAGGGAATAATCAATAATTGGGACTTATAAAAGTAAATGGGTAATAGTTGAGCCCTTTCTTGTGAAATTTTCCTAAAGAATAACATGGGTGAATGGAACTTCACTCCTGAATTAGTCAGTGATTCTTACATCAGGTTCCATAAAGAGCTCTTAGGGACCACTTGGAATAAAGAGAGGGATGTTAATAGGCATATTATTGGAGGTGAACCTGTTCTCTCAGAGCTACATCAACAACAACTGAGCCTACAATTCACAAATGAGGAAATCATAGCTACACTCTTCTTTATTCCCAACAACAAAGCCCCATGAATTGATGGATTTAATGGCCAATTCTTTAAAGCCTCCTGCAGCATGGTGGGAGAGGATATGATAGCTACAGTCAAGGAATTTTTTCATTTTGGAAATGCATGCTGAAGGAGGTAAATACCACCATTATCACTCTGATCCCTAAAATTAAAAGCCCAGTTTCAGTAGGTGATTATAGGCCTATTGCTTGATGCTCTATCTTATATAAAGTGATTACTATTAAACTGATTTGTATAATATTGAGAGTAGTCTTACCTGATATAATTTCTCAGAATCAAGGTGCTTTTGTTAAAGGAAAGAGTATCGTTAATAATGTGCTTGTGTGCCAAGACATTGTAAAACTGTATAAGAGAGATCAAAAAATATGAGGTTGTATGATGAAAATTAACCTTAGGAAAGCATATGACACTATTAGTTGGGAGTTTCCCTGAACATTTCATTAAAGTAGTCGTGGCATGTGTGTCTACCCCAACATTCTCCTTGATGATAAATGGAAGCCTATATGAGTTCTTTCCTGGGAAAGGAGGTATTAGACAAGGAGGCCCACTTTGTTATTTGTAATATGCATGGAATATCTGTCTAGAATCTTCTACATATTGGTAATATGGATGTGTTCAAGATCCATCCAAGGGGTGAGCCTATGAGATTGAACTCTATATGCTTTGCTGATGACCTACTACTATTCTGCAAAGGAGATGTTCCATCTGCATACCTAATGCTACAAGGTATTCCTCTTTTTTCTGAAACATTTGGGCTGTGTGCAAACAAAGGTAAATCTGAAACTTACAGTGTGGGGATAGAAACTGGTGAAGTTTAGAGATTGGATAACATGTCTGGTTTTATCATAGGTGAACTCCCTGTTAGGGACCTAGGGGTACCAATTTGTTCTAGAAAGCTTAAAGCTACAGATTATAATATGTTGGTTGTCAAAATGACTATGAAGATCACTCAATGGTGCACTAGGAACCATTCCTATGCAACCAAAATTCAACTCATAAATTATGTCCTCATGAGCATTCATAGCTATTGGGCACATGTAGTCAGTATACTAGGTAGTGATCTGAAACAGACAAGTAAAGCTTCATGTGAGAACACAGGTAAAGTAAGCTGGGATGAGGTGTGTCTCCAAAGAAAAATGGAGGACTGAGAATTAGAGATGTGCATAATTGGAATAGAGCGGTTGTTGGCCAATTTATCTGGCACATCGGTGCCATGAAGAACACCTTATGGGTTAAATTGATACATTCAGTGTACATCCAAAATTCTAATTGGGTGATTTTACCCCACCAAGGGTGCTAGTTTGATTGTGAAAGTCATATGTAAAATCAAAGATCAACTGAGAGGGATTGACATGGAAAATTGGATCTCTTGCCAGGAATATTCAATTGGAAAAGTGTATAGGTAGAGTCAAAGAACTGATGAAGTGCAGAGTTGGTGTAGTGGGGTTTGGAATAGATTTTCAATCCCAAAACATAGAATTATTACTTGGTTTGCAGACAAGAGATAGACAACATATAGGTTGTGAGTATAGTAAGGCATCCCTCCAACAGATCCAGAGCTGTTTGGGGATCAAAAACAGATCACATACCATTCATTAGTTCCTTCAATGGATCAAGTGCATGTATAAGGGGAATCAGGTCAGGGAGAAAGTGGATGCAGCTTGTATAGCAGGAGTAATCTACGATATTTGGATTTATAGGAACATAGCTTTGTGGGACAAAAAAAGTTTTTTTTGCTAGAGTAATTGTAGAACAGATCAAATGTTTGGTTAGGAATAGATTATAGAGTATTGGAAATGAAAAACTGGGCAGCATAAATAAGGATTGGATACAGAATATCTTTGTACAGAGAGTCTGTTCGGAATCCTTTGTGAGCTTTAGAGCCCTTCCTAGAAGGTTTGTAAAATCTCTTAAAGGATGTTTAGGTTGTAAATGGTTATAGTTTTTTTTGTAGTTGTATATATTTTTTGCTTATCAAAAAAATATCTAAAGATTTGGAAGCTTCGTTCAACCTTGCACTTGTAGGTTGTTGCCTCATTTTACTAAACAATTGGTTTCAAATTACTTTATTTAACACCATATGCCATGTATTACATTTTCTCATTTGCCCAATAATTCTTCTAGCTTTGGTTTTCCCTTTTTTCTTTTTCATCTTTTGAGGTGAATTGATGGGGCATGATGAATATCGTTTGGTCATGGAGTGACCGTCCTTAACGAATAATGATCTTATGTTTAACAAAAGTTAAGAGCACAATGAAATCATATCCTTAATTTTCTCCAATCCCATAGGTGTTCCCTCTTTTAATAAACTTAATATTTTGATTGAATACCTTCTTCAATATGGGGGTTTATGCATCTTGAATTGGGGAGGGGGTTCATCTCTTTAACTCTTTGTGGTTTTTATGACCATGAATAATAAATTTCAATATCTTCTTTCTTTATTTGATAGCTTAGAGGCTCCATTTGAGATAAGAGTCTTCTAAATCTTTCATTATATCTTTTTTTTTAAATAGACTAGTGATCAATTGATTGACTTATGTTTTTCAAATAAATAATGACAAAAATGATTACACGAATCTATTTTATATAAGTGAATTCAACAAAGAATAGTCTCCCATTACCCTTTTACAAGTCCCTCCGTCAAACTTACAATTATTATTCGACAACAAAAGTTAAATAATTATCATTGGTTAGCAAAAGTTGATCAATTCTCATGGAATATAAGCGTTAGGTGCAACAATTTCTGTTTTAGCGTTTCTACTACTCATATCGTTGACATATGTTCCCAAGGTTTTGATAAGACCATTAATTCACAGCCGTGAAGGCATCAGGAATTAGTCTATAGAGGTCAAAATCATTAATTAGCAAGACCAATATTTGATGATTGTCATAACATTCTAACATACTAGCTTAACACCTCGGCCTAATTAACTTCTTTTTTTTTCAATTAGCAAGACCAATATTTGATGATTGTCAAAATCGATTCTTAAAGTTAAGCTTAGGGGGTTAGTTTTAACCCTTAACATTTGATTTTGATGTCAAAATTGAAAGAAAAAAAAGACCCAAAAGACCTCTTTTTACGTGCGAGTGACCGTTTTAATGGTTAACTAACGGAATATGCTTTTATTAACAGAATATTCTTCATTAAGGCTATATTTGGCAATAATTTATAAAGTAGGGCTACCAATGAGAAACTTTTTTACAAATTTCCACCGATGAGAATTCCTAAGACCTAAGGGCCACCATTGAGAATATCCCATAAAACAACTATAAATAGGATTCCGACATCAATGGTAAGATAATTCATTATATTCTACGTATAACTTTTGTAACCTTATATCTAATCATGGTCACTAGTGTGTGGTTTGGCTTAAGAGAGAGGATAACGAAAGTGCTAATAAATGAAGTAATCTGAAGAATGAATTAGGTTTTTAAGAATATATTGAGAAAATCCTAAAGTTTTCGATTAGTATTGAGATTAGCTTATAAATCATCTGTAGAGTAAACTACGTGATTTAGAAGCTAATATAGCCAAGGTTAACTAGTTAGGGAAGGAGTTAGAGTTGATGATGGTCGTAAATTAAGTTCAATGATTGTGGTAGGTAGGTTTCTAACTAAGAATATTAAATATGAAAGCTTTAATAATAGAGTAGTTGTGTGTCTACAATATCTTGAGATTGGTTATAATTATCGTTAAGCGATAGCGATTGTTAGTAAAAGGTTATATAATCTGGGAAACAATACACTAACCTAGTTCAGTCCGATCATGTTAAGTCTATGTTGTTTGTATAAGTGAAACCTTTCTAGAGGAAAAATGGAGATGCGTGGATGTTTTAGTGGTAATTAGAGGATTAGTTATCTTGTTTAGTTGATAAATTTGGGGAAACTGACAAAAGAACCTAATTAAAAGAACATAGCTAAGGTTGTTTTGTCTAAGTGATTCTAATACAGAGTGAATATCTAGTATTGTTTCATTGCATACATTAGTATTGGTGTTATAATCAGAGGTTGCTCATTAAGTATTATGGTTGTTGAGGTAACTTAAAACAATTAAACCTGCGAGAAATTATCAACTCGTCTTAGACGCTAACTTACGGAAGAGTCGAATGGACGAATGGAAAGAGAGGGGTAGGTTGAGAGTCATCCATAAGCGAGTGCTTCTGGTCGTCCAATAACTGAAGTTCCCCAATTTGACGAAGCCGACGCATGCGGGGAGCGTGAAGAGGACGGATGGAAAGAGAGCTAGAGGTTGAGAGTCATCCAGAAGCATGTGCTTCTGGTCATCTGGAACCTGAAGTTCGCCAATTAGATGTAGTTGAGGCTTATGCGGAAAGTGAAGAGAAATCAAAAACCTCTGCCCAAAACAGGGAGCGTCTAGGGCTTGTTTCTTCCCATGCTTTATTTTGGCCAACAAGAAATGGCTTAACAAGGTAAAGCAAAACCTTGATCTTTTCTCAACCACTATCCTCATGTCGGGGTATATAATTGTCATACCTTGCCCAAAAGGCACCATAGTCAATGCCCCTAGTGCCACTTTTCAGTTTATAAGTTATCCTTGGATGCTGGCTTAAGATTCCCTCTACATGAGTTCATTGAACAAATGCTTCATCATTATAACTTGGGCCCCGACCAGTGGGTCCCTAGGCCTCGCTGAACGTTTGATCATTCATAGCCTCTAGGTTGTTTAGGGGGTGAAATCCCTCCATGCATGGTCGTCTTTACACATGTGCATTATTTAACCAAGGTACCAAACATGGTAGATGGTACTTGATACAACATTTATTATTTAACCAAGCCATCGGAAATGCACGACTAAAAGGCATATTCATATATTTGAACGCTCCTAGTAAATAAATTACCTGGTGGCTAAGGTACATAGTCGGGCTTTATAATGAATCATGGAAGGATGGCCCCGTTACTTAACCTTGAAAGCTCGAACGACACGATAACAAACTATAAGAAGGAAACTAAATCAACTCTGAAAGGATCGGCCTATTGGCTCGCCTTCAAGGACTACTATTACGATGACAAATTCCTTGTGGCCACCGGTTTAAGTGAAAGCAGGGATAGAGGTAATAGTATTAAGCAAGTGACTTTTATCCTTTAAGAATATGTTTAAGTACCAATCGTCTGATTTAATTTTGTTTCTTGTCTTTTTTTAGGACGAGCTAGGGTTGCAAAGGCAAGGCGGAAAAAATTCCTCAGCCTTATCTTAGCCAACCATACTTGTCTATTGTTATATTTTGGACGAGCTGGTCTTATAAAGGCAAGGCGACTGATTTTCCAAGCTGGCCTTATTTAACAAGCCATACTTGTCTAACTGTTAATATTGGACGAATTGGTAGCAAAGGCAAGGTGAATGATTTTCCTAAACTGTCTTAGTTATCAAACCTTGTTTGTTTAAATTAAATTTCTAGACGAACTAGTCTTGCAAAGGCAAGGCGTCTGCCTTCTTACCACACCATGTTCGTTAAACTAAAATTTTTGGACAAACTGGTCTTGCAAAAGAAAGGCGGGTGGTTTTTCAGGCCAGTCTTGCGTAGCAAGCCATGTTCGCCAAACATAAATTTATGGATGAATAGTTCTTGCAAGGCAAGGCAGCTGATTTTCCCAGTCGTTCTTCCGTAGCAAGCCATGCTCGTCCAACTTATGTTATTTAACGTGGTAAAGACTCTTCGAGTTAGTGGAGGATCATGAGGTTGTCCAACCCATTTTCATTCGTCTTTTCCGTTAAAAGAGGTTATACATGATCAATTTTTTCATATAGGGGTAAAGGACCCGAATCAGAGGTGGCAATAGAAAAATTACATACTCGTCAAAGGCGTTAACCTCCACTTTCTAAAAATATCCACGATGGATAGAGATAAGCTCAACATGCACTTTTAAGTCCTAGCCGAACGGCTTTGTGAAAGTCTTGAGGGGGGAAAAGCTAATTATGTTGGCATCATGTCCCAAATGGCGGTCGAGGTACTTTTCTTCCCTTTGTTGTTGTTTCTTCTTTTTAATACGCTATCAATCATACTCAATTTTTTGACTAAGTTTTCTTGGTTGTTTTGTATCCAAAGATTTCAGAAAGGAGAATGCAAGAGGACTGATGTCAGGGACTATGCAATCCAAGAGATTGAAAAGGCCAAGATCGTCAACCACTAAACTGAACCTGCTCACGAGAAGATGGTGGCTAAGCTTGGGAGAAAAAATAAGGAGTACTTGATCAAATTAGATCAATTATACAAGGAGAAGGACCAGCTTGAACTTGCTCTCAACATAGCTCGTGCAGATGCTTTTGCAAAGCGTTATCAGACCTTGGTTCTGAAGGTTGAACTTAAGAAGGAGAACTTAATCCTCAGATTTTAGAATAAATTAAACAGCAAAATGTTGACACCATGCACCAAATCCCTCGCCATCTCCATCGAGGTGGCTATGAATGGGCCTTTGAGGCTTTTAAGATGATAGAGCACTACAAGAAATCGCGCTTTTACCGAGTGAATAGAACGACTAACTCATTTGCAGTCGGAAATTTCAATTTTAACGACCACTTATTAGTAATTACGACCGCTAATGAAACAGTCGGTAAATAACGACCGCTTAGTTTATTTACCTACCGAATGTCGGTCGGTAGATTCACTATTAGAATACTCGCTACATCCGACCACTTGGCTGAACCTCTTCGTTGCCCATCATATATAAGGGGTGAAACCCTAAATGACTCCAGCCACCAAACACTCCTTTTCCCTCTTCCCTTTTTTCTCTCCAATATTCACCATCGTCCCCATTTTTCAAATCTAATTCCTCCATTCTTTCACATCTTGGTTTTGTTTAAGAACAAAAGCTTAAAGTTTGATGAATTATACATAAAGATGGAGCAAATTTCGAATTTTAAGGAAAATTTAGAAGAATCAAACCTCACAGTCCATTTGGATCGATTTTTTTCGCGAAGATGGGTTAAAATTCAGTTTTGTTATCAATAACTCAAGAACCCAGCTAATCATCCAGTCTTTGGCGAAAAAAGCAAAGATGACACGGTTTTTTAGCTGATTTTTATGCTTAGCTTAAGATCTACATTTAAGATAATCTATATATATATTAAAAAGCGTAAGCAAGTATTGCAATCCGCCACGTGTCACCACCCCTTTTTGAATGACACTATATCCCCTTCATTCTCATATAATAAAAAAAAATGTCAATGTAAAGATTCAAACCCATGACCTTGCGTATACAATAAGGAGTTCCAACCACCACTCCAATATGTTATTAGTGTTTCTTCTATTAAAATCAATAATAATGTATGAATAGAAACCAAAAGTTAAGTTGTATATATTTGAAATACAAAAATATGTCAATGTGAAGATTCGAACCCGTGACCTTGAGTACGCAATAAGGAGTTTTCAACCACCACTCCAACATGTTATTAGTGTTTCTTCTATCAAAATCAATAATGATGTATGAACAAAAACCAAGAGTTATATTGTAAATTTTTAGAATGCATATTGTAAATGAGATGATTTTTTTTGGATAATTTTTCACAACAATTATACATTAATTATTTTAACTATTATTAAATTCAATGCACAAAAATTCCCGAGCATCGCCGGGACCTAAATACTAGTTTTATATTATATAGGTTCATGTAATTGTAGATATATGTTGTTGATATTCGGTTTTATTTTACATTTACAACTCTTGTGGTTTTCTATCGAGCAACATTCATTGTAATATAATAGCATAATTTGGTTTTTAGTTTCATTGAATTTTGGTACTAGCTTGTCTATATTTTTGTTGTGGGTAAATTTCTTTTGATTCCCCATGATGTGCATGCCATTTTAACAAGTAACAATTTGTTCCAGTTTCTAACGTTAAAAGCAATGTATGGTTATATGTTCAAGCCTTGTGGGAAGAAAATTGATTGTCGAGTTCCCATTTTGAAATTAACATTTTATTTCAATGAATAATCAAATACAAGAGATTTCTCATGTATCCGATTTGCAATTTCAATAGCTCGTTAATTTGACATTGGAAATTGTAAAATCAGTTTTCCTTTTTTTTTATAAAAATTTAGCTCGAAATTTCCATACTGTTTTGCGGTCGGCAATGTGTCCAATACCTACTGACAAGCGGTCGGTAAATTACCTACCTCTAAACGATCGATAAAATGAAATTACCGACCAGCGGTTTTTCTACTGACCAAAAACGGTCTGATGTGGTCGGTATTTCTCTTTACCTACCGTTTTCGAGGCATTGCTGACCGTTTTGAGCGGTAGGTAAAAAGACAGATTCTTGTAGTGGAGGGCCTTGCTCAGTTGTCCAACTACCATTGATGGTTGAATCATTGCGAATAAGCATGTAAGGCCAAGATTTGTGACAAGACTCCCCCCAAGTGGGTTGATTCTGATGATGAGGATCAGAGCCGGATGCATGTTTAAAATTTGGTAGACAAATGTCTACCCAACTTTTTTGGACAAAAATAACTATTTATTGGTTGAATTTTTTTTTTTTTTAAAAAAGAAAGAAACACTAAAGGAGGAAATCACGTGAATTATTGCTTTGGAAGTTGTAATTCCAAATCCAATGAAGTACAGATGTACAACAGTTACACGGCTCACACAATTAAATGTTGGGATCTTTTACCCATTTGTGGTCCCCACCATAAAATAAAAAAAATCAGGCGCATATCCCCAAAATCTTGCAACCGCCAACACCACAACACTGAATCCTAATTCGATGATGACGGCATGCAGTGAGTCCGTGACAAACAATTTATTAAACTTTTTCCTCTTTTTCACCATTTAAGTGGACCTTTGGAACATTGTATCAAGTAATATTCTTATTACAAAATTTGATATTATGATATATTTGTTCAATTTGTAAATTTTAGTTGTTGATCATCAAAATTAATTTGATGTATGATTTAACACTTGCACAATAGCAAATAATTTAATTAGATTATGTATAACTATTGTGCAATTTTCATTTCTAAAAACATGAATAAACGTAGTTCATCAAAAACGAAGAATACGATGCATTTATACTTTCAAAAGAAAAGAAAGAGACATGAAGATTCCACATCATCCCTATTTCCCCACAAAATCAAATAGGTGCAATTTGAAATTAACTCTCTCTCACATGATCCTGGGAAGAGAAAAAGAATTATTGATTATCACTCAAGTGACCAAGATGTCGTCCGAAGAGAATATATTCTGAGAAAAGTTGTCCAACCAAATGAACATGAATTTCCTCAAAGATATGTTGGACATAAAATGTGTCGTTTTAATGTTGATTGGTTTTCAAAGTACAAAAAATGGCTTGAGTATAGTGTTGAAAAAGACGCTACATTTTGTTTCATATGTTATACGTTTAGAGATGATGTTAGTGTAATGGATTGTGATGGACATGACGCTTTTGTAAAAAAGTGGCTTTAGGGATTGGAATAGGCCATATACTTTAGTTAAGCATATTGGCAAGATTAATCGTGTTCATAATAAATGTATGGAGAAGTATAATGATCTAATTTATCTGAAAGCATCCATTCGCAATACTCTATCACCACTTAGTCCACAAGTTAGAAAAGATTATCGAGCACGGTTGATTAACACTTTATTGTTTGAAATATCATTTACTTCAAGGTTTAGCCATTCGTGGGCATAAAGAGGGTGAGTATTCATCTAATAAAGAGAACTTTCTTGAAATTTTGACATGGTATGCAAAAAAGAAAGGTTAATGTTGGTAAAGTTGTCTTGAAAAATGCACCCGAAAACAACTAAATGATTGCTCCTTCAATTAAAAAAGATCTCATTAATTCTTGTTCCAAAGAAACCGTCAAAGCCATTATTGAGGATTTGGGTGGTCATTATTTTGGAATATTAGTTGATGAATCTCGTGATATGCCTTGTAAAGAGAAAATGGCTTTTTTTGCGCTATGTTAATAAACAAGGAACAGTAGTGGGACGTTTAATCGGCGTTGTTCATGTCACATATACTACTGCTTTAACTCTTCGGCGGAATGCAATCTATTTTGTGCTTGCTGAATATTCACTAAGTCCAACTAAAATTCATGGGCAAGGTTATGATGGTGCAAGTAGAATTAAGAAAGATACGAATGGAATTAAGACTTTGATCATGAATAAAACTCGATCTGCATATTTCTTTGGACGAGTTTGCACGTGTTTATTAGATATAATATTTATAAAACCAACTTTCGAATACAAATTAATGTATGAGGCAAGTAGGGTCGAACCACAGAGACTTAGGTACTAAAGTATGTGTATAAGAGATCGAAAGGGGGGTTTTCAGATCAAAAGGTCAAAACTAATAACTAAGAAAACAATAATAAACTATAGGGAATATCAATGGAGAAAGGTCTTGAGTTCGGTCAATCGTCGCTTCAATTCGTGTTATCGATAATCGGTTTCTAAATACGAACAACTTATCTTAATCACAAACAGATTGAGAATTCAATCCCGCTTCCCTCTAAAGATACGTTAAACTACCCGAAACTGCAGATAGATTAACTGAACTATAGAACAACCTAATTGAAAAAGCAATTTAGGTTCAATTCTAAAGAACGTCAAAGCCCTAGGAAACTATGTGCCAAACAACAATTACTAGCGCAATTATTCAATTTGGAAATAGAGAATTCACAAGGAAATAACAAGAACAATCAGATTCAAAGTTAAACCCTAGTTTGCTACTCATAAACAAAGAACAAATAATCGGCAATTGAACTATGTAATAGCAATTGATTAATTGAA
The DNA here is from genome assembly GCA_947645195.1 of Patellifolia procumbens. Taxonomy (NCBI): domain Eukaryota; kingdom Viridiplantae; phylum Streptophyta; class Magnoliopsida; order Caryophyllales; family Amaranthaceae; genus Patellifolia; species Patellifolia procumbens. Next base: position 8,956,942 of record CANSGD010001328.1, read on the forward strand.
AAGAGAATAAAATCAATAATCAAACAATGAAAATAGAATTCAATATTATAACTAAGGAATTGTTCATAAAAGAAACCTCACAATAAACTAACCGAAGATTAGATCACCGTTCTCAAGAATCGATTTACGCTACGATCGGCATAGCATACATCAATGAATCTTCAATAATAAACAAAAGCTTAGAAAGATTAGAGAGAAGGAAGAAGTGTTTCTCTCTTTAATTAGGGTTCTAATAAAGACTAAGTATCAAAACATAATAAAGAATTAGAAAATTAAACTATTAAAACTAAGATAATACGCTACAACTAGTCAAAATAGCCCAGCCCACGTCGCCGCATTCGGCATGTGCAGGACGCGCAGGCCAAGCGCTCAGGTCGCACGAGCTGACTGATATGTGCTGCTGCTTGGAGGCCTGTCGCGCGAGGCGCGCAGTGAAGGCGCGTGAGTCGTGCACGGAGCTGCTGCTCGCTGGGCGCTACGCTGGGCGTGCAAGGTAGTGCGTGAGGCACGCATACTTCCTGATTGCGTACTCTGCTGCTTGGCTAGTTACGAAGGCTTGCGGTTTGGCTTCCGAAGTTACTTTTTTGCTTTGCTTGTCGCTTTAAGAACATAGCTACCTCTCATACGAACACTCGACTCGAACGCTAGAACTTATTGACTTTCATTATCAAATGAACCACAAACACGGGACGATGTCCACCTGTAAAAGATTAAAATAATATGAAGTCTCCAAATGTCCCTAATCCACCTCTAGAACACCGCAACAAACTCAATTCTCCATATACCACACTTAGGCAAATATATCTGAAACTCTGCTTCTCAAGCCATAAACCCCTACTAAACGAACTCTGAGATGCTCTAAATACACGACTAATATGATCTCATCAAATACCCCCACACTTGAACATTACTCGCCCTCGAGTAAACTCAATCATTAAGAACATGGGGGAACACCTTTCCACATCAAAACATAAATGAACTACTCCCCTTATCGCTCCATCTTAGTGTACAAATACGATGCCACTCCTCTGAATCGCTTAAGGTCAAACACAAGGGTACCAGATACCCCCACACTTGAACCAAAAGCTCACCTGAAATACGTTAGTAGCAGAATCAATAACAATCAATACCAAGATCACACACCAAGTAGTCAAAAGTTCAATAAGGTGAATTCGAGGCCCAAAAGATCTCAAAGGACTCAAATTCACACCAAATTTGCACAAAACACCACATTCACTCCTTATTTCTCCAAAGATAGATGAGTTCTAACCTATTCGCCTCTACTTCCAACACCAAGATGAAATCCTACCCGAAACACTCCTTATATCACCATCTTCTTATGACACCAACTCTGGCAAATGATTCAAAATATCTCTCTTATATCTCTCATTTTGCCTAGGACTTCTTTCGAGTTTTCATCCTATAGCTTCACACTTTTTTTTTTCAAAATGAACTCACCACTTCACCCGCTCTAGATAGCCACTTTTTTGCATAGGTTGCTCTTTCGAGTTTTCAACCTATCCGAGCCCCCATTCTTATCTGAGTTTCTAACTCACTGAGTTTTCACATATTTTTTTTGGATTTTTTCATTTTTCAATTTTTTTTTTCAATTTTTTTTTTTCAATTTTTTTTCCAAAAGCAAATAAATGTGTAAGACACACAAAACACACCCAAATCAATGAATATGCCCCCTACTTAATCACGACATTTTCCTCAATGTGAGAACATGTATAAGAAAGAAAAAGAAGAGGAAAGGGGATAAAAACATGGCATCAACTCTCACAGGTCTTCACTCCGACACCACCACTCAAAAAGTATTAAAAGCTCACCCCAACAACAAAGAGACAACCAAAGATCCACTTAACTCACAACCCAACTCCCTCAACCAACCAACAATGATAAGTTTGAACCCAACCTCTATGGAAGGAAAGTTTCGAAATTCACACCCAATAGATGAATCTAGGATGCAAATGCTCAATGTGTTTGAAATTTGTGGAAAGGGAATTAGAAAGGGAATAGAGAAATGGTATGGCTATTTGTTGTGGTGGAATAGAAGATAGAAAATTTTGGAAATCCGGGAATGGGATAAGAAAGAGAAGATGGAGGGTGGAAGAAAAAGAAAGAAAAGAAGTTCGGGTTGCCTCCCTAGTAGCGCTTAGTTTAGAGTCGTTAGCTCGACTACTTACCTCCCGAAATCAATCGGGAAAGGAGTCAACTCCTTGGTTGAACGCTTGTACCTGCAGATCAGAGGAAACCACACCTTGCCCAGCCAATTTTAGTGAAAACAAGTGAGAATCATGGGGCACATCGGGGGGTTTGTTAGGACTTTTCACTTTCTTAGCCTTTTATTTTTAGTAGTGCCACAAGGGGTGTGTGACACCGACTCTATAGCACCAACAACGCATGATGGTTCAGACACCCCAGACTTCTTACAACCAAACAGCCCAAAAGACTCAACCCGATCCCTAAACTCGACACTCAAAGACCCAACACCTACATCAATCTTAGTGTTGGAGGTTTTCATAAACGGTCTCCCTAAGAGAACGATAGAAGCATTAGACTCCATCTCCAGCACATAGAAATTAGTAGGGTATTGTAGTTTACCAACTTTGACTAACACATCCACTACTTTCCCTATCGGGCGGATAGTGAATTCATTAGCCAATTGCACAATGACATTAGTAGAAATAAGAGGACCAAGCTTTGAAGACTCATAAAGGGAGAGGGGAATCACATTAATAGAAGCTCCTAAGTCTAACATAGCTTGGGGAATGGGGGTGTCATGTATCGTGCAAGGAATGGTAAACATACCAGGATCATCATGCTTAGGAGGGAGAAAATTATGGGATACATAACCAACAAACTCTTTTCATCACTCTACTACATGAGGGGTAGAGGACTTACCTTGGGCTCCCGCACGGCCTCATAAAGACCTTTGCTCTTTCCATATCTCACGCCGGGCCGTAATGCTGCAGGAAAAGGTGAGGGGGCTTGTAGTTTGGAATCTCAAGACTCCCCCCATGTTGCTTTGGAGCCTCATCCACCATCATAATGGCACTTACATTCTTCTTTAGGTTCAACTCAGTTTGGGAAGGCAAGTTCCCACTATCACGAGCCTCCAACCTACACACCGCACTAGAGAATTAGCTCATCTGATTCTCCAGATTTCTGATGCTAGCTCGAGTCTTCTCTTGAAATTGTACCATATTGGCTTGCATAGAGGTCATGTTCTTGGTCAAAGTATGTATCATATCGCCAAAATTTGGTGGGACGCGGTCGCACGCGTTTACCGAAGATAATATTTATAAAACCAACTTTCTAATAAAAATTAATATAGGAGGCAAGTAGGGTCGAATAACAGAGACTTAGGTACTAAAGTATGTGTATAAGAGATCGAAATGGGGGTTTTCATATTAAAAGGTCAAAACTAATAACTAAGAAAACAATAATAACTATAGGGAATAACAATGGAGAAAGGTCTTGAGTTCGGTTAATCGTCGCTTCGATTCGGGTTATCGATCATCGGTTTCTAAATACGAAAAACTAATCTTAATCACACACAGATTGAGAATTTAATCCCGCTTCCCTCTAAAGATACGTTAAACTACCCGAAACTGCAGATGGATTTACGGAACTATAGAACAACCTAATTGAATCAGCAATTTAGGTTCAATTCTAAAGAACGTCAAAGCCCTAGGAAACTATGTGCTAAACAAAATTACTAGCACAATTATTCAATTTGGAAATAGAGAATTCACAAGGAAATAACAACAACAATCAGATTCAAAGTTAAACCCTAGTTTGCTACTCATAAACAAAGAACAATCGATCGATAATCGAACTATGTAATAGCAATTGATTAATTGAAAAGAGAATCAAATCAATAATCAAACAATGAAACTAGAATTCAATATTATAACTAAGGAATTGTTCATAAAAGAAACCTCAAAATAAACTAACCGAAGATTAGATCACCGTTCTCAAGAATCGATTTACGCTAATCGGCATAGCATACATCAATGAATCTTCAATAATAAACCAAAGCATAGAAAGATTAGAGAGAAGGAAGAAGTGTTTCTCTCTCTAATTTGGTTTGTAATAAAGTCTAAGTATGAAAGATAATCAAAAAATTAGAAAATAAAACTATTAAAACTAAGATAATACTCTACAACTCTTCAAAATCGCCCAGCCCGCGTCGCAGCAGTCGACATGCACGAGGCACGCAGGCCAAGCGCGCGGCTCACGCGAGTTGACTGATCTGTGCTGCTGCTGGGAGGCCTGTCGCGCGAGGCGCGCAGTGAAGGCGCGCGAGTCACGCAGGGAAGCTGTTCTCGTGTTGCTGCTCGCTGGGCGTGCAAGGTAGTGCGTGAGGCGTGCATACTTCCTAATTGCGTACGTTGCTGCTTGGCTGCTTACGAAGGCTTGCGGTTTGGCTTCCGAAGCTAACTTGGTTTGCTTGGCTTGTCGCTTTACGAACATAGCTACTTCTCATGCGAACACTCGACTCGAACGCTAACACTTGTTGACTTTCTTTATCAAATGAACCACGAACACGGGACGATGTCCACCTGTAAAAGATTAAAATAATATGAAGTCTCCAAATGTCCCTAATCCACCTCTAAAACACCGAAACCAACTCAATTCTCCATATACCACACTTAGGCTAATATATCCGAAACTCCACTTCTCAAGGCCTAAACCCCTACCAAACGAACTCCGAAATGCTCTAAATACACGACTAATATGGTCTTATCAATATTATATTTATTGTTTTGCACATCAACTTCAGCTAGCACTTGTTGAAATTTTGAAAAAAATGCTGATTGTGGTTGGTTATTTGAAACGCTCTCTAATATGTTGAATATTGTTGGAGGCTCTTCTAACAGACAAGAAATGATTAAAGAATCTCAATCTCAACAAGTTGCAAAAGCATTTGAAAAAGGTGAACTTGAAAGTGGGAGAGGTTTGAATCCAAGAGCTTGGATTAGGGAGACCGGGTGACACTAGATGGGGATGTCATTACAAATTGTTTAAGAATGTTATTAATTTACATCTTGCAATATGTGAGTTACTTAACATGATTTTTGAAAATCCCCGAATTCAGATGATAGAGCAAAAGCCGATCGTGTTAGTGCATCACTTGAGTCATTTGACTTTTTTTTCATGGTACATTTAATGAAAATAATATTGGGGGTAGAAAATCAATTGATTATTGCATTGCAAAAAAAAGATCAAGACATTGTTAATGCGATATCACTTGTGAAATTGGTACAAGTGATGAGAGAAGAAGGGTGGGAATCTCTATTGACTTTAGTCATCTCCTTTTGTGAGAAGAGAGGTATTGTTGTTCCTAGTATGGATGGTGAGTATGCTTACTTGGTAAGAAAGGAACGTGGCAATAAGCAACACAATTACAAACTTTTATCATTTTCGAGTTGAGGTATTTTTGGCAATCATTGATTTACAAATTCAAGAACTTAACAACCAATTTGATGAAGTAAGTATGGAGCTGCTTCTTTGTATGACTTGTTTGAATCCCATAACTGTCTTCTCAATATTTGACAAGTCAAAATTACTTAGACTAGCTACATTTTATCCTATTGATATTTCGAGTTTTGATTTTTCATGTCTTAAGGACGAGCTTGATAATTTAATTTATGATATGCGAAAATACGAGAGATTACACAGGTTGAAAGATATTGGAGAACTTTCGATGAAAATGGTTGAGACTATTAAGCATGATACATATTGTCTTGTCTACTTACTTGTAAAGATGGTGTTAAAACTTCCTGTGGCAATTACAACTATAGGAAGAGCATTCTCGGCAATGACTATTGTAAAGAATAAGTTGCAGAATAGTATTGGAAATCAGTTTTTGAATGATTGTCTGGTGACTTATATAGAGAAAGATGTGTTTTTGAAAATAAAGGATGAAGATATATTAATTCGCTTTCAAAGTATGAAAACTAGGCGAGAACAATTATAATTTTTATTAGAGTAAGTGTTTTTTAGATCAAATTTTTGTTAGATATTTCTTGTTTTAAAACTCTTAGTAATGAACAACCTCCATTGGCAGTGTTTTCAAGCATATTTTCAAATGTTTACTAGTTAATGTAAGTTTTTGTCTTTTAGGTGGTGATGATGTTTGTGGAAAGCATCTTCAAGTTAAAAAGCAATTGCTTGTTGGCAAAAAGAATTCTTATTATGGTTGTCGTAGACTTGTTGAAGATTTTGATGTGATTATACTAAAATAATATGTGGAAACAGGGAAAACACAATTCTACTATACAGTATCTTCGTATATAGTTATATTTACTTTTAAATGCTTGTACTTTTGGCATTATAAAAATTGTGCATGCTTCTTGTAGGTGGAGGTTGGATGGGATGGTATTCTTTAGGGGAACCCTCATAAAGACATTTTTGAGATGGAGTTGGAAGATGAGTAGATACTACTAGAGGAGGAGCATGATGATGATGATGGAGGTGAGGTATGTGTCATATATCAATCTGAGTTATGCACTTTTAATATTATTTTGGTTGTCAATTTCAATTTGAATTCTGCATATCTTTGGACTTCTATAGTTTGTTAAATCTGATGTTATTTTAGTTAAATAAAACAATTATGTAAGGGAATGATGGAGACATTCATTCAGCCCCATGCCAAATCCCTTAAGATAACATCTATTGACATCTTATAAATTTGATTTTCAGTTGGTCAATTGAAGCCTTAGGTCTAAATTTTCCAAATCCCGTAAGTTGAATTACACCTTAAAATGGCCGCTTATTCTGTGCACATAGTGAAAAATTTTCATTTATATAACCCATATCGACAATCAACTTAGGTTCAAATTGATCAATAATTATTGTGTGGTTACTTTGATAATAAGCCATATAGACTTATGCATAATGGCTACAATTAATGTAATTAGCTAAAACTAATTAAAAATTTTGAACATATTTGTGTGAAGTTAGCTTGACAAGGTTCTAATTGAATATAACTAGACTTAATTACCCGTGATTGCCCAAAACTTACGTAATTCAAACGTTTAATACACTTTTTACCCAGTTTTTCCAATTTTTTGGAAAATATTGTTTTGACAAATGTGTAAATTAATTGGCACAAGTGGCTTGAATTTACGAAAATATTTGTTGAGCATTTATTGATATAAGGAGTTTTATTATTAGGAAAAATTGTTTTTAATAAGTCAACCTTTATGCGATCTTCTAAAATTAAGTTCACCTTTGGATTATTCTGGAATAAGTTAACCTTGTATGAGTATTAACTTTTAATGAGTTAGATCAGGTCTTGAGGTGGTGTTTGGGATCGAGTGGTGGTGGTGATTGTGATTATAGGTGTAGAGGGTTGGTAAAGGGAAAGAAAAGAAAAGAAGGAAAAATTATTACTTGTTGTTAATGTAAACGATCACTTAAACTCATAGAAAGTTAATACTCATACAAGCTTAACTTATTCCAGAATAATCCAAAGGTGAACTTAATTTTAGAAGATGGCATAAAGGTTGACTTATTAAAAACAATTTTTCCTTATTATAACGATATAGATGTCAATTAGTAGATTTTCGATTGAAGGTAGTTAGTAATAGTCTTTGATGGTGATGGTTTACAATGGATCGAAGGTCGTAATTGTTATAGCTGTGGGCGTTGTCTCTTTGCTAGTAATACAGTGTCGTATACGCCACTTTCTACCATTATCGTCTTGTTTTAAAAAATATATAAAAATCCCATTTTTAATGAGCATCAAGTTAAGCTTATATTAGCCTGAGCAATTTTTAGAAAAGTAAGAACTCAGTTATACAACAAGCTCTCTTGTGTGAAGCCCCGCTTCTAAAAATGTTTCAACAACGGGTCATCTACCTTGCCCCTTTAACTAACTAATCGGTAGCGTTGACTATATTTTACATGAGCAGTCCCGCAGTAGGCGTCTATTGGACACTTTGCTATTGGCTATAGTAAGTCCGCTGTGATAAGTGTTTTTACTACCAAAGATGATAGGCACTTAATAGATAACTATTTGCATTATTCTTTGGAATTTTCGAAATCACTTTATATTAATGCAAATTGTTCTTCAATTTTTGAAGGGATTATTAAAGTCCAAAGGACTTTTGGAGGTCGACTGCAATATTTCGCTAATAGATTCAAGCTATTTTAGTACAAGACTACATAAATAGTTTTTTTTCCTTATGAGGTGATCTTTATGGTGTGTATATACATATTTGTTTAACATTTGGTAAGTTTTATTTATATACTTATATCGTGTAAATATTTGTGTTATTTATATATTTCACGATTTGGAGATTGAATGTTAAGTTATAAATTTATGGAAAAATTGTCAAGAACCACCTAATAAAGACACTTTTTTTGAGAAAACCACCTAATAAACGTTTTATTATAAAAAACCACCTAATAAAACATTTTTTCTTTCACAACACCACCATTTGAGATCAAATAAGTAACTCATTTAACCTTGTAATCAGTTCCCTCCATTTGCATTCAACCCCAAGTGACTCTTCTTGAGTTACTAATTTGTCGGTAAATGGTTACGGGGCTAACGGAGTTATTAATTTGGTCTCAAGTGGTGGTGTTTTGAAAGAAAAAGTGTTTTATTAGGTGGTTTTTTATAATAAAACGTTTATTAGGTGGTTTTCTTAAAATAAGTGTCTTTATTAGGTGGTTTCTGACAATTTTTCCTAAATTTATTTTGCATGGAGTTTTAAAATTAGCGACATTGAAACGAACAATGTTCTTGTCATGGTTATTATATTGCTTGCCATGGGCATGAACGTGATTTATCAATTACAAGTATTGGACTATTGGAATAAATTTTTCCACGATTATTGTTGTGGCTAATAAGGTTATACTTGCCACGGGAATTTTTGTTGCGCCACGAAAATAATAGTAGCGATATAATATTATTAGCCACATATTTTTTCGTGGGTAAAATTGAGGTTTTGCCACGTTTTTCCCGTGACAAAATTCTAGCCATGCTCACTTAAGCCACGACAGTCCTTGGCTTGAATTTCCGTGGCTAAGAAGTAGCGCCACAAAATTCTTGCACGTTCGCCATAATTTTAATCGTGGCCTAAATGATGATTTGTTGTAGTGCAAGTTTGGATTTTAACAAATTCATGCAACGCTCAAAAGTCCAAATAGTTAAAAGCATCTGATTTACATAGCAATCAGTGCATGGAACATGTCAATAATACATTGGTTAGCCAATAAGAAGATGTTATTTTCGGGCAAAATTAGGAAGTACAGCTACCTCCTAACTAGTATAAACACCATTATGTCACATCGAAAAAAAGTAAACATTGAATTCAGAGTTAGTACACTTCAATTTCAGACTTTTTCTCTCTACTTTAGACTTTGTCTCTCCACTTTCCCTTTCTAAATACCTGACTTAAACTTCGAATGGGAACCATCCTGAACTCTCTAGGGCTGGTTTTATGTGTGTATGTTTGAAGAGCGGTAGGGTCATCACATACACAAGTCTCCTAAAATTACCATCTTATATACTCTTCAGAAGTTCGGGATCCATTTTATAGTCCGGTAACATTTTGAGGATATGTTAGAGGATGAACGATTAGCTTATGGGCGTGACTATTGACAAACTAGTAGGTCGATCAGAGAATATCCACCTGAGGACGTCAATCCTCTACAAATGCAATATTGGAGAAAAATCACAATTATTCGGGGATGGTGCAGCACACCTGAGATGGCAGATAGCAGCTGCCGTTTAGGAATAATAAGAGAAACATGCTGGTTTTCAATCTTGGAGGACAATAGAGAGGGAATTGCCCAAGGCTCCACATCCAAGACGTTCTCATACAAGTAATATGGGACCTAGTCGACCGGCTCATACTGAAAACCCCAGATGGTTTCAAAAGGAATGTGGTAACCTTGGAGCAAGCAACCAAGAAGGCTCAACCAGGATGTAAAGTTGAGGTCCAAGGAGGAAAAGGGGGTGCCCCTCTATTGGAGACCTTAAGGACTTATACAAGTCAGTTCTTAGAGACCTAAGAGGTAGCGGCCCAGTAAAAATCACCCATGGGCTCTACTCCCTACTTAAGAGATCCACCTTTGGTCTTACACTCTCAGATGGAGACACAAAGGTCGTCCATTTACATTATCCATTCTCATCAAGATCTTAGTATTCAATAATCAATGGCTTATGCCCAGGCTGGGTATAAGGCAAGGTCGTTTAAACATGTGGTGAAAGACGATCAACCATTTATGCAACAAGTGGGGACACTTCAAATTAACTAGCCAACCCGATTCTCGGCCGGGATAATAAATGCTCCTTCCTATCAAAAATTCAAGCTATCAACGATTGATCCTTTTCATGGCACTACTAATCCAAATGGTCATTTATCCATTTATAAGCTTCATATGTAAGTGCGGGGTGTGAAGGATGCTACATGGTGCAAGAATTTCCCAACTATTATCAAGGGAGTATTCAAAAAATGGTTCAACAACCTCCCACCACCAAACTCTGTCAACAATTTTACTAAACTAAGCCAATTGTTCACCAACTACTTCGTAGACAATCGGCAAGAGTAGGTGATAAGTGAGCTTTTATCTCACTTTAGAGGACCTCGTTTAGCTTATTTCATTTAATTTCATCCTTATTTTGTCCCATTTCTTCAGCTTTTCCACTTCTTTTTCATTCGATCAAGTTTTCAACCTCTTTTGACAATTTGGGCTATTACACCTCTCTTCGGATGTATTTTGCACGTGTTTTCTTTGCATCGTGTTTTGCAGGTGAGGGGTCGTGTTGATGGCCATGCCGGTTGAGAAGTGGAATGGAGACTCTTAGCACTCCCCTTTTATGAGCATGGAAGAGAAGAAGACAAGAAAAGAGGAGGAGATGCCCAACGGAGGCGGAGCGGGCGCTCTCAAAGGAACTGGAGCGGCCGCTCTCAAAGGAACTGGAGCGGGCGCTCCAGTTTGTGCAATAGGATCAGTTTCTGACCAAAAACCTGGAGCGGGCGCTCCAAAGGTTTTTTGGGCTCATTTTGCCCGTTTTTCGCATGTAATTGGGGGGTATAAATACCTCTCACAACTTTTAGACAACAACTTTTGACACTTTTACTTAGTCTCATAAACCCTAACTTAGTTCCTAAAAGTCATTTATTCCTCTTAGTTGGTGATTTTTGAAGAATTGAAGCTCCATCAATGGTAGTTAATGTTTGTAAGTTAATTCTCTAGATTTCATTTCAAAAAGTTACTTCTTTTTGTCATCTTTTCCTTTATTCCTTCCTTTTCGTGTGAACCTTCTCTTTTACAATTATTGTTGTTGGACTTTGTTAATTCCTCACTCTACTTTAACTTTTGAAATGGAATCTTTGTTTGATTAGCATATTACTATGAATTGTGAGTATTTTATTTTCTAGGGTTTGGGCCAAAACCCTCATTAAGGCAATGGTTTGTGCTTGAAGTTAGTGATTCATGTTTAGGGTTGGTTGTTGAAAAAATGGGGTGCTTCATTGTATGCTTTTGTGATTCATCACCATAGAAGTTGTATTTAATCTTTGCAATGAAGGATCGAAAGATGAAATTGTATGAGATTCCCCTTTATTCACTTGACTAAATGGCCATGAAAATAGGAAGTTCTAGTCTTGAGTCAATCTTGTCACTTGTTCTTAATCCTTAGGCTAGGGTTAATGCCATGAAAATAGGAATTAACACCTTGTTTAAGAACTCCTTCTTAGCTCGAAAGAGTAATTAGGGACTTTAGTTGACCGACTATTCTTCCCCTAATCGATGTTTCCCTTGATGTTCAAGCATGATCTATGGTCACAATGAGTGGTAATGCTCTTGCCCTAGTGCTTCAATCATATTTTTATCCCCTCAATTGTTAATCGCATTTACATAGTTTAGCTCTTTTTAGTTGCCTTAGTCTTAATTCACACAATTCTTGACCCCCCCTTTGGTTACCCTTAGTTTATTCGACCATAAAGATTCAGTGATTGACCTTACCTCTCTGTGGATACGACCCTACTTTTTAGTGCTACTTGGTTATTGAGACCGAGATAGGATTATCTTTGTTAGGCTCGACGACGGCCTATCAGTAGAAGACCAACGTAAACCAGGGGAAGATAATCCTGGTGGCCAAGGAATCTCTACGAAGCTTTATGAAGAGATTTAATCTTATGGCTCTTCAAATTCAAGATCTGAGTGTTGATGTTGCTTTTGAAGCATTCATGGGAGGGCTAAGGCAGTAAGTTTTAAGTTTGAATTGGTTAGAAAAAAGTGGCCAATCTCTCAGAAGCTATAAAGGAGGCTGAGGCTTTCATTCATATTAGTGAGGTATGTGCGGAACCTAAGCATCTCGAATAGAAAAATAATGTGGAGGTGGTCTAAGGCAAGAATAAAAAGTCAAAGAAGGTTGAAACATGGACGGTCACAGACAAAAGAGGAAGAGATGGATATGAGGATCCACTATTTTGATAAAGATCAAATATCATGGAGACCTAAACGCTCTGGTACAGATGGAAGAACAGGGATAGAAGCAAGTATTGCCACTTCCACAAGGATGACAACCATGAGACAAGGATTATGACCTTGAGGAATTATTCAAGCAAGGGAAAATGAACCTACTTGTGCCAAGGTGGAAAAAAGTTTCAAAGGAAGAAGAAAAACATTCGAAAAACAAGGATGATGAAGGCAAAGATGGTGATATTGTAATGCTCATCTCAATAGGCTTCACAACTGGTGGTCCTATTAATAGGGAACATAAGAACTATTTAAGGGAACATGGCAAAAGTCTTGTTAACAAACAAGACGAATAAAGAGCAATTTCCAAAGGTAGTCATTAGTGAGGAAGACTGGAGAAATTTTAGGACCCTCCCTTGTGATCCTTCAATAACATAGATGAAAGTAGCAACCTGGGAGTTAGACGCATGTTGATGAACACTAGAAGCTTGACTTATATTATTTCAGATGGTTTCTTGTGGCGTTTCAAATCTGATGGGCACAACTCTTGACACCTGCCCATCACCTTATCATTAGGTTCGGCAGAGGAGTACTTATCCAGAGACACAATTACCCTTCTCTTCAAGATTGGGGAAAAGGAGAGAGGAAGACCTATTTTCATCAAGTTTTTGGTGGTGAAATATTTGACAACTTATAAGATCATTCTTGGTTGCCCAACTCTCAATCACGTCTAGGCTATGGTTGTTACACATCTAATGTTAATGAAATTCGGAAGTGATGCCGAAAATAATTGTTGTTTATATGGGGATCAGCAAACAAGTAAGGAATTTTATTTGATAAATTTAGACCAACTTCGTGGAAGTATGAAGTCCCAGCTACCCAGCAGGGAAAGAGGCCGAAACATCTCATGTGTACAACTTTTCTATAAAAATTGAGATTGGTTGTTAGAAAGGATCTTACTTATTACAATATCTATGAAAAACACTTAGGCCTTCTTGGGCTCAGCGGATAGCGGATAGCAGATAGCAAATAGTTGATATTTGAACTTGTTTGACTAACCAGTAGAATTAGTTGATTTGAAAAAAAACGTTTATATTGACAGTTTTTATTAAAGTGTTTGGTAAGATGAACTGATAGCTGATAAATGATTTTTAGTAAAAATGACATATAAGGACATGAACTAAAATCAACAGGATATTTTTTGGAAGTAATAATGGGCAAGATGGTCTTTCACAATCATTGTTTTACAAAACTCTGAAGAAGAAAAAGTAGTTAAATGAAGCTTCTCATTTTCAGGGTTTTGGTATCAAAATCTCTATGCAAAACTCTTTCTACCAAATATCGCATTTAGATTTTTGACTAGTCAAAAACTCTAAATAGGATCCAAAATTCTAATTTTCTTTCAAAACTCTCTCCACCAAACACAACTTTAATATATATATATACACACACATAGAAACTTTCTAAGGAATTACCTTGAAAAAAGGAACTTTCTTTGTGTCTCATTTGTTGTTCCTATTTAAAATCTTGATATTATTCACAATCAGAGAAAATCTTTTGAATCTTCACAATATACAACAAAAAAATATATCCATGTAGGATCTTATTTGATTTGTCTCAGTACTCTCAATGGGTACTTTATTTTATATTCAGTCGTTACAATTTTTAACTCATATGCGATTGAATATATCTACATACATATATTAAAAAGCGTAAGCAAGAGTTGATATCCGCCACGTGTCACCATCCCTTTTTGAATAACAATTTATGCAACACCATTCTCATATATTAAAAATGTCAATGTGAAGATTCAAACCCCCAACCTCATGTCTGAAATGAATGACTCTAACCACTATGCCACCATATTATTATCGACGCTTCTATCAACAATAATGATGATATATAAATGAAAACCAAGAGTTAAGTTGTCTAAATGACATGATTTATATTTTTTAAATGATATTTTACACGCTAGATTAAATTAGTTGTCGCTAACTAATAACCCGAGCATCGCTGGGGACTAACACTAGTTGATGTTCAAATAAGAACGTTTGCATACGTGTAAAGTTAAAGCGGTAAAAACAAAAGAAAAAGGAGGGAGTGCTACATTCCATTTAGACCTGTTTGAAAACGATTAACTCAAATAGTTAAGTGTTTTTATAATCACGTATACACGCAATAAGATTAAAGAATTAAGACCGGTTTAAACTGAACTCCATTTTGGATTTATCCAAATTCATTTACTGCGCGGATATTAATCGGATAAATCCCAATAACATAACGAATTCTAGACACCCAACTTTTGTCCATGCTTTACAACAGAAAAAGTATGAGTAGGAGTGTATAAAAATAACAATTTACAAGGAAGGAGTGGTATGATAAGATGGAGCCACTCTCCCAAACCATGCATTGAAGTAATAATGTCTAATCAAAAGCATTGTTTAATTTAGAAATAAAAAAAGAATTAGACAAAATGATTACTTTACACAAAGCAAAATGAATACTACTATCAAAAATAAAATCTAATCTTCTAAATCTCCCAATAACAAAATCTGAAACTTTTCAAAAAAAAAAAAAAAAAACAAAACAAAATCTGAAACAAGTGTATGAAATGAAACAGTTGTGTGTATTTATATAAATTCACGTGTGTTTGTCAACCAGGATTTGTCGGTCAATGTTCACAAATACGTACTACATGCTTCCAATATATTAAAAATAAAAACAAAATCTTATGTTACTAAAACAATAACATAAATAATACTTCTATAATAATTAAATGATCCTATATATAAAGCAGACCCCTTTTAGGGGATTTGGTGGTGTGGACAAAACATTCAAAGTTGGTCTTTCCTTTCCTTTCATTTCCTTTTTGTTTCTTCAAAATCTCCTCTCTTTTATTTTCTCTCTCTTCTTTCTCTCTCTAAATTTGTGTTTGGAAAAATGGAGTTAGCTTTGAGCTTGGGAAACAGAGGAGTAGAAAGTAACAGTGTGGGCTTCTGCATGGGATTAGCTACATCATCAGCTAGATCAACGGCTGAGAATTTAGATGAAAATATAAAAGATGATGATCATAATCAAGAAAGAAGAGACAATAACGTGGGTTCTTCTTCATCTTCAGATCCATCACCACTTCAACTTGATCTCCTACCTTTCTCCCCTGTTCCGCGTTCTACTCAACCTCCTCCTCCTCTCCGCTTTCCTTGGCTCGCCGATAACTGTAATTTTACACTCTCTTCTTTTATATATCCATTTCATTTTTCATGTTAACTTGGGTAATTATATATACGGTACTACCTCTCAAAAAAAAAAATATATATGGTACTAAAGGTTGTATATAAGAAATTGCTTCATATGGTACAAAGTTGAAAAATACATGTCAAAAATATGCGTGAATCAGTATTATTAATAATATTTGAAAGTTAGTTAAATTTTCTTTTTTATTACAACTTAACTAATATCATTTTATTTAATTTTAAGTTGTGGGCGAGTTCGAAATAATTTGTTGTGAAAGCTTAAAAGTTATCTCTACAAACCGATTTACATTAAAATCAGCCTTGTATAACATTTTGTATTTTGAAATTATAATCAAGTTAAGAGTCAAAATCCTCTAAAAAAAAAGTTAAGAGTCAAAATTAGTAGAAAAATGTTCAAACCCAAAGATAAAAATTCAATTCTTTCTATCCAATCAGAAGCTTTCCGTGATGGTTCTCCTAAAGTTAAATTTAAAACACAGATTTTCTTTTTGGTATTCACCTTTTTCATTTATTTTTGTCTAGTAGAAATAAAGTGCAGTAAATGTTTTTTTTTTTTTTAAGAAAATTGAAGAGAGTTGACTTGTATGCTATTGGTAAAGTTTATTTATTTTTGTTTAGTGGATTTATGAATTGGTAATCCAAAAAACTTGACTTTTATGTACTAATATTGTATGTGGGGACACTACAGTGAGTTCAGAACCGGGTTCATCAGAAGGACCGGGATCAAAAATAAACGAGATGAACCGGATGGAAGCAGTGGGACCCACGGCAGAGGAAGTGGAAGAGGAGTCTTCCCCGAACAGCGGAACGTCATCGTTTATGGAATTTTCATTGTATACGAATGGAGGAGGAGAGAGAAAAAGAGGGAATGGTAATAATAATAATAATGGGCAAGAAATAATAATAGGAGGAGGAGGAGAAGAAGGAGAAAGAGGGACAACAACATCAAGAGGAAGTGATGATGAGGAGAATGGATCCACTCGGAAAAAGCTTAGGCTTTCTAAACAACAATCTGCTTTTCTTGAGGAGAGCTTTAAAGAGCACCATACTTTGAACCCTGTAAGTTTGTTTTATTTTATTTTATTTTACTCCCTTCTTTTCATTTTTTTCTACTAACAAGTTATTGTAGTAAATACCAGGAAGTTTGATTTTTTCTTTTCAAAATAAAAATATATATAAATAAAGGGTAATGATATATACAGCTCTAACGGTTGCATATAGGCATTAAATACTTTACCTAAAATAGTATTAAGTTGGGAACTTATACCACAATCACACGTGAATCGGTGTTATTAATGTTGGAAAGTTACTTAAATTTCTTATTTAGGTTCTTATATAGAACTTTTAAGATTGTATCCATCATTTTCCATAAGTAAATATGATCACAATAAAGATACTTTGTTCCTTTCCAAATAAGTCCAATAGTTTCACATTTTGCATCTTTGATTATTGAAATATGATCATCAGAAACACTATTTGATTGGTTATGTCCTCAAACAAAATAGGACATTATCGGTAATAAACACGTAACAAATTAATATCATGTTATGTTGAAGAACATTACGAATCAAAGAAAGTAATATCCTATTATGTGAAAGGACATAACCTAATAAGAGCGTTCTAGTGTTGAAATTTCAAACGGCCACCATAAAATCACCCATTTGATTATATGTAAGATGCTTTCTGCTTAGCTGTAATATATGTATATTTATAATCTAATTTTTTTTCATTTATAGATAATTTAAGATATAAAAATAAACAGTGAAAGTTATAGGTCCGCAATCGCAAGGGTGAGAATCACATGGAGCTCATGTGTTGTGGGCGTAGTTTGGGGGGTTCGACTCTTATGTCCAACAAAAGTTGAGAATTTATTGAGGATATTCCGGTCCTTGATAAATTTCCACTTTCTAATCTGAATGGCTAGAGTTTCGTTCTAGTTGTTACTAGCCTTTCGCGATGCGTGCCTCATGCAAAAGATTAATATGTAAGGATTTTGGACAGTGAAGTGTATACAATTTTTCATACTTTAAAAACAATCGTTATGTTTTAGTTATTTTATTTTGTTAGAGGATGTGATTGTAATCTCAAAGAGTTTAGTTAGTGAAATAATTTAAATACATAAATAAGAGTAATAGATATTAGAGAGTAGATTATCAATTGTGATTTAAACATAAAACGCTAAAAAGGATTAAAAAAAAAACTTACAAAAGATTAATGAAAAATGTCATTAGCATCATCCCTCATGTGTAAAAAAAAATACATTATCCCTCTCCCTCTACCACTTTCTCCCTCATCCTAAAATACTTTATCATGTTTCATGATCAATTTGATCAAATGCACCCTCACTCGTGAGTCGTGAGTGATCAATTACTCTTATATTTGAAAATAAAAAAATTTCAAAAGTATATGAAAATATAGCAAAGTGGGTGTCTATTTATAGATCCCAAGAAAATATAACCATTGATATATTTTTTAAATATTGTTATTACTTTGTAGATTTGAAATATTTTAGTTTGAAGTTTTAAACATTTTTGGCTGAAAATATGATGGCTAAGTTTGAAAATAAAATTTAATTCCTTAATATTAACTTCCTTGATTTATTTTAAATGCTTTTTTCTTTTCTTCCCTTATAGTATAAATATAGGAGTACTGTAGTGCACTGAAAAGGATCCTAGCTTTGTTTTAAGGTGGAATCTCATTTGATCTTGTGAAATGGACTATTTCTCCAGTGAAGTGTATACATTATTTTCATACTTTTCAAAATAATCGTTAATTTTAGTTATTTTATTTTTTTAGAGGGTGTATTGTAATCTTGAAAGAATTTAGATAGTAAAGAATTTAGATAGTAAAACGGTATAAATACATAAAAAAAGAGTAATAAATATTAGAGTGTAGATTAGCAATAGTGATTTAAAACTAAAACGTTGAAAAAAATCTTACCAAAGATTTGTGGAAGATGTCATTTACAACATCAAAATTATTATCCTTCTCTCTCCACTTTATCACTCATCCTAAACATACTTTATCAAGTTTCATGATCAATTTGATTAAATGCACCTCACTCATGAGCAATCAATTATTTATATATTTGAAAATTAAAATAAATCAAAAGTATATAAAAGTATAGCAAAGTGGGTGTCTAATTATAGATCTCAAGAAAAAATAACCATTAATACTTTTAAAAATTTATTTTACTTTGCAGATTTTCAGATATTTTAGTTTGAAGTTTTAAACATTTTTTGCTAAAAAACTGATAGCTAAGATTGGAAATAAAACTTAATTCCTTAATTATTTTTTATTTGTTTTTTATTTTTGGTGTCCATCCCCACTTCTTCACTTATATAATAGAGATCAGTTATATAATAGAGATATACGAATAAATTTCTTATCAAAAAATCGAGCGAGAAATCTAAAGGTCAAATAGCGTTATATATCCAACAAGCGTAAGTAGTTTTATACTATCTTTGAACCATGAGGTTGTAACTTCAAAGTTCTATTCTGGTTGCCTCAAGGCTCAAGTTCAATAACATTAGGGGTTGTGCAATCAACAATCTGTATCCTGGTTACTATTCACTCTCACCTTTGTCATTAATCTAGATAGAGGTGTTACCTTGTCTTTTTATCCCGGCTTTATTGAAAATATTTTCTGCAGTTGTTGTATATCATACGTGAAACCAAACCTGAATTCACTAATACTTTCTGAAGTATAAGGTTTAACTTTCCAACCTTATAATAAGTGGTTATTTGGTTGTGACTTGTGAGATTTGAAGCTTGTAAATCTATATAATAAGTGGATATTTGGTTGACATGAGAAATAAAAATTCCTAAAAATTAGAAAATAGGTGAGTTCTTTGGTTGATAATAAAATAACAAAATAAAAAATAAAAAATTGCTAGGAATTTCAACTTTCCACAAAATGAAGGAAACATTAACCTAGGTCTCCCTAGGTAATTAGAAATTCCAATGAAAATTTAATATATTAAGCATCTTATATCTTTATAAATTATAATCTCATGAAAATTTTGACTACCACGTAAAACAAACGACCACTAATATAAAAAATTAATGTCTCCACCAGTTTTTGTAAAAATATTTTACAGTAGTAAATGTGTGTCCTGAAGATTGGTTTGAAAGTCACCATAATGGCATGAAAGAGGTATCCAAGTATCCAACCCATCCCCTCAAAAAAAAAAAAAGGTATCCAACTAAAAAAACAAAAAAAGCATGAAGGTGGTGGCCATAATTCTTTAATCAATTACTACTATATCTGTTGGAATTTGTGGATCATGCTTTATGCTACAACCCTATCTTCCTAAGTTTACTTGGAATTATTCAACTTGTACATTAGAATTCTGGCTATCTTTATTTTGAGGGTGCACTTTACAAATATTGTACCATATCTTTATACACATTATAAATGATACGTTATAAATGGTTGAATGTGTGTATGCAGAAACAAAAGCTTGCATTGGCAAAGCAGCTCAATCTTCGCCCTCGTCAGGTTGAAGTTTGGTTTCAGAATAGACGAGCCAGGTATTTTTTGTTTATACCCCTTTTATTTTTCCATTTCTTAAGTATTTGGGTAAATTTAGAATTTTCTCGGACCTCTTCCTACATAAATACTAACCATCCTTACTTCTAATGATAGTTGTTTGACTTTTACCTTTAACAATCTTACTTTGATGATCAATGTTCTTCATTTCTCACTTAGTAAAAATTATATTAAAAAATCTCATGTGACTAAATATCTTGTTATATAGAAGTATTAATAAGCTCACACTTTATTTTTATTGAACTTAATTTTTTTATTGAACTTATTATTACTGAAATTTTATACTGAATCGAATTTATTTTTGTCGAGATGAACTTATTTTTACTGAATTATATCCCATTCGTTCCTAAATTTTTCCCTGTTTCTAAGAGGATTTACTTGTTTTAACGAACATTATCATTCTTACAAAATGGTCAAAGACATATGTAAATGTCATTAAAAGTCAAAACGTTGCAACTAAAACATAGATGAAAAACAATCTAAATCAAGCATGTAATTAATACTTATAAAAGTTGAAATATTACAATTAAAATCGTCAAGAGAAAGTATATCTATAAAAGAAAAAACGCTAGTATTTATAGTTGCTAGTTGTTGCCTTATATGACTAAAATCTAAAGATGCTAATAATCCAAAAAAATTGCAGTTATCTTTCTGACCGTCAATAATTTAGGTTGGGCTACATTATTTTTGCTACTGTTTTTGGCCGTAGAGAAACCTTTATAGCTTAAGAATACTACTTTTCCCATACTTTATAGCAGTATTATTTTACTTTGTTTTTTTATTCTAAGAAAAATATGGTTGGCTTTAATCCCCCACGGGACACAACACACATTTTACTGAATCTTTATAACAAGTAGACTGCCAAAATCTATATCTTTATTCAACGTAGGCTGCCAAAATCTTATACTGGTTGATAGCTTTGCACAGTTGTACTTACGCTTCACCAAGAAAATTAAAAAAAGGTTATAAACTTTGACTTGCAAAGAGTGTTTGGTTAGTGGTTACGCGTAAACATTCTTCTCAGAAAATGGAAAAAAGGTTATAATTAAAACTGTGTTTTTTTTATTTTCCTTGTTTGTAGTTAGATGGTAAAAATATAGTTTTCAAAAGTCGAAAACATGAATCATTTGTGAGAAAAAAAGAATTTCCCATTTTTCTTGACCTTTGATCTTGTTCTTTCAGTCCTCCCATCCATCCTTTCTCAGTCCAACCAAAGTCATAATGATGGTATTGAAACTATTGATTGAGTAGTAAACTAAGGATTTTTCTTTTGCAATTACCTTTAGTTGAGTTCAAAAGAACAAGAGTCTAAGGTTTTATTGTACTTTATGTGTTTTTTTGGTCAACTGAACTTGTTTTTATTTTAATAAACTTAATTAGAGTCAACTCGTTTTATTTTTAGTGAATTGAATTTAAATTTTTCTTCTTGATTTTCAATTTTTTTTAAAAAATTTGCATAGGCGGATGATTGTTAACGTGAATTTTTTTTGTGGCACTAAATTGAAGTTATTTTAGTAACTGCAGTTGAATTGAATATATACTGAAAATATTTGATTTTGAGAGTTAAAATGGATTAAGAAAAGTGATACTCCCTCCGTTTCCTTTTGATGTTCCCATTTTCCGTTTTACGCCGTTTCTAAAAGTTGATCCCATATTGAATCCTTTCCATTTTAAGAACATTTATTTCTCCATCTTACCCTTCAACAACCAAATATTTACAACACTTTTTACTTTTTGTCTTACACATGGGCCCACTTTAGAATATTTTTTTTGTCAATCACTCACTTTTCTTTCTCTCTCTCTTACTTTTTCAAAAGCAAAAAGTACCAAGGTATACTTTTTACAAAATAAAATTCAAAAGATTCTCATTCACATCAATTTGCATTGGTTTTCCACCATATTCCATATGGGAACATCAAAAGGGAACGGAGGGAGTATAACGGATATTTGATAATATTTTATACTTCCTAGTTTTAGATTTAATTATACTAGTAGTAGTTTTCAGATAATATGGAATAATGGAAAGAAATTGATGTTGCTAGATACTAATCATAAGCTCCATAACTTTTCATAATATACCTTTATTTAATGTGATTATATATTATATTCATTTTTGGCTTCGATGATTAATACTTGTGCCTGGAAGTAAGATGATAAAGTTGAAATAAAGCAAATCTTTGTGTTATATTCATTGGGATATGATATGGAAAATGAAAATGAGAGAAATAAATGTTAAAAGCAGTTGGAATGTGGGAATTGGATATGACACATATACACATACATATAGGACCAAGTTGAAGCAGACAGAGGTAGATTGCGAGTATTTAAAGAGGTGCTGTGAGACGTTGACAGAAGAGAACAGGAGGTTACAAAAGGAGCTTCAGGAATTAAGAGCCTTGAAAACTTCCCAGCCTTATTTCATGCAGCTTCCTGCTACTACTCTTACTATGTGCCCTTCTTGTGAGCGTGTGGCCCCTACTTCTACTTCTCATACGGTTGCTGCTGCCGCGGTCACCTCATCAACACCGCCAACCACCACCACTACTACTACCACATCGTCCGTGGTTGTGAAACATACTGCAGTCACTGTTGCCACAAACGGGACTGCCGCCCCTTCGGATAGCAACAATGATGTTACATTGTCTCTTGGCAAGCCTAAGGTGTCCATGTTGCCCTTTTCGAATGTTCAAGCCCATCAGGCTGCTTCATGAGATGTAGAGGATGTTTTGGTGTTTGTCTAATGTACAAAAATGAAAAATGGGATGAGATTCCTTTTTTTTTTATTCTTTTGGTTGGATTCTTTAATTTTATTTTGATATTTGTTGTTGGATTGGATTGCTAGGTTGTGGCCGGATGGCCTTGTAGAGAGAGTTTTAGATGCTTCAAGTTGAAAGAAAAAACAAAGATAAAAGAAGAGACTACTGATATGATTAGTTAAGGGTATTCTTAAACGATAGGAAATGATTCCATCCTCCTTTAAAAGTTCAAATTTTGGCTTTTTAGGAGTTTTCATGAAATTATAGCTACTAATTTTCAAATCAATTGCACTAAAAGAAGCTTGTAAATTTATGTGAGGAGAGAAATAATATGATTATAATACTGTGTGTCTTAAAATGAAATATGAGTACTATATATATAGGACGACAAAACGTGATTTCTATTTGAAAACTATCTCGGTGACATATCTTATTAATAATAATAATTAATACACTTATTGGAAATAAATTATAAGATAATATTATATCCTTGCATAACAATATATCCTAAACATAGTAATGATACTATATCATTAAAAATATATTCCTACCATCATTCCACAATTGTAACGAGTAACCTGAACGTTCAACTGGAGAAATAAAAAACAGTAATAGTTGTAAATCAATTAGATGACTTGGACTTGTTTTTGCTGAAGTCGATACACTTTAGTGTTTCGTTTTCAATAAGTTAGGTCTTTTTTATGAAATCAGGAATGCCGTTCTTTTCGAACCCTTTAATTTGCAGTCACATGAAAAGATTGTTCATTTAAAACCCAATGAATTTCACTTGAGCAGGAGCACCATTCTTTTCAAATTTCTTTTTAAATATTTCAATTGAGAGAGAACGTCATTCTTGTAGAACCCATCAAATATCAGTTAGACAAGAGACATGATTTTTTCTGAACCACTCACCAAAATGATGAATAAACAACAGACGGTATGTTGATTTCTAGAGTAAGCTATGCTCATATCAGAGTAAACCTTGTCTCACGGCATAAGGAGAGTCGTTAATATCAAACTTGTCTCATACTGCAACGAGAACCAATAAATCCTCGTCTCACGGTACAAGTAGAATATTTTTTGAATTTATATAGCCAATATCAATATAGCAGCAATAGTAGAGGTTAATTAGTAAAAGCCATATTTTGAAAACACAAAATTTAGTAGGACGATACAAATGAAAGAGGGAAGAGCTGATGTGAACACTTAGATGGCCACGAACCATCCAATGAAATCATGTCCATGTCTCAATCACAAGAAGAACCCATAAATTATTTCTCACGACACACTGTGTAATACTCCCCATGATTGCTTTAAAGGATTTGGTTGTACTACCTATACCAACAAGGTGCATCTTCTTTTCAGGGAGCCTATATTGCTAAGATATTCTCGATTAAGCGTGTTGGGCTGGGAGTAGTCTTGGGATGGGTGACCTCTTGGGAAGTTTCTGAGAGTGTGCATGAGTGAGGATAAAATGCGCCGATATGGCTTGTGTTGGTTTGTGGGGCTAGTTGTTGGCCCGAGATACTTATCTGGTGACCTCTTTCAGTCGGCATGGGTCGGGGCGTGTTACACTGGGACTCTGGGAGCCCATAAACAACCATCTATATATATTTTAGTTTTCTTTGTATCCATTCCTGATGACTTTATAATCTGTAAAAACCATCATCTATGACGCAACAAATCATCTCATGATAAGTTTCCGATGAGACAAAACACAGTTGGTAAATCATACACCTTGGTGTACATAGATCTAGGTGCACCCAGCCCAATAAGACAGCCCAATCTAAAAACCCACAAGAAAACCGCCCAAAATATATATAAAATAAACCAAACTTACTCTCGCGCTTTTCTCGAGACTCATTCTCTCTCTCTCTAGAAACTAACTTCCTCCCAAAATCTCTCACCATTGTCACTCCGATTCTCTCTCATTCTTCTAAATTTCTGCAAAAAACAAACAAAGTTGTTACAAAACTACGAATTCGAAACAGAAAGAAGCAAAATCAAACTTCGAAGAAAACAAAATCATGCAAATTCGACAGAAAGATCGTCAAGATGATCAAACTGCTGAAAATCCACAACCTAAGTAAAAAAAAAGCTTCAATTAGACTGTTAGATATCACGAAATTCAATTGCATGCGATTATTCTCGAATTAAAGTTATGAAATCAGTTCAGAATGCAATTATTTTTCTCAATTTCTATCTAATAGTTGATTGAGTATGCTAAACATCAATATATATATAAACTGAACAATAAGTCTATAATCTGATGAAACTGGTCAATTGAGTATGATAAACATCAATGTAAATGCGTTTTACACATACTCATTTGATACAGTCAAATGAGTACGTATGAATAATATGAAAGTAGTTAATCTGATTATCAAATGAGTATAATACAGTTAAAATGAGTATGTAGTTTCTCAAATTTTTGTTAGCTAAACTTCGTGAAATGAGTATAATAATGCAAAAATGAGTATAATAATCTATTCGTACTCATTTGATACAGTAAAATGAGTATGAATCAGTTAGATCTGTTTCAATTTATGCAAATGAGTATGCATCATAAATTGAAATGAGTATGCCTTTGATTCAACTAATTTAAGAAACCGAATTGAGTATGTAGACTTCTAGTGAAATGAGTATATTAATAAATCTATATGAGTATTCCTCTTAATCATACTCATTTGATACAGTCAAATGAGTATGCATATGAGATATACTCATTTGATACAGTAAAATGAGTATGAATCAGTTAGATCTGTTTCAATTTATGCAAATGAGTATGCATCATAAATTGAAATGAGTATGCCTTTGATTCAACTAAGTTAAGAAACCGAATTGAATATGTAGACTTCTACTGAAATGAGTATATTAATAAATCTATATGAGTATTCCTCTTAATCATACTCATTTGATACAGGCAAATGAGTATGCATATGAGATATACTCATTTGATACTGTCCAATGAGTATGAATTACATACACACTCATTTGATAAACAGATATAAGTATGGTTAATCTAAGTGAGTTGCAATTACCAAATCTGTTGGCAAATGATTGAAATGTGTATGATAAACCTAAATGAGTATAACTTTCTAATTATGTTTGAGACCTTATTCACAGTTCTTATGCTTCTATGTATATTGTAGGACAAAAATAATAATAAAGCATCCAAAACAACCATCAACTGCATCAACAATGGTTAGCAAAAATGAAGTAGTAAAGACGACTCCAAAAAGAAAAAGTAAAGAAGTCTCCATTCCAGAAGATGAGATACCAACCAAAAAGCAAAAAAAAAGGATCATAAGAAAGAAAAGGAGATAATAGAGGATGAAGAGATGATAGATGAAAAACCATCATTAGATTTCCCGACTGTACATAGTAGGATGTCTCCTCAAAGCCTGTGTAAAATCTTGAAAGTAAAAGGGAAGACACATAGGAAATCAATAACATATATAGGATTTGAGCATCTGTTACAGCTTAACATAACTAGGATACCATCAACCATTACTTATTGGTTGTTAGATAGCTTTGATCCTGATACCTCTATGATCAAGACAGAAAAAGGATCAATTGAAATTAGTGAGATTGATGTCCACTACACATTGGGGTTCCCTATAGGAGGTCAGACAATCGACTTCACAAAAGCTGACATTGTGAATGATATGTTGACCTTAACACAGTGGCGCAAGCAGTTTAAATGTCATCTTGAAAGGGGAACGAATGTACCAAAGAGTATATTGGTGAAGAAACTAACAGAATCTACGGTTGGTGACGCTTCTTTCAAGCGAAACCTAATTGTCCTCATTGTCTCTAAGCTTATAGAAGGGAACAAAAATGTGTTTGCTAATCAAAGAATTGTAAGATTTCTGACACATGTTGACCAAATAAGGAACTTGAATTGGAGCAAGTTTCTTTATGATTCATTAATTGAATCTGTCAGAATTCGGAAGAAAGATCCAACAAAGTCTTACAACTGACCTCTGCCTTTCTTAGTTGTAAGTAATCCTTCTCTTTAACTAGCTTTGTTTATACATCCTTAAATTATTTACATAATAACCAAAATAATTTCATCTCGTATTACAGATTTTCTACATTGACCGTGTTGTTCACAAGAACTCAGAAAAGCCTAGTAGACAGTTCCCAACATTGGCTGGATGGACAATAAACATGCTTGTGATTACAGTGACTAATGAGCTCTCCACTGGAAGATTTGGTTCAGTTAGATCATAAAGCCTTCATTCGAAGTACTACAAAAGGAGAATGCACTGCCACATGAAGCTGAAGTGATTAAAATTGTTGCAAGTGAAGAAAATGAAGAAAACCTAGCTGACAAAGATGTTCATGAAGAAACTGAAGGTTTCAACAAAGAAGCTAAGATTGATGTTGAAAAAAATGACAACAAAACTGAAATGGTAAGATTTTATAATTCAAATTGCTTATATGGTTTAAATATGGTCTTGATTTTATTATTAACACATTGGTAATGAATCTTATGTACAATTGGTTATGCATGTATTCCATACTCATTTGACTGTGTAAAATGAGTATGGATGAATCTGTACAAATGAGTATGATTCATACTCATTTGACTGTATCCTAAGCATACAGTCAAATGAGTATAAAATCTGATTTATACTCATTTGCCTATATCTTAAGCATATAGCCAAATGAATGTGAATCTAATTTATACTCATTTGACTATAACCCTAAAACATATAGTCAAGTGAGTATGAATAATTTAAATAAGTATATATCTTAGTATATAAATTTCAACATTAAGAAAATTGAATGAAAAATTGATGGTCATGAAATGAGTATGAAACTTTATAAATAAGTATGACAGTTCATAAATAAGTATTCAAATGAGTATGAAAGTTTATAAATGAGTATGCTAACTAGAAATATATATCTATATTGAAATAGGATGAAATCAGAGAGTTTGCTTTGGTAACATCAAAATTGGAGGATGCTATAAGTAATTTCTTAGACAAATGTCAAGTAATGTCAAAGAAACCCAAGAATGAAACTGTCGAGAAATTGAAAGACTTAGCATTATCAGTGATTGGTATGTGTTTGAACCAAGAAGTAGAAGAACCTGAGAACACAAGTACACCTTCAAGCCAAGACGCTTTCTTTAATGATCCTGTTGTCATTTAAGAAATTAATGCTGCTATTCTAAATTTTGAAAGAGCTCAAAAGGCAAAGAAAAAATATGAGGAAAATAGGAAGGATAAAGTTGATCAAGATATTCTCAACTTTCGCTTAGGATTGTCACAAAAGTCGGATGAGGTGAATGCTACATGTAGCCTTGTCGTTGATATAGCCAAAAGCTATGTGGATCTTGATGTTGATACAACAGCAGAAGAACAGTTTGAGGAAGCCACAGATATGGTTTTGGGCGAAACATCAGAACAAATGCCAAACTCAAATGCTGAAGAACAAGAAACTGTCGACAAGGGAAAAGAAATCACAATTGAAAGTGATAATAATGAAGAGAATGATGGCAAAGAATAAATCTAGAGAAGAAAGATGAAAATAGAAGTGAGAATGATAAAGAAGATAAAAACATTAAAGAGGAAGGAGAAAAAGAACACAATTCTGAAAATTTAGAAGAGGCATCAGTTGAAGACAATGAGAAACAACCTGATGAAGGAGAGAAAATGGACAGCATGTCAGAAGACCAACCGATTTTGGCAGAGGCAGCAGAGATGTCAAACGAGGCAACAGTTAACAATGAAATAGAGATGGACGGTAACGAAGAACAGAACATTGACAGTGAGCAACACGAAGTTCAAGACAGTGAGGAACATGAACTTCAGGACAATGAGCATAAAGATCAGGAGGAGGAAGCATCAAAATCAAATGTTGATGAACAATTTCAGGATGATGGATTTAAAACCACAATGAGGAAGAGGCTAACATTGATGATAAAAAAGGTGTAAAAGGACAAGAAGAGAAAGATCACAGTAATGAGAAACAGAAATAAGTTGATCAAGAAGAAGAATAACAAGTTGAGGATGGAGGAAATGAAAATAAGGACAGTAATAACAAAGAGAAGATGATGAAAGTTCATGAAGAGACAGATGGAGGAATGAAGATGAAGACAGTAACGACAAAGAGAAGAAAGTTGACGAAGAACAAGATCATAATGTTGAGGATTGATATCACGTATTTATATAGACTTTTCTCCCTTATTTACAAGCTAATTTGTGCGTCATTGGAGCTCTTCGGAGCTATTTTGTGCTAACTATCGTATATAGTTGTGGTTTTGGGTTTTAGTGTTGAATTGCAGGTTTTAGGGAGTTTTCTCCTTATTCCCGAGCCATTTGGAAGCAACCACGGCTTTACGAGATGTTACGAGGCACATAGGATGGCTCACGAGCTTTATGGGTAGTTTAGGAGGTCCTAAGACCTCTAAACGTGAAGAATTGAGAGCCAAAGAGTCAAAAAGAAGATTTCCGTACTCTGATCGGGCAAAAATGACCCGATCGGGCGAAGATATATTAATCGGGTATAGAGGTTGTGGACCCGATCGGGCAAGCCTTGCCCGATCCAATCGGGCGAGAGACGAAGTGCCCACACCCGATCGGGCACCCTCTTCCCGACCCGATTGGGCGGGAGACCTGTAGGTCTCATTTTGCTGCTGCGTATGAGGGGAGCTTGGCTGGCCCAAAATGTCTCTAGGCCCGATCGGGCAGTGCTGCCAGGCCCGATCGGGTGGACCCAAATTTCGCCCATGCTGCGCTGCTGCTACGCTGAGCCCAAGAAAACGAGGCTGAAAGTTTTACTATGGGCCCGATCGGGTGGCCCTGTGCCGGATCGGGTCCCGTGCAATATTTTTGCGATTTTGTCTTTTATTTCCGTGTTTAGTTAGACTTTGAGGGGTATTATAAATACCTTTTCCTCATTATTTTAGAAACATCTTTTTACTCTAGTTTATTTCTCATAGTTATTAGCTTAGTTTAAACACTTTAGATTAGATTAAGGGTGATTGAACCTATTCGATTTCAATAAAAGTTCCTGCTTTCTGTCAATTGGTATTCTTCTCTACTCTTGTCTCTCTTATTATTCTTAATTGCTTAGCTTAAGTATTTAATCATTCATGATGCAATCATTAGGGTTTCCAATTAGTTTTGTTGTTGTTAATTCGATTATGAGTGAGTAGTTCTCTTTGTACGGTGTTAGATAGGAAAGCCCTGTTTATACCATGATTGTTATTTAGATTTCTATCAATTTCTAGGGCTTGATTAGGGTGATTGTGATGTGGTTTGTTCTTAATTAGTGTTTAATGTTAGTGTACAATTTCATTGATTGCTTGTGGTTAATAGTTGTTTGCACAGATCCGTCTTACGACTAGAGGCCTAGGACACGTCAGTAGTTCTGATTACGTTAGTGAACATGCGGCGTATGTTGAACTATGAGCGTTGAGTCTTAACCATAGCTCAACACATGCTCTAATCCCCCGACTCTTGACTTAGGTTTTGATAGTAGTTGGCCTTATTTGATTGGTATAAGAATGGTGGACCGACCTAATACCCTAGGTTTTTAATCCATAGTTAATTCCTTGATTTAATTCGTCTTCCTTAGCTTAATCTTTAGTTCAGTTGATTCTTCCCTGTTTTCATCTGAAGTAGCTGATTGATTGAATATTAATTTAGAAACTCTGTCTCCATGTGGATTCGACCCTGCTTCCAATGTCTACCTTAGTTAGAGGACTGTAGGTTTATCTTTGAATAGGTGATACG
This sequence comes from Patellifolia procumbens, assembly GCA_947645195.1. NCBI lineage: Eukaryota > Viridiplantae > Streptophyta > Magnoliopsida > Caryophyllales > Amaranthaceae > Patellifolia > Patellifolia procumbens. The sequence goes on from CANSGD010001328.1 coordinate 8,987,705, forward strand.
ACTAAATCCTATCAAATTTTGGCGCCGTTGCCGGGGAGACGGCTAATTTTCTAAGTTTTTATTTGGTTATTTGGTCTACTTCTCTGTACCTCATTGGAACTTCATTGTTCCAATTGAGGTACGTTTTACTGCTTCTTTTTGTTTCTTTTGTATGCTCAGGTCTCAAAGAAATGGTTCCCCCATTCCAGCGGATCCCGATCTTACTAGGACAATCAGGCGGATCCGGAAGAAATATCAGAAAGAAAAGCAGTCTGTTCAGCTGAACACCTCTGGAACAGACACCTTGAGTTCAGTTATGTCTAAATCACTAAAGTCATATGGGGTGCCCAACCTAGATGGTCTCTCCACTGGACCTACTATGCCCACCATTGCCGCGGAAAATTTCGAAATTAAGCCTGGACTCATCAGCATGGTTCAGCAAAATCAGTTTGGTGGGCATCCTACTGAAGACCCGGCAAATCATCTACAGCGGTTTCAACAGCTTTGTCGAACCGTCAAACATGCCGGCGTCACTCCAGATCAACTCAAAGTCATGTAGTTCGAGTTCTCATTGAGAGATAGAGCCCAGAAATGGTTGAACGACGTGAAAGAAACAGAATGGAGTGAGATTTCTGCTGCGTTTCTGAGAGAGTATTATTCACCTACAAAGACAGCAGAATTCAGAAACAAACTAGCCATGTTTTCCCAAGAGCTTGATGAAACATTACGGGAAGCGTGGACTAGATTTAGAGATTTACAGAGAGAGTGTCCACACCACAACATGAACAAATGGTTCTTGACGCAGACATTCTACAATGGTTTGCAGCCCCAGACGAAGAGTATTGTTGATTCGTCTGCAGGAGGAGTCTTTCTGGATAAGGAAGTGGATGTAGGCTATGAGTTTCTATGAAACCTCACAGCCAATGATCATTCCAATTCCCGCAGCCTCACGAGGAAAGTACTGGAGGTAGATGCCATTGCATTATTGACTTCGCAGATAGCGAAGCTGAGTCAGCAGATTAACACCTTCAGTTCCTCTTCCTCAGCAGCACCTCCTTTGAGTATTAATGCTATGTCTGCCGTAGCACCCATTACCTCATCTTACTGCGAGGTATGTGGTGTTCAAGGTCATTTTGGGCATGACTGTCAGTTTAGTCAACATCAGATGGAGCACGCAAACACATTTCAACAGAGACAACCAAATTTCCCCCCTCCACACAATTACCAAAATCCACAAAACCATCAACCTCCACCCCCACAAAACCATCCCAAACCCTCTTACCATCAAACCCCACAAAATTTCCAAAGACCACCAACACAAAACTTCCATCATTCCAACAACTTCCAAACTTCACAAAATTTCCACACCCCACCTCCACAAAACAATAACCCACAAGAGCCTCCCATATCTGAAGTGATGAAGCTGATGTTGAGCATGCTAAAGGCTAATGAGGAGGCACAAAGAGCCCAAGAGCGACAGATGCTAGCTATGCAAAGAGCTAATGAGGAAGCACAAAGAGCCCAAGAGAAGCACATCAAACTTCTCGAGGCTCAAGTTGCACAATTAGCAAGCACTAATGCTCAGAGGCGTCAGGGGGAATTGTCAGGGCAACCCATTCAGAGAGAACATGTGAATGCCATCACTCTTCGTAGTGGCATTGCTTATGATGCTCCTCCATTGCCCGTTGATGAGGTTACCCCAACTGCGGGGAGAAGACGGTGGTAGAGGAAGGAAAAAGGAAGAATTCGACGTCTGAAGTCGACTTGTCTGCGGAAGCTGAACAGACAGGGAAGAAAAAGGAGAAGGTTTCTGAAACGCCTTTCACACCAAGGCTACCTTTTCCTCACAGGATGCAACAGTCAAAGGTCGATCAGCAGTTTGGTAAGTTCTTGACTGTGGTCAAGAACCTTGAGGTAACGATTCCATTCACAGATTTAATTACCCAAGTCCCTGTTTATGCCAAATTTCTAAAAGATATGATCACTAAGAAAAGAGACTTTGGTGGGGTAGAACGTGTCGCTCTTACTGAAGAGTGTAGTGCTTTTATTCAAAATAAAACCCCACCAAAGTTAAAAGATCCTGGTAGTTTTTCTATACCCTGCCATCTTGGACCTATTTTCATTGATAAAGCTTTGTGTGATTTAGGTGCTTCTGTTTCTATTATGCCATTATCTGTTTATAAGAAATCGAATATGGGAGCACTTAAATGCACACAAATAACTTTACAGATGGCTGATCGTTCTATAAAATACCCTCTAGGCGTTTTAGAGGACATTCCTGTGAGGGTTGGGAAATTCTATATTTCTGTTGATTTTGTGGTGTTAGATATGGATGAGGATGCTCAGATTCCTATTATTCTGGGTAGGCCGTTTTTGTGTACTACTGGTGCTGTCATTGATGTCAAGTCTGGGTGTTTAACTCTTAGCGTTGGTGATGATAAAGTGATTTTTAAACTGACCAATGCTGTTAAGGCACCTATGCTTGAGCAATCTTGTTGCAGGGCTGAGGTTTGGATGAAGTAGGTGTGGAGAAGGTTCCAACTACACCTAAGGTTGCCTCACCGTCTGGAGGCATTATCAAGAACATTTGGAGAAGAAAGATATTTGATGAGGGTGGCTCTCACTACTTATCCCCTCCTATTTGAGAGATGGAGGTATTATGGTCGTGCGGGACCTTCATAAACCAGCGCTGTGCGAGAGGCAACTCGTATTCTTTCCCTCTTTCCTTTTCTTTTTATTTTTCTCCTTTTTTTTTGTGAGCGAGAGTGAGGGTACTAACATTGTTTTTCCTCTTAGCATCATCCTTGTCACCTTTTGGCATTGAGGATACTGCCAAGTTCAACTTGGGGGAGGAGTTCTATTTGTATTCTCTATCTCTTTTACTGCTTTCTAGGATAGATTTACTGCTTTCGAAAAATTCTGAAAAAATAAAAAAAAATATGGTTCCCATGACTGGTTTAGTTGCCTCCCTGTGCCCCTTGTTGTGCTCTATTTGAAAATGATTTGACTTTGTTTTCTGGATAGCTGGGCATTTGTGATATTGAGGCTATGATTTGATATTTGATTGCTATGATTTCGAGCAAAATTGATTATATTACACCACTTTGTGCTGCATACCTGAATTGGTTAGACTGTGAGGCCTCTTTGTAGCCTATTGGATTCATATTATTATCCAGTCTATTTTTGTGTGTTAGTTCCTCTTTAGTGGATTGATCTTGACTTTGACTTCGTACTTGTTTGATTTTCGATGACTTGTGGCATATGATGTGATAGAGGCGTTCTTTTGTCTTATTCTTGAGCTTCAAAGTGAATTTTTGATATACTTTTATCCACCTTAGCCCCGCTGAGCCTAATGACTTGTTTCGTGATACTTAAACCCCTATTATGAGCCCAAGGCCTTCACTTGATATTATTCCAAGCCTAGCTTGGGGGAGCTTTTGTATGGGTTGAGTTTGAGATTAGTTTCTTGGTTTGGTTTGGTTGTTGAGGAATTAAAAGTGTATTTGTTGTGGTTTGAGGGTGAGAAAAAGAAAAAGCAAAATTAGAGTTACGTGAATGAAGTTCAGAAAAATGAAAGAAAAATGAAATGAAAGTTCAGAAGAATTCGAAGTTCTTTCATTCACGTACGTTCTTAAGGAAATATTCGCTTCATTGCTTGAAAATTGGGTTTGTTATGAGTTTTTCATTGATTTATGAGAGTTGGGTTATTTTACATGGTTTTATGGTGTTGTTGGGAGTTGTTTAGGCCATCTTAGGCCTTGTTTGAGTGCTTCATGCTCCCCCTTTCTTGGTTTTTCCACCACATTACCCAAAAGTATCCCCTACCTCTTACCTAAGCCCCATTACAACCCTCTAAAGTCCTCTTGAGCTCGTGTCTGCAGTGTTCATTTGATTGATTTCGAGTCAGTTTGTCAAAGTTAAAGAGTATTTCTGCTAATTGAGTCGACTTCACTAAGATGAGCGTTATTTAACCTTCTTAAACACATGAGAGTGTGAGTGGGAAGGGTATTTATGGTCGGGTTGGTGAGTGTTCGGGCATATTCTTTGTCTGCCACAAAATAGAGAGGAGTGACACCCTTGTGAGAGCCTTTTCAGGACTTGTATGCCTTATGGATGCTTGACTTTGATAAATTGCTTGGATGATTGGTGGTTGGATGGATTTGATTAGCCAAACTTGAATTATGCCTGCTTGAATGATTCTTAGTCTTGAAAATATTTTGAGCTTTGATTGTTTTTTATCTATGGGGTGAGGCAATCTATTCCATGTTCATGTGCTATTTGCTTGAGGACAAGAAAAGGTTTAGCTTGGGGGAGTTTGATATCACGTATTTATATAGACTTTTCTCCCTTATTTACAAGCTAATTTGTGCGTCATTGGAGCTCTTCACAGCTATTTTGTGCTGACTATCGTATATAGTTGTGGTTTTGGGTTTTAGTGTTGAATTGCAGGTTTTAGGGAGTTTTCTCCTTATTCCCGAGCCATTTGGAAGCAACCACGGCTTTACGAGATGTTACGAGGCACGTAGGATGGCTCACGAGCTTTATGGGTAGTTTAGGAAGTCCCAAGACCTCTAAACGTGAAGAATTGAGAGCCAAAGAGTCAAAAAGAAGATTTATGTACTCTGATCGGGCAAAATGACCCGATCGGGCGAAGATATATTGATCGGGTACAGAAGTTGCGGACCCGATCGGGCAAGGCTTGCCCGATCCGATCGGGCGAGAGACGAAGTGCCCACACCCGATCGGACACCCTCTGCCCGACCCGATCGGGCGGGAGACCCGTAGGTCTCATTTTTCTGCTGCGTATGAGGGGAGCTTGGCTGGCCCAAAATGTCTCCATGCCCGATCGGGCAGTGCTGCCGGGCCCGATCGGGTGGACCCAAATTTCACCCATGCTGCGCTGCTGCTACGCTGAGCCCAAGAAAACGAGGCTGAAAGTTATTACTATGGGCCCGATCGGGTGGCCCTGTGCCCGATCGAGTGCCGTGCAATTTTTTCGCGATTTTCGTCTTTTATTTCCGTGTTTAGTTAGACTTTGAGGGGTATTATAAATACCTTTTCCTCATTATTTTAGAGATATCTTATTACTGTAGTTTTACTCTAGTTTATTTCTCATAGTTCTTAGCTTAGTTTAAACACTTTAGATTAGATTAAGGGTGATTGAACCTATTCGATTTCAATAAAAGTTCCTGCTTTCTGTCAATTGGTATTCTTCTCTACTCTTGTCTCTCTTATTATTCTTAATTGCTTAGCTTATGTATTTAATCATTCATGATGCAATCATTAGGGTTTCCAATTAGTTTTGTTGTTGTTAATTCGATTATGAGTGAGTAGTTCTCTTTGTAGGGTGTTAGATAGGAAAGCCCTGTTTATACCATGATTGTTATTTAGATTTCTATCAATTTCTAGGGCTTGATTAGGGTGATTGTGATGTGGTTTGTTCTTAATTAGTGATTAATGTTAGTGTACAATTTCATTGATTGCTTGTGGTTAATAGTTGTTTGCACAGATCTGTCTTACGACTAGAGGCCTAGGACACGTCAGTAGTTCTGATTACGTTAGTGAACATGCGGCGTTTGTTGAACTATGAGCGTTGAGTCTTAACCATAGCTCAACACATGCTCTAATCCCCCAACTCTTGACTTAGGTTTTTATAGTAGTTGACCTTATTTGATTGGTATAAGCATGGTGGACCGACCTAATACCCTAGGTTTTTAATCCATAGTTAATTCCTTGATTTAATTCGTCTTCCTTAGCTTAATCTTTAGTTCAGTTAATTCTTCCCCGTTTTCATCTGAAGTAGCTGATTGATTGAATATTAATTTAGAAACTCTGTCTCCCTGTGGATTCGACCCTGCTTCCATTGACTACCTTAGTTAGAGGACTGTAGGTTTATCTTTGAATAGGTGATACGACTAAATCCTATCAAGGATATAAAAAATAAGGAAGATGGGGGTAAAAAGAAAGTTATAGAAGAGAATGTTAACAAGGAGCAGGAAGCATACAATGTTGACAAGAGGGAAGAAAACGGCCTTTACAACCTTTAGCTTATCTTCGATCACCGTTTATAGAGCGAGTACAAGATGCAAATACATCACCAATTGAGAAAGAATTATGCATGGCAAAATTTGCATTTGATGAAAAGAGAAAAAGATGGTAAATTTCTTAACTTATACCATAACTTGTTAATTAATTTTACAAATAATATTCACTAACATAATACGTTTAAATCATGGATTTTTAAATGTCCTTTGCAGGGCAACCTTATTTGATTACAAGGGATTCAAAGGAATAAGGGATTTTTTTCCTAAGTTTTCAAGAAAAATCATGGATATCATCAAACATAATAGATATTTATTCATTGATATTGAACCATAGGGAAGTAACCGAGAGTGATGATTCACCAGTCAGATTCTTCCTTACAACTGAAGCTGTTGTAAGTATTAATTTTTCATAAATCTTCATGTTCATTATTATGCATCTGTTGAAGTAAGTATGTATGTATGGAAATGAGTATGCTCTTTGATGCATACTCATTTGACTGTATCAAAATGAGTATGACTTAAATACATACTCATTTGCATCTATGGAAATGAGTATGTATGTATAGAAATGAGTATGCTCATTGATACATACTCATTTATGTATGTATGGTAATGAGTATGCTATTTGATACATACACATTTGACTGTATCAAATGAGTATGTAGATAACTATAATAAAAATAAATATGTATGGTAAACTGTTGAGTATGCCTCTAATTCATACTCATTTGATATAGTCAAATGAGTATGAATAATTTGATAATCAATGAGTATGCTCTTTGATACATACTCATTTGACTGTATCAAATGAGTATGTAGATAACTATAATAAAAATATATAAGTATGATAAACTTGAGTATGCCCTTAATTCATACTCATTTGATACAGTCAAATGATTATGAATAATTTGATACTCATTTGCAAATTATTGTAATTTTTTAATATCTTAAATGCTGAACAAAGTGAATTGGTTCGAGAAAAAAATAGAAAAGCAAAGGAATGATATATTTGCAGCTGAAGCAAGCATTGAATTTGACAAGTGGTGTTCATTCCCAATAAAGAAAGTGGACATGCTGGTTCTTCCAGTGCATACTCATGATCATTTCTATGTGATGACTTTCAACCTCAAGCATAAAAGATTTGATATAATCGACAACAGAGATACCCTTGGAAAACCGCTTATTAAATATGGGAAACTACCCTACAATCTGGTATGCATACAAACTTTTACTTCATCTCAAATTTTCATTATAAAAAATAGCCTAACTTTATCTTCTTATTTTTTCACACAATTTCTATGTTATAGAAAGTTGCAGTAGCATATTGGTTACTTCTCAGAGATCATCCAAAGGCAATCACAGTTAGCCTTTTGAAACCTGTGCGTTTACAAATGAGGTGGAGAAATACTGAGAACACTGTTGATTGCGGAATCTATGTCATGCGGCACATGCAAACATACAAAGGAGATGGGACAAAAGGCTGGAGAACAGGACTGGTTAATGATGATGTAAGTAAACAATAATATTCCTCATATAAATGTACTTTAAACATATTTTATGTGAAAATGAGTATGCTTGTGACACATACTCATTTCACTGGTGTAAAATGAGTATGAATCTATCAAAATGAGTATGTATACTCATTTGAGTGTATCAAAAGAAAATGAATATGAATTATTGAAATGAGTATGCCTTTTCTTTTAAAAATATTATAACTTTTCACTTCATTACTTTGCAGTTCACACAATTGGCAAATCTACGGATCAAGTACTGCTATGACATCTTGATATTTGAAGAAAATCTGCACAGGAAGAAGAACATTGAAGCAGCAAAAGAATATTCAGCTTGACAAACTTTAGTTTATGCAAACTTAAATAATAAATCTATATGTAGTGTTTTGGGGATGTTTTAGTAGGATGAAATACTTCAGTAGTGTTTTAAGAATTTTATTTGCAAACTTTAGTTAATGCAAAGTATATAATATAATCATTTATGATACAATATGCTGACATTTTGTTGTATATAAATTAGTTACACTCATTAATCATTCTCAAAAATGAGTATGAAACCTTAATATATGTTATGCATGTGATCTAAAAATGATCTACTTATATAAGTATTTAAACTCATTTATGTATGTATGTAAATGAGTATGGTCTTTGACACATACTCATTTATGTATGTATGGATATGAGTATGCTCTTTGATACATATACTCATTTGATACAATCAAATGAATATGTAGATAACTATAATAAAAATAAATATGTATGGTAAACTGTTCACTACAAAACTTTGGCCATGACCCAACCTGAGACCATCCCGGGTCGGTTCAGGGCTGGTTCAGGATTATGTTTTTCTGAACTTGAACCGATACGGACACAGTTCGGAAACAGTCCAGTGTCGGTTTTGGGTCGGTTCAGTGCCAGGGTCATGGTTGGTTTGAGGATAGATTTAGTGTCGGTTCAGGGTTATTTCATTATTTAATATAATTTTATTTCATATTGGAAAATAACCTTAAGTAAAAATCATTTTTTTCATATTAAAAACTCATAGAGTAAATCAAATACTAATTCCATATAGAAACTTCACCAATCGCAACCATCAATAACAAAAGCTCATGAATCATAATCACAATCGTATATTATAGTTTATTAATCATAATCATAATTATAGTTTATAGTTAAAGTTACGGTTACGGTTTAAGATTTAAATTTATGGTATAGAGTTTTAGTGACGGTTTAGAGGCGGTTCAAGGGCTAATTCATGAACGGGCCGGTTCAAGAGAGGGTTGGTTTACAGGCCGGGTCGGGGTCAGGGTCGGTTCAGGGTTAGAATCGGTTTAGTATGGGTTCTGAAATTTGAAAACATGAACCTGAACCGTACCAGTTCCTTGATCGGGCCGGGCCGATTAGGGTTGATTTTTTCCGGTATAGGGTTGGACTGGTTTTTCACCGGGCCGGTTCAGGGTTGGGTCATGGCCAGCCCGCCCAATGGTCATCTCTACTGTTAAGTATGCCTCTAATTCATACTCATTTTGAGTATGTATCAAATAGCATACTCATTGAGTATCAAATTATTCATACTCATTTGCATCTATGGAAATGAGTATGTATGTATGGAAATGAATATGCTCTTTGATACATACTCATTTATGTATGTATGGAAATGAGTATGCTCTTTGATACATACTCATTTGACTATATCAAAATGAATATAAGTATGAGTATGCCTCTAATTCATACTCATATGAATGTAAAGAAATGAGTATACAAATCGATCTAATGCATACTCATTTTACTGTACATAATGAGTCCGCAACTAATGCATCATCATTTTGCTGCAATTTAATAGTCATTTCACAAATATAAAAACCTTGATAAGCTAAGAAAAAATCCAATAACTATCCTAAAAAAACATAAAAACTAATGAGAATTAAAGTACATTTGACACTAATAATCTATTAGAAAGCAACTCGGAGAACAATCTAGAACGTATGAACTTGTACTATCTCTTCTGTTTGAGTTTTATTGCTCGAGACTCGGCAGCTCTTTGCTCTTTGTCTTCCTCTAGCCACATTTCTCTTCACCTCTTGTATGCCCTTTTTCCTTTTAAATGTTTCACCCTTTGTTGTCTTTCCTCTTGGATTTTGAACACCATCATCAAAGTCTTGTTCACCATCAGGAAGTATATACTACCAACAACTGTTTCAACTTCGTGTCTCGCCACCTCAAACATATTTTGAACAACCTTTCTTGCTAACTCATTTGAGTAACTAGCACATAACAACTTGGTAATCTTTCTTTGAAGTTGAAGTCTCCATATAGTAGAACTAGTAAAAACTCCATCAATTGGCTCACAAGCAACTAAAGTTTCATCATCATCTTTATCTCTACCTTGTCTTGTCCAACGTTGTAAAATATACACATCAGGAACTTTAGCAACACAATTGGCATGGTAAATCCTAAGAATGTGCCGGCAAAGAAATCCAGTTTCAGTAAAACGTTTGCAACTACAAGAAGAATAATGCGACAATGTGTCAAATGTCACATAATGACCTAACTCCTCACTTTGGGGTCTTTCTACCAAGAAAACAAGAGTCTCTCCAACCTCAAAACATTTGTAAGCCTCAATTGTATAAACTTGTGAGGCTTGCTCTAGTATCTTCACATATGAGACAGCTAGTTCTGGTAACCATTCCCAACAAAGCTCATTGTCCTTTATTTCAACACTTTTCAATTCACTAGCCACCTCGCAATAATTATCATAAAACTCACATAAACTAGTTGTTTTAGAAACTTTTCTTGACAACGCATGGTTGGCAGACTCACTCCTTTGCGATGACAAAATACCACCAGAAAAGTAATCCTTGCTATAAGTAAGATACCACAACTCTCTCAATCCCCACAATCTATCCAACCAACCATTAGATGCACAATTGTATGTTGTCAACATTCTATAAAAAAAAAGACATAGTATATATATAAACACATTGAAATAAGTATAAATAACAATGCATACTCATTTACCATGATAGGGAAAATGAGTACACATCAATGCAATTATAAAACACATACTCATTTTACTGTACTAAATGAGTACACATTACTGCAAGTCTCATTTAAGACGTACTCATTTGCCTGTAAAAATGAGTACATCAAATACATACTCATTTTATTGTACTAAATGAGTACACATTACTGCAAGCCTCATTTAAGACATACTCATTTGCCTGTAAAAAATGAGTATGTCAAATGCGTACTCATTTTACTGTACTAAATGAGTACACATTATTGCAAGTCTCATTTAAGACATACTCATTTGCATATGAGTATCCATCTTATGCATACTCATTTGACTGTGTCATATAGGAAAAATACAAATGAGTATGAAACAGTCAAATAAGTATGAATATTGGTATGATATCAGAATTATGTAACAAGAGAAACAAAATACCTTTGCCAAGAAAACTTCAATTCTGCTTCACTGTCACATTTCTTTATAATTCTACTGAACAAATTATTGAAGTTCGGCTCATCACGCAAGGAACGAATATGATTTAGGGAATTCTTAATTATGTGCCATATACAAAGTTTATGCTTCACTAATGGAAAAACTCTCACAATTGCGACTGCCATAGAGAATGGTTGATCAGTCATAATAGTTTTCGGATGAACCTCTTCTATTAACTTCAAGAATGTTTCAAAAGGCACACAATAGAATCTACACGCTCATTAAGAAGAAATCCACATCCAAACATACAAGTACGTGTATGATGATTAATACCAACAAAAGGAGCACAAATCATAGAATATTTATTAGTTGTGTAGGTTGTATAAAAGACAATTAAGTCAACAAATGCTAAATGATCAGCCTTCATCTTCTTATCTCTAAAGAAGAAACCAATCAATGATGAATCAAAATGATCAATCTCAAAATCATAAGAAACATCATATTCGGATTCCCTTCTTCTCTTAAAAATCTTAACCAAAGTCCTTGTATCATTTCCATCCCAAATTTTTGTCAATTCTACAGCAACAACATTATATGCATCCCTTTTCTCAAAACCAACTGTCAGAGAAGAACCAACTTCTCGACGTAAACAACGAATAGCATCAGCTACACCGATGCCACTTTTTCATGTGTGTAAGATACTTCAATTGGCCACTGCTCACTTTCCTATGTGACCTTATATGATGAACTTCAGCACGAGGACAAAAAGAGTGGTTGTGAACCATAAGATGCCGCACACAAACCCACTTATCCTGATCATTCTTTCGAAAATAAAACATAGCTTGACAACCAGTCCTATGATTAAGTTTCACAAACTTCCTACCTTATTTTCCATGTTGTTGCTTATTCCCTTGTTTACTACAACAAAATTCTCTCCCTAGCAGCTCTTGATTAGCAGAATATCTAAGTTTAGACATCCTAACACCAAATCATATCCTATAAGCATAATCATTGTAAGCATTATATGCTTCTTTTTCTGAATCAAATTCTTTCATTTCCAATTCTGAAGATTCAGATTCATTGACCAAGTACACACCAAAAGCAACAACTGAAAAAAACTTAAGAAATAAAATAAAATGAGTATGAAATTATATTATACAACTAATACATATTCATTTCACTGTACAAAATGAGTATACCACACTGCAAATATGAATACAAAAAATGCATACTCATTTGACAGTATAAAATGAGTATAGACAAATGCAATTGTAAAATACATCAAATAAGTACTCATTTCACTGTGCAAAATGAGTATGCAGAAATGCAATTGTAAAATCCATCAAAAAATGCATACTCATTTTACTTACTAAATGAGTACAAAATACTGCAAATGAAAATCCAAATCCATCAAGAAATACATACTCATTTCACTGTACAAAATGAGTACAAATATGATACATGCTCATTTGACTATATCCTTGTAGGAAACTGACAAATGAGTATGAATCATTCAATTGAGAATCTTACTACAAAATCAAAAACGAAAATAAATTTACTCATCAAAAAATAAAAAAATCAGGTTAAAAAGAGCATTAATTAGGTTAAATGAGTACAAATTACGAGCAAACAAAGATGAATTAGGTAAAAAACTAAAGAACATTCATACAAAATTCAACAAAAAACTGAAAACGATGAATTAGTGAATGCCGATCCATTAAACACAAACAAAGATACCTTATTACCTGGTTTCGGAGAAATCACGAGCTCCATGGCGCCAGATTCGAGAAACAAAGCCGCCAAACAAACCAGCTGCCCAGCTCTCAATAAATGCCCTATTCACTCTCTTAGATGGCGAAATACCATTCTTACCCCCACAACTTAAATAAAATTGCTAAAATGCCACCGGGAGTACATAGCTCTATGTACTCCAAGGTGCACATAATAACTTGCTGACAAAACAAGAGCCAAAAAAAACTTCATTAACTCCAATCATTCACATATAATAATTTTTCTTTTTAACTTTATTATTTTCAGTGTGAATTATCAACAACAAAAATTATGAATGTTCAACCACAATTCGTGACTATTGATTGAAAACATAGTACCAAGAGAAATAAAAGAATTGTATTTCAAAGGAAGATAAAGTTCGGCTAATGGATTTTTATAGATCAACACCCACCATCCGTGGAGGTTTGCTGAAGCGTAAGATCGCTAATCCAGTATTTTGAATGGCTTATATACCATGAGAAGAATGTGTTTGAGATTTGATGTAAAGATGTGTGTTTCATATTATTTACAATGCTTAGGTATTTATACAACTAAGATAACCTAAGATGAGAAACAATCTTCCCAAAGGATATAACAACCATAATTCTTAAAGATATGATTTATTTATATCATATCAATATTATTAATCAAATCCTCTAAACAAAAATATTCTTAAAGATATTATACCATATCTCTAATGAAAGCTAATATTCAAATGAAATTTTGATATATCTGGTTGTCTCTTTTCTATTCAATTCAAACAAAATTACACTTGACAATACACAATTTTAAGCATTAATATTTTCAATGAGTAAAAATGATATTTTCAAAATATACATTTAGTGAAATTCATTAACATATTGTATGGTAAAAGGGAGGTGGAAAGTTAAAAATTTGATCATTGTGGGCAATTGGGTTTTAGGAGAGAAGGAAGGTAAAGGACACTGATGGACAAAAATAATGTGAGCCTGCCACATGGCAGCTTTTGGCATGTGATGCGTCAGGGCTTGTATAAGATTGTTTTACCTAAGTAATTTGGTAAGACAACCTTTTAAGGGTCATTTAATAAGTTAACAAGGCCATCTAATATAAAAATAATAATCTTAAGTGACATTTTCAACATAAAAAGTGATTATTTTCAAGTGGTCTTACTCTAAGTTAATGTATGATAGTTTTATCATAGTCGGACTATATACATTAGAATTAAAAAGTCCTAGAAAAATGATACAAAAGTAATTAAAATGTAAGTGATAGTAAAACTATTGGCTGAGGGCCCTGAGACGGCTACACTAGTGAGCTGGTGTGGCGGGTCACAAATATAAAGGTCCGAGTGGCAGTTTTGTTCAAACTTTTTGCCTCGCTTTTGAGATGGGGTCTTAGATATTGAACTTCGAGTATCAGATAGAGTTTAGAGTCTTACATAAAGGATTATAAGTCATAGATAAAGGACATTTAATGTGAATCAAGATTCAAAAATTTGCTCTTATAAGCTAAATGCAGATACTACTTGTTTGAATATAAGATTAAGATTGACCTAGGCTAAGGATAATGTTCAGAATTAGGAGATAGCTCACAAACTTAAGTTAAACTATGATTCATTGACTAATATATTAGATCTAAAAATCAGATAATTAATTCGAGTTACTTGTCCAAGAAGGTCCCAAGTAAATTCATTTTTAATTAAGTTTTAAAACAATATTTTAATGCTTTGAGGGTAATTAGTGTTAATATCCAACCAATCTTTACTTGTATTTTCCTTATTTTATGTTCTAGTCTTTTCTTTATGCTTTAGATCTTTTTTTAGGATCTAGCTTCCATTATTGAGTTCCTGTAGATATAGTGTCCACTGTTAATTTGTATTACCTCACACTTAAGCCTCTTTAAGGCTGATGATGGATGAATGAAACTTAAGCCACCTATTAGTTTTGTCTTTCTTTAAGATATTGTGTGTTGTGGTTGGATAACTTATACCTTCTGTCGCCGCATATTATAAAGCACACTCCCAAATTAAAAACAGATACATCTTGTTGTCGGCCTCGCTCGTGCCCGCCTTTTGCACACGATCGATCCTCTTCTCGTGCCCTTATCTTCAATAAGTAAGACTGCGTTTTTTAAAACCAAGTTCTCGTGCTTCAACGAGACTCAAGAATCCTACTTTTGTAAAAAGGCTTGATTACTTCCCGAGAAAAGGCAACAGTGTGCCGCACGATCTAAGGTCAAAACACTTGGACCATGACAGTTGGTATCAAAACTGAATCAACCGAGATATTGAGTGACCCAAGATGGATGCGATGGTGGAAAGATTTATAGAAGTGAAGGGGAATGCTATCAGATGGAAACATCTCGAAGACATTGTGGTCGAGCTAGCAAAGCAAATAAACTGGCTAGAGACAAAAACCGATGATTTGTCGTTGAGGGAAAAGGATGAACTTCTCGAGCAGCTAAACTGATTTTAGGCACAAGAGGAAGAAGCATTTGAGAAGTGCGAGAACCAAACGCGTGCTATAGGTAGAAGTGGTGTGGGAATTAGAGCGTCAAGGAAGAAGCCTCTCGAATCCCACGACTACATCAACACAAGAGAGGCAAAAGAGCTAGATAACTTCCGCTTCGACATGGAGCACTATTCTAGAATCGTCTAGCTGAATGCTAGAAGACCAACAGATTGATACTGCCATCATGCATTTGTCAGACGATGCAAAGCTCTTGTAACGCACCAATAATTCTGACATTGAACTAGGAAAGATCAAGATACACACATGGGAAAAGTTCACGAAGGAACTTATGGAACAATTCCCCTTGAAACATCGAGTTTGTTACTCAAAAGAGATTGCAAGAGATCCGCCACATGGACCCCATCCACAATTATGTGAAGGAATACTTAGCATGCTGGACATTCGATCGTTGCATGAGAAAGATCGGTTGTCCAATTTTGTTAATGGGTTGAAAGAATGGGCACAACGTGAGATTATTAGAAAGAAGGTAGGTACACTATTGGCGCTATAATTGCTGCAGAATGACTAATATAATACTGTGCCGAGAAGGAGAACCGCACAGAGGAAGAATGTAAAGGCCTAGCTATTCGCTTGGAGGTCCTGGCTCTGAGCTCCGCAAGGAGCCCAAGAAATGGTTAGTGTCGGACGTCCAACCCCAACAGAGGATTCAAGAGAACAAGTGGGAGAGATGACTCCCAAAAGAAAGGGGTCGCCCTTTCCCCAAAATACAAGAGAATCTAGAGTTGGCACATCATCGACAAATACTATGACATTTAAGTTGCATGTATGTCAAGGCCCACACCGGTGGTCGGAGTGCAAGTACAAAGGGGAGCTCGACAAGATTCAGTGTAGAGCAGCCGCCATGTATGTCGAAGAAGCACCCTATGAGAGAACAGAGAGTGAGAATGATGGTGAGTCTCCTAGACAGATAGGGGCCATTTATAAAATGGTGCAATGAGAAATCTGCCCCAAGAAGAAGTGCAAAGAGAAGAAGTATGACAGCTCTCATGAATGCGAGTGATGGAACCTCAAAAAAAGGTAACATCAAAGAGACAAGCTCACGATCGAGACAACACATTGCGTGTAATGAGGCCACAAAGGCAGGCGCCATCAAAGGGTCCTTCTTGCAATAGAAACCTGATACAAAGGTTCTTGCTCGAAGTAGGTCTTGGTGGGTAACAAACCTGAAGCTAATCCAAAGAGACAGCTCATGAATGCGGCGAGCCAGAATAGAAACATGGTGAAGCCTCACACGAAGTAGATGTCCAAGCTAGCATCATAGAGATGGAATCGAAAATAGCATCAAGTTAAGTGCCCCACACCACAACCTCAAGGAAGCAACTCTCTGTAAGCCTTCCAAGAAAGCCGGCCCAAGGATGACAGAGACCCAAGAAGAAACAAGTAGACTCTAACAATCGCATGTAAAAAACAACGCGTCGAAGACAAATAAGTTCAACATAAGAGAGTTTTCATTTTTATATGGTAATTCTTGTAAGTCGACGTGGTCGTCCACAACTTAAGTGGGGGAGGATGTTAGAATCCAACCCGCCTTTACTTGTATTTTCGTTATTCTATGCATTTGAGTATTTCTTTCTACTTCAGATCTTTTTCTTCGGCTCTAGATTCCATTATTGAGTTACTGTAAATCCAGTATTCACTGGAAATTTGTAATATCTCAAATTTAACCCTCTTTAGGTGGTGATGGTGAATAAATGAAAATTAAGCCTCCTATTAGATGTTGCTTTCTTTATGATATAAGGTGTTGTTGTTGACGAACTTAGAGCTTGCGATGCTGCATATTATAAAGCGCTGACCTAAATTCAAACAAGTTACATCCCGTCGTTGGCCCCACTCATGCCTTCCCTGTGTAGGCTAGAGCACTTGCCAACGGAAGATAAGTGTGTGCCGCACTGTGCCGCACGATCCAAAGTCCAAACACTCAGACCGTGACATTAAGGACTAAGTAGGCACTGAACTGAATGAAGATGAACTAGACATAATTGAATTATATTAAAATGATAGATAATAGATAAACAAAATAAGTTCCTGATAATAAATTATTAGATAATAATAATAAATAATTATTATAATGAAAATACAATAATTAATAATAAATTATAATGATAATAATATTTTATTTATTATTTATTAATTTTTGTAAATAAATAGATAATAGTAGTAATAATATGAAATTAATACAATATAATATTACGTAGATTAATTAATAATTAATAATTATTAGGATAAATTGTGAATAACCACCTGTTAGATACACCAATTTCAAAATAACCACCCCAAATTGTTTTGCATTTAAATAACCACCTCTACTTATGTTCACGTTTTGAAATACCCATCTCTTAACGGAAAATCTTAACACCGTTAGTTTTAGGGCTCAACTTTTTTAACTCCCTCCAAAATTTCACTAATTACCTTACTAATCTATAATTTGACTGGTCAAATCATGATTAACATTTTAAAAATCTTTTTTTATTCAATTTTACAAATTTTTAAACTATATATTTTTGATATATGACACGGTAATGGACACAAATTTCGAGACAATATTTAATCGCATTTTTAATACTTAAGACGACGTTTTTTCGAAAAACGAACACCAGCGTATGCCCTTTATGGGCACGAATTTTGAGATTAACGAGTACCTACAAGCCGGCTTTTCGGGCACGTACTTCGAGACGCCTTTTTCGGACGGAATACAATGTTTTTTCGAAAAAACTATGTATTCCGTCCGAAAAAAGAGTCTCGAAGTACGTGCCCGAAAAGTCGGCTTGTAGGTACTTGTTTCATAGGGAATCTCAAAATTCGTGCCATAAAGGGCGTACGGTGGTGTCCGTTTTTAGAAAAAACGCCGTCTTGAGTATTGAAAACGCGATTAAATATTGTCTCGAAATTTGTGTCCATTACCATTTCATATATCAATAATATATAGTATAAAAAATTGTAAAATTGATTAAAAAAAAGATTTTTAAATTGTTAATCATGATTTGATCAGTCAAATTATAGATTAGTAAGGTAATTAGTGAAATTTTGGAGGGAGTTAGGATAATTTAGTAAGAATTTGGGCTTCACACTTAACGGCGTTAGAAAATTCCGTTAACAGGTGGGTATTTGAAAAAGTTAAGGAAATGAGAGGTGGTTATTTAAACACAAACAAAAATGGGGTGGTTATTTTGAAATAGGTGTATCGTGCAGGTGGTTATATTAAATTTATATCATTATTAATACTATGTCAATACTAAAAGATTTTTATATATTAATTATAGTCTAATAGTAATTAATATCATTATAATAATAAGAAGAATTAAGAATATAATAATAAGTAACTACAGTATCAAAAGTAGTGATGATGTGTCAATAAATAAAAAATAAGATACTGTCTTTAGCAATAATAATAATAAGTTACATAAGTATAATTAATTAGATAATCTAAAATAATTATATTGATTTAAATAATGAACCTTAGAAATGAATTAAATTAAACTAAATGGATCTAAATTAAATCAAACTTAACTGAATTGAAAAGTTTATGAATTACCTTTTTTATTCTTATGAAATTTTATATAACAATCTTTTCAATTAAATTTACTCCCCATGTAATTTTATCAGTCAGATAAGTAAAATCATACTTATGCTATATCTTGTTCAACTAACTTGTAAACATGTAATTTTAGTGAATATTCTTAGAATATAATATATTACAAATATATACTTGTCTATCCCACCACAAAAAACCTATCCTTGTCTATTAAATAAAAGAAATCAAAAAAATGAACGAGATGATGTCTATCAAGTAGGAAATATAAATCAATGGATATATTTAAATCTAAGATTTTCTCTGATAATTTACTTTCATGGCATTTGGTATGTAGTAGTAGGAGTTTGGGGTTTAAGGGGCGGGAGGACGAGTGGGAAACATATGCAGGAATCTATGAAAATATTATGATTACCTTGTTTGATAAGTGGTAGGAGTTAAAGAGAAAATCAATTTTGAAATTACTTTAAAAGACTTACTAATCTCCTTTTACTTTCTCTTCTCTTACTATTGATTAATGACAAATAGGTCTTTATAACTTTTTTTTTAAATTCCCACTCATTAGAGACACTCCCCTCCATGTTTTATTTTGATAGGAACAAAAGTACAAAACCCATTTAGTCTCAGCTTCCATTTTCCTCTTAAAAAACTTCCAAATCAATACCAATAAACAAAATTGGGAATTTATACTTCTATTCCAACTATTTATCTCTATTATATAAAGAAAGAGAAATAAACACCAAAAAAGAAAAAATATATCCTAATTGTTTTAGTATTCGACAATTAACTTTAATACGAATTACATATTTAATCATTTTCTTTGAGGCTAGTTCTCATTAAACAAACGCGGCTTCAATACTCTTCATTTGGGCATAATGTATAGCAGAAACGGGAATAGTAGTCGTCATACAAGACACAATCATATACCTAATGTCACAAGTTCATAAGAGTCCAAGCAATGCAGCACCAATTATGAGCTGCATATGATGCAAGGAGTAGATTGAGACATTAATTAGTACAACCCAATAAATTGGTGCCCAAAAGGGAGTGTACAATTAATGACAATGATCTTCTACCAATTATATCACATAAACGGTATGTGCGTGACGAGACTCACAAGTTATGGAAGTTGACATATAGTGCTATTCATCATCAGGTTCATCTACCCCTTTCCTTTGATGTTAGTTTGATCCAATTTCTTAAATTAAGATTATGACAAGTACGTAGAACAAAAATATCGCGGAGGACCCCCTCCTTAATTTCTACCGCTATATAATTCCCAAATCGTTAATGGAGAGAACTATTGGGTGATATTCCACCTAAAATAGAGATTAATACTTAGTGAATTACAAATCCACTTAAACTATTATATATATATAATAATAATCCTTAAAGGAAATAGAGGGGGAGTGTTGGGGTTGGAAAACATACTACTTCCGTATTAAATTACTCGCTATACTTTTTTTTTCACGTTTATCAAGGAGGCGATTTAAGGGTGTAAACGAGTATATTTTTCGATGAAATTTTAATACAAGTAAGAATTAGATTCTATATTACTTGTCTTAAAATTTCATTGATTAATTTGCTCGTTTACACCCTTAAATCGCCTCTTTGAAAAGCGTGAAAAAAAAGTGTACCGAGTAATTTAATACGGAGGTAGTATTATATTACCGGAGAAATACCACCAACAATTGAATGGAAAACTTTTTGCTTATCTATTCAATACCAATTATCATATCCACCTCAAAAAAAGGAGGGTAGTAATTGAAAAACTACAAAGATGATTTCTAACAGTACTATCACACGCATGCCCTATCATTATACTTCCTCATCATGAGCACGTAATTTTGCAGTTAAAGTAATACCACCAAGATCTTTCTTTTTTCCTTATAATTAACAATCTCTACTTACTCATAAAATAATGTGTGGTCGTCGTATAGTTGATCATGGAGGATTATAGTCGGCTATTCAACATGACTAAGTTAATGCATGCTTGTGTATATTTTATATGCTATTGACCAATATATTGTCTCATAAAGAGACAACAAGATCCTTCTCTATGTCTGTCCACCAGTTTATCTGTAATTTATACAATATATTTGTTTTTAGGAAAAAGATAATACAACCCTAAGAATCTAAATAAGAAAATTTAAATAATTTACAAGTATTAATAACACCGATTTAAGCGTGATTTTAGCATAAACTAGTATTTATGCCCAAGCGACGCTCTCGGGTTTATATGAATTATACTTTAGTAATTGACAACTAAAATTTGGTGTAGAAGGATGTTAGTAAAAAGTTATAACTTAGTAGTTTTATTCATAGAAGCAATTAAAATATTGTAACTTATTGTTTTTCATTTAAAAATCTAATATCATTATAAGTATTGATAAAAGAAGCAACAATAATGTAATGGTACAATGGTTAGAGCATTTATCTTCCATACTCGAGGTCGTGAGTTCAAAATTTCTCATGGACAATTTGCATTTTTTAATGAGAATATCCTTGAAAATAAAGGAGAGTGACACGTGGCAGATTGCAACCTTGCTTACGGTTTTTAATATATATATAGATTCCCAACTTAATATTATTTTAAGTAAAATATTTAATGCTTATATATAAGCCTAAGGGTTGTATATTTTTATAGTTATGAATCTTGCCTAACCTAACTCTCTTTTGGTTCGCTTGACCGTACCTAAAGAAAGGCAGTAGCTATTTCTAGACAAATTTGCAAAGAGCTAAGTCCGAGGACCCTTTCTAACTCTCCTGTTTGTGGGTTAGTTTGTTTGGAAGAAGGTGTTTAGTTCTTTAAAACTCCAAAAATTCAGTACTACAACTTTGGAATAACGTCGTGCCGTCAAAAACTTAGGGGGGCTTAACATGTGTGCATCGGTGGAGTAACGGATTTAAAAGTAGAGAGATCGATGATTATAATTTGAATTTGTTAAGTGTCAACGCCTAAAAAATTAGGAAAAATTATTAGGAATAAGCCAACTTTTACGTTGACCGCTTTCAATAAATCAACCTAAAGATATTCTACTAAAAAGCTATAAAACCTAGCATTTTCTTGCATTTTGGTCTATTGGTCTGCACTTTAGTGTTGCAATGTTGGTCTTAATTCTGCCCTTTTTTCTTCTTCAAACGCTACTGCTCATTTTGAGTTGATGTAGATGTGTTAGTGGGTTAGTAGGCCTGGTTATGTTTTTTAATTTTAGCTTTCGTGATTTTGTTGAGTTGTTTTAGTTCTGCTGCTCATTCAGGGTCTGAGTCTGTTGTTCTATTGATTCCGAAATGTATGCCAAATAAAAACTTCTTGCCTTCGAGTTCTTTCCATGGATGCTAACAAGAAAAATCATTATTATTCTTTTTGTCAATTCTGTCCCTAGAACAGTTCAACTGGAGACGGATGTTGGAGAGATGAAAGAAAGATAAGGAGAGAGATAGGCAGAACATATAACTAAATTTGTAATGCAACAATTAATATCAAACTTTTAATGAAATATTGCAATAACATGAAAACAGAGGAAGTATGCACTTTAGTGTATTATACTTTATGTAAAGGATATAATGAAGCTTTAGTAACTTCAGTATCATGAGCATTTCTTTCTTCCTTCTCCCTTGGGTTCTGTATGGATTCTACTCTTTAACTAGAAACTAGTCTTTTCTGAATCATATATTGTGAACTAAGGTTAGGAAGTTGTTATTCAAATAAAAAGAATTGCAAGGAAATATGAGTCCTTTCTGTTAAATTAATTACAAATTCTTAATCTTCTCATTAATGTTCACCACAAATATATATACATCAGCGTATCCTACTCCTACTAGGATACATAATCACATAAGATAAGAATTAACTCTATAATCTTATCCCATAAACTAACTCTAAAGATATGATAATATTAACTCTAATATTATCATTATCTAATCTCAACAGCCCCCCTCAAGTCGGAGCGTGTACATCTCGCACGCCCAACTTGCGTAATAAAACTTCAAATTGAGCCTTTCCCAACGGTTTGGTGAAGATGTCGGCCAACTGGACTTTTGTAGAAACATAAGATGAGCAAATAAGACCATCTTTTATCGCATCACGCACTAAATGACAATCGACTTCGATATGCTTTGTACGCTCATGAAACACGGGATTATTTGCAATGTGCAATGCAGACTGACTGTCACAGAACAAACGCATCCCTTCCTTTCGTCTCACGCCCAATTCTTCGAGAAGAGCTTTGAGCCACTTTAACTCACATGTAATAGCTGCCATGGCCCTGTATTCGGCTTCGGCAGATGATCTCGCAACAGTTTGTTGCTTTTTGGTCTTCCACGAAACTGGTGAATGGCCGAGAAGAACAAACCATCCTGTCAAAGAACGATGAGTAAGAGGACAACTTGCCCTATCACTATCGCACCAACCTTCTAAGTTCAACTCATTGTCACTACGAAGCAAAATGCCTTGCCCCGGCTTTCCTTTCAAGTACCTCACTAGACGCAGTGCTGCTTCCCAATGTTCATCTTTGGGCTGCTGCATGTACTGAGATAAAATATGAATGCAATATGCTAAGTCAGGCCGAGTCACAACCAAATAAATTAAACGACCAATTAGTCGCCTAAATTGCTCAGGATTCTCAAGATACCGCCCCTGTGCAAGGCTCAGACGGTGATGCTGCTCCATCGGAAAATCCACAGGCTTACTTCCAAGCATTCCTGTCTCTGCAATAATTTCTAATGCATATTTTCGTTGACACAAGAATATTCCTTCTGGACTACGGGCCACTTCGATACCCAAAAAATACTTAAGTTTGCCTAAATCTTTCATATGAAAACACTTTCCTAAGTAAGCCTTGAAGTTGTTCAGTTCAGCTACATCATTGCCTGCAACAATTAAATCGTCAACATACACTAGAACGTTCATTTGGACATTCCCTTTCATCAGAGTAAACAATGAGTAGTCTGCATATGACTGAACAAAACCATATTTCTGTAAGGCTAGTGACAATTTTGCAAACCAACATCTCGGGGCTTGTTTTAGCCCATACAACGACTTCTTCAGTCTGCAGACAACATCTTTCTTTTCATTGTGAAATCCAGGTGGGACAAGCATAAAAACTTCTTCATCCAAGTCGACATGTAGAAATGCATTGTGCACGTCCATCTTGATACCATGTTAAATTAATCACAAATTCTTAATCTTCTCATTAATGTTCACCACAAATATATATACATAAGCGTATCCTACTCCTACTGGGATACATAATCACATAAGATAAGAATTAACTCTATAATCTTATCCCACAAACTAACTCTAATGATATGATAATATTAACTCTAATATTATCATTATCTAATCTCGACACTTTCACATCGTATGTGAGTTCTTTTATCATCGTAGGGCCCTAATCCAAGCAGTTCACACCCTATTCTTCCAGAAATTGCCAGGACCTGTTGGTCAAGCCTCTTAGCAGTTTTTATCGAGTGAATTTGGTTGATCTTTACAGGAAGAATTGTCAATAGTTAGAAGCTATCCAGCTGAGTATAGGACATAATAGAAACTTGGCAGGGTAGGACTCTAATTATTTTTACAACTTAAAAATATGGCATTGACAATATTGGAGTACGTAGGTGTTAAGTCAACAATTTTTATTCTGTTTTTCTCGTAATAGTATAAGGGAGAGAAATATTTCTTTGGAAAAATTGACTAGAATCATCCAAACTATAACCGTTTCGCCAAGAATAATCCATATTATGAGTTATTCCTGTATAATCCCAACTATTGGGGAGATCCGCCACAAACACCCCCGGGTGACTTGTCACTGTTAACAAGGTAAATTTTTTTATTTTTATTTTTCTTTTTATTTTATAGTCACACCCCCAAATCCCACCCACCACCACATCAGCCACCCCCTACCCTTCTCTTCCTCCCCCATTTCCAAAACCCTTCCCAACCACTCCTTCCCCTAATTCCATCGCCCACCCTAAGACCACCCCCTACCTCTTCCTCCCCTTCATCTTCCTCCTTACACCACAAATCATCACCCTAAACCTAAACACCTCCAAAATCGTCAATCTAAACCCTAACAATCGCCAAATTGTCACCCTAGACACCCCAATTCGAAGGTGGGTGGGTTTATTCGAAGGTGGGTAGGTTTTTGAAGCTGGGTTGGGTTTTTTTCGAAGCTTGGTTGGGTTTATTCGAAGGTGGACGTGGGTTTTCGAAGGGGTTGGGAGCGGTGGCGAGGGAGGGTTTTCGAAGATGGTGGGGCTGGCCTGGGTTTAATTTTCGAAGGTGGTGGGGCTGGGTTTTCGAAGCTGGTTCGATTTTCGAATGGGCTGGGAGTGGTGGCGATGGAGGATTTTCGAAGGTGGTGGGGGTCGGTTTTCTAAGGTGGTCGATAATAGTGGCGTTGTGTTGTGGCGAATCTGGGTGTTTCCGTAGCAGGGGAGGGGAAACGGGGACAATTCTGAGGTTGTGGGGGTCGGATTGGGGCTGGGGGTGGTAGCGAAGGGATCGGAGGTTCGGGGCTGGGAGTGGTGGCGTGGGGAGGTCGTGATTGGGTCTCGGGGTGGTGGTGGTGGCGAGGGGAGGGGAGGGTCGTTGATGGAGCTGGGGTGGTGGTGGTGAGGAAGGTTTCCTTCCACCTGGTAGGATGGGGAAGGAGGGTGGAATTTTTTTTAAAAGTAAAATAAATAATAATTGCAAACAACCAATCAAGGCATGACACGTGGCATATTAACTTGTTAAACAGGTTTCCTTCAAGTCACGAACCATTTGTGGCGAACCTTCCTAATAGTTGGGATTATACAGGAATAACTCATAGTAGAGATTATTCTTGGCGGAACAAACATAGTTTGGATTAATCTGGTCAATTTTTCCTATTTCTTTTGTGTAGACAATTCAGTCCATTAGAATTTATACTTATGATAATGTGTAATGTATAATATCTTGTGTTTCCATTAATTATATTATGTGGAAAATTAACCAAAGTGGTTTAATATAAATTAAGGCAAGGCTACTTCACCTACTATTGGAGCATACAGTTTCTCGAGTATATTTGGTATGATTCATTACCTGTTATTTTATCTTACAAATATCCTTTTTATTAAACATTACTAAGCATGTTTAGTGATATGCTTGATTTAAATAAATGTAATAATGCCACTTGGTATATATAAAGACTAACCTTTGGGAGAGGTTGGCAAACCTAAAGAATGAAATGAAAATTCTTATTTGGGTTTGATATAAATCAATGCTTGCTTGTTTTTACTATCCATGCATTAGCATCATAGGCCTAGATTCTCATTCAAGATGTACTCATTAGGGTTCCATCTTGAATAGTCTCCGGTTTGGGACTGTTCTTGAACGTTTGATCTCACTTAGGAGGTGAACGCATGCTTTCTCGCTATAAGGAATATTTCGGCTCATCAGTTTCCTATGATGTTCTTCGGGTACATATATAGGTAAATAGTGGGACATCTTGAATAGTCTCCGGATTTTTCTTACAGTTAGAGTTGACATACATTCACTAGTGGGATTAAATGTTCAAGGATGGGTTAGGTTGGAGTGATAAGGACCTTTTGGATGCATCAATGTTTAGGTTGACTTAAACTTTGCGATTGAAATATGTTTCCCATTTGTTTTAATTGGCTTGTTTTTACTTTTTAGTGGACTGTACTTGAGATGGTTCGAAATTGGATGGATGGTAAGCGGAATTTGGTGGAGTTCCAGAAAGGAGTCGAGGAATTTTGCAGGAATGCGTTAGATTACGCTAAAAGCACTAGAGATCAAGGTTTTTATTACCCTTGTGTGGATTGTTGTTGTAATGTTGTTAATGGAACATGTTATTTGTTGTGGGTTTAGACAAGATTATCACATATGGATATGGCATGCTGAAGAAGGAATATATAATGAATGTTCTAGGGTAAATGATGACATAATTGAATGACGTGTAGTAATTGAACAACTTACTGAAATCGAAAATCATCTTAGGGGAGAACCCAATGTTGATATTATTCATGAAGATGTTTTAGACAAGGACAATAGTGTTGATAATGATGATGATCGTTTATAGTAGTAATGAACCCATATAGTAGTCTGACTAGTTTACACAACATATAGCCTGTTTTGTTAGTTATCTATAATTTGCCTATATGATTCTGTATGAAGCGGAAATATATTATGTTGTCACTTTTAATATCAGGGCTTAAACAACCAGGACATAGATGTTTACCTCGTGCCACTTATTGATGATCTTAAGAGTACCCTTAATGGCTGAACTGAGAAATCTCAATTGAGTTGAGATTTTTTTGAGATTAAAAAAATCTCTTATTGGGTGAGTTGAGAATTTCTCAAAAATCTCGATGAACTGAGATTTAATTGAGAAAAGCTTAATTTTGTGACATAGCATGAGAGGAGAAACTAAAGCAAAAAAAAAAAACTAAAATAGTGTAAAACGCAACAAACCAAAGCAAACTCAAGCGTCGTTTAAGCAGAAAGAGAAAAAAAAAATAAAAGCAGTCAGGTGGGTCTAACGCGCATCAGGCCAAATGGTGCGTTTTGATTCGACCGACTACTATCTTTTATTTTGTGGATGAAAATTTTCCACCTTGCAAACTAAAAAAAAACAACAATTTACCAAAATTCATGATTTTTTATCCTCTATAAAAACCATTTCGCTATATTTTGAAGACCTTAAAAAAAACTCCCAATAAATTGTGATTTTCCATAAATTTGCTAAATTAATTATCTATAGAATTTTCTTCCCTTTTAAATTCCTCAAAAAATATTCAGAACCATAATAATGGAATTTGGAAATTCTAATCATCCTACTTATCAGTCTAGAAGTAAGAAAAATAGCTCTCAAAATTCACAAAATATTCCTCAAAACCTACAATATTTTTCAAAAAAATCAACAAAACATGGGAATCAATCAACAAAATTATCCTTATGTTTTTCCACAAATTATCTTACAAAATCCAATGAATTATGCACCTAATACCCTCAAAGTTGGCCTGTAAACTGCCAAAATTATCCCTAAAACTGGCCTCAAAACTCCCCAAATTAATTTTGTTGCTTTTATTTCGTTGTAATATCAATAAAAATATGTATAATTTTATGTTAAGCTTAATTATCGATTAATATTGATACTAATTTTATAGCTTGATGATTAATAAATTATTAACAAGCATTAACGAGAATAATATATGCATTATTTCTTAATCAACTACTAATTTTAAAAAAATTAAACATCTACATCTACATATATAATTCTCTATTAATTATTAATGATTATTTATATATTAATATTTATTAAAGAAATTAGTTTTTAAATTATATTAATTAATAATAATCACCTTAATAATACAATTTACTCATAACAAATTATAATAAATTAATATATAGTGTAGTATTGAAATTGGGTAAAGAGAGAGCAAATGTGGTGGGGTAGGCTAAAAGTAGGAGATAAAAAATAATTGAGAAGTTTTAAAAGATCAGTGTTAAGAAGTAGAAAAAATTCTCTATTGAAAAATCTCAATTGGATGATGTGTAGGAGAGAGAAATGAGGAAAGACAAGGTTGAGAATTTTTTTTGGCTCAAGCTTAAGGATGCTCTAAGAAGTTGTGGAATAAAGGTGTCAGGGTGTTTGATGCATATGGAAATGAGAACTTTGCGCTGCGTGTAATGCTATTCTGTACCGTGAATGAATTTCCGGCTTATGGTTATAAGGGTTCTCAATCATTGAAGGTTTCATATTTTTTGATTGATCTATGACAGAGAAGAGGAGACAGAAATTGTCTTTCATTTATTTTTTTAATGTAAATTAAAGACTTAAAAAGGTTACGTTTAGCGATTAAAAGTTTCATTTAGCATTTTGTTTATATCTATACTAGATAATAAAGTCGTTCCTAAAGGAGCTACCACATCGCTCCATGTTATTATGCATATAAGATTAATAATTTTAGTCAATAAACAATAATTAAAAAGTATAATTCTATCCCAAATAAAAAATAACCTTTCTTATCTGACAATACTATTAATATGAAATTATAAAATTAATTATAACTTTCATTTCAAATCTCATAAAATTATAATTTTTGCACCATTAGATTTATCTCGAAAAATACTTTCAATCAAGATCCACTTTTGATATGTTTTTCCAGAATTGCAAAAAATCTTACTTCCTCTGTTTTTTAATACTTGCACCATTTCCCATTTTTGGAAGTTACAAAATACTTGCACCATTTCCTTTTTTGGCAACCAATTCTCTCTATCTCTCTCCTATCACATGGGTCCACTTTTTTATTTCTCTCTATCTCTCTCCTCTCCTTAAATTTTGTGCATCAACTCAATGGTGCAAGCATTAAAAAAAGGAGGAAGTATATTTTACCTATTCAGAGCATGTTTTATTTGGCATTAATGAGTTGAATCAAACTAAATTAAATTGAACTAAAGTTATTTGAATTGAAGTAACAATTAACTTTAGATCCAATAATGTAAGTAGATCTAATACTAAGAAAATAATATTAATTAATACTAAAGTTCCACTCGAGTTGGACATATTAAAAAAAAAAACCATCTAATGCAATTTAGACACAATGATACTAAAGTAAATCTAATATTGACTAAGATGCGAGGCCAATTGAATTTTATTACTTTTAAGTTAATCGAGTTAACTAACAAATAATATTAATTAAATACTATTCCAACCCGAAACAATAGCAAACATGTCCAAATGGACCTAACTCGAACCCAAGCCAATTGACCATTTTGCTAATAACACTTAATACAGATTCAATAGTATTTTTAAAGACTTGAGTTAAGTCTTAGTTATATGATATGCTTACTTAATAAATTTTATTTATTTAATAAGCATAGCATAATAAATAACAACTTAATTAATCTATTAAAAGATAGTAGTACAAAATAATTAATTTCTTAAAAATAACATCGACTTGAGTTAAAGATAATAAATACTTATTCAATTAAATTTAGAACAATAAATAATACTCATTAGGTTTTTGTTCATGTTAAGACTAATTGATTTAGTCCCTTTATGGTCAATATGGTTCAACGAAAATATTAAATATATATAAAAAACCAACTAATTGATGAATTTCTTTCGATGGAAAATGAAGAATGATAATCTTTTGAATTTACTAAACTGATGCAATCTTTTAGCATTTTTAAAAAAATTATATATATATACATAGACTTAGGATCAAATAAAAAGATTTTTAAAATGAGAAGGGTGAGAAGGATGTTTTGTGCTTATAATCTGAACTAAATGTACATATTTTTAAAGCTAAATATGCAACTTTTACATGATGTGCATTTTATTTGAACTGAATGTGCATTTTAACATTTAAGAGCATATACTTGTAGGTTGAAAAGTGAAATATGCATATCCATTTCAAAAAATATGCACGTCCAGTTCAAAAACTATGCACATCGATCCTTCTCACCCTTCTCATTTTAAGAATCTTCTCACCGTATCCCGCCTCTATATACATAGTTAACTTTGTCAAATAACATCAAATATGTAAGAAATTGAAGACAAACCCAAATTTTTTTAACAAACACCTTAGTCACCCAATAATAAAATAGTTTTTTTTAAGTTATAAAATAGTTCATATTTCATCTCATAATTACATGGCAAAAAAATATTAAATAGAAATTTATTGAAGTCGGCCCGAATTAAAAAATATCAAAAAGCATCCAAACTGATTTAAATTCAATCAAGTTTAGGTAAAATAAATGTACTAGCATGCTCTAGTTTAAATTATGATTAAGAATGACAATGCGTCGGATCTGGGGGTCTAACCAGATCTAGATGCAGACCCGACCCAAAACCATTGGGTATGGAATAAAAAGACCCAGACCGAGATCCTTTCGATTTGATGGGTCTAGGGTCCTTAATGGGTCCTTTTCAATTTTAAGTTTAATAGTATTTTCTAATCTAATAAATTAATTCCGCCTATTTTATAGGTTCACATGACCTTAGTTAAGGTTTATATCGGAACAATTAACAAAATATAGCTCAAAAAATCTTAAATATGTTTCAACTTACATCATTACATGTCTTAAATGGAGTCACAACTACTCATAAGGTCATAATTCACAAGCTATTTTTTTTGATTTTTTATTTATTTAAATGGGTCTGTGGGTAGGGTCTGGCCCTGATCTAGGTATGATATATTTGAACCCGGATCCAACCCCCTAATAACCTCTGGATCCAAACCGACCCAAACCCATTGAGTCTATAAAAGATGGCCCCAGACCCTTATAAATGGTTCTGTATGTGGATCTGGGTCTGCGTCTGTCCAACACCCATTATCATCCCTAATTATGATATACATTAAGTTCGATTGAGTTTGATCACTTTCAAGTAATTCGGATTAGTTATAACAACTGTATAAAAATTATAAGAAATCTCTCGGACATTGCTTGGGTTAAAAACTAGTTATACAAGTATAATATATCGAAGACTAACTTGATAAGACTCAATTGTGTTCAAGTCTTCTTTTTCCTATCTTCATGTCGCCCTTGGCTTGACTATTAATTATCCTCCATGGTGAATACCACGTACACGTTGCATAGCATATGAGATGAAACCTTGTCATTGAATCGAGAACATCCGAGGTTCTATGGTGTAGTGGTTAGCACTCTGGACTTTGAATCCAGCGACCTGGGTTCGACTCCCGGTAGGACCTCTTTTAATATGCCTTTTTCTAGGCTTACTTTGTGCAAGTTCGCCATGTGGAGAACCAACCCCCCCACCAGCTTGGAGCATAATGGACCTTTTTTTACATGTCTTTCCTAAGCGTACTTTGTGCATATTCGCCATGTTTCTCTTGGCATGGTTAGCAACTTGTATAGCTGATTTCACTGTTGGTTTTCACCGATTCAGAATCGGACTTTTTTGGTGGTCCTTTAATTTGCCTATAATTTTTCCAACTGATAGAACCTAACTAAAACTTGAAAAAATGGAAATTTTAGAATTGAAGATTGGATGTGTTACAGTTTGGAACGAGACCAGAACGGATCAGCAAAATCGGTCCAGACCTCGGATTAGATCGATTGGACCGTTAAAACAAAAAATATATACGAAATATAATGGTTTGTGAGTTACGCGATTCAACTAAACAAAACATTTAAGGAAAAAATAATTTTCTACCCAACAAACATTAATTATTGGTCATTTCGCTTAATCATAGGAAAGAAAATAATTTTTTATGGCATAAGATATATAATATATAAGTAAAATGCAAAACAGGTACGGCAAAACCCAACAAAATGGACCTAATCGAGCCGGTTAGCTTAGGTCTTATCCGGTCCGATACCGGTCATTCCTGTTCGATCTACTTTTTAGATCCAGGCGATTTGTTTAACAGCCATAATTAAAAAAAATTACACCCACATCGGACACACAACAGATCAACACACCAACTAACCATTACCCCTACCTACTATTGTCTAATTGCAAAAAAGCCCGTCAATCTCAGAAGCCTCCCATTTCTCACTAATCAATTGCTTGGTTCTAATTAACTTCTTGTTTAATAACAATCGTAGGCGGGGTGTAAACGAGTCGAGATGATCTCGAACTCAACCAAACTCGGGTCAAAGCTTGTCTCGAGATAAACCAGGCTCAATTCAATGACATATGATCGAGTTACTCGGCCCGAAGCTCAACGAGCTAGTTAAGCCAAGGCTCGAGCTTAGATCAGTTGCAAAACTTCGAGCTCGAGCTCGGCTCAGGCTTGGCTCGTGTAGTTTGTTTCTCTTAGATATTGGTAAATACCTTAACAAACAAAAGTAAAATACAGAATAGTTGAACAAAAAATAATTCCATGCAACTAGGGTCATTCACATGAACATTCAACAACCGAGAATGTTAAGAAAACAAACAACGTAATATAAGCAAGTGGTTGAGGTTCAAATAGGAATTAAAGAATATATTTACAAAATAGTCGAGTCGAGTCGAGCCTCATTGGGCTCTAGCTCCGGCTCCAATATATTGAAGGAATATGTCCTTAGACAATTTTCGCAATTACTAAATATAAATAGGATTATATTTATAGAGATAATATAGTTAATTATTTTAGTAACCGTATTTGCTTGCTAGAGAATAAATTACGGTTTGTAGACAAATTGGTTTGGGCCTACAACTAAGATAATTATACTATGAGGTCACACAATGTAACACCGATTAATGAATAAATAAAAAGCCCATGCTGGCTTATAGGGCCCGACCACTATGAGGGATAATTAGGGTTTTAGGTTTTCTTTTTCTCTTAACCTAATCTCCATCTATTATATATTGATATAATAATAAGTGAGATAAGACAGACAGTTGGTCAGTAACTTGACACAAAAGGAGAGAAAAAGAAAAACACTTCTCCCTCTTTAGTCTAGGCGCCTAACCCATCAAAAGCAATAGAGTGAATAGTTCATATTCTTCCGTTCTAGCAGACGTGGGTATTAATCGGTGTTCGTGGACTAAGTAGAGGAATTACAAGTGTAGTTCTTTATCACTGAAGTATTCAGATTTGTGATTATACTTTGCAGTTTTCAGAACCTTCATATTTGTTCAAGTCGTGAATAAAAGGTTGTTTATCCTCTACTCTATCTATCAATTCATATATTGTTATGCACGCTATTATGTTATATATGTTAGGAAATTATATTCTGAAATTCCTCTATTCGCATCTATGAATTCCTACATATATAAGGCGTAGCTCGGACGTGGCTCGGGCTTAAAATTGACCGAGTTCGAGCCGAATTTTGACCGAGCCAATCTCAAGGGCTCTACGAGCTGGTTCAAATCAGCAAAACATATAAATTTCTTAACTCTGCCTGTTGCTACAAAAATGGTTTTGCAAACAAGTAATGATGCCCCATCGCAAGTTGGTCTAGAACACCGAGGAGGTGATTCACTCTTTTAAGAGTCACTGGCCTTTAGCAATAAGGGTTACCCTTAAAACTAAAGGAACCTCGCTAACTTAATTGAGCACAAACTATCAATGTCTAAGAAATAACGTGCTAACTAAAACTTAAATAACTTTGAGAGAATTATAGAGAGACAAACAATCAGAATAATACAAATAAACTTGAAAGATACTATTTCATTTCATTGATGATATAATTTTCGTTCTTACACAAAATTTTATATAAAGGAAAGTAAGAACAAGCTTAATTGAGGAAGAAAGAGATGAATATCGCCATCCTTCTTGCACTCAATGAGATAGTAACAATGGAAGGCGTTAGAACATGGAGTGTTCGTGCCAAATAACTACCTAAAATTATGCCTAAGATCTAAGGATAAATTCTGGCATTTGTTGTGTTGATAATTGATGTCCTTTTCGTCTGGTTGAAGCCTCTATTTATAATTAATTGGATCAGCAGTTATCCATCTTCGAATTTGAATTGCCTTCGAACTTCCCAACTTCTAGGAAAGTTTTGAATTTGGCACCTTGTAATGGGCGCTTCTTGAAGCTTCTAGAGTCTTCATTTCCTTGAGACTCAGGCTGGCTTTTGGACTTCTTACTATTTAATGTGTGGACACTGTTTGACTAGGTTAACATAACTTGGGCCTAGGCTAAAAAGAAATGGTTTTATGTGACCCATGGGTCTTAAAGCCCAAAAATTAAAGTGCTAGTAACAAATGCCCCCCCCTGATTTGTGAGGTTGATGTACTACAAACCTTTCAAATCAATGCACTTAAAGCTGGTGCAAGATTAATTGATAATTTTCATTCATAGATGGATAAAAACTATATAAGTTCCTAATTCCTACTTCATTCTCTCTTAGTAGAGACAATAATGTGGACATTTTGCATGATAATTCAAACGCATACAATTGGAAATAGAGTCTGTTTTGATATGAGACTTATAAACTAAACGAAATCTAAGAATCTCTTTAGAAATATGAGACTCTGTGATACTCAAACTCTGGGTTAAGCCCATCCTTCTGGCAAGATGTCTGGCAGGATAACTTCTTCCCCTGGATGATGGTTGTCTTTGAAGATGAAATGGTGTCCATGCCATCTTATAGTCACGCCGGCTTCTTAGACACGCCCATCAGGAGTCATACGAGGGGTCCCTTTATAGAGGAATCCCATGTTTTTACCTTCACATTTGCAGGCAAACTTGATGATTTGATCAGGATCATCAAGAAATTTCCCAGGCCTTAAGACTAGTACACGAGAAGAAGCATAGTGGTATATTAATTCTTCTTTGTACTTGGTAACTATATCAGTTTTATGATAATTTTGCACAATTAATTTCTCTAACCTCTACACACAGTGCGTGCACATTGGCGGGTTACATCATCCATTTTTGGGAAAATGAGAAGAGAAAGGATATCAGTATCAGAGCCTACTTGAAAGGCAGGAGTTTCGGTAGGTTGATCACAAAGTATTT
The DNA here is from genome assembly GCA_947645195.1 of Patellifolia procumbens. NCBI lineage: Eukaryota > Viridiplantae > Streptophyta > Magnoliopsida > Caryophyllales > Amaranthaceae > Patellifolia > Patellifolia procumbens. The sequence continues at coordinate 9,022,906 of CANSGD010001328.1, forward strand.
TAGGTTTTCTGTGGAAATGGCGATTGACAACCCTTTCCCAGAGTTTATACTCATAATATCCATATGCCATTAAATTTGTAGTTGTATCATCATAGCAAAGATGATGATTTGGGCAATTAGGCTTAGTAGATGATTCTTCTGGTTCTTTGAGTAACACCCCGCTCAAACCGAACCCTTTTTATATGAATAAAACTCGTTTGAGGGGAAAATCAACGAGGGTTCGACTCGGATGGAGTATTACCGCCGCACTCAACTCCTTGGAATTAAGTGCAAGGCTAAGTAACTAAAACATATTCATTCCAAACTTAATTAGAAATCCTTACAACCAAATTAAACTTGTTCGTTAAGTACTAAATATTAAGTGTTTTATAGTTCCAGCGGAAGCAAAATATTAAACTAGGTGGATGACAACTTCTAGTTGATCTCTCATAATTCTCTCGATCACCCACCTGCAAATAAACATTGAAAAAGACAAGAGAGACAAGCTCCTAAAAATTAGATAAACTGAGTAATTCCAACTCCATCCTGTAAAGTACTTAAGTTTAAAATACGTTTGAAAATATTATATAAGTCAAGTTGAAAAGCATAGCACATAACTACATACAGTTAATAAGTCACATTAACATAGCAATATTTTATTTCATTTACGGAAGGGAAGTAGAATGCTAGCAAGCCGGTGATGCACCACGTAAACCACTTGCTTAAATAATGTGAGCCGGTGATACACCACGTAAACCACTCACATAGTGGGCCGGTGATACACAACGTAAGCCACCCACTAAAATAATATTGGCCATAAAACAGAGTCCCTAGTGTGCACACCCCTTCTAACTTGGAACACATCAAGATAGAAGGAAGACATATAACATCGAATTTCAGCATAGTAACAAAAGAATCTGTAGGTGGCCGTTGAACCTCCCATACAGGGCAACCTGTTCATCATTTCCTTTCTTTATTTCACTTTAAGTGATTTATAGTTTTTACTTCAAGTTATCACATATCACATGTTCACATATGCACCGTTCATTTAATCGAGAGTGAAAATCGTTACTCCAATTCCATAACTCATTTCATACATAGCTAATTCCGATAGCATATTCATATTCTCAACCATCACTTGGTTAGATTAACTCATAACCATTTTCATAAGTTCATCACAATATTAACTTCCGTTTATAACTTTCATATTAATAATAATTATGATAACCATGTTAAATAATAACGATAATAATAATAATAATAATAATAATAATAATAATAATAATATTGATAATTATAATAATAATAATAATACATAAAACCCATATCGAGAATACGGGTAAAAGATTAAGTCATTATCGAGTTTAATTACGATGTTAATGATGCTATAATAATCATTGTCATAGTCCATAGTCCAACTTCCATATTCATGGTTCGGAATCACAATCCACACTTGTTATATATCCATTTTGTTACTCATAATTCATACTTAAATTTGATAATCATAACCCATAACTAAATCATAATCAATATCCACATATTAACTTCATTATCACATAATCACATGATTAATTCACATAATCTCAAGGTTAAATCGTTTAATTTTTATATGGAATCTACTTGTGGATGAACATTGGTAATTACCTCTTGAAGTGTGTCCGAAGTTAATCCACGAGTTGATCGCACTCTTGATAATCTACTTCTACTAGATCGGAGTCTACAATTAAACGAAAACTAAAATTGGTTTCCTAAATAACCCCTTATGATTTTATAAATAAATAACTTAAATAATTTAAATAACTTAAAGAAACTTATTGTTTATTTCAAGGAAGTTTATAAATCAAAGTTTATGTTTCTCGAATTTATTTATAAAAATCATTTTAAGTACTTAAACATTATTTCAACTTCAAAATTTACTGAACTTAAACATTGTAAATAATTTAAATAAACATAGAAAATCAACTTCAATATATTTCTTATTTTACTTTAGTAACTTAGAAATATTTTGAAGTTATGAAAAGTTAATATAATAACTAATGGAAATAATAAAGTTAAATGGAACTTTATTTCAAGTAAACAAAATAAAACTAGTAAAGAAAGATGGGTTAATTTAAAGTGTTGGGCTAAGCTACATAAAAATTCAGATTTAAGTGAAGAGAAGTTTGGACTATGGGTTCATGTAAGTAAGTAAAAGGAGTAGGCTTTAGGTTACTTTATTTGGGTCATTTGGGTTTAAGTGGAAACAAACTAAGAGAAGGAAATAAAAGAAGCAGTAGAAGAGGAAAGAAGAGAAGGAAAACAGAGGAAGGGGGGGGGGCTGCCGGTTTTGGGCCGGTTTCCGGCGAGCTTGGCGGCCTGTGGGTGGAGCGGTGGTTGGGCGTGCGTCGGGTGGCTGGCGGTCAGCAAGGGGCCGGCGTTTTTGGGTGGTTTGGGGTCAAAAAGGAGGTGCGAAGAAGGGGGGGAGGGTGCTGCATTTTGGTTGGGGCTGCTGCTCCGCGCGACGGTGGTGGCTGCTGCTGCTGCGCGGCGGTGGTGGCCTCTTCTGCTGCGCGGCGGCGGTTGGTCGGATCAAGGTGGTTCGGGTTTTGGTTGTGGTGGAGCTTTGGGTGGTTTTAATGGTGGTTTTTCTTAATTTTTCAAAACCAAAAATCAGAATTTTTAGAGGGGAGAAAGAAGAGAGTGAAGCAAATCTTGAATGTGATTTGCTTTAGTTCTTGGATGGGTATAGATGGGGTATTTATAGGCCAAAAATCTGATTTTAAGTTTGAATGAGTCAAGCTCCCATTGATTAGGGTGAGATATGGAGGTTGAAGAGAGATTGGATTTTGACTCAAGAGTTGGTCTTGGTCAGAATTTAAGTGGAAAAATCTGATATTGCAAGTGGAGAGTTATGAGTTTGCTTGAGGTTTTGGAGAAACCATTACTATGGTTGTTGGGTGGAGGAGGAAGATGATGATGGAGAGTGATAAGTGATAAGTGCTCATGATAAGCTATGTGAGTGATAAGGGCATAACTTGTAATTTAAATCAAGCTGATTTAAAAAGTTGTAAATCAAATTAGCTAAGTACATAAAATGACATTCTAATATGAAATAATAACATTAGTAATAGAAATAATACTATATCATTAAAATAATAAACGTTTTTTCCAAATAATTTAAAATAATTCGAAATAAATCAAAGAAAATTCTTATTGATACGTTTAAATCAAAGAAAATTCATATTGATACGTTTTTTATAATTTATTAATTTATAAAAATTCGGGGTATTACACTTTGAAAGGAGGATATTTTCTTACTAAGTTTTCCATGTTGAACAAAGTAATTGCTTAGAAATGAAATTTGTGTTTATGATATCCTTTTACTTCTTTTATAGAGTGTAAGAATTGGGTGGTTTCTTAGTTGTAACTAAGTGTACGTGTAAGAGTCACGTTCTATTATAGTTGTACGTGAGAGAGTCACGTTCTCTTAAAAATTGCTGCTTATTGGCAGTTGGTAAATCATGGTTTCCTTATATTTAGGAAAATCCCTTTTTCAAGATTTTTTAAATAGGTTTTCTGCTGTAACCCATTTGTTAGAATTTAGAAAACATATATATATTAGTGATATACTTCCTCCGTTTCTTTTTAAGTGCTACATATTGACTTTGCTACTATTCATCCATTATAGTTTGACTGGCTTTTACAATTTATACATAAGAAAAAATATAGTCTTGTTGGATCTTGTTTGATTCGTCTCGATGTATACATTTTTAATATCTTGTTGTCATAATTTTTACAAATGCATAATTAAAGATAAAAACCATACAAAATGTGTCTCGACAAGTGTGAAAAAAGAAATGTAGCAATTAAAAAGAAACAGAGGAACTTGTAGAAAATGGCACAAGTTTATTATTCCAGTTTTTTGAATAACCAAAATAATGAAACATAAAACAGAGACAAATAAGCAAAATAGACTCGAGACTTTCTCATTATCTATCATCAATTGTTACATTGATACCACAAAATAAAAGAGAGTCTAGGCTATTACATCAGATTGTTCCTTCTAAACATAGATCTAGTTGTACATTTAGAAAATCTAATTGCAATAGTAAACCCTAATTTGCTAACATAGTTGAAAACAAACTAGGCAAAGTTAGAGGTGATAGTGATGGAGATCAAAGGAGGAGGATGAAAAAGATGATGATGATGAAGAGTATGAAGAAAATGAAGAAGGTGATGGCTGGTCAAAAGGGGGATCAAAGCAAGGTGAAAAGATGAAAAAGAAGGGTGAAAGAGATGTAAAAGGAGGGAAGGTGGAGAGTTAGAGGGACAGAAGGACTACTCTGAACCCTAACTTACCTCCAGTTACTAGGACTGCGACCATACATGTCGTTATCCTCGTCACTGGTGGTCGGAGATTGACCACCTCTCATGGATGGTGAATGAGGAGGAGAGTTCTAAGAGGAATCATCCCTTGAAGGAGAAAAGGGAGAAGAAGGAGAGAGAGAGAAAGAATGGAACGAGGAGAAGGGGGAATAGGTCTCTCACCATCAGAGTTTGTTTGGTCAGACTTTTAACCCAGAGAAGCAACTTCTTCCCTGTCAAGCTTTTCCAGGATGGCATCAATCCTCCTCTGCTCATCCTCTTGGAGCAGTCTTCTTTCATCTTCGATCCTAGCAACTTTAGTTGGATCTATCACCGGTAATGGTGCTGGTGGTGGAACGGATGATGAAGCAGCTGAGGGAGGAGAAGATGGAGGAGATGGAAGGTTGGTTGAAACCCTAGGAGCTTGGTGACTTGATTCACCAACATGCTTCCGCCTTTTTGATGGAGGTTCTGACATCTTGTAGGTTTTTTTAGGATGAAAACTTGTAGAAAGAAGATTTCTTTCAAGGAAATCCGGAAAAAGATGAAGAAAAGGAAGTGATTGTTGTAAATTGCCTTTACTTGCCCCTTCTTAAATAGAGAGAAAATAAAACTCTTCAACTCCTACTCTCACTGATCTTAGACTCTACATTTATTGCTTTTAAAGTGATTTGATAGTTGGGAAGTATATTGCAACACGAAATTATCCCAACACATATCTTCGTTTCCTTAGAGTAATAATCACTAGAATGTAATAATTTCTCTTTCTTGGAAGTTGGAAAACTAAAGCCAATAGGATTTTTGTCTTAATTTGTATTAAGAATCCCTTCAGTTGGCATTAATGAATAAAATACCATTTCTCCTGCTTAATTGTGGTAAACCACATTTTCGTTTATTGGGAACAATAAAATAACGGGTTAGAAGCCACGTCATTTGTATTATTTTCAACAGTCCTAAATTACCCCAACTTATATAAATTCTGGGTAAATTGAATTTTCGTTACTTTTTTGAACTCTTCTCTCAACCAGAATATCATTTGAGCTCCTTGTACTATTCCATCTCAATTGAAGCTCTTAAATCTCAACGAAATTTCCCTCCTGTTCCTCTAGTAGGGAGATATTGTGAATGCTTCAAATCCCTAGAAGTAAAGAAGCTTTGTGAGATTGTCAGAGACTTTGATCCAGAGTATCGTCGCAAGGTGATGTGGCTCTTCAAAAAGTAATAACATCTAGATGTATCTGGTAAGTTAGTTTAGCTTGGTCCTACTCTTAGTTTTCATAGAAAGAACAAAAAGGCTAGGGATAGGGTTTGCCCTAGTGTATTATGGGTACTTCTAGCTTGAGACCTTTGGTATTTATTATGAACCCTTTAGGTTAGAATGGCCTACAGCCAGCAAACCTATTAAAGGGTGGGGTTCAGGGGATAAACGCCAGAGCTTGGTTTGAGAACATGGCTTTATGCCACTCAAAATGGCAAGAATTGAAGATTTATACCTTTTTAAAATTAGCTACATACATCACCTTTCCCTTTGATGGTTCTGTAACCTCTGTTTTCCTTTCATTATGGGATCAAGTACTCAATTGTTTTGTACTGAGGAAAGGGACTATGACCAGTACCTTAGAAGACATAACTATTATGACTGGCTTGTCTCCTTATGGGGCTAAAAAAGATGAACTGCCCATTTTCTATGTGTTACCTAAAGCCTAAGACTTATATTTCCATGCTCGTAGTTTATTTCAACAATTGATAAAAGGTGGGTCAGGTAAAACCACTTTAAAGTGTGTTTCGAGTTTATGGTTGACTATTTTATGAACACAGTCAACTATAGTGAGGGAGAAGAGGTGGTTTTTATCACCTTTGCCCTAGCTTGACTTTTGATGCCTAAACCTAGTGGTGTGACTGATTTGTTTCTCCCTTTAGCTGCCAATATAGCTACTCAACATGCCACAGTAGCATTAGGACCAGTGGTACTAGGTAAGCTTTATAGGATCTTGTTTAGATGTAGGGAGGCTAGCTTGACGATAAGACCAGATAGGACAACAACTTCAGAGACTGTGTTTAGCCTTATTTGGCTGATGAGTGTATGGTGTTTTATGTATTTTAGGCATATGATGTGCCTAAAAACAGAAGAGGATCTCAGGAAAGAACTGAGTAGGGAACTGCAAGTGATTTTCCGATTCCAAAGGTAAGATACCTCCAGAGTCTCTTCAGTATACTAACCCTAAAGACTGTAGTTGTTATGCAGAAGTTGCATTCAACTTGTTAGATAATGCTTTTGTTAGAGAGCCTCAGGCTCTGTTGGCTGAGTTACTTGGGTGTTTTGGAGATAACCCAAAGAATTATTGGTCTTATTTAAGAAGTAATAAACAAGAGCAACTAGACACTCCTGAATGGTATCCATCTGCTCTCCTAATTTGGTTGAAAGGTGAGGCTGTTCAAATGCCCTTCTGGAGTTCAGCCTAATATGCTAGGGATTTGATTGCAGCTGAACTAGATCACTTTGGATTTGAACTAGTAGCACACCAATTTGGATTGGAGTAAGGTCTTGCTATCCCCCTCTATATGACTCACAAAACCCTTGGGAGCAAAGAGGTAGGTATAAGGAATTGGATATCTATACCAGCAAGTCTCTGAACATCATAAATTTTCGGGTTCAAACCTGATTCTGGAGTGAGGGGAGATCTTCAGTAGATTACCAACAATGGTGGTCTCTTTATGCCATCCATCAAGATTCTGTTCAGCAAGCTGCTCTAACTAGGTTTGAGGACAGCATAGTTTTCAAAATCAGTAAAGGTAAGCCATGCCTACTTATCTTTCCATTTCCTGTTTAATTTGTCAAGCAATAAAATTGACAATCTTTATCTTTCAGGAAAAAAGAGAATGCTTAAATGAAGCTCTTTAAGTCCATCTGCTCTTCTTTCACAACCAGGGGTGTCAAAGGGCTGCCCTTTAGTTGTTGATGAGGAAGATGAAGAGTTTGAGACTGGTGGAGCTCCAATGCAAGATTTCAGACAAGGTTGCATGGTCTACATTCCTGAAATGGATCCTCACACGAGAGGTGAAAGGAGGAAGAGATCTTACTGGGAGGAAATGTCTTTGGAGTTAGCTGATGGAGGTCAAATATAGAGGATATTGGATCAGATGTTTGAAACCAAACCTCCCTTGTGTATGGAGATGCCTCCAGTGGCTACATCATCTGTGGTCAAACCAAGAGCAGAGACTCCAACTGACAACTTGACTCCAGCTGTACCTTCACAACCTGCCAATGAAGATTCAGATCCTGAAGAAGATCAAATCACCCTTTCTGACATGTTCAAGAAAGGTAAGATTGTTAATGCTTAAACTTGACATTATGACATGGTTATCAGTTGTACTGATTTAGTTTCTATTTCAGGTCCCATAGGCTCTCAAAAGCCTGATCCAGTACTAGTTTGTTTCAAGAGTAACCTAACCGAGATCTTTAGAGATGATTCTATACTACAGTTTGGTGGAGGAACTTTAGGACACCCTTGGGGAAATGCACCGGGTGCTGTAGCGAATCGAGTAGCTCTAGAAGCATGTGTACAAGCTCGACTGGAGTCAAGAGAAGGAAAACAATGGCTTCTGGTCCTAAAAAGAAGCACATAACACCTAGAGTGGAGGTTGCTTCTCCTTCTGGTTCTCCTTCTAAACCTCAAGTTATCTCCAGAGAGGAGTTTCTAGAGCCAAGGAAAATGGATGTGCCCCCAGCTCTTCAGAGGAGATGGGGCATGGTCACACAGAAATCACTCCTGGTGAAGAGGGATCTGCCCCCAGGTTATGAAGCCAGGAGAGACAAATGAGGAGAGGGAGAAAGATGCCCCCCATGTTGAAGATATGGGGTTAGAACAGGAAAAAGGAACTACTGCTCAAACTGAGCAAGAGCAAGAACCTGATCAATAACAAGCAGCTTCTGCTATGTTGGATCTAAGTGGTTAGTTTCTTTTCATTCTGTTAGAGCCTATCTCTTTTGTACTCTCTTAATTTGCTATACTTTTGTTGATAGGGTCATCCAACCATGAGGAGGAAGGAGATACTCCTAACCAAAGTCCAGATGATGCCACTTCCAACAAGGCAGTGGAAGTAGATGCTGAAGCTCCTAGGACAAGTGTTTCAGATGATGAAGTAAGTTACATAGAAACTGTGTCTAAGTTAAATGCTCTACTGAAACCTGACCTCTCAGTGGAGTCTGCACCCCCTTCTTGGATGGAGTTACAGACCCTGATTCAATATTTGCTCAACCTTGACCAAGAACACAACAAATATAGATGTTGCTTGTCAATTATCTAGGGTGTTGCAGGATGGTATTTCTCAAGGTAATGTCTTTTGAAGGCCCTATCCATCACACCGTAGAGCATGATGTGATCCCTTTACAAGCCAAGGTCACTCAACTGGCAAGAAGCATACAGAAGAGGAGGCTCAAGTGCAGGAAGTGGTCAAACAAGTAAATGCATTACAGGATAGAGCAAAAAAGATAGCTTCCTTTGAGAAGTCCATGGGGGATCTACATGCACAGTTGGTAACTGTAGAAGAACGCGAGAAAAAGGCTTTGGAAGCACTTAATCAAGCTAGGGCTGACAAAAAGGAGATAGCTGCTCAGTTGGGGGAGGTTACTAGCCAATTACTGAACACTAAGCAAAAGATTCATCTTTCGAAAGAGCAAATCAAGCAAGCTTGTGAAGTTGTGAATACTTTCAAGCTGACGAAGATTGAAATGGAGGCCAGCCAATGTCAACTGAACCAGCAACTAATTAGTTTAGATATAGCTTTTAAGACAGCTATTAAGAATGCCCTAGAAGGTTAAGTGTAATGAACAATTATTTTAATTTAAACTCTCCCAAAGCTGGGAGAGTCTTTCTTTAAAGGCTTCAGCATGTAATTCCCATATTGATGGGTGATACTTTTTAAGAGATTTGCCATTTAAAGCTCTCTCAAAAACCTGTCCATTCATATTTTGTAATAAATAAGCGTTTCCAGACATTACCTTATGAATCTTCAAAGGACCTTCTCATTTGGGAGACCATTTTCCTGAGAAGAAACCTTTGTAGCCTGTCTCTGGTAACTTCATCTTCTAAACTAAATCACCTTCTATAAATGATTTGTGCACCACCTTTTTGTTATAGGTTGTTGCTGCTTTCTGTTTTTGAGCTTTCTTTTTCTCTAAGGCATCTAGCCTTACCATTTCAGAGTCTGTTGTTTCAATAGACATAACTTGACCACACTCATGTGGGGTCATCTCCATCTGTCTTGCAACTCTAGCAGATTTGACACTCATTTCTGCTTGTTGATAGGATAAAGTCGTATCAACTAATCGAAGATAATTCCTATAGTCCTCTAACAATGGCAGTCAAGGGAAGTAGGGTCGAATCCACAGAGAGACGGAGTTCTAAGTTAATATCCAGCCAAAAAGCTACTTCAGACAAGAAATATAAAATGGATTTTTACTCTATGAAATAAAGGTCTAGAGAATTAGTTCGGTCTGCCATGCTTATACCAATCAAAGGATCAAGCAACTATCAGAACCTAGGTCGAGAATCGATAGATTAGAGCCGTGTCAAGCTATGGTTAAGTCTCAACGCCCATAATTCAACATATGCATCATGTTCACAAACATAATCAGAATTACTGGTGTGTACTAGGCCTCTAAAAGTAAGACGGATCTGTGCAAACAATAATTAAACTTAAGTAATCAAAGAAACTGCGCAATAACGTTAATTACTCAATAAGAACAAATCACACCATAACCTATCTCATCAAACCCTAGAAACTAATAGCAATTCAAATAATCAAGGTATAAACATGGCTTCCCTCACCAAATCCCTAGAAATTAAACTACTCACTCATAATTGAATCAACAATAATAAATCTAGTAAGAAACCCTAATTTCAACATCATGAATGAATAAATAATTAAACTAAGTAATCAAGAAATAATTAAGGAGATTAAAGTAGAGAAGAATACCAATTGACGGAAAGCAAGAACTTTTATTGAAATCGAATCCAAGGTTCAATCAACTTTAATCTAATCTAATCTAAAGTGTTAAAACTGAATAAAACTAAGCTAACAACTATGGAAATAAAAACAGAATAAAAAGGTGTCTCTAAAAATATGAGGAAAAGGTATTTATAATACCCCCTCCAAGTCTAATTACAAACGGAAATAAAGATATAATTTCCGCGTATACGAGCACGGGACCCGATCGGGCAAGGGCCACCCGATCGGGTCCATAGTAAAAAAATGCCAACTTCTTGTTTTCCACGCAGCATCACAGCATATTGGTTGAAAAGGGGATTTGGGCCCGACCCGATCGGGCGCACCATCAGGTCCTTAATAAAAATGCCTAGCTTTTACTTTGTAGCGCACAACAGCAGCATATTTGCATTAGTGGGCCATCCTTTTGTTCCCTTATCCCATAACATCTAGTAAATCAATTAGTGGGCTATTGGTTTTGTCCTCTTGCAAGTTGTAGCTGGCAACACACGCATCGACAGCAGCGACCTTATAAACCTTGGGATTAGGTCTGCCCGATCGGGTTGGGCCTCATTGCCCGATCGAGTGGGCTTGCATTTTAGCCCAGCGAATTTAATTCTTCGCACGCTGGCAGCAACATACATTTGGTCTTGAAATGGGTCCGCCCGATCGGGTGGACTCTTGCCCGATCGGGTTGGGCTTAAGATTGCCAACGTGATTTTCTTCGTCTTCTCGCCCGATCGGATCGGGCAAGGTTCGCCCGATCGGGTATGAAACTTTACCGCCCGATCAATAAATCATCGCCCGATCGGGCCATATCTTGCCCGATAAGTGTACGGGAAGCTCTTTTTTTACTCTTTAGCTCTCAATTCTTCACGTTTAGAGGTCTTGGAACCTCCTAAACTATCCAAAAAGCTTGTGAGCCATCCTACGTGCCTCGTAACATCTCGTAAAGTCGTGGTTGCTTCCAAATAGCTCGGAAATAAGGAGAAAACTCCATAAAACCTGCAATCCAACACAAAAACACAAAACCACAACTATATACGATAGTTAGCATAAAATAGCTCCGAAGAGCTCCAATGATGCACAAATTAGCTGATAAATAGGGGAGAAAACTCTATATAAATACGTGATATCAAACTTCCCCAAGCTAAACCTTTGCTTGTCCTCAAGCAAATGGAACATGAACGTGGAATATATTGCCTTACCCCATAGATAAAAATCAATCAAAGCTCAAAACGTTTTCAAGACTAAGAAACGTTCAAGCCGGCAAAATTCAATTTTGGCTAATCAAATCCATCCAACTACCAATCATCCAAGCAATTCATCAAATTCAAGCATCCACAAGGCATACAAATCCTGAAAAGGGTGTCACTCCTCTCAATTTTGTGGCAGGCAAAGAATATGCCCGAACACTCACCAACCCGACCATAAATGCCCTTCACACTCACATCTCATGTGTTTAAGAAGGTTAAATGACGCTCATCCTAGTCAAGTCGACTCAATTAGCAGAAATGTTCTTTAACTTTGACAAACTGACTCGAAATCAATCCAATGAACAATGCAGACACGAGCTCAAGAGGACTTTATAGGGTTGTAATGGGGCTTAGGCAAGAAGTAGGGGATATTTTTATGTATTGTGGTGGAAAAAACGAGAAAGGGGGAGCATGAATCACTCGAAAAAAGCCTAAGATGGCCTAGACAACTCCCAACAACACCATATAACCACGAAAAATAACCCAACTCTTATAAATCAATGAATACTCACAACAAACCCAACTTTCAAGCGATGAAGCAAATTTTTTTTTATGAACGTAAGTAAATGAAATAACTTTGAATTCTTTTGAACTTTTATTTCATTTTTCTTTCATTTTTCTGAACTTCATTCACGCAACTGTAATTTTGCTTTTTCTTTTCTTTTTCTCACACTCAAACCACAACAAATATACCTTTAATTCCTCAACAACCCAACCAAACCATGAATCCAATCTCAAACTCAACCCATACAAAAGCTCCCACAAGCTAGGCTTGGAAATAAAATCGAAATGAAGGCCATGGGCTCATAATAAGGGTTTAAGTAACATGAAATAAGTCATTAGGCTCAACGGGGCTAAGGAGGATAAAAATATATCTAAAATTCACTTTGAGGCTCAAGAATCAGACAAAAGAACGCCTCTATCACAGCAAATGCTACAAGTCATCGAATATCAGACAAGTACGAAGTCAAAGTCAAGATCAATCCACTAAAGAGGAACTAACACACATAAACAGACTAGATAATGAAATAAATCCAATAGGCTACAAAGAGGCCTCACAGTCTAACCAATTCAGGTATGCAGCACAAAGTAGTGTAATATAATCAAACTTTGTCGAAATCTGTAATACCCCGACTTTTTAAAACTTAATTAATTATATTATTAGCTTAAAACGAGTATTAAGTTGAATTTTTTTTTTTTACGATTTAATTAATGATTATTCTCATTTTTGTTTTTAAACGTTTAAAACAATTATAAAAGTATTCATTATTATTTCAATGTTATTATTATTATTTTATAAATGATTTAAACTTCAAAGATTATGTTGACTAACTAATTGGGCAATTAACAAGCTAAACTATTATCTACACCCAAAGCCCAATTACTTTACCCATCCATTTGTTTTGACCCAAATGAAACCCATAAACCCATTTTTCCCCAACCCATCTCACGCACCCCTTCCTTCCCTCTTTACTGCTTTTCCTCCTTCCTTGCAAACCATGGTTTTTACCCCAAGCTTATCCATGGTTTATGCCCACAGCAAGCTCTATCCATGGTTTCAATTCAAAACCAGCAACTGACCCTTGTTTTGGAGCTTCTAGAAGGCTCAACAATGGCTATAAATAGCCATGTTCAGCACCCCAAACACCACAAGCAACAAGCAACAAATCCTCTCTTCTTCTTCCCCCTTTCTCCTTCTCTTTTTTTTCCTACATTAAAAGTAACACTTGAAGCTTCCTTCTTCTTCTCTCATTGTTCCATGGCTGCTTCCCTAAAACAACACCGTAGCACCACCCACAAACACCCCGTCTCCCTCTAGCTCTCCCCTGTTTCCCCTCCCCGCCTCCTGCCTTCTTTCTTTCTTCCCCACAGAAGCAGCGACGCATCCCCCATTGGCTGCCGTCGTCTCTGACGCGGCCCAGACCGCCAGAAACCACCGCAGCACCACCGCCTCCTCACTCTCCTCTCCTTGGCTGCTCCTCTGCGCTCCTTTTCTCCCCCCTTCGTGGCTGCTGCTGTACCGCAGCATCACCACGGCTGCCACGCAGTCAACCTTGCCGGAAAGCTCCGGCCATCCACTGCCTCCCTACCGCCAGGAACGCCGGCCACCCACCACGCCAATCCTCCTCTCCCTCTTTATTCCTCCTTCGTGGCTTGGTTAAAGAACTAGGAAACTGGTTCTTAATGAACCAGTTTTGGGGAGAGAAAATAATCAAAGTCAACATTTGACTTTATTAAAGGTATAAACCCATTGTCCATTTTACCCATTTGTTTATTAAAAGCCCAATTGGAGTTATAAAGCATTTATAGAAAATCTTTTATGATATTATTATTGATTTTGCAAAATATAATTATTTAGTTATTTTATGGAAATGACATTTTATATATATAAAGAGTTTTAAGAATATTATTTCCGAAAAGTGGGTTATTAAGGATAGGTCGTAATTCTCATTATGGTTCAGAATTATTATTTTATTGATGTTTATGGAGCGATAAATGGAATGTGGGAATTCGAAAGGTCTAAGGATGTCATTCTTGGAGTTATGACGGTATTATGGATTGAGCGGTTAAGGTAACATTTATGTCGAGCATTGTATGTTTGCCCGTATGTGTGTGTTTTTAAAAAAGTTTTATTTATATGAATGATGATTATTGATTGGAAATATTAGATACGGATTATAAAAGTAATGGTAACATGTATGTTCAGTATCGTATGTTTGTCCAAGTATGAAAATGTGATTATATGAACGCCCTTAAATGGTCATGAAATTATTAATATTTATGTTCAAGATATTTAAATTATTTAAAGTAATGGAAATTAATGACCTGTTTAAATGTCGGTTTACCTTTAACTAATGATTTAAGTAATTTATAATGTCTTGTTACGTACGATTTATATAACATTGTGAAGGTATATTGAATGGTTTTATAATATGAATGATAATGAAATATGTTGTATTTAATAATCGAAATTCTTGTCTATGGGGTATGATTATTATTTACTACAAATGTATATGATATTTATACGATGATATGAGTTATGTAAATTAAATATTATATGTTTAAGTAAAGTATGGAATTTATGAGATATGTTCAGTATGATGTTTTATGAAGTACGATTTAATAAAACCTTATCTGTTAATGTAAAATTACACTATCTAATTTATATCTCTTGATTAAATTATATTTAAGTAAATTATGAAAGCTTATAATTTTTAAATGATGGATAATACAAGAATATATGTTTTAATTTAAGAGCTAAAAGTATGATTATTTATTAAATGAATAATGAGTATTGAAATTATGAAATTCATATTCTTTTTACTATGACATTGTGAAAAGGTTATATATATTGTTAACTATGAGTAATATATGAAAGTATGAAGTTAAAGTAAAATGTACCCTTTATTTATAAACAATATTCTATTATAAATTCAAATGGTTAATCCATATATATGTATTTTCGATAATATATAAATGTTCATACGAGTAAACCATGTATATGCAAATTATGGTTACGATATATATATGGTAAAGTATATTATTTTGAATCATTATATAAAATGTGAGTAATGAACTATTTGCGAAAGTATGATATTATTATATGACATTACTCTCTAATACATAAGCTATGATACCATTACGTAATCTAATATGATCTCATGATTTATCTAATATTCAAGTAAAGTATGTCATATTATGAATCACAATATGATACTATTATATTAAACGATCTAAATAATGTCTCATGAATTATTAAAGTAATTAATTACGATATATGGGATACATGCTTGTCCAATTTATGAATTATGATTCACGTGATAAATTCTTACTTAATTTATGGACACGTATGGTAAACGATTATATCATGACTCTCTGAGTTATTTAATGTAATTATGATTCTATGAACTCTGCCTCTGTGGATATTAATAGTAATCTAAGTCTAATTGCATAATCTAAATGATTGTCTATGAGGTGTGCTCAATGTGAATTAGGAAGTATTAATATGCCTAATTTTTATGAATTACGGAATGTGTAAGTTTCTATATTTTTAATGTCTAAGAACACGTAAGTAAGAAATGTATTCTGATAAATAGAAGCTAAAGAGGTTCTGTAAAAATTACGATATAGAAGCCGATGTTAAGTGATTGATGACGTACTGAAAGTATATGTTAATCTGAAAATGTATCATCATATGAACGAAGTTCGGTTTATAAAACGACTCTGTTGTGATTTATGAAAACACTAAAAGTTATGTAACATGATAAATGAAAGTGAAAGACGGTTCTTGGCAGTATTATTTTTTGTTGGTCGTGCACGTTCCATTCTGGCGGCTCTGTCACCCTTCTGCTAGGGAGATAATAATCTTCCGTGACATCCGTATTCTGTTATTATATATATATGCCACCCTCTGTTGGGGGATAATAATCTCTCATGGCACGCCACCCTCTGTTGGAGTACTTTGTGTTCTCCGTGGCCTATGCTCTGTTATACTTGCCAAGTTATCAAGATACCAAAATTAAATGAACAAAGAATGAAGGAAACTTATAAAGTTTCAAGCTATTAAGAATGTCCATGATAGAAATGTGTAACGTGTTAAGATGATAAGTATATTATGATGAAAGTCTTAAGTTTTAACGTACCTGTTATTAATCATATTCATGACTCGCTCATGCTTTAATAAATACCTAATGTGATTATGTGATATCGTGTGCTACCAGAGTTTTTGTATACTAGTGAAAGTGCTTGTCAACGTGATTACATGTATTATATGAACGTCATGGTTATCTTTATTATTTCACGCATGTTAATCACTTATGATTATATGAATAATGGGTGTTGTTCGGAAATAATACATTATAAGCTAAAATACTATAATGAAAAGTGGAAAGAGAATTGTCTTACTGGTTCGGAATTATGAACTAAACTGGTAAATGGGCAAGTTATAGGTGGCGGAAATGTTTATGATCTATGAATGGACCGAGATGGTCAAATAACGATGAAAGTAATGTTATGTCCAAAGCCTATACTTGTCAATGATCTGGTCTCATGTGAATGGTCCCTACTAGTTAGACAATTCAAAGCTAAGTAATCTGAAAAGTATTTCCGAACAATTACTAGAATGATGTGATATGTGCCTGTGTATGAAAAACGTTTTCAAACTAAAACAGTTTTTACGGGCTGGAGTAAAGTTACGAGTTTTTCACTCATTTTGGAATGTTTTCTGTATTTTCTTGTTTCTCTATTTTTCTTCTGAACGAAGCTCAGGTTAAGAAAGAGAGCTCAGGATCAACCCATGGAAAGAAAGTCTTTGAGATGGATTTTGGTGAAGCACTGTTAGGAGATTTTATGTAAGGTTTATTGTTCTTGTTTAGAAACATTGATCTATTTAAGGATATTATATTAATAGTGGGCCATAACCCACGGGTATGAGGAAATGCTTCCGCTGTCAATTGAGATTATTTATGGTTAATGATGTTTAATTGAGGACCCTCGGGTTCGGGGCGTTACAAAATCATAGCAATCAGACATCAAATCATAGCCTCAAGATAACAAATGCCCAACTATCCAGAAAACAAAGTCAAATTATTTTCAATCAGAGCACAACAAGGGGCACAGGGAGGCAACTAAACCAGTCATGGGAACCATATTTTTTAAATTTTTTTCAGTATTTTTCGAAAGCAGTAATCTATCCTAGAAAGCAGTAAAAGAGATAGACAATACAAACAAAAATCCTCCCCCAAGCTGAACTTGGCAGTGTCCTCAATGCCAAAAGGTAACAAAGGACAACGCTAAGAGGAAAAACAACGTTAGTACCCTCACTCTCGCTCACTAAAAAGAAGAAAAGTAAAAAGAAAAGGAAAAAGGGGGAAAATACGAGTTGCCTCTCGCACAGCACTGGTTTATAAAGGTCCCGCACGACCATAATACCTCCATCTCTCAAATAGGAGGGGCTAAGCAGTGAGAGCTACCCTCATCAAACACTTTCCTTCTCCAAATGTTCTTTATGATACCTCCAGACGGCGAGGCAACCTTAGGTGTAGTTGGAACCTTCTTGACACCTACCTCATCCAAAACCTCAGCCCTGCAACAAGATTGTTCAAGCATAGGTGCCTTAACAGCATTGGTTAGTTTAAAAATCACTTTATCATCACCAACACTCAGAGTTAAAGACCCAGACTTGACATCAATGACAGCACCAGCAGTACACAAAAACGGCCTACCAAGAATAATAGGAATCTGAGCATCCTCATCCATATCTAACACCACAAAATCAACAGGAATGTAGAATTTTCCGACCCTAACAGGAACGTCCTCTAAAACACCTAGAGGGTATTTTATAGAACGATCAGCCATCTGTAAAGCTATTTGTGTGCATTTAAGTGCTCCCATATTCAGTTTCTTATAAACAGATAATGGCATAACAGAAACAGAAGCACCTAAATCACACAAAGCTTTATCAATGAAAATAGATCCAAGATGGCAGGGAATAGAAAAACTACCAGGATCTTTCAACTTTGGTGGGGTTTTATTTTGAATAAAAGTACTACACTCTTCAGTAAGAGCGACACGTTCTACCCCAGCAAAGTCTCTTTTCTTAGTTATCATATCTTTCAGAAATTTGGCATCTTAAATCTGTGAATGGAATCGTTACCTCAAGGTTCTTTAGCATAGCCAAGAACTTACCAAACTGCTGATCGACCTTTGATTGCTGCATCCTGTGAGGAAAAGGTAGCCTTGGTGTAAAAGGCATTTCAGAAACCTTCTCCTTTTTCTTCCCTGTCTGTTCAGCTTCCTCAGATAAGTCGACTTCAGACGTCGAACTCTTCCCTTTTCCTTCTTCTACCACCTTCTTCTTCCCCGTAGTTGGGGTAACCTCATCAACAGGCAATGGAGGAGCATCATAAGCGGCGCCACTACGAAGAGTGATGGCATTCACGTGCTCCCTCTGAATGGGTTGCCCTGGCAATTCCCCTTGACGCCTCTGAGCATTAGTGCTTGCTAATTGTGTAATTTGAGTCTCGAGAAGTTTGATGTGCTTCTCTTGGGCTCTTTGTGCTTCCTCATTAGCTCTCTACATAGCTAGCATTTTTCGCTCTTGAACTCTTTGCGCCTCCTCATTAGTCTTTTGCATGCTCAACATCAGCTTCATCACTTCAGACATGGAAGGCTCTTGTAGGTTATTGTTTTGTGGAGGTGGGGTGTGAAAATTTTGGGGAGCTTGGAAGTTATTGGGGTTATGGAAGATTTGTGGTGGGGGTCTCTGAAATCTAGAGGGATTTTGGTAATATGAGGGTTTAGGATGATTTTGTGGAGGTGGAGGTTGATAATTTTGCTGGTTTTGGTAGGTATGTGGAGGGGGGAAGGTTCGCGGTCTTTGTTGAAATGCGTTTGCCTGCTCCATCTGATGTTGACTGAACTGACAGTCATGCCCAAAGTGACCCTGAACACCACATACCTCGCAGTAAGATGAGGTAATGGGTGCTACGGCAGACATAACATTAATGCTCAAGGGGGGTGTTGTCGAGGAAGAGGATTTGAAGGTGTTAATCTGCTGGCTCAGCTTCGCTATCTGCGAAGTCAATAATGCAATGGCATCTACCTCCAATACTTTCCTCGTGAGGCTGGGGGAAGTGGAATGATCATTGGATCCAATGTTTGATAGAAAATCATAGCCTACATCCACTTTCTTATCAAGAAAAACTCCTCCCGCAGACGAGTCAACTATACTCTTCGTCTGAGGCTGCAGACCATTGTAGAATGTCTGCGTCAAAAACTATTTGTCCATGTTGTGATGTGGAAACTCTCTCTATAAATCTCTGAACCTAGACCACGCTTCCCGTAATGTTTCATCAGGCTCTTGGGAAAACGTGGCTAGTTTGTTTCTGATTTCTGCTGTCTTTGTAGGTGGATAGTGCTCTCTCAGAAACGCAGCAGAAATCTCACTCCATTCAGTTTCTTTCACGTCGTTCAACCATTTCTAGGCTCTATCTCTCAATGAAAACTCGAACAACATGACTTTTAGTTGATCTGGAGTGACGCCGGCATGTTTGACTGCTCGACAGAGCTGTTGAAACCGCTGCAGATGATTTGCCGGGTCTTCAGTAGGATGTCCACCAAACTGATTTTGCTGAACCATGCTGATGAGTCTAGGCTTAATTTCAAAATTTGTTGCGGCGATGGTGGGCATTGTAGGTCCAGTGGAGAGACCATCTGGGTTGGGCACCCCATATGACTTCAGTGATTTAACTGAACTCGAGGTGTCTGATCCAGAGGTGTTCAGCTGAACAGACTGCTTTTCTCTCTGAATTTTCTTTCGAAGTTGCTTGAGTGTCTTTGTCAAATCGGGATCCTCAGGAACGAGGGTACCTCTTCTTCGAGACCTGGGCATACAAAAGAAACAAAAAGAAGCAGTAAAACGTACCTCAATTGGAACAATGAAGTTCCAATGAGGCATAGAGAAGTAGACCAAATAACCAAATAAAAACTTAGAAAACTAGCCGTTTCCCCGACAACGCGCCAAAATTTGATAAGCTACAGTCGTATCACCTAATTAAAGATAATTCCTACAGTCCTCTAACAATGGCAGTCAAGGGAAGTAGGGTCGAATCCACAGAGAGACGGAGTTCTAAGTTAATATCCAGCCAAAAAGCTACTTCAGACAAGATCAGATAGAAATCAGCTGAACTAATAATTAACTACTAGAAAGCAATATAAAATGGATTTTTACTCTATGAAATAAAGGTCTAGGGAATTAGTTCGGTCCACCATGCTTATACCAATCAAAGGATCAAACAACTATCAGAACCTAGGTCGAGAATCGATAGATTAGAGCCGTGTCAAGCTATGGTTAAGTCTCCACGCCCATAATTCAACATATGCAGCATGCACACAAACATAATCAGAAATACTGGTGTGTACTAGGCCTCTAAAAGTAAGACGGATCTGTGCATACAATTATTAACCTTAAGTAATCAAAGAAACTGCGCAATAACGTTAATTACTCAATAAGAACAAATCACACTATAACCTATCTCATCAAACCCTAGAAACTAATAGCAATTCAAATAATCAAGGTATAAACATGGCTTCCCTCACCAAATCCCTAGAAATTAAACTACTCACTTATAATCGAATCAACAATAATAAATCTAATAAGAAACCCTAATTTCAACATCATGAATGAATAAATAAATAAACTAAGTAATCAATAAATAATTAAGGAGATTAAAGTAGAAAAGAATACCAATTGACGGAAAGCAAGAACTTTTAGTGAAATCAAATCCAAGGTTCAATCACCTTTATCTAATATAATCTAAAGTGTTAAAACTGAATAAAACTAAGCTAAGAACTATGGAAATAAAAACAGAATAAAAATGTGTCCCTAAAAAATATGAGGAAAAGGTATTTATAATACCCCCTCCAAGTCTAATTAAAAACGGAAATAAAGATATAATTTCCGCGTATACGAGCACGGGACCCAATCGGGTCCATAGTAAAAAAAAATGCCAACTTCTTGTTTTCCACGCAGCATCACAGCATATTGGTTGAAAAGGGGATTTCGGCCCCACCCGATCGGGCGCACCATCGGGTCCTCAATAAAAATGCCCAGCTTTTACTTTGTAGCGCACAACAGCAGCATATTTGCATTAGTGGGCCAACCTTTTGTTCCCTTATCCCACAACATCTAGTAAATCAATTAGTGGGCTATTGGTTTTGTCCTCTTGCAAGTTGCAGCTGGCAGCACACGCGTCGACAGCAGATACCTTATAAACCTTGGGATTAGGTCTGCCCGATCGGGTTGGGCCTCATTGCCGATCAAGTGGGCTTGCATTTTATCCCAGCGAATTTACTCCTTCCCACGCTGGCAGCAACATGCATTTTGTCTTGAAATGGGTCCGCCCGATCGGGTGGACTCTTGCCCGATCGGGTTGGGCTTAAGATTGCCAACGTGATTTTCTTCGTCTTCTCGCCCGATCGGATCGGGCAAGGTTCACCCAATCGGGTACGAAACTTTACCGTCCGATCAATAAATCATCGCCCGATCGGGCCATATCTTGCCCGATCAGTGTACGGGAAGCTCCTTTTTGACTCTTTAGCTCTCAATTCTTCACGTTTAGAGGTCTTGGAACCTCCTAAACTATCCATAAAGCTTGTGAGCCATCCTACGTGCCTCGTAACATCTCGTAAAGCCGTGGTTGCTTCCAAATAGCTCGGAAATAAGGAGAAAACTCCATAAAACCTGCAATTCAACACTAAAACACAAAACCACAATTATATACGATAGTTAGCATAAAATAGCTCCGAAGAGCTCCAATGATGCACAAATTAGCTGATAAATAGGGGAGAAAACTTTATATAAATACGTGATATCACTTGTATGACAGGAGCTTGTCCATACACCAATTGGAAAGGAGTGACTCCAATAGCTTCTCTTTTGGAGGTTCTATAAGCCCATAGTGCATAAAGCAATAAAACATGTCAATTTCTGGGATTGGCTCTGACCATCTTTTAAATCCTTGCTTTTATATCTTGTTACTAGACTCTGCTTGGCCATTAGCTTGTGCATAATAGGGAGTTGAGTGTAACTTCTGAATGGAATACCCTTGCAAGAAGTTGTCAAACTCTGGATTCTTGAATACAGTAGCTTGATCCACTGTGATAGACTTTGAGATTCCAAATCTTATAAAGATCTTTTCTTCCAAGAAACTAATCACAGTTTTTGTAGTTACGGTCTTAAAAGCTTGAGCTTCTACCCACTTTGTAAAATAGTCAGTGATTACCAAGATATGAGAATGTCCAACTGATGATGCTGGATGGATAATACCAATTGCATCTATAGCCCAACCTTTGAATGGCCAGGGCTTTATGATGGATTTTAGCTCAGAGGCTGGTGCTCTGCTTATTGGTCCAAAGAGCTGGCATTGCTTGCATCCTTTAGAATAAGCTATGCAATCTTTGCGAATAGAAGGCCAAAAGAATCCATGTCTATGGATCAACCATCTCATTTTTGAACCATTTTGGTGAGCACCACACAGTCCTTGATGTACTTCAGCCATCATAGTCAGAGCTTCACCTGCATATATACATTTTAGTAGTAGACCTTCAGGATCTCTCCTGTAAAGTTCCCCATTATCTAAGAAATATTTAGTGGAAGCCATTTTGACTCTGATAGGAGTTTTCTTCCCCATGGGGTCATTCAAGTAGTATATGATCTCTGTTCTCCAATCCTGTTCAGTGTTCAGGACATCAATCTTGCAGATCTCCCATAGTGTTGTGTTTTCCACTATAGAATCGAGAGACTCTAGGCTTCGTTTGCCTATTCTGATGGTCTCATCATCTCCGTTCTTCATTTTGATTGAAGACTTCATAATCAGTCCCCATTTCTGGATGAACCATTCTAAGTGGTTGGACATTACTGCAATTGAGCCAGCTTGTCTCAGCCCCCGTTCCTAAATGTTTGACCCTCCTAGATTGGTTCCTTCCACCTGGAATATCGCCTGGTGTAGGATGATTCTTAATTTGGTGTTGGGTGGAAGTTTGTGGATATGTGATCCTCAAGACCGGGTTCGAAGGTTCTCCTCATGTATGGGAGCTACCCTGATTGGATCTGTTAGTATCTAGACTCTGTTCCATGGCCTGTAAGAGTTGGTCATTCAGAGCCTTGTGTCTATCCACTAGCGGTTCTAGTCGACACACAACTTCTTCGGCTACCTGCCTAGATAAAACCACATCAGTGGCGCTTAGAGTCTCTCGAATTTCAAGAATAATTCTATATACATGGGCTGTCATAGAATCCCTAAAGTCTTCTATCATATTTCTGGTAATATCTGTAAAAACTCTAGCAGACTCTTGAGCAAGGGCTCTATACAAAGCGTCAAATTGATGTTTATGGCTTTCTCTAGACTCAATTAGGAGTTGTCTAATGGTCTCAACATATCTGGAATGCATTTGATTCAAACAAACACGGATTGCACTAGATAAACGTGTGGCCCTTAGAGGAACATCGTCAGTCCCATCTTCGGCTCTAATTGAGACACTATCATCCTCATGCTGAGTAGAATTAAGATGTTCTATCAGGGGTGCTTCCTCTATCCTGTTATATGAATTTTCAGGGTTCGATCCCTCTATTCTTTCTTCAGAGTTATTTGGATGAGATTGAGTTGATTCTGGAGTTCCTTTCTCATCTTTGGCACCTCTTCTATTAGAAAGAGTATTATTCATTTCTTAAGAGTGTTTTCAACTTTGTGACAGTCTACTCCCACTGTGGTTGCCAAAAGCTTGTTGGTACAAAAATGGTTTTGCAAACAAGTAAAGATGCCCCGTCGCAAGTTGGTCCAGAACACTAGGGAGGTGATTCACTCTCCTAAGAGTCACTGGCCTTTAGCAATAAGGGTTACCCTTAAAACTAAAGGAACCTCGCTAACTTAATTGAGCACAAACTATCAATGCCTAAGAAATAGTGTGCTAAATAAAACTCAAATAACTTTGAGAGAATTATAGATAGACAAACAGAAGAATAATACAAACAAACTTGAAAGAAACAATTTCATTTCATTGATGATATAATTTTCGGTCTTACACAAACTTTTATAGAAAGAAAAGTAACCACAAGCTTAATTGAGGAAGAAAGAGAGGAATACCGTCATCCTTCTTGCACTCAATGAGATAGTAACAATGGAAGGCGTTAGAACATGGAGTGTTCGTGCCAAATAACTACCTAAAACTATGTCTAAGATCTAAGGATTAATTTTGATATTTGTTGTATTGATTATTGATGTCTTTTTCGTCTGGTTGAAGCCTCTATTTATAGCCAATTGGATCAGTAGTTATCCATCCTCGAATTTGAATTGCCTTCTAACTTCCCAACTGCTGGGAAAGTTTTGAATTTGGTGCTTGTAATGGGCGCTTCTTGAAGCTTCTAGAGTCTTCGTTTCCTTGAGACTTGGCTGGCTTTTGGGGTTCTTATTATTTAAGGCGTGGACACTGTTTGACTAGGTCAACATAACTTGGGCTTGGGTTTAAAAGAAATGGTTTTATGTGACCCATGGGTCTTAAAGCCTAAAAATAAAAGTGGTAGTAACATTGCCAAATCTACATCTCAACATATAATGTATAATATTTTCAGTCGCTCTGACACATAATACACAAATATCAGTAAGATAACTGTTGAGAACCTTCAATTTCTTCATTGTTTATTCGATCTAGCATAACAATCTAGGGAAAAATGAATGTTTGGGATTTTAAATCTCCCCCAAACCCGTATTTCCAGTTACCTTCTCACTAGAGTTATGTAGCCATTTATATCCAGCTGCAATTGAGTATTTGCTGGATTGCAATCACCAATGGCTTATAAACCCTACTTCAATTGCTCCTTCATTATGTAGAGATGTTTTTGTAGGAATTCATAGATGCGAATAGCGGAATTTCAGGAAACAATTTCCTAACATCTATGACAGAATCGCATGCATAACAATATATGAATCGATACATAGAATAGAGAATACACAAACCTTTTTATTCACGACTTGAACAGGTATGTAAGGTTTGAATACTGCAAAGTATTATCACAGATCTAATACTTTAGAGATAAAGAACTACACTTGTAATTCCTCTATTTAGTCCACGAACACCGATTAATACCCACGTCTGCTAGAACGGAAGAGTATGAACTATTCACTCTCTTACTTTTGATGGGATAGGCGCCTAGACTAAAGAGGGAGAAGGGTTTTTCTTTTTCTCTCTTTTGTATCAAGTTACTGACTAACTGAATTGTTCTATCTCTCTTCTTATTATATCTATATATAATAGACAGAGATTAGGTTAAGAGAAACCCTAATCACCCTAATAGTGGCCGGCCCCTTACAAGCCTTTATGGGCTTATTTATTTATTAATTGGTGTTACATAGTGTGACCTTATAGGATTAATTATATTAGTTGTAGCCCAAACCAATTTGTCTACCAACCGTAATTTATTCTCTAGCAAGCAAATACGGTTACTAAAATAATTAACTATATTATCTCAATAAATACAATCCTATTTATATTCAGTAATTGCGGAAATTGTCTAAGGACATATTCCTTCAATCTCCCACTTGTCCGTAAGACAAGTACGCAATGTCAAACTCCTTAAGTCTCTTAATGCCAAATTTGATAACACAATGTCATTCTCAAATTTTGTTTCTTGATTGCTGAGTTCGAACTGTTCTCATAAAGGATTAACACTTTAATCACATTCCGCATGGCCATGCAATTTTTCAGTTCTTGCTCATCAAGAGGCCCAGACACCATTCCTATCTGATAGGAGGACTTATCCACTCTTGTATGACCATAACTCCCACTCAACTTTTAGTTAACCTGAACATTGCCTTTATAACCTCCTTTTACGGCACGGCGTTTAACAATGTCAAGGTTAAACCAATTATATTGTGGTAATCATGACATACTCATGTCTAAGGAATCCACCAAATATATTATATTTTGATTCTACTTTTAGAATCTAATTAGGTCAAGTCACAATGTATCGAATATACATCCATATAATCAATTAAACATCTCTATGTTTCCATAGCCCATGGAACTGCGCTATCAATTAATTATACACTAGCCTTTACATAAATCACTTATGTCCAATTTAGTGATTTGGACTAGGGACTTTTAAATAATGTTGTGATCCAGTTCACTTTATAGGGTTCCATTATCAAAACTTTTTTGATAAATCCTATTTGAATTCACAAATTATTTGGACATTTTATTCAACGCTAAACCAAACGATTAAATAAGAAATAAACATTTTATTTTATTGATAAATATTCAGAACATAATGAAGGTCTTTATAATTGCAAACAAGAAGTAAACAACCTAAAGCCATTCTCCCATATGTTTCAGCCCCATAGACCTAGTATGACTCTCATGCTTAGGTTGAGCAAGCGGTTTAGTAAGTGGGTCTGCCACATTCTCATCAGTGTGAACCTTGCTTACTTTTACATCCTCTCTACTAACGATCTCTCGAATAAGATGGAATTTTCTGAGCACGTGTTTCGATCTCTGATGTGATCTAGGTTCCTTCGATTGAGCAATGGCACCATTGTTGTCGCAAAACAACTCAATACCATTCTCAATGCTAGGGACCACACTAAGTTCTGAAATGAACTTCTTGATCCAAACACCTTCCTTTGCCGCATCGGCTGCTGCAATGTACTCTGCCTCTGTTGTAGAATCTGCGATGGTACTCTGTTTGGAACTCTTCCAGCTCACAGCTCCTCCATTAAGACAAAATATGAAACCAGATTGGGATCGGAAATCATCTTTGTCACTCTGGAAGCTCGCATCGGTGTATCCAGTAACAACCAACTCTCTTTCTCCGCCATATACCAAGAAGTGATCCTTAGTTCTTCGTAAGTACTTGAGGATATTCTTTGCAGCCATCCAGTGTGCGTCACCTGGGTTAGCCTGGTATCTGCTACATATACTCAAAGCATATGCAACATCTGGTCGAGTGCAAATCATAGAATACATAATGGAACCTATCACTGAAGCATAGGGAACATTACTCATTCTCTTGACCTCATCAGGTGTTGATGGACACTGAGTCTTGCCAAGTGATGTGCCGTGTTGCATGGGAATGAAACCTCTCTTAGAGTTTTCCATCTTGAACCTAGCAAGAACCTTATCAATATAAGTTTCTTGACTAAGTCCAATAAGCCTTTTAGATCTATCTCTATAAATCTTGATTCCCAAAATGTACTCTGCCTCTCCTAAGTCTTTCATAGAGAAACAATTCTTAAGCCATCCTTTGACTGACTCAAGCATGACTTTGTCATTTCCTATCAGAAGTATGTCATCCACATACAAGACTAGAAAGGTTATACTACTCCCACTCAATTTCTTGTATACACAAGATTCCTCTTCATTTCTGAGGAAACCAAACTTTTTGACTGCCTCGTCAAATCTGAGGTTCCAACTCCTGGATGCTTGCTTTAGTCCATAAATGGACTTCTTAAGCTTGCATACCATCCCTGGATTTTCTGGATCTTCAAAACCTTGAGGTTGCGTCATATACACATCCTCTTTCAAGAAACCATTCAAGAAGGCGGTTTTGACATCCATTTGCCATATTTCATAGTCATGAAATGCAGCAATCGCAAGGATTATCCTAATGGATTTTAGCATGGCTACTGGGGAGAAGGTTTCGTCATAGTCTATACCATGAACTTGTCTGAAACCTTTTGCCACTAACCTAGCTTTGAAAACACTAATGTTTCCGTCTTTGTCTGTTTTCAACTTGAAAATCCATTTGCATCCAATGGGTTTTACTCCATCAGGCAAATTAACCAAGTCCCATACTTGATTTTCAGACATAGACTCCATTTCGGATTTCATGGCTTCAAGCCATTTGTCGGAGTCCTGACTCTCCAAAGCATCTTTGTAGCTAGTAGGTTCATCACTTTCTAAAACCGTTAATTCAGAATTTTCAGTTAAGAGAAAATCAATAAATTTCCTTGACGGAATGATGGTCCTACTAGATCTACGTTGGGGAACAACAGGAGAAGGATCTCGGTCGTTAGACTCAGAAACTTCGCATGGATTAGATCCAAGTGGGACGGTAGGAGGTTCGTGGATAGGATTCACCACCTCCTGAGCATTTTCATGCCGGGCCGCCTCTAATGGGGTGTTAACCCCATCCATTTGTTGCTCATCTCGAACTTCTTCGAGATATATATTTCTCCCACTTGTCTTTTTGGAAACAAATTCTTTTTCAAGGAAGACACCATCGCGAGCAACAAACACTTTGTTTTCGCTACGGTTGTAGAAGTAATACCCCTTGGTCTCTTTGGGATAACCCACAAAGAAACACTTGTCAGATTTGGGTGAAAGTTTATCAGAAATCAAACGTTTCACATAAACTTCACATCCCCAAACTCTCAGAAAAGACAACTTAGGAACATTTCCTGTCCATATCGCATATGGAGTCTTATCTACTACTTTGGAAGGAGCCCTGTTGAGTGTAAATGCAGCTGTTTCTAGAGCAAAACCCCAGAAGGAAATGGGGAGATCAGCAAGACTCATCATGGATCGTACCATATCTAATAGGGTCCGATTCCTCCTTTCAGAAACGCCATTCCATTGTGGTGTTCCTGGTGGAGTCAGCTGTGAAAGTATTCCACAATCTTTCAAATGATTACCAAATTCTTGGCTCAAATACTCACCACCACGATCAGATCGCAATGCCTTGATTTTCTTACCAAGCTGGTTTTGCACTTCATTTTGGAACTGTTTGAACTTTTCAAACGATTCCGACTTTTGCTTCATTAAGTAGACATATCCATATCTACTTACATCGTCAATAAAAGTGATGAAGTAACTGTACCCTCCCCTAGCCGTAGTACTCATAGGTCCACATACATCAGTATGTATGAGAGCTAAAAGGTCATTGGCCCTTTCACTTGAGCCAGTAAAAGGTGACTTAGTCATTTTTCCCATCAAGCAAAACTCGCATATATCAAAAGATTCAAAGTCAAATGATTTGAGAAGTCCATCTTTATGTAGCTTCTCTATGCGTTTTGAGCTTATGTGGCCTAATCGACAATGCCATAGGTAAGTAGGGTTTGAATCATTTGTTTTTCGTTTCTTGCTGTCTATGTGATAGATATGATTTTGTAAGTCTAGAACATACAAACCATGTGATAATTTAGCAGAAACATAGAAAACATCATTCAAATACGCAGAACAACAATTATTCTTAATATTAAATGAAAAACCTTCAGAATCCAAAACTGGAACCGAAACTATGTTTTTGGTAATAACAGGAACGTAATAACAATTATTGAGTTCTAATGTTAAACCAGACGGCAAATGTAAACTATAATCTCCAACAGCCAAAGCAGCAACTCGTGCTCCATTGCCCACTCGGAGATCTACTTCTCCTTTGCCCAAACTCCTACTTCTTCTTAGTCCCTGCACATTACTAATAATGTGAGAACCACAACCAGTATCGAATACCCAAGAAGTAGTTGTAGCTAAATTAACTTCTATAACATATATACCTGAAGTCGAAGCACCATTCTTCTTCTCCTCCAGATAAACGGGACAGTTCCTCTTCCAGTGGCCAATCCTGTGGCAGTGGTAGCACTCATGTAGTGCTGCTACTTTAGCCTTAGGAGTAGCTTTTGGTTTAGGAGTCACATTTGCAACAGATTTGCCCTTGTTCTTCCCTTTAGGAGTCCCTTTCTTCTTGAACTGTTTACCCTTCCTAACCATCAGAACATCTTTATGCTCGGGTTCAGGAGGTAAGCTCCTCTCAGCCTGAACAAGCATACCATGTAACTCTTCCAAGGTAGGCTCCCCTCCTTGCATGTAGAAATTCAAACGAAAGTTTTGAAATATTTCAGGCAAGGACCTGATCACAATATCAGTAGCCAGTTCATTTGGGTAAGGAAAGCCCAATTTTTCCATGATCTGAAAATGTCCGATCATATCGAACACATGCTGACCAACAGGTTTTCCTTTTCCCAACTTGCAATCTAGTAGCTTATAGTGTGCCTCAAACCTTTCCATCCTAGCATTTTTCTGAAACATTGTCTTAAGCTGCTGGATTATGGTGTAGGCATCTAGATCTTTAAAACGCTTTTGAAAATCATGTTCCATGCAAGCAAGCATCAAACATGTTACTTGCACAGAATTAGCCTCTAAGGTTTGTTTAGCTCTCCTTTCAGCTACAGTTGCAGTTGCTGGCAAGGGTCCAGGGAGTGGATTGTCAAGAACACTTTCTTTTCCTTCGGCTTTGAGAACAATTCTCACAGCCATTTCCCAAGCTAGAAAGTTGGTAGCATTTAGTTTATCTTTATCGAGTACAGAACGCAGATTAAAAGCAGAGGCGTTGTTGTTGTTGGAATTAGACATGATAACTACAACAAAATATAAAGCAAGGTTCAATGAATATTTATCAAAAAACAGCAATTAAACAAATTTTAATTGACTACAAAGCCTTTATTCAAAATTAAAATCCCCATTGAATAAAGAAATAACCAAGATTCTCTCCCACTATAATTAAACGGACTTTGGCCCTGCCTTTAAAATATAGTAGTTAAGGTAAGTAAGCATTTTACTAATTATAACTAATTATAATTCCTGGTAGGCAGGTTAATAACTCTTTATTAACTCTACCTCATTGCTTCAAAACCCAAAACTTTGTCTTTTGATGATTTTGTTGAGTCAAACCAAACATTAACTTGTAAGTTTCAGAAAACCTACCCTACTATCCTCGGAATTATGAGCAACACCCTGCTTTGGCAGAACCTATTACTCATGATCTAAGGCTTTATAGGTGTTGTTTGGAAAAGCATTTAAACTCAATATCACCTTTGGGGACTCAAGTTTATTATGTTGGTTATATTACAAGGTGAACTCATTACATAAATAACCACACATAAACTTGAGCAAGCATTTAAATGAAATTAAACGCATAAGCAATCAAAGAAGAACTTAAAACGCGATCCTAGTATGGCCCCTAAATTTAGAAAATCTAATCTTCATGAATCCTCCCTTGGGACTTTCTTGGATCTCCATCCTTGATTCTTCATTTAAATTATTCTAAGCAAAGAATTTAAATTACATAAATACAAACGATACGCAGATCGTATTTTAATTACAAAAATACATAACGATGCACATATCGTATTTTCTATCCTAATTTGGGCCATACCAGTCACGATTGTGCAAATATAATATCAAACATATTATAATATACATGTAAGCAAAATTATAATATCAACATATTATAAAAGATATCGACGCAGTATAATATCAGACATATTATATGCATTCATGAAAGAAATATAATATCATCATATTATAAATCATAACTTATTTACTCCATTAACGTTTAATGGGTAAATAACAAATATTTTCAAAAATATATAAAACATTCACGCATTTATTTAGAAAATAAAATGCAAGTAAAAATAACACAATTATATAAATACAAAATTTATTTACTCCATTAACGATTAATGAGCAAATAAAACTTTCCATTATAATTTTTAAAACTTAACAACTTTAAGTTAGAAAAAATATTTAGGAAATATTAATCGAATTAATAATTTTCCTAAAATTAGCCATCTTAACAAATTTAAGAATATAACTAATAAGGAAACTTTCATTCTTTTAATTCAATTACAACTTTAATATGATATTAATCTCCATTAATATTAATTTGCATAATTGGAAATATATGAATTTTGCCTAAAGTAATCATAAAACAGAATTTCAATTACCATTGATCAAAAACAAAACATAAAAAAAATAAAAATAAGATGGACTGAGCTAGGCCCGGCCTGTGGCCCGCAGCCCAGCCCAGCCCAACTGCTGGCCCGCAAAAAAGGACAGCACAGAGGCTGCTGGCTTCTCGCAGACACGCATGACGCAGCTAACACAGGGCTGCAGTCAGGCGTGCGACTCGCCGGAAAGATGGTCCTGGCTGTTGGATTGACGCCGGTCAAGTGGTGCAACTGGTTTGCGCCGCCATACTCGCCGGAAAAGCAAGGAGTAGCCCAGATTTTCGGAACAATTTTCGAAAATTCTGGGTTGTTTTCAATCCAAATATCGAGTGATTTTTGACTCAAAACAACAAATTTCACTTTTGTTTTTGTGATTTAAACTTACAATAAGCTTATAAACACAATTTGGTTAACAAAGTACAACTCAATTGCAGAAATTTAACCATTAAACGAATTGGGGGAAAAAATTAGGGTTTTTGATTGTTTTGAATCAAACTATTTGATTTCGAAACGAAAATCACAATTAAATACATCAATTTTCAATTCAAATCAAAACAAATCAAAGCCCTAATTCAATTTCACAAAATAAACTCATTGAATTGTTGAATTTTGGAACCAAATTTTCGCCCTTACCTTAGGTCGAAAAAAAAAAACGAAATTTTCTTCTTTTTAAATATTTTCGATTTTATTTTCGTAAAACAAATCAAAACATTTAATATTTGGGCAATTATATTAACATAAAATTCATAATTTTATGCTTTTCAATTTATTAATATCAATATATTAATCTTGCAAATTAACACATATTAAAATCTTCCCTGAATTGAATTAAAATAATAAACTTGATCATATAAAATTATACAAGAGGCTAAAACTGATACCACTGTAGGAATTCATAGATGCGAATAGCGGAATTTCAGGAAACAATTTCCTAACATCTATGACAGAATCGCATGCATAACAATATATGAATCGATACATAGAATAGAGAATACACAAACCTTTTTATTCACGACTTGAACAGGTATGTAAGGTTTGAATACTGCAAAGTATTATCACAGATCTAATACTTTAGAGATAAAGAACTACACTTGTAATTCCTCTATTTAGTCCACGAACACCGATTAATACCCACGTCTGCTAGAACGGAAGAGTATGAACTATTCACTCTCTTACTTTTGATGGGATAGGCGCCTAGACTAAAGAGGGAGAAGGGTTTTTCTTTTTCTCTCTTTTGTATCAAGTTACTGACTAACTGAATTGTTCTATCTCTCTTCTTATTATATCTATATATAATAGACAGAGATTAGGTTAAGAGAAACCCTAATCACCCTAATAGTGGCCGGCCCCTTACAAGCCTTTATGGGCTTATTTATTTATTAATTGGTGTTACTTAGTGTGACCTTATAGGATTAATTATATTAGTTGTAGCCCAAACCAATTTGTCTACCAACCGTAATTTATTCTCTAGCAAGCAAATACGGTTACTAAAATAATTAACTATATTATCTCAATAAATACAATCCTATTTATATTCAGTAATTGCGGAAATTGTCTAAGGACATATTCCTTCAGTTTTCACACCCAACTCATACTTTGAAGGGACAACTTCCACCAATCTCTGACCTTAATATATATATAGCATGCACCCATTTGATCCAAATGATATCAGCTTTCTGAGGGATACAAATATGCTCACCAAGAGTTTCTTTGTTTAGTTACCCCCCCACATTCCTAATCCCTGAACAACCATGAGCTTTAGATGTACAAAGTCAAGGCATCTTTAGACAAAGAGGCTTTGCCCTCCCATACTTCCAACCTTCTTTAACATCCTTGCGAAAATACTCAATTCAAATGACAAACATGAGAGGATAGAGTAGATCTCCCTGTCTGATGCCTCTTTTTACCTTCAAGGAAACCATGAAGATTTGCATTGACAAGATAGAATAAGACTTAAGAAGGAGTTCTTTTAATGCATTGTTGTTGGGACTCTAAGTCCGTATTATTTTGATGATGATAAACACGTTGTATTATAACAGTTTGATGTGTGTAACAATATTCTAAGCAAAGTGATAGCGCGGACTTCGTGGAAGCTCAAGTGACTAAAGAAAGACGCTTAGGATTAGTTATATATCTAATTTGTTGTAATTAACTAAATGTAGTAATGTGCTATAACATAATGTGAGTTTAAAGTGACATTTTATTCTTATGTGTTAAGAAACAATGAGTCATGATTAAATTCACATTTGAAGGGGATTTGGTTTTATTAACAATTGTTTTTCGAAAAGAAAGCAAAAACGTTTTGTAAAGAAAAACTGGTTTTCTGCTTTTTCGAAAATATTTTAAAGAAAATAAATTTTTTTTGGAAAAATCTTTTTTATGAAAAAAAATGCTTTTATTATATAAGTATAAAAGATTTCATCTTTTATCTTCAAGTAATAAGATTAGTTTTTCATAATAAAAGATTTTTGACAAAAAGGTTTTTCGGTTTTTAAAATAAAAAGTCTAATTTAAGTTCTGAATACATAATTTAAAGATTTTAGAAAGATAATTATTCCTTCTTTTTAGTGATAAGATAAGTTTATTACAAGATTAGTTTTATCTCTACTAGAAGTTGATTGAGTTTATCCTTTAAATAGGGTCACGCCCAATGCTAGCAATCATACGCTTTCTGCAAGAAAAATAGTTTTGCGAGTTTTACAAAGAGCAGAAAACGAATCCCCAGATCTCAGTGAATAGCACAGTGCTAGGATTAATAAAAGTGTTCTTATTGATCCTCGTATATTCTTATCTAAGAAGCAATTGTAAATGAGGCTTTGAATCTTTTTTTAATTTATTTTTAAAGAATGTCAAATTGGGTACGGGTGTGTTACCAATTTGATTAGCAACATTTAGAGTTAAGTGTTGGGGAGTACTACTAGGGTTACCAATATTTTGAGTTATATATCAATAGATCTCAGATTTTGGATCAAACCACGATAAAATTTGTGTGCTTGATTTATAATTTTTATTGTTTAATTGTGTCACTATTGTTGCTTGAGGTTAAAAGGAAAAAAAAGAACTTTAACAGTTGTGGCAACGTGCTTGACACATGCCATAAAAATTGTTTTTGCGATAATTTGATTTTAAATTAACCACTCAATTCAACCCCCTTCTTAAGTATTTCCTTGCGTTCCAACAACTGTAAAACCCGGGAAACAAACCTCCCAAGAATTCATTTAACATTGCTTCAATGAAACCACTAGACTGAATCATAAGCTTTTCGTAAATCCACTTTAAAAGAGAAACATGAAAATTTCTATATGAATAGGCTTCTTGGAGCTATACTAATAAAGTAATAATAACGATACGTTTAGAAATAATTTTGAAATTTGTAAGTGATTTATTTCTAAGCTTATGTTAAACAACAAGGAAGATAATCAAATTTAAGTGATTCCTTTTTATAATTATACTTCTTTTTTTTCTTAATATATACATTATATTGACTTTTACACTATTAAGGTAATAACATTGACCATGTTTGGTTACCAATATATAAATATAATTTTAACTTTTAAGTTGTTATTGTGTTAATCTCAATGTATATTTTCAAACATATTTTATTTATAATTTTTAATAATGTATAATTAGAGTTACTAATGGTCAAAGTTGAGTATTTGTAGTGTCCAGTCAATATGATGCACCTATTAAGAAACAAAAGAAGTATCAAATAAGTGATAACAATAACACTTATTATTACCCTTTTTCTTACTTAACAGTTTTCATACCATTTTTTCGTCTTTCCATACCAAACGTCCTCTTTATACTCCCTCCGTCTCAATTTATTTGCAACATATTAACATCGAGCTCTAATCACATTGCAACTTTGGTTGTCTTTAAATTTATATACGTAATAAAATAACAACTCATGCGAGATCTTAATGATTCGTCTTAATGTGTACAATCTAAATATATAATTTTTGTATTTTTTCCTATGTCTAATTCGAGATATTGCTTTTTAAAAATCATATTTCAAAAACTTCGAAGAAAAAACATGTGTAACAAATAAATCGAGACTAATTAATCTTATTGGGTATCGGATTCCTCATCTGACATCGCTGTAGATTTGGTATCTTATCTGAGCACTTTTACAAAAAGATCATAAGTGGAAATCCCGGTACAAAAAGATCACTTGCATTCATAATTATTCAATATATAGACAAAAAAACAAATTACTGGCATCAAAGGTTCTATGGTGTAGTGGTTAGCACTCTGGACTTTGAATCCAGCGACCTGGGTTCGACTCCCGGTAGGACCTATTTTTTGTGGAATGCATTGCCCAATCTTAGTATCATTTTTGGACTCTACTTTTTGGCTTCTCAGTTCCAAAGTTTCCCCTTCGGTTTAGGTGTCTAAAGTGTTGACATTAAAACATCGTAAATACTTCAACATATAAAGAAAAATTTATATATTTCGATAAATATTTATATTTTTCGTTTAATATTTATTACACTTTTTGACTAAAGAAAGAAGATGAATTATAGTGTAATGCCTAACACCTCAAGGGAGTATGTCATTTCTCATTTTGTGTGCTCGATTTATTACATTAGATCATGGTCACCTTCTCTGTTGTGATTACCTTGAGTTTCATAGTCAAGTTATCAAAGCAGGGGCAATCTACGCATATTTACGCTCCAAAACATTCATATAAGATCTCCAAAAACTTAAAATGTAAGAATGCAAGCAGAGACTTCATCTCTTTCGAAAATCTCTCTTAGCCTTACATGAACCTTACCATGCATTGTATCATAGATAAAATGTTGTACTAAGGTACAAGTCTCATAGTCCAAATTTGCATTTCCAGTCAAATGAAGTCAAATTCATTCAATTCAAGTGAACTGAGTTCCCTTAGATTTCAGTCATTTCAATATTTGTAGATCCTAGGCTCTTTTCCTAATTATCTTAGTTTTTAGTAGCCATAGTGACTTCCAATCCTACCCACTACACAATTTCACTTCAGCTCCATTCTAGTCAATTCTGTCCATTGTATTCGTAGCTTGAACTTTTGCATAAATCCCCTATTATCATCGCGACTCTTGTTCGCTTATTTAATTAATTCTGATCTTTGCTTCCATGATGTTTATTTCAATTGCATCTACTTCCAATGGTATAATCTAATAGCTTCTGAATATATTTTAATACACTCCCCTTAGAGATCTTCTTGAGTTATGGAGTTATGGTCTATGACTAACGCGCATTCCTAACCATGCATATTTTAACCTTCGTTTTTACAACCCAAGATCAAAGAGAGGAATTATGCATGTAAACTTGTTTGGATCCAACAATATTTTTGTGACCACACGATGAAAAACGAATGTTGACGTTTACGCCAAATCAAAGAAAAAATAAATAGCGAAGCTAAAATCCATTTTCAATTTAGTACAAAATTCATTTCAAAGTCCATGTTCTCAATTCAAGTCTATAGCCCAGTCTTACAATAGAAAAAATAAATAACGAAGCTGAAATCCATTTTTAAGTTAGTACAAAATTCATTTCAAAGTCCATCTTCTCAATTCAATTCTATAGCCCATTCTTACAATCATTTTCGAAAACTCATTCTCGAAAAATATGTTCACTCTATTTATTAAAATTAAATTAAATAATTAAATAAATTATCTAAAATGGTATGTTTTGGATATCTTTTCAATAAGAAATCTGGTGGTTGTGTCAATTATCTAGATAAAAATGTATTGATGAAGATAAAAAATAAGTTCAAAGGATAAAACATTTTGAAAGATTTGCATAGTTGTACGAGACTGCTCCACATGGTGCTGCATTTGTGGCAAGGGTGTGGCACGGGCCACATGACAGCATAGTAGCGTTTTACACAACCAATGAGCGGTACGGGAATAAGAGATGCGTCCCATGACCTATCTGTCAATTGTGTAAGTAGCCCTGGTGCGACTAGCACATACCTTTTGCATGCCGAACAACAATTGGTAGCTTCTTGCAAACTATGTGAGTCTGTTTTTGTGTCCTATTTCTCCCCAAATGCCTATGAAAACCAATTTTTTCCTCAGATTTTTTTCACACTACAAAAAGATTACAAATTATAGTACTAACACTTTGAATCTCTTTTTGATAACCCGGGTAGGCAACAACTATAATCCTTTTATATTCGATCAATCTAACTCAAAGTCTGAATCTATATTCAACCTTGGGAGTAGGTATATTTTTTAAAAGGCCTCCATTCTAATTAAACTTATAAGTTATGTACAAACAATTTCAAAAATTTAGAAAATTTAACCTCAAAAATAGGAAATTTTGTCAAAAAATACCTTATAAGTTGCAAATTTTGTGAAAAAACACCTTTTATAATTTTTTTTGTGAGAAAACACCTTATAAGATGTTATCTATCAAATTACACACCTTGTTGTCATATTTTGGTAAAAAAAAGGTATTCTTTGGGTCATTGACTCTCTTATTTTCCCTCCCTTTTTGTGCATTAGATTTTTGTATGAGAATTTGGGTTGATATGGTCACTTCCACACACAAAAGGGACAAAAAAATGTACGCAAGTATTTGGCTTTTTGGCCTAAGAATGATAATAAGGTGTTTAATTTGATAGATAATAACATATAAGGTGTTTTCTCACAAAAAATATTTTAAAAGGTGTTTTCTCACAAAATTAGTAACTTATAAGGTGTTTCTTCACAAAAAATCCTCAAAAATATAAGCATTCAGATTTATTGAACAATGCACTAACTTTTGTGTCAGAAGAATACCATATACCAACCTCATTTCTCCCTCCTTACACCTCTTCGTTTCCTTAATTTGAAAACGAACGTACTTCGTCGTACAAGAATAAGATTGTTTTGAGGTGGATTACAAGAATTAGATACATAAGCCATATATAACCATTATTGAAATTTTCACCGTATAGTTTATCAAAGCGCAAAAGAAATCGTTGCCGTTTTAGATATACAAAGAAAGAAATGTTGTCTTCCAACTGACTTTATATACAAAGTCACTAATATACCCAAAAAAGATCAGGATTAACTGAGGAGGCTAAAAGACAAAGGGAAAAATGTGGCAGTTAAAATGGAGTGTGTAGAGACTGTAGATTCATATGAACTGTTGAATCATTTCTTTCACTTCTTCCATGACCAACCAAGCTTTATGCCCACCAATTACTTCGGCCTTCATTTCTCCATCTACCCATAGCTGCAACACAAAAAGAGATCGACATTTCATTCCCTCTAAAAATCTATTCACCATCAGAGAAACGTCTCAAATTTGAAGAATGTGAGTGAAATAATAAGTTTATCAAACTCACCTGTATTGTTGGCATTTTCTGATGACACATGCAAAATAGGAAACTGATTATTATCATGATGAAAATGCATATGATTGTGTAGAACTAAACATGGATTATAAACATATTTGTCTCACTGAGATATTTCCTCGCTTGACAAGAGTTTGAGGCACATTGTTCACATCCACATAGTAGAATTTGAGCCTAAAATTGGACAAAAAAATTGGCAAGCTGAAGTTAGTTCAAATTATACTGAATAAAAGACCAATCTTTTAGATTCATATAAATCGTATACGTTTGGGCAGTAATAGTACTTACACTTACATAAAGCGATGTATCAGACATCAGTATAACTAAGCAAATAAGCAATAGGACATGCATAAACAGAAAGCAACCTACTACAGTTTTTGATGTACATGATTTGCCAAGGAGATTTCTGCAACACCACATATATTCGTTGTTAATCAGACATCACTTCCCAGTACTTTGCCGGTTACGAGTAATAAAAACTAAGAATAATAGAGCTTAGGCGTAAACATACCCAGATACTCCCTGTGTTACATCTTAATTGCAATAACTTGACTTTCACGGTCTCTGATATAGTACTTTGACGTGGGTAAGCAACTTACATTATTGCCTGAGAAGTGCAACTTCCTATAATTTTGTCAGGCGAACAACTTTATATTCTTCCATTTCTGAAGAGTAACTAAATCTATTTATAACCATGCAAGCACTTAATGAGAATATCACTGTGCCAGATACTAGTGAAATTTTATATTCAGATTATCACTGAGTTTGGCACACCCTTTAATATTAACAGTAGATGAGCTGAATCGTAAAACAGGTATAGCAGCTATTCATTCAGAATCCTTGGTACTTTGAGTCCATCAGAGATAAAGGGATGAGATGGATGAAGACACTATCAGAACTTCACGTTTTTATCCTATGATCGGGTCCTCATTTCCTTTCTAATTTCAGAGATTAGAATCAAGTTACCAGCTTTGCATATTCCAATGTACAATAGAAACAAGTATGAGCATCCAGTAGCTACTAAACATTCAAAATACATGGGGGCTTGTTGAGGGTTGTCCATGATGTGCAATTTGTTGTATATGAAATTGTAATGTGGTAGAATAGGGGCTATTCATAGTTTTCTTACCAAAGTTGGCATTCACATGCTTCGAAGAGATGATTTTACTAAGAGCATCTACAATGGTTGAGCATAAGGACTAGCTTGCAAATATAAAAATACTCCAAGCTAATAGCTGACCATTGGACATAGTAGCTTATTTGAGCTAGGTGGCCAAAACAAGCTACTAGCTCAATTGAGATCAAAGAGGAAAGAGCAATAAATGCTCATGATTTAAAGAATAAAAATTGATGTTAGTAGGGAACATTTAGCTATATACATTGTTGCTTACCAATGGAGGAAATGGTAATATAGCTAGAACTTGTGATGTGGCATTGCTAGCAACATAGAAAGTACCTAGACCATTGTAGATGCTCTAAAATAGCAAAAATATGGATAGTATCAATAATTAAGTGCTTACCTGAGTTTTTTTTAACAATATGTTAGTACTAAATAATATTAATAAACAAGAATTAAGTGCTTACCTGAAGAGGTTTTTTTTTAACTTAAATGTTGCTGAGTTTTTAGGCTTCCTGGTAGCATGTGAGGCAAAGTGAACAAGAGAATGAAAGTAGAACAAAAGGTGCTTTTCAAACAAGGTACACCTCCAAATCATCATACCAGTAAGGTCGCAAATGCGCATATGTGAACAAAGATAAACAAAAGGGCGACAATCGTAGGGAAAAGGTCCATCTAAAAGAGTGAAGTTTTTACCATGCGCCACCTACGAATCTATCATGGGAGTAACGTGGAGCAAGATTGCCAGTTCAATGGGAAGCCTAAACGCAGAGATTGCAAGAAGTTTGGCCACATCAAGAAGAATAATACGGTGAACCAAGCCCAACAAAATCAGCAAGGCAATAGCAGCTAGGAGGTACATGATTCTTATTGATAGTATGATCAAATGCAAATTCTAGTGCCAAAAAGACGTGGCTAATGAGTAGTGGCTATATGACTCATGACGTGTGGATTTTTACTCATTTGGACACGTTAAAGAAAAAGCCTGTTTTCACTGGAAAAGGTGAGTTTACAAGGAAGGGAGGGAATCATGGTAGTGGAGACACAATAAGTCAACAAATTTATCAAAGATCTCTGAGTACCTGATCTACAAAGAGTTTTTTTATTTTAAGTGTACCTCAATTGACGAATCATGATTATTCACTAATCTCTGAGCATGGTCATTACACTTTTCTATGATCTTGAATTACAGAATTGTAGAGAAGATGGTTTGCAAAAGCTTTCCAATTCTATTGAAAACACAAACAAAGCCCAAATGGATAAACTTGGCAATAGCATAGAACATTTGGTCACTAGAATCTGGATCTGATTAATCACTTCCATTGGGAGGAAATTTTGTCAAACATTTTCCTGGTCTCTTCACTACTCAAGATCTATAAGAAGCTTGACAAATTGGAAAACAGCATGAAAGCTTTTTACTACTGAAAAACACAGAAGAAAAGGAAAACTAAAGCTAATACAACTGACGTTTGATGTCCTCAGAGGACTGACTGTCTCGGTGAAATAAACACTCCATCTTTCATGTGTTCACAAAACCTAAAGCTTACAATGGGACTACAGTTCATTAAAAATCCAAAGATGTTGTGATGATGAAGGAAGCACATCAGCTTACAATTGAATACATGTGTCAAAAAAATGGAAATGGCAGATCAATGGTTACTGCAAAGATATTGCCCAGAAATTCAGGGCAGAAGCTATACATATTGTTGTATGCTGTCAACAAAAGCTGCACAAGGAAAAAAAACCGAGGAAGCTTGAAATGGAGGAAACCTGCCTGCCCATGCATCTTAGAGTGGTTTGCTCGATTTGTTACGTGCATATATCTCCAAAAGTGGACGAAGTAGGATGACAAGTCAAAGAAAAGCATATATCTTGCCAAAGCTCCCAATCAAGGGGCTATAAAGTATTCAGCCTACTCAATAAAAGCATTGCTCAATCTCATGTATGCAGGCATGTTATACAAACACGTTTAGCAGCCTATGATGGATGACATAATTGTCTTTCTGCTATACAGTGATCCCTTATGTACAAGAAATGATAAGCGAATATCATTTAATGGAGCTGGGAAAAAATTCTCTAAGAAACATCTTTATGAAGAAAGACAAACAAATGTGTGCAATCTGAACACGAAATTGCAGGTGAGCGCACCCCATGAGAGGGAAAATCCGTGCCAACGTAAAATAAAAAACAAAAACAAAATGCACACTTTGATCCAGATAACAACACTAGCACCACTAAGTGTTGATAGCCATTTTCAGATGTATGCAGCCTTACCATTGATGAGAGGATAAAGTTTGTTTCAGAAAGTTTTAAAACATTTGAGCTATGTGTTGTGCATTTTATCAAATTGCCTTTCTTGTTTGCCTCAGTGCTTACAGCCCACCCGCTCTCCCCTGTTAAAACTAAGTCTAGAAAAATCTTGCTTACAAAACTCTAGAAACAATTAGAAAATTATGAAAGGAGAATAATACTATAGAATTACTAGCCATAACTAACATGTAGAATGTCCTAGAGTAAACAAGCTAAGGAAATAATGAAATTTCTAGACCAATGTTATGAAAGGATGGTGCGCAGATGTAACAGACATTATAGCACCTATAATTGTATGTTGTATCATCAAAGATAAATGGGAGAGAAAGTAGAAAGCCATGAGTTCCGACAAGTATACTCCCACAAAAAGAAGAAACGGTAAACTCAATGTAGGTATTAAAAATGACAGTCTAGTGAGACATGAACTCACAAAAAATGAATATAAGTTGTAGAGGTGTGGAGCAAGTGTATTGTTGTACAATTTTATCATGTAATCAATTTTTTTTTTATCACTCCCCCACCCGCCCCCCAGTATAGATATCTAAACTAAACTGTTGGTAAAACAGAGAATCCTTACTTGGTATCATATTCGGCAGCCAATTTTTCCAATTTAGGCTTGAGATAAATGCATTTCCTGCACCAATTAGCCATCCTAGAAATCCAACAAGAAGAAACAAAAAACACCATATCAGAAACTGCAAGAAACAAAGGCCTTTGAATCTTAACAGGAAATTCTTAAGACTTAAGCGTGTGCTTCAAATCCAAAATTATCAAATTACTCCATGTTAGAGTTATGCCTTTACTCAAAGTCATTTGTGCTTCAAAAGATTAAGTCCCACATTGTTTGCATAAGCTTTATCTCTCTTCTTTATTTAAGGGTACTATTTTCCAAGGTCGCATATCACCCATTTCAGGACCAAGGTCCCATATAGCTCATTTTTTAAAATTTTGACTTCTTTATATTTGATTTCATCCTTCAAATATTTGTTTGGAGATAAGAGGCTATACTCTAGTAACCACCGCACACGAGCTCGGGCCGTGTGGTGCGGGTGGTAATTTTTTTGCCCAAACGACTACTTTTGTGTTTCGTAACCGTTGTTGACTGTGTGTACGTTGTGGCATTCATTAAGGGCCATCTTCGCCTTCCTTGATTACAGCCACGATATGGTAACTGCCGTTTTTGGGAAGACTTCGGAGCCTATTAAAAGGCTATTCTCTCTTCATTTCTGATACACAGAGATTCATATTACACAAAAAAAAGTTTCATCCTCTAATCTGGGTAGTATTCTAAAGAGTTCCCAGTCTGTTTCTAACCCTGGGAGTTGTTTGCTAAAAAGTTCTTGCATTCGTTAGCGGGGCAAATACAACTTTAGTGTAGTGGTTCTTCCCGCCACGACTATTCCAGTTAAGTTGTTTCCATTAATA
The DNA here is from genome assembly GCA_947645195.1 of Patellifolia procumbens. NCBI lineage: Eukaryota > Viridiplantae > Streptophyta > Magnoliopsida > Caryophyllales > Amaranthaceae > Patellifolia > Patellifolia procumbens. Next base: position 9,066,928 of record CANSGD010001328.1, read on the forward strand.
CCAGTATACTCTCTAACACTCCACAACCCAGATACCCAGAACTTCAAATTGCAGAATTTCCACAACATCATAAATCAAAATCCTCACAAAAAGGCAAGTTAAACAAAGTAATTAAAGAAGTAGGAAAATGACAAACCAATCAATGATAATGGGTTGAGAAAGTTGTTTAGCTTGTTGTAGAATCTGGTCGAGATGATCACAATCAGTGATGGGTTCCATTTCCACAGTACTAGGTTTGGATAAATCTGGCCATGAAGCATGAGTCTTAATCTCTCTTCTCTTCATCTTTCTGTAACATCTATTGTTGATCTTCCTCTCTTGTAATCCAAACCCAGAAGGTCTTAGTAGAAATAAGCACCACCCTTTACTCCATTTTTGTGGGTAATGCTCTTTTTGGTCTAAATATCGGCAGAAAGTTTGACAATTTGGAGCTAAAATTGACATATTTTTTCTCTCTCTTATTAATATGTCAGAAAGTTCTGAAAGGCGATTTGAAGGGTTTTAACTTTTAAGGAGATGAGTCAGGTGGAAGAAAGAAGGATCATAGTTATGGTTGACTTACTGAGGAAAGCATGTAAATTGCTTCATTGGAGGCTATAGATTTTGAGTTGACACTTAAATATCAATGGAGATATATATCTCTGTTTTTCTATTGGCATTATGCAAAAACAATATAAAGCAAGAAATGCTTATCCGAAAGGTGAGTTGGAGATTTGGGTTTAAAAGATGGGAAGCATCCATCCCTTACATCTAAAAATGGCATTTCCATCTTTTTATTTTTATTTTTATTTAGCAAAAATTAATAGAAATAATCCGAGTTATAACCCATCTTTCAAAATTAATCTTATTTTTATAGGGTGTTTGGTACGTGGGAATAGAGGGTGAGAGTTGGATTGAGAATTGGTAGGTGGGATTATATCCCTATTACTGGGGTTTCCTTGAGACCATATGCAAAGAAAGTCCCTTTCTAGGGTTTCTCTAGTCCCAACGCAAAGTCCCTATCTAGGGTTCCGTTTCCAGTCTATCACTATCAAGTTTCTTCTTGATTTCAGTGCTAGATTCATTCTCGGTGTCGTTTCCTGGTACGTTTATTACTATTATTTTGCCCTAGTTTTTTTTGTTTTTTGTTGTTGTTTTTGCTTGGTATGGCTTTTGATCTGGTGAAGGAGTGGGAAAAACTCCGTTTGACAAGGGAGGAGGAGATTGTTGTTGGTGGCGGTGATGAAGGGGACCTCGACCCAAACTCTGATGTTAAAATCTCTCTTCTTTTAATGGGTAAATTAATGACTGGAAAGCCTTTCAATGTAGAGGCTATGAAAAGAACCCTAACGTCGATATGGAGGCTTAGGGAGGAGGTTGTTGTGGATGCTGTTGGTACAAATTTGTTCCGATTTCAGTTCTTTTGTGAGGTGGATAAGGAGAGAGTTCAGGAAGGTAGCCCTTGGTCGTTCGATAATAAACTTTTGTTGTTAAAGGAGGTGCAGCGTGATGATCGGCCCTCGGAGATTACCTTCACCCACTCCCCGTTCTGGATTCGAATTCTCGACGCCCCGTTCGGTAAATGCACAAATGCAGTGGCGTATGATATAGGTGAATCCTTAGGGGGGGTTCTTAGAGTTTGACGAGTCGGACCCTTTAGGAAGAGAAGCTTTTATGAGGATTAAAATTCTGATTGATGTTAGAAAACCTCTCCGACGAGGAATGCATATTGCAACAGGTTCTTCTTCATCAAAATGGGTAAACATTAAATATGAAAGGCTCTCGGATTCTTGTTTCTTTTGTGGAAGATTAGATCACGTTGATAGAGATTGCCTTGGACAAGATGATTTGGTAGATGAACGAAAGGAGGTAGTTTACCAGTACGGCCCTTGGTTAAGATCTTCCCCTCTTAAACGGAGAAGAATATCCTTTGCTGAGCGTGAACGAGATAAATTGTTGGCTGAAAAGCTTCAAAAAAATAAGCGAGCTTACTTACCTCGATACAATGATCCAGGAATGATCAAGTTGGGTCCTCCAAGTGCTGCTAGGAAACTTTTTTCTTCACCTGTTAACGTTGAGCATCATCATACTCCCACCACTAAACAAACTGTTTTGCCATGAGTGACGGTTGTCAAGGATTATGCTTTGGCTCTGAATTCTTTGCCACCTATTGTTCTGCAAGCTTCAGAGGGTTTAGAGAGTAACCCTCTTGTCTCGGATGTTGCTGTGATTCCTATCTTTCCTACTACTACCTTTTCCGAGTTGAAGTGGAAAAGGTTAGTTCGCGAGGTGTCTTCTCTAGTGGTGGTTGCTTTGGTGGACATGAATGAGCAGAATAAGGGAACCCTTGTTGTGGGGGCCTATGAGGGACGAAATGAAACTTTAGTTGACGTTTGTAAGAGGGCTAGATGTGAACCAATGGTGTGTGACGATTTTCATTCAGTAGCAGGTATTGGCGAGGTCCAAACCCGCAACAGCCATGAAACTCCTATGTTGGAACTGTCGAGGGATTGGCAACCCTCGAACGGTTCAAGCTCTCCGTCATTGGAGAGCAACTTTGTGCGTGGATCTAGTATTTTTGTCGGAAACTATGATTAATAAACGTGATGCTGAAGCTTTGAAGCGTCGTACGGGTTTTCACTCGGCTTTTGGTGTAGATAGTGTTGGTAATTCGGGTGGTTTGTGTCTTTTTTGGAAGGAAGGTCTTCACTTTGGACTTCTTTCTTTTTCGGCCCATCATATTTGTGGAGTTGTGGTTCGGGAGGATGGTTTGACTTAGAGGTTCATTGGTATATATGGGTTGGCGGATGCGGCGAGTCGTTGTAACACTTGGAGTTTGGTTCATTCTTTGTGTGGTGTGTCTGACATACCTTTGCTATTAGGAGGTGATTTCAATGAAATCCTCTTTACTAGTGAGAAAATGGGGGGCCTCCTCATAGACAAGCTTTGATGGATGCTTTTCGTGATACTTTGAATTATTGCTCACTTAGAGATTTGGGTCATGATGGATCATGTTTCACTTGGGAGAGAGGGCTCACTCCGGATACTTTTGTTGAGGAACATCTGGATAGATTTTTAGCAAATGGAGATTGGTATCCTCTATTCCCAGGGGCTCATGTTACTCATCTTATGAGGTACAAATCGGATCACTTGGCAATTCTGCTTGATACTGAGAGTAAGCGGCAACTGTCGGGAAGTTGTAGGGGTAGGAGGAGGAAATTTTCAAGTTTGAAACTTGTTGGCTCGTTGAAGATGGCTTTGAAGATATTGTTCGTGTAGCATGGTTTAACTCCACGGGCTGCAGTGTTGAAGAGAGGATTAATTCTTTGTCCTCTTCTTTGTTATCGTGGAGTGGTGCTAAGTTTGAGAATTTGAAAAAGGAGATTGCCATGGTGGAGAGGGCGCTTAAATTAGCTCAACTAAGGGCTGCCCAGGTTCGAAATTTCGAAGAATGTGCTGTATTGGAGAAGACCTTGGACAATTTGCATGAAAAGAATGAAGCTTATTGGTTCCTTCGATCTCGTGTGGCGGAAGTACGAGATGGTGATCGTAATACTAAGTATTTCCATCATAAGGCTTCACAACGACGGCAACGGAACTTCATCAAAGGCCTTAATGATGATGAGGGGTGTTGCAAACTGAGCAGCGTGATTTGGAAAGGCTAGTGCTGGACTTTTATGGATCATTATTTACATCTTCCTCTCCAACTGATGACGTATTAAATGTGGTCCTTGAGGGCGTTAGGTTTTGGTGACAGACGAGGCTAATGCCTCCCTTGCTTGTCCTTACCTAAAGGATGTGATTTACACAACTCTTATGCAGATGGCGCCTTGTAAGGCCCCTGGTCCTAATGGTTTCCATGCGATTTTTTATCAGAAGTTCTGGCATATAGTGGTGATGATGTTTCACATTTTGTGTATGGTCTTATTTGTGGCCGTTACCCTTTGGCCCTGATTAACCACACTAATGTTGCTTTGATTCCGAAGGTTCTTGAGCCTTCTCACATCTTTGAGTTTCTTCCTATCTCTCTTTGCAATGTTTTGTATAAATTAGCCTCAAAGGTGGTGGCTAACTGCCTTAAATCAATTTTGCAAACAATTATTTCTGAAAATCAAAGTGCTTTTGTCCCTAAACGTTTGATTTCTAACAATGCTATTATTGCCCTGGAATTATTTCATTCTATGAAGAAGAGGTCGGTGTCTATGAAAGGCTCTATTGCTATGAAACTTGATATGAGCAAGGCCTACGATAGAGTTTAATGGGATTTTTTGAGGAGATTGTTAGTTAAACTGGGTTTCGAAGGAGCTTGGGTGGACACGGTTATGGCATTTGTGTCTACGGTGTCTTACTCTTGTCTTATTAATGGGAGTCCTTCTGTTGTTATTACTCCTTCTAGAGGTCTCCGTCAAGGAAATCCTATCTCACCTTATCTGTTTATTATTGTAGCTGATGCTTTATCAGGTATGTTGAGATTTGCTGCGGAAAGAAAGTTAATTCATGGAGTTCGGGCTAGTCAGAGAGGTCCGAAAATCACCCACTTGTTTTTTGCTGATGATAGTATGCTCTTTACTAGAGCAAATCAATAGGAATGTTCAGTCGTTGTTGATATTCTCAATAAATACGAAGCAGCTTCTGGTCAGAAAATAAATATTCAAAAGTCGGAAATTTCATTCAGTAGAGGAGTGGTCAATGAGGTTCGGAATAATCTTGGCTCGATTTTGCAGATGACTATAGTGGAGAATCATGTCAAGTATTTGGACTTGCCTGCGGTGGTTGGTAGATCAAAAAAGGCGGTGTTTGCGATTCTCAAAGAAAGAATATGGAAGAAAATTTAAGGTTGGAAAGAAAAGCTCATCTCAAGAGCGGGGAAAGAAGTCCTCCTAAAGTCAGTCATTCAAGCCATTCCCACTCATATTATGGGAGTTTATAAACTCCCTGTTACTCTTATTCAGGAAATTCACTCTGGGATGGCTCGTTTCTGGTGGGGGTCTCGTAAAATTCATTAGAAGAGCTGGGAGGATTTGTGTCATCCAAAGTGTTTTGGGGGGCTTGGTTTCCGAGATTTGGCGGTTTTCAATGACTCTTTACTAGGCAAGCAGATTTGGCGAATTATACACTATCACGAGTCACTTTGTAGCTCGTGTACTCAAAGCGAAATACTACCCTCACACATCGGTCTTGGAGGCAGCTTTAGTGCCTAGTTCGAGTCACTCTTGGAGGAGTATTTGGTGTTCCAAAGCTCTTGTCAAAGAGGGTTTGCTATGGCGTATTGAGATGGTCGTAATATTCACATATGGGATGGCCCTTGGATTATTGATGAGGAAGGACGATTTATTACTTATGAGAGGATCAAAACTGATTCATTGAGTTGTGTTGCTGATTTGATTCATTTTGATCGAAAATGTTGGGATGCCACCTTATTTGAGTCTACTTTCAATGAGCGAGACCGTCAGCTCATTATGGGTCTCCCCATTAGTGCCCGTCTGCCTAGTGATGTTTTAACGTGGGCTTGGTCGAAGGATGGTGAATACATGGTCCGAACAGCTTATCTCTTAGGTAAGTCATGCATTGAAGGTAACTTCCAACAGATATGAGTAGATATTTGGAATGCTATTGTGTCCCCTAAGGTTAGGCATTTCTTACGGCGCTGTTGCACCTCATCTCTTGCTATCCGCAACATCCTCGCTCGTCGCCATGTGATTGATTCTGATTTGTGCCCTCGCTGCGGTCTTATGGAGGAAACAATCGTCCATGCGGTTGTCTCTTGCCCGGATATTTCTTGTTGTTGGACAGCTTTGGGGTTGGAGGAGTGCATTGTGGGGCTGAATGAGATGACAATAGGGAGTGTTATTGTAGACTGGGTGGCGAAGTTGGATGGTGATTTGCTTCATAAAGCCTTCCTTTTGATGTGGGCGTTATGGTTCAGACGCAACAAACTAGTTCATGGGGAAGCTTTGGAAGATGTTGATGTTTTCTTGAGAGGTGTGGTGCGTTCTTATGAGGATCATAGGTTGTATACGGAGCGTATTTATGGTGGTACAAGGGTGTCTCCTCCTCCGCCTATCCAGAGTGGTTCGACCTGGGCAGCTCCTCCCTTAGGTGTTGTCAAGGTGAATGTGGATGCAACGCTTGATATGGAGGGCTGGATTGGGCTTAGTGTTGTGGCTAGGGACGCAGGGGGTGCGGTGTTATTTGCGGCAGTTATGCGTCTTCGTGCTCGTTGGAGTGTTTTGGCTGCGGAATATAAGGCGGCATGTTTTGAGGTTCGTCAAGCACAAAAGCATGGTTACACTAATGTCATCGTGGAATCGGACAATTTATCTCTACTTAGTAAAATGAAGCGTGGGTCTTTCGGTTTTTCAGAAGTGGATCAAATCCTAGAAGACATTTCTTTCGAAAGTAGTTTGTTTTCTTCTTTTTGTTTATCTCATGTTAAACGGGATGGGAATAGTGTTGCTCACCATCTTGCTAGAGTAGTACCTTTTGGAGTAGAACAATGTTGGGAAAATCATGCCCCTAGTGCGATTTCCCCGTATGTACTTATGGACTCACTTCTATTTAAATAAACGGCATAAACTTTCTCTCAAGAAAAAAAAGGTGGGATTATATCCCTTGTTTCGTATGAGTTGGGGATAAGGTGAGATTAAATGATAATTTTACGTAGATACCCTTACTATTCCATCGCTTTGTTTTCATTTAGGGTAGAAGAGTCATTTCTTACAAAATTTAATCCCCCTATCTAATACATGCTCCCCTTAGGTAATATTTTGGTGGCATAAGAGGGGGTTTTATCTCATTCTCGATCCATGAGAATTTAGCTATCCCCTAAACAAATATGGGAATACTACCCATGGGGATATAATTTTCCAGTCCCACCCCTAAATCCCCCTAAACAAACAGCCCGTTAGTAATTTTCAAAATAATCCCAACTATCACCCTCCCTTTCCAAAACAATCCCAATTGACTTGGAACTTGTTAAATAGGTTACAAATGTCACATGTCATAATATCATTGGTAAAAAAAATTTAAAACACTCCCCTTCCCAGGCACCACCACCTTCCTTCCCTTTCGTGGCCACCACGACCCAACTACCACCCCAAACCCACCCAAAACCACCCTAAACTCACCTGAACCACCCCAAGACCCTAAAACAACCCCAGGCCCACCCGAAATACTTCCTCACGTCCTTAGAACAACCCCAGACCTAGCCCACAAACCACAACCACACTCGAAAACCACCCATGCCCAGTCAAAAAACACCCAAATCCCTCCGTATGACCCTAAAACAACCCAAAATTGTGACGGATGGGAGTGAGTGAAGAAGGCGGCGGCGTGGTCAGCGAGGGAGCCGAAAGGGGATTGAGTTCGGAGATTTTGGGAAGGAGGTCGTTGCTGGAGGAGTGGTTTTCGGTGGAGAATAGGGTGGCGCATTTTAGGAGATCAGTGTTGGGGGGGAGGTCAACGGTTTTCTGGTGGTATGTAGGTGGGGACGGCAGTGGTAGTTGTTGGCGGAGGGGGTGAGCATGGTGGTAATTGCAGTGGAGGTGGGGTGGGGGTAGGTTTATGTTTTTAAAAAAACCTAATTTTTTTAAAAAAATTGATAAATTTAAAAAAAAATAGACTGGCCAATTATGTCTGTTTATCAGGTTTCATTTCAATTAGGACTAACATGGAAAGATACCCTAGATACTTGAGATTATTGTGGGAGTTACTAAAGGTGGGATTAATTTTCGAAGATGGGCCATAGTTCGGATTATTTTTGTTAATTTTTTGTTTTATTTATGAAGGTTTAAATAGTTTATTTTATATTTTTTTCCTAGATAGTGTTCTCAAATAATTCCTATTTTCACGAAAACATATTCCTTCCTCACCGCCCACGGCCCACATTAGCATAATGTTGGTGAAATTTTGTTAAAAACGTCTTGAGTAAACCGTCGTTACCACTAGCGGATAAGCCTAATGGGTCGTTGATTACAATAACGGCTAACTTGAAAAATGAAATGTTATTGCCATTAACGACTAATAAAATACAGCCTTTAGTGGCAATGACCGTAGAGTTTGAAAATAATATTCAGCAAGCAACAACCCCTATTTCGAAAAATTCGCAGTTGCAATCCCTAATTTCTCTTCTCTCTCTTCCAACAACTACCACCACCACCACCAACAACAACAATAGTTTTAACCCCCCCCCCACACACACACACTTCGCCTCGAACATCGTCGGAGAACACCGCCTTACTCGCCGGAGCAAATCTAGCCTCATTTCCACTAGTCATTTGCCCTTATTTGGGGCTCATTGTGAGTTTTTTATGATTTTGTAGGTTCATTGAAAATTCGAGATATTGTTGATTAACATTGAACTAATTGATTGAGTTTATTTCTTTTGTTAAGGCTACATTATATACACAAGCAAGAATGAGACTCTATATTACTTGTATCAAAATTTCATCGAAAAATTCAATCGTTTACACCCTTAAATCTCTTCCTTGATAAGAGTGAAAAAACAAGTGTATCATCACTTAATAAAAAACGAAGGAAGTATTTAAAACTCAAAAACAAATTTGAAACCTTAATGTAATATGAATTTTAGGTTCTTTAAGCTATATGAACCCGTTTCAAATCCTATCCTTCACTTTTCATACATAAACCCTTTTAAAACTATTTTCATTCTTATAATATAGCTTTTACATAAAATATAAACTAGTTTACATATGCTACAATTAATTGATATATAACAATAATCAAAGAATTGTCACAAATCATTTTACTTAAATATAAGTGTGAAACTTGAATCGTAATGCTATATGGGAGCCTTAAATTCTTGGCCCTTATAACAGTTTCATGGTGGTCTCACCCGACCACCACCATCGATGGCAACGACAGCAGTAGCCGGCCACCGCGGCAGTGATCCATGCTGTGGGACTAAGGGAAAAGTTGGCTTCGTTACACGAACTAACCACCGAGCATCACGACACTAAAATCCCAACCAATAACTCATGACAGCAATAAGAATAAGAGGGGGAGAAGGAGGGCTCATCGGCCAACTCAGGCGGCTCAGGACGACGAACCATCGCCTGATTGGCGAGTATACAATGGCCCAAAACAGAGTTAAACTACATCAGCGAAAACAGAGCAAAATACGGGAGAGAAACAGGAAGGATACTAAACTGGTCAAGAGGGAAACGAGGGCTCGCCGGTGCCGGAGACCACAACGTGTTGGTGCGAAGCTTAAGTTTGTCGGCGATGTAGGTGGATCAGTCAATGTTGGGAGAGAGAGAGTGTGTGTCGTTTGTGTTGTTTTGCAGCGTGGTGTGAAGGGAAGGAGAAGCAGAGGCCTTTTTATAGTTTTTCTTTCTTTTTAATTACTAATTCAATTAGGATTATGAAATCATTAACCTAGCCAAACTCAGCTTAGAAAAGTCAAACAAGCTTCAAAATCACCTTAAAGTTTGATTTTCATCAACTCTTTAAGAAAGTATTAAAACTCTAATATTTCAAACTTTAAAAATACTACCTTATAAAACTTAATAGTGTAGTTATTAAAATAATCATAACTTTAAAGTATAAAACTTAACCAAAACTTTAAAAGATTATAATATTAAATGATAAAAATACAGAGTATTACATAATGCATATTAGGGAAGCTTTGGATCATGAAGAAAGCCCTTCAAAAAAAGTTAAACTCACCCACAAAAATCAGTCGAGGTAATGAGTAAGAACAAACTTTGATTTAAAGTTTATCTCTAAGTTTTAGACTACTATCTTGCCCAAAATTTTATGTTTAAACTCCGAGGATTGTTGATGGACATCAAATGAATTGATTTACAACATTGGAGAAGATTATTAATAGCCTTTTTTTATCACTCATTCAAGGTACACAAGAAAATATGTTTTCTAGTGAAAGGAATTTGAAAAACTTGATAAGTATGAACTTGTTTCCAAATATTTTGTTTGGAGGATTTGTATGTGGGTTATTTTGGATTATAATCTGATTTTAGAGTGTATAAAGTGTTACTATTATTTGCATGCAATGAGATCTTGAGTAAGTAAATAAATTATTTACTTGTAAATTGACGAAATAGTTGTTTGAGTACTAATAATGAGTTTCTTGAGAACTTTGGAATGTAAAAATCAAACTTATTAATTATGAACTTTCTTATGATCTTAAGGACAATAAGTATATGTCCATAAAGGGGTTTTAGTTTTTAAGTACTTGATTATTTAAAAGTTATATTGCTTCAATTAAAACCTATTTGCAGTTTTGTGATTACGAGATTTTCCTTTGTATACTCTCTAAGCTTAACTTGAAATGTAGATAATAAGAATTGTATATAAGTACATATCCATATTTTTAAGTATTTCCTTAGCATGAGTTTTGTTACATTGATTTCACGAATAAAGATCACATACTCGTTCTTTAAGTCACATTACTAGTTTGGTACTTGTAACTATTGCTTATGAAAATATCATGGGTTGATTTACTCATTTATGAAAGTTTAATTGCTAAAAATCTTATATATATATTGTATAATTACTTATAAGTTATCTCCAAAAGGATCATTTGGACTTACGATTTGATTTGTGATATGATATTTGACGATTATCGTAAACTATCGATTTAAGATGAAAATGTCAACTTTTGAAATGTGTTTTAAGAAGGGTGGAGATTGTGGAAATGGTGACTTATCACCTTGCAATATGTATATGTAATGTGTGGGGACATGTCGTAAAAGTCTTGCAAGTTAAAGTAATAGCACATGTATCAGCAAACGCATAATCAAGTAGCTTGAATGAAGGAGGGTCATCTTCAGTGTATGGCTGCCAAGTATAAAAACATTAGTCAATAATTTCAGGAATATTAAATGAGCATACGCACAACAATCAAATGAGCAAAAAGAAATAATTAATTGAGCAAGTATAAACGAATTTGGCAGTATAAACTTGAAATCAGAATATAAGAAAAAAAATAAATATACCTTATTTCCAGTAGAATTTGTGCCTTCTGAATTCTCTGGGATGTTTTTGGTTGATATAACACAACCTTGAGATTCGGGGAGAGTCTCAGTTATCAGTAACTGAAGAATCAAAAAGGTTAAATGATGGATGATCATCTTCAGTGTAGTACTTAGGAGACACATGCATAGGACATTCAGCAGCAAGAACTTGTTCAATTGCTTCATCTACATCCTTAAGAACTTATGGATCTTTTCAAAAGTCATCATCTTGACTAAAGAAAACTGTCGGAGGATCCTCTTTCAGCTTATTTAGGTCAGGTATCCATTGCGTAAGGTCGAAGCAGCTTGATGCAATGCCTTGAGCTGGTCATTGTTTGGAAGAAGCAAAAATGCAACTTTCCCTACTCTTGATAGCTAACCATTGAATGAGCAAGATCTTGTGCCGCGTTGACCAATTCCATAATACAGTCCTACAAATAGGAGATAACACCAAAGAACAAGTATCAGCATCGAAGAGCTGAATGAGCCAATAACCCAAGCAACAACATTTCTCCACTCTTTAATGCTATATACTACCAAATCCTATATCCCTAATGTCCTCTTTATCTTCAATGAATTTCTTCATAAGACTTATTATAGCAGTCGGAGACATTCTAGACATTAAACTCGGAACCACAACATCAACATCACTACCTACTTTAACATGAGTATTATATTCTTCCTCCATCTTAACTATATCTTCCCTAATCTTCAACACTTCCTGCTTCGTTACTTTCTTTTCCATCTACTTAACTGTTTTCTTCAGCTTACCAACTGTTTTCTTTCCCTTTTCACCTTCCTCGTTCTTCACTATTTCCTCCATCAATACTTTCTTGTCCGTCTACAAATTATTTTATCTTTGCCTTTGGCTTATGAGCCACTATTTTATATCGTTTCTTACGTGTCTCAATTGCACTTTATGTTTCCTCATTTAAAACCTTCAAACCTAAACCTTCATTAGCAATAATAAGTGGAACAGAGGATGCTCCTTCACCAACCTTAAGTTCGGATACTGGGTTTAGACTTCATCCCCCTTTCTATTATCTTAACAGGTTAAAGTCGTACCATCTAATCAAAGATAAATCCTAAGTCCTCTTACAATGATAGTTAAGGGAAGTACGGTCGAATCCACAGAGAGACAGAGTTCTAAGTCAATATCCAGCTAAACAGCTACTTTAGACAAAATCAGGGAAAAATCAGCTGAACTACTAAATAAACACTAGAAAGCAATATAAAGAGAGATTTTAATCTATGGAATAAAGGTCTAGGGAATTAGTTCGGTCCACCATGCTTATACCAATCAAGGGGTCAAACAACTATCAGAACCTAGGTCAAGAATCGATAGATTAGAGCACGTGTCAAGCTATGGTTAAGTCTCAACGCCCATAATTCATCATATGCAGCATGTTCACAAACATAATCAGAATTACTGATGTGTACTAGGCCTCTAAAAGTAGGACGGGTCTGTGCAAACAATTATTAACGTCAAGCAATCAATGAAACTGTGCAATAACATTAATTACTCAATAAAAAAAATCACACCATAACCAATCTAATCAAGACCTAGAAACTAACACCAATTCAAAGTAATCAAGGTATAAACATGGCTTTCCTCCTTTAATCCCTAGAAATTGAAGTACTCAGACATGATTGAATCAACAATAATAAAACTAATATAAACCCTAATCCTAACATCATGAATCAAATCATTAATTAAACTAAGCAATGAAAAGTAATTAAGGAGATTAAGAAAGAAGAACAATACCGAATGACGAAAAGCAATAACCTTTGTTGAAATCAAATCTGAGGTTCAATCACCCCTTCAACTAATCTAAAGTGTTTAATCTCATAAAATTCTCTAAAAACTAAACTAAGAGCAATGGAAATAAACTAGAATAAAAGCTGTCTATAAAATGATGAGGGTTAGCTATTTATAATACTCCCAAAATCTAATTAAAAACGACCATTAAAAAGATTGAATTTTGCGGAACCGAGTGCAGGACCCGATCGGCAATGGGCCACCCGATCGGGCCCACACAAAAATCGCCCAACGCATTTCTCTTATTTCACGCAACAGCAGCAGCACAATGTGGCACTTGGGCCTCCCACCTCACCGGGTCGGGCAAGAAGTGCCCGATCGGGCCTGGGCACAATAGGAGCTAAGCTTTTGTTCTCCTCTTCGCCTAAGCAGCAGTAGCAGCAAGCTTCAAAGTGGGCCTGACCGATCGGGTGGGCCTTGCCCGATCGGGTGGCAAGCTTGGCCCAGATTTCTTCTTGTCTTAGACGCAGCTCACAGCACCAACGTTCAACCTGAAATGGGCCTGCCCGATCGGGTGCATCCTTGCTCGATCGGGTTGGGCTTAAGTTGCCTAACTCCTTTTCTTCGCTTCTTCACCCGATTGGGTCGGGTGATTTCCGCCTGATCGGGTGCGAAACCCTACCACTCGATCAATAAATCTTCGCCTGATCGGACCATATTTCGCCCGATTAGAGTACGGGAAAGCTCCTTTTGACTCTTTGGCTCTCAATTCTTCACGTTTAGCGGTCTTAGGACCTCCTAAACCATCCATAAAGCTCGTGGCCGTTCCTACATGCCTTGTATTAAGTCGCAAAGCCGTGGTTGCTTCCAAATAGCTCGGAAATAAGGAGAAAACTCCCTAAAACCTGCAATTCAACATTAAAACACAATACCACGACTATATACTATAATTAGTATTAAATAGCTCCGAAGAGCTCAAATGACGCACAAATTAGCTCATAAATAGGGGAGAAAACTCTATATAACGTGATATCAAACTCCCCCAAGCTAAACCTTTGCTTGTCCTCAAGCAAACAGAACATGAACATGGAATAGATTGCCTCACCCCATAGATAAAACAATCAAGGCTCAAAAACATTTTCAAGACTAAGAATCGTTCGAACAGGCAAAATTCAAGTTCGGCTAATCAAATCCATCCAACCACCAATCATTCAAGCAAACCATCAAATTCAACTCATCTACATGGCATACAAATCCTGAAAAGGCTCTCACAAAGGTGTCACTCCTCTTAATTTTGTGGCGGGCAAAGATATGCCCGAACACTCACCAATCCGACCATATATACCCTTCCCACTCACACTCTCATGTTTTTAAGAAGGTTAAATGACACTCATCCTAGCCAAGTTGACTAAATTAGTATACATACTCTTTAAATTTGACAAACTGACTCGAAATCAATCCAATAATCGATGCAAACACGAGCTCAAGAGGACTTTATAGGGTTGTAATGGGGTTTAGGCAAGGGTAGGGAATATTTCTAGGAAATGTGATGGAAAAACCGAGAATAGGGGAGCAAAAATCACTCAAACAAGGCCGAAGATGGCCGAAATAACTCCCAACAACACCATATAACCACAAAACATAACCCGACTCTTATAAATCGATGAAAACTCACAACAACCCAAATTTCAAGCAATGTAGCATATTTTTCTTTATAAACATACTTGAATGAAGGAACTTTGAACTCTTTTGAACTTTTTCTCTCATTTTTCGAAACAAACATTCATGCAATTCAAACTTTGCCTTTTCTTTTCTTTTTCTCACACTCAAACCACATCAAATACATTTTAATTCCCCAAAAACCAAACAAAACTATACAAAAGCTTCCCCAAGCTAGGCTTGAAAATAATATCATAATAAAGGCCATGAGCTCATAATAAGGGTTTTAGTAACATAAAACAGGTCATTAGGCTCAGAGGGGCTAAGGAAGATAAAAGTATATCAAAAATTCACTTTGAGGCTCAAGAATCAGACAAAAGAACGCCTCTATCACAGAAAATGCTACTAGTCATCGAATATCAGACAAGTACGAAGTCAAAATCAAGATCAATCCACTAAAGAGGAACTAACACACAAAAGTAGACTGAATAATCATATGAATCCAATAGGCTACAAAGAGGCCTCACAGTCTAACCAATTCAGGCATGCAACACAATATAGTGTAATATAATCAAACCTTGCTCAAAATCATAGCAATCAAACATCAAATCATAGCCTCAAGATCACAAATGCCCAGCTATCTAGAAAACAGAGCCAAATCGTTTTCAATTAGAGCACAACAAGGGGCATAGGGAGGCAATCAAACAAATCATTGGAACCAGATTTTTTGATTTTTTCAGTATTCTTCGAAAGCAATAAATCTATCTTAGAAAGCAGTGAAAGAGATAGCGAATACAAACAGAAATTCTCCCCCAAGCTGAACTTGGCAATGTCCTCAATGCCAAAAGGTAACAAAGACGATGCTAAGAGAAAAAACAACGTTAGTACCCTCATTCTCACTCACTAAAAAAATAAAAATAAAAAGGGAAAAAGAATAAGAGGGAAATTACGAGTTGCCTCTCGCACAACGCTGGTTTATAATGGTCCCGCGCGACCATAATATCTCCACTTCTCAGATTGGAGGGGCTTGGCAGTGAGTGCCACCCTCATCAAAAATCTTCCATCTCCAAATGTTCTTGATAATACTTCCAGATGGTGAGGTAACCTTAGGTGTATTTTGAACCTTCTCTACACCTACCTTATCCAAAACCTCAGCCCTGCAACAAGATTGTTCAAGCATAGGTGCCTTAGTAGCATTTGTTGGTTTAAAAATCACTTTATCATCACCGTACTAAGAGTTAAAGACCCAGACATAACATCAATAACAACACCAACAGTACACAAAAACGGTCTACCCAGAATAATGGGAATCTGGGCATCATCATCCATATCTAACACCACAAAATCAACAGGAATATAGAATTTCCAGACCCTAGCTAACAGGAGCGTCCTCTAAAAGACCTAGGGTGTATTTTATAGAACGATCATCCATCTGCAAAGTGATTTGTATGCCTTTAAGTGCTCCTATATTCAGTTTCTTATAAACAGATAATGGCATAACAGAAACAGAAGCACCTAAATCACACAAAGCTTTATCAATAAAAATAGGTCCAAGATGGCAGAGAATAGAAAAACTACCAGGATCCTGTAACTTAGGTGGGGTTTTATTCTGAATAAAAGCACTGCACTCTTCAGTAAGAGCGTCACGTTCTACCCCACCAAAGTCTCTTTTCTTGATGATCATGTCTTTCAGAAATTTGGCATACACAGGGACTTGGGTAATTAAATCTGTGAATGAAATCGTTACCTTAATGTTCTTGACCATAGCCAAGAACTTACCAAACTGCTGATCGACCTTTGATTGCTGCATCCTGTGAGGAAAAGGTAGCCTTGGTGTAAAAGGCGCTTCAGAAACCTTCTCCTTTTTCATCCATGTCTGTTCAGCTTCCTCAGATAACTCGACCTCAGACGTCGAACTCTTCCCTTTTGCTTCCTCTACCACCTTCTTCTTCCTTGTAGCCGGGGCACCCTCATCAATGGGCAATGGAGGAGCATCATAAGCAGCGCCACTACGAAGATTAATGGCGTTAACATTCTCCCTCTGAAAGGGTTGCCCTGGCAATTGTCCTTGCGGCCTCTGAGCATTATTTTCTACCAATTGGGCAATATGAGTCTTGAGAAGTTTAATGTGCTTCTCTTGGGCTCTTCATGCCTCCTCATTATTTTTCTGCATGCTCAGTATCAGCTTCATCAACTCAGATGTGGTTGGCTGTTGTGGGTTTATTTGTGGATGTAGGGTTTGGAAATTTTATGGGGATTGGAAGCTATTAGGGTGATGGAAATTTTGTGGTGGGGGTCTTTGAAAACCAGGGGGTTTGGTAGTATGATGGTTTAGAATGATTTTGTGGAGGTGGGGTTGATAGTTTTCCTGATTTTGGTAGGCACGTAGAGGGGAAAAATTTTGTGGTCTTTGTTGGAAGGCATTTGCCTGCTCCATCTGATGTTGAATAAACTGACAATCGTGCCCAAAACGACCCTGAACACCATATACCTCGGAGTAAGATAAGGTGATGGGTGCTACGGCAGACATAACATTAATACTCAAGGGAGGGGGTGTCGAGGTAGAGGATCTCAAGGTGTCAATCTGTTGGCTCAGCTTCGCCATATGCGAAGTCAGCAATGCTAGGGCGTCTACCTCCAATACCTTCCTTGTGAGGCTTCGGCAAGTGGAATGATCATTGGCTTCAAGGTTGGACAGATTATCATAGCCTACATCCACTTCCTTATCTAGAAAAACTTCTCCCGCAGACGAGTCAACAATACTCTTCGTCTGGGGCTGCAAACCATTGTAAAATGTCTGCGTCAAGAACCATTTGTCCATGTTATGATGTGGACACTCTCTCTGCAAGTCTCTGAACCTAGCCCACTCTTCCCGAAGTGTTTCATCAGGCTCTTGGGAAAACGTGGCTAGCTTATTTCTGATTTCTGTTGTCTTTGTAGGTGGATTATCTCTCTCAGGAACACATCAGAAATCTCCGACCATTCAGACACTTTGATATCGTTGAACCACTTCTGAGCTCTGTCTCGGAGTGAAAACACGAATAACATAACCTTCAATTGCTCAGGTGTGAACCCTTGATGCTTTAAAGTTCGGCAGAGTTGTTGAAATCTCTGCAAATGATTCGCCGGATCTTCAGTAGGATGCCCACCAAACTGATTTTGCTGCAATGATGGTGGGTATAGTGGGTCCAGTGGATAGACCATCTGGGTTGGTCACCCCATATGACTTCAGTGATTTAGACATGACTGAACTCGAGGTGTCTGATCCAGAGGTGTTCAACTGAACAGACTGCTTTTCTCTCTGAATTTTCTTTCGAATCTGCCTTATCGTCCTTGTAAGATTGGGAACAGCAGGGATGGGGGAACCGTTTCTTTGAGACCTGGGCATACAAAAGAAACAAAAAGAAGCAGTAAAACGTACCTCAATTGGAACAATGAAGTTCCAATGAGGCATAGAGAAGAAGACAAAATAACCAAACAAAAACTTAGAAAACTAGCCGTCTCCCTGGCAACGGCGCCAAAATTTGACATGTTAAAGTCGTATCACCTAATCAAAGATAAATCCTAAGTCCTCTAAAAATGATAGTCAAGGGAAGTAGGGTCGAATCCACAGAGAGACAGAGTTCTAAGTCAATATCCAGCTAAACAGCTACTTCAGACAAAATCAGGGAAAAATCAGCTAAACTACTAAATAAACACTAGAAAGCAATATGAAGAGAGATTTTAATCTATGGAATAAAGGTCTAGGGAATTAGTTCGTTCCACCATACTTATACCAATCAAGGGATCAAACAACTATCAGAACCTAGGGCAAGAATCGATAAATTAGAACACGTGTCAAGCTATTATTAAGTCTCAACGCCCATAATTCAACATATGCAGCATGTCACAAACACAATCAGAATTACTGATGTATACTAGGCCTCTAAAAGTAGGACGGGTCTGTGCAAACAATTAGTAACCTTAAGCAATCAATGAAACTGCGTAATAACATTAATTACTCAATAAGAACAAATCACACCATAACCAATCTAATCAAGCCTTAGAAACTAACAGCAATTCAAAGTAATGAAGGGATAAACATGACTTTCCTCCCTTAATCCCTAGAAATTAAACTACTCAGACATGATTGAATCAACAATAATAAAACTAATATAAACCCTAATCCTAACATCATGAATCAAATCAATAATTAAAGTAAGCAATGAAAAGTAATTAAAGAGATTAAGAAAGAAGAACAATACCGAATGACGAAAAGCAATAACCTTTATTGAAATCAAATCTGAGGTTCAATCCCCCTTCAACTAATCTAAAGTGTTTAATCTCATTAAAATCTCTAAAAACTAAACGAAGAGCAATCCAAATAAACTAGAATAAAAGCCGTCTCTAAAATAATGCGGGTTAGCTATTTATAATAGCCCCAAAATCTAATAAAAAACGATAACTAAAAGATAGAATTTCGCGGAATCGAGTGCGGAACCCGATCGGGCCTACACAAAAATCGCCCAGCACATTTCTCTTGTTTCACGCAATAGCAACAACACAATGTGGAACTTGGGCCTCTCACCTGATCGGGTCGGGCAAGAAGTGCCCGACCGGGCCTGGGCACAATGGGAGTCCAGCTTTTGTTCTCCTATTCGCCTAAGCAGCAGCAACAGCAAGCTTCAAAGTGGGCCTGCCCGATCGGGTGGGCCTTGCCCGATTGACTTGCGAGCTTGGCCCTAATTTCTTCTTGTCTTAGACGCAGCTCATAGCAGCAACGTTGAACCTGAAATGGGCATGCCCGATCGGGTGCATCCTTGCCCGATCGGGTTGGGCTTAAGTTACCTAGCTGGTTTTCTTTGCTTCTTCACCCGATTGGGTCGGGTGATGTCCGCCCGATCGGATGCGAAACCCTACCACCCGATAAATAAGTCTTCGCCTGATCGGGCCATATTTCGCCCGATCAAAGCAGGGGAAACTCCTTTTGACTCTTTGGCTCTTAATTCTTCACGTTTAGAGGTCTTGGGACCTCCTAAACCATCCATAAAGCTTGTGGCTATTCCTACGTGCCTCGTAATAAGTCGTAGATCGGAAATAAGGAGAAAACTCCTTAAAACCTGCAATTCAACACTAAAACCCAAAACCACGACTATATACGATAATTAGTATAAAATAGCTCGGAAGAGCTCTAATGATGCACGAATTAGCTCATAAGTAGGGGAGAAAACTCTATATAAATACGTGATATCATTTTTACACCTAATTCTCCTTTCCCAACCTTAGAATCAGCTACTAATGGTTTTGGAACATCATCCACCTTTCTGTTATCTACACCTAAGTCTCTTTCTCCAACCACAGAATCAGCTACTAATGGCTTTGGAACATTAAGCACATTTGTGATATCTTGATTATTCTCTCCTTCCCCAACCTTAGATTCAAATACTATTGCATTTGGAACATCGTCAACATTTGTGTAACCAGCAGCTGAGTCACTGCCAAGACAAAAGGCCTAAAGACTAAGCTTAGTTATCATTCGAGAAAATCTACATATGACATGTAATCCCCCGTAATTTTATGAATTTTATAAATATATTTAAAGTAGATGAGAAAAAAATGAAGACCTTCTGTATCTCGTTTCTTCTCCGCTTTGATTAGCGAAGCCATGGCAAAGAAAAATGGGGGTTCGAAGGTCGCGAATGGAAAGGCTAGAGGTCCATCTACGATGTCGAATCAGAAAATGAAGAAGGTGGATGAGGTTATCGGCGTAGGTGAACTGTGTTTAGATGAAATTGGCAGAGTTACTGGTGATATTGAACAAGTTCGTACTCCTGAGGATTCTCTTAAAGAGTATATGGTTGATTCAGCCTTGAAGCGTAATTTCAGCGATTGGCTTTCTGTTATTTCTAAGCAAATTGAGTCGCGATTGGACTGGGATGGCAAAGCTTCTGAAAGTTCTCATGGTAAGCATCATTCACCTATTCCTATATTGCAGTGGAGTGATGAATGTGTGGATGTTATTGATAATGGTGTTTCTGATTATAATGTTGGCATTACTGATTGTGATGATAATGGTTTGATTAATTCTGATTCTCGTTTTAATGATGCTTGTGCTGGTGTTGTTAATGTGAATAATCCTATCAAAATTGATCTAGTTGATATTCAATCTGAGATTGATTTTTGGAACTCTGCTGTGGTTGGTTATGTTGCTGGTGCCAATCCCCCTGTTTCTGTCATGGAGGGTTTTTGTAGGAGGATTTGGAAGAATGATGGTTTGGATAAGGTTGCCTTAGTGAGGAATGGGGTGTTTTTGATATGATTTAAATCAATGGAGAAGAGAGATTTAGCGCTCAAAAGAGGGATTCCTTTTTTTGAT
The DNA here is from genome assembly GCA_947645195.1 of Patellifolia procumbens. Lineage (NCBI taxonomy): Eukaryota > Viridiplantae > Streptophyta > Magnoliopsida > Caryophyllales > Amaranthaceae > Patellifolia > Patellifolia procumbens. The sequence continues at coordinate 9,087,674 of CANSGD010001328.1, forward strand.
AAGAAACCTATGTTCTTGAAAGCTTAGGACCATGGGATGGTGTTTACTAAGGATGACTTTAAGACAGTTCCTACTTGGGTGAGATTGAAATTGGACTTCAAGTATTAGGGAGAGAGGAATTTATTCAAAATTGTGAGTGGGTTGGGGAAGCCTGTCAAGGTAGATCAAGCTACCAAGAATAGAGACAGACTGTCTTTTGCCAGAATTATGATTGATATGAAGGTTGATCATGAATTTCCTGACCAACTGGTTTTTATTAATGAAAATAGCATTGAGACTTGTGTGGAGGTTGAATATGAGTGGAAGCCTGTTAGGTGCTCTAAATACTCTATGATGGGGCATGCTGGTATGGATTGTAGGAAGAAGGTTGAGATGAGGAAGCCTAGACAGATTTAGGTTCCAAAAAAAACTGAGCAGGTGATTGAGGATTCTGGTGAAGTTCAGAAGGTTGTTGCCTCTCCTGATGGTTTCACTAGACCTAAACATGCTCTGAAAGTTCAGGATTCTAAGAGCTCTGAGGTGCATATTACAAACTCCTTTCAGGCTTTGAATGTGAGGGAAGAGGGGTTGGCTGTTGACTTGTTTGCTGTTAGCTCATCTGCTGCTGATATTCCTGCTTGTATTAGCACTGATGTTGATACTGTTGATGTTATTGACCCTAGTGGTGTTATTGAGGCTCATCAGGAGGTGGATGAGGGAGGTGGAAGCCTTCCTTTACCTAATGGATAAGTTAGTGGTTTGGAATGTGAGAGGGGTGAACAATACTCAGAAGCAATGTAGTGTTAAGAGATTCCTTAACTCTCAAGCTGTGGGTCTTGTTTGTCTCTTGGAAACTAAAGTGAAACCCATTAATATGGGCTCACTTTATGCAAATGTTTTTAGTGGCTGGTGTTTCACTTTCAATTCTAGCTATCATAAGGGTGGGAGACTTGTTGTAGCATGGAATCCTATTTCTTTCTCTGTTAATTTTGGTTTGACTACCAACCAGTTGATTCATTGTGTGGTGTCTCCTATGCATAATAGGAACATTGAGTTTAGGTGTACTTTTGTTTATGCTTTCAATGATGATATTGGAAGGGTGAGTCTTTGGAATGATCTCAGGGGGCTTGCTACTCTGGGTACTATTCCTTGGATTGTTACTGGTGATTTTAACTGTGTGTTGAACTGTGATGAAAGGATTGGCTCTGTGGTATCTCCTAGGGAAACTGCAGCTTTCAGGAGTTGTATTTTTGATTGTGGGCTTAGTGATTTGAAAGGAGTGGGCCAATTCTTTACTTGGAGTAATAAGTAGCAAGGAGATGTTAGAGTTTTCTGTAAACTGGACAGGGCTCCCATTAGTAATAACTGGTGTGATTCATTCCCTAATGCTGAAGTTAGGTTTGTTCCTGAAGGGAATTTTGACCATACCCCTATGGTTATTCAGTTGGTACAGGATATGCAACTGAAAAAGAGGCCTTTCAAATATTTCAGATATTGGAAGGAGTTAGTTGTGTTTGATTCTGTTCTGGAAGAGGTCTGGAGTGGTACTATTGTGGGTTCAAAGATGTTCTCAGTTGTTTCTAAACTGAAAGCAACTAAGAAAGCTCTTAGGAACTTTTGTACAGATACTCTGGATATTCAAACTCAGGAGAGTTTGGCCCTTAAAAAGCTGATGGAATGTCAAAGTAGGCTGCAGAGTGATATTCTTAACTTGGCATTGAGGCAAGAGGAACAGGATGCTGCTGCTACTTATCATTCTGTTCATCAGCAGTCTCTGAGACAAAGAGCAAGGATTGATTGGATCAAAGATGGTGATGACAACACCAAATTATTTCATCAGGCCATAAAACAAAGAAGACTTCAGAATAATGTTTATGGTATTTTTGACATGCATGGGAATTGGGTGGATCCTCCTGAGTTGGTTAAAAATGCTTTCCTTGATTATTATACCTCTTTATTGGGTACATAGATGGTGGATAGGAAGGGGGTATTACAGGAGATTATTGAGTTGGGTCCTTGTGTGACAGATGAGGCTCATGCTGCTCTTTTAGCTCCTGTGCTTCCTGATCAAGTCAAGCAAGCTGTGTTTTCTATTCATGGAGATAAATCCCCTGGTGGTGATGGTTTTGGGGCTCATTTCTACAGAGATAATTGGAGTATTGTGGGCCCTCAGGTAACTCAAGTTGTTTTGGCTTTTTTTCATAGTGGGAAAATACTTTGAGAAATTAATGCTACTGTTCTTGCCCTTATTCCTAAGTGTAAAATTCCTAACTCTGTGATTGACTTTAGGCCTATTGCATGCTGCAATGTCATATACAAAATTATTTCTAAAATTTTGTGTATGAGATTAAAAAACATCCTCCCTGTGATTATTTTTGATAACTAAGGAGCTTTTATTCAAGGGAGATGTATTGTAAATAACATTATGATTTGTCAAGATCTCTTGAGAGGCTATGGTAGGAAAGGTGGAAGTCCAAGCTGTATGATCAAGATGGACATGAAGAAGGCCTATGACACTATAGACTGGAAGTTTCTGAAAGAGATGCTGATTTCTCTAAACTTCCCTGATAAGTTTATGGATCTAGTGATGACTTGTGTTACTAGTACTAGATGTTCTTTGATGATTAATGGGAATTTGCATGGTTATTTTGAGCCTAAGAGGGGATTAAGACAAGGGGATCCTATCTCCCCCTTATTGTTTGTGATTTGCATGGAATATTTGGCTAGGATTATGAAATTTGTGGGACTGAGGAATGGATTCAAATTTCATCCTAGATGCTCTGCTATTAAAATGAATCACTTGACCTTTGCTGATGATGTTCTTCTTTTCTGTAAGGGTGATTTTGTTTCTAGTTACATCATGCTTCAAGGGTTCAAACCATTTTCTGATTCTTCTGGTCTGAATGTGAATAAGGGGAAGACTGCTGTCTACACTTCTGGTATGCAGGAGGGTGAAATCCAGAGAATATTGGATGTTTCTGGGTTTTCTCTTGGGTCTGTTCCTTTCACTTATTTGGGGATGCTTATTCGTTCTAAAAAGATTAGTAATGCTGAATGTAATGTTCTCTGTGATAAAATGATATGTAGGATCAGAATGTGGAGTTCAAGGAATTTATCTTATGCTGCTAGATCTCAGCTTATTCATTCTGTTCTTATGAGCCTTCACACCTATTGGGGGCAGATTCTTATTATTCCCAAAGGTGTGATTAGCAGGATTGTGGAAATATGCAGAGCTTTTCTATGGAGTGGAGAGTACTTCAGTACTAAACCTGGGAATGTTTCCTGGCATCAGACTTGTTTACCAAAGAAAGCTGGTGGGTTGGGCTTTAGACAGATTGAGATTTGGAACCAAGCTGCTATTGGTAGACTGGTTTGGGCTATTGCTCAAAAGCAGGATACTTTGTGGATAAGATGGATTAATTATGTGTATATTCAAGGGGCTGTGTGGTGGGAGTACAAGGCTCCTAGTTCTGCAAGTTGGTATTGGAAAGTTGTTTGTGATGTAAAAGATAATTTGAGAGACTCTATTTCTATTCCTACATTGATGCAGATTCAGAATTATGAGATCTGAAAGGTGTATAAACTGCTTGCTGGTGTTGTCCCTAATTGTGGTTGGGACAGGTTCATTTGGTGTAGGTGGTCCATTCCTAAGCATAGATTTGTTTGTTGGTTAGCCATCTAGACCAGGCTCTATACTAGAGACAGATTGTTCAGTTGGGGTCTGTCTGATACTAGTAGTTGTGCTATTTGTGGTTCATGTACTGAGTCCCATAATCATCTGTTTTTTCTTTGTGATTTCAGTTTCAGGGTTATGCAAGCCATCCTCCACTGGCTTCACTTCTGATGGAGGGACAGGAATCTACTCCTGTGGTATAAATGGGCTGGCAGGAGGCATCTCACCAAGTTTCTGCAGCATGTGCTTATTACTTGTGTGAATGCTTCTGTTTATGGTATTTGGTTTGTTAGAAATGATTCTGTGTGGAATGGTGTTGTTCAGAGGCCTGAAAAGATGTTCTGTAGAATCAAGTGTGATGTAATAACTAGGATTAATGCCTACTTACCTTTAAATTTGAGCAGGGAGGATAGGAGTTGGTGGAATATGATTTGTACTTGTTAGTTATTTTAGTTCCCTTATGAGGAACAGTCCAACCTAGTTGGTTTGTTCTGATTAAGGGAGATTTAGGGTGTATGCCTGAGTTTGAGCTATAATATTCTTCTTACTTGTTCAAAAAAAAATATATATTTAAAGTATACTTATATATAGTTTTCATGTTTATTTAATTAAATTATTTCAGTGTTGACTATTTTGTAAGTCAAACGATTATCTAAACATTTTAAATAATGATAAATATTTTAAGGGTTGAACTTCTAAGCTATTAAATATTTAATTAGGTTTTGGATCATGTTTAAATGGATTTTTGATTATGGGTTGGGCAGACCAAACACTCTTTAGGCTTGATGATCATTTTGAGCCCAAACTAAAGCCCTAAACCTATTTGCCTTAGGTTTCTAAGAGAACCTATTAATACGCATCAAAACCCTAATTTTGCACATTCTTATTTTCTCACTCTTTTTCCTCTCCTCACTCGTCCAACCCTCTCACTCTCCCTCCTCAATTTTCGAGCCGTCCAGCCGACCACCACACACCCTTCACTCGTATTTTCCAGCGAGCCACACCGCCACCACTCGCTAATCACTCTCTTCCTCTTATGTGCTACCATGCAGCACCTCGCCTTCACTCTCCCTCTCCCTCTCGCCTTCGCCCAGCAGCCACGCAGCAGTAGCAGCGCGTGTTCCTCTTCGTATTTTATTGATTTTTGTATTTTCTTCCGGTTAATTCTCATCCTTTTTCCTCTAATTGTATTTATTTATGGTTGTAAATAATTAAAGTTACGATTTTTATAATTTCTATATGTTTTATAAATAAAGTTTGAAACTTTATTGTTTAAGTAATTAAAAATAGGAAAAATTGCCTAGAATAATGCAACCTTTGGGCAATTCGCAAATAATAATGCAACCTAAAGATTATTCTGGAATAATGCAACCTTTATACCCCATTTATTTTGAATGGGGTAAAACCAGATTTAAACTAAAGAAGAGGTTAACTGAGACACGTGGCGTTTAGTTATTGGTTGTCATAAATATTTTTTTTTAAAAAACAAAGAGATTAAAAAAAAAAAAACCCCTCCTCCCTTCCCCACAACCACGAACCCACCTGCACGCCCCACCCCCTCCTCCCTTCCACCAGCCACAAAACCACCACTACTTTCACCGCCGTCAACGCCGAAACATCCAGACACCGCTGACAAGCCAAGCCCTCTAAGCACGCACCTCCCTCTATCCGACAAACCACCACGCATTCCCCCTTTTGCACCTCCCTGTTCGCGCAAACCACCATGCCACCGTCCTACCTTCCCGAAGAACACCAGCGCAACACTGATCGTGGTTGGCGTCAGGAGTGTCGGTGGTCTGGTGTGGTTGGAGGCGCTTTTGGTCCGCTGCAGGTGGTGGCTTTGTGGTTGTTGGCTGCGAAATACAACCAAGAAGAAGGAATGGGTGTTGTTGGAGGCGATTTTGGGCCGCAACGGGTTGGCTTTGTGGTTACCGGCGACGGGGATCGAAAATTCGACGAGGAGGGGTCGAAAATCAGCCGAGGGGGTGGGGGTGGGGGCTGGGTTTAGTTTAGGTTTTATATAAAATTGTTTTTTTATTTAAATTTTATTATTTAGAATTTAAAGTTTTAAATAAAAGTTATCTATGGTTCAGGTCACCGGTTATTTGTCCTGTTTAAAATAAATGGGGTATAAAGGTTGTATTATTCAAGAATAATCTTTAGGTTGCATTATTATTCGCGAATCGCCCAAAGGTTACATTATTCTAGGCAATTTTTCCTTAAAAATATGATTTTTATTATATATGAATTTAGGTTACAATTTCAAATTTATAAGTCTATATTTAAACTTAGTTTTGAATATAAAAGTGAAGGCTTTTAAAGCCTAGACTTTTAGTATTATGTTAAAGGTTTCTAAAGGCTGAAACTTTAGTGATTTTAAAGTATTTTGAAACGAGTTTTTAAGCGTTTTAAAATAATTTATATTGTTGTGAATTGATTAGAATATTAAATCATTGTTATTTTATCATTTAGTAGGCAGAGAATTTGCCCTAAGTGACTTCTAGTGCTTTTAAAGTGGCCTCTCATTTTGTCTATACAAGGTACGTACATGTTCTTATGTGTTAGACTAGTATCATGTCCTAAGGTTAGGATTATGTAAAGTATCATGTATAGGGAACCTTTTGTATGGTTCATACATGGCTTTTGATTATGGAATTACGTGATATTGAGCATGCTAATTGCCTATGATGTTTATTACATGATTGAATGGATGTTTGATTCAAGTATGTTTTTTTTACTAAGTAAGAAGAGAATATATTCACCAACCAGTCAAAAAACTTTACAACCTATACCCAAACTGTTAGAAGGACAAACCAACTAGGTTGGACCCCCCAAACTAACAGAATGGCACCAAAACTTTATCTACACAAATCAACAACTAAGTTATCTAACCATTGACTATCACTATTCTTCAATTTCTAGGGTTTAACACCTCTTAATGTACTACAGATCAGACTCACCACCCTTTTAACTAACACCCTAGGCATCCAACCTATACCATTCCACCAGGCTCATTTCTAGCCCACCAAACAAAGTAGACCATGGCATTCAAACAAGCTATCATGACCTGCTTCATGTATTTACTTCTTTCGCTCATGTTAACATAATTCATCAGTCTTTGATAGCCTGTTTGTGTGTATTTCACCTGTAACCAAGCTAGTAGCTCCTTCAAACAAAACTAGGCATATGGACAACAAAAGAACAGGTGAGCATGAGACTCACTGCCACCAGCACACAATAGACACTCACTTGAGCTGGCCACCCCAAATAGATACAATCTGTTAGTGGTTTTCAGTCTGCGATGCATGACTAACTAGCATATCAGTCTATGTTTAGGAAGAAAGAGTCTATTCCAATCATAATTATCCCAATGTATCCTATCATAAACACCTATCATCAACTCATACACCTTCTTTATAGTGAAGGAAGCCATATTATTCAACTCAACCTTTGAATCACCTGCTTCAGTTCATTTTTCACCTGGTATACTTGTTTCTAATACCAACTACTGTTAGTAGGAGAGTTGTACTCCCACCAATCATCCTCCTTAATATAAACTAAGTGAACCCATATGATCCATAAGGTATCTTGCTTTGTTTCCAGAGCCCAGGCATACTTAGCTAGAGCAGCCTTGTTCCAAACTTTAATCTTCCTCACTACTAGCCCACCAACTTGTTTAGGTGTGCAGATAGTCTCCCAATCTACATATTCTGATTTATGACTATAATAACATCCACTCTAAAAAAAGGCTATGGAAATTTTCTCAACCTCATTAAGAACAGATTTTGAGATGATAAACACTTGAGCCCAATAAACATGCAAACTCAGCAACACAGAGTTAATAAGAAGAATCCTAGCAGAATAGGACAAATTTCTTGTGCTCCATATTTATTCCCATACACATTCTCTCAACAACAACATCACAAGCAGCCACTGAAATCTTCTTTGCACTGATGGGGACCCCAAAGTTTTTAAAAGGTATCCTATTGTGTTTTAATCCAGTAGAATCCTTTATTCTCTTAATAATAGTTGCATCCATACCAAGAGTATAGAAGTCAGACTTCTCTTCATTAATCTGCAGTCCAGAAGTCTCTGAAAATAGCTTTAAACTTTGAATCATAACATAGACAGCTGGAAAGGACCCTTTGCAACATTGAATAACATCATCAGCAAAATCTAAATGATTCAATTGCGGCTTCTTGCATCTAGGGTGGTATTCAAAGTAGGAATTTTCCACCACTCTCTTCATCAATCTGGACAGATACTCCATACAGATGACCAATAGTAAAGGTGAAATAAGATCACCTTGCTTCAAACCCCTCTTAGACTAAAAAAAAGACCATGCATAGAGCCATTCACCATAATAGTGAATTTGGGAGAGGTAACACATACCATTATGAGATTGACAAAATCATTAGGAAAGTTTAAGGCTTGCAACATCTATCTCAAGAACTCCCATCAATGGTATCATAAGCTTCCTCATATCAAACTTCATTATAGAGCTAGGCTTCACCCCTTTTCTATGTTTGATATGGGAATATTTATAATTTTATCCCTCATGTGAATCATGGCCTTTAAACTTGGATTAATAATACTTATTATTGGATTATGGTATTGTTTCCTTTGTTATTATTTTATTACTTTTCAAAGGCCGAGGACTTTGTGAGTAAGTTGGATTAGAATTATTATTATTATTATTATTATTTTACTACTTTACAAAGACCGCGAGCTTTGTAGGGTATGTATATTTATTATCTTCGAGCATTTCTATTGTTGATTTAAGTCAACAAATAAATTTTGAGGATTAATTTCTTGGTCAATTGGAATTGTTTGATCACATATTTAATCCTAAGATAAAAGTGAAAATTTTGTTGTATCCATGTTATGTGTTGGTTGTCTTGTTAGAGTCCAACATCGAATAACGTATTGATACTTAAAGTGGAAAGTGAATAGCAATAGCTTTAGACTTGTACACGTCTGAAGTTTTGGACTCGTATGAGTTGGAGTACTTGGTGGTGGCCCATGACTTTTCTTGGGGCCAGATTGATCACTGTGCCCTATTTTTATTTAAAAGGTTCCTCGATATCGTAGGTCAGGGGGTTACGAAGTCGCGCCCATAATTCGTCTGCTGAATTGAAGGCTAGGTTTGGTTGGACAACTCGATCCATTGACTATTCAATTTACTATATGAAGTATCATGGTGTATGTTTTTTGAAGTCGAGTCTTGTTTTGTGAGTTGATGTTTTGGAGTATTATTATTGATCATGTTTTATTGCTTAGTAGTATCATGCTAGGTTTTCGTGTTTTGTATTGTTATGTATGTATTCAGGTTTGCTGATTACATGCCTTTCTATGTGTCGATCATGGTTTAGCCTTTTGGCCTGTGATGACCCTTAATTGGCGAGCAGTTTTCAATTGAGTATTTGCCTACATGTTTGAATATATGATGCATCATCCATACTCATTTGGGAATTGGGAGATAATGATGAGAGATCGCTTTCTCACTTATGTTGCTTCATATATTTATATTGCTTTCGTTAAGTTACTTTATGGATTATTTATGTTGAGTTCTTTAAGTTGGTTTTAAAGTATGTTTGAAGTTTGGATAATGTTTTGACAGTTATTATGGTTTTGAGTATATATTAAAGTTTTATTTAATGTTTTCCGCTGTAAAATTCTGAGTAAGCTGATACGTTATCACACGACATGATAATGCTTTGATAATTCTCTATTTTATATTGAAAAATATATGTCTGAAAAAGAGAGAATTTCGGGGTGTTACAAAGTTGTATCTTGGAGCTTAGGGTTTTATTGGCCTTTCGTACCAAAACTATATTTTTAGGCACCTAGTTATTTTCAAAGTTATTTTTATGAAAATAATATCCTACTTATTCATTTTCTTAAATTTATTCTGAAGATTTTGAGGCTTATTGTTACAAAAGGTTCGAATTACATATTATTCGAAATTTTATTTTCAAATCTTTTTTTTTATATTTTATATTTTTATTTTATTTTCCGTAAAATAAAGAAAAAGAAAGTTAAATTTTTGGTTTTCTCTTAGAATTTTGGAAAATGTATTTATTTTGTTTAATATTTATTTTCGGTATTTTGGAAATTTAGTCCGAAAAAATATTTGTTTAAATTGTCCGAAATTTTTTCGGTATATAGGAGTCTGTTTCGTACATTTTCGATTTCGAAAATCATTTTTTTCTTATTATTTGTTTTATTTAAGTGAGATGGGTAAATTAGGATGGGCATATAAGATAGAAATATCATATGTCTACACTTAAATGTTGTGTTCAGTTTATTTCCTATCTGCTAATCTGTTCAGTTGTTTTATATCTGCGGGTCTGTTCAGTTAGTTCAGTAATGTTAGTCTGTTGAGCTATTCTTGTCTGTTAAGCTATTATTGCCTGTTCAGCTATTTTTTAGTCTTTTCAGCTATTTTTAGTCTGCATACAAATTCAGTCCTTTTGGTCTGAATGTCTGGTCTATGTATGTTTGTCCGAATTTTTGAATCATGCTTACGTGTTTAACTATATGTTCTCTATGATAAGTAGCCTATTTATTTATTTATTTTGTGGATTTTTAATTTATCCGTCTAGTTATCTATCGTCGGGAATGCACACTAAGAGAGAACATTGTTCATTATAGATGTCTTGCTCAACAGTAGATGGACCATTAGGTATGTCTGAGAGTGAAGCTGGACGAATGGGAAGTTATTACCACCCCATCATACTTAGTGATGATGAGTTTGACACTGAGTCTGTGCTGGAGAGCTACACCAATTTAGATGTTGGGTTACGACGTATTCTAAGGATAGGTGTTGATAGTGATGATGAAGTATTACAAGAGTTCGACCGAGCTAGAGGTCAAACCTTTAAGAATAATTATGCTGCTTATAGGACCGCTTTATTGGATAGTGGCACTGATACTGAAGATGAGATTGAGAATTTTGATGAACCTTCACCTAAACAAGTCAAGAGAACGACTAGAGCCAAAGAGCCAAACTATAAGTGTGTCATTGAGGATATGGAAGACTTTGAAGATGAGATTTTTTACTCCTGAGAAGTACAAGGAGAGTAAGGATAGGAATCATGATGTTAGTCCATGAATTTTATTTAAAGTTATTTATTTTTAGTATTTTGTCTAATAAGGTAGCTAAGCTACACTAGTTATTTATTTTAGTGCCTTTTATTTGAGGAATTAGTAGTGAACTATTATTATTTTTGGAGGAATAAAATATTCTTTTAGTTATATAAGTTTAGCAATATTTATTTAGTACGCGAATGAGAGAATTATTTTTATTTTTATTTCTCCTGATTGGTTATTTAATTCTTGTGTGATTGTCAAACGTGAATAATTATGCAAGTAGTGACTTGATTGTCTGAGCTTGGACTTGTTCCAAATAAAATTCCCATGATCTTATTTTCTTAAGGCAATCTTCTATGATTAATCTTTCTTTTCGATGCCTTCGTAGAAGGGCGAGTAGTTATGAACCAAACTTAAAGTACACGTACTAATTTCAGGTCATGCAGTAGAATGGCCAAGAAGGTTGTCGCCCTAGCCTCTTCCATTCGTCTTCTGGCTGAGAGACTGACTCAAGAGATGATCGGACGTCCTGACACTGCAGGAGAGATGTTCGAGAAACTGGCTAAGGTTAAGCCACCGTATTTTAAGGGACAATATGACCCTACGTTCCTAGAGAGTTGGATTAGGGAGTTCAATAAGATATTTGGAGCTATTAATTTCCTTGCGGCAATGAAGGTGGATCAAGCCGTGATGTATCTGAAGGATGAGGCTGATCTTTGGTCGAAGGAGAACGGGTTTAGAATTAGTGTCGAGGCTGATTTCAATTGGGATTCCTTCACCACTGCCCTTACAGGAAAGTTTTACCCTGCTTTTATGAAGAAGCAAAAGGCTTAGGAATTTATTAGCCTTATAATGGGGAGTATGTCTATTTTCGAGTACTACAACAAGTTCATAGCTTTGTCAAGATTTGCACCTGAGATAGTTGCTATTGAAGAGTTGAAAGCTCAGAGGTTTGAGAAAGGTTTGACTGAGGAGATTCAATTAGGGTTGGGAGGTGAGACCTTTACATCCCTAGATGTCGTTTATGGGCGAGCTGCTCATAATTATGTGTTACAGACTAGGCGTGACTAGAAGAATGTTGCCCTAGGGGATATGAGAAAAGATTTCCAGCTGGTGGCAGTCAAGGTAATTTCAAGAGGAAGAGGAATGAAATAGAAATTTTTAGAACAGGAATGGCCAAGGATCTAATAATAGGGCCCAGTCTGAGAGGACTTACCATTGTAAGAGGTGTAACAAGAACCACCCTGGTAGCGAATGTAAGGGAGATTTAGTTACGTGCAATTTCTGCCGGAAGAAGGGACATAGAGAGTTTGAGTGCTTTACCAAGCAGAGATGAGAACATAATGACAATTAGAGCAATGGTCAGACAAGATCTGGATTTAATTAAGCTAGCAACCAAGGCCCAAAACCTTCGGTGTCGTAGAATGGTCAGGGAAGCTACGCTAAGCCTGTAAATGGAAACAACAGCAACAACTAGAGTAAAGCTCCTGGAAAACTATTCGTAATGAGTCATAATGAAGCTGAAAAGTCCGCTGATGTAGTTTTTGGTACTTTTTCTATCAACTCCACTGTAGTTAAAGCATTATTTGATTATGAAGTGACCTATTCTTTTGTTTCGTCGTCTGTTATCAAGAGTTGAGGTCTAGAAGACTTTGAATCCATTGATTTTCTCGTTATTATCCCTACTTAAGAAATTGTGAAGTGTTACCAAGATGTTTAGAGACTTACCTTTCAAGATAAGAGGTTGTACTTTTCCCTCTAATCTCATAGAATTCATTTTTGGAAGCCTAGACGTTATTGTGGGAATGATCTGGCTAAGTTCTTATAAAGCAAAGATAGAATGTGAAGCTCAAAAGGTATTTTTGAAGAGTCCTTCAGGCAAGTCTTTCTTACCGACGTTTTGAGAAGCCTAAGAATTTTGGTATTATTTCTGCTATGCAAGCTAAGAAGTTGATAAGGAACGGTTGTCAGTTATTCTTTTGTAGTGTGCGAGATGTAAGCAAGGAAGTTGAGTTGAAGATTGAGGATGTAACGATCGTGAATGAGTTCTTAGATGTGTTTCATAGTGAGATTTCTTGAATGCAACCTAAGAGAGATGTTGAGTTTACCATAGACTTAGTTCCTGGTACTGCACCAATTTCAAAAGCGTCGTACAGAATGGCACCTCCTGAGATGAGTGAATTGAAGACTCAATTACAAGAGTTGTTGGAGAAAGGTTATATTAGACCTAGTGCGTCACGATGGGGAGCACCAGTGTTATTTGTGAAGAAGAAGGATGGATATGAGGTTTTGCATTGATTACCGTGAGTTAAAAAATATAACCATTAAGAACAAGTATCCTTTGCCCAGGATAGATGACCCTTACAATCAATTGAATGGATTTAGTGTTTTTTCGAATATTGATTTGCGTCAGGGTATCAACAACTGAAAGTAGCCGATAAGAATATACCTAAAACTGCTTTTAGGACCAGATATGGTCATTATGAGTTTACTGTGATGTCGTTTGGGTTGACCAAAGCACCGACCATATTTCTGGAATTGATGAATAGGATTTTCCATGATTTCTTAGACAAGTTCGTCGTAGGGTTCATTGACGATATTTTGATCTACTCGAAGAATGAAGAGATGAGCATTTGAGAATGGTTTTGGAGACGCTTAGGAGAAATCAATTGTATGCCAAGTTCTCTAAGTGCGAGTTTCGTTTGGAGAAGGTAGCATCTTTGGGTCATTACGTATCTAAGGAAGGATTTTCTGTGGATCCTGCAAAGATACAAGCCGTTTGTTAGTGGCCTAGATCGAAGAATGTGTCTGATATAAGAAGCTTTCTCGGATTCACTGGTTACCATAGAAGGTTTGTTAAAGATTTCTCGAGGATAGCGAGACCTATGACTACTTTGATGAAGAAGGAATCGAAGTTTGAGTGGAATGAGAAGTGCGAGGAAGCTTTTCAGATTTTAAAGGATCGTTTAACCTCTACACCTGATATAACCATGCCCGATGGTAATGATGGATTTGAGGTTTATAGTGATGCTTCGAATAATGGTTTGGGATGTTCTCTACAATAGAATGGGAAGGTGATTGCGTATGCATCGCGTCAATTGAAACCGTATGATTCTAATTATCCTACCCATGATTTAGAGCTAGCTAACCGCAATTGTGACCATGAAGATATTCACTGACCATAAGATTTTGAAGTACATATTCACTCAGAAGGATCTCAATATGAGACAGAGGAGATGGTTAGAGTTAATCAAGGATTATGACTTAGCTATCCATACCATGAAGGGCAGGACCGGCCTTGGGTCAGGGCAGGCGGGGCGCCCGCCCAGGCCCAAGGAAGAAAGGCCTAAATTTTGCTTTCATCTAAATAATTTTATAAAGAAATGCATTCCATTTCTATCCAATTCTCTCTTGTAGCGCAGTGGCATGCCAGGATGCCTCTTATAAACTCTGTAGAGATTAGAGATTGCTGCCGGGATCGCGGATCAAATCCCATTAGCAGCCATTTTCAGTTTTTGTTTTCCTGTTTCATATAACTGACTGTCTTTTTAATTTTTCCTTCTCTTCAAATTATTAACCTTTATTTTTAACCTTCTCTTTTTGAATCGCGAACCTTATTTATTTTGGTCATTTTTTTCATGTGCATCATTACCATCATGGTTTTCAAAATATCAACTAATTTTCAAATTTTTTAAATGTCGCGATGTTATAGTTTTCAAGTGCATAAGGTATCCATTACCTCTTGAATTTGAGAGTAATGCTCTAGCCAATTGAGGTATCTCCTAATCTCTCAATTTTGTAATGCTAGTGTGTCTTCTTACTTTGATTTATAACATATCTTAGATTATAATTGATCTTTTATGAGAAAAGAAAGTGTTAATGGCCTTATATTGTTTATAATATGAGAAAAATATTGCGTGGACAAAGTTATTTGTGTTATATATAAGAAGTCAAAAATCAAACAATATATTCATTGGAATGTTCAAAAGATTATATTATGACTTAATCCCATAAATTCAAACAAACATGAATCACGACATTAGAATAATTTGATACGTGAGACAGCTGAATCCAGTTTTAATTTTATGAATTAAGCAAAATATTATTAATAATTTATATTTCTCTGCATTATTATTATTCTCACCCAAAATTTTATATTTATTATACTAGATTATTATTTTTTGGCATAATTAAAAGTAAGTCTGCATTAGAAACAATTTTTTCAGAATAAGGTTAAATTTACAGGGGCCCTAAGTTGTTTATTCCGCCCCGGGCCTCTAAAGTATTAGGAACCACCCTGATGAAGGGAAGGCCAATGTCGTCGCCGATGCTTTGAGTAGAAAGACGAGCCATAGCGTGAATGTGTTGGTAGTTTCCCAAGAGTTGTATCGAGATAGATATATAAAGGCTTAGCCTTGAGATTTTGAATCCTGGAGAGATAGAAGCAAGATTGAGCGCTTTGTCGTTAGGATCATCGATTTTGGATGAGATCTTGGAGTGTCAAGTTGGAGATGAGCATCTTGACAAGATCAAGGAGAAGATGAATCAAGTAAAGGAAGTGGATTTTAAGATCCATGAGGATGGAAGTTTGAGATTTACAGGAAGGTGGTGTATACCACACAAGTGTGAAGAGATTAAGAGAAAGCTTATGGAGGAAGGCCACAATACTCCGTATTCTGTATACCATGGTTGGGATAAGTAGTATAAGGATCTCAAGGAGATCTATTGGTGGCCGAATATGAAGCGAGAGATCGTCGAGTTCGTATCCAAGTATTTGACTTGCCAAAAAGTAAAGATAGACCACAAAAGACCTACAAAAGACCTACAAAAGACCTACAAAAGTCCAATCGTTAGAAGCCCTTGGATGGAAGTGGGATTCGATATCTATGGATTTTGTGACAGTGTTGCCGAAGACAAAGAGCGGCAATGATACTATTTGGGTGATTTTATAGTGAGAACATAGTCCTAGGGATTGAGTTCATTAAGGACACCGTTAAAAATGTAAAGGTGATGCAAGCTAGAATCTAAGCTGCCCATGATAGGCAGAAGAGTTACGCTGATTTGAAAAGGCGTGAAAATGACTTCGCCATTGGTGATAAGGTGTTTTTGAAAGTATCACCGACGAAAGGTGTTATGAGATTTGGTAAGAAAGGCAAGTTGGGTGCCAAGTATGGTGGTCCGTATGAGATTTTACAAAGAGTTGGGAAAGTAGCATACAAGTTGGCATTGCCAATGGAATTCGAGAAGATGCAGGATGTGTTTCAAATCTCGCAGCTTAAAAGATATTTTCTCGATGATTTGGAACCCGAGATAGTGCAGATTGATAGTAGCCTCACGTATGAGGAAAGACCTGTGAAGATTTTGGATAATAAGGTGTGTAGTACACGCAATAAAGACGTAAGTATCGTGAAAGTACTTTGGTCTAACCATGAGTCCGAGGAGGCAACATAGGACGCTGAAGATGATATGAGGAATATGTGCCCTGACTTTTTTGAGGTGAGTTACGAGGGCGTAACTCGTTTTCTTTAAGAGAGGTAGAATGCGATAGAATTTCGTGCTTTTTGTCTATTTTATGGTATTCTTATGCATTTTTATGCATATTGGAATTTGCACATGCTAGTGCAAAATAACGTGTCCATGAGTGATACAATTGAGTTAAAGTTGGTAAATTGTGCACATGTGTGACACAAGTAAGAAAATTTTCAAAACGATTTAGTTTTTCGTGTTTTTAAGAGGGGTAGGCTGTAATCCCCCGTAATTTTATAAATTTTATAAATATATTTAAAGTATATTTATAATTAGTTTTAATATTTATTCAATTAAATTATTTAAGTGTTGAATATTTTTTTAAGGCAAACGATTATTTAAACATTTTAAATAATCATAAATATTTTATTGGGATGAACTTATATGTTATTAAATATTTAATTGGGTTTTAGGTCATGTTTAAATGGATTTTTAATTATGGGTTGGGAAGCCCAAATACTCTTTAGGCTTGATGAACATTTTGAGCCCAACCCTCTCTCTCCCCCTCCTCGATTTGCATGACGTCCGGCCGACCACCACTCACCCTTCAATCGTATTTTCCAACAAACCACATCGCCGCCACTCCCTCTCTTCCTCTTACGTGCCACGCATCACCCCACCTTCGCTCTCCCTCTCGCTTTCGCCCAGCAGCCACGCAGCACGTGCTGCCACGCGCCACCACCACCACAGCCCACGTGCCGCCAAGCGCGTGTACCTCTTCGTGTTTTCCGATTTTTCGTTTCTTCTGGTTAATTCTCATCCTTTTTCCACTAGAATTAAAGTTAGATTAATAATTTTAATATATTTTGTAAATATAGTTTGCAACATTATTGTTTAAGTAATTAAAAATCTGATTTTTATTGTTTATGAATTTGGGTTACAATTTCAGCTTTATAATTTTTATATTTAAACTTAGTTTTAAATATAAAAGTTGTTTTTAAAGCCTAGACTTTTAGTATTATGTTAAAGGTTGCTAAAGGTTGAAACTTTAGTGTTTTTAAAGTATTTTAAAACGAGTTTTGAAGTGTTCTAAAATAATTTATATTGATGTGAATTAATTAGAATATTAATTCATTGTTATTTTATTATCTGGTAGGTGGAGAATTTTCCCTAAGTGACTTCTTGTGCTTTTAAAGTGGCCTTTGATTTTGTCTACACAAGGTACGTACATGTCCTTATGTGTTAGTGCAACGCCCCGAAATTAGGGGTCCGTTATTAACCTCAATTAACCATAATTAGAACATTAATAATCATAATTTATTTATTAATAACAGCGGAAGCATCCTCAAGATTGTGGGTTGTGCGCCCACAATAGAATTCTCTTAAAATACAACTCGCTAACGACATTCCCTTGATAGAAACGTTTACCTTATCATCAATCATCCCAACATCTATCCTAAAACATAACATAACCCTACTTCTCAAACCGATCACTAAGTAACTTATTTACATAATCATCATTATCGATCTCAGTCAGAAACTATCTCCATGTGTCTTGCAACACTTTCAATAGTACCTAAAACAGAAAAGCAAAACGTCATAAACCGGGGCCCAGTAACATACTACCCTAACATCGTAAATTCATTGTCAATTCATTTTAGTTGCAAACAGGTTGGAGAGAATAGTAAAACATTTGTAAATAACATCTCATAAAATTCCATTTCATCATTAAAAGAATAACAACAATATATTTTCGGTTGACAGAACATTTTTACTTTGGTAGCTGGTAACCATAGACTTGTGGGACGCCTCGCACCAATGCGATACCCCTTTTGGGAATACGGCCATAACAATGCGGTACCCCTTTCGGGAATACGGCCAGAACAATGCGGTGCACCTTTCGATGTGCGACGAACAATGCAGTACCCCTTTCGGGAATACTGCCACAAAACTATGCGGTACATCTTTCGGTGTAGGGTTGGTACCAAGAATCATACATAATCAATTTGGTACACCTTTCGGGTGTACGACTCAGAACAATGCATTTCAGAACTATGTAGCCAGAACCTCTTTCACTTTCGTTTATCGTGTTTTCCTTTCTTATTTATACATCAATGCTTCAAAGAAGCTCATAAAATTCGTTAAAACATAATTGACCATTCATAATTTTTTAAATATCGTAATTGAACATTTCTTCAAATCGTTATGCATAGTTTAATCATAAACACATTTGAAAAGCATTTAGAATCATCCCACAATCCAAGTAAGAAACATAACAGATTACATTCTCTTAAACACGCTCATTATATTGCAAATTATTTTTCATAATCACACTTAGAAGGGAATTGTGGGTGTTAGCAGTAGACGTTACCTCGATCCGCAGTACGATAACCTTTAGACCTTTGTGAATCGTTCTTTGAGAGCTCCGGGGGACGTTTTATCTGAGGAGAGTGTTATTTTATTAGTAGCTAATCGACTAACTAAGTATTTGGCTTTCGTTGGATTAGTTGCATAACATTGTCCTTAAATTAATATTTATAATATCCCTATAGCTTATTAATATATATAACTTTGCTATTATAAGTGTTGTTATAAATTCTTAGTAGGTCTTATACATACTTTATTTCATACCATTTATTCTAAGTTTTAAGAACCATTTCCGTCATGCGAATCCTTTTAAAAATACAATTTATTTAAACTTAATAAGTTCCAAAGAGGTTTTATAATAAGGCTCATTATAGGGCTCATATTATAATAGTCACTCGTTATTTAATAACTTGATATAATAAGCTAATATTTACAAACATCATAACTTGGTTATTAGATACTATATACGTCATAGGTAAGTACTATGTCTCATTTAAGTAAAACTATTACTACTTTATAATTCATATAAAATACATGTTTAATGACTTGAAGGCATAAAATATAAATATATGCTTCATTTAATTAAAATTCTTTAAATACCAGAATTATTATTAAGCTAATAAATGAACTAAAAACATTCATTTCTTTTATAACTTACACAAAATTGAAAAGAACTCATCTATTCTGTTAAATAGTATTTAACAAGTCATAAATTGTTTGTAAATAATAATTCATTATAAGTATTTCAACATAACTTACTTTCTTTTTAATTAGAAACTAAACAAAATAATTTGTCCTACCTATAAAAACCCGAAAAAATACATAGCGAATATTATTATTAATATCAAGGTGACTCCTTAATTAATAATTAATGTATATTATTCATAACGTTAAAAATAGGTGTTTATTATTAAACTAAAGTAATTATATGAATATAACTTATTAAATGAGATATGGTGACTAAAATACATAACTTGGTTTCATTAACTAAACTTTAAGGTAAATAACTGTTATTGAAAAACTTAACTTAATATATATATATATATAATAATGAAAACTAATTAATTATTTTAAGGAGACAACTAGCAAAGTTTAATAATTAACCCATTAAGTTTGGTTAGATTAATAACAAAGTGGTTTATATTAAACTAAAAATCAGATTTAAGGTTATACTAACAAGGACTAAATGAGGTTTTTGACTAACAAACAAATTTAGAAATAAAAAACTAATCTCAAATAAAAGAATCTGGTAAGTTTAACCTCTGCTCACTGAGCAGGAAGGAAGTAAAGGGGCAGCGTTGGTGGTCGACTCCGGCAAGGGGCGAAAACAGAGAGAAGGCGGATGCTGGTGGTGCTCTTGCCAGCGGCGCTTACTGGTGGCGTTTGGGTGCTGCCAGGCTGCGTTGGTGGGTGTTATGTCCTGAAAATTTACTCAGCTACATATGCAGGTTAAATGATTATTGCAGCTAAGATCCACCAGCTTAGGTTCTCCAGCTAAGGAATTCCAGCTTGGGTCCACCAGCTATGAAGAACCAGCTTAGACCTCTCAGCTAAAGAGACTCAGCTTTACTAAACACGTCGTGGATCAGTTATTGCCAAGGCCTAGAATTACGCAAAGACCAAGTCTAAAATACAGTAAGAGAGAAACAGATAAAGACTCATTCAAGGCCATTAACTACGGATATGAGCGAAGATCAAGGAGCGGTTACAAGCCGTTGTGAAGGCTGATTCAAACGGATATTTATCTTAGTATATATAGCTCAATGATTGTATAATATACGGACACAAGTACTACGCATTCAACATTTACATTCAAAAAACATACATTGTTCTTAGCTTATAATCTGCTTTGACACATAGAATTCTAGGGCTGTAACTGATATTATAGTGGATTGGTGGACTCAAAGCCACCCGCGGTTTTTCCCTTATTCCATGGGTTTCCGCGTCACCATCCCTGGTGTTCTTGTTTTTCTCTTTTCTTGCTTTCTTTGTTCATCTTAGCTGTACTTACTCACACCTAGCTACTTTGTCACCTTCTAACTGTAGTTCCCAACTTAGTTTTGTCTTGTGCAGAATTTAGCATAAACAGTTTGGCGCCAACCCTGGGGCCTACAGCTAGATATCATATCTAAATTTCTATCATCCATTTCCTTTTTAAACACTTAATTCAAATGGAAGAATTCACTCCTGAACAAATGAAAGCCGCTATCGAATCTCTCCAAGAGGCTCAGTCTGAATCCAATAGAGTCATTGAGAGCCTGAAAAAGGAGCTAGAATCTGTAAAGAGTAACACCAAAAAGTCTTCACGTCAACGCCCCAACATGTCGCCTCGTATCTTGCAGCTGACTGATTCTAAGACTTGTGGTGATGAGGAAGCTGAGGAAGCACTACGCAACCTCGACCTTGAGGAGACAGATCCGACAGCTACAAAGCTAGCTCTCCTTGAATCTCAGAACAGGAAGAAGATATGGATGCTAGCTAAGATGCCAGGAGCACCTACACCCATAGCTGAGGAGACCCTGATGGCTACACCAAGTCACCATTTGTCGAAGAGATAGCTAGAGCCATGATTGCAAAGAAGCTGCACCTGGCCCCATTTGGCAAACTGTATGATGGAACCACAGATCCATATGACCACGTGAACCAGTACAAGTAGAAGATGTGGACCCTACCTATCCCAGAGGGTCTTCTTGAGGCTACAATGTGCAAATCCTTTGGAGCTACCCTAGGTGGCCCTGCCTTACAATGGCTCATCACCCTCAGGGCTGAAACTATCCCTAATTTTTCTATTCTCATTAACAAATTTTATCAGCAGGTTTCTAGCAGCAGGGTGCTGGAGAAATATACAGGCGACCTATATTGCATTATCAAAAAGTCAAGAGAAGTTGTGCGCCAGTACTTGGACAGATTCACTAGGGAAATGATTTCTGTCAAGAACCTGGATATCCCAACAGCCATGGAGGCATTCCGAAGAGGTTTGACCCCTAAGTCCCGCTTATATTATCATCTAACAGGAGAAATGATTGGCGCCACCAACCATACCAAAAAACGCGATCAAGCTGGCAGTGTAGCTTGAGAAGCTCCTCGCAGATCCAATAATGTAGATTTTCCTCCTTTATCCTCCTATTGCTTTAACGCCTTGGAAAAGCTAGGCTGAGCTGCTAGGTGGCCCAAGAGGATTGACAAACCTGATGTCTAGAATGATACCACTTAATGGTGTAGTTACCATGGTGACCATAGTCATCGAACTGAGGATTGCAAGGCCCTCAGGAAGGAAGTTGCTTGGCTACTGAAGAAGGGCTACCTAGAGCATCTCATGGGAAAGAAGGGCCAAAAAGACGAGTCCAGCAAAGACAATGACAGCAAGCCAGCTGCGCCCCCACCTGATCCAACCCATGATAAGGTAGTGAATTTTATCTCTGGGGGTTCAGAAAATTGCGGACTAACCTATTCTGCAGCTAAGCGATTTGCTAGAAAAGGTTCCAAAGCACCACCTGTACAGCACAGAAGCAAGGAGGAACGAGAGCTACGAAGCATGACCATCCGCTTCGAAGAAGCTGAAGAAGCTGAGGAGGCTGATCACCATGATGGGCTGGTCATATCCCTCACCATCAGCAACTGCTTGATCAAAAGAGTGTTGGTGGACAACGTACGGTAGCTCCGCCAACATCATATTCAAAAACGTTATCCAAAATATGGGGTTGCGTGATGAAGATATCATCAAAAAGTCAACAATTTTGTAGGGGTTTAGTGGAGAGCCTGCCTTTACCATTGGCGAGATCACTCTCCCCACCTACGCCAAAGGAGTCAACTTACAAACCAGGTTTAGTGTTGTAGATTGTTTATGCTAAATTCTGCTTAAGACAAAACAAAGCTGGGAGCTACAGCTAGAATGCAGCTACGTAGCTGGATGCTGCTGGACACAGCTAGGACGAATAAGAAAGCAAGAACAAAAAGAAGAGAAAGACACCAAGGATGGTGACGCGGAAACCCGTGGAATAAGGGAAAAACCGCGGGTGGCTTTGAGTCCACCAATCCACTATAATATTGGTTACAGCCCTAGTATTTTTGTATCAAAGTAATTTGTAAGCTTATGAACAATGTTTCAATCTTAGAATGTAAATGCTAAATGCGTAAAAGCTTGTGTCTTCTATACAATCATTGAGCTATATATATACTAAGGAAAAATGTTTGTTTGAACCAGCCTCAGCAACGGCTTGTAACCGTCCTTGAATCTTCGTTCATATCTGTAATCAATGTCATTGAACACAATCTTCATTCGTATTTATCTTCCTGTATCTTTTACTTTATTCTCTGCGAGATTTTAGGCTTTTATGTTTGTTGACTCATAACGCTTTTAACAGAGCTGAGTTCCTTAGCTGGGAGGCACTAGCTGGTCCTTCAGAGCTGGTAGTCTTTATGCTGGAATTCCTTAGATGGAGATCCTAAGCTGGAAGATCATAGCTGTAATAATTATTTAACCTGCACATGTAGCTGCGTAATTTTTCATGGTATAACAATTGCCCCTAACTTGTAGCTTGTACTGCTGGCCTTGCGTAGTAAAGCTGCAAGTTATGATTTTAAGATAAAATTTTAATATAACGTCTATCATAAAAGATAATAACTCAAGAGGCAAAAAGATTAAATGAAGCCTGCTTATCTTTAAAGATCAAAGCTAATCATTACTTTAGTTTATTTAAGCCAAGCAATAAATACTAGTCGTTTCTTGTCAGAACGGCTTAAAGTCAAAGAGATCTCTGAAAGATTTACTTCTGTTTATTCTTCCCTCTCCTTTGGTAAGTTTCCTTTCTCTCTCTTCCTCCTTCTCCTCTTTGTCTTTCTGCATGCCTATCAAGCAATCAGCTAGGAAGAAAGTTTTTTCTCCAAAAATTACATCTATGGGTAAAGCGAGAGACGATTTTGCTTCTAGCATTACTTGGGAGGACATAGAAAATATTAGAATTAGAGGGGGGTTTCCGGAGAGTATAGAGTTTATAGTTCCGGAAGAGTTTGATAGGCCGGAAAAAACTGTCGATAACCTTATATGCTTCTACGAATACCCTTTTCTGCTAGGGTATAGCTTTGACTTCACACCTCTGATTCGTTCTTTCATAGAGGTTCTAAACTTTTCTCCTGGCCAGCTGATGCCGGGTTTTTGGAAGATTTTATTTACAATTGAGTCAGCCACTAGGGACTGGAGCCCGTCTTTTCCTTAAAGGATCTCCGCACCATCTATAGTCTTAAGATTATAAACCCTAACAAAATCACCTTGAAGCAAGAACCAAAATACCCTAGTCCTGTGGAAGGGACTGGTGTTTCGTAGTCTTTCTGGAAGACTCGCTTCTTCTTTGTTGCCAAGGATTCCCTTGGCGAAGCTGGGGCTTTCCTACCCTCTGGCTGGCCTGCTGGAGGTGTTTTTTACTGCATTTCTCCTTTTTCCCTCGAGTATTTTATTAGCTGTAGTTCTTAACTATGTCTTTTTATAGGTTCTGTTAAAGCTGTGGAAAGTCTTGAGGACAGGGACGAAAGGGCGAAGGTCTTTCTCAGCATCTCCCTAGACAAAAGAACCTACACTCCTCCCTTCAAAGCTATCCCTATTTCTTCTTTAACCCCTGCTACCTCAGGGAACAACTCCATGACTTCAGGTAACTAACCCTCCAGCTAGTTTGTTTTAGGGTTTTCTAGAAAAAGCGTGTTAAAATTCTTTTATTTCGTTGTGCAGTCAAAGTTAGCACTTTGTCTCAAGCTGATGCTTTGGCTCGGCTGAAAAGGAAGAGGATGGAAGCACCTACTACTTCTACCCAGTCTAAACCTGCGACTCATGCTAAGACTGCTACTACAGATTCTAGTATGCCTCCTCCTATCATCAAGCTGGACCTAGATCCACCTGCCTCTGGTTCATCAACGGTCAACCTAGTCATGCCTGCAGACTTTCTGTTTGAGGACGGGATAAACAATGGCATCTGGCCACATGCGAAGAAGCTGTTCTTTCCTGCTGCGGCAAAACGCCTCAGGTTGCAAGACCATGAGGTGATGGTGAACCACGTAGTCCAGTACTCTCTTCAGGTACAACTTTTACATAAGTCTTAGTCTTTTTGGTTCCTTTTACTTTTGCTTTCCACCTTTCTTATACTCTAACATCTTTGTGCTAGGCTCTCCAAAACTGCATGGCAGCACGTTCCAGCTTGAGAGCTGCTGCTGCGGTATCTGCTCAGCTCAAGGTTTCTCAAGCTGAGGTTGCTAGTTTGAAGGAGAAGCTGAGAAAGGCAAAGAAAGAACGGGGTCATGCTAAGGAGCAGCGCAAGGCTGAAACGCTGCTTCTAGAGAAGGAGAGAGAGGCAAAGAAGCTTTTTGCAGCTTCAGCGGAAGCTGAGATTGCTGCTGCTAGGGAGGAAGCTAAGGTAGCAGCTATGAAGCTGGCAGAGGTGGTTGGAGAGAAAGACATCCTGAGTGCTCAGCTGGCGCATCAAAAGGAGCTTCACTTAGATAAGATGGCAGAAGTTCAAATTGTTGAACCTGCCAAGCTGGCGTACCTGATGCTGTTTGGAACATTAGAGAACAAGGAGCTGCACAAGTATACTGACGCTTTCCTAGCTACTATGGGAAGTATTGCAGACCTTAAGGCTCTGGATTTGGGCCTTAACCCTCCCAGGCAGGAAGCTTCCATAGCTGACTCTTCAGCTAAGGATTCAGTTGATTCTTCAGCTGAGGCGCTAGCTGATGCCCCTGCTTCAACTGAGCCTTCCAGCAGTTCCGTCCCAGCTTCTGAGGTGCCAGAGCAAATGCCAACTGCTGACCACCTTACTAGCTAAGGATGTAGCTAGTTTAATTTCTTCAAACATATTTCGCTTTTCCTTCTTGTCAAATAATTTTTAATCTGCCTTTGGATGCTTTTTACCCCCAGCTAAGGGGCTGGTGTGTTTTTGAGCATGTTAACTTTTGGTACATATATACATCTTTGTGCTAGCTGCTTTATGTTTTTACCTGGCGTTCTTGATGCCAATGTCTTGTGTGATGGGCCCAGTTTACCTAGGCGTATAGCCCTTAGCTAATGCAACCTTGGTAGCTTAGTTATTTGATAGCTTCTTTCCAAGGCGTCTAGGTGTACTTGCGTCTTTAGATAGCTTAGGAGGCTGGGAAATGTTCCAACCTGCAGCTAGTCTTGCGGTACCTGCATGTGTTGACTATGCCAAGAGAGCCATTGGCAACGGCTCTCTGATGCCTGAGTCAGTAAGGATTATGGGAATACATTATAAATAGAAAAAGCAAGGTGGAAATGAACCTAACCTGGCGTTTCTTGACCTTGCCCAGCAATTTTTCCTACCTGGTGTAATTGCCTTGTTGGTCGTTTGAGTTACTGTAGCTGAGAATTTGATTTTTAGACAAATACCTAGTTTCCTAGAAATGGTAGAGTTTCAGATGTGATGCGTTCCAGCTTCGGGGTACAACTCTCATTCTGCTGTAGCTAGGCGATACGCTCCTTTACCTACTACCTGTTCAATCACGTAGGGGCCTTCCCAGCTGACGCCCAGCTTTCCTGCATTTAGCTCCTGGGTGTTCTGGAAGACTTTTCTCAACACCCAGTCTCCTTTCTTGAAAACTTTGGCTTTCACGTTTTTGTTGAAGCTGCGGGCTACAATCTGTTGATGTGCGGCCAATCTAACTAGTGCACTGTCTCGTAGTTCTTCGATGGTATCTAAATCATAAGACAACTCAGAATCATTTAACTCAGGGGTTAAGAGTCCATACCTGGCAGTTGGTATGGCTACCTCAGCTAGCGACACAGCTTCACAGCCATAAACTAATGAGAAGGGGGTTTGCCCGTTGCTCCCCTAGGTGTTGTTCTGTTGGCCCAGAGGACTCTAGGTAGTTCCTCTACCCACTTACCTTTTTTAGCCTTCAACCTCCTTTTGATGCCATTGATGATTACCTTATTGCTAGACTCAGCTTGTCCATTAGCTTGTGGGTACCTAGGTGTTGAGGTTACCAGGTGTATGTTCCATTCGTGACAAAATTGTCGTGTTTTATCACTTATAAACTGTGATCCATTGTCACATACAATTTCACTAGGTACCCCAAACCTGCAAATAATGTTAGTATGTATAAAAGTTATCACCTCCTCAGCCCTTACCTGCTGGAATACACCAGCTTCGATCCATTTAGAGAAGTAGTCAGTTAAGGCCAGCATGAATACTTTTTGACCTTGTGCAACTGGCAGCTTCCCTACTATGTCCATGCCCCACCTAATGAATGGCCAGGGTGTTAAGGTGGGGTGTAATGGTTCAGAGGGCTTATGTACCATACCTGCGTGGTTTTGGCAACTATCACATTTAGCTACGTACCTCTTGGCATCTTTATGCAGTGTCGGCCAATAATATCCATATGATAAGATTTTGTTAGATAAGCTCCTTCCTGCTGTATGTGAACCACACTCTCCCTCGTGAAATTCTTTGAGGGTAGTCTCCCACTGCTCCTTTTCTAAATACCTTTGCAGCATGTCCTGCTTAGCTGCATGTTTAAATAGGACTCCAGCTATCACCTGGTACCTCTGGCTTTCATGGGTAGCTTTCTTGACTCCAGCTTATCGTCTGGTAGTATGTCCCTTTCTAGGTAATCCAACAGCGGCTTTGTCCAGCTATCAGTACCTGCTTCACCACCAATGCTAAACACATTGCTTACCTCCTTACTGACACCTGGCTCAGCTAAGTGAGCGATGAGAATATTGTTGAAGCTGCATTTCCTAAGTGCAGAGCCTAGGTTAGCTAGTGCGTCAGCTTTAGTATTCTGGTCCCTTGGTATCTGTTGTATGGTGAACTCTTGAAAGAGCAATATCTTCAATTTGACCAGCTCCAAGTAGAGGGACATCTTCGAGTCTTTAGCTGTGTATTCACATTTTACTTGGCTAACGATCAGCAAGGAGTCACTATACACCTGCAACCTGGTTGCCCCTTGGTCATGAGCCACTTTCATACCTGCAATCAAAGCCTCATACTTGGCTTCGTTGTTAGTAGCTTTAAAATCACAGCAAATAGATCGTACTATCATGTCCCCTTGTGACGACTTTAGGACTATACCTAGCCTAGCTCCTCTAAAATTGGAGGAGCCATCCACAAACAATTTCCAGCTACCTGTAGGTGTTACTTGGTTAATGTGTCGTACTTCCTCATCTGCTGAGGCAGCTAGGTTAGGACTGAATTCAGCCACAAAGTTAGCTTGGGCTTGTGATTTTATAGTCGTTCGGGGTTGGTACCTGATGTCATAGACACTTAGGGATATAGCCCATTTGCTCATCCTGCCAGTATATCCTGGTTTGCGGAGCACACCTTTTATGGGATAGTTAGTCACATTAGGATAAGCCTCGAAATAATGTCGGAGTTTCCTCAAAGCTGTATACAAAGCTAATATCAATTTTTCTAAAGATGTGTACCTGGTTTCTACATCAAGCAAAGACTTACTGATGTAGCTGCTGGCTATCAGCTTCCCTAGCTAGGACTGCACTAACAGCCGTGTTACTTACAACTAGATAAAGCTGTAAAGTCTCTCCTTGCTTTGGCTTGGAAAGTATGGGTGGAGTAGCTAGATAAGCTTTGAGTTGCTGTAAAGCAGCTTCGTGTTCTGCGGTCCAATCAAAACCTTTATTTTTCTTAAGTACATGATAGAAAGGGTGACACTTATTTGATGATTTAGAAATAAAACGATTGAGCGCAACAACTTTTCCTGTCAGCTTTTAGACTTCTTTCAGGTTTTTTGGTGATTGGATATTAATGAGTGCTCTGATCTGGTCCGGGCTAGCTTCGATTCCTCTTTGCGTAACTATGTAACCTAGGAACTTACCAGCTGGTACCCCGAACGAAGATTTTGTTGGATTCAGCTTCATGTTGTATTTTTTCAACACATCGAAGGTATCCTGCAGGTGAGACGCATGATCTCCAGCTTGTTTGGACTTTACCAGTATATCATCGATGTAAACCTCCATCGTGTCCCCTAGCTGCTTTTCAAACATCTTGTTGACTAGGCGCTGTTAGGTGGCACCTGCATTCTTAAGACCAAATGGCATGACTTTATAGCAATAGATACCTCTTTCAGTCATGAAAGCTATTTTTTCTTGGTCTTCTGGGTCCATCAGAATCTGGTTGTATCCTGAATAAGCATCTAGGAATGTGAGTCTTTCATGCCCTGCTGTAGCGTCCACCAAGGCGTCTATGTGAGGTAGGGGAAATGGATCCTTGGGGCAGGCTTTGTAAGTTCCTAGGTTACATAATTACGCAAATGGATCCTTGGGGCAGGCTTTGTAATTGCTAGATTTCCTCCTTCTTGGGTTTGACGGAGATGTTGTAGCATTCTCTAGCTAGCTTCCTGTCCCCCTTGATCTCTTACACTCCCCATTTGGTGGGGAACTTGATAGTTTGGTGGTAGGTGGATGGTACAACTTTCATCCTGTGAATCCAAGGTGTACCCATAATAACATTGTAAGCTGAAGGACAATCTACAACACTAAACCTGGTTTGCACGTTGACTCCTTTGGCATAGGTGGGGAGTGTGATTTCGCCGATGATGAGGGCAGGTTCTCCACTGAAACCATACAAGATTGTTGACTTCTTGATGATGTCCTCAGCACGGAGGACCATGCTCTGTATAACATTCTTGAATATGATATTGGCTGAGCTACCGTTGTCCACCAACACTCTCTTGATCAGACAGTTGCTGATGGTGAGGGATATGACCAGCCAATCATGATGATCAGCTTCCTCAGCTTCCTCGAAGCTGATGGTCATGCTTCGCAGCTCTCGTTCCTCCTTGCTTCTGCTGGATAGGAGCTGCTTTGGAACCTTCTCTAGCGAATCGCATAGCTGCAGAATAGGTTAGTCCACAAATTTCTGAACCTCCAGAGATAAAATTGACTACCTTGTCATGGGTTGGATCAGGTGGGGGCCCAGCTGGCTTGTTGTTATTGTCCTTACTATGTTCATCCTTCTGACCCTTCTTCCCCATGAGAGTGTCTAGGTAGCCCTTCTTCAGCAGCCAGTCAACTTCCCTTCTGAGGGCCTTGCAGTCTTCGGTTCGATGACCATGGTCACCATGGTAGCTGCACCACTGGGAGGTGTCTTTTTGACTATAAGGTTTATCCGTCTTCTTGGGCCACCTAGCTGCTGAACCTAGCTTCTCCAAGGCGTTCACTACCTCTCCTGCATCAACTTTAAAGCAGTACGAAGACAAAGGAGGGAAATCTGTATTATTGGACCTGCGAGGGGCTTCCCTAGCTACACTGCTAGCTTGATCCCGCTTTTGGTATGGCTGATGGCTCCAATCATTCCTCCTGTTGTTGTTATTATTGTTGTTGTTCTGAGTCTTCCTATCGTAGCTGCATTCTCCTCCGTACCTAGATGTGTCATCCTCCTCAACGCGGATTTCAGCCATAGCTCTAGCCCTGACTTCTTCGAAGGTACTGAATGGATACCTGGTTAGTTCATAATATAAGCGGGACTTAGGGATCAAACCTCTTCGGAATGCCTCGATTGCTGTTGGGATATCCAGGTTCTTAACAGAAATCATTTCCCTGTTAAATCGGTCCATGTATTGGCGTACAGCTTCACCTGTCTTTTGGATAATGCGGTATAGGTCGCCGGTGTGTTTTTCCTGCACCATGCTGCTAGCAAATTGCTGATAAAACTTGTTAATGAGAATAGAAAAATTAGGGATAGTACTAGCCCTGAGGGTGATGAGCCATTGTAGGGCAGGTCCACCTAAGGTGACTTCAAAGGATTTGCACATTGTAGCTTTAAGAAGGCCTTCTGGGATAGGTAGAGTCCACATCTTCTTTTTGTACTGGTTCACATGGTCGTATGGATCTGTGGTTCCATCATATAGCTTGCCAAATGAGGACAGATGCAGCTTCTTTGGAATCATGGCTCTAGCTATCTCTTCCACGAATGGTGACTTGGTGCCATCAGGGGTCTCCTCAGCTACAGGTGTAGGTGCTCCTGGCATCTTAGCTAGCATCCGCATCATCTTCCTGTTTTGGGATTCAAGGTGGGCTAGCTTCGTATCTGTGGGATCTGTCTCTTCTAGGTCGGGATTTTCTGGAGGGTCCTCAGCTTCGTCATCAGTACTAGCCTCTGAATCAGTCACCTTCAAGATACGAGGTGACATGCTAGTGCGTCGTCGTGAAGATCTCTTGGCGTTACTCTTAACAGATTCCAGTTCTTTTTGCAAATTTTCAATGATTTTATTGGACTCAGACTGAGCCTCTCGGAGAGATTCAAGAGCACCTTTCATTTGCTCAGGAGTGAATTCAATCATTTTGGATTAAGTGTTTGAAGAAGAAATCGATGATAGAGGATTAGATATGAAATCTAGCTGTAGGCCCCACGGTGGGCGCCAAACTGTTTATGCTAAATTCTGCTTAAGACAAAACTAAGCTAGGAGCTACAGCTAGAATGCAGCTAGGTAGCTGGATGCTGCTGGACACAGCTAGGACGAATAAAGAAAGCAAGAACAGAAAGAAGAGAAAGATACCAAGGATGGTGAAGCGGAAACCCGTGGAATAAGGGAAAACCGCGGGTGGCTTTGAGTCCACCAATCCACTATAATCTTGGTTACAGCGCTAGTATTTTTGTATCAAAGTAATTCGTAAGCTTATGAACAATGTTTAAATCTCAGAATGTAAATGCTATATGTGTAAAAGCTTGTGTCTTCTATTCAATCATTGAGCTATATATATACTGAGGAAAAATGTCCGTTTGAACCAGCCTCAGCAACGGCTTGTAACCGTCCTTGAATCTTCGTTCATATCTGTAATCAATTCATTGAACACAATCTTCATTCGTAATTATCTTCCTGTATCTTTGACTTTATTCTCAGCGAGATTTTAGGCTTTGATGTATGTTGACTCATAACGCTTTTAACAGAGCTGAGTTCCTTAGCTGGGAGGCACTAGCTGTCCTTCATAGCTGGTAGTCTTTAAGATGGAATTCCTTAGCTGGAGATCCTAAGCTGGAAGATCAAGCTGTAATAATTATTTAACCTGCACATGTAGCTGCGTAATTTTTCATGGTATAACATAGATTGTCCTTCAGCTTACAATGTTATAATGGGTACGCCTTTGATTCACAGGATGAAAGTTGTGCCATCTACCTATCACCAAACTACCAGGTTCCCCACAAAATGGGTACTTCAAGAGATCAAAGGAGACCAGAAGATAGCTAGGGAATGTTACAACATCCAACACCCAGCAACCCTAACGAACAGGATATTGAAGAAGTAGTGCTGGACCCAGTTAAGCCAGAGCAGACAGTGCAGGTTGGTGCATCTCTACCACCGGAAGAAAAAGCTAGGATTATTGAATTTCTCAAGAACAACATCACCTGCTTTGCGTGGACACATGAAGACATGGTTGGGATTGATCCTGCCATTTGCACTCGCAACCTGAATGTAGATCCAAACCATAAACCCATCAAACAGAAGAGAAGAAAATTTGCACTAGAACGCAACCTGATCATCAATGAGAAAGTAGAAAAGCTGCTGCAAGCGGGTAAGATTAGAGAAGTCAAATATCCTGACTGCCTAGCTAACGTGGTTGTGGTAGGAAAGAAGAACGGCAAATGGCGAGTCTGCATAGACTTCACAGACCTAAACAAGGCTTGCCCCAAGGATCCATTCCCCCTACCACACATAGACGCCTTGGTGGATGCTACAGCAGGGCATGAAAGACTCACATTCCTTGATGCTTACTCCGGGTACAACCAGATTCTGATGGATCCAGAAGACAAAGAAAAAACAGCTTTCATGACTGAAAGAGGTATCTATTGCTATAAGGTTATGCCCTTTGGTCTCAAAAATGCAGGTGCCACCTACCAGCGCCTAGTCAACAAGATGTTTGAAAAGCAGCTAGGGGACACGATGGAAGTCTACATCGATGATATGCTGGTAAAGTCCAAGCAAGTTGGCGACGATGTGTCACACCTGCAGGACACCTTTGACGTGCTGAAGAACTACAATATGAAGCTCAACCCAACAAAATGCTCATTTGGAGTCCCAGCTGGTAAGTTCCTAGGTTACATAGTCACGCAGAGAGGAACTGAAGCTAGCCCAGATCAGATCAGAGCACTGATCGACATCCAGTTCCCAAAAAACCTAAAGTAAGTTCAAACGCTGACAGGAAGAGTTGCTGCACTCAACCGTTTCATCTCCAGATCATCAGATAAGTGCCACCTTTTCTATCATGTTCTTAAGAAGAATAAAGGTTTTGATTGGACTGCAGAACATGAAGCTGACTTACAGCAGCTAAAAGCCTACCTAGCTACTCCACCCATACTCTCCAAACTAAAGCAAGGAGAGACCTTGCAGCTTTACCTAGATGTGAGTAACACGGCTGTTAGTGCAGTACTAGCTAGGAAAGCTGACAGCCAGCAGCTGCCAGTATACTACATCAGTAAGTCCGTGCTTGATGCCGAAATCAGGTACACATCTTTAGAAAAATTGATATTAGCTTTATATACAACTTCCAGGAAGCTTAGACATTATTTCGAAGCTTACCCCATATGTGTTATGACTAACTATCCCATAAAAGTTGTGCTACGCAAACCAGAATATACTGGCAGGATGGCAAATGGGTCGTATCCCTAAGTGCCTATGACATCAGGTACCAACCCCGGACAGCTATAAAATCACAAGCCCTAGCTGATTTTGTGGCTGACTTCAGTCCTAACCTAGCTGCTGCAGCAGACGAAGAGGTAAGACACATCAACCAGGTAACACGTACTGGTAGCTGGAAGCTGTTTGTGGATGGATCCTCTAATTTTAGAGGAGATGGACTAGGTATAGTCCTAAAGTCACCACAAGGGGACATGATAGTACGTTCTATTTGCTGTGATTTTAAAACTACTAACAATGAAGCCGAGTATGAGGCTTTGATTGCAGGAATGATTGTGGCTCATGACCTAGGGGCAGCCAAGTTACAGGTATACAGTGACTCCTTACTGATCGTGAGCCAAGTGAAAGGCGAGTACGCAGCTAAAGACTCGAAGATGTCCCTCTACCTGGAGCTGGCCAAGTCCAAGACCTTGAAATTTCAAGAATTTACTATACAACAAATACCAAGAGATCAGAACACCAAAGCTGATGCATTAGCTAACCTAGGTTCATCATTAAGAAAATGCAACTTCAGCAACATTCCCATTACTCACCTAGCTGAGCCAGCTATCAGCAAAGAGGTTAACAGGATACTTAGTATTGACAACACAGCAGGTACCGATAGCTGGACGAAACCCTTGCTAGATTACTTGGAAAGAGACATATTACCAAACTATAAGTTGGAAGCTAGGAAGCTGCGTATGAAAGCCAGCAGGTACCAGGTAATATCTGGAGTCTTATTCAAGCATGCAGCTAAGAAAGACATGCTGCAGAGGTGCTTGGAAAAGGAGTAATGGGAAGCTACCCTCAAGGAGTTCCATGAGGGAGAATGTGGCTCACATACAGCAGGAAGGAGCTTGTCTAACAAAATCCTATCCTATGGATACTATTGGCCACCGTTGCGTAAGGATGCCAAAAGGTATGTAGCTAAATGTGATAGTTGCCAAAAGCATGCAGGTATGGTACATAAGCCCTCTGAGACATTACACCCCACCTTGACCCCCTGGCCATTCATGAGATGGGGCATGGACATAGTAGGGAAGCTACCAGTTGCACCAGGTCAAAAAGTGTTTATGCTGGCCTTAACTGACTACTTTTCTAAATGGATTAAAGTAGGCGCATTCCAGCAGGTAAGAGATAAGGAGGTGATTACTTTTATACATACTAACATTATTTGCAGGTTTGGGGTACCTAGTGAAATTGTTTGTGATAATGGATCACAATTCATAAGTGATAAAACGCGGCCGTTTTGTCATGAATGGAACATCAACCTGGTTACCTCAACACCCAGGTATCCACAAGCTAACGGACAAGCTGAATCCAGCAATAAGGTAATCATTAATGGAATCAATAGGAGATTGAAGGCTAAAAAAGGTAAATGGGTAGAAGAGCTACCTAGAGTCCTTTGGGCCAACAGAACAACACCTAGGGGAGCGACAGGACATACCCCCTTTTCATTAGTCTATGGCTGCGAAGCTGTGCTGCCAACTGAGGTAGTTGTGCCAACCGCCAGGTATGGGCTCTTAACCCCTGAATTAAATGATTCTGAGTTATCTTATGATTTAGATACCATCGAAGAACTACAAGACAATGCGCTAGTTAAAATGGCCGCCGAGCAACAAAATTGTAGCCCGCAGCTTCAACAAAAACGTGAAAGCCAAGGTATTTAAGAAAGGAGACTGGGTGTTAAGGAAAGTCTTCCCGAACACCCAAGAGCTGAATGCAGGCAAGCTGGGAGTTAGCTGGGAAGGGCCATACCTGATTGAGCAGGTGGTAGGTAAAGGGGCATATCGCCTAGCTACAGCAGAATGGAAAGCTGTTCCCAGAAGCTGGAATGCATCACATCTGAAACTCTATCATTTCTAGGAAACCAGATACAAGCTAGATATCAAATTCTCAACTGCAGTAGCTCAAACGATTACCAAAGCAATTACACCAGGTAGGAATAATTGCTAAGCAAAGTCAAAAACGCCAGGTTAGGCTCTCTTCTACCTTGCCTTGTCTATCTATAAGGTATTCTCAGAACCCTTACTGACTTAGGCATCGGAAAGTCGTTGTCTATGCCAACGGCTGTCTTGGCAGAGTCAACACACACAGGTACCGCAAGAAAAGTTATAGATTGGAGCGTCTCTTAGCCTCCCAAAGCTATCTAAAGATGCAAGCACACCTAGACGCCTTGGAATGTAGCTATTAGCAGTACTTGATAGCTGGGATACCAAGGTTACACCGGCTAAGGGTTATACACCAAGGTAACTGGGCCCATAACACAAGACATTGGCTTGAAAAACGCCAGGTAAACACACAAAGGAGCTAGCTCATTACGCTAAAGTTCTAAACACATTAATGCATATATGTACCAAAAGTCATCATGTTCTAAACATCTAAAAGACACACCAGCCCCTTGGCTGGCGGTAAATAGCATTTTTGAGAAATTAAAATTGTTTGACAAGAACATAAAACTAAAACCTTTAAAGAGTTAACTAGCTACATTCCTAGCTAGCAACCTGATCAGCTGTTGGCATTTATTCTGACACCTTAGATGCTGGAAGGACTGGGTCGGAACCGCTAGATGGTTCAGCTGTGGCAGGGGCATTAGCCTGGACCTTAGCTGAAGAATCAGCTGTAGAAGTCTCCTGTCTAGGAGGGTGAAGGTCCAAAGCCAAAGCTTTGAGATCCGCAATGCTCCCCATGGTAGCTAAGAAGGCGTCAGTATACCTGTGCAGATCTTTCTTCTCCACATTTCTGAACAACATCAAGTAGGCCAGCTTGGCAGGCTCAATAATCTGAACTTCCTCCATTTTGTCCAAGTGAAGCTCCTTTTGATGCGCCAGCTGAGCACTTATAACATCCTTCTCCCCAATCACTTCTGCCAGCTTCATAGCAGCTACCTTAGCCTCTTCCCTGGCAGCAGCAATCTCAGCTTCTGCTGATGCTGCAAAAAGATTTTTTGCCTCTCTCTCTTTCTCTAAGAGCAGTGTCTCAGCTTTCCGCTGCTCCTCAGCATGGGATTTCTCCTTCTTCGCCCTACTCAGCTCTTCCTTTAAGCTAGCAACTTCAGCTTGAGAAACTTTGAGCTGGGCAGACACTGAGGCAGCTGCTCTCAAGCTGGAACGTGCCGCTAGGCAGTTTTGTAGGACCTAGCACAGGATACTAAGGTATAAGAAAAAATAAAGAGCAGCTGAAAGGTATTTAAAGTTTAAACTTAGTAAAAGTTTACCTAAAGAGAGTGCTGGACGGCATGGTTAACCGTCACCTCAGGATCCTGCAACCTTAGGCGCTAGGCCGCAGCAGGAAAAAACAACCTATCTACATGCGGCCAGATGCCGTTATTTAACCCATCCTCTGACAGAAAGTCTGCAGGCATAGTCAGGTTTATCGTTGACGAACCAGGGGTAGGTGGGTCTAAGTCCAGCTTGATTAGAGGAGGGGGCATGCTAGGAACTGTAGCAGCAGCCTTGGCAGGCGTAGCAGGTTTAGATTGGGTGGAAGTAGTAGGTTCCTCCATCTTCTTTCTCTTAAGCCGAGCCATAGCATCAGCTTGGGACAGGGTACTACCTTTAGCTACACAAACGACAAAGTGTAAGAACTAATACAATTTTCCTAGAGAATTCGTTGACAGCTAGCAAGTGGGTTATTTTACCTGAAGTCATGGAGTTATTTCCTGAAGTAGCAGGAGTTAGGGAAGTAACAGGAATAGCCCTAAAAAGTGGAGTGTAGGTCCTCTTGGTTGGAGAGATGCTAAGGAAAACCTTCGCCCTTTCGTCCCTATCCTCGAGACTTTCGACAGTCTCAGCAGCACCTATAAAAAAGACAAGGTTAAGAATTACAGTTAACAAAATATTCAAGAAAATAGGAAGAATATAGTAAAAAATACCTCCAGCAGGCCAACCAGAGGGAAGATAGACCCCAGCTTCGCCAAGGGAATCCTTGGCGACGAAGAAAAAATGAGTCTTCCAGTAAGACTGAGAAGCACCAGCCCCTTCTACAGGACTTAGGTACTTAGGCTTTCGCTTCAGGGTCACCTTCTTAGGGTTAATGATTTTGAGGTTATAGGTGGTAAGACAGTCTTCTAGGGCCAAGGCAGGACTCCAATCCCTAGTGGCTGACTCTATAGTGTAACAGATCTTCCAGAATCCTGGCATAAGCTGGCCAGGGGAAAAGTTCAGAACCTCTATGAAAGAATGGATTAGGGGTGGAAACTCAAAAGTATACCCTAACAGGAAAGGGTACTCGTAGAAGCAGATATGATTATCCGCAGTTTTCTCCGGTCTATCTAACTTATCTGGGACTATAAACTCAGTACTCTCAGGAAACCCTCCTCTAATTCTAATATTTTCAATATCGTCCCATGTAATACTAGAAGCAACATCGTATTTTGCCTTTCCCATGGATGTGGTTTTTGGAGAAAACACTTTTTTCCTAGCTGACTGCTTGATAGGCATGCAGAGAAACGAAGGAGAGAAGAAAGAGGAAAAACTTATCAAAGAAGAAAGGAGATTAAACAAAAAGGATCTTTCGAAAATCTTTTGATTTAAAGTCGTTCTGACGAAAACGGCTGGTATTTATTGCTTTGCTTAAATGAGCCAAAGTAATGATTAAACTCAATCTTTAAAGATAAGCGTACTTCATTTATATCTTTTTGGTCTCTTGAGTTTCCATCTTTTATGCTAAACGTTATACTGAAATTATATCTTAAAGTCATGAAAATAACTTGTAGCTTTACTACGCAACACAAGGAGTACAAGCTACAAGTTAGGGGCAATTGTTATGTCCTGAAAATTAACTCAGCTACATATGCAGGTTAAATGATTATTGCAGCTAAGATCCACCTGCTTGGGTTCTCCAGCTAAGGAATTCCAGCTTGGGTCCACTAGCTATGAAGAACCAGCTTAGACCTCTCACTCAACTTTACTAAACACGTCGTGGATCAGTTATTACCAAGGCCTAGAATTACGCAAAGACCAAGTCCAAAATACAGTAAGAGAGAAACGGATGAAGACTCATTCAAGGCCATTAACTACGGATATGGGCGAAGATCTAGGAGCGGTTACAAGCCGTTGTGAAGGCTAATTCAAACGGATATTTATCTTAGTATATATAGCTCAATGATTGTATAATAT
This sequence comes from Patellifolia procumbens, assembly GCA_947645195.1. Taxonomy (NCBI): domain Eukaryota; kingdom Viridiplantae; phylum Streptophyta; class Magnoliopsida; order Caryophyllales; family Amaranthaceae; genus Patellifolia; species Patellifolia procumbens. Next base: position 9,126,002 of record CANSGD010001328.1, read on the forward strand.
ACGGACACAAGTACTACGCATTCAGCATTTACATTCAAAAAGCATACGTTGTTCTTAGCTTACAATCTGCTTTGATACATAGAATTCTAGGGCTGTAACTGATATTATAGTGGATTGGTGGACTCAAAGCCACCTGCGGTTTTTCCTTATTCCACGGGTTTTCGCGTCACCATCCCTGGTGTTCTTGTCTTTGTCTTTTCTTGCTTTCTTTGTTCATCTTAGCTGTACTCACTCACTCCCAGCTACTTTGTCACCTTCTAACTGTAGTACCCAGCTTAGTTTTGTCTTATGCAGATTTTAGCATAAACAGTTGGGCTATCAGCGAGCAGACAGGAAGGGCGAGTAAGTGCCGCGAAAGGGAAAGAGGGTGATGTTGTGGGTCCTACGGTGGCGTCGGGTGCAGGGTCTAGTCGTCGGCGTCATTTGGCTGCGTTTTTGGTGCTCCGGCGATGGCTGTGTGGTGGTGGTATGCTAGGTAGAAAACAGAGGGAGAGAGTGTGGCGGGAAGAAGAGAAGAGATGTGAGTGTTTGAAGTGTTGTTTTGGGTTGTAAAGACAGCAATTTATAGCCATCATAGAAGGGTCTAGAACTATATTTGCTAAGGAAAAAGGTTTTCTTGGAGAAGAGTTTGCTTAGTGAAGTAGGAAAATGTTGTTGATTTCCTCTATAGCTTCAAGAGGAAGGAGGTGGCGAAGGTCAACATGGGAAAGTCAACATTTACAAATTAGTTTTCTTTTGCCTTTTTAATTAACTTGTTAGTACTAGCATACCAATTTACTATTCTTATAACTAATAACTAATAACTTTAAAATTTTGATAAATTTTCATTTATAAATAATTTTTGAAATTATGAAAATAACAATAATAACTTAAGTTTAATCAACGTTAATAAATTAAAGTAAGTCGCTTTATATATAAACATATACATATATAATTAAAGAAAACTTTAATTAATTATGATTTTTGCTTAATCAAACACGTTTAATTTTCTCGGATATTACATTTAGACTAGTATCATATCCTAAGGTTAGGATTATGTAAAGTATCATGTATAGGGAACCCTTTTTATGGTTCATACGAGGCTATTAATTATGAAATTACGTGTTGTTGAGCATGTTAATTGCCTATAATGTTTATTACATGATTGAATGGATGTTTGATTCAAACATGTTTGATATGGGAATATTTATACTACGATCCCTCATGTGAATCATGGTCTTTAATCTTGGATTAATATTTATTATTAGATTATGGATTTTGATATTGTTTCCCTTGTTATTATTTCGTTACTTCTCACCGAGGACTTTGTGAGTAAGTAGGATTGGAATTTTATTATTATTATTTTACTGTTTTGCAAAGACCGAGGGCTTTGTAGGATATGTATATTTATTGTTTTTGGACATTTCAATTGTTGATTTAAGTCAACAAATAAATTTGAGGATTAATTTCATGGTCAATTGGAATTGTTTGATCATATTATTTAATCCTAAGATAAAAGTGGAATTTTTGTTGTATCCATGTTATGTGTTGGTTGTCTTATTAGAGTCCAACATCGAATAACGTATTAATACTTAAAGTGGAAATTGAATAGCAATAGGTTTAGACTTGTGCATGTCTGAAGTCTTGGACTAGTATGAGTTGGAGTACATGGTGGTAGCCCATGACATTATTAGTGCCGGATTGATCGTCGTGCACTATTTTTATTTAAAAGGTTCCTCGATGTCGTAAGTCAGGGGCTTACAGAGTCGCCCCGTCATTCGTCTTCTAAATTGAAGGCTAGGTTTGCTTGGACAACTCGATCCATTGACTATTCAATTTACTGAATGAATTATCATGTTATATTTTTTGTGAAGTCGAGTCTTATTTTGTGAGTTGAAGTTTTGGAGTATTACTATTAATAATGTTATATTGCTTAGTAGTATCATACTAGGTTTTCGTATTTTGTATTGTTATGTATGTACTCAGCTTTTCTAATTACTTGCTTTTCTGTGTGTCTATCATGGTTGTGCTTATTGATCCTGTGATGACCCTTAATTGACGAGCAGTCTACAATTGAGTATTTGCCTACAGGTTTGAAGATATGATGCATAATTCATGCTCATTTGGGAATTGGGAGATATTGATGAGAGATCGCTTTCTTACTTATGTTGCTTCGTATATATATTCCTTTCGTTAAGTTACTTTATGTATTATTTATTTTGAGTTCTTTAAGTTGGTTTTAAAGTACGTTTGAAGTTTGGATAATGTTTTGATAATTATTATGGTTTTGAGTATATATTAAAGTTTTATTCAATGTTTTTCGCTGCAAAATTCTGACTCAAACGATACATTATCACACGGGCGATAATGCTTTGATAATTCTCTATTTTATGTTGGAAAAATATATATTTTATAAAGAGAGAATTGTCGGGGTGTTACATAAGAAACATAACACAACATCAAATGAGCAACCAAATGATCAGATAAAAATATTGGAATTACTTCAAGAAAACAGATGTAACTAAGATGCAATGAGCAACATAAATTATGATTTGGCATAATCCATCCACATAAAACACATGGCCTAGGCAAAGTACAAGTGAAACTAATTATCTACTCATTTGCAAGATAATGAGCAAAAAAAATCATCGATGAATAACAAAATGAAACTATACTCATTTGTCAGAGAAATGGGCAGAAACTTAACACAATTAATGTATATAAGCTAAAATAAAGGAATGAAGAAAATCAAACCTTAACAATTGAAATGACACAAAAGTATAAAAGCTAAAATAAAGGAATGGAGAAAATCAACAAAAAAAAAAAGCAAATGAGTAAAAAAAAAAGAATTCTAAACCTAAATCAAAAACATATTGGGGGACGTGGTCGCACGCGTTTACCAAAGATAATATTTATTAGTCCAACTTTCCAACACAATTAATGTAGGAGGTAAGTTGGGTCGAACCTCAGATACTTAGGTACCAAAGTATGTGTATAAGAGATTGAAAAGGGGTTTTTTCCAGACTAGCGCAATTATTCAAATTGGAAACAATGATTTCACTAGAGAATAACAAGAACAATCAAATTCTATATTAAACTCTAGTTTGTTAATCATGAATGAAGAACAAAAGAATCAGCAATTATTCTAAGTTCTAGTAAAAGATTAATTGAGGAGAGAAACTAGTTGTACTTCATAGCAATCAAATCAATAATCCTATAATCAAAGTAGAAAGCAAAATTATAATTAAGAAATTATTCATAAAAGAAACCTCACAATAAACTAACTGAAGATCAAATCACCGTTCTCAAGAGTAGATTTACGCTACGATCGGCATAGAGTTTATCAACAATTCTTCATTAATCAAAACTAACATGAAAGGATTAGAGAGGGGAAAGGGTGGTTTCTCTCTCTAATTAGGTTTGTAAAAGATAAGAATAATAGTTAAGTTAAGAGACTAATAAAAATTGAGTTAATAAAGCAAAAGAGATCGACAAAACACAAACGCGTGCCCAGACCCGTGATGCGCGAGTCGCACATGCTAGGCGCGCGGGGTGCGCACGGATACTGCCTGTTGTGCGTTTTTTACCTGCTGGGAGGCTCGTTGTTGCGCGAGTCGCGCCTTGGAAGTGCGCTGGGTGCGCACGAATTTTGATCTGCTTGGCTGCTACATTCCTGGCTGGAGATGTGCGTGGGGGGCGCGAGGAAGTGCGTGGCTCTCGCACACCTACTGCCTCCAAGGTCGTTAGCCTACTGTGGGGTGTGCGAGCGGATGCTTGGCTCCGTACTTGGTTGCTTGGTCGAATGAATGTGGCTGCCATGTGAGATATGCTTATGAAGGCTTGGCATGCTTGGTTGATGCTTTACGAGCTCCATAGTTCCTCATACGAAACCCATGCTTTACACTCGAACCGACATGTTAGCCAACAAACGTTTGGATGTGAACCATCATCAAACCATAAACACCTCTAAAGTACCCAAATCATCCTAATTCTCCAAATACCACACTTAGGCTAATAATTACAAAACTCCACTTCTGAAGGCTTAAACCTTTACAAGACGAGCTCCGAAATACTCTAAAAACACGCCTAATGTGGTCTCATCACATATATTGAAAAAGAGCATAATTCAAATGAACATATATAAAAATGAGCGAAATTCCAAATGCTTGAGAGATATCATATCAAAACCTAAAACAAAAATAAATAAATAAATAAACTAAACATAAACATAAAACCTAGTGCTTCTGCTAAGAAACTTAAGATGAGATGATGGATGATTTCGGGATGATCACGTGCAGTCTTGGCTCGAGCCACGTGCTAGTTGGGATGACTTGCAAAATAGATGGAAGACTAACCGGGGGGTATTCAAGGTGAAGCCCCTCTGATGCCTAAGTCAGCGATGCGGAGTTGTAATGGGAATGATGACGTAAGATTTATGTAAGCAATAAAAGTGAGTAGGTGGAGAATTGATTACCCTTACTTATATGATAGTTTATAGGCACAAGTTTCTAGAAAGGGAATTTGGAGTTGTGGGATCCCATGTGAGATAACTTCCAATCCGAATCTTTTAAGGGTGATGGGTATTTTTGTCTTTTCCATGAGAAATTGGGGTGGACACTAGGTGGGCCCAAACAATTAGCCCCGCGCCAAGGGCGTAAAACGTGACGACCCCGTGAGTTGACGGATTGGGCCGTCAGCGAAATGTCATTTTAACCGAATGTTTAGGAGGCCGAGGGTGGTTAGGACACTGTTCGTTGCATTCTGAGGATAGCCTAGATGTGGACCACTGATTTCTGAGGGTTGTATTATGCCACTCCCCTTTGGATTCCGAGGGACGCACTTATGATAATATTCACTGGATTCTGAGGGCACCCTCGGACACTGTTCATCGGATTCTGAGGAGGGCACCTGACTTAATGAATTTCGAGGGCCGCACTATGTACTATGTACCCTTTTTGTATTCCGAGGGCGGCATGTGGTATTGTTTACCAAATTCTAAGGCAGCTCCTTGTTGTTATACAGTAGAAGTCCGAGGGGGGTAGAAATGAGCCTTGTCCCTCAAATTGCGAGACAGCCCTTTGTTAATAGAAGTCCGAGGAGGGTAGTATTGGCATTGTCCCTCAAATTCCAATGCAACCCCTGGTTAATAGAAGTCCGAGGAGGGTAGTATTTCCATTGTCCCTCAAATTCCGAGGCAACCTTTTGACATTGTTTGTGAAATTCCGAGGACCACCATGGTCTTGAATTCCAAGCACATGCATGCTTTGTTTTGAACATCTTAGCCAGATTTAGCCAAGCGCTTGTGGTTGAAGAGTTGGGGTTTCAGATTCACCAAGGGCTTATGAGCCCCTTGGTAGTCCGAGCACCGACACGCGGTTTGTAAAGGGGGTTTGCACTTAGCCAAATTTTGTCTTATGGAAGTAGGATGAGTGGTCTGAGGACGACCATTGAGGATGGTAGGGTGTCGGAGTGCACCAAGGGCTAATGAGCCCCTTGTTAGTCCGAGCACCTACATATGCCTTGTTGAAGGGCTTTGTACTTAGCCATATTTTGTCTAAGTGTAAAATGTAAATGGTGTCCATAATTTCGAGGACGGCCGCTGGGTACGGTTGGGTATCGGAATTCACCAAGGCCAAATGAGCCCTTTGGTAATCTGAGAACCTACATATGCCTTGTAGAAGGACTTTTTTCTTAGCCATATTTGGTCTAAGTATAGAATCAGTGGTGTCCCTTAGGAGTCCGATGACGACCACTGAGGATCGTAGGGTGTCGGAATTCACCAAGGGCTTATGAGCCCTTTAGTAGTCTGAGCAACTACATATGCCTTGTTGAAGGGCTTCGTACTTAGCCATATTTTGTCTAAGTGTAAATTGTAAGTGGTGTTCATAATTCCGAGGACGACCACTGGGTATGATAGGGTGACGAAATTCACCAAGGGCTAAGAGCCCTTTGGTAGTCCGAGCACCTACATATGCCTTGTTGAAGGGTTTCGCACTTGGCCATATTTTGTCTAAGTGTAAAGTGTAAGTAGTGTCAATAATTACGAGAACGACCACTGGTATGATAGGGTGGCGGAATTCACCAAGGTCTAATGAGTCTCTTGGTAGTCCGAGCACCTACATATGCCTTGTTAAAGGGCTTTGTACTTAATTGGTGTCACTAATGAGTCCGAGGACGTTTTGACAACTGTTTATGGGATGTTGTGCCTTTGATAAGACATCTGTACATTTGACAAGACATTTACTTTTGCCTTGGAAGACGCGGAGTCACTGTTCATGGCGGTACTGTAGATTGAGCCAAACGTAAATTTGGCTTGTTAGGCTAAGTATTTTCTTTGAAAAAGCCCAAAAGAGGGTTGTCGCTTGAGCGACTTTTGAGAGTGAATAGTGTCAGAGAGAATGGCATTTAGGTTGGTATTTATAACTTCATTTTTCACCTTAGAGAATTCATTTGCTTCTGCTCTCATCTCTCTCTACTTTCTCTCTCTATTCTTCTTTGGTGTTCTTGCCTTCTTTAAAGATCTTCAACCCAGGTACGTTTTTTTCTATTTTGCATCTATTTCGTTACTTCAGTTTTGAATAAGGCCATGTGGCCATTTGAGAATTTGGTTGATAAATAATGGATGCTCAATCTAATCCGAGCACCCCCCCCCCATGCCTTTTCCCTTTTTGATTCTGAGGGGGTACCTTTGACATGTGACTCGAAAAGCCTTGAGGAGGAGTCCGAGGGAGAGATTCTATATCTCGTGGGAGGTGTCCATAGCCTTTCCCTCCAAAAAATATAGTTACTTAAACTCTTTTTTGAATAATGGTGTAGTGACAATCCAATAAAAATTGATGGCCGATGAAGAGGCAAGCACATCCGGAGCCGAGATTGTTTATCCACCTTTAGAACCCGAGGGGGATCCCGCCAACTACTTTGGTAGGCCGATATGGTTGGCGTCTTTGGATAAAGATATAGAATACTTTGTGTCAGTGTACTTCATAAAAAACCCTTTCGTGTTATACAAGACGAAGGTTGTAGCTACTGTGCTGACTCCTCCACCGGGGTGCATAGCTGTTTATAAGGCGGATTTTGAGATAAGTCTTAGGTTTCCGTTGCACCCATTCATTAAGAAACTATTGAACTAATACAACTTGACCATTTCCCACATCTTGCCAAATACTTGGGGCTCCGTTAAAGCAGTTTTGTCTATATGTGGGATGCTCGGCGTTTGTTGCACTGTCCGACTGTGGAGGCATATATAGAAGCTAATGGAGGCGACAACTGAGCACCACGGGGCTGGATGGTGGTTCTTCCAGACCCATTCAATGTATAAAGTGCTTAAAAATTCCGTGACCTGCCAAAAGGAATTCCGAAGGGAGCTCGTTTTTGTTTACCATGGTTATGGTTAGGATATTCCGATCATCCATCACCGAGATGACGCAAACACCTACCTCAACCTTAGGGTTCTTCAATTATTCGAGGAGGAGGCGGTTGTGGCATCAAAGAGAATAGATGGATGTGAGGCTTGGGTTCCTCCTAACTGGCTTACAAGGTCCGGGTATTTGACAAACGAGCACTCTTTGTCGGCTGTTGGCATTAGTGCGGCATAAAATAGGGGTAAATACTTGCATAAATATTGTTGCATATATTGCCCGAGGCCTGTTAGATTTCGAGATGGACGAGAGATTAACTACTCGTCAACTGATGACTGAACAACTTCGTCAAGACTTGGCGGCTAAAAGGAAGGCCATTCCGACGCTGCTTGAGGTACGTAAGTGTGTGCTTTTGTCTCATGCTCGATCTAAGGTGGTACTCTTATGTTTCTGTTCTCTTTGTTGCAGGATCCGCATCATCCTCAAAAGAGGACGTCTAGATCGAAGAAAGTCAAGGTGGCGCCGAGGAAGAAGCCGAGTGGGACCGTTGTGACAACTACAATGATCTCGGCTGAGAGTTCTCAGCCAATTGTTGAGGGGGTATCCTCGTCCCCTCATCAAGTTATGGAAGAGGAGGAAGTGCTCGAGCCCCTCATGGGTTTCAAGGATGAAGAGGTGGATCCTTCCTCTAAAAGGCCAAAGCCTGCTGCTGAGGATGCGCCTCGTCCTTGAACTCAATTGTCCGACGCGGAATCCTGTCGGCGTGTTAAGAAGGTGATGGCTTCCCTTTACACGGACGCGGACGAAGCCCTGCTAGATGCGGTGCCGCATGTCGACGAGGTTTCCCAACTCCATGTTTTTTGGTTGGACGTAAGTATTCTTAGTTTTAGAACTATTTTTCCTAGGACGAGATACATTGTTGTCCTGTTTTTGCTTTTAATTCTGCAGCTGTCTGTTCGGATGACATACTTGTCCCGACAGTGCTATAAGGCCAGCCAAAGTTTGTGGAGGCCGAGGACAAACTGAGGGTGCTCGAGGAGAAACAGGCAAAACATCACGACAAGACCTGGAAGTTGTCCGAGGCACTTCGGATATTTGAGACCGAGCTTGATCGTGCCAAGAGGGCCATTGAGGCCGATCAAAAGGCCTTCGACGAAGAACGAGCCTCTCTCTAAGATAAAATTGCTATACTGACCCGAGAGAGAGATGAGGTTGTTCGTAGATATGAGGGCCTGGCTAAGGAGCTAGTCGAGGCCAAAGAGAGACTCGACCAGGTCGTCCCTCCTGCTGCCCAACTGAAAAGGCTGGAGGATTCCGGAGAGGGTAAGCAGGTCTTGTCGGCTTGGTTGGAAAGCTGGAAAGGCTCCAAGGATGGGCAATGCTTCAGTTCCTAGGTCGGCCAAGTCAGTCTCAAGATTGGGACGGGCGAGGACACACTCAGTTCGAGGCTGATTCCTAGAAGGCTGGAGTGGATTGGTCCGCCCTCCATGGCGCCTATAAGGAGATAATTGATGCCGAGGAGGAGGCCTTGCTGAAAGAGATGGCGGCTGAGCTGGAAACCGAGCTTCAGACCGATGATGAGGATGAGTAGGGCAAGGATGAGGATAATGGTGAAGAGGAAGACGACGGCATTGAAGGTGATGGTGATGGGAAGGCCGCAGAGTAGTTTTTTGTTGTTTTTCTGAGCACTTTTGTAATACCCCGACTTTCTAAACTATATTATTAGCTTTAAAACGTATTAATTACGTTAAAAATTATATTATTAGCGAAAATACGTGTTAATTAAAAATTTTGAGTTTTATTAAAGTATCGTTTTTTATTATGATTTTATTTCCAATTATTTTAAACACGCTAATTATTTTGATATAGTATTATTTTCATTATTGATTTAATTAGTTAGTATTAAAATTATTTTTAACAACTACTTTATTATTTCATTAAAATGTTATTTCATGTACTAGTATAAACATTTTGATGTACAAATTTTAGTTAAACAAGTTTTCTAAATTTACAACACATGCCCTTATCACTCCCATAGCTTATCATGACCACTTATCACTTATCACCCTCCATCATCATCTTCCTCCTTCACCCAACAACCATAGTAATGGTTTCTCCAAAACCTCAAGCAAACCCATAACTTCCCACTTGCAAAGTCAGATTTTTTCCACTCAAAATCTGACTAAGACCAACTCTCTAGTCAAAATCCAATCTCTCTTCAACCTCCATATCTCACCCTCATCAATGGGAGCTTGACCATTCAAACAAAAAAATCAGAAATTTGGCCTATAAATACCCCATCTATACCCACCCAAGAACTCAAGAAAATCAGATTCAAGGTTTGCTTCACTCTCTTCTTTCTCCCCTCTAAAATTCTTATTTTGGTTTTGAAAAAAAATTAAGAAAATAAAATAACAAAACCACCATTAAAACCACCCAAAGCTCCACCACTTAAACCACCACAACCAAAACCCGGACCACCCTCTCCGACCAACCGCCGCCGCAGCAGCAGCCCAACACGCAGCCCCCCTCCTTCTTCGCACCTCCCTACTCGACCCCAGCCACCCAAAATGCCACCCCCTTGCTACCACCCAAGCCAGCCGCACGCCCAGCCACCGTGGCCACCCTCCGACCGCCGAGGGTCGTCGAAAACCGGCACAAACCGGCAGCCATCCCCTCCTTTGTTTTCCTTCACTTCTTTCCTCTTCTACTGCTTCTTTTCTTTTATTTCCTTCTCATATTTTGTTTTCCCTTAAACCCAAATGACCCAAATAAACTCTCCATTACTTACATGAACCCAAAGCCCAAATTCCCCTCCACTTAAATCTGAAATTTTATTTAGCTTAGCCCAACACCTTAAATTAACCCATCTTTCTTTACTAGTTTTATTTTGTTTAATTGAAATAAAAGTTCCATTTAACTTTATTATTTCCATTAGTGATTATATTAATTTTTCATAAATTAAAAATATTTCTAAGTTTCTAAAACAAAATAATAAATATATTGAAGTTGATTTTCTATGTTTATTTAAATTATTTATAATGTTTAAGTCAAATAAATATTAAACTTGAAATAATGTTAAAGTACATGAAATAATTTTTATAAATAAATTTGAGAAACATAAACTTTGATTTATAAAACTTCTTTAAACAATAAGTTTCTTTAAGTTATTTAAATTATTTAAGTTATTTATTTATAAAATCATAAGGGGTTATTTAGGAAAATAATTTTGGATTTCGTTTAATTGTAGACTCCGATCTAGTAGAAGAAGATTATCGAGAGTGCGATCAACTCGTGGATTAACTTCGGACACGCTTCAAGAGGTAATTACCAATGTTCATCCACAAGTAGATTCTGTAAAATAAAACGATTTAACCTTGAGATTATGTGAATTAATGAAGTGATTATGTGATAGTAAAGTTACTATGTGGATATTGATTTTGGATTGATTATGGGTTATGATTATCAAATTTAAGTATGAATTATGAGTAACAAAATGGATACAAGTGTGGATTTTGATTTCCAAACCATGAATATGGAAGTTGGACTATGGACTATGACAATGACTATTATAACGTGGTTTAACATAGTAATTAACTCGACATAATTTTGTTATTATTATTATCTTTATTTTTATTATTATTATTATTATTATTATTATTATTATCGTTATTATTTATCATAGTTATTATAATCATTATTATTAATATGGAAGTTATAAACGGAAGTTGACATTTTGATGAACGTGTGGAAATGATTATGAGTTAATGTAACCAAGTGATGGTTGAGAATATGGATATGCTATCGGAATTAGCTATGTATGAAATGAGTTATGGAATTGGAGTAACGGTTTTCACTCTCGATTAAACGAACGATGCATAAGTGAATATGTGATATGTGATAACTTGAAGTAAAAACTATAAATCACGTAAAGTGAAATAAAGGAAGGAAGTGATGAACAGGTTGCCCTGTATGGGAGGTTCAGCGGCCACCTACAGGTTCTTTTGATACTATGCTGATTTTTCTGTTATTTGTCTTCCTTCTATCTTGATGTGTTCCAAGTTAGAAGGGGTGTGCACACTAGGGACTCTGTTTTATGGCCAATGTTACTTTTAGTGTTTAGTTTACGTGGTGTATCACCGGCCCACTGTGTGAATAGTTTATGTGGTGTATCACCGGCTCACACTCTTTAAGCAAGTGGTTTACGTGGTGCATCACCAGCTTGCTAGCGTTCTCCTTTCCTTCCGTAAATAAAATAAAAATTCCTACATTAATGTGACCTATTAACTGTATCTATGTGCTATGCTTTTCAACTCGACTTATACAATATTATCAACGTATTTTAAACTTAAGCTTCTCTCTCTTGTCTTTTTCAATGTTTAATTGCAGGTGGGTGATCGAGGGAAATTATGAGAGATCAACTTTTAGAGTTGTCATCCACTTAGTTTTAATTTAGTTTTCGCTCAGACTCTGAGACGTTATATTAATTAGTGTTTTATTGAACAATTTAGTTGTTGTAAAACTTAATTTAATTTGAATTTAGTGTGATGTTACCTATTATCCTTATTCCAAGGTGATAAGTGTGGCGGTAGCACGCCATCCGAGTCAAACCCTCGTGGATTTTCCCCCAACGAGTTTTATTAAATGATAAAGGGTTCGGTTTGGGCGGGGTGTTACAACTATAATCTTCACTCTTGTATTTTAATCTTGGTAAATCCGTGCTTGTGATGAACATATCTTCTATCTGAAACTTTTGAATGAATGAAACTGTATGTATTCTATTTTGCGAAATGAATCTAAATCTTTTTCTTTTGCCTTTGATCCAATGTTCTTGTGAATTCCGATGTCTTAGCTTTTAACTGAGATCTGAAGGTGGCACTAGTAGGTGTCCTTCTGACGACCTATCTCTTTGATGGACGTTCTTGGACTTCGAACTTAACTTTCTCAAGTTGGAGGTCCGAGAAGTCATTTGGGTGTCCGAGAGACGACCTTGTTGTTTTGCTCGTTTGGACTTAGTGTGTGAACTTCACAAAGTTGAGTCTATTTCATTACTATTAGCCTCAAGTACAAATGAGTAAATGAAGGGTTGCCCGATGGCTTACATAATCCGACTACAGAAAAAAATTAGATGTAATACTTCTTTACGTTGTCGGCCTTCTAAGGGCGGGCTAGTAGGATTCCTTCACTAGATTCCAGCCGATAGGTGTCGGGCTTGATGACTTTAGTGACCTTAAACGGACCTTCCCGATTTGGACTGAGTTTTCCTTGTAGGTAAGACTTGCCAGTGGCTTCCAATTTCCAGACCACCCAGTCGCCCAACTGAATAGGCATGTGTTTGACTCTTATATTGAAGAACCGAGTCAGCTTCTATTTATATGCAATGGCTCTCAGTAGGGCGTTGCCTCGGATTTCACGAAGTAGGTCAAGATTGATCGATTTTGCGGCCATGTTCTCGTGATAGTCATAGAAGTTAATCCGAGGCGATAGGATTCCAACTTCGACAGGTAATATTGATTCACTACCGTAGACCAACTCAACAGGGGAGTGGCTTATGGTTTCTTTGATTGTAGTACTAGCAGACCACATAATTTCGGCTAGCTCGTCTACCCATGCTCCTTTTGCTTCATCCATGGCCTTTTTGATTCCGTTGAGCACAATTTTGTTGGTTGCCTTGGCCTTGCCATTTGTTTGAGGACGGGAAACGGCTGAGAACCTTGTTTGTATGCCGAATTATTCGCAGTACTCTTTGGTGGGGCCACTATTAAACTGGCAGTCGTTGTCCGAGATGAGTATCCTTGGTACCCTGAACCGTGTGATTATGTTTCTCCAAATGAAAAGCTGCACTTGCTTGTCCGTAATGGTGGCCATTCGCTCGCCTTCGGTCCATTTGGTGAAGTAATCTATTGCTACTATCAGGTATTTTCGTTGACCAGATGCTGCCGGAAAGGTCCGAGGAGGTCCATGCCCCATTTATTGAAGGGAAGATTAGCATGAACCGATGTGAGTTTGTTAGCAGGTTGGCGAGGTATCTTGCTGAACAGTTGACACTTTTCACATTTTATGACTATGTTTTTTGCATCTTCCTTCAGTGTTGGCCAGTAGTATCCGGCCCTAAGTGCTTTGCCTGTGATAGGATTTAGTCGTATCACCTAATCAAAGATAAACCGACAGTCCTCTAACTATGGTAGTCAATGGAAGCAGGGTCGAATCCACAGGGAGACAGAGTTTCTAAATTAATATTCAACCAATCAGCTACTTCAGATCAAATCAGAGAAGAGTCAACTGAACGAAAGATTATGCTAAGGAAACTAATTAAACAGAGGATTTAACTATGGAATAAAAGTCTAGGGTATTAGGTCGATCCACCATGCTTATACCAATCAAATAGGGTCAACTACTATCAAAACCTAAGTCAAGAGTCGGGGGATTAGAGCACGTGTTGAGCTATGGTTAAGACTCAACGCTCATAGTTCAACATACGCCGCATGTTCACTAATGTAATCAGAACTACTGACGTGTCCTAGGCCTCTAGTCGTAAGACGGATCTGTGCAAACAACTATTAACCACAAGCAATCAATGAAATTGTACACTGACATTAATTACTTAATAAGAACAAACTACATCACAATCACCCTAATCAAGCCCTAGAAATTAATAGAAATCTAAATCACAATCATGGTATAAACATGGCTTTCCTATCTAACACCCTACAAAGAGAACTACTCACTCATAATCGAATTAACAACAACAAAACTAATATGAAACCCTAACAATTGAATCATGATAATTAAATAACTAAGCTAAGAAATTGAGAATAATAAAAGAGATTAGGGCAAAGAAGAATACCAATTGACAGAAAGCAGGAACTTTTATTGAAATCGAATAGGTTCAATCACCTTTAATCTAATCTAAAGTGTTTAAACTAGGCTAAGAACTATGAGAAATAAAACTAGAATAAAAGATAGCTCTAAAATAATGAGGAAAATGAATTTATAATACCCTCAAAGTCTAACTTAAAACGGAATTAAAAAGGACAAAATCGCGAAATAATGCACCAGACCCGATCGGGCCAAATGCCACCCGATCGGGCCTATAGTAAATTATTTCTCCCCTTTGTTTCACACCTCAACGCAGCAGCACAGCAAGCCCAAGTCAGGAATTGCAGCCCACCCGATCAGGCACACGATCGGGTTAAGGATCGGGCCAGTAGTAATCAGGCCCAGCAGCAGCAATAACGTTCGCCTAAGCAGAAGCAGCGCAATGGGATGTGCGGGTCACCCACCCGATCGGGTCGGGCAGTGAGTGCCTGATCGGGTCTGGGACATGGATTCTCGCCCGATCGGGTCGGGCAACGCTTGCCCGATCGGGTCCGCAACTTCTATACCCGATCAATATATCTTCGCCCGATCGGGCCATTTTTGCCCAATCACAGTACGGAAACCTCCTTTTTGACTCTTCGGCTCTCAATTCTTCACGTTTAGAGGTCTTAGGACCTCCTAAACTACCCATAAAACTCGTGAGCCGTCCTACGTGCCTTGTAACATCTCGTAAAGCCATGGTTGTTTCCAAATGGCTCGGGAATAAGGAGAAAACTCCCTTAAACCTGCAATTCAACACTAAAACACAAAACCACAACTATATACGATAGTTAGCACAAAATAGCTCCCAAGAGCTCCAATGACGCACAAATTAGCTTGTAAATAAGGGAGAAAAGTCTATATAAATACGTGATATCAAACTCCCCCAAGCTAAACCTTTGCTTGTCCTCAAGCAAACAGAACATAAACATGGAATAGATTGCCTCACCCCATAGATAAAAATCAATCAAAGCTCAAAACATTTTCAAGACTAAGAAACGTTCAAGCAGGCATAATTCAAGTTTGGCTAATCAAATCAATCCAACCACCAATCATCCAAGCAATTTATCAAATTCAAGCATCCACAAGGCATACAAGTCCTGAAAAGGCTCTCACAAGGGTGTCACTCCTCTCTATTTTGTGCCAGGCAAAGAATATGCCCGAACACTCACCAACCCGACCATAAATACTCTTCCCACTCACACTCTCATGTGTTTAAGAAGGTTAAATGACGCTCATCCTAGTCAAGTCGACTCAATTAGCAGAAATACTCTTTAACTTTGACAAACTGACTCGAAATCAATCAAATGAACACTGCAGACTTGAGCTCAAGAGGACTTTAGAGGGTTGTAATGGGGCTTAGGTAAGAGGTAGGGAATAGTTTTGGGTAATGTGGTGGAAAAACCAAGAAAGGGGGAGCATGAATCATTCAAACAAGGCATAAGATGGCCTAAACAACTCCCAACAACACCATAAAACCACGTAAAGTAACCCAACTCTCATAAATCAAGGAAGAACTCATAACAAACCCAATTTTCAAGCAATGAAGCGAATATTTCTTTAAGAACGTACGTGAATGAAAGAACTTCGAATTCTTTTGAACTTTTATTTCATTTTTCTTTCATTTTTCTGAACTTCATTCGCGCAACTCTAATTTTGCTTTCTCTTTTCTTTTTCTCGCTCTCAAGCCACAACAAATACACTTTTAAATTCCTCAACAACCAAACTAAACCAAGAAACCAAACTCAAAGTCAACCCATATAAAAGCTTCCCCAAGCTAGGCTTGGAATAATATCAAGTGAAGGTCTTGGGCTCATAATAGGGGTTTAAGTATCACAAAACAAGTCATTAGGCTCAGCGGGGCTAAGGCGGATAAAAGTATATCAAAAATTCACTCTGAAGCTCAAGAATAAGACAAAAGAACGCCTCTATCATAGCATACGCTACAAGTCATCGAAAATCAGACAAGTACGAAGTCAAAGTCAAGATCAATCCACTAAAGAGGAACTAACACACAAGAATAGACTGGATAATAGTATGAATCCAATAGGCTACAAAGAGGCCTCACATTCTAACCAATTCAGGTATGTAGCACAAAGTGGTCTAATCTTATCCAAAGATGCTCGAAATCATAGCAATCAAACATCAAATCATAGCCTCAAGATTACAAATGCCAAGCTATCCAGAAAATAAAGTCAAATCATTTTCAAATAGAGCACAGCAAGGGGCACAGGGAGGCATCTAAACCAGTCATGGGAACCATATTTTTTTGATTTTTTCATAATTTTTCGAAAGCACTAAATCTATTCTAGAAAGCAGTAAAAGAGAAAGGGAATACAAACAGGACTCCTTCCCCAAGCTGAACTTGGCAGTGTCCTCAATGCCAAAAGGTGATAAGGACTATGCTAAGAGGAAAAACAATGTTAGTACCCTCACTCTCGATCACAAAAAGAAGAAAAATAAAAAAAATAAAAAAAAATAAAAAGAAAAGGAAAAGGGGAAAGAATACGAGTTGCCTCTCGCACAGCGCTGGTTTATAAAGGTCCCGCACGACCATAATCCTCCCTCTCTCAAATAGGAGGGGCTTGGCAATGAGTGCCACCCTCATCAAATATCTTTCTTCTCCAAATGTTCTTGATAATTCCTCCAGACGGTGAGGCAACCTTAGGTGTAGTTGGAACCTTCTCCACACCTACTTCATCCAAAACCTCATCCCTGCAACAAGATTGTTCAAGCATAGGTGCCTTAACAGCATTGGTTAGTTTAAACATCACTTTATCATCACCAACACTTAGAGTTAAAGACCCAGACTTGACATCAATGACGGCAGCAGCAGTACACAAAAATGGCCTACCCAAAATAATAGGAATCTGGGCATCCTCATCCATATCTAATACCACAAAATCAACAGGAATATAGAATTTCCCAACCCTCACAGGAACGTCCTCTAAAACACCTAGAGGGTATTTTATAGAACGATCAGCCATCTGTAAAGTGATTTGTGTGCATCTAAATGCTCCCATATTCAGTTTCTTATAAACAGATAATGGCATAACAGAACAGAAGCACCTAAATCACACAAAGTCTTCTCAATAAAAATAGGTCCAAGATGGCAGGGTATGGAAAAACTACTAGGATCTTTTAACTTTGGTGGGATTTTATTTTGGATAAAAGAATTACACTCTTCAGTAAGAGCGACACGTTCTACCCCACCAAAGTCTCTTTTCTTAGTGATCATATCTTTCAGAAATTTGGCATAAACAGGCACTTGGGTAATTAAATCTGTGAATGGAATCGTTACCTCAAGGTTCTTGACCATAGCCAAGAACTTACCAAACTGCTGATCGACCTTTGATTGTTGCATCCCGTGAGGAAAAGGTAGCCTTGGTGTAAAAGGAGTTTCAGAAACCTTCTCCTTTTCCTTCCCTATCTGTTCAGCTTCTGCAGACAAGTCGACTTCAGACGTCGAATTCTTCCTTTTTCCTTCCTCTACCACCCTCTTCTTCCCCTCAGTTGGGGTAACCTCATCAACGGGCAATGGAGGAGCATCATAAGCTATGCCACTACGAAGAGTGATGGCATTCACATGTTCTCTCTGAATGGGTTGCCCTGGCAACTCCCCCTGATGCCACTGAGCATTAGTGCTTGCTAATTGTGCTACTTGAGCCTCGAGAAGTTTGATGTGCTTCTCTTGGGCTCTTTGTGCTTCCTCATTAGCTCTTTCCATAGCAAGCATTTGGCGCTCTTGAGCTCTTTGCACCTCCTCATTAGTCTTTTGCATGCTCAACATTAGTTTCATCACTTCAGATATGGGAGGCTCTTGTGGGTTGTTGTTTTGTGGAGGTGGGGTGGGAAAATTTTGTGGAGTTTGGAAATTATTGTGGTTGTGGAAGTTTTGTGATGGGGGTCTCTGAAAGTTTTGTGGGGTTTGGTAGTTATGTGGATGGGGGAAGGTTTGTGGTCTTTGTTGAAAGGCGTTTGCCTGCTCCATCTGAAGTTGACTGAACTGAAAGTCATGCTCAAAGTGACCCTGAACACCACATACCTCGCATTAAGATGAGGCAATGGGTGCTACGGCAGACATAGCATTAATACTCAAAGGAGGTGCTGCTGAGGAAGGGGAACTGAAGGTGTTAATATGCTGACTCAGCTTCGCTATCTGCGAAGTCAATAATGCAATGGCATCTACCTCCAGTACCTTCCTCGTGAGGCTTCGGGAAGTGGAATGATCATTGGCTACGAGGTTTGATAGAAACTCGTAGCCTACATCCACTTCCTTATCCAGAAAAACTCCTCCTGCAGACGAATCAACAATACTCTTCGTCTGAGGATGCAGACCATTGTAAAATGTCTGCGTCAAGAACCATTTGTCCATGTTGTGGTGTGGACACTCTCTCTGTAAATCCATAAACCTAGCCCACGCTTCCCGTAATGTTTCATCAGGCTCTTGGGAAAACGTGGCTAGTTTGTTTCTGATTTCTGTTGTTTTAGTAGGTGGGTAATACTCTCTCAGAAATGCAGCAGAAATCTCACTCCATTCAGTTTCCTTCACGTCATTCAACCATTTCTGGGCTCTATCTCTCAATGAAAACTCGAACAACATGACTTTGAGTTGATCTGGAGTGACACGGCATGTTTAACGGTTCGACAAAGCTGTTGACACCGTTGCAGATGATTTGCCGGGTCTTCAGTAGGATGCCCACCAAACTAATTTTGCTGAACCATGCTGATGAGTCCAGGCTTAATTTCAAATTTTGTCGCGGCAATGGTGGGCATGGTAGGTCCAGTGGAGAGACCATCTGGGTTGGGCACCCCATATGACTTCAGTGATTTTGACATAACTGAAATCAAGGTGTTTGTTTCAGAAGTGTTCAGCTGAACAGACTACTTTTCTTTCTGATTTTTCTTTCGGATCCGCCTGATTGTCCTAGTAAGATCGGGATCCGCTGGAATGGGGGAACCGTTTCTTTGAGACCTGGGCATACAAAAGAAACAAAAAGAAGCAGTAAAACGTACCTCAATTGGAACAATGAAGTTCCAATGAGGCACAGAGAAGTAGACCAAATAATCAAATAAAAACTTAGAAAACTAGCCGTCTCCCCGGCAACGGCGCCAAAATTTGATAGGATTTAGTCGTATCACCTAATCAAAGATAAACCTACAGCCCTCTAACTATGGTAGTCAATGAAAGCAGGGTCGAATCCACAGGGAGACAGAGTTTCTAAATTAATATTCAACCAATCAGCTACTTCAGATCAAATCAGAGAAGAGTCAACTGAACTAAAGATTAAGCTAAGGAAACTAATTAAACAGAGGATTTAACTATGGAATAAAAGTATAGGGTATTAGGTCGGCCTACCATGCTTATACCAATCAATGCAAATAGGGTCAACTACTATCAAAACCTAAGTAAAGAGTCGGGGGATTAGAGCACGTGTTGAGCTATGGTTAAGACTCAACGCTCATAGTTCAACATACGCCGCATGTTCACTAACGTAATCAGAACTACTGACGTGTCCTAGGCCTCTAGTCGTAAGACGGATCTGTGCAAACAACTATTAACCACAAGCAATCAATGAAATTGTACACTGACATTAATTACTCAATAAGAACAAACCACATCACAATCACCCTAATCAAGCCCTAGAAATTAATAGAAATCTAAATCACAATCATGGTATAAACATGGCTTTCCTATCTAACACCCTATAAAGAGAACTACTCACTCATAATTGAATTAACAACAACAAAACTAATATGCAACCCTAACAATTGCATCATGATAATTAAAAAACTAAGCTAAGCAATTAAGAATAATAAAAGAGAATAGGGCAAAGAAGAATACCAATTGACAGAAAGCAGGAACTTTTATTGAAATCGAATAGGTTCAATCACCTTTAATCTAATCTAAAGTGTTTAAACTAGGCTAAGAACTATGTGAAATAAAACTAGAATAAAACTAGAATAAAAGATTGTTCTAAAATAATGAGGAAAAGGTATTTATAATACCCCTCAAAGTCTAACTTAAAACGGAATTAAAAAGGACAAAATCGCGAAATAATGCACCAGACCCGATCGGGCAAAATGCCACCCGATCGGGCCTATAGTAAATTCTTTCGCCCCTTTGTTTCACGTCTCAGCGCAGCAGCATAGCAAGCCCAAGTCAGGAATTGCAGCCCACCCGATCAGGCACACGATCGGGTTAAGGATCGGGCTAGTAGTAATCAGGCCCAGCAGTAGCAATAACGTTCGCCTAAGCAGAAGCAGCGCAATGGGATGTGCGGGTCACCCACCCGATCGGGTCGGGCAGTGAGTGCCCGATCGGGTCAGGGACATGGATTCTCGCCCGATCGGGTCGGGCAACGCTTGCCCGATCGGGTCCGCAACTTCTATACCCGATCAATATATCTTCGCCAGATCGGGCCATTTTTGCCCGATCAGAGTACGAAAACCTCCTTTTTGACTCTTCGGCTCTCAATTCTTCACGTTTAGAGGTCTTAGGACCTCCTAAGCTACCCATAAAACTCGTGAGCCGTCCTACGTGCCTCGTAACATCTCGTAAAGCCATGGTTGCTTCCAAATGACTCGGGAATAAGGAGAAAGCTCCCTAAAACCTGCAATTCAACACTAAAACACAAAACCACAACTATATACGATAGTTAGCACAAAATAGCTCCCAGGAGCTCCAATGACGCACAAATTAGCTTGTAAATAAGGGAGAAAAATCTATATAAATACGTGATATCAGCCTGCTATGGTCCGAGCCCGTTGGTGGCTGCTGCATGCGCCTTCATGAATTTCCCGGAGAATGTAGTTACCGTTCTCGAGGGTGACGCGTCGGAGCAATGGGTGGGTATAAGATTTCTTGTAAAGTTGTCCGTCGTGCCATACAAACCACTTAGAAATCTTCTTGATATTTTGGCTTCCTTCTCATCCGGGGGAAGCTCATTGTCCCTTAGAAAGCTGATCACTGTCCATCCAAGTTGTCGAGCGGTCTAAGGTTAGAGTGGTGCACCCCGAGGGGCCACCATTATGCCATCAGCTTGGCTCAATGAGCACTTCCCACATGATTGTTCGGGGCTTAAGCCCTTCCGCCGAGCTGGCCATTCCAGCGAGAGCGTCGACTTATTGGTTTTTCGATCGAGGGATGTGAGATATTTCAAAGCTTTCAAGAGCTTGACTAATGCTTTTCGCCTTTTGCAAGTATTTTTCATGTTCTCCTCTTTAGCTTCGTATTCCCCATTAATTTTCCGACTACCAGTTGTGAATCAGTTTTTGCATGTATGCTAAGTGCTCCTGTTGTTTGGCACAGCTGTAATCCGAGGATCAGAGCCTCATATTCTGCCTCATTGGTGTACTCTAGTTTTTCGCCCACTGGGGGTTTGATAACGATTTCGGCCCCACTCCCAAGTTTCGACGAGGAGCCGTCCATATTCAGTTCCCAAATGCTGTCATTGTTCTGGGTGGCCGACTTGTGCACTCCGTAATGAAATCTGCAAGAGCTTGGGCTTTGATGACCCATCTTGGCTCATATTCTAGTCCGAAGTCAGCCAGTTGGTCCGCCCAGTCCGTCATTCTGCTAGACTGGTTCCTTCCTTCTATAACTTTCCTGAGAGGTTGTCCGGTTTAGAACTTTGATTTGATGAGCTTGGAAGTACGGTTTGAGTTTTCTGCTAGCAATGACGAGAGCATACACGAGCTTTTTCGTCTGTGAGTACTTCGCTTATGCACCTCAAAAGGCGTGATTGACAAACTAGACGGGGTGTTGTGTTCCCTCTCGTTCTGCAACCATTACTTCGCTTAAAGCGTAATCCGACGCTTTCAGATAGATGTATAGAGTTTCTCCTTCGAGGGGGGAGATGAGCTTAGGCAAAGTGGAGAGATAAGTCTTCATTGTTGGAATGCTTGTTCTACCTCGGTGTCCCATTCAAATCCTTTCTTTTTCAAAGCTTTGAAGAAGGTAAGACTCTTGTCCACTAAGCGGGATAAGAATCGTCCGAGGGCCGTTATATAGTCGATGAGGCGTTGGACCTCCTTTACATCCTGAGGGGATTCCATTTTTAGGACTGCTTCAATTTTGTCCAGGTTGGCTTCTATTCCCCTTTCATCTACCAGGAAACTGAGGCACTTTCCTCCCTTAACCCCGAAGACACACTTTTTGGGGTTAAGTTTCATGTTATATGCTCTAAGCGTGGCCAAGGTTTCTATGAGCTCCGAGACATGGTCATTCTCCACTTTGCTTTTAACGATCATGTCATCAACATACACTTCTATATTCCAACCGAACTACTTCTCGAACATCTTGTTCACCAGCCTTTGATAGGTTGCCCCTGCATTCCTTAGTACAAAGGGCATCATTTTATGAGCTTGGATTTCGTGGCTTGAGATGAAGGTTGTATGGACAATGTCCTCTTCAGCCATGGGGATTTGATGATACCCCGCATTGACATCGAGGAAGCTAAAAAGGGCATGTTTGGTCATGGAATCAATTAGTCTGTTTATCTTCGGCAGGCGGTGGTCGTCTTTCGGACATGCTTTGTTAAGGTCGGTGAAATCGACGTACATCCTCCAACTCCCGTTGGATTTCTTCACTAAGACCACATTGGCCAACCATTCCGTGTACATGCATTCTTGTATGAAAAAAAAATCTTCTCCAGCAGCCCTGTTCAGTTCGGGTCCCTGATGCCTCAGTTTTTGCTTCACTAGACGATTGCCCTCCTTTATGTTCAGGTGATGACACAAAATGAAGGGGTCTATGACCGGCATATCCGACGCCTTATCGGCGAAGACGTCTTTGTATTCCGTCAGCACAGCTAGGATTTGGCTTCTAAGCTCTCCTTTGATGGTTTTTCCTATCCTAATGGTGTGACCTTTTTCGTTGTCAATGATTACTTCTTCGTCCTCAGTCAGAGTGAATTGTTTTTAATTGTCTGTTATGAAGACCCCCATACCATCCAAGGGGTCTTGTTCTGTTTCAGCTTTTCTCTTTTTGCCCACCTTACTAGAGTCCGAGGGTTTGGTGTTTTTCAGGCTGTTAACATAGAACTCTCTTGCTGATTGTTGGTCTTCGCACACTTTCCCCACGGCTCCTGAACCCGTCTCGTACTATAGTAAGAGTGGATATACTGAGATGGTTGCTTTCACTTTGTTCATCGTTGGACTTCCCATGAAGACATTGTAAGGAAGAGGGACGTTCACCACCAAAAAGTCGATAGGTAGGCTTCGTCCTTTCCCTTTTTCTCCAAGTCTGACCGGCAGTTTTTCGTCCCTACAGGGTGTACCGAGTTGCCCCGAAGCCTATCAGCGGCTGATTGATGGGTGTTGTAACACCCCCAAATTCCTCTCTATTTTCATAAATATTTTCCTACGTAAACCAGAGGTATCTAGAGGTGTTACCGCCACGGTGATACGTATACGGCTTAAATAACAAGATATTAAATAAAGTTATTAACTTTTAAAAATAAAACAAAGGAAGTCAAAAATTAAAATTAATCAAAAGACAAACTGAAAAAACCTTCAAGGCCCCTTATTAAAATCCTTAGAAATCCAAACTCCCAACTTGATATTTAAAACAGTCCCATAACATAACTAATGTTCTTTGACTCAATTTCAAATAAAACCTACGTTACTTAACATAATAGTGAAAACAACTTGCTGAAAGATCCCTTCGCAATGATGCTCATCACGAATACTTGAAAAGAAATCCTGCTCGCCATATAACATAAGGTTGAGATGTGTCGTTGCAGGTCCATAATGCAATGGACGACACACAAGAAACTACATGTCAGCTATGGGCTGAGTACATACACACTAACAAAGTTTAAAGCATAACAAAACATGCTAGCATGATACTAACAAAGTAAAACATCGCATGACTTGAAAACTGGACTCTTGACTTAACAGACACACGATTTGATTACTTTATATTTGAATTGGCATTGAACGGACACCATCATCCACCAGGATTCTTATGGGCTACTACTATTTAAAAGTGATAAGAGCGTCCCTAGGACCGTCCTCAAATCGAATAACCTTGAAAGTGATACGAGCGTCCCTGGGACCGACCTTTAATCGAATAACCTGGCCTACAATGTCAGTATGATCAACCTCTAAGTAAGAGTCTCGCCTGGATCAACTTACTCAAAAATTCTTGCTAACCTTAGCCATCTCGACGAATTACTAAAACTATAGGTCATCTACATCGTCATGTAGAAGCCTGTGAAGAAATGTACAACACTGCGGTTGTCACCCCCCCATTGTTCAATACTCATAGGGGATCCATCCTACGAGTTTGAATGCCATTCTTTCTTTCACTTTAAGTGCTTTAGTATTTTATGGAAGTATAGACACGTACAAGAATGTCATAAATACTCACATGGCACAAAGACAACTCATAAAACCATATACATTCTCTTTTATCTTAAATCACGTTAGGTGATCAAATAACATTCCTTTAATCAATTCTTCGACTTAACATGAAGTTACCTCGAACTTCTCAATTGAATTTACTACTCTTGACTTGCTTAATCTCATAAGACCAAAATTGCTTGATTCCAAAATAAAGCATGCTTAAGGACAACTTGCCATAAATAAACATGTAAGAACTCGCTTAACATGATAAACTTGACTTTCCAATAAAACTTATTAAACAACATTTTATTACAATATTTTCATACTTAACTCATATGGATCACGTAAGAAACTCCTTAATCTTAGCAGGATCAACAGAAACCCCTTCCTTAGAAATGAAATGACCTAAGAACGACACTTTCTCAAGCCAAAATTCACACTTAGAGAATCTAGCATACAACTGGTTTTCCTAATAGTAAGCAAGATAGTTCGAAGGTGATTTTCATGCTCTTCACAATTCTTTGAATAAATTAGGATGTCGTCTATGAACACTACATCAAACTTATATAAGAACGGCCTGAATATACGATTCATGAGGTCCATAAACACAGCTGGAGCATTAGTCAAACCAAAGGGCATTACAGTGAATTCATAGTGACCATAACGAGTCATGAAAGCAGTCTTGGGTATGTCTCGGTCCACTATCCTCAGTTGATGGTACCCTGAACGCAAGTCTAACTTAGAGAAAATACCAACACCCTTAAGCTGATCGAACAAATCATCAATCCTAGGTAAGGGGTACTTGGTCTTGATTGTGACGTTGTTGAGCTCACCGCAATCAATACACAGCCTCAGACTACCATATTTCTTCTTTACGAACAATACAGGGGCACCCCAAGGAGAAACACCTGGCCTTATATAACCCTTCTCCAACAAATCTTCTAGCTGAACTTTCAATTCATTCATTTCAGCAGGCGTCATCCTGTAGGGTGCTTTAGAAATCGGTCCAGTTCCAGGAGCTGAGTCTATATTGAACTCAACGTCCCTTTTAGGTGGCATCCCCGGAATTTCTTCTGGGAATACATCTTGAAACTCACTCACTATCGGAACATCCTCCACTCGAATCTCCTCATTTTCCACCCTTCTAACACACTAAAAATATAAAGGAAATCCCTTTTGGACATAGGTTTTCAACCTCAAAGCACTAATGATTCTCACGCCTAGTTTTTCACACCATCTCTGATAAGATACATGGCTACCTAATGGGCTCCTCAAATCTACCTTTTGGGATCGACAATCAAGTTTTGACTTATATTTTCCTAACCAATCCATCCCTAAAATGACATCTAATCCACCTAACTGGAATTCTATGAGGTCTGAAGGAAAATTTGATCCAGCAATACATATTTCTACACCCTCATGACGTTTCACATAGTCTACTACTTCCCCCGAAGGAACCGCTATGGGTATAGAAAAAGGTTTGGGAGATTAAAGGCTAAGATTCTCAACAACAGAAGTAGAGATGAAACAATAAGAGGCTCCTGAATCAAATAAAACTCTAACAGGTAACGAGTTTATAAAGAAGGTACCCGTGACGACATCATGAGACGCCTGAGCTTCGCTATTCTTCATAGCATTGAGCTTCCTTGGAATATTGTTGTTACCACCTTTGTAGCCTCCATTTCCATTTCCTCCTGCCTTTCCACCTTGAGCTTGTTCAGAATTCTAACCTCCTTGGAACTTGTAATGACCATTCCTATTCTTTTCTCCATTGTTGGGGCGGTTCTAGAATTTTTTGTTATTCCCATTGTGACCCTTATCTTTGGAGTAGTACTCATACCCCCTATGACCCTTCTTGCCACAATTACTTCATTCTACAAGATTCCCTTCACAATCCTTACCCGGGTGGTTATTGGGACATCTTTTACAGAAATAGACCCTTTCAGTCTTGCCACCAATGTTCTGATTTCTGTTGTTTCGATAGTTTCCATTGTTGTTGTTGTTGTTGATATTGTTGTTCTGGAAGTTGCCTCCTTGTCTCGGACGCTTATCGAACTTTTGAGGGTATTGAGCAGGGTTCTCGTTTCTCTTATCTCCGCTAGATGTAACTAGCTGACGCTTACGGATGCCTTCTGGGTGAGCAGCTCGTTCAAATAGCGTGTCAATATTAGTGAAATTATCCCCTCCTAGACGCCCTTGAAGATCTAAGTCCAAACCTAACTCAAACCTAGCAGCTTTCATCTCCTCAGTTGGAACGTTTTCTGGTGCAAAACGCATCAGCTCAGTGAATTTTCGATAGTACTCCTGGACGCTCATTTCCGTCCCTTCCATAGTCAATGTCATAAACTCCAAGGACTTCTGCTTCTTGAGGTATGGGGGATAAATTTTTGCACAGATTGCCTCCTTAAGTTGATCCCAGCCAAAGCTTGCAGTAGTAAGAAGTGCAGCTTTGCGCTGATTCCACCAACAATCATCCTCCTCTCGAACATAGAACACAGCATTAATAACCTTCAAGTTATCAGGACAGTTAATCGTTTCAAATAGTCGATCAAAATCTAGGATCCAGTCTTCTAAAGTAGCACGTTCCCTTTACTAGTGAAGAAAGGTGGCTTACTTTGCCCTATCTTCTTGAACATCTCACCACCAATATCATTTCTAGGAGCATCGCCCCTTGCTTGCACCTAGTTGTTAGTGACCTGAATCAATTGACCAAGCGTGGCCTGTATCTCCTGAATGTCAGTCATCTCGCCTCTACCATCACGTCCATTTCTACCAACGCGATTTCTCCCTGACATATTGAACCTGTATGATTGGCGAAGCTTATTTTAATGGCTTGGTAATTACTAACTTATTTGCGAGCGAAACAGAACACGTTTTACCTCTTATACTTCCTAGAGATACACTTAATCTTTTCACAATATTATCAAGTCAAGTAATCTAAATAAATCGAACAAGACTGAATTCACATAGTTAAGTCGCTTGACTTTCACTTAGAGATAAAACCTATAAAAAATTTAATTCTAAAATAATACTTATAATTCCACTTTTAAGAAATGAAACACACCTATTATGCACTAAGTTCTACATGTAAACACATAAAATAAACAAACATATATACTTAATGTTAACACATATATTTTACTCTAAAAGCACATATTTGGAAGGCAACCTCAAGACTTACATAAAATCACAACATATGCACACAAATAATGAACGATTCTATATGCTTTCCCTTTGATACCCCAAAATATTTTCAAATACATTAAAATGTGTTCAAGTGTGAAATAATTTTTGAAGTTGAAATTCAGTCAAAAATAAAGTAAAACAATCAAGCCTAAAGCTCATGATACCACTTTGTAACATCCCCAAATTCCTCTCTATTTTCATAAATATTTTCCTACGTAAACCAGAGGTATCTAGACGTGTTACCACCACGGTGATACGTATACGGCTTAAATAACAAGATATTAAATAAACCTATTAACTTTTAAAAATAAAACTGCGGAAGTCTTAAATTAAACTTATCAAAAGACAAACTGGAAACCCTTTGACGCCCCTTATTAAAATCCTTAGAAATCCAAACTCCCAACTTGATATCTAAAACAATCCCATAACATAACTAATGTTCTTTGAGTCAATCTCAAATAAAACCTACGTTGCTTAACATAACAGTGAAAATAACTTGCTGAAAGATCCCTTCCCAATGATGCTCATCACGAAAACCTGAAAAGAAATCCTGCTCGCCATACAACATAAGGTTGAGATGGGTCGTTGCAGATCCATAATGCAATGGACGACACACAAGAAAGTACACGTCAGCTATGGGCTGAGTACATACACACTAACAAAGTTTAAAGCATAACAAAACATCCTAACATGATACTAACAAAGTAAATCATAGCATGACTTGAAAACTGGACTCTTGACTTAATAGACACACGATTTGATTACTTTATATTTGAATTGGCATTGAACGGGCACCGTCATCCACCAAGATTCGTACGGGCTACTACTATTTAAAAGTGATAAGAGCGTCCCTAGGACCGACCTCAAAACGAATAACCTTAAAAGTGATACGAGCGTCCCTAGGACCGACCTCAAATCGAATAACCTTGCCTACAACGTCAGTATGATCATACCTCTAAGTAAGAGTCTCGCCTTGATCAACTTACGCAGAAAGTCTAGCTAACCTTAGACATCTCGACGAATTACTAAAACTATAGGTCATCTACATCGTCATGTAGAAGCCTGTGAAGAAATGTACAACACTGCGGTTGTCATCCCCCCCCCCCATTGTTCAATACTCATAGGGGATCCATCCTACGAGTTTGCCATTCTTTCTTTCACTTTAAGTGCTTTAGTGTTTTATGGAAGTATAGACACGTACTAGAATGTCATAAATACTCACATGGCACAAAGACAACTCATAAAACCGTATACATTCTCTTTTATCTTAAATTACGTTAGGTGATCAAATAACATTCCTTTGATTAATTCCTCGACTTAACATGAAGTTACCTCGAACTTCTCAATTGAATTTACTACACTTGACTTGGTTAATCTCAGAAGACCAAAATTGCTTGATTACAAAATAAAGCATGCTTAAGGACAACTGCCATAAATAAACATGTCAGAACTCGCTTAACATGATAAACTTGTCTTTCCAATAAAACTTATTAAACAACATGCTATTATAATATTGGAAAATTTGTCAGGAATAAGTCAACCTTTGCGGTGACCGCTTTTAACAAGTCTACCTTAATTTATTTCATTAACAAGTAGAACTTGTACATGCTTTGCTTTTAACAAGTCAAAACCAGTTATGACCTATTATTAACCTATTTAAAAGGTTAAGGTGACACGTGTCACTCTTTTATTTGATATTTTTATATTTTAAATTTATTTTCTGAAAAAACAACAAAAACATAAAAAACACCTACTCCTTCACAACCTCCTTCTCCTCCACCACCTCTTTGTTTCTCCTCCCTCTTCCACTGCCGCTCACCACAAATTAACAACACCAAATCTAGGTTAGCAACTCATCACCATCATGTAAAGCACATTTCAACATTGATGAACATACTAAAAGCAATTTTAAAAAAAAATTAAACTGAAAACGAAAGTGAAAGAGGAAGAAACTGACGGAGAAGGAGGCCGGTGAAAGACATTGTTTGTAGACTAAAAAAATAAAAATAAAACCAAACACAACCTCACCTCCAACCTCGATGTCGGACATGTTCTTAGCTGCAGGCTAACACTTCTCATCATTCATTAATCCCAAGAAAACATCAAAAATCCATCGACCGCGTGGTGACCATGTTGCCGGAGGTTAACACCCTCGATGAAGCTTTCCACCACCGCCTCTTTCTCTTAAAATGGAGGTCTCTTCTCTCTTAGTCATCAGAGATTCCCCTGACTTTGTTTCTTCCAGGTGTGTATTGTGATTGATGGTGGTAATTGATGTTGATAAATGGAGGAAAGGTGGGTATTTTGATGATTTTTGTGGTGTTTTGGTGGTTGCATCAACCAAATCAATCAAATTTCCACCTTTTCTACATTGTTATAGTGGGTAAGGGTTGAGACTAGAAAAT
The DNA here is from genome assembly GCA_947645195.1 of Patellifolia procumbens. Classification (NCBI taxonomy): domain Eukaryota; kingdom Viridiplantae; phylum Streptophyta; class Magnoliopsida; order Caryophyllales; family Amaranthaceae; genus Patellifolia; species Patellifolia procumbens. The sequence continues at coordinate 9,156,138 of CANSGD010001328.1, forward strand.
ATTAAGGGAATCAGGTGGGTAATTTTTTTTTGTGGTGTTTTGGAGGGAAGGGGAATCAGGAGTGCAGTGGGTGGAGGTGGGGTGGGTCGGTTTAGGAGGGAGGTTTTTTTTAAAAAATACACATGAAAATATTAAGGGGAAGTAAAAGTCAAGAAGTCAAAGGGAAGTGGGGAACTAATAAGTGGGTTTACAAGTTCACCGGGTCACAGGTAAAAAAACTTGTTAAAAGCAAAAGTGTTTAAAGGTCTACTTATTAATGGAATAAATTAAGGTAGACTTGTTAAAAGCGGTCAACGCAACGGTTGACTTATTCCTAACAATTTTTCCTATAATATTTTAACACTTAACACATATGGATCACGTATCATACAAGTCACTTAAAACATGATTTATCGTCATATAGACCAAACAATTGAGTCCTCTAATCATGACACTAAGTTTTTCATGCTTTACGACAATCTACAAAATATTAGACTAACATGATTCCTAATCTATAATTTTGCAAACGTGTACGTAACTCTGAAGTGTGAATTCCACACAACTACGTACTAAAATTCCCCTTCTACGAATTGGGTACCTAAAACATATATTGAGTCATAATCAATACTCAATTCACATTAAATTCCTATTTAGGACCCAAAAGAACAAGTTTAAAACCTCATTAAAATCTGAATTTTTTAGTTTGTTTAAGCAATAGAAACTTGTTAATAATTCTAGTAGTGAAAACTATAATCAACCCATGTTGATAATTATTTTGTTCTAAAAAAACAATTATAAAACTTGAATCAGAAAATAGGTTGAGGAGATTATAAGATAAAGCTTCTTTTTTTGTTACAAAATCTGACCCATCGGACCACTACAACCACAGCCACCAGCGTGTGGTTGCAGTAGCCACGATAAACCAGATGCGGTTGGGTGTTTAACGCAACAGGTGCAGCCATGGACGAGGCATTAAACGGCAATAAAAGAACCCAAGAAATCACGTGAAAGCGAAGAGGGAGGGGAAGACCCGTCGGCCAACTCAGGCGGCTCAGGCCGACGACCCACGCCTGACGACGAGCGCACCACGGCTCAAAACAGAGCCCTAAACCACGCAGCCAAAAATAGAGTAGACACGAGAGAGAGAAACAAGTGTACTAAACCGGACGAGGGAAGAACGAAGGCTCGCCGGTCCTAGAAACCACGACGTGGTTGGTGTGAAGGTTGAGCTTGGCGGCGATGGAGGTGAATCAGTGGATGTTAGGAGGCAAAGGTTGCGCCGTTTTTCCTCTGTTGTTTCTTGAAGGTGAATGGAAGAGGAGAGCTTATGAAGGCTTTTATAGTCTTCTCTTTTTTTTGTTCTAATTACTAATTAGATTAGGATTATAAATCATTAACCTATTCAAACCCAGCTTAGCTAAAGTCAAACAAGCTCCAAAAACTCCTTAAATTCTGATTTTCACAAAATATTTTAAACTCTAAATATTTTAAACTCTAAATATTTAATAAAACTTAATAGTTAACTCTAAATATTTTATAAAACTTACTAGTTCATGAAATATATTTACTAAAATAATTATAATTGTAAAGTCTAAAACTTAACCAGAACTTTAAAAGATTATAATATTAAACGTTAAAAAAATAAGGAGTATTACAGGCTACCCCCCTTAAAAGAAGTTTCGACCTCGAAACTTGGAATAAAGCCTGAACACATCCATCCTTTTATAATAGAAACAATTACTTATTAAATAGGCAATGCCACACTATAAGGGAAACAAAAGCCTGCAAGAACGAGTGCACGAAGGTCCCTCGCCTATCTACCACCCTTAAAAGAAGTGACGTCCCGACACTCAACTAACGTGAAACAATTCTCGATACTTCTTTTGCATCTCCTCTTCAGCTTCCCAGGTTGCCTCCTCAGACACTTGGTTAGACCAAAGCACTTTGACAATTTTCACATCCTTATTCCTTGTACTTCGAATCTTTTGATACAAAATCTTTACTGGTCTCTCTTCATACGAAAGAGCCTCATCTCATTCAATCGTTTCAGGTTAAAGCACATGTGAAACATCTGGAACATAACTCTTAAGCTGAGAAACATGAAAAACATCGTGCACACGCTCTAACTCATATGGTAGCGCTAGTTTATATGCCACTTTCCCAATTCTCTTGACGATTTCATAAGGCCTATAAACTTCGGACTCAACTTTCCTTTCTTGCCAAATCTCATCACCCCTTTCATGGGTGACACTTTCAACAACATTTTCTCGCCAACTTCATATTCTCCTTCCCTCCTTTTTAAGTCAGCATATGATTTCTGACAATCCTGGGCCGCACGAATCTTCTCTTGAATGACCTTCACTTGGTGTGTGGTGTTTTCTATTAATTATGGTCCCAACATCACTGTGTCGCTTATATCACTCCAACACACTGGGCTTCGACACTTCCTACCATACACTGCTTCAAATGGTGCCATTCCTATGCTTGCGTGATGACTATTGTTGTATGAAAGTTCGATAAGATCCAAATGATCGTCCCATGAACCCTGAGACTCCATAACACAGGCTGGAAGCATATCTTCTAGAGTTTGGATGGTTCTCTCAGTTTGACCATCTGTTGCAGGGTGAAAGGCAGTACTCTTGAGAAGTTTAGTCCCGAAAGCTTTCTGAAATGCTTCCCAAAAGTTGGATAAGAATCGAGAATCTCTATCGGAAACTATATCAGACGGTACCCCATGAAGTCTGACCACATGCTTGATGTAGGCCTTTGCTAGTTGTTCCATCTTCCACGTCTCCTTCATAGGTATGAAAACAGCAGATTTGGTCAATCGATCGACCACTACCCAAATGGTATCCAATCCTCCCCTAGTCTTTGGCAATGCAGTGACGAAGTCCATAGCTATCGAATCCCATTTCCAAAATGGAACATCAAGAGGTTGAATCTTTCCTTGGGGTCTCTTGTGCTCACTCTTGACCTTTGACAAGTAGTCAAGCGACGAGAAACAAACTCGGCTACTTCCCTCTTCATCTTCGGCCACCAAAACATCTTTTTCAAGTCTTTATAGAGCTTGTCTCCTCCAGGATGCACAGAATAAGGCGTATTTTGAGCCTCTTCCATGATCTTCTTCTTTAAATCTTCACAATTCTTAGGCACATTCTATCTTCCCTTGTAACGTATGCTTCCATCATCATGAATTACGAACCCTTGTGCGTTTCCTTCTTTCAACTTTTCTTTCACTCTATCTAGTTTAACATCACCAGGCTGATTATCAATGATTTCTTGGAAGAACGATGGTTGTATGGTTAAAGCATTCAATCTAGCTGCTATTTCTCCAAGTTAAACCACCTCTAAGTTTAACCTTGTCAATTCCTCACAAAGTTTATCAGCTATGACTAAGGCATTCACTCCATGACTCGATTTTCGGCTCAATGCGTCAGCTACGACATTGGCCTTCCCTTCGTGGTACTGTATTTCAAGGTCATAATCCTTAATCAACTCTAACCACATCCTTTGCCTCATGTGGAGATCTTTCTGAGTGAATATGTACCTCTAACTTTTATGGTCGGTGTAGCTCTTGCAGGTTACCCCATGAAGGTAGTGTCTCCAAATTTTGAGTGCAAAGACAATGGCTGCTAACTTTAAGTCATGAGTAGGATAGTTAGCTTCATAAGGTTTAAGCTGTCTCGACGCATAAGCTATCACCTTTCGATCACTACTAGAAAAAGACTATTTAACGACGGAAAAAGTCGTTATAAGTCAAAAATGTGTTCGTTAAAACTTTTAACGGTGAAAAATTCTTCGTCGTCAAATGGTTGCAATAGGTCCCGTTGTTAATAGTTTTAACGACCATGTTCGTCGTTGATGAGTAACGACGAGACATGACTCGTCGTTACATTTTAACGACAAAGCATGACTCGTCGTTACATTTTAACGACGAGGATGAATCGTCGTTATATTTTAACGACAAGACAACGAATTGTCATTACTTATTAACGATGAGATGCTCATTCATTATTTTATTTTCACGAGGAGATAAAGTCATTGTTAATTCATTACTACAAAACAACAAATGGTCGTTATTAAGTATTTTCAATGACCAAGACAATAATAACAGCCAAACTTTCTCGTTGTTAATGACATCCACATAGTCACCACATTTATAAAAAATTTCAATAACACCAATAAGATTTTTTCGTTAATTTCTAATGAGATGTTTTTTCACTTTTGTAATTGTTGCCTGTAATTGTTGTCTATACGATGCTAAAAAGAATAAATAATGTATTCATGATCTAAGATCATACTAATAAAACCACCATTATATAATATTGTAGAACAAAAGCAAAAATATTGAATCTTAATGTCATATCTTATGTAAATAATATGAAATTTTATATTAAATTTGTCTCTGATTCTCAATCCAACTCTAAATGTTTGTTTTGAACTAATACCAAAAAGTTACAAGATACAACAACTAGCTCGCAAAACTTGAATTGTAAGCTCCTTATGTTCTACATCTTGCGACATTCATAATGAAAGTTATCCAAAATCACTTCGCCTTTTTCGATCAAAGACCTGCCAAGAGAAACATAAATTACTATTTAGAATATGAATGTACATAATTGAAGTGCAATATTTCCACTCAAAAAAAAACAAAGCACATCACTAGTAGTTGTAGTTGTAACTAATAGGAAGCACTATAAAGCCAACTGCCACCAGTTATTGCAACAACATCACATTACCTCCAACATCAACTGCAGCAATATAAGAGCTATTACATTATCACATTAGCACAACAGCCAACGACTGGAGCACGACCCCCTATAGCATGGCATTTTAACTATTTTCTAGAGCAAAAAGAAAATGAGTAAAGAGGGGCAACAATTTTCTAGTAACAATCAAACAAATCCTTCAGTTCTAGGTAGAGATTGGATGCTAATGCTATACTATTTGATTTTCCTTGTGAATGATAGTTACAATTTGGTAGAAATGCAAGAGGGCAACAAAAACGTGAGAGAAGTGGGAAAGAAATCAACATACGCCCAAGATAGCACTAATCCAAATACTTACCAATAGCTGGTTTCATCATCTCACAAGAACTCCAGACTTCATGGTTGTTCTGCAAACTCCGGTAGTCAATCCTTCAAGCTGCTAAACCTACTACAGGAGACTTTACAATTAACATGTGACTAACATGAACATATAATCAACTCCCACCTAATTAGGCCCCCAATAACCTATTCAATCAAACAGAAAAACCTATCAAGAGTAACAATATTGTGCCACAAGGTGGCAGAAATCCTCAACAAGTGAAGGACCGGCCATAAATCATATCCCATTCCAAGGGAAAGCTCTCACCAAGTGTTGCAGATTATATCATATTGAAACAGGGTGTATGTTTTAATACATATACAATCAATGACACAAGATCAATATGGTAGGTAGCCCAAGAACAAAGTTACAATGCACTAATCATGGGTTTTATTATGGTTAAGATATAATTTTGGAGACCATGAATCACATGAAAAAACCCTGTAGAAAACCAAATGAAATTCATGAATACTATAACCATAATTTACCCTCATCCCCAAAATTCAAGTTACATCAGTTAACAGTGATGAAGCCCCAAAGTATACTTATACCTAGAGAAGACTAGTGTAGATAATAGCAGCCCACTATTTTCTTTTATGTGTTAAATGGAGTCTGGATGTACACTACCTGAAATCCACAACTGAGTATATTGCTCTGAACTTTGATTAGAATTATACCAAGTCATAATATAGTGAATATAGTCCAAAAGGAATTTCATTGATTCATAAAAATACCAATAGAAAAGTAAGCTCACCACTTTCAATTTTCGGAGAATGTCGCCGAATTGAGTTGTATCAAAATTGATTAGGTTTTGTCCACTCCAATACCTATTGACAGACACATAATTTCAGGAGCTAAAAACATATCAAAGAAAATGTTAAAAACATATCAGAAGTATCTTTTATATAGAAACTCTAATATAACCTTCAAATATATAATGCCTTGCTTGAATCTCTTCCCATGCCTTTGCCTTCTTCCGAATCCTGAAAAATTCTGAAGATAGAGAAAACCCTAAGCTCCACCAATGGAGCATGAACAAAGGAAGAGAGAGAGAAAAGTACCATTTGCTTCATGAGGCGAAAGGCAACGGATCGACGATCGATGCCGACATAACGCATAGTAGCTTCTAGGAAGCCATGGGTTCCTAGTCCAATGAAGATGCCAAATTTTTAACATTCAAGAACACAGAAATATTCTAATCCTAGAAGACTATCGTTAATTACCAAGAAGAATTCCTCAAATTTAACCTCAAGATCGAAAATATAGTATCTAATTGATCAACATACTAGGACTAAGTTCACTTCAATGCCAATTAACTTTGTGAAAATTAACCAAAAAAGTAAGCCAAATCCATTGTGCAAAACCCTTAAAATTAAAAATTTATCATAAAAGATCGATTTATTACCTTATTATCACTTTCTCTGCCTTCGTTTCTTATTCGCCCTAAGTAAGATTTTGTGGCAAATTCTTCTCACAACGTCGGAAACACCCCTTGAGAGAGTTAGAAGAAAACTAAATGAGAATAGGGTTTCAGGACCTTTGATATTTGAGTGAAGTTTCGCATTACAGCAAATGCCTATTAACGACGCGCCAAAATGCTGAATGGTAGCGCTTTAAATTTTTTAATCCAAAACCCTCTGTCCCATATGGCAAAGTTAGGACAGGTGCTGAAGTCAACCTTGCCTTCAAAGCCTGGAAAGATTTCTTGCAATCTTCAGTCCACACATACTTCGTCTCCTTCTTCATAAGATTGGTCATTGGTTGAGCTATACGAGAGAAATCTTTTATGAATCTTCGATAATACCCAGTTATCCCTAAGAAACTCCTTAGTTCAGTGACATTTCTTGACACGGGCCATTCGCCGACAGCTTTAATCTTAGCAGGATCAACAGAAACCCCTTCCTTAGAAATGAAATGACCTAAGAACGACACAATCTCAAGCCAAAATTCACACATAGTGAATCTAGCATACAACTGGTTTTCCCTAAGAGTAAGCAAGATAGTCCGAAGGTGATTTTCATGCTCTTCACGATTCTTTGAATAAATCAGGATGTCGTCTATGAACACTACAACAAACTTGTCTAAGAACGGCCTGAATATACGATTCATAAGGTCCATAAACACAGCTGGAGCATTAGTCAAACCAAAGGGCATTATAGTGAATTTATAGTGACCGTAACGAGTCATGAAAGCAGTCTTGGGTATGTCTCGGTCCACTATCATCAGTTGATGGTACCCTGAACGCAAGTCTATCTTGGAGAAAATACCAGCACCCTTAAGTTGATCGAACAAATCATCAATCCTAGGTAAGGGGTACTTGTTCTTGATTGTGACGTTGTTGAGCTCACCGCAATCAATACACAGCCTCAGACTACCATATTTCTTATTTACGAACAATACAGGGGCACCCCAAGGAGAAACACTCGGCCTTGTATAACCCTTCTCCAACAAATCTTATAGCTGAACTTTCAATTCATTCATTTCAACAGGCGCCATCCTGTAGGTTGCTTTAGAAATCGATCCAGTTCCAGGAGCTAAGTCTATATTGAACTCAACGTCCCTTTTCGGTGGCATCCCTGGAATTTCTTCTAGGAATACGTGTTGAAACTCACTCACTATCGGAACATCCTCCACTCGAATCTCCTCATTTTCCACCCTTCTAACACAACAAAAATATAAGGGAAATCCCTTTTGGACATAGGTTTTCAACCTCAAAGCACTAATGATTCTCACGCCTGGTTTTTCACACCATCTCTGATAAGATACATGGCTACCTAATGGGCTCCTCAAATCTACCTTTTGGGCTCGACAATCAATTTTTGCCTTATATTTTCCTAACCAATCCATCCCTAAAATGACATCCAATCCACCTAACTAGAATTCTATGAGATCTGAAGGAAAATTTAATCCAGCAATACATATTTCTACACCCTCATGACGTTTCACATAGTCTACTACTTCCCACGAAGGAACCGCTATTGGTATAGAAATAGGTTTGGGAGATATAAGGCTAAGATTCTCAACAACAGAAGTAGAGATGAAAGAATAAGAGGCTCCTGAATCAAATAAAACTCTAACAGGTAACGAGTTTATAAAGAAGGTACCCGTGACGAAATCATGAGACGCCTGAGCTTCGCTAATGTTCATAGCATTGAGCTTCCCTGGAATATTGTTGTTACCACCTTTGTAGCCTCCATTTCCATTTCCTCCTGCCTTTCCACCTTGAGCTTGTTGAGAATTCTAACCTCCTTAGAACTTGTAATGACCATTCCCATACTTGTCTCCATTGTTGGGGCGGTTCTAGAAGTTTTTGTTATTCCCATTGTTACCCTTATCTTTGGAGTAGCACTCGTACCCCTATGACCCTTCTTGCCACAATTTCTTCATTCTACAAGACTCCCTTCCCAATCCTTACCCGGGTGGTAATTGGGAGATCTTTTACAGAAATAGACCCTTTCAGTCTTGCCACCATTGTTCTGATTTCTGTTGTTTCGATAGTTGCCATTGTTGTTGTTGTTGTTGTTATTGTTGTTCTGGAAGTTGCCTCCTTGTCTCGGGCGCTTATCGAACTTTTGAGGGTATTGAACAGGCTCCTTTCTCTTGTCTCAGCTAGATGTAACTAGCTGACGCTTACAGATGCCTTCTAGGTGAGCAGCTCGTTCAAATAGCGTGTCAATATTAGTGATTATCCCCTCCTAGACGCCCTTGAAGATCTAAGTCCAAACCCAACTCAAACGTAGCAGCTTTCATCTCCTCAGTTGGAACGTTTTCTGGTGTAAAACGCATCAGCTTAGTGAATTTTCGATAGTACTCCTCAACGCTCATTTCCGTCCCTTCCATAGTCAATGTCATAAACTCCAAGGACTTATGCTTCTTAAGGTAGGGGGGATAAAATTTGGCACGGAGGGCCTCCTTAAATTGATCCCAACCAAAGCCTGCAGTAGCAAGAAGTGCAGCTTTGCGCTGATTCCACCAACAATCATCCTCCTCTCGAACATAGAACACAGCATTAGTCACCTTCAAGTTATCAGGGCAGTTGATCGTTTCAAACAGTCGATCAAAATCTCGGATCCAGTCTTCTAAAGTAGCACGTTCCCTTTACTAGTGAATAAAGGTGGCTTACTTTGCCCTATCTTCTTGAACATCTCACCACCAATATCATTTCTAGGAGCATCGCCCCATGCTTGCACCAAGTTGTTAGTGACCTGAATCAATTGACCAAGCGTGGCCTACATCTCCTGAATGTCAGTCATCTTGCCTCTACCATCACGTCCATTTCTACAAACGCGATTTCTCCCTGACATATTGAACCTGTATGATTGGCGAAGCGTATTTTTAATGGCTTGGTAATTACTAACATATTTGCAAGCGAAATAGAACACGTTTTACCTCTTATACTTCCTAGAGATACACTTAATCTTTTCACAATATTATCAAGTCAAGTAATCCAAATAAATCGAACAAGACTGAATTCACGTAGTTAAGTCCCTTGACTTTCACTTAGAGATAAGACCTATAACAAAATTAATTCTAAAATAATACTTATAATTCCACTTTTAAGAAATGAAACACACCTATTATGCACTAAGTTCTACATGTAAACACATAAAATAAACAAACATATATTATTAACACATATATTTTACTCTAAAAGCACATAGTTGGAAGGCAACTTCAAGACTTACATAAAATCACAACATATGCACACAAATAATGAACGATTCTATATGCTTTCCCTTTGATACCCCAAAATATTTTCAAATACATTAAAATGTGTTCAAGTGTGAAATAATTTTTGAAGTTGAAATTCAGTCAAAAATAAAGTAAAACAGTCAAGCCTAAAGCTCATGATACCACTTTGTAACATCCACAAATTCCTCTCTATTTTCATAAATATTTTCCTACATAAACCAGAGGTACCTAGGGTGTTACCGCCACGGTGATACGTATACGGCTTAAATAACAAGATATTAAATAAACCTATTAACTTTTAAAAATAAAACAACGGAAGTCTTAAATTAAAATTAATCAAAAGACAAACTGGCATGGAAACCCTTTAAAGCCCCTTATTAAAATCCTTAGAAATCCAAACTCCCAACTTGATATTTAAAACAATCCCATAACATAACTAATGTTCTTTGAGTCAATCTCAAATAAAACCTACGTTACTTAACATAATAGTGAAAACAACTTGCTGAAAGATCCCTTCCCAATGATGCTCATCACGAATACCTGAAAAGAAATCCTGCTCGCCATACAACATAAGGTTGAGATGGGTCGTTGCAGGTCCATAATGCAATGGACGACACACAAAAAGTACACGTCAACTATGGGCTGAGTACATACACACTAATAAAGTTTAAAGCATAAAAAAACATCCTAGCATGATACTAACAAAGTAAAACATAGCATGACTTGAAAACTGGACTCTTGACTTAACAGACACACGATTTGATTACTTTATATTTGAATTGGCATTGAACGGGCACCATCATCCACCGGGATTCGTACAGGCTACTACTATTGAAAAGTGATAAGAGTGTCCGTAAGACCTTCCTCAAATCAAATAACCTTGAAAGTGATACGAGCATCCCTAGGATCGACCTCAAATCGAATAACCTTGCCTACAACGTCAGTATGATCATACCTCTAAGTAAGAGTCTCGCCTGGATCAACTTACTCAGAAAGTCTAGCTAACCTTAGCCATGTCGACGAATTACTAAAACTATAGGTCATATATATCGTCATGTAGAAGCCTGTGAAGAAATGTACAACACTAATGTTGTCATCCCCCCATTGTTCAAACTTATAAGGGATCCATCCTACGAGTTTTAATGCCATTCTTTCTTTCACTTTAAGTGCTTTAGTGTTTTATGGAAGTATAGACACGTACAAGAATGTCATAAATACTCACATGGCACAAAGACAACTAATAAAACCATATACATTCTCTTTTATCTTAAATCACGTTAGGTGATCAAATAACATTCCTTTGATCAATTCCTCGACTTAAAATGAAGTTACCTCGAACTTCTCAATTGAATTTACTACACTTGACTTGCTTAATCTCAGAAGACCAAAATTGCTTGATTACAAAATAAAGCATGCTTAAGGACAACTTGCCATAAATAAACATGTAAGAACTCGCTTAACATGATAAACTTGCCCTTCCAATAAAACTTATTAAACAACATGTTATTATAATATTTTCATACTTAACTCATGTGGATCACGTATCATACAAGTCACTTCAAAAGGTGATTTATCGTCATATAGACCAAAAAATTGAGTCCTCTAATCATGACACTAAGTTTTTCATGCTTTACGATAATTTACGAAATATTAGACTAACATGATTCCTAATCTAGAATTTTGCTAACGTGTACGTACCTCTGAAGCGTGAATTTCACACAACTACGTACTAAAACTCCCCTTCTACGAATTGGGTACCTAAAACATATAGTTAGTCATAATCAATACTCAATTCACATTAAATTACTATTTAGGACCCAAAAGAACAAGTTTAAAACCTCAATAAAATCTAATTTTTTTTGCTTGTTTAAGCAATAGAAACTTGTTAATAATTCAAGCTTATGCGGGATTCTTTCTGAAAAAACATTCTAGTTGTGATGTACCCTTCTCCGCTAGTAGTGAAAACTCTAATCAACCCATGTTGATAATTTTTTTTTTCGAAAAAAAACGATTACAAAACTTGAATCAGAAAATAGGTTGAGGAGATTATAAGATAAAGCTTCTTTTTTTTTTACAAAATCTGACCCATCGGACCACTACAACCACAGCCACCAACGTGTGTTTGCAGCAGCCACGATAAACCAGACGCGGTTGGGTGTTTATCGCAACAGGTGCAGCCATTGACGAGGCATTAAACGGCAATAAAAGAACCCACGAAATCACGTGGAAGCGAAGAGGGAGGGGAAGACCCGTCAGCCAACTCAGGCTGACGACCCACACCTGACCGACGAGCACACCACTGCTCAAAACAGAGCCATAAACCACGCAGCCAAAAACAGAGCAGACACGAGAGAGAGAAACAAGTGTACTAAACCGGGCGAGGGAAGAACGAAGGCTCGCCGGTGCTGGAAACCACGACGTGGTTGGTGTGCAGGTTGAGCTTGGCGGCGATGGAGGTGAATCAGTGGATGTTAGGAGGCAAAGGTTGCGCCGTTTTTCCTCTGTTGTTTCTTGAAGGTGAATGGAAGAGGAGAGCTTATGAAGGCTTTTATAGTCTTCTCTTGTTTTTTAATTACTAATTAGATTAGGATTATAAATCATTAACCTTGTCAAACCCAGCTTAGCTAAAGTCAAACAAGCTCCAAAAACTCCTTAAATTATGATTTTCACAAAATATTTTAAACTCTAAATATTTAATAAAACTTAATAGTTAACTCTAAATATTTTATAAAACTTAATAGTTCATGAAATATATTGACTAAAATAAATATAACTTTAAAGTCTAAAACTTAACCATAACTGTAAAAGATTATAATATTAAACGTTAAAAAAAATACGGAGTATTACAGGTGTGACATCTTGCTCATTGTACCTCAAATTCTTCAAACACTCCAAATTTATGATGTCTGCAGATGACCCACTGGCGACAAGGACCCTCTTTACCCTTGCATTAGCAACCTTCATCCTGATGAACAGGGAGTCATCATGGGGAGTTTTCAAGGGATGACAGCTCTTTCTGAATGTCATGACCGACGAAACCCAACTGTACTTGGTTGTTTGAGCTTTTATAGGTGAATTTTTGTTCCTCAGTCGGTTAGGCCTCCGGGCGCGAATCCTCCAGCAATGACACCAACGTATCCGTCAGTATGATTGATGTCGGCTCGGTCCATTTCGATAGCCTTTTCTTTGTCCTTATGCTACGGGCGTCTTTCAAGTAACGATTTAACTTACCCAGCAAGGTGATCGAGGGCCTTATTCAATTCCCTCCAGTCTTTGGTGGTGTGACCGCAGTCTTTATGATACTCGCACTAGAGCTTCCTGTCCCTCCGAGTGTTGGAGGTCCTAATGGGGGGAGGCGAGGCAGGACTGCCTTCTCCTTTAAATCTAAGTAGATTTCTCATTGATTCTTGTTGAACCGAGGGTCAACCCCGTTGTCCGATTGCCGTAGCAATGTCGGGGGCTGATGATTCCTTAGCCTTCTCGATACCTCCCGGGTGTCTCTTGTCTCTTCTTTCTTCTTCTGATGTTCCTTTGTCAGCTTGTAGATGTCAGTGGCCTGTATGAATTTGGGCGCGGTCCATAGCTTCCATGAACGAGTTGACCTGATTTTCGGCCAATTGCCACTTAAATTTTCCAGAGAGGAGTCCCAACATCAGTGCTGTAATGGCTACCACGTCTTACAAATCCGACACCTTCATTGATTACTCATTGAATCACTTGATGTAGTCGCTCAGACTCTCATTTCTTGTTGTTTGACACTCATCAAATGACTGCTGGTCTTCTTGTGCCTCCGACCAGCAACGAAGTGTTGGAGGAAGAGGGCCTCCAACACTAGGAAGCTTGTAACACTTCCGGGAGTTAGGCTAGAGAACCAGCCGAGGGCCAACCCTTTGAGTGTGGTTGGGAAGAACCGACACCATGTGGCTTCACATCCTGCCTGCATGCTCATGTGAGCTTAGTATGCTGCCATGCAATGGGATTCTAACTTGAATCGGAAATGCATGTTAAAATCGAATCGTAGAATCGAATCGTAAAATCGTAAGATTCTACAAATTTTGTGAAAATAGAGTTTTATGATGCACTATATAACTTATACAGTCGTTCATTTATCATCAAATGACTTTAAAAATATTATTGTTATTTTTTCCTTTTATTATACGATAAATTATTAAATTCGGTTAAGAATAGAAGTGCAACACCACCAATCTTGTATTAAAGAACTGCTACTAGTATCATTGTTGATGAAAAAGACGAGTTTGAGTGAATTGTGAAAGTGAATTGAGTAAGTTTTATAGAAATTTAATTGAATATGTGAGTGTTACTCATCTAGAAAGAGAGAAACATCATAACAATAAGCTTGGCCGTTATTTTAATGGAATCTCGAAGTTTTGATAAAATCGTATAAAATCGTTAAAATCGTAAGATTTTAATATCGATTTTAAGATTCTAATGATTTATTAAGATTGTAATTAACATTTTAACTAATTAAGATTCTAGTTGCGATTTAAATTGTTTTGCGAATTCAGATCGTAAAATCGTAAGATTTTAAGACTTAAAAAGCGATTTTAATAACCATGCTGCCATGTGATCTGTTGGATCCGACCCACCAGCATAGTGTTCGATGGGTGGGACTTTGATTTTTCCTAGGCTTGGGTTTTCCATGATTTGCTTGATGAAGGGATTCATGAAGGAGAGCCATCCTGAATTTCCGAGGGGAGGCTTGTCCTCGTGGTACGACGAGGCGCTCGCCTCGGTGTCCCAATTGTCATGGCTGACCCATGTAGGGTGCGTACAGATCGGGATGGACCCCCTCTATGAGTAGTTGCTCTTGCTAAGTGTGCTTCTTGGTGCCGGTTAGAGATGGCCACGGGCCGGGTTGTGCCGGTTCAGTGCTGGGTTATATACCGGCCGGTTCACAAAAACTTAGCCCTAACCCAGCCCTAAGACCACCCCGGGCTGGTTCAGGGCTGGGTTAGGGTTATGTTTTTCTGAACCTGAACCGGTTCGGGGGCGGTTCAGGAACGGTTCAGTGTCGATTCAGGGCCGGTTCAGTGTAAGGGTCCGGGTGGATTTAGGGCTAGATTTAGTGTCGGTTTAGGGCTGGTTCAGTGCCAGTTCAGGGTTATTTTAACTTTTTTAATACAACTTTTCTTAATTCAATTTTTTTTCATATTGGAAATGCACCTTAAGTAAAAATAATTTTTTTTATTATTAAAAAAGGTTAATTCTTATAAATAATAACTCATAGAGCAAATCAAATACTAATTTCATATAGAAATTTCACCAATCGCAACTCCCGATAACAAATACTCATTAATCATAATCATAATCGTATATTATAGTTTATTAATCATAATCATAAATATAGTCTATAGTTTATTAATCATAATTATAATTTAAAGTTTATTTATCATAACCATAGTTCAATTTCATAGATCATAAATCATAATCATATTATAATTCATTTATTAAAATCTTAATCATAATTTATACTTTACGAGTCCACTAGTCATTTATAAGAATAATCATAATTTTAATGATTTTAATTACGGTATAGGGTTTAGAGTACATGGTATAAGGTTACGGTTTAAGATTTAAATTTATGGTATAGGGTTTTAGTAACGGTTTAGATGCGGTTCAAGGAAAAATTTAAGAATGGTCGGTTCAAGGACCGGTTCAAGAGCGGGTTGGTTTACGGGCCGGCTCAGGGTTAGGGTCGGTTCAGGGCTAAGATCGGTTTAGGATCGGTTTTGAAATTTGAAAACATGAACCTGAACTGAACCAGTTCCTTGACCGGGCCGGGCCGGTTCAGGGTTGATTTTTTCCGGTTTAGGGCCGGATCGGTTCAGGGCTAGGTCAG
The DNA here is from genome assembly GCA_947645195.1 of Patellifolia procumbens. NCBI lineage: Eukaryota > Viridiplantae > Streptophyta > Magnoliopsida > Caryophyllales > Amaranthaceae > Patellifolia > Patellifolia procumbens. Next base: position 9,171,757 of record CANSGD010001328.1, read on the forward strand.
GACTAACCCGCCCAATGGCCACCTCTAGTGCCGGTTAGGCTCAGGTTGTTTGGTTGGTCCGTTGGACCTTTCTCGCCTCCTATTCAGCATATCTCTTGCGTCTTCCCCCTTTCTAAGGAGCCTTTTTCGATCATCCTTCGGGCATCTACCCCGTGATTCGGCCGGTGTCCTTCACTCCATGCTATCCGAGGCACTCTAATTGTAGAGTTGAGTAGTTGTTGGCTGGGGACCTTGTGATCAGAGGAGACCTTTCCTGTTCTCTCATTGGGACGTTTGCCTAAGGACCCTGATCTCTATTCATAGGTGGTGTAGGCTGAGTGTTCGACAGGCGTTGTCTTCCGTGTAATATTTGGACTATGTCGTTGGTTCTGGAGTTCATTATGGCCTCGAGGTGTTCGAGGTCATACCGGGTGATGGCAAGTTCCCCGTGTTGGTCCAGCCAAGGCTGGCCATTCCCATTTACGATGGGCTGAATGGTCTCTTGATTGACGGACTGAATGATTTCTTGAATGACAGGCTCATTCTTGACAGCTGTAGTAGCTCTTCATGATCTAATTATGGCTTTTCGTTGACTGGCTTAGTGTGTTCCCACAGACGGCGCCAAAGTGTTTCTGCTAAGAAACTTAAGATGAGATGATGGATGATTTCGGGATGATCACGTGCAGTCTTGGCTCGAGCCACATGCTAGCTGGGATGACCTGCAAAACAAATGGAAGACTAACCCATGGGTGTTCCGGGTGAAGCCCCTACAATGCTTATGTCAGCGATGCGGAGTTGTGATGGGAATGATGATGTAAGCTTTATGTAAGCAATAAAAGTGAGTCGGTGGAGAATTGATTACCATTACTGATGTGATGGTTGATGCTTTTATAGGCACAGGTTCCTAGAAAGGGAATTTGGAGATGTGGGATCCCAAGTGTGATGACTTCCAATCCAGGTCTTTTAAGGGTGAGGGGTATTTTTGTCTTTTCCATTAGAAATTGGGCTAGCCATTAGGTGGACGCAAACACCTAGGTTTATTAGAAATGACAATTTCTATAACTAACAACTAAACAATCCAAAATTCGTTGAAGTAAAGAAGAAAAGATGTCATTGTACCTTTTCATTTCCCAATTATTAGAGAAATAATACACGCCGTAATTTTTCACAAATTTCTCGAGACAAAACTCGATTATTGACTCGAATATTACAAAGGAAGGAATTTGATTTTCATAATCTTTGCTCATCTAACATCATTGTAGAAAATGTCTAATGAGAAAAAGTAATTATGCATAAAAACTAAAAAATGGAGTAAAAATAAAACAAAATGAACAAAAATTAACCTCTAAACATGCAAAAATGGAGTAATTGATGCTTACCACTAACACAGACGAAGAGATAGAGAAGAGAGAAGGAGAGAGAAATAGAAAGTGAAGGAAAGTTGCGCGTGCAATTGGAATTAGATTAGTAAAAGGGCAAAAATGACGAAAATACCTTTGAGTGGACCCTACTCATGGAACAACCAGGTGTATAATAATAGTTGTATGTTGAATGCATCCTAAAATATTGCAAATTTGCAATATTTGGGAATAAATAAGCCCAAGTTTGCAAATCACCATGACCAGGTGGTCTGATATAGACTCGGTCTACACTAATCTATTGTACAAAGTCGAAGTCCCACATAAGAACCTGCATCCTTCCGTGCCGCAGCTCTGAGTCTCTGACCAAAAGTTAAGGCTTCTTTAACAAAAGCTAAATGTAGCTCACCAAAAGTTAAGGTTTCTTTAGCAAAAGTTAAGATTTTGTAATTAAAAGTTAAGTTTTAGCAATCAAAAGTTAAGGTTTGGCAATCAAAAGTAAAGTGTTATGACTTAAAAGTTAAGGTTTCTTTAACAAAAGTTAAGATTTTGTAATTAAAAGTTAAGATTTAGCAATCAAAAGTTAAGTGTTATGAATGAAAAGTTAATGTATTAATCCTGGTTATGAATGTTAAAAAAAATCTAGAAGTAAAAAAATGAAAATGGATATAAAAAGGATAAGGACAACAGGACTACCACCAGCAAGCTCAGCCGACTTAGCACCACCACAACCTGTACAACCACTACATCACCACTAAAAGCCCAACCTACTAAGCCCCACACCAGCACAACACATCGCGCCATCACCGCTAAAAATCGCGCAATTTAGCACCATTCCACCACCAAGAATAAAAAAAATCCAGAAAATTGAATGCAAAGAATAACAACCAAAATCCAAAACCTTTCAAGAAAACTAAAATCCGTAAATTATCTCATTAGAAAAAAAATACCCAGAAATTAGATCCATTTCCACGGTGCTTTTTTTTAGGAGAGAGGGAGTGAGCGTGGTGGTTTCGGAGCTGGAGAGAATGCAAGGACTGGAGATGGTGGTTTCATCTTAAAGACGGTGAAAAGAGAAGAAGGCTAGGGGTGGTGTAACGGGTGGTTTCGGGGAGTGAAGAGAGGGAGGGAAGGTTGTGGGTGGTGGTGGTTTAGGGGAAGGGAAGTGTATGTTGTCGTGATGGTGGTGGTTTCATAAAAAGGAAGGATAGTGGTGGCCGGGACAGTGCCAGGGGTTTGGGAGGCGCAGTGGGAGGCGGAGTGGTGCAATGGTTTCAGCGTTTAGGGAGGGAGAAGGACAATAGGTCTATGATGCACACGGAAGCATGAAGAGGAAGCTGTGCACGGGTCTCCAATGAACATCACCCAATGAACAATGAACAATTACCCAATGAACATCAGTTAGACACCACCCAATGAACATCACCGATGAACATGAACAATTACTCAATGAACATCAGTTGGACAACACCCAATGAACATCCCCTAATGAACAAACTCCAAAATTGATTTCACATGTTTTCACAAATTTTTAAAAATTTGAAAACGTCACCCAACGAACATCAGTTTATGTCAAAAGAACACTAAGTTCACACACAAAGAACAATAATCAGTTCTCCAATGAACAAGACTCTAAAATTGATTTGACATGAAAATTTTCAAATTTTTGAAAATTTAAAAACGTCAACCAATGAACATCAGTTTATGTTAAAAGAACACTAAGTTCATTCAAATGAACATATAATTAAAGCAAAAGAATATTTCCAATTCTTAAATATGATTCAAACTTTTGGAATTTCGAAATATATAACCATAAAGCAATGTACATTCAGTTCAGTTAAAAGAACGTCTATTTCACGTAAAAGAACATCAAATCAAATTAAAAAAACATTTACAATTTTTAAATATGATTTAAACTTTTGAATTTCGAAATATATAAACTTAAAGCAATGAACATCAAATTAAGTTAAAAGAACATTTATTTCAATTAAAAGAACATCAAATCAAATCAAAAGAACATTTTTACAATTTTTGGAAATTTGAAAATTTTCATGTCAAATTTAAGAATAAAACTGATGTTCTTTTGATTAACTTATTATTCTTTGTGTGTGAACTTAGTGTTCTTTTAACATAAACTGATGTTCATTGGGTGACGTTTTTAAATTTTTAAAAATTTGTGAAAACATGTCAAATCAATTTTGGAGTCTATAAATTGGGTGATGTACATTGGATGATGTCTAACTGATGTTCATTAGGTAATTGTTCATTGTTCATTGAGTGATGTTCATTATTGATCCGTGCGCAGCTTCCTTTTCATGATTCCGTATACACCATAGAATTTGCGAGAGAAGGAGTGAGAAAAAAAAGTGAGTCCACACACTAAAAATAATGTGAACCGAATCTACCCAAGAGTTACTCCATCATAACATAGTACTCCCTTCATTCCAAAATGTTATACCCATTTTCCGTTTTAGGCCGTTTCAAAAAGATATACCCATATAGAATCTTTCCTATTTATATACATTTTTTCTCTCCATTTTACCCCTCAATATCTAAACATTTACCTACCTTTTACTCATTTGTACTTTAATGGTCCCCACATTTGAATCTCTTTCTCTTACTTTTCCTAATAAGGACAAAGAAAAGTACATGAAAATTATTAAAATAAACATAAGATTCTCCTATGATTCTATTTACCTTGATTTTCCCCCATATTCCAAATGAGTATAACATTTTGGAACGGATGGAGTATTTATTATATTTGTCAATTACTCCTATCAGGGATCGGATCCACGAAAAAATTTGTTATTTAAGCACGTTAATATGATAAAAATATTCTTGTTTATAGAGCTAAATATCAATGTACGGTGTGTTTCTGTTTCCTGTTGAAACTCGTCTTCACCAGTTCATAAGTCTAGTAAAGTTAATGCTTTTCCAGTACCCTCAGGGCCCTCCCACATACTCTCTCTCTCTCTCTCTCTCCTAAGCACCACATCACTGCCCCCTCTCTCTAGTCTCTGCCGCGTTGCCCCTTCTTCTCCTCAAACCACCAAAACAGTTTCGCAAACAACAATGGCTGAAGTAACTAAATACCAGTTAGTTCCAACCGTCAACAACAACAACAACAACAACATAGTCACATACTTCAAAACTCATCTCTCTCTTTTCAGAACTAGAAAAACCACTGCTTTTGTTTATGGTGTGGTTTTTGTTTTCATTGCATTCACTGTCTTTCTTGCTTTCTCTCCTTCTTCTTCTTCCTCTTCTTCTTCTACTTGGTTTATAAATATTTTTACTGTTAATACCACTTCTCCTCCTCCTGATGAATCTCTCAGATCTCATCTTTCTCCTATCCCCTCTGATTCTCCTTCTAATTTAACCCAATTTTCTCAAACTAACTCCTCTAGATCTCATAATAACACTTCATTTAAAGTACCTATTTCTAGTGATTCACAGAATTTAACAAAAACTCAACTTGTTCTTGATAAAGTTGATAACTTTAGTCATAATGATACTAATATTGTTATTCCAGATATACCCACCAACAAAAGTAGCATAATTACCCCTCAAATCTCCCCTAAACCCTCTCCAATTCCTACTTTATTTGAAAACCCAGAAAAACAGACTAATCACAGTAGTGTAGTGTCCAATTTGACTGCAGAATTGGCAAATTCAACTAAGAAAGGAAGTGGGGAAAAAGAGAAAGAGAAAGATGTGACAGATTTCTCTGCATCTTTGTCAACAAAACAGGATAACAGTAGTACTCGAGACGACGCCGTTTCAGGGGAAGTACAGAAGCAGGGAAAGAAGAGTTTAATTGATTCATTGGTTGATTGTGATTTGTATGATGGTGAATGGGTGAGAGATGATTCATACCCGCTTTATAAACCCGGATCATGTAAAATTGTTGATGAACAATTTAATTGTATTCTTAATGGTAGACCTGATACTGATTATCAGAAGCTTAAATGGAAGCCTAAGGGTTGCGCATTACCTAGGTAATTTTCCTTATTTCATGCAAATATTTCTTAATTTGTTTCATATCATATGGTTATTATTTGATTTAATTCAGTGTGGTTGTTCTGCTTTCTTCCATAAAAGGTTGAATGCTTAGTATGAGTTCCTTTTGCCCCATGTGGATTATTTCTACTTTTAGGTTTAATGTTTATGTTGTAGATTTTCTGATCTGCTTAATCTTTCCAGTGAATAACTTTTTTTTTTTTTTTGATCGGATTCCAGTGTTTAACTTACAATAGATATGAAATGATAAATGAATACAATGTTGAGAAACCAAACTAATAAATTTCTTCAAGTTTAATGATCCTATAACAAAGGTATAACAAATCTCCATTTGCGTTGTTGTTTGTAAAGTCTAATTTAAAATTTAATGGGATTTTGTAAATCTTGTTTCCTGGAATTTGGATCTTCCTTGAATTTAGTTTTGAACACACTAATTTAGGGTGATAGTTAGACTTTTAGTTATGCTATATGTTGACTCTCATTTACTGTTCTCAAGTGGACTTGAAAAAGTCTGCAGTGAGTATTGAACTGCTTAGACATTTTTTTTTTTCCTACATGTGCTTTTGGTGTTATTGTACTCATTGCCAATGATGATTTATTCTTCTCTATATAGGATGGATGGAAGGCGAATGCTGAAATTATTGAAGGGAAAACGGCTTGTTTTTATTGGAGATTCACTAAATCGGAACATGTGGGAATCTCTGGTGTGCATTCTTAAAAGCTCGGTCAAAAACCCGAAGAATGTTTATGAAGCCTTTGGTAGGCATTCATTCCGGACCGAAGCTTCTTACTCTTTTGTGTTCAAAGTAAGATTGTGCACCTTTAGTTTTGATTATCGAGTCGTTGTGTTCTTAATCTTGTGTTTAATGAACTTACTTTTGCCGTTTATGTAGGATTACAATTGTACGGTAGAGTTCTTCGTAGCTCCTTTTTTGGTTCGACAATGGGATTTTAAAGATAAGAACGGAACCACCAAGGAAACTCTTCGACTCGATCTTGTGGTTAGAGACTCTGATCATTTTCAAAATGCGGACTTTGTAGTTTTTAATACCGGGCATTGGTGGACGCATGAAAAGACATCCAAGGGGTACATAATTGTCTCTTCGTTCTATATTCACTATTCATGGCCTATTGTAGATTGATGACTAAAGTGCTTTATTTTGTTGACAGGGAAGATTATTATCAAGAAGGCAGCAATGTCTACAAACAATTGGACGTAAAGGAGGCTTTTCGAAAGGCCATTACAACTTGGGGGAAGTGGGTTGACGCCAACATTAATCATCAAAGGACGCATGTCTTCTTCCGTGGCTATTCCGAAACACATTTCAGGTCTGATTGAACCAAACTTTGAACTAAACTTTATTCATGTTGCTTAATGTTTTCTTATACTGTATTTTGTAGCCGATTGTTATTTTGTATAAGAATTGTAAATAGATTTCAGTTTGATCAGTTCGGAATGTGTGTGAAGATAGTTGGTAAATTACCAGCATTGCCTGGGATCAATAACTGCCCGGCTGCCCCTAATGGACTTTCTGAGCAGAATCTCAAAAAGTCTAGATGAAATAGTCTGACGTAACTCATTAGCAGACCCGATAGGTACTGTATCTGAAAGGTTAGGGCAATAAATCTAAACCTAAATCACGGAAACTTTACATACTATCTAGTTCTATATGCAGATTGAAATTTGATACCTGAATTGGAAAAATGTTTGGTTGACCTTGAGGGGTAGCAATTGTCACGAAGAAAAATAGGAGGTTTGTTTGGTTCATGCTGGAAGTAAATAACCATAGGAAGTTGCATTTCCTTGGAAATTACTTCCCTTTGCAATTTCGTAGGAAATAATCATCATGTGTTTGGTTAACTCATTGGAAGTCATTTCCTAGGAAATGACATCAGAATTTCAACTCACCCATACTTGGCAAGTTATTTGCTATTTCCGGAATTGCAATTTCCCTTGGAAATTCTATTTCCCATGCACAACCAAACACAACTCTATCTAGCTATTTCCTAAGATATTGTCGAAGTAAGCTCCAACCTAGATGCAATAAAGTTTGGGAGGGAAGATGACTTAAAAAAAATATTTCTATTTGTTAGTGATCAAATATGAAGGAAAGGGTTCTACCAATTCTAAGGGCATGCTTGGAATGAGGGTAAAGTATTAAGGGGGTAATAAAAGTCAAACATAAAAAATTAAAGGATTTAGAGGGGATGATAAAGGGAATAGAGTGGTGGTGGAGAGGATAAGGTGGTGTTGGTAGGAAAGAAATGAAAGAAAGAAGGGAACTATTACCCTCATTATGGGGGTAATAATTACCCACCACCACCCCTAGGTAACTATTACCCTCATTTGGAGGGTAATAGTTCCCCTCTTTCTTCCATTTTCTTCCTACCAACACCACTTTATCCTCTCCACCACCACTCTATTCCCTTTATCATCCCCTCTAAATACCTTAGTTTTTCTATGTTTGACTTTTATTACCCCCTTAATATTTTACCCTCATTCCAAGCATGCCCTAAGGGTTAAAGATTTAATGGTTAGTGCTTTTTATTGACTGAAAAACTTGGGTCTTTTCTGCAATAACAGAAGTGACATTAATTTACCCTGACTTCGTCATTATACCTCAAGGCCTGTGTTAGATCTTGACATCCCACATTTCTTTTAGGGCCAAAATCATGAAATATATTCACCAATAAGCTATGTTGGACACGTACGCATGTCTGACACCCACTACGCAGAGACCTAGTAACATTTGTTGTATCAGCGGTTTGCTAGCAAGTACTGAAACGAAATATGAAACTTGCTCTACCTTCAACAGTTATCTGTACTCCCATATCTATTACTTCCTCCGTTTCAAAAAAATAGCTACACTTTCCATTTAAAGAAGTTTCAAATTAATGACTACACTTTTCCTTTTTCCTTTTTTTGGTAACTTTTTCTCTCTATCTCTCTCCTACCGCATATCTTACCCCACAATCTCTCACACAAACAAAAAGTGTCTAGGAGTCCGCAAAAAAAGAAGTGTAACTATTTTTTTGAAACGGAGGAAGTATTTTTTATCTTTCCCAAAATACGACCTTGGTGACTAGAAGCCATGTTAAACATTACTTTACCAAACACCCTTAGTCACCTATGCTAGAGTTTTTAAGTCAAAACTCGTGAAGCAAGTTTGAAGAAGCTTTGATCAAACAGACCCTCAATTTCAATGGTGCGTTGCTAATATGAGTCACTTGTTTGATAACCAATTGTTTGATAACCAATTGTTTGATTTTTCCATCGTAAGATCTTAAAATGTAAGAACCTAATTAAATCCCTTCACTATCTTTGCAGTGGTGGGCAATGGAATTCTGGGGGGCAATGTGACAGCGAGACTGAACCTATCCGGAATGAAACTTACCTAAATAAATATCCATGGAAGATGAAAGTTTTGGAAACGGTAATGAAGGGAATGAAAACCCCTGTTTCCTATCTTAATATTACGAGAATGACAGATTACAGAAAAGATGCACACCCATCGGTCTATCGAAAACAACACCTCTCCTCGGAAGAGAGAAAAACACCATTGAGATTTCAAGATTGCAGTCATTGGTGTCTTCCTGGAGTTCCTGATTCATGGAACGAGCTTCTCTACGCTGAAATCCTGCGAAAGCAGTACCAGAACTGGAATCAGAACGAAATGAATAAAACGTAAGCCAAAACGGACACAAACGAAGACTACGTTTTTGTTCAGGTACAACTGTTAATTACACGGATTTAACCTATTTATCATCTTTGTATAATGTATTTCCTCCTGTTTTTTTATAAATAAATTATTACTATAAAATACAAAGATGAGAGAAGTAAATAGGTTTCCTTGTAACAACCGGGATCTTTGATAAAGGAAATGCCGATGTCACTCCAAAATTACTCTTAACACTACCATTGCAAGTTTGCAACTCTGCAAGAGTAATTTTGACAGTGGAAATACGAATTCCTGTTAATTTCTGTGTCTGGTCGGTATGTGTCGGTGATTAGAAGATACAGCTGGCAATTTTGGAGATGTTGACATCTTGTGTAATTTAGAGAGTGTAGAATATACTACATTTGTACATTACGATTATTTTAATTAATAGTGCAATATACAAGTACTCTTAATCCATGTGCGATCTGGTTTTCTCTCTTTTGGTAATATGAACTACTGTTAAACTGTTAGTAAAGGAATGTATCAGTTGGGACTTTAATTGATTTCATGGCTTTGCTGGGGACATCCCAATTCCCATGTGATAATTAATGCAAATGGCGTGCTTTAGTGCTTACCAGATACTATCCATTTATCTTACTTTCACGTTGGGGGTAGGGTGAACATTCTATAACTCTAGAATGAGAATTTTGCTTGGAGTTTTTTTTTTTAAATGATCAAGAATAAGAAAATACCTTTGGAGGAAGGATAAAAGTCATTCAATATTTTTTCCCAAAATTTATGCGTATTTTCCCAATATGTAAAAAACAATATGGTATAATATCTTGATAGATTTATTTCAATATGTAAAAAAACAGTATGGTAGCTAGAAGTCGGGTTTTTGGGCACGCATTTCGAGTGACTTTTTAGCCTTTTCAAGAAGAAGATGACATTTTTAACTAGAAAATTCTGAAAAGCTCGCCTTGAAGTGCGCGCCCGAAAAACCCGGCTTGTTACTAATTTCGCAGGGATTCTCAAAATCCGTGTTTAGGAGGGGGCGTACGGCCGTATTCATTTTTCGAAAAAAACATGGTGTTCCATCCAAGAAAAAAGTCGTCTCAGAGTATATGCCCTATTACATAATATGAGCACTATAAGAGGGGGGGTTAATTATAGTTAGAAAATATACTATACTTTTTGCGAAATTAAAAGGTAGCTAGGGAACACAACGAGGGAACACAAGATATTTTAGCGATGAAAAACTTCCTAGGCCCAATAGGAAAAAACGACCTCGACCACAAGGAATTTTGACTCAATACTTTCCATTATAATAGGTCAAACGAATCTGTTTACAAACCTATTACTTTTCTCTCTCGGGTTACAACTGATCTCAAGTTCCCAACAACAGTTCCCGCAACTGTTGTTCCTCTCGAACTTCCCTCGAAGTTCCTTTCTCTTTCACTTTCTCACGTTTCACTCAAACCTTCTCACACTTACAAGAGTTCACTCAAACCTTACCCAAAATTACAATATGTAAAACAATGGAAGAGTATAAACTTGAATATAGTAAGTATGAATTCTCTTGGGAACGACACTGACTCTTTAAGACACTAAGAATATTTGGCTAAGTCAGGCACACTAATTTCAATGTTTTAGGCGCCTATATATATTATGCTAAGGTAAGACCATGACTTAAGTCCACTAATCCATGATGTCCATTATCTCTATTTATTTAATTTTTATTTAACTTTACTTGAGAATTAAATAACCACTAATCCACTACTTAGCTTAATAAGAGAAGCAGTAACTTATTACGTGGTTTATAAAACTTGAAGCCTATTTAAACTAATTAAATAAATTAAGGGTTTAAGAAAATAATTAAGCCCATTACTCCACACCCATTAAACGTGTAGCAGTAAGCCTTAAACGTGGTTTTAGTTTGCTTGGGGAGTAATCAAGTTATTTTCTTTTAAATAGTTTTTAGGAAAATATCTTTTATAAATAATTTAATCATAACCGAAAATCATAATTAAGTTTTAAAAGAAAAACCTTTCAAAATCGAAAATCAGTTTAAGTTTAATAAAATATAAAAGATAATATTTAAAAAAGATTTTGGCCTTATCCTAATTAAATCAGAAAATCATTTTTAAATAAATTCCTAACAAACTAACAACTAACTCCTAAACTCATGGACTTAGTCAAAACTAACTAAAGACTCTCTAACAACCTTACTTGGGCGCAAAACATGGGATATGTTAGCTGTTCCTAAAGTCATTTCTAGGTCTGTTCCCTAACCTTGTTCCTAAGAGTGACAGTGTTTGTTCCTGTCATGGGAACATAACCAAGTTCCATTTTGAGAATTCAACACAAACCAAATCAAGTATTTACGCAACCTTAACAAGAAGAGATTAAATACATCCTAATGTATTCTAATCTTCACTCCAAGCTTGATACTTAATCTTTCGAACATCTTCATTTCGATCTTTGATTGATTCTCCGATTTGATCTTCGATCAAGTATTCTCTTTGCTCGAGAATGAATTACCTAGCAATATCATAAGTGAAACACAATATGTCTTTTGTTGGTTAAGTCATCTTCAAAACTCATGGGTCAACAATTTCTCCCTTTTTGAAGATAGCAGCAAAAGGCATATACTAAATAACAATATTTAATTTTAAACAAGTCATATTAAACTATTTAACAAAGTAATACAACTAAGTAAAAACAAGTTAATTGACTATTATTTTATTTTGAACTTAATCGGAAAAAAATTCGAAACTAGAGAACATGAATCAAGGCTAGAAAAATTTACTCTTTGTCTTTCTCTTTCCCCCTTTGGCATCTTCAAAAAACATTATTCCATGATTTCGAAAAGATGAATGTTATCTATCAAAACAAATCACACCACCAAACTTAGTTAGATGTAAGTTGGTTAGTATAAGTAAAGTAAGCATTCAACTCTCATAACCGCAATCCAAGAATATTAGCCATTCAAAAGACGCACACATGCAAAAGATTCAACTTAAGATTAGCGAATTAATTTAGTTCCAATGTAGCATGCATAAGAAGGAAGAAATTAAAACATTATTCCCATAGTTAACGAAAAGAAAGAACAATTAAACTAAGAGTAGTGTTCAGCTTGAGGAAAGGGGGGTTGTTCGACTTCTTCCACCACATCATTGAGTTTCTCCATCATTTCCTTGTGGTTGCGTTCCACGGTTTGAGAAAGCTTCATGATCAAGGACTCAAATTGCATCAAGTGGTCGTTCACCTTGTGGAGAGCCCCAAGATTCGTCTTTAGTTGATCCATGAGAACCTCTTGAACCATAAATGCCTTATCCACCTTTTCCGACAACCTGTTGACAATTTTGTTCACACCTTGAGCTTCTTGAGAAAATTCCATCATTGCCTCCGATTGACCCACAACCAAAGTAAACAAGTGATCCAAGCTTTGAGAATGTGCAAAGGTATAAGTAGCACCAATGGTGGGGTTTGGAGATGTAGATGAGGAAGGCTTTTGTGGTGTGGTTGCGGCAGTGGGTTCCTTAGAGTCATGAACAGCTGGTTGTTCCTTAGAGTCATGAACAGCTGGTTGTTCATTAGAGATGGGAATAGCAGCTGGTTCCTTTCCCTTGGGAACAGCAATGGTAGATTGTTTGGAAGGAGGAGGGATTGGTGAGTTTTGTGGCTTGTGGTGTTTGGGAGAGACAGTTTTTGGTGGTGAAGTTTCCATAAAAGCAGGGGATTGTTCCCTTGATGAAGGAACACAAGCTTCATAAGCCTCTTTAGCGATTAATTGAACTTCATCATCATCAACCACATCATCATCAAGCACAAAGGAAGGAGAGCTCAATACCTTCAAGTTTCGAATGCGCCTACTTGATCTAGGAGCATGTAAAATCGGAGTCTCCTTCTCCAAGTCATCCTTAGTAACAACCTTCTTTCCTTTAGCCCTTTTCTTTTTCTTCTTTTTCCTTTTCTATTTTTTCTATTTTTTCATTTTTCTTTTCTCTTTCAATTTTTTCTTTTTCTACTTCTTTTTCGATTTCTACCTCATTATCAGTTTCCTCATTTTCTTCTTCACCATCTAACTCATCATCATCCAAGTTTGAACGCCCTTGCACAACTTCCCCATCAACAATCGAGACATTCAGATTATTGAGTACCTTAGTGTTCAACAAATTCCCCGTTGTAACACTAACTTGATGAACCCCATCAAGCTTCACATTGAATTCCTTTAGTAAAACCGTAACAAGGGCTCCATATCCCACAACAACTCCATTTTCAATGCAATGATGCAAATGTTGAATCATAAGGGAGGGAAAGTTTATTGGTTTATGAGATGCAAGGCAATGGATGTAAATCAAATCTAACATGCAAACCAAAGCCCATTTACAAAGACAAGGTAGAAGTGCCTTTTTGAGTAGGTGAAAGAGAATTTTGTGGAATGGGGACAACTAATTATGATCTATCGAGGTAGCACCTCTTTTACCACCATGTTTCACCACTAGATCCGTAAAGGAAATGTCCGAAAAAGGATATACCCCTCGCTGTTTCTTAAAATGCACATTTGTTTCCTTCACAGGAACACCAAACAGTTTCCCTAAAGAATCACAATTAAAATCGATTTGTGTTCCTCTAACTAGGGTAGAACAGTTTTCTCCTCATCCATTGAAAAATTTTCATAGAATTCATCCATCAATTTGGGAATGAGACATTGACCATAGCAATTTTCAAATAGTAGTTCCCAACCCTGAAATCTGAGAATCTCTAGCAATTAATGGAAATTAACTCTTCTACACCATGCAAGATCAATATATAAACCCGAAACATACCTAGATGGGGTCGATTTCCTTCTCTCCAATTTTGTTGTTCCTTTTCTGGGAACAACAGGTTCTCCCTCAGATTTTGCATGTGACCCTTCTATTTCCTTTCCACGGCTTCTTCACTTTGTTTCTTCTTTCTCAAAGCTCGTGTAGGTGGATTGGGAGAGATATCCAAGGGAGGTGGAGAGTCTTTGTGAGTAGAAGAGGGAGAAGGTTTTTCAATTTTAGTTAGAGTGTGGAGGAATTGATTTTTTGTGAGATACATTTTTGTGGGAAAAGGGGCGCCTTTTTATTTGGGTGAATGGGTGCAATTTGGTTTAGTGGGATAGCTTAAAATTAGTTTAATGGAGGTAATTAATGAGGAGTTTAATGAAGAAGATGAAGAGTTTAATCATAATTTGATTAATCAGTGTAAGGCACACGGTTTGAAAAAATAACAAAAAATTAATGAAAAGAATAGAAGATAATATTTCCCAACTAATTTGAGAGATATTAGGAGGAAATAAAGGGAATATAATCATATTTTCAGGAGAAAAAATCTGAGCAAAATATTTTTGGATTTTATTTGTATTTCAAAATTTTGAAAAGAAATCTAAGGCTAATACGCTGGAACAACATTTTGGGAACAGCGGATGGGAACAGAGATACTTGCTACGTTGGAACGTAATTAACCTTTTAATCCCTTGTTAATTCTTAAGGCATAAAATTGTCTAAAGAACACTAAGGATAATATTATTGGACATTAGTGAGTAGTTTGCAGACAAATTCACTCATACATATGAAATGATCATATAAAAGTTGTGATGCATTTAAATAAATAAATTCACCAAAATCTATTCACATGTAAATAATGCCAAAGAATCAAATCAATAGGGAGAAAGATTATAGTAACTATTTCAACTTAATCAAGTCAAGTTCAAGCCTCAGTTTTTCAAACCGATCTCTATTTAAGGGCTTTGTCAGAATATCAGCAATCTGACGTTCAGTTTCACAAAATTCAATTTTAATTGGGCCCTTTTCGACGTTGTCCTTAAGAAAATGATGCCTAATATGAATATGCTTAACTCTAGAATGATGCACGGGATCTTATGAAATACTAATAGCACTAGTATTATCACAATAAATAGGAACACAATCAAAGTAGATTTCCTAGTCACGGAGTTGTTGTTTTATCCAAAGCATTTGGGAACAACATGCTGTTGCTGCAACATATTCAGCCTCGGCTGTAGATAAAGCAACTGTGTTTTGCTTCTTGGTACTCCAACAAACTATACTATGACTAAGGAATTGAACCATACCTGATGTACTCTTTCTATTGACTAGATCACCCGCATAGTCAGCATCTGCAAATCCTTTCAATTCAAAGGTATCACTTCTCGAATAGAACAAGCTTAAATCGTCTGTTCCTTTGAGGTATCTAAGAATTCTCTTCACTGTTGTGAGATGAGATTCCTTTGGATTGGCTTGAAATCTATCACATAGACCTACACTAAAAGCAATATCGGGACGACTTGCAGTTAGATCTAATAATGAGCCAATCGTACCTCGATACTTGGTTTGATCCAAATATGTTCCTATAGCATCCTCGTCCAACCTAGTTAAAGCTCACATAGGTGTGTGGTTTATTTTTGAACCTTCCAAACCATACTTTTTCAGCAGTTCCTTGATATACTTTTGTTGATGGATGTAGATTCCTTCTTCTGTTTGTTTAATTTGTATCCCCAAGAAGAAATTAAGCTCACCCATCATACTCATTTCGAACTCTTTACTCATGAGATTAGCAAACTTGCACAAAGATTCATTAGTGGCACCAAATATAATATCATCAACATATATTTGAACTACTAATAAATGTTTCCCTTTTGATTTCAAAAACAAGGTCCTATCTAATTTTCCTCTTTTAAACTCATTTTCAAGAAGGAACTTTGAAAGTCTTTCATACCATGCTCTTGGAGCTTGCTATAACCCATAAAGAGCTTTGTCAAGCTTGAAGACATGATTTGGAAAAGCTTTATTTTCAAAATTGGGAGGTTGTTCCACAAAAACCTCTTCATTAAGATAACCATTTAAAAATGCACATTTCACATCCATTTGATATAATTTAAAACCCATGGAAGCTGCAAATGCAATAAATATTCTAATTGCTTCCAATCTAGCAACAAGAGCAAAAGTTTCCTCATAATCAATACCTTCCTGTTGATTGTATTCTTCTACAACCAATCGAGCCTTGTTCCTTACAATGGTTCTGAACTCGTCTAACTTGTTCCTAAACACCCATTTCAAACCAATAACCTTGTTGTGTTTAGCTTTAGGTTCAAGGTGTCAAACCTTGTTCCTTTCAAATTGATGGAGTTCATCTTGGATAGCCACAATCCAATCAGCAACAGTGAGAGCTTCTTCATGGTTCTTGGGTTCCATCATAGAAAGAAAAGCATGAAAAGCACAAAAAATTTTAATTTGAGATCTCGTTTGAGTTCCCTTGTTAATGTCACTGATTATGAGTTCCACTGGATGGGAACGCTGATGTCTCCAAGGATTTGGTTGGAAATCCTAATTGGGAACTTGATTTCCTTGTGCAGATCCTTGATCATCTTTAGGTTCTTGGGAACCACGTTCAACAATAGTGGATTCATTCACTAGTGTTTCCTCACCTATTTCTTCTTCATTGTTGGGAACAAGAACAGTAGTTTGTTCCTTTGGCTTTGTTCCCGTGACTTCTTCTTCTCCCAAAATCTTATCAGTGAGAATTTGATCTTTTGTTAAACCTATCTCGAAGTCATCTTCAACCTGTGCGATTGAAACAAATTTATCTGTTTCATCAAAAATAATATGTACACTTTCTTCTACACACATGGTCCTCTTATTATAAAGTATATAAGTCTTGCTACTTGAAGCGTAACCTAGAAATACCGCTTCGTCACTCCTTGCATCAAATTTCCCAAGACTTTGTTTCTCATTATTATGAACGAAGCATTTACATCCAAAAGTTCTGAAATAGGTAATATTGGGCTTTTTACCAAAATAAAGCTCATAAGGGGTTTTGTTCACTAGCGGTCTCACCATGGCACGGTTTATAATATGACAAGCAGTATTCACAGGTTCGGCCCAAATGTTCCTAGGAAGTCCACTAGCTATCAACATAGTTCTAGCCATTTCCTCTAAGGTTCTATTCTTCCTATGAACAACACCATTTTGTTGAGGTGTCCTAGGGGCGGAAAAATTGTGGTCCAAGCCCTATTATAGTCGTCAAACTTAAAGTGCTCAAATTCCTTGCCATGATCGGATCTAATGTGCAACAGTTTTTGACCACTTAAACTTTGAACTTTCTTTGCGAACACTAATAACTCATCATATGTCTCATCCTTGTTTGAAAGAAATATAACCCAAGTAAATCTAGAATAGTCATCCACAATTACTAGCACATACTTCTTGCGACTCCTACTTTGTATCCTCATTGGTCCACATAAGTCCATATGAATTAGCTCTAACGGTCTTGTGGTACTCACCACATTTTTGGACTTAAAGGAGGACCTTACATGCTTTCCTCTCGCACATGCATCACAAACTCGATCTATGTGAAACTTAATTGAAGGTAAACCTAAAACTAGTTCTTTCGATCGAAGTTTGTCAAGCAAAGAAAAACTAGCATGTCCAAGACGCATGTGCCATAGTAACGGATCATCATCAATAACACTAGGGCATGTAAATTGATTTTTGGAAACAAGGTTAAAATCCACAATATATGTGTTTCCTTTCTTTGTTCCTTCTAAAACGATATCCTTAGTGCTTTTGTTGACGATCAAACACTTTTCGCTATTCACATTGTTCCCCTTATCACAAAATTGGGAAATACTCAACAAGTTATGCTTTAAACCATCAACTAGAAAAACATTATCTATGGAATGTGACGATGACTTACCAACTTTGCCCATGGCAATTATGTTGTCTTTCATATTGTCACCAAAAGTCACACTTCCACCATCATAGGCAGAGAGTGAGAGAAATCTCAATTTATCTCTAGTCATATGCTTAGAACAACCACTGTCTAGGTAACATGTGTTGTTCCCCCTCACTCTAGCCTGCAAGAAAACTAAATGTTAGAGTTATGAACCCATTCTTTCTTGGGTTTCTTTCTTTCATTAACATTAGATTTCTCTTTTCAAGTTAATTTGCTTGTGTCCACGTTTTTGTCTAATCGACCAAGTCTAATTAGACATGAGTTCCTATAATGACCAGTTTTCCCACGAAACATAAAAACTTTATCACTTGGTAAATTAACTCTCTTTTTAGGTTTTTCAAACTTCTTTTTGTGATTGAAGCCAAGACCTTGAGATCGTTTGTTTTGACGGTTTTTAATCCAATTAGGAATAGGAAGAAACTTCTTCTTCTTCCTACTTAAGTTCAGTTCCCCTTCAAGTTCCTTGTTTTCTTTTTCCAAAAACGAAACATGATTTTTCGATTCTCTTATTTCAGTTTTGAAACTTTGTAAGGGAAATGACTTAATGTCAAAGGAACTCACTTCAGGAACAAACTCTTTCAGTTGAGATAACTCAAAGCTTAATAAGTAGTTCTCATTTTTAACAATTTCGAAATTCTCCTTTAAACTTAGATTTTTATCAAACAATTCGAAAAATCTTTTTTCAATATCGGTTCGAATACTTTTAAGCCATGAGGTATGTTCCTTTGCAACATTTAAAGCATGTTGACTCTGTTTCAACTCAATGGACTCATCTTTGCAAGCATTTACAACATCAACAATAAATTCAAATAATTGCTCTTTGCTCAAAGAATTAAGACGAGTTTTAATAGTGTCTAAACTTGCCTCGAGTGCCATGAGACAAAAGTTTGTTGTTTCCTCATTAGGTTGAGGATCATCTTCTTCCTCGGAATCAGATTCTCCCCATGCAGAAACCATAACTTTCTTCAAGTCGGATCTGGTATAGGAACTCTTGTACTCCTTGTTCCTATCTTTGCTTCATCCCTTCATTTGCCTTTGTCTTATTCCCATTGGGGACACTCTTTAATGAAGTGATCAGAACTACCACATTTATGACAAACAAGTTTGTTAGAAAACTTCTTGTTTACCTTTGTTGTCTCCATTCTCCATGTTCCTAAAAATCCTTTTGAATTTTCGGACCATGAGAGCGGATTCCTCTTTGTCAGTTTCCGAGTTATCGGCTTTTAAGGCAATCGACTTCTGTTTGGACATATCACCATTTTCATTGTCCAAGTGTAACTCGTGAGTCATAAGGGAACCAGCAAGTTGTTCCAGATTGAACTTTGTAAAGTCCTTAGTTTCCTGTAAAGCCGTAACCTTAGCCATCCAACGATCCCTAGGAAGGCTCCTTAGGACCTTACGTACCTGTTCCTCAGAGGTTATCACTTTTCCAAGAGAGGTTAGCTCATTAATAATATTTGTAAAGCGAGTAAACATCTCTTGTATAGACTCTTTGATTTCGTTTAAAAGAGTTCATATTGGTTCATCAAAAGGTCTATTTTTGATCTCTTAACTTCACTCGTACCTTCATGAGTGACTTCAAGTAGATCCCAAATTTATTTTGCGATTTCGCATCCCATGACACGATTGTGTTCGTGGGGTCCAAGACTACAGTGAAGCAGTTCAATGGCAAGAGCATTAATTTCCATTTTTTCGAAATCAGATTTTTCGAAATCAGAGATGGATTTAGGAATTACCTCGTTCTTGTCATTAGTGGTAGTGACTTCAAAGTCGCCTACCTCTATGACTCGCCATACCTGGTAATTGTCGATTCTTCCAGTAGGTATAGAACTTGCCGTTGAACATTGGTGGCCTCTGTGTAGAGTACCCTTCTTCCAGTTTCTCTCTAGTATTCATATTATCCAAGATCTCGAACTCAACAGGGTTTCCTGCGTTTTTAGAGTTCCCGCTCTGATACCAATTGTTATATAATATGAGCACTATAAGAGGGGGGTGAATTATAGTGAGAGAATATGCTATACTTTTTGCGGAATTAAAAGCTAGCTAGGGAACACAAGATATTTTAGCGAGGAAAAACTTCCTAGGCCCAATAGGAAGAAACGACCTCGATCACAAGGGATTTTGACTCAATACTTTCCACTATAATAGGCCAAACGACTCTGTTTACAAAACCTATTACTTTTCTCTCTCGCGCCACAACTTGAGTTCCTAAACTCAAGTTCCCAACAACAGTTCCCGCAACTGTTGTTACTCTCGAACTTCCCTCGAAGTTACTTTCTCTTTCTCTTTCTCACGCTTCACTCAAAGCTTCTCACACTTACAAGAGTTCACTCAAACCCTTACCCAAAATTACAATATGTAAAACAATGGAAGAGTATAAACTCGAATATAGTAAGTATGAATTCTCTTGGGAATGACACTGACTCTTTAAGACACTAAGAATATTTGGCTAAGTCAGACACACTAATTTCAATGTATTAGGCGCCTATTTATATTATGTTAAGGTAAGACCATGACTTAAGTCCACTAATCCATGATGTCCATTATCTCTATTTATTTAATTTTTATTTAACTTTACTTGAGAATTAAATAACCACTAATCCACTACTTAGCTTAATAAGAGAAGCAGTAACTTATTACGTGGTTTATAAAACTTGAAACCTATTTAAACTAATTAAATAAATTAAGGCTTTAAGAAAATAATTAAGCCCATTACTCCACACCCATTAAACGTGTAGCAGTAAGCCTTAAACGTGGTTTTAGTTTGCTTGGGGAGTAATCAAGTTATTTTCTTTTAAATAGTTTTTAGGAAAATATCTTTTATAAATAATTTAATCATAACCGAATATCATAATTAAGTTTTAAAAGAAAAAACCTTTCAAAACCGAAAATCAGTTTAAGTTTAATAAAATATAAAAGATAATATTTAAAAAAGATTTTGGCCTTATCCTAATTAAATCAGAAAATCATTTTTAAATAAATTCCTAACAAACTAATAACTAACTCCTAAACTCATGGACTTAGTCAAAACTAACTAAAGACTCTCTAACAACCTTACTTGGACGCACAACAATGTTAGGCGCACAACATGGGATATGTTAGCTGTTCCTAAAGTCATTTCTAGGTCTGTTCCCTAACCTTGTTCCTAAGAATGCCAGTGTTTGTTCCTGTCATGGGAACAGAACCAAGTTCCATTTTGAGGATTCAATACAAACCAAATCAAGTATTTACGCAACCTTAACAAGAAGAGATTAAATACATCCTAATGTATTCTAATCTTCACTCCAAGCTTGATACTTCATCTTTCCAACATCTTCACTTCGATCTTTGATTAATTCTCCGATTTAATCTTCGATCAAGTATTATCTTTGCTCGAGAATGAATTACCTAGCAATATCATAAGTGAAACACAATATGTCTTTTGTTGGTTAAGTCATCTTTAAAACTCAAGGGTCAACATGCCAAAACCCGCTTTATTGGTACTAGTTTCGTAGGGATTTTTGAAATTTGTGTCCATGAAGAGCAAACGACAGTGTCCTTTTTGAAAAAACGTCGTGTTCCATCAGAAAAAGTCATGTCAAAGTATGTGCTCATAAACCCGGCTTGTTGTACTCGTTTCGCAGGGATTCTGGAAATTTGTGTCCATAGAGAGCGTACGATGGTGTCTATTTTTCTAAAAATGTCGTCTTTAGTATTAAAAACATGATTAAATGTTGTCTCAAAATTTGTGTTCATTACCATGTCATAGTATCTAATATATAGTTTAAAGAAATTGTTAACTTGAATAAAAAAGTGAATCTTTTGATGTTCCCATATGGAATCTGGGAGATGATTAAGAAAAGTGAATCTTTGGTAATAATGCATTTAAAGAATGCATATTTTAGAGTTTATCATTCAATAGTTATCTTACCAAAGCATTGTAAAGGTAAAAACATTATTAATGTAAAGAAAACAAAACTTACTATGCAAAACATAAGGGTTATATTTTAATTTAAGCCAATGAGATTGCAAATAAACTTGTTTGACTATATGTGATTTAAATTCAGAAAGATTGAAAAGGGGAACAACTTAAAGGAACACCAAATCGGAAAATGGGAACAACATTAGGGAACAGAGGAAGTAGTTATTCATAAGGATTTCAAAAATTGCAACTTAACCTTTGATTTCTATTCATATATCATCATGTATTTTGATGAAAAAAATAAAAAAAAGTATGAAGCTCTTTTTTCCAAACTTGAGGTCTCGGTTTCGAATCTTCACACTGATATTTTTAAAAAATATATAAGGATGACATGAATAAAATGTTATTGAATAGCAATAGTAGGATTCAAAAATAATCAAATCAGTCCTTGTGTTTTCATTAAGAACTTGGGACTGCAATTTATGTTGATAGTTTGCACATCATTAAAACTCAAAGAGAACTTGAAATAACTGCAAAGCTTACAAATGAACATTCAAAAGATGGGATTTTTATTCATTAATCAAATTATACAGGAAAGGTCTTGAAACGTTTTTATATGGATAAAGCAGATGGTTGTGTGATCTTTGAGTATGAAAGACTACCAGTTCCGACCTTGAGAAGAAGACAAAGAGATTCTTGGTCTTAAAGTACCGTACTCATGTGTAATAGGCGCTTTGATGTACCTAGCTAACAATACTCGGTTTGACATAGCTTTTCCAGTAAACCTCTTAGCTAGATATAATAATGCACCAACAAAGAGATATTAGAATGGAACTAAACACCTATTTCGTTATCTCCGGGGAACTTGGATTATCTTATCAATCAAAGCAAAATGCTTCACTCATTGGTTATGCATATGTTTGATACTTATCAGACCCTCAAAAGGCCAAGTAATAGTTTGGGTATCTATTCACTTATAAAGGTACATCAATATCATGGAGATGGGGTGTTTTCCTAACAAGTTTTTAACGACAAAGTAAATATAGGCATATAAACAATAAAGTTACACCCTGCTCTAATTTTGATCCCACCGAGGTTTTGTAAATTTATTTTATATGAGACATTTAGTAATAGGCATTCAAGGCAGAGTGTTGTGAGTCAACAAAGTTGTCAAACCAATATTAAACATTTGGCCAATGCCCTTGCTGAGGTATCAAATACTCGTCAAAAATTGTTGCACTACAATTTCGCAGAGTAAAAACTTCTATAAACATGAGTCGCGCAATGCAGTTGACACACAACCGAAGAAAAAGATTTCCTATCTCTTCCACTTAGCCCATGTTTGGTTCACTAAAAAGAATTACGGGAAAAGGAATGAAAACCTTGTTTCTGTTTGAAGTTATTTGGTTCAACACCCATGGAAACTCAATCCCTTACTTAGGTGTTGTTTAGTTGACCTTTGTTTAGTTGACCTTATTTTGTGTGGGAAATATAAATTCATGGGAATATATAATTTGACTTGTTGTTTGGTTGATACCAAAATAAATTTCTTTTCTAATATGTTTGTATACATACTAATATTTGAATAAATAAATTACCAATAATTAATAATTATTGTGTAAAATATAATTTTTTTCCTCAAATTCAAATATCACTTCCGGTTTTGATTAAAATATTTACAAAGATATTTTCCTAAAAACTATTTAAAGAAAATAATTCAATTACTCCCCAAGTAACTAATATCACGTTCATTACTGCTACACGTTTATAGTGAAGTGGTTAGTGGACTTGATTATTTCTTCCCAAGCCTTAATTTATTTTAATTAGATTAATTATTCCCCAAGTATTAAAAACTACGTAATGTTACTGCTTCTCTTATTATTAAGCTAAGTAGTGGGATGAGTGGTTATTTATTTATCAAGGAATGTTTTATAAATCTAATTAATTAATTAAGTTATGGACATCATGGGATAATGGCTTAATTAGTGGATATCATGGGTTAGTGGATTAATTAGTGGTAAGTTATTTTATAACTACCTAAGTTATAAATAGGCGCCTAATCCCAAAGTTTAAAGTGTCTGATATAGCTTGTAGTAGTCATTCCATAGTGTATCTGACTTCGGTTTTAATTGAGTTTAACTAAGATAGAGTCATTACCGTCATTTTTTCAATATACTCTTGTGTTCCTTATACATTTCCTACTTATTCCCTTATTGTTTTTATCATTTGTAATCTAGTTCTGGGGTAAGGGGATTTTGAGTGAAATCCCGTATTGAGAAAAGTTTTGAGTAAAGCAAGAGAAAGTGATGAAACTTGAGTGAGTTTCATTGTAAGTGTGAGGCTTTGAGTGAAGCAAAAGAAAGAGAAAGAGAAAGAGAAAGGAACTTCGAGTGAAGTTTGAGAGGAACAATGGTTAGTTGGAACTGTTGTTGGGAACTTGAGTTTAGGAACTCAAGTTGTGGCTCGAGAGAGAAAAGTAATAGGTTTGTAAACAGAGTCGTTTGACCTATTATAGTGGAAAATATTGAGTCAAAATCCCTTGTGGTCGAGGTCGTTTCTTCCTATTGGGCCTAGGAAGTTTTTCCTCGCTAAAATCTCTTGTATATTTTTCTTGTTCCTTTCATTGTTTTATAATTCCGCAAAAATAACGTATATTTGTCACACTATAATTCATCCCCCTTCTTATAGTGTTCCCTTAGAAGTCAACAATTACATTTCCTTAGATTTTTGGGTCAATGAGTTAGACTTTTTTGTGGAGAGGTCAATGAGTTAGACTTATAGACATTATAATGATTGAATCCCATAACCTGACGGAGCGTTTGGTATGTGTGAATGAGAGTTTGGGGATTAGAAAGAGGGATGAGGATTGGGAATTAATGGGTGGGATAATGATAAAATAAAGTCTATCCCTTGTTTGGTATGAGTTGGAAATTGATTGTGATTAAATTATGATTTTACTTCAATACCCTTACTAATCCTCCACCTTCTTTCTTTTCCTTACTTTTCATTAAGGGTAAATGGGTCATTTCATTCTAAAATTTTAATCCCACCCCTAATACATGCCCCATATCTTATTTTGGTGGAATTAAAGAGTATTTAATCCCACTCCCAATCCCCCCTCAAAACTCCCAATCCCTCAAACAAACATAAAAACTCTACCCGTTAAAATATATAATCTCAATCCCTCCCTCTAATCCCCTTAAACAAACATCCCTGAGTCTATAATTTTTTCTTTCCATTTCTGGCAGGTTTTTTTCAGTAGGGAGCTTCTCCATTGTGTGCTGGTGGCTTAAATGATTCCTTTCTTCGTTGTGCCGAACAATCGATAAAAGTAACATTATCGTTACCATTCCACTCCTCTAAGGCTCTAACTCATTCCGTTCCCAATTCCCTTTCCATTGAGAGACTGGGAAGAGGGAGAGATGTCGTACCTGCTACCACACTTACACTCAGGATGGGCTGTGGATCAAGCCATTCTCGCCGAAGAAGAACGTCTCGTCATCATTCGTTTTGGTCATGACTGGGATGAAACCTGTATGCAGGTCTCTTCTCTTTTTTTGCGCTTTTCATTTATTACGCTATCTTTTTTGTTGTTGGATGATGATTTTATTTCATTTTGTTTGAGAATTATACATACACCTAGTAGACGGTGATGATCATATCAATGATCACAATATATGGAGTCCATAATCTTGATTTTTGTGACATTTGGCAGCAAATTTAGGTTTTCTTTTGTGCTTGACGTTGTTAGTGTTATCAATTTGAGTGTGTGATAGTGAGGTCAATCGGTCTTAATGCGTCGTACGTGATTGATTCTTGCACTCTGAACAAATGATCGTATTCAGAAGTCATCGAGAGCAGTATATTATCATTTATCACCTAGAGTAGTTTTGCTGGTTTAACTTATCAAGTAAGCTGAGGAGACCAAAGCCTTATTGGTGGCTTGCTGGTGTTAAATTAAATTAGCAAAAATGATGTTTTCTTATGCATTCATTAACTTGATGTTCATGATTAGCTCGAGCAATTGGTGAAATCAAAGTCTTTGTGGTACAGGTTAACGATCGAGGGGATGAGAACTCTATACTCATGATTAGATTAAATAGTTCTGTAGGTGATTTTTTTAATTTTGGAAGTGGCGACATGTCTTTTTTTTTTTTGTCTCTTGCACATAAAGGTTTTCACAATTCGCATGTAAACATATACTGTCCTAGTATCTATTCTGGATGAGAAGAAACAAGCTACCTTATGGCTTATTTATATTAGTGCTTTATGTGAAAATCTGCTTCCTATCATATACTTTAGTCTTATCATATGAGTTGTAGATGTGCTTCTCTAAATCGTAGATAGGGAGAGCCAAAAGGCATGTTTCTCTTACTGTGCCCTTTGATATGTTTGTTATATTTATCACTACAATGAACTGGGCACGCCTTGTATAAGACAGAACTATTCCAAATATATAAGCAACATAGTGCAAAAACATAATCAACTAAGTCAGTATACCACCAAATAAGCAAAACCGTAAGCTAAATTCTTAAGAGTAGTCCTATCAAGCTCACTCGACAATGTACAAACAGAATCTTTAGTGAAAAGCACCCTGAACGACTTACAAAAGCTTCTCTAGCTGTAGTCCCACGGCATAAGTTGGTCATCTCCCCCACTCGTCCCACAGCATAAGTTGGTCATCTCCCCCACTCACGTTCAACTCCTTTGCACCCATCTCCCTCAGCCACTTTTCAGACCACTTTTTTTGAACATGTGCGTCTCTTTCCCCACCACCTCTAATTTCTCATCTTTTCTATTGACCTCTGCAACAGAGATTGCTTCGAAGATGGAATCACTGCCCCCATTAGTCGCCCAAAATATAAATTTCAAAAAACACGAGGACGCCGTACAGAAAGAACTTTTGAAAATCAACATGCGTTTTTGTGAGTATAGAGAACATGCCCTTGCATGATATGAAATTTTTTTGTGGATTTGTGGTGTATAGGGATCCATAGGGCAATGAGAGCTAACACAATCCCTATTCACTGCAACAAATTATCTTTTGATTAATTGATAGTTGAAATGGTATGGCGGTGGCCATGGAGTGCATTAGATAAAAAAAATTAGAAGTATTGAAGGCTACCAGCTACTCCCAAGTTTATGACTTCCCTGTGTTTTGAAAATATTGTGGGGGCGGGTGGGAGTCATTTATATTGAAAATTGGAGGGATAGTTGTGAAAATATTGGCAGAGTTTTTCAACTAGGCATGATATATATCTGAAATTACTACGAAGCGACGGAATAGGAGCTTCTCCTCTTCCCGTAAATCTAATGCTTCTCACAGAGCATTAAATATTGGCTTCTTTTGTGCTTGTCCTAGATAGTGGTGGAATTTTGTGTGCAAGTGATGGTGAGGACTGCTGTAGTTCACCGTCAGTGATTGAATCTTGCCCTGTGAATACATGATGTAAGTCCGGAAAACCGAGTACATCATTTGAGCCCCTTTCTGCATGTCTTTCGATTCTTTGCTCTCCCCCATTTCTGTAAGAGCTAGTTATTAGTTTAATTAAATTAAAGACGGCAGTAGTGTGTAATTTGTCACCATATGTTCTTATCCTGTATCAATACCTATGTTACTTCAACACCCTCATCTACCTTAAAAATTGTGTGTCGTGTCGTATCATGTTGTACTTGGATATTTCATTTTTAACTAAAAGCTTGACTTTTTGCGACAAAATGGCCAAGTCGAACACTTCGACACCGTATTTGAGTAGACACTCAATCCGTGTCTAAGTAACATAGATTACTACCTTCTTCTGAGCTATTCATTCCATTGGACATCTGAGATGTTCTTGTTTAAGGGTGGCTGACTAGTATTAAATAAATATTAGCAAAATAGATGCTTATGCAGTGAGTAACTCGATATGTATGATTAGATCTTGAGTGACTGGTGAGGAACAGTCTAATTGGAAAGTATCTGTGCTACAGGCTGTGGGTGGAAGGAGTGAGAACCTTATCTCATGACTCAGTGATAATTAATATCGTGGTAGCTCCTGTCTTGCTTTTGCAAGTGGCAATTGCCCTTGGTCTCATTTTCATAAAGTTGTCATTTTATCTTTTTTTGGTGAAGCTGTTCCACAAGTTTGACAATTGGTATCAGTTTTTCTTGCATCAGAAAGAAATTAAAGAAGAGACTTGTATAAGATCTATTGAATTGTTAGACTTTGGACGTGGAAATGTGTCGTTGAGGTTCATCATCATCTTGACGATAGTGTATTTCTTATGAGAAGGGGACTAGGTATCTGGGAATTTAGGAAGTCTATAGATTTCGGATATGTAATTGTGTCCCTGAGGTTCATTGTAGTTCTGATGACATAGGTTTTGTTATGAGAAGGTAACAAGGTATCTTGGGTATGGATTAAGAGGTCTGGATGTTACTGCCTAGTTTTTTTATCTAAAAGCATGCATGCGCTCACGTCTCGCCATGCTGCCATTATCTTGAGTATGGATTAAGAGGTCTGGATGTTACTGCCTAGTTTTTTTAATCTAAAAACATGCATGATCCCGCGTCTTGCTATGCTGCTATCATCTAAAGTCTGTTTATGATAGCGCGATTTTCTGGATATTTCAAGTGTTTACTGGATGGAGTAAAACAGTCATCATGTATGATTGATGCTTTCAAAGTCCAAACTACATAGCATGAACACGATATAAAAGCTATAAGATCCATGAACTGCTAACTTGGTTAGAGGTCATGTATGTTCTTGCAGCATTGGCTATAGGAGAACAAACATTTACAAATTTCTTCTCCACTTGTCAACTTGGCAATCTTATAGCAGCCAGTCTAAAGTGCTGCTTATCAAAATATAAAAGTAATTCTGATACTGGAGAAAGGAAAATGAGCTCTGCTTGTTAGATTTGATACTGAAGCTCATTAAAGGAGGCTAAAGCCCAGGCTAAGTGATACTATGTGCATAATTTTGTTTGCATGTCTGATGAAATCTTCTATTACTTCCAGGGGTTTGTTGGGAAAAACTATACGACCTCGACTAACTGTTTAAACAGCTGAGCCAATTTAGAGACCAGCATTTAGGGCTCTTTGCACCCTCCCCCCCTTTTTCTCCTCTCTTCTTCTCATTTTCTGGTTTGGAGAAGCGTGAGGAATTTCAAAAGGTTGACAAACTCCTCATTCTTAACACCCCATTCTCTCTTCTCATTTCATGGTTTGAAGAAGTGTGAGGAATTACAAAAGGTTGAAAAACTTCTCATTTTTAACCGTCTTCTTGGTGTGAAGCAGCAGGTCAGTCAAGTGGCGTTCTGACTAACGCTATAACGGAAAATAGCTTTTGTTGTAAATTGTAGGCGACTGTGTACCCAAATTCCCATCCTATGTCACTTGGACACGGGTTTATGTCCAAGTGTTCTGACTCGTTTTTTTTGTGCAAAAAAAAAAATCATGATTTTTCCCCAAAATGAAGTGTATATATGTCTATACCGGTGCTGGAGACTAGGGGATCCAACCCGGGTGCTTAAAGGTCATTTGAAGAGTCCGGGTAACATATTCCTCATCGTGACCCAGATAAGAGTGGATAATGACTTTTTTTTTTGGTGGGGAGGGAGAGATGGGCTCATGTATGTTAGATTTTTTACCTTTGTAAAAGGCGTCCATACCTCTCCCTGTGAAGTAATTGGCTACTGTAGAGTCTGTTGCAGCTCAAAGTTGGATGCTTTATTCCATGTCCTTGGCTCCCTATATAGAAGAAACATCATCTAATATGATCTTAATTGTGTGGACTTCTGGCGTCGAACTGTTTATCTCAGTTTCCTGCAACTTTTTATCTGTAATCTAATAACGATTCTCTCTTAACTCTCAGATGGATGAAGTGTTGGCCTCGGTAGCAGAGACGATAAAGAACTTTGCCGTAATATACCTTGTAGACATAACAGAAGTGCCTGATTTCAACACAATGTACGAACTGTATGACCCGTCCACATGTATGTTCTTTTTCAGGAACAAGCACATAATGATTGATCTTGGCACTGGGAACAACAATAAGATCAACTGGGCCCTCAAGGACAAACAGGAATTTATAGACATTGTTGAGACCGTCTATCGTGGTGCGCGGAAGGGTCGGGGTCTGGTGATTGCACCCAAAGATTATTCCACCAAGTATCGCTATTGAGTGTTTGTAGTCTTTGTACAATACTTCTGGTGGAACTTTCATCACAAGTGTATTATTGAACTCGATAAGCCTGTCCTACACTCTTTCCAGTGAGTGCTGATGTATAATGTTGACAACAGATGTTCTATTGTTGTTATTGTTACTTGATCAAGTGGGTTACTCACAAATCTTGCGTCTTTTTCAAATTGAGTATATGATGGCTACTAGTTACTTACGCTGTTCCTATCTGTCGTTTTGGAATGTACCTAAATGTTTGCTCCATATCCTTCTATATGGTTGAACTATTATCACTTGCATAAACATCTTCCAGAAACGTTATGAAGGGAAAGAGTAAGATTCTCCCAACCGAATATTGAAGACCATGTCAAAATTTAATGGGTTGATTGAAAAGAGATGGAGGTGGAGTATATTGAAGAGTTTGATGCATTGCTAAAAGAAAAACATCAGATAGCCGACTGTTTCGCGGAGAACAGTGTGTGCATTGCTAAATGAAAAACATTAGATAGCTGACTGTTTCGCGGCGAATAGTGTGTGCATTGCTAATAGAAAACATCAGAGAACTGACTGTTTTGCGGAGGACAGTGTGTACCGATACTACAGTTTTTTTTTAGTTAGGCGCACTGTGTTAATAAACCGTGCACTGGTACTACTGATTTTTGTTAGTATAGGCACAGAAAGGTTAATGAACTGATACAACTCTGTTTTTTGTTAGTATAGACGCAGTAAGGTTAATACAACGAACAATTGTTGCCTGAATAACTGTTTTTTGCTAGTGTAGGCAAAGCAAGGTTAATACACTGAACAAATGTTGCCTGTATAACTCGGCTCCTGCTAAAACTTAAGGAGCTGTTCCCATGTTATATGATTAGCTTGCTTAACAATTTTGTGCATAATTTCAACTGATAGCTAATATAGAATGGAGGGAGTAAATGCCAATAGCTTATATTTGCTGCTGAATATATCGAAGTGTACAAACTAAGAAAATCTCCTTTCAAATGGTAGAATCTTGTATGAATACTAACATTTGAAACACAAGACAGCGCAATCTAATATATTAAATGGTTCAATTTCTTCTCCCTTCCTGTTTGAATTATGTATAGAAGTCGTCTATGCAACATTTATTTAGCTCAACTATTACGGTACCCCATGCATGTACTTTCTTTACAAATGTACTTTCCCTATTGATAATCTTGACTCAAAACATTGGCAGACGAAGATCTTGTTACAGTATATCCCTCCTATTCAGACTCTTCATTACATGTACAATGTTCACTCCAATAAGGTATCAAGTAACTTCAGCTAATATCACCTGTAAACCAAAACTATTTACTATCTGTAGTGCGAAAGAACCACCTATGTGTCCCTCCAACTGCTTCTCCTGTTCCATGTAATCCAATTATAATAGCAGCCACCACACCCAATACTACCTGAATGTCTAAAATTACAGGATTGCTATGCTTTGATTTTTCTCTTCTCACATATGTTTTGTCCAAATTAAGCTCAGCAGATAGTGTTTCTTTTCTTACTTGAGAATATGACTTATTCTGATCTGTTCTTTGTGGAGGTCCAAAGGTTTGTGGGACCCAACAATCGTCATCAATGTGGTTTCAGGGAGGAGTTTTCTATCTGTTGTCGATGCGTCCACGAGTTTCTTGATGTTAGGTTCAAGAAATGTGTTTGCTCTTGTTTATGTTGAGTTTGAGAATGGAGCGTCACTTATGAGTGATTTCCAGTACAACCAATTTGAGATGGCCTTAATGGTTTGTATTGCTGATATCCTCGTATCATTTTGAAGTTCTGAAAACGCTAAAGATAAAGAAAAATATCAGGTAGTTTATTTAGTAAAGAAAACAGTTTTAAGGCTATATATTCTTCATCTTAGAGATATACTTCATCCGTTTTAAAATAAGTGATACACTTTGTTTTTCACGCTTATCAAAGAAGCGATTTAGGGGTGCTAACAAGTAAATTTCTCAATGAAATTTTAATACAAACAAGAATGAGACTCTATATCACTTGTGTTAAAATTTCATCGAAAAATTTAATCTTTTACCCCCTTGAATCGCTTTCTTGATAAGCGTGAAAAAAAAATATCACTTATTTTAAAACGAAGAAAGTGCTTTTTGAAGCTGATCAGATCACTCATATCTACGAGAGACACGGGATAGTCTTAGCTTCAAAGCGAAAGCTGATCGAATCCAATCAGTACTAATACATTATGTTCAGAGAGAAAAAGAAAATGCACCCTAAGATATATTTCTAACTTCTATTCTCCTTTTCTTACAACGATATCTTGTTTATTTAACCACTTGTATAACAAAGAATCACTTACTCTCATTATATCAGCCAAAAGGTCCAATGGATATAAAGTCTACAAAGAACAAAGCGGAGACATACTGTTGATAAACTGGAGCTCCAACCTAGATAAATATACCAAATTGTAACACACCAACTTATCCCTCTTTCACCAATTTGAAAGAAAACTAGTTTGTGACCCCGACGATACTCCGGATCCTTTTTGATGTTCAATTGAGTTAGAATAATATTCTTCATCAGAGTATCACTTTTTTTTAGTTTTTTAATAGTTAAAAAATTATACACAAAATTTTAAAACTAATTAAACTATTTAAAAGGGTCATGTGAGATTGCAATGAACGATATCTCTTCAATTTTTACCAATTCTTGATTAAGGTAAGATGAATTGTTAATTGCAATTTGACAACAAAAAGGATATGGTTTTATAATAGTGTCTGTGACATTCCAACTAAGAGGTCGTGTATTCAAAACATATTACTGTATTTTGAAAACATCTAAAAAAAACTCGGCAATGCTCCGGGATTTTTGTTAATTGTAATATAATATTAGTTTAAAAATAATTGATGTCATGTAGTGTGACATATTATTACTCTCATTTACAATATAGATTTTGAAATGCTACAACTTAACTCTTAGTTTACATTTATACATCATTATTGATTTTGATAACAGAAACATTAATAACATGTTAGCGTGGTGGTTGGAACTCCTTATTTCATACTCAAGGTCATGGGTTCGAATCTTCACGTTAGCATTTTTTATATCTATGAGAATAAAATGGATATAGTCTCATTCAAAGAGGGATAATGACACGTGGCGGATTGTAGTTCTTGCTTAAGCTTTTTAATATATATATATGTAGATAGATGTTCTTGGTGGTTGTTCGATTGACAACTAATATAGCAAAAGTAAAAATTCACAAAATCGACTATGACCTAGTTGTCCCCTTAATTAATCCAAATTTATGGAAACTTTAGATACCTTTAATGTCAACCAAATAAAATTTGTGAAATTCCTAAAAATTTCATAAAGGAAATAGCATTCCCATGTAATATCCATAGATTTGTTTCCTCCGTAAACCACACAAACACTTAGGAGGCGTTTGAATAAGGGTTTTCAAAAAAGAGAAAAAGAATGAAATTTTATGTTACCTTACTTGTTGTTTGGATGGTGTTTTTTCATTTTACTTTACCCTTTTTCAGTAATAGATTACCCCCATATCCCTCTATATCCATTCTCCACCTCTACCGAATGTTTTGAATTCCCCCAAATCCCTCTACAATATAATTAACATTGACCAAAATTAACCACCCCACCCAACCACCAAAACTACCTGACCACCTCCACCCAACCACCATACCGCCGCCACCCAACCCCAAAATCACCTGACAACACCCCCCACACTACTCTTTCCCCACCACAGCACACACCCTCACTGTCCTTTTTTAAGTCTGCCTCCATCTCCACCACCCTATCCCCACCGCTGCCTCCACTCTCACAACCATGGAAACCATCCCCACCCAACAAAACCACCACCACATACCCGAAACCACCTCCCAAACTCGAATCTACATCCACCCTACCCCCAAACCATCCCTAAAAACCTCCGAAACCACCTCACTCCAGCGAGAACACCCCTCAAAACACCCTACCCAGCCAACAACCCACCCAAAAGCCCACCCAAAACCCTCGAAAAACACCCTAATGTACCGAAAAGCTCCAGCGAAACTCCAGCGAAAACCACCCCTCAAACCACCGAACCCAAACCACCTCTCGAAAAACACCACTTGTTTGGAAAACACCCAAAAGCCCACCCAGAACTCCAGCGAAAACCACTCAAATTACCAAACCCCAACCACCAAAGATTACCCCACTACCACTTAAAACACCCAGATCTAATCCGCACAACGAGAAAAGGAGGCGCCAGAGGAAAAGTGTGAGAATCAGCCGAAGAGAGAGGAGAAGACGTCAGAGGGAGAGGATGCGCCGGTGACGGTTGCCAGAAAAGAGGGAGGCTGAGAATTGGAAAATATTCTAAACCCTTTCCCTCTTCATCTACCAAACAAGTGTTTTGAACTAAGGGTTTGGGTTTCCTTACCTTAGGTAACCCTTTTTTGATTCCTTTCCCTTACCCTTCTTCTAACCAAACGCCCCCCCTACTTTATCCTCACTCTTCCGTAAATAAAGAGTTTCACATGTAAACAAGATGAGAGAAGTCGAAAGACAAGACAAGACAAAAAGCCTTTGAATGAGGAATAAGAAAGAAATTAACTGAGCCGCTAGACCAAATGAGCATCACCAAAGCAACCATAGAACAAAGAACACATTCCATAACTTCAAACATTCTGAAGAACAACACCACTGATATGAATATGGCAGAAATGGAGACACTAAGATTGTCCACAATACTCTCATGATGATGATAATCAAATAGTCCAGCCACTTCAACTAATAACATTCATGGCTAAACAACAAGAGGAAAAAATTATCAATCGGTGTGTTACACTTGAGAATAGCAAAGGACTAATCAGTTGGCTGAGCGGTCAAAGTCCAAAGCCAAAGATAGCTCGTATTTTGTGGAAAATAAGGTCTCGCCAGCCTCTCTCTGTGTTCTCCACCACAGTTTCATTTCCATACCTGCGTCACGTAGAAAAACAGAGAAAAAGTTAATCTGTCTGTAAGCACAAGGCATTGTACAATGTACACCAAGCAACCAAACCGTAAACTACGGCCAACCTGTCTTCTTCAGGAACATCAGTTTGAACCAACTTCACGATCGTGACACCAGATTCTGGCTCTTCAAAAGTCAGTTTCACCTGAATACACCGTTTACGTTAGAACACTGGAGAAACTACCTTTAGAAGACCAAGACCTCATAGCTTAGTCATGAGTTCATGACACTGCCAACTTGTTTATAAAGATGTTAAAACACAAGTGATAGCAGAGATGGTAAGGTAAACTACTATTTCAAAATACCCAACTGAACTAGTAATACGTTCATAACACCATAAAGATGTTGGTTGAAACATGTAGATAGATGAATGAATTCAGTGGTAACAATCATATCAATAGTAAAGCCCAGGGGATGTTGGATAAGGTGGTTAAAAGGGGAAACATTAAATTAACATAAACAATAATTACCCAAGGATCCATAATTTTGGCATATATTCCAAAATTAACACCAGTTCAGGAAACAGATTGGATGTTAAATAACGGCCTGGCACTTCTGTTAGCAAGATCCTATAGTCAAAGTCAAACCAATCACGCTATAAACAAAATCCCAATTGAGCAGATGAACCTATCTCTCACTTGGGGAGTCACAAACATGTCACTAGGAGACAGCTTCAGCTAGATGCTCATATATCTCTGCAACACTAAGAAGGAAATAGATATTGAGGAAAGGAAAAAGCTCCACTGTCAGACTGGATAATTTGCAAAAGTAAGTTTATAGCTACGTCCATCTCAAACTTCAGGAACAGGTAATTCTGCATTGGTGACTTTAACTATACATGTTTCTTTCTATTTCTTAGTCCAAACATCTCCACACTCCAGAAACAAATGGACTCTGTTATTTGTTTAACATCGGAAGTCGAATTCAACTAATAAGCATGGTCACCCTTCAGCACCTTAGAGATAGGGTTTTTAAGTATCCAAGATATTAAGATTTTCAATCAACCCTAACTTATGAAGCAGGCTTAGTTTTGGATACTTCGTGTTCCCTCTCATCTTCCTCTTCTGTTGCTACCAAACAAAGTATAAAAATTCCTTGTGTGGTTAATTTTCAGTCTCATCTTTCTCTTGGAAAGAAACTCAAAACTGGTTATCTCTAGGTTAGGGTGCTTCCCTAGAGGTTATCGGTAAAACTTTCCGGCAAGAAAGGCTCCTTGTAATCAAGTGAATGCCTCAACTTCTAGTCAAACATCCTTTACATGTAAGGTTCATTTCCCACTCCCACTGAAATTACGGCATTCACTCGAGATGAGCCTGACATGTTAGATTATGAATACGCGCCTTTTAAGAACGGCAAAAGTGGTGATTACACATCCCCTCAAGTTTGCTCAAAGGTGAGTTTAGGGCCTTTAGGCCCTCAACTTACCCTTGTGGTATTGAACCCCAATAACTTCACCAAACGGTGATGATAAAGCCTTATATTACAAATCCTCTAGTTACTTTTTATTGGTACTTTTGAAGATGAGGGTTCAATTATCACCTTTTGGTGAAGCTATGGGTGTTAAATATCACAAATGTAAGTTGCAGAGTCTAAGCTCACCTTTTAAGTAGACTTAAGGGATGAGCTAACCATGTACGCGCGCAACAACGCTTCCATCGTTGTCTATGCACCCTCACCAATAAATTTGGGTTAAAAAAAGAAAACTTATAACCCTCTTTTGGCATGGTAAAAATGTAAAATAAGTCAAACTGGCATAGGCACACAGAACACCAACAGAGATCAGTGAGATGAACCATAGCACCAAACTAGTACATCATAAGACTGAACTCAAACCATTAGGTAGAAACTTTACCCAAGCAAACTAGCTGATATGCGAACAAACTCTAAAGCCAAGCAAGGCAAAACAATCTTCTCTCTCGCACCCCTAGGATCCCAAAAATAACCTTAATATTGCCCTACTTAGAAGTTAGGCTTACCTATGTCATATGCCAAATGTTCTTTGGATCAATCATACTATGACTCAATCTAACTATCAATCTGTGAGGAGGAGAACAGGTTGAGCAAAGTTCTGAATAGGGTAACAGATTTTGAGAGGAAACATGCAGAACTTTTTTCCAATTTTCAAATTTCAAGTGTTATTATTTTACTTAATTATCTCTCCTTCGCAAGCATATAAGGAAAGAGGAGCGGACACCCAAAACACAGTTTAACATCATCTTAAAAAATCCAGTTTATAAGAAGAACGATTGAAAAATATTCACATTTTTTTCAATTTTCGCACGTACCGCTAGTTGAGTACAAGCTATGCAACACCAACAAACAAAACCACATCCAACACCAACTAAGGTACTGGACTAATTGAAAAAATAACATTTCATTTCAACTCCATTAATTTCAGTTCAGAACATTTCCCTTCAGTTCATTTCAATTCAGCTCATCTCCTTTTGTCTAACAATTGCAGTTCATTCCAGTTCAGTTAAATTCAGCTCTATTAGTATCAATTCAGTTCAGAACATTACATTTCAATTTACTTGATCTCCTTTTGTCTAACAATTACGGTTCAAATCAATTCGGCTGTATTAATTTCAATTCAATTAAGAACATTTCATTGCAATTTAGTTCATCTCCTCTTTTCTAACAAATACGGTTCATTACACTTCAGTTGAGTCCAGTCCACTTCATTTCAGTCCAAAAGACTAGAGCCCAAATATACCATAACATATCCAAATGACAAGAGAAGTAATCAACATTAACCAGATATCAAAACAAAGAAATTCAAGCTTGCAATATCGGAAAATAGATTGACCTGTAAAAAATTACCAATATGACTGAAAAAATTAAAGATTACAAGTTAGCAGAGAGTAAGATGAGAATAATACCGTAGAGAAAACCCCATCAGGCCAGTTACCAAATCTCCACTTCTGAACAATCAACTTCCCTTCCTGCAATTCAACATTCGTACCCGTAACCGACCCATCAAAAATACTAAACTCACCACCCACATTCTTACTAATCTTAGCATTACTCTGAGTAAAACCTTTCCATCTATTCTCATCCATCAAAATCTCATACAAATCAACCGCCCTACAACTAAACTTCTCACTCAACTTAATCGTCTTAAACCCTTGCCTTTCCTTACTCTTCACCTCCTTCTTCACAGCAGTGACAGCAGCACTCGTTGCGGCCACCTTCGCCGCCGACGCCTTAGGTGCAACCTTCTTAGCTTCAAGCTCATCCTTACAAGGCCCACCTTTAGCCATACTTTCAACATACTCCCTAACCTTCTCCAAAATAACAGGTTTACCATTCACCAAAAAAGCTTCCTTTATCCTCTTCCCAATAGGACCCTCATCATCAATTGTGATTCTAACATCTGGGTCTTCATCAGCATTCTCGTCGGCGATGTAAGGGATTTCAACTTTACCCTGTGTTTTGAGGAGTGAATTACCGGTTTCGTCCTTGGCTTCACCTTCCCAAGAGAGAGTAAGGGAGAGCTCGTAGCCAGGGATAATCTTGCCCTTGCGAATGTTGACATAAGCTTCACCTTCAAGTTTGTCGAGCTTTTTAATGGTGATGAAGAGATTGCCTTCACCGGAGAGGATGGGGAGAGAAGAGAGAGAATTAGAGAGTTGGGTTTTGGACCAATCGAGACAATCAGTTTCAGACCAGTGCCAATTGTGGACGTTGGTTCCGTCTGGGCGGTCTTCTACTATCCATCTTTTGTCTCCTTCGCCGTATTTCGCCATTGTAGAGTACAGAGATCAAGATGTGATTGAGGATGCAACAGGAACAGGAACAGGAACAGGAACAGGAACAGGAAGAGGAAGTGATATTGATTTGAGGCGGAAGGAAAGAAGGAGGCGAGGAAGAGGGTATAAAGAGAGTGGGAGAGACTGGAGAGTGTGTTTCTGTGGAGGAGTCTCTGGAGGGTTCCGTTTTACCGAATGCTCTAGAATGTTGATTTCTTTTCTTTTTCATTTTTGAACTTCACTCTCTAGTTTCATTTGTTTTTTTAGGAATCCTCTTTAGTGTGATTTCGATAATTGATGTTCATTTAAATTCTTGTAATATATATTTGCTATTTTGTGAATGAACATATTTGGTATTTTGAATGAACAATAATCTCTATTTTATAAGGGGGAGTGGTGGGGGACACTAAAATTTAATATTTTTTTAATTCCTAATTAAATAGAACAAATCTTTCTCTATAATTTTTTCATTTTGAAAAACGCATCTTAAAAAAATTATCGAATTTTGCTTTTTACTTTTCGTTTTATATGCTTTCGCACGCATCGTGTGCAGTTAATCCTAGTGTAAGATAAATAAACATCTTAGATATTGGTAGGGACAGTTACGTTTTGAATTTGAACTGATGTATATTTAAATATATCTAATTTATATTTCCTGTACCGCATTCATTTAATTCACGTGTTTTGTTTGAAAAGAGCTGCATTTTTTAGCGTGAGTACCATGCTCGTCTTATTCACGAGTGTAGGATCTAATTTGCTACTCTATCCGTTCCAATTTGCATCTTGGTACTATTCACCATTAGAGAGAATCTTCTAAATTCTTCAATATGTATAAGTAAAAGTATAATCATGTAGGGTCTTGTTTGATTCGTCTAAATAAGTACTTTATTATTATTCAATCGTTATACTACCTCCGTTTCTCAAAGATTATTACACTTGTATTTTTCACGCATGCCAATGTAAAATTTTGAACATTTATATCTCTAATTATGCATTAGTAAAAATTGTAAAAAAAAAACTAGATATTAATATTCTACATATCAAAAGGAATCTAACAAGATCGCACATGACTATATTTTTTCTTATGTATAAATCATAGGAAAAATTGCCTAGAATAATGCAACCTTTTGGCGATTCGCAAATAATAATGCAACCTAAATATTATTCTGGAATAATGCAACCTAAATATTATTCTAGAATAATGCAACATTTATACCCCATTTATTTTAAATGGGGTATAACCGGATTTAACCTAAAGAATAGGTTAACTGAGACACGTGGCATTTAGTTATTGTTTATCATAAATAATTTTTTTAAAATATATAAACAAAAATATTAAAAAAAAAAAACCAAACCCCCCTCCTCCCTTCCCCCAGCCACAAAACCACCATCACCGTCACCGCCGAAACAGCCAGACACCGCCAACGAGCCCAACCCCTCCAAGCATGCACCTCCCTCTGTCCGGCGAACCACCACACATTCCTCCTTTCGCACCTCCCCGTTCGCGCAAGCCACCGTCCTACCTTCCCAACGAAAATTAGCGCAACACTGGTCGCGGTTGGCGTCAGGAATGTCGTCGGTGGTCTGGGTGGTGTTGGAGGCGCTTTTGGTCCGCCGCAGGTGGTGACTTTGTGGTTGTTGGCTGCGAAATATAGCCAGGAAGAGGGGATGGGTGTTGTTGGAGGCGTTTTGGACCGCATCTGGTTGGCTTTGTGCTCACCGGCGAAGGGGTTGGAAATCCGGCGAGGGCGGTTGGATTTTCGACGAGGGGGTGGGGGTGGGGGTTGGGTTTCGTTTAGGTTTTTTTTAAAAAAAAATATTTAATTTTATTATTTAGAATTTAAAGTTTTAAATAAAAGTTACCTATCGTTCAGGTCACCGGTCATTTGTCCTGTTTAAAAAAAATGGGGTATTAAGGTTGCATTATTTTAGAACTAGTCTTATATGCACGCGATGCGTTCAACGATTAAAAATTTCAATAGTAAAGTAATTAATTATCTAATTAATAAAGCATTTAAGATATTCTTTTTTTCCTTTAATTTATTTTTGGTGTCCACCCCCACCTCTTCCCTTATATAATAGAGATAAACTTTAGGTTGCATTATTATCTACGAATGGGCAAAAGGTTGCGTTATTCTAGGCAATTTTTCCTAAATCATAAACGATGGTCAAAGTGAAGTATGTGAATAGTGTAAAATGTCAAAGTGTAACAATTTTTAGAAAACGGAGGTAGTAATTTTTACTAATCTCTATTCTATAAGTGAAGAGGTGGGGATCCATATATTCTTTTTTTAATATTCCTAATTAAAGGAAATATATCTCTCTTTATAACTAACTTTTTCATTTTGAAAAATACATCTTACACAAATTATCGAATTTTCCTTTCTACTTTTCATTTTATATGCTTTCGTACTCATCGCGTGCATTTAATACTAGTATAAAATTGAAGATAATGATGATCAAAAAAGTGCTTTGTTAAACATGCAAAGTCAAAGAGGGACACAACAATAGGAAACGAGGGAGTAAATACTTTACATTTTCGAACCCACTTACTAGATCAATTGACAATCTCTACTAACAATTACCCAAAACTCAGTGGATGAAAAAAATAAATACCCAAAGTTGTCATCTTTGTTTTGTATGAAGTACGTGAATAACTTATGCCTTTTACATCTCAACTACATACACTTATGTGTGTTAGTTTAACCCAACCAAATGAAGTAGTTACTACAATTTCAGCCGAGATGAATGAAATAGCAATAGATAGTTCAGCCGAGCTGAATGAAATAGCAACGGCCAGTTTAGCCGAGCGGAATGAAATAGCAACGGCCAGTTCAGCCAAGCGGAATGAAATAACAACGGCCAGTTCAGCCGAGCGGAATGAAATAACAACGGCCAGTTCAGCCGAGCGGGATGAAATAGCAATGGGCCATTTCAGTCCAGCTACATGAAATAATAAAGGCCATTTCATACAAATTGTATGAGCAACCAAACCTTAATTCGGACCACGAGCATGAAATAGCAGGAGATGGCAGTTTCATCCCTTTCGGTAAATCAACAAAAACAA
The DNA here is from genome assembly GCA_947645195.1 of Patellifolia procumbens. NCBI lineage: Eukaryota > Viridiplantae > Streptophyta > Magnoliopsida > Caryophyllales > Amaranthaceae > Patellifolia > Patellifolia procumbens. The sequence continues at coordinate 9,213,423 of CANSGD010001328.1, forward strand.
AAGATAGGTTCTAGTAAAAGAAGGGAATCATAACTCTAGGATCATCTACGGAAAAAAGAAGATAAAATGACTTTGAATCTATATTCGATAAACACCAAATTTTTGTCGTTTGTGTATTGGATTAAAATTCTCCAAAATTAAGATCAAATGAAATAGTGATTAGATATGAAACTACTTTAGTCTTTGAGTATAATTTGCTTGGAAAATTGGGTTGAATTCAAAATTTTCAAGCTTGGGTAAAGATTCAACATGATTTTTGGATATTACACCATGATTCTTCAATTGAAAGCCCCAAGTTGTATACAAGTACGGGAGAACGAAAATGGGAAGAGGAAAAAGGAGCTAGGGGAGGAAGGGATATTTAGGGTATTTTGGAGAGTTACGTTAAGTAATTAAGGGTTGGATTTAGCAACCATATTTTTTTAAAGATTCAGAATTAAGTTTCTTATCAGGTTTTTGGTATGTGGCAATGAGAGTTTGGGAATTAGAGGGTGGGATGGGAATGAAAATTGATGAGTATGAATGTGTGATAAGAATACGATAATGTTTATCCCTTAGTAGGTGTAAGTTGAGAATAAGTTGGGATTAAATTATTATTCCAATCAGATTCTCTTGCTAAATCCCCATCTCCTTTTTTTTATAAACGGTAAATCTGTCATTTTCTTGTCAATTTTTAATCTCACCTATGATAGCTAGGTCTTATTGGTGGGATAAGGGGTGTTTAATCTCATTCTCAATCCCTATGAAATCACATGTCCCTCCAAACAAACATGGGATCATAAGTCATGGGAATATAAAATCTCAATCCATTCTCTTAATCTCAACAAACAAACACCTCCCTGAAGAAATTTGAGAAAAGTCTAGAACTATCTAGGGCTGGAAAACTTCGACACGAGCTTCGCCAAATTCGACATGAGTTTGTAACTAGTTCGACAAGTGCATGCTGGCACAGTGATGAGCCGTGGACTTATCATAATATTTCATTTACAAATTTTGGCCCGAATTCGACAAGCACAACGACACTACCTGATCCTTTTCTTGGCCCTCATTTCAACTAAATAACGCACAAAGATAGAACTCTAAAGGACAAATCATCTGCGTGGTATGATCCGACCCAAAGAGACATGTGGGATGTGCCTTGCTCAGTTGCTTGTGCCACTCTTTTAAAATTTTGGCAAGACCCTAACACGATAAGAATTCTCCTTAGCCATTTCAGATTTCCAAGCATGACCCTATATGACACAACACTAGCCTGACACATGGACCGGAACAACCCGTTCTACGGTCAACTTTAGTATCTATTTTCATCTTCATCTGCATTCTAAGATCTTGTTCCTTAGTTTTGGAGTATTTTTTGGAATTAAGTGCGATCTAGTTAAATTCAATTTATTTTTAGTGTCTGGTTCAAATAATTAGAATGGAATGGTATGGGAATGAGAATCTCATGGGTATGCATTAAATATCCATTCATTTCATTTAATTGTTTGGTTCACATCAACCTATAGATTAGATTTATAAGCTATTACTAAAGGGGAGGTATGAGGATCTCAATCCACAGGGGAATGGTGGGTATGAGATTGAAGGGGTTTAGGGGGTGAGAAACCTTTGGGTATGAGGTTCCATACCATTTATCTCAACCAAACAACTTTTTGTTCATTAATAGTATCACATTCATTCCGTTCTAACACTTTCCAACCAAAAACGTCTTAAACCATCCATTCCAACACTTCCATTCCTACTTTCCCTTCAAACTTTTTGTTCATTAATAGTATCTCTTCAGATTTTAAAGATCGGCCTAAGTGTTAGTATATACACTTCTTGCGAATATCTTTTTGTTCTAACTAACATTAAATATTTGATTTTTTTGTGTCTTATGATTTTATTTATAATTAATTATATTTTAGTTATTAGTATTACTACTAAAAAAATTGTTAAACGGGTTGTTAGTTTTCCTCCCTATATTTGTATAGATGTTCAAAAAGAGATGAAAAAATAAAATTAGAATTTTGCAAGCATATGAGTAGATTAGCTTCCCAGACTGCCCATAGGCCATAGGTGATCTATAAGACTTGTCTTCCGTGGCTAAATTAAGGCATCAGATGCCTAACCTGTACAATAAAGCAAAAAGTAGTGAAACCAAGTATAACCATATCAGGAATTGGGGTTGGCTTAAATGGTGAGACATTCCATCTTAAACGTAAGAACCTAAGTCTAATGATGTGTGGAGTATCATTTGTTCGGGCAAGCAAAGATTCTTGTTATCCCTTTTTCGTTGAAATTTATTGTCACACTTTAAACTCTTAAGTCATGAAGGCTCCGTTTGGTTGGGCGTAAAAACATTTTCAATGTAAAATAAAATTCACAGAAAACAATATCAATGGAAACAATTGCAAAATTAGTTTTTCATTGTTTGGTACCATGTAAGAAAGATAATGGAAAAAAAAAGAAAATGAAAGGGAAAGTAAGGAGGTGGCGGGAGGAGTGTAAAAGGGAGGTAAGGAAAAGGAAGGAGAACCATTGTTTTCCCCTTGGTTTTGAAGAGAAAACTAGTATTTAGGCCCAGGCAATGCTCTGAGGTTAATTTGTATTATACTTTAGTACTTTACAACTAAACTTTGGTGTAAAAAGATGTTAGTAAAAAGTTATAAATTAATAGTTTTATTCATGAATGCAATTAAAATATTATGTTTCATTGAAAACACATAATATCGTAAGTACCATATGATTTAAGGTTTTCTCTCTCTACAATCGAGAGTCTCTTTCTCTTCTTGAGGTTCTGTTCACTAAAGTAAGTTAGGGTTAGGGATTTTTTACTGTTTGCATGTTACTGTAGCATGCAAGTTGACTGAAGAACACCAATCAACTTGCAATGCTTGTGTAGGCTTACCAACCTCTCCTCCAATTAAACCCCAGCTTCAGTTCTAACCAATCATGGCCAGTAGAATGTGCAACGTCTATCTATGCATGCACGCTATCTCAATTCCTTCAAGAACTGAAGAAAATCTACACAGATTCCAAGGATGAACAGCTGCTTGGAGCTCCACAACCTTTTCTGCTTCTTCTTCTATAAATTGCTTCTAAAGCTGGTGCATTTATATCATCCTAGCATTCTACCAACTTTAGTCCCCTCTTATTCCCTTTTCAGGTCCAAAAAACACCTTTTCTTCATCTATTAAATACTAATCTACCTCCGGTTATAGTTCTTCTTTCCTCTTCCTTCTCTTTCCTTTTTCTCTAGCCAGCTTAAACAAAACAACAATTTTAAACCTCTTTTCAATCCTTCTTACAATTTCTTCCTATGGCTCAACCTAATGAGTGGGGGAGGTTTAGTGCTGGTGTTTTTACTAATTCCGCTGAGGATAACTCACAAAGCCTTGAGCTTCAATGGTCTTATTCAATTTTGGGGGTATTTATTGGCCCTAACCCACCTCCAGTCACGGTGGTACAGGGACTTATAAAATTACAATGGCTCTCTATCTCCATAGCGAATGTTTCAAGAATAGGTAACTTCTTTGTATTTCATTGTGATAATAACAATGACATGGAAGGACTTATTAATCAACATATAACCATCATAGATGGTAGAATTATTACCTTTAGAAGGTGCAACTAGTTCAGTGTGCCCCATGCAATCAACTTTGATATTGCTAGACTATGGGTTCGAGTGCATGGAGTTCCTATGGGTTATCTTGAACCTACTTGGACTAACAGGATCCGCAGCCATATTGGAAAGGTGGACATAATTGGTCATGATGGAAAACCGCTCCATCAGTTCCCAAATCTTAAAGGGAGGGTGTTTATAGATCTTACTAGACCACTAATACCTGGATGTTATCTTCCCATTAAAAACAATAGAGTCATTTGGGTTAATTTCAAGTATGAAGCTCTTTTCAAATTTTGTAAAAATTGTGGGTGTGCTAGCCATTATACAAGATACCGTAACATGTCTTATCAAGAAGCACAAAGAAGAATGCAACATAGAATTCAGGAGTTTGAGCAAGGAGGATTATTAGTGATATATGGTCCCTCTCATCATCCATATTACACTGATATCCTAGAAGGATCTCTAGAGAGGTTTAGGAACACAAACACTCGTGTTAATTTGGTTGAAAATGGTGAACCTGAGAATGGGTTACAAAATCAATATCTCACCCCAGATTTGCTTCTAGATTTGAGCTCAGACTCAGATGAGTTAGGAGAAGGTGATTACAATGCAGGAGATGAGGAGTTTGACTCCTCTAATGACTCAGACATTCACAATCCAGAACAACAACAACATGCATGCAACAATGATCAAGGTGCTTCATTATTGCCTAAGGTCACTCTCTTCCCTCCTCATGGTGTGAGGTTGGGATTACAACCCGACCATTATGCAGATTTCTACCCACCTAAAACTTCAAATCCTATGGCTACTAATCTCTCAAACTCAAACACTCCCTTGTCTCACCCTAACCCTTATTATGAGGTAGGGGAATCATCTAATGGACCCCAGTAGCATCACAACTCAATGAGTGATGTTCATGATGTTAATGTATTTCTCAATGAAAGAGGGCTCATGATAGGATTTAGTCGTATCACCTATTCAAAGATAATTCCTACAGTTCTCTAACAATGGTAGTAAAAGGAAGTAGGGTCGAATCCACAGAGAGACGGAGTTCTAAGTTAATATTCAGCTAAAAAGCTACTTCAGACAGGAACGGATAGAAACAGCTGAACTAATAATTAACTACTAGAAAACAATATAAAGTGGAATTTTATTCTATGAAATAAAGGTCTAGGGAATTAGTTCGGTCCACCATGCTTATATCAATCAAAGGAGCAAACAACTATCAGAACCTAAGTCGAGAATCGATAGATTAGAGCAATGTCAAGCTATGGTTAAGTCTCAACGCCCATAATTCAACATATGCAGCATGTTCACAAACATAATCAGAATTACTGGTGTGTACTAGGCCTCTAAAAGTAAGACAGATCTGTGCAAACAATTATTAACCTCAAGTAATCAAAGAAACTGCGCAATAACGTTAATTACTCAATAAGAACAAATCACACCATAACCTATCTCATCAAACCCTAGAAACTAATAGCAATTCAAATAATCATGGTATAAACATGGCTTCCCTCTCTAAATCCCTAGAAATTAAACTACTCACTCATAATTAAATCAACAATAATAAATCTAATATGAAACCCTAATAATTGTATCATGAACGAATAAATAATTAAACTAAGCAATCAAGAATAATAAAAGAGACTATGAGTAGAGAAGAATACCAATTGACAGAAAGCAAGAACTTTTATTGAAATCGAATCCGAGGTTCAATCACCTTTAATCTAATCTAAAGTGTTTAAACTAAACAAAGCTAAACTAAGAACTATGGAAAAACTAGAATAAAAAGATGTCTCTAAAAAATAATGAAGGATAGCTATTTATAATAGCCCAAAGTCTCATTAAAAAAAAGATAGAATTTCGGAAAAGAGATGTCTGTGCTTCAGGCCCGATCGGGTCAACTTCCGCCCGATCGGGTGGGTAAACAGCAATTCTGCATCAACTTGCGAAGGCCGTATCTCTCAAACCAGACGTCCGATTGGGGCGTGTGACCTATCATTGGAAAGATATTGAAGTCTAGAATCCAATCCAATTGGAATTTCTTGATTATCAATTTTATATAAAAAGTTATAATAAAAATAGTGAAGGTGTGTCAGTTTTAGCACTTCTTTCACTAGCTCTTTGCTTCATTCCAACTCAAAATTGTCCCAAACGGATGCATTGTGATCCTTGCGCAAGCTACCTTCATCTTCAATGATTAATAGGCTACATCCTTGGTACTCATGATCACTTTGTATCAAAATAACCTGAAAATCATCGGAACACACAAACGGGGAGTAGTAGAGCACAACTTGTTTAATTCATGCCATTATGCACCTAAGTGCTCAAAAAGGAGTTCTAAATGCAATCTAAATGCATCTAGAAACTATATATTAATGTGATACATCAGCTCACCTCACCTTTTGATCATCTGGAACAACCAAACTACTCTCTCTTCTCAAATTTCATCTTTTCTCACACCTCAAAAATAAACCCACCAAATCAAATTCAACACCACAATCATCAGTTTAACACTCATCCAAGAGCAAATTTATGCATACAAATCCCACCTAACCCTTACTACACTACTAGAAAGTTGACATTAAGTAACATATGCTGGTAACACTTTTTCAATGACAAATTTTTTTACTTAAATTGTAACACTTTAGTAACACTTAATAAATAGGTAATATATTAGGTAACACTTTTGAAATTAGTAACACTTATTAAATATTTAACATTTTAGGTAACACTTTAAATTAGCTACATTAATTATTTAAAAGGTAACACTCTATAGTGTTACTATATTTCAAGGTTAGTGTTACTTGTGTTATATTCTTAAATTAATATAAACCATTTTTTTGTTTTAAATTTTTTTTATTATTATGGCGCAAATTTTAGAGCCTTTCTTCAAAATCTAGGTTGACAGTTCCCTAGGTTAACGAATTGTGGCTTCACCTTCAACCTTGTGCCCTTCTTCTTCTTTCCCAAATACTCAGGCTATTCACAAACCCTGCAACATCTCTAGTGGAAAAAATAGCTATTGTTGCACCCCATTAGCGGCGGGCTATGTGAACAGCCCGTAGCTAGTGTTCATTAACTGCGGGCCTCATAGAGAGCCCCCAGCTAAGTTAAATTTTGAGTCGGGCTTCAATTAACGCCTGCAACTAAATTTTCCAAATATTTCCATTGATGCGGGCTTCTTTGAAGGCCCGCAACTAAACTTAGTTAATCCAATTAAGAAAAAAATTGTAGAAGCAGCCACAAGGCCCACAATATCGCGTTTTCTCTTTCTCTTTCTATTTCTACTAGGGTTTTCTCTCAAAAACTCTTCTTCTTCTCTTCATCAATGGCTACTGCTCAATCACTCTCAAATCCTCCGATGGCGAGAATTTCTAATTGGATGATGCTAAATTTCCATTCCTTGGAAACCCCATCATGTCTTCCTTCAATCCTTTTCTTTCTCTAAAGCTATCCTCACCTAACTTAGGGTTTCATATACTAGGATGCCATGGTGGAGTTATCAAAACGCGGCCTTGTTTTGATTGTTGAAGAGACTGGTTGTCTTCAGAAAGAGGTTTTCATTTTAAATTTTAATTATTATTTCAGTTATTTACTCAATAAACTAGATATTTGATTTATAGGTTGGATTAAGATTGTCGTTTCCATTTAAATAGATTTCTTCCTCTTTCGGCACATTTGATGCTAGCCATGGTTTGAATGACGGAGCATCTGGCGATTTGGAATGGAATTATGGGGATTTTTTTTGCTATTCATTGTCCTGGAATGCTCGTGATTTGGATGACAGGCTGTTGGTGTGGGGATGGATTCTGTTGAGCATTTGGAAAGGAATTTTGTAAGTATCTTTTGAGTTAAATTAGTAGCCAAAGTTCTCAATGAAATTAACCTGTGTTTTATTCGAGTATTAGTCTATCTTCAGAAAGAGGTTTTCACATTGTAGTGCCCTCAGTTTCTAGAATTCTGTCGCTATCAATATTACCTATAATACATGTCTAGTGTTGGTTGAAGTTCCCCATATACCGAATCAGACTTCTTTAATTTTCTGCCACTGGTCATTGGATTTATATGCCATATTGGATCTTGTTTTGCTGTTGATATCAATTGTTTAAATTCGTTTCTCTTGGGAACTTGGAGTGTTTTCATTTATTAGAGCTATTTATATTTGGTCTTTGTTAGAAAATGTATTTGCATTACATAATATGTATTGTCAAGTCCATGATGTGTCAATTTAACAATAACCAGGGATAGAGTTGTTGTTAGGTAATAACTGATGTTGAACTTGTTGGCGATGGTTGCTGTTAGGTAATTCTTTTTGGCAGGATCCAGTCCAACTTTTCAGTGACATTTTATCTCGGTGTTTGGAGGAGAAATTGAGAAATAAAAATCCAATGGTTAGTATTACTTGTGTTAATATATATGGACCTAGATGCATAGTTTATTGCCAGTAAAAATATGAATTCTGCTTACTGTGTTCAGCTAAAATCTTGCTCTCAAGATAGCTCTGGAGAAGCGGGTGTATCACATGCTCCGGCATCTGTACTTAGGGAGAATTTATCTATACTGACGAGCCCAGAGGTTTGTTTCGTCTTGCAACTCAAGATACTGTTTCTCCATGAATTTCTCACTTCTTTTGGATTAACGGGCAACAACTACTTGTACTTAAGATTGCAATAGGAAACTAGTATGAGCAAATCATAATTGATGAAGTTGCACATTTTAGAGATGATCAACGCCTCAATGGATAAACTATCGAATCTGGTTGAACAACTATGTTTGGCTAAGAGCATCCTGATTCTAGTCTACTCAACTGTGTATTTGTAACAAGCGTGGATAAGACTAAGAAGACATAGGCTTTTCCAGTTCAAATATGTTTGTCCTCAGTTAACTTCGAACTGTACTTTTGAACTGGTATAATAATAACCTCAGGAGAATCTTTTCTAGAATTCACTATAATCATTTGAGTTGGATCACCAAAGAAATATCTATCGGAAGCATGCAATAATGTTATGGCAGACTATTTGATGAGGTATGTTCATGTTAGAAACGTGCACCGTAAACTATGCTCATTTGCTTATTCAGCTCACCGTTTTAGAGGTGTTACAACATGTAAATCTGTCACTCAGGGGACTATGAAGTTTTTCCATTTGTTATGCAGTACATGCTGAAGATGTACTTTTTCTTAACTATGATGATTGATTCCTTCTAAACCAACTTCCTCAAAGCCATTGTAGTGCTAAAGAACTTAGACAAGAAAAAGTAGCACTGATCATTGGCATAAGCTAAAAAGTCAAGAACGTGACCTTTCGGTGTGCATTCTGGCCCCCTCAAAATCATATTGAGAAAAGCTCAAGGGAAATTATAAACATATTTTGCTTCAATGTCTTCCTAGAAAGATTTGATTCCTTAAGCGACATTATCTATATTGCAGAATATAAAAGCCTTATGGTGCGATACAAAAAGAGAGTTTGAAGACTTGCAATCTCAGCTGTTGAATGATTTTATGCAATTAGGTGAGCCATTCGACTCGAGTTATATTGAATTCTGTTGTGTCTTTGCTCGAGTGCCAAAAAGTTGATGAAATGATTCCTTGGATTATTCAGGAAGCCTGGTCGAAGAGATGTCTGCTCCTGCACGAAGTTACCAAAAATTTGTCCAAGAGAACAAGAAGCTATACAACATGGCCCAAGACCTAAATGGTGAGTTTGGATGTCAATTCGTATTTTGAGATACAAAGAATTTCCTTTGAAGCTAGAAGCCGTTAAAATGTTGCTTCCTAATGTTTTTCTTTTCTAGGAAATGTTATTACTGCAGGATCAGACCCATTCCCAATACAGAAGCAAAGAATGTGTTAGAATTTATTGGGCAGGATGGTTCACTAGTGGTTGTTGATCCATCGAAACCAAGAGCTGATGGAAGAAAAACTTTTCAGTTAAATCGGGTGTATGGCTCAGCAGCTACTCAAGGTACATGACTGATTGTGTAGCTTGTTCTAATTCGGATGCTTTACTTGTTCTAACTTCTTGCTGCTGAGACTCCTTTCCTAAACAGATGAGTTGTTCAAGGAAATTCACCCATTGATCAGGTCTATCGTGGAGGGCTACAATGTATGCATTTTAGCTTATGGTCAAACTGGATCGGGCAAGACCCACAGTATGGTAGGCACTGCTCATTTTTGTTTAGATTTTGCTGCGACAGCCAATGTAAATGACTAGTCAGTGTTTTATCATCAAGCTCTATTCTTGAATCCCTCTATTTTAGTATGGTTCATCAGGTATCTTTGATATGGAGATGGGCGTCAACTTCTTTGCTTTAAATGACCTTTTTCAAACAGCTAATATGAGGCAAGACATAAATTATGATGTGCGTGTTGAAATGGTTGGGATGGTGAAGAGGTCATTGGAACTTGGAAGATGTGTTCTAAACAGTCTTTTTCTTGGTGCTTTTAAGTTATAATGATCTCGAAATAGTGGTGTCTGTAAGATCATGCAATTGGTTATGCTCTTGGTGTTTGCTATTGGATAGCCTAGATATATGATATCTAAAAGTTATTTTCATTATTGTTTTCGTCATGTTGCAAGTTTGTACTTGCTGCGCTTAACTTAGTGTGTCGAGGTAGCAAACTGAAAGATTATGTTATTTAGTAGTCTAATCTTGATTTTTCTATACATGCTTTAAGTTCCTTGATCAACTTAAGTTTACATCATTTTAGCAGCATCTTGTTGCCTGCAATTAATGTTTTGTCAAGCTGTGCTTGATTTCTTATAAGTCTGTCTGAACCTCGTACTAAAGATACATGCTGAATTTCCTTTTTCTTTACATTTCAGCTTGTTTTCTCATCGTCAGCAACTGTGTATGGTTGGCCTAAAGAGGTTCCATGCACGGCGGAGTCTCCCTTGTCTTCAGCAGAGTAGGCAGTAGCAGTATAGCAGAGGCCAATCAAGTATGTTTCCTTTTAATATATGTTTTTCTTTTTTGAAAATTGTATGAGAGTAATATTATGCTTAAATATAGTGTGATCCATGTAGCTTTAGGTGTTTTTATTACGTCACTTCAGTCGTGTTGCAAGTTTGTACTTGCTGGGCTTAGCTATGGTTTAAGTCTACTGTAATATTCATTTGGTAGTGTGATTATTGTTATCCAGTTCATAAATACCCTATCTGCTTGTATCCCAGGTTCGTATGTTCAAATTTTTGGCTAGTGGTGATTCTCCCTCTAAATGTAAATGTATGAGAGGGTCAGTTATAGCTTCCCAAATATTCTTTTCTATTCTGATCATTTTTTTAATACACCTGACATCACCTCATTTTGTTTTTCGCATAGGTCATGTAAGTCATGAATAATGTAGAGTACTTATTCATCAAGTACTTGACATCTCTCGCTGCCGTTTCAAGTCAACAAGCAGCCCTAAACAACCGGCCAAAATGCTCGATTTTACCTATAGAGTTCTAGAACTACGACTGAAATGAGGAAACTCGTGAAATCGGATTGAAAAAGAGGGTCTTTCCCTGCCAAAGCTGCAAATTACAGGTTCATTATTCTTCATTACACTTTCCGCAAAGCCAACTCTCAACTGCAGATCGATTATGGTCTGGCTTTTGTGACGTGTTCTTCAGGTTTAGTAAAGTCCGATCCAAAGTGAAACCACAAGGGAACTTTGATGTTGTATCACCATTGTATTAATTATAGGTGTTGTATTTATACTTAGAAATTTAAAACTTTGTGGATTTGAATGTATTTATACTTGTTTATCAATTTTATAAATGATATTTTTCATTTATGTGGCTGGCAGGAGGTTTTGGGGGTTGGGGGGACAGCAGGCTGCGTGCAGAATTTTTTATATATCAAAAGACAACATTTGCTGCGGGCCTCACACATAGCCCGCAGCTAATGTTGTAGCATGCAGATTTTTTTTTAAAATAACAACAAATTAGCTGCGGGCCAAAGGCTAAGGCCCGCAGCTAATGATGTTTGTTGCTGCGGGCTTAAGCTTGTGGCCCATAGCCAATCTTCAACATTGGATGCGTCTTTGTACGCAGCTATTGTTTTTTCACAGTAGCTGCGCCTTCAATAGCTACGACACCTGTACGCAGCTACAAACCCCTCTGAGGCCCACAGCAACAACCAATTTTTCCACTAGTGCCCCAGTTGATGCTGTCGACTAAGAGCTCCACTTCTTCATGGGCTTCTCAAGGTACACCAATTTGCTTCCTCTTTTTTTGATTTAATTTCGAATAATATAATTATAGTCAATTGCTGGCGTCAATTGCAGGAGCCTTTGTTAACAGAATTCGTTAATTGCAGAACAGAAAGACTTCGTTAATTCACTTTGTTAATTGCAGAACAGAATTTCATTACTTTGTTAATTGCAGAACAGAATTTCATTAATTATAGAACATAATTTCGTTAATTGCGGAACATAATTTCATTAATTGTTTTTCTCCACAGACTTCGTGAATTGCAGAACAAAACTTGGTTTATTGAATCTTTTAAGGTAGTGTTTGGGAATCTTAATTTCATTTCAATTGTTTGGTTTCAATTCTAGTAATTGAATTTCCTAGTAATTCCTATTTATCATCATAGAAAAACGGAGTTAGAGTCACAACAGCACACAAAGTGGAATGTTAATGAGTCAGCTTGGCTCATTAGAACCCCTACATGGCGCCACTATCCTAATATCTAACTTATGATGCCCTGTTGAATCCGGCTCCATGTTGTAGATGCCAAGCTGCACCATTGCTGATCATTACTGTTGGAACATTTACGCATAAATGGGCTTGAACTTGTGTTTGACTTGGTTTTTCTTGGATACTTTCTTGGATGCTTTGGGTGATTAAAGTTGATGCTAAAGCTTCTAAAGGCCATTAAACATGAGTTAATGTTGGTTAATTAGTGGTGTTAATTGTGTGTATTCATGCTTATACCAATCAAATAGGGTCAACTACTATCAAAACCTAAGTCAAGAGTCGGGGGATTAGAGCATGTGTTGAGCTATGGTTAAGACTCAACGCTCATAGTTCAACATACGCCGCATGTTCACTAACGTAATCAGAACTACTGATGTGTCCTAGGCCTCTAATCGTAAGACGGATCTGTGCAAACAACTATTAACCACAAGCAATCAATGAAATTGTACACTAACATTAATCACTAATTAAGAACAAACCACATCACAATCACCCTAATCAAGCCCTAGAAATTGATAGAAATCTAAATAACAATCATGGTATAAACATGGCTTCCTTATCTAACACCCTAGAAAGAGAACTACTCACTCATAATTGAATTGACAACAACAAAACTAATATGAAACCCTAATAATTGCATCATGAATAATTAAATAATTAGGCTAAGCAATTAAGAATAATAAAAGAGATTAGGGCAGAGAAGAATACCAATTGACAGAAAGCAGGAACTTTTATTGAAATCGAATAGGTTCAATCACCTTTAATCTAATCTAAAGTGTTTAAATTAAACTAAGAACAATGAGAAATAAACTAGAGTCTAAAGCAGTAAAAAGATGTCTCTAAATAATGAGGAAAAAAGGTATTTATAATACCCCTCAAAGTCTAATTAAAATAGGAAACAAAAGACAAAAATCGCGTAGGCGGGTACAGGACCCGATTGGGCCACATGCCACCCGATCGGGCCTATAGTGAAAAATCTTGGGCTTCGTTTCTTGTTTAGCATTGCAGCCCAGCGAGGAGTGTGTGAGATTTGGCCCTCCCGATCGGGTCCGAGGACACCACCGGATCGGGCCTGGGGACGAAATGGGCCAGCCAAGCTTCCCTCAAAGCCAGCAGCAAAATGAGACCTATGAGCACTTCGCCCGATCGGGTCGGGCAGAGGGTGCCCGATCGGGTCTGGTGCATGTCCTCTCGCCCGATCTGATCGGGCACGGCTTGCCCGATCGGGTCCGCGACTTTTGTACCCGATCATAAATACTTCGCCCGATCGGGCCATTGTTGCCCGATCAGAGTACGGAGATCTCCTTTTTGACTCTTTGGCTCTTAATTCTTCACGTTTAAGGGTCTTGGGACCTCCTAAACTACCCATAAAGCTCGTGAGCCATCCTACGTGCCTCGTAACATCTCGTAAAGCCGTGGTTGCTTCCAAATGACTCGGGAATAGGGAGAAAACTCCCTAAAACCTGCAATTCAACACTAAAACACAAAACCATAACTATATACGATAGTTAGCACAAAATAGCTCCCAAGAGCTCCAATGACGCACAAAATAGCTTGTAAATAAGGGAGAAAACTCTATATAAATACGTGATATCAGCTTCATCGCTCAAGGACTTGACTTTGAACTTCCAAAAATTGGATAAATTTGAAAGTGTGGGTTTTCATCGTTGGCAAAAGAAGATTCATTTCCTCTTAACGACTCTCAATGTGGTGTATGTCCTTACAACACCAATTCCGGCTTACCCGGAAGAAGGGGTTGAGGAACCTTTGGAGACTACGAGGAGGCGAACAAAGTGGGAGAATGATGACTACATTTGTCGTGGTTATATTCTTAATGAACTTTCGGATGCCTTGTTTGATCTTTACCAAAATGTGGAGAGTGCATTAGAGCTTTAGGATTCTCTAGAGGCCAAGTACATCTCGGAAGATGCTTCAAGTAAGAAGTTTATTGTTAGTAATTTTAATATGTTTAAAATGACTAATAAAAGGCCTATAATGGAGCAATTTCACGAAGTTCGTCACATTTTAAACCAAATAAGATCACATGTTATGGTAATGGATGAAGCAATTGTCGTTGGTTCCATTACTGATAAATTACCACCTTCTTGGAAAGACACTAGACATACTTTGAAACGAGAAGTGATTGAAGTGCGGAATGTTGAAAGGAATGGTGGTTTTCTCCATGTTTAATGATTGAAGACATGTCAAATAAGAACTTTCTCGTCCATTTATATGATTATTATGAGAATATGTAAAATTGTTTTCTCTATGGTATATTTTTGACATGGTTAATCAAAATATTTTTGATAATGTCTTGATTATAATTCGAGATGTATTGCCATTAAGATGATTGGTAAAATCATATAAATTAACTTTGTTAATTGTTGAACAATATTTTTGTTCATGGAATGGGTGTAAGGTGCTGTTAATCATGCATGGAAGGTACGAAGTATCAACAGATGTGTCATGTGTTTGGCGATTACTAGACTGACATACAATTTTGTTGGTTATAATTCAAGTCATTGCATGGTTAGTTTGACTTGGTGCCATTCTACATGTGCACATTCATGAAGGTTATTGCTTTCATGCATTGTTGATATTCATCAATATAAATGGCGGTTATGTACTTGTCTTTTTGAATTGGTTTAATTTAATTACTTTTGGACTTAGTATTAACTTGATACATGAATGGTTAATAATAAAAATTACTGTTTTGTAATGTAAAATTTTAATTCATGTATGAGTACTTTTGGTACGGTATTGAAATAGATTATGTATGTGTAAGACAAGGAATATATTGTGTGTATTTCACAATTTTGTCTAAGTTTATACATAATTGATAAATCAAAAGTATAAGTGAATATATATCAAATTTTGGTAACATATATTTATATTGTAAAATTTATATATATGGGGAGAATTCTTATACTTGATATGTTTTTAACGTTGTTGAAAACATTGATTTGTACTAAGTATTAGTATAATGGAAGATAAAAGTTTATTATCTTTGATTTAAACTATTTAATAGATGGATGTTGATTGAAAATAAAAGTTGAGTCCTTTGGTAGTAGAAGGATATACTTGTTGCTAGTTGAATTATGGATTAAGGAATTTGATTTTACACAAGAAGATAATTTATTTTCTTATAGAAGATTATTGTTTAAGAAATTGGTGTTTTCATGGAGGAGGTCTATTCTTCATGAAAATGGTGTATCTTTATGGAGGAGGTTTATTCTTCATCTAGACGGTTCTCTTATTAGAGGAGGTGTAATTCATTTGTTATCCGATTTAGACTTGCAAATTATTTTCAAGAATTAACACAATTTTGAAATTAAATAGTTGAGGTATTATTTACCTTGATATATGAAGTCTTTTATGGTTAATTCCATGTATCTATCATTAGTTATTGTGATATACTTCAATTTATATCAATTGGTAATCATGTATATAATGGAATCATGACACATGCATATGCGACAATTTGTGTGCACGATTTTATATAACATGGGGTCGCAATGGTTTATGCAATGGGATTTAACTTGGATAAATCTTTGGCCAAAGTGTTGTTAAGTTAAAATTGCATAAAACATGGATAAAGGGATGGGTTTATAGCCTATTATACAATCTCAATGAAAGGAAACTCAATTTGACGTCTAATACAACATTATATCTAAGCATGAGCATGTTATTTTGTGTGAAATATCATAAATAGAAATATCATAATGATTGAATTCAAAGAGGATAGAATTTCGTTGATGTTGTGAGCACTTGAAAGTTTCATCCCAAGGTAAGTGCTAAACTCGCTGCATTGATAAAGGAGGATGAATTAAGTTTCTTAATAAATATTTGATAAAGTGCTCAATTGCAGGAGCATGTGCGTAAAGATTTACCTATATGAGTTAGGGGTTTGGCCGCTTCAACAAGTCTAGGCTTGACTTGGAACGCTCATGAATGGATATGGATACCATGGCTACTAAGGTGTCGAGGGTCAAAGGAATTTTTTGTTAGTGCTTGTGTGTATTGTATCTTCGATAATTCGTAGTGATTGTTTGATTCAAAGCTTAGTCTATCATAACAATTGGAATTATCGTAAAGTATACATATACTAAGTAGAAATTCAATCATTATGATATTTCTATTTATGCATGAGCATGTTATTTTGTGTGAATTTTTTGCAAGTTGTTGTTTTAAGCTTGTCAACATTTATGTCATAAATGGGAGGAGGATTGTTGGAACATTTATGCATAAATGGGCTTGAACTTGTGTTTGACTTGGTTTTTCTTGGATACTTTCTTAGATGCTTTGGGTGATTAAAGTTGATGCTAAAGCTTCTAAAGGCCATTAAACATGAGTTAATATTAGTTAATTAGTGGTGTTAATTGTGTGTATTCATACCATATGTTACACAAGTTAATTGTGTGTATTCATACCATATGTTACACAAATTAATCCTATAATTAAACCAGAATTTTAATTTGGTTTTAATGGGGTTGAATGCTCATTTGGGCTGATTTCTATCCTTGGTAATGCCTATAAATAGGCTAGCTAGTTCACAAGTTTGTGAGGTGAAAAATCAGAATATCTCACAACTCCTTACAACTTGCTTGCACTTAGAAACTTCTTGCAAACTTTTCTAAGTGTGTTCAAAATACAAAGTCCTTTAGAATTCACTTTGATTGATCATAGAAGTAAATTACAACTCCATTATATCTCATTAGTTATTTCGTGTAACCCGGTGATCCTAGAGGGGCGAAATAAACTAATAGGAAAGCATAGTTTCCGTGTCTTGGAGTGGTGACATATCCGGTTCCCTCTTGTTTATTTGTTCATCGTCTAACAATTACCACATTCACTAGTAGGACTTCATGTACTTTGGTACAACCTTTTGATGGTCACAAACTCACACACGTGGAATGTAAACATCAAATTTAGATAAGTATAATTTTGAGATTGCCACCGTTGATTATATATTTCTGTACTACATAAGAAGCAAATTTACAGTATCATATTGATGAAAGTTTTTCACAAGGCAAAGCCTACTTTAAGTAAGACCTGTCCCATAGTTCATAAATGGGTAACGTTCAACTTAATATCCTGCAATTTAGCCAAGGCCTTCTAGAATTGGACCCACTTTTGTGGAATACATGTTTCATATTGCTGCACTCCTTTAAGTCCTTCTTGACTTGCTTTGAGGAGGAGTTTGATGATGACGAACTGTGGCTTATTTGGTTATCTAATAAGTTGTTAGGATTTTGTTAAGGTATAGATTAGGGGTTTCTGAGACTTGATTAGTGAATAAGTAACATTTAATGGGGCACTGGAAAGAAAGAGTATTAAGGCAAAGGATTTTGAATCATATTGACTGTTGAACTGGACTCTTGTTCTCTCTGCCTACTGTTGTGAATTTTTCAAGCTCGCCAAAATTATAAGTCTGATACGCTGCCAACTGATATGCATGACAGAACACTGCATTACTGATATTAACCTTTTGTTAGAATTATGTGTCATTGTGTTTATTTGTTAATGGACAAGAAGATATAAACAGTAAAATATAGCAACATGCAATTTAGCTAATTAACAGTCCAAATACTTTCTTGATTTCGCATCGATGTATTAATGTGATGTACTAATGTGATGTGGTAACATGCCTTTAAAGTGGTTGTTTATATCTAGCTCAGGTTCAGCAACAGCTTTGGTTTTGGAATCAGTAGATAAAGGAATTTTGGTCTTCACCAGCTTTGCTAGACGCCAACAGAAGGTTAGCAATTAGTCATACTACTTTTGTTTTTCATCTGATTTTATTTATTGCATTGTAAATTGTATTCACGTTTATATTAAAATCAATTTTAATTTGCAGATGCACGTGCACATGTATGGTTCATATGTTTGTTACTTCTATATTTTCTTTATTGTAATGTGCTTTCCTAGCCAGTTATTCTCATTGTTTGGTCAGCAACACTTGTTTCTCTTGTACTCGGCCCTGGTCTGTTTCTCCTGGCTCATATCGACCCGAACCAATTCAAAACACTGTCCGTGCCCGCAGGCTGTTTGTTCTATATTACATTGTACCAATTCGCATACAATCCAACTCAAAACACTTTTCGTGCTAGTAGTTGTTCCTGCCTACAAAGCCAAATCTCTTTGATAAGTGAGTTTATTTCATAACAGCATACAATCCAATTAGCCAACTACACTGAATTTGGTACAACAAAACTGCTGGGGGGATTTCCCACTGATGAACTGATGTTCCACGTTGTTCACTGTTGCAACTCTGAGCACACTATGCATTGGTAATAGTTGCCCATTTTTAAAATTCCAAACTGCTCAAACCAGGATGGGGCAATCTGAGGACTAATGCCAGTATGCCTAGCTGAGGTGAAAAGCTTAACATCTTGGAATCAGGAGCAGAAACTTTGGTTCGGCTTATTAACGAATCTTTAGGTATAGTAGTCGTAATACCAGTGACAGGTTCTCCTGCCTGTACCGTTCCCTCTTGAGAATCAAGACCATCATCTTGTCCCTTCAATCTTTTGCGATGAACATGTCCAATAAAACCACAGTTTTTACCATTATCAATTTTTATGCTTTTGATCGTGTAGTACTTGTTTATAGTATCCGGTTATTAATTACTATTTTGTTTAGATAGCTCATAATTTTACTCTTGCACCGTTGAACAAGACTAATTGGCATGGTATTGAAGACAAGGGAATCATTTGGAGTTTTGTGAAGGCATATGCCTTTGCGATAGCGACACTTTGATTATGCCTTTGATATGGATTGTATAAATTCTTTCTTTCTTTCGTCTAATTGTCTCATATAATTAATGTTATAGAAAAAATACATTATTTCTTAAGAAGGTAAATGACACGTATTATGAAGTAATGAATAAATGTGAAAAATCGAGGAAATGTTTTGTGAAATAAAAGAGTAAGATATCTTCAACATGTGGTGTTATCATTCCATATGAGTTTTTGCAGCCTTATAAAGACCAAATTGTCAAAGATACAGTCAAAGAAGTAATGAAGCATTTAAGCAACAACTAGAACCTGAGATCTTTGCAAATTTAACTCGATCACTAGGAGATGTGCCATGTGATCCCAAGTTAGGAGACCATCTACAAAATTATGAAGGCACAGGTGATCAAGAGCAAAATCATGTAAGCGTTCTTCGATTATGCTTTTCCTCCACAATCTTATTTTTTGGGCTTATTGATATATTGATATTTGCTAAGAAATTTATATTTAATATATTTTATAGGACAATGAAGAGGATCAAGAGGCTGAAGATGATGAATTGAAGTAGTTCGTTAAGACATCAACACCTTTATAGATATTTTTGTTGGGAAACACTATCGAATTATTAGACTTAGTTTTGGATTGTTTATGAATTGGATAGTTATGGTTTATATCGAACGTATTGTTCCTCATTATTAGCACAAGATTTAAATTTAGATTGATATTAGCTAATGTGTGTAAATATATATAACTTATCATTATAATACTTATATAATTTATTTATCAATATGGTTGTAGTTTCTCAAACACATTATGGTCAATGTTTTTGTTGTTGTAGTTGTTTTATAATAATAATAATAATATTAAATAATATTATCATTATCATAGTTGTTATTATTGTTGTTATTATTATATTATAACTTATTATAATTTATTATTATTACATTTCTACCTAAAGGAAAAGTGTTACCTAATAATTGACAAGATGTTACATTTAGCTATAAAAAGTGATACTTATGGTTAGATAAAGTGTTACTATAGGTCACTACACGACAATTAAAATGTTACAAATGTTACAAAAAGTGTTACATAAGAAATTAAAGGTAACATTCTCAAAGTGTTACAATAGAATTCAAAAGTGTTACATATGTGAATATTAAGTAACACTTGTACAAGTGTTACTATAGAATTGCAAAAGTGTTACCTATTAGCATAGGTTACATAGGCAGATATAACATCCCCCAAAGTGTTACCTATTAGCATATGTAACATTTTTTCACTATAGGTAACACTTTTTGGGTGTTACTTATGGTTAACTTTGTTGTAGTGCTATGAAGAGATGGTTGAACAAGTGCCTCCTATTATAGAACAAGAACCACCTATCATTGAGGAGCAGGGGATACAACCCCTTGCTACTTTGTTCCAAACACTAGGTATTACAGCTTGGGCAAGTATTCATGTGCCTTAACACATGCAACTCCAGAATAATATTCACCAAACCACATTTGGAGGTCTCTCTTCTACCATGGATCAACCTAACCAGTCTCTCAGCTCTACTACTAATCCGTCTCTTCCTTCAAATTCTCCTAACTTGGACCCTTCAGCCTATATTGCTCGTGGCCCTAGATTTGGAGGAGTGATTCAACCCACAGGAATTGTTCCAAGATCTAATGTACTACATGAAGCTAGTAGAAGGTTAAGACGATATCTACAAACCTTCCAAAGCCAAGCAAAAATACATCCAACACCTCCACTTTCTACATTGCAGTTTACCTATGGTGTTCCACTTCAACCTCTTGATGTTCTTGGTCATGAAAGAAACCCACCTAACTCACCTGCCTCTCCCCTGTCAAATACAACTACACCCACTCTTGAACAGCCAGAAATGGTACTGAAGCAGTTGATAACATATTGGTCTATCAAGAGACCTAGAAGTGGGGTAATGAAAAAAGCAAATTCAGTAGGAAATTTATTAGAGGTGGATGAGCTGGAGGGGGATTGGTACTTAAAAAGAAGGAGGCAAAGACTTGAAAGATGTGAGAGTAAAGGGGGCTTTAACCTGTGGTACATAAAGGGGAAAATTAACATTCTTAAGCCCAAGTCCATTACTGACATACAAATGGCTTTGGACTTAGGGGTGGAAGCTGGTGATGAGATCCAATCTTCACAAAAAGGCAAAAGGGAGGCAGATGAAGATGATCTAGAGATGAAACAGAATCAGAAAAAGAAGAGAAGTAAGCAGGATGGTCCCTATGAGGATGCCATGATTCTTGATGATGCAAATGAGACAGAAGGTAGTGACATGGATATTGATTGTACTTTGGGACTAAAACTTGGCACTTGCTCAGGTAAAAGGAAGAAGGATGATTCTGGTGATTAAACTGATGGAGGTGTGGTGGCTGACCTTTCACAGCCCCCAACTTCATCATAAAAATACTGGCTTTGAATTGTAGGGGTTTGAATGACCCTAATTCCCCTACAATTCCCTATTTGCATTGGATGATCAATGCAAAATGCCCTCTTTTATTTTTAGCTTAAAATAAGTGCCTAGTTGCTAAGGCCTCTCTTCTCTTGAGTAGTATTAACCCTAATTTTGTTCATGGTAGTGATGCCATAGGTACTAAGGGTGGTGTTTTGGTTCTTGCATGGACTAATGATGTAGTTTATTGTCTCTTATGTAACCCTAACTATGTAGTTTGTAAGGTCTTGTACCCAAATGGTAATAAAGTATTTGTATGCTTTGTTTATGGTTCCCCGGTGTTAAAAGAAAGACCTCACATATGGAAGCAATTGACGAATATTTTATTACTTTATCCTAAATGTCTCGTAATGGGATATTTTAATCAATTAGAAATCCTAGATGACAAGTTGGGGGTTCAAAATTTATACGTGGATGGGATGAACTTGTAGATTGTAGGTTAAACTCTAACTTAATCGAAAATCCCATTTTTGGGTCCTAAATTTACTTGGTGAAACAAACGGTTTGACTCGAGATTAATAATGGAAAGGTTAGATAGAGGCTATATGACTAATGAATGGTTTGAGGAATTTCCCGAGTATTATTAATCAACCTTTTACTACATATAACCATGCGGCGATCCTTTTCATATCAGAGAGTCAAAAAAATCACAACACTCGTCCTTACCAACTAGAAAATTGGTGTCTAAAAAATCAAGAGGTGATGGATATGATTCAAGAAATATGGGAGAGCACTCACCCAGGATCCTCCATGTTCTCGTTAAACCATAAATGTGGTATAGCCCGGAAGAGAATCCAAAGATGATCCTTGGACTATAGGAACTTTAGAGGAATTAACTGGAGAAAAATTACTCGTGAGTTAACAAATAGGGGGGCAATGATCCAATCACTTGACCAAGCAAGAGAGTATAGCCTTTACGCCCATCAAAAAATAGCTGATTATGAGGTAGGGAATCTCTATTGGAAACAAAGAGTTAAAGCACAATGGATACAAAATGGAGATCTCCCTACTAAACTTCTTTACCACAAGGCAAAGCAAAAAAAATATACATATATAAGAATGAGATCTTAATGCTGAAAAACAATGAGGGGGAGTGGGTAGAAGGCAATGATGGGAATACTAAACTTATTACTGACTTTTGGCAAGATGTATTTACTACCAAGACTAATCCTACTTTAAATCCGGAATGTGAAGCAGACTTACTTTTGAGAGAACTGGATCTGCCATGTCTCACAGATCATCAGAAATATGATTTAAATAAACCCCTCACATGGTCAGAAATAAAAAAGGCAATGTTTTCCATCAAAGGGTCAAAATCTCCGGGTCCTGATGGCATGTCGGCAAAGTTTTTTCAACTTCATTGGAATATTGTGGGTAAATCTGTTACTCGGGCAGTGCATCATGCCTTCTCTACAGGTTATATCATGAAGGAATGGAACCAAACTATAATGATCCTTATCCCCAAAGTTGCTTCACCGGAAGAGGTAGGCCAACTACGACCAATAAGCCTTTGTAACAACATCTACAAATGTCTCTCGAAGTGCCTGGTTAACAGAATGAAAATGGCTCTACCTTCTTTAATATCCAACTTTCAGCTACGACATATGACATATAATGTTTTACTTAGTCAGGAATTACTACATCTTATCAACACCACTAAGGACCCTATGAAACCAAAAGCAGCAATCAAGATTGACATGAGTAAAGGATACGATAGAGTGGAATGACACTTCCTACTCAAAGTCCTCCGAGCTTATGGGTTTCCGCCTCTCTGGATCCAATTGATACAACAATGTCTAACTACTGTTACTTTTAGAATCTTGGTTAATAAAGCCCTCTCTGACAAGTTCTCCCCGGAATGTGATCTACGACAAGGAGATCCCTTATCCCCATACTTATTCCTATTCTGCATAGATGATATCACGTATTTATATAGAGTTTTCTCCCCTAACATACCATTAGGAAGTGATTCAGTAATCAAACCTTCATGAATCCATTTTTGTTCTTTCATTCCAGACAAAACCCCCTTAAAGTATCAACTAATAGAGGAGTGATATTAGACAAGCCGTCCTTTCTCTTTTTTTGGTCACAAATAGGAAATTTTGGATCCAACTCGGATATTATAGGGATTACCATATATAACATAAAATTTCTCCGCCAATTCCTTCTAGCCGAGCCTCTCGATCCGTCATTATACCTCGAGAGGTAGAAAGAATTGCAATCCCCATTCCACCTAAAATTCTAGGAATTCGTTGATAGTTAGAATAGATTCGTAGACCAGGGCGACTGACCCTTTTTAAATAGAACGTATTTCTATAAGGCCCTTTCTTATTTCTTCTATGTCGTAGAGTTAAAACCAAAAAATATTTGTTTCTTTCTTGATGTTTTCTCGCATTTTCGATAAAGCCTTCTCGTAAAAGTATTTTAACAAGGTTTTCGGTGATGTTAGTAGATACTATTCGAACCGTTCCTTTTCTATTCATGTCAGCATTTCGTATAGAGGTTAGAGCAATCAGAGCTTCTCCCTTAATCAATGCCCTCCTTCCAAGACCACTTATTTCGCATCATAAG